>CM060909.1:820107008-822942008 GCA_030737875.1 Allium sativum
CAAATCATTCGATCACTCCAACAACGATTCCTCATCATTTACTAAGATCGATCGCTTCTTTTATCTCGATCAATACCCCAATTCCACAATTCTTCGAAACCCTCGATCAATCAATCGCGTTTTAGAATCAAAAGCCGGTGGTTATCTGTTTAATCAACATCTTCCTGTTTTGCTTGAAATTCGATGTAGTCATCATCAAATTACAGTAAATAGCGAAAAAAGGTATAAATCTGGTTGCTTTTTCTCGTATTTGACTGTAGATACTGTCTTCTTGTAATCTGATTTTTATTCAGTAATTATTTATGATTGTAAGCAAGTATGCATAAAAATTAAATGTTTGAATGCATTTATTCGTAGTAGATGCATGCTGGAATTTCTAGATTATACAATTCAGTAAAATAACAATAATATCTGCATATTTATATGCAAAAATACTAGATATATGCATACAAATATACATATATTCTATATTCTGTTTTTCTGCATGTTTGATATAAAGTTGCATACAGATATGCATATATTAAGAATAGATGCATATTTGTAGGCAATTTTTTTAACATAAATGCTGAATACAGATATATGTAAAATATATGCATATTTGTATGCATATATCTAGAATATATGCATACTTATACTCAACTTTTTTGAGTACATGCAAAACCAAGTGTTCTAACAATAGTTGCATACATTTATGCTCATTTTGACAATATATGCATATTTTAACAATAGTTGCATGATTCTATTGATGAAGTAACAATTGTTGCAGTTATCTTCATTCAATTGTGAATACTGTTATGCATTTCTTAATAATTATTCCATGCTTTTATGCAGATATTTTAAATAGTTTCTTAACAAAGCCTATTATCCAACTGACAATTGGTGATGCTTTATAAATTTTGCAGTGTCGAATATGCAATGTTTGTAATGAACATGATGAATCAAAGAAGTGAGGAAAAAGAACTGGACAAGAAAGATGAACTTTACAATGCTTAGGATGTTGATTTACAAAGAGCGGTGCTTGCATACAAAATTCTGAACTGCAAACCACAAAGCTGGACTTCAAGTCAAGACCTGACACAGAACTGGTTGCTATCGAATGCAAACAACGTGAAATAAAACTTGAAATTTTAATGTTTAGAATTTTTTTGTGAATATTTGTACTGTTTTTTTTTTTTAAACTACGGTCTGTTGATTATTATTTACGAAAATGAATTACAGGGGAATATTACGTAGTGTTTGAAGTTATTTTGGTTCTATACGATAACTTGGAATTTTTGCTTAATGGCGTGCAGTTATTCAATATATTAGCATCGTTGTATGCAAAATATTATGAAAATTTGCAAATTTGAATTGCAGAAGTAAAATAATAGCATACTTATATGAAAATATTATTAATAGTTGCATACGAATATGCAAAACAAAACAAATACTAATTGCGCGCATATAATTTCCATAGTTGCATACATTTATGAATTTATGTGGAATAATTGCATACATTACTACATAAATTTGTACAAGTAGTCAAGACGAAACTGTTGCCAATATTATTTTTAATACTAATTACACGAGCAAAAGTTCAAAACATATACAGAGCAAAATGCAGCGTTATAACTGATGCATAGTAAGATGTAACAGGCAAAGAAATGTTCAAATATTCTGCATATATTTATTCAAATATAACAAATATTTGCATACATTTCAGCTTAAAAAAATGTCAATCTAAAACAAATTCAGAATAAAAAACTGAATTGATTTTATTACATCCCATAAATGTTTACAACAAGTAAACACTAAAACCAAGTGTCTTAAAAATAACAAAGCAGATCTAATGGTCTTTGAAGAACAAGTTCTTTTGTTATGACCCAGCTTATTGCACAGACCATATCTAGTAGGCTTTGTAAAATCACATGCAGATTTCAATCTTCTGAAATAAGATGTACGACCAGGCATTCACTAGTACAAAATATGCCTGTTGCTTCGCCTCATTTGCTTCGGTTGTCTTTACAACTGATGCAAATAGTATTTTTTGCATCAGTTTTTGTGGAATCGATGCAAGTACACTGAAGCAAATAATAGAATTTGCATCGGTTTTCCTTATAACCAATGCAAACAACTTTATTTGCATCGGTTCCTCAGGAAGTGATGCAAATGCACTAAAGCAAATAGTAATATTTGCATCGGCTCCTGAGAAACCAATGCATATGCAGTGAAGCAAATAGTAATATTTGCATCGGTTACCTTACAACCGATGAAAGTAACGTCATTTTCATTGGTTTGCAACGAGTCATGAGAAACCGATGCAAATGCATCGCAACGAATAGTGTTGTTTGCATCGGTTCTTTAAAGTTCGAAGCAATTACTGATTATTTTAATTGAACAAATATGCATATCAATAATAAAAAAGAATGATTAATATATGTCATTGTTTGTAATATATTATAACTTATGATCATCAATAAAAATATATTATAGAATGAATAATTTTCTATTTTATAATTCATTATAGTTAGTTGTTATAATCAGCAATTATTGTTCATATTAATTAATTAAGTAAATATGTAACCAATTAATAATTAATATTTAACAATTAGTATTAAATTAAAGAGTAATATAATAATTAATTGTTATTATTTATAATCAAATTTGATTATTAATTATCAATAAGTAATATTAATAATTATTATCAAATGAGTAATATTTAATAATTAAAAATTATTATTCAACAACACCAATAAATAATTAATGGTTAATAATTAATAATTGATTATTAATTTTTGATAAATACTATTAAGTAATTAGGTAGTATTTAAACAAGTAATTATTAGTTAATAAATAATATATAATTATTACCTATTATAAATTATCAATAATTTTTATTTAATAATCTTAATATTATTAATAACTATGTAACTTTATCAGTTACATTAAATAATTAGTACTTGATAGTTAATATCAAATAATTACTCGCAAATATTAAATATTTATTACGCAACATTAATGTTTGAAAAATAATTTATATTTAATAATTAATTAGTGGGTATTATTTAGTATTAAACAATTAATTTTCAATAATTATTAATTAATAATTACTACTAAATAATTTACTTAAATACTAATTTAACAATTTAGACTAATCATTATTACTAAAATTTAGTCTTATGCAGTGAAAACTAGTATTTAATAAAAAAAATTAATTAATTACTAGCTGATAAAGACTATTTAAAAATTAGTAATTTGTGATCGAATAATTAGACAGGTAACCATTTATAATTTAGGAACAAGGATTATTAATAAATAATCTGTAATTACTAATCATTATCTATAACTAAAAATTAATAAATAAATTAATAATAATTAAATAATAACTCATTAACCGGTTTGTATTAAAAAGTAAATAAATAATAATTAGTTTAATTAATAAGTAATATTTAATAATTAAAAATTGATATATAAGAATTAATAATCAATAACTAATAATTAACTTTAAATAGTTAACAATATAAAGTAATATTTTTACGAAATTAAAATTTTTGTAGTAAATCTAAAAAAATTCGAAAAATCCAATAATAAATTTTAAATTTTTATAAAATTCTAGTGTGAAATGGAATTGGAACTATGGAAAATTTGACTTGTAGTTAGGAAATTGCAAAACAACATCAACTAATTGTTTTCTTACAACTAATGTTTTAAATTAATTTCATTTTTGAAACAATTTATATTTTCTAGTTATTATCTACAATCAATAATTGTTATTGTATTGTTATTATATATAATAATTTATGTATAATAGTCACTAATCTAGAAAAGCCGAGCAGAAGTAAAAACCGAGCAAAATGAATAAGCAATCAAAAATTAAGAAAAATATTTAATAGTTCATATTTAATAAGAAATATTAATAAATGTGAGCTAAATTTTAACATTTAATGTATGATGTATACTTATATTTGAGAGAGCAGTTATCTACATACAATGTTAGACATAGATGGTTACATAAAAAACTTAAATCGTGAAATATTTTTGTTTTTATACTGAGGTATAAAATTTAGGGGGTTGTTCAATAGCGGAGGTTCTTTATGTCAACAAATATATTAAAATTTCGTATCTAAATATACTTTTTCTATATGAACGTTTAAAAAATAAATTGAAATTTTGAAACATTCTAGTATTAATTAAGACAATTAATATTTATTTTTACTAATCACCCACAAAATTATAGAAACATAGGAATAAAAAGTAGAATCTCCAAAAAATTAACTAGCATTTTCCAACTGTTAGCCTTACCTTTTCGTCGACCGCTCTAACCTGAATGCTCCAAATTTTCATTCCACTGTCGATAACTTTTCATTTATCGCTTTGCTTCCCTTTTCAGTTTTTCCAGCAAATCTTCCCTCCCAAATTTTCATTTGCGGCCTTCGGTTTATAAGATCCGAAAATCCTAATTCAGAACGCCATCGCTTTAATGTGACTTTCGCCCTGAAATTCCAACCCTGTCCAAATACCTTTATTCCTTTTTGTGATTCTATTACCCACTTCAGATCCACGACTTCAGGCTCCGATCTTTTCGCTGGCTTCAAATCCGGTCATTCGCTTCAGATTCGCGACTTCAGGTTCTAGGTCTATGCGAACTTTTTGGACTCGTCCCACTTCTCAGACTTGTTGTGGCTTCAGAGGTTTGTATATTGCACCACTATCCTTCCAACTGTTAATCTATCGAAACCATATGTTCTCGTCTTCTTCATATACCTAAGTCTAAATAATGCGTTAAAGTCTGTGTTTATGCGGTTGTTTTTTACGTTATTCTTTCAGCTGGAAAACTAGTTTTGGCTAACCGGAGAAAGAATTTTGGTTATATATTAGTTTTACCACATTTAAAAATTAGTTTATGAAATACATACCTGGATTCATTCAACGCTAGTAAGTAGGCTGCTACTGAAGACCTGTATTGCTTCCGTTAAACTCATGTTTCCCAGCTTTGTAATGATATAGGATTGGTTGCCAACTCCTATTCAGTTTTTGGTAAGTGAGGTTGAGGCATTATTTGAGCTTTACAAGAAACAAAAATGCTCGATTATTGATGACTGGCTTTGTCCGCAAGGTGTTTTTTGTAATGAATATTTTAATTTGTTTGGACCGTGAAAATACAGATTGTTTAGTGACTTATGTCAGTGTTGTCATTGCTTTTGTCGTAGGAAGAGTTACAGTTGGATTTGCTCAACACCAGGGATGGTGAGAATCTATTTATTGATAGGGTATATATATAAATTGCAGGTTTATTTTGATATACTTGAAATTTGATTTACTTTAGTGTCTTCTCTGATTTCAGAATGCAAATTTTGGTGTTAGACATGATGTGCATGCATTAATATCTGTGTGTATTTTTTAACCCATTGATGGGTTATTGATCAAAATGGCACGTTTAGGATAATAAGCATGAAAACATGTTTAGCTTTTAAATTTAACGTTTCTTTTAATATGCCAAATATCAGTATTTTGCTTTATGTTCAACTTGACCTTATGGGATTGCTGACGGTTATATGCAAATATATCTAATAAAACAAACACATTTGATACCACCAATTACTGCTGGCACAAATAGTGAATCCGATTCTTTAAATTCTGAATTTAGAAGATTGTATATTAATGCATTTGAATCGAGTCAGTTCATGGTTCCTTCAATGACATTTTATCAACTTCTTGATAACAGACACTTGTCCTACTCTGTCAAATGGAGTTAGCTCCTTTGTGCACTGGGAGCTAAAAAGCTGTTAGATCAAGAAGCGCTTGTGAAATTTTCTTTACCATGATTTGACCAGAGAACTTCCAATGGCAAGGATGATATTCTGTTATATGTATTTCTGAAGTGAAAAGATCAACGGATAGATTCCATTGTATTGGACACTTTGAGACATACCAACTTTGTATGGAATGCAAACAAGGTATGCTTAGAGCTATTTAAACCATAAGATCTCCTTGATCCTAGTGATTCCTTGCTTATGTCTGTTTTTGTGGGTGTGCAAGATAAGTTTACTGGAGATAGTAATAAGTTAATTTTGTTTTCTTTTTCTACTTACTGGGCCAAGCAATCAGCTAGATATGTCAGGTAGCTTATGGCATGTATTGCTTTATAAAAGTTATGTCCTACTAGCAATATTAAGTTCATGTTAACTCCTTATTTTGAAATATTATGCGATGTAATTTGTTTGCTATACTTGCTGTGAATTCAGCACGTTAAATTTAATGTCTAAGTGCTAATATTTACAAAGTCGGTTTCTTGTTCAGTACGGATCATCTTGGAAGCCTATTATACAGCATAAACTCGATACTGCGCCAGTTGAAGAAATAAACATGTTGTTGAGGGAGATAATGCCTCAGGCTTTAGCATTAATGACTAATGTGTTTGTGAATTGTAATTACTAATGGCACCTTCATGCTATATGCTAATGCTTCCCTTTTTAGCTTTTTGAGCATGGAAGTTCACAGCAGATAAGAGATTTGACAAGTAAGCTGTACAATAATGTATTGGATTTAGGCTTACAGATGTATGGTTGTAGGGTCATTTAAAAGGTATATATACTTCTATTCATGACACAAAATACAACTTTTTTCAGGTGTTTAGTAGATAATCTTTTAGTTCATTGTTTCATAACATTATTAATGTTATATGGCAGGCAGTAGAAACGTTGGATTTTGATCAACAGACTACTTGCTGCTGAGCTTGACGGACACATCATGTGTTGTGCACGAGATCAAAATGGGAACCATGTAATTCAAAAATGCATCCAGTGCACTCCTGAAGGGGCGATTTAATTTAATAATATTATCACATTAACTACTCATCCATATGGATGCCGTGTCATATAGGTTTGAAACTATGTTTTGATGGTTTTTGTACTTAGTTTCAATTATAATTTATTCACTAGACATTGCCTTGTTTCTCACCAATTGCAGGGAGCACTTGAACATTGCAATGATCCTAAAACACAGAAAATTATCATTGATGAGGTTATGAAGTATGTTTCCAAGCTTGTTTGGATCAATATGGAAATTGTGTCGTCCAGGTTTGTGATTCATTCTAAAACTTTCTTTCCTTTTAACAGTATATTGTTTACGGTGACATGGTGAAAGCAACGAACATAATAGGAAATTCTCGAAAGTGACCATGACTAAAATGGAGGAGTGCCCTTAATTGAAAAATGAACTATTGGCGAGAAAAAGCATGACCAGCAGCAGAGATTTTTTTTTCTTTTTTTCTTTTTAAACTGCTTTCTATAATAAACTTTTAACATTCCTACTGTATTGACTTAGGTTCATTTATTGTGCAAGGACAAGAAAAACCTGGTAACCAACTCTGTCCAAGATCAAAGGATGCTTCCTTTTCTGGTACACTTAAAAATCAAAACATTATTTCCTTGAGGACGATGAAACTTCTTATTGTAAATATTGATACTACAGTTGTGATGGATCGACAGATACTTTAGCATACATGTCTGCAGTTTCCTTTGCAAAGTAAGCCTTCGCTTGAGGTCTTTTAACATTGAATGTTGTAGTTAGAAGCCCGTTTTCCAATGTGAATGGTTCTGAAACCAAGGTTACTGCTTTTGCAAACTCAAAGCCTCTTAACTGAGCTTTTCTACCAATAGAACTCATGTCAACGAGGACAACAACTTTAGCTCTTGGATCAGAACACGACCGCTTTAGATCATTGTACTTGATCCCTTTAGATTCAGCCCAAGCTTTGAGTACATCTGGCTTAGCAGCAGCAGCAGAGATTGCACAGCTAGAAAGTGCAGTCTAAAACATCAATGTTTGATTCAATTGTACAGGCAAAAGCTTAGGATTCTGAAAGCAAAGCAATTGCATTGAGGCTTGAATTTTTTGTTTGAGCGCAGGTAGATAGCGATGCAGAGCATGAAAACTAAGGGCAATGTGTAGTTTGAAGCTTGAGTGCTGGCATAATTCTAGTGCAAAGCCAGAAAATATAGGAGGTTGCATAATAAGAGTGCGTAACGAGCAAGCTACTACTGCTGTGAAGGAGCTACGCTAAGACTGATATATGGCGAGTGTTTATATTATGTAAACCTGTTCATATTAGTAGCAACGTAAACTGGAAAACTCGGCAACTTTGTAATACAAAAAATTTTGTGTTTATATTATGTATTTTCGTTTGTTTTCTTCATATATTTTATGTTAAATAATTCATGCGATTAACGATTTGAAACAATCACTTAATTCCAGGACCTTGCAGACCAACAATAGATCGACGAGGTTCGGGATAATTTAACTAGTTATGTTATGAATAATTGGATGTATTGGTCCGTTGTTATGTTTGTTGATATTTTGTTATGTAAGTTGATCGTTTGTTATGTGCATTGACACGTGAGTGATGAAATATAAACTATTTTTGCTTCTTTTTTGATCTGCAGACATTAACTAATTTAATATATGATATGATTTTATTGTTTATTCGATAAGATTTGTAGTACTGAACTTTTATGGAAATTTAAATTTAATTTGATACCTTTTCAGGTTTTAAAATAACCTGAAAAGGTATCGAATTTATTTTTTTGCTTCAGGTGAAATTTGCATCGGTCGTTAGCAAACGACTGATGCAAATAATCAACATTTGCATCTATCTTTCAGCCGATGCATTTAAAATATGTCATTTGCATCATCTTCATTTGCATCGGTTGTCCGACCGATGCAATAGGAGGGAAACAACCGATGCAAAATTACAGTTATTGCATCGGTTTGAAACCGATGCAATTTCTTTTATTCTGTTGCATCGGCTGCATATGCATCGGTTGCTGAACCGATGCAACAAGGGGGTAAACAACCGATGCAACTGACTTATTTTGTAGTAGTGATTCGTCTGCCTTTTAAAGGAGCACTGTTATACGAAAAAGAAAATCAATATTAATAAGCCTAATGTGCAATAATCAAATTACATAAACAACTTCAGATTAATATAAATACATGTGTACAATTCAGCAAAAAAACAATAATATCTGCATATTTATATGCAAGTATTCTAAATATATGCATACAACTATACATATATTCTATATTCTATTTTTCTGCATGTTTGATAAAAAGTTGCATACAGATATGCATATATTAAGAATAGATACATATTTGTAGGCAATTTTTTAACATAAATGCTGAATACAGATATTTAAAACTGATGCGTAGTAAGATGTAACAAAAAAATACAACATATAAGAAAAAGACTGATGCGTAGTAAGAATTTGTACATCACACGTCCTTGTAATTGTAAATTGCAAATACAATATACATTTATTCAAATATAACGAATATTTGCATACATTTTAGCTTAAAAAAATGGCAATCACAAACAAATTTACAGCAAAATGCTGAATTGATTTTGTTACGTGACATAAATGTTTACAACCAGTGGTAAAAGTAAACAGCTTCAGACTACATAATAACAATAATCAAATTACATAAACAGCTTCAGATTAATATAAATACATGCGTACAATTCAGCAAAATAACAATAATGCCTGCATGTTTATACACTAGTATACTGTAACAACTCGGAAATCCTGAGCCTTTTTTTTTGTGGCAATTTTGATGAATTTTGAATATTTAAAAAGATTTATTTTAAATAAAGACGACGAGAAATTTATTTTGAATAGAATTAGAAGGTATATATTTATATAGAGCGGCGTTAGAATATAAATAATTATTTTTAATTATAAAAGGAATTGAAAATGGCGTGGTAGTTCGAAAATTCGACTACGAATTTCAAATGAGTGTACAGGTTTCAAAATAAAGCGGATTTTAGCAAAACCAAAAAAATTAGAATCTAATTGAGAGTATCTTTCCAATGAATCCAAAAAATTGAAATTTCATAGCAGGAGTTAAAAGTTACGTCCAATTGAAAATTAAGAATAGTCGCTATAGATTCTGACCCTTAAAAATGGAAATTTTGCAAACGACCTCAGTTTTCGACGAAACCACTTTTGTTGGATCCGTGATGTCAAGTTATTGCTAGATTCCAAAATTCATAATTTTTCGAATCGATATGTGAGCGTGGAAAAGGAAAACGCATTTTGACAGTTTTTGTTGATTTTAATCGACTGGAAAATGACCATTTTTCAAACAGTCTCAGAATTTGACGAAATTAGTTTTGTTAGGACCGTATCGTCAACACGAAGGTAGAAAATATTTTTTGGGAATTTTTCTAGTTAGTGTGTGGCTCCGGTAAATTGAAATGTGCGTTTAAATTCAATATAAAGAGTTATATTTTGATTTTGACGAAAACTGATTGAAACGATCGAATCAGCTTATGATACATATCCCATTGTGTTCGGAATGAGGATAATTAGCTATGGAGTCTAGGCGGTGGGTCCCGTTTTGAGGTAGAAATAAAAAGTTGCTTTTTGAAATTAATTAAATAAAATAACTATATATATTTCCATATAATATCCCCTCCTCTCAGTTTTCTCTTTTCTCGATAAATAATAATAAAAAAAAACCTAAATGCTCCGTCGATTGCTTCCAGACATCGCCCCGCCTCCCTGAAGCGCCGTGCCACCGCCTCCACCTTTCCCCCACGTCGCCGCCCCCTCCGACTTTCCTCCGCGTCGAGCCCCACACCTCCGTTCAGATTCAAACCCCAGAACCCGACGCCGTTGGCCCCTGCCGCCACTACCTCCAAGCCGTACCACCACCTCAGCAAGCCCCCGCGCGTGCAACCTTCTCCCTTCGACAAAGAATCGATTTTTGGCAAAACCCGTGAGTTTTTATATTTGATTTTATTTTCAGTTTAATATATATAAAGCTAGGGTTTTTATTTAAAAAAAAGGACTGATTTTAAAAAATATATATAAAGCTAGGGTTTTTATTTAAATATATTATATATATAAAGCTAGGATTTTTATCACGAAGAAAGTGATATAAAAATATAATTTTTACATAGTAAAGATAACAAAAATTTGATTTTTATAGTATAGGAAGAATAAAAATATGATTTTTTATTTATGTAGAATAATAAAAATAGAATTTTTTTATATAGTAGCGGTGTAAAAATAGAATTTTTATCTATATAGCAGCGGTGTAAAAATAGAAATTTTATCCATATAGTAGTGGTGTAAAAACAGATTTTTTATTTAAATAGTAGCGGTGTATAAATAGAATTTTTATCCATATAGCATAGATATAAAAATGTGATTTTTATATACATAGCTACAATATAAAAATGTGATTTTTATATATGTAGTGGCCACAGGCAACGAAATTGACAAAAGGCGAGAACGGCGAAGATTCCCTACATATGAAGAGTCGTGACGTTTGGTTTAGCTAGTCGGTGAGAACTTCTCACTTTAAATTTCATTTTCTAGTTAAAAATATATACTAAGATGCAGACGGTGCTTAGCAGCACCTGACACCCGTCGTTCACAGACCATGGACGGCTTGTATGGTTGTTTGATTTTGTTGTGTTGTGAGAATTGATTGTGATGTGAAGTGAATGGAAATATATTCATGTGTCGAATAGGAAATATATTCATGTGCTGAATAGGAAAAATATTCATGTGTTGAAATAAATTACTTATCGTTAAAAATATAATTTTTAACGTGAATGTGAATAAATAAATATTCATTTACAAACCAGACGGTTTGTTTATGTACACCTATTTGAAGGATATTGATTGGGACGATAAATTTTACACATCGCCCAACTGCACAAATAATATTCAGTGTTTGTGGATTGAAACCCCACACGGGTGTTGGGATGAGATTTGGCGTACACTAATCCCAATTATTTAATTGTATGCCAATCGATTAGTCGACAGACTGTGTAAGCGTTAATTATTTATATTTAATGCTTATGCAGTTGTGTGGTGCACTTTGGATGATTTGATTATTTATCATTGCTATTATATACATGTGTTGTATGGAATCCATATAATTACAATTATATGGTAATTGATTGGGCCTCATTCCAATTGGGAAAATGAAGAATATTATAAAATAAAGATTCATGTGTTGAATAGAATAAATAGTCATGTGTTGACGATGCTCATGTGTTGAGAATATTCATGTGTTGAAAGAAAAATAAATAGGAAAATAAATAATATTATAAAATAAAGATTCATGTGTTGAATAGAATAAATAGTCATGTGTTGACGATGCTCATGTGTTGAGAATATTCATGTGAAAGAAAAATAAATATTCATGTGTTGAAAGAAAAATGAATATTCATGTGTTGAAAGAAAAATAAATATTCATATGTTGAAAGAGAAATATAGATTCATGTGTTGAATAGAAAATATTCATATGTTGAATAGAATAACGAAGTTATTGAAATATATAAAGCCGTGTTGATTATATATGCGCCATTTTTACGCGAACGATATTTATATCGATTATATTCGTTTTTATAATGAATATAGAAAAGAAAGTGATTTCAAAATATAACGCTTTGAAAATATTATCATTTATATATTAATGATATGAAATATTCAATTTTGATTTGAAATTGGATGTGAAGTTGAAATTGTTTTGAAAAGGAATTTAAAACGATTTATAAAATAGTTTTGAATTGAAATCGTCGAAATATATATAATATATATTATATATATTAAATGGCCTGAATAGAATGCGCCGCGCCGTGGCAGTTCGCGAATTTCGACCATTGACTTCGAATTGACGTTACGGGAGATCCAACCGTCGGATTCTCCTAAAACCGGAACCTTTGGGTTCAGATCGAAAAGTGCTTTCCAATGAATATTAGAAATTTGAAATCTAACAGTTGGATTTGGAATTATGTCCAAATCAAATTTGGAAAAGGTCGTTGTAAATGCAGTTCGGTGGCAGTTATTGAAAACCGACTGTACGGGCCTTGATAAAATTATTAAAAATATTAATAATTTGTGTAAAATCATAATATATGAATTGGAAAGAACTGGGATGAAAAATTCCACATTTATAAAGATAAAAATAGTTTTTATCGAAATGAACTAGTTTTGAACTAGAATTATAATCCATTATTTTCGAATATATTGGATTTGTAGTGGTTTTAAAAATAATCAGAAATTCCAATACGTGAATTGGAATGGATTTGAATCGAAATTATCTTCGGAATATTTCGATATTGGATTTCGTGATTATACAGATATGGTTGTGGAAATTTGAAAGATATATTATATATCGCTATTTCTAATACGATATTTGTTGGTTTCAGAATTTGATATTGAATATAAGCCGGAATATTTTCTTTTCAGAGCCCTGTATTTAATATCAAATGGGATTTTGGGTTCGTCGTGAATGGTGTCTTAAATAACACTGTTCTTGAACCCAGTTTAGAAAAGAATAAATCTTTTAATTAAGATTTAGTGAAATTGTCCAATTAATTAGTATTTAATTGGAATTGAATTTAAATTGGTTTTTGGGTTTATCGTGAGCGGTGTTTTAAATAACACATGTTCTTTAACCCGATTAACAATGGAATGTGATTTTGGGTTTATCGTGAATCATGTTTTAGGTGATATTGGTTCTTTAACCCAGTTAAAGACAGGATATAGATTTTTGAGAAAATTAAAACTAAGTGAAGTTTTAATGAATCTTTAATTAGATTAAAAAGTGATCGAGAATGGAATATCACCAGTTTTGCTCCAAAGCGATAGTTAAATCTTTGATTAGATCTGAACGTGAAATGATAATTAATATTTACCGATAACACCGTTGTGTTAGATATGGAGTATTACCAGTTTTGCTCCATGGGATGAATAGGTTGGGATTGGGAAATAAAATAAATAATTACTTCGGTGTGGTTCGCTTATCCCGACTAGTTTGGAAAATCTTAACGTGGTTTGAAAAGATACCCAAAGGAAGATTAAAGAATAAATTTAGAAGAATTTATCTTTGATAAAATTAATGGGAACCTTTCCCTAAGAATGTGAAAATTTGAATAAAAGAATATTCCAAATTGGAATGAGGCGTATGTTGGGTTTGTGTAACATTTGTTTATTATATACGCGGGTTATTCGCAAAGGCCGGGTTTATACCCATTCTGAATAACCGATTCGACGATAAGTCGAAGATGAAGACGGTGGTTGAAGACCGGAAGTCTTCACATCGTTTGGATGATTATTGATGATCTTGATTGGCTGTACACCCAAGAGGAGGGAATCAGTTGGTGATCGTCCAGACGTACTTGGAGATCGATGGATATGCGAGGAAAGTGCCTCCGGCTTCGTTCAGACCGAGAACGAACTTGTAAATGGACTGTGTGTCTGACATTGGATTTTGTTCTGTGTTGATTGATCTCTATTAAATATACATCTGTTTGGCGGTGGAAAATTTATTCTCTTGCTTAACGCCCTTCTCTGAGACGTACGAGCTCAGAGGTTGTATATCGATGGACACCAGTCGCATGGAGTGAATTGCCTGTGTGGCATGCCTAAGTGGCAAATGATCAAGGCTTCTGTTGAAAAGCAAAGTCTTGTGGTTGATGATCAAAGCACGGCCTGTGTGGCGCAGCTTTGTGTATAGCGTTAATTCGCAAGCCTCACACCTTGGTATGAGTCAAAAAGGGATAGTGACTGTAGGTAGAGCACGACGTTTCTAGCTAGTGGTGGTGTCAGTGCTTAAACTGGCTGACATTTATATACTTTTCACCTGTGTGGTTGTTGGAATGCGAGGCGCCTCGAATATATGGTCGATAATTGGCACTATGTGAGCCGACGTACAGACCATTTTATAGGTCCTATAGGACCGGTGAACGTGTGTTCAGGAATTGCCAATCCTCAAAAGTAAGAGAGGACCGGCCCTGAAGATCCAAGGATCGCTGTGTGTGGTCCTGAAACATTTTCTAGAGTGTCTCGAACGGAGAGGTGCTTGCCCCTTGCGTCGACTCATGATGGAATCCAATTTCCAATACGTGACTTTCGGTTTTATTTGTAGAGCCTAGTACGGCGACATAGTGGTATGGGTCACTTATGTCGTCTATGATTTATACATTATGATTGAAGTTGTTTTCTTCACTTATAGTAATAATAAAATATGAAATTTCATGTACCAAGCATTTTTGGCTATTATAAGGTAAAAACCCTATCCTCCGGCTTGCGTTGCATTGTGTGATGGGACCTGGGTCTTATAACAACTTCATTTTTCTTTATTTAGCATTGCGCTGTTTGTTCTATGCACTGGTATTCTTGGGAGGAAACCCGTTCTGTGTTATACGACGTGGTCCCTTGATTTACCTAACTTAAAAATAAAGATTAATAACTGTTTTAGTTCTCGCACCAGTCACATGACTGACCTGGAGTTTATTGTTTTTAACCTAAACTCTAGGTGCCTTTATTTTCCGCACGGGCAACTAGTAGTTTTTGTTTTGCAGATTTATATTCACAGGATCCTGGTTTACAGCTGGAATGATACTCGGAAAGCTCTGTATCCGTGTATTACTTTCAGTTGTGTGTTGTATTATTTTTCCGCTGCTATGTATTTAAATGTAATTTATTGTAGTCTCTGATATTCTTTGTTGTATAATATTTATTCGTACTCTATATATTCTTGTATTCTAATGGAATTGTTGTAATAAACAATGAAATGTTCTTCTGTTCGCGTTCTGATTTGTCTTGTCCTCAATTCAATCCGTGCTTTCCTTATCGGGGAAATTCAGGTCGTTTCATTTGGTATCAGAGCTTTGGTTTACAGAGCATGAGAACAAGACACATTAGAACCAAATGAAAGAGTTCATCAGATATTGGATTAGTAATACCCAATTAGAATGACTCATTAGATGTAACGACCAGGATTTCACCCGATCCCAATCGATCGCAAGATCGATCAAGACCGTTCAAAACCCACGTACGTTAACTTTGGGCATACAACACATCAGAAACAACAACACAGACTTTTATAACATCAATAATAAATGTTACATCAGAGTACAGAATATATCAGAGTACATCAATAAATAATACAGCGGAAGATACATTTACAATAAATTAAATACATTGCAGCGGAATAAATTTCAACGGAAGGCCATCAATATTCTGGACCCAGCTTCAGACTTCAATCCAGGATCCTGCTTAACTATATCTGCAAAAAGCTACTCGACTGCCCGTATGGAAAGAGGGCACCCGAGTTTGAAAAGTGAAACAAACTACAAGTCAGTCGTGGAACTAGTGTGAGAATTCTTAACTTAACTTATCTAATAAGTAGGCTAATCACAGGACCACGCCGCTAACGCGGAACGGGTTTACTCCATTGGATTGCCAGTGCATAATTAAAGTAAATCGTCAAATAACGTAATGCTTTTTAGAAAAATGAAACCATTATAAGACCCAGGTCCCATCACACAATGCAACGCACACCAGAGGATAGGGTTTTACCTTATAATGGTCAAAAGATGCTTGATACATAAAAATGATATTATTATTAGTGTGTGTGTATATATATATATATATATATATATATATTTAAAACATTTCAATATAAATGTATTGATCTTAGACGGCATAGTACCCCACCCTACTTTGTCGCCATACTAGATATACAATCGAAAACGAGATGTCGTATTGGAGATTTGATTTTGCATCATGAGTCAAGGCTAGGGAGGAGCTCCTTACCGATTCGAGACACTCTAGCAAATACCTCAGGATCACACCTATGGGCAACCCTTGGATAGCTGCAGGGTCGGTCCACTCCGAAGGGTCGTGGATTAGTTATACCTGAACACACACTTCCCAGTCCTTTTGGACCTATAATATGGCCACTAACAACCTATAAAAACAAGAGGTACCTCAAAATCCATCATCCACATAAGTAAAATGCCGGGTTGTGTTAAAGCCCAAACATCACTTCTAGCTAGAAAGATAACGTGTGCACTCCCTGCGTTCCCTTCTCCCGTTTTAGACTCATACCAGGGTGTGAGGCTCGTGAGGTTACGCTATACACAAAGCTATGCCAAAAGAGACTGTGCTTTGATCATCAACCACAAGGCCCGCTTTTCAACAAAGCCTTGATCATTTGCATCTTAGCATGTCACATTGTCAGACCCTGCCATATTATTGATCATCTACCAATATATATATATATATATATATATATATATATATATATATATAACCTCTAAGCTCATACGTCTTAGGGAAGGGTGATAAGTAAAGAATAAATTCTTCAGCACCAAATAGAAATATATAATCAGTAGCGTTCAACAAATACAGTAGAAAGGAATACAATGTCAGACATGCAATCCATTTACAAGTCCGCTCTGGGTCTGAGCGAAACAACGTGTCCGTCGATCTCCAAATGCGTTTGGACGATCATAACCAAACACCTTGCCTTGGAAGGCCAATCCCAATTCAAGATACCAGTCATCATCATCCCAAAGTTGTGAAAACCTTCGGTCTTCAATCACCGTCTTCATCTTCGACTCTTGATCGTCGTGATGATTATTCAGAATGGGTTAAACCCAGTATTTCTGAATAACTCGCGTATTTTGTGATTAAAAAGAAAATATTGGAAAATCACAAATTACGCCACATTCCAACTCCGAGTATTCTTTTAATAAGATATTCGATTTAAAAGATTCTCATTAATTTTATCAAAGATAAACTCTGAAAATAAAATCTATAAATCAATTTCCGAAATATGGAATTCCACAGAAATCAAATCAATACATAATCGATCTAGATTTCTGTATCAAACTGATAATATAAATGGAATAACGACAAAGCCTCTTAAATTCCACATATAATATCGGTCTTCTTTTACAGAAGCCCATTTCGATTATTACCAATCGAATTTTCACTTAATTCCAATTTAATATATTAAATTGAAAAACTTGATTTTTAGAAAATGCCCTTTAAATCTATAAAATAGATTTATAAATTCCAAATAATAATTTCAATGTAAATTGGATTTAAGGACAAATGTCGTTTAAAACATCGTCCACGATAAATCCACTTCGCAACTCAATTTATTTCATATCATAAAATATAATTGCAAATCCTAATAATCTTAAAAAAACATATTTAAGATAATCATTAAAAATATTCTTTATATAAAAGCTTCTGAATGAGAAGTTTTCTTTATATTACAAATCTTTATCTTTTACAAATATTCTTTGTTTTAACATATACTTGATTAAAAATATATTTTCTCTTTTATGAAATAATATCCTTTATATAAAAAGAAAATTTCTAATGTAAAAATATTCTTATTTAAAAGAACACCTGAATCAAAATGAGACTCAACCATTTACCATATAATTTGGATTATATGGATTTCACACACATCAGTATAATCATCAAATCATCCATCTACATCCAGAGTGTAAATTCCACTGTGTAAGCGTTAAAATTAAATAATAACGCTCATCGCAGCCTGCCGATCTAACAATCAACATATAACTAAATATTGGGATTAGTGTATGTAAATTTTCATCCCAACACCCGTGTGGGGTTTCAACCAACAAACAAATAATAAGCCAATTTGTGCACTTGGGCGATGTATGAAAAATTATCGTCCCAATCACATACACAAGTCGGGTAACTTGTGAATGAAAGTGTAATACACAATACATATAATGATGACAAGAAAATATCTCTATTGAAATGAATGAATAAGCATAATAACTTTGTCTCTATTGACAATTTCTATTTTGCTAATTTAAACTCTAAACAAAAATGGTTATTTTGTTTTGGCAATTCTAATGAGACTAAATGTTAAATATTTTTATTTAACTAACCTATCTTGACGTATATATCTTGCCAAACTTACATATATATATATATATCTATATATAAATTGCTTCAACTAATTCATTTTGACAAAAATGAATATTTTTGACAAAAATGAATATATCTGACAAAATGTATAATTTGGTTTAACCAGTATAAATTGACTAAAATGAATAATTATTTTTAACTAATGTAAATTAACAAAAATGAATAATTGGTTTTAACTAATATAAATTTACAAAAATGAATAATTTGTGTTTCAATTCTAATAAAATATGTCAATGCTATATTTTGTTTCGTTCTTTTAATTTAGACAAAATGAGTGTTTTTTTCTATTTTACTTTAATGATAAAAATGTGAATGTTTAGTTATTAAAATGTAACTTTTAAATTCTGTCCTTTATTTCAAACAATCTTTATTCGTATCAAAATTATAAATCAAGAATATAATTTTCAATCTGATGGTTTGTTTGCATTAATGAATTGCAAACAAAGATTAACTTTATTTTAAGGTTTTATTTGCAACAAGGAATGCAAATAACAAATGTAACTTTTATTTTATTAAAAGTATATTTGAGTGAATGTAAAAAGAACCTCATTCCCAATGTGTATTTACATCCTTGAATGTAAATTAAAGAAACAAATTTTATTAAATGAGTATTTGCATTTATGAATACAAACAAAGAATAGTTTTGTTTACAAATTTTATTTACATTAGTGAATGTAAATAAGAGAACAAAATTTATTTTCAAAGTATATTTTAAACAAATTCTATTAAATGTATCAAAGTGTGCACATTTGTGTTGGTAAATTTAGATAAAGAAAATAGACTATAGTTTCATTGAATATTTGCATTGATAAATGCAAACAAAAGAATAAATCTTAATTTCAATGCATATATGTATTAATAAATGCAAACAAATAAATAAACTTTATTTTCAATACGTGTATGTATTTGCATTGGTGAGTGCAAATGAATGATTTGTTTCATTATATATTTGCATTGGTAAATGCAAATAAAAGAATAATTTCAATTTATTATATATATTTGCATGGCTGAATGTAAATAGAAGAACAAACTTTATTTTCAAAATATATTTACATTTTGAACACAAAATAAAGAACAAAACTTTATTTTCAACATATGTTTTATTTTCTAGTTTTATTTGTGTTGTCGAACACAAATAAAAATGTACTTTTTATTTTCAAGTTATGTTTGCATAGGTAATTCCAAATAAAAGAACAAACTTTACTTTCTGTGTATGTTTGCATTAGTGAATGCAGCATAAAAGAAAAAGCTCTATTTTTAAAGTATATTTATGAATGCAAATAAAAGAACAATTTTGTTTCCAATGATCTTGTTTGGAAAAAATGATGCATTCGTTTCAAAAATCAAGGTTTGACAAAAGTGATATTTTCAATTCAATAATCAAGGTTTGATAAAAGTGTGGTTTTCATTTCACTAATCAGGTCTTAATAAAAATGTTTATTTCAATACTTATGTTTTAACAAAAATGTTATTTTTAATTCACTAGTCATAAAAATGTTATTATTTGATTTAATGTATAAAATGTGATATATTACAAATCTATGTTGGTGATTGCAAATAAAAGGATAAATTTCGTCTCTAATATATATTTGCAAACAAAACGTAACTACTGAAAATAATTTCTTATTTACATATAAAAAATGTAAACAGAATTATGATTTCCCAAAACATGATTTTTATTTACATAAAAATGTAAACAAAAAGGTGGTTTTCAAATATGACCTTTGATTTATAAATATAATGTAAACAAAGTTTTATTTTCCAATATGTTTGTAATATCAACAATAAAGTTTAATATTTTATTCTTATTCTATAACCTCTTATGTTTAGGGTAACAGTAAAAAAAGAAATGTTTTTATTGTAATTCATAAACCGTGTTCTAAATGTAAACAAACAAAAATAGGATTTTTTTATTAGTTAGCCAAATTCTGTTGTAATGTAAACAAATAAAAATATATTCTATTTGTTGTTCATATTCTATTGTAAATAAACAAATAAAATAATATTTTATTTGTCGTTCAAACCTTATTGCAAAGTAAACAAATAAAAGTAAGATTTTATTTGTTGTTCATTTTCTGTTGCAAAGTAAACAAATAAACAAAAATAAAGTTTTTATTTGTCGATCAACTTTTAATATAATATAAACAAATAAAAATAAGTTTTTATTTGTCGATCAACTTCTAATGTAGTATAAACAAATAAAAATAAGTTTTTATTTTCGATCAACTTCTATTGTTCATCTCAGAATAATAAAAATAATATTTTTAAAATAAATTAGAATAACTAAATCTGAATAAAATATGATTTAAATCTAAATTTAGATTTATTTTCTAATCGCAAATAAAATTCAACCATATATGAGATTTCAATGCGGATCTAGCATAACATGACCAACAAACATACCACAAGCAATCATTAACAATTCATCAATCACAGAACATTACAGATTTGATTTAACATCATTATACAATTATTTTTAATGCAAGAAAATTAATTTATAATTAATTAAAATATAAAATTCAGAATTCTCACATTGATATGGCTGAAAATTCGACTGTCTCAGAATCAGCTCTAGTCTGCGCCATCGTGAAGATCTCTGAAAGACGAGTCCAATGCAACTGACGGTTCGAGAAACGGACCTCGTACGAAAGAGATATTGATTTTTAAAGATCGGATAAATTAAATATTAAATAAATAAGATAATATTAAAATATACCCCTTCTTCCTCCTTTTCACGTCGCTACAGCCGAACCCAAATCGCCATCGTCACTCCCCCTGCGCGCGCCAATCCGAGGATCTAGGACCCGATCAGACTCCGCCACTCCGAAGCTCCGTCCGCGAGCCACCACCGCCTAGAAGACCACCACGCTCGGCCCCCTCCTCGCCTCGAAATCTGAACCCGAACGCGGCCTCTTCCTCGCCAAAATTCGCGAAATCCGTGCACTGAAAACTGATCTTAACCGTACGGATTTGTAGAGCTCTCCGTCCTCTTCGATTCGGCATATAGTTTGTTGATTTTCATTAGACGGATTGAGAGAAATCGATGTTTGAAAATCGGAGGTTTCTGGCCATAGAAAGGAATAGGCGGCGGCGGCTGCGTTTTTTCTAGGGTTAGGGTTTAATTTTTTATATTATTTTATTATTAAATCATTGAAAAACGTGTTATAAAGGTGAAAATACGGACTGTCTCCGAATTGGGCTTGCTTACTGTCGATCTTAACGTTTTGAGGCCTTTGAACACAATGGGACAGGTCTCGGGGTCCAACTCCGAAATCTGTAGAAATTTTTATTTAAAATTCCATTAAAAATTAATTAATTAATTAAATATTGACCGTACATTTAAATATGCCGGGGCCACATATGACCTCAGAAAATTCCAAAAAAAATATTTTTAGCTTTCTTATGACATACGGTTCTAACGAGACTAATTTCGTCGAATTCTGAGACTGTTTGAAAAATGGCTATTTTCAAGTCGTTTAAATTTAACTGAAATAGTCAAAACACATTTTCTTTTGCCACGCTCACATATTAATTCGAAAAATTGAAACCTAGCAATAATTTGACATTCCGATTCCAACAAAAGTGGTTTCGTCGAAAACGGAGGTCGTTCGAAAAATGACTATTTTTAAGGCCAATATATTTAAAATTAAAAATGTATTTTATTAAACAAATAATTTCCGAAACTCAAAATATATAAGTGTTTATACTTTTTAAATGCAGAAACATCATTCCAGACTTAATGGAAGTGGTTTCGAGTCGAAATTCCTTCATATGTGAAAAGTAGCCCTTCGGGCCATATATATTATATATGTAAACTCTACAGCGACCTTTCTAAAAATTGAATTGGCCATAACTTTTGATTTTCGCTATGAAATTTCAATTTTTCAGATTCGTTAGAAAGATATGATTAAACAGATTTTAATATTTCTTGTTTCACTCAATTCTGATTTATTTTGAGTCCTGTACATTCAGTTAAAGTTCAAAAATTAAATTTTCAATCTACCGCGCCATTTCTAACTCCTTTTATATTGAAATTTAATTTATTCGTTATAACTTCGATTAAAATAAATTCTAGCCATTAAATAAATTATATTATATTCTCAAAATTCATTAAAATTTTCTAAAATAATTTTTTTAAATTGGTCCAGAATTTGCAGGTTGTTACAATCTCCCCCACTTAAAATCTTTTCGTCCTCGAAAAGGAAATGAAGCTAAAGTTGTTTATTTAACTAATTTAATTTTCATTCTTTAATTGTTTAATCATTTTATTAGTAGAATTCATATTCACACAACCCAATCGTCAAACAATTAGTTGATTAAATTTTCAAAATATATAACTTTTATATATTCAAAAT
This sequence comes from Allium sativum, assembly GCA_030737875.1. NCBI lineage: Eukaryota > Viridiplantae > Streptophyta > Magnoliopsida > Asparagales > Amaryllidaceae > Allium > Allium sativum. The sequence goes on from CM060909.1 coordinate 820,130,128, forward strand.
CATGTTTTCTAAAATCGAATTATATATATAATAACAAGTACGTTAATTATGAACTCTTCTTCACTCTGACTCATTCTAGGGCGTTGCTAACCCCATCTCTAATGAGTATTCTCATTCTAGGATACTGCTGATCCTATCTCTAATGAGTATTCTTATTGGATATTACTAATCCAACCTCTGATGAGTCTTCTGTTCAGTTCTAATGAGTTGTACCCCAAAGATTTGAGCTAACCTGAGCTCTGATACCAGCTGTAACGACCAGGATTTCACCCGACCCCAATCTATAGCAAGATCGATCAAGACCATTCAAAACCCGCATACGTTAACTTTGGGCATACAACACATTAGAAACAACAACACAGACTTTTATAACATCAATAATAAATGTTACATCAGAGTACAGAATATATCGGAGTACATCGATAAATAATACAGCGGAAGATCATTTACAATAAATTAAATACATTGCAGCGGAATAAATCTCAGCGGAAGGCCATCAATATTCTGGACCCAGCTTCAGACTTCAATCCAGGATCCTGCTTTACTATATCTGCAAAAAGCTACTCGACTACCCGTGTGGAAAGAGGGCACCCGAGTTTGCAAAGTGAAACAAACTACATGTCAGTCGTGGGACTGGTGTGAGAATTCTTAACTTAACTTATCTAATAAGTAGGCTAATCACAGAACCACGCCGCTAACGCGGAACGGGTTTACTCCATTGGATTGCCAGTGCATAATTAAAGTAAATCGTCAAATAACGTAATGCTTTTTAGAAAAATGAAACCATTATAAGACCCAGGTCCCATCACACAATGCAACGCACACCGGAGGATAGGTTTTACCTTATAATGGTCAAAAGATGCTTGATACATAAAAACGATATTATTATTAGTGTGTATATATATAAAACATTTCAATATAAATGTATTGATCTTAGACGGCATAGTACCCCATCCTACTATGTTGCCATACTAGATATACAATCGAAAACGAGATGTCGTATTGGAGATTTGATTTTCCATCATGAGTCAAGGCTAGGGAGGAGCTCCTTACCGATTCGAGACACTCTAGCAAATACCTCAGGATCACACCTATGGGCAACCCTTGGATAACTGTTGGGTCAGTCCACTCCGAAGGATCATGGATTGGTTATACCTGAACACACGCTTCCCGGTCCTTTTGGACCTATAATATGGCCACTAACAACCTATAAAAACACGAGGTACCTCAAAATCCATCATCCACATAAGTAAAATGCCGGGCCATGTTAAAGCCCAAACATCACTTCTAGCTAGAAAGATAACGTGTGCACTCCCTGTGTTCCCTTCTCCCGTTTTAGACTCATACCGGGGTGTGAGGCTCGTGAGGTTACGCTATACACAAAGCTATGCCTAAAGAGACTGTGCTTTGATCATCAACCACAAGGTCCGCTTTTCAACAAAGCCTTGATCATTTGCATCTTAGCATGTCACATTGTCAGACCCTACCATATTATTGATCATCTACCAATATATATATATATATAACCTCTAAGCTCATACGTCTTAGAGAAGGGTGATAAGTAAAGAATAAATTCTTCACCACCAAACAGAAATATATAATCAATAGCGTTCAACAAATACAGTAGAAAGGAATACAATGTCAGACACGTAATCCATTTACAAGTCCGCTCTGGGTCTGAGCGAAACAACGTGTCCGTCGATCTCCAAATGCGTTTGGACGATCATTACCAAATACCTTGCCTTGGAAGGCCAATCCCAATTCAAGATACCAGTCATCATCATCCCAACGATGTGAAAACCTTCGGTCTTCAATCACCGTCTTCATCTTCGACTCTTGATCGTCGTGATAATTATTCAGAATGGGTTAAACCCGGTCTTTCTGAATAACTCGCGTATTTTGTGATTAAAAAGAAAATATTTGAAAATCACACATTACGCCACATTCCAACTCCGAGTATTCTTTTAATAAGATATTCGATTTAAAAGATTCTCATTAATTTTATCAAAGATAAACTCTGAAAATAAAATCTATAAATCAATTTCCAAAATATGGAATTCCACAGAAATCAAATCAATACATAATCAATCTAGATTTCTGTATCAGACTAATAATATAAATGAAATAACGGAAAAGCCTCTTAAATTCCACATATAATATCGGTCTTCTTTTACAGAAGCCCATTTCGATTATTACCAATCGAATTTCCACTTAATTCCAATTTAATATATTAAATTGAAAAACTTGATTTTTAGAAAATGCCCATTAAATCTATAAAATAGATTTATAAATTCCAAATAATAATTTCAATGTAAATTGGATTTAAGGACAAATGTCGTTTAAAACATCGTCCACGATAAATCCACTTCACAGCTCAATTTATTTCATATCACAAAATATAATTGCAAATCCTAATAATCTTAAAAAAACATATTTAAGATAATCATTAAAAATATTCTTTATATAAAAGCTTCTGAATGAGAAGTTTTCTTTATATTACAAATCTTTATCTTTTACAAATATTCTTTGTTTTAACATATACTTGATTAAAAATATATTTTCTCTTTTATGAAAGAATATCCTTTATATAAAAAGAAAATTTCAAATGTAAAAATATTCTTATTTAAAAGAACACCTAAATCGAAATGAGACTCAACCATTTACCATATAATTTGGATTATATGGATTTCACACAATTCAGTATAATCATCAAATCATCCATCTACATCCAGAGTGTAAATTCCACTGTGTAAGCGTTAAAATTAAATAATGACGCTCATCGCAGCCTGCCGATCTAACGATCAACATACAACTAAATATTGGGATTAGTGTATGTAAATTTTCATCCCAACACCCGTGTGGGGTTTCAACCAACAAACAAATAATAAGCCAATTTGTGCACTTGGGCGATGTGTGAAAAATTATCGTCCCAATCACATACACAAGTCGGGTAACTTGTGAATGAAAGTGTAATACACAATACATATAATGATGACAAGAAAATATCTCTATTGAAATGAATGAATAAGCATAATAACTTTGTCTCTATTGACAATTTCTATTTTGCTAATTTAAACTCTAAACAAAAATGGTTATTTTGTTTTGGCAATTCTAATGAGACAAAATGATAAATATTTTGATTTAACTAACCTATCTTGACGAGTATATATCTTGCCAAACATACATACATACATACATACATACATACATACATACATACATATATATCTATATATAAATTGCTTCAACTAATTCATTTTGACAAAAATGAATATTTCTGACAAAATGTATAATTTGGTTTAACCAGTATAAATTGACTAAAATGAATAATTATTTTTAACTAATGTAAATTAACAAAAATGAATAATTGGTTTTGACTAATATAAATATACAAAAATGAATAATTTGTGTTTCAGTTCTAATAAAATATGTCAATGCTATATTTTGTTTCATTCTTTTAATTTAGGCAAAAGGAGTGTTTTTTTTTTCTATTTTACTTTAATGATAAAAATGTGAATGTTTAGTTATTAAAATGTAACTTTTAAATTCTATCCTTTATTTCAAACAATCTTTATTCATATCAAAATTATAAATCAAGAATATAATTTTCAGTCTGATGGTTTGCATTAATGAATTGCAAACAAAGATGAACTTTATTTTAAGGTTTTATTTGCAACAAGGAATGCAAATAACAAATGTAACTTTTATTTTATTAAAAGTATATTTGAGTGAATGTAAAAAGAACCTCATTCCCAAAGTGTATTTACATCCTTGAATGTAAATAAAAGAAACAAATTTTATTTAAATGAGTATTGGCATTTATGAATACAAACAAAGAATAGTTTTGTTTACAAATTATATTTACATTAGTGAATGTAAATAAGAGAACAAATTTTATTTTCAAAGTATATTTTGAACAAATTCTATTAAATGTATCAAAGTGTGCACATTTGTGTTGGTAAATTTAGATAAAGAAAATAGACTATAGTTTCATTGAATATTTGCATTGATAAATGCAAACAAAAGAATAAACCTTAATTTCAATGCATATATGTGTTGATAAATGCAAACAAAGAAATAAACTTTATTTTCAATATATGTATGTATTTGTATTGGTGAGTGCAAATGAATGATTTGTTTCATTATATATTTGCATTGTTAAATGCAAATAAAAGAACAATTTCTATTTACTATATATATTTGCATGGCTGAATGTAAATAGAAGAATAAACTTTATTTTCAAAATATATTTACATTTTGAACACAAAATAAAGAACAAAACTTTATTTTCAACATATGTTTTATTTTCTAGTTTTATTTGTGTTGTCGAACACAAATAAAAATGTACTTTTTATTTTCAAGTTATGTTTGCATAGGTAATTCCAAATAAAAGAACAAACTTTACTTTCTGTGTATGTTTGCATTAGTGAATGCAGAATAAAAGAACAAGCTCTATTTTTAAAGATTTATGAATGCAAATAAAAGAACAGTTTTGTTTCCAATGATCTTGTTTGGCAAAAATGATGCTTTCGTTTCAAAAATCAAGGTTTGACAAAAGTGATATTTTCAATTCAATAATCAAGTTTTGATAAAAGTGTGATTTTTATTTCACTAATCAGGTCTTAATAAAAATGTTTATTTCAATACTTATGTTTTAACAAAAATGTTATTTTTAATTCACTAATCATAAAAATGGTATTATTTGATTCAATGTATAAAATGTGATATATTACATATCTATGTTGGTGATTGCAAATAAAAGGATAAATTTCGTCTCTAATATATATTTGCAAACAAAACGTAACTACTGAAAATAATTTCTTATTTACATATAAAAATGTAAACAGAATTATGATTTCCCAAAACATGATTTTTATTTACATAAAAATGTAAACAAAAAGGTGGTTTTCAAATATGACTTTTGATTTATAAATATAATGTAAACAAAGTTTTATTTTCCAATATGTTTGTAATATCAACAATAAAGTTTAATATTTTATTCTTATTCTATAACCTCTTATGTTTAGGGTAACAGTAAAAAAAGAAATGTTTTTATTGTAATTCATAAACCGTGTTCTAAATGTAAACAAACAAAAATAGGATTTTTTATTAGTTAGCCAAATTCTGTTGTAATGTAAACAAATAAAAATATATTCTATTTGTTGTTCATATTCTATTGTAAATAAACAAATAAAATAATATTTTATTTGTCGTTCAAACCTTATTTCAAAGTAAACAAATAAAAGTAAGGTTTTATTTGTTGTTCATTTTCTGTTGCAAAGTAAACAAATAAACAAAAATAAAGTTTTTATTTGTCGATCAACTTCTAATGTAATATAAACAAATAAAAATAAGTTTTTATTTGTCGATCAACTTCTAATGTAATATAAACAAATAAAAATAAGTTTTTATTTATCGATCAACTTCAATTGTTCATCTCAGAATAATAAAAATAATATTTTTAAAATAAATTAGAATAACTAGATCTGAATAAAATATGATTTAAATCTAAATTTAGATTTATTTTCTAATCGCAAATAAAATTCAACCATACATGAGATTTCAATGCGGATCTAGCATAACATGACCAACAAACATACCACAAGCAATCATCAACAATTCATCAATCACAGAACATTACAGATTTGATTTAACATCATTATACAATTATTTTTAACGCAAGAAAAATAATTTATAATTAATTAAAATATAAAATTCAGAATTCTCACACTGATATGGCTGAAAATTCGACTGTCTCAGAATCAGCTCTGGTCCGCGCCATCGCGAAGATCTCTAAAAGACGAGTCCAACGCAACTGACGGTTCGAGAAACGGACCTCGTATGAAAGAGATATTGATTTTTAAAGATCGGATAAATTAAATATTAAATAAATAAGATAATATTAAAATATACTTCTTCTTCCTCCTTTTCACGTCGCTACAGCTGAACCCAAATCGCCATCGTCACTCCCCCTGCGCGCGCCAATCCGAGGATCTAGGACCCGATCAGACTCCGCCACTCCGAAGCTCAACCCGCGAGCCACCACCGCCCAGAAGGCCACCACGCTCGGCCCCCTCCTCGCATCGAAATACGAACCCCAACGCGGCCTCTTCCTCTCCAGAATTCGCGAAATCCGTGCACTGAAAACTGATCTTAATCGTACGGATTTGCAGAGTTCTCCGTCCTCTTCGATTCGGCATATAGTTTGTTGATTTTCATTAGACGGATTGAGAGAAATTGATGTTTGAAAATCGGAGGTTTCTGGCCATAGAAAGGAATAGGCGGCGGATGCGTTTTTTCTAGGGTTAGGGTTTAATTTTTTATATTATTTTATTATTAAATCATTGAAAAAAGTGTTATAAAGGTGAAAATGCGGGCTGTCTCCGAATTGGGCTTGCTTACTGTCGATCTTAACGTTTTGAGGCCTTCTGAACACAATGGGACAGGTCTCGGGGTCCAATTAGGAAATCTGTAGAAATTTTTATTTAAAATTCCATTAAATATTTATTAATTAAATATTGACCGTACATTTAAATATGCCGGGGCCACATATGACCTCAAAAAATTCCAGGAAAATTATTTTTAGCTTTCTTATGACGATACGGTTCTAACGAGACTAATTTCGTCGAATTCTGAGACTTTTTGAAAAATGGCTATTTTCAAGTCGTTTAAATTTAACTGAAATAGTCAAAACACATTTTCTTTTGCCATGCTCACATATTAATTCGAAAAATTCTAAAAATTGAAACCTAGCAATAATTTGACATTCTGGTTCCAATAAAAGTGGTTTCGTCGAAAACGGAGGTCGTTCGAAAAATGACTATTTTTAAGGCCAATATATTTAAAATTAAAAATGCATTTTTTTAAACAAATAATTTCCGAAACTCAAAATATATAAGTGTTTATACTTTTTAAATGCAGAAACATCATTCCAGACTCAATGGAAGTGGTTTCGAGTCGAAATTCCTTCATATGTGAAAAGTAGCCCTTCGGGCCATATATATTATATATGTAAATTCTACAGCGACCTTTCTAAAAATTGAATTAGCTATAACTTTTGATTTCTCCTATGAAATTTCGGTTTTTCAGATTCATTAGAAAGATATGATTAAACAGATTTAAATATTTCTTATTTCACTCAATTCTGATTTATTTTGAGTCCTGTACATTCAGTTAAAGTTCAAAATCAAATTTTCAAACTACCGCGCCATTTCTAACTCCTTTTATATTAAAATTAAATTTATTCATTCTAACTTCAATTAAAATAAATTCTAGCCATTATTATTTAAAATAAATTATATTATAATCCTAAAATTAATTAAAATTTTCTAAAATAAAGTTTTTAAATTGGTCAAGAATTTGCGGGTTGTTACATTAGAGATAGGATCAGCAGTATCCTAGAACGAGTGTGAAGAGTATATTTTTCAAATGAAAACAATATTGTTTTGAAAATTTAAACCCGTTTATACGTATTTGAATATTTTATTTGTATTGAATTTGGACAATCGAGTATATAAAGATTTTGCATATATGCGTCATGAACGTATATTCGAAGTTTTTATATACTGGATAGATATAGGATCACACTCTAGTCGCTCGGGGATAATTCTGATGATGTCCGGACATCATCAGTATTTATGTTCGTGTTTCAAAAGTGGGATTTCTATATATTTCCATTAGACTGGTGTGAGAACCAAAACTAGATGGGTTTATTGTTGTGACTTGGCATCAAAAACATGATTTTCTGTGTATCTATCAAAATTATGAATTTGAAACGTTAATTCACTAATTGATTGATGGTTGTGTTGTTTGATTATTGGTTTGAAATTTTTAACCATTTAGGCCAAATTGAACTAAATATTGAACTGTATTGAAAAATGATTACAATTACATGCATATACATGTATATCCATTGAACAGGTCATACCAAGAAGGCTAGAGCAGAAGAATAAAATTGTTTGCCCGACAAATAGGTACATGTTTACAAATTTATTGGGATTTGCCGATTGGCTGTTTCTTTTTCTTTTTGGAATGATGAGGTCCATGGGAGGCTATTTGAAATATCCCGAAGTCCCCGGTACAGGGGAGGTTATGGCGAAATTTTTCGAAAATTTAGGGTATTAGCCAAATTTTTGAAAAATTTGAAAAGTTGAAGAACTTAAGCCGTAAAGGAAATAATGGAAGTTGAGTTAATTAGTTAAACAACTTTCAGCTTCGTTCCTTTTCGGGGACGGAAAGTTTTAAGTCGGGGAGATTGTAACAACCCACAAATTCTGAGCCAATTTAATTTTTTTTATTTTGGCAATTTTGAAGAATTTTGAATATTTAAAAAGATTTATTTTAAATAAATACGACGAGAAATTTATTTTGAATAGAATTAGAAGGTATATATTTATATAAATAATTATTTTTAATTATAAAAGGAATTGAAAATGGCGCGGTAGTTCGAAAATTCGACTTCAAATTTCAAATGAGTGTACATGATTCAAAATAAAGCGAATTTTAGCGAAACCTAAAATATTAGAACCTAATAGAGAATATCTTTCCAACGAATCCGAAAAATTGAAATTTCATAGCGGGAATTAAAAGTTACGTCCAATTGAAAATTCAGAAAAGTCGCTATGGAATTCTGGCCCTTAAAAATGGAAATTCTGCAAACGACCTCGGTTTTCGACGGAACCACTTTTGTTGGATACGTGATATCAGGTTATTGCTAGATTCCAAAATTCGTAATTTTTTGAATCGATATGTGAGCGTGGCAAAGGAAAACGCGTTTTGACAGTTTTAGTTGATTTTAATCGACTGGAAAATGGCCATTTTTTAAAAGTTCTAAGAATTTGACGAAATTAGTTTTGTTAGGACCGTATCGTCAATACGAAGCTGGAAAATATTTTTTGGGAATTTTTCTAGTTAATGTGTGGCCTTGGTAAATTGAAATATGCGTTCAAATTCAATATATAGAATTATATTTTGATTTTGACGAAAACTGATCGAAACGATCGAATCAGCTTACGATACATATCCCATTGTGTTCGGAATTAGGGTAATTAGCTATGGAGGACAGGCGTTGGGTCCCATTTTGAGGTCAAAATAAAAAGTTGCTTTTTGAAATTAATTAAATAAAATAACTATATATATTTCCATATAATATCCCCCCCTCAGTTTTCTCTTTCCCCGATAAATAATAAAAAAAAAACCTAAATGCTCTTTCGATCGCTTCCAGACATCGCCCCGCCTCCCCGAAGCGCCGTGCCATCGCCGCCACCTTTCCCCATGTCGCCGTCCCCCTCCGACCTTCCTCCGCGTTGAGCCCCACACCTCCGTTCAGATTCAAACCCCAGAACCCGACGCCGTTGGCCCCCTGCCGCCACCACCTCCAAGCCGCACCACTACCTCAGCAAGCCCCCCGCGCGTGCAACCTTCTCCCTTAGACAAAGAATCGATTTTCGGCAAAACCCGTGAGTTTTTATATTTGATTTTATTTTCAGTTTAATATATATAAAGCTAGGGTTTTTATTTAAATAAAGGACTAATTTTTAAAAATATATATAAAGCTAGGGTTTTTATTTAAATATAATATATATATAAAGCTAGGATTTTTATCATGAAGAAAGTGATATAAAAATATAATTTTTATATAGTAGAGATAAGAAAATATTGATTTTTATAGTACAGGAAGAATAAAAATATGATTTTTTATTTATGTAGAGTAATAAAAATAGAATTTTTATCTATATAGTAGCGTTGTAAAAATAGAATTTTTATCTATATAGTAGCGGTGTAAAAATATAATTTTTATCTATATAATAGTGGTGTAAAAATAGATTTTTTATTTAAATAATAGCGGTGCAAAAATAGAATTTTTATCCATATAGCGTAGATATAAAAATATGATTTTTATATACATAGATACAATATAAAAATGTGATTTTTACATATGTAGTGGCTACGGGCAACGAAAGTGACAAAAGGCGAGAACGGCGAAGATTCCCTATATATGAAGAGTCGTGGCGTTTGGTTTAGCTAGTCGGTGAGAACTTCTCACTTTAAATTTCATTTTCTAGTTAAAAATATATACTAGGATGCAGACGGTGCTTAGCAGTACCTGACACCCATCGTCCACAGACCATGGACGGCTTGTATGCTTGTTTGATTTTGTTGTGTTATGAGAATTGATTGTGATGTGAAGTGAATGGAAATATATTCATGTGTCGAATAGGAAATATATTTATGTGTCGATTAGGAAATATATTCATGTGTTGAATAGGAAAAATATTCATGTGCTGAAATAAATTACTTATCGTTAAAAATATAATTTTTAACGTGAATGTGAATAAATAGATATTCATTTACAAACCGGACGGTTTGTTTATGTACACCTATTTGAAGGATATTGATTGGGACGATAAATTTTACACATCGCCCAACTGCACAGATAATATTCAGTGCCTGTGGATTGAAACCTCACACGGGTGTTAGGATGAGATTTAACGTACACTAATCCCAATTATTTAATGGTATGTCGATCGATTGGTCGACATACTGTGTAAGCGTTAATTATTTATATTTAATGCTTATGCAGTTGTGTGGTGCATTTTGGATGATGGTTGATTATTTATCATTGCTATTATATACATGTGTTGTATAGAATCCATATAATTAACATTATATGGTAATTGATTGGGCCTCATTCCAATTGGGAAAATAAAGAATATTATAAAATAAAGATTCATGTGTTGAATAGAATAAATAGTCATGTGTTGACGATGCTCATGTGTTGAGAATATTCATGTGTTGAAAGAAAAATAAAAATTCATGTGTTGAAAGAAAAATGAATATTCATGTGTTGAAAGAAAAATAAATATTCATATGTTGAAAGAGAAATATAGATTCATGTGTTGAATAGAATAACGAAGTTATTGAAATATATAAAGCCGTGTTGATTATATATGCGCCATTTTGACGCGAACGATATTTATATCGATTATATTCGTTTTTATATTGAATATAGAAAAGAAAGTGATTTCAAAATATAACGTTTTGAAAATATTATCATTTATATATTAATGATATGAAATATTCAATTTTGATTTGAAATTGGATATGAAGTTGAAATTGTTTTGAAAACGAATTTAAAATGATTTATAAAATACGTTTTGAATTGAAATCATCGAAATATATATAATATATATTATATATATTAAATGGCCTGAATAGAACACGCCGCGCCGCAGCAGTTCGCGAATTTCGACCATTGACTTCTAATTGACGTTGCGGGAGATCCGACTGTCGGATTCTCCTAAAACCGGAACCGTTGGGTTCGGATCGAAATGAGCTTTCCAATGAATATTAGAAATTTGAAATCTAACGGTTGGATTTGGAATTATGTCCAAATCAAATTTGGAAAATGTCGCTGTAAGTGCAGTTCGGTGGTAGTTATTGAAAACCAACTGTACGGTCCTTGATAAAATTATTAAAATTATTAATAATTTGTGTAAAATCATAATATATGAATTGGAAAGAACTGGGATGAAAATTTTCACATTTGTAAAGATAAAAATAGTTTTTATCGAAATGAATTAGTTTTCAACTAGAATTATAATCCATTATTTTCGAATAAATTGGATTTGTAGTGGTTTTTAAAATAATCAGAAATTCCAATACGTGAATTGGAATGGATTTGAATCGAAATTATCTTCGGAATATTTTGATATTGGATTTCGTGATTATACAGATATGGTTGTGGAAATTTGAAAGATATATTTTATATCGTTATTTCCAATACGATATTTGTTGGTTTCAGAATTTGATATTGAATATAAGCCGGTATATTTTCTCTTCAGAGCCTTGTATTTAATATCAAATGCGATTTTGGGTTCGTCGTGAATGGTATCTTAAACAACACTGTTCTTGAACCCAGTTTAGAAAAGAATAAATCTTTTAATCAAGATTTAGTGAAATTGTCCAATTAAGTAGTATTTAATTGGAATTGAATTTAAATTGGTTTTTGGGTCCATCGTGAGCGGTGTTTTGAATAACACCTGTTCTTTAACTCGATTAACAATGGAATGTGATTTTGGGTTTATCGTGAATCGTGTTTTAGGTGATATTGGTTCTTTAACCCAGTTAAAGACAGGATGTTGATTTTTGAGAAGATTAAAACTAAGTGGAATTTTAATGAATCTTTAATTAGATTGAAAAGTGATCGAGAATGGAGTATCACCAGTTTTGCTCCAAAGCGATAGTTAAATCTTTGATTAGATCTGAACGTGAAATGGTAATTAATATTTACCGATAAAACCGTGGTGTTATATATGGAGTATTACCAGTTTTTCTCCATGGGATGAATATGTTGAGATTGGGAAATAAAATAAATAATTACTTCGGTGTGGTTCGCTAATCCCGACTAGTTTGGAAAACCTTAACGTGGTTTGAAAAGATACCCAAAGGAAGATTAAAGAATAAATTTAGAAGAATTTATCTTTGATAAAATTAAGGGGAACCTTTTCCTAAGAACGTGAAAATTTGAATAAAAGAATATTCTGAATTGGAATGAGGCATATGTTGGGTTTGTGTAACATTTGTTTATTATATACGCGGGTTATTCGCAAAGGCCGGGTTTATACCCATTCTGAATAACCGATTCGACGATAAGTCGAAGATGAAGACGGTGGTTGAAGACCGGAAGTCTTCACATCGTTTGGATGATTATTGATGATCTTGATTGGGCTGTACACCCAAGAGGAGGGAATCAATTGGTGATCGTCCAGACGTACTTGGAGATCGATGGATATGCGTGTAAAGTGCCTCCGGTTTCGTTCAGACCCAGAACGAACTTGTAAATGGACTGTATGTCTGACATTGGATTTTATTCTTTGTTGATTGATCTCTATTAAATATACATCTGTTTGGCGACGGAGAATGTAACACCCCGTAATTTTGTAACATTAAAATTCACAAATTAAAGTATACTTAATTTTTAGAAAAGAATTAAGTGAAATGGGTTGCGCAGAGAAATATATATATATATTGATATATATATATATATATATAAATTAAAATAAATAAATAAATAAATATGCGAAAAAGTTCAAAACACCGAATTGGGAGGGGAAATAACCGAACCGGCCCATTTTTGAGGTCGACCCGAGCTCTGCTAGGTCGACTAGGGGTTAATCCAGGGTGTTTGGCTGTCAACCCGTGGGCCGATTCGCTCAAATGCAGATTTTGCATTTGATTGGTTCTCATGGTTCAGGGTTAATCTAATGGTCCTAAATAACTTCCTACACCTATAAATACATCCTAATGCTAACCCTAAACCTAATTAAAATAGAATAGTTACCATCGCCATGGAAATCAATGGAGCCGCCGCCAACTAAGAAAGAAGAAAAGCAAATTCAATTCTAATTCTCTCAACCCTAAAGCAAAGCAAAACTCTCTCTTTTCTTCTCTAAATTGTGAGTATGATGATCTTAACAAGATTATTATCATTTTAATTAGGTTGAGTTATGAATGGATTATGAGTAGATGATGTGAATTATCATATATGTTGTTGTAAACCCCTTTTGCTATCATGTATATTGTAAATCCAATGTTATGTGATGATGATATCTTATATGTTGTAAATCATGCTATGATGATGTTATGTATGTTGAAAGTTTCTATGCTAAGTTGTGATGAATCATACATGTTAAAAAGGCCATGATGTTACCATCTATGCTAGTTAGTTCATATTAATTAAATCATCATGTTTGGGTTATGTTGATCTATATGACAAGTCACATATGCAAGTTAGATTGATTAGAAAAGTTATGAACATATGCCAAGACATCTATTATGACATCTAGAATTATGCTATGACATATGTGATATCCTATGCTAGTTCACACCATCATTATGTTGCCTAAAAACCCCATATGCAAGTTTATGTATAGATTTGGGCTATGATCATATTATATAAATTGAGACATTTAACAAGTTGACACCTTTTGATCCTTAACATGTGTAGTTTATGCAAGTTTCACCCCTATTATGATTAGATTTATTTTAATTGTCTATATGTTGTGATAATTTATCTTTGTGCTAGGTGTTAGACTATACAAGTCTAGCCTATATTATGCGTTGAATAAGCGAACGTATAAACGTGGGGTAGGGGTAATATTAAGGATTTAATATTAAAAAGTTGGGGTGCAATTGATATGATTTAGCATGCCATAAGTGGATGGCCATAATTGAGTCAATTATGGACATCATTAAAAGTTGACTTAATTAATAATTTGAATAGGGAATTATTAAAACTGGAGTAAAAGATTTTAAGTGTTAATCAATGCTTAGGACACGAGGTTGGACTCGTTTGTGACGTAAACCTGCCCGGACCCGCCCGGCAAATCCAGTGGTCACAAATGTCAGCCTAATGTGAGAGGTCCTAGGCCTAAACTAAAGCATAACGGTTGTAAAGACACGAGGTTAGACTCTTTTATGGTGTAAGACTGCCCGGATCCGCCCGGCAAATCCTGCTGTCATAAATGCCAGTCTAATGTGAGAGGTCTTTATGAGGTTATGACCTGAATGAATTAAGAAATACTTAACCATATAAACATGTAAGGTGGGACATGGGGGTTAAGTAGGTGCCTTGGGTGGCATGAGGAATCTAGTGGGTGCCCTTAGTGGCAGGTGAAATACGATTAGTAAGACTTAACCAAACACACATGTAAATGAACATGACTAAGGAAGTTAAGTGGGATATATTAATGACAAGCTTAGGTGGGTAGCTTGTGGGGGCCCATTTCGACTAGTATCCCAAACGTATCTTTGTGGGCTCGACCCAAGTCGAGGACGGGACACGCATGCTGGGTTCGGCTGTAAGAGGCCAAAACGGGGAGCGGTGGCAACGCAAGTCCAACGGGTTTCGTATGCGTGTGTGGACCCGGGCTGGTAGGTAAGACGTTGTTGCATCGTGTAGGTATAAGCCGTGCATTCTCAAGTTGTATCAGGTTGCCACTTTAGGGGAGTGATACACCCCACTGTGGGGCCAGCACGGGTATCTACGAGTAGGGAGCCGATCAAAAGTGGGTAGTGGGGTACACCTAGTGGAGATAGGGGCAGACGGCACCTATGTGGTCAGCTAGGGGTACGTAAGGCTATTTATAAAGTTTCCGTGTGAAGCAAGTGGGATCAAACAATAGGGTGACTAGTGTGGTGCAGTGTAGTAATGTGCGGTGCAGTGTAGTAATCATTCGTTAGTAATTAGGTGTGCCTTTACCGTTATCTTTAATGTTATCTTAAACGTTATCTTTATCTTCCTAAGAGTTCATAGACATTTACTTGTCTTCCAGCTTATGCCTTAGTCTAGTTATTTTTATAATAGTATTGTTAGAATTATCATACTCACCAGACTTTATGTCTGACCCCCTCTATTTCTATCCTTTTTCCCCCTCCAGGTCCTCAGGTTGGGCCCAGCTCTAGTGGAGTTTGATTGAATTGCTTCATCTCTCTTTGGAAAGTTTGGACCGTTGAAGTAAAGTCCAGCATGTTATCTTTTTAATGGCTATTTATGTAATGGGATTATGTATTTTGTTTTTATGAAGATGGATATTGTACTTGGTTATGATCTATGGTTTTATGATGTAACAAACATGTTTAATTTCCGCTGTAATAAAATGAAGTTTTATATTTCCAAGTACTATTTATTATCTGTCTTGTTGTAATTTTTCTGTTCTATATTCACTTATAACCTCCATGGAAGTTAATGCATTCCCTTTGTGAGTGACATTAATGGATGTGGGGTGTTACACGTGGTATCAGAGCTTAAGGTTACCAGAACAGATAAAAATACTTTAGAAAAATAGTTATTTTTGAAAGAAGTGCTTTAAAAACATGTTTTAATGAGAAATTTAAAGAGAAAAGTTTTTAAGAAAAACATAATCCCCAATAGCCACATATCTTTATCTTTCGAATTCTCCATTCTGAATCTTTCCTTTTTCGTTTCAGCATGGCTGAAGATCTTAATCTACCCGACGGTGTAACGATACCAGGATGGCATAGGAGGCTATTGGAGGCTAGGGCCGCTGCAGGTCCAGCCAATGTTCCTCTACCACCAGTTGCACCCGTTCCTCCTCCTCCTCCCCGCGTAGATACTTTTGCAAAGACGTGCAAGGAATTCAAGGCTATGGGTGGAAAACCATTTCAAGGGTCAGAAACATTTGTGGAAGCTAGAGATTGGCTTAAGGAGGTGGAAGAATTGCTAGAAATCTTTGAAGTAGAAGAAGGGAGGAGAGTTCGTTTAGCAGCTTGGTTGATGAAGGGAGAGGCCTCGTTTTGGTGGGAGGTCACTAATGGGGAGCGTCCTGTTGACTCTTGGGCGGATTTTAGACGTAGGTTCGAGGCGAAGTTTCTCTCTAGGGTGGAAGAAAATCTATATATGGAAAGGTTCTTGACATTGAAGCAAGGAAGCTCGTCTGTGAAAGAATATGTCAACAAATTTAATCAGCTAGCAAGGTTTGGCTTGGACTTAGTAAACACGCTGGAGAAGAAGGCTCTGAGGTTCGTTAATGATTTAATGAACCGTTGCAAGGGTTGGCTATGACCCACATCCCTATGGGGGCCACCTTTGAGAAGCTAGTAGACATGGCACTCATGCACGAGGAGAAAGGCACTAAAGCTGATAAGGCACCCGAGAAGAAAGGGGATCAAAATAAGGGTGGCAAAGGCAACAATGCTAAGGGGAAGAAGAAATGTTTTAACTGTGGGACCCTAGGCCATCTCAGCAAGGACTGCCGAAAGAAAAAGAAGACTGGTTGTTTTCATTGTAGCGATGCGAGACATTTAGTAAAGGACTGCCCAAGGAAGGGGCAGAGGGCAGGAGCTACCTCGGGAGGACAGGTGCAGGCTCTTCTGGCACCAGGGCAGGCAAGGGGACAAGTTCAGGCTCTCGCGGTCCCACCGCTGCAAGAACGAGGTAGAACCATTTCTGTTGAAAGCTTAGTTTTTCTGTTTGATCATCCTGTCCGTACCTTATTCGATTCGGGCGCATCACATTCGTTTATCTCTACATCATTAGTTGAAACACTGCACCTAGATACTAGTATTGTTACTGATCCCTTTGTAGTCTCAAATCCTATTGGTGGTTCGGCTCATCTTTCTATGATTTGTCGGGATTTGAGAGTGTTTATCTTGGGCGTTGAGTTTGAATGCAATGCCTTTGTCCTTGGTTTCACGGGTTGTAGTTTGATTCTAGGGGTGGATTGGCTAGCCAAGCGGGGTGCCATCCTAGACTGTGAAAGGAGGGTAGTTAGACTACTGATTCGTTATAGAAAAACCCTCATATTTCTTGCGACCCTAGGGGTTCAGTGATGCTTAGCTGCCTAGAATCTTCTGATGCATCTAACGATGATTAGGAACCTGTTTGTGTGGTCCGTGAGTATGGAGACGTCGTTGATAAAGCGCGGGGTTTACCCATAGGCGCAGAATAAGTTTTCGTATGTGCTTAATAGATTAAGCAAAGCCCGTTATGTAATCAGCGGTAGTTTTGGAGCAAGACTGGAAAGGACGACCAGAGTCGGTCAAGTGCTCAATTGATTGACCATCTTACTAGTATCATCTCACGTAGGTCGTCTGAATTCGAAGGAGGTATCCCTTGGGTGTTTGTCTGATATTGGTTTAGGCCTTTGGGGCTTGCACTTGGGGATGTCGAATTCGACTAGGATGGTCTGCATGAGAGATGGATAGTTGTGACGATTTTACATGGTATAATATCCTGGTTTTCTCTAGAAGCAGAGAAGAGCATGCCCTATGTCTTAGGGAAAGCTTAGGGACCCTACAAGTGCACTAGCTTAAAGCTAAGTTCTCCAAGATACCATTTTTGGAGGAAGGAAGTGAGGAATTTAGGGCATGTGGTCTCTAGGGAAGGGAGATATGTTAAGGTGGATGGAGTTTTTAGCATCCTACGACTTCGAGATAGCATATACCCCTGGCAAGGGTAACGTGGTGGCGGATGCCTTAAGTAGAAAAAGGTTATCCTTAAGTTCTTTGTTTGTGGAGCGGCGAAGCTTAGAATTTATTTCGATGTTTGACTTTAGACCTTCCGTTAACTTCGTACCCGGTTTGCTAGCATCCTTGGAGGTCAGACCTACGCTTTTGGGACGGATTGGCGAGGCACAGCGAGACGACCCACAGTTAGTTGAGTTAGTAGAAAAGCTCAAAGGAGGGGAGTCATCAGGCTATCTCCGTAGGTATACTCTAGATGATAAGGGTTGGTTACGTAGGAACGGTAAACTTTGTGTACCTAAAGACGATGACCTAAGGAAGACTATTCTTGATGAAGCACATCACTCGAAGATGACCATTCATCCCGGCGGGGACAAGATGTACAAAGACATGAAGAGAGTTTACTTTTGGGCCGGCATGAAGAAAGACGTGGCCGAGTATGTCGCTAGATGCTTGGTGTGCCAACAAGTAAAAGCGGAGCAAAAGAAACCCGGTGGGTTACTTCACCCATTGGAGGTTCCACTATGGAAATGGGAAAGCATCTCGATGGATTTTGTGGATGGATTACTGCGATCGAGGAAGGGTAACACGGGAATTTGGGTTATAGTAGATAGACTTACTAAGAGCGCCCATTTCATTCCCGTGAAGAGTAAGAGGACTGCTCCATGGTTAGCTTCTGTATACGTTCGAGAGATAGTTCGTTTGCACGGTGTTCCTTCTAGCATAGTGAGCGACCGCGATCCTATTTTCACTAGCGAATTTTGGAGAAGCTTACAAGAGGCGGTAGGGACTCAGTTATGTTTGAGCACCGCATATCATCCTCAGACGGACGGCCAGACCGAGAGGGTGAATCGCATTCTAGAGGATCTGTTGAGGCTATGTATCCTAGACTTTGGGGGTACGTGGGAAGAGCATCTTCCATTGGTGGAGTTCGCATATAATAACAGCTTTCAGTCCAGCATTGGTATGGCACCATTCGAAGCTCTTTATGGACGACCTTGTCGTTCACCTACATGTTGGTGGGAATCTACGGATAAGATCTTACTTGGGCCCGATATGATTAGGGAGACTTCGGAGAAGATCGACTTGATTCGAAGGAGGATGAAAGCAGCGCAAGATAGGCAGAAATCTTATGCGGATAAGAGGAGGACAGATCTCGAGTTTGAAGTTGGGGACATGGTCTTTGTCAAAGTGTCTCCATTACGAAACGTTGTTCGCTTTGGGTCCGTTGGGAAATTAGCACCAAGGTTTGTAGGGTTGTTTCCTATTAAGGAGAAAATTGGACAGATGGCGTATAGAGTGGAGTTGCCCGAGAGACTTAGTGGTGTACACGACGTATTCCATGTGTCACATTTGAGGAAGTGCTTGCACAAGACCGTGGAAGTGGTAGAGTCGAGCTTGCTTTGAGAGGTGGAGATAGAGCGTGATGCGACAATTCGACGAGCTCCTACGCGCATTCTTGGGTCGGAGATCAAGAGGCTGAGGAATCGAGAGGTCAGACTAGTCAAAGTGCAATGGGTAGATGATGAGAGCAACGCTACTTGGGAGATAGAAGAGAAGATGCGTTCACGATACCCTTTTCTTTTTAAGGGTATGTCTTTTAATTTCTCCTTTATCGCTTAGCTTGTACTTATCTTATCTTTAGTATATCCTCTCGCTAGTATCTTTGACCTTTAGTTAGGATAATCCTATGGTTGAAACATGTGTTTGAGACATGTTATCTATGGTGGATGCAAAGTGGATGCATATACACACACTATTAGGCACCAGATCGGCTCAGTCACTTCATATTGCATATATATGGATGTATTTAGTAAAATGGATGTATAATGGTTGTATTATCATATAGTTGCTGCATTCGGGTGGATGGTTGTGCATGCATATAGAATTAATATGTATCATTAGGAATCTTTTGCATACATATTGGACGCATGGCACTATCATGAATTGCACTAAGGAGGTCGACTGAATCAGTAGACCGCCTAATTTTGCATTGGATATGGACATATACACACACTGTGCATATAAACATTAAAGCATTAGAAGTCTTTTAAGGACAATGGATGCTGGTGTTTGATGGTTGAGTAGATGGATGATTAGATGGTAGGATATCCATTCTTCTTGACTTGGAGATTTCGGGGACGAAATCCTTTAAGAAGGGGAGAATGTAACACCCCGTAATTTTATAACATTAAAATTCACAAATTAAAGTATACTTAATTTTTAGAAAAGAATTAAGTGAAAAGGGTTGCGCAGAGAAATATATATATATATATATATATATATATATTGATATATATATATATATAAATTAAAATAAATAAATAAATAAATATGCGAAAAAGTTCAAAACAGCGAATTGGGAGGGGAAATAACCGAATCGGCCCATTTTTGAGGTCGACCTGAGCTCTGCTGGGTCGACTAGGGGTTAATCCAGGGTGTTTGGCTGTCAACCCGTGGGCCGATTTGCTCAAATGCAGATTTTGCATTTGATTGGTTCTCATGGTTCAGGGTTAATCTAATGGTCCTAAATAACTTCCTACACCTATAAATACATCCTAATGCTAACCCTAAACCTAATTAAAATAGAATAGTTACCGTCGCCATGGAAATCAATGGAGCCATCGCCAACTAAGAAAGAAGAAAAGCAAATTCAATTCTAATTCTCTCAACCCTAAAGCAAAGCAAAACTCTCTCTTTTCTTCTCTAAATTGTGAGTATGATGATCTTAACAAGATTATTATCATTTTAATTAGGTTGAGTTATGAATGGATTATGAGTAGATGATGTGAATTATCATATATGTTGTTGTAAACCCCTTTTGCTATCATGTATATTGTAAATCCAATGTTATGTGATGATGATATCTTATATGTTGTAAATCATGCTATGATGATGTTATGTATGTTGAAAGTTTCTATGCTAAGTTGTGATGAATCATACATGTTAAAAAGGCCATGATGTTACCATCTATGCTAGTTAGTTCATATTAATTAAATCATCATGTTTGGGTTATGTTGATCTATATGACAAGTCACATATGCAAGTTAGATTGATTAGAAAAGTTATGAACATATGCCAAGACATCTATTATGACATCTAGAATTATGCTATGACATATGTGATATCCTATGCTAGTTCACACCATCATTATGTTGCCTAAAAACCCCATATGCAAGTTTATGTATAGATTTGGGCTATGATCATATCATATAAATTGAGACATTTAACAAGTTGACACCTTTTGATCCTTAACACGTGTAGTTTATGCAAGTTTCACCCCTATTATGATTAGATTTATTTTAATTGTCTATATGTTGTGATAATTTATCTTTGTGCTAGGTGTTAGACTATACAAGTCTAGCCTATATTATGCGTTGAATAAGCAAACGTATAAACGTGGGGTAGTGGTAATATTAAGGATTTAATATTAAAAAGTTGGGGTGCAATTGATATGATTTTGCATGCCATAAGTGGATGGCCATAATTGAGTCAATTATGGACATCATTGAAAGTTGACTTAATTAATAATTTGAAT
This sequence comes from Allium sativum, assembly GCA_030737875.1. Taxonomy (NCBI): domain Eukaryota; kingdom Viridiplantae; phylum Streptophyta; class Magnoliopsida; order Asparagales; family Amaryllidaceae; genus Allium; species Allium sativum. Next base: position 820,151,651 of record CM060909.1, read on the forward strand.
AGGGAATTATTAAAACTGGGGTAAAAGATTTTAAGTGTTAATCAATTCTTAGGACACGAGGTTGGACTCGTTTGTGACGTAAACCTGCCCGGACCCGCCCGACAAATCCAGTGGTCAAAAATGTCAGCCCAATGTGAGAGGTCCTAGGCCTAAACTAAAGCATAACGGTTGTAAAGACACGAGGTTAGACTCTTTTATGGTGTAAGACTGCCCGGACCCGCCCGGCAAATCCAGCTGCCATAAATGCCAGTCTAATGTGAGAGGTCTTTATGAGGTTATGGCCTGAATGAATTAAGAAATACTTAACCAGATAAACATGTAAGGTGGGACATGGGGGTTAAGTAGGTGCCTTGGGTGGCATGAGGAATCTAGTGGGTGCCCTTAATGGCAGGTGAAATACGATTAGTAAGACTTAACCAAACACACATGTAAATGAACATGACTAAGGGGGTTAAGTGGGATATATTAATGACAAGCTTAGGTGGGTAGCTTGTGGGGGCCCATTTCGACCAGTATCCCAAACGTATCTTTGTGGGCTCGACCCAAGTCGAGGACGGGACACGCATGCTGGGTTCGACTGTAAGAGGCCAAAACGGGGAGCGGTGGCAACGCAAGTCCAATGGGTTTCGTATGCGTGTGTGGACCCGGGCTGGTAGGTAAGACGTTGTTGCATCGTGTAGGTATAAGCCGTGCATTCTCAAGTTGTATCGGGTTGCCACTTTAGGGGAGTGGTACACCCCACTGTGGGGCCAGCACGGGTATCTACGAGTAGGGAGCCGACCGAAAGTGGGTAGTGGGGTACACCTAGTGGAGATTGGGCCAGACGACACCTATGTAGTCAGCTAGGGGTACGTAAGGCTATTTATAAAGTTTTTGTGTGAAGCAAGTGAGATCGAACAATAGGGTGACTGGTGTGGTGCAGTGTAGTAATGTGCGGTGCAGTGTAGTAATCATTCATTAATAATTAGGTGTGCCTTTACCATTATCTTTAACGTTATCTTAAACGCTATCTTTATCTTCCTAAGAGTTCATAGACATTTACTTGTCTTCCAACTTATGCCTTAGTCTAGTTATTTTGATAATAGTATTGTTAGAATTATCATACTCGCCAGACTTTATGTCTGACCCCCTCTATTTCTATCCTTTTTCCCCCTCCAGGTCCTCAGGTTGGGCCCAGCTCTAGTGGAGTTTGATTGAATTGCTTCATCTCTCTTTGGAAAGCTTGGACCGTTGAAGTAAAGTCCAGCTTGTTATCTTTTTAATGGCTATTTATGTAATGGGATTATGTATTTTGTTTTTATGAAGATGGATATTGTACTTGGTTATGATCTATGGTTTTATGATGTAACAAACATGTTTAATTTCCGCTGCAATAAAATGAAGTTTTAGATTTCCAAGTACTATTTATTATCTGTCTTATTATAATTTTTCTGTTCTATATTCACTTATAACCTCCATGGAAGTTAATGCATTCCCTTTGTGAGTGACATTAACGGACGTGGGGAGTTACAGAGAATTTATTCTCTTGCTTAACGCCCTTCTCTGAGACGTACGAGCTCAGAGGTTGTATATCGATGGACATCAGTCGCATGGAGTGAATTACCTGTGTGGCATGCCTATGTGGCAAATAATCAAGGCTTCTGTTGAAAAGCAAAGTCTTGTGGTTGATGATCAAAGCAATGCCTATGTGGCGCATCTTTGTGTATAGCGTTAATTCGCGAGCCTCACAACTCGGTATGAGTCAAAAATAGGATAGTGACTGGAGGGAGAGCACGACGTTTCTTTCTAGCTAGTGGTGGTGTCTGTGCTTAAATTGGCTGACATTTATATACTTTTCACCTATGTGGTTGTTGGAATGCGAGGCGCCTCGAATATATGGTCAATAACTGGCACTATGTGAGCCGACGTACAGACCATTATATAGGTCCTATAGGACCAGGAAATGTGTGTTCAGGAATTGCCAATCCTCAAAAGTAAGAGAGGACCGGCCGTGAAGATCCAAGGATCGCTGTGTGTGGTCCTGAGACATTTGCTAGAGTGTCTCGAACGAAGAGGAGCTTGCCCCTTGCCTCGACTCATGATGGAATCCAATTTCCAATACGTGACTTTCGGTTTTATTTGTAGAGCCTAGTACGGTGACATAGTGGTATGGGTCAATTATTCCGTCTATGATTTATACATTATGATTGAAGTTGTTTTCTTCACTTATAGTAATAATAAAATATGAAATTTCACGTACCAAGCATTTTTTCTATTAAAAGGTAAAAATCGTATGCTCCGGCTTGCGTTGCATTGTGTGATGGGACCTGGGTCTTATAATAGTTTAATTTTTCTTTATTTAGCATTGCGCTGTTTGTTCTATGCACTGGTATTCTTGGGAGGAAACCCGTTCCGTGTTATACGGCGTGGTCCCTTGATTTACCTAACTTAAAAATAAAGATTAATAGCTGTTTTAGTTCTCACACCGGTCACATGACTGACCTGGAGTTTATTGTTTTTAACCTAAATTCTGGGTGCCCTTATTTTCCGCACGGGCAGCTAGTAGTTTTGGTTTTGCAGATTTATATTCATAGGATCCTGGTTTACAGCTGGAACGATACTCGGAAAGCTCTGTATCCGTGTATTACTTTCAGTTGTGTGTTGTATTATTTTTCCGCTGCTATGTATTTAAATGTAATTTATTGTAATCTCTGATATTCTCAGATGTATAATATTTATTCGTACTCTGTATATTCTTGTATTCTGATGGAATTGTTGTAATAAACAATGAAATGTTCTTCTGTTTGCGTTCTGATTAGTCTTGTCCTCAATTCAATCTGTGCTTTCCTTATCGGGGAAGTTCGGGTCGCTTCATATACTGTATATATGCATGCAAATATGCATATTTTTTAAATATATGTTTTCCTACATGTTTGATAAAAATTTGCATAAAGATATGCATATATTGTGAAAAGACGCATATTTGTAAGCAACTTTTTAAAAGAAATGATGAAACCAGAGATTTAAAATATATGCATATTTGTTTGCATATATGTAAAATATATGCATACTTATACTCAATTAGTACATGCAAACCCAAGAGTTCTAACAATAGTTGGATCTGTGAAGAATTTGCCGAGAAACTTGAATTTTATATGGACAGAGTAGTTTCATCAACATAAATCAATTTCAAAATTGAAATAAGTATGCAAAATTTAAAAATAAATAAACAATATAAATTACCTTGACAAGGACGGATCCATTTTTTAAATAAAAGCTCGATAAAAAAAAACTCTGGAAAAATTGCCGATTAAACTGAATTTTATATCGCAATAATTCGAAGTTGAGAAATTTAGAAAGTAGCTGCGCCGCCATTAACAAGGAAGAAATAAATAAACAACTAAACTAAAAATGAAAACGAAAAGAATCACCTGACAAAAAATTACATCGATGAAGCCGCCGCCGCCATGGATATGAAAATTATGTTTCTTGAAAAAGTAAAGCCCTAATACGTAATCTATAACCGTTAATTACATCGTAAATTTGAATGAGGGCATTTCCGGAAAAATAAAAGCCGCGTTTTAAAAGTAGGGTTGAAATTTATAAAACTTAAAAGGGGAGGATGTGAGCCTAATTAACTTTAGTTTTAAGGATGTGAGGCTAATTTTCACTATCTGAATAACCAAAAACAATGTAATGTAAAGGGATGCACAATTTTTATAGTGGTTCGACACTAATGCCTACGTCTATTTTGTAGCAATCATTCATCATAATTTTGTCGATTACAATGTTTATTCAAGTTCAGGCAATTTTAATGTACAAAGTTGTACAATAGAATAACAAATATCTTGTTAATTTCTAACTTTGAAGAAAATGCCCTTCTTCTTCTTCGTTATGCCAAAGTATGTTAAAGCGAATACTAGTACTCAATGAAAAACTTCAATGTCCAAATATGTCCAAAAGCAAGCTAAAAATCCAAGTGAATGCCAAAAAGTTGTAGGCAAACTTCTATGTGAAGTTTACAAGCCCAAGAGATGTCCAAAAGCCATGAGAATGACCATGAAAGCCATTAATGAGCTCCAAAGAAAGCCCTCCCATATGCCCAAGGCCCAAAAATACCAAGTCAAGCCAACCCCTTTGAATTCCAAGAGAGGAGGGTATTCATGGGTGAAGTTTTCATGCATCAGACAAAATTCCGTATCCTGAGGGAATGTGAAAATCTTATCTTCGATATTTAGCCAAAAAATCAAGTCGTGGGGGAAAATTTTGTATCTTGGAAAAATCATGAAAATACAGTGATCGACACGTGTTGATCACCTAAAAAGCAGTGATCAACACGTGTTTGGCGTGATCTACCACTTTCCGAAACCATGTGCCAAACCATGATTTCGCATCCTAAAAAATGAAGATCGACCCGAGTCACGCAAGCAAAAATGAGTGATCGGCGTGATATTTCCACTTCGCCTAATTCTTGATCAGCCACTTCGTATCCCACTTTTTCGAGCCGAATCCCCGATGCACGCCTGGGGATTTCGCATTGTACCTTGGTGTGCACATGGGATTTTCGAAGTGCCAGATCACATTAGGGAATTTCACATCCTGGGTTTCCAAATTCGAGTCATTCCAAGCCTGATGCGCGCACGTGATTTTCCATGGTTTTACTGTGTTGGTCAGCCTGTTTTGAGTGCCAAATCTGGAAAGTTTCCAAGTGTCTAATCCAAGCCAATTGAGTTTGCATAAGCGATTTTTCTTCATTGTGTCATGTCGATCAGCAGTTTTTAAGTGCCAAATCTGGTACTTTGCTAAAGTGGTTGATCTTCGAGTTTTGAGTTTGATCAAGCACTTTTGCTCGGTCGTGCCATGTCGATCAGCAGTTTTTTAGTGATTGAAACTAGAATTTACCAAAATCAAAATATTTTGCCTTTACGAGTTTTGCCACGTGATCGGACCGAGATGCTCAAGAATTTTGAGCCGATCGGACCGAGTCGATCACGTATTTTTGCCACGCTAGATTAACCAAGATTATTAACGACTTTTCCAATCTGATAACGCTGATTCGGGAATCGACGATACTTCCAACCTTTTCCAAACACGTTGCGACTTCGACCAAATCGCTTTGTATTTTCCAACAAACGTTCTCGAAACTCGAGCGTGTCGCTAAAAATAATTTTGACGTGTGACTGCTTTGCCAAAAAAGTGGTCAACAACAATGTTAAGTTGTATTAATGAGAACATTAACAATGGTAAATTTGTGTAGAAAAATTTAAGTTGTGGTAATTATAAAATAAAATAAGAATTGTAATTAAAACCATGTTTGGAAATAGTTAGGTAAATTTATAATAATAATATAATGTTGAATTGTGTTAAGATGGAATAAATTGTAAATTGTTATTAAAGTGATTTTTTTGTTAAATAAATAATGATTATTTAATTCAAGCATGCATAAAATAAAATTTAAAGTATAAATATTGATTGGAAATCAATATTTATGAATGTTAAAATATTTTTAATTAGGATTAATGTTTTTTTGTCAAGAAAGTGAAATTTACATGAATTAAAACTTAAGAATGTTTATTTTACATAATTAAAATGTAAAATGTGTTTTTTTTGTAAAAATATGAATTTTAATATGTGTTGCGTTAAAAATGGTGTTTAAAAATAATTAAACATGTGCGTTTGAAATTTTATAAAGAAAACACCACATTGTATAGTATCAGAATGATTCTAAAATGTGTTAGAGCATTGTGTCATTTGGCCAATTTAGTATAATTAAGTTACAATTGTGCTTACTGGGCTAGACTAGCCCATTTACCGATCTTAGTTAATTTCTTCATGAGTGAGAAAAGAGGGATACGTAACATTTAGTATCTTCTTCTCTTCCTTTCTGAAAAAAGGATTACAGGGAAGAAGATTGAAAATTTCTCCTCTCATTCCTCAGATCTAACCAAAATGAAAGTTTGAACTTAGGATTCAGCTACTAAGATCATCTCTGCAGGTATAAACATTAAAAACTTAGTTTAATCCAAGTTTTATCCCTGATTTGTGATTTTTTGTTTATTGTGACTCTTTCCTTGTTGCATATGAATGTAAATCGATTTCTCGGGTATTTAAAGCTTTTAAGTGGCCAAAACTCCTTACATTCTTGTAAAATCCACCGTTAATCGATTCAACTTATAAGGTGAGGTCATAAAACTTACACATTCTATCTTACATGTAGTTTATTTTGTATTTGTATGAGTTTTAGATGAAAATTTGTTCTCTGTAATCTGAAACGAAGTTTCAGATGTTTCTCTATGTAAATCTAACCTGAAACCATGTTTGACACTGCATATCTACTTCATTTAATGTCTTAATATAGTGATTCTTTTTCTAGTTGATAGTCCTGTCATTAAACTATGAGTATGCCAATTTTCTGCATAATCTGATGTAATTTGATCATCTGAATTTCATCTGAAAGCTAAACTCGGAGTTCTTTTTTGGCCTTGGCGCATTCCCATGCCTGTGTCGACCCAACATGGACTTGGGTTGACCCAGGGTTCGACCAAAACAAGATCGGGATCGACCCAGCATTGGCGATTGTTGAAGTAATGTCAAGCCTTGTATTTTGGGGTTACTTGGTATACTTTGAACCATTTTACTTCTTGTTTGAGGCTTTGAGTTCTTCAATTTCCGGTTACCTATTTCTTGATTGTTAAGTACAAATCTTTGAGTTGATTTGTATGCAGTATTTTGGTGTTATTGAATGCTTAGTTTTGTGCAAACTTCGATTTGTTGTTTTATGGAGCTTGGTGAGTTTTCTATGAGTTTTGTTGAATTCACATACACTTTTATGAAAATAATTTCTAAAGGATTTTTGACTTAAATACGTTTATACAACTATTTTCCGAAGTTTTTTAAATATACATATACATATACATACATATATATATACATATATATATATATACATATATATATATATACATATATATATACACACACACACACATATATATATACAATTTTTTTTAAATAATTTCTAAATAGTTTTGATAATCCGTTTTCTCGATGAGTATTTTTACATAAACTACATGCTTTTCGAAAAACGTGAATGCGGCTTAAACAATTAGTACCCTTCGTGGTAGGGACATGAACACTACAACAAATATGTTCATTGACAGCGTTGAAAAAACGTTGTTATATAATTTTACAACGTTTTGAAGAACGCTGTCTACCGACACGTTGTTATAGATCATGGGAATATCACAATACTTTGAAAACGCTGTAGAAAAAGGACATACTACAGCGTTTTAGTTGGTGTTGTTGTTATGTTTGTACAGCGTTTTAATTGATGTTGTCATTATGTTTATACAGCGTTTTGTGTTGTTTTATTTACATAGCTAACAAAAATTATTCCTTCTTCATCACATATATAACAGCATTTTATACGGGCTAGAAACGTTGTTATCGTCTTCATACCACAGCGTTTTTATGAATATATAGCAGCGTTTTAAACCGGCTATACCATTTTCATCGTCCATATATTATAGCGTTTTCAACATATATAACAACGTTTTATAAAGTCCATAAATGTTATGACCATCCATATAGCACAACGTTTTCCAACATATATTACAGTGTTTATTTCTAGTTAGAAAAGTTGTTACTCTTTACATGTCACAACGTTTTACCATATATATCACAGCGTTTTTATCATCTGCAAATGTTGTTCTTTCCCGCATGCCACAACGTTTTTTCAAAATATATCACAACATTTCTGTAGAGTTGTTGAGGTACATCTATCAGCATTTATCATTTTTACACAATGCAGTTCAAAATCATCACGAAATTCAAGCAACACAAAAAAATTATAATTATAAAACTATATCACATAAGGTATAATAATTCCATATGCCAAATATACAATAGTTGGGCATAACATTTTGTAATCGATGTTCCCATCTAACTTTTTTTTACGAAAGATGCTTACTGACAAAAAAGAAAAATACAAACCATTCAAAGTCCAAGCTCGTGTGCTGCAAAGTTGAATTTCCATCATGTATCAAACATCAACACCTGATTTGGCAATAAGAAAACACATAACTACTTTTGTTGTGTATGTATGACATTAAGAAACTGCTAACAACTAAACTAAAAAGTACGGCTAAACATGGCAATGTGAAAAGAAAATGAGGTCAAGTATGATCAAGTCATCTTGTTGTTGGATTCGGTATAAATATAACATTTCTAATATTGGCTTGTTTGACTGGTCGTAGTGCTTAATCTGCTTGACAGCGTTGGCATGGTTCAGTTCCATGCACAGGCAACATATTTTTTTCCAACCAGCATCCTAAACTTCACAACATTTCTTATGTCAACAAATATGCATGCGGCTTAGTTCGACCAAATTGCAAGAAAGAAAAATTGTATAAGATCAAAATGTTTGAGCACATCTAGGTCACCGTATCTTCTATTTTTTCCAGTTTTATCTACCTAAACGAAATTTAAACATTAATTCAGTTTTAACAGGTGAAAAGGGAAACCATACTTGAAGTAAAATTCTGCCAAAACAATCATAATAAGGAGTATTTCCATCATTCGTACTAACAATAAGTAAAGAGAAGTATAAGTCATTCTTACTTGAAGATGATTCTGCGGCGACATTTGCAGATGGCCAAGCTATAGTAGAACCAATTGCATCTTCAATAAACTCAAACTCAAATGTTGGTCTTCATAAAGGTGCATTTGGAACTTTAACATATTAACCCAAACTTTAATGGCACCTTCTCCCAAACGAACAAAATGGACCATCGCATTTGGGTCAGTCGAAGACACGTGTCCTTCAGCAACAACTTCTTTCTCTCCATGAACACTTATCAACTTGCATTTAATGTTTGACTTGAAACTAGTGGTCTGTGATGCAATATTTGAAACAAGTTAAATATGTTTTCTACAAAACAGAAGTGATTATAATAATAAAACAGTATCAAGGTATATGCATGTTTTCATAAATTAAATACATAAACTACACATTACCGCTGAATGTGATACTATATTTGGCGTATCAGCAGATTTCGTAGCATTAATATCTTCAAGAATGACACTTTTTTGCGGCCAAGCTACTTTGCACCCAGTAGCTTCTCCAACATATGTCATACCAAATGGTGCTCTCCATAAGAATGCATCTGATTTTTTTGGCGCATCAATCAAAACAAGCACAGCAGACTGTCCAAGTGGAATATTATCCACGAGCTGATTTGGATCAGTAGAGTACAACCACCCTTCGGCAACCAATTCTTTGCTTCCAACCCAATCATACAACTTGCATTTCTTATTTGTTGATGAATAGTAAAAAAATATTATCAGGTTCTTATATCAAATCATAGAGCTAATGAGTGCATAAAGAATTAAATATACAACATTTTCATCATTTTCAGAAACTATCGTAGTGTGGGGGTACAACTCTGTCAGATGGCCATGCTACAATCTCATCCTTGGCTTCTCCAATTTGTGAGATCATCCTAGGAGTAGACCTCCATAAATAAGCATCCAATTTCTTTGGGATTTCTATCAAAATTTTCATGGCATTTGGTCCAAGTGGAGTGTTGTATAAAAGCTCTTTAGGGTCATTTGAAAGAACGCTTCCTTCAACTACTATTTCGTCCATCCCAGTCCAATCCAACAAATTACATCTGATTTTCGGTTGGTCATACCTACTCTACATTTAGTCAAAATCATTTATATTTTATATTAAATCAAAATAAATTCCATTGTTATGGCAACAATAACATAAATCATTTGTACCACTTGAGATGGACCCTCATCTCTACTGCTTCGTTTATCCTGATAATCAATTATGCAAGTAATTATTAATTGGTGGTGATCGTGATGCAATTATGTAAACAATTAGGCAAATTAAGGGGCTCACAAAAAATTAAAAACCAGACATTTGAATCAATAAACAAGAAGTCTGAAAATTGATAGGGCTAAAATAAAAAATAGGAAAACTAAAATCAGACGTCTGACGTCTGAAAATAAATACGGGTTTAAAAATCATCCAAAATAGACGTCTGAAACTATTCCTCGACGTCTGAAAACTTCCTCGTGTTGAAAAAAACCCTAAATCAAACGTTTTTTTTCAAACCAAAGGTTTGATTTACAAAACTTCAATTATTTTTATATAAAAATAACTGCAACTTTCTATTCCTCACTCTTCCATTTCACCGATCAAATCGAAACTTCTATAACCCTAAAATCCCAAATCCAGTCCAAATCAAGTCCAAATCGTGGGTCCTAAAAGAAGTTCATCAAAACGAAAAAGGGCAGATGAAGAATAATCAATTCCTCCACAAACTACTGAAGAAAGAGCCTGACCAGTTTCGCAATCACGAATCAACAGATGGATGAACAAAGCACCCTTGAGAACAGAAAGATATTGATTGATGCAGAATAACATCCTACATACTGGTCCATTCTACAGTCTCATTGATTTTCCGATGTATGATTTACATAGCTTATGCCAGGATGCTAGTCTTGTAACACTAGTCTCATTCCCTTCTAATCACTTTCACATTGACCAGCTATCCATATTTCTATTCTATGCGAACTTAGATAGTATAGGTTCTTGGAATCCTCAAGTAGAAAAAGATTGGATTTGGTCAAGTGTTAGCGGGGTTACTATTAGATTCACAGCTAAGGACATAAGAGATATATTGCAATGTTCTAAAACCGGAACAAATATCAATGATATTCCGATATGCGTTTTAAGCCACGGGATAACATTACTCATCAAATTTGGGAAGATGACATGCCTTAGTTTTCTACTAAATATTTATGACCAAAAGAGAGATTTCTTACCCAAGTTCTTATAAATACAGTGTTTTCTCGGCTTGGAAACAATGAAAAAAATACTTGATCTAGAGCATAGGGCCTTATATGCTATATTTTGTGGTATTCAAGTTAATTGGGCTCAATTTATCTTTGATGAACTAAAGGAATTTCGGAGTAGGTCTCGACAAACAATTATCTATGCTCCGTTTATTATGAGATTATTAAAGGCAAAAGAAGTTCCGACTTATTTATCAACGTTTCAGGAAATTCTGTTTAAGAAAGCAGGTAAAAAATTCTTCTCCTTGATGCGTCTCCCGGAAGAACCACTAACATTTTGCACTCTGGACGAATGAAGAGACAAACGTCAAGGTAAACAAGTTCCGCCGTAAGAGCATCCTCAAGAGCATATTCAGGATATGCCGGAATCTTCCTCCTAACAAGCTTTTCAATATCGAACTTTTGAAGGTATGACTTCTCCCAAGGCACAAATTCTTCCAAACGAATCATTTCGTCAAGTCGTCATTCATAATCAGCTAATATTGTATCAAAATCAAGTTCCCTTAGGGAATCGTATTGCGAATATGGAACTTACACTAGCGTCTCGTCTTGCAACAGTTGAGAATACAATGAGTGCAACAACACGGTCTCTCACTGAAATTTTACGATGTACTCTGCCATCCCCACCATCCCTAAACTTTTCAGTACATAATTCTAAAGAATAAGAAGATTCAAATAAATCTGGTGACAAGGAGGAGAAAGTGGAAGAAAAAGAGGGGGAAGGCGACCCAAAAGAAGTGAGCATCGAACCTAAGAAATCCAATGACAAGGAGGAAATCGAGGAAGAAAAAGAGGGGGAAGGCGACCCAAAAGAAGCGATCATCGAACCTAAAGAAAAAGAAGATCCAAAGATTTCTGATGACAATGAGGAGAGAGAGGAAGAAAAAGAGGGGGAAGACGACCCAAAAGAAGCGAGCATCGAACCTGAGGAAAAAGAAGATTCAAAGAAATATGATGACAAGGTCGACATAGGGGTAGATAAAGAGAGGGATAACGACCCAACAAAAGCGAGAGTCGAACCTAAAGACACTGACGCTTAATTTACAATTTATGAAAAATTATCTATGTGTTAAACTTTATTTTGTGACATTGTTGTGTTTTGATTGTGATTTTGATGTGTGCTATGCTGGTGATAACTAGATGATGTTAGTTTATTGTGTTTTAATTGTTTCTTTGATGGTAGTGTTTTGATTGTGACTTTGATGTATTTTAGCTTGTGATAACTTGATGATAGTGCCATATCTGTATCCATATCCAGAATTATTTTTGGATAGCGGATAATCCGCTTAATTTTCGGATATTGGATATATGTATCCTCTTAATTTTCGGATACAGATGGATATCAGAATGTAATGATTTTGTGACATGCATAGCTGATTTTGATGTCTCAGACGTCTGGATATATTGCCAGACGTTTGATATCAGAACCAGAAATTCATCTGATTGATAATTAGACATCTAATATTTTACCTAGACATCTAGGTTTCATCTCTGTCTAAAATATTATTCCTAAAGAAGTACTCAGACGTCTAGAGTTTTTATCTGGATGTCTGAAATTTCTCTCGGCCTAAAAAAATTGTAAATGAAACAGCAATCAGATGTCTGGATTACATCTCGGCCTAAAATATTATGCATGAAGAATCATTCAGACGTCTGGACATTTTATCTAGACGTCTGGATATTTTCTCGGCCTAAAATAATGTCTGCAGAAGCATTGAATATCATAACGAACACAATGATATATTGGACAAATTGATATACATGTAGAAAGCAGTGATATATTAGACAAATTGATATACATTTAGAATACAACAATATATTGGACAACTTGATCAAATATCAAAACAAACAATATATTGGACACAACGATATATGATAGCAGTGTAGCCCCTTAAAATGTTTAGTGCTGCCATAAAGTTTATTTTCAGAACCATGTAGATGAGGTATTCAGTATCTTTAAGGTACTGGATACCCCTCTACATGGATCTGAAAATAACCTCATGGCAGTACTAACATTAACCAAGGCAGCATAGCTTCAATTAACCAAGGCGGCATGGCTTGCTCCCAATAGATGCGAGCATGACATCACTGCTTCATGAATGACATGGTAATAAGGCTTGTGTAAGACGAAAGAGGTAACTTAAAGATAGTAGGACTATGTCTTTAAGTTACTATGAGTGTAGTCTATCATAATATTATGAAGTATGGTGAAGACAAGAAGTAACTCTACTAATAAGTTTTAGAAAGGGATGAAAGAGACAGCTCATTTATGATAAGGAATAATGTGTACATGCAGCTCATTTTGATAAGTTCTAGATGAGGAGATACATGTATATACAAATATTGAGTCATCTTTTATGAACAGGGTCCAACCTTTTATGTTTTGACATATAGCCAAGATTCATTGATTCACCTTTTGAGCATACCACAACATAGAAACCATGTGTACATGCAGCAGTGTCAAGCCTGTACATGCAGCAGTGTCCAGCTTGAATTTATTCTATCTCTAGATTCATCTTTTGGTTTTGCGAAAAGTGAAGTATGAACTGCTGCATGTACTCAATCTTTATTTTATCTTTGGGTTTATATGACAACTTGAATTTTATTATGAATTATTTATGTAGTCATTACTCAATAAAGAGTTTATTCAATGATTTACTACGATTTTAAACTCACAGAATTCAAATAACTAACTGCTACGTACAAGTTATAACTTATTGCCATTAGTTTTTGAAATACCTGGTTTTGTGATACTAGCATTTGAACCATCTTCTCCAAATCCGCAACTCTGTTTTGTAGTTGCATTGTTTGTTTTTGATTAGCTTGTGACAAACAAACTTGGTGTAGGTCATACCTCTTCCCATTCCTCTTAATTGTTCTGGTCTATCGTTTCCCAGCACTGCTGAAAGATCATCTTCTCTCACAGAATTTGTCGTGGTAGCTTGTGATTCAGCGTTAAACTTTTTAATCTTCTCCTGTAAAGGACAACATACATTGTAACTTTCAACATTATCACATTCTAAAATCATTTGTAATACGTCAATTTAAAATTAAATCACATGCAATAGTTTCTTCAACAATCGAGGTCGTCGGCTCACCGTTTTTTCGAGTGTGAGATTTAATCCAAACATCAGATCGACCGACATAATAGGGATCTGGACTCTCGTTTTTCTACGGTAATAAAAGTTGGAAATTTATCATAACTCTATAAATGCCATGACAAGATCACAACATTAAAATTATTTCTGACCAAATCAGCAGCTAAGTGTGCCATTCCTTTACGGCTGCATGTATGTGGCATCTGTCTGCATCTGATGGCTTTGAAAGTTTCACTTTGTTGCTGAAATAAAAAAATTAAAATATACTGACTAGTTAATTCACATATACGAAGATGACCATTTATACATAATTTACTTTAAACTATGGACTAGTTTTCAAGTTGATGAAATCATTCCGCTCCGTCATAGTTTTGATATTATCTGATTTCATTTGAAGTCTTTCCTCCTTGGACTTTGCTTTGACCAATTTATTAACTAACGTGCATTTTGAACACCTAAAAATACACCCCATTTGCTGAAATATGGGGACCTTTTTCCATTCCTCATTCAACATAAATCTAGCCTGTAATTAAAAAAAAAAAGGAAAATTTGCATTTATCCCTCTTCTAAGAATTTATAACGGATATAAATTACTGGTTTAGGCCTCATTTGGGTATAAACTTCAGTGGCCTCCTAAAATTAACTTCAATGGACAAAAATCAAAATTTTCCACTGAAATTAACTTTAATCGCGTTCTCTTATTGTCAACCGCCCCCTACTAGTAAGTTTGCCTAACTTTGTTGTATAAAGTTTGTATGTGTATGTTTAAAATTAAACTTTTGATTAAAATTCAAGTTATCCATATTTAGTTGTGTATTTTTTGATTGAGTGATGTACTAATGCATGTATCTTAACTGTTTACAGACTATGAACCAGACGAAGCGTGGCCAAGCTGAAGGATTTACTTGGTGATCCACTAGGTGGTGCATTTTAGCGCACATACCCAATTAGGCTTTCATTCTTTAATAGCTTTATTCAAGGGACAAATTTTGCTTCATTTAACGTAACAAAATTTTCAACTACTTGTAGTTCAACAATTTATTTTGAAGCAACTTTTACTATCTTTGAAGCAAACTGTATAATATAGGTATTATGCAGTTGTGTTGCTGTAAGGAAGTGTTTTCCTGAGGTTATCTCTTTTTCTTTTGCTGCAATGGAAAAACAGATAACCCCATGAAAACATTTCCCATGTACAGCAACACAAATGTATATTACTTGCACTACACAGTTTGCTTCAAAGATAGTAAAGGTTGCTTCAAAATAAATTGCTGAACTGCGAGGAGTTGCAATTTTCATTACGTTAAGTGAAGCAACATTTGTCACTTGAATAATGTTAATAAGCATGAAATCCCAGTTAGGTCCGTGCGCTAAAATGCATCCACCTAGTGAATCACCGAATAAATTCTTAACCAGAAATTAAGTTAAAACCTTCAGCTTGGATATATTATGTTCAATATGCAATTCAGACATGTTATTGCTATGTTCGTTATGATATTTAGGTATTTTATTGTTATGTAATCCGGATATGCTATTGTTATGTAATTCGAGTATGTTATTGTGGACAGAAAATATTGTGGATATGAGACTTTAATTATATATGGCTATAGCTCGACAACAAGGAAGACATGCACAGGTGAAACAGGTGTGTCTGACGTCTGGATATTTTTCCAGACGTCTGAGAGTAAAAAAAGAAGGTAATCTGAATATCAATCAGACGTCTAAAAATTTATCCAAACGTCTGGATTTTTCTCCGACCTAAAGTAAAATTATCGAAAATGTTTTCAGATGTCTGGATATTTTATTCAGACATCTGATAGTGTTCTCTATCCAAAAAAAATATCTACAGAAGAATTTAGAAGTCTGATATTTTATCCAGACGTTTGGATTTTTTTTGGGTCTAAAGTAATATGCCTACATAAATATTCAGCCGTCTAGTTAGTTTAGCCAGACGGCTGATAGATTTCTCGGGCTAGAGAATTATATCTGCAGAAGAATACAAACGTCTGATATTTCATCTAAAAGAAGTACTCAAACGTCTGGGTATTTTATTCGGACGCCTTATATTTTTCTGGGCCTATAATTTTTTGCCTGAATGGGTACCCAGACGTCTTGATTTTTTATTTGGCATAAAACAATGAGTTAAATAGACACAACTAGATAAAAATTATAAAATATACCTGAATGCAATCCCATAAAATGGCTTTCAGACCAACGTCAAGGTGTCTCCAATTACCAAGTGTGACTGGAACATGCTCTCATACAGGTGGTCCCAAAAAAGACGATAAATGGATTCATCCTTGACCTATTGGTTCAGCATTCTCATTAAATTCAACTTCAACATGATTTGTAAAGTTTGAAGGAAGTCTCTTTATTTTCGTAGGACCTCTACTCTTTCTTTTCTTTGGACGACTGGCATTTGCATTTTCAGTTGGTCCATCGTCTTCCACGTGTTATTCATTTTGCATTTTACGGTTCTCAAATGCACTAGGATTATCTTCTACTCCTTATGCATTATTTTCTAATGCTTGTGCTCGATTATCTTATACTATTTGTGGATTTTTTTTCTACTGCTTGTGCTCGATTATCTACTACTACTTGCAGATTATCTTCTACTACTACTTGTGGATTGCCCTCGCTTTGAACGTTGTTGTCTTCAATATGCTTCTTCTGTTTATTAGGCTTGTGCAATATATTTTTGGCTCCTTTGCTTCTTTTCTGTTGCGCGTTATTGGCCTCTTTTCCTATTACTAAAACATGAGGAAAATCATAAAATATATAACAGAACTATACAATCCAAGCACTTGTGCGCTAAGGCCGTCCTGAATATGTTATACCTCAATATGTCATTTACAGGAAAACAACATTGTTTTTCACTGCAAATAACAGTAGTTTAAGAGACTTTAAAACACAGAAGTATGGTTATAGCTACAGCAAAATATGAGTTAGCCTAAATAATTTGTTATTATCAGTTTGTCACCAATCTAGCAAGAATGCAAACAGGAAAAATATAATAAAGTGTTGGATTTTATAATGAAGTTATAGCAACAAAGCGCAATCTTCCGTAACATAGCATTCCCTAACATAGCTAGTGATATACTACTCAAGTATTTCTTCGCAATCTTCCCTAACATAGCTAAGATCCTCGGTAGAATCATCAATCTCCATATCGGTTTCTTCAAAATTTCCAGTACACATGCTAAATTCCTCAAACAAGTCATCTGCGTCTATTTCATGAAAATTTCTTGGCGTTTCCCTCATCACAACATACCAATTAGAATCATCAACTTCCCTTGAATAGAAAATTTGTTTTGCTTGAGATGCAAGGATATACGGATCTTTTGAAAATGAAGCTTGATTTTCTTGGTAAATTGACAAGGGTAATTCCATCTTCTACCTTCGCACCATTTCCTATATTTGTCCAATGACACTTAAAGATGGGAACATAAAAGGCATGATAGTCTAACAAAAATATATCAGTCAACATCCCATAATAAGTAATCACGTCAACCACTTGGGAACTATCTTTTGCGCTAGCCCTACAGATGGTGGTTGCATCATAAGTGACTCTACTATTTTGAGTTTTTTTTCTCAATATCTTTTGTGTGAAAACGTTCTCCATTGATGATATAACCTGTACAAGACAATGCATTACACCTTGGACCATAGGCAATCCATTTTAACATTGTGTCGTGATCGTTCGCATCATATGGTATCTGTAAATGAAAATATTATTTATGTTAGATCTCGATAATAATATATTCAAAATTAATGAGAGTATATATTAATATTCAACTCACTTTCTTCTTAATCCAATTGGCAAAGTTATTTGTGTGGGTTTTCCAAAGTAAGTTCGCATTTTTTCTATGCGCTTGTTTGAGTGTTGCAACTCCTGAAGATGCAAACTATTGTAAAAGGAAAAAACAGATAAGTCGCACTATAAAAATAATTGAACAGTAGAACAAAATGCACTAGTCACATACTCTAAAAATGGTTCCACTATAGCCATATTCATTAGCACAGCCAAATGAGCAGCTTGTTTCTCATTCTCGGACAGTGTAATTATTTTGTAAGCTGAAGTTGGTCGTCCTTCAAGTATGACATCATTTTCATATTCTTCATTTCGGACTTCCTTCTCTTCTAGTTTTCCTGATTTCTTTAAGAATTCACTAAAATATTTCTTGAACTCCTCTGCAAGATAGGGTTCTACAATACACCCCTCAGGACGTGTAGTGTTTCTTACATAATGTTTTAGTGTCTTCATGTATCTTTCAAATGGGTAAATCCAACGAAAATGGACCGGTCCACATAATCTGACTTATTTTCCAAGACGAACTATCACGTGTACCATTATATCAAAGAAAGAAGGTGAAAAATATCTTTCAAGTTCACATAAAATTAGAATAATCCCATCATCAAGATGTTGTAGTTTTTCTCTATCAAGAACATGTTGGCATAATTTATGGAAGAACAAACATAAATGAATTATTGTTTTCCTTGGCTTCTTCTGTAACAATCCTCTTATTGCAACAGACAACGACTGTTGCATTAGGACATGATAGTCATGTGACTTCAAACCACTAATTTTACAATCCTCCAACGATATAGAGCACTTGAAATTCGAGCAATAACCATCAGGTCCCTTAAAATCATACAGTCTTTTACAATTTTTTTTCTTCAGATTTGGACAATGTATATGGAGCAGGTGGAAGATATGTTTTTTCCACGAGATTGTGCATAAAGGCCACATCGAATTCCCCACTCTTCTAAATATTTTTTGCAATTAATTCCATCTTTCGATTTGTTATCATGCAGCATCGTGCTTATTACGCTTTCACTAACATTTTTTTCTACATGCATTACGTCTAAATTATGACACATTGGTAGTTTCTACAAAAATCAACAATGTTAAATTTCATTACTAAAGTACTATATTATTAATCAATGAAAAATAAAAAACTAACCTTCGAATATGGTAAATCAAAGAAGATTGATTGCTTTTTCCACCTTGATAGCTCTATATTCACAAGATCACCATCTTCACCTCTATTTTTTTATTAGTATTTTTTCTCTCTGCTCTCCTGCTTAATTTTTTTCTTCTTACCCTTCCCATTCTTGCTATTATTATTATTATTTACATTTTTGATTTCTTTCCCAAAATTCGGAAAAATTTTCAAAATAGTAGAGATGTTTCTAGTCAAAACTCTAGGTCTACGACCATTTTCTACAATATTATCAAACCAGGTTTTTTGATTTCTCAATGAATCTGAAGGGAGTAAAAATCTCCTATGACCTATATAACCGCTCTTCCGATTATGTTTCAACCATCGATGGTGAGTATTGATACCACATAATGGACAATCCAACAAGATTTCCATACGCTGGAAAGTCATTTATCGTCCATAGTAAAATTGCTCTCATGTTAAAAAGCGATCTACTAAAGGCATCATAAGTTTGAACTCCATTACTCCACAAATGTTGCAAGTCTTCAATTAATGGATCCAAATATACGTCAATATCATTTCCTAGCTTTGGACCAGGAATTGACAATGTTAAGATGATATTTTCTTTTTTCATGCATAATATTGGCGAGAGGTTGTATGTCACAAGCATCACAGGCCAACAACTATTTTTGGAACTCATTGTCATAAAAGGATTAACACCATCGGTAGCAATACCAAGTCTTATATTGCATGGATCAGCGGCAGACGATTCCCATTTCTCATCTACTGCATTCCATGTTATTAAATCCACGGGATAGCGCATTTTCCCATCATTGCTTTTGTTATTAAAATGCCGTCTTAAATCTTCTACCGTATTTTGAGATCTAAACATTCTTCTAAATCTAGGAATGATTGAAAAATATCTCAAAACTTTAATCGGAATTCCATGCATAATTTCACTAGTACATTAATTCTTCTTCCATCTTGATACACCGCATTTAGGACAACTTTTCAAATCTTTGTACTCTCTTCTAAGAAGGCAACAATCATTTTTACAAGCATGAATTTTTTCAAAACTCATATCGAATATTTTGAGAAACTTTTTATCTCATATGATGTTTGGGAAGTACGTTATTTTTTGGCAACAATAATTGTTGCACATTTTGAAATTTATCGAAGCTGGTATCAGACAAACCAGTCTCACATTTAAGATTATACAAGGAGAGGATGACAAATAATTTTATTTGATCGATACAATCAGGATACAATGGGGCTTTTGCTTCTTCCAAGTTTCTTAACAAATCATCCTCTCTTTTTTGTGCGCTATCTTTATCTTTATCATCATCGAAAAAAGTATACTTGATGAAATCTTCATTTTCATAATCGATAGCTTCAAATAATTCATATATGTCATCGAACTTAACACCTATGCTCATATTTATGTGCTCTCCGTGACAATACCACCTACTTGTCTTATATACACGATCCATTCCTATTAAAATCAGATGCTCAGCTACCATCTTCTCATATTGATGACTAAGATTTCGACAATCTAAGCAAGGACATAGAATTTTTTCTACATTTCCAAAAATTTTCATAGCTGTATGCACAAACTTCCGAGCTCCTTGCTGATACTCACTACAAGTTCTTTGAAAAAAAAAACTTTCAGCTTTCTCCAAAATATAGGATATTATTTTCAAACTACATTTATGTTGAGAATTATGTAGCTACCTCTGTAGATTCACCCAATTTTTATCCATTATTGTCTACTACTTAAGCAAGAAAATTTCTAAATTTTGAAGTAATAGTTTATTGTTGAGTACAAGAAAATTAACATAACTACTTAAATAAAACAGTGATACTAAATGAGACACAACAACTTATAAACTGCTACGCAGTCAACATTTTCAACAGGCATACCGGATGTTAGAAAAAACTGGACATTGGCTAATCAATGAAAAAGATAAAATAACCAAGGCGACACTTATAGCGACTTAATGACGACGAAGACTGAATGGGATCTATGGGTCCGTCCTCCACTGGAATGGAAATTCCTCCACTGAAACCGATTGCCTTCTGTTATGACAAACGAGAGGGCAAGAGCAACAGTGCGAAGTGATCGGAGATTCGAAAGTGAGACGAAGATCAGGCGGACGACGAAAATTGGATGGAAAATTTGTAACTGAGAATTTAAAATTTTAGGGAAATATTATGGATTCGCGGCCGATTTTAGTAATAGTGGAGGGAAGTGAAAATTCATTCCCACTTAAATTTATCTCAGCGTTTTAAGATAAAACCAACGTACTCCTGCTTGATTTCTATAACATGGAGACCAAAACGATGTGAGTTGAAATTGTAGATAACTCCTTTTCTTGTAGTGGAAGGTATATATTATCGGTTAATTCCCGACTAGTTTGATTGATGCTATTTTGTGAAATTGACTGACTTAGGATAAACCGATATGTGAGAACATACAACATAGGACGTATCGTTAACACGATTCAGGTTACTATTGGAAAGTCTGTGGCACATACTCGGGGAACGTAGGTCACTTCTTGTTGCTTGTTATTTACCTGTTTTTGGGATGTAACAAGCCAATTATGTAGACCTTGGAGTCTACCTAAGTGGGGTGACCATATGGGGGATTACAAGCCAAATATTATTATGTGGAGAATTGTATGGGGCGCCAAAACTGTGTGGTAGTACTCTATAACTGTGTGGTTAGTACTGGCCTGCTTCAGCCACTGTGTGGAGCACGTGCGGTCGTAGCTGAGCCCCGTCTTTCTATTGGATCCAATAGTGCATGGCTTGATGTTTGTTAATTTTCGGAGAGACTTTGTAGCATGTTGATTGTGTGGTATAATGTATTTCTAGATTTCAAGTGTCTTTGGTTCTATGATGTTTCACCATTTTATGTATATTGAGTTTTATACATAATTGTGTGCTAGTTGAGGTATATTTCTTCATGATTATACCACTATGTGGAGAACTTTTTGTGAAGTTTGAAATGTTGTATTTATATGATTTCCATCGTAATTTCTTGACCGACATTTCTTAAAACCATCATAGCCTTAGGCTTTGGTCATTTAGACGATGGAATAGTTGTTGCGTGTCTGTGTATTACCCTACATGAGATCCTTAATTATGAGCTAGTGATCTTTTCTCATATATTTTATGATGTTTGTGTATTTGTCTTATCCCTACTTAAGTGATATTATTTTCTATTTATCATGTGTTAAATGATATGTTTAAGCTAGATTGACTCTTGTATTTATACTGGGGTCTGATTAAGTTGTTTCACATTTATAACTTATTGTTGATTCGTGTTTAGTTGTTTCTCCTTAGACTATCTCCCTTGAAGCTATTACCTAAATTATGTAGTCACGTATTCATGTCATTTATATTTATTCTTTTGGGGCATGATGTATGTGTATGTGGTATATGTAGAACCGTTTGAGTATGCAACACATATATACATTGTATTATGCTATTGTATCTATATGTATTCGGTTCCGCGACGTAATATCCGTGGTGTGTTGTAATTTTTTTGAATACGATCCTTATTCATTATAGTTTTATATTATATGAATTGGATACGTCGATCTACTTCATGTAAGAAAACAATTTACTATACACCCAATCGATGTATTCGTTAATACAAAATTATATGGATGGTCTCTCCCAACTAGCACTATTATCCATTCTAATGGACAATATTACTTAATAATGCCCTTTATTAGGTTGGATCTCAGGGCGGCTTGTTACATTGCGACATCAGAGAAAATTTCAGGATAAAATACGATAAACACATAACAGAACCACAATAGTACACGTGTTACAACACAGAAGGATAACATTCGTGTTTACTTTTATCACTTTCATTGTTATTCTTAACTTGTGTTCCTTATTAGTTGAGTCCTATGTGAATATTGGCTTTGGGAATACGTCTAGGAACATATTTGATTTTGTAGTGTTCCATGAGTTAAATCCTATCGTCTGTAGTATTTTTTTCTTTTTAGAGAAATCTTTATTCTCTTAAATCCTTTTAGTGTGGAAAATCTTGGGTTTAAAATTTTGATAAACTTGAATCCTATCCTCTTGAGTATAGTTGATTGCTGAGTTAAATGAAATAAATTGGGATACGGAAATGAATTAAATCCAAGAGAATATAAGTGGAACTCATATCAAGATATAAGCGTATAAAAAGGAAATAGAGCGGAGTTGCACATTTAACAAGTGAATTGTTTTTCCTATGCAAAATTTAATAAATCTATAGTAGGATTTGGGGAAGGAAAATATTGACGATTAAATGTTTATTAAGAGTTAAATGAGCAGTGAACATAAATCAAGCGAATAACCGGTGAGACTTAGTATTGTGTCGTTTTTATTTGGAATTAAGCATAGGTATTTGTGATAACGATATAGAGGCAACTACATATGAACTAAAAACATGTGATTATCTTTTATGTTTGAATTGTTCATTGGGAAATTTGAGAGTTTAGGATTGTACGTTTGACCAATGTTATCAATAAGAATCTCTTAAACACTTGTACGAGATGATTGAGTGTAAAGACCCGGGTTTTAAATATCGATCGCAAACACAAATATTAATTGATCGTGAGTACGTATTTACAAATACGATTAAAAAATCAAGACTTCAAAAGTTTTCAAACATGTCAAAGGTAAAATTTGCATTTTTTTTCTTATGTATGTATGATAGCATAGTTTTGATAGCGTTTGTTTAAATTCATATTTTTACATGTAGGAGAAGTAACACTTATACATAGCAAATTTTAAAATGCCATTCTTTTGCAAACACTTTGTTCTTCTTTTTCAAAAGGGTTTAAAACCTTATTTTGGCAAGATTTTTACTTTTAACCTTAAAACACTCTTGCCTAAAACATGATTAAACACTCTTTATGTTCTCAAAACAAAATACAAGGGAGATCTTTGCATTTTTATATGCATTAAATCAAAAACAAGTATTGTCAAATCCTCTTTCAATTCATGATCTCATCCATGAATCGTCTAAACCATATATTTGATAGCAAATAGGATCTTAAGGAAAATACTAGCACATGGCAAAATCATTTTAGATGAAAGCATTTTCAGTTTTGAAATCTTTTTCTTTTATTCCATAGATTTTCTGAAAATACATTTCCTTTTCATATTTCAAAACCATGGCTACTTTGTCAAAGAACATGTACATAAAGATTCACAAAATCTTGCATATATACCATAATCTTGCCTACACTAGATAATCTCTAAACCATAGATTTTCTAAAGATTTTTCTATGTATATTTCATCACATGCCATTGATTTTATTGTACAAAAACTTTCATATTTTCTTTCACCTTGGAAGGCAAGTTAATATTTTTTAAATGAATTCTTGTTAAATCATAAGTGTCATGTGAAAAATAAAGAGAGAAAAACCCAAAGATTTCTGAGCACTTGCGGTACAAGAATGGTTGCTACATATTTGTTTATACCAAGGAAAGATTTGAGAAGAACATGGATTTGTACATGAGCATTTAATGTGATATTACATAGGAAATCAATAGGAGAAAAGAGGGTACATGTCCAGGGATTTTGCCGAGCAAATATTTGCTGATGGTAGCATGTTGGCCATAGGAAGAAGTGTATTGTCATTTCAAAAGTTTAGGAGAATAGGATTTTACATCAAATAAGCAAGTAGGAAATCTATTTTTTCTCCTTTCAATCATCTTAGCAGGTCTGTAGAAAACATCCTGCTCATAGATCTTTTCCAATGCATTCATTTAATGCAACAATTATTTTATGATTTTATCATCCTTATATAAGAGGGCACATACCCATACGTTTCTCTTCACAAACCAAATCAGTTCGATCTAAAAACCAATAGGAAGAGAGAGTTAGAATCTGAGAACAACAAGCTTTACAGGTGAGTAAACTAAATTCAAACCTTCTATGTTTTTATCACCATTGATTGTTATATGATGCCTGCGACACACACATATCTAATTATCAGTGACGGGTAGCATAAGTATTAGCGCAAATATTGAGTATAATGAATAAGGCATGTATGGTTAGTAAAGAGTAAAGACTGAAAGTGTTTTGATGTGTGTTGAAAAAGGTGTATTGTTTGGAAACAAAAGAACATCAAACATAAAGTGAGTAACTCACTTAAAATTCTATCATCAATTGAGTGATCTTACTATTTGATGTCCTACTTATACATGTATACATCTGTATATGATATATTATATCAAATTTAAATCCAAAATGACTTGAGTTATATGACGTTTATAATGCTGTGTTAACATGTGTGGATGTTTCAATCTGGGTACCTCTATAACATCTTGAGCCTATAGTGCATGTCAAAGCACTAATATGAATGAATATGTATACATTAAATTATAATAACTATAAATAATACACTTAAACTAAATTATATAAGCCATGTATACATTTAAATGGGGGATGAACTTGATGCGTGGATTTTTGAACCGCATGCATACTGGTATAAAATTTTATACCCTTTATGTATATAGCTGACAAAATTTAGTTTAAAACCGTGCATATATAAGTTTATCTCCCCTGTTTTCATCATGGCTTGTTGCGTTGCTGGGAAAAGGAAATTTGAAGTGTCCTTGTTGTGTGTAAGGGAAACTGTGTGAAGAATAAAGAGGCCGCTTTAAATTGATACAAAGGAATTCATGAAATTATTTTAAACAAGTGAAACAGGCTATACTTCACAAGATGGGTAATATTCTAGGGAGAAGAATTTCGTATGTTTCAGCTTGCTTGTTCTAGTGTAAAACTTAAAAGGAACAGATGTACAAATAGTTTAACTGTAGATGATAACATGGTTTCTCATATCAAATATTTCATAATCAAATTGTAGAATAAATCTCATGTGATAAAATGAAGTAGACATAAAACGAAAACTAAAAAAACCATAATGTAACATGCCTACATTCATCTGTGAAAACATATCCATTTATAGAGTTTCAATTATCAACCATGCAACTGGTTATTTTTGTTTGTTCTATTCTGGCAACATAAATGTTCAAGTTTGTCTCACTACTTAAGCACACTCCAATAACCATGTTTATACCCAGCTAGACGAATACTGCGAGGATGTATGCATGAACCAAGATCTGTTTTTGGTTTTGCTTAAATGTACACAATACTCATGAAACAAATGGGGTTGACTGAATACAATTAAAATAAGGATCATTGGATTATACTGGAAAAAAAGGAAGTAGAGTACTTGACTGGGATTTTTTTTTAAAATTTGGAAACAAAACGTTAGGATTGTAATGACTAGAAAAAAGTAAGACATAAATGTTGTCCGGAAATACGGTTCATGACCACTTATTTGAGTGATCGTCGACGCGGGGTTCGGATCAAGTAAGAAATGATGGCCTAGACGAGCTAAGAAAATATGTTTGGACAAACATGTTTTTAGTTTGTAGATGTGCGTGAGTTCGGGACTGTTTTACGCTAAAATGGTGGCATTACGGCATTGAGCAAGTGGAGAGTTAATCAGCGAGGGGGGTCGGTTATGCCGTCGAAAGTTTACAAGTGAAACCCGAAGTTGTTCCATGATGGGTAATGACTACGTTGAGCTATTTTTGTCGAGTACAAGTGGAGCATTTGGTTTCAGCAAAAATCAGACGAACGGTGATCGAAGACGAGCTGAATTAGTTATGACAATTTACGTATGTCGAGTGCGTGTGTGTGAGTGATGATGGCCGACATGAGTGTGCACGTGCACGCCGAGTTGTACACTGCACTATGTGAGTATTGGAAAATACAGTGGAGCTTAACTAAATACTAGAAGGCCTATGTCCTTGAGAAGCTGGGTCCGTGAACCTGAATTGAAGGGTAGGGACAGATCGTGGAGGAGTAGCGGAGAAGAAGACTTTCATGGCAGAAAAAGGAGTTAGGGGCTCGAAGGTGCCAACATGAAGAGGGAAGACAGTAGCAACATGGGGAACATCAGTAAGTGAAATAGAAAATCGTAGACAATGGAAGTGAAAGGCATAGTTTTGTATCAGGTCTCGCCATTTATGATAAAAGGTGGCATGAACTGCGGAAAACATGAGAGGCGCCGGAATTGGAGCTTAGTGGAGGGGCAGTGTTCACGGCAGTCGGGGTGTAATGTCCCGGAAATCCGGTAGAATTTGAGCTGACCAAAAACACAAGTCCAACCCCAAATATCACGGAAATTCGAACCATTAATAGAAAGAAGTTAGAGGGTGAGGATAGATAAGATAGAAACTTAGAATAGAAGAAGAAGAAGAACACAACATCAGAGTAACACGAATCTCACAGCGGAACGAATAACATATAATATATATAACATAGCTTGAAATATACATCTGTACTTGAATATACATCAATATCAAAGTACATCACTTACAACACAGCAGAAATAACTATAGCTATATGAGTAAACAGTTTAAAACAGTTTCAGAAAAACTAAATGATATCTCATAAGACCACGCCTGTAATAACCCGAAAATCTGGGCCAGTTTAAAATTTTTATTTTGGCAATTTTAGCGAATTTTGATTATTTAAAATGAATTATTTTAAATAATATCGACGAGAAAATTTATTTTGAATAGGATTCGACGTATATATTATACGCGTCATCATTAGAATATAAATATTTATTTTAAATTAATAAATAGAATTGAAAATGGCGCGGTAGTTCGATAATTCGATTTCAAACTTCAATTGAATATACCGGGCGCAAAACAATCTGGATTTTAGCGAAACCAAAAACATTAGGATCTAATTGTGAATATCTTTCCATCGAATTCGAAAAATCGAAACTTGATAGCGGGAATCAAAAGATATGTCCAGTTGAAAATTCTGAATAGTCGCTATGGAATTCAGGCCCTTAAAAATGGAAATTTTGCAAACGACCTCGGATTTCGACGAAACCACTTTTGTTGGATCCGCGATGTCAAGTTATTGCTAGATTCCAAATTTCATAATTTTTCGGATCAATATGTGAGCGTGGCGAAAGAAAACGCGTTTGACCAGTTTCAGTTGATTTTAATCGACTGGAAATTGGCCATTTTTCCAACGGTCTCATAATTCGACGAAACTAGTTTTGTTAGGACCGTATCGTCAATACGAAGCTAGAAAATATTTTTCGGGAATATTTAGAGTTAGTATGTGACCCCGGTAATTTGAAATGTACGTTTAAAATTCAATATAATGATTTAAATGTAAATTTAACGGAAACTGATTGTAACAGCCGAATCAGCTTGCGGTACATATCCCATTGTGTTCGGAATGGGGGTAATACGCTATGGACGACAGGCGGTGGACCTCGTTCAGGGATCGTAAGTAAAAGTCAACTTTTTACAAATTAAAATAATAATAATAAAAAAAAATATTCTCTCTCCCTCCCCTTATTTCTCTCTGCCCCCCCCCCTTCGTTTCATTTCAAAGCAGGATCGAAAAAAAAAAAAGAAAGAGAGTGGGAGGAAGCGCCGACCGACGGAGCCGCTCAGCCCACCGCCCCATCGCCTGCGCGCGCCACCGCCCCTCTCGGATCAACCCCTTCCGGCCACCCCTCCTTTCTCTCGTTTCTCCTCCCTCTTCCCTTTCGAATCCCGCCCAAGCCCGCTCAAAACCACCGCCGTCCTTACCCGAACCCTAACCGCGATCTCCTACCGCCAAACCCCCCCAGCACTCCTGACTCCGACCACCGATTCCCCATTCCCCAAAAATACCAATGTAAGTGCTTTTCTTTGGTTACTTATTTTGGTTTCTTTAGGGTAATTAGTTTTAAAGCATAAAAATCATCTTTTAGCCTACTGAAATAAATTGGAATTTATATATAAGTGTTAAGAATTTTGTTTACAAAAATCATATGATTTTTGTTTAGTGAAGAGATTATATTTTCTATATGAAAAGATTTTGTTTTTCTAAATAAAAAGATTACACTTTTAAAAGTATAAAGTTTAGATTTTTATGAATATAAAGTTTAGATTTTTACCACACAAAGATAGGATTTTTATATAAAGGAAAGACGAGATCTTGATTTGTTTAAAGGTTTGATTTTTTTTACTTAGGAAAGTATAATTTTTATAAAGTAGAAGTATTAAAAATATAATTTTTATATAATAGAGAATATAAAGATATTATCTTTATATATGTAGTGAAATCGAAAGAAAAATATGATTTTTATATATTGAACTTCGAAAGAAAAATATGATTTTTATATATTGAACTTCGAAAGAAAAATATGATTTTTATATATTGAACTTCGAAAGAAAAATATGATTTTTATATGTTGAACTTCGAAAGAAAAATATGATTTTTATATATTGAACTTCGAAAGAAAAATATGATTTTTATATATTGAATAGCGAAGTAAAAATTTGATTTTTACATAGGTAGTGAATGCGGACAACGAAGGTAACAAAAGGCGGGAACGAAGAAGGTTTCTGCAAAAGAAGAGCCGTGGAGCTAGGATAGCTATATGTGAGAATTTCTCACTCTTCAATTTCTATTTCTAGTTATATATATATACTAGGATGCAGACGGTGCTTAGTAGCACCCGACACAATCGTCCACAGACCATGGACTTGTTTGTTTGATTGCAAAAATTAGTTAGATTATTTGATTGAAATTGAATTGTGTGGTGAAATGAATTGATTTGATTGATGTGTGAATGGCGTGGGCCTTCACTAGACCGGGGATAAGGCTAGGCCTCGTCCCGTTTCTAGTATCGTGCCGTTATGCCGCCGAAATTTTCTAAAATATGTTAGAAAAATAAAAATATCATTTTATAGAATAAATGAATTGAATAGAAATTCATATGTCGAAATAAATGTTTTGTCGTTAAAAATATAATTTTTAACGTGAATGTAAATAAATAAATATTCATTTACAAACCAGACGGTTTGTTTATGTACACTTATTTGAAGGACATTGATTGGGTCGATAAATTTTACACATCGCCCAACTGCACAAATAAAATATTTGTTTGATTGTTTGAAACCCCACACGGGTGTTGGGATGAAATATGAAGTTCACTCATCCTAATTGATTAAATATGTCGATCGATTGATTGACAGGCTGTTATAAGCGTTAGATATCTATATTTGATGCTTATACAGTGTAGTGCACTTTGGTTGATGGTTGATTATTTTTCAATGCTATTATACATGTGTTGTATGAAAATCCATATAATTAACTTTATATGGTAATTGATTGGGCCCCATTCCAATTTGAAAAATAAAGAATATTATAAAATAAAGGTTCATGTGTTGACAGTACTCATCCATTGAGATTGGTCATGTGTTGAACGAAATATTTTGATAATAACAACTATTTTGAAAAAGAAATATTTGAAATAGAATATTTGAAAATAGAAATTTATGAAGCCGTGTTGATTAGATTGACGCCATTTTGACGTGAACGATATTTATATCGATTTTATTCATATTGAAATGAATTGAATTGAAAACGATTTCGAAATGAATTGAATTGAAAACGATTTCGAAATGAATTGAATTGAAAACGATTTCGAAATGAATTGAAAACGATTTCGAAATGAATTGAATTGAAAACGATTTCGAAATGAATTGAATTGAAAACGATTTCGAAATGAATTGAATTGAAAACGATTTCGAAATGAATTGAATTGAAAACGATTTCGAAATGAATTGAATTGAAAACGATTTCGAAATAAAATGAATTGAAAACGATTTCGAAAGGAAATGAATTGAAATGACTTTGAATTCGAAGTGAATTTAAAACGAATTGAAATGAATTCAAATTGAATTGAAATTTGAATTGAATAGAAATGAATTCAAAACGAATTTATAAAGAAGAATTCAATTTTGATTTGAATTGAAATATAAGTTGAAATTGTTTTTGAAACGAATTTTAAAACTATTTATATAATTCGTTTTAAATAGAAATCGACGAAATATATATTATATATATTATATATATAATATAATGGCCTGAATAGAACGCGCCGCGCCGCGGTAGTTCGTGAATTTCGACCATTTATTTTAAACGGACATTACGGGAGATCCGACCGTCGGATTCTCCTAAAACCGGAACCGTTGGGTTCGTATCGAAAAGAGCTTTCTAACGAATATTAGAAATTAGAAATCTAACGGTTGGATTTGGAGATACGTCCAAAACAAATTCGAAAAAGGTCGCTGTAAGTGCAGTTCGATGGCCGTTGATGGAAATCGACTATACGGGCCTTGATAAAATTATTAAAAATAGTAATAATTTGTGTAAAATCATAAGAAATGATTTGTGAAGATTTGGGATGAAAAACTCCATATTTGAAAAGATAAAAGTAGATTTTTATCGAAATGAACTAGTTTTGAACTAGAATTATAATTCTATTTATTTTTAAATAAATAAATTGAATTGAAAAGGGTTTTAAAAATAACCAGAATTTCCAATGATTGCATTGGAGTGGATTTGAATCGAAATTGTCTTCGGAATATTTCGATGTTGGAATTCGTGATTATACGGATGTTGTTATGGAAATTTGAAAGATATATATTTATATCGTTATGTCCAATACGACATTTGTTAATCGTAGAATTTGATATTGAATATAAGCCGGTATATTTTTTATTCAGGGCCTTGTATTGAATATCAAATATGATTTGGGTTTGTCGTGAATGGTGTCTTCATTAACACCGTTCTTGAACCCAGTTAAAGATTAAAACTAAGTGGAGTTTTAATGAATCTTTAATTAGATTGGAAAGATCGAAAATGGAGTACCACCAGTTTTGCTCCAGGCGATAGTTAAATCTTTAATTAGATTTGAACGTGAAATGGTAATTGAATTTACCGATAACACCGTGGTGTTAGATATGAAGTATTACCAGTTTTACTTCATGTGATTAATAGGTTGGGATTGGCAAATTAAAACAAATGATTACTTCGGTAAAGTTCATTAATCCCGACTAGTTTGAATTGATGTTCAAAAGTAGATTAAAGAATAAATTAAAGAATTTATCTTTGATAAAATTAATGGGAACCTTTCCCTATGAATGTGAAATTTAGAAATTAACTGTCGGTTAGCCAAGCAGAATGGTTTTCTGGATATTGATCTGATGTTGGTTTCGGCCTTCGGGGTTAATATTTGGGGAATTATTCTCTTGATTAATTTACGGTTAATGACTGATGAATTGGAATGAGGCGTATGTTGTGTTTGTGTAACACTTATTTAAAATATACGCGAGTTATTCGAAAAGACCGGGTTTATCCCATTCTGAATAACTGATACGACGATAAGTCAAAGATGAAGACGATGGTCGAAGACCGGAGGTCTTCACGTTGTTTGGGTGATTACTGATGATCTTGATTGGGCTGTACACCCAAGAAGATGGAAACAGTTGGTGATCGTCCAGACGTACTTGGAGATCGATGGATATGCGGGGTACTAGGTGCCTCCGGTTTCGTTCAGACCCAGAACGGACTTGTAAATGGACTGTGTGTCTGACATTGGATTTTAGTCCGTGTGATTGATCTCTATTAAATATATATCTGTTTGGCGGCGGAGAATTTATTCTCTTGCTTAACGCCCTTCTCTGAGACGTACGAGCTCAGGGGTTATATATTGATGGATATCAATCGCATGGAGTGAATTGCCTGTGTGGCATGCCTAAGTGGCAAATGATCAAGGCTTCTGTTGAAAAGCAAAGTCTTGTGGTTGATGATCGAAGCACGGCCTTTGTGGCGTAGCTTTGTGTAACGTTGATTCGCGAGTATCACACCCGGTATGAATCAAAAACGGGAGACGGACCTCAGGGAGGACATGCGTTTCTTTCTAGTTATGAGTGGCGTCAGTGCTTGAACTGGCTGACGAGTTTGACTCATGTGGATGTTACTTATTATTACTTGCTGAAAAGCGAGGCGCCTCGTGATATCGGTTTCGGCCGATGCTTCTGGTCGGCTGACGGGCCAGGCTTACGCCCCAAAGGGCGGGGAAACGCAGTGTTCAGGCATAATAATCCACATCGGTGGACCGGCCCTGACGATCTAAGGGGCAGTTGCGGCTGTTCCGGTGGCTCGGGCTAGAGAGTCACAAATTGGTAGAGGATCTTGCCCCTAGCCTCGGTTCATACCATAAATGATAACCCAACTTCCAATACGACATTTGCGGTTTTAATTGTAGAACTAGTATGGCGACATGATATATGGTACCCATGCCGCCTAGGATTGATACTTATGATTTGAAGTTGTTTTATACACTATACACTTATAATAGTATCAAATGATTTGTTTTAAACGTATCAAGCATTCTTTGGCTGTTATAAGGGAAAACCCTATCCCCCGGCTTGCGTTGCATTGTGTGATAGGACCTGGGTCTTATAACAGCTTCATTTTTCTTTATTTAGCATTGCGCTGTTGTTTTATGCACTAGTATTCTTGGGAGGAAACCCGTTCCGTGTTATACGGCGTGGTCCCTTGTTTTGCCTAACTTTAAAAATAAAGATTAATAACTGTTTTAGTTCTCACACCAGTCACATGACTGACCTGGGGTTTATTGTTTTAACCTAAACTCTGGGTGCCCTTATTTTTGACACGGGCAGCTAGTAGTTTTGGTTTTGCAGATTTATATTCACAGGATCCTGGTTTACAGCTGGAACGATATCCGGAAAGCTTTGTATCCGTATATCTCTTCTAGTTGTGTATTGTATTATTTTCCGCTGCTATGTATTTAAATGTAATTTAAATCTCTGATATTTCTGTGTAATATTCTTTTATACTCTGTATATTCTCGTAATCTGATGCACTATTGTGATATACAGTGAAATGTTCTTTTGTATGCGTTCTATTTTGTCGTGTTCTCAAACGATAGGGCGTTTCGAACGGTCTGGTTCGGTTTACCGACTGGTTCGGACCGAGCGAAATTCCTTCTCGTCACAACGCCGTATAACACGGAACGGGTTTTTCCCTTATGAGAATCCAAACACTTGATTTATCTTTATATCAAAACTCTTTTGATATTATAATAATGTCTAAATCACATAAATAACAATCTAGTGGAAACGCTTGCATCTCACGTTCCACATATATAATATACAATCAAAACCGCAAGCACGTATTGGGTAATGGATTTCCAACTATGACAAGGTATGAAACCACCTTCCGTTGGTATATCTCTAGAGGAGAATACACCGAGTTCAACAAGAACATCTTACAACTCAGCCACACATGACCGACCACTCATTTCGCTTGAGTGTATCGAATGTATATCACCAACGATTGGGATCAGCAACCGTTTCCCGAATGGGACAACATCGACAATAGATTTTTAGAAGTAAATGAAACTCTAGATCAGGTGATTATACAGCCTAATAGGTGCGACCTACATAGCCATGCTGCTTGCCCGATTTCTGTCATTTACCGGTTGATGAGGCTAGAAGCTACGCTTTATCATCACACCAGATTCACTTCGAATGTCACATCGTCAAATCCATCAAATCACCGATTGACGTCCTCAACAGTACATTACGTGTTAGCTAAAAGAAGTTTCCTTCTCCGCTTCCACTCTTGGTACGGTTGAAGAAATCAATGTACGTGACCTTTCTGGAAATACTCTGTCAGACATTCATCCATACAAGTCACCCAGGAACAGGATGAACTGAAGGCACTATTTCTATTAATATAAAAAGTCCTTGCACTCTACTCCGTCTTCGATTATCTTTATATAATCTGATTCGCACGCTACTGCCGATATGGAGTGGTTCTTCGGATAATAATCCAACCGGTCTCTCCATATTGACAACGATGGTCAAAACTTCGATAGTCTGTGATTTAACTATCGAATAAAAACAAGTGTTTCGATAGTCGATGATTTAACTATCGAATAAAACAAGTGTTCATCCAAACATCCAACAATCACCGAACCTTTAATTAATATTTCATTAATTAAATCTCTTCTCTATTTCTTTATCAATATTTGTTAACCAAATATTTTCAATAACCATATTGGCCTTATACGTTCTTTGGAAAACATTTCCATATATCGCCTTCCTTTATTTTCTATACTAGAAAATATTCATTATTCTATTTCCAAGCTTTGCACATATTTGGGTTAAAACAGATGTTGTATAAAACATCGTTACGACAACCCAAATACAGTATTTAACTAATTCTTATTCCACATTGATCTTCGAGCCTGAATCTTGCTACTTATCGGTATATCATGAAATCAACCAAGTTGGGGTATAATTACCTCTCAGACCTTGACTGAATAACATTTAACGTCAAAACAGACAAGACTACTTACTCGAATAATCAATACCATACAACTGATTATTCACCTTTAAACACATATACATTTTCTCTTTCTATACCTACGAGATTTTATTCTTATACTTCCCTTTTTATTTTACTATTCGATTTCAAAGTTCGTTTTCTAATCGACTTCTATATATTTTGATATGTTAATTTCTAACTATCAAATTATCTTAAAAATATTCTATCTCCTTAAATTCCCGGAAAAATTCGCCATAACCTCCTTTGTACCGGGAGCATCGGGAAATTTCAAATAGCTTTCCCGGTCCTTCTTATCTCAAAAAGAAAAAGAAAAAGCCAAGCGGCTTGCCGATACGGCGCATAAAATCTCATATATGAATTTAAATACGTACCTTTTTGTCGGGCATTCTATTTATTTCACTTCTATACTTTATTCCATACATGTCTCCTGTATGTCTATACCTGTCCAATCTATTTTAACTATACCAATCGTTTTAACTTAATTTGTTAATTAAATCTGTTACTTAACTTTTCAGTCTATTTCACCTTCATATTTGAACATGACATGTTCAAATATATTTTCACTGCATATTAACAAATTCTAATTATACTCATACTCTCGTTTCCTTATCGACTTCTCTATTCAAATTCCAATTCAATTCTATTTGAATTCTTTTTATTTAAACTTCATTTGAATTCTATTTTCAAATTCTATAGTTTAAAGTCCATTTGAATTCCTATATTCAAATCTATAGTTTAAAGTCCATTTGAATTTCTATATTCAAATCTATAGTTTAAAGTCCATTTGAATTTCTATATTCAAATCTATAGTTTAAAGTCCATTTGAATTTCTATATTCAAATCTATAGTTTAAAGTCCATTTGAATTTCTATATTCAAATCTTTAGTTTAAAGTCCATTTGAATTTCTATATTCAAATCTTTAGTTTAAAGTCCATTTGAATTTCTATATTCAAATCTTTAGTTTAAAGTCCATTTGAATTTCTATGCATTTTTTTATAAACAACGTTTATAACTTCAATTCAAATCCCATAATTTCATTTATAAACAAAGTTTATAAATTCGATTCAAAACCCACCTTTCATTTATAAACAAAGTTTATAAATTCGATTCAAATCCCATATTTTCATTTATAAACAAAGTTTATAAATTCGATTCAAATCCCATATTTTCATTTATAAACAACTTTATAAATTCGATTCAAATCCCATATTTTCATTTATAAACAAAGTTTATAAATTCAATTCAAATCCCATATTTCCATTTATAAACAAAGTTTATAAATTCAATTACTTGTTTATATATATTCAAAACAAGTCAATGTTTCTATACTTCATTTAAAATTCAAATTCTATTTATAAAAATAGAATTCCCCTTTTATATTTCAAATACCCTTTTTGATATTTTTATAAATCAATATCCCAAGCCCCAGTGATATTTAAACAATCAACTCAACCAATTTTCAATCATTTGATTTTTAACACATCATATATGAATATATATGAAATCAAACAAACAACAACAGATAATATATTTTTGAGGAATCCAGTTGGATTCCTCCAACCTGTTTCCCTGCATCCACAGACGTTAGCATATAACTAATACCCATCCTGCTTCGAGGCAGGATATCGCGGTATAGAAGGTCATCCACTAATCATAGCGTGGGGCGTATAGGGTAATCATCCGCTATGAAACCGCGGGCATCCGCTAATGAGACTGCGGGAATCCAACCAATCATCAACCCAATATATATATAATAGTTAAGCCTAAATAACTATATATATTTAAATCAACCAAACAACATTCAAACACGCATATTAATTATTTTTAACGATATATAAAAATAATTCTAATTAAATGGTGAGTGAGGTTTACTCACATTGGTTTTATTTGCTGAATATTTGATTAGATGCCGCATCGTTGTAGCTACGAATCAACTCAAATAAATTTATTTGCACCTTACTGCCTTTGCTACCATTCGATCAAATCCACGAACTATATCAACAAAGTCTGATCCAAGAACTGGACCCATCCCATCCACTTCCGCCTCAATCACTCCTGCGTTGAACCCTTAATCAACATCAACGCCAGCCCTTTTAAATCTCAACTCCCTTCAGCGATTATCACACAACTACCTTGCCGACATTGCGACACTATTTAGTCAGGGAACGCCCACTTGAACATGGGTCGAACTTCATCCAATCATTGTTGCTGAGCCGCTCACAACCAGGAACCCCAAAACTGACTCGTATTCCTCCAGTACAAGTTGCGATCTCAGTCAATGCCAAATCCTCCTGAACTGCGATCGAACTCCCCAATTAGTTCACCGACTCTACTCCTAAACTCCATCGCGCACTCCCCTTAAACGCGGCAGACTACTTCCTTCTATCCCGGACAGACCTCGCCAACTCTGGTACCTACAGGCTTTGCAAGACCTAAAACCGTTCGCACCCAGATCCCCTTCTGAACTTCTAACGAACCCCATGAATCTCCTGTAATCGCGAGAGCCCCCCTATCTCAGTTGAACTCAGTCCACGCGAGGCTGATGGGAATCGCGATTTGTGATTTTTCTAAGATGGTAGACAGAAGCGATTTCTCTTTCTGTTCGATTTTATAAAGGAATGGAATGGTAAAAGAGAGCCCCACGTTTGTTTTATATTCAATGGTAAATAAAGAGGGCACGGCATGTGTTTTGTTTGTGGTAATAGAAGAGACACGGGTTTTGAATTTGTGGAGGAGAAAGGGGTGCGTGGTTTAATAAGGCCCAATGATTTTATTTATTAATTTATTTTCCTTTGAATTGAACCGGTATCCTTTAAATTAAATACCCATGATGCCGAACTCCTTTCTGAACCCAACAACTGTCAATTCTAGGGTAATACCACTATTCCGGACACACTGGGATAGGTCACGAAGCCCAATTTGATCGTCTGAAGGAGATATTAATTTGAATCAATATAAATTTCTTTTAGACAACTTATTCTTCTCGATAATAAATAAATATTATTATTGTTATAGATTCAAATAAAATTCCCTATTAATTATTTGAACTGTATTTAATTCAAACTAAATTTGAATTCAACTAAATCCATTTTCGTATTCTGATAATTTAATATTTTCAATATTAAATTGATTTTTAAATCGATAACTCCCTATAAAAATTGATTTATTTACTTAACTCAATATTTAAATCCATATTAAATATTTAAAATTAACCCATGAGGATCCGGGTCATTACAATCTTCCCCACTTAAAATAATTTCGTCCTCGAAATTGCTAAGGTAGAAAAAGTGCTACAAACCCATTTATTTATTTTCAAAACTTATTGATGTTGATACTCAACATTTCAAACTTCCTTACGTACTCTCTTTCGAATAAATCCCTATTCGATAACTCCTTCCTTCGAATAATTATATTCGATAATCTATCTTTCGAATAACTAGATTCAAAAACCTTTCTTCGAATAAACTATATTCGATCAACTCTATTCAATTTACTCTTATCAATTAACTCTATCTGATTTGCTCTTTTCACTTAACTCCTTCTGAATAAGCTATATTCGATAACTCCTTCGAATAACCAATATTCTACAACTCACTTCGATTAAACTAATCGATAACTCTTTTCGATTAACAAATAATCGATAACTCCTTCCGAATAACCAAATTCGATAATTCCCTTCGAATAAACTATATTCGATAACTCCTTTAATTCTATTCGAATAAACTAATATTCGATTTAACTCCATTCGCTTGACTCTAGATCGCAGCGATCACAATGGTTACGCCTGATTCCCCCAGGAAACATCCGACCGTCCTAGGCTATCTGCAGCCCTGCGAATTACGCTAGCAGTCGTATGAAATGGTAACTTATCCTGAGTAACTATTTTTGGCCAACTCTATCTCAATAACTATATTCGATCAACTTTAATTGAACAACTAACATTCAGTTCAATCCTTATTCGATTAACCATGTTAAATTAACTCTATCTGGTTAACTCTTAATTTGAATAACAAATATTCAATAAATTCTAATTGAATAACTAATATTCAATTTACTCTACGGATTAACCCTAACTGATTAACTCTAACTGGTTAATTCTTACTCTAATCGATTTATTCTAACACTAATCGACTTCTCCTATTCGAATAACTCCTATTGGATAACGTTTATTCATTTATAAAGATTTACTTTTAGTAACGGTTCTTCACTATATAAATGTTCTTTTTAATAACGTTACTTCACTTACACAAGTGTTGTGTACCCCTTCTATTTAAAACTATCGGTGTTAAAAACCAATATCTCTTCTCTATATAAGTTCAGACTTATATATTCCATTTGTCGAATGATAAATATTTAATTTAATTTATAAGCTGTTATTTATAAATTAATCTTTTCTATTTATCTGTTAAAAACAGGTTTCCATTTTCTATTCATCTTCTGAATATTCCTTTGATTAAATTCTATTTATTTAACAAATAAATATCTCATGTATAACATTCTATTTATTTTCTATAAATAAATATTTCCATTGAATCTATTTGTAAATGTTTTGCAAATATTCCCTTCTAAATTCTATTTGTAAATGTTTTTACAAATATTTCTCCTTCTATTTGTTTGCACATGACTTCCTTTGTATTTGTTTTACAAATATATTTCCTTTATATTTGTTTTACAAATATAATTTCTTTTAACTCTTTTGGTTTTTCCTTTATTCACACCCAATTCATATTCACATTGATTTTACTCAATTTATTTATTTCGATCCATTTAACTTACTTAAGTTAAATTTAATTTCAATCATTCAAATTCCCATTAACTAGTTGCTAATTAACCGTTTTGCCTATTTCAACCTTCTATTTGAATATACTTGTTCAAATATAAAGTCAATTTAATTATAGACTAATCTAATTATATTTTCAACTTGAGTTATATATTCGATTTCGAATATAAATTCTCAATCTCTTTCACTTATCCAAAAACCCAATTTCGATTCAAATTTCCTTTAACTAATTATTTTTTAATTTAGTTAATTCTATTTAACCATTTAAAATACGATTTTTGTCCTAAAAATCATTTCATTTACTTCACTGGAGTTCATATTTATTTTATATCTCTAGTCTGGATTTTTCTAGTGCCAATTCGGATTTTATTTCCTAAAAATCCTTTTATTTATTTAATTAAACCGTTATGGTTTTATAATGGTTCTGGCGCTGCTTTTCTAAAAATTTGATTTTGATATAACTTAAAATCTATACGACGAAATCCAGATTTTTCTCTTTCATTAGAAAACTATTATTCAACCGGTCCCGACGATTCTTGTTTCAAAGAATTCCGACTTCAATTGAGTTCCGTATACTAAATTGAAGTTCGAATCGCAAATTTACGAACTACCGCGCTACGACGAGCTCGTTTTAATTATATTTATAAATATAAACGTTTTAACTTCGTTTATAATAAATTCAACTCCATTCTGATATATTTTTAATATGTATCAAATCCATTTTTCCATTTCAACATAATATTCGTGATCTATTTCACTTCTAATATTCAAATCCTATATATTTACAATATTCAAATTCCATTTGAATCTCTTTATTCAAACTCTATATTATTTCCTTCTATTCAATTTCTATTTGAATTTCTTCTATTCAAATTCCTATTTGAATTTTCTTATCTTCAATTCCTATTTGAAATCCTTTATTCAAAACCTATTTCAAATCCTTTATTCAATTTCTATTTAAATTCCTTTGGATTTAAATTCTATTTGAAATCCTTTGAATTTAAATTCTATTTCAAACTCTATATTTTCTTGAATTCCAATATTCAACCTCCACTTTATATTCTCTTTGAAATTCTACTTAACCAAATTCCATTTGAATTCTAATATTCAAATCTCTCTTTGACTTTTCTTTATTCAAATCCATTTGAATTCAAATTCCAATTCAATTTTTCTTATACAATTTCTATTTGAATTTTCTTTATTCAAACTCATTTGAATTCCTTTGAATTCAAATTCTATTTCACTTCTATTTGAATTATATATATATATTCATATTCCTTTATTTTACTTCTATTTGAAATCTATATTCTCATTTCACATTTCAAAATTCCTTTGAAGTCATATTAATATATACATATATTTATATCTATCTCAAATTCAAAACATCTGAATTTTCAAACAACTTGTTTCTTTCAAACAAATTTCCATCAAAAACTTTTCTAAGGTAGCAATTCATCACTTTGAAACTCGAAAATGAACACTGATGAGGTTGCGATCATCATCAGAATTATTTCCCAGCTACTGAATGAGTTCAGTGCTTTATTTTTTTCAAAATCCATTTAGAAAAATATTTTCCAAACTCCCAGGATTTTAAATTTTGAATTCTGGTTGGAATTCAATTTATCACATTTGTATATTTGATTTCATATACAGATTCCATTGGTTATATATATAACTATTTCTGTTTTATAATCTAATTCGATTATAATCCTAACAATCAACTTAACTATTTAAAAACAATATCGTGTCCAATCTTCTGTTCAAGTGTTTATAAACTCCTATCGACATCGTGGCGTCCCACGATTCGACCAAAATTTATAATCCACTCAACAGACTAGTCAACATAATATAAAACAGTTTTTATATCAAATAACAAATACGCTCTCTCATATATATATACGCTCAACTCATTCTAGGATACTGCTGATCCTATCTCTAATGAGCACATTTCCACACAGCCTAGGTATTCGCTCAACCTAAGCTCTGATACCAACTGTAATGTCCCGGAAATCCGGTAGAATTTGAGCTGACCAAAAACACAAGTCCAACCCCAAATATCACGGAAATTCGAACCATTAATAGAAAGAAGTTAGAGGGTGAGGATAGATAAGATAGAAACTTAGAATAGAAGAAGAAGAAGAACACAACATCAGAGTAACACGAATCTCACAGCGGAACGAATAACATATAATATATATAACATAGCTTGAAATATACATCTGTACTTGAATATACATCAATATCAAAGTACATCACTTACAACACAGCAGAAATAACTATAGCTATATGATCCTGAAGCCTCCTGCTCCAAGCTCTTCCAGTATATCTGTAAATTCCCGACTACTTGACTGCCCGTACAAATTTAGGCACCCAAGAGTTTAGGGAAAACAACAAAGTAAACTCCGGGTCAGTCATGGGACTGGTATGAGTAAACAGTTTAAAACAGTTTCAGAAAAACTAAATGATATCTCATAAGACCACGCCGTATAACACGGAACGGGTTTTTCCCTTATGAGAATCCAAACACTTGATTTATCTTTATATCAAAACTCTTTTGATATTATAATAATGTCTAAATCACATAAATAACAATCTAGTGGAAACGCTTGCATCTCACGTTCCACATATATAATATACAATCAAAACCGCAAGCACGTATTGGGTAATGGATTTCCAACTATGACAAGGTATGAAACCACCTTCCGCTGGTATATCTCTAGAGGAGAATACACCGAGTTCAACAAGAACATCTTGCAACTCAGCCACACATGACCAACCACTCATTTCGCTTGAGTGTATCGAATGTATATCACCAACGATTGGGATCAGCAACCGTTTCCCGAATGGGACAGCATCGACAATAGATTTTTAGAAGTAAATGAAACTCTAGATCAGGTGATTATACAGCCTAATAGGTGCGACCTACATAGCCATGCTGCTTGCTCGATTTCTGTCATTTACCGGTTGATGAGGCTAGAAGCTACGCTTTATCATCACACCAGATTCACTTCGAATGTCACATCGTCAAATCCATCAAATCACCGATTGACGTCCTCAACAGTACATTACGTGTTAGCTAAAAGAAGTTTCCTTCTCCGCTTCCACTCTTGGTACGGTTGAAGAAATCAATGTACGTGACCTTTCTGGAAATACTCTGTCAGACATTCATCCATACAAGTCACCCAGGAACAGGATGAACTGAAGGCACAATTTCTATTAATAGAAAAAGTCCTTGCACTCTACTGCGTCTTCGATTATCTTTATATAATCTGATTCGCACGGTACTGCCGATATGGAGTGGTTTTTCGGATAATAATCCAACCGGTCTCTCCATATTGACAACGATGGTCAAAACTTCGATAGTCTGTGATTTAACTATCGAATAAAAACAAGTGTTTCGATAGTCGATGATTTAACTATCGAATAAAACAAGTGTTCATCCAAACATCCAACAATCACTGAACCTTTAATTAATATTTCATTAATTAAATCTCTTCTCTATTTCTTTATCAATATTTGTTAACCAAATATTTTCAATAACCATATTGGCCTTATACGTTCTTTGGAAAACATTTCCATATATCGCCTTCCTTTATTTTCTATACTAGGAAATATTCATTATTCTATTTCCAAGCTTTGCACATATTTGGGTTAAAACAGATGTTGTATAAAACATCGTTACGACAACCCAAATACAGTATTTAACTAATTCTTATTCCACATTGATCTTCGAGCCTGAATCTTGCTACTTATCGGTATATCATGAAATCAACCAAGTTGGGGTATAATTACCTCTCAGACCTTGACTGAATAACATTTAACGTCAAAACAGACAAGACTACTTACTCGAATAATCAATACCATACAACTGATTATTCACCTTTAAACACATATACATTTTCTCTTTCTATACCTACGAGATTTTATTCTTATACTTCCCTTTTTATTTTACTATTCGATTTCAAAGTTCGTTTTCTAATCGACTTCTATATATTTTGATATGTTAATTTCTAACTATCAAATTATCTTAAAAATATTCTATCTCCTTAAATTCCCGGAAAAATTCGCCATAACCTCCTTTGTACCGGGAGCATCGGGAAATTTCAAATAGCTTTCCCGGTCCTTCTTATCTCAAAAAGAAAAAGAAAAAGCCAAGCGGCTTGCCGATACGGCGCATAAAATCTCATATATGAATTTAAATACGTACCTTTTTGTCGGGCATTCTATTTATTTCACTTCTATACTTTATTCCATACATGTCTCCTGTATGTCTATACCTGTCCAATCTATTTTAACTATACCAATCGTTTTAACTTAATTTGTTAATTAAATCTGTTACTTAACTTTTCAGTCTATTTCACCTTCATATTTGAACATGACATGTTCAAATATATTTTAACTGCATATTAACAAATTCTAATTATACTCATACTCTCGTTTCCTTATCGACTTCTCTATTCAAATTCCAATTCAATTCTATTTGAATTCTTTTTATTTAAACTTCATTTGAATTCTATTTTCAAATTCTACAGTTTAAAGTC
The DNA here is from genome assembly GCA_030737875.1 of Allium sativum. Classification (NCBI taxonomy): domain Eukaryota; kingdom Viridiplantae; phylum Streptophyta; class Magnoliopsida; order Asparagales; family Amaryllidaceae; genus Allium; species Allium sativum. Next base: position 820,196,132 of record CM060909.1, read on the forward strand.
CATTTGAATTCCTATATTCAAATCTATAGTTTAAAGTCCATTTGAATTTCTATATTCAAATCTATAGTTTAAAGTCCATTTGAATTTCTATATTCAAATCTATAGTTTAAAGTCCATTTGAATTCTATATTCAAATCTATAGTTTAAAGTCCATTTGAATTTCTATATTCAAATCTATAGTTTAAAGTCCATTTGAATTTCTATATTCAAATTTTTAGTTTAAAGTCCATTTGAATTTCTATATTCAAATCTTTAGTTTAAAGTCCATTTGAATTTCTATGCATTTTTTATAAACAACGTTTATAACTTCAATTCAAATCCCATAATTTCATTTATAAACAAAGTTTATAAATTCGATTCAAAACCCACCTTTCATTTATAAACAAAGTTTATAAATTCGATTCAAATCCCATATTTTCATTTATAAACAAAGTTTATAAATTCGATTCAAATCCCATATTTTCATTTATAAACAACTTTATAAATTCGATTCAAATCCCATATTTTCATTTATAAACAAAGTTTATAAATTCAATTCAAATCCCATATTTCCATTTATAAACAAAGTTTATAAATTCAATTACTTGTTTATATATATTCAAAACAAGTTAATGTTTCTATACTTCATTTAAAATTCAAATTCTATTTATAAAAATAGAATTCCCCTTTTATATTTCAAATACCCTTTTTGATATTTTTATAAATCAATATCCCAAGCCCCAGTGATATTTAAACAATCAACTCAACCAATTTTCAATCATTTGATTTTTAACACATCATATATGAATATATATGAAATCAAACAAACAACAACAGATAATATATTTTTGAGGAATCCAGTTGGATTCCTCCAACCTGTTTCCCTGCATCCACAGACGTTAGCATATAAATAATACCCATCCTGCTTCGAGGCAGGATATCGCGGTATAGAAGGTCATCCACTAATCATAGCGTGGGGCGTATAGGGTAATCATCCGCTATGAAACCGCGGGCATCCGCTAGTGAGACTGCGGGAATCCAACCAATCATCAACCTAATATATATATAATAGTTAAGCCTAAATAACTATATATATTTAAATCAACCAAACAACATTCAAACACGCATAACAATTATTTTTAACGATATATAAAAATAATTCTAATTAAATGGTGAGTGAGGTTTACTCACATTGGTTTTATTTGCTGAATATTTGATTAGATGCCGCATCGTTGTAGCTACGAATCAACTCAAATAAATTTATTTGCACCTTACTGCCTTTGCCACCATTTGATCAAATCCACGAACTATATCAACAAAGTCTGATCCAAGAACTGGACCCATCCCATCCACTTCCGGCTCAATCACTCCTGCGTTCAACCCTTAATCAACATCAACGTCAGCCCTTTTAAATCTCAACTCCCTTCAGCGATTATCACACAACTACCTTGCCGACATTGCGACACTATTTAGTCAGGGAACGCCCACTTGAACATGGGTCGAACTTCATCCAATCATTGTTGCTGAGCCGCTCACAACCAGGAACCCCAAAACTGACTCGTATTCCTCCAGTACAAGTTGCGATCTCAGTCAATGCCAAATCCTCCTGAACTGCGATCGAACTCCCCAATTAGTTCACCGACTCTACTCCTAAACTCCATCGCGCACTCCCCTTAAACGCGGCAGACTACTTCCTTCTATCCCGGACAGACCTCGCCAACTCTGGTACCTACAGGCTTTGCAAGACCTAAAACCGTTCGCACCCAGATCCCCTTCTGAACTTCTAACGAACCCCATGAATCTCCTGTAATCGCGAGAGCCCCCCTATCTCAGTTGAACTCAGTCCACGCGAGGCTGATGGGAATCGCGATTTGTGATTTTTCTAAGATGGTAGACATAAGCGATTTCTCTTTCTGTTCGATTTTATAAAGGAATGGAATGGTAAAAGAGAGCCCCACGTTTGTTTTATATTCAATGGTAAATAAAGAGGGCACGCCATGTGTTTTGTTTGTGGTAATAGAAGAGACACGGGTTTTGAATTTGTGGAGGAGAAAGGGGTGCGTGGTTTAATAAGGCCCAATGATTTTATTTATTAATTTATTTTCCTTTGAATTGAACCGGTATCCTTTAAATTAAATACCCATGATGCCGAACTCCTTTCTGAACCCAACAACTGTCAATTCTAGGGTAATACCACTATTCCGGACACACTGGGATAGGTCACGAAGCCCAATTTGATCGTCTGAAGGAGATATTAATTTGAATCAATATAAATTTCTTTTAGACAATTTATTCTTCTCGATAATAAATAAATATTATTATTGTTATAGATTCAAATAAAATTCCCTATTAATTATTTGAACTGTATTTAATTCAAACTAAATTTGAATTCAACTAAATACATTTTCGTATTCTGATAATTTAATATTTTCAATATTAAATTGAAATTGATTTTTAAATCGATAACTCCCTATAAAAATTGATTTATTTACTTAACTCAATATTTAAATCCATATTAAATATTTAAAATTAACCCATAAGGATCCGGGTCATTACACGGGGTGTAGGAGCATTGACATGTAAACACGGCAGCAAGGGTAAGAGGAAGAAAGTGGAAAGTAAACATAAATGAGAATTAAACATAAAGTAATTGTTAAGCAGCAGGTCACGGCTATCCAAAATGAAGAACTGGTGGAGGGTGGTTGTTGTCCACGTGGCAATGTAAGGGGTGTGCGGGCCTTGAAGACATGGATTGGTATAATTTGGGCCAAGCATAAATCATTAGATTGAAAAAGGAGAGAATGTAAGTTGTATATCTTACTAAACATAACATAGCATGCATAGCTGATACATATTAAATTATGAAAACCGCTTAGTTTGCAACCCAGGTAGTGATTCAATCTCATATACATATAGTGATAATTATGATAATAAAGGTAGGATCATGTGAGCAATTAAGGATACATATGGAAACAGGGGTTCACGTTAGATAAAGGAATAAGAGTATCAAAAAGACAAAATAGAAGTGAAAAGCATCAAGGGATTTGGGAAGTAGGAAAAATAGGATAGTGAATAATAATACAAAGCAGGTTTCGGCATTAATAAAGAACTGGGCATGTTTGTTGTGGCTATCGGAAGGGGATTAACTGTAAATAAATAATAAATAATTATTTTGAACAAGCATTTGAGTTTATTTTTTTAATCCATTTAGGTAGGTGACCGTTTAAATAGGAAATGATTTTAAAATTCGCAACTAACTAATATGAACAATGGAATTCATTTTTATAATAATATGTCCCATTTAAATGTCACTTGTCCCTAAAAAAATATTAACGCTAATCAGTTCGAAGAGTCCGGAATTTTTATTCCACTTTGATCCGGTTTTTACGCTGCTAGTCAAAGATTATTGAAGATAATAGACGACGGAGTTATGCAAGGGCTATTCTTGAATAGTGCCTTCGGTTTGTCCAGTCCCAGGGCAACTTGTACGGACGAATGTCTGATAGAGTAATTATAACTGATTACGTACGTTGATCTCTCCAAACATATTTATATGGTGGCGGAGGAATTCGTTTCTCTTGCTTTATACCTATAATATATTTTTGGGGAAGTCAATTAGTGATTGGCGAGTTTTGACGATGTGGCATTCAAAAGAAATAAGCAGTGGTGATGAAAGATAAATCTAGCCTCAAGCCTTACACACAGGAAATGACTAAAATCGGGCAGGCAGCATGGCTATGTGGGTCGCTCCCATTAGGCTGTAGCATCACCTATCTAGAGAAATTCCTATTTTTTCTTAATCTATCGATTCTGCCCATTCGGGAATGGTTGCCGTATACAACCACTGGTGATATACACTCGATACACTCAAGTGAAATGAGTGGTCGTTCATGTGAGGGCCGGGTTGCAAAACGTTCTTGCTGAACCCATGTGTATTTGCCTCTAGAGATACATCATCGGAAGGTGGTCCCGTACCTTGTCATGGTTAGAAATCCAATTTCCATAAGTACCAAACGGTTTTTATTTGTATACTATATCGGAGAATGTGAGATACAAGCATTCTTCTAGATTCTAAATTTATTTGTAAAAACCAAATAGACACTATGATAATACCTGGTTTAAAGTATACAAAGTGTTTTGATCTCATAAGGTAAAAACCCGTTCCGAATTCATGGCGAGGTCTTATGAGATATTTTCTTTAAACTGTTTTCAACTGTTTACTCATACCAGTCCCTGACTGACCCAAAGTTTATTTTTCTGTATTTCCCTTAAACTCTTGGGTATTCATTACACTTGTTATGAATAGACAAGCGAATCAGGATGTAGAAACTTGTGGAGCTAAATGAAGATTATCAGTATGCTGGACTATCTACTTTACCTACTGTATAATTATAAGTCTGCAGGTTAGAAGTGAATATTATGCATAATAATTGATGTACTATGAATGGGTTGTACCTCTAGACATATGATGTTCTAATGTATCATGTACTGTTGTGTAATATTATAAAGTATTATGTTTTGTGAAAATTTCGCTGTGAGATTCTGATGTTTCTGTGTTTTATCTTCTATCGATTCTTATTTCTTATTAATGACACGACTTCCGATGTGTTCGAAAGTTGGGTCGTTACAGTTGGTATCAGATCTTAGGTTACTGATTACCTAGGCTTTGGGTGAGTGCGAGAGAGCGTATTTTTATATAAAATTTAAAATAAATTTAAAATAACTTGGATGTTATACCTTAGTTAGTTATACCCAATCAAGTCTCGATTGATAACCTGTGTAATAACCCGGAAATCCGAGCCAATTTAAAATTTTTATTTTGGCTATTTTAGCGAATTTTGAATATTTAAAATGAATTATTTTAAATAATTACGACGGAAAATTTATTTTCGATGAAGTTAAAACGAATAAATTTATTTTAATTATATAACGAGCCTGAAATGGCGCGGTAGTTTGAAAATTCGATTTCGAATTTCAAATGAATATACAGAATTTGTTTTAAGTCGAAATTGGACGAAACCAGAAATATTCGAATCTGTTTAATCATATCTTTCTAACGGATGTAAGAAACTGAGATTTCTCTTTAGAAGTTGAGAGATATGTCCAGTTCAAAATTTAGAAAAGTCGTTGTGGAATTTATATATATTTTAATATATATAAAGGCCTTGAAAATAGCCGTTTTGCAAACGACCTAGGATTTCAACGAAACCACTTTTGTTGGATCCGGGATGTCAAATTATTGCTAGGTTTCAAAATTCGTAATTTTTAGAATCAATATGTGAGCGTGGCAAAGGAAAACGCGTTTGACCAGTTTCAATTGATTTTAATCGACTGGAAAATGGCCATTTTTCAAACGGTCTCAGAATTCGACGAAATTAGTTTTGTTAGGACTGTATCTTCAATAAGAAGCTAGAAAATATTTTTCGGGAATTTTTACGGTTAGTATGTGACCCCAGTAAATTGAAATGCACGTTCAAATTCAATATATAGAGTTATATTTTGATTTTGATGAAAACTAATCGAAATAGTCGAATCAGCCTACAAGACATATCCCATTGTGTTCGGAATAAGGGTAATTAGCTATGGACGACAGGCGGTGGGTTTTGTTTCGAGTCCGAGGTAAAAAGTTACGTTCTGGTGGAAAATAAAATAATTAATTAAATAAATATATATAAACTTATCCTCACCCCCCTGTCTCTACACTCTCCCTTCCACGTCAGAAATCAAAATAGAAAAAAAAAAACCTAACATCGACGGAGCCCCCCATCTTGTTCGACGTCACCACCGCGGCCTGCCACCATCGTCGGAGCTTCCCCCCACGACCATCGCACCCCCTCCAGCTCCTCCTCCTCTCCGTACGACTCCACCACGCCCTATACCCCCAGAAACCCTATAAGATGGAGCCACCGCCCCTTCCAAAGCCCAACCCCTGACGCGCCCCCCGGCCTCCACCACCGCCGATGACCAGGACCTCCCCCCTCCGCTTAAGAACCACCTGCTTCGCCTCCGATCCCCCATTCACCAACGATTATAAAGGAATGTTTTTATAATTTTATTTATTTATTTACTTAGCAAAATAAAACTGATTTTTAATCGTTATAAAAACTGATTTTTAATCGTTATAAAAACTGATTTTTAATGGTTATAAAATCTGATTTGTAAATGTAGAAGGTTTGATCTTTGTTTCGATAAAAGCATGATCTTTAATAATTTAAACAATGACATAAAAATATAATTGATTAGCCAAGTAAAAATATGATTTTACACATAGGATTATAAAATAAAAATTCGATTTTTAAATATGAAGTGATAGTATGAAAAGGCGATATTTTTAATTAGAGAAAGACGATATTTATATTAGTTGAAAGGCGATAATTTTATACAAAGAAAGGCGAAATTTTTATATGATGTAGAGGATAAAAATATAATTTTTATATAATAAATTATTTAAAAATATAATTTTTATATGTGTACGACAATAGAAATACGATTTTTATATTATATAGGTAGTAAGAATTTGATTTTTTATATATATGAGGTGATGAAATAAAAATGTGATTTGTATAGCAATGATATAAAAATTCGATCTTTATAGAGGAAGTAGAAATATAAAAATATAATTTTTATATAGAGAATAACATGGTAAAAATATAATCTTTATTATATGAACACCGGTATAAAAATAGAATTTTTATCCATATAGTAGTGGTATAAAAATGTGATTTTTATCCATATAGAGTGATTATAAAAATGTGATTTTTATATACATGGCAATGATATAAAAATGTGATTTTTATATATGTAGTGGCTACGGGCAGTGAAATTGACAAAAGGCGAACACGACGAAGATTTCTACATATGAAGAGTCGTGGTGTTTGGATTGACTAGTTGGTGAGAACTCCTCACTTTTAATTTATTTTCTAGTTGAAATATATACTAGGATGCAGACGGTGTTTAGTAGCACCCGACACCCGTCGTCCACAGACCATGGACGACTCGTTTGTTTGATTGTTGTGTTGTGAAATTTGATTGTGTGATGTGGAAAGAAATAAAATATGTTATAGTGGAAAGTATTTTATAGTTAAAAATATAATTTTTAACATGTATACAAAATAAATATTTATAAACGAATCGAACGATTTGTTTATATACACTGATTTGACTGATATTGCTTGGGACGATAAATTTTACATATGCCCAACTGCACAATTAAAATCTGTGTTTGATTGATTGAAACCCCACACGGGTATTGGGATGATATATGACATACACTAATCCCAATAATTAGTTGTATGTCGACCAATTGATTGACAGACTGTGTAAGGGCTAATTATTTATATTTAATGCTTACGCAGTTGTGTGGTGCACTCTGAATGATGGTTGATTATTTATCGTGGTTATTTTATACATGGGTTGTAGAAAATCCATATAATTAACATTATATGGTAATTGATTAGGCCTCATTCCAATTTTGAAATAGAATATTTGAATAGAAATTGTAACACCCCACATCCATTAATGTCACTCACAAAGGGAATGCATTAACTTCCATGGAGGTTTTAAGTGAATATAGAACAGAAAAATTACAACAAGACAGATAATAAGTAGTACTTGGAAATCTAAAACTTTATCTTATTGCAGCGGAAATTAAACATGTTTGTTACATCATAAAACCATAAATCAGAGTCAAGTACAATATCCATCTTGATAAAACAAAATACATAACCCCATTACATAAATAGCCATTAAAGAAGATAACAAGCTGGACTTTACTTCAGCGGTCCAAGCTTTCCAAAAGAGATATAAAACAATCCAATCAAACTCCACTAGAGCTGGGTCCACACTGAGGACCTGGAGGGGGAAAAAGGATAGAAATAGAGGGGGTCAGACATAAAGTCTGGCGAGTATGATAATTCTAACAATGCTATTATCAAAATAACTAGACTAAGACATAAGCTGGAAAACAAGGAAATGTCTATGAACTATTGGGTATGGAAGAGCAGATAAAGATAACGTTAAAGGCACACCTAATACTAACGAATAATTACTACACTACACCACACCAGTCACCCTAAAGGTTGATCCCACTTGCTTCACTTAGAAATCATACAAATAGGTTCATGTACCCCTAGCTGACTACATAGGTGCCGCCGGCCCCTATCTCCGCTAGGTGTACCCCACTACCCACTTAGAAATTTTATAAGTAACTTCGTGTACCCCTAGCTGACTACATAGGTGCTGCCTTCCCCTGTCTCCGCTAGGTGTACCCCACTACCCACTTGCGATCGGCTCCCTACTCGTAGATACCCGTGCTGGCCCCACAGTGGGGTGTATCACTACCCTAAAGTGGCAACCCGATACAACTTGAGAATGCACGACTTATACCTACACGATGCAACAACGTCTTACATACCAGCCCAGGTCCACACACGCATATGAAACCAGTTGAACTTGCGTTGCCACCGCTACCCCGTTTGGCCTCTTATAGTCAAGCCCAGTACGCGTGTCCCGTCCTTGACTTGGGTCGAGCCCACAAAGATACATTTGGGTGACTAGTTGAAATAGGCCCCCACAAGCTACCCACCTAAGCTTGTCACCACTAGTATATCCCACTTAACCCTCTTCTTAATCATGTTCATTTACATGTGTGTTTGGTTAAGTCTTAATAATCGTATTTCAAATGCCACTAAAGGCACCCACTAGATTCCTCATGCCACCCAAGGCACCTACTTAACCCCCATGTCCCACTTCACATGTTTATCTGGTTAAGTATTTCTTAATTCATTCAGGCCATAACCTCATAAAGACCTCTCACATTAGACTGGCATCTATGGCAGCTGGATTCGCCGGGCGGGTCCGGGCAGTCTTACACCATAAAAGAGTCTAACCTCGTGTCTTTACAACTATTATGCTTTAATTTGGGCCTAGGACCTCTCACATTGGGCTGACATTTGTGACTACTAGATTTGTCGGGCGGGTCCGGGCAGCTTTACGTCACAAACGAGTCCAACCTCGTGTCCTAAGCATTGATTAACACTTATAATCTTTTACCCTAGTTTTAAATATATCCCTATTCAAATCATTAATTAATTCCAATTTTAATGATGTCCATAATTGACTCAATTATGGCCATCCACTTATGGTATGCAAAATCATATCAATTGCACCCCAATTTCTTAATATTAAATCCTTAATATTACCCCTACCCCACGTTATACGTTCGCTTATTCAACGCAAAATATACGTTAGACTCGAATAGTCTAACTCATAGCACAAAGATAAATTATCACAACATATAGACAAATAAAATAGATCTAATCATAATAGGGGTGAAAACTTGCATAAAACTATACATGTCATGGATCTAAAGGTGTCAACTTGTTTGGTTAAATGTCACAACTTACATAATACGATCATAACCCAAGTTCATGTATAAACTTGCATATGTGGTTTATGCAACTGATGGTGTGAAGTAGCATCTGACACATAGAACTTACACATGTCATAACCTAATTTTAGGTCAAAATAGATGTCATAGGATATGTGAGATTATACATACTAATCAATCTAAACTTGCATAGGTACATGTGATTTTATCATGTGAATCATCATAGCCTAAACATATATATAATCAACATCATGATTTGATCAAGCATAAGCTAACTATAACATAAATAATAACATCATGACTTTGTAACATTGCAACTTAGCATATAAAACTTTCAACATATATAATATCATCATAGCATGATTTACAACATATAGGATATCATCATCACATAACATAGGCTTTACAACATACATGATAGCATAAGGTTTACAACAATATGTATGACAATTCACATCATTTTCTTATGATCCATATCACATCTTAATCTAATTAGTTTGCTAATAATCTTATTAAAATCATCATACTCACTATTAGAGAAGAAAGAGAGTCTTGATTTGCTTTAGAGTTGAGTAGAATCAGAGTTTTGATTAGCTTTCTTCCTTCTTAGTTGGCGGCGGCTACACTGAGTTCCATGGCGATGGCATGACGGCGGCTATTCTTTTTTTCATGTGAATTTAGAGTGAGAGACTACCTAGGTATATATAGAGTTTAGGGTTTATTTAGGCCGTCAGATCAATTCAGAACTAACTTGAATCGTTAAATTAGCCAACTCAGCCCTAAAGACACCTCAGCAGCTCAAGATTGGGCTTGGCCAAAACCTGGCCGACTTGACCAGGTCGACACCCAGGTCGACTGCGCAGTCGACCTGGTCCCTGGGGTGTCGACTGCCCAGTCGACCTGGGTGCTGGGCGGGAAATTTCTCGCCTAGCCTGTTTGACTTCGAATTTTGAATTTTGAATTTTCCTGCGAGCTGTTTTGAATTTTCTGAAACTTCCGATGGCCATATCTCCTTCATACGAAGTCCAAATCACGCAAACTCGGACTCTATTTCAACCAAAATTCCGAGACGAACACAATGGCACAACCCGTTTCCCACAATTCTCACGTCTGAGATTAGTTATTCTTTAATTTGTGAATATTAATATTAACAGAATTACGGGTTGTTACATTCTCCCCTCCTTAAAGGATTTCGACCCCGAAATCTTCAAGTCAAGAAGAATGTATATCCTAACATCCAATCGTCCATCTACTCAACCATCAAACACAGGCATCCATTGTCCTTATAGACTTCTAATGCTTTCATGTTTAAATGCACACTGTGTGTATATGTCCATATCTAATGCAAAATCGGGCGGTCCACTGATTCAGTTGACCTCCTTAATGCAAGTCATGATAGTGCCATGCGTCCATTATGTATGCAAAAGTTCCTTAATGCTACATATTATCTCTATATGCATGCACAATCATCATCTGAATGCAGCATCCATATGATAAAAAAATCCTCATACATCCATTTTACTAAATACATCCATATATATGCAATATGCAATATGAAGTGACTGAGCCGATCTAGTGCCTAATAGTGTGTGTATAGGCGTCCACGAGCAACCACTAGCAAACACTTGCATCCACTTTGCATCCATCATACATAACATGTCTCAAACACATGTTTCAACCATAGGATTATCCTAACTAAAGGTAAAAGATACTAGCGAGAGGACATACTAAAGATAAGATAAGTACAATATAAACGATAAAGGGGAAATTAAAAGACATACCCTCGAAAAGAAAAGGGTACAATGAACGCATCTTCGCTTCCGTCTCCCAAGTAGCGTTGCTCTCATCATCTCCCCATTGCACTTTGACTAGCTTGACCTCTCGACTTCTCAATTTCTTAGTTTCCGACCCAAGAATGCGCATAGGAGCTCGTCGAATCGTCGCATCACGCTCGATCTCCACCTCTCTAAGCAAGCTCGGCTCTACCACTTCCGCGGTCTCGTGCAAGCACTTCCTCAAATGTGATACATGGAATACGTCGTGTACACCGCTAAGTCTCTCAGGCAACTCCACTCTATACACCATCTGTCCAATCTTCTCCTTAATAGGAAACGACCCTACAAACCTTGGTGCTAATTTCCCAACGGACCCAAAGCGAACGACATTTCGTAATGGAGACACTTTGATAAAGACCATGTACCCAACATCAAACTCAAGATCTGACCTCCTCTTGTCTGCATAAGATTTCTGCTAATCTTGCGCCGTCTTTATCCTCCTTCGAATCAAATCGATCTTTTCCAAAGTCTCTCTAATCATATCGGGCCCAAGTAAGATCTTATCCGTAGATTCCCACCAACATGTAGGTGAACGACAAGGTCGTCCATAAAGAGCTTCAAAAGGTGCCATGCCAATGCTATATTGAAAGCTGTTATTATATGCGAATTCTACCAACGGAAGATGTTCCTCGCATGTACCTCCGAAATCTAAGACACATAACCTCAACAAGTCCTCTAGAATACGATTCACCCTCTCGGTCTGGCCGTTCGTCTGAGGATGATATGCGGTGCTCAAACATAACTGAGTCCCTACCGCTTCTTGCAAGCTTATCCAAAATTCGCTAGTGAAAATAGGATCGCGGTCGCTCACTATGCTAGAAGGAACACCGTGCAAACGAACTATTTCTCGAATGTATACGGAGGCTAACCATGGAGCAGTCCTCTTACTCTTCACGGGAATGAAATGGGCACTCTTTGTAAGTCTGTCTACCATGACCCAAATACCTGTATTACCCTTCCTCGATCTCGGTAATCCGTCAATAAAGTCCATCGAGACGCTTTCCCACTTCCATTGTGGGACCTCCAAAGGATGAAGCAATCCACCGGGCTTCTTTTGCTCCGCTTTTACATGTTGGCACACCAAGCATCTAGCGACATACTCAGCCACATCTTTCTTTATGCCGACCCAAAGTAAACTCGTCTCATGTCCATGTACATCTTGTCCCCGCCGGGATGAATGGTCATCTTCGAACGATGTGCTTCGTTAAGAGTAGTCTTCCTCAAGTCCTCGTCTCGTGGTACACAAAGTCTACTATCCCTACGTAACCAACCCTTATCATCTAGGGTATACCTACGGAGATGGCTTGATGACTCCCCTCTTTTGAGCTTCTCCACTAACTCAACCAACTATGGGTCGTCTCGCTGTGCCTCACCAATCCATCCCAAAAGCGTAGATCTGACCTCCAAGGATGCTAGCAAACCGGGTACAAAGTCAACGGAAGGTCTAAAGTCAAAGGTAGAGATAAACTCTAAGCTACTTCGCTCGACAAACAAAGGGCTCTATGTCAACTTGTTCCTACTCAAAGCATCTGCCACAATGTTGCCCTTGTCAGGGGTATATGCTATCTCGAAATCGTAGGACGCCAAGAACTCCATCCACCATAACATATCTACCTTCCCTAGAGACCACATGCCCTAAATTCCTCACTTCTTTCCTTCAAAAATGGTATCTTGGAGAACTTAGCTTTAAGCTGGTGCACTTGTAGAGTCCCTAAGCTTTCCCTAAGATGTAGGGCATGCTCTTCTCTGCTTCTAGAGAAAACCAGGATATTATCCCATGTAAAATCGTCACAACTATTCATCTCTCACGCAGACCATCCTAGTCGAATTCGACATCCCCCAAGTGCAAACCCCAAAGGCCTAAACCAATATCAGACAAACACCTAAGGGATACCTCCTTCGAATTTAGACGACCTACGTGAGATGATACTAGTAAGACGGTCAATCAATTGAGCACTTGACCGACTCTGGCTGTCCTTGCCAGTCTTGCTCCAAAACTACCGCTGACTACATAACGGGCTTTGCTTAATCTATTAAGCACATACGAAAACTTATTTCGCGCCTATGGGTAAACCCCGCACTTTATCAACGACGTCTCTATACTCACGGACCACACAAACAGATTCCTAATCATCGTTAGATGCGTCAGAAGATTCTAGGCAGCTAGGCATCACTGAACCCCTAGGGCCGCAAGAAATATGAGGGTTTTTCTATAACGAATCAATAGTCTAACTACCCTCCTTTCACAATCTAGGATGGCACCCCGCTTGGCTAGCCAATCCACCCCTAGAATCAAACTATAGCCCGTGAAGCCCAAAACATAAGCATCCCATCTAAACTCAATGCTAAGTATAGAAATTTTCAAATCCAAACACATCATGGACAAATGAGCTGAACCCCCAATTGGATTCGAAACAACTAAGGGATCCTCTACTAAACTGGTGTTTAAGTGCAGTGATTCAACTAATGATGTAGAAATAAACGAATGCGATGCGCCCGAATCGAATAAGGTACGGACAGGGTGATCAAACAGAAAAACTAAGCTTTCAACAGAAATGGTTCTATCTCGTTCTTGCAGCGGTGGGACCGCGAGAGCCTGAACTTGTCCCCTTGCCTGCCCTGGTGCCATAAGAGCCTGCACCTGTCCTCCCGAGGTAGCCCCTGCCCTCTGCCATTTCTTTGGGTAGTCCTTAATAAGATGTCCTGCTTCGCCGCAGTGGAAACAACCGGTCTTCTTCTTCTTCCTACAATCTTTTCTTAGATGGCCGGGTGTCCCACAGTTAAAGCATTTCTTCTTCCCCTTAACATTACTGCCTTTGCCACCTTTATTTTGATCCCTTTTCTTCTCGGGTGCCTTATTAGCATTAGCGCCTTTCTCCTCGTGCATGAGTGCCATGTCTACTAGATTCTCAAAGGTGGCCCCCATAGGGATGTGGGTCATAGCCAACCCCTGCAACGACTCATTCAAGCCATTAACGAACCTCAGAGCCTTCTTCTCCGGCGTGTTCACTAAGTCCAAGCCAAATCTTGCTAACTGATTAAATTTGTTGACATATTCTTTCACTGATGAGCTTCCTTGCTTCAATGTCAAGAACTTTTCCATGTATAGATTCTCCTCTGCCCTTGAGAGAAACTTTGCCTCAAACCTACATCTGAAATCCGCCCAAGAATCAACAGGACGCTCCCCATTAGTGACCTCCCACCAAAACGAGGCCTCTCCCTTCATTAACCAAGCTGCTAATTTGACTTTCCTCCCTTCATCTACTTCAAAGATTTCTAGCAATTCTTCCACCTCCTTAAGCCAATCTCTAGCTTCCACAAACGTTTCTGACCCTTGAAAAGGTTTTCCACCCATAGCCTTAAATTCCTTGCATGTCTTTGCAAAAGTATCAGCGCGAGGAGGAGGAGGAGCGGGTGCAACTGGTGGTGGAGGAACATTGGCTGGACCTGCAGCGGTCCTAGCCTCTAATAACCTCCTATACCATCCTGGTATCGTTACACCCTCCGGAAGGTTAAGATCATCAGCCATGCTGAAACGAAAAAGGAAAGATTCAAAATGGAGAATTCGAAAGATAAAGATATATGGCTATTGGGGATTATGTTTTTCATAAAAACTTTCCTCTTTAAATTACTCATCAAGACATGTTTTTGAAAACACTTCTTCCAAAAATACTTTAGAAAAATAGTTTTTCTAAAAATTTTATCTGTTCTGGTAACCTTAAGCTCTGATACCACGTGTAACACCCCATGTCCATTAATGTCACTCACAAAGGGAATGCATTAACTTCCATGGAGGTTTTAAGTGAATATAGAACAGAAAAATTACAACAAGACAGATAATAAGGAGTACTTGGAAATCTAAAACTTTATCTTATTGCAGCGGAAATTAAACATGTTTGTTACATCATAAAACCATAAATCAGAGTCAAGTACAATATCCATCTTGATAAAACAAAATACATAACCCCATTACATAAATAGCCATTAAAGAAGAAAACAAGCTGGACTTTACTTCAGCGGCCAAGCTTTCCAAAAGAGATATAAAACAATCCAATCAAACTCCACTAGAGATGGGCCCACCCTGAGGACCTGGAGGGGGAAAAAGGATAGAAATAGAGGGGGTCAGACATAAAGTCTGGCGAGTATGATAATTCTAACAATGCTATTATCAAAATAACTAGACTAAGACATAAGCTGGAAAACAAGGAAATGTCTATGAACTATTGGGTATGGAAGAGCAGATAAAGATAACGTTAAAGGCACACCTAATACTAATGAATAATTACTATACTACACCACACCAGTCACCCTAAAGGTTGATCCCACTTGCTTCACTTAGAAATCATACAAATAGCTTCATGTACCCCTAGCTGACTACATAGGTGTCGCCTGCCCCTATCTCCGCTAGGTGTACCCTACTACCCACTTAGAAATTTTATAAGTAACTTCGTGTACCCCTAGCTGACTACATAGGTGCCGCCTGCCCCTATCTCCGCTAGGTGTACCCCACTACCCACTTGCGATCGGCTCCCTACTCGTAGATACCCGTGCTAGCCCCACAGTGGGGTGTATCACTCCCCTAAAGTGGAAACCCGATACAACTTGAGAATGCACGGCTTATACCTACACGATGCAACAACGTCTTACCTACCAGCCCGGGTCTACACACGCATATGAAACCCGTTGGACTTGCATTGCCACCGCTACCCCGTTTGGCCCCTTATAGTCAAGCCCAGTATGCGTGTCCCGTCCTCGACTTGGGTCGAGCCCACAAAGATACGTTTGGGTTACTGGTTGAAATGGGCCCCCACAAGCTACCCACCTAAGCTTGTCACCACAATTATATCCCACTTAACCCTCTTCTTAATCATGTTCATTTACATGTGTGTTTGGTTAAGTCTTACTAATCGTATTTCAAATGCCACTAAAGGCACCCGCTAGATTCCTCATGCCACCCAAGGCACCTACTTAACCCCCATGTCCCACTTCACATGTTTATCTGGTTAAGTATTTCTTAATTCATTCAGGCCATAACCTCATAAAGACCTCTCACATTAGACTGGCATTTATGGCAGCTGGATTCGCCGGGCGGGTCCGGGCAGTCTTACACCATAAAAGAGTCTAACCTCGCGTCTTTACAACTGTTATGCTTTAATTTGGGTCTAGGACCTCTCACATTGGGCTGACATTTTTGACTACTGGATTTGCCGGGCGGGTCCGCGCAGTTTTACGTCACAAACGAGTCCAACCTCGTGTCCTAAGCATTGATTAACACTTATAATCTTTTACCCCAGTGTTAAATATATCCCTATTCAAATCATTAATTAATTCCAATTTTAATGATGTCCATAATTGACTCAATTATGGCCATCCACTTATGGTATGCAAAATCATATCAATTGCACCCCAATTTCTTAATATTAAATCCTTAATATTACCCCTACCCTACGTTATACGTTCGCTTATTCAACGCAAAATATACGTTAGACTCGAATAGTCTAACTCATAGCACAAAGATAAATTATCACAACATATAGACAAATAAAATAGATCTAATCATAATAGGGGTGAAAACTTGCATAAAACTATACGTTTCATGGATCTAAAGGTGTCAACTTGTTTGGTTAAATGTCACAACTTACATAATATGATCATAACCCAAGTTCATGTATAAACTTGCATATGTGGTTTATGCAACATAATGATGGTGTGAACTAGCATCTAACACATAGAACTTACACATGTTATAACCTAATTTTAAGTCTAAATAGATGTCATAGGATATGTGAGATTATACATACTAATCAATCTAAACTTGCATATGTACATGTGATTTTATCATGTGAATCATCATAGCCCAAACATATATATAATCAACATCATGATTTGATCAAGCATAAGCTAACTATAACATAAGTAATAACATCATGACTTTGTAACATCGCAACTTAGCATAGAAAACTTTCAACATATATAATATCATCATAGCATGATTTACAACATATAGGATATCATCATCACATAACATAGGCTTTACAACATACATGATAGCATAAGGTTTACAACAACATGTATGACAATTCACATCATTTTCTTATGATCCATATCACATCTTAATCTAATTAGTTTGCTAATAATCTTATTAAAATCATCATACTCACTATTAGAGAAGAAAGAGAGTCTTGATTTGTTTTAGAGTTGAGTAGAATTAGAGTTTTGATTAGCTTTCTTCCTTCTTAGTTGGCGGCAGCTACACTGAGTTCCATGGCGATGGCATGATGACGGCTATTCTAATTTTCATGTGAATTTAGAGTGAGAGACTACCTAGGTATATATAGAGTTTAGGGTTTATTTAGGTCATCAAATCAACTCAGAACTAACCCGAACCGTTAAATTAGCCAACTCAGCCCTAAAGACACCTCAGCAGCTCAAGATTGGGCTTGGCCAAAACCTGGCCGACCTGACCAGGTCGACACCCAGGTCGACTGCGCAGTCGACCTGGTCACTGCGGTGTCGACTGCCCAGTCGACTCCCCAGTCGACCTGGGTGCTAGGCGGGAAATTTCCTGCCTAGCCTGTTTGACTTCGAATTTTGAATTTTGAATTTTCTTGCGAGCTGTTTTGAATTTTCTGAAACTTCCGATGGCCATATCTCCTTCATACGAAGTCCAAATCATGCAAACTCGGACTCTATTTCAACCAGAATTCCGAGACGAACACAATAGCGCAACCCGTTTCCCACAATTCTCACGTCTGAGATTAGTTATTCTTTAGTTTGTGAATATTAATATTAACAGAATTACGGGGTGTTACAGAAATATTTGAATAGAAATATTTGAAATAGAAATATTTGAAAAAGAAATATTTGAAATAGAATATTTGAAAACAGGAATATATGAAGCCGTGTTGATTAGATTGATGCCATTTTGACGTGAACGATATTTATATCAATTTTATTCATTTTTAAATGAATATTGAAAAGTGATTTCAATAATCGAATATTTTAGAAAAGGAATTCGAATGGAATATTTAAGAAAATACAATCGAATTGAATAGAAAATGAATTCGAGTTGAATTGAATAGAAAATGAATTCGAATTAAAATTGAATTGAATAGGAATTCAAATCGAATTAAAATTGAATTGAATAGGAATTCAAATCGAATTGAAATTGAATAGGAATTCAAATTGAATTGAAATTGAATTGAATAGAATTCAAATCGTATTGAAATTGAATTGAATCGAATTGAAATCGAATTGAAATTGAATTGAAATCAAATAGAAATGAATGTAAAATGGAATTTATAAAGGAAAATTCAATTTTGATTTGAAATCGAATAAGAAGTTGAAATCGTTTTGAAAACGAATTTAAAACGATTTATATAATACGTTTTAAAAGGAAATCGACGAAGTATATATTATATATATATAATATAATGGCCTGAATAGAACGCGCCGCGCTGCGGTAGTTCGTGAATTTCGACCATTGACTTCGAACAGACATTACGGGAGATCCGACCGTCGAATTCTCCTAAAATCGGAACCCTTAGGTTCGTATCGAAAAGAGCTTTCTAATGAATATTAGGGATTTGAAATCTAATGGTTGGATTTGGAATTATGTCCAAATCAAATTTGGAAAAGGTCGTTGTAAGTGCAGTTCGATGGCCGTTGATGGAAATCGACTGTACGGGTCTTGATAAAATTATTAAAAATAGTAATAATTTATGTAAAATCATAAGAAATGATTTGGGAAGAATTGGGATGAAAAACTCCATATTTGAAAGGGTAAAAGTAGATTTTTATCGAAATGAACTAGTTTTGAACTAGAATAATAATTTGTTTATTTTTAAAATAAATAAATTGGATTTGAATTGGTTTTGATAATAACCAGAATTTCCAATAATTGAATTGGAATAGATTTGAATCGAAATCGTCTTTGGAATATTTCGATGCTGGATTTTAGGATTATACAGCTATTGTTATGGAAATTTGAAAGATATATTTATATCGTTATTTCCAATACGATATTTATTGGTCGTAGAATTTGATATTGAATATAAGCCGATATATTTTCTATTCAGAGCCTTGTATTTAATATCAAATGAGATTTGGGTTTGTCGTGAATGGTGTCTTCATTAACACTGTTCTTAAACCCAGTTGAGAAAAAGATTAAAACTTTTTATTTAGATTTAATGAAGTGTACCAATTAAATGGTATTTAATTGGAATTGAATTTAAATTGATTTTTGGGTTTATCGTGAACGGTGTTTTAAATAACCCTTGTTCTTTAACCCGATAATTAATGAAATGTGATTTTGGGTTGTCGTGAACGTTATCTTCAATAATACTGTTCTTAGACCCAATGGAGTTAAGAAAATCAGAAACTAACTGGAGATTAGTTAATTTGAATGGTTTCTGGGGTATTGATCTGATGTTGGTTTCGGCCTTCGGGGTTAATACTTAGGGAATTGCTCACTTGCTAATTTACGGTTAGGGACTGATTGAAATGTGATGTGATTTTGGGGTTTATCGTGAACCGTGTTTTAAATGACACTGATTCTTTAACCCAGTCAAAGATTAAAACTAAGTGGTGGTTTAATGAATCTTTAATTAGATTGAAAAGATCGAGAATGGAGTATCACCAGTTTTTCTCCAAGCGATAGATAAATCTTTAATTAGATTTGAACGTGAAATGGTAATTGAATTTACCGATAACACCGTGGTGTTAGGTATGAAGTATTACCTGTTTTACTTCATGGGATGAATAGGTTGGGATTGGGAAATTAAAACAAATGTTTTACTTAGGACTATCTTTTGCCTTGGTTCGCAGATGGAAATCCAATTTCCAATACGTGACTTTGCGGTTTTGATTGTAATCCTATATATGGCGACATAGTGGGATGGGGCGCTCATGCCGCCTATGATTGATATTTATAATTGTATATAAAATCAGAAACTAACTGGAAACGAGCTAAGATGGGTGGTTTCCTGGGTATTGGTCTGATGTTGGTTTCGGCCTTCGGGGTTAATACTTAGGGAATCGTTCTCTTTCTAATTTACGGTTGGAGTCTGATTAAGAATCAAAAGATGGAATTTAGCGTATCAAGCATTCTTTGGCTATTATAAGGTAAAAACCCTATACTCCGGCTTGCGTTGCATTGTGTGATGGAACCTGGGTCTTATAATAGCTTCATTTTTCTTTATTTAGCATTGTGCAGTTGTTTGATGCACTGGTATTATTGGGAGGAAACCCGTTCCGTGTTATACGGCGTGGTCCCTTGATTTACCTAACTTTAAAATAAAGATTAATAACTGTTTTAGTTTTCACACCAGTCACATGACTGGCCTGGAGTTTACTGTTTTAACCTAAACTCTGATTGCCCCTATTTTCACCACGGGCAGCTAGTAGTTTGGTATCAGAGCTTTGGTTTACATAGCTCGGAGAACAAGACACATTAGAACCATACAAAAGAATTCATCAGAGATTGGATTAGTAATATCCAATGAGGATGACTCGTTAGAGATGGGATCAGTAGTATCCTAGAACGAGTGTGAAGAGTATATTTTTAAAATGAAAACAAATTTTTTTTTGAAATTTAAATGTAATTTAAATCTCTGATATTTTCTGTGTAATATTTATTCATACTCTGTATATTCTTGTAATCTGATGGAATTGTTGTAATATACAATGAAATGTTCTTCTGTCTGCGTTCTTTTGTGTGTTGTTCTCAAAGTATCCGCTCTTTCCTTCACGGGGAAGTTACGGGTCTTCACAACCTGTTATATTCAGGTGATCAAAATGAGCAGTCGAAGACGAAGAGGTCGAGCTAGTGGATCTTCCACTATTACTGGTCGTACTACTGGATCCCAAGACCAAGGGGAAACAGTAGAGGAAGTTGCACCAGTTCAACAGGATAAGAGCTTTGCGACTATTTGTAAGGAGTATACAACTCTAGGAGGAAAGGTTTTCAAAGGGACTGAGTCTTTTATTGAGGTTCAGGCATGGATGAGGTCTTGTGAGAGGATTTTCAAAGGGTTGAAGTTGAATGCTGATCAGAAATGTCTTTTAGCTTCATGGCAACTCCAAGGAGCTGCTGCGATCTGGTGGGACGCGCAAACTGCTAATGTTCCCGAGGAAGATTTTACTTGGGACAAGTCCAAAGAAGCATTTGAAGCGCAATTTCTACCCGCCGCTGGAAAAACGAGGATGTATCGTGATTTCATTGATCTCAAGTAGGGGAATATGAAAGTATCTGAATATGAGAACAAATTCAACTCACTTTCTTGTTTCGGGCCAGAACTGATAAACACCCCACTCAAGAAAAATGAAATGTTCATAGCGGGATTGAAGGATAGCCTGCAAGTTCAGATGATTGGACATCTCAAGATTCCATTCGTGGATCTAGTTGATATGGCAGTTCGTTATGAGGCACTGGAGGGTAAGAAGCCAGTTGCAAAAGTAGCACAGACGGGAGGAACTAGTGGTGAGAATCCAAACAAAAGGAAATTCGCCCCGAACTGGAACAACAAGGGAATACCAAAGATGGGGGAGGAAGCCAAAGAACGTTATAAAGACACGCAATGCCATAACTGCAAAGAGAAGGGACACATTGCTAGGTTTTGTACGAAGCCAGCAACGGAGAAGACACAACAAACTCAGTAACCGGAGCAACCTCAACAGAAACCAAAGGGAACAAGTGATGCTATTCCCTAAAAGTTTTCATGCTATAGCTGTCATCAACCCGGGCACTTGGTCAAAGACTGTCCACTTATGAAGAAGGCACAACAACCAAAGGTCTATGCTTTAATGAATAAGTCATCAACTTCTGAGAGTCAAAAATAGAAGGAGCTTCAGAAGGTACTTTGCTCTTTTTTTTGATAAAAGGAGTTAATTAACCAGGGTCAGCCTTGAGATAAAATAAATATGGTTGGATTAAATTAGAATAATATCCATTCATATTGATACCGGAAATCAAGTTAGAATTTTAAATGGTATTAAAATTTGGATTTCCTGAAATTAAGGCTGATATGGACCCAGGAAGAGTAGATTGATCGATTTGTGAAATATTTGTGAGTCCCGAAATGGAGATCGTTAAGTATGTAAATGAAGATTTTGGGAAATACTTAACGGAGTTAAGTAAATTGATTGATGAGTTAAAAGGGAATTTGGACAGATATTTTTGGTGTTGAATAGGATATTCCTGATGTGTGTTAATTTTTTATATAAGTTGATAACTCTAATCTTCTGTTTACAAATATCGAAGGCGAAATTTTTATAAGGGGGGTAGATTGTAATGACCCGGGTTTTTTATATCGATCGCAAACACAAATATTAATTGATCGTGAGTACGTATTTACAAATACGATTAAAAAATCAAGACTTCAAAAGTTTTCAAACATGTCAAAGGTTAAATTTGCATTTTTTTTCTTATGTATGTATGATAGCATAGTTTTGATAGCGTTTGTTTAAATTCATATTTTTACATGTAGGAGAAGTAACACTTATACATAGCAAATTTTAAAATGCCATTCTTTTGCAAACACTTTGTTCTTTTTTTCAAAAGGGTTTAAAACCTTATTTTGGCAAGTTATTTACTTTTAACCTTAAAACCCTCTTGCCTAAAACATGATTAAACACTCTTTATGTTCTCAAAACAAAATACAAGGGAGATCTTTGCATTTTTATATGCATTAAATAAAAAACAAGTATTGTCAAATCCTCTTTCAATTCATGATCTCATCCATGAATCATCTACACCATAGATTTGATAGCAAATAGGATCTTAAGGAAAATATTGGCACATGGCAAAATCATTTTAGATGAAAGCATTTTCAGTTTTGAAATCTTTTTCTTTTATTCCATAGATTTTCTGAAAATACATTTCCTTTTCATATTTCAAAACCATGGCTACTTTGTCAAAGAACATGTACATAAAGATTCACAAAATCTTGCATATATACCATAATCTTGCCTACACTAGATAATCTCTAAACCATAGATTTTCTAAAGATTTTTCTATGTATATTTCATCACATGCCATTGATTTTATTGTACAAAAACTTTCATATTTTCTTTCACCTTGGAAGGCAAGTTAATATTTTTTAAATGAATTCTTGTTAAATCATAAGTGTCATGTGAAAAATAAAGAGAGAAAAACCCAAAGATTTCTGAGCACTTGCGGTACAAGAATGGTTGCTACATATTTGTTTATACCAAGGAAAGATTTGAGAAGAACATGGATATGTACATGAGCATTTAATGTGATATTACATAGGAAACCAATAGGAGAAAAGAGGGTACATGTGCAGGGATTTTTACGAGCAAATATTTGCTGATGGTATCATGTTGGCCATAGTAAGAAGTGTATTGTCATTTCAAAAGTTTAGGAGAATAGAATTTTACATCAAATAAGCTAGTAAGAAATCTAGTTTTTCTCCTTTCAATCATCTTAGCAGGTCTGTAGAAAACATCATGCTCATAGATTTTTTCCAATGCATTCATTTAATGCAACAATTATTTTATGATTTTATCATCCTTATATAAGAGGGCACATACCCATACATTTCTCTTCACAAACCAAATCAGTTCGATCCAAAAACCAGTAGGAAGAGAGAGTTAGAATCTGAGAACAACAAGTTTTACAGGTGAGTAAACTTAATTCAAACCTTCTCTGTTTTTATCACCATTGATTGTTATATGATGCCTGGGACACACACATATCTAATTATTAGTGACGGGTAGTATAAGTATTAGCGCAAATATTGAGTATAATGAGTAAAGCATGTATGGTTAGTAAAGAGTTAAGACTGTAAGTGTTTTGATGTGTTTGAAAAAGGTGTATTGTTTGGAAACAAAAGAACATCAAACATAAAGTGAGTAACTCACTTAAAATTCTATCATCAGTTGAGTGATCTTACTATTTGATGTCCTACTTATACATGTATACATCTGTATATGATATATTATATCAAATTTAAATCCAAAATGACTTGAGTTATATGACGTTTATAATGCTGTGTTAACATATGTGGATGTTTCAATCTGGGTACCTCTATAGCATCTTGAGCCTATAGTGCATGTCAGAGCACTAATATGAATGAATATGTATACATTAAATTACAATACTATAAATAATACACTTAAACTAAAGTACATAAGCCATGTATACATTTAAAGGGGGGATGAACTTGATGCGTGGATTTTTGAACCGCATGCATACTGGTATAAAATTTTATACCCCTTATGTATATAGCTGACAAAATTTAGTTTAAAACTGTGCATATATAAGTTTGTCTCCTCTGTTTTCATCATGACTTGTTGCGTTGCTGGGAAAAAGAAATTTGAAGTGTCCTTGTTGTGTGTAAGGGAAACTGTGTGAAGAATAAAGAGGTTGCTTTAAATTGATACAAAGAAATTCATGAAATTATTTTAAAAAAGTGAAACAGGCTATACTTCATAAGATGGGTAATATTCTAGTGAGAAGAATTTTGTATGTTTCAGCTTGCTTGTTCTAGTGTAAAACTTAAAACGAACAGATGTACAAATAGTTTAACTGTAGATGATAACATGGTTTCTCATATCAAATATTTCATAATCAAATTGTAGAATAAATCTCATGTGATAAAATGAAGTAGGCATAAAACAAAAATTAAAAAAAAAAAACCATAATGTAACATGCCGACATTCATCTGTGAAAACATATCCATTTCTAGAGTTTCAATCATCAACCATGTAACTGGTTATTTTTGTTTGTTCTATTCTGGCAACATAAATGTTCAAGTTTGTTTCACTACTTATGTAACGACCCGCATTCTACGCATCATAGGATCGTAGAGTATTTATTTCTTTTTTCGTGTGAGGTCGTATAGTCGTGTAACTTTGGGAGACGACTATTGGGGTCATTTCCCATGTTCACGATTTTTGCCGATTTTTAAATGACCGTTTTGCCCCTAGCTGATCTTGTTTTGGCCATAACTTTTGATTGGAAAGGAATTTTGACCTGAAACCACTTCCATTGGCTCCAGATGATGGTTTCTCTTTCCGTAGAGTGGTTACATTAGCCAAACGGACTTACCGTTTGGGAGATATGGCTGAATTAAGGTTTAGAGGGTTAAAAACAGCTAATCGGGCTTAACCGGGTGATTAGCAACTAGGCCCAATGGGGGATTTCGGGATTTGGGATATTTGAGGGCTGCTAGGGTTAGGATTTCGGTTTTTCACTCATTTTCCAGCCGCCACAAACATTTTAGAAGCTCCAACAATGGCCTCCAACATCTAAAAACACCCCTAATCACTTCTTAATCCAGTTTTGGCTTAAACTACATCAAATCAAAGGGAAATAGCATCAAATCAGAGTTGGAGCTGCTGCTAGGCATTGGAATTCGACCCATACAGTAGATTATTTCAGATTTGAGATTTTATTATTGCCAAGGTGAGTGATTTGCTTCGTTTTACACTAATTACGGCTAATTAGGGTAATTAGCGAAGATTAGCGAAATTATAACTCTGAAAAATCTAGAAAAATTCCTAAAATTCTAAAACATCATTTTATGCCTCTGATATAAATTTGGGTTAATTTCGACTAATTTGGCAAATCCCGGAATTTGGGGGATTAAGGGGTGATTAGTGGAAATTAGCGAATTTATGCATGTTAAAAATCTGGAAAAATATTTATAAATTCTAAAATATTATTTTAGACCTCTGTTAGAAAAATTGGCTAATTCGGTTAAATTTTGTTAATTCTATCATTAAGTTTGCTTGAACATGCTTAAGGGAAGAATATGGTTTTTTGGGTATGTTTGATCTATTTCACATGCTATGATTTATGTTTTGGTGTTTGTGGTCTATCCCATACGTTGCTATGACTGTTTGACATGATTTATGATTGCATTATAAAGTTAGAATGGTTGAAAACGCCGTCGAGAGGCGAAAATAGCTTGCTGAAATGGTGCAGGTTTTCTTCGGGTCGAGTTAGACCGACCAGGGGAGGGTTTTGACCGACCGACCCGAGCTCACGACCGACCCCAATAGAAGGAGGACATCACGACCGACCCTGTATGAAGGGTTCGACCGACCAGGGGAGACCGATCAGGTTGGGAAAGACCGACCACTATGCGATGTTCGACCGTCCCCATACGATGATGAAATACCGACCGACCAGGGATGGTGAAGTACGACCGACCAGGAATGGTGAAGTGTTCGACCGACCAGGGATGGTGAAGTACGACCGACCAGGAATGGTGAAGTGTTCGACCGACCAGGGATGGTGAAGTACGACCGACCAGGAATGGTGAAGTGTTCGACCGACCAGGGAGCAATACCGACCGACCAGGGTAGAGATGATGAAAACCGACCAGAATGAAAGGTTCTTGACCGACCGACCTGAACAGGAGGAAACCAATAACCCGAGATGCAAAGGTAGTCCAAATGGAAGTTAGAGCTCAGGATCCCGGACCCAGTTGGGAACCAATGAGTTCACCTCATGATTGGGCTTTGCTGCGGGACGTGTGCTAAGGAGTTGTCGATGTCTGTATCTTTGGATCACTATGTATGGGAAGTATGTGAACGGATTCAGGGTCACAGTATGTAGTGACCTAGGTACGACTAAAAGTAGCTATAGACCAATGAAGTGGGATCATTGAAAAGGTTTGGTCATGATTCCATGTGGGTAAGCTTGGTTGTAGCAGTAGTTGTACAGAGTCGAACTCCGTCACTACTTCGATGAGTCTAGTGATTTACAGTGGTGGACATCGTATGCTTTACGCACTGAGTGAGAGATGTGAGGATGGTTGCTATGATTGATTTGTTTTCTATCATTATGACATGCACACCCCCACCCCCGTATCTTTACACCACTTGTTTTGAGGCACCTTAGAGTATTGTACAGTATGTAGTGCTAACTCTTTGGTTGCAGGTCCAGGTTCAGGTATGGTTTAGTATACCTGTTATTGTTCTGTTTAGTTGCTTATTGCTCATACCAGACTTTTGTCTGACCCAGAGTTTTATGTCTCTTCTTATTACTCTGGGTGCTCACACGAGCAGACCAGAGACAGGTTAGGTGGTATGCACGAGTAGCTGATCCGGAGACGAGCAGGAGGCTTCTACGTATGATATATAGATATTCTCCCTGTGTCGCAGCTGGTCACTACTTTGGGCATTAGTAGTGTACCTTTCCTTTTTGCTTTAGAGACAGTATTTTTAAGTTGTAATAAGCTGTATTTTGGATTTCCGCTGCTATAATGGTTCTGATTCAGTTTTCAGCTTATGCACTGTTTCGCATGTTTATGTCAAGTATATTATTATTATATTTTATTCCATGCGCTGTGAGATATGTTACAGGTTCTGTGCTAATTCAATTCTTCAAATCCCTTTCCTTTTCCTTTCTTTTGGCGACCGTTCCGTGCTGGTTGGACATCAGTACAGCGCATTTCAGTGAAATGTCGACTGGTGCGGGGCGGGCCGTCACAACTTAAGCACACTCCAATAACCATGCTAATACCCAGCTAGATGAATACTACGAGGATGTATGCATGAACCAAGATCTGTTTTTGGTTTTGCTTAAATGTACACAATACTCATGAACAAATGGGGTTGACTGAATACAATTAAAATAAGGATCATTGGATTATACTGGAAAAAAAGGAAGTAGAGTACTTGACTGGGATTTTTTTAAATTTTGGAAACAAAACGTTAGGATTGTAACGACTAGAAAAAAGTAAGACATAAATGTTGTCCGGAAATACGGTTCATGACCACTTATTTGGGTGATCATCGACGCGGGGTTCGGATCAAGTAAGAAATGATGGCCTAGGCGAGCTAAGAAAATATGTTCGGATAAACAGATTATAACGACCCAGCGGGTTCGACGCCTGGACTTTGACAATAATACACAAACCCCGTATCATTTGCCAACCCAAGTGTCGAAAACACCAGGTAGTTGTTAGAAAGATTTTAGAGGGTGAGATATGAAAGAAAGAAATATTAGAATAGAAGAAGAAGAAGAAACGACACATCACAGAGTCTCACATCGCAGCGGAACAAAATATACTATAAAAATAACTTTTATTGAGAGCTTGAAATAATACTTACAATATCAGAGCACATCAACATATCTGGACAGTTATATAACCTGTCCTCATATACAATCACACAGCGGAATAATGTCATACGTCTGAACTCTTCCAGCCCGTCTCTTCACAGCATTTGATAACCTGAACCTGAACACTCCGGGCTAACCCGAGCATTTACAAAATACCGGGTCAGTCTGGTGGACCAGAGTGAGGAAAACTCGCACAGCATTTAGGTATCACACCACTTGATTTTTAAGTTAAAACGCTTTCGAAAGAAAAGGATAATCGTAAGACCGAATCCACACATAAACATGGACGGTTTTTACCTTACGATAACCCAAACCAGTTTTCGAAATCAATATCTTGATCTGATATTATGATAATGTCTAGATACAAATAATTAACAAATCTAGAGGAACGCTTGCATCTCACGCTCCCCGTATATAGTATACAATCGAAAAACCGCGGCGCTTATTGGACATTGGGTTTCCAACTTGACAAGGTATGGGACCACCTTCCGCACGTGTATCTCTAGAGGCGAATACACAGGGTTCAACAAGAACGTCTTGCAACCCGGCCCTCACATGACTGACCACTCATTTCTCTTGAGTGTATCGAATGTATATCACCAACGGTTGGACTCAAACCACCGTTCCCGAATGGGCAGAATCGATAGAATAAGAAACAAAAGGAATTTCTCTAGATAGGTGATTATACACCCTAATGGGAGCGACCCACATAGCCATGCTGCCTGCCCGATTTTTGTCATCTCCCGGTTGATGAGGCTTGAGGTCAGAATTTCCTTTACAGCACCTGGCCACCATCCACTTTGAATGCCACATCGTCAGATCCTCTGGGTACCACTAATTGACGTCCCCAAAAATACTCTAGTTATTTGGCTAGAGAAAACCATTTCTCCGCCATCAACTACGGCACGTTTGAAGAAATCAACGTACGTAATCCCCTTTGGAAATACTCTGTCAGACACTCGTCCATACAAGTCATCCAGGAACAGGATGAACCGAAGGCACTCTCCTACTGCATCTCATATAGGAATCACCCCATGGATCAGTAGCGAGAAGTCCTTGCAACCCGTAGATTCTGACCATGACCGGACCACAGTATATCTCTGGCTGCAGACTAGAGATTATTAGCAGTCCTTCCACTTACGAAAATCTATGGTCTTCAACGCTCCATCTCGACCATTTCTAATATCTTCACGTATTTGCTAGTCGGAATGGTTTTCGAATATAAATTCGACCCCGGTCTTTCCGTACCAACAATCGTATTGGACAGATTTGATAGTCGGTGTTTTAACTATCAAAATAAACAGTGTTTCAATCATGACAATCCAGTGAGTTCACTGGTTCAGTACTCAGCATCACTTGGCCTTTGTAAATTCCAATTCCATTTAACTATTTAATTCAATATAAGGTTTAATAAACCTTATCGTCACTTTGAAAATCTCTTTCTTTAATATTCCATTTTTACTTAACTCAATTAGGTAACTCCTTTAAATCACACCACTTTTAACCTCATTAATATAACCCTGGTTTATTATAAACCATTTATCTCAATTTCCCTTTTTACTTAATTTAAATAATTAAGTAACATTATTTTAAGCTATAATATCTGCTTAAAATCTTCTTTTATAACTTTATTATACACTCAGGTTTTAAACAAACTTGTTTATAAACTCCTTCCACCACCCAACAAGATTTAGTTTCAACTTTGATTATCTTTGAAATGAATTCAATTAAGAAGTCATTTCCCAAATTACTATAAATCAGAATAATACCTTATCTTAATCTTTAACTACTGTAAAGGTAGTTAATTCCTTTATTTACTAACATAAATAGTAAATTTCCTTTTTGAAACTTCATTAAGATTAAAACAATATTCATTTAACTAATTTATTCAGACACACTAAGTTATTCATCAATCTCAATTAAAACGATCGATTTAATCAACTTAAACAAGTTACCTTGGTAATCAATTCCAAATTATTTTCTCTTTAAATAAATTCCATTCGATTGTTTCTAAGTAAATGATTTTCCAAATCTGGTCAATTTGTTAAATTCCTTTTCTTATAAATCTGACTATCATCAGATTTTACTTGGATTAATAAATAAGTTTTAAAACTTAAAAGGAATCTTTATTCTCTTTAAACGAACTTTTATTCAAATATATTTCAAAATCTATATCCAGTTATAAAATAAATTTTATAATTTTATTTCTGTCGATTTGCCTGACGGTAAATCAACATCTGTAAAACGATTGATTTTCTAGGCCATGTGTTGCCAAATACCCAACTAATACCGCCCATTGGTTTAAACTACACAGATGTTGAAATTTCAGTCAACAACCAATATTCAAATCAATCAATAAACAAAACAATCCAACCAATTCAAACCATTAAACACGTTTATTTTATAAACGTGACCAACGAGGTAAGTTACCTTTATTGGAACCAATCGTTAAAATAACGATTTGGTATTTCACTGAAATCAAACGACGGTTTAATTTCATCAATTAAATCAACCAATAATTGTATAACTAGCAAATAAGCAACCATCAGCAAGCAGAGCACACAAAATAAAGAACCCAATTTATATAAAATATAAATGGGAAAAACTGAGTGAGTTTAACTCACCTTGATTTGATTCGCTGATGAATCAGATCATTTCAGTTAAATCACCCCAGTGTTTAATTTAACCGAAAAATCCTGTCGAACCCAATACCATCCAATTCTATTCCAAAGCATGGTGCTTGTCAATGCGATTCCAACGCCACCTTGCTTGTTCAATTCTGATTACGACACAAAAAGATATTCACATTATAAGACTAACCGATTTAAATAGATTCCTTAGTCATCGATTAGTTTAACTAATTTTCTTAACAAATCGTTTTTCTTAGTTTTTAATATACTAATAGGGTGTAAACAATTTAAGTCAAGCGTTCTTATTTAAAACTAATTCCCGAACTCATATTATAAAAACTAATCATATTTGTGTTAGAAATTTTGCCAGTAGATTGCCATTTTACTTTTATTAATGCTAGGCAGTTAACATATTCTAGAATTTAACTATAGGAACCTTAGTGTTTAAATCAAGTTTTGATTTTAAACTTTCATTGTTAAAATAAATCGGCCCTTACCCTAATCTTTGTTCAGCCCATTAGGAAATGAAGTAGCCCGCTCCATCTTAATTAAAACCCTCGTATCCCCTTTCCCTTTCATAATTCATCCGCCGCCTTAACATTTTGTTCCCCTGGCCGAACTGAAACCCTAAATCCCCTTTCACTTCGTCCATCAGCATCGAAGTCAGTTGCCTCGCAACCCTCCCCTTTCGCAATCACTCCTTCAACCATTTCTTCGCTCTCAACTCCGATTGTCCTACAAACCCTAGACGGCCCCCTTCAACCTCCAATACTGCTTCGCCGGTCAACTCCAAGCCATCAGGAATGAAGCGGCTTCTTCCAGTCAACCCAAATCGAGGAATACAGATAAGGGTTTGATTTGATTACCGTACTTTTTTTTTTCTTTGTTTACTGCTGAGTTCTGGACAATTGAAACGCGACGTGGTCACGTATTTATACTTGGGGATTTTCTCTAGATGAGAAAACTGTCACCACGAATTGTAAAATCACAAGTTCATCCTAGCTGAACCTAGGATCTTAGATGCTGCTTCATTTCTCTTAGTTATATTATCAAACTGTGGTACTATTGGTCTGCTCACATGTAGTTTGATTGATATGTATATAGATTATGTGAGATTTTGGCCATGACTTGTTGATTCAATAAAGATCTGAAATCGTACCATCGTTTCTATGTTCAGATTTTGAAGCACATGGCAACATTGAAAGCATGTCAACTTCTGTATATATGGATATATATGTATATATTAGCTATTTGATTTTGAAAAGTATGGTAGTACCTGTCTGAGATCTTGCCTTGATTTTTCTGTACCAAATTATATATAAAATGATCGAATTGTTTTCCTATAGGTTAGGGATCTATTAAGCTATTGAATTGTCATTTCATTTTAAAGATTGAAACTGTGTATATCCTGTATGAGATTCAAAAATATATCTAGTCGATCAGTTTGTACAGATACTTGTTTTCTTCTTCTTATCCGTGTAATGTCCCTGTCTATAGCCATATGTACACTATCTGTACATTTCAATTCTTTAGCTGCTGAACTCGTATTCTACTGTTTTGTTGAAAAGAACAAGACATGCTGACATTGAATTTATAAATGAATTGTATTGTTTTTCTTGTTTTACTGTTTTCTTTGAATGAACAAGACAGGCAGCAATTTAAAAAAAAAGATTTGAATACCCAACTATATATATATATATATATAGTGTTGTCTTCTCCTTTTTTTTCTTCTCTTCTTTACAGCTGTTATTGTACTTCTTCTAGCTGTTTTGACTATTTTCTTATATCTTTTTTTTTTCTTCTCTCTTTTTCTTTTTCAGATTTGATGTATGCACATACATAGCTGTTCGGTTGTGTATGTATAGCTGCTCTAGCTATATAATTTAGCTGTTCTAGATTATGGCTGTTCATATATTGGTTTCCCCATCAGCTATGTATTGTCTGATTTTTCATAGCTATTTTAATGTGTAGGTATGAGTTGTTTCCTACAAGTAGTCCCATTACTGCAAAAGTGCTGTCTCCCAACATTTAAGTAGAGATTGGTATAAGCACATGTTGATGGTTTCCAATGCTTCAAGTCAGAATTACAGTCTGCTCATCAAAACATTTGGTCCAGGCACAAGATTGTGAAATACTGTTCTTATTTTATTCTGTTCTTCTTTATTTTTCTTTCTCTTTTTTTTTTCTTTGAATTCGGTATTTATCAGTATCAAAGTTTTTTTGTAAATGTGTTTCGGCAAAAGATTTTGTACATAAATTTATAGAAGCACGTGTATATATTTGGCTGATGGATTGTAATATCCTTGTCAGTATTTAGGTTGGTAAAACAAAAGATTTTGTTCCATTGTTTTCATGTTATTCATTGATTTTGTTGATGGACATATTGCTGTTTGTGGAAATATATATGTACATATCTATCTATTTTGTTTGTTTAGTTAGGATTTATCTTATTTGTTTTGCGTAGTACAAGTATACGGTTTATTCATGTTTCATTCGCTGATGGATATATAAGAATATACATTAAATTCAAACAGTCAAATTTAATGATAATAAATAAATAACATTATACTAAATAAAACAATAGCTTCAATTTTCGTCCAGTATAGAGGTTAAAAATCAACATTAAAAATTCTAGGTATAAATAATACTTCATTAATATTAAAATCTATTAATATTTATAATAAAATCTTTAAAACTAAATTTAAATATTCAATTCCAATGATCGAAAAATCCGGGACGTTACATTCTTCCCCCCTTAAAATAATTTCGTCCCCGAAATTGTTAAGTAAGAAGAATGATTCAAACCCAATTATTTATAAAATAATTAATTCCAATTATTATCTAAGTTTAATGATTTACGAAAAATCTACCAGCACCCCTTCTGTATTGTTTGATCTAACTACTACAGCTTACTACTCAAGGCCTGACATTGGCCAAAAAGGAAACAAAGCTAATCGGCTGCCCTACTCAGGGGTATAAATTAATCACCCTAAATTAATTATATTAAGGTTTACCTTTTTTTTTTTTTTTTTACTTAATGCCAGTATCGGTTAAATTAATCTTATTCCACCCATGTGATCCTATTCCAATTCATTATATTTAAATTTATATCTTTAGTTTTCGGTTCATTCAATCATTGATGAATTTTTATGCAACCAATCAATCATGTTATAAACAATCAATAATACACATCCATATTAACCAAATCATTCCATTTTCCAATTACCTTTATTTAACTCATCTTTAGTTAAATTTTCAGATTTATTTAATTCCAACTTTATTTATTTCAATTATTAATTTAATTTCCACTTAACCAGGTTAAGTTCCAATTAAAATTTCAATCCGATTTGAATTCCATTCAGAACGATCAACCACACTAGTATCTCAATAATTTGATAAAATTATTTCTTTTCTATACAAAAATATAATTTGGGTAAAATTACTTCATTTACCCTCTTTTCAAAACAATACTGTATCCATTGCCAGTTCTATGCTTCTCAACACTTGAACCGATCAATAAACACAATACAAAACATTTGTATATAAAATTTACAAGTACGCTCTCGTATATATACACTCAGTCTCGATCTAGGGTATTACTAACCCAATCTTTATCGAGTTACACCACAGAGCCAAGGTTATTACTAAACCAATAGCTCTGATACCACTGTAACGACCCAGCGGGTTCGACGCCTGGACTTTGACAATAATACACAAACCCCGTATCATTTGCCAACCCAAGTGTCGAAAACACCAGGTAGTTGTTAGAGAGATTTTAGAGGGTGAGATATGAAAGAAAGAAATATTAGAATAGAAGAAGAAGAAGAAACGACACATCACAGAGTCTCACATCGCAGCGGAACAAAATATACTATAAAAATAACTTTTATTGAGAGCTTGAAATAATACTTACAATATCAGAGCACATCAACATATCTGGACAGTTATATAACCTGTCCTCATATACAATCACACAGCGAAATAATGTCATACGTCTGAACTCTTCCAGCCCGTCTCTTCACAGCATTTGATAACCTGAACCTGTACACTCCGGGCTAACCCGAGCATTTACAAAATACCGGGTCAGTCTGGTGGACCAGAGTGAGGAAAACTCGCACAGCATTTAGGTATCACACCACTTGATTTTTAAGTTAAAACGCTTTCGAAAGAAAAGGATAATCGTAAGACCGAATCCACACATAAACATGGACGGTTTTTACCTTACGATAACCCAAACCAGTTTTCGAAATCAATATCTTGATCTGATATTATGATAATGTCTAGATACAAATAATTAACAAATCTAGAGGAACGCTTGCATCTCACGCTCCCCGTATATAGTATACAATCGAAAAACCGCGGCGCTTATTGGACATTGGGTTTCCAACTTGACAAGGTATGGGACCACCTTCCGCACGTGTATCTCTAGAGGCGAATACACAGGGTTCAACAAGAACGTCTTGCAACCCGGCCCTCACATGACTGACCACTCATTTCTCTTGAGTGTATCGAATGTATATCACCAACGGTTGGACTCAAACCACCGTTCCCGAATGGGCAGAATCGATAGAATAAGAAACAAAAGGAATTTCTCTAGATAGGTGATTATACACCCTAATGGGAGCGACCCACATAGCCATGCTGCCTGCCCGATTTTTGTCATCTCCCGGTTGATGAGGCTTGAGGTCAGAATTTCCTTTACAGCACCTGGCCACCATCCACTTTGAATGCCACATCGTCAGATCCTCTGGGTACCACTAATTGACGTCCCCAAAAATACTCTAGTTATTTGGCTAGAGAAAACCATTTCTCCGCCATCAACTACGGCACGTTTGAAGAAATCAACGTACGTAATCCCCTTTGGAAATACTCTGTCAGACACTCGTCCATACAAGTCATCCAGGAACAGGATGAACCGAAGGCACTCTCCTACTGCATCTCATATAGGAATCACCCCATGGATCAGTAGCGAGAAGTCCTTGCAACCCGTAGATTCTGACCATGACCGGACCACAGTATATCTCTGGCTGCAGACCAGAGATTATTAGCAGTCCTTCCGCTTACGAAAATCTATGGTCTTCAATGCTCCATCTCGACCATTTCTAATATCTTCACGTATTTGCTAGTCGGAATGGTTTTCGAATATAAATTCGACCCCGGTCTTTCCGTACCAACAATCGTATTGGACAGATTTGATAGTCGGTGTTTTAACTATCAAAATAAACAGTGTTTCAATCATGACAATCCAGTAAGTTCACTGGTTCAGTACTCAGCATCACTTGACCTTTGTAAATTCCAATTTCATTTAACTATTTAATTCAATATAAGGTTTAATAAACCTTATCGTCACTTTGAAAATCTCTTTCTTTAATATTCCATTTTTACTTAACTCAATTAGGTAACTCCTTTAAATCACACCACTTTTAACCTCATTAATATAACCCTGGTTTATTATAAACCATTTATCTCAATTTCCCTTTTTACTTAATTTAAATAATTAAGTAACATTATTTTAAGCTATAATATCTGCTTAAAATCTTCTTTTATAACTTTATTATACACTCAGGTTTTAAACAAACTTGTTTATAAACTCCTTCCACCACCCAACAAGATTTAGTTTCAACTTTGATTATCTTTGAAATGAATTCAATTAAGAAGTCATTTCCCAAATTACTATAAATCAGAATAATACCTTATCTTAATCTTTAACTACTGTAAAGGTAGTTAATTCCTTTATTTACTAACATAAATAGTAAATTTCCTTTTTGAAACTTCATTAAGATTAAAACAATATTCATTTAACTAATTTATTCAGACACACTAAGTTATTCATCAATCTCAATTAAAACGATCGATTTAATCAACTTAAACAAGTTACCTTGGTAATCAATTCCAAATTATTTTCTCTTTAAATAAATTCCATTCGATTGTTTCTAAGTAAATGATTTTCCAAATCTGGTCAATTTGTTAAATTCCTTTTCTTATAAATCTGACTATCATCAGATTTTACTTGGATTAATAAATAAGTTTTAAAACTTAAAAGGAATCTTTATTCTCTTTAAACGAACTTTTATTCAAATATATTTCAAAATCTATATCCAGTTATAAAATAAATTTTATAATTTTATTTCTGTCGATTTGCCTGACGGTAAATCAACATCTGTAAAACGATTGATTTTCTAGGCCATGTGTTGCCAAATACCCAACTAATACCGCCCATTGGTTTAAACTACACAGATGTTGAAATTTCAGTCAACAACCAATATTCAAATCAATCAATAAACAAAACAATCCAACCAATTCAAACCATTAAACACGTTTATTTTATAAACGTGACCAACGAGGTAAGTTACCTTTATTGGAACCAATCGTTAAAATAACGATTTGGTATTTCACTGAAATCAAACGACGGTTTAATTTCATCAATTAAATCAACCAATAATTGTATAACTAGCAAATAAGCAACCATCAGCAAGCAGAGCACACAAAATAAAGAACCCAATTTATATAAAATATAAATGGGAAAAACTGAGTGAGTTTAACTCACCTTGATTTGATTCGCTGATGAATCAGATCATTTCAGTTAAATCACCCCAGTGTTTAATTTAACCGAAAAATCCTGTCGAACCCAATACCATCCAATTCTATTCCAAAGCATGGTGCTTGTCAATGCGATTCCAACGCCACCTTGCTTGTTCAATTCTGATTACGACACAAAAAGATATTCACATTATAAGACTAACCGATTTAAATAGATTCCTTAGTCATCGATTAGTTTAACTAATTTTCTTAACAAATCGTTTTTCTTAGTTTTTAATATACTAATAGGGTGTAAACAATTTAAGTCAAGCGTTCTTATTTAAAACTAATTCCCGAACTCATATTATAAAAACTAATCATATTTGTGTTAGAAATTTTGCCAGTAGATTGCCATTTTACTTTTATTAATGCTAGGCAGTTAACATATTCTAGAATTTAACTATAGGAACCTTAGTGTTTAAATCAAGTTTTGATTTTAAACTTTCATTGTTAAAATAAATCGGCCCTTACCCTAATCTTTGTTCAGCCCATTAGGAAATGAAGTAGCCCGCTCCATCTTAATTAAAACCCTCGTATCCCCTTTCCCTTTCATAATTCATCCGCCGCCTTAACATTTTGTTCCCCTGGCCGAACTGAAACCCTAAATCCCCTTTCACTTCGTCCATCAGCATCGAAGTCAGTTGCCTCGCAACCCTCCCCTTTCGCAATCACTCCTTCAACCATTTCTTCGCTCTCAACTCCGATTGTCCTACAAACCCTAGACGGCCCCCTTCAACCTCCAATACTGCTTCGCCGGTCAACTCCAAGCCATCAGGAATGAAGCGGCTTCTTCCAGTCAACCCAAATCGAGGAATACAGATAAGGGTTTGATTTGATTACCGTACTTTTTTTTTTCTTTGTTTACTGCTGAGTTCTGGACAATTGAAACACGATGTGGTCACGTATTTATACTTGGGGATTTTCTCTAGATGAGAACACTGTCACCACGAATTGTAAAATCACAAGTTCATCCTAGCTGAACCTAGGATCTTAGATGCTGCTTCATTTCTCTTAGTTATATTATCAAACTGTGGTACTATTGGTCTGCTCACATGTAGTTTGATTGATATGTATATAGATTATGTGAGATTTTGGCCATGACTTGTTGATTCAATAAAGATCTGAAATCGTACCATCGATTCTATGTTCAGATTTTGAAGCACATGGCAACATTGAAAGCATGTCAACTTCTGTATATATGGATATATATGTATATATTAGCTATTTGATTTTGAAAAGTATGGTAGTACCTGTCTGAGATCTTGCCTTGATTTTTCTGTACCAAATTATATATAAAATGATCGAATTGTTTTCCTATAAGTTAGGGATCTATTAAGCTATTGAATTGTCATTTCATTTTAAAGATTGAAACTGTGTATATCCTGTATGAGATTCAAAAATATATCTAGTCGATCAGTTTGTACAGATACTTGTTTTCTTCTTCTTATCCGTGTAATGTCCCTGTCTATAGCCATATGTACACTATATGTACATTTCAATTCTTTAGCTGCTGAACTCGTATTCTACTGTTTTGTTGAAAAGAACAAGACATGCTGACATTGAATTTATAAATGAATTGTATTGTTTTTCTTGTTTTACTGTTTTCTTTGAATGAACAAGACAGGCAGCAATTTAAAAAAAAAGATTTGAATACCCAACTATATATATATATATAGTGTTGTCTTCTCCTTTTTTTTCTTCTCTTCTTTACAGCTGTTATTGTACTTCTTCTAGCTGTTTTGACTATTTTCTTATATCTTTTTTTTTCTTCTCTCTTTTTCTTTTTCAGATTTGATGTATGCACATACATAGCTGTTCGGTTGTGTATGTATAGCTGCTCTAGCTATATAATTTAGCTGTTCTAGATTATGGCTGTTCATATATTGGTTTCCCCATCAGCTATGTATTGTCTGATTTTTCATAGCTATTTTAATGTGTAGGTATGAGTTGTTTCCTACAAGTAGTCCCATTACTGCAAAAGTGCTGTCTCCCAACATTTAAGTAGAGATTGGTATAAGCACATGTTGATGGTTTCCAATGCTTCAAGTCAGAATTACAGTCTGCTCATCAAAACATTTGGTCCAGGCACAAGATTGTGAAATACTGTTCTTATTTTATTCTGTTCTTCTTTATTTTTCTTTCTCTTTTTTTTTTCTTTGAATTCGGTATTTATCAGTATCAAAGTTTTTTTGTAAATGTGTTTCGGCAAAAGATTTTGTACATAAATTTATAGAAGCACGTGTATATATTTGGCTGATGGATTGTAATATCCTTGTCAGTATATAGGTTGGTAAAACAAAAGATTTTGTTCCATTGTTTTCATGTTATTCATTGATTTTGTTGATGGACATATTGCTGTTTGTGGAAATATATATGTACATATCTATCTATTTTGTTTGTTTAGTTAGGATTTATCTTATTTGTTTTGCGTAGTACAAGTATACGGTTTATTCATGTTTCATTCGCTGATGGATATATAAGAATATACATTAAATTCAAACAGTCAAATTTAATGATAATAAATAAATAACATTATACTAAATAAAACAATAGCTTCAATTTTCGTCCAGTATAGAGGTTAAAAATCAACATTAAAAATTCTAGGTATAAATAATACTTCATTAATATTAAAATCTATTAATATTTATAATAAAATCTTTAAAACTAAATTTAAATATTCAATTCCAATGATCGAAAAATCCGGGACGTTACACAGATTTTTAGTTTGTTGATGTGTGCGAGTTCGGGACCGTTTTACGGGAAAATAGTGGCATTACAGCATTGAGCAAGTGGATAGTTAATAAGCGAGGGGGGTCGGCTACATCGTCGAAAGTTTACAAGTGAAACCCGGAGTTGTTCCATGATGGGTAATGACTGCGTTGAGCCGTTTTTGTGAGTACAAGTGGAGCATTTGATTTCAGCAAAAATCAGACGAACGGTCTTTTTCCGATCAAGTTGATTGGAGACGGGCTGAATTAGTTATGACAATTTACATATGTCGGGTGCGTGTGTGTGAGTGATGATGGCCGACATGAGTGTGCACGTGCACGCCGAGTTGTACACTGCACTATGTGAGTATTGACAAATACAACAGAGCTTAACTAAATACTAGAAGGCCTATGTCCTTGAGAAGCTGGGTCCGTGAACCTGAATTGAAGGGTAGGGACAGATCGTGGAGGAGTAGCGGAGAAGAAGACTTTCATGGCAGAAAAAGGAATTGGGGGCTCGAAGGTGCCAACATGAAGAGGGAAGACAGTAGCAACATGGGGAACATCAGTAAGTGAAATAGAAAATCATAGACAATAGAAGTGAAGGGCATAGTTTTGTAGCAGGTCTTGCCATTTATGATAAAAGGTGGCATGAACTAGGGGTGTAAATCGGTCGGACTGGACCGGACGGAGGTGTGTTCAGTTTCTGTCCTAAAAAAATCGGACCGAACATGGACCGAACGAAATTTTTTCTCGAACAAATTTCGTTGTCCTAATTCGTGTCCTAAATAAAATCAGTCTGACACGGACATGATCGGACTAGGTCGGACTCGGTCGAACATGGCTGTTTATATCACATTTTGTATATTTTACTAGATTTTCTCTCAACTATATGCCGAATTTCAAGTAATTCGGACGAGCTCGGACCGGACATGATTTTTTTCTCGTACAAATCCTGTTGTCCTAACTCGTGTCCTAAATGAAAATCGGACGGACTCGGATGGACGTATTTCGGTCACGGACACGAACGAACATTCGAACAAAATTTATAGCCCTAGCATGAACTTCGGAAAACATGAGAGGCGTCGGAATTGGAGCTTTGCGGAGGGGCAGTGTTCACGGCAGTCTAGGTGTGGGAGCATTGACATGTAAATGCGGCAGCAAGGGTAAGAGGAAGAAAGTGGCAAGTACACATAAATGAGAATTAAACATGATGTAATTGTTAAGCAGCAGGTCATGGCTATCCAAAATGAAGAACTGGTGGAGGGTAGTTGTCATCCACGTGGCAATGTAAGGGGTGTGCGGGCCTTGGAGACATGGATTGGTATAATTTGGGCCACGCATAAATCATTAGATTGAAAAAGGAGAGAATGTAAGTTGTATATCTTACTAAACATAACATTGCATGCATAGCTGATACATATTAAATTATGAAAACCGCTTAGTTTGCAACCCAGGTAGTGATTCAATCTCGTATACATATAGTCATAATTACGATAATAAAGGTAGGATCATGTGAGCAATTAAGGATACATATGGAAACAGGGATTCACGTCAGATAAAGGAATAAGAGTATCAAAAAGACAAAATAGAAGTGAAAAGCATCAGGGGATTTGAGAAGTAGGAAAAATAGGATAGTGAATAATAATACAAAGCAGGTTTCGGCATTAATAAAGAACTGGGCATGTTTGTTGTGGCTTGAGAATGCCATGGGGACACATAGGGAATTAAAAGAGTAGGTGGGCCTCAAGGACGTTGCGCATGTAGTTGGGCCAGTTATCAAACCATTTAATTAAACTAAAAAGAAGTAAAGTCGAACCACTTGTATCCAGGCTTGGTTAAAGTAGAAAATTAACCCATAAGGGCCGTGACCTGTTGGATGGTAAAGCGTAAATATGAGTAAATCTAATAAGACAGTTTTTTAAAAAATACTCTTGCAGGTTAAAATACTGGGATATTTGTAGTAAATCAACCAATGTAAAGTGAGTCATATACACTCATATGTTTTAAATCAATGTAATTATGATTCAATTAATTTCTTTTAATAATTTGAATAATAATCTAGTAAGGAGTTATTCAATCATTTTAAAACCAAAGAGTGATGAAAATAAACATGTTGAATTTTACGTCAGCTATCGGAAGGGGATTAACTGTAAATAAATAATAAATAATTATTTTGAACAAGCATTTGAGTTTATTTTTTAATCCATTTAGGTAGGTGACCGTTTAAATAGGAAATGATTTCAAAATTCACAACAAACTAATATGAACAATGGAATTCATTTTTATAATAATATGTCCCATTTAAATGTCACTTGTCCCTAAAAAAATATTAACGCTAATCGTTTCGAAGAGTCCGGAATTTTTATTCCACTTCGATCCGGTTTTTACGCCGCTAGTCAAAGATTATTGAAGATAATAGAAGACGGAGTTATGCAAGGGCTATTCTTGAATAGTGCCTTCGGTTTGTCCAGTCCCAGGGCAACTTGTATGGACGAATGTCAGACAGAGTAATTCTAACGATCACGTACGTTGATCTCTCCAAACGTATTTATATGGTGGCGGAGGAATTCGTTTCTCTTGCTTTATACCTATAATATACTTTTGGGGAAGTCAATGAGTGATTGGCGAGTTTTGACGATGTGACATTCAAAAGAAATAAGCAGTGATGATGAAAGATAAATCTAGCCTCAAGCCTCACACCCAAGAAACAAAAACCGGGCAGGCAGCATGGCTATGTGGTTCGTTCCATTAGAGTGTAGCATCACCTATCTAGAGAAATTTCTATTTTTTCTTAATCTATCGATTCTGCCCATTCGGGAATGGTTGCCGTACACAACCATTGGTGATATACATTCGATACACTCAAGTGAAATGAGTGGTCGATTATGTGAGGGCCGGGTTGCAAGACGTTCTTGCTGAACCCAGGTGTATTTGCCTCTAGAGATAAATCATCGGAAGGTGGTCCCATACCTTGTCATGGTTAGAAATCTAATTTCCATAAGTACTAAGCGGTTTTTATTTGTATACTATATCGGAGAATGTGAGATGCAAGCATTCTTCTAGATTCTAAATTTATTTGTGAAAACCAAATAGACACTATGATAATACCTGAGTATTTTGATCTCATAAGGTAAAAACCCGTTCCGTATTCACGGCGTGGTCATATAAGATATTTTCTTTATACTGTTTTCAACTGGTTACTCATACCAGTCCCTGACTGACCCGGAGTTTATTTTTCTGTGTTTCCCTTAAACTCTTGGGTATTCATAACACTTGTTATGAATAGACAAGTGAATCAGGATGTAGAAACTTGTGGAGCTAAATGAAGATTATCAGTGTGCTGGACTATCTACTTTACCTACTGTATAATTATAAGTCTGCAATTTATAAGTGAATATTATGTATAATTACTGATGTACTATGAATGGGTTGTACCTCTAGACATATGATGTTCTGATGTATCATGTACTGTTGTGTAATATTATAAAGTATTATCTTTGGTGAAAATTCCGCTGTGAGATTTTGATGTTTCTGTGTTTTATCTTCTATCTATTCTTATTTCTTATTAATGACACGACTTCCGATGTGTTCGAAAGTTGGGTCGTTACATTGAGCATATTATTTTGGGCAATAAAATAAATATAGAGAAATAATAGTGTAAAAATATTTATGTAAGAATAGTGATAAACCACTATATAGACAACAATTGTAATAAATTGGCAAGGCAATAACAATATTATATACACTTTGCAGCCAAATAATAAGGAGAATCGTTATACATGTGGTAGTTTAATATTATTTGAAAAAAATTAGTAAGTTGTTAAGTGAAAATTATGTTTCGACAAAAACTTAAGAGAATAAATAGAATGTGTTTTTGGAGCATAGAGAGTTTCTTTGAGTGTGAAACTATCTTGAACATGAGCAATATTTTTAAAATACACCGTCATATATGAGTTTAAAAGATGGTTGCAACCGCCAAGTTTGTGGTAATAAACAGTAAATGGCGAGACTATTTGATACTGCATTCAAAATAGTGGTCATGGTTTAGGTAATAAATACAAATTTGACGGCGAGGTAGCATTAATAATTAAATTGGAAATTAGGGAATGGTGAGTGTGTATTTTAAAGATATGCTTTATGAAGGATAAGTTATAATAACTTAAATCTTATGTGTATATTATTTAAAGTGA
This sequence comes from Allium sativum, assembly GCA_030737875.1. Lineage (NCBI taxonomy): Eukaryota > Viridiplantae > Streptophyta > Magnoliopsida > Asparagales > Amaryllidaceae > Allium > Allium sativum. Next base: position 820,240,539 of record CM060909.1, read on the forward strand.
GAATTATAACCTTTGTAAAATAAATATTTAAAACTTTGTTGCTTTAAGTGTGATGAATTGGATAAAGGGATTGAAGTTTAGAGTATTGCGTGTTTGATAAATTGAACTAAAATTTTCCAAACGAATAAATTTGAGATGATTTATTAGGAACAAAAAATAAATATTAATGTGTTATCCTAAGTAAATTACGAGGATGTACTTTCTTTAAGGGGGAGTCTGTAACAATCTGAGTTTATGGGTCCTTGGAGTAAACAAATTATAACGTGTTTTGTAAATTTTAAAACTAAGAAGAATAAAAGATGGGTTCAGGAGCCTAACTCGTATAGTAATTTAAGATGGGAAATAAAGATTTTTTTAGGGAACGGTTTGTATTGGAATAAATTAAATTCATTTAGTGCAAAAAGAAATTTTATCCTGATTTGTATTTGATTAATAATATTTTGATGGTTCAAATGAATACTAAAAATATAAAAAATAGATTAACAATCATTATTTAAGTGAAAATATATTTTCAATATGCAATGTTAAGTGGTATTAATGAGAACATTAACTTTGGTAAATTTGTGTATGAAAATGTAGGTTGCAATAATTATAAAATAAAATAAGATCTGTGTTTAAAACCACATTTAGAAATGGTTAGGTAAATTTATAATAAAAATATAATATTGAATTGTGTCAAGATGGAATAGATTATAAATTATTGTTAAAGTGAATTTTTGATTAAAAATATTGTTTGTTCAATTTAATCATGTATAAATAAAAATAAAAATATTGATTGAGAATCAATATTTATTGGAGTTAAAATATTTTTAATAAGGCTTAATGTTTATTTTATCAAGGAAGTGAAATTTACATGAATTAAAACTTATGAATGTTAGTTTTGCATAATTAAAATGTAAAATTTATGTGTTTTTGCAAAAAAATATGAATTTTAGTACGTGTTATATGAAAAATGATGTTTAAAGTGTTTAAAAACAGCTAAATATGTGTATTTGAAATCCCATAGAGAAAATACAACACTGTATTGTGTTAAAAGGGGCTTAAAATGTGTTATAAGTGCATAACATTATGGGATCGAGTCTATTCAGTATAATTAAGTTATAATTAGGCTTATTGGGTCAGAATGGTCCATATGCCAATTTTAGTTAATTTCATGATGAGTGAGAAAAGAGGGATATGTAACATTCAATATCCTCATCTTCTCTTCCTTTTTGAAAAAAATTACAGGAAAGAAAAATGAAAACTCACCTCATTCCTTAAATATAGCCAAAATGCAAACCCAAAGGTAGAATTAAGTTACTAAGCATCATTTATACAGGTATTAACATTAAGAACTTAGTTTAATCCAAGTTTTATCTTTGATTTGTGAATTTGTGTCTACTGTGTCACCTTCCCTATTGCATGCCATAGTAAATATATTTCTCAGGTATCTTAAGCCTTTCAGTGGCCAAATCTCCTTCATTACAAAATCTACTATAAATCACTGCAACTAATAAGGTAAGTTAGTAAAACTCACACATTCTAGCTTGCATGTAGTTTATTTTGTACTTGTTTGAGTTTTGGATGAAAATTAGTTTTTCATAATTTGGAACGAAGTTCCATATGTTTCTCTTATTAATATGACGAACTCCATGTTTGACACTGCATATCTCCTTCATTTCATGTCTGAATGCAGTGATTTTTTTTTCTCCAGATATGCATGTCAATTTTCAGCACCTGATCATTTGAAAGTTGAGCACGAAGCACTTTTCAATCCTTAGCACATTCACGTGCCTGGGTTGACCTAGTGATCGGCCCAAGCAAGATAGGAGTTGATCCAGCCTTGGCGATTACTAAAGTAATGTCGTGCCTTGTACTTTTGGGTTACTGGGTTTACTTCGAACCATTTTACTTCTTGTTTTAGACCTTGTGTGTTTCGATTTCCAGCAAACTATTTCTTGATTGGTAAGTACTGATCTTTATGTTGATTTGTATGCAATATTTTGGTGTTATTGAATGCTATGTTATGTGCTTCCTAATGGCTATTTCAAACTATCGAAAGGGCTAATATCGATACTTGTCCATGCTGCAAGATGCTTAGTTTCGTTTAAACTTTGATTTGTTGTTTTATGGAGTTTTGTGATTATTCTATGAGATTTATTGAATTCACATACATGTTTTATGAAAATAACTTCTAAAGGATTTTCAACTTATATATGTATATATAATTATTTTCTAAAGTTGTTGTTGTGTGTGTGTGTATATATATATACTTACTACAAACGTTTTTAAATGATTTCCAGATTGTTTTAATTACCCATTTTATATATAAGTATATTTATATAAAACTATATGTTTTCGCACTCTTTAAGAAAACAAGAGTGCAACTTAAACAATGTAGTGCGCTAGTGTTATGGAACACAAAGGAATATTATATTGGTTAATTCTTGATTCGTTCAATCGAAGCTATTTTGTGGAATTGACTAACTTGGAGTAAACCGATAAGTGGGAACGTACAGTATAGGACATATCGTTACCACTATTCAGCTTACTGTTGGGAAGTCTGTGACACCTACTCGAGGAACTGTGTGGGAACTTCAAGTCATTTCTTGTTGTTTGTTGTTACCAGTACTAGGAGATAACGAGCAAACTATGTAGACCTAAGAGTCTACCTGTGTGGGTTGACTATGTGGGGCTTACAAGTCAAATATACTTATGTGGAGAACTGTGTGGGATGTCAAAATTATGTGGTAGCACTCTATGTGGTTGGTATTGGTTGGCTTCGGCCGCTGTGTGAAGCACGTGCAGTTGTAGTTGAGCCTTGCTTTTCTCTTGAATCCAATACTGTGTGGGTTGGTGTTTCTTAATTTCTTGAGAGACCATGTGGCATGTTGACTATGTGACATGTTGTATTTGTAGATTTTAAGTGACTACGATTTCTAGATTTCTATGATGGTTTTGTGATGTTTCACAATCTTATGTATATTGAGTTTTATACATAACTGTGTGCTATTTGATATTTATTTCATGATGGTTATGCCATTGTGTGCTGAACTCTTAGTCGAGTTCGACATGCTGTAATACGTTTTCCATCGCATTTTCTATTAACTGATATTTCTTTAGACCATCATAGCCTTAGGCTTTGGCCATTTAAACGATGGAATAGTTGTTGGATGTTGTGTGTATTACCTTACACGAGATCCTTAATTATTAGCTAGTGATTCTATCTCATTTATTTAATGATGTTTTTGTATTTTTCATATCCTTCCTTATGTGATATATTTTTTATTTGTCCTGCGTTAACTGATATGTTTAAGCCAGATGGTATGTGTATCTATAATAGGTTCAGACCGAGTTGTTTTAGGTTTGTATCTTGCAACTGATTCGTGTATAATTGTTTTTCCTTAGACTACCTCTCTTGAAGCTATTACCTAAATTAGGTAGTCATGTATCCATGTCATATGTATATTTGTTCTTTTGGGGAATAATGTATATGTACATGGTTTATGTAAAACCATTTGAGTATATAGCACTTGTGTATGTTGTATTTTGTTGTTGTATCTATATGTATTCTGTTCAATGGTCTGATATCTATGATATGTCCTAATTCAATCAACAGACCCCAAGAGGCCCAAAGGCCCATCTTTAACACTTTAATATATTATTGTGTCAAAGCCTAGTCCACATTCCTATATAATCCCTCTTCCTTTTATTTTATATTATCCTATTGGCTTCTAATATATTATGAGAGGTTATGTTAATATTTTGATGATGTGGGACTTATAGGTTGCTATCTCTTCATCTACCCAAATTCTTCTTTCTCTTGCTCATTCATTTCCAACAATCCCCCACATGAATGAGCAGTCGATCTTAGTTTCACGAACCATTTATCACATCAGTTAAAGTAGCACATGGGCCTTGAACTTTCCTAGTGATTACCTATTTGAATCACAGATGAATCAATAAACATAGACTGTCCTTGAATTGTAAGCCTTTTGTGTAATTCCAAAGTAGATAGCACATGATAAATGTTTCTTATAACCCTTCGTTCTTTGTGTGTGTTCTTTTTTGCATTGAATACCTGCCTGGTCTCATAAGTGCTTTGAGAATTTGGCCTCATAATTCTCTTTGAAGCGGCGCCTTCGCACTTACGTGGATGATTCTGTAAAGGGTATTCTATAATTCCTCAATTACATACATCATTAAAAGTATTAATACTTATCCTTATTCAAACGGAGTTCTGACGAAATGAAATAGATTACAGAAACTAGATCAGAGGATTACCTTGAAGAAGAAGAAGTACTGCGAGCAGAGTAAAAAGTGGATTCTGTCTCGTTTTAGGCTATGTATTTATAGGCTAGATGAGGTGCTTATCTGGGCATTAGTAACAGTTGGAATTAGAAAGGTTGCGACCCTTTAACCACGCGGTCATTAATGTGCGTGCGCTTAGAATTCAAATGTGTGTTCCCATTCAGCTGAACAAATATGCTTTTCAAATTTTGGACTGAACAGAGATGCCTTTCAAATTTTGAGAAAAAATTTATCGTTTTAGTGCACTGGCCCTATTCAAGAGACTCTAACAGCCCCAAGGCCCAATCTTTGACACTTTAATATATTATCGTGTCAGGGTCTATCCCACATCCCTATATAATCCCTCTTCCTTTTATTTTATATAAGCCTATTGATTTCTAATAAATTAGGAGAGGTTGTGTTAATATTTTGTATACATATAGTCATAATTACGATAATAAAGGTACGATCATGTGAGCAATTAAGGATACATATGGAAACAGGGATTCACGTCAGATAAAGGAATAAGAGTATCAAAAAGAAAAAATAGAAGTGAAAAGCATCAGGGGATTTGGGAAGTAGGAAAAATAGGATAGTGAATAATAATACAAAGCAGGTTTCGGCATTAATAAAGAACTGGGCATGTTTGTTGTGGCTTGAGAATGCCATGGGGACACATAGGGAATTAAAAGAGTAGGTGGGCCTCAAGGACGTTGCGCATGTAGTTGGGCCAGTTATCAAACCATTTAATTAAACTAAAAAGAAGTAAAGTCGAACCACTTATATCCAGGCTTGGTTAAAGTAGAAAATTAACCCATAAGGGCCATGACCTGTTGGATGGTAAAGCGTAAATATGAGTAAATCTAATAAGACAGTTTTTTTAAAATACTCTTGTAGGTTAAAATACTGGGATATTTGTAGTAAATCAACCAATGTAAAGTGGGTCATATACACTCATATGTTTTAAATCAATGTAATTATGATTCAATTAATTTCTTTTAATAATTTGAATAATAATCTAGTAAGGAGTTATTCAATCATTTTAAAACCAAAGAGTGATGGAAATAAACATGTTGAATTTTACGTCAGCTATCGAAAGGGGATTAACTGTAAATAAATAATAAATAATTATTTTGAACAAGCATTTGAGTTTATTTTTTTTAATCCATTTAGGTAGGTGATCGTTTAAATAGGAAATGATTTCAAAATTCACAACTAACTAATATGAACAATGGAATTCATTTTTATAATAATATGTCCCATTTAAATGTCACTTGTCCCTAAAAAAATATTAACGCTAATCGTTACGAAGAGTCCGGAATTTTTATTCCACTTCGATCCAGTTTTTACACCTCTAGTCAAAGATTATTGAAGATAATAGAAGACACAGTTATGCAAGGGCTATTCTTGAATAGTGCCTTCGGTTTGTCCAGTCCCAGAGCAACTTGTATGGACGAATGTCTGACAGAGTAATTCTAACTGATCACATACGTTGATCTCTCCAAACATATTTATATGGTGGTGGAGGAATTCGTTTCTCTTGCTTTATACCTATAATATATTTTTGGGAAAGTCAATTAGTGATTGGCGAGTTTTGACGATGTGGCATTCAAAAGAAATAAGCAGTGATGATGAAAGATAAATCTAGCCTCAAGCGTCACACCCAGGAAATGACAAAAATCGGGCAGGCAGCATGGCTTTGTGGGTCGCTCCCATTAGGGTGTAGCATCACCTATCTAGAGAAATTCCTTTTTTTTTTCTTAATTTATCGATTCTGTCCGTTCGGGAATGGTTGCCGTACACAACCATTAGTGATATACACTCGATACACTCAAGTGAAATAAGAGGTCGGTCATGTGAGGGCCGGGTTGTAAGACGTTCTTTCTGAACCCAGGTGTATTTGCCTCTAGAGATACATCATCGGAAGGTGGTCCCATACCTTGTCATGGTTAGAAATCCAATTTCCATAAGTACCAAGCGGTTTTTATTTGTATACTATATCGGAGAATGTGAGATGCAAGCATTCTTCTAGATTCTAAATTTATTTGTGAAAACCAAATAGACACTATGATAATACCTGGTTTAAAGTATACAAAGTGTTTTGATCTCATAAGGTAAAAACCCGTTCCGTATTCATGGCGTGGTGTTATGAGATATTTTCTTTAAACTGTTTTCAACTGTTTACTCAGACTAGTCCCTGACTGACCCGGAGTTTATTTTTCTATGTTTCCCTTAAACTCTTGGGTATTCATAACACTTGTTATGAACAGAGAAATGAATCAGGATGTAGAAACTTGTGGAGCTAAATGAAGATTATCAGTGTGCTGGACTATCTACTTTACCTAGTGTACAATTATAAGTCTGCAAGTTAGAAGTGAATATCATGTATAATTAATGATGTACTATGAATGGGTTGTACCTCTAGAGATATGATGTTCTGATGTATCATGTACTGTTTTGTAATATTATAAAGTATTATCTTTTGTGAAAATTCCGCTGTGAGATTCTGATGTTTCTGTGTTTTATCTTCTATCTATTCTTATTTCTTATTAATGACACGACTTCCGATGTGTTAGAAAGTTAGGTCGTTACATTGAGCATATTATTTTGGGCAATAAAATAAATATAGAGAAATAATAGTGTAAAAATATTTATGTAAGAATAGTGATAAACCACTATATAGACAACAGTTGTAATAAACTGGCAAGGCAATAACAATATTATATACACTTTGCAGCCAAATAATAAGGAGAATCGTTATACATGTGGTGGTTTAATATTATTTGAAAAAAATTAGTAAGTTGTTAAGTGAAAATTGTGTTTCGACAAAAACTTAAGAGAATAAATAGAATGTGTTTTTGGAGCATAGAGAGTTTCTTTAAGTGTGAAACTATCTTGAACACGAGCAATATTTTTAAAATACACCGTCATATATGAGTTTAAAAGATGGTTGCAACCGCCAAGTTTGTGGTAATAAACAGTAAATGGCGAGACTATTTGATACTGCAATCAAAATAGCGTTCATGGTTTAGGTAATAAATACAAATTTGATGGCGAGGTAGCATTAATTATTAAATTGAAAATTAGGGAATGGTGAGTGCGTATTTTAAAGATATGCTTTATGAAGGATAAGTTATAATAACTTAATTCTTATGTGTATATTATTTAAAGTGAGAATTATAACCTTTGTAAAATAAGTATTTAAAACTTTGTTGCTTCAAGTGTGATGAATTGGATAAAGGGATTGAAGTTTTGAGTATTGCGTGTTTGATAAATTGAAATAAAATTTTCCAAGTGAATGAATTTGAAATGATTTATTAGGAACAAAAAATAAATATTAATGTGTTATCATAAGTAAATTACGAGGACGTACTTTCTTTAAGGGGGAGTCTGTAACAATCTGAGTTTATGGGTCCTTGGAGTAAACAAATTATAACGTGTTTTGTAAATTTTAAAACCAAGAAGAATAAAAGACGGGTTCAGGAGCCTAACTTGTATAGTAATTTAAGATGGGATATAAAGAATTTATTAGTTTTAGGGAACGGTGTGTATTAGAATAAATTAAATTCATTTAGTGCAAAAAGAAAATTTATCCCGATTTGTATTTGATTAATAATATTTTGATGGTTCAAATGAATACTAAAAATATAAAAAATTGTTTAACAATCATTATTTAAGTGAAAATATATTTTCAATATGCAATGTTAAGTGGTATTAATGAGAACATTAACATTGGTAAATTTGTATATGAAAATGTAGGTTGCAATAATTATAAAATAAAATAAGATCTGTGTTTTAAACCACGTTTAGAAATGGTTAGGTAAATTTATAATAAAAATATAATATTGAATTGTGTCAAGATGGAATAAATTATAAATTATTGTTAAAGTGAATTTTTGATTAAAAATATTGTTTGTTCAATTTAATCATGTATAAATAAAAATAAAAATAAAAATATTGATTCAGAATCAATATTTATTGGAGTTAAAATATTTTTAATAAGGCTTAATGTTTATTTTATCAAGGAAGTGAAATTTACATGAATTAAAACTTATGAATGTTAGTTTTGCATAATTAAAATGTAAAATTTATGTGTTTTTGCAAAAAAATATGAATTTTAGTAGTGTTATATTAAAAATGATGTTTAAAGTGTTTAAGAACAGCTAAATATGTGTATTTGAAATTCCATAGAGAAAATACATCACTGTATTGTGTTAAAAGGGGCTTAAAATGTGTTATAAGTGCATAACATTGTGGGATCGAGTCTATTCAGTATAATTAAGTTACAAAAAGGCTTATTGGGTCAGAATGGTCCATATGCCAATTTTAGTTAATTTCCTGATGAGTGAGAAAATAGGGATATGTAATATTCAATATCCTCTTCTTCTCTTCCTTTTTGAAAAAAATTACCGGAAAGAAAAATGAAAACTCACCTCATTCCTTAGATATAGCCAAAATGCAAACCCGAAGGTAGAATTAAGTTACTAAGCATCATTTATACAGGTATTAACATCAAGAACTTAGTTTAATCCAAGTTTTATCTTTGATTTGTGAATTTGTGTCTACTGTGCCGCCTTCCCTATTGCATGCCATAATGAATATATTTCTCAGGTATCTTAAGCCTTTCAGTGGCCAAATCTCCTTCTTTACAAAATCTACTATAAATCACTGCAACTAATAAGGTAAGTTAGTAAAACTCACACATTCTAGATTGCATGTAGTTTATTTTGTATTTGTATGAGTTTTGGATGAAAATTAGTTTTTCGTAATTTGGAACGAAGTTCCGTATGTTTCTCTTGTTAATATGACGAAGTCCATGTTTGACACTGCATATCTCCTTCATTTCATGTCCGAATGCAGTGATTCTTTTTTCAGATATGCATGTCAATTTTCAGCACTTGATCATTTGAAAGTTGAACACGAAGCTCTTTTCTATCCTTAGCACATTCACGTGCCTGGGTTGACCTAGGGATCGGCCCAAGCAAGATAGGAGTTGATCCAGCCTTGGCGATTGCTAAAGTAATGTCGTGCCTTGTACTTTTGGGTTACTGGGTTTACTTCGAACCATTTTACTTCTTGTTTTAGACCTTGTGTGTTTCGATTTCTAGCAAACTATTTCTTGATTGGTAAGTACTGATCTTTATGTTGATTTGTATGCAATATTTTGGTGTTATTGAATGCTATGTTATGTGCTTCCTAATGGCTATTTCAGACTATCGAAAGGGATAATATCGATACTTGTCCATGATGCAAGATGCTTAGTTTCGTTTAAACTTTGATTTGTTGTTTTATGGAGTTTGGTGATTATTCTATGAGATTTATTGAATTCACATACATGTTTTATGAAAATAACTTCTAAAGGATTTTCAACTTATATATGTATATATAATTATTTTCTAAAGTTGTTGTTGTGTGTGTATATATATATACTTACTACAAATGTTTTTAAATGATTTCCAAATTGTTTTAATTACCCATTTTATATATAAGTATATTTATATAAAACTGTATGTTTTCGCACTCTTTGAGAAAACAAGAGTGCAACTTAAACAATGTAGTGCGCTAGTGTTATGGAACACAAATGAATATTATATTGGTTAATTCTCGATTCGTTCAGTCGAAGCTATTTTGTGGAATTGACTGACTTGGAGTAAACCGATAAGTGGGAACAGACGGTATAGGACATATCATTAACACTATTTAGCTTACTGTTGGGAAGTCTGTGACGCATACTCGAGGGACTGTGTGGGACCTTCGAGTTATTTCTTGTTGTTTGTTGTTACCAGTACTAGGCTGTAACGAGCAAACTATGTAGACCTAAGAGTCTACCTGTGTGGGTTGACTATGTGGGGCTTACAAGTCAAATATACTTATGTGGAGAACTGTGTGGGATGTCAAAATCATGTGGTAGCACTCTATGTGGTTAGTATTGGTTGGCTTCGGCCGCTGTGTGAAGCACGTGCAGTTGTAGTTGTGCCTCACTTTTCTCTTGAATCCAATACTGTGTGGGTTGGTGTTTCTTAATTTCTTGAGAGACCATGTGGCATGTTGACTATGTGACATGATGTATTTGTAGATTTTAAATGTCTACGATTTCTAGATTCCTATAATGGTTTTGTGATGTTTCACAATCTTATGTATATTGAGTTTTATACATAACAATGTGCTATTTGATATTTATTTCATGATGATTATGCCATTGTGTGCCGAACTCTTAGTCTAGTTCGACATGCTGTAATACGTTTTCCATCGCATTTTCTATTAACTGAGATTTCTTTAGACCATCATGGCCTTAGGCTTTGGCCGTTTAAACGATGGAATAGTTGTTGGATGTTGTGTGTATTACCTTACACGAGATCCTTAGTTATTAGCTAGTGATCCTATCTCATGTATTTTATGGTGTTTTTGTATTTTTCATATCCTTCCTTATGTGATATATCTTTTATTTGTCCTGCGTTAACTGATATGTTTAAGCCAGATGGTGTGTGTATCTATACTAGGTTCAGACCGAGTTGTTTCAGGTTTGTGGCTTGTAACTGATTCGTGTATAGTTGTTTTTCCTTGGACTACCTCTCTTGAAGCTATTACCTAAATTGGGTAGTCATGTATCCATGTCATATGTATATTTGTTCTTTTGGGGAATGATGTATATGTACATGGTTTATGTAAAACCATTTGAGTATATAGCACATGTGTATGTTGTATTTTTTTTGTTGTATCTATATGTATTCTGTTCAATGGTCTGATATCTATATTGTGTCCTAATTCAATCAACAGACCCCAAGAGGCCCAAAGGCCAATCTTTAACACTTTAATATATTATTTGGTCAAAGCCTAGTCCACATTCCTATATAATCCCTCTTCCTTTTATTTTATATAATCCTATTGGCTTCTAATATATTATGAGGGGTCATGTTAATATTTTGATGATGTGGGACTTATAGGTTGCTATCTCTTCATCTTCCCAAATTCTTCTTTCTCTTGCTCATTCATTTCCAACAATCCCCCACATGAATGAACAGTCGATCTTAGTTTCACGAACCATTTATCACATCAGTTAAAGTAGCACATGGGCCTTGAACTTTCCTAGTGATTACCTGTTTGAATCACAGATGAATCAATAAACATAGTCTGTCCTTGAATTGTAAGCCTTTTGCGTAATTCCAAAGTAGATAACACATGATAAATGTTTCTTATAACCCTTCGTTCTTTGTGTGTGTTCTTTTTTGCATTGAATACCTGCCTGGTCTCATAAGTGCTTTGAGAATTTGGCCTCATAATTCTCTTTGAAGCGGCGCCTTCGCACTTACGTGGATGATTCTGTAAAGGGTATTCTATAATTCCTCAATTACATACACCATTAAAAGTATTAATACTTATCCTTATTCAAACGGAGTTCTGATGAAATGAAATAGATTACAGAAACTAGATCAGAGGATTACCTTGAAGAAGGAGAAGTACTGCGAGAAGAGTAAAAAGTGGGTTCTGTCTCGTTTTAGGCTATGTATTTATAGGCTAGAGGAGGTGCCTACCTGGGCATTAGTAATAGTTGGAATTGGAAAGGCGCAGTCATTAATGTGCGTGCGCTTAGAATTCAAATGTGTGTTTCCACTCAGTTGAACAAATATGCTTTTCAAATTTTGAACTGAACAAAGATGCCTTTCAAATTTTGAGAAAAAAATTATAGTTTCAGCGCACTGGCCCTATTCAAGAGACCCTAACAGCCCCAAGGCACAATCTTTGACACTTTAATATATTATCGTGTCAGGGTCTATCCCACATCCCTATATAATCCCTCTTCGTTTTATTTTATATAAGCCTACTGATTTCTAATAAATTTGGAGAGGTTGTGTTAATATTTTGATGATGTGGAACTTATAGTTTGCTTTCACTTTTTCTTCCTAAATTCCTCTTTCTCTTACTCATTCATTTTCAACATGTATATACACATATGTGCAAATAATTAATTAATAACCTGAAGTTGTTATGAGCCTATACTATAAATTATGCATATATTATTTAGTAATTCAAAAAGTCGATTGACATCTATATGGAATGACATGAAGTTATGTGCATATTCAAATGATCTATATAGTTAGAAAATTCCACCAAGTTATCAGATAAATAGAAGGGAATAAGCAATACAATATGAACGCATCTTATCTACCAATAAGAGCGTTATCCTCCTACAATTGAAATACATATATTGTATTTGCTAGCAATAATGCGACAATGGATCGAAAATGAGAATCCAAAAATGGTTTATTATTTAATGTGACAATGTCTGTCAACATTGAGGGGGAGGATAAAAGAATATAAGTTCATGGTGATAATTGGTGTTAAATATTTGCTAACATATAGCATTATGCAAAGTATTAGGTAAGAGTATTGTTATTTACACTCCAAGTATTGTTATGGGGGGTCAAATTTTAAAAAACACTGTAATCACAAAAGAATGTTAGGGGGAGTCACTTATTTAATTTTTTACATTCCCCTTTTACCTTGTTAATAACACTAAGTACCATTCCCAAAATCCCAATAAATTTCAAATGCAAAAAAAAAAAAAAAAAATCAAATCCCTAAAATATTTGCAAACAAAAAAAAGCAATCGTTTGGGGAGAAATAATGGTGCGAATGAAGAACGTGAAACACTCCTCCTATGATCCTAAGATAGTGGAGAAACCATTTATAAGGTATGTGAAATCGATTGTATAATTCCCTGGAAACGATGAAGGTTAGGGTTTCTGTCATGTTAGTCTCGAGAGCCGAACGTCATAATGTCAAATTTTGTTCGATGGAAGATGGTCGTTTTTTTTCGATTTGTCATCGTCGAAATAGGTGAATTATTGCATAACGACATGAATGGCGTAGGTTTGCCATATTATATATTTTGGTTTAACACTATTCATTGTTTCTGAAATTTGTATTCGTTATCGAATTGCCAAAGTGGGAGAAATGTGGTGTACGACAGATTAGGCAGTGGGATACCATATAAAAAAATTTGTTCGATATATGTATATCGATTTCCTATGAATGATATATTTTCGTCTAATCTGATGAATATCGACAAATTAGATTATTGATAATTTTTTATATAAATCTGACGTAGTTCGAATAATATACCATATAATTTTTCTTTGATTAACAACTAGAAAAGAGATTATTGTTGGCTAAAAAAAAGTTTATTTGTTAAGGGGGTGCTCTCTGCATTGGTACTTCCCTTAACAAATTCTTTTTTTCTAAAAAAAATTGATCTCCATTAACAATACTTGGAATGTCAATAACAATCCCCTAAGATAACTTACATAAATTATCAATTATGTCCCTAATAGACTTTCTCTATTGTAGATTTGAATCCCTGAAGGATCAAAAGGTGTAAATGACAGTTGAAAATGTGGTATAAAAGTCAGTTCAACACATTTTTGGAGTAAGTCATAGAGATACCAAATAATGGACGTGGATGTTCTTGAAGAAACACTTTAGAGTGCTTTGAAAGAAACTCATGACATGATTGTCAAATAACATAGAAGTGGTTCAGGTATGTAAAACATGATAAGTTTTGAGATGTCAATAGATCATGTATAGAACTGACAAGAAATAATCATCGATGATAATTTAATAAATAATAAAGCGCTTATATTTATAGATGGATTAAAAATCCCATATTAGAGAGAAACATGATTGGCCATCATGAAATTTTCCTAAATAAGATATATGGAACTGTAGTCCATAAGATAAAATTAGAAATGTATAAAATGACAAAAGCACACTAAAGTTACTGAAGCACTATACATTGTCAACAACTTGTTATATGCCATGAGCATTGTACTTTCGGAGATAATTGAATTGTGAAAGTAATTTAAAACGTTCACAATACCCTGAAGGTATAAACGATGAAAGTATACCAATTCAGAACAATTTAAATAACTTTGGTGGTGATAATGAATGCAAAGAGCAAGAGATGTAGAGTACATGATTCTTTTTAGTATTGTTGTGATGAAAATCTTGATATAATTCATGATGAGTAGATCACTTCCTTCTTTCAAGAATTATTGTAACGAAACTTTAGTTATCCATTGAAGTGGTAGTTGCGATATGCAAAACTTTTAAATATGTATGTATGTTCCTGAAGAATATGAATAACATTTGTGGTTATAAAGAATGACAAGGATATGGACGATAGATATGTTCCTAAAAAATATAAATAACATTTGTGGTTATAAAGGATGACAAGGACATGGACGCTAGATATGTTCCTAAAAAATATAAATAACATTTGTTGTTGTAATGAATCATCAAATGTGTATTGCAATATGCAAACCTGATTGAAACACAAAACTGTAAGCACATAAAGTGTATTCATAAATGAATATTAGTAGCATACAGATCGCAAAAGGAAGGCACTTTAAATAAGAAATCGAAATGATAAAAATGAAGTTGTGAGATACAAGGCACGACTTGTTACACAGGGTTTCCTGCAGGGACCAATTTTTGACTATAGAGAAACATACTTATGGATGTCATAACGTTTCAATATTTGATAAACCTTGAATTTTTTTGAGAAGCCTAATATAAGATTAGTTGATGATGTGCTAGCTTATATATAAGGTGAATTGGATACTGATATTTACATGAGAATCCTAGATAGATTTAATTTGCCTAAAGAAAAATCAAAGTTGATGTACTCATTAAATCTGAGACGATCAGTATACGCTTTAAACAATCCGGAAGAATGTAGTATAACCATCTTAGTGAATATTTGACAAAAGTTAGATATAAAACAATCTCGTTTGTCCATGTGTCTTTATAAAGTAATTGATAAAGTGATTTACTATTTTGGCGGTATATGTTGATGATATGAATTTGATTGGGACTCTAGAAGGATTGATGGAATGGTAGATTACTTGAAATGGAAATTTGAAATGAAAAATCTATTTACTGTCCTGCTTTATACATCAAGCATAGTACAAATGGAATACTAGCCCATCAATCGAATTACATTGAGAAAAACTTGAAGCATTTTCGAATGAATAAAGCTAATACACTTAGTACATCTACGATTGTTATATCACTAGATATTAAATGGAACCTTACTGTCCAAAAGAAGATGTGAAAATGTACTTTATTCAAAAGTATCAACCCAAACAATAACATATGAGAACAAGTTATAATATACTTTTTATCCTTATTTAAGATCTTTCTCATTAGGTTTTTCTTAATTATTAAGGTTTTAACAGGAGATTACATTGATCCGGAAGTATCATACTACATTTGACGTAGTAAATTGTTGAAATATGACCTTTTATATTATACTTTTTCCTTCACTAAGATTTTTCCCATCGGGTTTTTCTTAATAAGGTTTTGATGAGGCAACGGTTTGATCCAGAAGTATCAAACATCTTTTGATGTAGCAAACTATTATTATGAAGACAAGGCAGCTTGCGTGGCTAAAATCCAAGTGGATTATATCGAGGATGATAGGATGTAGCACATTTCTTCTAAATTTATTTTCAAACATGAAATATAAAAGGACAACAAGCAAGAGGAGAAACAAATCCAGTTTCAAGAAAAGCGAGTAGATATGTTCTCAGCAATATCCAAATCAACATTTTAGAAGATTGTGTACAAAATTAGCGTATGTCGACTACATCAATAGATTAATTGAATAATGCGTTAAAAATTAGGGGAAGCATATAAAATTACGCTAAAATGTACTCTTTTCCTTCACTAATATTTTTCCACTGGGCTTTTATTAGTAAGGTTTTTAATGAGGCATTATCTTGATCCTGAAGTATCAACCCTCATTGTAACATTATAAAACACGTTACCTAAAGATGAAACATAATTGCACTCTTTTCTTATTTATGATTTTTCCCATCGTTTCTTCATTAAAAAAGTTTTAAATGAGGCAATTAATTTGATCATCTTTTCATACGCATATTCAAGGAGGAGTGTTGTAATGTGCAAAAGTAATAAGGGTAAGTATGTTAAGTGACTGTAATAACCCGGAAAATCTGAGCCAGTTTAAAATTTTTATTTTGCCAATTTTAGCGAATTTTGAATATTTAAAATAGATTATTTTAAATAATATCGACGAGAAATTTATTTTTGAATATATTTAGAACGTATATATTTATACGCGTCGTCGTTAGAATATAAATATTTATATATAATTATAAATAGAATTGAAAATGGCGCGGTAGTTCGATAATTCGATTTCAAACTTCAATTGAATGTACCGGGTGCAAAACAATACGGATTTTAGTGAAACCAAAAATATTAGAATCTAGTTGAGAATATCTTTCCAACGAATCCGAAAAATCGAAATTTCATAGCGGGAATCAAAAGTTATGCCCAGTTGAAAATTCGGAATAGACGCTATGTAAATTATACATGGCCCAAAAAGTCATATTTTGCATACGGATGAATTTGGACTCGAAACCACTTCCATTGAGTTCAAAATGCCGTTTACAACTCCGAAAAGTATAAGCTTCGATATATTCCGATATCCGGAATAGTGGCTATGGGCTGGAGTTGTTCGGTTAACATGACATAGCCCTTAAAAAGTGAAATTTTGCATACAAGCTCAGAATTCGACGAGATAAATTTTTATGGATTCACAATGACAAATCATTGTTGAGTTCCAAATGGCGCGTCGAACGGAGTTAATATGTGGCCGTGCGAGCTGAAACAGTTCGGGGTAAAGCGAGTAGTCATTTTACAAAGGAACATTATTGATACGACCTCAGAATTCGATTTCGTTTTTTTTATAGATTCGTATCATCTAATAATGGTTAAATCCAAAAGGGCATGATTTTTGAAGTTAGCATGTGAGCGTGCGAGAAGAAAAGGTGCGCCAAAATCGCATTTTTGAGCAATATCTGAGCATTTTTGTGATTTTTTTTGAATGGTCAAACGAACTCGGAATTCGACGAAACTTGTTTCGTTGGACTCGTCTTCACGTCTACTATCTCGTGTCCGAAATCCGCGGCCATCGGAGATCGCTAGCGTTCAGGCGATACGCGAGAAACTAGCATATAATCACTTTTACTCCATTTCTCTCTTCATAATTTCACTTCTCTCTTTCTCTTCAAAAAACTCAAAAATGGCCACCACCGCCGCCGCCGCTGCCGCCCCTCCTCCGCTGCCACCGCCGCCGCTCCTCCTCCCCACCGGCGCCACCTCCTCCTCCTCCTCCTCTTCCTCCTCCTTCTTCCCTCTCTCTCCAATTAGCAACCCTAGGCCCCAACCACCCACCACCACCACCGTGGGCCCCTCCACAACCGCCACCACCCACCAGCACCCTCCCCACGCCTATTCAGGCGCAGCACCGCCACCCCCCAGCCCAGCTCCGGCCGTGGGCCCCGCTACACCCAAAAATCCATTTTCACCAAAAACCCCGTTTTGCAAATAACATTGTCACCATTTCGCGAATAACTCCCAAACCGTGCGTTTCTAGCCAAAATTCCTCAAGTCCAAAGTCGAAGAGCACAGTTTTCTCTTCGATTTGGTATATGATAAGTCCTATTTTGCATTGCGGAGTTGTCGGGAAAACGCGTCCGAAGTCTGCTGTTCAAACACTGTCAAAATGCTGTCTTTTCGCGATTTCCGGCGAAATGGCACATTTTCGGCAAGAAGACCACTAGGAAAAAGTTGTTCAGAATGGCGTGCTTGTGCTAGAAAAAAAAAGATGGTGTGAAGATTGAAGCTCGTTTGCAAATTCTGGAACCCGAACAGTGAATCCGGGCGTTAGAAAAAAAGTGTTTTCTCCATTTTAAAGCTTCTACAGTTTTTGACATATGAAATAAATAAAAATATGATCTTTATATTATAGAGAGGATAAAAATCCGATTTTTAACTTATAGAAGGTATAAAGAAAAGATTTTTATATAATGTAAATAATAAAAATGTGATTTTTTATATATGTAGTGGCTACGGGCAAAGAAGTGACAAAAATGCGATAACGATGAAAATTTCTATCAAAGAAGAGTCAAGATGATTGGATAGCTATCGGTGAGAACTTCTCACTCAAAATTTCTTTTTCTAGTTATATATATACTAGGATGCAGACGGTGTTTAGTAGCACCCGACACAATCGTCCACATACCATGGACTTGTTTTTTGGTTGTATAGTTGGTTAAATTATTTGGTTTGAATTGAATTGTTTGGTGAAATGGAATGGATTTGATTGATGTGTGAATGGCGTGGGCCTTCACTAGACCGGGGATAAGGCTAGGCCTTGTTCCGTTTCTAGTATCGTACCGTTATGCCGCCGAAATTTTCTAAAATATGTTAGAAAAATAAAAATATCATTTTTATTGTGTAAATGAACTGAATAGAAATTCATGTGTTGAAATAGAATATTTTATCGTTAAAAATATAATTTTTAACGTGAATGTGAATAAATAAAATATTCATTTACAAACCGGACGGTTTGTTTATGTACACCTATTTGAAGGACATTGATTGGGACGATAAATTTTACAAATCGCCCAACTGCACAAATAAATTCTGTGTTTGATTGTTTGAAACCCCAAACGGGTGTTGGGATGAAATTTGGAAGTTCACTCATCCTGATTGATTAAATATGTCGATCGATTGATTGACAGGCTGTTATAAGCGTAAGATATCTATATTTGATGCTTATACAGTGTAGTGCACTTTGGTTGATGGTTGATTATTTTTCAATACTATTATATACATGTGTTGTATGGAATCCATATAATTAACATTATATGGTGATTGATTGGGCCTCATTCCAATCGGGAAAATAAGGAATATTATAAAAGAAAATTCATGTGTTGAATATAAAAATAGTCATGTGTTGACGATGTTCATGTGTTGAGTGAAATATTTTATACAATGAAATTTACATCTTTATCATATTTAAGATTAGAACTACTTTACGGTTGAAGTCTAATTGAAAATCAAACGATAGATACCATAGTTTTATAAAATATTTTACATAACAAAAATAGTGATGTGTTGACAGTACTCATGTGTTGAGATTAGTCAGGTGTTAGAAGAAATATAGATTCATGTGTTGAATGGAATAAATATTCATTTGTTGAATAGAATAACGGATTTATTGAAATATATAAAGCCGTGTTGATTAGAGTTGCGCTATTTTTGACGTGAACGATATTTATATCGATTATATTCGTTTTTATAATGAATATAGAAAAGAAGTGATTTCAAAATATAACGTTTTGAAAATATTATCATTTATATAGTAATGATATGAAATATTCAATTTTGATTAGAAATTGAAATAGTGTTGAAATAGTTTTGAAACGAAGTTAAAACGATTTATAAAATACGTTTTAAAAGGAAATCGACGAAATATATATAATATATACCTATTGTATATATAATGGCCTGAATAGAACGCGCCGCTCCGCGGCAGTTCGTGAATTTCGACCATTGACTTCGAATTGACGTTGCGGGAGATCCGACCGTCGGATTCTCCTAAAACCGGAACCTTGGGTTCGTATCAAAAAGAGCTTTCCAATGAATATTAGAAATTTGAAATCTAATGGTTGGATTTGGAATTATGTCCAAATCAAATTCGAAAAAGGTCGATGTAAGTGCAGTCCGATGGCCGTTGTTGGAAATCGACTGTACGGGCCTTGATAAAATTATTAAAAATATGAATAATTTGTGTAAAATCATAATATATGAATTGGAAAGAACTGGGATGAAAAATTCCACATTTGAAAAGATAAAAATAGATTTTTATCGAAATGAATTAGTTTTGAACTAGAATTAAAATCAATTTATTTTTGAAATAAATAAATTGAATTTGAAAGTGATTTTAAAAATGATCAATATTCCCAATATGTGGATTGGACTGGAGTTGAATCGAAATTATCTTCGGGATATTTCGATGTTGGATTTCGTGACTATACAGATATTGTTTTGGGAATTTGAAAGATATATCATATATCGTTATTTCCAATACGATATTTGTTGGTTTCAGAATTTGATATTGAATATAAGCCGATATATTTTCTATTCAGAGCCTTGTATTTAATATCAAATGTGATTTGGTTTGTCGTGAATCGTGTTTTTGATGACATTGGTTCTTTATCCCAGCTAAAGGCAGGATATTGAATTTTGAAAAGATTAAAACTAAGTGGAGTTTTAATGAATCTTTAATTAGATTAAAATGTGAATTGATAATTTAAATTATCAAATCTGAAAGGTGATCGAGAATAGAGTACCACCAGTTTTACTCCACAGCGATAGGCAAATCTTTAATTAGATTTGAACGTGAGATGGTAATTAATTTTACCGATAACACCGTGGTATTAGATATGGAGTATTACCAGTTTTTCTCCATGGGATATATAGGTTGGGATTGGGAAATAAAACAAATAATTACTTCGGTGTGGTTCGTTAATCCCGACTAGTTTGAAATGATATCCAAATGAAGATTATAGGATAAATTTGGAAGAATTTATCTTGGATAAAATTAATGGGAACCTTTCCCTAAGAATGTGATTTTGTGAATAAAAGAATATTCTGAATTGGAATGAGGCGTTTGTTGTGTTTGTGTAACATTCGTTTATTATATACGTGGGTTATTCAGAAAGGCCGGGTTTATACCCATTCTGAATAACCGATTCGACGAGATGTCGAAGATGAAGACGGTGGTTGAAGACCGGAAGTCTTCACATCGTTTGGGTGATTACTGATGATCTTGATTGGGCTGTACACCCAAGATGAGGGAAACAGTTGGTGATTGTCCAGACGTACTTAGAGATGGATGGATATGCGAGGAAAGTGCCTCCGGTTTCGTTCAGACCCAGAACGAACTTGTAAATGGATTGTGTGTCTGACAATGGATTTTATTCTATGTTGATTGATCTCTATTAAATATACATCTGTTTGGTGGCAGAGAATTTATTCTCTTGCTTAACGCCCTTCTCTGAGACGTACGAGCTCAGAGGTTGTATATCGATGGACATCAGTCGCATGGAGTGAATTGCCAGTGTGGCACGCGTAAGTGGCAATTGATCAGGGCTTCTGTTGAAAAGTAAAGTCTTGTGGTTGATGATCAAAGCACGGCCTGTGTGGCGTAGCTTTGTGTATAACGTGAATTCGCGAGCCTCACACCTCGGTATGAGTCAAAAACGGGAGATGGACCGCTGGGAGAGCACGACGTTTCTTTCTAGCTAGGGTGGTGTCAGTGACCTACCAGCCCTGACATTTATATATTTTTCACCTGTGTGGTTGTTGGAATGCGAGGCGCCTCGGATATAGGTCTGTAAGGACCGGGAAACGTGTGTTCAGGAATAACTAATCCTCAAAAGTAAGAGAGGACCGGCCCAGCCGATTCCATGGATCATAGTGGGGTCCTGAGGCATTTGCTAGAGTGTCTCGAACGCGGAGAGGAGCTTGCCCCTTGCCTCGACTCATGATGGAATCCAATTTCCAATACGTGTGTTTCGGTTTTATTTGTAGAACCTAGTATGGCGACATAGTGGTATGGGTCATTCATGCCGCCTATGATTGATATTTATGATTGAAATTGTTTTGACACTATATACCTATATTAGTATCACATAATGTGTTTTAAACGTATCAAGCATGCTTTGACTGTTATAAGGTAAAAACCCTATCCTCCGTCTTGCGTTGCATTGTGTGATGGGACCTGGGTCTTATAACAGCTTCATTTTTCTTTATTTAGCATTGCGCTGTTTGTTTTATGCACTGGTATTCTTGGGAGGAAACCCGTTCCGTGTTATACGGCGTGGTCCCTTGATTTACCGAATTTTAAAATAAAGAATTATAACTGTTTTAGTTCTCACACCAGTCACATGACTGACCTGGAGTTTATTGTTTCAACCTAAACTCTGGGTGCCCCTATTTTCCACACGGGCAGCTAGTAGTTTTGGTTTTGCAGATTTATATTCACAGGATCCTGATTTACAGCTGGAACGATGCTCGGAAAGCTCTGTATCCGTGCATTATTTCTAGTTGTGCTTTTGTATTATTTTCCGCTGTGATGTATTTAAAAGTAATTTAAATCTCTGATATTTGTTGAATGTAATTTATTCATTTATACTCTGTATATTCTTGTATCTGATGGAATTGTTGTAATAACAATGAAATGTTCTTCCGTCTGCGTTCATTTGTGTGTTGTTCTCAAAGTATTCGTGCTTTCCTTCACGGGGAAGTTACGGGTCCTTACAGTGGTATCAGAGCTTTGGTTTACAGAGCTCGAGAACAAGACACATTAGAACCATACGAAAGAATTCATCAGATATTGGATTAGAAAAAAATCCAATTAGAATGACTCGTTAGAGATAGGATCAGTAGTATCCTAGAACGAGTGTGAAGAGTATATTTTTCAAATGAAAACAATTTTGTTTTGAAAATTTAAATCGTTTTATACGTATTTGATTATTTATTTATTTTGAATATGGACAATCTAGTATATAAAGGTTTTGCATATACGCGTCATGAACGTATATTCGAAGTTTTAATATATTAGATAGATATAGAATCACATTCTAGTTGCCCGGGAATGATTCTGATAATGCTGCAGCGTTACCAGTATTTATTTTCGAGTGACGAAGGTATGATTTTCTATATATTTCCATTAGACTGGTGTGAGAACCAAAACTAATATAGTTAGAATACATTGTTGTGAATTGGCATCAAAAACATGATTTTCTGTATATATATCAAAATTATGAATTTGAAACTCTAATTCACTAATTGATTGATGTTTGTGTTGTTTGTTTATTTGTTTGCTATTTTTTTTTACCATTTAGCCTAATTGAACCAAATATTGAATTGTATTGAAATTGGTCGCATTTGCTTGCATATACATGTACTTACATTGAACAAGTCATAGCAAGGAGGCTAGAGCAGAGAATAAAATTTGTTTGCCCGACAAATAGGTACATGTTTACTACATAATTTACAGTTACGTTTGGGTGATGATGATTTTATGAGCCTATTGGCTAGCTGCTTGGCTTTTTCTTTTTCTTTTGAGATCTGAAGGCCTATATGGCAATTTCGGGATTTTCCCGTGGCTCCCGGTGCAGGGGAGGTTATGGCAAAAAATTTCGAAAATTTAGGGTGTTAGCCAAATTATTGAAGAAATTGAAAATTCTCAGAAACTGAAAAGTTGGAGAATGGAAGCCAGATCGAACGTAGAGTTGATTAATCAAACCACTTTCGACTTTGTTCCTTTTCGGGGACGAAAAGTTTTAAGTGGGGAGATTGTAATAACCCAGAAAATCTGAGCCAGTTTAAAAATTTTATTTTGGCAATTTTAGCGAATTTTGAATATTTAAAATAGATTATTTTAAATAATATCGACGAGAAATTTATTTTTGAATATATTTAGAACGTATATATTTATACGCGTCGTCGTTAGAATATAAATATTTATATATAATTATAAATAGAATTGAAAATGGCGCGGTAGTTCGATAATTCGATTTCAAACTTCAATTGAATGTACCTGGTGCAAAACAATCCGGATTTTAGTGAAACCAAAAATATTAGAATCTAGTTGAGAATATCTTTCCAATGAATCCGAAAAATCGAAATTTCATAGCGGGAATCAAAAGTTATGCCCAGTTGAAAATTCGGAATAGTCGCTATGTAAATTATACATGGCCCAAAAAGTCATATTTTGCATACGGATGAATTTGGACTCGAAACCACTTCCATTGAGTTCAAAATACCGTTTACAACTCCGAAAAGTATAAGCTTCGATATATTCCGATATCCGGAATAGTGGCTATGGGCTGGAGTTGTTCGGTTAACAATACATAGCCCTTAAAAAGTGAAATTTTGCATACGAGCTCAGAATTCGACGAGATAATTTTTTATGGATTCACAATGACAAATCATTGTTGAGTTCCAAATGGCGCGTCGAACGGAGTTAATATGTGGCCGTGCGAGCTGAAACAGTTCGGGGTAAAGCGAGTAGTCATTTTACAAAGGAACATTATTGATACGACCTCAGAATTCGATTTCGTTTTCTTTATAGATTCATATCGTCTAATAATGGTTAAATCCAAAAGGGCATGATTTTTGAAGTTAGCATGTGAGCGTGCGAGAATAAAAGGTGCGCCAAAATCGCATTTTTGAGCAATATCTGAGCATTTTTGTGATTTTTTTGAATGGTCAAACGAACTCGGAATTCGACGAAACTTGTTTCGTTGGACTCATCTTCACGTCTACTATCTCGTGTCCGAAATCCGCGGCCATCGGAGATCACTAGCGTTCAGGCGATACGCGAGAAACTAGCATATAATCACTTTTACTCCATTTCTCTCTTCATAATTTCACTTCTCTCTTTCTCTTCAAAAAACTCAAAAATGGCCACCACCACCGCAGCCGCTGCCGCCCCTCCTCCGCTGCCACCACCCACCGCCGCCGCTCCTCCTCCCCACCGGCGCCACCTCCTCCTCCTCCTCTTCCTCCTCCTTCTTCCCTCTCTCTCCAATTAGCAACCCTAGGCCCCAACCACCCACCACCACCACCGTGGGCCCCTCCACCACCGCCACCACCCACCAGCACCCTCCCCACGCCCATTCAGGCCCAGCACCGCCACCCCCCAGCCCAGCTCCGGCCGTGGGCCCCGCTACACCCAAAAATCCATTTTCACCAAAAACCCCGTTTTGCAAATAACACCCTGTCACCATTTCGCGAATAACTCCCAAACCGTGCGTTTCTAGCCAAAATTCCTCAAGACCAAAGTCGAAGAGCACAGTTTTCTCTTCGATTTGGTATATGATTAGTCCTATTTTGTATTGCGGAGTTGTCGAGAAAACGCTTCCGAAGTCTGCTGTTCAAACACTGTCAAAATGCTGTCTTTTCGCGATTTCCGGCAAAATAACACATTTTCGGCAAGAAGACCACTAGGCAAAAGTTGTTCAAAATGGCGTGCTTGTGCTAAAAAAAAAAAGATGGTGTGAAGATTGAAGCTCGTTTGCAAATTCTGGAACCCGAACAGTGAATCCGGGCGTTAGAAAAAAAGTGAGTTTTCTCCATTTTAAAGCTTCTACAGTTTTTGACATATGAAATAAATAAAAATATGATCTTTATATTATAGAGAGGATAAAAATCCGTTTTTTAACTTATAGAAGGTATAAAGATAAGATTTTTATATAATGTAGATAATAAAAATGTGATTTTTTATATATGTAGTGGCTACGGGCAAAGAAGTGACAAAAATGCGATAACGATGAAAATTTCTATCAAAGAAGAGTCAAGATGATTGGATAGCTATCGGTGAGAAATTCTCACTCAAAATTTCTTTTTCTAGTTATATATATACTAGGATGCAGACGGTGTTTAGTAGCACCCGACACAATCGTCCACATACCATGGACTTGTTTTTTGGTTGTATAGTTGGTTAGATTATTTGGTTTGAATTGAATTGTTTGGTGAAATGAAATGGATTTGATTGATGTGTGAATGGCGTGGGCCTTCACTAGACCGGAGATAAGGCTAGGCCTTGTTCCGTTTCTAGTATCGTGCCGTTATGCCGCCGAAATTTTCTAAAATATGTTAGAAAAATAAAAATATCATTTTTATTGTGTAAATGAACTGAATAGAAATTCATGTGTTGAAATAGAATATTTTATCGTTAAAAATATAATTTTTAACGTGAATGTGAATAAATAAAATATTCATTTACAAACCGGACGGTTTGTTTATGTACACCTATTTGAAGGACATTGATTGGGACGATAAATTTTACACATCGCCCAACTGCACAAATAAAATCTGTGTTTGATTGTTTGAAACCCCACACGGGTGTTGGGATGAAATTTGGAAGTTCACTCATCCTGATTGATTAAATATGTCGATCGATTGATTGACAGGCTGTTATAAGCGTAAGATATCTATATTTGATGCTTATACAGTGTAGTGCACTTTGGTTGATGGTTGATTATTTTTCAATGCTATTATATACATGTGTTGTATGGAATCCATATAATTAACATTATATGGTGATTGATTGGGCCTCATTCCAATCGGGAAAATAAGGAATATTATAAAAGAAAATTCATGTGTTGAATATAAATATAGTCATGTGTTGACGATGTTCATGTGTTGAGTGAAATATTTTATACAATGAAATTTACATCTTTATCATATTTAAGATTAGAACTACTTTACGGTTGAAGTCTAATTGAAAATCAAACGATAGATACCATAGTTTTATAAAATATTTTACATAACAAAAATAGTGATGTGTTGACAGTACTCATGTGTTGAGATTAGTCAGGTGTTGGAAGAAATATAGATTAATGTGTTGAATGGAATAAATATTCATTTGTTGAATAGAATAACGGATTTATTGAAATATATAAAGCCGTGTTGATTAGAGTTGCGCTATTTTTGACGTGAACGATATTTATATCGATTATATTCGTTTTTATAATGAATATAGAAAAGAAGTGATTTCAAAATATAACGTTTTGAAAATATTATCATTTATATAGTAATGATATGAAATATTCAATTTTGATTAGAAATTGAAATAGTGTTGAAATGGTTTTGAAACGAAGTTAAAACGATTTATAAAATACGTTTTAAAAGGAAATCGACGAAATATATATAATATATACCTATTATATATATAATGGCCTGAATAGAACACGCCGCTCTGCGGCAGTTCGTGAATTTCGACCATTGACTTCGAATTGACGTTGCGGGAGATCCGACCGTCGGATTCTCCTAAAACCGGAACCTTGGGTTCGTATCGAAAAGAGCTTTTCAATGAATATTAGAAATTTGAAATCTAACGGTTGGATTTGGAATTATGTCCAAATCAAATTCGAAAAAGGTCGATGTAAGTGCAGTCCGATGGCCGTTGTTGGAAATCGACTGTACGGGCCTTGATAAAATTATTAAAAATATCAATAATTTGTGTAAAATCATAGTATATGAATTGGAAAGAACTGGGATGAAAAATTCCACATTTGAAAAGATAAAAATAGATTTTTATCGAAATGAACTAGTTTTGAACTAGAATTAAAATCAATTTATTTTTGAAATAAATAAATTGAATTTGAAAGTGATTTTAAAAATGATCAATATTCCCAATATGTGAATTGGACTGGAGTTGAATCGAAATTATCTTCGGGATATTTCGATGTTGGATTTCGTGACTATACAGATATTGTTTTGGGAATTTGAAAGATATATCATATATCGTTATTTCCAATACGATATTTGTTGGTTTCAGAATTTGATATTGAATATAAGCCGATATATTTTCTATTCAGAGCCTTGTATTTAATATCAAATGTGATTTGGTTTGTCGTGAATCGTGTTTTTGATGACATTGGTTCTTTATCCCAGTTAAAGGCAGGATATTGATTTTTGAAAAGATTAAAACTAAGTGGAGTTTTAATGAATCTTTAATTAGATTAAAATGTGAATTGATAATTTGAATTATCAAATCTGAAAGGTGATCGAGAATGGAGTACCACCAGTTTTACTCCACAGCGATAGGCAAATCTTTAATTAGATTTGAACGTGAGATGGTAATTAATTTTACCGATAACACCGTGGTGTTAGATATGGAGTATTACCAGTTTTTCTCCATGGGATATATAGGTTGGGATTGGGAAATAAAATAAATAATTACTTCGGTGTGGTTCGTTAATCCCGACTAGTTTGAAATGATATCCAAAGGAAGATTATAGGATAAATTTGGAAGAATTTATCTTGGATAAAATTAATGGGAACCTTTCCCTAAGAATGTGATTTTGTGAATAAAAGAATATTCTGAATTGGAATGAGGCGTTTGTTGTGTTTGTGTAACATTCGTTTATTATATACGTGGGTTATTCAGAAAGGCCGGGTGTATACCCATTCTGAATAACCGATTCGACGAGATGTCGAAGATGAAGACGGTGGTTGAAGACCGGAAGTCTTCACATCGTTTGGGTGATTACTGATGATCTTGATTGGGCTGTACACCCAAGATGAGGGAAACAGTTGGTGATTGTCCAGACGTACTTGGAGATGGATGGATATGCGAGGAAAGTGCCTCCGGTTTCGTTCAGACCCAGAACGAACTTGTAAATGGATTGTGTGTCTGACAATGGATTTTATTCTATGTTGATTGATCTCTATTAAATATACATCTGTTTGGCGGCGGAGAATTTATTCTCTTGCTTAACGCCCTTCTCTGAGACGTACGAGCTCAGAGGTTGTATATCGATGGACATCAGTCGCATGGAGTGAATTGCCAGTGTGGCACGCGTAAGTGGCAATTGATCAGGGCTTCTGTTGAAAAGCAAAGTCTTGTGGTTGATGATCAAAGCACGGCCTGTGTGGCGTAGCTTTGTGTATAACGTGAATTCGCGAGCCTCACACCTCGGTATGAGTCAAAAACGGGAGATAGACCGCTGGGAGAGCACGACGTTTCTTTCTAGCTAGGGTGATGTCAGTGACCTACCAGCCCTGACATTTATATACTTTTCACCTGTGTGGTTGTTGGAATGCGAGGCGCCTAGGATATAGGTCTGTAAGGACCGGTAAACGTGTGTTCAGGAATAACTAATCCTCAAAAGTAAGAGAGGACCGGCCCAGCCGATTCCAAGGATCATAGTGGGGTCCTGAGGCATTTGCTAGAGTGTCTCGAACGCGGAGAGGAGCTTGCCCCTTGCCTCGACTCATGATGGAATCCAATTTCCAATACGTGTGTTTCAGTTTTATTTGTAGAACCTAGTATGGCGACATAGTGGTATGGGTCATTCATGCCGCCTATGATTGATATTTATGATTGAAATTGTTTTGACACTATATACCTATATTAGTATCACATAATGTGTTTTAAACGTATCAAGCATTCTTTGGCTGTTATAAGGTAAAAACCCTATCCTCCGGCTTGCGTTGCATTGTGTGATGGGACCTGGGTCTTATAACAGCTTCATTTTTCTTTATTTAGCATTGCGCTGTTTGTTTTATGCACTGGTATTCTTGGGAGGAAACCCGTTCCGTGTTATACGGCGTGGTCCCTTGATTTACCGAACTTTAAAATAAAGAATTATAACTGTTTTAGTTCTCACACCAGTCACATGACTGACCTGGAGTTTATTGTTTCAACCTAAACTCTGGGTGCCCCTATTTTCCACATGGGCAGCTAGTAGTTTTTTTTTGCAGATTTATATTCACAGGATCCTGATTTACAGCTGGAACGATGCTCGGAAAGCTCTGTATCCGTGCATTATTTCTAGTTGTGCTTTTGTATTATTTTCCGCTGCGATGTATTTAAAAGTAATTTAAATCTCTGATATTTGTTGAATGTAATTTATTCATTTATACTCTGTATATTCTTGTATCTGATGGAATTGTTGTAATAACAACGAAATGTTCTTCCGTCTGCGTTCATTTGTGTGTTGTTCTCAAAGTATTCGTGCTTTCCTTCACGGGGAAGTTACGGGTCCTTACAGTGACTTTGCTGCAATTTACATGACATGTAGACTTTATAAATTGTGGGATTGTTTACATTGTAATATACACCTGAATCAAAAGAAACGAAAAGACTCTCATTTATCTCTTATTGTAACAACCCGGAAAATCAGAACCAAATAAACTTTTTTATTTTGACGATTTTAATGAATTTTGAATATTTAAAATGAATTATTTTAAATAATAACGACTAG
The DNA here is from genome assembly GCA_030737875.1 of Allium sativum. Lineage (NCBI taxonomy): Eukaryota > Viridiplantae > Streptophyta > Magnoliopsida > Asparagales > Amaryllidaceae > Allium > Allium sativum. The sequence continues at coordinate 820,270,466 of CM060909.1, forward strand.
AAATTTATTTTGAATAGAATTAGAATGTATAAATTTATTTAAATCAAAGTTAGAATATAAATATTTATTTTAATTCTAAAAGGAATTGAAAATGGCGTGATAGTTTGAAAATTCGATTTCAAATTTCAAATGGATGTACAGGATTAAAAATAAATCGGATTTTAGCGAAACCAAAAATATTTGAATCTATTTGGAAATATCTTTCCAACGAATCCGAAAAATTGAAATTTCATAGCGGGAATAAAAAGTTGTGTCCAGTTGAAAATTCAGAATAATCACTATGGAAATATAGCCCTTAAAAATGAGATTTTGCAAACGACCTCCGTTTTCGACGAGACCACTTTGGTTGGATTCGGAATGTCAAATTATTGCTAGATTCCAATTTTCATAATTTTTGGGATCCATATATGAGCGTGGTGAATTTAAACGCGTTTTGTCATTTTAGTTTGAATTTAATCAACTAGAAAATAATCGTTTTTCAAACGGTCTCCAAATTCGATGAAATTAGTTTTGTTAGGACCGTGTCATCAAAATATAGCCAGATTTATTTTCCTTGAATTTTTGGGGTCCGTATGTGGCCTCGGTAAATTAAAATGTGTGTTTGAATTTAAAATATATTGATTCATATTTTAAATTTAGCGGAAACTGGCTGTAACATTCAAATGGGCTAATGAAACATATACCACTGTGTTCGGAATGGGGGTATTTAGCTTGGGCGACAGTCGTTAGGCCTCGTTGGAGTTTGAGATCAAAAGTCCCCTTTTTGGAATAAATTAAATAAATTATTTATAAAAACCCTCACCCCTCTTTCTCTTTCCCCGTCCCTCAGATGAAAATCAGATAAAAAATAAAAAAACGATCCCTCCCTCTGTTGACCCGCGTCGCCCCCCCTCGGTGGATCGTCGCACCACCGCTGCTTATGGCTAGCCTCCCCAACACGCCGCCCTAGCACGACCCTCTCCACCACCTCCTCTCCCTCCTCCCTTCGATTTAAACCCCCCTCCCACAAGAAACCCAAGACCCCCACCACCCCGTCGATTGAGCTCCACCGGTGCCCCAGTCCACCCCAGTGACAACCAACCACGACCACTCCTCTCCTCCTTCCTCTCCACCTTTCCCCTCTGAAAACCCACAAGCCCTTAACCCTAAAACCCATGTGCCCTAGCCCAAACCAACCGCTGCCGCCACTGTGATGCCACCACCGTACCGGAGCGCACCGCATACCCTCCTCCATCCTCAAAGATTCAGTTTTTACAAAATGGTGAGTTTTTACTTCAATTTTTGATTCATTTATGTAATAAAAATATGATATTTTTTATTATTTAAACAAAATCGTTTTAAAGATGGGATTTTTATATATTATAACAAAGGATAAAAATATGATTTCTAAGCGGAATAAAAATATGATTTTGTTCATATGAAAGTTATGATTTCTATAAAATAGAAAAGATTTGATTTTTATTATTTGAATAACAAAAATAAAAATATGATTTCTATTTTATTTGAATGGCGATATGAAAATAAGATTTTTAGTATATAAGTAACATTGAATAAAAATATGATTTTTATTATGAAGTTAGCAAAAATATGATTTTCAGTAGATAAAAATAATATTTTTTATCAAGATAAAAATATGATTTTCATCGTATGTTTGAAATATTTTTATGAAGATAAAAATATGATTTTTATATAGAAAACAGAGTTATAAAAAATATGATTTTTATAATATAAACATCAGTATAAAAATATAATTTTTTGTTATATAAATAGCATAAGAAAAATGTAATTTTTATAGTGTTGAAATAAAAATGTGATTTTTATAAAAATCGTGTGAAACGGATTGCAATGGAACCGACAGGAATCAAATCCAAATCCGAACCGTTTAGAAATAAAGAATGGATGAGTGGATTCCAAAGGTGAGAACTCCTCACTGAAATTTCTTGCACGGTTATTTATTTCATAAGTGCATATATGTACTGCTCCCCGTCGTCCACAGACCATGGATGACTTGTTTGATTTGATTGTGTTGTGAAAATTGATTGTGATGATATATGGAAAATAAAATATTTAGACAATAAATATTTTATTGTTAAAAATATAATTTTTAAAGTGTATATGAATAAAATAAATATTCATTTACAAATCAAACGATTTGTTTATATACACCCATTTGACTAATATTGATTGGGACGATAAATTTTACACGTCGCCCAACTGCACAAATAAAATCTGTATTTGTTTATTGAAACCCCACACCGGTGTTGGGATGATATTTGACGTACACTAATCCTAATTGTTTAGTGGTATGTCGATCGTTTGGTTGACAGACTGTGTAAGCGTGAATTATTTATATTTAACGCTTATACAGCTGTGTAGAATGCACTCTTGATGATGGTTGATTGTTTATCATTGTTGTTCTATACATGTATTGTATGAAATCCATATAATTAACATTATATGGTAATTGACTGTGTCTGATTCCAGTTCGGAAAGGATGAATATTTTAAAATAACGAATATTTTATAATAATGAATATTTTAAAATAATATTCAGTAATAGATCAAAATGTGATTTTGATGTCCGATTTAGGATGGACACGAAAATATTTAAATACATAAAGCCGCGTTGATTAGATTAACGTCATTTTGACATGAACGATATTTATATCGATTTTATTCATTTTTATAATGAATATCGAAAAGGAACTGATTTCAACATCTAACGTTTTGAAAATACTATCATTTATATATCAATGATATGGAATATTCAATTTTGATTGGAAAATGAATATGAAGTTGAAATCGTTTTGAAAACGAATTTAAAATGATTTATAAAATACGATTTAAATTGAAATTGACAAAATATATATAATACATATATTATTTATATTTAATGGCCTGAATAGACGCGCCGTGCCGCGGCAGTTCGCGAATTTCGACCATCGACTTCGAACGGACATTACGGGAGATCCGACCATCGGATTCTCCTAAAACCGGAACCATTCGGTCGTATCGAAAAGAGCTTTCCAATGAATATAAGATATTTGAAACATAACAGTTGGATTTGAAAATGCCCAAATCAAATTTGGGAAAGGTCGCTGTAAGTGCAGTTCGATGACCGTTTATGGAAATCGACTGTACAGGCCTTGATAAAATTATTAAAAATAATAATAATTTGTGTAAAATAATAATAAATGCTTTGGAAAGAATTGGGATGAAAAATTCTATATTTGAAAAGATAAAAATATTTTTTATTGAAATGAACTAGTTATTAACTAGAATTATAATCCAATTATTTTTAAATAAATAAATTGGATTCAAAATGGTTTTAAAAATAACCAGAATTTCCAATATATGAATTGGAATGGATTTGAATCGAAATTATCTTCGGAATATTTTGATATTGGATTCCATGATTATACGGACATTGTGGAGGAATTTGGAAGATATATATGTGTCGTTATTCCCAATACGATGTTTATTGGTTTCAGAATTTGGTATTGAATATAAGCCGATATATTTTCTATTCAGAGCCTTGTATTTAATATCAAATTGGTTTTTGGGTTTATCGTGAATGGTGTTTTAAATAATACTTGTTCTTTAACCCGATTAACAATGGAATGAGATTTTGGGTTTGTCGTGAATGGTATCTTTAATAATACTGTTCTTAAACCCAATGAAGTTAAGAAAATTAGAAACTAACTGGAGATTAGCTAAGTTGAATGGTTTCCCGGGTATTGATCTAATGTTGGTTTCGACCTACGGGATTAATAATTAGGAGTGTGAAAAGAATAAATCTTTTAATTAAGATTTAAAGAAGAATTACCAATTTATTAACATTTAATTGGAACTGAAATTGGAATGTGATTTAGGGTTTATCGTGAACTGTGCTTTTAACGACATTCGTTCTTTAACCAGATTTACAGTAAAATGTGATTTGGAATTTATAAATCTTTTTATTAAGATTTAAAGGGAATTTTCGAAAGTAAAGTTTTCCAATTTAATATATTAAATTGGAAGTGAATGGAATTCGATTGATAATAATCGAAGTGAACTTCTATGGAGGAAGACTGTTAATACATATGGAATTTAAAAGGCTTTGCCCTTATTCCATTTATATTATTAGTTAGATACGGAAGTTGATATCGATTATAAATTGATTTATTTTCCTGTGAAGATTCCATAATTAATGGAATGTGATTTGGGGTTTATCGTGAACTGTGTTTTAAATAATATTAGTTCTTTAACCCAGTTAGAGGCAGGATTACATTCTGTCATTGTATTTCGAACTGTATGGTTGATCTCTGCTAAATATATATATATATATATATATATATATATATGTTTTGTGGTGGAGAATTTATTCTCTTGCTTAACACCTTTCTCTAAGACGTACAAGCTTAGAGGTTATATATCGGCAGAAATCAATAGTACGGTGTAGATTGTCAATGCGACATGCTTGTGTTTCGAAAGTTAAATAATCATTAATATTGATTTTTGGAAAGATTAAAACTAAGTGGAGTTTTAATGAATCTTTAATTAGATTGAAAAGTGAATAGGATAATTAAAATTATCAATTCAAGGAAATGATCGAGAATGAAGTATCATCAGTTTTGCTCCTAGCGATAGTTAAATCTTTAACTAGATTTGAACGTGAAATATTAATTAATATTTACCGATAATACTGTGGTGTTAGATATGGAGTATTACCAGTTTTGCTCCATGGGATGAATAGGTAGGGATTGGGAAATAAAATAAATGATTACTTCGGTGTAGTTCACTAATCCCGACTAGTTTGGAAAACCTTAATATGGTTTGATATCCAAAGGAAGATTAAAGAATAAATTTAAAAGAATTTAAAATTAATGGGAACCTATTCCCTAATGTTGTGAATATTTGAATAAAAGAATATTCTGGATTGGAATGAGGCGTATGTTGTGTTTTTATAGCACTTGCTTATTATATACGTGAGTTATTTGGAAAGGCCGGCTTTACACCTATTCTGAATAACCGATTCAACGATAAGTCGACGATGAAGACGATGGTTGAAGACTGGAGGTCTTCGCATCATTTGGATGCTTATTGATGTCTTGATTGGGCTGTACACCCAAGACGAGCTAATAAGTGGTGATCGTCCAGACGTACTTGGAGATCGACCGAATATGTGAGGACCTCCCTCCTGTATTGGACATATAGGACGGGGAATAAGGTGCCTCCGGTTTCGTTCAAACCCAGAACGAACTTGTAAATGGACTATGTGTCTGACATTGAATTTTATTCTGTGTTGATTGATTTCTATTAAATATATATCTATTTGGCAGCGGAGAATTTATTTTCTTGCTTAACGCCTTTCTATAAGACGTACGAGCTCAGAGGTTATATATCGATAGACATCAGTCGCATGGCATAAATTTCCTGTGTGGCATGCCTCAGTGGCAAATGATCAAGGCTTCTGTTGAAAAGCAGAGTCTTGTGGTTGATGATCAAAGTACGGCTTATGTGGCATAGCTTTGTGTATAACATTAATTCGCGAGCCTCACAACTCGGTATGAGTCAAAAACGAGATCGTGACTGCAGGGAGTGCACGACATTTCTTCCTAGCTATGGGTGGTGTCAGGGATTTTCACGCCCTGGCATTTATATTATTTTTGCCTATGTGGTTGTTGGAATGCGAGGCGCCTCAAATATATCGGTCTCTACGGAGATGGTGGATAAGACCGTTAGGATGGGACACGTGTGTTCAGGTATAACCAATCCGCTATGTGTGGACCGACCATGTAGATCCAAGGGTTCACTAGCGTCCGAATCTTGAGACATTTGCTAGAGTGTCTCGAATCGGTGAGGAGCCATCCCTGGCCTCGACTCACGACGGAAATCCAATTTCCAATATGTGACATTTTGGTTTTGATTATAGAGCCTAGTATTGGCGACATGATAGATGGTACCCACGCCGCCTATGATTGATACATTTATATTTGAAGTTGTTTTCATACACTTTACACTGTAATAGTATCAAAATGATTTGTTTTAAACGTACCAAATATGTTTGGCTATTATAAGGTAAAACTCTATCCTCCGGCTTGTGTTGCATTATGTGATGGGACCTGAGTCTTATAATATCTTCATTTTTCCAAAAAGTATTGCGCTATTTTGTTATATGCACTGGTATTCTTGAGAGGAAACCCGTTCCGTGTTATACTTATACGGCGTGGTCCCTGGATTTACTTTATTTTTGAAGTAAAGATTTAATAACTGTTTTAGTTCTCACACCAGTCACATGACTGACCTGTAGTTTATTGTTTTAACCTAAACTCTGGGTGCCCATATTTTTCACATGGGCAGCTAGTAGTTTTGGTTTAGCAGATTTATATTCACAGGATCCTGGTTCACAGCTGGAATGATATTCGGAAAGTCTGTATTCATGTATCTCTTTCAACTGTGTTTTGTATTATTTCCCGCTGCATTGTAATTTGTAAATCTCTTATATTTATCAAATGTATATTATTTGTTCATACTCTGTATATTCTTGTACTCTGATGTAAATTGTTGTAATAAGCAATGAAATGTTCTTCCGTTTGTGTTTTGATTTGTCGTCTTCTCAGACAATCCGTTCTTTCTCTTCTCTTCGGAGACCGGGGAAGTTCGGGTCGTGTCACTATTGTTTTCTAATGGATTCTCCTATTTTATCTATTTTGTTTTATTTTATAACAGTTCATTCATTATCATTAATTCTTTTGTTAATTTATCACACTTGAAATTCAAAATTCAAGCGTATTTCTAATTTAGATTTTTCCATATGCGCATACATAAATAAATTAATTTCTTTAATTACCTTCTTTTCCTTTGTATGTTGCTTTCTTTGCTATGTTTGCAGTGTGTACTTATTTTCACTGTAATGTACATTAATTATCATAGTAATGTGTATTAATTACTGTAATGTACATTAATTATCACAGTAATATGTATTAATTATCATAGCAACATCTATTAATTACTATTAATTTCTAATCAATTCTCAGTTGAATAGTTCCCTACGTTATAAGAATGCATTACAAATTACATTAATATTTTTTAGTTTGAATTCAACAATCAACTAAATCCTTCCATTCATTAATGGAATACGCTACACATTAATTATTGTCAATTATTACCATTTTAACATTTCCTTTATTATTTTCTTACGTTACACATTTATTATCATTTTAAATTTAAATTTCAACATATAAAATTGAGAAAGGTTTTATATATATATATATATATATATATATACACACACACACATACATACATAGGTACATATAATTATTTTTGGTGCTAAAACTTCAAATCGCCATAACTTTTCTATTTAAACTTCGATCAGAAAACATTATATATGAAAATTCATGAAAAAACCACAATAATTTTCGTAGCCAAATTCCAACATTTTCAGGATATTCATTTTTTTTCATCGTTTCCAAATTTTATTAACTAAATTTACTGTTATAAGTTACTTAAAAAGGCAAGGTTTTAGAGAAAGCCTATAAAAATATACTAAACAAAATGCTATTTGAAGAAGAAAATAAAAGGTTGAAATGTAAGAAATATCAATAACTCATTAGTCATGTGTTAAAAGGTGAATATAAAAAACGTATGTTCTGCAAAACCTATAGTCATGATGGGTGAATGTTCTGGGGATCCCAATAAAGATAAAATTCATAGTTGTGGTTTTGTTTCAACCTTTGCAAAATTTGTAGTCTTGGAAACTAATGGTTCCTTGAAATTTCACATAAGAAAGTAAATGCAGCTTAGCAAAGATGGAAGCAGATACAGTCTAGTTTATCAACCTAGTAGTAAAATCGTGAAACTGACTTTGATTTGTTAACTTAATGGATCTCAGTTTATAGTAGTTACAAAAGTCACCAAACTAAGATGCAATGTGACCAACTCTATAACGACCCGTATTCTACGCATCATAGGATCGTAGAATATTTCTTTCTTTCACATACGAAGTCGTATAGTCATGTAACTTTGGGAGACGACTATTGTGGTCATTTCTCATGTTCATGATTTTTCCCGATTTTTAAATGACCATTTTACCCCTAGTTGGTACTGTTTTGGCCATAACTTTTGACTACAAAGGAATTTGGACCTAAAACCACTTCCATTGGCTCCGGATGATGGTTTACAATTCCGTAGAATGGTCACATTAGCCAAACGGACTCACCGTTTGGGAGATATGGCTGAAACAAGTTTCAGATGGTGAAAAACAACTTAATTACGCTTAACCGGGTGATTAGTAGCTAGGCCCAGAGGGGAATTTCGGGTTTAGAGGCATAGGAGGGCTGATTAGGGTTAGGAAATCACTTTCATTTCAGTTTTGAGCCGCCACAAACCTTCTTGAGACCTTAGTAATGCCTTCCATCCTCTAAAACCACTCCAAAACACATTTTTAGTGAAGATTAAGCCTAAACTACATCAAAACAAGGCCAAATAGCAACAGAGCAAGGTTGGAGCTGCTGCTATACATAGGAATTCAACCCAAACAGAGAGTATTTCAGATTTGGTGTTTCATTTGTGGCCAAGGTGAGTGATTTGCATAGTTTTTGCACTAATTACGGTAATTAAGGGTAATTAGTGAAGATTAGCGAATTTATACACTAATAAATTCTGGAAAAATGTTTAGAAATTTGAAAATAATATTTTATGCCTCTGTTAGAAAATTTGGACGATTTGATTAAGTTTTACTAAGTATGTGCTTAAACATGATTAAGTGGGATTATGGGAAAATGTGAGGTTTTAGCCACTTTTTGATCCATTTTGATTCATTTGAATTGTTGTTTTGCTGTTTGTGGTTGCTATTACATGTTGCTATGACTCTATGGTGTGTTTTATGATTGATTAGAAGTGTTAGATTTGTCAAAAACGCCGTCGAATGGCATAAAATACTTGCTGGAAGAGTTGCAGAAAAGTGTAGTTTCTGGACCGGATCGGATCAGATATAAAGCTCGGATCGGATGAGTTGAACTGGGCAAGGGATCTGATCGGATCGGAACTGGACACTTGAGACAATTGGCAAAAAGAAAGGCCACGCTAATTGAACTGGGATCGGATCGGATAAAGGAGAAGAGATCGGATCGACTTAAGGACGAAGGACTCGGATCGGATCGACTGAAGGAGAAAGGGCTCGGACTGAAGTAAGACGAAGGAATTGGATTGGAGCAAATGAAGAAACGAGGGAGCGGATCGGAGTGGAAGCACGAACTGGAACGGAGATGGCACCCGACCCGACCCGAAGTCGGACACCCGACCCGAACCGATGCGACGCTGTGGACCCGAACCGAACCGCTACAGGAGAAGACTACGAACCGACCCGAAGAAGAGGACCCGACCTGAACCGATGGCTAGAAGGAGAACCCGACCCGACCCAGTATTGACCAATAACCCGAGATGCAAAGGTAGTCTAATGTGGGAAGTTAGAGCTCAGGATCCAGTTGAGAACTGATGAGTTCACTTCATGATTGGGCTTTGCAGCGGGACGTGTGCCAAGGGGCAGACGATGTCTATGACTTTGGATCACTATGTATGGGAAGTACGTGAACGGATTCAGGGCTGCAATGGCCTAGGTACGACTAAAGGGCTATAGACCAATGAAGTGGGGTCATTTGTAAAGATTTGGTCATGACTCCATGTGGTAAGCTTGGTAGTAGCAGTAGTTGTACAGGTCGAACTCCGTCACTACTTCAATGGGTCTAGTGATTGACAGTGGTGGACATCGTATGCTTTACGCACTGAGTGAGAGATGCGAGGATGGTTGCTATGGTTGATTTGTTTTCTATCCTTATGACATGCACACCCCACCCCCGTATTCTTTACACTATTTATTATGGCACCTTAGAGTACTGTACGGTATGTGGTACTAACTCTTTGGTTGCAGGTCCAGATTCAGGTATGGTTTAGTATACCTGTTATTGTTCTGTTTAGATGCTTATCGCTCATACCAGGCTTTATGTGTGACCGAGAGTTTTATGTCTCCTCTTATTACTCTGGGTGCTCACACGAGCAGACTAGAGACAGGTTAGCTGGAGATGCACGGGTAGATGATCCGGAGACGAGCAGGAGGCTTCCACGTAATATATATATATATATATATATATAGTATCCTCCCTGTGTTGTTGAAGATCTCTGCTTGGGCATTGATGGTGCATCTTCTACTTTAGCTTTCTTTTGTTTAGAGACAGTAAATTTGAAAAGTTGTAATAAGCTGTATTTAGATTTCCGCTGCTCTGATGTTGATGTTGGTTTTAGTTATCAGCTTATACACTGTCACACCTGTTTTATGTCAAGTATTTTATTATTATATTTTACTCCATGCGCTGTGAGACATTCTACAGGTTCCTCGTTTAGTTAATTCCCTTCTTTCCTTTCTTCTGACGACCGTCCCGTGCTAGTCGGGCATGTGTACAGCGCACTTTCGGAGGAAATGCAGGCTGGTGCGGGGCGGGCCGTCACAAACTCTTTATTAATAGTTGTTATATATTCGATGTCATACTTTTTTGATGTCAACATAAACTATCGAAAATGCCTTATATTATAAATTTTAGTATTATTGAAATACAGGATCTTAATAATAAATTTCATTTACAAATTCAAATTATCCGTCTACAAATATTATCAAACTATAATATCTCTTAAAAATGGGATCTTACACATAAACTTTATTTATAAATTCAAAACGTTCATTTATAATTATTAATAAGTCTTAATATCGCTTAAAAATAGGATTTAACAAATAATCATTATGTATAAATTCATTTTCCATTATTTAATAATGGAAATGAAGGTTCACACTTAAAAATCATAAGTTGTTACAAAATTTAAAAAAACACATGATTTCAATACAAAAGTATACATCTAAATCATTTTATTATAAATGGGTTAAACATATAAGATTTGAACACAAATACCTCATGCACGAAGCGCATGCCATAAAGCTCATGTATATAATTAGATAATGTAAGCATTTCCCCTAATTTAGCCTAACTTTTAATGCTCAAATAGTCCTATTTGTAGAGTAGTTTCAGGCATAGCCATATTTTAACCAATTCAGCACTACTGACCGGATTACACTGAAGTCATTTCAAATAACTTCAGTGTGTCACTTTTTATCTTTTTGAGTAAATATTGTTGTCATTTAAAATGATTTCAATGTATACTTTTGTTATTATTGTTATTAAAAACAATTGCATACCATTTCAAATGCAGTTAGTGGACACCATTTGAAATGTTGCAGAGTAGCCAAATTTAAAGACAACAACCTTATCTCCTATTACATTCTATACTTTACCAACTTTTTAAAAAGATTTCAGAGCTCTTTTAAAGCATCTTATTGAGATTTGTAATAAATTCAATTAAAATAGTGTTTTAAGAGATCTAATTCAAGAAGAATAACATCTCCTTGCTTTGGATCGATCAAAGTATAAATTTTGAAATCCCAGTTTTCTGGTAGATACGTAATGAAAATTGATTACTTGAATTCATTATTATTGTTGAATGACTCTTTATTTTATTCCAACTGTATGTTATTACGATGGCGAATTGGTTGTCGATGATTATACATGGAAAGTATGTTGTTAGTTCTTACAAATAGACTAAATTTGGTAAATGGTCAAACAACTAAAAGAGTCGATTTACAAGAAAATAGGATTAAATCATATGAGTTTTGGTATTGTTGATCTAAAACAATAAAATTATCAACAATAATGATGTTGAATTAATGTTTTTTACCATCGCTAAATCAATAGAGTTATTTGATAGAGAAACCGAAGGTTTTGTAGAACAACCTATAGAAACATTAGTAGCTAACTATAATTCATAACATTACTGTCTCCTGGTTAAAGTAATTCTCCCATAAAAGTGTTAGAACTTTTTGTCAATACACGATTTTATTACAAAGTTATATCTTTGTCAATACATAATTGTATTGCAAAGTAAACAGTAACAACAAATTGTTAGAACTTTTTTCAATACACGATTGTATTACAAATTTATATCTTTTGTCAATACATGATTGTATTGCAAAGTAAACACTAACAATACTCAATGTTGCTCAATAATTATGCAACAATTATCGCGTCAAGCTGTGTTTACAATAATCACAGAAAGATCAACCGATTGTGCAATCGATTAAAGAATACATATAGCATTTCTTTTCCAGTAATGTCCAAGCCTAGAAAATAATCTGTTTCCTTGAAACAATATTGCCATCTTATGCACTGGTTGGCGTAGTTGCAATTTGTTTCCCAAGATAAAATGGACCAACTCCGCAGCGTAGTGCCAGCAAACGGAGCTCTGACGAACTGAAAAAGACGACAAAAACTAGATCGGAGGATTACTCTGAACTCTGAAGAAGAAATAATTTGACATGAAAGTCTGAATTCTTTCTTGTTTTGGGCAGTGTACATATAGGCAGGAGGAGATGACTATTCGTATGCATCAGTAACTGACATAATTGGAAAGGTTGCGACCCTTTAACCACCCGGTTATTAATGTGCATATGCTAAGAATTCAAATGATTGTACTTATTCAGCCAACAGACATGCTTTTCGAATTCTGGACTGAACATACATACCCTTCAAAATCCTAAGAAAAAAAATTCTCGTTTTAGCGCACTAGCCCAATCAGCAACCGACGCCCATATTCAATCAAGAGACACCAAGAGCCCCAAGACCCAAGGCCCTATCTTTGACATTTTAATGTATTATCATGTCATGGCCAAGCCCACATCCTCATATCATCCCTCTCCTTTCTATTTTACATAAGCCTATTTGGATTCTAATATATTAGGAGAGATTGTGCTAATATTTCTATGATGTGGAACTTTAAATGTTGCTATCTTTTCTTCTTCCCAATTTCCTCTTTCTTTGCCCATTCATTTCCAACAATCCCCCACATGAATGAGCAATCGATCTTAGTTTCGCGAACCATTTATCATATCGGTTAAAGTAGCACATTGGCCTTGAACTTTCCTAGTGATTACCTATTTGAATCACAGGAGAATTATAGACATAGACTGTCCTTGAACTGTAAGCCTTTTGTGTAACTCCAAAATAGATAACACACGATAAATGTTTCTTATAATCCTTCATTATCTGTATGTGTTCATTTTTGCCTTGAACACTTTCTTGGTCTTATAAGTGCTTAGATAATTTGGCCTGGTAATTCTCTTTGAAGCGGCGCCTTCGCACTTACATAGGTGATTCTGTAAAGGGAATTTTTCTAATTCCTCAAATACAGACATCATTAAAAGTACTAATACTTATCCTTATTCAACATATAATGCACTGACTTATCATAGGAATGGTTTTTGTATAACAGTGCTATCAAGTTTCTCTTAAACTTCATTGTCGCTTTGAACCTAGATCTTGGGATCTCCCGTCAGCTAGGTGGGTTTTCCATTTTAGAAAAACCTTTAATCTATAGGCCTTAGCCCCATTCCCTTCGACAAGGTTTGAAATTTCTCTTTTGACAAGCCTTTTTAAGTGGATCCGCTAAGTTATATTTAAATTGAATGTAATCTATTGTGATAACCCCATTAGGGAGAAGTTGTCTAATATGTCTATGATGAAATATTCCTAGATTTACCATTATATAGTGTACTATTGGCTCTTCCAATAGCTGCTCGACTATCTCAATGTAAACATATTGAAGGCATATGTTTGCTCCAATTAGGAATGTCTTCTAAGAAGATTCAAATCCATTCTGCTTTATTCTGCAGTCTTATCTAGTTCAATTAACTCCAATTCCATCGTCGATTTAGCGATACAAGTCTGCTTGGATGATTTCCATAAAAGAGCTCCATTTCCTAATTTGAACACATATCCACTTGTAGACTTTGTATTATGTAATCCAGTGATCCAATTTGCATCACTGTATCCTTCCACTCTTGAAGGATATTTCGTATAGTATAGACCGAAGCTCTGCGTATACTTAAGATATCCTAGAGCTCTGATTACTGCTTTCCGATGATGTCTACCAGGATTGCTAGTAAATCTACTTGTTTCGCTTACAGCATATGCATATCAGGCCTAGTACAGTTCATAACATATATGATACTTCCTAGTATACAAGAGTATTCCAATTGGTAGATACCATCACCAATGTTCTTTACCCAATTTTGGGTGATTTTGCGATAGTTACATCATATTTCTTGAATTTTTTAAGTATTTTGGTGATGTAATGTGATTGGGATAATGCATTTCCATGTGGTGTTCTTAGAATTTTTACACCCAATATCACATCAGCCAGTCTAGAGAATAACATATTCTTTGTAGATGTTATTATGACCTTGTTATTATTTCCTAGGAGCAACATGTCATCAAAATAGAGACAAACAATTACATATCCAATATGTGTGTGTTTTATGTACACACATTTGTCTGATTCATTTATCATGAATCCACTTCATAACATAGTTTTATCAAACTTCTCATGCCACTGTTTTGGAGCTTGCTTAAGACCATAACGTGATTTTACCAGTTTGCAAACTTTATTGTCATTTTCAGAGCTTAGAAGTCCTTCAGGTTGTTTCATATAGATTTCTTCCTCTAATTCACCATTCAAAGGTGCAGTTTTAACATCCATTTGATGTATTTCTAAGTCATGTACGGATGCAATTGCAATAACCATTCCTATTGATGTTATCCTTGTTTCTAAGGAAATATACATGACAGTATCTGGTACATTCGTCAATGAATGTAATAAAGTACATTTTTCCACCTCTAGTTTGACACATTTTCCAAATTACATACATCAGTATGTATTAAGTCTAGAGGTTTGGTCTCTCGTTCAGCATGATGAAACTTGGTTCTTGTCGATTTTTCCTAGGCACAAACTTGACATTTATAGTTGGAATTTATATTGCATTTTGGTATAAATTCTAGATCAGTCAATTTTCACAATGTATAAAAGATTGCATGCTCTAATCTAGAATGTCATATGTTAGAAGATTCAACAATATAAGCAAAATATTCACTTTTATTTATATCAGTGCATGGTACAATAGTGGTTACATTTGCTTTAAACAAACCGTTACATGCATATACTCTTCCAACATACACTCCATTCTTGGAAAGTACAAATTTATCAGCATCAAAGATTAATTTGAAACCATGCTTGCTTAGCATATTTCTGGTACATGGAGAACATCATTAGTTCCTTTCTAGAAGTCAGTTTCAATGCAACTTTTTCTTTGCCTTCTACCTTTGAAGTAGATGAATAGCCTATAAAAGTTGGTTCATCAGCTTTTGTTGTTTTGTATATGTCTGTTGAATCATCAGGTTTCAATTTCTTCTTAAATATCCATTTATTACCTAAGGTCTTACACCCTTGAGATAAATTGACCAATTCCCATGTATGATTGGACATAATGGTTCAATCTTATTGTTAATCGCCTCTTTTCAATAAGAGGCATCGCTTGAAGACACATCTTGTTTGTATGTCAATGGATCATCTTCTAACATAAAAGTATAGAAGTTCGGTACAAAGGTTTTTTAAGGTACTTCACCCTTTTTTCCCTTGGTTCCTCCACTTGCTGCTCAGCACTACTTTGCTGAGTTTTATTTTGTTCAGTATTCTCAAGAGAATAAGGAACTCCATCCTCCCTTGGTCTCTTTGTTTCAAGGGGAATATATGTTCAAAAAATCTAGCATTTCTCGACTCAGTGATGGTATTTTCATGAATATCATCAATTTCAGATTTGTGTATCAAAAATCGGTATACATCTCTGTTTAGTGCATATCAATTGTTACTGGTCCAATTTTGACCTTCTTTGGTTTTGGTACCTTTACTTTGGTAAGAGACCCCCACACTTTTAAGTATTTGTAGGATGATGGTCTGTTTTTTCAAAGTTCATGAGGAGACTTAGAAGTTTTCTTTTGGGGTATTTTATTTAAAATATGATTTCCCTAAAGAATAGCTTCTCCCCAAAAGTTATCTGGCAAGCCAAAAACTAACCATGAAGCATACATTTGAGAGCCCCAATTTGACATCAATAAGATATTGTGTCATGGACTCCAAGAGTCCCAAGGAGCTAGGCCCAATTTGACATCAATATAATATTGTGTCTTGGCTTAGCCACACCTGTTTACATGCCCCTTTCTCCTTTATTTATATAAGCCTATAGAGAAGTGGGTACTCATATTTCATAATGTGGGACTTCTGTTTGCTTTTCTTTCCTCATTTTGCTTTTCATTTTCTTATTTAGTTAATTCTCAACTTCCGTTTTGTATTGTTTAAGCACCTCAAATGCTATCATTACCCAAAAAATTTGCAAGCTATATGACAATATTGAAAAGTCAAACTTTGGAAAGCAAGCCAAAAAAGCAATTTCATAATATAATTCATACAATTCACACTAAGATTTGAATATGCTGAACATGTCATGCGTCACAAGCCAAAATGATTTATTTAATAGACTTTTAAAGAATAAATCAATTTGAATATGTAGATTTAGATGTCAGCTAGCAATATAAGAATTTCATATTTAATTCACATAGGTTTCAAATTTCAGAAGAAGAAAAGTCTGATAATGTATATGTGTGACCTTTATCCGATGATGTGTTTGAATACAAATGAATCATTTGATACTTGAAGATGTTTGCAACCACTGATTCAAAGGAAAATAAAATGAATTTTAAGAATATCAGTACAAATCCAAACAAATTCAACGTATCTTAAGATTGAAATGTTTCAATAAAGATAAAAGATTTCTCAATAGAATTAACCATGAGTGACTCTGATACCACTTGTTGGAAATACAATTCTTTTAAATTTGAACATGAAACTCAGGTAGATTTAATCGAGAAACAAATACACGAAAATGACTGAATCTACCACGAAGCATACCTGTGTCTGTAGCAATTTTATAAAGAGAAGATATGATTACAATCTTCCAAATTAGCATGCATTCAAACAAGAAAAATATTTTTCAAGATTGTTAGTATTTTTTGTCAATACACAATTTGTATTACAAAGTTATATCTTTGTCAGTATATGATTGTATTGCTAAGTAAACAGTAACAACAAATTGTTAGAACTTTTGTCAGTACACGATTGCATTACAAATTTATATCTTTTGTCAATACATGATTGTATTGCAAAGTACACAGTAACAACAATCATTATTGCTCAATAATTATGCAGCAATTGTCGCGTTAAGCTGTGTTTACAATAATCACATAAAGCTCAACCGATTGTGCAATCGATTAAAGAATACATATAGTATTTATTTTCCAGTAATGTCCAAGTCCAGAAAATAATCTGTTTCTTGAAACAATATTGTCGTCTTATGCACTGGTTGACGTAGTTGCAATTTGTTTCCTAAGATAAAATTGACCAACTCCGCAGTGTAGTGCCTGCAAATGGAGCTCTGACGAACTGAAGAAGATAACAGAAACTAGATCGGAGGATTACTCTGAACTCTGAAGAAGAAGAAGAAGAAATAATGTGACAAGAAAAGTCTGAATTCTTTCTTGTTTTGCGCAGTGTATATATAGGCAGGAGGGGGTGACTATTCATATGCATTAGTAACCGACATAATTGGAAAGGTTGGGACCCTTTAACCACCCGGTTATTAATGTGCATACGCTAAGAATTCAAACGGTTGTACTTATTTAGCTAACAGACATGCTTTCCGAATTCTGGACTGAACAGACATACCCTTTAAAATCCTAAGAAAAAAAATTCTCGTTTGAGCGCACTAGCCCAATCAGCAACCGACGCCCATATTCAATCAAGAGACCCCAAGAGCCCCAAGACCCAAAGCCCTATCTTTGACATTTTAATGTATTACCATGTCATGGCCAAGCCCACATCCTCATATCATCCCTCTCCTTTCTATTTTACATAAGCTTATTTGGCTTCTAATATATTAGGAGAGACTGTGCTAATATTTCTATGATGTGGAACTTTAAATGTTGCTATTTTTTCTTCTTCCCAATTTCCTCATTCTTTGCTCATTCATTTCCAACAATCCCCCACATGAATGAGCAGTCGATCTTAGTTTAACGAACCATTTATCGTATCGGTTAAAGTAGCACATTGGCCTTGAACTTTCCTAGTGATTACCTATTTGAATCACGGGCGAATCATAGACACAGATTGTCCTTGAACTGTAAGCCTTTTGTGTAATTCCAAAGTAGATAACACACGATAAATGTTTCTTATAATCCTTCATTCTCTATATGTGTTCACTTTTGCCTTGAACACTTGCTTGGTATCATAAGTGCTTAGAGAATTTGGCCTCATAATTCTCCTTGAAGCGGCGCCTTCGCACTTACGTAGGTGATTCTATAAAGGGAATTTTTCTAATTCCTCAAATACAGACATCATTAAAAGTACTAATACTTATCCTTATTCAACTTATAATGCATTGACTTATCATAGGAATGGTTTTTGTATAACAGTGCCATCAAGTTTCTCTTAAACTTCGTTGTCGCTTTGAACCTAGATCTTGGGATCTCCAGTCAGCTAGGTAGGTTTTCCATTTTAGAAAAACCTTTAATCTATAGGCCTTAGCCCCATTCCATTCGATAAGGTTTGAAATTTCTCTCTTGGAAAGCCTTTTTAAGTGGATCCGCTAAGTTATCTTTAGATTGAACGTAATTTATTGTTATAACCCTATTAGGAAGAAGTTGTCTTATATGTATACGATGAAATATGCCTAGATTTACCATTTTATAGTGTACTATTGGCTCTTCCAATAGCTGATTGACTATCACAATGTAAACATATTGAAGGCATATGTTTGCTCCAATTAGGAATGTCTTCTAAGAAGATTCAAATCCATTCTGCTTTATTCTGCAGTCTTATCTAGTTCACCATCGTCGAATTAGTGATATAAGTCTACTTGGATGATTTCCATAAAAATGCTCCATTTCCTAATGTGAACATATATCCACTTGTAGACTTTGTATCATGTAATCCAGTGATCCAATTTGCATCACCGTATCCTTCCACTATTGAAGGATATTTTGTATAGTATAAACCATAGCTCTACGTATACTTAAGATATCCTAGAGCTCTGATTATCGCTTTCCAATGATGTTTACCAGAATTGCTGGTAAATCTACTTAGTTCGCTTACAGCATATGCGATATTAGGCCTAGTACAGTTCATAACATATATGATACTTCCGAGTATACGAGAGTATTCCAATTGGTAGATACCATCACCAATGTTCTTTACCCAATTTTAGGTGATTTTGCGATAGTTACATCATATTGCTTGAATTTTTCTAGTATTTTGGTGATGTAATGTGATTGGGATAATGCACTTCCCTGTGGTGTTCCTAGAATTTTTACACCCAATATCACATTAGCCAGTTCTAGGCATTTCATATCCAATCTAGAGGATAATATATCCTTTTTAGATGTTATTATGACCTTGTTATTATTGCCTAGGAGCAACATGTCATCAACATAGAGATGAACAATGACATATCCAACATGTGTATTTTTATGTACACACATTTGTCTGATTCGTTTATCGTGAATCCGTTTCATAACATAGTTTTATCAAACTTCTCATGCCACTGTTTTGGGGCTTGTTTAAGACCATAAAGTGATTTTACCATTTTGCAAACTTTATTGTCATTTTCAGAGCTTAGAAATCCTTCAGGTTGTTTCATATAGATTTCTTCCTCTAATTCACCATTCAAAGGTGCAATTTTAACATCCGTTTGATGTATTTCTAAGTCATGTATGGATGCAATTGCAATAGGCATTCTTATCGACATTATCCTTTTTTTTAGGAAATATACATGACAGTATGTGGTACATTCGTCAATGAATGTAATAAAGTACATTTTTCCACCTCAAGTTTGACACATTTTCCTAATTACATACATCAGTATGTATTAAGTCTAGAGGTTCGGTCTCTCGTTCAGCATGATGACACAAGGTTCTTATCAATTTTTCTTCTGCACAAACTTGACATTTATAGTTGGAATTTATATTGCATTTTGGTATAAATTCTAGATTAATCAATTTTTGCAATGTATGAAAGTTTACATGCTCTAATCTAGAATGCCATATGTTAGAAGATTCAACAACATAAGCAAAATATTTACTTTTATTTATATCAGTGCATGGCATAATAGTGGTTACATTTGCTTTAAATAAACCATCACACGCATATACTCTTCCAACATACACTCCATTCTTGGAAAGTACAAATTTATCGGCATCAAAGATTAATTTGAAACCATGCTTGCTTAGCGTATTTCTGGTACATGGAGAACAACATTAGTTCCTTTCTAGAAGTCAGTTTCAACACAACTTTTCCTTTGCCTTCCACCTTTGAAGCAGATGAATGGCCTATAAAAGTTTGTTCATAAGCTTTTCTTGTTTCGTATATGTCTGTTGAATCATCAGGTTTCAATTTCTTTTTAAATATCCGTTTATTACCTAAGATCTTACACCCTTGACGTAAATTGATCAATTCCCATGTATGATTGGACATAATGGTTCAATCTTATTGTTAATCGCCTCTTTTCAATAAAGGGCATCACTGGAAGACACATCTTGTTTGAACGTCAATGGATCATCTTCCAACATAAAGGTATAGAAGTTCGGTCCAAAGGTTTTTTAAGGTACTTGACCTTTTTTTTCCTTGGTTCCTCCACTTGCTGCTCAGCACTAATTTGCTGAGTTTTTTTTTTGTTCAACATTCTCAAGAGAATAACGAACTTAATCCTCCCTTGGTCTTTTTGTTTCAAAGGGAATATATGTTCGAAAAATCTAGCATTTCTCGACTCAGTGATGGTATTTTCATGAATATCATCAATTTCAGATTTGTGTATCAAAAATTGGTACACAGTACTATTTAGTGCATACCAATTGTTTTTGGTCCAATTTTGACCTTCTTTGGTTTTGGTACCTTTACTTTGGCAAGAGACCCCCACACTTTTAAGTATTTGTGGGATGATGATATGTTTTTCCAAAGTTCATGAGGAGACTTAGAAGTTTTCTTTTAGGGTATTTTATTTAAAATTTGATTTCCCGAGAGAATAACTTCTCCCCAAAAGTTATCTGGCAAGCTAGAAACTAACCATAAAGCATACATTTGAGAGCCCCAATTTGACATCAATAAGATATTGTGTCATGGACTCCAAGAGTCCCAAGGAGCTAGGCCCAATTTGACATCAATATAATATTGTGTCTTGGCTTAGCCACACCTGTTTACATGCCCTTTCTCCTTTATTTATATAAGCCTATAGAGAAGTGGGTACTCATATTTCATAATGTGGGACTTCTGTTTGCTTTTCATTCCTTATTTTTCTTTTCATTTTCTTATTTAGTTGATTCTCAACTTCCGTTTTGTATTGTTTAAGCACCTCAATTGCTATCATTACCCAAAAAATGCAAGCTACATGACAATATTGAAAAGACAAACTTTGGAAAGAAAGCCAAAAAAGCAATTTCATAATATAATTCATACAATTCACACTAAGATTTGAATATGATGAACATGTCATGTGTCACAAGCCAAAATGATTTATTTAATAGACTTTTAAAGAATAAATCATTTTGAATATGAAGAGTCGGATGTCAACTAGCAACATAAGAATTTCATATTTAATTCACACAGGTTTCAAATTTCAGAAGAAGAAAAGTTTGATAATGTATATGTGTGACCTTTATCCGGTGATCTATTTGAATACAAATGAATCATTTGATACTTGAAGATGTTTTCAACCACTGATTCAAAGGAAAATAAAATGAATTTTAAGAATATCAGTACAAATCCAAACAAATTCAACGTATCTTAAGATTCAAATGTTTCAATAAAAATCAAAGATTTCTCAATAGAATTAACCATGAGTGGCTCTGATACCACTTGTTGGAAATACAATTCTTTTAGATCTGAACATGACACTGAGGTTGATTTAATCGAGAAACAAATACACGGAAATAACCGAATCAACCACAAAGCATACCTGGGTCTATAGCAATTTTATGAAGAGAAGATATGATTACAATCTTCCAAATTAGCATACGTTCAAACAAGAAAAATATTGTTTCAAGATTGTTAGAATTTTTTGTCAATACACGATTGTATTACAAAGTTATATCTTTGTTAATACATGATTGTATTACTAAATAAACAGTAACAACAAATTGTTGGAACTTTTGTCAATACACGATTGTATTACAAATTTTTATCTTCTGTCAATACATGATTGTATTGCAAATTAAACAGTAACAACAATCAATGTTGCTCAATAATTATGCAACAATTGTCGCATCAAACTGTGTTTACAATAATCACAGAAAGCGTAACCGATTGTGCAATCGATTAAAGAATACATATAGTATTCTTTTTCCACTAATGTCCAAATCCAGAAAATAATCTGTTTCCTTGAAACAATATTGCCGTCGTATGCACTGGTTGACGTAGTTGCAATTTGTTTTCCAGGATAAAATGGACCAACTCCGCAGCATAGTGCCAGCAAACCGGAGCTCTGACGAACTGAAGAAGATAACAGAAACTAGATCGGAGGATTACTCTAAACTCTTAAGAAGAAGAAATAATGCGACATGAAAAGTCTGAATTCTTTCTTGTTTTGGGCAGCGTATATATAGGTAGGAGGAGGTGACTATTTGTATGCGTCAGTAACTGACGGAATTGGAAAGGTTTCTATCTTTTCTTTTCCCCAATTTCCTCTTTCTTTTCTCATTCATTTCCAACAAAAAGTAGCGCAATAAGCAATAAATGTTCTTTGGTTATCCTCCTTTAAGCAATTTTCTACATAGTTTATCTATGCATATCCGATGCATGATAGTTTTGTACATATGAGTCAAAGGTAACACATATTTACTAAATTTCTAAAATAGTATGTTGTTCATTATGGTTAATATGATACTAACTTTTATTTCATTCACATCAATATTCCACGACAAATTCTAACGCAAAATAGTGGACCGTAGAATAGTCATAAGTATTGTCTCGATGCAACTCACACCATCTGAATTACATGACATGGGCCAAATTACATTACATTTGGTAATGTTAGTTGTCACATCCCAATTCAAAATATAATTATTTTTCGATTTGGAAAAGGTCCATCGAAACTTTAGACCTGGTTCAAGCCTAATCGCCGGTTGGTAAAAAGAACAAAATCAATACAAAACTATCTATCTATCCTTTTAGAATTTACAGCAGACAAGATAAAATATAATAATAATAATACCCATTTAGTTTCAAAACAAATATCACCAAATATAAATCATTACGTAATTTTTTTCAAAACCTTTAAATTTTAAATGGGTACAATTTAAGATAGCAATAATAAGTAAATAATAACTTCCACAAGCTCCACTCTTGCCATCTTCTAGCGTCACCCGCATCATCTCCTTCTTTAACCTGGATTGTTATAAGAAAAGGATCAGAATAGAACATTCTGATGAATAGAAATTTCAAGCCTTACAATTTCAGTACTTGGGCATGTAAATTTAAACAAGAATATGCCTACGAAAGAGGGTTATAAATGCAGAATAGTCAACTACTCAAATATGGGAAGAGACAGTCCCAATGACCACTAAATACCTCAAGGTGGGGTCCTTTAATCGCTTATTTCCTTCAAGATGGATGAAACAACCATTTAATACCTCAAGCAGATCTAATAACCACTTATTATTTTCGTTTCCAAATAGATTACATAACCAATTTCCGATGTACACACACACACATATCACTTATAATGTGAGAGATAGTATGCAACCGATTATTACATATAGGATAGATAGACTCCTCACCATTTATGACCTTCCCAAACGAGACCCCGTATTACTATATAGCTAATATTTTATGGTAGTATTCTAGCTACTTAATGCTTCTTTTATGGTAGGCAAACCATTGATACCATCGCTGTAGTCATTTAATACTTACCCCTAGATGGACTCTAACCCTGTCACTTATTATGTAACAATAAACGGACTCTTTCAGAGATCCTATTTTCCTAAACCCTTTCAACTGTTTACAGCCATTTAATACTTTAAATTAGAGAAAGAGGAGGGTCCAATGATCCCTTAATAACAGAGCATATATAATGATCACTTAATACTTAATGGCGGGTCCAATGGTCTAACGGTTACTTAACACCGATAGAAGATTTGACCCTTTAATATCTTAATTTCTAAAGCATTCATTTCATCTCACAACGACATTTCACTATTTACTTATCATAGGAAACAATTCCTATGACTTAGCCATTTTTATCACTCATCTTGCCAAAATAAAATTAAAGCTTTATAAAGAACCTTCCATTGCCTTAAAATAGTAATTAGGCTAACGACATGCTTTGCATATTTAATCAATTGAAATTAGATTTCTTCGAGTGATTTTCAGTTTTGATTTCCATAAATTAATTTAACACAAAATGAAAGATTTACACAATTCGAAATTACAAGGAATGAATCATCTCTGTTTATTTTTCGGCAAGTAATGTAAATTACCAAGAATAAATTTGTAATTTACACATCTCTTCCTTTTGTTTGTGGATATTCCTTGATAAATCAAACCAATTGTAGAAATTAAATGGATATTCTTCCCACAAATTAAATTACTAAAAATATAGTTCTAACATAAATTAGCCTAATAAATTATGTAATTTCCTAATGGAGGATTTAATGACAAACGTCAGCTAATAATTATGCAATATATGTCATAATTATACGTTAAACATGTAAGTAGAAATGCATATATATATATATATATATATATATATGCTTAATCTAACGCATGAATCAGTACGTCCTAAACTAATGTTAAATGTCAATCCTTTAACAATAAATTTTTAATGTTATAAGTCATTTTCTGCTAAATTTCGAAAATATCCCATAATAAAAAATATGGATTTCCACATCTTAAAATGAAAAATAACTTCCATATCATAATAATAATGGACTTTTAGTTGACTTTCAATTATTTAACAGATTAGATGAAATATTCTATATTCTATTCAACTTCTTTAAAAAAAACACAAAACATATTTATGAGAAATAAAAGATCTATAAACTTTGTATTCTAAATCATTATATTTGTTAAGAATCGAAGATAAAAGAAAATAAAAGAAGGATTAAACCAGATTAGAATATCACTTAAAACAGTAATTCAATAAAATCTATGCAAATAACTTTAAATCCATTAACAAAATTAGCATTTAAGGGATTTTATTTTAACAATCCTAAAATTGCTAAAGCATATTCAAATGCAAGAATATACTAAATGGTTCCAAAAATAGACAACTAAGATTTCACTCGTTGTTGGTCCTTATCTTTGCCTCATTTAGGTTTTGGAATGCGTATTATATTCTCCTTCGGATCTCTTCTTTATATATATATATATATATATATATGTGTGTGTGTGTGTGTGTGTGTGTGTGTGTATAACAAAAGATTTGTGTATATACATATGTTTGGTTCGAAAAGGTTTGGAGGAGAAGAGAATAAGAAATATATAATGAAAATAGAGGTTTATATGATTTATTACTTAAAATCCTAGTGGCGTTTTCGGAATCTAAGGAAATACGGATATGGTTTCACAAATATTTCTAAAATATTTATAGATAATGTTAGATCCAAAATTGGCTCTAACACCCAAACTAACAATAATTCTATTGAAATGAAATCAAAAACGACGAAAACACACAATTTTTAGTGGTTCAGCGTTAAATAGCCTACGTCCACTTTCTTCTCTTTGGATTGATGTCTTGAATGCGAGTACAACAATGATTTTCACTCAATTCTCCCTTATCTAATACAATGATTCACTCAATTTCCTTCACAATATAATTCAAAAGATGATTGTAATCTGAACAAGTTGATGAAATTCGGATAGTAAAGGAGTTTGAGTTCTGGAAATGCCAAAAGATCCTTCCAAATGCCTCTTGATGGTGTATTTATAGGTGAGAAATGCTCCTGGGATGGCTCCGGTTTGGATCCACGTGGTTTCCATTCCATCTAAAAGAATAAACGAATACCGCGGCTGATAAAGATATTATGTATCAACAGGCCAAAGCCCAGTTATCAGCCCACTTTCATATATTGACCCATGACCGTGTATTTTCCTTTAAACCTATAAATAAGTCTTTGTAACATGTTTGTAAATATTAATTTTCTCTGATCAATAATACAATTTCTTCTTCCATATCAAACCTATCATCAGAAATTATTTCAATATCAAAACTGTTATCTGAAATCATTTCTAAAATCATTCAAAACTCTTTTATGGTATCAGAGCCATATAGGCTTAACAACAATTCGATCAAAACAATTTCTGGTGTGGAAAAAGAATTTAACCCATCAGAAAATTGTCATCATTTGGGTTAATCCTCTCATCTGAGTTGAAAAATCATCACTTGAGAGTTGGCCTTCATCATCAGATCAGTGCCTTGCCAAAATTCAATTTGGCTGCAACAAATCTGATCTGCTTAAGCCTTAACAGTAGAAAAAATTAAAGGAAAATCATCTTCAGCCACCAAAAAAATCAAGAAATCAACTCAAGAAAGTGCCACATCAGTGCCAGTCATAAGAACAGTTGTCATCATCTGATAGGCAACTGATTACATCATACCTGAGCATCTGTCAAGATTTTCGGCATCAAGAAGGTGATCTGCCTTAGCTTCTAAACTGTTTTGATTCCTGATCCTTCTGTTCATTACTAAGTTCATCATGGTGGACTCAACCCCTATACAAGGTTCTGTTCTTGGATCAACTGGATCATCAAATCCTCCTGTGCCTCCACTAACAGCAGTTGATCAACTGATCAAGACTGTGATAAGCCCACAAAGTCAACTCATCACAACCAAGCTTGATGAAAATAACTATCTTCTGTGGAAATTTCAGGTACAAACTGCCATTGAAGGATATGGACTAGAGGGACATCTGTATGGTACCCTGCAAATTCCAGCAAAGCTTGTAACTGATCAAGAAAACAAGTTTGTGCAAAATGAAGAATACATAAAGTATCATAGACAAGACAGATTGATAAGTGCATGGCTACTGTCATCAATAAGCAACAATCTCCTACCTCAAGTGATAGGATGTAATTCTGCAAATGAAATATGGGATAACATTGAAAAGAACTTTAATTCTCAATCTTCTGCTAAAATCATGCATTACAGAAGGCAGTTGCATAACTCAAGAAAGGATAACAGCAGTATGAGAGAATACCTTGCAAAGACTAAAAACATATGTGACAAACTAGAGGCTGCTGGACAAAAGGTACCTGAATCTGAACATATTATGACTATCTTGCATGGATTAGGAAATGAATATGAAGCTGTAGAGGCTATCATTTCATCTCAAAGAACAATACCACCAATAGAAGAGGTTCACTCTATACTATTGGCACATGAGGCAAGATTGGAAAGCAAGAAACCACAAGAATCAGAACTATCAATCAATTATGCCAATAGCTTCAAGGGAAAGGACACAAGAAACAACAATCAAACACAAAGAGGTGGTTTTAGTGGTCGAGCCAGAGGCAGGGGTAGAAACAACAACACTGGAAATAGGCCAAAGTGTCAAATCTGTGAAAGGGTTGGACACACAGCACTCAAGTGTTACTTTAGGTTCAATCAACTCTACACCCCAAATCAGGCCAATACAAATCAGAGAAATCCTAATGCAAACATAGCAAATGTTCAACTAGACCAAGGGACTCAAAGTGACAACACAATACAGTCAGACATTGCAAGAATTGATCACATAAATGATGAAAGTTGGTATCCAGATTCAGGAGCTACAAATCACCTAACAAATAATCTGGAAAATCTCAATACTGGATGCAGGGAGTACAAAGGTAATAAATCAGTTAGCATGGGAAATGGTGAGTCAATCTCTATTACTCATACTGGTAGTGGATATATCAATGGTAACAAACAGTTAATCCTAAACAACTTATTAAGGGTGCCTGACATTAAGAAAAATCTCTTAAGTGTATCCCAATTTGCTAATGACAATCATGTGTATTTTGAATTTCACCCAAAATACTGCTTAATCAGGGACATACTTACTAAAGCTATTTTATTGTAGGGCAATGGGAGCAAAGGACTATACAAATTCACTACCAGTCACTACAAAAGTGATGTGAAGAAAAATATACTGTGTAATCACAGTGAAATCAATGATGATAATCATTATAGTACTCTAGATATGTGGCACAACAAACTTGGTCATCCAAGTTATGATATTGTAAAGTCTATTCTGATTGAAAACAATGTCAAATTTGATAAATATGACTCATATCATGTTTGTAAATATTGTCAGATGGGGAAGATTCATAAATTACCTTTTAATGCATCTGAATCTGAATATACAGAACCCCTGAATTTAATTAAAACTGATTTATGGGGTCCTGCACCAATCAGTTCAGATTATGGATATAAATACTACATAGCTTTTGTAGATGCATTTAGCAGATATACATGGATTTATTTTATGAAATGCAAGTCTGAAACATGTAATATAGTTATACACTTCATAACACAAGCGGAAAAACAAACAAATTCATGTGTGAAAATCTTTCAGTCAGATGGTGGAACTGAATGCAAGCCACTAAAAGACTACTTCACTAAAAGAGGAATAGTACACAGAACTACATGTCCATATACTTCTGAACAAAATGGTCTTGTGGAGAGGAAACACAGACATATTGTGGAAACAGGTTTGACACTCCTAGCTAATGCTAAAATGCCTTTAAAATTTTGGCCAGAATCATTCAGTACAGCTGTTTACTTGATAAATAGGCTGCCTAGTAAAGTTCTTAAGGGAAATATGAAAAGTTACTGAATGTCAAACCAGACTATCATTACCTAAAAACCTTTGGATGTCTATGTTACCCATACACTAGACCATACAATAAACACAAGTTAGATTTCAGGTCAAAGCCATGTACATTCATAGGTTATGCTCGTAATCAAAAGGGATATAAATGTTTGGATGAGAATGGAAAACTATTTATAAGCAGACATGTAGTGTTTAATGAAAGAATTTTCCCATATCAATCTGAAAAAAATAAAAACTACAAACAAAGTGTATGACACAAGCATATCCATACCATCTATACCTGTGTACTCTGAAATAATAAGTGCAGGCGAGCCAATGCATGGGAATGCCAGATCAACACCATCAAGTAGTGACACTGATCAACATTCAGACCATAACAGAGAATCACCTGCAAGGGATGACATCAATTACAACAACAGTGATGATCAAAACAATGAAGCTGAAGAAAGAAACAGTGACAGTGAGAGTCATGAGGAACAACTTGTATATGTTCCTCAAGCTACATCCATACATCCCATGGTAACTAGAGCAAAAAGTGGGATCTTCAAGCCCAAACTTTTCACAGCTATTACCTTACTAGAAGAGCCATCAAGTTATGATCAAGCTAAGACAGATACAAGATGGAAAGAAGCTATGAATGAAGAGTATCAAGCACTCATACAAAACAAGACATGGACTCTAGTTAAACCACCAAAGGATAAGAATATAATTGGGTGCAAGTGGACCTATAGAATCAAAAAAAACCCAGATGGAAGCATAAATAGATATAAAGCCAGGCTAGTTGCAAAGGGATACACCCAACAACAAGGATTTGATTACAAGGAGACATTTTCTCCTGTAGTTAAATCATCCACAATTAGGATTATTCTCAGCATTGCAATAAACAAAGGATGGACTCTAAGACAACTTGATGTCAATAATGCATTTCTTAATGGCATACTTAAAAAGGATGTATATATGACTCAACCACAGGGCTATTGTGAAAATTCAGAATATGTTTGCAAGCTCAACAAGGCTATATATGGGTTAAAACAGGCTCCAAGAGTACGGTTTGACAGATTGAAAAACACATTACATTCAATGAAATTTCAATCTACCAAATCAGACAACTCACTATTTATCAAAAACAACAACCATTCTACAATTTATATCTTAATATATGTTGATGACCTTGTTGTGACAGGTAATGACACAGATGAAATTGAGTCAATTTTCAAAAGACTGGACAAGGAATTTTCTGTCAAAGATCTTGGACAACTAAACTACTTTCTGGGAATAGAGGTTATAAGAAGATCAGCAACAGAAATTTTTCTATCTCAAAGGAAGTACATAGCTGAGCTACTTGAAAGGACTCAAATGAGCAATGCAAAAGGAATGCCTACACCAATGATTAGCAGTCAACATTACTCTAAACACAGGGGAGAACCAATATGTAACATTAAACAGTATAGAAGTGTAATTGGTGCTCTTCAGTATGCAACTATCACTAGACCAGATATTGTGTTTAGTGTAAACAAAGTTTGTCAATTTATGCAGACTCCTTTGGATAATCATTGGAAAGCAGTGAAAAGAATCCTGAGATACTTAAAGGCTACAATAAATTATGGACTTCATATAAAAGCAAGCAACAACTACAATATAACTGGATATGCTGATGCAGATTGGGCATCAGACCCTGATGACAGAAAATCCACTACTGGGTATTGCATTTTTATGGGAAACAATATTGTATCTTTGTGTTCTAAGAAGCAATCTACAATATCTAGATCAAGTGCAGAGGCATAATACAGAAGTGTGGCTAATGCTACAGCAGAGATAATGTGGATCACATCATTACTTTCTGAAATGAATATCAAAATAGACAAATAGATCTTATGGTGTGATAATCAGAGTGCAGTATACATGACATCTAATCCTATTCTACACTTGAGAACAAAACACATTGAGATAGATCAACACTTCTTCAGAGATCAAGTAATCAAAGGCAAAATAGAAGTGAGACACGTACCTGCAACTTACCAGTATGTTGATACCTTAACTAAAGCTCTATCACTTCAGAGTTTCATGAAATTTCGAGATGAGTTAAAGGTTGCTGAAGTTACTCACCATCAATCTGACACAAAGCTTACCAGAGATCATCAATCCAACACAAGAGTTGAGAAAGAAAGCTTTTCTGTCTCTAACCCTAGTTTAGACAAGACGAACAAAATTACTGTTAATAAATCTCAAATCTGGAAATCTAAAGATAAGATAAGCAATTTGAGCAAAGGAGAAAGGAAGGAAGCTCTCTCGTTCTCAAAGACACAGTCTGAAGCATCTAAATCAACAAATCATCGCTCAAAGGAAGACATAGAAGAAAACCCTAATCTCGATTTGAGGGGGAGTAAAAGAATAAACGAATACTGCGGTTGATAAAGATATTATATATCAACAGGCCAAAGCCCAGTTATCAGCCCACTTTCATATATTGACCCATGACCGTGTATTTTCCTTTAAGCCTATAAATAAGGCTTTGTAACATGTTTGTAAATATTAATTTTCTCTGATCAATAATACAATTTCTTCTTCCATATCAAACCTATCATCAGAAATTATTTCAATATCAAAACTGTTATCTGAAATCATTCAAAACTCTTTTACCATCACTTGTGGGTTCGGATATCACAAGATGGTGCCATCACATTGAGCTAGTGGATGAACGTGGGAACGTGGCCTTCTAACCGCTCCGAACTTTAAGAGAACGTGGGTGTGATAGTTGCAGTTCTGAGTACATGGGTTCAGATCGGAGTCCTCCAATTGAAGGGATGGATCAGATTTGTCTTATCCGATCCGGTTTGACCCAAGCCCCTTCTTTCTCTACTTTATGTTGACTTGCTCTGATCCAATGTTCTCCGATCCGATCCGACGTTCCCTGATCCGATCCGGTCCTTAGAGTGAATGTTCTTCATTACTTGATCATCTAGCTTTGTGTAGCCTAGTTCACAAAGTAGGCTAACATTTATCCCCCTCAAATGGCGCTTCTATTGAAGATGGAGCATGCTTTGATGTTATCTGTCCATCAGTTTCTGAACTTGAATTGTTGAATAGTCGCTTCTATTCGTTTGTAGGGACATGTTGGCTCATAAAGTTATGTCTCTCGTTTTTTATATATACACCATAAAATGTATGAAATACCTTCTTTATTTTTAAATAATTCTGGGAACTCTTTTTGATGTCCAGCAATTCCTCCAGGTAAGCTTTTTCTTTGTTTTCCTTTGAATTCAATTCGTATACTATGTCAATGTGTATGATTCCCTCTGGGTTTGGTCACTGATCCGAATAGCTTCTTTTTCGTCCCCCTACCACTGGTTCAATGGGCCTACTGTATAGATAGGCTTGCACACCGGTCCGAGCGGAATTAAAGGGCTGGGAATACAATGAGCCATCTCGATCCCGTAAAATCAGTCGCTCCTCTTCTTCTACCTCCCTTCCTTTTATCATTCTCGCCTTCTTAGCTTTACACCGAAACCCTAGTTCTCAAAAACTTAAAGAATTTTCACGCTAATCTTCGAATAAAACAAATAGGTAGGTTTATAACCTCAATTAACTTCATAATAGATGTTTTCAATTAGGATTTGTGGTTAATCTGAACGATTTGGGTATGGTTTTTGTTTAACCTTGGCATCATGACCTCCTCCCATCGCCATCGTCGTCGATGGCCTTGTAACCATCTTGTGGCAGTTACAGAGGAGACCAGAGCCTAATACTGGCCAAGCCAATGTGTGAACATTCGGTTTCGACTTGGTTCTTGGCACAGAGTTGGGTTCAATGTTAGCTAAGGAAGAGGAAGAATGGAGAAGAAGAAGAAAGGAGGAGGATTTGGGATTGGTTCGGGTGGAGAGACATAAGAGTGAAGAGGATAAAGGCTTCATCTAACTGGATCGGATTAGATTGAAAAGTAAAGGGTAAAAGGAAAACAAGGCTTACTCAACCAGGTCGGGTCGGAATGAAAAGCAAAGATAGAAAAGCATGGGTTCCCAAGCCGATCTGGACCACTCAGAACATCCGTTCCTGAACCGATTTGCATATAGGGAGTTAACTTCTGCTTCAAACCGAATAGTGGTTTCCCCCCCGATCCGATCCCAAAATACACATCCGAATCGAACCAAACCGAACTCATCTAACTTAATGCACAAAAATCTGTTCAACTAGCTCTATCAATGCTTGCCGTGATCTACAACTTAATGAGTAGTTAGGATAATGCCTTATAAACATGAGTGAACATTTAAGGCTATTGTGAACATATTACTACTCCATCAAACTTTTGTGTTATGCTCTCATGTGTTTACTTTGCATCCTTTGCACACATATCACACACTTTAGTTCACACACGTACACGGGGGATATGAGCTATCTTACTCTAACTTATGTTATTGCTTCTTCAGTAGTTTAGCGATCATGGCAGAGAGACGTTCATCTAGGTTAGCAGAAAAGAGAGAAGTTTCAGAAACTTCCGAGAGATTCACTCTTGATGACATATCCTCTCCCTCAGACCCTGAATGGGATGATGAGGGCCCAGATTATGAAGTGGAAGCACATAATAGTGAAATACCTTCTGATAGTGAAGTTTCTCTTGGCGATGAAGAGGAAGGAGTGATAGGAAATGATCGTGCCCCTGATGAGTTTGAATCTGCCACTATATTGGAGTTACCCAAAGATTCAGTTGAATCGATGATCGATGATGACAGACTCGTTCGAATATGTCTAAAGCATGAAATACTAAAAAGAGATACCCTGGTGCCATCAAAAACAGATCGCCCCCACAATCCACTGGAAGGATTTATGGCAGTTACCCGATTGATGTGTATGGTTGGGGCTATTCCACCGTTTCCGCCTTTTGTTGTCGATTTTCTGAGACAGATGCAGATTGCCCCCATGCAATTACATCCCAACTCTGATGCTTATTTATACACCTTGTATATAGCATACAAAGAGGTTTTAGGTATAGAGCCTACCTTCGATGATGTCCACTTTTTTTATAATTTCAAGCATCGGACTCAAGAGACTCCCTCCTTCTCATATTTTGAATCAGTCCCAAAAAGAAGAATTATTTTTGTTCCATTTAGCAGCAAGACTGGTGATTCTAAGCTTGAATGGTTTTATATCAGACAACAACCAGGGTGCACCAAGAGATGGACCAAATCAAGTAAAGCACCGACTTTCTAGATCTCATTTTTAAATGCTCATTCCAACACATTAACTTGCTTTTTTTTATTCGCAGTTGATAACCCAAAGCAAATATCGGATCAATTATACTTTGATCGTTTGCATCGGCTTCTCAATGGAGATCAAAAGTTCATAACCATCGACGAAGTTCTTAAGGATGAGTATCTCCATCGTCACGGGTTACTATCTATTACCCGTAGTACAGGTCATGGGATGGGTCCATATGTGTACATACCCCAGGTAGACATTATTCCCGAGACGGGCGAGGGCTCGAAAGGTCCAACAATACCTCTTCGGATTTCTCTTTCTCCATCTTCAACTCAGGACGATGAGTTAGCCAACATAGCTGAAAAGCATAGAGAAGGGTATAACGTCCCTAACGATGCTACTTCTCCTGAGAAGTCAAGATCCCCTAAAGGGCTTCCAACTGATGCTTCTCAAGGAGATGCTCCTACTACCTACGATTCCACATTTAAGGGTTTAGGAAATCTCCCCCTGCCTGAAACTGTCTATACTTCAGAGGACTTTGGCATGAATCCTTTAACTTTCATTTCTTCAGAGGAGACTACTCCCATGAAGGCCAAAGTGCCCGCTCATGCTAGTCTGGCTTCAGACTCGAGTTTTTTGGGGGGAACACCACTTAGGATGCACATAACACGTTAGCACCGCACGTCACAACACTCATGTCTTATGTGAACAATGATTCTGAATTCCACTTATATTGTTGTGCAGGTACAATGTCTCGCCCTTACTATGATGTCAGAAAAATGTGTCGTAGCATGTCTAGACCTCCTTCCGATATCGAGCATAATCGCCGTAAGAGCCGGGGCAGAGATGACAGAAGGCCTCATGATTCTCATCGACCACACACTTCGCGCTCTCGTTCCCATATCCGGTCGGATCCAGACAGGTGTAAAAGCCACTAGAGTCGTCGTGGAGAAGACACGTCACAATCCAAAGATCGAACTTCTCCTCAAGACAAATATAGTCAGAAAAAAGTCCACCGAAACATACCAATTCACGAGACAAACAAAAAGTTTCCGAGAAGCGATATGGAAAAAGTGATGCAGCCGTCGTCCCTGCTAAGCGGAAACACGTTGAATTATCATGCTTCAAGCCCCCACCACTGGACGCTGATTCCAAAATTAAGCTGGCATATCTGGAGAAGCAGTTCCCATATCATTACTTTGAGAATCTAACTTTCTTACCCACGCTTGAGCCTATTTCTTCAAAGTGGGCAGATGAGGCTAAAGCAAAGATTGATGCAGTTGAGAAACAATACTCGGAGATGTACAAATATTCACGCAATCTCTCTAGAATCATTCGGGCCTTAATTACAGACGTTGATTCAATGAAAAAGGTTGCGGATTTCAATGAGAATGCCTTGAAAAATTTGGATAAGGACCTAGAAGACACACAGGCTCAACTCGTCATTGCTCAACGAGATGCCAACAACTTCAAACAGCAATTTGAGGAATTACAGAAGCGTTATCATGACTTGCTGGAATCTCATAGTCAAGAACGTTTGGAGTTAAAGAAACAAGTGGAAGACGCTAAGTCGGACAGTGTCAAAATGCAACTATCTTACAATAATCTTGAGCAAGAAAAGGCCGAGTTAGCGAGGAAAAATGCTGAACTGGAGAAAGAAATGCTGACTTGGAGTCCAAGTTAACGGAAGCCGAGAATAGGGCTGCCCTAGCTGAGGGGAATGTGGATAATGCCATTAAGTCTGCGAAAGAAACCCATAAACAGCTATCAGAGGCTCAGGAAGAATTGCACGATTGTGGCGAACTATTGATTGAATTCTTTGCACACATAATTCTTCATCGAAACATCTCTTGGATCGAAGACTATCCGACTACCTTAGTTCACCTATGGAGTCAAATCATCGAATGGGAGAAAGAGGAACTTAAGGTAGACTTCATTGATGAAGACAAACTTATGGAGAAGTATCTGATAGATGATGAATCGGCACGCCTGGCCGAGGGGCGTCGCCTCATTGCTGCTGCTATGGAGGAGGAGAAATGCCTGGCCAAACAAAAAGAATATCCTTGAAGTTGGTTCTTCTTCTGCTACCGCCGAAACTACTAAAGTTGAGGGATATGATCCCGAGAATCCAGGAATTCCTGAAGCGTCTCTTTTATCTCCTATACTCGAATCAGCGTCAAAGACGGTAGCCGCCCCAATTGAGAAATCATCAAAAGGTATTTCTACCTTTTCACCTCAATTTGTCAAGGCCGTCTCCACCTTTCATCACATCATTAGGCAATCGATCGAGGATCCTTTATTTTCTCCTGAGTTGATAACTGTTGCTTCTCATTCTATAGGTGCTGGATCAACCGAGAAAATTGATGTGCCTCGGGGAGCCTCTATTGGAGAAGAATCCATAGAAAAGGCTCAGGGAGGACAGGATAAGGGTACCTTCGTCGAATCCGAAAGGGGAGCTGAACCGTCTAAGACCGGCACTTCTCATGATGACGAAATGATAGATGCCTTGAAAGACGACGATGGTAATGAGGGGCACGAAGTAGATCCTGATGTGGCTATAATTGGGGATTCGATAAGTGCTGATGATGTAACTTTGGCTGAAATGAAAGCCGAACAAGACAAGCACATGCATCTGAAAGTCGAGGACTTAAACCTCGAAAGCCTTAAGCCCCTTGAAGTGGTGGATCCTGGATCGAGGTTAGTTGTTAAGCTTTCAACTAGGTCAATTACAGAAGAGTTTGCTAAAAAATATTCTCTTGATTCTATGTTCCGACCCCTTGGAAGAAATCTACTGATTCTGGTACTTCAACTAGAGAGAAGAAAAGGCCAAAGCGTCTCATGTCTGATGCTGAAAAAGAGGCTAGAATTGCTCTTATGGCTGCCAAAAAATCCAAGTCTGCTTCAAAGCCCAAGTGATAATGTGCTTTGTTTTATTTTATTTTAATATTCCACTGGTCCGCTGTTGTTGTAGTGAGTGCGGCCCTCGTGTCTTTTGCTTAGTCTTCCTGTATAAACTTACATATTTGTAAATAAAGTTGTTTGTTCCCTGCAATGTCTGATATCCATAAATTTTAACATTTAGGTAAAGATGCGCACAAACAGCATGTCAAATCACAGTTATATAGTACAGTCGTTATTAAGGGGAACATGTATACATATATATGCGCCCAATCAATCTTGGATAACTAATTAAGACTTATTCAAGATCGATTAAATTCAAAATTCAGCTGTCCCCGGTCCTCTGACGAGGCCATATTCCTTTTGTCATTGATGCCTATTCTTTCTAGCATCTTTATACTCTCCTGTCTCACAACCAGGTTAGAGTATTACTGAGGCGGTCTCTTATCGGGGTGCACCTTCATGCCTCAAGGGACGTCGTCTTCCCGTCCTTTATACTCTCTCTCGTTTCATGAGAGTTAGAGTTATGAATGTCGTCTTCCCAATCTTTGCATCTTATCATGCAAACGGTCATTTTGTTTGCTCCTGCACATGGGTTGTCTCCAATTTTTGAAATTTAGTTTTGTGTTTTGTGTTTCATTGTCATGACAGAATAATGGTTAAAGATATAAATAATGAAGAAAAATAAATGACACACGATATTTTTATAGTGGTTCAGCTAAGTCGTAGCCTACATCCACTTCATAATCCTTTGTTCATATAAACAAACTTTTTAAGGAAAGTCGTGCCTTTTTACATAGCTTATAAAAACAAAAAGGAAGCATTTTATATTTGGCTCAGATATTGTCGTAAGTGCTGAGCGTTCCAAGCTCTGGGAATCTCTTCACCATCAACGGTCGTTAGCTTGAATGCTCCTGTATCAAGCTTCCGTTGGATGGTGTATGGCCCTTCCCATTTTGGACCCAATTGGGTCGAAGGCGGGAAGACTCGCTTTAGTATTAGGTCTCCTGGTTCAAAGGTTTTGAAGCGAACTTTCCAGCCATAATAACGTGCTACTTGATGTCGATGTCTTGATGCACGCAAGTCTGCTTCATCTTTTTTTCTTCAACCATGTCAAGAGACTCTAGGAGCAGTGTTCTATTTGTCATTGGGTCATAGTATGCGACTCGATGAGAAGGGACTTCCAATTCTACCGGGATAACTACTTCTGACTCAAAGGAAAGTGAATAGGGAGTATGGCCGGTGGCCGTCTTAAAGGTTGTCCTGTAGGCCCATAGAGCTAGTGGCAACTCATCTACCCATTTGGCTTTGGCCCGCTCCAACCGCTTCTTGAGAATAGATTTAATGACCTTGTTTATTGCTTCGACCTGGCCATTTGACTGCGAGTGAGCTACAGCAATGTACTGTTTATCAATCTTGTACTTCTGGCAGAAGTTTCTGAATTCGATGCTATCAAACTATGTCCCATTATCAGTTATGATGGTCTTCGGTATCGCAAATCGATAGATAATGTTTCTGACCCCAAAACTGATCATCTTTCTTGCCGTGATCGTTGTTAAAGGTTCAGCTTCCACCCATTTCGCGAAATAGTCCACAGCGACGATCACGTACTTAGCTCCTCCTCTGGCAATAGGACCATGGGCTTACCATCGACTTGAGCTGAGTCGGAGGCGCTCTGGGAATCTTGGCAAATCTTTGACATCTGCCGCAGTGTCGTGAATAATCAGTCGTGTCTTTATTCACGGTAGGCCAAAAATATCCATACCGTAATACTTTGTTTGCTAGGGATTGTCCCCCGGTGTGGTCCCCACACTCACCTTCATGTACTTCTTGCAGTACACATTTGATGTCGTCGTGTGCGATACACCGTAGTAGGGGCATTGAAAACCCTTGGCGGTAAAGGATGTCGTCCTGTAAAACGTATCTTGCAGCCTTACATCTTACAGCTCGTCTTTCGTTCTTCCTCAACAGGATGGTTCCATCCCTGAGAAAATTCTTGATCGGTGTCATCCATGATTCTCTCACTGGTTCGATTTCCAAGGCTAGTTCCACTTCCATCAGGTCGAAACTCGGTGATTCCAAAACCTCTATCTGAACCATTTCAGTTTCTTTGGGATTATCAGAACTTGCTAGCTTTGCCAGCCGATCTGCTTTCTGATTTTCCATCCTCGGAAAATGCGTTATGTTGTAATGCTCCAAACTTCCCAGCAACTCCTTTACCTTTTTGAGATAAGCAACGAGTCGAGGCCCTTTAGCAATAAATTCCTCCCGAACCTGGCATACAACTATCTTGGAATTGCAACATATTTAATGTCTTCACTCCCAGTTCTTTGGCGAGTTCCAGCCCGACAATCAGGGCTTTGTACTCGGAATCATTATTGGTAGCAGCAAACTCTAATCATAATGCATAGTAAATAGATCGTCCTTCAGGAGTTATTAAAACAACTCCGGCACCGGACCTTCGATCATTTTTAGCTCCGTCCGAATACAGCTTCCACAGACTAAGCTCTATCTCTTGGTCCAAAGTAACTGCCTTGTCACCCACCGTTTCCTCTTCGGAAATTGTGAATTCAGCTATAAAGTCGGCCAATGCCTGCCCTCTTATTGATTTCCGTGGTTGAAAATTTAAATCAAATTGACTCAGCTCAATGTTCCATTTAAGTAACCGTCCCGATGCTTCCGGTTTTTGCAACACTTGTCTTAAAGGTTGATCGGTGTATACAACTATCGGATGAGCCTGAAAATAATGATGAAGCTTGCGGGAAGCAATCAGGAGGCTATAAGCAAGTTTTTCTATCTTTGGATAATTACGTTCTGCAGCAGCTAGCTTTTTGTTCACGTAGTATACAGGCCTCTGGACTTTATTCTCTTCACGTACCAATGTTGTACTGATGGCGTGAGATGATACCACTAGGTAGACAAACAAATCCTCATGTTCCATGGGTTTTGATAATATTGGAGGCTTTTCTGATAAGTCTAATGAATTCTGGAATGCTTCCACACAGTCGGGGGTCCACTCAAAATTTCGCTTTCCTCGTTTTATTAGATCGAAGAAAGGTACACACCTATCTGTAGCTTTGGAGATAAACCTGCTTAATGCAGCAACTTTTCCGGCTAAGCTTTGAACATCTTTGATCTTTCGTGGTTCTTCAATATCCCTTATTGCTGCTATTTGACTAGGATTTATCTCAATTTTTCGAGAACTCACGATAAACCCAAGGAATTTCCCAGATGCGACCCCAAACGAGCATTTTAGGGGGTTTAACTTCATTCCATACATTCGAAGAATATCAAACATTTCAGCTGAGTCCCTTGTATGGTCGGAAGATTGTTTAGACTTCAAAAGCATGTCATCCACGTAAACCTCCATGGTTTCCCCGATTTGATTATAGAACATGCGGTTGACCAAGCGCTGGTACATGGCCCCTGCATTCTTTAACCCAAATGGCATTACCACATAACAATATAACCCCAAGTCTGTATTGAAACTTGTATGCTCCCGATCTGGTATGTGCATGGGAATTTGATTGTACCCAGAATAGGCATCCATAAAGGATAAAAGCTCATGCCCAGCTATCGAATCTACCAGCTGATCAATTCTGGGAAGAGGAAAGTTATCCTTCGGGCAGGCCTTGTTCAAATCAGAGAAGTTAATACATGTACGCCACTTCCCGTTAGACTTTTTGACCAGGACAGGATTTGATATCCAGTCGAGATATTTTGAATCCTTAATGAATCCATTATCTTTTAGTTTCTCTACCTCTTCTTTCAAAGCTGCTGACCGCTCTGGGCCTAACATCCGTCTTTTCTGTTTGACTGGTGGGTGCTTTGGATTAATACATAAAGAGTGGCTCATAATGGCAGGCGAAATCCCACACATGTCAGCGTGAGTCCAGGCAAACACATCCAGATTTGCCCTTAAAAAATCAGCCAACTCTTTTGCTCAAACTGGATCTTGCTGCGAGCCGATCTTTAGTACTTATGTCGAATCTGTCTCATCAATAGGTATGCCTACTGTTATCTCGTTGGGAGTCGCCTTCCTATCCTCGGGTTCTTTATCCTCTCTGGGATCTATATTCTCGAGCACATCTAAGGGCGACTCTCTTGGGGCTAGACCCCTTAATTGCTATGCTTAGTTCTCCTTCGGAGGGGGAGAATCGTCCTTAGTTTCTATATTCAACCCCTTCATTAGCATCTTCAACTCCGTCATGTACAAGCTCATCCTGTAGCTTGGTCGCCTCTCATCACCCTAATTCCTGCGTCAATCGGGAATTTAAGCAGCAAGCACCAAGGTGCAATACATGCCCTGAACTCGACAAGGGCTGGTCGTCCTAGGAAGGCATTG
This sequence comes from Allium sativum, assembly GCA_030737875.1. Classification (NCBI taxonomy): domain Eukaryota; kingdom Viridiplantae; phylum Streptophyta; class Magnoliopsida; order Asparagales; family Amaryllidaceae; genus Allium; species Allium sativum. Next base: position 820,311,727 of record CM060909.1, read on the forward strand.
TAGGGTGACTCTACATCCAAAACTACAAATGGCAGGATCCTCACTCTCTGGCGATCTCCCTTCCCTAATGTCACTAGTAATTCTACGTAGCCCATCGGAGCCATCGACGCCCCGTTGAAGCCATGTATCCATCCTTCGCAGGGCATTAGATCTTTTGCTTCAAGTCTCATTTGTTCGAAAGCTTTCTTGAAGAGGATATTAACGGAGCTCCCATTATCCACCGACACTTTATGGACTAAAGCAGGGCCGATGGCCGTGGTAATTACCAGTGGATCTTCAGTTGGGGATTGAACTCCGGAATCATCTCTACTGCGGAATATGACGTCGTCTGACATTGTCTTTTGTTGTTTTACTAGAGTGATGTCTTCGAGGTTACTGCATTCTCCTACCTTAGAATGCTTGGCGGCGTTGACGTACTGATCCATCGCTTTGAAACTACGACCAACTAGGTGGGGTCCGCCTACAATGGTATTAATAAGATCCCCTTATCTTTCTGCTGGGCTGTGGGTTTTGAAGTAGGCTAGTTTTGGTTCGGGGCTTGTCCCCCTTGCCCCCTGTCCTTTGGGGCAACCTTGTACTCGTCTTACTTCCCTTCTTGTAGAAATCTTTCAACTATATCTCTCAAATGACGGCATTCGTGGGTGGAATGACCGTGGGTTCCATGAACAAACAAAACTTTCCCGTTGCGATCTCTTTTTTTTTTGCAGTGGAGTCTCTGGGTGGTGGTTTTTTGTACTGCAATATGCTATATGTATCCAAGTAAATATTTTCCAACGTATCACTTAACGACGTATAGTTTTATAAAGTCTGGAATCTGGGTCTTTTACTAGAGCTATTCCCTCGGTTCCTGTTCCTTCTATTGTCGTTCCCATTCTTGTTGCTATTACCTCTGCTCTGGTTGCCAACGTTTACTTCAACCTTCTCTGAACTGTCACCAGATTGTTTCACAGCAACATTGCTTTGGACACCTTCCCTCGAGGCCCCTTCGGACTTTCTCTTCCTATTTGCATGAGCTTATTCTCGCCTTAAGCGAATGTTAGCTTTTTCATAGAATAATTCTCTAGTAGGAGGCAGTTTCCTTGACAAGTAATCCCCGAATTCTGCGTCAGGGTCAACCGCTTTTATCAAGGCCATCATAATAGTGGGCTCATAAGGGTCACTAACTTCAGTGAAGGGCAGGTTGAAATGGTCTAAATATGACTTCAAAGATTCTCCTGCAGCCTGTTTAATCCGTGACAACTCTATGACGCTCTTGGACTTTCGGGCGTGAAGTCGAAACTGGTTCATAAAGCGCTCACTCAATTCTGTGAAATTTGATATCGACCGGGGAGGGAGTCGGGTGAACCACAATAACGCCACGTCTTCAGGATAAATTGGAAAGGCTTTGCATTTTACAACATCTGGAGCTGCTGCGGCATTCATGAACCATGCATACCTCATCAGATGTTGTCCTGGGTCCGTTCTTCCTGAATACCGATCCATCAGAGGCAAGTTGAACCGCCGAGGGAACTGGAAATCCAATATATCATCTGTGAAGGTGGTATGACTTCTCTCAATACCCTAGTCCTCATTAGTATACCGCCGGCTTTCGGACATAATTTGACGCACCATCGCCCATACATCGGCATTTGTTAATGTCTGCACCGGTTCTCCAGGTCTGATATTTGGATTGGCCCTAGGCTCCTGATTAGGGGATAACCTACTGTTTCTAGCGGCGGCCTCTCTACATTGCTCCCTACGCTCCCGGTCGATCTCAGGAGGGAGGGGCTGAAGAAGTTGTTGTTGCGTAGGATTAGTAATGTCAGGATCCTTGGGTAGAATGTGGGATCCACGCATGGGCAACAACATAGGCTCTTTTAAGCTTGGATCATCAGGCCCTAACGCACGAGCATAGTCTTCGCGGGATCCTAAAGATCCAAAAGTTAGCTGATCAAGATTCTGAGGTCGCTCTAGCGGTCTTCTTTCATGAGGACGTCCCTCATCTGAAGAAGATGAATCGTCTACAGCAAGGCGGCATGTTGGGGAAGGTGTCTTTTGCCTCCGGAGATCCTGGAGTTCCCTACTCATAGTGATCATGTTTTCTTGCATGCGAAGACTATCAGGCTTATAGGTTTCCAATGCCTCCTTAGTACTCTGGAGCATGTCAAGAAAGCGTGAAAAAACTCCTTGGGTGATGGGCACAGATGGGTCAAGCTGATCATTGGTCATAGCGGCTGGAATCGGAGCATTGGAGGGAGCTCGAGTAGAAATTCTAGCTTCATTCTGGTTCGGGTCGGATCAGAGCAAGGTAGTAGGACTGGACCGGTTCAGATGGGGGGAGCATGACACGACCCGAACTTCCACGTGAAGGAAAACGCGGATGGCGTTGAGTACAAGACAAAATAGAACGCATACGGAAGAACATTTCATTGTTATTACAACAATTCCATCAGAATACAAGAATATACAGAGTATAAATGAATAAATTACATTCGATAAATATCAGAGATTACAATAAATTACATAGCAGCGGAAAAATATACAAAACACAACTGAAAGTGATACACGGATACAGAGCTTTCCGAGCGTCGTTCCAGCTGTAAATCAGGATCCTGTGAATATAAATCTGCAAAACCGAAACTACTAGCTGCCCGTGCGGAAAATAGGGGCACCCAGAGTTTAGGTTAAAACAATAAACTCCAGGTCAGTCATGTGACTAGTGTGAGAACTAAGACAGTTATTAATATTGGTTTTAAAGTTAGGTAAATCGAGGGACCACGCCGTATAACACGGAACGGGTTTCCTCCCAAGAATACCAGTGCATTGAACAAACAGCGCAATGCTAAATAAAGAAAAATGAAGCTGTTATAAGACCCAGGTCCCATCACACAATGCAACGCAAGCCGGAGGATAGGGTTTTCCCTTATAACAGCCAAAGCATGCTTGATACGTTTAAAACACATTATTTAATACTATTATAGGTGTATAGTGTCAAAACAATTCCAATCATAAATATCAATCATAGGCGGCATAGCTACCATCTACTATGTCGCCATACTAGTTCTACAATTAAAACCGCAATACACATATTGGAAATTGGATTTCCGTCATGAGTCGAGGCAAGGGGCAAGCTCCTCTCCGCTTCGAGACACTCTAGAAAATGCTCAGGACTACGCACTCTGGGCAGCCACTGGATCGGTTGGGCCGGTCCTCTCTTACGTTTGAGGATTAGTTATTCCTGAACACACGTTTCCCGGTCCTTAAAGACCTATAATCGAGGCGCCTCATTCCAACAACCACAAAGGTAAAAAGTATATAAATGTCAGGGCTGGTAAGTCACTGACACCACCAAAGCTAGAAAGAAACGTCATGTTCTCCCAACGGTCCGTATCCCATTTTTAACTCATATCGATGTGTAAGGCTCGCGAATTCACGTTATACACAAAGCTGCCACGTAGGTTGTGCTTTGATCATCCACCACAAGACTTTGCTTTTCAACAGAAGCCTTGATCCATGCAACTCAGCATGCCACACAGGCAATTCATGCCATGCGATTGATATCTATCGATATATAACCTCTAAGCTCGTACGTCTCAGAGAAGGGCGTTAAGCAAGAGAATAAATTCTCCGCCGCCAAACAGATATATATTTAACAGAAATCAATCAACACGGAATAAAATCCAATGTCAGACACACAATCCATTTACAAGTTCGTTCTGGGTCTGAACGAAACCGAAGGCACTTTCCTCGCATATCCATCGATCTCCAAGTACGTCTGGACGACCACCAACTAATTCCCTCATCTTGGGTGTACAACCCAATCAAGATCATCAGTAATCACCCAAACGATGTGAAGACTTCCGGTCTTCAATCACCGTCTTCATCTTCGACATATCGTCGAATCGGTTATTCAAAATGGGTATAAACCCGGCCTTTCCGAACAACCCGCGTATATTAAAAACAAATGATACACAAACACAACATACGCCTCATTCCAATTCATTAGTCACTAACCGTAAATCAACAAGAGAGCAATTCCCCAAATATTAACCCCGAAGGCCGAAACCAACATCAGATCAATACCCAGGAAACCATTCTTCTTAACTAACCTACAACTAGTTTCTAAATTCCACATTCTTAGGGAAAGGTTCCCATTAATTTTATCCAAGATAAATTCTTTAAGATTTATCCTTTAATCTTCCTTTGGATGTCGTTTCAAACCAAATTATGGTTTTCCCAACTAGTCGAGATTAGCGAACCACACCGAAGTAATTATTTATTTTATTTCCCAATCCCAACCTATTCATCCCATGGAGAAAAACTGGTAATACTCCATATCTAACACCACGATGTTATCGGTAAAATTAATTACCATTCCACGTTCAAATCTATTTAAAGATTTAACTATCGCTTTGGAGCAAAACTGGTGATACTCCATTCTCGCTCACTTTCTAAAGTTGATAATTTAAAATTATCAATTCACATTTCAATCTAATTGAAGATTCATTAAAACTCCTTTTACTGGGTTAAAGAACTAATGTCTTTTAAAACACAGTTCACGACAAACCCAAATCACATTCTATTTATTATCGGGTTAAAGAATAAGTGTTATTTAAAATACCCTTCACGATAAACCCACAGATCAATTCTATTTAAAACCCATTTCAAATCCAATTTATTTATTTAAAATATATGGGTTTTAATTTTAGTTCAAAACTAGTTCATTTCGATAAAAATCTATTTTTATCTTTTCAAATATGGAGTTTTTCATCCCAATTTTTCCCAAATCATTTCTTATGATTTTACACAAATTATTGCTATTTTTAATAATTTTATCAAGGCCCGTACAGTCGATTTCCAACAATGGCCATCGAACTGCACTTACAGCGACCTTTTCCAAATTTGATTTGGACGTATCTCCAAATCCAACTGTTAGATTTTGAATTTCTAATATTCGTTAGAAAGCTCTTTTCGATACGAACCTAACGGTTCCGGTTTTAGGAGAATCCGACAGTCGGATCTCCCGTAATGTCCGTTCGAAGTTAATGGTCGAAATTCGGGAACTGCCGCGGCGCGGCGCGTTCTATTCAAGCCGTTATATTATATATATAATATATATTTCGTCGATTACTATTTAAAAACGAATTTTATAAATAGTTTTGAATTCATTTCAAAAAAATTTTAACCTTTATTTCAAATTCAAATCAAAATTGAATTTTCTATCATAAATCCTTTTTACTTTCACTTCTACTTGATTTCAACTCAAATCGATTTTAATTCGATTCGAATTCATTTCATTTTCTATTCAATTTAAATTCAATTCGTTTTCTATTCAATTTGAATTCAATTCGTTTTCTATTCAATTTGAATTCAATTCGTTTTCTATTCAATTCGAATTCAAATTTCTTTTCTATTCAATTCAAATCAAATTCGTTATATATTCAATTGAAATTAAATTCGTTTTCTAATTAAATCAAATTTAATTCGTTTTCTATTCAAATCAAATTCAATTCAAATGTAATCGATATAAATATCGTTCGCGTCAAAATAGCGCATCTCTAATCAACACGGCTTTATATATTTCAATAATTCCGTTATTCTATTCAACAAATGAATATTTATTCTATTCAATACGTGAATCTATATTTTCGTCAACACATGACTAATCTCAACGGATGAGTATGGTCAACACATGAACCTTTATTTTATAAAGATAAAGATGTAAATTTTATTGTTAAAATATTTTGTTCAACACATGACTAATCTCAACGGATGAGTACAGTCAACACATGAACCTTTATTTTATAATATTCTTTACCTTCTAAATTGGAATGAGGCCCAATCAATTACCATATAAAGTTAATTATATGGATTCCATTCAATACATGTATATAATAGCAACGATACATAGTCAACCATCATCCAAAGTGCACTACACTGTATAAGCATCAAATATAGATATCTAACGCTTATAACAGCCTGTCAATCAATCGATCGACATACAACTAATTATTGGGATTAGTGTATGTCATATATTATCCGAATACCCGTGTGGGGTTTCAAACAATCAAACACAGATTTTATTCGTGCAGTTGGGCGATGTGTAAAATTTATCGTCCCAATCAATGTCCTTCAAATAGGTGTACACAAACAAACCGTCCGGTTTGTAAATGAATATTTATTTATTCACATTCACATTAAAAATTATATTTTTAACGATAAAATAGTTTATTTTAACACATGAATTTTCATTCAGTTCATTTACAAAATAAAAATGATATTTTCATTTTTCTAACTTATTTTAGAAAATTTCGGCGGCATAACGGCACGATACTAGAAACGGGACAAGGCCTAGCCTTATCCCCGGTCTAGTGAAGGCCCACGCCATTCACACATCAATCAAATCCATTCCATTTCACCAAACAATTCAATTCAAACCAAATAAACTAACCAACTACACAACCAAACAATTTAACAAACAAGCCATCCATGGTCTGTGGATGACGGGTGTCGGGTGCTGCTAAGCACCGTCTGCATCCTAGTATATATATAACTAGTAAAAGAAATTGAAGAGTGAGAAGTTCTCACAAATAGCTATTCCAACTCCACGACAATTCATTTATAGAAATCTTCGTCGTGCTCGCCTTTTGTCACTTTTGCTGCCCGTAGCCACTACATATATAAAAATCGAATTTTTACATCACTATTCAATATATAAAAATCGAATTTTTACTTCGCTATTCAATATATAAAAATCGAATTTTTACTATGCTATTCAATATATAAAAATCGAATTTTTACTATGCTATTCAATATATAAAAATCGAATTTTTACTATGCTATTCAATATATAAAAATCGAATTTTTATAACCACACTATATGGATAAAAATTCTATTTTTACATCGCTACTATATAGATAAAATTCTATCTTTACATCGCTATTTTCTATATAAAGATTTCGCCTTTTCCATTTCAAAAACCTAATCTTTTCTATTTTAAAAATCTAATCTTTTCTATTTTAAAAATCTAATCTTTTCTATTTTAAAAATCTAATCTTGTCTATTTTAAAAATCTAATCTAAGGCAAGATCATATCTTTACATCTATAAAAATCAAACCTTTTTGTATTTGAAAATATAAACTTTTTATATTCAAACCATATGTATATAAAAAAAACTTATCTTTATATAATAAAATCTTATTTATATATAATAAATAAAGTAAATAAACAAAATCAGAATTTTTCTAACTAATTAAAACAAGTAAAACTAAATAAATAAAATAAAAAAAAACGAAATAACTCACTGTATTTCCGTTCAGATGGTGGTGGAGGGGGGAAACTGGCGCTCGCGCTGAGGTTGGTCGGAGGAGGGGAGTTCGTGGCGCGGAGGTGGCAAATCCGGTAGAGGCGGCGTCCAGGGTGGAGGTTCTTCGCGATTTGGGCTAGGGCTTCTCGCGCCGGAGGGAGAAGGAGAAGAGGGGTACGGAGCTGAGGGGGTAAGAGCGCCGGTCGGGGAGCGGTGGCGCGACCATCGCCTGGGGCGGCGGACTTCGAGAACGTCGATCAGTTATCCGGGTTTTTTTTTCTTTATTTCTTATTTCGGTTTTGACAGTTCTGAAGAGGGAAGGGGGGGTTAAGGGAAAAGGGGTTTTAATTTTATTATTATTTTATTATTTATTTTCTCCAAAGAGTTGACTTTTTCATACGACCTCTAAACGAGGCCCACCGCCTGTCGTCCCTAGCTAATTACCCCCATTCCGAACATAATGGGATATGTATCGTAGGCTGATTTGATCGTTACAACCAGTTTCCGTTAAAATCAACATATAACTCTATATATTGAATTTGAACGCGCATTTCAATTTACTGGGGTCACATACTAACTCGAAAAATTCCAGAAAAATATTTTCTAGCTTTGTGTTGACGATACGGTCCTAACAAAACTAGTTTCGTCGAATTCTAAGACCGTTAGAAAAATGGCCAATTTCCAGTCGATTAAAATCAACTGAAAATGGTCAATCGCATTTTCCTTTGCCACGCTCACATATTGATTCGAAAAATTATGAAATTTGGAATCTAGCAATAATTTGACATCACTGACCCAAAAAAAGTGGTTTCGTCGAAATCCGAGGTCGTTTGCAAAATTCCCATTTTTAAGGGCCTGAATTCCATAGTGACTATTCAGAATTTTCAACTGGACATATCTTTTGATTCCCGCTATGAAATTTCAATCTTTCAGATTCGTTGGAAAGATATTCACAAATAGATCCTAATGTTTTTGGTTTCACTAAAATCCGGTTTTTTTTGCACCCGGTACATTCAATTGAAGTTTGAAATCAAATTATCGAACTACCGCGCCATTTTCAATTCCTTTTTATAATTATATATAATTATTTATATTCTAACGACGGCGTATATAATATATACGTTCGAATTCTATTCAAAGTAATTTTCTCGTCAATATTATTTAAAATAATTCATTTTAAATGTTCAGAATTCGTTAAATTGCCAAAATAAATTTTTTAAATTGGCTCGCATTTCCGGGTTATTACAGAGCAAGTGACCTCAACGTCTTCTGATCGGCTCGGATCGGAGTGACCAGCTCGGATCGGATCTTCCTGACCGGAGTGGCCTGCTCCAGAGTCTGGCCCACATGACCTTGTCAATACCATGGCTTGTTGATTCCCTCTAGCGCCTTGCACTTCTTTTCCTTTCATTTTGGCCATAGTGTTCAATTCTTCAATGGTTCACCAAAAGGTACTTAAAGATGTCAAAAACAGAGGATTAACTTCTTTAAACTTTGAAGGTCCAAATAGTAGAATGATAATCCCAAAAAGCGAAGAATTTAAAGATTTCTTAATGAAAGCACCAAAATGTTAGATCCAAAATTGGCTCTAACTCCCAAACTAACAATAATTCTATTGAAATGAAATCAAAATCGACGAAAACACACAATTTATAGTGGTTCGGCGTTAAATAGCCTACGTCCACTTTCTTCTCTTTGGATTGATGTCTTGAATGCGAGTACAACAATGATTTTCACTCAATTCTCCCTTATCTAATACATTGATTCACTCAATTTCCTTCACAATATGATTCAAAAGATGATTCTATTCTGAACAAGTTGATGAAATTCGGATAGTAAAGGAGTTTGAGTTCTGAAAATGCCAAAAGATCCTTCCAAATGCCTCTTGATGGTGTATTTATAGGTGAGAAATGCTCCTGGGATGGCTCCGGTTCGGATCCACGTGGCTTCCATTCCATCACTTGCGGGTTCAGATATCACAAGATGGTTCCAGCACATTGAGCTAGTGGATGAACGTGGGAACGTGGCATTCTAACCGCTCCTAACTTTAAGGGAACATGGATGTGATAGTTGCAGTTCTGAGTACATGGGTTCGGATCGGAGTTGTGACGGCCGGGAATTTCGCTCGATCCGAATCAGTCGTTAAACCGATCTGGACCGTTCGAAACTCCTGATCGTTTGAGAACAGGACAAATCAGAACACAAACAGAAGACCATTTCATTGCTATTACAACAATTTCATCAGATACAAGAATATACAGAGTATAAATGAATAAATTACATTCGATAAATATCAGAGATTACAATAAATTACATAGCAGCGGAAAAATAATACAAAGCACAACTGAAGGTGATATACGGATACAGAGCTTTCCGGATATCATTCCAGCTGTAAACCAGGATCCTGTGAATATAAATCTGCAAAACCAAAACTACTAGCTGCCCGTGCGGAAAATAGGGGCACCCAGAGTTTAGGTTAAAACAATAAACTCCAGGTCAGTCATGTGACTGGTGTGAGAACTAAAACGGTTATTAATCTCTATTTTCAAAGTTAGGTAAATCAAGGGACCACGCCGTATAACACGGAACGGGTTTCCTCCCAAGAATACCAGTGCATACAACAACAGCGCAATGCTAAATAAAGAAAAATGAAGCTGTTATAAGACCCAGGTCCTATCACACAATGCAACGCAAGCCGAGGGATAGGGTTTTCCCTTATAACAGCCAAAGCATGCTTGATACGTTTAAAACAAATCATTTGATACTATAATAAGTGTATAGTGTCAAAACATTTCAATCATAAATATAAATCATAGGCGGCATAGCTACCATCTACTATGTCGCCATACTAGTTCTACAATTAAAGCCGAATTACACGTATTGGAAACTGGATTCCGTCATGAGTCGAGGCAAGGGGCAAGCTCCTCTCCGCGTTCGAGACACTCTAGCAAATGTCTCAGGACTACACACTCTGGGCAATCCTGGGATCCTCCAAGGTCGGTCCTCACTTACGTTAGAGGATTGGCAATTCCTGAACACACGTTTCCCGGCCCTATAGGACCTATAATCGAGGCGCCTCGCATCCAAACCACAAAGGTGAAAAGTATATAAATGTCAGGGCTGGTAGGTCACTGACACCACCCATAGCTAGAAAGAAACGTCGTGCACTCCTTGGGTCCTCATCCCGTTTTTGACTCATACCGAGGTGTGAGGCTCGCGAATCCACGCTATACACAAAGCTGCCACGTAGGCCGTGCTTTGATCATCAACCACAAGACTTTGCTTTTCAACAGAAGCCTTGATCCATGCAACTCAGCATGCCACACAAGCAATTCATGCCATGCGATTGATATCTATCGATATATAACCTCTAAGCTCGTACGTCTCAGAGAAGGGTGTTAAGCAAGAGAATAAATTCTCCGCCGCCAAACAAATATATATTTAACAGAAATCAATCAACACAGAATAAAATCCAATGTCAGACACACAATCCATTTACAAGTTCGTTCTGGGTCTGAACGAAACCGGAGGCACTTTCCTCGCATATCCATCCATCTCCAAGTACGTCTGGACGACCACCAACTATTTCCATCCTCTTTGGGTGTACAGCCCAATCAGGATCGTCAGTAGTTACCCAAACGATGTGAAGACTTCCGGTCTTCAGCCGCCGTCTTCATCTTCGACGTATCGTCGAATCGGTTATTCAGAATGGGTGTAAACCCGGACTTTCCGAACAACCCGCGTATATTTAAAAACAAATGTTACACAAACACAACATACGCCTCATTCCAATTCATTAATCACTAACCGCAAATTAGCAAGAGAACAATTTCCCAAATATTAACCCCGAAGGCCGAAACCAACATCAGATCAATACCCAGGAAACCATTCTTCTTAGCCAACCTACAGCTAGTTTCTAAATTCCACATTCTTAGGGAAAGGTTCCCATTAATTTTATCCAAGATAAATTCTTTAAAATTTATCCTGTAATCTTCCTTTGGATGTCATTTAAAACCAAATTATGGTTTTTCCAACTAGTCGAGATTAGCGAACCGTAACGAAGTAATTATTTATTTTATTTCCCAATCCCAACCTATTCATCCCATGAAGCAAAACTGGTAATACTCCATATTTATCACCGTGGTGTTATCGGTAAAATTAATTACCATTTCACGTTCAAATCTAATTAAAGATTTAACTATCGCTTTGGAGCAAAACTGGTAATACTCCATTCCCGCTCATTTCTAAATTTGATAATTTAGATTATAGATTCACATTTCAATCTAATTGCAGATTCATTAAAACTCCTTTTACTGGGTTAAAGAACTAGGTGTTATTTAAAACACAGTTCACGATAAACCCATTTCAAATTCAATCAAATATATTAGAAATTCGATTATTTAAAACCCCTTTTTAAATCTAATTCATTTATTTAAAAATAATTGGGTTTTAAATTTAGTTCAAAACTAGTTCATTTCGATAAAAACCCATTTTTATCTTTTCCAATATGGAGTTTTTCATCCCAAATTTTCCCAAATCATTTCTTATGATTTTACACAAATTATTGATATTTTTAATAATTTTATCAAGGCCCGTACAGTCGATTTCCAACAACGGCCATCGAACTGCACTTACATCGACCTTTTCCAAATTTGATTTGGACGTATCTCCAAATCCAACCGTTAGATTTCAAATTTCTAATGTTCGTTAGAAAGCTCTTTTCGATACGAACCCAACGGTTCCGGTTTTAGGAGAATCCGACGGTCGGATCTCCCGTAATGTCCGTTTGAAATAAATGGTCGAAATTCACGAACTACCGCGGCGCGGCGCGTTCTATTCAGGCCATTATATTATATATATATAATATATATAATATATATTTCGTCACGAATTTTATAAATAGTTTTGAATTCGTTTCAAAAACAATTTCAACTTCCATTTCAATTCAAATCAAAATTGAATTCTTCTTTATAAATTCGTTTTAAAATTCATTTCTATTCAATTCAAATTTCAATTCAATTTGAATTCATTTCAATTCGCTTTCAATTCAATTTGAATTAGTTTTCAATTCAATTTGATTCGAAATCGTTTTATATTCAATTCATTTTGAAATCGTTATATATTCAATTCATTTCGAAATCGTTATATATTCAATTCATTTCGAAATCGTTATATATTCAATTCATTTCGAAATCGTTATATATTCAATTCATTTCGAAATCGTTATATATTCAATTCATTTCGAAATCGTTATATATTCAGTTCATTTCGAAATCGTTATATATTCAGTTCATTTCGAAATCGTTATATATTCAATTCATTTCCGTTTTAAAATAAAAAACGAATGTAATCGATATAAATATCGTTCGCGTCAACATGGCGCATCTCTAATCAACACGGCTTTATATATTCCTTTATTCTATTCAACAAATGAATATTTATTTTTGTCAACACGCGACTAATCTCAACGAATGAGTACTGTCCACGTGTGACTATTTTTGTTAAATTATTTCGTTCAACACATGACTAATCTCAACGGATGAGTACAGTCAACACATGAACCTTTATATTATATTGATAAAGATGTAATTTTTATTATAAAAATATTTCGTTCAACACATGACTAATCTCAACGGATGAGTACAGTCAACACATGAACCTTTATATTATATTATTCTTTATCTTCTAAATTGGAATGAGGCCCAATCAATCACCATATAAAGTTAATTATATGGATTTTCATACAACACATGTATATAATAGCATTGAAAGATAATCAACCATCAACCAAAGTGCACTACACTGTATAAGCATCAAATATAGATATCTAACGCTTATAACAGCCTGTCAATCAATCGATCGACATATTAAATCAATCAGGATGAGTGAACTTCATATTTCATCCCAACACCCGTGTGGGGTTTCAAACAATCAAACACAGATTTTATTCGTGCAGTTGGGCGATGTGTAAAATTTATCGACCCAATCAATGTCATTCAAACAGGTGTACATAAACAAACCGTCCGGTTTGTAAATGAATATTTATTTATTCACATTCACTATATTCATATTCACGTTAAAAATTATATTTTTAACGATAAAACATTTTATTTTAACATATGAATTTCTATTCAGTACATTCTTTAAATAAAATGATATTTTTATTTTCTAACCTATTTTAGAAAATTTCGGCGGCATAACGGCACGATACTAGAAACAGGACAAGGCCTAGCCTTATCCCCGGTCTAGTGAAGGCCCACGCCATTCACACATCAATCAAATTCACCAAACAACCAAATTCAAATCAAATCATCTAACTAATTTATGCAACCAAACAAACAAGTCCATGGTCTGTGGACGATTGTGTCGGGTGCTACTAAGCACCGTCTGCATCCTAGTATATATATATAATTAGAAAATGAAATTGAAAGGTGAGAAATTCTCACAGATAGCTATCCAATCATTTTGACTCTTCATCGACAGAAATCTTCATCTTTATCGCATCTTCGTCATCTTCGTTGCCCGTAGCCACTACATATGTAAAAATCGAATCTTTACTTCGCTATTCAATATATAAAAATTATATTTTTACTATGCTATTCAATATATAAAAATCGAATTTTTATTATGCTATTCAATATATAAAAATCGAATTTTTATTATGCTATTCAATATATAAAAATCGAATTTTTATTATGCTATTCAATATATAAAAATCGAATTTTTATTTCGTTGCCATATAGATAAAAATTCAATTTTTACTTTGTTATTCTCTATATAAAGGTCTCGCCTTTTCAACTATAAAGATTTCGCCTTTATAAAAATATCATTATAAAAATCACATCTTTATTTTGCTACACATAGAAAGATGCTATTTTTAATATCTCAATCATGTAAAAATTATATTTTTAATCCTCTACACAAACAAAAATCATATTTTTACACCTTCTACATAATAAAGATTACATTCATACAACTTTAAAAATATAAAAATCATATTTTTACGCCTTCTAGATAGTAAAGATTATATTTTTAATACTTTAAAAATATATAAATCATATTTTTATATCGTTCTTTACATTAGAAAAATCCGAGCTTTTCAAAAATAAAAATCGTATCTTTACCACTTAAAAAAAAAATCGAATCTTTATTTTCTTTTCTAAAAGTCAAATCCTTATACAATTAAAGATCCTCTTTCCTTTCATACATATATAAAAATTATATCTTTCCTTATGTAAAAATCTCACCTTTATGTAATTAAAAATCTCTCCTTTTCCTTTCTAAAAATCATAACTTTATATGTAAAAACCGCATTTTATCTCGTTATTACTTATGCAAAAATCGCATATATACTTTTTCAAACTATTCCATATTAAAAGTCAGATTTTTGTTTAGTTACTAAGTTAATTAAACTAATTACATAACAACAACCAAATAAATAAAAGTAGAAACTTACTGCGGAAGGCGCAGGAGGACGGAGAAGGCGCGTTGTCGATGTGGGCCAGGGCTGTAGGTCGCGGTGGTGTGGGTATAGGGAGGAGGCGGGTGTCTGACGTGGGCGCATAAGTCGAGGGAGGCGGGGATTGGAGCAGGCAGTGGAGGTGGGGAAGGCGGGTCGCGTCAGGTGGGCCAGGGGCTGGGCGCGTCGGGATTTAGGGTTGGAGGGGGGGGGGGGGGGAATTGGGGTTTTCTGGTTCGCGGAGGAATTGAGAGGGAGGAAGAGGGATCGGGGAAGAGGCGGAGGCGGGTTGGGCGGCTGGGGGACCGGAGCGGTGGTGGGTGGCGATGGGTGACGGGCGCGCCTCCGTCCATTTTTTTTTATTCTGTGAATTCGATTGAAAATGAAAAGGGGGAGGGCCAAAGCGAGATTAAGGGGAAGAAAGGTTTTTTTATTTTCTAAAAAGTTGACTTTTACATACGACCTCTAAACGAGGCCCACCGCCTGTCGTCCATAGCGTTTTACCCCCATTCCGAACACAATGGGATATGCATCGCAAGCTGATTCGGCTGTTACAATCAGTTTCCATTACATTTACATTTAAATCACTATATTGAATTTTAAACGTACATTTCAAATTACCGGGGTCACATACTAACTAGAAAAATTCCTGAAAAATATTTTCTAGCTTCGTATTGACGATACGGTCCTAACAAAACTAGTTCCATCGAATTCAGAGACCGTTAGAAAAATGGCCATTTTCCAGTCGATTAAAATCAACTGAAACTGGTCAAACGCGTTTTCCTTTGCCACGCTCACATATTGAATCGAAAAATTATGAAATTTGGAATCTAGCAATAATTTGACATCACGGACCCAACAAAACTGGTTTCGTCGAAATCCGAGGTCGTTTGCAAAATATCCATTTTAAGGGCCTGAATTCCATAGCGACTATTCAGAATTTTCAACTGGACATATCTATTGATTTCCGCTATGAAATTTTGATTTGTCGGATTCGTTGGAAAGATATTATCAATTAGATCCTAATGATTTTGGTTTCACTAAAATCCGGATTGTTTTGCACCCGGTACATTCAATTGAAGTTTGAAATCAAATTATCGAACTACCGCGCCATTTTTAATTCTATTTATAATTATGTATATAATTATTTATATTCTAACGACGACGCGTATAATATATACGTTCGAATTATATTCAAAATAAATTTCTCGTCGTTTTTATTTAAAATAATCTATTTTAAATATTCGAAATTCGCTAAAATTGCCAAAATAAAAATTTTAAACTGGCCCAGAATTTTCCGGGTTATCACAATCTCCCCCACTTAAAACTTTTCGTCCTCGAAAAGGAACAAAGTCGAAAATGGTTTGATTAATCAACTCTACGTTCGATCTGGCTTGCATTCTCCAACTTTTCAGTTTCTGAGAATTTTCAAAGTTTCAAAAATTTGGCTAACACCCTAAATTTTCGAAAAATTTCGCCATAACCTCCCCTGTACCGAGAGCATCGGGGAATTTCAAATAGCTTCCCCGGTTCTTCTAATCTCAAAAAGAAAAAGAAAAAGCCAAGCGGCTAGCCAATAGGCTCATAAAATCATCATCACCCAAACAAAACAGTAAATTATGTAGTAAACATGTACCTATTTGTCGGGCAAACAAATTTTATTCTCTGGCTCTAGCCTCCTTGCTATGACCTGTTCAATGATATATATGTATATGCAAGCAAATGCGACCAATTTTCAATACAAATCAATATTTGATTCAATTAGGCATAATGGTTCAAAATTAGCAAACAAATAAACAAACAACACAAACATCAATCAATTAGTGAATTAGAGTTTCAAATTCATAATTTTGATACATATACAGAAAATCATGTTTTTGATGCCAATTCACAACAATGTGTTCTAACTATGTATAAGTTTTGGTTCTCACACCAGTCTAATGGAAATATATAGATATCACACCTTCGAAACACGAACATAAATCTTGGTGATGGAGCTCCATCATCAAAATCATCTCCGAGCGACTAGAGTGTGATTCTATATCTATCCAGTATATTAAAACTTCGAATATACGTTCATGACGCGTATATACAAAACCTTTATATATTGGATTGTCCATATTCAATATAAATAAATATTCAAATACGTATAAAACGATTTAAATTTTCAAAACAAAAATTGTTTTCATTTGAAAAATATACTCTTCGCACTCGTTCTAGGATACTACTGATCCTATCTCTAACGAGTCATTCTAATTGGATACTACTAATCCAATATCTGATGAATTCTTTCGTACGGTTCTAATGTGTCTTGTTCTCGAGCTCTGTAAACCAAAGCTCTGATACCAAAATGTGACGGCCGGGAATTTCGCTCGATCCGAATCAGTCGTTAAACCGATCTGGACCGTTCGAAACCCCTGATCGTTTGAGAACAGGACAAATCAGAACACAAACAGAAGAACATTTCATTGCTATTACAACAATTTCATCAGATACAAGAATATACAGAGTATAAATGAATAAATTACATTCGATAAATATCAGAGATTACAATAAATTACATAGCAGCGGAAAAATAATACAAAGCACAACTGAAGGTGATATACGGATACAGAGCTTTCCGGATATCATTCCAGCTGTAAACCAGGATCCTGTGAATATAAATCTGCAAAACCAAAACTACTAGCTGCCCGTGCGGAAAATAGGGGCACCCAGAGTTTAGGTTAAAACAATAAACTCCAGGTCAGTCATGTGACTGGTGTGAGAACTAAAACGGTTATTAATCTTTATTTTCAAAGTTAGGTAAATCAAGGGACCACGCCGTATAACACGGAACGGGTTTCCTCTCAAGAATACCAGTGCATACAACAACAGCGCAATGCTAAATAAAGAAAATGAAGCTGTTATAAGACCCAGGTCCTATCACACAATGCAACGCAAGCCGGGGGATAGGGTTTTCCCTTATAACAGCCAAAGCATGCTTGATACGTTTAAAACAAATCATTTGATACTATAATAAGTGTATAGTGTCAAAACATTTCAATCATAAATATAAATCATAGGCGGCATAGCTACCATCTACTATGTCGCCATACTAGTTCTACAATTAAAGCCGAATTACACGTATTGGAAACTGGATTCCGTCATGAGTCGAGGCAAGGGGCAAGCTCCTCTCCGCGTTCGAGACACTCTAGCAAATGTCTCAGGACTACACACTCTGGGCAATCCTGGGATCCTCCAAGGCCGGTCCTCACTTACGTTAGAGGATTGGCAATTCCTGAACACACGTTTCCCGGCCCTATAGGACCTATAATCGAGGCGCCTCGCATCCAAACCACAAAGGTGAAAAGTATATAAATGTCAGGGCTGGTAGGTCACTGACACCACCCATAGCTAGAAAGAAACGTCGTGCACTCCTTGGGTCCTCATCCCGTTTTTGACTCATACCGAGGTGTGAGGCTCGCGAATCCACGCTATACACAAAGCTGCCACGTAGGCCGTGCTTTGATCATCAACCACAAGACTTTGCTTTTCAACAGAAGCCTTGATCCATGCAACTCAGCATGCCACACAGGCAATTCATGCCATGCGATTGATATCTATCGATATATAACCTCTAAGCTCATACGTCTCAGAGAAGGGCGTTAAGCAAGAGAATAAATTCTCCGCCGCCAAACAGATATATATTTAACAGAAATCAATCAACACAGAATAAAATCCAATGTCAGACACACAATCCATTTACAAGTTCGTTCTGGGTCTGAACGAAACCGGAGGCACTTTCCTCGCATATCCATCCATCTCCAAGTACGTCTGGACGACCACCAACTATTTCCATCCTCTTGGGTGTACAACCCAATCAGGATCGTCAGTAATTACCCAAACGATGTGAAGACTTCCGGTCTTCAGCCGCCGTCTTCATCTTCGACGTATCGTCGAATCGGTTATTCAGAATGGGTGTAAACCCGGACTTTCCGAACAACCCGCGTATATTTAAAAACAAATGTTACACAAACACAACATACGCCTCATTCCAATTCATTAGTCACTAACCGCAAATTAGCAAGAGAACAATTTCCCAAATATTAACCCCGAAGGCCGAAACCAACATCAGATCAATACCCAGGAAACCATTCTTCTTAGCCAACCTACAGCTAGTTTCTAAATTCCACATTCTTAGGGAAAGGTTCCCATTAATTTTATCCAAGATAAATTCTTTAAAATTTATCCTGCAATCTTCCTTTGGATGTCATTTAAAACCAAATTATGGTTTTTCCAACTAGTCGAGATTAGCGAACCGTAACGAAGTAATTATTTATTTTATTTCCCAATCCCAACCTATTCATCCCATGAAGCAAAACTGGTAATACTCCATATTTATCACCGTGGTGTTATCGGTAAAATTAATTACCATTTCACGTTCAAATCTAATTAAAGATTTAACTATCGCTTTGGAGCAAAACTGATAATACTCCATTCCCGCTCATTTCTAAATTTGATAATTTAGATTATAGATTCACATTTCAATCTAATTGCAGATTCGTTAAAACTCCTTTTACTGGGTTAAAGAACTAGGTGTTATTTAAAACACAGTTCACGATAAACCCATTTCAAATTCAATCAAATATATTAGAAATTCGATTATTTAAAACCCCTTTTTAAATCTAATTCATTTATTTAAAAATAATTGGGTTTTAAATTTAGTTCAAAACTAGTTCATTTCGATAAAAACCCTTTTTTATCTTTTCCAATATGGAGTTTTTCTTCCCAAATTTTCCCAAATCATTTCTTATGATTTTACACAAATTATTGATATTTTTAATAATTTTATCAAGGCCCGTACAGTCGATTTCCAACAACGGCCATCGAACTGCACTTACAGCGACCTTTTCCAAATTTGATTTGGACGTATATCCAAATCCAACCGTTAGATTTCAAATTTATAATGTTCGTTAGAAAGCTCTTTTCGATACGAACCCAACGGTTCTGGTTTTAGGAGAATCCGACGGTCGGATCCTTCGTAATGTCCGTTTGAAATAAATGGTCGAAATTCACGAACTGCCGCGGCGCGGCGCGTTCTATTCAGGCCATTATATTATATATATAATATATATAATATATATTTCGTCGATTTCTATTCAAAACGAATTTTATAAATAGTTTTGAATTCGTTTCAAAAACAATTTCAACTTCCATTTCAATTCAAATCAAAATTGAATTCTTCTTTATAAATTCGTTTTAAAATTCATTTCTATTCAATTCAAATTTCAATTCAATTTGAATTCATTTCAATTCGCTTTCAATTCAATTTGAATTCGTTTTCAATTCAATTTGATTCGAAATCGTTTTATATTCAATTCATTTTGAAATCGTTATATATTCAATTCATTTCGAAATCGTTATATATTCAATTCATTTCGAAATCGTTATATATTCAATTCATTTCGAAATCGTTATATATTCAATTCATTTCGAAATCGTTATATATTCAATTCATTTCGAAATCGTTATATATTCAATTCATTTCTGTTTTAAATTCAAAAACGAATGTAATCGATATAAATATCGTTCGCGTCAAAATGGCGCATCTCTAATCAACACGGCTTTATATATTCCTTTATTCTATTCAACAAATGAATATTTATTTTTGTCAACACGCGACTAATCTCAACGAATGAGTACTGTCCACGTGTGACTATTTTTGTTAAATTATTTCGTTCAACACATGACTAATCTCAACGGATGAGTACAGTCAACACATGAACCTTTATATTATATTGATAAAGATGTAATTTTTATTATAAAAATATTTCGTTCAACACATGACTAATCTCAACGGATGAGTACAGTCAACACATGAACCTTTATATTATATTATTCTTTATCTTCTAAATTGGAATGAGGCCCAATCAATCACCATATAAAGTTAATTATATGGATTTTCATACAACACATGTATATAATAGCATTGAAAGATAATCAACCATCAACCAAAGTGCACTACACTGTATAAGCATCAAATATAGATATCTAACGCTTATAACAGCCTGTCAATCAATCGATCGACATATTAAATCAATCAGGATGAGTGAACTTCATATTTCATCCCAACACCCGTGTGGGGTTTCAAACAATCAAACACAGATTTTATTCGTGCAGTTGGGCGATGTGTAAAATTTATCGACCCAATCAATGTCATTCAAACAGGTGTACATAAACAAACCGTCCGGTTTGTAAATGAATATTTATTTATTCACATTCACTATATTCATATTCACGTTAAAAATTATATTTTTAACGATAAAACATTTTATTTTAACATATGAATTTCTATTCAGTTCATTCTTTAAATAAAATGATATTTTTATTTTCTAACCTATTTTAGAAAATTTCGGCGGCATAACGGCACGATACTAGAAACAGGACAAGGCCTAGCCTTATCCCCGGTCTAGTGAAGGCCCACGCCATTCACACATCAATCAAATTCACCAAACAACCAAATTCAAATCAAATCATCTAACTAATTTATGCAACCAAACAAACAAGTCCATGGTCTGTGGACGATTGTGTCGGGTGCTACTAAGCACCGTCTGCATCCTAGTATATATATATAATTAGAAAATGAAATTGAAAGGTGAGAAATTCTCACAGATAGCTATCCAATCATTTTGACTCTTCATCGACAGAAATCTTCATCTTTATCGCATCTTCGTCATCTTCGTTGCCCGTAGCCACTACATATGTAAAAATCGAATCTTTACTTCGCTATTCAATATATAAAAATTATATTTTTACTATGCTATTCAATATATAAAAATCGAATTTTTATTATGCTATTCAATATATAAAAATCGAATTTTTATTATGCTATTCAATATATAAAAATCGAATTTTTATTTCGTTGCCATATAGATAAAAATTCTCTTTTTACTTTGTTATTCTCTATATAAAGGTCTCGCCTTTTCAACTATAAAGATTTCGCCTTTATAAAAATATCATTATAAAAATCACATCTTTATTTTGCTACACATAGAAAGATGCTATTTTTAATATCTCAATCATGTAAAAATTATATTTTTAATCCTCTACACAAACAAAAATCATATTTTTACACCTTCTACATAATAAAGATTATATTCTTACAACTTTAAAAATATAAAAATCATATTTTTACGCCTTCTAGATAGTAAAGATTATATTTTTAATACTTTAAAAATATATAAATCATATTTTTATATCGTTCTTTACATTAGAAAAATCCGAGCTTTTCAAAAATAAAAATCGTATCTTTACCACTTAAAAAAAAAAATCGAATCTTTATTTTCTTTTCTAAAAGTCAAATCCTTATACAATTAAAGATCCTCTTTCCTTTCATACATATATAAAAATTATATCTTTCCTTATGTAAAAATCTCACCTTTATGTAATTAAAAATCTCTCCTTTTCCTTTCTAAAAATCATAACTTTATATGTAAAAACCGCATTTTATCTCGTTACTACTTATGCAAAAATCGCATATATACTTTTTCAAACTATTCCATATTAAAAGTCAGATTTTTGTTTAGTTACTAAGTTAATTAAACTAATTACATAACAACAACCAAATAAATAAAAGTAGAAACTTACTGCGGAAGGCGCAGGAGGACGGAGAAGGCGCGTTGTCGATGTGGGCCAGGGCTGTAGGTCGCGGTGGTGTGGGTATAGGGAGGAGGCGGGTGTCTGACGTGGGCGCACAAGTCGAGGGAGGCGGGGATTGGAGCAGGCAGTGGAGGTGGGGAAGGCGGGTCGCGTCAGGTGGGCCAGGGGCTGGGCGCGTCGGGATTTAGGGTTGGGGGGGGGGGGGGGAATTGGGGTTTTCTGGTTCGCGGAGGAGGTGAGAGGGAGGAAGAGGGATCGGGGAAGAGGCGGAGGCGGGTTGGGCGGCTGGGGGACCGGAGCGGTGGTGGGTGGCGATGGGTG
The DNA here is from genome assembly GCA_030737875.1 of Allium sativum. Lineage (NCBI taxonomy): Eukaryota > Viridiplantae > Streptophyta > Magnoliopsida > Asparagales > Amaryllidaceae > Allium > Allium sativum. The sequence goes on from CM060909.1 coordinate 820,334,432, forward strand.
ACGGGCGCGCCTCCGTCCATTTTTTTCTTTTTTTCTTTTTTATTCTGTGAATTCGATTGAAAATGAAAAGGGGGGAGGGCCAAAGCGAGATTAAGGGGAAGAAAGTTTTTTTTTTATTTTTTTTATTTTCTAAAAAGTTGACTTTTACATACGACCTCTAAACGAGGCCCACCGCCTGTCGTCCATAGCGTTTTACCCCCATTCCGAACACAATGGGATATGTATCGCAAGCTGATTCGGCTGTTACAATCAGTTTCCATTACATTTACATTTAAATCACTATATTGAATTTTAAACGTACATTTCAAATTACCGGGGTCACATACTAACTAGAAAAATTCCTGAAAAATACTTTCTAGCTTCGTATTGACGATACGGTCCTAACAAAACTAGTTCCATCGAATTCTGAGACCGTTAGAAAAATGGCCATTTTCCAGTCGATTAAAATCAACTGAAACTGGTCAAACGCGTTTTCCTTTGCCACGCTCACATATTGAATCGAAAAATTATGAAATTTGGAATCTAGCAATAATTTGACATCACGGACCCAACAAAACTGGTTTCGTCGAAATCCGAGGTCGTTTGCAAAATATCCATTTTTAAGGGCCTGAATTCCATAGCGACTATTCAGAATTTTCAACTGGACATATCTATTGATTCCCGCTATGAAATTTTATTTTTTGGATTCGTTGGAAAGATATTATCAATTAGATCCTAATGTTTTTGGTTTCACTAAAATCCGGATTGTTTTGCACCCGGTACATTCAATTGAAGTTTGAAATCAAATTATCGAACTACCGCACCATTTTCAATTCTATTTATAATTATGTATATAATTATTTATATTCTAACGACGACGCATATAATATATACGTTCGAATTATATTCAAAATAAATTTCTCGTCGTTTTTATTTAAAATAATCTATTTTAAATATTCGAAATTCGCTAAAATTGCCAAAATAAAAATTTTAAACTGGCCCAGAATTTTCCGGGTTATCACAGGAGTCCTTCAGTTGAAGGGACAGATCGGATTTGTCTTATCCGATCCGGTTTGGCCCAAGGCCCTTCTTTCTCTGCTTTATGTGAACTTGCTCTGACCTAACGTTCTCCGATCCGATCCGACGTTCCCCGATCCGATCCGGTCCTTGGAGTGAATGTTCTTCATTACTTGATCATCTAGCTTTGTGTAGCCTAGTTCACCAAGTAGGCTAATAGATAAAAATGAAGTAGACATTTCCAAAATATTTATGGATAAAAATGAAGAGCCTAGGGTCTAACTTAAAATGGTTAGAAACATATGAGAACAGTTGAAAGAGAACAAACTGAAAATGGTAAAATCTGGAACATGCAACGCACCAAAATTGGACACTACAACAAAGAAGAGGTAACCTTAGTCGACCAACTGAAGGGTCGGGTTGACTCATTCCCTTATTATAAGAAGATAATTATATTATTAATTAACTATTGCATATCTAGTTGATTTTATTCCTTAGTTAATGCTTAGTAATTATTAATTGTCAATTTTAACGTTTCTCAACCTCTAAATCTGATCACCCCATTGTTTTAAATTTTAAATTAGAGAGTCAGTTATTTATTTGTTTCTATTTTTATTCAGATTACTGTATTCAAATTACTGTAAAGTTAAAAACTTCATATGTTCATAACTTTTTCATTAGAGCTCTATTTTCAAGTACACTGTAATTATTCAGAATTTTGCAACGAGCACAATGGTAAAACTTTCATGGTCATATTCTAACCATTGTAAAATTTTCATATTCGCCTTTATCCTTTTAATATGAATTCTCTAATTTACCTTTTGGATAGGTTCACGTGCACAGGATGTAACATTCTCCTCCCTTAAAAAAGAATTCATCTCTAAAACCATTTAAGGGGCAAACCGCGTAATTCATTCATATTATATGATCAAGTTATCTATACATCCATTTACTAAACCAGTTATGCAACTTGACTATATACTACAAACATGCTAAAATGAACTTAAACCTAGTGTATATGTATAACTGAGATGCAAGCACGTATGCAAAATTCACTAACTCATGCTTAAAGGTTTCTTTACATGTGTAATCTTGTAGTTTCCTGATCTGTAATGTCTGTAGTGCCATGGGACTCCAATGACTCTATATTAATACCCCCATTTTGATAAGGCTTTACCAAAAATTGTTATATTGAGAAGGTATCCTATTAAAACGACCTGCTTCCTCGATCATTGGAAATCAACACTAATACATCCACGATATTCACGTAATGTAGAAACACGTGCCAGAGAAGTGAATTTTTTGTGATAAGAAAATTAAAAGAAAGTAGAAAGAATATAATATTGCATTACAAAAAAAATGTATGTATCATAATAGTATTTTCCTAAATATTTTATTACATCATTATATATTAAAAGTTTGATGTTATGTTATAAACATATATGTTGAAATATAAGAATATACATATGTATTGTTTGAGATAAGTGGTATATATGGTAATTACCATTGCTAACTCTTAATTACCATTACCGTACCACATATTTTCATGTGGTTTGGCATACCGTACCAATCAAATTGATTACCAATTGTTCGGTACCACTTTCATTAGTAGCGGTTGCTCCATCCAATTGATCAAAGTAAAACCTGAGCTACTAGTTTTCCTGGAGCAAACAGGTGCACCTAGAGTTTAAAGGAAAGAAAATAATTTCGGGTCAGCATAGGATTGGTGTGAGAAACTTAAATCCATCATTTGAAAATAATGCATCCCCTAAGACCATGACCATGCATAAATATAACATAGGTTTTTACCTTATGGTAATCAAATCGTTACCACGTAAAATTGCCTGATAATGTTTTTAAATTTGGATAAAGCCCATTAAAGTAAATCAAATCAAAGGGTGAAATTCTTACATTATTAAATTCCGCACCTCTAGTGTGGCTCTACAAAGAATTTCGCAGCACTTAGGGAAAATGAATTTCCATACAGTGGCAAGATAAGGGACTACCTTTTCTACAATACATCTCTAGTGGAATGTATCTAGGGCTTAACCCTCCGCTCCAGATAAGACTGAGCTAGCTACACAGACCTTAAGGTGGTGCACCAATCGAATATGACATCACCCCAATCGTAACCAACCTATTTTAGGATTCCAACATACACCATATACTTGACATATAAAGTGTAATCTAGAAGGTGATGGTCATATCCAAATGGGCATGACCCATATAGGCTCAAGATGGGCCTTTTTCTACCATTACTGGGTGGTGTGGCTAGCACATCCTTCAATTTGAATTCCATGTTTCCAAGTCCATTACACGCAGCTAATTTCTACTAATGCACAACCTCTGAGCTCATACGTCTTAGAGAAGGGTATGTATAATGCAGGAGAGTTAATTCCCGCACCACCAAATAGATGTACGTTCGTGGAGACCAATATACGCGTATCTAAAGTGCAACATCAGACATTCGTCCATACAAGTTATTCTGGATTTGGATAAACCGAAGGTACTTTCCACTAGATCATGTAATCTAAAAGAAGTATCCCTTGCATTGAAGATCTGAATATAGAACTACCATCTTTTAGTAATGTGGGAAAATTCCTCTGAGGGTCAGTGATAACAACCTTTTATTCAGTCTCTGTCATATTCATTCATTATTGCTTACCCATTATTTCTTCCATCAAAACGTCGATTGATTAGAAGTGGTTTTCGAATAGGAATCATCCAAATCTGATCCATCTCTTCGGATTAATTAGTGTAAAGATATAGTTTAAACACTATTGGGCGTTGGATGTTATTTATTTCTTCATAAAACATATTTATGTATATCTTTCAAATACTCTTCAACTATAAATATGGAATCATTAAACCATTTTGGGTGGTAAGTCCATTTTAGTATAATAGATCTGAAGAAGTCATATTCATCTTACTCGATATCAATTTTCATGATCAATCTCTCTATTGGACGAATAACGATGTAAACACATTTTAAATTCTTAGAGATAGTGAGAACTCCCTACTCGTAATATGATGCTAAATACAACTAGATCAACTCTAATAAATTTGATCCATTTATATTAAGAAAACTTGATCTTGTATACTTTAACTCATTTCTTACATTTCAATCTTGTCCATCCCTCATCTAGGAAAGGGCCAAGTGAGCTAGGGAACTAGTTGCTCCTGAATACCTCCTTGGTTATACACCCATATTCGGATCTTAAAAATAGAAAAATAGGGTTAACTCATTGGTTTATTAGAGCCAAGATTAAAACAATTTCTTAGTATAGCTTTTGATTCAATTCAATCATTAAGATTCATATAAAAAATTACAAAAAATTTGAATAATTTTTTAAAACATGTGTTTAATCATTTGGAAACATTTATATGAGATTTTGAGAAGATTCACTGAGTTTAAATTCAAATTTCATTGATAGTGAAAATGTGCAGTGAAAAGTGCTATTTTAGCTTAATTCATAGAAATGACTTTTCTATCATTGAAAAGTTCATATATTCAACTTAAATCACTTTTAAAACATTTTAATGATTTATAAGATTTATTCCATATTTTAAGAAGAATAAAATTCTCAATTTTAAACAATTTCATTTTCTAGATTTTGAATTACAAAACCGCAATGTTATTTGAACCTTATTTTGATCATATTTCAAATTTTATTCAACGGAATCTTGATTTTTTCGAATCGTTGGAAATTTATGGTTATGAGGATTCCAAAAAAATTACTTCAAAGAATTTAGATTCTTCCTTTTTCATATAAAAAATATCTACTTTTTAAGGAGTGAAATCGTGAGTTACCATTTTGCGATATACTAAAATTTCTTCAAGTTCATATTCTTTTCAAAGTTTATACTTACATTAAAAAGTGTCTATAAATCATTTCTAAAAATCGTAAACCATTTTAAAGAATTTTAGTCATTTCATCTTCACCATTTCATTTAATAAAGGAAAGTAGTTTCCTTTGTGTTATAACGTGACTTATTAAATAATCCATACAATCAACATATTATCATCTAAAATTGATAAATAATCATCATAGCATGCATAAATATCATTTTACAAAAACATAGAAAACACAATCATTTTATTAACATATGGATAGTTATGGTTATTCAAAGTTGGTTTCTCACCTTCATTCGTTTCTAGAATTCCTGAAATTTGCTATAGCTTCGTTATGATCCCACTAAAGCACCTAGAGCTAGCTCTTTCTCTATTGAAGGGTTCAGTCTCCTTCATGCTTCATCTTTTGCTCTCGACCTAGGGTGAAAGATGGTGTGGCCGTGGGTTGTGAGGATGAAAAAAAGTGGCTTGCACTTGATTTTGATATGGATCGATAAGGTATATATAAGTATATTTTTTATTTCATTTTACCTTAATTTTGTTAACATTTCTAAGGGTTGGACGCCATTAATGAAGAGCATTCTAGAGATTAAAGAAGAGAAAGAACAAGGAGAATATAATGTGTGCATTTTTGAAGAGGGAGCATGAATTTATAGGATAACTTAGAACAATATAATAAACTAAATCATATCATGTCACCACACCTCCATGCCTCCTTATCACCTTGCCTCCGCACGTTACCCCTGCATCACTATGCTTTTCCATACTCCTTTGTCCATTTGATTTTAATTCTTGACATAAAGGTGAAGTATGCATATATAAGAAGCTTATATATGCATATATGCATATATATATATATATATTTGTATTTGTATATGTATAAGTAGATGTATATGTATGGTTTATATTTTCTTCTTTACTTTGATTTGATTAATGGTGAAATATATGTGTGCGTAAGAGGAATATGAATCGTGCTTGTTGTAACGACCCAGATTTTTCTGGTCGATTTATTTTGAATATTTAATATTATTTTAAATATTGAGCTGATAATATAATCAATTTTTATATTGAATTTATATAACCATCGTAATATGAGGATCTTAAGTAATTAAATTTGAAATGGAGTCAAATTGATTTATATGAAGACTTATTTGAATTTAAACGATAACAAATAAGAATTTAGTATCGAAGAATTCATTTGTTTGAACTTAAATTATATTATATTGATTTAAAATGGTTATTTTATATTACATTCAAATTATATTGTATAATCAGTTTCGTTGAATTCAGAATAGTGAATAATGTTGGGAACATCAGTTGTTTTGTTGAAATTGTGGTTCGGGGTTTTAAATTAAAGGACCGCAAGATATTTTATTTATTTAAAATAAAATCGAATATAAAAGTAAATAAATATAGGAGAGCCGACCTAAACTGTATGCGTCGTCCTATTTTACCTTGAGCAGTAAAATTTGTTTCCTCCTCCAGCTATGTAAACATGAATTAATGGCGCCACCCTAACCTTTCAATATCGCAGACCTATCATTTCCTCGAGCTGTAATTTTTGCTCCTTTCTCGTGTATAAAAACACACACAGACCCATTCATTTTTGAAAACTGAAACCAAAGCTTAAATCAAAAAAAAAAAAAAAGAAATGGCTCCCTCTTCATTTTACAAATCGAAATTCACCGATTAAATAAAAACGAAAGAAAGAAAGAGGGAAATTGGAAATCGGAACCGCCGAAGCTCGACGATGAGCCAGAGACACTTGCAAATAATGGGACTTCGATTCGAAAGCCACAGAGTTCTCTAATACATCTGGAGCGCTAGCAGATTAGGGCAGCGAGGTCTTGTATAGGGGTTTGGATGTTGGTGCGATAGAGTGATTCGATGATATGGTCGATGTCGTGGTCGAACTGAGATCTGGAAGGGGCGGCAGTTGGATATCACGAGGTTCAATGGGTATGGAGGGGATTGTGCTGGAGTTCGATTCTTGTTCCAGGCGTGAATTTGGGGGTGAAGATGGGTTTATTTGAGTTCGACGTGGTTTCTGGGTGGGTTTACGGCGGGTAGCAGGGAGTAAGGCCATGAGTATAAGGTGATAAAGTGAAGGGAAAAGAGGATGACTGCGAGTTGTTCGACAAAATGCCAAGGTGAAGAATTATCGTTTGAGCTGGTGCTATTCTTATGGGACTGTTCTGGGTTTAGTTCGTCGACCAGTCGAGTGGATTATGATAGCAGTAAGGTATACGTTTTACTATAATCTAAATTGCATAGAATAAATTATTTATTTATTTTAAATAGTTAGTTTAAAATAAATAGTCATTTAATCGATAATTAGAAATAAATCGTAGGAACCTGATAAATTCAGTTAAGACGATTGAAGACGATTCATGGAAAGCAGGATATGGAAATAAAATGGATATTCGACAATGGAAAATCATTTGTGAGTAAATCTCACTCACCTTTTATTATAATTATTTTTACTTCGTAAAAATAATTGTTGTTGCTCGTTTGGATTTTTCTGCTTGCTTTATATATATTAGTTATTTAGGCTATATATATATATTGGGTTGATTGATTGGTTGGATTCCCGCAGTCTCATTAGCGGATGCCCGCAGTTTCATAGCGGATGATTACCCTATACGCCCCACGCTATGATTAGTGGATGACCTTCTATACCGCGATATTCTGCCACGAAGCAGAATGGGTATTATTTATGTGCTAACATCTATGGATGCAGGAAAACAGGTTGGAGGGATCCAACAGGATTCCTCAAAAATATATTATCTGTTTGCTGTTTGTTTGATTTCATATATATTTTTCATATATGATGTGTTAAAAACCAAATGATTGAAAATTTGGTGATTTGATTGTTTTAAATATCACTGGGCCAATTAAAAGGATATTTGAGATTTAAAAAGGAAAAATTCTATTTTTAAATAGAATTAGAATTTTAAATGGAAATAAAAATATAAACTTGTTTTTGAAAAATAAAACAAGTAGTTTCTTTATAAACGAAGTTTATAAATATTTCTTTTATAACGAAGTTATAAATGAAGTGAAAAGAATTATCATTTGATAATTCAGAAATAAAAATACAAGTGTGAAATTGGAATTTGAAATGAAATTTCAAAATAGGATGTGAAATGAAATTTTTAAATATATAACTCAAATGAAATTTGAGTATAACATTTGAATAGTAGAATTAGAAAAGGAGTTTAAATATTTGAATTTTAAATAAAAGAAAAAGGAGATTGAATATTAGAAATTCAAATAGAAGTTCAAATAGAATTTGAATAGACGAAATTAGAATGAAAAATAGAATTTGAATTCAAAGGGATAAAAATAGAATTTGAATTCAAAGGAATTCAAATAAAGAAAATTCAAATAGAGACTTTGATATAAAATTTGAATAAAGAAATTCAAATAGGGATTTGAATATAGAATTTCAAAATAGAATTTGAAATAAACTTTGAAAATAGGATTTCAAAGTAGAATAGGAAATCCAAATGGTTTGAAATGGAATTTGAATTCAAGGGAATTCAAAAGGATTTGAGTGAAGAAATTCAAATGGGTTTTAAATAAAGAGGATTCAAATATAAGAATTTAAATAGAATTTGAATGGAGTTTAAATATAAGAATTTAAATAAAGCTCAAATGGAGTTTAAATATAGGATTCAAATAGAATCCAAAAAGAATTTGAATAAGGGGAATTCAAAGAGAATTAAAAGGTGGTATTTGAAATTCAAATAGTATTAGAATGGAGTTTTGGATATTTGAATTTAAAAATAGAAGTTCAAAATGGAGTTTGATTATTTAAATTCATGTATGAAATTTCAAATATAACAATTTAAAAGGGAGTTGATTATTGAAATTAATGTGGTATTTAAATTCAAGGAGATTAAAATGTGGTATTTGAAATCAAGGAAATAAAATATGGTATGTGAATTCAAGAGAATTAAGTTTGAATATTAGAATTCAAATGGCGTTAAAAATGAATTTGAATATTAGAATTCAAATGGAGATGGCAAATGAAATTTGAATATAGGAGATTCAAATTGAATTCAAATAGAATTTAAACTATGGGATTTGAATATTGAATTCAAATGGAATTGAAACTATGGATTTGAATATATTAAAATATATCAGAATGGAGTTGGATTCATTTTAACGGAAGTTTAAAAGTTTATATATATAAATATAAATAAAACGAACTCGCCACAGTGCTGCAGTTCGTAAATTGGCGATTCGAACTTCAAATTGAATATACAGAACTCAATTGAAGTCGGAATTCTTTGAAACAAGAAACGTCAGGACCGATTTGATAATAGTTTTCTAATGGAGGAGAAAAACCTGAATTTCGTCGTATAGATTTTGAGATATGTCAAAGTCAAATTTTCAGAAAAGCAGCGCCAAAATCGTTTTAAAACCATAACGGTTTATTTAATTTTATAAAAGGGTTTGAAGCGAATAAAATCCGAATTTCTATTTAGAAAATTTCAGAGTTGAGTTGCAAAATACGTGCGAATTCAAGTTGTAGAAATGAATATGATTTTTGTAACAGAAATCGTATTTTTGATTATTGAATAGAATTAACTGATTTGAATAGAAATTAGTTAATGAAATGTTGAAACGATATTGGACTTCGAATAAGTAAATTCGATTTAAAAATTTATATTCAAAATCGAAAGAAAACTAGAATTGAAATTTGAAATTTCAATTTGGTTATGAGAAAGTTAAATGTTTTATTTGAACATGTTATGTTCAAACAAAGAAGTGAAATAGGCGAAAAAGCTAAATAAAAGAATAAATGAGCGAAAACTGAACTCTAACGATTGGTTTAAGATGAACTAAATTGAAAACAGGTGAACATGTGTTAGACAGGTATGGGATGAAGTATATGAAGATTTTATTTATGTGCCCGACAAAAAGGTACACGTTTAATTTTCCATATGAGATTTCATGCGCCGTATCGGCAAGCCGCTTGGCTTTTTCTTTTTCTTTTTGAGATGAGAAGGACCGGGAATGCTATTTGAAATTTCCCGATGCTCCCGATACAGGGGAGGTTATGGCGAATTTTTCCGGAAATTTAAGGAGTTAGAATATTTTTAAGATATTTTGATAGTTAGAAAACATTGTATCGTCGTATAGAATTCGATAGGTAAGTAAATATAAAATCGAATATTGTAAACAAAAAGGGGAATCAATAAATTTGAAATAGAAAGCGAACTTTATACATGTTTTAAAAATGAACAATTGGATTGTATAGTGTGTTTATTCGAGGTAAGTGGTTTCGCCGTTTTGAAGTTGAGGATGTTTTCAGTTAAGGTCTGAGAGGTAATTTTACCCCAACTTGATTGATTTCATTTTTAATGGATAAATAGCAAGATCCAGTCTCGAAGAGAAGTGTTTGAAAAGAGTTAGTTGAATAAAATATTTTGGGTTGTTGTAACGATGTTTTACACAACATTCGTTTTAAACCCAAGTGATGGAATTTTGGAAATATAACAAGTAAATATTTCTTGAGTATAATTAAAATAGTCGGGATAGAGATAAGTGATTGGAATTGTTTTCAATTGCAAATAGAGATATTTTCTAAGATATAGAAAATAAAAGAAGTTGATATTTGGAAACGTTTTCCAAATGGCATAAGAAACCAAGATGGTTATTGAAATATTTGGTTAACAAATATTGATAAGAAAATGGAGAAGAGATTTAATTAATGAAATATTAATTAAAGAGCCTAGTGATTTGTTTGATATGTTTATTGAACACTTGTTTTTATTCGATAGTTAAATCACAGACTATCGAAGTTTTTGACCATCGTTGTCAATATGGAGAGACCGGTTGGATTATTATCCGAAGAACCACTCCGTATCGGCATAAGCGTTGCGAACCAAGTATGTTGAATATATTGAAGACGGAGTAAAGTGCAAGGACTCTTTCTATTAAATAGAAATAGTGCCTTCGGTTTCGTTCAATCCCAGAACGAACGTAAATGGACGAATGTCTGACAGAGTATTTCCAATGATCAAATGGGTTGGTCTGTATGAATATATATGGTTGCAACGGATTTATCCCTTAGCATAATATCCAGAATATTTGTGCAAACTCAACTAGTGATTAACGGATCTGACAATGTGGCATTCAAAGTGATTGTGCTATCAATGAAATGGTAAGTATTCGTAGCCTCAGGCCTCAACAACCGGGAAAGGACAAAAATCGGGCAGGCAGCATGGCTAAGTGGGTCGCTCCCATTAGGATGTATAATCACCTATCTAGAGGTTCATTTAATTTCTTATTCTATTCGATGCTGTCCCAGTCGGGAGACGGTTGCTGATCCCAACCGTTGGTGATATACATTCGATACACTCAAGCGAAATGAGTGGTCGGTCATGTGTGGGCCGGGTTGCAAGATGTTCTTGTTGAACCCAGTGTATTCCTCTCTAGAGATACACTAGCGGAAGGTGGTTCCATACCTTGTCATGTTGGAAATCCAATCTCCAATAAGCGCCATGCGGTTTTTGATTTTATACTATATATGTGGAGCGTGAGATGCAAGCGTTCTGCTATTTGGTTATTTATTTGATGTAGACATTATTATAATATCATTGGATTTGATATCAAAGTGTTTTGGGTTATAGTAAGGTAAAAACCGTCCATGTTTATGTGTGGGCTGGTCTTACTATTATCTTTTCTTTTGAAAGGATTTTTAAAGTTAAGCAAGTGGTTGGAGTTTACTCACACCAGTCCCATGACTGACCCAGAGTTTATTTTGTTTTGTTTTCCCTAAACTCTTGGGTGCCCAAATTTGTACGGGCAGTCAAGTAGTCGGGATTTCACAGATTCATTTGGAGGAGCTGGAAGCAGGAGGCTTCACCGGTTAGCTATAGGCTATCATATATTCCGCTGTGGACCTTGTTTGTATCTGGAAACAGATGTTTATAACTGTTCCAGAAATGACTGTTGTGCTCTGATGATGGTATGTATATAAAGTTACTGATTTGAATTTCAAAAGTTATGTTATATAATATATTTTATTCGTTCCGCTGTGAGTTTGTGATCTTCGTTTTTCTTCTATTCTAATATTTCTTTCTTTCTATTTCTCATCCTCTAACTTCTTTCTAATAATGATTCGTATTTCTGTGCAATTTGGGTTGGACGTGTGGTGTTATTAGTCAACTCAAAGGGTACGGATTTGCGGGTCGTTACAGTGGTATCAGAGCTTAGGTTGAGCGAATACCTAGGCTTTGGTGGGATGTGCTCATTAGAGATAGGGTCAGCAGTGCCCTAGAATGAGTTGAGTGTATAATACGAGAGCGCGTATTTGTTACTAATATAAAAGTTGATTTATATTGTGTTGGCTAGCATGTTGAGTGGCTTATGAATTCTGGTCGAATCGTGGGACGCCACGAAGTCGATAGGAATTTCTAAACACTTAAACAGAGAAATTCGACACAGTATTGTTTTAAAGAGGGTAAATGAAATAATTTTACCCAAAATTCTATTTTGATATAGAAAGAATAATTTTCTAGAATTATTATAATATATGGATGTGTTGGATGTTAATATTATAATCAAATGAGATTATAAAAATTGAAATGGGTAATTATAACCAAATAAAATTTGTAAATGAATGAAATATATACAAATGGGATGAACTGGAATTAAATTCAAACCAGAATTGGAATTTAAATCCTGGGAAGTTGAAAAATATTTTTCAAAGTATATTAAAATAATATAGATTTGTTTTAGAAGGATTCAAAGGAAAATCATTTTAGATGGATTTTGAAATAATAAGGCACTGAACTCACTTCAGTGGCTGGGAAATTATTCTGATGATGATTGCAACATCATCAGTGTTCATTTCCGAGTTTCTAAGTGATGAATTGCTACCTTAGAAAAAGTTTTTGATGGAAATTTGTTTGAAAGAAAACAAGTGGTTTGAAAATTCAAATGTTTTGAATTTGAAATGAAAATAAATATATGTATATATTTATGGGATTTCAAAAGAATTTGAAAAGAAAAACCCAGGGATTTGAATTCTGGAATTTAAATTTAACTTAAACAAGTTAAATGGGTCGGGGTGAATAAATTGACTAGAATCAATTTGAAATAAATTGGAATAAATATGAATTGGATGTGAAGGCATATGAAAGGAAGAAGACCAAAAGTTCTGGTTGAAATTAAAGTAGAAATATGAGGAGTTGAGTTTCAACATAAGTGAGATGTTGAAAATTAATGGATTTGTACCCTTTTTCCTACCTTAGCAATTTCGAGGACGAAATTATTTTAAGGGGGGAAGAATGTAACGACCCAGATTTTTCTGGTCGATTTATTTTGAATATTTAATATTATTTTAAATATTGAGCTGATAATATAATCAATTTTTATATTAAATTTATATAACCATCGTAATATGAGGATCTTAAGTAATTAAATTTGAAATGGAGTCAAATTGATTTATATGAAGACTTATTTGAATTTAAACGATAACAAATAAGAATTTAGTATCGAAGAATTCATTTGTTTGAACTTAAATTATATTATATTGATTTAAAATGGTTATTTTATATTACATTCAAATTATATTGTATAATCAGTTTCGTTGAATTCAGAATAGTGAATAATGTTGGGAACATCAGTTGTTTTGTTGAAATTGTGGTTCGGGGTTTTAAATTAAAGGACCGCAAGATATTTTATTTATTTAAAATAAAATCGAATATAAAAGTAAATAAATATAGGAGAGCCGACCTAAACTGTATGCGTCGTCCTATTTTACCTTGAGCAGTAAAATTTGTTTCCTCCTCCAGCTATGTAAACATGAATTAATGGCGCCACCCTAACCTTTCAATATCGCAGACCTATCATTTCCTCGAGCTGTAATTTTTGCTCCTTTCTCGTGTATAAAAACACACATAGACCCATTCATTTTTGAAAACTGAAACCAAAGCTCAAATAAAAAAAAAAAAATGGCTCCCTCTTCATTTTACAAATCGAAATTCACCGATTAAATAAAAACGAAAGAAAGAAAGAGGGAAATTGGAAATCGGAACCGCCGAAGCTCGACGATGAGCCAGAGACGCTTGCAAATAATGGGACTTCGATTCGAAAGCCACAGAGTTCTCTAATACATCTGGAGCGCTAGCAGATTAGGGCAGCGAGGTCTTGTATAGGGGTTTGGATGTTGGTGTGATAGAGTGATTCGATGATATGGTCGATGTCGTGGTCGAACTGAGATCTGGAAGGGGCGGCAGTTGGATATCACGAGGTTCAATGGGTATGGAGGGGATTGTGCTGGAGTTCGATTCTTGTTCCAGGCGTGAATTTGGGGGTGAAGATGGGTTTATTTGAGTTCGACGTGGTGTCTGGGTGGGTTTATGGTGGGTAGCAGGGAGTAAGGCCATGAGTATAAGGTGATAAAGTGAAGGGAAAAGAGGATGACTGCGAGTTGTTCGACAAAATGCCAAGGTGAAGAATTATCGTTTGAGCTGGTGCTATTCTTATGGGACTGTTCTGGGTTTAGTTCGTCGACCAGTCGAGTGGATTATGATAGCAGTAAGGTATACGTTTTACTATAATCTAAATTGCATAGAATAAATTATTTATTTATTTTAAATAGTTAGTTTAAAATAAATAGTCATTTAATCGATAATTAGAAATAAATCGTAGGAACCTGATAAATTCAGTTAAGACGATTGAAGACGATTCATGGAAAGCAGGATATGGAAATAAAATGGATATTCGACAATGGAAAATCATTTGTGAGTAAATCTCACTCACCTTTTATTATAATTATTTTTACTTCGTAAAAATAATTGTTGTTGCTCGTTTGGATTTTTCTGCTTGCTTTATATATATTAGTTATTTAGGCTATATATATATATTGGGTTGATTGATTGGTTGGATTCCCGCAGTCTCATTAGCGGATGCCCGCAGTTTCATAGCGGATGATTACCCTATACGCCCCACGCTATGATTAGTGGATGACCTTCTATACCGCGATATTCTGCCACGAAGCAGAATGGGTATTATTTATGTGCTAACATCTGTGGATGCAGGAAAACAGGTTGGAGGGATCCAACAGGATTCCTCAAAAATATATTATATGTTTGCTGTTTGTTTGATTTCATATATATTTTTCATATATGATGTGTTAAAAACCAAATGATTGAAAATTTGGTGATTTGATTGTTTTAAATATCACTGGGCCAATTAAAAGGATATTTGAGATTTAAAAAGGAAAAATTCTATTTTTAAATAGAATTAGAATTTTAAATGGAAATAAAAATATAAACTTGTTTTTGAAAAATAAAACAAGTATTTTCTTTATAAACGAAGTTTATAAATATTTCTTTTATAACGAAGTTATAAATGAAGTGAAAAGAATTATCATTTGATAATTCAGAAATAAAAATACAAGTGTGAAATTGGAATTTGAAATGAAATTTCAAAATAGGATGTGAAATGAAATTTTTAAATATATAACTCAAATGAAATTTGAGTATAACATTTGAATAGTAGAATTAGAAAAGGAGTTTAAATATTTGAATTTTAAATAAAAGAAAAAGGAGATTGAATATTAGAAATTCAAATAGAAGTTCAAATAGAATTTGAATAGACGAAATTAGAATGAAAAATAGAATTTGAATTCAAAGGGATAAAAATAGAATTTGAATTCAAAGGAATTCAAATAAAGAAAATTCAAATAGAGACTTTGATATAAAATTTGAATAAAGAAATTCAAATAGGGATTTGAATATAGAATTTCAAAATAGAATTTGAAATAAACTTTGAAAATAGGATTTCAAAGTAGAATAGGAAATCCAAATGGTTTGAAATGGAATTTGAATTCAAGGGAATTCAAAAGGATTTGAGTGAAGAAATTCAAATGGGTTTTAAATAAAGAGGATTCAAATATAAGAATTTAAATAGAATTTGAATGGAGTTTAAATATAAGAATTTAAATAAAGCTCAAATGGAGTTTAAATATAGGATTCAAATAGAATCCAAAAAGAATTTGAATAAGGGGAATTCAAAGAGAATTAAAAGGTGGTATTTGAAATTCAAATAGTATTAGAATGGAGTTTTGGATATTTGAATTTAAAAATAGAAGTTCAAAATGGAGTTTGATTATTTAAATTCATGTATGAAATTTCAAATATAACAATTTAAAAGGGAGTTGATTATTGAAATTAATGTGGTATTTAAATTCAAGGAGATTAAAATGTGGTATTTGAAATCAAGGAAATAAAATATGGTATGTGAATTCAAGAGAATTAAGTTTGAATATTAGAATTCAAATGGTGTTAAAAATGAATTTGAATATTAGAATTCAAATGGAGATGGCAAATGAAATTTGAATATAGGAGATTCAAATTGAATTCAAATAGAATTTAAACTATGGGATTTGAATATTGAATTCAAATAGAATTGAAACTATGGATTTGAATATATTAAAATATATCAGAATGGAGTTGGATTCATTTTAACGGAAGTTTAAAAGTTTATATATATAAATATAAATAAAACGAACTCGCCACAGTGCTGCAGTTCGTAAATTGGCGATTCGAACTTCAAATTGAATATACAGAACTCAATTGAAGTCGGAATTCTTTGAAACAAGAAACGTCAGGACCGATTTGATAATAGTTTTCTAATGGAGGAGAAAAACCTGAATTTCGTCGTATAGATTTTGAGATATGTCAAAGTCAAATTTTCAGAAAAGCAGCGCCAAAATCGTTTTAAAACCATAACGGTTTATTTAATTTTATAAAAGGGTTTGAAGCGAATAAAATCCGAATTTCTATTTAGAAAATTTCAGAGTTGAGTTGCAAAATACGTGCGAATTCAAGTTGTAGAAATGAATATGATTTTTGTAACAGAAATCGTATTTTTGATTATTGAATAGAATTAACTGATTTGAATAGAAATTAGTTAATGAAATGTTGAAACGATATTGGACTTCGAATAAGTAAATTCGATTTAAAAATTTATATTCAAAATTGAAAGAAAACTAGAATTGAAATTTGAAATTTCAATTTGGTTATGAGAAAGTTAAATGTTTTATTTGAACATGTTATGTTCAAACAAAGAAGTGAAATAGGCGAAAAAGCAAAATAAAAGAATAAATGAGCGAAAACTGAACTCTAACGATTGGTTTAAGATGAACTAAATTGAAAACAGGTGAACATGTGTTAGACAGGTATGGGATGAAGTATATGAAGATTTTATTTATGTGCCCGACAAAAAGGTACACGTTTAATTTTCCATATGAGATTTCATGCGCCGTATCGGCAAGCCGCTTGGCTTTTTCTTTTTCTTTTTGAGATGAGAAGGACCGGGAATGCTATTTGAAATTTCCCGATGCTCCCGATACAGGGGAGGTTATGGCGAATTTTTCCGGAAATTTAAGGAGTTAGAATATTTTTAAGATATTTTGATAGTTAGAAAACATTGTATCGTCGTATAGAATTCGATAGGTAAGTAAATATAAAATCGAATATTGTAAACAAAAAGGGGAATCAATAAATTTGAAATAGAAAGCGAACTTTATACATGTTTTAAAAATGAACAATTGGATTGTATAGTGTGTTTATTCGAGGTAAGTGGTTTCGCCGTTTTGAAGTTGAGGATGTTTTCAGTTAAGGTCTGAGAGGTAATTTTACCCCAACTTGATTGATTTCATTTTTAATGGATAAATAGCAAGATCCAGTCTCGAAGAGAAGTGTTTGAAAAGAGTTAGTTGAATAAAATATTTTGGGTTGTTGTAACGATGTTTTACACAACATTCGTTTTAAACCCAAGTGATGGAATTTTGGAAATATAACAAGTAAATATTTCTTGAGTATAATTAAAATAGTCGGGATAGAGATAAGTGATTGGAATTGTTTTCAATTGCAAATAGAGATATTTTCTAAGATATAGAAAATAAAAGAAGTTGATATTTGGAAACGTTTTCCAAATGGCATAAGAAACCAAGATGGTTATTGAAATATTTGGTTAACAAATATTGATAAGAAAATGGAGAAGAGATTTAATTAATGAAATATTAATTAAAGAGCCCAGTGATTTGTTTGATATGTTGATTGAACACTTGTTTTTATTCGATAGTTAAATCACAGACTATCGAAGTTTTTGACCATCGTTGTCAATATGGAGAGACCGGTTGGATTATTATCCGAAGAACCACTCCGTATCGGCATAAGCGTTGCGAACCAAGTATGCTGAATATATTGAAGACGGAGTAAAGTGCAAGGACTCTTTCTATTAAATAGAAATAGTGCCTTCGGTTTCGTTCAATCCCAGAACGAACGTAAATGGACGAATGTCTGACAGAGTATTTCCAATGATCAAATGGGTTGGTCTGTATGAATATATATGGTTGCAACGGATTTATCCCTTAGCATAATATCCAGAATATTTGTGCAAACTCAACTAGTGATTAACGGATCTGACAATGTGGCATTCAAAGTGATTGTGCTATCAATGAAATGGTAAGTATTCGTAGCCTCAGGCCTCAACAACCGGGAAAGGACAAAAATCGGGCAGGCAGCATGGCTAAGTGGGTCGCTTCCATTAGGATGTATAATCACCTATCTAGAGGTTCATTTAATTTCTTATTCTATTCGATGCTGTCCCAGTCGGGAGACGATTGCTGATCCCAACTGTTGGTGATATACATTCGATACACTCAAGCGAAATGAGTGGTCGGTCATGTGTGGGCCGGGTTGCAAGATGTTCTTGTTGAACCCAGTGTATTCCTCTCTAGAGATACACTAGCGGAAGGTGGTTCCATACCTTGTCATGTTGGAAATCCAATCTCCAATAAGCGCCATGCGGTTTTTGATTTTATACTATATATGTGGAGCGTGAGATGCAAGCGTTCTGCTATTTGGTTATTTATTTGATGTAGACATTATTATAATATCATTGGATTTGATATCAAAGTGTTTTGGGTTATAGTAAGGTAAAAACCGTCCATGTTTATGTGTGGGCTGGTCTTACTATTATCTTTTCTTTTGAAAGGATTTTTAAAGTTAAGCAAGTGGTTGGAGTTTACTCACACCAGTCCCATGACTGACCCAGAGTTTATTTTGTTTTGTTTTCCCTAAACTCTTGGGTGCCCAAATTTGTACGGGCAGTCAAGTAGTCGGGATTTCACAGATTCATTTGGAGGAGCTGGAAGCAGGAGGCTTCACCGGTTAGCTATAGGCTATCATATATTCCGCTGTGGACCTTGTTTGTATCTGGAAACAGATGTTTATAACTGTTCCAGAAATGACTGTTGTGCTCTGATGATGGTATGTATATAAAGTTACTGATTTGAATTTCAAAAGTTATGTTATATAATATATTTTATTCGTTCCGCTGTGAGTTTGTGATCTTCGTTTTTCTTCTATTCTAATATTTCTTTCTTTCTATTTCTCATCCTCTAACTTCTTTCTAATAATGATTCGTATTTCTGTGCAATTTGGGTTGGACGTGTGGTGTTATTAGTCAACTCAAAGGGTACGGATTTGCGGGTCTTTACACTTGTATACGTAAGGGTATTGGTTATGTAAGAGTATGGAGTATGCAAGTGTATGGTTATTATTCTAATAAAAAAATTCTTTTGTTTTCATTTACTTACTTTTTCTAACCATTTCTTTAGCTTAAATAATCTCCTTATTAACTTCTTATATATATGTATATATTATCATATAGATATATGTGTGCAATTGTATGTTCCACCTTTGCATGACTTCCATTCTTCAAACCGTTGAGAGTTCGGAGTTCGTTTATTAATCATTTTTTTTTGAGTTAAACTATTATTCAGAGTAAATAAAATTTGAAAATGGCTTTCTTATAACATATAAATAATTAAAACATGGTTATTCAAGTAATAAAACTCCATTTAATTTTATTAATAATTATTTCCAAATATTCATATTTTATCAATTGAGTTTAATTAGCTTTTTCCTATATTCTCCAACTGAATATATAACTATTTAAACTTCTCGTATATCATTACTAATATCTTTCTCAATATTTATCATTCTAGAATTTTTAAAGAAATCAGGATTTTAATTTTTTTTAAATCTTTACTTTCTCTCAAAATAAGTGCTTAAATTTTTGTGTTGTTACACCTATTAAATATAAACGCGTAAAATAAACATGGACTTCATACACCTAGAAAATTTCCTTATTTTTCCTCAAAGACTGGGCATGCCTAACAAGTCTGGTGCCATCTTTTCCAACTATCCAGATTTCCAATCTTCATAAGCTGCTAATCAATTTTGACATTTTCTGAAATTAATAAAAATAGATTTGGCCTACTTAGAAATTTGTCAACAGTTTTCCATTAAAAGGATTAAATATTTTTTGAAAATAAGGTCTAAAGCTTGTTTATAAGGTTACTAACAAATGCCTCTAAAATTTGCTAGTGAGCCATAGGTTCTATCTTATTAAGGATGCAAAACTCCATGAAATGGTGTTAGAGATATTACAGTTGGATAGTTCAAAATTGAAAATTTATGTCACATCCTTCCTTTTTCTAGTTTTCAAAAAAAAAAATTAATTTCATATATTTAATACATTCTCTTGAAGGTGACGTTTTGCGATAAAATTCTATTCTTCCCAATTTTTTTTAGAGTTTTGGGATTGAAATCCTCAATAACTTGCCTCTTATTTACGGTTTATCGCTAACTAAGTGTCCTCATAAAACTTCCTTATTTTCCTTACTTGTATATTTAAAGTTGTTTTTAAATCCTAGTCAACACAAGCACAAACAAGGATACACTCTAACGACCCGGAGTTTTGGTCAGTTAATTTTAAATATTTAATATGGATTTAATTACAAGTTGATAATATAAGTCGATTTTTATATTGAGTAATCAATCTAATAATCGAAATATGTTTTTATTTCGAATATATATAATCATTGTAATATGAAAATGATTTTAATTGAATTTAAAAATTTTAAAACTGAATTGAAAACAGTTAAGATAATCAATACAAACTCCTGTTTGTATTAGAATAATAATATTAATTTATTATCGAAGAATATATTGTTTTGAATTTAATTTATATTGATTTAAATTAATATCTTCTCCATAAGATTGAATTCGGCTTTGATACTTGTTCCAGTGTGTTCAGAATAGTGGTTTAACCCTAGGAAGGCCTGTTATTAGGCTCAAATAGGTGTTGAAATCAACGTGATAATTTAAATTTAACGATACTGGTTTTAATTTAAAATTAAAATAAAATAGAATAAAAATAAATTATAAAAATATAGTTTCCCTCCTTCCTAAGTAAAAACAGTACACTGTAAACCTGTACTATACACAGACTAATTCCTTAATGACGAAGAATACATCTGTATAAAATCGCGACTAATTTCCTTCTTCATTCGTTTGTTTTTCTTCCTCCCAAATCCATAGCATCAACAAAAATCAAAATAAAATGGCTACGAGATGGTCTTTTCCAAACAAAAATAAACCTCGGTACCCTCCCTTAAACTTCCCTAATTTGCTTGCTCCCATTTATTTCTTCCGAACAAATTCCTCAGAAGGAATTAGAAGCTTTCGAATGGCCGCTCCACTAAAATGTAATCAAAACAAACGGAAGCTTCAAGTCCAATTAAAATCCCAAAGCTCGATCTTTCGTTTGTCGCAGGGTCTTCGAATCGCACACTGTGCTTAAATGGTGTGAGGACTAGATTAGTTCGGAGTTCACTAGGGTTCTCGAGATGTTGATTTAGGAGGGGGTGATGCGAGGTAGAGACCGACGGTGAGAAAACCGATACTGGGTAGTGCGTGCTCGAGGGATGGGTTGCGCGATAGAGTTGAAATGGAGATTTCGATTTTGGGCACAACAACTTTGTCGCGAAATTTGTTGTTTAGGGAAAATGGGAATCGCGATAGTCCCTGATGGTTCTGGGTGATCTTAGGATTTTTCGAGAAAAAGATCCTGATGCCTATGGGTGTTCGGGTAGGTGAGGTGCTCTGGGAGGCGGTTAGGGTTAAATGGTGGCCGCATTATAGAGATGGATGCGCTTAAATATCCGGTTAGGAATTACTAAGCAAGTGATGTAATGGCCTGCAAATCCGTACCATCTGAGTTGACTACATACACCACACGTCCAACCCAAATATCACGGAAATACGAATCATTTTTTTTAGAAAAAAAGGTAGAAGAAGAATAGAAATAACAATACAGAATCTCACATCGCAGCGGAACAAAATATAATGTATCATATCTTTGAAATACAAAATTTTAACTGTATAACATACATTTATCAGAGTCCAACACTTACAACATAGCGGAAAGAAAAATGCTATATATCTAACACTTAAGTCTCCTGCTTCAGGCTCCTTTAGATAGATCTGTAAAATCCTGAACTACTTGACTGCCCGTACAAATTTGGGCGCCCAAGAGTTAAGGTAAAACAAAACAAAATAAACTCCGGGTCAGTCATGGGACTGGTATGAGTAAACGAGTTTGAGAAACTAAACGATATCTCATAAGACCACGCCATATAACACAGAACGGGTTTTTCCCTTATGACAATCCAAAACACTTGATTTAACTTTCAAAAATTCTTTTGAAAGAAACGATAATCTTTATATCAAAACTCTTTTGATATTATAATAGTGTCTAAATCAAATAATTAGAAATCTGGTGGAATGCTTTCATCTCACGCTCCACATACATAATATACAATCAAAACCGCGAGCACTTATTGGGTAATGAATTTCCAACTATGACAAGGTATGCAACCACCTTCCGATAGTGTACCTCTAGAAGAGAATACACTGGGTTCAACAATAACATCTTGTAACCCGGCTACACATGACCGACCACTCATTTCGCTTGAGTGCATCGAATGTATATCACCAACGGTTGGGATCAGGAACCGTTTCCCGATTGGGACAACATCGAATAGAATAAGGAATTAAATGATTTTCTTTAGATAGGTGATAATACACCTTAACTGAAGCTACCCACATAGCCATGCCGCCTGCCCGATTTTTTTCATTTCCCAGTTGTTGAGGCCTGAGGCTACGATTCTTACAATTCATTGATAACACAATCACTTTGAATGCCACATTGTCAGATCCGTTAATCATTAGTTTACTTACACAAATATATTCTGGATCTTATGCTAAGAGAATAAATTCTCCGCCACCATATATATTTATACATACCAGCATATGCGATCATTGGAAATACACTGTCACGCATTCGTCCATATACGTTCGTTCTGGGATTGAAAGAAACCAAAGGCACAATTTCTATCAATAGAAAAAGCCCTTTTCACTTTATTCCGTCTTCGATTTTCTTTATAAAATCTGATTCGCAATGCTACTGCCAATACAGAGTGGTTCTCGGATAATAATCCAACCAGTCTCTCCATATTGACAACGATATAGGCAAATACTTCGATAGTTGGTTATTTAATTATCGAAGAAAAACAAACATCCATTCAAACATCAAACAATCACTGGGCCCCTTTATTAACATTTCGTTAATTAAATCACTTCTATATTTCCTTATCAATATTTGTTAACCAAATATTTTCAATAATCACCTTGGCCTCTTACGCTATTTGGAAAACATTTTCATACATCACCATCTTTTATTTTCTATACTTAGAAAAATATATTTTATTTATAATTGTAAAACATTCCAATTACTTATCTCCTTCATGACCATTCATTTATTTCTATACTCAGGAAATATTTATTATTATATTTCCAAATTTCCACTTACTTGGATTAAAACGAATGTTGTGTAAAACATCGTTACAATAACCCAAAATACCGCATTCGACTAACTCTTATTCAAACATTTCTCTTCGAGACTGGATCTTGCTATTTATCGATCAAAAATGAAATCAATCAAGTTGGGGTATAATTACCTCTCAGACCTTGATTGAAAACATCATTAACTTCAAAGCAGACAAAACCACTTATCTCGAATAATCCACATCATATAAAGCCAATTATTCATTTTAAAAATGTATATACATTTCTCTTTCTATTACCAGACTATCGATTTCCTTATTGTTTATAATATTCTATTTTAAACTTGTTTCCTTATCGAATTCAATATATATTGATATATTGATTTTCTAGTTATCCAAATTTCTTTAAAATATTCTAACTCCTTAAATTTTCGGAAAATTTCGCCATAACCTCCTTTGTACCGGTCAATAGTTCAAACCTCAACTTGCCTCTCTAGGCCCTTTCCATTCAAAAAGAAAATCAAAAGCCAAGTAGCTTGCCTGGCGCATTAAATTTCATATGGAATTAAACGTGTACCTTTTTGTCGGGCACACAAATTATAATCTTATACACTTCATCCCATACCTGTCTAACACATGTTCACCCGTTTCCAATTTATCCTAACTAAATCCAGTCATTCCTAACTCCATTCGCTAATTTATTCTTTTAAATTAGCTCTTTTGCTAAACCCGTTTAGTTTGAACATATCATGTTTAGATATAAATATTTACTTGCTTATAAACCCATTTGAATTCCATTTCAAATTCAAGTTTCATATTCGATTTCGAATATAAATTCATAAACCCCATTTACTTATCCCACGCCAATTTTGATTCAAAACTCGATTAACTAATTATTCTTCGAATTAGTCAATTTTATTCAATAATTAAAAATCTGATTTTTGTTTCAAAAACTAGTTCACTTACTCCACTTGAGTTCATATTTATTGTATAACTCAAGTCTGGATTTTTCTAATGGAAATTCAGATTTTATTTTACTAAAACAATTTTATTTATTTAAATAAACCATTATGGTTTTATAATGGTTATTGCGCTGCTTTTCTGACAATATGATTTTTACATAACTCAAAATCTATAAGACGAAATCCAGATTTTTCTCTTCCATTAGAAAACTATTATCAAATCGGTCCTGATGATTCTTGTTTCAAAGAATTCCGACTTAAATTGAGTTCTATATACCCAATTGAAGTTCAAAACGCTAATTTATGAACTGCTGCGCCGTGACGAGTTCGTTTAATTTTTATTTAATATGTGAATGTTTTAAACTATGTTTATATATAAATTCCAACTCTATTCTAATATATTTTAATATATATTAAACTAATTTTGCCAATCCAACTTAATATTTCCGATTATCTATCATTGTCGATTTTTCCTTACTTGGTAATAAATTTATTAATACTTCGATCTTCTATATTTAATTCCCGTTCCTTTTATAAATAAATTATTTATAAAATTCGATATAATCAAACTTCAATTATAAATCCGTTGGATTTTACTCAATTCAGCTTATATTTCAAATTCCGAAATATAAGCAATAGTTCTATTTCAAAACACTTTCCAATTCACTTTTAAATTCATATTTGGATTTATATGGTTTGAATTATCCACATGATAATTATTTCACTTAACCTATAAACATCGTTTATAAATTTAATTTCCTTGTTTTATATATTAGAACCAGTTCCATTTCGAAATTCTTTTTAAAACCAAAATCTTATTTTAGAATATTCTATTTACTTTAACTTATCTATATAAATATAGGATCTATTTTCAAATTTAAATTTAACTTCTATATAAATAAATTCGAACAAATCAAGTTCAAATCATAAATCCTTACGGATTATTTTAGTTCAGTTTATATTCTGAACATCAGAATAAATTTCATCGTTTTAGTTCTTAAAACGATTCCCCATTTCTATTTTTAAATTCACATTTGAATTTAAATATTCAAATTATCAAATGATAAATTTTCCACTTTATTTATAAACCTTGTTTATAAATTCATTTCATTTCTCTGCATTATTTAATTTATAAGCAACGTTTATAATTTCGCTTCAAATCCCGTATTTTTTTATTTATAAACAACGTTTATAAATTCACTACTTATTTTATGTATTCAAACAAGTTAATATATTTATAGCCCATTTGAAATTCAAATTCTATTTTAGATAAATAGATTTTTCCCTTTAAATTTCAAAATTTCCTTTTCTCGATACTTTTATAAATTAACATTTTTGCCCAGTAATATTTAAACATCCAAAAACACTCAATTATCAAATCATGGGTTTTATAACACATCATATATGATAAAATATATGAATACAAACAAATAGTATTTTTGAGGAATCCAGTTGGATCCCACTAACCTATTTTCCTACATCCACAGACATTAGCCAACATAAATAATACCCATCCCGCTTTGAGGCAGGATATCGCGGTATAGAAGGTCATCCATTATCACAGCGTAGGAGGTATAGGGTCATCCACTAATGATACTGCGACATCCGCTAATGGTACTGCGGGAACTATCTAATCACCAATATATATATATACCCACAACCAAGCCTAAATAACTAATATATAATAGCCACAAAATTATTTAAACGCATCCAAGCCATGAACAATTATTTTAAATGATTCAAAATAATTCTAAACAGTAAATTTTGAGTGAGATTTACTCACTGTGATTTTAATTGCAATTTAGTTCCTCAGTGTAGTGATCATCCATTTAATCCCTATGAATCTTGTTCCGTTCGAACCTGGTAACGTACGAGTATGAATTTGATTACATAAGAATAATCTACTTATTTATTTCTATTATAATTATAACTTATAAAATAAAACTTTTAAACATTAATCAAAATGAGTTAATCTAATTTATTGATTTAATTAAATTACCTTAATACATGGTCAACACTTCTTCCCTAAAACTCACTGATCAATTTTCCATTGCCATTGAACAAACGGTTAATCCATTTTTTCAACTTTACTTCCACCACTGAACGTTCCTGCTAATCCATTCCTTAGTATTCCTTGGATCCAGAACTACATCGTACACCTCATTCTCCTTCCCAGAACTGGTGAATGCAAAACGCAGTACACAAAAACAAAGGTTGAACCTTTCTCCAACCATATCCAAACGCTGCTCGAAATTGACCTCCAGGAGTTAGCATCGCACCATCTTCCAACTTGATAGCTTCAATCGAACTCACTCCAAATCTTGTTCGTCACCTTGATGTCGCTCCCAGAACCCTGCTCTGGTCAACTTCCACATCGCAGTCCCCCAAAGCACCCAAAAACATCTCTCGATCGATAACTGTTGAGGTCGACTTCCCCAAAAGACAAATCGAAATCCCCAAAACCAATACCCTGACCCACGCTCCCCCTTGTCGAACATACATCACCTATGCGACACTCCCAATTTGCATTCCCGTGAGATGCTTTCGAATTTAACGAGAACGAAACCATTTAAGGAATTTGAGTAGTGGCCATTATTTTATTTTGAAGCTTTCTGTTTCTACTATTTTTGAGGGATGGAAAAATGAAATGGAACAGAGGGGTTTTAGTCGTGTTCTATAGAAGTAAGAAAGGGGATATTCGATTTGTATGCTTTAGATCTGGAGCGTCATTTTCTCTTCTGAAGTTTGTTAGATTTTGGAGAGATTATAAAGTGGAGCGGCATTCACATTGTTTTATAGAAGAAGAAATAGGAAAAGGAAAAAGGAAGTCGCAATTTATAGGTGACGAACACTTAGGGGTTAAGGAATTGGATCAGTATATGGTACAATGTAGGTGATAGGTGAAGCACATTGTTATTAAATACGAATTGATTTTTATTTGACTGTGATTTGAGTTCGATCTTATCCGTTCAATTTTTTATAATATATTTGGGGTTCCGAACTCCAATTGAAACACAAAAACGGACGTTTCTAGAGTTTAACCACTATTCCGGACACATCGGAACATGATTCAAAGCTCCATTCAATCATATAGTGAAGATACCAATTTAAATTGATATAAATTAAATTCGAAACAATTAATTCCTCTATAATAAATCATTATTATTGTTTATATAGTCGAATAGAATTTTTGTTAATCACTTGAATCATTCTGACTCAGTTTTAAATTTTGAATTGAATTAGTTTAGATTCCAATATTTCAATAATTATATATATTCGAAATAAATCATATTTTGATTATTAAATCGATAACTCACTATAAAAAATCAACTTATATTATCAGCTCAATATTTAAAACCATATTAAATATTTAAATATAATCAACCAAAAATTCGGGTCGTTACAGATGGATTCCTGCGTGTTTCAAATCAGGGAAGAAAGGTTATAAACAAGTGTAGAAAGTTGATACGAGGATTTGGCTAATCAAAAGGAATTAAGGTAATTTAATCAAAACATTTTATTTAGTAAGTTAGCATAGTTTAATTTGTGAAAGAAAAATATGATATTTTATTTATTTTTAGATCCGTTCGAAACACTGTAAATCGTATCAGATTCATATGGATGTGAGCTTCATGATGGATTCATTTTGAGATCCTCAAATTAATCAGAATCGACTAGAATATAATTTAATCGAACGTTCTTCGATTTAATTTAAATCGGGGTATTCAGCAAATTAAAAACCCTGGTGAGTAAATCTCACTCAAAATTTACTATTTACATTTTTTTGAATAGTAAAAAGTATCTGTTGGTTGTTTGGTTGCGTTTAAATATTTTTGTGGCTATCCTATATATTTATTAGTTATATAGGATTGGTGTTTGTGGCTATTATTATATATATATTGGTGTTTGGATAGTTCCCGCGGTACCATTAGCGGATGCCCACAGTATCATTAGCGGATGACCCTATACGCCCCACGCTATGACAGTGGATGACCTTCTATACCGCGATATCCTTCCTCAAAGCAGGATGGGTATTATTTATGTTAGCTAATATCTGTGGATGCAGGAAAAGGTTGGAGGGATCCAATTAGATTCCTCAAAAATATTATTATTTGTTTGTTTCATATATGTTATCATATGTGATGTATTAGAAAACCTGTGATTGATAACTGTTACGACCAGGAATTTCGCTCGATCCAAATCGGTCGCTAAACTGATCAAGATCGTTCGAAATGCCTGATTGTTTTGAGAACATAACAAAATAGAACGCAGACGAAAGAACATTTCATTGTATATTACAACAATTCCATCAGAATACAAGAATATACAGAGTATGAATAAATATTACACATTATAAAATATCAGCGATTACAATACATTACGTAGCAGAGGAAAATAATACAATACACAACTGAAGGAGATATACAGATACAAAGCTTTTCAGATATCATTCCAGCTGTAAACCAGGATCCTGTGAATATAAATCTGCAAAACCAAAACTACTAGCTGCCCATGCGGAAAATGAGGGCACCTAGAGTTTAGGTTAAAACAATAAACTCCAGGTCAGTCATGTGACTGGTGTGAGAACCAAAACATTTATTAATCTTTATTTTCAAAGTTAGGTAAATCAAGGGACCACGCCGTATAACACGGAATGGGTTTCCTCCCAAGAACACCAGTGCATAAAACAATAGCGCAATGCTAAATGAAGAAAAATGAAGCTATTATAAGACCCAGGTCCCATCACACAATGCAACGCAAGCCGGAGGATAGGGTTTTTACCTTATAATAGCCAATAATGTTTGATACGTTTAAAACAAATCATTTAATACTAGTATAAGTGCATAGTGTATAAAACAACTTCAAATCATAAATATCAATCATAGACGACGTAGTATCCCATGCTACTATGTCGCCATACTAGGCTCTACAAATAAAACCGCAAAGTCACATATTTGAAAATTGGATTTCCATCTGCGAACCGAGGCAAAAGATTGTCCTCACCGATTCGAGACTCTCTAGCCCGAACCTCAGGTCAAGTACTCAGTCAAGCAACTTGGAGAGACAGGGCCGGTCCACCGATGTGGATTAAAATGCCTGAACACTACGTTTCCATGCCCTTTGGGGCGTAAAAGAGCCAACGAATGACTCCATCAGACCCGGATCGTTCGATCTAACCGAGGCGCCTCGCAACAGCAACAACCACATAAGTCAAACTCATCAGGGCATGTAAAACCAGTGACGCCACTTCTAACTAGAAAGAAACGCATGTCCTCCCTGAGGTCCTATCCCGTTTTTGGTTCACCACCGGGGTGTGAGGCTCGCGAATCTACGTTAAAAAAAGCTATGCCACACAAGCCGTGCTTTGATCATCAACCACAAGACTTTGCTTTTCAACAGAAGCCTTGATCCATTGCCACTTAGGCATGCCACACAGGCAATTCATTCCATGCGATGGATATCCATCAATATATAACCCCTGAGCTCGTACATCTCAGAGAAGGGCATTAAGCAAAAGAATAAATTCTCCGCCGCCAAACAGATATATATTTAATAGAAATCAATCACACACACTGAAATCCAATGTCAGACACACAGTCCATTTACAAGTTCATTCTGGGTCTGAACGAAACCGGAGGCACCTACTACCTCGCATATCCATCGATCTCCAAGTACGTCAGGACGACCACTAACTAATTCTCTGCTCTTGAGTGTACGGCCTAATCAAGATCATTAGTAATCACCCAAACGACGTGAAGACCTCCGGTCTTCGACCACCGTCTTCATCTTCGACTTATCGTTGTATCAGTTATTCAGAATGGGATAAACCCGGTCTTTCCGAATAACTCGCGTATATAATAAACAAGTGTTACATAAACACAACATACGCCTCATTCCAATTCATCAGTCACTAACCGTAAATTAGCAAGAGAATAATTCCCCAAATATTAACCCCGAAGGCCGAAACCAACGTCAGATCAATACCTAGGAAACCATTCTTCTTAGCCAACCTACAGTTAGTTTCTAAATTTCACATTCTTAGGGATAGGTTCCCATTAATTTTATCAAAGATAAATTCTTTTAAATTTATTCTTTAATCTTCCTTTGAATATCACTTCAAACTAGTCGGGATTAGCGAACCACACCGAAGTAATTATTTATTTTATTTCCTAATCCCAACCTATATATCCCATGAAGTAAAACTGGTCATACTTCATATCTAAATACCACGGTGTTATCGGTAAATTCAATTACCATTTCACGTTCAAATCTAATTAAAGATTTAACTACCGCTGGAGTAAAACTGGTGATACTCCATTCTCGATCTTTTCAATCTAATTAACACTTAGTTTTAATCTTTAACTTGGTTAAAGAATCAGTGTTATTTGAAACACGGTTCACGATAAACCTAAAATCACATTCCATTCATTATCGGGTTAAAGAACAAGTGTTATTTAAAACACTGTTCACGATAAACCCAAAAATCAATACCTATTCAATTCCAATTAAATATCATTTAATTGGTACACTTCATTAAATCTAAATAAAAAGATTTAATCTTTTTCTCAACTGGGCTTAAGAACAGTGTTAATGAAGACACCATTCACGACAAACCCAAATCACATTTGATATTAAATATAAGGCTGTGAATAGAAAATATATCAACTTATATTCAATATAAAATTCTACGACCAACAATTATCGTATCGGGAATAACGATATCTATATATCTTTCAAATTTCCATAACGCTATCTGTATAATCTCGAAATCCAACATCGAAATATTCCAAAGACAATTTTGATTCAAATCCATTCCAATTCAAGTATGGGGAATTCTGGTTATTTTCAAAAACATTTCAAATCGAATTTATTTATTTTAAAAATAAATTATTATTCTAGTTCAAAACTAGTTCATTTCGATAAAAATCTATTTTTATCTTTTCAAATATGGAGTTTTTCATCCTAATTCTTCCCAAATCATTTCTTATGATTTTACACAAATTATTACTAATTTTAATAATTTTATCAAGGCTCGTATAGTCGATTTCCATTTACGGCCATCGAACTGCACTTACAACGACCTTTTCCAAATTTGATTTGGACATAATTCCAAATCCAACCGTTAGATTTGAAATCTCTAATATTCATTAGAAAGCTCTTTTCAATACGAACCCAGCGCTTCTGGTTTTAGGAGAATCCGACAGTCGGATCTCCCGTAATGTTTGTTAGAAGTCAATGGTCGAAATTCACGAACTACCGCAGCGCGGCGCGTTCTATTCAGGCCATTATATTATATATATAATATATACTTCGTCGATTTCCTTTTAAAACTTATTATATAAATCGTTTTAAATTCGTTTTCAAAACGATTTCAACTTCTTATTCGATTTCAAATCAAAATTGAATTTTCCTTTCTAAATTCGTTTTAAATTCATTTCAAATTGATTTCAATTCAAATTGATTTTTGATTCAATTTCAGTTCGTTTTCAATTCAATTCGAATTCATTTCTATTCAATTCGAATTCAATTCTATTCAATTTCAATTTGAATTCAATTCTATTCAATTTTAATTCGATTCGAATTCATTTTTATTTTCAATTCAATTCGAATTCTAATTCGTTTCAATTCAATTCGAATTCTAATTCAATTCAATTCAATTCGAATTTTAATTCATTTCAATTCAATTTAATTTGAATCTCATTTCAAAATATTCGATTTAATTCGAGTTTCTTTTCAAAATATCCGATTTTAAATCACTTTTCAATATTCATTATAAAAACGAATATAATCGATATAAATATCGTTCGCGTCAAAATAGCGCATATCTAATCAACGCGGCTTTATATATTTCTATTTCAAATATTCTATTCAAATATTTCGTTTCAAATATTTCTTCTCAAATATTTTATTCAAATATTTCTCTTCAAATATTCTATTTCAAAACTGGAATGAGGCCCAGTCAATTACCATAGATTTTATTTCTATGGATTTCCATACAACGCATGTATATATCAACAATGACAAATAATCAACCATCATCCAAAGTGCATTCTACACTGTATAAGCATCAAATATAAATATTCAACGCTTATAACAGTCTGTCAATCAATCGATCGACACACAACTAATTATTGGGATTAGTGTATGTCATATATCATCCCAATATCCGTGTGGGGTTTCAAACAATCAAACACAGATTTTATTTGTGCAGTTGAGCGATGTGTAAAATATATCGTCCCAATCAATATTAGTCAAATGTGTGTATATAAACAAATCGTCCGATTTGTTTATAAATATTTATTTTATATACACGTTAAAAATCATTTTTTTAACTATAAAATATTTTATTTCATTTCACATCACACAATCAACTACACATCAGAATCAAACTAACAAGCATACAAGCCGTCCATGGTCTGTGGACGACGGGTGTCAGGTGCTACTAAACACAGTCTGCATGCTTGTATATATTTTAACTAGAAATTTAAACTAAAGGTGAGGAGTTCTCACCTTTGGGATCCA
Organism: Allium sativum; assembly: GCA_030737875.1. NCBI lineage: Eukaryota > Viridiplantae > Streptophyta > Magnoliopsida > Asparagales > Amaryllidaceae > Allium > Allium sativum. The sequence continues at coordinate 820,367,493 of CM060909.1, forward strand.
CTCCTCCATTCTTTACTGTCGCTCAGATTCACTGCTCTGATTCCAACGCAATCTGTTTTACGCCGTTCATATTAAAAATCACATTTTAATATGATATTTATATATTTAGAAATCACAATTTTTTCTTTCTAAATATATTTTCATACATACACTAGTTAAAAATCATATTTTTAACTTGTTAAAAATATTTTCTAAAAACAAATTTGAAACACTACTTTATATTTTCTTCTAACAACAAATTTGAAACACTGCTTTATATTTTCCTCTAACAACAATTTTAAAACAATGCTTTATTTTCTCCTAACAACAATTTTAAAACAATGCTTTATTTTCCCCTAACAACAGTTTTAAAACAATGCTTTATTTTCTAAATTTACCATGCTGTTTTCTAAATCAGAAACTGATTTTTACCATGTTATTTTCTAAATCAAAAACTGATTTTTACCATGTTATTTTCTAAATCAAAAACTGATTTTTAAAAAGAAATTGAAAATCACCTTCTCTTCTTTTTTCGTCACTGGCCATTCTGAGCTACCGGAGCGGATCCAGCACCACCAGTGGAGGCGCCGTAGTCTGCCGTGGTGGCAGCAGCTTCGCCGGAGCGTCGGGGAAGTTTGAATGGTCAAACGTTTTGGGGGAAATTGGGTTGGAGGGGGAAAGGAGGTCGGTCAGAGGCGGTGACTGGCGACGGTGGCTCTTACGTGGGGGCGCGACAGGCTTTTCCGTTGGGGGGGGCTTTAGGGCGTGCTCGATCTGGTGAAACAGGGGGGGAGAGGAGGTAGGGCTCGAGGGGAGAGATCGGAGGGGCTGTGGCAAGCCGCGCCGATGGCGGCGCGTTCGCCTGGGCGCGATGGCCTTCGGTGGAGGGGCGACAGCTCCTCCCCTTTCCTTTTTTTTATTCCTGAATGGATCGAGTAGAGAGAGAAGAGGCAATAAAGGGGGGCTAATATAAATTATAATATTTAATTAATTTAATCTTCCTATTATGTTGACTTTTTATCTGAACCCCAAACGAGGTCCAATGACTGTCGTCCCTAGCTAATTACCCCCATTCCGAACACAATGTGATATGTTTCATCAGCTGATTCGGTCGTTTCGATCAATTTACGTTTAGATTAAAATATAAATCAGTATATATTCAATTTGAACGTACATTTCAATTTACCGGGGTCAAATACGGATCCTAAAAATTCCCGAAAAATATTTTCTAGCTTCGTATCGACGATACGGTCCTAACAAAACTAATTTCATCGAATTCTGATACCGTTGGAAAAATGGCCATTTTCCAGTCGATTAAAATCAACTAAAACTGGTCAAACACGTTTTACTTTCCCACACTCACATATTGATTCGAAAAAATATGAAATTTGAAACCTAGAAATAATTTGACATCGCGGATTCAACAAAAGTGGTTTCGTCGAAAATCGAGGTCGTTTGCAAAATTTCCATTTTTAAGGGCTAGAATTCCATAGCGACTATTCTGAATTTTCAACTGGACTTATCTTTTGATTCCCGCTGTGAAATTTTGATTTTCCGGATTCGTTGGAAATATATTCTCAATTAGATTCCAATATTTTTGGTTTCACCAAAATTTGGTTTATTCTGCACCCGGTACATTTATTTGAACTTTGAAATCGAATTATCGAACTACCGCGCCATTTTCAATTCCTTTTATATATATAAATAAATATATATATTCTAATGATGACATATATTATATATACGTTCTAATTCTATTCAAATTAAATTTCTCATCGTTATTATTTAAAATAATTCATTTTAAATAATCAAAATTCGCTAAAATTGCCAAAATAAAATTTTTAAATTGGCTCAGAATTTCCGGGTTATTACAATCTCCCCCACTTAAAACTTTTCTTCCCCGAAAAGGAATGAAGCCGAAAGTTGTTTAACAAATCAACTCAACTTTCATTGTTTTCTTTATGGCTTAAGTTCTTCAACTTTTCAGTTTCTAAGAACTTTTCAAATTTTTCAAAAATTTAGCTAACACCCTAAATTTTCGAAAAATTTCGCCATAACCTCCCCTGCACCAGGGACTTCGGGATATTTCATATAGCCTCCCATGGCCTTCTTCAATCCAAAAGAAAAAGAAAAAACCAAGCGGCTAGCCAATCGGCTCATAAAATCATCACCACCCAAACAAAACAGTAAATTATGGTAAACATGTATCTATTTGTCGGGCAAACAATTTTATTCTTCTGCTCTAGCCTCCTTGTTATGACATGTTCAATAGATATACATGTACTATGCATGCAAATGCGACTAATTTTCAATGCAGTTCAATATTCGGTTCAATTTGGCATAAATGGTTCGAAATATGAAGCCAATAAAAAAACAACACAACCATCAATCAATTAGTGGATTATCATTTCAAATTCATAATTTTGATATATATATATATATATATATATATATATATATATATAGAAAATCATGTTTTTGATACCAAATCACAACAATAAGCCCTATCTAGCTTTGGTTCTCACACCAGTCAATAGGAAATATATAGACATCACACTTTCGGCACTCGAATACAAATACTGATGATGCGGCCGCATCATCAGAATTATCCCCGGGCGACTAGAGTATGACTCTATATCCATCCAGTATATTAAAACTTTGAATATACAATTGCAAGGCGTATATGCAAAATCTTTATATACTAAATTGTCTAAATCAATTTAAAATAAATATTCAAATACGTATAATACGATTAAAATTTCAAAACAAAATTTGTTTTCACTTTAAAGATATACTCTTCACACTCGTTCTAGGATACTACTGATCCCATCTCTAACGAGTCACCCCCATTGAATATTACTAATCCAATTTCTGATGAATTCTTTCGCTTGGTTCTAATGTGCCTTGTTCTTCGAGCTCTGTAAACCAAAGCTCTGATACCAGCTGTAACGACCAGGAATTTCGCTCGATCCGAATCAGTCGCTAAACCGATCAAGACCATTCGAAATGCCTGATTGTTTTGAGAACACGACAAAATAGAACGCAGAAGAACATTTCATTGTATATTACAACAATTCCATCAGAATACAAGAATATACGGAGTATGAATAAATATTACACATTATAAAATATCAGCGATTACAATACAATACATAGCAGAGGAAAATAATACAATACACAACTGAAGGATATATACGGATACAAAGCTTTTCGGATATCATTCCAGCTGTAAACCAGGATCCTGTGAATATAAATCTGCAAAACCAAAACTACTAGCTTCCCGTGCGGAAAATGAGGGCACCCAGAGTTTAGGTTAAAACAATAAACTCCAGGTCAGTCATGTGACTGGTGTGAGAACTAAAACATTTATTAATCTTTATTTTCAAAGTTAGGTAAATCAAGGGACCAAGCCGTATAACACGAAACGGGTTTCCCCCTAAGAACACCAGTGCATAAAACAATAGCGCAATGCTAAATAAAGAAAAATGAAGCTATTATAAGACCCAGTTCCCATCACACAATGCAACGCAAGCCGGAGGACAGGGTTTTTACCTTATATAGCAAAGAATGCTTGATACGTTTAAAACAAATCATTTGATACTATTATAAGTGCGTAGTGTATAAAACAACTTCAAATCAAAAATATCAATCATAAACGACATAGTATCCCATGCTACTATGTCGCCATACTAAGCTCTACAAATAAAACCGCAAAGTCACGTATTTGGAAATTGGATTTCCATCTGCGAACCGAGGCAAAAGATTGTCCTCACCGATTCGAGACTCTCTAGCCTGAGCCTCAGGGCAAGTACTCAGTCAAGCCACTTGGAGCGACAGGGCCGGTCCACCGATGTGGATTAAAATGCCTGAACACTACGTTTCCCTGCCCTTTGGGGCGTAAATGAGCCAACGAATGACTCCATCAGACCCGGATCGTTCGATCTAGCCGAGGCGCCTCGCAATAGCAACAACCACATAAGTCAAACTCGTCAGGGCGTGTAAAACCACTGATGCCACTTCTAACTAGAAAGAAATGCATGTCCTCCCTGAGGTCCTCTCCCATTTTTGGTTCACCACTGGGGTGTGAGGCTCGCGAATCAACGTTACACAAAGCTACGCCACACAAGCCGTGCTTTGATCATCAACCACAAAACTTTGCTTTTCAACAGAAGCCTTGATCCATTACAACTTAGGCATGCCACACAGGCAATTCATTCCATGCGATGGATATCCATCAATATATAACCCCTGAGCTCGTACGTCTCAGAGAAGGGCGTTAAGTAAAAGAATAAATTATCCACCGCTAAACAGATATATATTTAATAGAAATCAATCACACAGACTGAAATCCAATGTCAGACACACAGTCCATTTACAAGTTCGTTCTGGATCTGAACGAAACCGGAGACACCTAGTACCTCGCATATCCATCGATCTCCAAGTACGTCTGGACGACCACTAACTAATTCTCTCCTCTTGGGTGTACGGCCCAATCAAGATCATCAGTAATCACCCAAACGACGTGAAGACCTCCGGTCTTCGACCACCGTCTTCATCTTCGACTTATCGTCGTATCAGTTATTCAGAATGGGATAAATCCAGTCTTTTCGAATAACTCGCGTATATAATAAACAAGTGTTACACAAACACAACATACGCCTCATTCCAATTCATCAGTCACTAACCGTAAATTAGAAAGAGAATAATTCCCCAAATATTAACCCCGAAGCCGAAACCAACATTAGATCAATACCCAGGAAACCATTCTTCTTAGCCACCTACAGTTAGTTTCTAAATTTCACATTCTTAGGGATAGGTTCCCATGAATTTTATCAAAGATAAATTCTTTTAAATTTATTCTTAAATCTTCCTTTGAATATCACTTCAAACTAGTCGGGATAAGCGAACCACACCGAAGTAACTTTTTATTTTATTTCCCCATCCCAACCTATATATCCCATAAAGTAAAACTGGTCATACTTTGAATATCACTTCAAACCCGTCCTAGAACACTACTGGTTCTATTTCTGACGAGTTCGTTCAAATGTTATATTCCAGAACTAAGCTTAACCAAAGCTCTGATACCACGATGTGACGACCCGAATTCCCGTTCTCACGGAAACAAGGTTATCTTTGGAATATAACACAGAAACATATAATAGCAGAACAGAATTAAATAAATACACCAGAATGAACAACAAAATATACTGGATAAAGTAATCATCAGAGTTACACAGTATACAGGATCTTACTTAGTACAAATACAGTTCAGCTATACATAAATGTCTACAGCGGAAATAAACAAAATATGTACAATAGGAGCTGAACAGCATAAAAAGAAATAAATGATAGAATCCATCTTCAGCTCCAGCTATCCAGAAAGAACCAGCTAAACCTGAATACAAGGCTGCCCGTGTAGAAAAAGGGGCACCCGAGTTTGAGAGTGAAACAAACTACGAGTCAGTCATGGGACTGGTATGAGAAATCCATTCAACACACATATAATATGGCTAATCACAGGACCACGCCACTTTCGTGGAACGGGTTTACTCCATTGGATTGCCAGTGCTTTAAAACAAATCTTTCTTTTTAAACATCGCTATGCTTTTTATAAAAATGAAGCCGTTATAAGACTCAGTTCCCATCACACAATGCAACGCAAACCGGAGGATAGAGTTTTTACCTTATAACGGCCAAGATATGCTTGATACGAATAAAACAAAGGCATTTGATATTATTGCTAGTGTTTATATGTTTTGAAAACAATTTCAAATCATAACTATCAATCATAGACGGCATTAATGCCCCATACCACTATGTCGCCATATATATAGGTATACAATCAAAACCGCACGATGTCGTATTTGGAAATTGGATTTCCGTCATGAACCAAGGCAAAAGATAGTCCTTACCGAATTCGAGACGCTCTAGCCCGTGTCCCAGGATCAGAACGCATCGACCCTTGGAGCGACAGGGCCGGTCCACCGATGTGGATTAAGAATGCCTGAACACTACGTTTCCCCACCCTTTGGGGTGTAAATGAGCCAACGAATGACTCCATCGGACCCGGATCGTCCGATCAAACCGAGGCGCCTCGCAACAGCAACAACCACATAGGTGAAAAGTATATAAATGTCAGGGCTGGTAGGTCACTGACACCACCCTAGCTAGAAAGAAACGCATGCCCTCCCTGAGGTCCTCCTCCCGTTTTAGGTTCATACCAGGGTGTGAGGCTCGCGAATTCACGTTATACACAAAGCTACGCCACACAGGCGGTGCTTTGATCATCACCACAAGACTTTGCTTTTCAACAGAAGTCCTGATCACTGCATCTTAGCATGCCACACAGGCAATTCACACCGTGCAACTGATGGCTATCAATCACACAGAACAAATTCCAATGTCGGACACACAGTCCATTTACAAGTCCGTTCTGGGTCTGAACGAAACCGGAGGCACTAAATACCTCGCCAACCCATCGATCACCACGTACGTCTGGACGATCACCACTCATTATCCATATTTCGGGATGCCTCCCAATCAGGACCTCGGTTACCATCCAAACGAGGTGAAGATCTCCGGTCTTCGACCACCGTCTTTATCTTCGACTTTCAATCGTCGATCCATTATTTGAAATGAGAATTAACTCGGCCTTCTCAAATAATTCACGTATATTTAGAATTTCAATTCAATTTATTTCAATGGTTAAATTATTCGACAACACCAATTTTGTCCTTTAATGTAATTTTCACACCAAACACATTCAACCATCAAACATCACATAAATCAAGCAAATTCAGTTTATTTCCATTCCATATTGCTTATGATATTTTATAACTATTTATCGCTATTTTTATTTATTTTAAAATAGCCATTTTATTCAAAACGACGCTTCGGGCCATAAGGCGGTCGTGGCGCTGTTTTTCTTCAGATTTGATTTACACTTATCTGAAAATCTAACCGTTGGATCTTCACAAAATTTACATCATTAGAAAGGTCTTTTCGAAACGAATCCAACGGTTCCAGTTTCGGGAAAATCCGACGGTCGGATCTCCCGGTACAATCGTTTGAATTTTCGATTTCAAAATACGAACTGCAGCGTCGTTATTCGATTAAATATAATTCTATTTATATTTATATATAAATAAAATCGATTCTGGCGCTGTTTTTCTTCAGATTTGAATTAAACATTCCAGACAATCCAACCGTTGGATTTTCACAAGGTTGGTGCCGTTGGAAAGATTATTCCAAGGCGAACCCAACGGTTGAGGTTTCGGGAAAATCCAATGGTCGGATTTCCCGTACTAGTCGATTGAAATCACGGTTTCAAAATACGAACTGCACGGCCTCGTTTCGTTTTAATTTTATTTATATTTATATATTTATATAAATATAGTTCATTCAATGATTTCTATATCGTTTTCACTTCAAATATTTTTCTAACTCCTTAAATTTTGGAAAAATTTCGCCATAACCTCCCCTGCACCGGGAGCATCGGGAAATCGCAAATAGCGTTCCCGGTCCTTCTAATCTCAAAAAGAAAAAGAAAAAGCCAAGCGGCTAGCCAACAGGCTCAAAATCATCACCCAAACAAATCAGTAAATGTGTACCTATTTGTCGGGCACAAAATTTTATTCCTCTTCTCTAGCCCCTTTGCTATAACCTGTTCAATGAATATTGCATGTACATATATATACAGTTCATATCATTTTTCAATTTCTATTCGACTTCATATTTGATTTCTATTTGGTTTAAAAACTCCATTCATTCTAATGTTACATAAATAGGTGCAAATCATTTCATTAGCTAATTAATGAATATTTCAACTCATATATGTTTATTTTGAACAAGTGGCTATTTTTAACATTTCACATTTCAACGATTTATGCATACAATAAAAATGTGATTTTTATTGTAAAACGATTCATTTCAAAACACTATTTTTCTATATAGTTCATATAGTCGATAAAAGGTGATTTTTATTCTCAAACAATTTATTTCAAAATATGAATACCATTCAACACATGAATTTCTAAACAACGAATGAATATCAATTCAACACATGAATGTTTTCAATAGTTTTTACATATAGATAAAAATGTGATTTTTATTATCGAACAATTTATTTCAAAATATGAATACCATTCAACACATGAATTTCTAAACAACGAATGAATATCAATTCAACACATGAATGTTTTCAATAGTTTTTATATATAGATAAAAATGTGATTTTTATTATCGAACAATTTATTTCAAAATATGAATACCATTCAACACATGAATTTCTAAACAACGAATGAATATCAATTCAACACATGAATGTTTTCAATAGTTTTTATATATAGATAAAAATGTGATTTTTATTATCGAACAATTTATTTCAAAATATGAATACCATTCAACACATGAATTTCTAAACAACGAATGAATATCAATTCAACACATGAATGTTTTCAATAGTTTTTATATATAGATAAAAATGTGATTTTTATTATCGAACAATTTATTTCAAAATATGAATACCATTCAACACATGAATTTCTAAACAACGAATGAATATCAATTCAACACATGAATGTTTTCAATAGTTTAAGCAAATGAAAATAATTCAATCACACAAATATTATTCAAAATTTCGGCAGCATAACGGCAGGGTAGTTACACCGGCACCGTCCCTAGTACGGCTCCTCGCTCTACCTTAAAACCTCACGGTTTTTGACAATGGGAATCATGCATCTAGTTCGCACGCAGGCGGCATGTTTATATTTATTTCATTTCCACAAACTAATCCTATGTGGTTTCAACCAAATATTTCACAACCACCAATGGGTATTTTTCAACCACAATCAACCAATATCAATCACAAACAATCCCAAACAATCATTCGCTACCAAACAATTTTCACAACAATTTCAACCAATAAATATCGTCCATGGTTTGTGGACGAGGGGCGTATATATATATATATATATATATATATGTATATAGATATTTATATATAGCAATTCACTTTTCATTTCAACACATATATATAATATTTTTTAATCAGAAATCTCACCAATAGCTATCCAACTGCACGACACTTCCTTATAGAAATCTTCGCCCTTTGTCGCTTTCGCCCGTATTCTCTACATATGTAAAAATAGAATTTTTACTATGCTATTCAATATATAAAAATCGAATTTTGACTTTGACTTTCAACATATAAAAATATGATTTTTACTTCAACTTTCAATATATAAAAATATGATTTTTACTTCGACTTTCAATATATAAAAATATGATTTTTACTTTTCTACAAATCTGATCTTTTTAAAGTTTAAACCTTTTGCTTTTAACTTAAAACTAAAATCAGTTTTAAAGTTCAAACCCTTTTCTTTTGACTTAAAATTAAAATCAGTTTTTACTTTTAAAACAAAATCAGTTTTTATTCTTTTATAAAATCAGTTTTTAATACTTTAAAAACAAAATCAGTTTTATTTCTTTAAAAAAAACAAATCAGTTTTATTTCTTATATAAAATCAGTTTTTCTTTTTTTAAAAAAACAGTTTTTTTTTTGAATCTTTTAAAATTCAGTTTTTACTTCCTTTTATAAAATCCAGTTTTTAAATATTTTAAGAAATCAGTTTTCAATTCTTTTATAAAATCAGTTTTAAATTGCTTTTAAAAATAACAGTTTTAATCTTTATAATAAAAAAAAACAGTTTAAATCCCTTTTAAAATCATTACAGTATTACCCTAAAAAAATATACAGTTTTAAATAGAAATAAAAAAAAAAATTAAAACAGCTTACAGTATTTTGAAGAAAAGGGGGGCTTCTGCAGTTCGTCGGCGGCGAGGTGGCAAGGCTTCGAGGTGGCGCGGTTCGTCGATGCGGCGTCTTCGCGAGAGGGTCGAGGGCTTCAAGGGGGGGCGCGGCTTCTTCGCAGATGTCGAGACGAGGGGGGGCGCGGCTCTTCGTCGGCGTCGAGACGAGGGGGGGGGCGGCGGGTCGATTGATCGCTAGGGTTTTTTTTTTTTTCTGGTTGTAATCAAATGAACGGGGGGGAGGGGGGGGCAAGCGGGAGATAAGGAGGGAAAGTATATATATATATATATATTTTTTTTATTATTTAATTATTAAATTTCGCAAAAGGTTGACTTTTACATATGACCTCGAAACGAGGCCCACCGCCTGTCGTCCATAGCGTTTTACCCCCATTCCGAACACAATGGGATATGTATCGCAAGCTGATTTGATCGTTACAATCAGTTTCCTTTTGAATTTTCATTTAAATCACTATATTGAATTTTAAACGCACATTTCAAATTACCGGGGTCACATATTAACTAGAAAAATTCCAGAAAAATATTTTCTAGCTTCGTATTGACGATACGGTCCTAACAAAACTAGTTTCGTCGAATTCTGAGACCGTTTGAAAAATGGCCAATTTCCAGTCGATTAAAATCAACGGAAACTGGTCAAACGCGTTTTCTTTTGCCACGCTCACATATTGATTCGAAAAATTATGAAATTTGAAATCTAGCAATAACTTGACACTGCGGACCCAACAAAAGTGGTTTCGTCGAAATCCGAGGTCATCTGCAAAATGTCCATTTTTAAGGGCCTGAATTCCATAGCGACTATTCAGAATTTTCGACTGGACATATCTTTTGATTCCCGCTATCAAATTTCGATTGGTCGGATTCGTTAGAAAGATATTATCAATTAGATTCCATTATTTTTGGTTTCACTAAAATCCGGATTGTTTTGCACCCGGTATATTCAATTGAAGTTTGAAATTGAATTATCGAACTACCGCGCCATTTTCAATTCTATATATAATTATAATTAATTATATTCGTTTTCAAATGTCGATTTCAACTCAGTTTTCATCGCCATTATTTAAAATATTTATTTTAAATAATTAAAATCCATTATTTTAGCCAATTTAAAATTTTTAAATTGGTTCAGATTTCCTGGGTCGTTACAATCTCCCCCACTTAAAACTTTTCGTCCCCGAAAAGGAACAAAGTCGAAAGTGGTGTGAAAAATCTATAATCACAAAATACAACAACCAATTTGTTTTTAATATTCAGAGTATAGAATAAATAGTGCACATCCATGGGAAGAAAATAGCAACAGAATAGAGAATTAAATGGTAATGCGAAGTATGGTAAATGTACCTTGCACCGGAGTCAATCAGAGATATCTACTCGGCATCTAGGATAAGCTTTCTGAATGCTCTCCTCGGTTTCCCAAGTACAATCTCGCGGATCTCCACTCCATTGCACTTTGACTAAGTGAACCTTCTTGTTTCTCAGCTCTTTGGTTTCTTTGCCGATAATCTTTAGCGGCTCACGCCTCACAGCTAGTTCTGGAGTAATTTCAATATCCTGCTGAGCTGCTTCTTCCACGACCAAGTCTGGATCATGGACGTGCTTTCGAAGTTGAGATATGTGAAATACATCATGAACTCCAGGCAACCAGTCAGGCAGTTTGACCCTATAAGCGAGAGTCCCAATCCGTTCCAGAATAGGAAACGGACCAATGAATTTGGGTGCCAATTTTCCAGTTTTACCGAACCGGATAACTCCTCTCATCGGCGATACTTTCAAATATACATAGTCGCCAACTTCAAAGGATATATCTCTTCTTCTTTTATCGGCATAGCTCTTTTGTCGGCTTTGAGCGGCGAGTAATCGCTTCTTAATAAAATCGACTTTGTCGGCAGCTTCCCGAATCATATCAGGCCCTAACACAAGTCTATTCCCAGGCTCGACCCAACAAGCAGGAGATCGGCACGGTCTACCATACAATGCTTCGAATGGCGACATTGTCAGGCTTGCCTGATAGCTGTTGTTATAAGAGAATTCAGCCAAATGCAGATGGTCTTCCCATGATCCACCGAAATCTATAACACAAGCCCGCAATAGATCTTCTAAAATGCGATTCACCCTCTCAGTCTGACCGTCTGTCTGAGGATGATAAGCGGTGCTCAAGTTTAACTTCGTTCCCAGCTCGACTTGAAATACTTCCCAGAATTTGCTAGTGAATATTGTATCTCTATCACTTACTATACTGAGCGGCACTCCATGCAGTCTAACTATTTCCCTGAAGTAAATCTGCGCCAGACTCTGAGCGGTTCTATTTGATTTGATAGGTATAAAATGGGCGGTCTTCGTGAAACGATCTACGATCACCCAAATACTGTCGTTTCCTCTTCTTGTTCTGGGCAAACCATCAATGAAATCCATAGAAATATGTTCCCACTTCCAACCAGGAACTTCCAGTGGTTGTAATAATCCAGCCAATTTCTGTTGATCACTTTTGACTAGCTGGCAAGTAGGGCATCGGCTAACATATATTGAAACATCTCTTTTCATAGCCTTCCACCAGAATGTTCTTTTGAGATCGTTGTACATTTTGGCCACACCAGGATGGATACTCAACTTGGACTTGTGACACTCGTCTAACACTTCCCTTTTTAACTCTGGGATGTCAGGAACACAAATCCTTCCTTTTAATCTCAAGGTCTCGTCGTTATCTATTTGAAAACACGAGGGTTCGCCTTTCTGAATCCTTTTAATCATATCTTTAATAAAGTTATCCTCTTTCTGAAGAATAGATATTTTGTCAATCAAGGATGTTGTGATAATAAAGTTGGCGATCATTACATTCTTTCGACTCAGCGCATCGGCCACGACATTGGCTTTCCCTGGAGTATATATAATTTCGAAGTCATATGCTGCAAGAAACTCCAGCCAACGTTGCTGCCTCAAGTTCAGGTCTTTCTGAGTGAACAAATACTTTAACGACTGGTGATCTGTAAACAGTTCAAACCTCTCGCCCAGAAGATAGTGTCTCCAGATTTTCAAAGAGAATATGATAGCCAATAACTCAAGATCATGAGTTACATAGTTTTTCTCGTGCGGCTTCAGTTGACGGCTAGCATAAGCAATCACTTGACCTCTTTGCATTAACACTGCTCCAAGGCCTTCTCTAGACGCATCAGTCCAGACTTTTAAATCCTGGTTGCCATCAATGATGGTTAACACTGGAGTTGTCGTTAATCTTAACTTTAGCTCTTCGAAAGCCTCCTCACTTTCTTGAGTCCATTTGAACTTAGAATGCTTCTTTGTAAGCTTTGTTAAGTGACCCGATATCTTCGAAAAGTCTTTAACGAACTTCCGGTAATAGCGAGCCAATCCGAGAAAACTACGGACTTCAGTGGGAGTACTGGGCTGTTTCCAATTCTGAATAGCTGTGATTTTGCTTGGATCCACAGCAATTCCTTCTTTCGATACCACATGGCCCAGAATTTTTACTTCATCTTGCCAGAAGATACATTTGGAAAATTTGGCTTTTAATACATTCCTTCTGAGGATTTCTAGAACCTGTTCCAGATGTTTTTCATGTTCGGCCTTTGATTTAGAGAAGATTAGAATATCGTCAATAAAAACCAGAACAAATTTATTCAAAACTCCTCTGAAAACTCTGTTCATCAGATCGACGAAGTAAGCTGGAGCGTTACATAAGCCGAACGGCATTACTAACCACTCGTAGAATAAGTCGGGGCCTCTAAACGCTGTCATTGGAACACACTCTTCGGCAATTCGAAGTTGATGGAAACCTGTAGCTAGGTCCATCCTTGAGAATACTTGTGCGCCATTTAATCGATCTAACAAATCATCAATCCGCGGCAATGGATACTTGTTCTTTATTGTCTGTTTGTTCAGATCACGATAATCCACACATAGTCGTAGAGTACCGTCAGATTTTGGGACAAATACCACTGCTGCACCCCTATCAGAGAAACTAGGTCTGATTAGACCCTTCCATACTAGCTGTCGTGTTTGATTGTCTAATTCCTCCTTCTCTTTCAAGGACATTCTTCGAATAGCGTGAACTACCGGCCTTGCATTGGGAATTAAAGCAATCTTGAAATCTATTTCTCTTTGCGGAGGTAAGCGAACAACTTCTTCGAACACATCCGCATAGTTCTTGACGACAGGAATATCTTTGATGAGGTCGGGAATATTCTCTATGACTTCAGGGACATTTTCTATTTGGGCTAGAGAAACATCGAGAGCTGACCAGAAATCTTTTCTATTTGAAGTCGGGCCTTCACATGGTATGGTTATATAATTCCCCGATTGGGCCTTTGCTTTAACCACTCTCTCGGCGCATTTAACTTCAGCTTCATATCTAGTTAACCAATCCAATCCCAGAATAAGATCGAATTCATTAAAATTCATGATGATAGAGATAATAGGGAATTTATAGCAAGAAAAAGAGACAGGTACTGCACAAATCCAACTGAGATTGATGGAACCTCCAACTGGATTTTGGACAGTCATTGGCTCTTTGAGCTTCTTCAAATTCAAATCCAGTTTCTTGACTGCACTCTTTGCAATAAAGCTTCGTGATGCGCCTGTGTCAAACAGTACTTTTACTGGAATGTTTTTGACATTGAGCGTGCCTTCTAAAACATCAGATCTTTCCTGAACAGACGAAGATGCAGGCACTTCTACCACTTCATTTACTTGCGCTGCTTTGGACTTCTTAAATTGCCTGCAGTCCTTCTCAAGATGGCCAGTCCGACGGCATTGAACGCACTTTCTATTTTCTAGGAACTTGTCTTTGGATTTAAATTTATTCTCTCTTCGCTTCTTCAGGGGTCCACAGTTTATTGACAAATGCCCTTTCTGATGGCAGTTACTGCATACGGTGGTCGTTACGGGTTCTTTCTCAGCTCTGGCCCTTTTTCTCTTGGCACTGGGCTTCTTATTGACCTCTGACCTCGTACTGTTTTCAGGAATATCAGTTTCTGACTCTGTTTTGTCACTAGAACAGACTTCTTCGTCGCGCAACATTCCTTTCTTATGGAGATCTTCATACTGATAGGCCATATAAATCATTTCAGAAAAAGGAAGCTTCACATGCCCCAATACTTTATTCTGGTATTTCCTTTGAAGTCCATGAATAAATCTCATATTTTTCCTCTTCGGATTTTGAATTAGATAAGGAGCAAAGTGAGCAAGTTCATTGAATTTCTTATGATATTCGGGAATGGTCATGTCACCTTGTATTAGATAAGAAAATTCTTCACACAATCTCTCGGTTGCTTCGGGAGGAGTAAATCTTCCTAGGAAAATCACTTTGAATCTGTCCCAGGTGATATCACCCTCTGGATTATTTTTGATGATTGTTTCCCACCAGATTAAAGCTTCTTCTTTGAGCGCCCAAGATGCTACTAACCGTTTCTGGTCATCTCTCAGCTGGATATGCTCAAAGATTCTTTCGACAGAACTCAACCAAGCTTGAGTTTGAATAATAGATTCATTACCCGAGAATTGCGCTCCGTTCAGATTTCGATATTTCTTTAATAGAGCCTCTAGATCGGGTTCTGTATTCCTTCTGTTTCTGGCACTCATTTTTCTAGTACTTCTGCAATTAGCAGATCAAGTGTCAGGTCACAGAAAAGGTATTTTAAACATAGAAACATATACTTCAAATGTAAATGTGTCTATCTAGGTGTAATTTATTCTGCTTTACTCATACTAGGATATTGCTGATCCTATCTGTATAGAGTTACCCGTCCTAGAACACTACTGGTTCTATTTCTGACGAGTTCGTTCAAATGTTATATTCCAGAACTAAGCTTAACCAAAGCTCTGATACCACGATGTGACGACCCGAATTCCCGTTCTCACGGAAACAAGGTTATCTTTGGAATATAACACAGAAACATATAATAGCAGAACAGAATTAAATAAATACACCAGAATGAATAACAAAATATACTGGATAAAGTAATCATCAGAGTTACACAGTATACAGGATCTTACTTAGTACAAATACAGTTCAGCTATACATAAATGTCTACAGCGGAAATAAACAAAATATGTACAATAGGAGCTGAACAGCATAAAAAGAAATAAATGATAGAATCCATCTTCAGCTCCAGCTATCCAGAAAGAACCAGCTAAACCTGAATACAAGGCTGCCCGTGTAGAAAAAGGGGCACCCGAGTTTGAGAGTGAAACAAACTACGAGTCAGTCATGGGACTGGTATGAGAAATCCATTCAACACACATATAATATGGCTAATCACAGGACCACGCCACTTTCGTGGAACGGGTTTACTCCATTGGATTGCCAGTGCTTTAAAACAAATCTTTCTTTTTAAACATCGCTATGCTTTTTATAAAAATGAAGCCGTTATAAGACTCAGTTCCCATCACACAATGCAACGCAAACCGGAGGATAGAGTTTTTACCTTATAACGGCCAAGATATGCTTGATACGAATAAAGCAAAGGCATTTGATATTATTGCTAGTGTTTATATGTTTTGAAAACAATTTCAAATCATAACTATCAATCATAGACGGCATTAATGCCCCATACCACTATGTCGCCATATATATAGGTATACAATCAAAACCGCACGATGTCGTATTTGGAAATTGGATTTCCGTCATGAACCAAGGCAAAAGATAGTCCTTACCGAATTCGAGACGCTCTAGCCCGTGTCCCAGGATCAGAACGCATCGACCCTTGGAGCGACAGGGCCGGTCCACCGATGTGGATTAAGAATGCCTGAACACTACGTTTCCCCACCCTTTGGGGTGTAAATGAGCCAACGAATGACTCCATCGGACCCGGATCGTCCGATCAAACCGAGGCGCCTCGCAACAGCAACAACCACATAGGTGAAAAGTATATAAATGTCAGGGCTGGTAGGTCACTGACACCACCCTAGCTAGAAAGAAACGCATGCCCTCCCTGAGGTCCTCCTCCCGTTTTAGGTTCATACCGGGGTGTGAGGCTCGCGAATTCACGTTATACACAAAGCTACGCCACACAGGCGGTGCTTTGATCATCACCACAAGACTTTGCTTTTCAACAGAAGTCCTGATCACTGCATCTTAGCATGCCACACAGGCAATTCACACCGTGCAACTGATGGCTATCAATCACACAGAACAAATTCCAATGTCGGACACACAGTCCATTTACAAGTCCGTTCTGGGTCTGAACGAAACCGGAGGCACTAAATACCTCGCCAACCCATCGATCACCACGTACGTCTGGACGATCACCACTCATTATCCATATTTCGGGATGCCTCCCAATCAGGACCTCGGTTACCATCCAAACGAGGTGAAGATCTCCGGTCTTCGACCACCGTCTTTATCTTCGACTTTCAATCGTCGGTCCATTATTTGAAATGAGAATTAACTCGGCCTTCTCAAATAATTCACGTATATTTAGAATTTCAATTCAATTTATTTCAATGGTTAAATTATTCGACAACACCAATTTTGTCCTTTAATGTAATTTTCACACCAAACACATTCAACCATCAAACATCACATAAATCAAGCAAATTCAGTTTATTTCCATTCCATATTGCTTATGATATTTTATAACTATTTATCGCTATTTTTATTTATTTTAAAATAGCCATTTTATTCAAAACGACGCTTCGGGCCATAAGGCGGTCGTGGCGCTGTTTTTCTTCAGATTTGATTTACACTTATCTGAAAATCTAACCGTTGGATCTTCACAAAATTTACATCATTAGAAAGGTCTTTTCGAAACGAATCCAACGGTTCCAGTTTCGGGAAAATCCGACGGTCGGATCTCCCGGTACAATCGTTTGAATTTTCGATTTCAAAATACGAACTGCAGCGTCGTTATTCGATTAAATATAATTCTATTTATATTTATATATAAATAAAATCGATTCTGGCGCTGTTTTTCTTCAGATTTGAATTAAACATTCCAGACAATCCAACCGTTGGATTTTCACAAGGTTGGTGCCGTTGGAAAGATTATTCCAAGGCGAACCCAACGGTTGAGGTTTCGGGAAAATCCAATGGTCGGATTTCCCGTACTAGTCGATTGAAATCACGGTTTCAAAATACGAACTGCACGGCCTCGTTTCGTTTTAATTTTATTTATATTTATATATTTATATAAATATAGTTCATTCAATGATTTCTATATCGTTTTCACTTCAAATATTTTTCTAACTCCTTAAATTTTGGAAAAATTTCGCCATAACCTCCCCTGCACCGGGAGCATCGGGAAATCGGAAATAGCGTTCCCGGTCCTTCTAATCTCAAAAAGAAAAAGAAAAAGCCAAGCGGCTAGCCAACAGGCTCAAAATCATCACCCAAACAAATCAGTAAATGTGTACCTATTTGTCGGGCACAAAATTTTATTCCTCTTCTCTAGCCCCTTTGCTATAACCTGTTCAATGAATATTGCATGTACATATATATACAGTTCATATCATTTTTCAATTTCTATTCGACTTCATATTTGATTTCTATTTGGTTTAAAAACTCCATTCATTCTAATGTTACATAAATAGGTGCAAATCATTTCATTAGCT
The DNA here is from genome assembly GCA_030737875.1 of Allium sativum. Classification (NCBI taxonomy): domain Eukaryota; kingdom Viridiplantae; phylum Streptophyta; class Magnoliopsida; order Asparagales; family Amaryllidaceae; genus Allium; species Allium sativum. The sequence continues at coordinate 820,385,862 of CM060909.1, forward strand.
AATTAATGAATATTTCAACTCATATATGTTTATTTTGAACAAGTGGCTATTTTTAACATTTCACATTTCAACGATTTATGCATACAATAAAAATGTGATTTTTATTGTAAAACGATTCATTTCAAAACACTATTTTTCTATATAGTTCATATAGTCGATAAAAGGTGATTTTTATTATCAAACAATTTATTTCAAAATATGAATACCATTCAACACATGAATTTCTAAACAACGAATGAATATCAATTCAACACATGAATGTTTTCAATAGTTTTTACATATAGATAAAAATGTGATTTTTATTATCGAACAATTTATTTCAAAATATGAATACCATTCAACACATGAATTTCTAAACAACGAATGAATATCAATTCAACACATGAATGTTTTCAATAGTTTTTATATATAGATAAAAATGTGATTTTTATTATCGAACAATTTATTTCAAAATATGAATACCATTCAACACATGAATTTCTAAACAACGAATGAATATCAATTCAACACATGAATGTTTTCAATAGTTTTTATATATAGATAAAAATGTGATTTTTATTATCGAACAATTTATTTCAAAATATGAATACCATTCAACACATGAATTTCTAAACAACGAATGAATATCAATTCAACACATGAATGTTTTCAATAGTTTTTATATATAGATAAAAATGTGATTTTTATTATCGAACAATTTATTTCAAAATATGAATACCATTCAACACATGAATTTCTAAACAACGAATGAATATCAATTCAACACATGAATGTTTTCAATAGTTTAAGCAAATGAAAATAATTCAATCACACAAATATTATTCAAAATTTCAGCAGCATAACGGCAGGGTAGTTACACCGGCACCGTCCCTAGTACGGCTCCTCGCTCTACCTTAAAACCTCGCGGTTTTTGACAATGGGAATCATGCATCTAGTTCGCACGCAGGCGGCATGTTTATATTTATTTCATTTCCACAAACTGATCCTATGTGGTTTCAACCAAATATTTCACAACCACCAAGGGTATTTTTCAACTACAATCAACCAATATCAATCACAAACAATCCCAAACAATCATTCGCTACCAAACAATTTTCACAACAATTTCAACCAATAAATATCGTCCATGGTTTGTGGACGAGGGGCGTATATATATATATATATATATATATATATATATATAGATATAGATATTTATATATAGCAATTCACTTTTCATTTCAACACATATATATAATATTTTTTAATCAGAAATCTCACCAATAGCTATCCAACTGCACGACACTTCCTTATAGAAATCTTCGCCCTTTGTCGCTTTCGCCCGTATTCTCTACATATGTAAAAATAGAATTTTTACTATGCTATTCAATATATAAAAATCGAATTTTGACTTTGACTTTCAACATATAAAAATATGATTTTTACTTCGACTTTCAATATATAAAAATATGATTTTTACTTCGACTTTCAATATATAAAAATATGATTTTTACTTTTCTACAAATCTGATCTTTTTAAAGTTTAAACCTTTTGCTTTTAACTTAAAACTAAAATCAGTTTTAAAGTTCAAACCCTTTTCTTTTGACTTAAAATTAAAATTAGTTTTTACTTTTAAAACAAAATCAGTTTTTATTCTTTTATAAAATCAGTTTTTAATACTTTAAAAACAAAATCAGTTTTATTTCTTTAAAAAAAACAAATCAGTTTTATTTCTTATATAAAATCAGTTTTTCTTTTTTTTTTTAAAAACAGTTTTTTTTTGAATCTTTTAAAATTCAGTTTTTACTTCCTTTTATAAAATCCAGTTTTTAAATATTTTAAGAAATCAGTTTTCAATTCTTTTATAAAATCAGTTTTAAATTGCTTTTAAAAATAACAGTTTTAATCTTTATAATAAAAAAAACAGTTTAAATCCCTTTTAAAATCATTACAGTATTACCCTAAAAAAAATATACAGTTTTAAATAGAAATAAAAAAAAAATTTAAAACAGCTTACATTATTTTGAAGAAAACGGGGGCTTCTGCAGTTCGTCGGCGGCGAGGTGGCAAGGCTTCGAGGTGGCGCGGTTCGTCGATGCAGCGTCTTCGCGAGAGGGTCGAGGGCTTCAAGGGGGGGGCGCGGCTTTTTCGCAGATGTCGAGACGAGGGGGGCGCGGCTCTTCGTCGGCGTCGAGACGAGGGGGGCGGTGGGTCGATTGATCGCTAGGGTTTTTTTTTTCTTTTTTTTTTCTGGTTGTAATCAAATGAACGGGGGGGGGGGCAAGCGGGAGATAAGGAGGGAAAGTATATACATATATATTTTTATTATTTAATTATTAAATTTCGCCAAAGGTTGACTTTTACATATGACCTCGAAACGAGGCCCACCGCCTGTCGTCCATAGCGTTTTACCCCCATTCCGAACACAATGGGATATGTATCGCAAGCTGATTTGATCGTTACAATCAGTTTCCTTTTGAATTTTCATTTAAATCACTATATTGAATTTTAAACGCACATTTCAAATTACCGGGGTCACATATTAACTAGAAAAATTCCAGAAAAATATTTTCTAGCTTCGTATTGACGATACGGTCCTAACAAAACTAGTTTCGTCGAATTCTGAGACCGTTTGAAAAATGGCCAATTTCCAGTCGATTAAAATCAACGGAAACTGGTCAAACGCGTTTTCTTTTGCCACGCTCACATATTGATTCGAAAAATTATGAAATTTGAAATCTAGCAATAACTTAACACTGCGGACCCAACAAAAGTGGTTTCGTCGAAATCCGAGGTCATCTGCAAAATGTCCATTTTTAAGGGCCTGAATTCCATAGCGACTATTCAGAATTTTCGACTGGACATATCTTTTGATTCCCGCTATCAAATTTCGATTGGTCGGATTCGTTAGAAAGATATTATCAATTAGATTCCATTATTTTTGGTTTCACTAAAATCCGGATTGTTTTGCACCCGGTATATTCAATTGAAGTTTGAAATTGAATTATCGAACTACCGCGCCATTTTCAATTTTATATATAATTATAATTAATTATATTCGTTTTCAAATGTCGATTTCAACTCAGTTTTCATCGCCATTATTTAAAATATTTATTTTAAATAATTAAAATCCATTATTTTAGCCAATTAAATTTTTTTAAATTGGTTCAGATTTCCTGGGTCGTTACAATCTCCCCCACTTAAAACTTTTCGTCCCCGAAAAGGAACAAAGTCGAAAGTGGTGTGATAAATCTATAATCACAAAATACAACAACCAATTTGTTTTTAATATTCAGAGTATAGAATAAATAGTGCACATCCATGGGAAGAAAATAGCAACAGAATAGAGAATTAAATGGTAATGCGAAGTATGGTAAATGTACCTTGCACCGGAGTCAATCAGAGATATCTACTCGGCATCTAGGATAAGCTTTCTGAATGCTCTCCTCAGTTTCCCAAGTACAATCTCGCGGATCTCCTCTCCATTGCACTTTGACTAAGTGAACCTTCTTGTTTCTCAGCTCTTTGGTTTCTTTGCCGATAATCTTTAGCGGCTCACGCCTCACAGCTAGTTCTGGAGTAATTTCAATATCCTGCTGAGCTGCTTCTTCCACGACCAAGTCTGGATCATGGACGTGCTTTCGAAGTTGAGATATGTGAAATACATCATGAACTCCAGGCAACCAGTCAGGCAGTTTGACCCTATAAGCGAGAGTCCCAATCCGTTCCAGAATAGGAAACGGACCAATGAATTTGGGTGCCAATTTTCCAGTTTTACCGAACCGGATAACTCCTCTCATCGGCGATACTTTCAAATATACATAGTCGCCAACTTCAAAGGATATATCTCTTCTTCTTTTATCGGCATAGCTCTTTTGTCGGCTTTGAGCGGCGAGTAATCGCTTCTTAATAAAATCGACTTTGTCGGCAGCTTCCTGAATCATATCAGGCCCTAACACAAGTCTATTCCCAGGCTCGACCCAACAAGCAGGAGATCGGCACGGTCTACCATACAATGCTTCGAATGGCGACATTGTCAGGCTTGCCTGATAGCTGTTGTTATAAGAGAATTCAGCCAAATGCAGATGGTCTTCCCATGATCCACCGAAATCTATAACACAAGCCCGCAATAGATCTTCTAAAATGCGATTCACCCTCTCAGTCTGACCGTCTGTCTGAGGATGATAAGAGGTGCTCAAGTTTAACTTCGTTCCCAGCTCGACTTGAAATGCTTCCCAGAATTTGCTAGTGAATATTGTATCTCTATCACTTACTATACTGAGCGGCACTCCATGCAGTCTAACTATTTCCCTGAAGTAAATCTGCGCCAGACTCTGAGCGGTTCTATTTGATTTGACAGGTATAAAATGGGCGGTCTTCGCGAAACGATCTACGATCACCCAAATGCTGTCGTTTCCTCTTCTTGTTCTGGGCAAACCATCAATGAAATCCATAGAAATATGTTCCCACTTCCAGCCAGGAACTTCCAGTGGTTGTAATAATCCAGCCAATTTCTGTTGATCACTTTTGACTAGCTGGCAAGTAGGGCATCGGCTAACATATATTGAAACATCTCTTTTCATAGCCTTCCACCAGAATGTTCTTTTGAGATCGTTGTACATTTTGGCCACACCAGGATGGATACTCAACTTGGACTTGTGACACTCGTCTAACACTTCCCTTTTTAACTCTGGGATGTCAGGAACACAAATCCTTCCTTTTAATCTCAAGGTCCCGTCGTTATCTATTTGAAAACACGAGGGTTCGCCTTTCTGAATCCTTTTAATCATATCTTTAATAAAGTTATCCTCTTTCTGAAGAATAGATATTTTGTCAATCAAGGATGTTGTGATAATAAAGCTGGCGATCATTACATTCTTTCGACTCAGCGCATCGGCCACGACATTGGCTTTCCCTGGAGTATATATAATTTCGAAGTCATATGCTGCAAGAAACTCTAGCCAACGTTGCTGCCTCAAGTTCAGGTCTTTCTGAGTGAACAGATACTTTAACGACTGGTGATCTGTAAACAGTTCAAACCTCTCGCCCAGAAGATAGTGTCTCCAGATTTTCAAAGAGAATATGATAGCCAATAACTCAAGATCATGAGTTACATAGTTTTTCTCGTGCGGCTTCAGTTGACGGCTAGCATAAGCAATCACTTGACCTCTTTGCATTAACACTGCTCCAAGGCCTTCTCTAGACGCATCAGTCCAGACTTTTAAATCCTGGTTGCCATCAATGATGGTTAACACTGGAGCTGTCGTTAATCTTAACTTTAGCTCTTCGAAAGCCTCCTCACTTTCTTGAGTCCATTTGAACTTAGAATGCTTCTTTGTAAGCTTTGTTAAGTGACCCGATATCTTCGAAAAGTCTTTAACGAACTTCCGGTAATAGCTAGCCAATCCGAGAAAACTACGGACTTAAGTGGGAGTACTGGGCTGTTTCCAATTCTGAATAGCTGTGATTTTGCTTGGATCCACAGCGATTCCTTCTTTCGATACCACATGGCCCAGAAATTTTACTTCATCTTGCCAGAAGATACATTTGGAAAATTTGGCTTTTAATACATTCCTTCTGAGGATTTCTAGAACCTGTTCCAGATGTTTTTCATGTTCGGCCTTTGATTTAGAGAAGATTAGAATATCGTCAATAAAAACCAGAACAAATTTATTCAAAACTCCTCTGAAAACTCTGTTCATCAGATCGACGAAGTAAGCTGGAGCGTTACATAAGCCGAACGGCATTACTAACCACTCGTAGAATAAGTCGGGGCCTCTGAACGCTGTCATTGGAACACACTCTTCGGCAATTCGAAGTTGATGGAAACCTGTAGCTAGGTCCATCCTTGAGAATACTTGTGCGCCATTTAATCGATCTAACAAATCATCAATCCACGGCAATGGATACTTGTTCTTTATTGTCTGTTTGTTCAGATCACGATAATCCACACATAGTCGTAGAGTACCGTCAGATTTTGGGACAAATACCACTGCTGCACCCCAATCAGAGAAACTAGGTCTGATTAGACCCTTCCATACTAGCTGTCGTGTTTGATTGTCTAATTCCTCCTTCTCTTTCAAGGACATTCTTCGAATAGCGTGAACTACCGGCCTTGCATTGGGAATTAAAGCAATCTTGAAATCTATTTCTCTTTGCGGAGGTAAGCGAACAACTTCTTCGAACACATCCGCATAGTTCTTGACGACAGGAATATCTTTGATGAGGTCGGGAATATTCTCTATGACTTCAGGGACATTTTCTATTTGGGCTGGAGAAACATCGAGAGCTGACCAGAAATCTTTTCTATTTGAAGTCGGGCCTTCACATGGTATGGTTATATAATTCCCCGATTGGGCCTTTGCTTTAACCACTCTCTCGGCGCATTTAACTTCAGCTTCATATCTAGTTAACCAATCCAATCCCAGAATAAGATCGAATTCATTAAAATTCATGATGATAGAGATAATAGGGAATTTATAGCAAGAAAAAGAGACAGGTACTGCACAAATCCAACTGAGATTGATGGAACCTCCAACTGGATTTTGGACAGTCATTGGCTCTTTGAGCTTCTTCAAATTCAAATCCAGTTTCTTGACTGCACTCTTTGCAATAAAGCTTCGTGATGCGCCTGTGTCAAACAGTACTTTTACTGGAATATTTTTGACATTGAGCGTGCCTTCTAAAACATCAGATCTTTCCTGAACAGACGAAGATGCAGGCACTTCTACCACTTCATTTACTTGCGCTGCTTTGGACTTCTTAAATTGCCTGCAGTCCTTCTCAAGATGGCCAGTCCGACGGCATTGAACGCACTTTCTATTTTCTAGGAACTTGTCTTTGGATTTAAATTTATTCTCTCTTCGCTTCTTCAGGGGTCCACAGTTTATTGACAAATGCCCTTTCTGATGGCAATTACTGCATACGGTGGTCGTTACGGGTTCTTTCTCAGCTCTGGCCCTTTTTCTCTTGGCACTGGGCTTCTTATTGACCTCTGACCTCGTACTGTTTTCAGGAACATCAGTTTTTGACTCTGTTTTGTCACTAGAACAGACTTCTTCTTCGTCGCGCAACATTCCTTTCTTATGGAGATCTTCATACTGATAGGCCATATAAATCATTTCAGAAAAAGGAAGCTTCACATGCCCCAATACTTTATTCTGGTATTTCCTTTGAAGTCCGTGAATAAATCTCATATTTTTCCTCTTCGGATTTTGAATTAGATGAGGAGCAAAGTGAGCAAGTTCATTGAATTTCTTATGATATTCGGGAATGGTCATGTCACCTTGTATTAGATAAGAAAATTCTTCACACAATCTCTCGGTTGCTTCGGGAGGAGTAAATCTTCCTAGGAAAATCACTTTGAATCTGTCCCAGGTGATATCACCCTCTGGATTATTTTTGATGATTGTTTCCCACCAGATTAAAGCTTCTTCTTTGAGCGCCCAAGATGCTACTAACCGTTTCTGGTCATCTCTCAGCTGGATATGCTCAAAGATTCTTTCGACAGAACTCAACCAAGCTTGAGTTTGAATAATAGATTCATTACCCGAGAATTGCGCTCCGTTCAGATTTCGATATTTCTTTAATAGAGCCTCTAGATCGGGTTCTGTATTCCTTCTGTTTCTGGCACTCATTTTTCTAGTACTTCTGCAATTAGCAGATCAAGTGTCAGGTCACAGAAAAGGTATTTTAAACATAGAAACATATACTTCAAATGTAAATGTGTCTATCTAGGTGTAATTTATTCTGCTTTACTCATACTAGGATATTGCTGATCCTATCTGTATAGAGTTACCCGTCCTAGAACACTACTGGTTCTATTTCTGACGAGTTCGTTCAAATGTTATATTCCAGAACTAAGCTTAACCAAAGCTCTGATACCACGATGTGACGACCCGAATTCCCGTTCTCACGGAAACAAGGTTATCTTTGGAATATAACACAGAAACATATAATAGCAGAACAGAATTAAATAAATACACCAGAATGAACAACAAAATATACTGGATAAAGTAATCATCAGAGTTACACAGTATACAGGATCTTACTTAGTACAAATACAGTTCAGCTATACATAAATGTCTACAGCGGAAATAAACAAAATATGTACAATAGGAGCTGAACAGCATAAAAAGAAATAAATGATAGAATCCATCTTCAGCTCCAGCTATCCAGAAAGAACCAGCTAAACCTGAATACAAGGCTGCCCGTGTAGAAAAAGGGGCACCCGAGTTTGAGAGTGAAACAAACTACGAGTCAGTCATGGGACTGGTATGAGAAATCCATTCAACACACATATAATATGGCTAATCACAGGACCACGCCACTTTCGTGGAACGGGTTTACTCCATTGGATTGCCAGTGCTTTAAAACAAATCTTTCTTTTTAAACATCGCTATGCTTTTTATAAAAATGAAGCCGTTATAAGACTCAGTTCCCATCACACAATGCAACGCAAACCGGAGGATAGAGTTTTTACCTTATAACGGCCAAGATATGCTTGATACGAATAAAGCAAAGGCATTTGATATTATTGCTAGTGTTTATATGTTTTGAAAACAATTTCAAATCATAACTATCAATCATAGACGGCATTAATGCCCCATACCACTATGTCGCCATATATATAGGTATACAATCAAAACCGCACGATGTCGTATTTGGAAATTGGATTTCCGTCATGAACCAAGGCAAAAGATAGTCCTTACCGAATTCGAGACGCTCTAGCCCGTGTCCCAGGATCAGAACGCATCGACCCTTGGAGCGACAGGGCCGGTCCACCGATGTGGATTAAGAATGCCTGAACACTACGTTTCCCCACCCTTTGGGGTGTAAATGAGCCAACGAATGACTCCATCGGACCCGGATCGTCCGATCAAACCGAGGCGCCTCGCAACAGCAACAACCACATAGGTGAAAAGTATATAAATGTCAGGGCTGGTAGGTCACTGACACCACCCTAGCTAGAAAGAAACGCATGCCCTCCCTGAGGTCCTCCTCCCGTTTTAGGTTCATACCGGGGTGTGAGGCTCGCGAATTCACGTTATACACAAAGCTACGCCACACAGGCGGTGCTTTGATCATCACCACAAGACTTTGCTTTTCAACAGAAGTCCTGATCACTGCATCTTAGCATGCCACACAGGCAATTCACACCGTGCAACTGATGGCTATCAATCACACAGAACAAATTCCAATGTCGGACACACAGTCCATTTACAAGTCCGTTCTGGGTCTGAACGAAACCGGAGGCACTAAATACCTCGCCAACCCATCGATCACCACGTACGTCTGGACGATCACCACTCATTATCCATATTTCGGGATGCCTCCCAATCAGGACCTCGGTTACCATCCAAACGAGGTGAAGATCTCCGGTCTTCGACCACCGTCTTTATCTTCGACTTTCAATCGTCGGTCCATTATTTGAAATGAGAATTAACTCGGCCTTCTCAAATAATTCACGTATATTTAGAATTTCAATTCAATTTATTTCAATGGTTAAATTATTCGACAACACCAATTTTGTCCTTTAATGTAATTTTCACACCAAACACATTCAACCATCAAACATCACATAAATCAAGCAAATTCAGTTTATTTCCATTCCATATTGCTTATGATATTTTATAACTATTTATCGCTATTTTGATTTATTTTAAAATAGCCATTTTATTCAAAACGACGCTTCGGGCCATAAGGCGGTCGTGGCGCTGTTTTTCTTCAGATTTGATTTACACTTATCTGAAAATCTAACCGTTGGATCTTCACAAAATTTACATCATTAGAAAGGTCTTTTCGAAACGAATCCAACGGTTCCAGTTTCGGGAAAATCCGACGTTCGGATCTCCCGGTACAATCGTTTGAATTTTCGATTTCAAAATACGAATTGCAGCGTCGTTATTCGATTAAATATAATTCTATTTATATTTATATATAAATAAAATCGATTCTGGCGCTGTTTTTCTTCAGATTTGAATTAAACATTCCAGACAATCCAACCGTTGGATTTTCACAAGGTTGGTGCCGTTGGAAAGATTATTCCAAGGCGAACCCAACGGTTGAGGTTTCGGGAAAATCCAATGGTCGGATTTCCCGTACTAGTCGATTGAAATCACGGTTTCAAAATACGAACTGCACGGCCTCGTTTCGTTTTAATTTTATTTATATTTATATATTTATATAAATATAGTTCATTCAATGATTTCTATATCGTTTTCACTTCAAATATTTTTCTAACTCCTTAAATTTTGGAAAAATTTCGCCATAACCTCCCCTGCACCGGGAGCATCGGGAAATCGCAAATAGCGTTCCCGGTCCTTCTAATCTCAAAAAGAAAAAGAAAAAGCCAAGCGGCTAGCCAACAGGCTCAAAATCATCACCCAAACAAATCAGTAAATGTGTACCTATTTGTCGGGCACAAAATTTTATTCCTCTTCTCTAGCCCCTTTGCTATAACCTGTTCAATGAATATTGCATGTACATATATATATATACAGTTCATATCATTTTTCAATTTCTATTCGACTTCATATTTGATTTCTATTTGGTTTAAAAACTCCATTCATTCTAATGTTACATAAATAGGTGCAAATCATTTCATTAGCTAATTAATGAATATTTCAACTCATATATGTTTATTTTGAACAAGTGGCTATTTTTAACATTTCACATTTCAACGATTTATGCATACAATAAAAATGTGATTTTTATTGTAAAACGATTCATTTCAAAACACTATTTTTCTATATAGTTCATATAGTCGATAAAAGGTGATTTTTATTATCAAACAATTTATTTCAAAATATGAATACCATTCAACACATGAATTTCTAAACAACGAATGAATATCAATTCAACACATGAATGTTTTCAATAGTTTTTACATATAGATAAAAATGTGATTTTTATTATCGAACAATTTATTTCAAAATATGAATACCATTCAACACATGAATTTCTAAACAACGAATGAATATCAATTCAACACATGAATGTTTTCAATAGTTTTTATATATAGATAAAAATGTGATTTTTATTATCGAACAATTTATTTCAAAATATGAATACCATTCAACACATGAATTTCTAAACAACGAATGAATATCAATTCAACACATGAATGTTTTCAATAGTTTTTATATATAGATAAAAATGTGATTTTTATTATCGAACAATTTATTTCAAAATATGAATACCATTCAACACATGAATTTCTAAACAACGAATGAATATCAATTCAACACATGAATGTTTTCAATAGTTTTTATATATAGATAAAAATGTGATTTTTATTATCGAACAATTTATTTCAAAATATGAATACCATTCAACACATGAATTTCTAAACAACGAATGAATATCAATTCAACACATGAATGTTTTCAATAGTTTAAGCAAATGAAAATAATTCAATCACACAAATATTATTCAAAATTTCGGCAGCATAACGGCAGGGTAGTTACACCGGCACCGTCCCTAGTACGGCTCCTCGCTCTACCTTAAAACCTCGCGGTTTTTGACAATGGGAATCATGCATCTAGTTCGCACGCAGGCGGCATGTTTATATTTATTTCATTTCCACAAACTAATCCTATGTGGTTTCAACCAAATATTTCACAACCACCAATGGGTATTTTTCAACCACAATCAACCAATATCAATCACAAACAATCCCAAACAATCATTCGCTACCAAACAATTTTCACAACAATTTCAACCAATAAATATCGTCCATGGTTTGTGGACGAGGGGCGTATATATATATATATATATATATATATATATATATATATATATTTATATATAGCAATTCACTTTTCATTTCAACACATATATATAATATTTTTTAATCAGAAATCTCACCAATAGCTATCCAACTGCACGACACTTCCTTATAGAAATCTTCGCCCTTTGTCGCTTTCGCCCGTATTCTCTACATATGTAAAAATAGAATTTTTACTATGCTATTCAATATATAAAAATCGAATTTTGACTTTGACTTTCAACATATAAAAATATGATTTTTACTTCGACTTTCAATATATAAAAATTTGATTTTTACTTCGACTTTCAATATATAAAAATATGATTTTTACTTTTCTACAAATCTGATCTTTTTAAAGTTTAAACCTTTTGCTTTTAACTTAAAACTAAAATCAGTTTTAAAGTTCAAACCCTTTTCTTTTGACTTAAAATTAAAATCAGTTTTTACTTTTAAAACAAAATCAGCTTTTATTCTTTTATAAAATCAGTTTTTAATACTTTAAAAACAAAATCAGTTTTATTTCTTTAAAAAAAACAAATCAGTTTTATTTCTTATATAAAATCAGTTTTTCTTTTTTTTAAAAAAACAGTTTTTTTTTTGAATCTTTTAAAATTCAGTTTTTACTTCCTTTTATAAAATCCAGTTTTTAAATATTTTAAGAAATCAGTTTTCAATTCTTTTATAAAATCAGTTTTAAATTGCTTTTAAAAATAACAGTTTTAATCTTTATAATAAAAAAAACAGTTTAAATCCCTTTTAAAATCATTACAGTATTACCCTAAAAAAAATATACAGTTTTAAATAGAAATAAAAAAAAAATTAAAACAGCTTACAGTATTTTGAAGAAAAGGGGGGCTTCTGCAGTTCGTCGGCGGCGAGGTGGCAAGGCTTCGAGGTGGCGCGGTTCGTCGATGCGGCGTCTTCGCGAGAGGGTCGAGGGCTTCAAGGGGGGGCGCGGCTTCTTCGCAGATGTCGAGACGAGGGGGGGGGCGCGGCTCTTCGTCGGCGTCGAGACGAGGGGGGGGGGCGGCGGGTCGATTGATCGCTAGGGTTTTTTTTTCTTTTTTTTTTTTTCTGGTTGTAATCAAATGAACGGGGGGGGGGCCAAGCGGGAGATAAGGAGGGAAAGTATATATTTTTTTTTATTATTTAATTATTAAATTTCGCAAAAGGTTGACTTTTACATATGACCTCGAAACGAGGCCCACCGCCTGTCGTCCATAGCGTTTTACCCCCATTCCGAACACAATGGGATATGTATCGCAAGCTGATTTGATCGTTACAATCAGTTTCCTTTTGAATTTTCATTTAAATCACTATATTGAATTTTAAACGCACATTTCAAATTACCGGGGTCACATATTAACTAGAAAAATTCCAGAAAAATATTTTCTAGCTTCGTATTGACGATACGGTCCTAACAAAACTAGTTTCGTCGAATTCTGAGACCGTTTGAAAAATGGCCAATTTCCAGTCGATTAAAATCAACGGAAACTGGTCAAACGCGTTTTCTTTTGCCACGCTCACATATTGATTCGAAAAATTATGAAATTTGAAATCTAGCAATAACTTGACACTGCGGACCCAACAAAAGTGGTTTCGTCGAAATCCGAGGTCATCTGCAAAATGTCCATTTTAAAGGGCCTGAATTCCATAGCGACTATTCAGAATTTTCGACTGGACATATCTTTTGATTCCCGCTATCAAATTTCGATTGGTCGGATTCGTTAGAAAGATATTATCAATTAGATTCCATTATTTTTGGTTTCACTAAAATCCGGATTGTTTTGCACCCGGTATATTCAATTGAAGTTTGAAATTGAATTATCGAACTACCGCGCCATTTTCAATTCTATATATAATTATAATTAATTATATTCGTTTTCAAATGTCGATTTCAACTCAGTTTTCATCGCCATTATTTAAAATATTTATTTTAAATAATTAAAATCCATTATTTTAGCCAATTTAAAATTTTTAAATTGGTTCAGATTTCCTGGGTCGTTACAGTCACCGATATATCTGAGGCGCCTCGCAACAACAACAACCACATAAGTCAAACTCGTCAGGTCATGTAAAACCACTGACGCCACTTCTAGCTAGAAGGAAACGCATATCCTCCCTGAGGTCCTTCTCCCGTTTCTGGTTCACAACCGGGGTGTGAGGCTTGCGAATCCACGCTACACAAAGCTATGCCACACAGGCCGTGCTTTGATCATCAACCACAAGACTCTGCTTTTCAATAGAAGCCTTGATCATTTGCATCTTAGCATGCCACATAGGCAAACCACTCCATGCAACCGATATCCATCAATCACACAGAATGATATCCAATGTCAGACACACAGTCCATTTACAAATCCGTTCTGGGTCTGAACGAAACCGGAGGCACCTTGTAGCTCGCATATCCATCGATCTCCAAGTATGTCTAGACGATCACTAACTGATTCCCTCCTCTTGGGTGTATGGCTCAGTCAAGATCATCAGTAATCACCTAAACGACGTGAAGACCTCCGGTCTTCGACCATCGTCTTCATCTTCGACACCACGTCGAATCAGTTATTCAAAATGGGATAAACCCGGTCTTTCTGAATAACTCACGTATATAATATAAAAGTGTTACACAAACACGACATACGCCTCATTCCAATTCATCAGTCACTAACCGTAAATTAGCAAGAGAACAATCCCCCAAACATTAACCCCGAAGGACGAAACCAACATCAGATCAATACCCAGGAAACTATTCATCTTAACTAATCTTCAGTTAGTTGCTCAATTTCCCATTCTTAGGGATAGGTTCCCATTAATTTTATCAAAGATAAATTCCTTAAATTTATTCTTTAATCTTCTTTTGAATATCAATTCAAACCAAAATTATGGTTTATCCAAACTAGCAGGGATTAACGAACCTTACCGAAGTAATCATTTGTTTTAATTTTCCAATCCCAACCTATTCATCCCATAAAGTAAAACTGGTAATACTTCATATCTAAAACCATGGTGTTATCGGTAAATTCAATTACCATTTCACGTTCAAATCTAAATAAAGATTTAACTATCGCCTGGAGCAAATCTGGTGATACTCCATTCTCGATCTTTTCAATCTAATTAAAGATTCATTAAAACTCCACTTAGTTTTAATCTTTAACCGGGTTAAAGAATTAGTGTCATTAAAAACACGGTTCATGATAAACCCAAAATCACATTCCATTCTATCAGCTTTTAACCGTAAAATAGCAAGTGAGCAATTCCCTAAGTATTAACCCCGAAGGCCGAAACCAACATCATATCAATACCCAAGAAACCATTCAACTTAACTAATCTCCAGTTAGTTTCTGATTTTCTTAACTCAGTTGGGTCTAAGGACAGTATTATTAAAGATAACGTTCACGACAACCCCAAAATCAAATTCCATTAATTATCGGGTTAAAGAACAAGTGTTATTTAAAACACCGTTCACGATAAACCAAAAAATCAATTCAAATTCAATTCCAATTAAATATTATTTAATTGGCACACTTCAATAAATCTAAATAAAAAGATTTAATCTTTTTTCTCAACGGGGTTTAAGAATAGTGTTAATGAAGACACCATTCACGACAAACCCAAATCACATTTGATATTAAATACAAGGCTCTGAATAGAAAATATATCGGCTTACATTCAATATCAAATCCTACGACCAACAAATATCATATTGGAAATAACGATATAAATACATCTTTCAAATTTCCATACCAATATCTGTATAATCACGAAATCCAACATCGAAATATTCCAAAGACAATTTCGATTCACATCCCTTCCAATTCAATTATTGGAATTCGGGTCATTTTCAAAACCATTTCAAATCCACTTTATTTATTTCAAAAATAAATTGATTTTAATTCTAGTTCAAAACTAGTTCATTTCGATAAAAATCTACTTTTATCTTTTCAAACATGGAGCTTTTCATCCCAATTCTTCACAAATCATTTCTTATGATTTTACACAAATTATTATTATTTTTAATAATTTTATCAAGGCCCGTACAGTCAATTTCCATCAACGGCCATCGAACTGCACTTACAGCGACCTTTTCCAAATTTGATTTGGACATAATTCCAAATCCAACTGTTAGATTTCTAATTTCTAACATTCGTTAGAAATCTCTTTTCAATACGAACCCAACGGTTCTGGTTTTAGGAGAATCCGACGATCGGATCTCCCACAATATCCATTCGAAGTCAATGGTCGAAATTCGCGAACAGCCGCGGCGCGACGCGTTCTATTCGGGCCATTATATATATAATATATATATATTATATATATATTTCGCCGATTACCTTTTAAAACGTATTTTATAAATCGTTTTAAATTCATTTTCAAAACGATTTCAACTTCCATCTCAAATTCAAATCGAAATCAAATTTTCCAATATAAATTCGTTTCAAATTCATTTCAAATCGATTTCAATTCAAATCGATTTCAATTTAATTCGAATTTCAAATTGTTCCAATTTAGTTCGAATTTCAAATCATTTCAATTTAATTCGAATTTCAATTCTTTTCAATTTAATTCGAATTTCAATTCTTTTCAATTTAATTTGAATTTCAATTCTTTTCAATTTAATTTGAATTTCAAATCATTTCAAAATATCAGATTTTGAAATCACTTCCTTTTCTATATTCATTATAAAAATGAATAAAATCGATATAAATATCATTCACGTAAAAATGGCGTCAATCTAATCAACACGGCTTTTATTCAACACATGAATTTATTCTATTCAACACATGAATATATTTTTCTATTCAACACACAAATATATATTTTTCTATTCAACACATGAATATATTTTCTAAATTGGAATGAGGCCCAATCAATTACCATATAATGTTAATTATATGGATTTTCTACAAAACATGTATATAACAGCAACGACAAATAATCAACCATCATCCAGAGTGCACCACACAACTGCACAAGCATTAAATATAACTAATTAACGCTTACACAGTCTGTCAATCCATCGATTGACATACAACTAAACAATCAGGATTAGTGTACGTCAAATCTCATCCCAATACCCGTGTGGGGTTTCAAATCAACAAACACGGATTTTATTTGTGCAGTTGGGCGATGTGTAAAATTTATCGTCCCAATCAATATCAGTCAAATCAGTGTATATAAACAAATCGTTCAATTTGTTTATAAATATTTATTTTATATACACGTTAAAAATTATATTTTTAACCATAAAATATTTTCCCCTATAAAATATTTTATTTCATTCCACATCACACAATCAAATTTCACAACACAGCAATCAAACAAACAAGTCATCCATGGTCTGTGGACGACGGGTGTCGGGTGCTACTAAACACCGTCTGCATCCTAGTATATATTTCAACTAGAAATAAATTAAAGGTGAGGAGTTCTCACCTTGGGGATCAACTCCACCAATTCATTATTTCTGAATTTCAGAACAGTGCTGATTTGCCTGAAATCCCAACTTCATTTTCACGTTGTTCATATTAAAATCACATTTTTAATATGATGTTCTGTACATTAAAAATCATATTTTTAATACTCTACCGATATAAAAATCATATTTTTATTCTTTCTATAATATAAAATTTATATTTTTATTCTTTCTATAATATAAAAATCATATTTTTATTCTTTCTATAATATAAAAATTATATTTTTATTCTTTCTATAATATAAAAATTATATTTTTATATATAATTAAAAATCTATTCCTTTTAAAATTAAAGATCTATTCTTTTCAAAGTAAAAAATCAGTTCTTTTACAAATAAAAAATCAGTTCTTTTGCAAAGTAAAAAATCAGTTCTTTCCTATTATATATTGTTTTTTTATAAACTGAAAACTAAAAATAAGGAAACATAAACACTTACAACGTTCGGAAGGGGGGAGTGTCACTAGGAAGGAGCAGTGGCTCCAGACAGGGGTGGCGGCCTTCAAGGGTGGCGACGCTGGAAGAGGGTGGCGCGATGGGGCCTGCTTGTGTCTGTCGTGGAGTGGTAGGGGTCTGCGGCGGGTTGGGGTTCGGGTTTTGCTCGAGTTCGGCGGGCGGAGGGAGAAGGGAGGAGGGGAAAGTGGTGTCAGGTGGGGCGGCGGTCAGAGCTGGCGGCGCACGGCTGCGGAGGAGCGGCAGTGAGGGGATCGAGGTTTGGGAATAAGGGGTGGGTTTTATCTGATTTAGGTTTAGGAAAATAAAGGGGGTATATATATATATATAATATAATATAAATAATATTTAATTCATGAAATTCTTGTTTAACACATAGAACTCAGAATCCAACCCAGCGACTGTCGTCCCTAGCTAATTACCCCCATTCTGAACATAATGGGATATATATCGTAGGCTGATTCGATTGTTTCGATCGGTTTTCGTCAAAATCAAAATATAACTCTATATATTGAATTTGAACGCATATTTCAATTTACCGGGAACACATACAGTCTCTAAAAATTCCCGGAAAATATATGTTCTAGCTTCGTATCGACGATACGGTCCTAACAAAACTAATTTCGTCAAATTCTGAGACCGTTTGAAAAATGGACATTTTCCAGTTGATTAAAATCAACTGAAACTGGTCAAACGTGTTTTCCTATGCCACGCTCACATATTGATTCAGAAAATTATGAATTTTGAAACCTAGCAATAACTAGACATCCCGGATCCAACAAAAGTGGTTTCGTCGAAAACAGACATCATTGGCAAAATTTCCATTTTCAATGGCCTTTATATATATTAAAAAATATATAAATTCCACAACGACTTTTCTGAATTTTAAACTGGACATATCTTTTAACTCTAAAGTGAAATCTAAGTTTCTTACATCCGTTAGAAAGATATCGTCAAACAGATTTAGATATTTCTGGTTTCGTCCAATTCCGACTTAAAACGAATTCTGTATATTCATTTGAAATTCGAAATCGAAATTTCAAACTACCGCGCCATTTCAGGCTCGTTATATAATTAAAATAAATTCATTCGTTTTAACTTCATCGAAAATAAATTTTGTTATTATTTAAAATAATTCATTTTAAATAATCAAAATCCATTAAAATAGCCAAAATAAAAATTTTAAATTGGCTCAGAATTTCCAGGTTATTATTACATTTTAGTTGGAAATAAAAGTGGTCTTAGGTTTGGAAAGCTTAATAAATTTGTTCAAAAGCAAAATTCGAATGATTTGAAAAACTCTTCAAATGACTTGGTTTGTTATCGAATTGAAAATTTAGGCTTTATTTATTTGAAAAGATTTTCTAAACATAAACGAGATGAAAATTTGTTATGTAACAATCCATTTAAACAATCTTGGATCCCAAAAGGAAATTAAACGAATTTGACTAAATTCAAATAGATTTATGTTCCTAAGGGTACAAAGGTAAATCCTGATGGATTGTTGTACAAAAAAGTTTGGGTATCAAAACGTGTAAACATTGTTATGAGTGGTAAAAGAATTTACGTTAGATCACTCGATCCTATGAATTCTTAATATCGGAGATGGCTTAGGACTGCTTTGCAAAAAAGAACTGAATTCAAGCTGCTTCATATCATTGAATTATTCAGAGTTTTTAGCCAAGATTGGTGAGTTAGAGAATCAACATCGTTTACTGTAAATCAAGTTTGATCTCTAGACTCACATTTTGTTTGTTTGTTTATATTCTCTTTTTTCTTATTCTTCCTTTCTATTCCTTCCCTCTATTTATTTTCTTTTATCCTTCCCCCTGTTTATGCTTATTTAAATTGACATTGCCATATTATTTTTTCTTATTTTGCTCTTCTTAAACTTCAAAATGCAAAATTTGCAATTATTTGGAAATTTGCTTCATTTGTATAAAACACCCATGTTTTAATGATTTCCATATGTTGAATTCAAATTTGTAAATTTCTGTAATTTTCTTGAAGTTTAATTTTTTTATGAATTCCTAACAGCCCTGAAACATTCTTATCATATCTTGAACACTGTTAATTTGATTTCTAAAATTTTGAAGATCTGAAAAACTAATAAAATTTCACACATTTACTATTTTGAGTTTCTTCTAATTCATTTTGGAAAGACCTAAAAAATTATATTCATTACAGCACTCTACTATTTTTTAGTTGTGATAATTTCATTGGTTTTTTGGATTGGCTTGGATATTTCTAAATTGAAAAATATTTGGCTTGAATTGCTGTGTTGCATCTTGAAACTCACTTTTATTTCATGATCATTTGGCTTGAATATCTTATTTGTTTGAAATCAATTGAAATTTTTTGATTTCTCGAATCTTACACACTTCTTGGATTTGAAATTAATAATCTTGTGTGATTGATTAATTGAATCTAAAAAATGTATGCATTTCTTTAAGTGAATCAAATGAACTGCTTTTAATATTGGAACATGAATCATCTCTTGTGCCTATTACAAATGTTTTGAAAATTATCATGTAAATCTTGTTCTGAAATTGAATGACTGATGCTCTGATAAAAAGGTCTGAATTGTTAAATTTATCTCCTTGGGCTTAGCGATTTAAACCGAAAATTTTGTACTTTGTTTTCATTGACCACTATGGATAACTAGAAGCCCCAAGTGGTATCAACCTTAGATACTTTGAAAATTTATCATTCAACTGGTTGATTTTTAAATCTAAGTGTTATCGTGTATATATCTTTTAAATCCATCTTGTAATTTTTTTTCAATTTTAAAATCATTTATTAATTATTTATTTAGAAATTGAAATCAATAACTAAATTGAACTGTATTTAGGACTCATCAAAATTATTATCAGATTTTTGAAATTGTGATAATTTGTGACTATAGTATATTTCACAACAAGAAGAATTTTTATTAAAAATTTCATAATATGATTAATTTAGAAATTTATTTCACGACAATCTCTGTACCTAGGGCTGTAAATTTCCTACTCGACCCGAAACCCGCACAGAAATTAGCAGGTTAACCCTACCCGTTTAATGGTGGGTCATTAACATGTCAACCCGAAATTGACACGTTTATAAACGGGTAGGTTTAGGGTTGACCTCCTAACCCGTCTTGACCTGCCAAACCTGTTTATAATATTATAAAAAAATTAAGGACTATAACGCATTAAAATTTTTAAATAAAATAACTTTTCCCGGCATGTTTTGATTACATTTAACAAAATATAAAGCGGTAGGAAAATTTATTTCATTTGGTAACTTCGGTTACTGAAGTCATGGAGACCCGACCCGGTTACTTTAGGTCTAGGGTTTTACTTTTATTTCATTATTTTCTGCTGGCTCAATTTTATTTCAACCCAACCCGACCCGTTTAGCTAAACGGGTTACACGGGTCTGGTCAGGTCAACCCATTTATAAATGCGTTGGGTTAGGGTTGGGAAAAAAATGACCCGTTTAATAAACGGGCTGACCCGACCCGTTTATAAATCAACCCGAACCTGACCCAACAAATTGACAGCCCTATTTGTACCTATCGTATTTCTACCATCCATTTTGGTTTTATGTACGGAGAAAATTTTGTATAACAAGTAAATTTCTCTGACCTCATTTAATAATCTAAGATTTGGTCATGCATGGTTAGAGGTTGCTTATAATATAAGTTGCAACTGATCCCTTCTAAAAATCCAAGATCTGGTTATGCGTGCTTAGTGTACTCTTAAAATTAAAATGAAAAGAAAAGAAAAACGAAAATAAATAAATAAAAATTTATATGAAATCCTCCTTGGTGTGTAAAAATCTACCTATCAATCCATTTTCATATTTGTGAAATGTGTTAATATTTTATGATTTATTTTGATTTGTTGATTGATAGTCACTGGGATTTGAGATTATTTGATTTGTCACTTAATTTGAATTTATAATCATAGTCCAAATCCATCACTGTTTTGTGCTTATTTTTTTTTTAAAATTATTTGAAAATAATTATATAGGAAATCATATGTTTTAAAGCTCTCTTCATTTTATAAATTTTATCGTAAATCCATCATTCTACAATGTGAAATTTGCTTCTAGTTCTTTGAATATTATAATTTTTGTTTGATTGAATGAGATTTATGATTTATATTCTCTCTCTTGATTTGGTTTTATATTTCTAGTCAATTTTTCGTCACTATTTTAATTTCTGTATCCTTTTGATGATAACAAAAGGGGAAGAATGGTTAAGATTTTCATCGATGAGTGAATATTCCTTGAATATTCTAATATTGAAGTTCCAATTATTCTCTTCTATTCACTCATGCACATATTTAGGTGGAGTTCTATTGTAGGGAAAACATACATATAGGGGGAGTTCTACACTTTCAAACATGTTTATTGTATTTGAAATCTTATTATATGTTTGTCATCATCAAAAGAGGGAGATTGTCGTATATAACAATTATATGATTTTTGTTTAATGATAACAAACGTATATATACAATTACAAATGCAATTGCAAATGTACTATTCTACTACACCACATACAAAAATAAATATTAATATTTAAATAGAACACTACTGCACAAGAATTTAAATATTCAAATAGTATTTTATTTAAATATAATATTTTATTTCTACATTTGAATAATACAAATTTATAACTCTATTATTTGTGCATCTCGCTATAATGCAATACATTCAATTTCTTTTGGTACATTTTTTCCTCACAACAACTCTCAGTCGTTCAGTTTACCCATACAAACTCATATTCATTTATTCACTCCGTTACATAGTTACATTCATTCTCATGTACAAGTTTCACTCACTGTCACTTCACCTGTCTTCAGTCTTCTTCACTGTCAGTCCAATCACTTGCTTACCTGTCACAAAAACACACAAAGTAAACTGGAACAAAAATAAATTTAAATTCTAGCTGATATAATTTTATTTTAAAATTTATTTGCCTCAGAATTTTGGTGTGTTTCTTATTATATTTCAGGACTTGGTCTTATTTGTATATACATTCATCTGTGTCTAGACAGCTTGTGATATTCACAGTGATTCACTGTAAATACCACCAGGTAGACAGTGTCTCTAGTTCAACTATACACACACACACATACACTCTGCACATACATGTTTATGTATATACACATATATTTTGTGCAGGGGAAATTTGGTCAAACATTGAAACAATAAGGGACAAATATATCAAGCGTGGTGTGTTCTGGTGAGGCTTGAGAACACAGGTATGGTGCAAGTATCCATAAACACATAAGACACACATATATACACACTTATGTGTGTATATATACATATATGCATACATGGACATGCACATATCAACTCATGCAAATTAAGCCAGACCATCTTCTTAAGTTCATGGCTGAGTCAACAAAACTGTGGACATAGCAAAGTAATCACAATCCAAGTTTCATATGACAACAGCAAGCACAGTCTGGTAACAACCCAACATATGCACATCAATGGTGGAGCAGCAGTGACTAACATACACATGTCAAAACAGTGTTCAAAATCAAGAGTCAGGTGAACAAAGCCACACTATCAATATGGCAACTGGGATGAAGCATGACAAATGCACAATGTCATTTCAAGTTCAACAAGGGGTAGTTTTAAAATTGGATGAACAAGTCAGCCTAGAAATGAAGAAATGCATGCAACACAAATTGACATAAGACTATATAAGTGTGGAATATATACATATATACACATGTAAATTTGCCAATTGAAGTAGCAAGAACAAAGAGGTAGCTGTGTGCATGGCAGCATGTACAAACGGGAAAAAATAAACAAAGTTGGGTAACTAAAGGGTCAAGGCAAATACATATGCATATGCACAAGCAAATGATATGTATACAACAGAAAAGCAACATACAAGTGAAGACACAAGACCCCGTACACACAGTGAACGAGAGTTCTCAAATGGTTTTGTACATACATGTGCATAGGTTGAGGTAGAAACATGAAGCTACAATGAACTAATACAATCTAGCAAACATTCAGATTCAAGCACAAGTGGCATGCTCAAGAACCATGGCCAGAAATGACAACATGTAGTAGGAAGCAAAGCAGTTTCAAACATGACAAGTCAAAACAAGGCAGACTCACTTCAGGGAATAAAGGCATCAATGTTTATACATATACATATACATATACATATACATACACATACATATAGTGTATATATACATACGTATATATGTATATAATGGTTTTTCTGAAATGTTTATGAACTTAAATAGGGGTGAACAACATGCACAAGTTTATGTGCAACTAAAACTGTGATACAAGCAGCAAGTCGAAATGGAGCAGCAAGAATATGAGTACACAAACCATTCAGGTCGTCATAGAGTAAACATTTCAATGTCAATGTTATGCTCAATTTATTCCAAGAAGAAACACAATGCATGTAGTCTTGTTTTTTAATTAATGCACATAGTAAATGGCAAGCAATAAAACTGGGATGCAAGACAAATGGAAAAAGGATTTTAATTCGGATTTTTGGAAAATGATAAATCATGGTAAGTATCATTCAAATAATTCAAGCAACCCAAAATGTTTCCAGGAACTCATGTTGAATTTTAGAGCCAAGGGAATCAGTTTATGGAAAGAAATAAATTTTGCAATTCAAACTGCTTCTAGACATACACGGTAGCAAAATAAACATAGGCAGATTAATTCAAGTTAATCACGCAAGTTATACTTGGCAAAAATGGATTCACTGATTTGTTTTCAGAATTCAGCAAGCTCAATATTAGGCAAGGATCATTTCGATGATTTTCAGAAATCAAACAAGCAACACTCACGAGACAAATTAGCCAAAAATTATTTCCAGTTTTCGAATGTGTAAATTTGGCAAAAGAATTTATCTGTTTCCAGAAGTACACAAAATAATTTAGGGAAATAATTCATTTGATTATTTCCTAGAATGAATAGGGGATCCACATCATTAGAATCAATCCAGAATTAAATTGTCATTCACGTTGCAATGGATTTTCAGAAATACGCGAATAATTTTGGGCAAAGAACAATGAAAACATTTCCAGAATTAAATCATTATCGCGGAAATGAAGATAAAAAATCATGAAACAATCAATCCAAATCATTTGAGGGAGTTTAGGGTTTTATAAACCTATATAAACTATACCATTTCATCATCGACTTATCAAAAAACAACAAGAAACAATACGAGAGCTCAAAGAAAAAACAAAAGCAGAAATTACTTACAAAGTTTCGAACGCAAGAAGGACCAAATCAATCGACGAACAAGAAATGAATATTCGAGCTTCAGAGAAAACTTCCAGAGTATCCATTTTCTAAATCGCGATTTGATTTGGAAGAAAAACCCTAATTTTAATAGGGTCTGTCACCATTGACTTATGCAAAAGAGGAAGCCGATGGTCTAAATGTTAAGGGGAGGACGACCATTCTCATTTTAGAAAGGGAGTTTCCCGTTTTGTTTTAATTCGAATTATTTTTTATTTTGCTTTGTAAATCAATCTATTTGTTTTCTAGTTTTCTGTAAAACTAGATATTTCTAGTTATAAAATTTATATCTAGGGTTTACGAGTTATGGGTCTGTAATTTGGGGAAAATCTGACTTAAGGGTTAAAAATCAGTACAGGGTTTTGGAGCGTAGGATTAGAACAGTTATGAGTGGGTGTCACGAGTTTACAGAGATTTTATAGGCGTAGAGATTGTTTTGATTATTGTAAAAAACTTTGGGAATACAACAATAGGCAGGGTTCGTCGAAACTGGGTAAAATGTGTGTTATTTATTTTTTGCATTTATTTTCTCTACTACAATCTGTGTTGTGATATTATTAATATCTATTAAAAATCCAATAAACTCTATTCACCCCCCTCTAGGGTTAATTTAGATCAACACCATTGGTATGCTCATCCCGCGGGAAGTATTAAGTGACTAGGGAATTATCTAATAAGACAAGCTAGATAGTGACAAAGGGGTTCGCCATGGGAAGATCGTAAATGACAAGATGTCGTCTGCCTATCCTATAGGTAATAAGTGAATGTTTACTATCTCTCGCCTTATGTGGGCATTGGTATATGCGTGAAAGACGGAAGCCTTAAATAAGTAGGACTTGTAGCTAATGTCCTCTAATTTATATTAGTGTAGAGTAACCACCAAGAAAGGTATTAAGTGACAAATGCGTCTGCCTTAGGTCTTAATTGATCGAAAGGATCCACCCTTATCTATCATTGACAGTGAGGTTTTAAGTGGCTATATAGAAATAATTAACTTCCATATGAATAATGTGTAGTTGGGAGACCATCTCTTAGGTTTTGGTAATTGGTTGAATGGTGGTTTAAAGGCTTCATAATTATGCGTAAATGTTCTATCTCAGTATAGCAATTTCGTTTTTGTTTAGGATACTACCTCAGGAATGGTAATTTTTCATTATGCGTAAATCTTTACAAGCTTAGGTTAGAACTACTAGGCTGGTTAGGCATTTGTTTTAGTTTTAACCAAACGGAATACATTTGTGTATTGTAGACGGTGTTATACATTTTCTACTCATTAGGACTTGTTGTTCTGACCCCCCCCCCCTCCTCATAACAAATCTTAGGTTTTGCTCAGGGAAGATATGTCAGGTGTTCAGTTTGGTTTACGATTCTCGTTCTTTCATGCTCGATATCGATTTGGCGATATGCTTTAAGGTAGTTGCCTTAGTTGGTATTTGTTATCACATTCTGTTTCTAATGTGATTTAGTTTTATTTTACTCTGATTATGCTCATGCTCATTACTTGTAGGTACCAGAAATATACTCTCCATGCTCAAATGGGTTTGAGTTTCGATTTTTGTCGAAATCTAGGCTCGAAAAAGGGGGGTGTTACGTTAACACTTCCTAAGCTAACGTTATATGTCAACCCTTTATCCTGAAATATAAAGTTACAAGTCCTTTTCCGCAAAGTTTCAAAATATCTCATAATCAAAAATAAGGATTTCCACTCCTTAAAATGAAAAATAATTCCATATCATAATAATAATGGAGTTGTAATTGATTTTCACTTATTTAACATATTAGATGAAACCGAATATGTATGCCATAATGCGTGCGACCACTTATAAGAACAAAGCAGGCATGCCATAATGTGTATGGTCACTGTTATAAGATCAAAAAGTTCACGAAATATGAACGTTGGACCTAAAAATATATGAGCAATTATGTAACGACCCGGATTTCACCCGACCTGATCGATCGCTAAATCGACCAAGACCGTTCAAAACCCGAATACGTTAACTTTGGGAATACAACACATCAGAAAAAATAACAACAGACTTTTATAAACATTATAATAAAGTTACATCAGAGTACAGAACATATCAAAGTACATTGAATATAATAATACAGCGGAAGATTTAATTACAACAAAACTAATACAATGCAGCAGGATAATTAAATTAATACAGCAGAAGACCATCAATGCTCTGGACACAGCTCTAAGGTTCGATCCAGAATCCTGCTCAATATCTGCAAAATAAGCTACTCGACTGCCCATGTGTAAAAGAGGGCACCCGAGTTTGCAAAGTGAAACAAACTACGGGTCAGTCATGGGACTGGTGTGAGAAATCTTTACTTAACTTAACTAATAAGGAGGCTAATCACAGGATCACACCTCTAACGCGGAACGGGTTTACTCCATTGGATTGCCAGTGCATAAATAAAGTAAACCGTTAAAACAATGCAATGCTTTTCAGAAAAATGAAACCATTATAAGACTCAGGTCCCATCACACAATGCAACGCAAGCCGGAGGATAGAGTTTTACCTTATAATGGTCAAAAATGCTTGATACAATAAAAACAGATTTGATATTATTATTAGTGTATATATGTTTTAAAAACGTTTCAATCATAATGTATCAATCATAGACGGCATAGTACCCTATCCTACTATGTCGCCATATATAGGTATACAATCAAAACCGCAGGATGTCATATTGGAGGTTGGATTTCCATCAAGAGTCAAGGCTAGGAACAATCTCCTGACCGATTCGATACACTTTAGCAATGTCTCAGGATTCGGATGTTGGCGAACCCTTGGATACAGCAGGGTCGGTCCCCAATAGTGCAATGGGTTGGATTGGCAATTCCTGAACACACGCTTCCTGATCCTATTGGACCTATAAATTGGCCATTGCGGCCAATAAAAATCCGAGACGCCTCAAAATCCATCAACCACATAAGTAAAATGTCGGGCCGTGTTAAACCCAAACACCACTTCTAGCTAGAAAGAAACGTGTGCACTCCCTGTGTTCCCTTGCTCCGTTTCTGACTCATACCAGGGTGTGAGGCTCGCGAGGTAACGAAATACACAAAGCTATACCTAAATAGGCTATGCTTTGATCATCATCCACAAGGCTTTGCTATTCAACAAAAGCCTTAATCAATTGCATCTTGGCATGCCACATTGACAGTCCATACCATGCGACTGATAACTATCAACACACAACCTCTAAGGTGTTAAGCAACAGAATAAATTCTCCGCCACCAACGGTTGTATATTAATCGAAGTCAATTTACATAAAACGAAATTCAATGTCAGACACACATCCATTTACAAGTCTGTTCTGGGTCTGAACGGAACCGGAGGCACCTTATAACTCGCATATCCGAACGATCAACAATACGTCTGGACAACTACCGCTGGAACCTTTTCAAGGCAGCAACTCCAATCAAAGGCATCAGTAGTCCTCATCCATTCGATGTGAGGATCGCCGGTCTTTAACCACCGTCTTCATCTTCGACTTTGAATCGTCGTAGTAATTATTCAGAATGGGTTAAACCCGGTCATTCCGAAAAACTTGCGTATTTTTATAATTAAAAATCAAGTGTTATAAGCATACATCCAATGCCTCTTTCCAATTCAGAATATTCTTTAAATAAATATTCATATTACTAGGGAAAGGTTCCCATTAATTTTATCAAAGATAAAATCCTTCAGATTTATCCTTAAATCTTGTTTTCAAAGATTTATTAAAACTCCAATTCAGTTTTAATATCAAAATCACTACTTTACAATTATTCCAATTTAAGAAATAAATCTTATTTCTAACTGGGTTAAAGAATCAATGTCATTTAAAAACATTTTTCACGATAAACCCAAAATCATTTTTCCAATAAATAAATATGAATTGAAATACCAATAATCTTAGTTGAAAGATTTATTCTTTATTAAAAAGAAATCCAGTGTTTAAAAAAAATTCTTTATATGAAGGATATTCTGAATCGGAAAGCGGCTCAATCATTTACCATATAACTTTGTTTATATGGATTTCATACATCATATGTAAATAACAATAATAATAAATAATAATCAAACCATCCATTCAACATCCAAAGTGAAGTTCTCAACTGTGTGAGCATTAAATGAAATAATAACGCTCATCGCAGCCTGTCAATCTATCGATTGACATATGAATAAATATTGGGACTAGTGTATATCAATTATCATCCCAATACCCATGTGGGGTTTTCAGCTAACAACAGTACATATAAATAAATAATTTGTTAATTAATTTAACCAATTTTAATACTATCAACTTGTTGATAATGATGGACAAAATGATATTTTATTCCTAATGTCGAAATAAATTATATTTGACTCGCATAATTTCTTTTACATTTCTAGTATATAGTAGAATGTAATTTATTTATATGACATTAAAAAGGATAATTTTAATTATACTTAATTTGTATGTAATTATTCTTAACGTAAAAGAAATAATCTCATTTGTATATATTTTAAGGTATAACTCAACACATAAAATGTTTATTTTAAATTGCATACAAATTCTAATGTATGCAATAACATATAAAGATGTCGTTTTATCTCACCTATACATTCTAATCTATGTTTAGACCAAAAATATGATTTTTGTATTTGAATATAAATTCTAATGTGAGTTTGCAAATATAAATGATTTTATATTTACAAATAAATTCTATTGTATGTTATGCAAATAAAAATGATTATTTTATTTGCATATAAATTCTATCTCAACAAAATGTATAAGAAGTTCCATTTTGCTGATAATTCTATTTTAATCAAAATAGGTATTGCTATGGTAACACAAACTTATTTCACAAAAATTCTATTTATGTTTAACTCTTTCAGTTGACAAAATGTATTTCAGCTACTGTAAATTGGTAATGGTGAATTTTTCTGCTTCATTCTTTTAAGCAACACAAAAATGGATAATTTGCCTTATTCCTCTAAAATGACAAAGTGAATACATTTGTCTTAACCCTTTTTTAAAATGACAAATTATATAACTTTGTCTCATTCTATTTAAATGAAAAAAATGTAACTTTTTGTATTGAAAATAAAAGGACAAATAAACCTTATCTATCTATTTACTCTTTTTATTTTAGCTAACATGACACTAAAAATATATCTTTTAATTCTAATCCTTTTATTTTAATCTAGGATGAAAACAAAAACATTTTATTTAATTTAACAAAATTACAACAAAGATGAATTCATATTATCATAATTAATCTTTTTATTTACTCTAGTTTTAAAGTAAAAATGATATTTTAAATCCTATTCTTTTAACTATATCTAAATTGTAATAAAAGTGTAACTTCCTAAATTATGCTTTTTATTTGCATCTAAAATGCAAATAAAAGGTAATACTTAAATTTACGATTTATTTGCATCAAGGAATGCAAATAAAAATACAACTTTTATCTTCATGTTTTATTTGCATAAAGGATGCAAAAAAAAATGCAACTTTTTAATTCAAGGTTTTATTTGCAACAAGGAATGCAAATAAAAATTCAACCTTTAATTCAGTATTATATTTGCATCAAGGAATGCAAATAAATATGCAACTTTTAATTTCATAGTTTATTTGCATCAAAGAATGCAAATAAAAAATTCAACTTTTTAAATACTATGTTTATTTGCATTAAGGAATGCAAATAAAATAAGACTTTTTATTGAAATGTTTTATTTGCGTCAAGGAATGCAAATAAAATATAACTTTTTATTTCAATTTTTATTTGCATTAAAGAATGCAAATAAAAATATAATCCTTTTACTATGATGTTTATTTGCATCTAAATATGCAAATAAAAATATATTTTTTTATGCTTTGTTTGCAACTAAATTTATAAACAAAAATGTAACTCTTTTAAATCATATTTTTATTTCTATCTAAAATACAAAATAAAAACGTCATATTCATTCTAGTGTTTATGTTTGCATTAATAATTGCAAAAATGTAATTTTAACTCTAATGTTTTTTTGCATCTAAAATTGTCAATAAAAAAATATAGTTTTCCTTATTTCAATGCATATTTGCGTTAAAAAATGCAAATAAAAGAATATTTTATATTTCAATATATATTTGCATAAAAGAATGCAAATAAAAGAGCAATTTTCTATTTCTATGTATATTCGCATAAAAGAATGCAAATAAAAGTACATTTTATATTTCTATGTATATTTGCATAAACGAATGCAAATAAAAGATCAATTATATTTTCTATGTATATTTGCATAAACGAATGCAAATAAAAGATCAATTATATTTTCTATGTATATTTGCATAAACGAATGCAAATAAAAGATCATTTATATTTTCTGTGTATATTTGCATAAAAGGATAAAAATAAAAAGAACGAATTTCATTTCTATATATATTTGCATTAGTGAATGCAAATAAAGAACAAACTTTATTTTTCATGTGTATTTGCATGTGTGAAATGCAAATAAAAGAGCAAATTTTATTTTTACATATATATTTGCATTAGTGAATGCAAATAAAAAGAACAAATTTTATTTTCAAGTTTATTTACATTAGTGAATGTAAATAAAAGAACAAGTTTTAATTTCAATGTATGTTTGCATTTGTGAAATGCAAAATAAAGAACAAATTTCATTTATATATATATTTGCATTAGTGAATGCAAATAAAAGGACAAACTTTATATTCCTATATTTTATTTGCATTGTGGAATGCAAATAAAAAGTGTACTCTTTATTTTCATGACATATTTGCACTGAAAAATGCAGATAAAAAGTGCACTTTTAATTTCTATATTTATTGGCATTGAGGAATGCAGATAAAAGTGTACTTTTATTTCCAATGTTTTATTTGCATAGTGGAATGCAAATAAAAAGTGAAACTTATATTCCTATGTTATATTTGTGTTAAATAACACAAATAAAAAGTCAATTTCTATATAACATAATATTGAGCATTTGAATTGATAAACTAAATCAATTCGAAAAT
The DNA here is from genome assembly GCA_030737875.1 of Allium sativum. Lineage (NCBI taxonomy): Eukaryota > Viridiplantae > Streptophyta > Magnoliopsida > Asparagales > Amaryllidaceae > Allium > Allium sativum. The sequence continues at coordinate 820,417,815 of CM060909.1, forward strand.
GATAACATAGTATTGTGTGTTGAATTGATAAACTAAATCAATTCAAAAATGATAACATAGTTTTTTTACTGATATTGAATTGACAATCAAATTGACTAATTGACCAACAAATTCAATTCAATACTTTTTTTTATCCACATGATCCACAATTATTGGCAAAAGGGAAAATGTTTTATTTGACTAACATATATAGATCTAAAATTTAGACAGATCTATCATACATACACACAGAATAAACAGATCAATCATCAAAATTGCATCACATCGCATAGCTAATTAATTAACACACATATAATTATTTATCAGCGATAAAAATAATTAAATTGATTAAATAATTCAAATTAGAAATCTCACATGAATTTAATTCTGGATTCCCTGCTGTTTAGATTTAAATTTGCTTGAAATTTAGATCTGGTCCTTGTCATTTCCGGTCCGGTTCATGTCGTAGTGTTCTTCAAAACGATCGCAACATAATGAAAATCGTCCGATTCTGATTTAATATGACCAAATTAAAATCGTTATTCCATTTGATAATTAATTTAATTAATTAATAATTAAAAACTTAATTACATCTCTAATCTCACAGAAACCATCGCTCTTCTTCTTTCAGGAATCGGCCATGCTAAACCTGTAACAACCCGGAAAATCTGAACCAGTTTGAAAATTTTAATTTGGCTATTTTAATGGATTTTAAATATTTAAAATAAATATTTTAAATAATAACGATGAAAATTGTGTTTGAATCAATGTTTGAAAACTAATATAATTATTTCTAATTATAAACAAGGCCTGAAATGGCGCGGTAGTTTCAAAAATGGAATTCAAACTTTGACTGTCAGTATCGGCAGCAAAAAAAAATGGATTTGAGTGAAACCAAAAATATTTAAATCTGTTAGTGAATATCTTTCTAACGAATCTGAAAAATCGAAGTTTCATAGCGGGAAGCACAAGTTATGGCCAAATGAATTTTCAGAAAGGTCGCTATAGAGTTTACATAGCCCGTGAAAATGGCCATTTTGCAAACGACCTCAGAATTCGACGAAACCACTTTTGTTGGATCCGGGATGTCAAATTATTGCTAGGTTTCAAATTTCATAATTTTTGAAGCTAGTATGTGAGCGTGGCAAAGGAAAATGTGTTTGGTCGATTTCTATTAAATTGGATCGACCAGAAAAGGGCCATTTTTCAAACGGTCTCATAATTCGACGAAACTAGTTTTGTTGGGACCGTATCGTCAAAACATATCTAGATTTATTTTTCGGGAATTTCTAGAATCAATATGTGGCCCTGGCAAATTGAAATGTACGTTCAAATTAAATATTGAATGTTTTATATTTTAATTTGAAGGAAAACTGACTGAAACAGTCGAATGGGCCTACGAAACATATCCCATTGTGTTCGGAATAGGGGTATTTAGATAGGGACAACAGTCGTTGGGTTTGGATTGGAGGTCGTGTTAGAAAACCCTCTTTTAAAACTTTAAATAGCTCCCGACCAATCAGAATTTTATAAAAAAAAATCTCTCTCTCCCCCATCGCAATCGACGACGGCAGCCTCTCTTTCTTTCCCGTCCATTTTCCGGCGATTCCTCTCACCAAAACCCTACCCCTTGGGAGCTTTTTGAAGATCCTAACGCCCTCTAAAAATCCGAACAGGTCTCGACCTCTCTAGTGCTGTGTGTATCGAGAATGAAGTCCTCAAAGTCGCCGACTTCATCGCCGTCGATCTCCCTCCACAGGCCACCGATCTGAACGAGACCGCCGGCGCCAGGTGCGGTTTTCCAGCCTTTTCCACGTCGTGAAACCCGATCTTGTCCCCGTGCCACAGATTGAAAGATTTTTGCAAACCTAGTTTTGAACATCGAAAGAAAGGTATACGGCTGATTTTAATTAAACTATATTATAGCACTTTAAAGCGCTATGGTTTTTGATTTCACTGTAAAAATCATATCTTTTTCGTTTGTTAACGAAATTCAGTGAACAAGAGATAGTGGACTCGTGTGGACGTCTTCTACATTCTAGAAGAGACCGGATATTTTTTTGAGCCTTCTGCTATTTTTGGTGGAGTGGAACCCAATGTGAGATTTCTGAATTATAAACGATATAGAAAACGACGATGTATAAATTATACGTTCGATGTATGAGTTATATAAGCATTGTACACCTCATGTATACGCGTTGTATAAGTTGTACATTCGATGTATAAATTATATATGCGTTGTAAAAATTATATATGTGTTGAAGTGAAGTGAAATATACTTATATATGTATATATATACGCCCCTCGTCCACAAACCATGGACGATATTTATTGGTTGTGATTGGTGTGAAAATTGGTTGATAGCGAATGGTTGATTAGAATTGTTTATGGTTGAAATTGATTAATTGTGGTTGAAAACTACCCGTTTGTGGTTGAGAATTATTTTGTTGAAACCACATAGGATTAGTTTGTGGAAAAGAAAGAAAAAAATATACATGCCGCCTGTGTGTGAAATAGATGCATGAAATCCCCATTGCCAAAAGCTGTGAGGCTTTAAGGTAGAGCAAGGAGTCGTACTAGGGACGGCCCCGGTTTTAACTACCCTACCGTTATGCTGCCGAAATTTTGAATAATATTCATGTGTTAGAATTATTTTCATGTGTTGAAACCGCATTCATGTGTTAAATAGGAATTCATTCGTTGATTAGAAATTCATGTGTTGAATGGTATTTGTGTTCTAAACAAATTGCTTTAACAATAAAAATCACATTTTTATTATATATACGAACTATAGAAAACATTCATGTGTTGAATAGAAATTCATTCGTTGAATAGAAATTCATGTGTTGAATGGTATTCGTGTTTTAAATAAATTGATTTAACAATAAAAATCACATTTTTATTATATATACGAACTATAGAAAACATTCATGTGTTGAATAGAAATTCATTCGTTGAATAGAAATTCATGTGTTGAATGGTATTCGTGTTTCAAATAAATTGTTTTATAATAAAAATCATATTTTTATCACCTATATGAACTATATAAAATAGTCGTGTTTTGAAATCAATGGCTTTACAATAAAAATCACATTTTTATTATATACATGAATTGTTAAAAATAGTGAAGTGTCGAAATAAATGTCTGTTGGATAAAAATATCATTTTTATCAAATGTATGAAAAGAATATGGGTTTGAAATCGAAGAATCGATTATATATATATAATTAAAATATATCGAATAACGAAGCTGCAGTTCGTGTTTTGAAACCGTGATTTTAAACGATTAGTGCGGGAGATCCGACCATCGGATTTTCCCGAAACCGAAACCGTTGGGTTCGCCTTGGAAATATCTTTCCAATGACCCACTTTGTGAAGATCCAATGGTTGGATTGTCTAGAATGTTTAATTCAAATCTGAAGAAAAACAGCGCCAGAATCAATTATATATATATATATAATTAAATTAAATCGAATAACGACGCTGTAGTTCGTATTTTGAAATCGAAACTTCAAACGTGTGTACCGGGAGATCCGACCATCGGATTTTCCCGAAACTGAAACCGTTGGATTCGTTTTGAAAAGATCTCTCTAATGATATAAAATTTGTGAAGATCCAACGGTTAGATTTTCAGATATGTGTAAAACAATTTTGAAGAAAAACAGCGCCACGGCCACGTTATGGCCCGAAGCGTCGTTTAAATGAAATGGCTATTTTTAAATAAATAAAAATAGTGATAAATCATTATAAAATATTATAAACGATATGGAATGGAAATAAACCGAGTTTACCCGGTTTATTGAATATTTGATGGTTGAATGCGAAATTTATAAACTAGCTGAAAGTTAGCTAAGTCGGGTGGTTTCCTGGGTTTTGATCTGATGTTGGTTTCGGCCTTCGGGGTTAATATTTGGGAAATCGTTCTCTTACTGATTTACGGTTAGTGACTAATGAATTGGAATAAGGCGTATGTTGTGTTTGTGTAACACTTGTTTATTATATACGCGAGTTGCTCAAAAAGACCGGGTTTATCCCATTCTGAATAACTGAATCGACGATAAGAAATCGATGATGAAGACGGTGGTTGAAGACCGGAGATCTTCACCTTGGTTGGATGGTAACTGATGTCCTGATTGGGAGGCATCCTGAAATATGGATAATGAGTGGTGATCGTCCAGACTTACTTGGAGATCGATGGATATGCGAGTATATAGTGCCTCCGGTTTCGTTTAGACCCAGAACGGACTTGTAAATGGACTGTGTGTCTGACATTGGAATTCATTCTGTGTGATTGATAGCCATCAATTGCATGGCGTGAATTGCCTGTGTGGCATGCTAAGATGCAGTGATCAAGGCTTTTGTTGAAAGGCAAAGTCTTGTGGTTGATGATCAAAGCACGGCCTGTGTGGCGTAGCTTTGTGTATAACGTGAATTCGCGAGCCTCACACCCCGGTATGAACCAGAAACGGGAGAGGACCTCAGGGAGGGCATGCGTTTCCTTCGAGCTAGAGGTGGTGTCAGTGCTTAAACTAGATGATATTTACATTATTTTCACCTATGTGGTTGTTGCTGTTGCGAGGTGCCTCAGATACATCGGTCGATCCGGGACCGATGGAGTCATTCGATGGCTCACTTACGCCCCAAAGGGCGGGGAAACGCAGTGTTCAGGAATTTTAATCCACATCGGTGGACCGGCCCTGACGATCCAAAGGCTTGACTGATTACTTGCCTGAGGGGCAGGCTAGAGCGTCTCGAAGTCGGTAAGGACTATCTTTTGCCTTGGTTCACGGCGGAAATCCAATTTCCAAATACGACATGTGCGGTTTTGATTGTATACCTATATATGGCGACATGATATATAGTACCCATGTCGTCTACGATTAATGGTTATGATTGAAATTGTTTTTGAAACCTATAAACACTAGTAATAATATCAAATGCTTTTGTTTTATTCGTATCAAGCATATTTTGGCCATTATAAGGTAAAACTCTATCCTCCGGTTTGCGTTGCATTGTGTGATGAGAACTGAATCTTATAATGGCTTCATTTTTATAAAAAGCATTGCGTTGTTTAAAAGATTTACTTGTTTTAAAGCACTGGCAATCCAACGGAGTAAACCCGTTTCGCGAAAGTGGCATGGTCCTGTGATTAGCCATATTATAAAATGTGTTAAGTAGATTTCTCATACCAGTCCCATGACTGACTTGTAGTTTGTTTCACTTGCAAACTCGGGTGCCCCTTTTTCTACACGGGCAGCCTTGTGTTCAGGTTTTAGCAGGCTCTTTCTGGATAGCTGGAGCTGAAGATGGATTCTATCATTTATCTATTTTTATGCTATTTAGCTCCTATTGTACATATTATGTTTGTTTTCCGCTGTAGACATTTATGTATAGTTGAACTGTATTTGTACTAAGTATGATCCTGTGTACTGCGTAACTCTGATGATTATGTTTATCCAGTGTATGATTTGTACATTATCTGGTGCATTTATTTAATTATGTTATGCTATTATCTGTTTATGTATTATATTCCAAAGATTACCCTTGCCGTCGTCAGTACGGGGGTTTGGGGTCGTCACAAAACCCATCGAGCTCCCTTTCAACAATCCAATTCGCACCATCCTAGAAGCCACCGGAGCAAAATCAGACGCCACCACACAGAAGCCCGCGCCAACACCTACTCGCACCCACAACCTCGGCCACCTCACAGGCTCTATGGGCCCCGAAAACGCCTCCAAACCCGTCGGCTTTGAGCCATGAAATCATCCACCTTGAGGCACCATATCCTATTATAGTCGTTCATCATGTAGATCTCGGCGTGCTCTTCAGTTTTTGCTTTGGTTTCATGTTGAATTATAGAACGGATTTGAAGACTGAGAGGGAGGAAGTCTGGAAGGTAATGGCCATTGAAAAAGAAGGGGGCGGCGGCTACAATAAGAGGGATTAGGGTTAGAGGAAGATGATGTGTATTTATATATTGTTTTAATGTTAATTTTGCAATTAAATCCATAAGTTTTAAATCAAACCAATTTCAGTCCAACTGGAGTCTACCCCACCCAATAGACCCCATTCCGGATCCAACAGGCTAGGTCCCGTCAGCCCAAAAGGCTGTCCTTGGCCTGAATTATTTAATTTAATATTTAAATCCTTTATTAAATTAATTTGAACGTATATTTAAATTCACCGGGGCTACATACGAACTTAGAAAATTCCAGAAAATTATTTCTGGCTTTATTTTAACGATACGGTCCTAACAAAACTAATTTTGTCGAAATCCGAGACTGTTTGAAAAATGGCCATTTTCTAGTCGATTAAATTTGACGGAAATGAACAAAACACAATTTCTTCTGCCATGCTCACATATTAATTCGAAAAATTATGAAAATTGAAACCTAACAATAATTTGACACTCCGGTTCCAACAAAAGTGGTTTCGTCGAAAACAGAGGTCGTTCGAAAAATGGCTATTTTTAATATTAAAACATATATAAATTCTACAACGACTATTCTGAAAATTAAATTGGGCATAAATTTTGATTCCGACTATGAAATTTCGATTTTTCGGATTCGTTGGAAAGATATTTTTAAATAGATTCTAATATTTTTGGTTTCACTAAAATCCGTTTTATTTTGCATCCTGTACATTCGGTCAAAGTTCAAGTTTGACATTTGAAATTACCGCGCTATTTCTAACTCCTTTTATAATTAAAATTAAAATTTTTGTTCTAACTTCGATTTAAATAAATTTTCTCGTCGTTATTAGTTAAAATAAATTATTTTTACTATTAAAATTTTTAAAATAAAATTTTAAATTGGTTCAGAATTTGCAGGTTGTTACAAATTACAACAAGATAAAGCTCTTAACTGTCCCTTCAAGACCATATAAATCGTGGATGACTAGCAGTCGAGCAACTCAATGTTTCAATCTGCAAGCATCAAAATTATAGATGACTCACTATTGAGCTACTGCATGTCTCCACTTACTATCATCAAAGTCACATCTTTATGAGGTGAGATAGCTGCACACCACACTAATATAAGTCCGAACCCTATGCAACATTAACAAAACTCCATACCCTGCATATATCACTAATATAAGTCCATTCATCTGGTTTGTCATAACAAAACAATACTAAACAAATTGTATACTACTCTAATTCAAACTTTGTAGTACTATTCGCACATCACATACGGAATCACCAACCATGACCTAAAACCCACCATACAAATCTAATGAAACTAGTAACCCAAATTGCATTATAAATCAAAAGCATAAACTAGTATCATAATAATTCATTGTTATAGCCTCTCGAGCAACCTCAAAATCTATGGTGTTGGAATACAAATCGAGGTAGGTCCGATATGGAACCCAAAATTAAATTACTCTAAAACCTATAAATATTTGTCAATGGTAGTCTTTGAAAAAATGATGAACAATAGACCAAACCTCACATTATTTCGACTTCATATGCAAAAGTTATCGTGTTTTAGAGTTTTCGTTAGATGCAACAATCAACAGTTGGTAAGTCGACCTAATAAAATGTCAATCAAATGAATTTCTCAGCTCAGCAGATTGACCAAGGTCTCAGTCAACTAAACCCTATCTGCTTCTCAGGTGTGGAAACAGACATGCTCAGTTGAATGATTAGTCCCAACAATCGACCGATCGGGACCATAACTACTTTTCTATTATTCCAAATACTCAAACGCTATAACTTTTGATCCATTGCTTCAAATGACTCATTGTTTCTTCCGCTAAGATCATGGAGAAATTATGTTTAATGTACCGATTTAAAATCATGCATATCCACAACGTTTGGAAAAAAATTCTCTTAATTTTTTTTCGATATACAACTTCAAATAATGGAGATATGTTGCAAAAATATCGTTTTGACACTTCTCAAACATACTTTCAACATAATAACTTGGCAACATAACTTACACAATACTCATTTGTAACTTAGTTTATATCTCCAACGAACTAGTCATATGATGAACATCAGCAATGATGATTCGAGTAATCATTCTAGAACTCAAAACTGACAATAAATTTGTCATTTCAACCTTATGTCTTCAATGTATGCTAGTGTATCTATGGAATACACCTTACAGAGACTTCCACAATGAATTTATTGTTTTATTATTTATTATCGAAAAAAGTGAGAGTAGAGTGCTTGATTTCATTTATCAATATGATCTTTGGCAAAAAGACCGTTTCCCTACCAAACACATAAAACAAATCACATTTTAGTCTTCAGCGAAGCAAATGCTCAATTTGGTGGACTCTCGTGTAACTTAGTGCAAATATGGTCACTATGGACATATGAAATTCCTACAATGAACTTTGTTCAATAATACAATATTGGTTTTCATTGCTACTTTGCTCCAAATACACATACATATATACTAGCTCATGTAGTATACATATACATACATTTAATTGAGAACAACAACCACTACTAGATCAAATATTAATCTTAATTAGTTTACTAGCTATATAATCAAATTATTTCGAGAGAGGGGATGAATATGACTTACTGAAAATTCACAAACAAGTAAAACTTGGAGCACATACAAAATTAGAGCAAATGCAAAAATAAAATAGACATAAATTTAATATAAATCGAAAAAACCTAGTTATTGTTGCCCATAATGTTTCTACCATGAATTAAATAACTACATGTTATAGACCCTATAAACTTGTGACCCTCGCTAACTTAATTATTTTAACCTTATGTTAAACTCTATTTTAACTCAGACCGAGTTGCGAATACTCAAACTCTGCTCTATAGGTCGTACCTAATGTAAATTAGAGTTTTTAAAGGAGAAAACAATGCAATGAAAGAAAACCCAAAATAAAAAAATTTATCCCTTAGATATATTTAACTCAAATAATCATAGTAAAAAAAAGAATGGCATATTTAAAATTAATCTGATATTCCTTTAGCCTGTACTCCATACTCTTTATTATTTTTATGGTATTCCTTCAATTTGATTTAGGGTTTTCTAGTTTTAACATCGGTTTTGTTCGACTTGTAATTTTAATATTCTGATGCTCGCTGTCTTTAATCTGTAGTGATATTTAATGGTGGCGGCTCCTTTTTGTCAAGTACTCTTTAATTGTAAATGGAATGGTTTTTTCCCCTTTCCTAAAGTTGTTTTTATTGACCCACTTTTTGCTAAAAGATGTCATGGTTCAATGGATCGAAGCCCAATGACAAAAGACTCGCCGACCAAGCATAGCGAGCGGCCTCTTATTCAAAAAACCCAGGCGATTGGCTCTTTCTTCAAAAAGCCCGAATAAAATATGGCTTGAGCCAGTTTCCCTTGAGCGACGACATCTCATACCTGAAAGAATCACTCTCCCAGACCGACCGAGTCAAATATTTCCCTGAAGATTGGATCGATCAGGTATCCTCGGGTCTACGGGGAATTATCTAGACAAGCCATTCATTAGCCCGATTCTCAAGGCATTAAAGGCAGTCAACCACTTTTGACTAAAGCTCTACTTTTGATACACCTCATCTCGAATGCAATGTAAGCCACAATTCTCGAGGATACTATTAATCAGCAGTAGGTCGGGTCCCACTGCCGCAACTACTTCAAAAGATTGAGCTCCATGTGTCCAAGCTCCGCAAAAGAAGCAAGCCACATGCAACTCACCCAGCGCCTCTCTTCACCTATAAACACCTCCATGCTCAAAATAGAAAGGGGCTTTTTTCTCAACTTCAATTTTTGCAAGAGCTCTCCCTTTCAAGCTCAAACTCCATGGCTAATTCCAAAAATAGCCAGTTCTCCCTCTTTCTTCCATTAGAAAAAGTGTTGTACGTGTAACCAAAAGAAAATCAATATATATAAAGTGGATGTAGGCACCATCTCTTGTCGAACCACTATAAAAAGTCTTGCGTGTCCCCTATTTTCTTTACTTTACCGTACTCTGTGATTGTTATTCGTGTGTTCAACGCACGATTAGAGATTGACTGTCACAAGCTGTAACGACTTGCATTCTACATATTGGAGGGTCGTAGAATATTTATTTCGTTTTTATATGAGGACATATAGTCGTGTAACTTTGGGGAACGACTATTGGGGTCATTTCCCATGTTCACGATTTTTGCCAATTTTTAACTGACCGTTTTGTCCCTAACGAATTTTGTTTTGCCCATAACTTTGATTGGTAAGGAGTTTTGACCTAAAACCACCTCCATTAAATTCAAATGATGGTTTACCTTTCCGTATAGTGGTCATATTAGCCAAACGGACTTATCATTTCAGAGATATGGCTGAAACAAGGTCTGGAAGGTGAAAAACAGCTTAACCGGGCCTAACTAGGTGATTAGCAGCTAGGCCCATAACCCATTTTAGGATTAGGGTTATGGGAGGGCTGATAGGGTTAGGAAATTCAGTTTTATTCATTTTTCCAACCGCAATTTACATCCTTGAAACCCTAGTAATGGCCTCCATCCTCTAAATCACACCCATATCACCTTCTAATCAGTAATTAAGAAGATTTACGTCAAATCAAGGAAGATTAAAACCAAATCAGAGTTAGAGTTGTTGTGTTGCATTGAAAAACTGCGCCAAAACAGTAGAGTTTCAGATTAAATTTTAATTATGGCTAAGGTGAGTGATTTGCAATGTTTTTCACTAATACGGCTAATTTGGGGGTAATTAGTGTAAATTAGCGAAATTATGCATGTTAAAATTCAGGAAAATATGTAAAAAATCATTATTTTAGGGCTATGATAGAAATTTGGGTTAATTTGGACATGTTTTGCTAATCGTATTGTTAAATTATGATTAAGGAGATTAAGTAGAAAACATGGGTTTTGGGTATGTTTGATCCATATTGACATATTGAATCATTGTTTTGGTGTTTATGGTTGATTCTCTATGTTGCTATTACTGTTTGGTATGGTTTGTGTTTACATAGAGAAACTAGAATGGTCGAAAACGCCGCCATGTGGCGTAAACAGTTGTTGGAAATAAGTGCAGGAAACCGGATCAGATCGGTGGAGAAGGACCGGGTCAGGTCGTATAACCCACCCACGAACCACATCATATACCTGAGCCGATGGCAGGACCTCGAACCCACCCGTGAAGCACCTCCGAACCGAACTGTTGTGAACCACCTCCCACGAGCCGCCTCCCCATGAGCAGGCCACGCACACCCGAATCGGAGCCATCATGAACCAGTTACCCCGAACCGATGAGGGAGTACTCAAGTCGCTTGCAACATGAATGGGGACCACGAACCGATGCATGGAGGAGTCACGAACCGGTGGAAGGATGCAAACCGATCCGAACCGGGTTGGTTAGCACGAACCGGGTTGGTGAGCATGAACCGAACCGCCAGCGGGAGGACATCACGAGCCAAGTGGAGCTGTTTTCCAAACCGGTCCGGAGAAGACTAGAACCCGAGATGCAAAGGTAGTCCAAACGAGAATTTGTAACTCAGGATACAGATAGGGACCAACGAGTTAACTTCATGAGTTGGACTTTGCTGCGGGACGTGTAAAAAGGGATTATCGATGATATTTTTGACTCACCACTGAGAGACGGATTGGCTATGGATCAGTGCAGTGGAGTTGTCATGACTCCATGGGGCAAAGTGATCATAGCATGGCTATGAGCCAGTGCAGCGGAGTTGTCATGACTCCATGGGGCAGAGTGGACATAGCAAAGTATTACTGGTTAGGGATAAGTGCAGTGGAGCCGTCATGACTCCATGAGGTAGAGTGATCTTAACAAAGAATTGGGTAATCAAAGTGGTGGATATCGTATACTTTACGCATAGAGTGAGAGATGTGAGGATGATTGCTATGTTTGATGTTTGCTATCACTATGACATGCACACCCCCCTCCCTGTTATTTTCACACCATGTGTTAGTGTCACCTTAGAGTATTGTACATCTTGTTGTGCTAACTCTTTGGTTGCAGGTTCAAGAATGGTTATGTATACCTGTTATTGTTCTGTTTTTGCTGCTTATCGCTCATACCAGACTTTTGTCTGACCCAGAATATTATGTCTCTTCTTATCACTCTGGGTGCTCTTAAACGAGCAGATTAGAGATACGTTAGCTGGTTATGCACGAGTAGCTGTCCGGAGACGAGCATGAGGCTTATACGTATCATTCCCATATATTCTCCCTGTATTGTTGTTGGTAGCTACTTTGGGCATCAGTAGTGTACCTTCCTATTTTGCTTTAGAGACAGTTTTAAAAGTTGTAATAATGATGGTTTAGATCATAGGCTGTATTTTGAATTTTCCGCTGCTATGATGGTTTAGTTTTCAGCTTATGCACTATCTCGCTTGTTTTATATCAAATTATGTTATTATTATATTTTGTTCCATGCACTATGAGATATACTACAGGTTCCTCAAAGATTCACAGTTTCAAATTCCTTTTCCTTTGATGACTGTCCTGTGCTGGTTGGACATCGGCACATCGCATTTCATTGGAAATGTCAGCTGGTGCGAGGCAGGCCGTCACACTTGGTATCAGAGCTCTAGGTTGCATAGTTAACCTAGGGAAAGATACCAGGGCGAGATAGTACGTTTATGAGAGAGCGTATTTGTCATATTTTGGGTTTTCAAAAGTTATATATATATGCACACTATTAGTATAACTAAGGATGAAGTCGCATTGCAGTGGCACCACTGAAGAGATGGTTAATTGTTTCTCTTTACAGATTGAACGATCAGCAAATATACGAGGAATACTGGTTCAGGAGCCAATAATAGGAATGTCCCTGACATGAGGACGATGTTTACTACCTTCATGAGGGAGATACTCAGGGATGTTCAGGGAGCAACTCCTAATGCTGCAAATGGTGGTGGTGCAACGATGCAGGCGCCTAGGACCGATTTTGCCAAGCTCTATAAGGACTACACTAGCTTGGTGGGAAGCCGTCCCATGGAACGGAATCGGCTATAGAAGTTCAAGATTGGCTTGATAATTGTGAGCATATCTTTGAAGATTTGGGAATCGAAGATGCAATGAAGAGAAAGCTAGCATCCTGCCAGTTGCAAGGACGGGCTCTGAATTGGTGGAACGCTATTAAGGCAGCTACCCCTGAGGATCAAGTTACTTGGGATCAGTTTGAAACCTGATTCGGTGATAAGTTTATCCCAGCTGCCTAGAAGTCATAGTTGTTTAGGAAGTTCTTGGAGCTTAAACAGAATGGTAGGCAGTCTCGGAATACATTGTTGAGTTCGATACTTTATCGAAGTATGGATTATCTCTTATCGATACTGCTGAGAAGAAGAATGAGAAGTTCATAACTGGTTTAGATCAGTACTTGGGAGAAAGTCTTATAAACCATATTGATGAGACTTTTGAATCGATTGTTGGGAAAGCATTTGGATCATAGAGCCTTTACCCTGAGCCCAAAACTGAAGTCGTTGTTGCATCTACAGAGGAGCCACAGCCGCAGGCAAGCGGTGGAGGCAAGAATAATTCTCAGACCAAAAGGAAGTAGAATCAAATCAAGGATGGTCAAAAAAAAAAGGAAAGGAAAGATGTAGAGTGCTTTAGCTGTGGCAAGAAGGGCCACTATGCTAAAGAATAACGAGCAAAGCCAGCGGACATGAAGTGCTTCAATTGTGGTCAAGTGGGACATCACAAGGAAAAATTTCCACAACCTCCTAAAGAGAAGCAGATTGTGAAAGCATATGCTATTAATGTTGTTCCTTCTTCGTCGAATGCCCCAACTACGGCGGAGAAAGGAAAGAATGTCGTCATTCAAGGTATGCTTTCTATTTATGATGTTCCTATTCGAGTATTATTTGATGCAAGGCTTCCCATTCCTTCATATCTAGTGACCTGGTAGATAGGTTGGAATTGGAACCCAAGATAGTCGATAGACCTTTAGTGGTGATGAACACGATTGGTGGTTCGACTAGCCTTAGTATGATTTGTCGAAAATTGGTCTTATCGAGTCATGGATGTATGTTTGCTTGTGATTGCTTTTTTTGGGATTTACTGGGTTTGGCATTATTTTGGGAGTCGATTAGCTCCAAAGGTACGGGGTGGTGGTAGGCTGTGACGGATTTTCGTTGACTATTAGGGCGAATGATGGGCAGAGGGTAGTGTTTGGTGGCCTACCTAGTGATGAGGTGATGGATAGTTTTCTAAATTCCCTCGACATTCCGTAGGATGAGTTATCAGGGGTTCCCATTGCTGGCCAGTATCAGGACATCTTCGGGGAAGTGATCGAACTTCCACCACACCTAGAGACTGAGTTCCGTATTGATTTAGTGAAAGATGCCAGACCTATAGTGATGTCACTTTGTCGTATGGCACCAAGAGAGCAGCGAGAGCTCGAGGTGAAAGTGAGCAATCTTTTGAAGAAGGGATTTTCCAAAGAAGTGTCTCCGAGTAGGGAGCACCAGTTGTATTTGCCACTAAGGCAGATGGTTCCCTTCGTTTATGTGTGGACTATCGCAAGTTGAATAAAGTGACTAGGAAGAATAAGTATCCTCTTCCACGGATAGATGATTTGTTTGATCAACTGGAAGGAGCAAGAGTGTTCTTCTAGTTGGACCTCGCGACAGAATTTCATCATCTCCGAGTAACAGTTGAGAATATTCCTAAAACGGCCTTTCGGACGCCGTCTGGATTCTATGAGTGGTTGGTCATGCCTCGAGTTAACCAATGCACCAACATATTTTGTGGATCTTATGAATAGAGTATTCAGGGATCAATTGAATAAGTTTGTCCTTGTGTTCGTGGACGATATCCTCGTTTACTCGAGTACAAAGGAAGACATAAGGAACATTTGAGGATACTGATGGAGGTGTTGAGAAAACACCAATTGAAAGCGAAATTTTCTAAGTGTTACTTTTGGAGGAGGGAAGTGAGATTCTTGGGCCATGTTGTTTCAGAGAATGGTACTGCTGTAGACCCTTTGAAGGTGGCTACGGTACAGGATTGGTCTATGCCCAAGAATGCAACAGACGTAAGAAGTTTCTTGGGATTGGCTAGATATTATCGTAAGTTTATCCAAGACTTCTCCAAGATAGCGGCAACGTTAACTCAGTTAACCAAGAAAAATCAAGCTTTCGTCTGGGATGAAAGGTGTGAAAATGCATTCAAGAGTCTAAAGGAGAAGTTGACATATGCACCAGTGTCAGTTATTCCTAAGGAGAACGAAGAGATGACGTTATGCACGGATGCATGTAGTACCGGACTAGGTGATGTATTGATGCAAGGAGGTAGGGTGTTATCTTATGCTAGTCGGGCAACTGAAATCGCATGAGAAAAGATATCCTACCCATGATTTGGAGTTGGCAGCGATCGTATTCACATTGAAGATGTGGAGACACTATCTTTTGGGTGAAAGATTCGAGTTGTTCACCAATCATAAGTCGTTAAAGTATCTCTTCTCTCAGAAGGATCTAAATCTCCGACAGCAAAGATGGTTAGAATCATTGGCTTCCTATGATTTCGATATCTCATATACACCAGGAAAGGGAAATGTGGTAGCTGATGCATTGAGTAGGAGACATGCCATTTTAGGGGCTATGTTTCTGGAATGGAAGCAACTGGAGTATATCGCTGGGTATAATTTGAGACCACAATGCGAATTGGATCCAGAAATGTTAGCAAGCTTGACGATCAGACCCACTTTGATTGAGCGGATTGGCTCCAGTCAGAGGGATGATCCTAATCTATTAGAAATCATCTCCAAGTTAGAAATGGGAATCAACGAGGAGATGAACAAGTATGGGCTTGATCGAGACAGATGGCTTAGAAAGAATGCGAGACTAGTTGTGCCCAATGTCAATGGATTGAGAGATGAAATTCTTAGAGAATGTCATCAGTCAAAACTGACTATACATCTTGGTGGTAACAAAATGTATCAAGACATGAAGCAGACCTACTACTGGGAAGGGATGAAAAGAGACGTTGGGAAGTTTATATCCAAATGCATGAATTGCCAGCTAGTTAAAGCCGAGCAAAAGAAGCCTAGTGGTTTGCTGCAACCATTGGAAATTCCAGAATGGAAATGGGAACAAGTCTCAATGGATTTCATTGATGGGTTACCAAGGACTAGATTAGGCCATGATAGCATTTGGGTGATTGTGGACCGATTGACCAAGAGTGCAAGGTTTATACCCGTCAAGTCGAATAGAACAACAACTAAGTTAGCAGAACTATATATGAAGTGCGTAGTGAGATTTCATGGAGTACCCAAAGGCATTGTGAGTGACCGAGATCCATTGTTTACTAGTGGATTTTGGAAGAGCTTACAAGAGGCTTTAGGGTCAGAATTACATCTCAGTACCATGTACCATCCTCAAACCGACGGTCAAACAGAGAGGGTGAATCGAGTATTAGAAGATCTCTTGAGGGATTGCATATTAGATTTTGGAGGATCATGGGATGACCATTTGCATCTGGTTGAATTCGCATATAATAAAAGTTATCAGTACAGTATTGGTATGGCTCCATTTGAAGCTTTATATGAAAGACCGTGCAACTCACCTTCATGTTGGTTAGAAATCGGTGAGAAATTTATGCTTGGACCGGATGTGATAAGAGAAACCTCAGAAAAGATCAAGGTTATCCAACAACGAATGAAGTATGCCCAAGATAGGCAGAAGAGTTATGCTGATAAGAGACGAAGAGAATTGAAATTTTTCGTTGGCGACTTGGTGTTTGTCAAGATTTCTCCGTTAAAGAGTGTGATTCGATTTGGTAGGAGAGGCAAGCTAGCACCAAGGTTCGTGGGTCCATTCCCAGTTCTCGGGCAAGCTGGGAATTTAGCATATAAAGTTGGATTACCTGACAAGATGGAAGGAGTTCACAACGTATTTCATGTTTCCTAGTTAAGGAATTTCGTGCATGATCCCGATATGACTATTTCACCGGATCAATTGGATGATATCGAAGTAGAACCCGAAGCGGTTGGGAATCGTAGGCCGATCCGTATTGTCGAGTATGATACAAAGCAACTTCGAAGGAAGACGTGCAACTAGTCAGGGTTCAGTGGGGGTGATAACGAGAATGACTGTATTTGGAAACAGAGGAGAGCATAAGGGAGTTGTATCCATGACTCTTTGCCTAGTAAGATTTTAATAGTGATAGTTATTCCCTTATTAGTAAACTGCATGCTAGGATAGGATTGTTGTGATATTATGTATGTTTGATTGTTTGTAAATGGCTGATAGACATGCGGGACACCTTTGTGTGTTTCGGTTAAGAAATTTCGGGGGCAAAATTTCTTAAGGGGGGAGGAGAATGTAACGACTCTCATTCTACATATCATAGGGTCGTAGAATATTTATTTCGTTTTCATATAAGGTCGTATTGTCGTGTAACTTTGGGGAACGACTATTGGGGTCATTTCTCATGTTCACGATTTTTGCCGATTTTTAAATGACCTTTTTACCGCTGGCGAATTCTGTTTTGCCCATAACTTTTGATTGGTAAGAAGTTTTGACCTGAAATCACTTCCATTGGATTCAGATGATGGTTTACCTTTCCGTAGAGTGGTCACATTAGCCAAATGGATTTACCGTTTGGGAGATATGGCTGAAACAAGGCCTAGAAGGTGAAAAACAGCTTAACCGGACCTAATTAGGGTGATTAGCAGCTGGGCCCATAACCCCTTTCGGGATTAGGGTTATGGGAGGGCTGATAGCGTTAGGAAGTTCAGTTATATTCATTTTTCTAGCCGCCATTTACATCCTTGAAACCCTAGCAATGACCTCCATCCTCTAAACCACTCCCAAATCACCTTTTAATCACTAATTAAGAAGGCCTACGTCAAATCAAGGAAGATTAAAATCAAATCAGAGTTGGAGTTGCTGTGTTGCATTGAAAGACCACAACAAAATAGTAGAGTTTCAGATCTAAAGTTTTAATTATGGCTAAGGTGAGTGATTTGCATTGTTTTTCACTAATTACGGCTAATTAGGGGCGATTAGTGCTAATTAGCGAAATTATGCATGTTAAAATTCTGGAAAAATATGTAAAAATTCTTAAATGTTATTTTAGGGCTCTAATAGAAATTTGGGTTGATTTGGATATGTTTTGTTAATCGTATGGCTAAGTCATGATTAAGGAGAGTAAGGAGAAAACATGGGTTTTGGGTATGTTTGATGCATAATGACATGTTAAATCATTGTTTTGGTGTTTATGGTCGATTCTCTATGTTGCTATTACTGTTTGGTATGGTTTTTGTTTGCATAGAGAAGCTAGAATGGTCAAAAACGCCATTGTGTGGCGTAAACAGTTGTTGGAAATAAGTGTAGGAAACCGGATCTGATCGGTGGAGAAGGACCGGGTCAGGTCGTATAACCCACCCACGAACCGCATCATATACCTAAGCCGATGCCAGGACCCCAAACCAACTCTTGAAGCACCTCCGAACCGAACCACTGTGAACCACCTCCCACGAGCCGCCTCCCCATGAGCAGGACACGCACACCCAAAATGGAGTCGTCGCGAACCGGTTACGCCAAACCAATGAGGGAGTACTCAAGCCGCTTGCAACGTGAATGGAGACCATGAACTGATGCTTAAAGGAGTCACGAACTGGTGGAAGGATGCAACCCGATCCAAACTGGGTTGGTGAGCACGTACCGAACCGCCAGAGGGAAGACATCACGAGCCGAGTGGCGCTGTTTTCCTAACTGATCCGGAGAAGACTAGGACCCGAGATGCAAAGGTAGTCCAAATGAGAAGTTGTAACTCAGGATCCAGACAGGAACCAACGAGTTAACTTCATGAGTTGGACTTTGCTTCAGGACGTGTGCAAAGGGGTTATCGATGTCTATAGTTCTGACTCACCACTGAGAGATGGATATTGGCTACGGATCAGTGCAGTGGAGTTGTCATGACTCCATGGGGTAAAGTGATCGTAGCAGGGCTATGAGCCAGTGCAGTGGAGTTGTCATGACTCCATGGGCAGAGTGGACATAGCAAAGTATTAGTGGTTACGGATCAGTGCGGTGGAGCCATCATGACTCCATGAGGAAGAGTGATCGTAACAAAGAATTGGGCGATCAAAGTGGTGGATATCGTATACTTTACGCACTGAGTGAGAGATGTGAGGATGATTGCTATGTTTGATGTTTGCTATCACCATGACATGCACACCCCCTCCCCATTATTTTTACACTATGTGTTAGTGTCACCTTAGAGTATTGTACATCTTGTTGTGCTAACTCTTTGGTTGCAGGTTCAAGAATGGTTATGTATACCTGTTATTGTTCTGTTTTTGCTGCTTATCGCTCATACCATACTTTTGTCTGACCCAGAGTTTTATGTCTCTTCTTATCACTCTGGGTGCTCCTAAATGAGCAGACTATAGACAGGTTAGTTGGTTATGCACGAGTAGCTGTCCGAAGACGAGCATGAGGTTTATACATATCATTCCCATATATTCTCCTTGTATAATTGCTGGTCGCTACTTTGGGCATTAGTAGTGTACCTTCCTATTTTGCTTTAGAGATAGTTTTAAAAGTTGTAATAATGATGGTTTGGATCATAAGCTGTATTTTAAATTTTTCGCTGCTATAATGGTTTAGTTTTTATCTTATGCACTGTCTCGCCTGTTCTATATCAAGTTATGTTATTATTATATTTTGTTCCATGCGCTATGAGATATACTATAGGTTCCTTGATGATTCATGGTTTCAAATTCCTTTTCCTTTGACGACCGTCCCATGCTGGTTGGACATCGGCACAACGCATTTCATTGGAAATGTCGGCTGGTGCAGGGCGGGCCGTCACACAAGCGACCAACTTTTGATGTCAACACTTTAGCACGCCAGGTTGGGGGCACACACCGACATACCCTTTAACCTTCTGCTTTATCTGATCCATAGCGAACAAGAGGAAAAGGATGCAACATCTTCCTGCCCCACAAACGCTGATGCAGCCAAAACAAATGCTGCAGAAGCAAGTCATTAAGCCTCCTCTCATGAAGACGTGTCTCGATATCTTACTTGGGACGACATGGATAAGATTATGGCCGAGTTCAGAGGCTAGATGACATCTCAGGGTAAACTCCTCGAACAACAACAATAGTTGATGAATAACCTCCTCGCTTGGAGGGAAAAGGGATCTAACGTTTCAATATCAATTCCTCCACCGGACGAAGCTTGTGCAGCAACTGGTCTTCGGTCTGCACAAATACAAGTCATAGATCAGGCCACACCTTTGCTTCCCTCTGGCTCGACTGCACTCCTCAACCGGCCACAGCCAGGAGTATTGCATCCAGCGACCAGCGCAGCCGCAGTTACGGATTCTCTAGAGGCCCGCGATTTGGATCTAGGTCATTCAACCATTTTCCTCCACTCCAGGAAACAGCTCAACTCCCTGGATCAGTCAAACAACAGTTGGGTCGGCTGGGATCAACGCTATTCCAATTACAACTCAGCATCTTACCACAGACTCATCTCATGCCTTCTCCCCTCCAACGAAGAGCTGGTGGAGCCTTTCCTTCGGGCCAGGAAGATCACTCTATCATACCAGTTCTCATTAGGGCAGAGGAAAATGCTACCATAAACCCTTCTAACATTGTCTCAGGCGAGGGCACTGAAGAGCCCTGAACATCACATGTTATGCTACATTAGCCTGGACCTTCCATCAAGGGCAAGGCTCGGACAAATTCTCATCATGTTCAAGAGGAACCAGTCTGCCCAGAACCAACAACTACGATGGAACCTTGCCCTAACCTTCACTCAAATCTCAGAGGTCGAGCCCATCCAACGGCCACCCTTCCGAGCATGCTTTCAGTGGACCCTAGTTCTGGAGTTCTTCTAAATGCAGAGTTATATTCATGGCAATGACTCCTTGGAGATGGAAGCCATATTGCAACTATTATCAAACGCTTCACCCAGGGCTCTTCTGCTCAAAAGGATATAGATGATATCCTCCGCAGCCCCTTCACTAGGGAAATCAGAAACTCTCGCAATCCTCCGGACTTCAAGCTTCCGGCAAATGAACCTTACAACAGTCGGACCGATTCGACCATCCATCTCATATGATACATGCGGCATATGGAAGTACTCTTTGCATCGACCAATGTTATGGCCAAGTGCTTCCTGTTCTTCCTTACAGATATATCCGACATGTGGTTTCGACAGTTAACAACGGATTCGATCAGCAGTTGGAACATGCTGGTCACCCGCTTTATCGAGCAATTCAGAGTCCATATCTCTCGACCAAAGAGCGTCATGTTCCTGACCTCCATCAAGCAACGACTGGGTGAAACCCTTCGGCCCTTCCTAGAAAGATTCAACATGACCGTAGCATCAGTCGATCAACCCGAGCCATCAATGGTGCTTATGGCCGCCATTGCATGTGTTCAGAACCGATCATAATTCAGGATGTCTTTAACTAGAGATCCTCCAAGGACATTGACGACTTCTACTCTGAGGCCAAGCGGTTCCTCCAATAAGAAGACGCCATCATTGAGATGGAGAGCCTCAAGGTACTTGCTAGCAAAGACGGAAGTCCATCCAACACCAACGGCCAGAATAAAGGAAGAGGAAAGGCCTCGAAAAATAATGAATGCAATGTACGACCTCAGAGAGAGAACAAGTACGATCAGTACACCAAGCTCAATTCTTCCCTGCTTGACATCTACCTTGACGTACGAGAGTCCCTACCTTTCCCCAAAACTACTTGAAGAGAGCCAACCCAGAAAAAGCTCGATTCTGGAAAGCACTCCATGTTTCACAACATAGCCGATCACAACACCAGTGAATGTAGGCACTTGCACGATCTCATCGAGGATAGGGTCATACGGGGGGAACTGCCCGAGTATGTCAAGAAAACTACACTGGCCATGCCGCCACAATCTTCTCCCCAAGCTCCCCAGGCCGGTCCTTGAGCTCCTAGAAACGGAAGGACCCTAAGCCCAACACTTGTGGCATCATCATCAATTAAAAAGATTTAGATTAATTCTTTCGAATGTATTTCTGCTTCTTTCAATAAAATGGGTATAATGAAGTACACATGCATGAGGTTTGGATTTAGCTCCTATGCGTGCACTGGATTCAGTTATCGCCCATTTAGAACTTATTTTCATTTCCTTGTAATAGCTCTTTAGCAGTAATAAACTTTCTTTTGCAAACATGGACTATGTTTGAATGATTTAAGCCGAGCGTGACCTACGCTCGCCAACCCGAATATGGTTGTGCTAAGCCACCGTCTGTAAAACACGGTCAATGCCCGCTACCATATCTAAGCCTACTCCTCGAGCCGAGTATGGTTAAATTTCTCTAAGCAGAGTATGAATTATACTCGCCCCTTCTTTAAGTCGAGTGCACTCTCCACTCGCTAAAACTCTACAAATATCACTTACCCATCACTGCATACCTCTAACTCTATTAGCCGATTACAGATGAAATTAGATAAGCCGAGCACGATTAACTCTTAACATTAGCCAAGTATGGATAATACTCGCCATCTGCGTATACCAAGTATGGATAATACTCGCTGTCTCCATAAGCCGAGTATGGATAATACTCGTCATCCCCGTAAGCCGAGTACGGTTAATACTTGCCACTGTAGTAAGCCGAGTATGGATGATACTCTCCACCCCTCTAAGCCAAGTGTGATACTACTCGCCAGCTCTATAAGCCGAGTATGGATGATACTCGATCAAGATTAAAGCCTTCTCTAAACTGAGAATGGTCCTCACAATCTCTACTGGTATTAGATCTTACGACCAAAGTTGTCGACTACTTTCATAGCATTCTTGGCCTTAATATGATCTTCGATGGTTGTTGGTTTTCTGGCCTTAATATGATCTACTCCGACAGTTGATTTTCTGGCCTTAATACAACCATTAAGATCGTCGAATTTCTGGCCTTAATATGGTTTGGTGTAACCATATCTACCTGCACCTTGGACTCTGATGCAACATTCAGAACACACCTCCTTCACCCAGAGGGATGCATTCTGAAGGGCATAGTGTTGACCCATTTTTTTGCTAAAAGATGTCACAGTTCAACGGATCGAAGCCCAATGACAAAAGACTCGCCGAACGAGCATAACGAGTGGCCTCTTATTCAAACAACCCAGGCAATCAACACTTTCTTCAGAAAACTTGAATAAAATATGGCCCGAGCCAGTTTCCTTCGAGCAACAGCATCTCATGCCCAAAAGAATCTCTCTCCCAGATCTATCGAGTAAAAAATTTCCCTGAAGATCGGATCGAATGCCACATAAGCCACAATTCCTGATGATACTATTAATCGGTAGTAGACCGGGTCCCACCGCCGCAACTACTTCAAATAATCGAGCTCCATGTGTCCAAGCTCCGCAAAAGAAGCAAGCCACGTGCAGCCCACCGAGCGCCTCTCTTCACCAATAAACACCTCCATGCTCAAAATAGAAAGGGACTTTTTTCTCGACTTCGACTTTTGCAAGAGCACTCTCATTCAAGCTCAAACTCCATGGCTAATTCCAAAATAGCCAATTCCTCCTCTTTCTTCCATTAGGAAAAGTGTTGTATTTGTAATCAAAAGAAAATCAATACATATAAAGCGGACGTAGGCACCATCTCTTGCCGAGCCACTATAAAAAGTCTTGTGTGTCCCCTGTTTTCTTTACTTTACCATACCCTGTGATTGTTATTCGTGTGTTCAACACATGATTGGGGGTTGACTATCACAAGTGACCAACTTTTGACGTCAACACTTTTATTCTCGAATTTTTTGCGATTCTTGTTGAAAATGGGTATGTGATTTTTTTGAATTGTTTCTCTCTGATTTTGCACAAACTCGAACCATGAATATAGCTAATGATGATATGAGATTTCATAGGAATTTAATTTCATATATTTTTATTTGATTTTATAGATCTGAATTTCAATTTAAAATTTTCAACTTGATGCGATTGACCATTAATTTTTCGATAAACGGTTTGATGAATTTTGTTCTTCATTCAAATATTTTAATATGTGTGTGTTTATGTTTTTGTTTGTATGTATGTGTATTTATATGTATATATTTTTACTATCGATTGATTCTTTATTCAACTTGCGTGTACTACTTTGACTCAGGTTGAATTCCTATAATTTCGATTTTAGATTTTGATTTCGGGAAGTTGAGTTCAACTAGATTTTTTATTTCATTTTCCTACTTTGATGCTTGATGATGTCGAATCTTTGATTATATCCTGGAATTGCTTGTAGTTGGTTCTTACGATAACGAATAGAATTATTGTACATCCCATACCATTTGTTACTTGTATTTGCTGATTAGATGTGCCATTGTTATATGCATGTGTTAGTAGTTTAGCTGTGTGCATGCTCACCTTTGAATATTTACTTGTTTCATGGTTATCATGCTTTGGTGTTCTTGGTTTGATTTGGCTGCTGTGTCGAAACTCATTATTATTGAGTCATTGCTTTGGCGCGGCCATGACATTAGTGTGTATCTTGTAACACCCCGTATTTTCTATAAATGCTAATGTAACAAATCAAAGTATACTTAATTTTTAAGAGAAGAATTAAGGGAAACGGGTTATGCCATTGCGTTCGTCTCGAAATTCTGTTTGAGATAGAGTCCAAGTTTGCATAAATCGGACCCCGTATGAAGAAGTTATAGCCTTCAGAAGTTTCAAGAATTTAAACAAATAAAAATAGATTCAAAATTCGAATTCAAAACACACACCCGGGCTGGGCGGGAAATTTCCTGCCCAGGACCCAGGTTGACCAGGGGGTAGACCTGGGGGTCGACCTAGGGGTCGACCTCGCCCCTATAGGTTGACCTGGGGGTCGACCTGCCCTATTTTTCCAGATCCGAGGCAGAATTCATTTTTATGTATCTGGGCTGATTTCTAGACCAAATTCATGAGTTCTATGCTATATAAACGCCCCCAAACTTCACTTTCTACACACAACTTCAGTACGCCTATACTCTGCCTCAATCCTAATTAAAATAAATCTTATTCTCCACTAAAACAAGTTATAGTTCTTCTTCAAATTGGAGATTCAAATCAAGATAAAGCTTCAAGTTGGACCATAAGCATCCCGCTTCAAGCAACGTCACTCGAATCATAGCAAATCGCCTTTTGTAATCCGATCACTATAAGTGCGGTTATTCCTTAGATTTGAATGTGTAATTGGAATTGTGAATGTAATGAATCAAAATATAGAACTATACCAATTTGCAAGTTAATTATCTTTGAATCGTGCTTATGTCAAATCTAACGTTATCTATGCCTTTGGATCTGATTCTTGATTGTGGCCTAGAACTTATTGTGGCTAATTGCCAACGACTATGATTACAGGACTTTTGCCTAAGACTATAACTATGAAACTGTTGCCCATGAAACTATCGCCTATGACTATGATTCATGACAAAGAGACTATTACATATGACTATGAGATTGTTGCCTATGACTGTGACTATGATTCATAATTTTGAGAATATTGCATATGATTCATGACTATAAGACTATTACCAAGATTCATGACTATGAGACTATTGCCTATGACATTGATTAAGAAACTATCATGATTAGTCGCCCATGACTATTGTGTTTAATTGCCTATAACTATTGTAGTCAGTGACTTGTGCCTATTCCCATTAACCTATTAGGTTGTACTTCGAACTGGAATTATGTTGGACCAAATCACATATGCCTATTCCCTTAATTATGTTGGATCTCATTTTTTGGGGTGTAACTTGTATAGTTTATTCCTATTCACTGTTATGTACGTCAAACCCATTGGAACCATTATTTTTGTATTTGGTTCATTCTTGCATGGCTATTCTTTTATGTCAATTCTCATGCTTATCCCCTATTCCTTACTTTGATACTGTTCGTATCATTTCATGAGTACATGGAGAACTTGTGAAATCATGTTATACGTACGATTACGATGCGGGGATTGGGCGTAGCTTAATTAAGTTAGTTTGGCATAAATATGTTGGCATAGTCTAAATTGGCTATAATAGTGAATGATTTACATGCATATTAGACTTGGGCATAAATTGATAAATTTAATTGGCCGCAAAGTGTGTAATTGGCGTGTAAACCAAGTTTTGGACATAAACAGTAAACTAGAATATTAAATCAAGTTTTGACATGAACTGTAAATTGGAATATTAATCTAGATTGGGCATGAATTGTAAAAGGGGAATACTAAATCTAAATTGGTATAAACTGCAAGTTGGGCTGATTGATAGGTAAATCAAGTTTGGGGCATAGAATATAAATATGCTAATTTGCATGACAAATGAATATGATCTAAGCTAAATTGATTTATGGAAATTTTACAAAAATAGTAAATATGTAAATTTAGTAAAAGACGAATATGCCTAACCCGAGGTTAGATTGAGTTGTTGTAACGGCTGGAAATTTTCGACTCCTCGAGAGTCAAAAATTCCGAGATGTTAGTGAAAGAAAGTAGAGGGTGAGGAAGAAAAGATAGAACTAATAGAATAGAAGAAGAAGAAGAACTTACATCATCAGAGTAAACACGAATCTCACAGCGGAACGAATAAAATATAACATAACTTTGAAATACAAATCAGTACTCGTATATACATACCATTTCAAAGTACAACACTTAACAACACAGCGGAATAATAATAGCTATAATCCTGAAGCCTCCTGCTCCAAGCTCTCCAAGTGTATCTGAAAAATCCCGACTACTTGACTGCCCGTACAAATTTAGGCACCCAAGAGTTTAGGGAAAACAAAACAAAATAAACTCTGGGTCAGTCATGGGACTGGTGTGAATAAAACTCCAACACTTGGTTAAATAAAGGATATCTTTCTGATATTATAATAATGTCTAAATACAAATAGATATCAATCTAGCAGAACGCTTGCATCTCACGTTCCACATACATAGTATACAACTAAAACCGTGAGCGCTTATTGGAGATTGGATTCCAACAGACAAGGTATGGGAGCACCTCCCGATCAGTGTACTCTAGAGGAGATACACTAGGGTTCAACAAGAACGTCTTGCAACCCGGCCACACATGACCGTCCACTCATTTAGCTTGAGTGTAACGAATATATTATCACCGATGGTTGGGATCAGCAACCATCCTTCCCGATAAGGGACAGCATTGAAATAGATTATAAAGAAGTACAATTGAATATTCTCTAGATGGTGATAATACACCCTGCTTGGGTATGGCCCAACTAGCCATGCTGCCTAGCCCAACTTCTGTTATTTCCCGGTTGTGAGGTTTGAGGTCACGTTTATCACTTTGACAGATTATTTCTTCAATTACTTTGAATGCCACATCGTCATACCCACCAAATCATTATCGATTTCTCAAGGCATCACGAGTATAAAAGCTAAGAGAAACAAATTTCTCCGCCACCAACGTAATACATTTAAAGAGATCAACATATGATTCGTTAAGAATACTTTGTCAGACACTCGTCCATATACGTTGTTCTGGGACTGAATAAACCGAAGGCACTATTCAGTGAATCCATCCTACCTAGGCTTTTCACAATAGCCCTTGCACTTCACTCCGTCTTCAATTATCTTCAGCATACTTGATTCGCAATGCTTATGCCAATACGGAGTGGTTCTTCGGATAATAATCCAACCGGTCTCTCCATATTAACAACGTAAAAATGGTCAAAACTTTGATAGTCTTTGATCTAACTATCAAATGAAAACATGTCGGTGTACAAACAACGATCTTATTTCCAAATGGAAATTCGATCGATCAATCATCATATGTTCATATTTCATTATTTCATATATTTAAAAAATATATGTTATTAATCATTGGAAAACATTTCCATAGTTTATTTCCACATCACTATTATTTCGCAACTATCAGTCCCTAACTGTAACTAGTATGAGAACAATTCTCTAAGTATCAATCCGGAAGGTCGAAACCAACATCAGATCGTCACTTAGAAAACCGTTCAACTTACCCTCTCCAGTTAGTTTCTGAATTTGCTTAACTCTATTTCTTAAATTCTTATCATGAAAACATTTCGTTTTCTATGTTTAGAAAACATATCTGACTATATTTGGAAAACGTTTCCAAAACTCATTTACGGATTTCAAATGAACGTTATATTAAACATCGTTATGCTTAATCCATTAATCGCTTATTACTTCTATATTTCAAATCAACCCTTTCTATCGAACCATAACTATCCTTTGTCAATTCTGAAGTCAATCAAGTTGGGGTATAATTACCTCTCAGACCTTAATTGAACAACGTCCTTTACTGTGAAATAGATGAAGCTCGTCACTCACTTTTTCCAATCATCTGTTTACGCAAATTCTCGGATTCAGGTTACGAATCTACTTCTTATATGAAAACGTTTGATTATAACTATAACGTTATAATTCCTACTTCTGCAATATCTAACCTAAATTATAACTTTATCTCCTAACTCGAATAATTTAACATACACCTAATTTCTAAATCAATAACTAAATCTTGATTTAAACCCTGGAAAGTAAATAGTACTTTCCCGAATTCGCTATAATCGAATTCGACGTATAACTCTCTTTCGAGTAGTCTCTATTC
This sequence comes from Allium sativum, assembly GCA_030737875.1. NCBI lineage: Eukaryota > Viridiplantae > Streptophyta > Magnoliopsida > Asparagales > Amaryllidaceae > Allium > Allium sativum. Next base: position 820,446,291 of record CM060909.1, read on the forward strand.
GATTAACTCTCCCTTTTTAATAACTTATATTCGATAAACTCTATTTCGATTAACTCCTATCGAATAACTAATATTCGAATAACTCTTCTTGGTTGGCTTTATTTCATTAACTCTTATCGAATAACAAATATTCGATTTTCTTAAATGTGTCAATTCTTATCGAATAACTAACATCCGATTTAACTTAAATGGATTTACTCTTATCGAATAACTTATTCGATTAACTCAACTTGATTTTCTTAACTCGATTATCTCAACTCGATTTCTTAACTCGATTACTTAACTCGATAAATCTTAACTCGATTACTTAACTCGATAACTTAACTTAACCCAAATCGATTAACTCAACTCTAATCGATTAACTTAATTTGATTTACTCCTTCGAATGACTTATTCAAATAAGTTAATTGGTTAACTCCTTCGAATAACTAATTTGAATAAATTACCTTCGAATAACTAATATTCGATTTACTCTAACTCGATTAACTTAATTCTAATCTATTTACTCCATTTCGATTCAACTTAATTCAAATCGATTTACTTAACTCAAATTGATTAACTCCTTTCGAATAACTAAATTCGATTTAACTCTTCTCGAATAACTAAATTCGATTAACTCAAATTGAATAACTAATATTCAATTAACTCTTACGTGTTTAACTCTATTCGAATAACTAATTCGAATAACTTACCTTCGAATAACTAATATTCGATTTACTCTAACTCGATTAACTTAATTCTAATCGATTTACTCCATTTCGATTCAACTTAATTCAAATCGATTAACTTAACTCAAATTGATTAACTCCTTTCGAATAACTACTTTGGTTAACCTAACAAATTACTTTGTTTAACTCGACTAACTTGCTTTGGTTAACCTAACCAATTACTTTGTTTAACTCGACTAACTTTGCTTTGGTTAACCTAATAAATTACTTTGTTTAACTCGACTAACTTGCTTTGGTTAACCTAACCCATTACTTTGTTTAACTCGACTAACTTTGCTTTGGTTAACCTAACCAATTACTTTGTTTAATCCTTTTATCACACTCTGGTATTTCTTATGGTTTTTAACACATCACCTAACAACGATGAATATCGTCCAACCACACGTAATCACAACAGATTATATACATCACATTTATATATCACAATACATAAATCACAGTAAAAATAACTGTTGAGGAATCCAGTTGGATTCCTCCAACCTGTTTCCCTGCATCCACAGATGTTAAACAACACCAGTATAATATTCTGATAAACAGAATCAACATATAACTATTTGACGGTTTATATATATATATATACATACGTAAATATATATAAAAAATCTCTACTAACTGACTAGCAGTTCAAGCAAACAATCAACACACAGTCAAACAGACAATATTTTAATAGTTCTAAGAATACAACGTGAAAATAAAACTGTTTAGAGTTTGTGAGATTTTGTAACGACCCGGGGAAAAAGAACGACAATCGGGTTCTCGACAACAATACATAAACCCGTATCACTTGCCAAAAACCCAAGTATCGAACCCCCAGATTGTCATGAGAAAGAATTTAGAGGGTGAGGATAGAAAGAAAGAAGTATTAGAATAGAAGAAAGAAGAAGAACACATCAGAATCTCACAGCGGAACGAATAAAATATAATATCAAATATCTTTATACAAAAACTGTATATACATACCATTCATCAGAGTACACATACATTAGTCACAGCGGAATAATAACTTTGAATAACTAGCGGTGATGCCGCCTGCTTCCAGCTCCTGAAACTCCAAGCGAAACCTAACCTGGAACATACTCGGTCTGACCCGAGCACATTTGGTTTAAAACAAAATACACCGGGTCAGTCTGGAATACTTTCAGTGATAAATTCACAGAACACACACTTGTTTACACACACACCTGTTTAACTTTGGAAATCCCTTTCGAAACCAAAAGGATAATAGTAAGACCAGCCCACACATAAACACGGACGGTTTTTACCTTACTATGACCCAAACCATTTTGTTTGAAATCATACTTTGATCTGATATTATCATAATGTCTAATTACAAGTAATTAGCAATCTAGAGGAACGCTTGCATCTCACGCTCCCTATATATAGTATACAATCAAAAACCCGTGGGCGCTTATTGGATATTGGATTCCAACTTGACAAGGTATGGGTCCACCTTCCGCACGTGTATCTCTAGAGGCGAATACACTGGGTTCAACAAGAACGTCTTGCAACCCGGCCCTCACATGACCGACCACTCATTTCGCTTGAGTGTGCCGAATGTATATCACCGACGGTTGGGATCAGCAACCGCCACCCGAATAGGGTCAGCATCGAATAGATAAAGAAGCAATAGGAATTTCTCCAGATAGGTGATCATACATCCTAATGGGAGCGACCCACATAGCCATGCTGCCTGCCCGATTTTTGTCATTTCCCGGTTGATGAGGCTTGAGGCTAGAACTTTATCTCTAGAACATCTGGTCATCATTCACTTTGAATGCCACATCGTCAGATCCGCCAGATCACACTTGATTGACGTCCACAAACATACTCTAGCTATCTGGCTAGAGAATAACCATTTCTCCGCCGTCAACTATCGTACGTTTGGAGAAATCAACGCATGTAATTCCTTTGGAAATACTCTGTCAGACATCCGTCCATACAAGTCATCCAGGAACAGGATGAACCGAAGGCACTCTCCTACTGCATCTCATATAGGAATCACCCCATGAATCAGTAGCGAAAAGTCCTTGCAACCCGTGGATTTCAACCACGACAGAATCACAAATCAAAATAACTCTGGCTGCAGGCCAGAGAAATTCAACAAGTAGTCCTTCCGCTTATGAAGATCCACGGTCTTCACTTGCTCCGTCTTCAATCGACGTCTTCACGTATTCGATGGTCGGAATGGTTTCGAATATAATTCGATCCCGGACTTTCCGAACCAACAATCGTATTAGTCTGGTTTGATAGTCGGTGTTTTAACTATCAAATAACAATAGTGTGAACACAATGAGTTTTCTGATTCAGTACTTGGCACAACCCGACCTCCTTTAAAAAATATATTTAACCAAATTCCCTTTTTACTAACTTTAACAAATTTACTTTGATTGATTAACTCTAACTCGACTAACTCGACTTATTTAACTCGACAAACTTGACTTGATTACTCCTATTAACTAATACTTGACTTAACTCCATTCGCTCGACTCTAGATCGCAGCGATCACAATGGTTACGCCTGATTCCCTCAGGAAACATCCGACCGCCATAGGCTATCTGCAGCCCTGCGAATTACGCTAGCAGTCGTACACGATGGAACTTTTTCCTAGATAACTTTGTTTGACTAACTCTAACTATATTCGATCAACTCTAATTGAATAACAAATGTTTAACATAATTTGACATTTATATCCTTCGAAACTAATATGACAATATTATTTATTTTTCCCAAAATCTGACATTAGAGTTCGATATTCCTTGTGTAGGCTAAATCCAATCTCGACATATTCACTTACTTCCCAAACTAATATCATTCCTCGATAATAGTGAAGTCAACCAAGTTGGGGTATTTTAGTTACCTCTCAGACCTTGATCAACTCGTTCTTATCTCAGAATAATATCAGTTCGTCACTTAACCACCGATATTCAAATCTCGTTTACCATCTTGTTTCAAATTTGGTTTGATATCCCTTTCCTGGTATTTGAAATCCTTGCTCAAAAATCTTCTTACTTAATTACTTTAATTAAGTAAATATTCACTAACTGTGGTTCTCACTCGACATTATTTCACTTGTTTCGATAATTAAGAAAACTTTATTTAAGATTACTATATTTACATGCCAAATTCATTTTCCAATCTCGTTTTACCGCTTGGGTTATGAACCCCTTTAAAATCCCTTGACCACACTTGTCGCAAGTTAATTATCCCTTACTTGGCATCCAATTCAAAAATCATCACTTTCAATTATTTATATTAACTATATTAAATCAGTTAACCTTGCTATCTATTAAAAATAGGATAATTATTTCTTTTACACGCTTCCCAATAAAAGTTAATTCCATTTACACCAAATATCTCAAAATTCCTTAATTTAGTTAATCGGGAATTTTCTCACATTTACACTATTCGTTAAGTTTAACGACTATCCAGACAATTTAAACCAAATAAATTCAGTTATCACTTTGGATTCAAAACAGTTGAACTTTGTCGACCGTACCTCTCAGTTAACTATTAATTGATGTCATTTGTCATTTCCCTTCTTAAATTAATTAAATAACTTAATTAATTTAAAGCCCTATTTAATTATAAAAATACAATTATTCTACCTTACCAATCCCTGGTAAACTCTTTATCCTTCTGCTTTAACTGGTTTAAATCATTTAAGTAATTCCTATTATAAACATGATTTAATATATCCATTTGTAAAATTTCAATTTAAAAACCTTATATAAGATAGTTGGAAAACTTAAATTCAGTTATAAATAAATTCATAACTTTAACTCTGCGTTGATCCACCTGACAGTCGAACGACGTTAAATCATAACTTTTAGACAATTTACTGTCAATAACCAAATCAACACTGTCAGTTGATTTTAAACTCAACACAGGTGAATACTTATTCAACCATCAACATACATACAGGTTTTGGTGTCAGTCAAGGTGAATAATTCATATATATGCACCACGAACAAAAATACAGTTTATTTGAGGAATCCGGTCGGATCCCTCCAACCTGTCCTTCTCTGCATCACAGATGTCAGTTGATAACAATATGCGAATTAAACAATTTGCAGAATATAAATAACTGCAACCATCAACCAACAACAAGCAACTTGCATCCATCACATCCAATCAGCCAATTTAAACTGTTAACTGTAAATTATATTTAACTGTGACTTTACCACATCACAGTATTCCAGAAGGTGTGAGAATTAACTCACCAGAGTTGGTTCTGGTCAACGGTTGATGCGTTTGTCGCTTTTAATTTGAACCGTCCGTCCAAAAATAGCTGATTTTTCAACTGTCTCGGATTGACTCCTAGTCAGTGCCATCGCGTAGGTCTCGTCCCTGCGATCCCAACGCATCTTGTTTCGTTAAATTTCGTTAACGTATGCAAGAGATATGCTCGTTCGAAGTTTAAACATTTATACGATAATTAAATTAATTAATTAATTAATTAAATCATTACCTTAATCACTCCTAACCCGTGTGCCATGTCAGCCTCGTACTGTCGAAACAACGCGTTTTCCCCAGCTTCCATCGTTTCCTCCCGACCCCTTTTGTAATCCACAACTTCGCAGAAAACTCCCCACCAACCTCCGATCGCCCACGACAATCCCGACCACCGGAGCAACCACCAGACCCCCCATCGGAACCGCCCCAACCTCGTCTCCCTTCACCGGTGACCACGGCCACCAATACCCCTCCTCTACGCCAGAAATCACCCAAACCCGAACCCCATTCATCTCGAGATCCCCATCACTTCCGTCCGTCGCAGGTGACCGGACCACCTCCTCTGCCTTCACCTCCCTTCCCTCTTCCATCTCCCCCTAGGGCGCGACAACCCCAGCCACCACATACGCCGGGAATGGCCCAAATCCGCCAGCTACTTTAAAAAGAAAACCCCAAAACAACCTCCTCCGTTCATCTCGACGCCACGTCCACCACACTCTGTTTCAAGACCTCTGACCACAGCCAAATCGAAGATATTCCTCCCCTCTACGAAAGCCCCAAAGTCCCGTCACCTGAAATCAAGCGAATCTCTCCAATTTCTGCCAAAACTGAAAGTGGTTTTCTGGCTTTTAACCCCAATTCCGACCACCACACTTGTTGAAACCACCCCAACTTTTTGCTATAGGTAGACAACCTCCCGATCTACAACTTTTGCTTTGGTACCTCCCATGAATTCATCATGGATTGGAAAATATAATTGATTTTGTAAAAGTGGACTTATTTGCAAAATTACCAAGCTAGAAATGAGGTGGGCTGGAAAAATGGAGGGGAAGGGTTTATATAGAGTGGAAAAATATTATTTTAAGTTGATGTGATGTCTGACACTGACTGACGATTTTTATTTCGTGCCTATCGCGTTTTCGAACGTCGTTTATTCGCTGCTGCGCTCACATACGAACCCCGTTCGAGTTGCAACTGGACGGCATAGTATATTTTGACGATACGGTCCTAACGAAACTTGTTTCGTCGAATTCTGTGCTCGTATGCTCAAATAGCGTTTGTACACGTCCAATTATGTCGATTTATTTTGCATTTTATTTTGCCACGCTCACAGAATAACCCCGATTGACGCGCCGTTTGAAAATCTGGCAATAATTTACTGTTACGGTCCCAACAAAATTTGTTTCGTCGAAAACAGAGGTCGTTTGAAAAATGTCCCTTTTGAACTGGCCAATTTGAATTAAAATAACCCAATTTTAAAGTACTTCAATATAAGAATATCAAAATATTGCAGTTGGCCATACACGACCAGAATTTGATGTATTACTAAGGAAAAATATCCCGGGTTGAATTCCAAGCCAATTCGATGTTTAAAATATTTAAAAATCATTATTTTATATAACTGCAGCGCTATATATATAAAAGGAATTCTGGCGCTGTTTTTCCCAAAATTTGATTTGACTATAAAACAAAATCTACACGACGAAAACTGGATTTTTCTCTGCCGTTGGGAAGATATTGTCAAACTGGTCCCAACGTTTCTTGTTTCGAGGAAATCCGACTTATTTTGAACCCGATACGACCAATTGAAGTTCAAAATGCCAAAACGCGAACTACCGTGCCGCTGCAGCTCGTTATTTAATTAAATTATAAACTATATATATTCGTCGTCGTTTTCAAAACGAATTGTCACTAAAAGTCCACCATAAACAATATTTGACCACTTTAAACTGTCGGATCACAGTATATTTCAATTTCGACAATTTCCCATATTTTGGAAATTAAAATAGTATTTATTATTTATTTTAAATAATATATCCACAATAAAATCGTTAAATTTGATTATCCAACCTCAAACCAATATTTTAAATAATTAAAATATTTAAAATAATCCAATTAAATTGGCAGAAAAATACGGGTCGTTACATTCCTTCCCCCTTAAAATAATTTCGTCCTCGAAATTGCTAAGTAGAAGAATGTCGTCTACTATTATCTTTTCAAAAATAATAAAATTGAAAACTCGAATTTATTTTCAAACTGACCCTATTGGTTTTAAAACCAATTTATTTCAAGCAAAAGAATTTCCCAAAAATTTTCAATAATTTTCTAACTCCTTAAATTCTGGGAAAATTTCGGCAGAGTCTCCCCTGTACGGAGGGACATCTGCAATATCGCAGGTTCAAGAAATATGTATACATCGACTCTCATGGTCGGAAAAATCAAAAATCAAATCCCAAAATCCAAACTAAACCCAAAATTTCATATTTGCGTAAGCGTACCTTTTGGCGAGCGTTATTATGCAATAAGCGATATATTTATTTGAGCCTGCTTAATTGATTTTGCAACTTTACTCAACTGGATTCAAATAACTCCAGATTTTCTCCTTCGGTTGGGTTTAAAGCCGAACTGGCACTTTACACCTGTTCTCAACTCAAACAAACTCATCAGTTATCAACAAATGTCAATTATGTTCGATACATCCATATCATTCCACACCAACCAATTATATACACAGTTCAACCCACACGAGATTATAATTATTTATATCACTTCGCTTATTTCTTAAATTATCCATTCAGATCTGTTAAATTTGGATTGATTACCCAACTTGTTTATTTCATCTTTGGTTTTTCAACCAAGTCTATCTATTTCAAGTTCAGGTTATATTCAAGCAATCAACCATACACCACAAACATATTATACAACCAACATTAACCAATCAAGATGATTGCCCATACTATAATAACTTTTACCTTTATTTTATTATAAAATAAAATTGGGCAAAAATAATCATTAAAAATAATTTTATATCAAATCACAAATACGCTCTCTCGTATATCTACTCAAACTCAATCTAGGGTACTGCTAACCCCATCTCTATTGAGTCACACCACAGAGCCAAGGTTAATCATTAAACCAATAGCTCTGATACCACTGTAACGACCCGGGGAAAAAGAACGACAATCGGGTTCTCGGCAACAATACATAAACCCGTATCACTTGCCAAAAACCCAAGTATCGAACCCCCAGATTGTCATGAGAAAGAATTTAGAGGGTGAGGATAGAAAGAAAGAAGTATTAGAATAGAAGAAAGAAGAAGAACACATCAGAATCTCACAGCGGAACGAATAAAATATAATATCAAATATCTTTATACAAAAACTGTATATACATACCATTCATCAGAGTACACATACATTAGTCACAGCGGAATAATAACTTTGAATAACTAGCGGTGATGCCGCCTGCTTCCAGCTCCTGAAACTCCAAGCGAAACCTAACCTGGAACATACTCGGTCTGACCCGAGCACATTTGGTTTAAAACAAAATACACCGGGTCAGTCTGGAATACTTTCAGTGATAAATTCACAGAACACACACTTGTTTACACACACACCTGTTTAACTTTGGAAATCCCTTTCGAAACCAAAAGGATAATAGTAAGACCAGCCCACACATAAACACGGACGGTTTTTACCTTACTATGACCCAAACCATTTTGTTTGAAATCATACTTTGATCTGATATTATCATAATGTCTAATTACAAGTAATTAGCAATCTAGAGGAACGCTTGCATCTCACGCTCCCCATATATAGTATACAATCAAAAACCCGTGGGCGCTTATTGGATATTGGATTCCAACTTGACAAGGTATGGGTCCACCTTCCGCACGCGTATCTCTAGAGGCGAATACACTGGGTTCAACAAGAACGTCTTGCAACCCGGCCCTCACATGACCGACCACTCATTTCGCTTGAGTGTGCTGAATGTATATCACCGACGGTTGGGATCAGCAACCGCCACCCGAATAGGGTCAGCATCGAATAGATAAAGAAGCAATAGGAATTTCTCTAGATAGGTGATCATACATCCTAATGGGAGCGACCCACATAGCCATGCTGCCTGCCCGATTTTTGTCATTTCCCGGTTGATGAGGCTTGAGGCTAGAACTTTATCTCTAGAACATCTGGTCATCATTCACTTTGAATGCCACATCGTCAGATCCGCCAGATCACACTTGATTGACGTCCACAAACATACTCTAGCTATCTGGCTAGAGAATAACCATTTCTCCGCCGTCAACTATCGTACGTTTGGAGAAATCAACGCATGTAATTCCTTTGGAAATACTCTGTCAGACATCCGTCCATACAAGTCATCCAGGAACAGGATGAACCGAAGGCACTCTCCTACTGCATCTCATATAGGAATCACCCCATGAATCAGTAGCGAGAAGTCCTTGCAACCCATGGATTTCAACCACGACAGAATCACAAATCAAAATAACTCTGGCTGCAGGCCAGAGAAATTCAACAAGTAGTCCTTCCGCTTATGAAGATCCACGGTCTTCACTTGCTCCGTCTTCAATCGACGTCTTCACGTATTCGATGGTCGGAATGGTTTCGAATATAATTCGATCCCGGACTTTCCGAACCAACAATCGTATTAGTCTGGTTTGATAGTCGGTGTTTTAACTATCAAATAACAATAGTGTGAACACAATGAGTTTTCTGATTCAGTACTTGGCACAACCCGACCTCCTTTAAAAAATATATTTAACCAAATTCCCTTTTTACTAACTTTAACAAATTTACTTTGATTGATTAACTCTAACTCGACTAACTCGACTTATTTAACTCGACAAACTTGACTTGATTACTCCTATTAACTAATACTTGACTTAACTCCATTCGCTCGACTCTAGATCGCAGCGATCACAATGGTTACGCCTGATTCCCTCAGGAAACATCCGACCGCCATAGGCTATCTGCAGCCCTGCGAATTACGCTAGCAGTCGTACATGATGGAACTTTTTCCTAGATAACTTTGTTTGACTAACTCTAACTATATTCGATCAACTCTAATTGAATAACAAATGTTTAACATAATTTGACATTTATATCCTTCGAAACTAATATGACAATATTATTTATTTTTCCCAAAATCTGACATTAGAGTTCGATATTCCTTGTGTAGGCTAAATCCAATCTCGACATATTCACTTACTTCCCAAACTAATATCATTCCTCGATAATAGTGAAGTCAACCAAGTTGGGGTATTTTAGTTACCTCTCAGACCTTGATCAACTCGTTCTTATCTCAGAATAATATCAGTTCGTCACTTAACCACCGATATTCAAATCTCGTTTACCATCTTGTTTCAAATTTGGTTTGATATCCCTTTCCTGGTATTTGAAATCCTTGCTCAAAAATCTTCTTACTTAATTACTTTAATTAAGTAAATATTCACTAACTGTGGTTCTCACTCGACATTATTTCACTTGTTTCGATAATTAAGAAAACTTTATTTAAGATTACTATATTTACATGCCAAATTCATTTTCCAATCTCGTTTTACCGCTTGGGTTATGAACCCCTTTAAAATCCCTTGACCACACTTGTCGCAAGTTAATTATCCCTTACTTGGCATCCAATTCAAAAATCATCACTTTCAATTATTTATATTAACTATATTAAATCAGTTAACCTTGCTATCTATTAAAAATAGGATAATTATTTCTTTTACACGCTTCCCAATAAAAGTTAATTCCATTTACACCAAATATCTCAAAATTCCTTAATTTAGTTAATCGGGAATTTTCTCACATTTACACTATTCGTTAAGTTTAACGACTATCCAGACAATTTAAACCAAATAAATTCAGTTATCACTTTGGATTCAAAACAGTTGAACTTTGTCGACCGTACCTCTCAGTTAACTATTAACTGATGTCATTTGTCATTTCCCTTCTTAAATTAATTAAATAACTTAATTAATTTAAAGCCCTATTTAATTATAAAAATACAATTATTCTACCTTACCAATCCCTGGTAAACTCTTTATCCTTCTGCTTTAACTGGTTTAAATCATTTAAGTAATTCCTATTATAAACATGATTTAATATATCCATTTGTAAAATTTCAATTTAAAAACCTTATATAAGATAGTTGGAAAACTTAAATTCAGTTATAAATAAATTCATAACTTTAACTCTGCGTTGATCCACCTGACAGTCGAACGACGTTAAATCATAACTTTTAGACAATTTACTGTCAATAACCAAATCAACACTGTCAGTTGATTTTAAACTCAACACAGGTGAATACTTATTCAACCATCAACATACATACAGGTTTTGGTGTCAGTCAAGGTGAATAATTCATATATATGCACCACGAACAAAAATACAGTTTATTTGAGGAATCCGGTCGGATCCCTCCAACCTGTCCTTCTCTGCATCACAGATGTCAGTTGATAACAATATGCGAATTAAACAATTTGCAGAATATAAATAACTGCAACCATCAACCAACAACAAGCAACTTGCATCCATCACATCCAATCAGCCAATTTAAACTGTTAACTGTAAATTATATTTAACTGTGACTTTACCACATCACAGTATTCCAGAAGGTGTGAGAATTAACTCACCAGAGTTGGTTCTGGTCAACGGTTGATGCGTTTGTCGCTTTTAATTTGAACCGTCCGTCCAAAAATAGCTGATTTTTCAACTGTCTCGGATTGACTCCTAGTCAGTGCCATCGCGTAGGTCTCGTCCCTGCGATCCCAACGCATCTTGTTTCGTTAAATTTCGTTAACGTATGCAAGAGATATGCTCGTTCGAAGTTTAAACATTTATACGATAATTAAATTAATTAATTAATTAATTAAATCATTACCTTAATCACTCCTAACCCGTGTGCCATGTCAGCCTCGTACTGTCGAAACAACGCGTTTTCCCCAGCTTCCATCGTTTCCTCCCGACCCCTTTTGTAATCCACAACTTCGCAGAAAACTCCCCACCAACCTCCGATCGCCCACGACAATCCCGACCACCGGAGCAACCACCAGACCCCCCATCGGAACCGCCCCAACCTCGTCTCCCTTCACCGGTGACCACGGCCACCAATACCCCTCCTCTACGCCAGAAATCACCCAAACTCGAACCCCATTCATCTCGAGATCCCCATCATTTCCGGCCGTCGCAGGTGACCGGACCACCTCCTCTGCCTTCACCTCCCTTCCCTCTTCCATCTCCCCCTAGGGCGCGACAACCCCAGCCATCACATACGCCGGGAATGGCCCAAATCCGCCAGCTACTTTAAAAAGAAAACCCCAAAACAACCTCCTCCGTTCATCTCGACGCCACGTCCACCACACTCTGTTTCAAGACCTCTGACCACAGCCAAATCGAAGATATTCCTCCCCTCTACGAAAGCCCCAAAGTCCCGTCACCTGAAATCAAGCGAATCTCTCCAATTTCTGCCAAAACTGAAAGTGGTTTTCTGGCTTTTAACCCCAATTCCGACCACCACACTTGTTGAAACCACCCCAACTTTTTGCTATAGGTAGACAACCTCCCGATCTACAACTTTTGCTTTGGTACCTCCCATGAATTCATCATGGATTGGAAAATATAATTGATTTTGTAAAAGTGGACTTATTTGCAAAATTACCAAGCTAGAAATGAGGTGGGCTGGAAAAATGGAGGGGAAGGGTTTATATAGAGTGGAAAAATATTATTTTAAGTTGATGTGATGTCTGACACTGACTGGCGATTTTTATTTCGTGCCTATCGCGTTTTCGAACGTCGTTTATTCGCTGCTGCGCTCACATACGAACCCCGTTCGAGTTGCAACTGGACGGCATAGTATATTTTGACGATACGGTCCTAACGAAACTTGTTTCGTCGAATTCCGTGCTCGTATGCTCAAATAGCGTTTGTACACGTCCAATTATGTCGATTTATTTTGCATTTTATTTTGCCACGCTCACAGAATAACCCCGATTGACGCGCCGTTTGAAAATCTGGCAATAATTTACTGTTACGGTCCCAACAAAATTTGTTTCGTCGAAAACAGAGGTCGTTTGAAAAATGTCCCTTTTGAACTGGCCAATTTGAATTAAAATAACCCAATTTTAAAGTACTTCAATATAAGAATATCAAAATATTGCAGTTGGCCATACACAACCAGAATTTGATGTATTACTAAGGAAAAATATCCCGGGTTGAATTCCAAGCCAATTCGATGTTTAAAATATTTAAAAATCATTATTTTATATAACTGCAGCGCTATATATATAAAAGGAATTCTGGCGCTGTTTTTCCCAAAATTTGATTTGACTATAAAACAAAATCTACACGACGAAAACTGGATTTTTCTCTGCCGTTGGGAAGATATTGTCAAACTGGTCCCAACGTTTCTTGTTTCGAGGAAATCCGACTTATTTTGAACCCGATACGACCAATTGAAGTTCAAAATGCCAAAACGCGAACTACCGCGCCGCTGCAGCTCGTTATTTAATTAAATTATAAACTATATATATTCGTCGTCGTTTTCAAAACGAATTGTCACTAAAATTCCACCATAAACAATATTTGACCACTTTAAACTGTCGGATCACAGTATATTTCAATTTCGACAATTTCCCATATTTTGGAAATTAAAATAGTATTTATTATTTATTTTAAATAATATATCCACAATATAATCGTTAAATTTGATTATCCAACCTCAAACCAATATTTTAAATAATTAAAATATTTAAAATAATCCAATTAAATTGGCAGAAAAATACGGGTCGTTACATTCCTTCCCCCTTAAAATAATTTCGTCCTCGAAATTGCTAAGTAGAAGAATGTCGTCTACTATTATCTTTTCAAAAATAATAAAATTGAAAACTCGAATTTATTTTCAAACTGACCCTATTGGTTTTAAAACCAATTTATTTCAAGCAAAAGAATTTCCCAAAAATTTTCAATAATTTTCTAACTCCTTAAATTCTGGGAAAATTTCGGCAGAGTCTCCCCTGTACGGAGGGACATCTGCAATATCGCAGGTTCAAGAAATATGTATACATCGACTCTCATGGTCGGAAAATTCAAAAATCAAATCCCAAAATCCAAACTAAACCCAAAATTTCATATTTGCGTAAGCGTACCTTTTGGCGAGCGTTATTATGCAATAAGCGATATATTTATTTGAGCCTGCTTAATTGATTTTGCAACTTTACTCAACTGGATTCAAATAACTCCAGATTTTCTCCTTCGGTTGGGTTTAAAGCCGAACTGGCACTTTACACCTGTTCTCAACTCAAACAAACTCATCAGTTATCAACAAATGTCAATTATGTTCGATACATCCATATCATTCCACACCAACCAATTATATACACAGTTCAACCCACACGAGATTATAATTATTTATATCACTTCGCTTATTTCTTAAATTATCCATTCAGATCTGTTAAATTTGGATTGATTACCCAACTTGTTTATTTCATCTTTGGTTTTTCAACCAAGTCTATCTATTTCAAGTTCAGGTTATATTCAAGCAATCAACCATACACCACAAACATATTATACAACCAACATTAACCAATCAAGATGATTGCCCATACTATAATAACTTTTACCTTTATTTTATTATAAAATAAAATTGGGCAAAAATAATCATTAAAAATAATTTTATATCAAATCACAAATACGCTCTCTCGTATATCTACTCAAACTCAATCTAGGGTACTGCTAACCCCATCTCTATTGAGTCACACCACAGAGCCAAGGTTAATCATTAAACCAATAGCTCTGATACCACTGTAACGACCCGGGGAAAAAGAACGACAATCGGGTTCTCGACAACAATACATAAACCCGTATCACTTGCCAAAAACCCAAGTATCGAACCCCCAGATTGTCATGAGAAAGAATTTAGAGGGTGAGGATAGAAAGAAAGAAGTATTAGAATAGAAGAAAGAAGAAGAACACATCAGAATCTCACAGCGGAACGAATAAAATATAATATCAAATATCTTTATACAAAAACTGTATATACATACCATTCATCAGAGTACACATACATTAGTCACAGCGGAATAATAACTTTGAATAACTAGCGGTGATGCCGCCTGCTTCCAGCTCCTGAAACTCCAAGCGAAACCTAACCTGGAACATACTCGGTCTGACCCGAGCACATTTGGTTTAAAACAAAATACACCGGGTCAGTCTGGAATACTTTCAGTGATAAATTCACAGAACACACACTTGTTTACACACACACCTGTTTAACTTTGGAAATCCCTTTCGAAACCAAAAGGATAATAGTAAGACCAGCCCACACATAAACACGGACGGTTTTTACCTTACTATGACCCAAACCATTTTGTTTGAAATCATACTTTGATCTGATATTATCATAATGTCTAATTACAAGTAATTAGCAATCTAGAGGAACGCTTGCATCTCACGCTCCCCATATATAGTATACAATCAAAAACCCGTGGGCGCTTATTGGATATTGGATTCCAACTTGACAAGGTATGGGTCCACCTTCCGCACGCGTATCTCTAGAGGCGAATACACTGGGTTCAACAAGAACGTCTTGCAACCCGGCCCTCACATGACCGACCACTCATTTCGCTTGAGTGTGCCGAATGTATATCACCGACGGTTGGGATCAGCAACCGCCACCCGAATAGGGTCAGCATCGAATAGATAAAGAAGCAATAGGAATTTCTCTAGATAGGTGATCATACATCCTAATGGGAGCGACCCACATAGCCATGCTGCCTGCCCGATTTTTGTCATTTCCCGGTTGATGAGGCTTGAGGCTAGAACTTTATCTCTAGAACATCTGGTCATCATTCACTTTGAATGCCACATCGTCAGATCCGCCAGATCACACTTGATTGACGTCCACAAACATACTCTAGCTATCTGGCTAGAGAATAACCATTTCTCCGCCGTCAACTATCGTACGTTTGGAGAAATCAACGCATGTAATTCCTTTGGAAATACTCTGTCAGACATCCGTCCATACAAGTCATCCAGGAACAGGATGAACCGAAGGCACTCTCCTACTGCATCACATATAGGAATCACCCCATGAATCAGTAGCGAGAAGTCCTTGCAACCCATGGATTTCAACCACGACAGAATCACAAATCAAAATAACTCTGGCTGCAGGCCAGAGAAATTCAACAAGTAGTCCTTCCGCTTATGAAGATCCACGGTCTTCACTTGCTCCGTCTTCAATCGACGTCTTCACGTATTCGATGGTCGGAATGGTTTCGAATATAATTCGATCCCGGACTTTCCGAACCAACAATCGTATTAGTCTGGTTTGATAGTCGGTGTTTTAACTATCAAATAACAATAGTGTGAACACAATGAGTTTTCTGATTCAGTACTTGGCACAACCCGACCTCCTTTAAAAAATATATTTAACCAAATTCCCTTTTTACTAACTTTAACAAATTTACTTTGATTGATTAACTCTAACTCGACTAACTCGACTTATTTAACTCGACAAACTTGACTTGATTACTCCTATTAACTAATACTTGACTTAACTCCATTCGCTCGACTCTAGATCGCAGCGATCACAATGGTTACGCCTGATTCCCTCAGGAAACATCCGACCGCCATAGGCTATCTGCAGCCCTGCGAATTACGCTAGCAGTCGTACACGATGGAACTTTTTCCTAGATAACTTTGTTTGACTAACTCTAACTATATTCGATCAACTCTAATTGAATAACAAATGTTTAACATAATTTGACATTTATATCCTTCGAAACTAATATGACAATATTATTTATTTTTCCCAAAATATGACATTAGAGTTCGATATTCCTTGTGTAGGCTAAATCCAATCTCGACATATTCACTTACTTCCCAAACTAATATCATTCCTCGATAATAGTGAAGTCAACCAAGTTGGGGTATTTTAGTTACCTCTCAGACCTTGATCAACTCGTTCTTATCTCAGAATAATATCAGTTCGTCACTTAACCACCGATATTCAAATCTCGTTTACCATCTTGTTTCAAATTTGGTTTGATATCCCTTTCCTGGTATTTGAAATCCTTGCTCAAAAATCTTCTTACTTAATTACTTTAATTAAGTAAATATTCACTAACTGTGGTTCTCACTCGACATTATTTCACTTGTTTCGATAATTAAGAAAACTTTATTTAAGATTACTATATTTACATGCCAAATTCATTTTCCAATCTCGTTTTACCGCTTGGGTTATGAACCCCTTTAAAATCCCTTGACCACACTTGTCGCAAGTTAATTATCCCTTACTTGGCATCCAATTCAAAAATCATCACTTTCAATTATTTATATTAACTATATTAAATCAGTTAACCTTGCTATCTATTAAAAATAGGATAATTATTTCTTTTACACGCTTCCCAATAAAAGTTAATTCCATTTACACCAAATATCTCAAAATTCCTTAATTTAGTTAATCGGGAATTTTCTCACATTTACACTATTCGTTAAGTTTAACGACTATCCAGACAATTTAAACCAAATAAATTCAGTTATCACTTTGGATTCAAAACAGTTGAACTTTGTCGACCGTACCTCTCAGTTAACTATTAACTGATGTCATTTGTCATTTCCCTTCTTAAATTAATTAAATAACTTAATTAATTTAAAGCCCTATTTAATTATAAAAATACAATTATTCTACCTTACCAATCCCTGGTAAACTCTTTATCCTTCTGCTTTAACTGGTTTAAATCATTTAAGTAATTCCTATTATAAACATGATTTAATATATCCACTTGTAAAATTTCAATTTAAAAACCTTATATAAGATAGTTGGAAAACTTAAATTCAGTTATAAATAAATTCATAACTTTAACTCTGCGTTGATCCACCTGACAGTCGAACGACGTTAAATCATAACTTTTAGACAATTTACTGTCAATAACCAAATCAACACTGTCAGTTGATTTTAAACTCAACACAGGTGAATACTTATTCAACCATCAACATACATACAGGTTTTGGTGTCAGTCAAGGTGAATAATTCATATATATGCACCACGAACAAAAATACAGTTTATTTGAGGAATCCGGTCGGATCCCTCCAACCTGTCCTTCTCTGCATCACAGATGTCAGTTGATAACAATATGCGAATTAAACAATTTGCAGAATATAAATAACTGCAACCATCAACCAACAACAAGCAACTTGCATCCATCACATCCAATCAGCCAATTTAAACTGTTAACTGTAAATTATATTTAACTGTGACTTTACCACATCACAGTATTCCAGAAGGTGTGAGAATTAACTCACCAGAGTTGGTTCTGGTCAACGGTTGATGCGTTTGTCGCTTTTAATTTGAACCGTCCGTCCAAAAATAGCTGATTTTTCAACTGTCTCGGATTGACTCCTAGTCAGTGCCATCGCGTAGGTCTCGTCCCTGCGATCCCAACGCATCTTGTTTCGTTAAATTTCGTTAACGTATGCAAGAGATATGCTCGTTCGAAGTTTAAACATTTATACGATAATTAAATTAATTAATTAATTAATTAAATCATTACCTTAATCACTCCTAACCCGTGTGCCATGTCAGCCTCGTACTGTCGAAACAACGCGTTTTCCCCAGCTTCCATCGTTTCCTCCCGACCCCTTTTGTAATCCACAACTTCGCAGAAAACTCCCCACCAACCTCCGATCGCCCACGACAATCCCGACCACCGGAGCAACCACCAGACCCCCCATCGGAACCGCCCCAACCTCGTCTCCCTTCACCGGTGACCACGGCCACCAATACCCCTCCTCTACGCCAGAAATCACCCAAACTCGAACCCCATTCATCTCGAGATCCCCATCATTTCCGGCCGTCGCAGGTGACCGGACCACCTCCTCTGCCTTCACCTCCCTTCCCTCTTCCATCTCCCCCTAGGGCGCGACAACCCCAGCCACCACATACGCCGGGAATGGCCCAAATCCGCCAGCTACTTTAAAAAGAAAACCCCAAAACAACCTCCTCCGTTCATCTCGACGCCACGTCCACCACACTCTGTTTCAAGACCTCTGACCACAGCCAAATCGAAGATATTCCTCCCCTCTACGAAAGCCCCAAAGTCCCGTCACCTGAAATCAAGCGAATCTCTCCAATTTCTGCCAAAACTGAAAGTGGTTTTCTGGCTTTTAACCCCAATTCCGACCACCACACTTGTTGAAACCACCCCAACTTTTTGCTATAGGTAGACAACCTCCCGATCTACAACTTTTGCTTTGGTACCTCCAATGAATTCATCATGGATTGGAAAATATAATTGATTTTGTAAAAGTGGACTTATTTGCAAAATTACCAAGCTAGAAATGAGGTGGGCTGGAAAAATGGAGGGGAAGGGTTTATATAGAGTGGAAAAATATTATTTTAAGTTGATGTGATGTCTGACACTGACTGACGATTTTTATTTCGTGCCTATCGCGTTTTCGAACGTCGTTTATTCGCTGCTGCGCTCACATACGAACCCCGTTCGAGTTGCAACTGGACGGCATAGTATATTTTGACGATACGGTCCTAACGAAACTTGTTTCGTCGAATTCCGTGCTCGTATGCTCAAATAGCGTTTGTACACGTCCAATTATGTCGATTTATTTTGCATTTTATTTTGCCACGCTCACAGAATAACCCCGATTGACGCGCCGTTTGAAAATCTGGCAATAATTTACTGTTACGGTCCCAACAAAATTTGTTTCGTCGAAAACAGAGGTCGTTTGAAAAATGTCCCTTTTGAACTGGCCAATTTGAATTAAAATAACCCAATTTTAAAGTACTTCAATATAAGAATATCAAAATATTGCAGTTGGCCATACACGACCAGAATTTGAAGTATTACTAAGGAAAAATATCCCGGGTTGAATTCCAAGCCAATTCGATGTTTAAAATATTTAAAAATCATTATTTTATATAACTGCAGCGCTATATATATAAAAGGAATTCTGGCGCTGTTTTTCCCAAAATTTGATTTGACTATAAAACAAAATCTACACGACGAAAACTGGATTTTTCTCTGCCGTTGGGAAGATATTGTCAAACTGGTCCCAACGTTTCTTGTTTCGAGGAAATCCGACTT
This sequence comes from Allium sativum, assembly GCA_030737875.1. Lineage (NCBI taxonomy): Eukaryota > Viridiplantae > Streptophyta > Magnoliopsida > Asparagales > Amaryllidaceae > Allium > Allium sativum. Next base: position 820,466,371 of record CM060909.1, read on the forward strand.
ATTTTGAACCCGATACGACCAATTGAAGTTCAAAATGCCAAAACGCGAACTACCGCGCCGCTGCAGCTCGTTATTTAATTAAATTATAAACTATATATATTCGTCGTCGTTTTCAAAACGAATTGTCACTAAAATTCCACCATAAACAATATTTGACCACTTTAAACTGTCGGATCACAGTATATTTCAATTTCGACAATTTCCCATATTTTGGAAATTAAAATAGTATTTATTATTTATTTTAAATAATATATCCACAATATAATCGTTAAATTTGATTATCCAACCTCAAACCAATATTTTAAATAATTAAAATATTTAAAATAATCCAATTAAATTGGCAGAAAAATACGGGTCGTTACAGATTTACTCACTTTTGCGCTTTAACCGTTGAATAACGGTTTGCGTTATTCAACTCAGTCGGACAATTTATTTCTCCATAAATTGTAACGTGCTCCAATCGACTCGTGGTCAGTCCCCTTGTGTAGTGTCCATCCATACGATCCCAACGGATCTGACGGTTTGGAATTCTGATATCGTACGTAGAAGTTATCACGTTCAGAAGTTAATACATTTATTTAAATTAATTAAACAAAACTTTAACTCTAATATTTGGACTTAACCTTTATTCAACCGGCCCATCTCTATTGAAGCCCACCCGCAAAATACCTTCTCATTTCAAAACCCAGGCCCGCTGGCTTGAAGCCCAACACCATCCACGTTTTCTTCAGCCCAACTCCTTTTGAACTAAAACCCATCCACTCCTTTTAACTAAAGCCCATCAAGACATTTCCAGCCCAATTGTTTTCATATACCCGCATCCTTAACCCTTCTTCCCAAATCCCATTTACACGCACAGCTCCTTGCTTCAGGAACCCATTTCCGCACAAATACTTCAACACCCTTCCTTCTTGACAGCCCCGAATCATCTCTTGACTTCACCATTTCGATCTACTTCCAAATCTCCTCCTCCCCATGTACTTTATTTCCAGCTCGCACCTACCAGTGGAAGTGCGTTCTCCAGTCAAAATGCCTGACACGGTGAAGGTCGCGACAGTCTTTGCCACGGAAATAACCCGAAATCTTGCGCCTCACTCCATTTGAACTCGTGAATCTAAAGACAGCAACCACAACCCGAATTGAAGCCTACACTCCTCTCGATTTTGAACCCTACTTCGCTGTTACAAAACCAAGGAAATTCCGACGAGTTCGAACTCCACAAAAACCATCGGATTTCGAAGCCCTTACCCATTCGAAGCTAACAAAAATAGTTTGAGGATTTATGGCATTTTAATTGATTTCTTTTGATTTTATTCTCCTCCATTTTCACTATTTAAACAAATTTTGGTGGCAGCCAAGAAAAGGAATCCACCGTGAAGGAGAAATTAGGTTAAAACATTGTAAGGGGGGTATTTATAAAGAAAGGAGATTTTTTTTTATTTTTGATTATTATATTAATATTTATCCCAACGCTATTTGTTTTGGTCCTTTAAACTTCCCATGACCACATATGATACCCAAAAATCACGAAACCGGACACGTAGCTAGAGCTCAACATTACGGTCCCAACGAAACTGGTTTCGTCCAATTCCGACTCCGTATGCTCACACAGCGTATTTTTAACCGCCAAAATACTGACTGTTTTACACTCTAAAAATCCGTATGACCACACAGTGACTCTAAAAATCACGAAACTTGACATCTAACAATAATTTGACATTTCGGATCCAACAAAACTGGTTTTGTCGAATTCCGACTTCGTTTGCAAAACTGGCTATTTTTAAAGCTCTGAATGACCCATTTAAATATATAAATATATTTAAATATAATTAAATTAAATATTAATAAATTTATATTATCGTATATCTTCACATATGATATCATACAGCTTTAGAATATCATATCAGAATTTACAGCTTGATATTTCATATTTCAGATTTATCCCGGTATTCAGTTTATACTGAAAATCTCTTTTATAACGTATATAAAGCGTCGCAAATTATAAAGGAATTCTACAGCGACTTTTCAGAAATTTGATTTGGACATAAGTCAAAATCTACACGACGAAATCTCGATTTTTCTCTTCCATATGAAAAATATAGTTCAACAGATCCGTACGTTTTTTGTTTCACAGAAATTCGACTTAAAACGGATTCTGTATATTCAGTTGAAGTTCGAATCACCAAATTGCAAACTGCCGCGACGTTTCAGGTTCGTTTTAATTATAATTATAAATTATAAGTTCGAACGTTGTACTTTAAGTTATCGATATCGCCAAATCGATATATAAATCATTAAATAAATTAATTATTCGACAGCTAACCAAACGCGCCATTACAGACTTCCCCCCTTAAAATAATTTCGTCCTCGAAATTGCTAAGTTAGAAAAATGCTACTAACTCTACTAACTAGATTTAAAAATCTTTTTTGTTTACCTCTAAATTTCAGTTTCGACTGGACCCATTTAATTTTAATTAATTTATTAATTCATTTCCGACCAACTAAAATTTTCAAAAATTCTGAAAATTTTCTAACACCTTAAATTTTCGAAAAATTTCGCCATAACCTCCTTTGTACGGCTCAATACGTCAAACCACAACTCGCCTCTCTAGGCCTCCTCCAATCCAAAAGGAAATCAAAATAGCCAAGCGGCTTGCCAATTCGGCTCATAAAATCCAAACTCATATATGATATAAACTTGTACCTTTTTGTCGGGCATTTAACTCTATCCCTTTCATCTGCTACCACTTCAACATATACCAATGTTATCCATTCCAATTGATCTCCAATCAGTTCATATCCTCAAATCCAAATCGAATTTCATTCGAACTCTAATATCAAATTCCAAATTATTGCCTTATCAATTTGGTTCCATTCTAGATTATCTCTAATCCCAATTGAATTTTATTTAACTCGGTTCAAGTTAAATTTCAATTTATTTTTACCATCTCATTTTATTTAACTTCATTAGTTAAATTTTAATTCCAGAACTTAAGTTCCTGGGTTTCTTTCAAATCAATTTGAAATCATAATGTCAATTCAAAACCTTTGAATTTCTAAACAACTTGTTTTCTCAAAACAATTCAAAAACAAAACCTTTGGTAGTAATCCGTCACTTAGAACTCGAAAATGAACACTGATGATGTCTAGATTCATCATCAGAATCTATTTTCCAGCTATCGAAGTGAGTTCAATACTATATCATTTTCAATTTGAAAACATTTTCAAAATCTCCCAGGAACTTAAAATTTCCTTATTTTAAATTCCAAATTCTGATTTAAATTCATATTTAATTCAAACTATTTCATATATTACATTCATATGAATTCTGATTGGTCATTTATAACCATTTCACCCTTTTATAATCTTATTCGATTATAATAACAACCAACACAATCAATATACTATAATAATTTCAAGATATATATTTCTTCTATAAACAAATATATTTGGGAAAAATTATTTCATTTACCCTCTTTCAAAACATACCATGACGGTTCATCGTATTCGAGTGTTTAGTAACCCTTATCGATACAGTGGATCAAACTTATCGACCAGAATTCATAAGCCACTCAACCAATGAGTCTCCACAATATAAAACCATTTTATATTGAATAACAATTACGCGCTCATATATATACACTCAAACTCAATCTAGGATATTACTAATCCCATCTCTATCGAGTTATGCCAGAGAGCCAAGGTAATCACTTAACTTAAGCTCTGATACCAACTGTAACGGCTGGAAATTTTCGACTCCTCGAGAGTCGAAAATTCCGAGATGTTAGTGAAAGAAAGTAGAGGGTGAGGAAGAAAAGATAGAACTAATAGAATAGAAGAAGAAGAAGAACTTACATCATCAGAGTAAACACGAATCTCACAGCGGAACGAATAAAATATAACATAACTTTGAAATACAAATCAGTACTCGTATATACATACCATTTCAAAGTACAACACTTAACAACACAGCGGAATAACAATAGCTATAATCCTGAAGCCTCCTGCTCCAAGCTCTCCTAGTGTATCTGAAAAATCCCAACTACTTGACTGCCCGTACAAATTTAGGCACCCAAGAGTTTAGGGAAAACAAAACAAAATAAACTCTGGGTCAGTCATGGGACTGGTGTGAATAAAACTCCAACACTTGGTTAAATAAAGGATATCTTTCTGATATTATAATAATGTCTAAATACAAATAGATATCAATCTAGCAGAACGCTTGCATCTCACGTTCCACATACATAGTATACAACTAAAACCGTGAGCGCTTATTGGAGATTGGATTCCAACAGACAAGGTATGGGAGCACCTCCCGATCAGTGTACTCTAGAGGAGATACACTAGGGTTCAACAAGAACGTCTTGCAACTCGGCCACACATGACCGTCCACTCATTTAGCTTGAGTGTAACGAATATATTATCACCGATGGTTGGGATCAGCAACCATCCTTCCCGATAAGGGACAACATTGAAATAGATTATAAAGAAGTACAATTGAATATTCTCTAGATGGTGATAATACACCCTGCTTGGGTATGGCCCAACTAGCCATGCTGCCTAGCCCAACTTCTGTTATTTCCCGGTTGTGAGGTTTGAGGTCACGTTTATCACTTTGACAGATTATTTCTTCAATTACTTTGAATGCCACATCGTCATACCCGCCAAATCATTATCGATTTCTCAAGGCATCACGAGTATAAAAGCTAAGAGAAACGAATTTCTCCGCCACCAACGTAATACATTTAAAGAGATCAACATATGATTCGTTAAGAATACTTTGTCAGACACTCGTCCATATACGTTGTTCTGGGACTGAATAAACCGAAGGCACTATTCAGTGAATCCATCCTACCTAGGCTTTTCACAATAGCCCTTGCACTTCACTCCGTCTTCAATTATCTTCAGCATACTTGATTCGCAACGCTTATGCCAATACGGAGTGGTTCTTCGGATAATAATCCAACCGGTCTCTCCATATTAACAACGTAAAAATGGTCAAAACTTTGATAGTCTGTGATCTAACTATCAAATGAAAACATGTCGGTGTACAAACAACGATCTTATTTCCAAATGGGAATTCGATCGATCAATCATCATATGTTCATATTTCATTATTTCTTATATTTAGAAATTATATGTTATTAATCATTGGAAAACATTTCCATAGTTTATTTTCACATCACTATTATTTCACAACTATCAGTCCCTAACTGTAACTAGTATGAGAACAATTCTCTAAGTATCAATCCGGAAGGTCGAAACCAACATCAGATCGTCACTTAGAAAACCGTTCAACTTACCCTCTCCAGTTAGTTTCTGAATTTGCTTAACTCTATTTCTTAAATTCTTATCATGAAAACATTTCATTTTCTATGTTTAGAAAACATATCTGACTATATTTGGAAAACGTTTCCAAAACTCATTTACGGATTTCAAATGAACGTTGTATAAAACATCGTTATGCTTAATCCATTAATCGCTTATTACTTCTATATTTCAAATCAACCCTTTCTATCGAACCACAACTATTCCTTTGTCAATTCTGAAGTCAATCAAGTTGGGGTATAATTACCTCTCAGACCTTAATTGAACAACGTCCTTTACTGTGAAATAGATGAAGCTCGTCACTCACTTTTTCCAATCATCTGTTTACGCAAATTCTCGGATTCAGGTTACGAATCTACTTCTTATATGAAAACGTTTGATTATAACTATAACGTTATAATTCCTACTTCTGCAATATCTAACCTAAATTATAACTTTATCTCCTAACTCGAATAATTTAACAGACACCTAATTTCTAAATCAATAACTAAATCTTGATTTAAACCCTGGAAAGTAAATAGTACTTTCCCGAATTCGCTATAATCGAATTCGACGTATAACTCTCTTTCGAGTAGTCTCTATTCGATTAACTCTCCCTTTTTAATAACTTATATTCGATAAACTCTATTTTGATTAACTCCTATCGAATAACTAATATTCGAAAAACTCTTCTTGGTTGGCTCTATTTCATTAACTCTTATCGAATAACAAATATTCGATTTTCTTAAATGTGTCAATTCTTATCGAATAACTAACATCCGATTTAACTTAAATGGATTTACTCTTATCGAATAACTTATTCGATTAACTCAACTTGATTTTCTTAACTCGATTATCTCAACTCGATTTCTTAACTCGATTACTTAACTCGATAAATCTTAACTCGATTACTTAACTCGATAACTTAACTTAACCCAAATCGATTAACTCAACTCTAATCGATTAACTTAATTTGATTTACTCCTTCGAATGACTTATTCGAATAACTTAATTGGTTAACTCCTTCGAATAACTAATTCGAATAACTTACCTTCGAATAACTAATATTCGATTTACTCTAACTCGATTAACTTAATTCTAATCGATTTACTCCATTTCGATTCAACTTAATTCAAATCGATTTACTTAACTCAAATTGATTAACTCCTTTCGAATAACTAAATTCGATTTAACTCTTCTCGAATAACTAAATTCGATTAACTCAAATTGAATAACTAATATTCAATTAACTCTTACGTGTTTAACTCTATTCGAATAACTAATTCGAATAACTTACCTTCGAATAACTAATATTCGATTTACTCTAACTCGATTAACTTAATTCAAATCGATTTACTCCATTTTGATTCAACTTAATTCAAATCGATTAACTTAACTCAAATTGATTAACTCCTTTCGAATAACTACTTTAGTTAACCTAACAAATTACTTTGTTTAACTCAACTAACTTGCTTTGGTTAACCTAACCAATTACTTTGTTTAACTCAACTAACTTTGCTTTGGTTAACCTAACAAATTACTTTGTTTAACTCGACTAACTTGCTTTGGTTAACCTAACCCATTACTTTGTTTGACTCGACTAACTTTGCTTTGGTTAACCTAACCAATTACTTTGTTTAATCCTTTTATCACACTCTGGTATTTCTTATGGTTTTAACACATCACCTAACAACGATGAATATCGTCCAACCACACGTAATCACAACAGATTATATACATCACATTTATATATCACAATACATAAATCACAGTAAAAATAACTGTTGAGGAATCCAGTTGGATTCCTCCAACCTGTTTCGCTGCATCCACAAATGTTAAACAACACCAGTATAATATTCTGATAAACAGAATCAACATATAACTATTTGACGGTTTATATATATATATATATATATATAAAATCTCTACTAACTGACTAGCAGTTCAAGCAAACAATCAACACACAGTCAAACAGACAATATTTTAATAGTTCTAAGAATACAACGTGAAAATAAAACTGTTTAGAGTTTGTGAGATTTACTCACTTTTGCGCTTTAACCGTTGAATAACGGTTTGCGTTATTCGACTCAGTCGGACAATTTATTTCTCCATAAATTGTAACGTGCTCCAATCGACTCGTGGTCAGTCCCCTTGTGTAGTGTCCATCCATACGATCCCAACGGATCTGACGGTTTGGAATTCTGATATCGTACGTAGAAGTTATCACATTCAGAAGTTAATACATTTATTTAAATTAATTAAACAAAACTTTAACTCTAATATTTGGGCTTAACCTTTATTCAACCGGCCCATCTCTATTGAAGCCCACCCGCAAAATACCTTCTCATTTCAAAACCCAGGCCCGCTGCCTTGAAGCCCAACACCATCCATGTTTTCTTCAGCCCAACTCTTTTTGAAATAAAACCCATCCACTCCTTTTAACTAAAGCCCATCAAGACATTTCCAGCCCAATTGTTTTCATATACCCGCATCCTTAACCCTTCTTCCCAAATCCCATTTACACGCACAGCTCCTTGCTTCAGGAACCCATTTCCGCACAAACACTTCAACACCCTTCCTTCTTGACAGCCCCGAATCATCTCTTGACTTCACCATTTCGATCTACTTCCAAATCTCCTCCTCCCCATGTACTTTATTTCCAGCTCGCACCTACCAGTGGAAGTGCGTTCTCCAGTCAAAATGCCTGACACGGTGAAGGTCGCGACTGTCTTTGCCACGGAAATAACCCGAAATCTTGCGCCTCACTCCATTTGAACTCGTGAATCTAAAGACAGCAACCACAACCCGAATTGAAGCCTACACTCCTCTCGATTTTGAACCCTACTTCGCTGTTACAAAACCAAGGAAATTCCGATGAGTTCGAACTCCACAAAAACCATCGGATTTCGAAGCCCTTACCCATTCGAAGCTAACAAAAATAGTTTGAGGATTTATGGCATTTTAATTGATTTCTTTTGATTTTATTCTCCTCCATTTTCACTGTTTAAACAAATTTTGGTGGCGGCCAAGAAAAGGAATCCACCGTGAAGGAGAAATTAGGTTAAAACATTGTAAGGGGGGTATTTATAAAGAAAGGAGATATTTTTTTATTTTTGATTATTATATTAATATTTATCCCAACGCTATTTGTTTTGGTCCTTTAAAATTCCCATGACCACATATGATACCCAAAAATCATGAAACCGGACACGTAGCTAGAGCTCGACATTACGGTCCCAACGAAACTGGTTTCGTCCAATTCCGACTCCGTGTGCTCACACAGCGTATTTTTAACCGCCAAAATACTGACTGTTTTACACTCTAAAAATCCGTACGACCACACAGTGACTCTAAAAATCACGAAACTTGACATCTAACAATAATTTGACATTTCGGATCCAACAAAACTGGTTTTGTCGAATTCCGACTTCGTTTGCAAAACCGGCTATTTTTAAAGCTCTGAATGACCCATTTAAATATATAAATATAATTAAATATAATTAAATTAAATATTAATAAATTTATATTATCGTATATCTTCACATATGATATCATACAGCTTTAGAATATCATATCAGAATTTACAGCTTGATATTTCATAATTCAGATTTATCCCGGTATTCAGTTTATACTGAAAATCTCTTTTATAACGTATATAAAGCATCGCAAATTATAAAGGAATTCTACAGCGACTTTTCAGAAATTTGATTTGGACATAACTCAAAATCTACACGATGAAATCTCGATTTTTCTCTTCCATATGAAAAATATAGTTCAACAGATCCGTACGTTTTTTGTTTCACAGAAATTCGACTTAAAACGGATTCTGTATATTCAGTTGAAGTTCGAATCGCCAAATTGCAAACTGCCGCGACGTTTCAGGTTCGTTTTAATTATAATTATAAATTATAAGTTCGAACGTTGTACTTTAAGTTATCGATATCGCCAAATCGATATATAAATCATTAAATAAATTAATTATTCGACAGCTAACCAAACGCGCCATTACAGTTGTGGTGTAAAACTTCCCGGAACCGACCGGCACATCCAGTAACCACAATAATACCTGTCTAATGTGAGTGGTTGGTGCTTTAATTAATTAATTAATTAATTAAGGCTCATGAATAAATCAAGCTAGAAATGGTGAGGTTAAGTAATTAGGGAAACACTTAACCGTAATAACATGTTAACAAAGACAAGAAGGGTAGGGTTAAGTAATCGAGAAAGCACTTAGCCAATTCAACATGTTAACTAGACAAGATTGATAGGGTCAAGTAAGTGTTTAACATGCTAACTAGACTAGATGGTGAGGTTAAGTAAACTTAGAATACTTAACCGTCATAACGTGTTAACTAGGCAAGTGGGTAGGGTTAAGTAAAATTAGAACACTTAACCAATATATATATATATATATATAACATGATGGGTGATAGGGTTAAGTAACACAAGAGGAACTCTTAACCAAAATATATATATAACATGATATGTGATAGGGGTTAAGTAACACAAGAGGAACACTTAACCAAAAAATATATATAACATGATATGTGATAGGGGTTAGGTAACACAAGGGGAACACTTAACCAAAAAATATATATATATATAACATGATGAGTGGGCAGGTTAAGTTAACTTGAATGAACGGGTAACACTTAACCAAGAACATATATCAACTTGAATCAGTGGGAGGGTTAAGTACATATCGGATTGGTGGGTAATATTAGTAATATAGGCCCACAAACTTAACCATCAAATAAACATGCTTGAACCAGTGGAAGGGTTAAGTACATATTGGGATCGGTGGGTAATATTAGTACATATAGGCCCCTAAACTTAACCACTAAATAGACATGCTTGAATCGGTGAGAGGGTTAAGTACATCACGTGTAGGTGGGTAATATTGTATATATATAGGCCCACAAACTTAACCAGTAGGAAACCCTAGTAACGGGGACACATGTTAGCAGTAACCCACATAGATGTATCATGGTACCCTGAAACTAGGCAGGGTGGGGCACGATTACCAGGCTGATTATAAGCGGTCAAAAATAGCAGCAGGGGTACGTCAGTGTAGGTTTTGACGGTTTTTGGGCGTGCACATACTCCGGAGTGGAAAAAAATAGGCAATGGGTACCAGTAGTTATACACTGTGCATCTTGAATCGTGTCGGGTCGCTATCATAAGGCTTGATACACCTTATGGTGGGGCCAGCACAGAGTATCTACACATAAGAGAGGGCCGACTGACACATGGAAAATTAATACAAGTAGGTAGCATAATCCCTTGTTGGACCTAGGTCACATAAACCCTGAATCCGAGAAACATTCAATAGGTATCATAAACCCCAGTGGCCCTGGGTAGCGTAAACCCTGGTTGAATCTAGTAAGCACTCGATAATAAACCCTAGATTAGATCTAGGTAATAAACAGAATCCCCATAATAGATGTACACCTGAAGGCAACCGCAAATACCGGGATTTGGATCATGTTATCATATGATCATAGATTACTAGTTTGGACACCAGTTAAGTAGTGCAGAGATATAGAAATCAGTATAAACAGGGTAGTTGTGAAGCAGAGCGCATTCAGTTTATCAGTACATTCAGTTTATCAGTACATTCGGTTTATCGGTACATTCAGTCTATCTTGCCATATCCCATGCTTATCCCATATTATCTTGTTACTATGGTTTAGTCTTATATTTAGTTTATTCATGTCATGACCCTTTTCCTCGTTTGAATGCTAAGAATCACTGGACTTACTAGACTTTATGTCTGACCTAGTTTGCTTTCGCCTCTTTTCTTCCGTTCCTCCCCCTTCCCCCAAGGTAGTCAGGGAGGGAATAGCTCAGGTTTGTTTGGACCGTTACTCTTTCCAAGCTTGAAGACTCTTTGACGTGTTGCCTCGGACTCTCTCTTCTACTGCTATGGCTGGCTCATGCTTTATTTGGGGAAATCATTTTATGCTTCTTTATTTTTGTAAACAAGACAGGATACTTTGGTATTGTAAAACAATCTTTGTACAAGCTGTTTATCAATGAAATAAAGTTTTATTTATTTACCGCTACTTTAATTATCTGTCTTGTAATTTATCTGCATCTTTTACCTATAATGCTCCACCGAAATTAAGGCATCCCCTTTGTGAGTGATCTTAACGTAGGTGGGGTGTTTCACTTGGTATCAGAGCCGAAGGTTACCAGATCAGATAAAAAGATTTGAAAAATTATTTTCAAAACGGTTTTAAAAGAAGCATTTTCAAAAGAAAAGTTTTGTTTTAAAGGCATATTCCCCAAAGCCATATGCACTATCTTTTGACCCTCTGCTTGAATCCTTGTTTCGTTCTTTCTAGAGTCTCCGGGGCTGCTAGCTTTCTGGGAGGAAACCTCATCACGGCACGGTTCCGTAGGCTTGATGAGACTATGACACTTGTCAAAGGGCAAATAAGTGCCTAACTTCCATCTGTAGCTGTAATTTTCTTTCGAGCTTTGTAGGATTCCCCGTGCGATGGAGGCAACTTTCGAGAGACATGTCAACAAGTTACACAAGGGTGGCAAAGTTGAGAATGAGGGGGTTTGGCTAAGGGGCACAACACAAGGATGAAGAACCCATGGATATGGACTTGGTTCACAAAGGAGGGGAGGAAAGAATAGTAAAACCTAAAACAAGAGAAAGTATCTTTATTTCGGTATAACGGGTTGTATAATTAAGGGCAAGGGCAAGAACAAGGGACAGGAATTTCCAAAAGGCGAGTGCATGCTCTCACCGCCAGCAAACCTGAGAGAGAGGCAGTAAGATTTCGGTTGAAAGAGTTTTTCCTTTTTGATTATCCTGTTAGTACTCCTTCCGATTTTAGTGCTTCACATCCGTATATATCTGCTTCCATAGTTGAGTCTCTGCACCCTAGATATTGTGTAGTAGAGGATCCCATTATAGTCTTGAATCTAATTGCTGGTTTGGCCCATTTGTCTTAGACTTGTGAGGATTTGAGAATAGCTATATTTATGCTTATGTTTTTTGGGTGATGGGTTGATTCTAGGCATTGATTGGTTAGCTAGTAATTATGAAACAAAGGTAGTTAGACTTTCGACTTGCCTCGAGAATACCCTTGAGATTTCGTACGATCCTAAGGGATCAGTTTGTCTTAGCTACCTAGAATCACTTTACTTATCTATCGACGATTTTCGATCCGTTGGGGTAGTCCATAAGTACGCAAGATGTTTAGATTAGGGTAGGGGTTTTCTCCCTAAAATTCGAGACATACTTCCACATGTATCTAGATGACACTACAAAGCCAGTTATGCGATCAACGATAATTCTGGAGCAAGATTGGCAAGGATCGCTAGAGTCGGTAAAATGCTCAATTGTTTGGTTGTTTTGTTAGTATCATCTCACATAGATCATCCAAATTCGAAGAAGGTATTCCTTGGGTGCTTGTCTGATATTAGTTTAGGCCTTTGGGGCTTGTACTTGAGGGATGTCGAGTTCGACTAATATGGTTTGCATGAGAAATAAATGGTTGGGGGCTGGCACCCTGAGTTAGACTGACCTTAAGAGAGGTAATAAGAACATAGTAACCATTAGCTTTAGACCCATAGATTTGCAGCATGATGGATAAGATAAGTAGAGGAGAGACCTCTAATCATCTTAGGTATATACACTTGGTATCATGATTAACATATGTTTTTCTCGGGAGGATAGTTCGACTACATTGGATACCCTCTAGCATAGTAAGTGAGCGAGGTCCTTGTGGGTTTTGGAAATGGAGGCCAAGAAGCTTCGCGATCGTGAAGTTAAATTAGTTAAGGTACAGTGGAGAGAAGCTCAAGAAGATGCGACTTAAAAGTCTGAAGACCAGATACGCGCATCGTACCCTTTTTGAGGGTATATCCTTGATTCCACTTTCTCTGTAATGTTTATCTTTTAAATATATCCCCTAGGTCGTATCTTCGATCCTTAGGTAGGAACCAATTTGGATGTAAACATGTAATTGAAACATGTTATGATTGATGGTTGCAAGTGGTTGCTCGTGGATGCATATACACATTAGGCACTAGATCGGCTCAGCCACTTTCATGTTTGCATATGCATATATGTATTTGTGTATGGATTAAAACTTGATGTGTTATTATATGGATGTTGCATATGGATGAATGAATATGCACGCATATAGTACTTACATGACTAGGGATAATTGCATACATGATTGACTCATGGCACTGACATAATTCGCATTAAGGAGGTCAACTGAATCAGTAGACCGCCTGATTTTACATTAGATAAGGATATGTACACACACTATGCATAGAATCATGAAAGAATTAGAAATACTTTTAGGGACAATGGATGCCTGTGATTGAATGGTTGAGTAGATAGATGTTGGATGTTAGGATACATTCTTCTTAACTTGAAGATTTCGGGGTCGAAATCCTTTAAGGAGGGGAGAATGTAACACCCCGTATTTTTTGTAAATGCTAATGTAACAAATCAAAGTATACTTAATTTTTAATAGAAGAATTAAGGGAAACGGGTTATGCCATTGCATTCTTCTTGAAATTCTGCTTGAGATAGAGTCCGAGTTTGCGTAAATCGGACTCCGTATGAAGAAGTTATGGCCTTCAGAAGTTTCAAGAATTTAAATAAATAAAAACAGATTCAAAATTCGAATTAAAAACACACACCCGTGCTGGGCGGGAAATTTCCCGCCCAGGACCCAGGTCGACCAGGGGGTCGACCTAGGGGTCGACCTTCCCCCTTGTAGGTCGACCTGGGGATCGACCTGCCCTGTTTTTCCAGATCCGAGGCAGAATTCATTTTTATGTATCCGGGCTGATTTTTAGACCAAATTCATGAGTTTTACGCTATATAAACGCCCCCAAACTTCACTTTCTCCACACAACTTCAGTACGCCTATACTCTGCCTCAATCCTAATTAAAGTAAATCTTATTCTCCATTAAAACAAGTTATAGTTCTTCTTCAAATTGGAGATTCAAATCAAGATAAGGCTTCAAATTGGACATAGGCATTCCGCTTCAAGCAACGTCACTCGAATCATAGCAAATCGTCTTTTCTAAACCAATCACTGTAAGTGCGGTTATTCCTTAGATTTGAACGTGTAATTGGAATTGTGAATGTAATGAATCAAAATACAGAACTATACCAATTTGCAAGTTAATTATCTTTGAATCGTGCTTATGTCAAATCTAACGTTATCTATGCCTTTGGATCTGATTCTCGATTGTGGCCTAGAACTTATTGTGGCTAATTGCCAATGACTATAATTATGGGACTTTTGCCTAAGACTATGACTATGAAACTGTTGCCCATGAAACTATCGCCTATGACTATGATTCATGACAAAGAGACTATTACATATGACTATGACTATGAGACTGTTGCCTATGACTATGACTATGATTCATAATTTTGAGACTATTGCATATGATTCATGACTATGAGACTATTACAAAGATTCATGACAATGAGACTATTGCTTATGACATTGATTAAGAAACTATTGTGATTAGTCGCCCATGGCTGTTATGGTTATTTGCCTATAATTATTGTAATCAGTGGCTTATGCCTGTTCCCATTAACCTATTAGGTTGTACTTCGAACTGGCATTATATTGGACCAAATCACCTATGCCTATTCCCTTAATTATGTTGGATCTTATTTTTTTGGGTGTAACTTGTCTAGTTTATTCGTATTCACTGTTATGTACATCAAACCCATTGGAACCATTATTTTTGTATTTGGTTCACTCTTGCATGGCTATTCTTTTATGTCAATTCTCGTGCTTATCCCCTATTCCTTGCTCTGATATTGTTATTATCATTTCATGAGTACATAGAAAACTTGTGAAATCATGTTATACGTTTGATTATGATGCGGGGTTTGGGCGTAGCTTAATTAGTTCGTTTGGCATAATAAATATGTTGGCATAGTCTAAATTGGCTATAATAGTGAATGATTTACATGCATAATAGACTTGGGCATAAGTCGATAAATTTAATTGGCCACAAAGTGTGTAATTGGCGTGTAAACCAAGTTTTGGACATAAACAGTAAACTAGAATATTAAATCTAGTTTTGACATGAACCGTAAATTGGAATATTAACCTAGATTGGGCATGAATTGTAAAAGGGGAATATTAAATCAAATTGGTATAAACTGCAAGTTGGGCTGATTGATAGGTAAATCAAGTTTTGGGCATAGAATATAAATATGCTAATTTGCATGAAAAATAAATATGATCTAGGATAAATTGATTTACGGAAAATTTACATGAATAGTAAATATGTAAATTTAGTCAAAGACGAATATGCCTAACCCGAGGTTAGACTGAGTTGTGGTGTAAAACAGCCCGGAACCGACCGGCACATCCAGTGACCACAACAATACCTGTCTAATATGGGTGGTTAGTGCATCAAGCCCAGAAAGACCCGAGGTTAGACTGAGTTGTGGTGTAAACCTTCCCGGAACCGACCGGCACATCCAGTAACCACAACTTGAATGAATGGATAACACTTAACCAAGAACATATATCAACTTGAATCAGTGGGAGGGTTAAGTACATATCATATTGGTGGGTAATATTAGTAATATAGGCCCACAAACTTAACCATTAAATAGACTTGCTTGAACCAGTGGAAGGGTTAAGTACATATCGGGATCGGTGGGTAATATTAGTACATATAGGCCCCCAAACTTAACCATTAAATAGACATTCTTGAATCGGTGGGAGGGTTAAGTACATCACGTGTAGGTGGGTAATATTGTATATATATAGGCCCACAAACTTAACCAGTAGGAAACCCTAGTAACGGGGACCCATGTTAGCAGTAACCCACATAGATGTATCATGGTACCCTGAAACTAGGCAGGATGGGGCACGATTACCGGGCTAATTATAAGCGGTCAAAAATAACAGCAGGGGGTACGTCAGTGTAGGTTTTGACGGTTTTTGGGCGTGCACATACTCCGGAGTGGAAAAAAAATAGGCAATGGGTACCAGTAGTTATACACTGTGCATCTTGAATTGTGTCGGGTCGCTATCATAAGGTTTGATACACCTTATGGTGGGGCCAGCACAGAGTATCTACACGCAAGAGAGGGCCGACTGACATAGACACATGGAAAATTAATACAAGTAGGTAGCATAATCCTTAGTTGGACTTAGGTCGCGTAAACCCTGAATCCGAGAAACGTTTAATAGGTAGCATAAACCCCAGTGGCCATGGATAGTGCAAACCCCGGTTGAATCTAGTAAGCACTCGATAGTAAACCCTAGATTAGATCTAGGTAATAAACGGAATCACCATAATAGATGTACACCTGAAGGCAACCGCAAATACGGGGATTGGGATCACGTTATCATATGATCATAGATTACTAGTTTGGACACTAGTTAGGTAGTGCAGAGATTAGAAATTAGTATAAACAGGGTAGTTGCGAAGCAGAGAAGGAGTAGAAGCGCATTCAGTTTATCAGTACATTCAGTTTATCGGTACATTCAGTTTATCTTGCCATATCCGATGCTTATCCCATATTATCTTGTTACTATGGTTTAATCTTTTATTTATTTTATTCATGTCATGACCCTTTTCCTCGTTTAAATACTAAGAATCACTGTACTTCCCAGACTTTATGTCTGACCTAGTTTGCTTTCGCCTCTTTTCTTCCGTTCCCCCCCCCCCCCCCCCGGTAGTCAAGGAGGGAATAGCTCAGGTTTGTTTGGACCGTTACTCTTTCCAAGCTTGAAGACTCTTTGACGTGTTGCCTTGGACTCTCTCTTCTACTGCTATGGCTGGTTCATGCTTTATTTGGGGAAATCATTTTATGCTTCTTTATTTTTGTAAACAAGACAGGATACTTTGGTATTGTAAAACAATCTTTGTACAAGCTGTTTATCAATGAAATAAAATTTTATTTATTTACCGCTGATTTAATTGTCTGTCTTATAATTTATCTGCATCTTTTACCTATAATGCTCCACCGAAATTAAGGCATTCCCTTTGTGAGTGACCTTAACGTAGGTGGGGTGTTTCATATCTTGATTCTATGTGCATGTCATTCCATTTGGTGCCTACACTGCCTATACGTGTTGTATTCCTAAAGTTTATCTCGACTATCCCTTATTTGTGCTCCTTTATGAATTGTATCTGGTTTGCTTTTATTATGTTCCATACCTTGTTCACTTGTCTTGATACAAGTTTACCCATGTACTTTTGTACACCACTTTGTTATTGCATTTGCACAGAGTCACGTATAAGGGCATGAACTGCATTGACTTGATGCATGTTGAACTGGGTACCCCTGTATATGTTTAAGTTGTGCATGCCTAGACATATCTTTATTGCGTGATGCAATTGAGTTGAGTCAGAACCTGCTTGGATTTGATCTCCTGCATATTCGTACTACGTTGAGCCATCGAGATTGGTCTTTGCAATTGTCAATGAGATTTCAATAAGGCTCACCCTTGTGATATTCACTAATACATTGTGACTATCATGAGTCATATGTGCACAAATATATTTGTTCCTTCTAAATAAACATGAAGAGGAAAAAACTCATAAACTAAGGCAATATGTATATTTAAATTCAATTTTATTTTTGCAATCAGTACAACAAGTTTTTTATTCCGACAGTAAAATAGATTTTCCCCACTACTCAAGATTTTTTCTATAATTTCCAAGTACAAAATGCATAAGGATGCTTGTTTTCAAGCAATAAAATGGAATCGAGCCTAAACGTAGCTCATGCATGTCTTAAAAAGGTATGAAAATAGAAATTTCAAGGATAAAACAACTTTCTTTTTTATCGCTTATGTTTTATCGTATGATCAACCCTAATGCATCGCTAAATTTGCAAATCTTAATCTATTGACCTTCCTTGTGCTTAATATATGGCTTTCAAAATCAAAGTTTTACAGAAATCTTTTTCACCTTTCAATACTATATGTCATTTGAATAATAATTTTTAGAATATTTAAACAATTTTTTTCCATGAATCAATTTTGGGAAAAAACTTCAAAAATAATTTAATATTAAAAAAAATCTAGATAAAAAATTTCAAATTAAGGGAAAATTTTCAAACATTTCCTTCTCACTATTTTTATAATTTAAGCTATATTCTAACATAGTTGAAAGTTTGTAATGCGCAAAATGTGCAAATTAGATTCTAAAATTCTACGGCTAATCTTAACCTACGAGCATGACATTTTATCAAAAATGCCAATACCTTAAAAAGATTAGCTTTTTAAGGAACATGAGTAATGACCCATGACTAGATCAAATTTTAACCTATCGTCTATTAAAATTCACAATATATGCAAAACATCCAATCTTATATTTCTTTAACTGTTAGGCAAGTGTTTATTATGAGATTTCCATATTTATATTAATCCATAAATAACAAATCAAAAAACATTAACATAGTAAATAGACACATTCTCATAACATTATATGTGTTATTCCACAAGACAACTAACAGTTATAACCCAAGCAACCCAAATGGTCACCTCTGAAAGAAGAGAACAAATTATATAGGAAAAAATATATATAAACATTGCCTAAAGACTACAAGGTAGTCTCCTTGTACGGTCAGAGATTGATCCATTACCTCGACTTCTAAACAGTTGCAACATGGAGGGTATACATCCAAACTCACAAGGGTGACATAAAGCGAGCATGATTAAAGAAAAGGCAGGCTAAGTGATTCACGTAATATGGAGCATCCAACAAGAAGATACGTTTCCTATCCCAAGTTTCGTATTGCAATATAATGTCATTGTCCTGACCAATCTCCCACAAGGCTTGTAAAAAAAGTCGTCGACTATCTCCAGCGTCACCCACAAGCCTATATAACTATGGCTCCAAATCAAAACGCATACCAAAGCTCCTATGAATCCATGCTTTCTCATTTTTTGACCAACTAATATTAGGATCTGGAGCCACGTTAATATCAATGACATCCAGATTGTCTGGAGCTTCAATACCAAGCACAACTTGCTTCACTTTTGGGACCTACATTCTAAAAGAAGGACGAGGCATGGGAATCTTAACCAAAGGTGGCTCAGAAGTAGCAGACTGATAAGCATCAGAGATATGACTAAAAGACTTGTAGGTGGCACAAATTTATGGCTTCCATTTGTACTTCACATCCACCAAAAACTCACGTTTATGAATACATACCTTAATCTGAGTAGGAAGAGGATAGTCAGTTTTAACTTCAATCAGAGCTCTAGCAAAAGTAATGTTCTTCCTAGCAACGGTATTAGCATCAAAACATTTTAGCTTTCCAATGTGGCATGCGAGCCGGTTTAGTCCTAAGAGAGGCTATAGGATGGAGGGAATATGGGTAAACTAGGTCTAAACCGGGATAGATAGAACTTGCTCTTTGACCCAATCAACAAACGCACTTCATGAAGTAACAATAAAAATCTTGCCCCCTAATGATGGGAGGAGCCGCTCCAAGGACTTTAAACCTTTTATCAGGAGAGGAGAATTTAAACTAGTACAAATCATAAACAAAGATTAATCTTAAGGCCACTCGTATGTGCCAGGAGTTTCGATAAGCATTTAACATATTAACAGAAGGCAACATCGAATCAAGAAAAAACCCCACAACTGATCCTTCCAGAATACAACAGCTTCATCATGAATTTCCGGGACCCCTGGTAGAACCTAAATCATATGCTGGAATATCAAAATCGACAGCACATAATATCCTACAACATTAGGAAGTCCAGCAAGTAGGGAAGTCCATTTAAGGGGGGAGGATGCTTTAGGAGCATTGTCACAAACATTAGGCAGGCATTTAGGTAACTGACCAATGACAACATCAGGGGAAGCAGACGTCAAACCACCTTCCATATTCTCACAGCCATGTAAAACACCATCACTTGTAGCACAACAGGCAGAACCAAGATTGTCTATGACATTTACATGGGAGCCACAGTCATTGCCAACAACAACACCAGAGAATGACATCCCCAAAGTAGGCCAAATCAAGGGAGTCGCAGCTAACATAGTTGAAACAGGGAATTGAACTGAGCTAATGAAGGTCGGAGTAATCGCCGGTAATGATCTAGCGGAGATTTCTAGCAACAAATCTGTTAAAGGGTTAGTTTGAGGGCAGAACATATGCTAGCAAGGCAGGATAACGTGCAGAGGGATCATTTGAATCGAACTCAAAATCAAAGATAGATCGAGCTAAAAAAGGACGACCAGATCTAGTGAGCAAAGCTAAGGGATGAGCGATTGAAGATGAGATGAATATGTGCTTGTTCTTTCTATTCTTGGCCATGAAAGGGAAGGGAGATAAGCGATTGGGTTAGAGGATGGAAGGAGGTGTTGAGCGCAAGAGTAACTTGCTGATGACCCTTAGACAAGACATCATTTGAATACGGATTTTTTTCTTGACTTTAGTATATTTCTATATTTTTAGTTATACTTCTTAGGAGGATTTTCCGTATGATTTCCATAATTAGTTTAAAGCAAGTGATAGTAAAAGAAAAGATTGACTCTATATAATATTCCAAAGAATGAGCATTTTCTTTCTAATTAATTGGAAAAGACAATGTAAACTAGGGAGAATAAACACATTTTTTTACACATCTTCCATTTTACCAGCATATATTCCTTGTAAAATCAAATGTTGTGTTTTGTTATGATAATTGGAAATGTAAATAAACATATAAAAATCAGCGGATGTTAATCCTACAAATTATGCTATGGCAAATCCAATCCAATGAAAATAGGACAATAATCCATATCATATTGATATCCTATAATCCATATCTGGAAATAAAAAAATCATTCGAATTATATAATCTTTTGGGTTGATTGCATATTAAGGTGTAAACATTATTCCAAATTAAATCTGACGTATGAATATGTAGGTAATAGTTTTCTACATTAATTTGAGCTTACAGTTCATATAAAGATTTTAATTAGGCAAAAACAACCAAACACATGCCAACAGAATTAAATAAGGTACTATAAACAATAAATTTCTCACTTACATTATAAGAGCATTTCAAATCTCTAAATCCAAATCAGAACTTTTGATTCGACTCTAAATCCTTTTAGATACAAGAAATATGTATAAAATATGGATTTATACACTGACTAAAAATCCCAATCCAGGAAGAGATTTAAGATTATAAGATGAAATAAATATAGATCTATAAATAATTTAACTCAAGAATACGTAATGTTGACTTACTTCACTTCTTCTTAAGAGGAAATAAATATAGATCTATAAATAATTTAACTCAAGAATACGTAATGTTGACTTACTTCACTTCTTCTTATTCAATTCTACCCCTCTCCAATTTGCATGTATATAGATAAAATTATCTTATTTTTATAATCTAGAAATGCAGTAGAGAAGAAGAAATGGAATTTTTTTAATTATTCTATTCAAAAAAAAATATAAGAGGGGAACAGAGTATTGAGCCAGAATTTTTATGTGCTAGAATCAATCATGACCTTATGTGCAAAATATAATAAATCTAAGGTGTTGAACAAGGAAACCCTAGCTGCCACAACACGAAATGGTTGGCTGCCTCTGGTCAATCGCTCGACAGTTCAAACTGGCAGCAGAACCCATGGGTCCTACCTAAATAAGTTAACATTCTTAATTTAAATATTTTAATTTCAAATTCTTTTCACATCCTCAACTTCTTTGTTTGAACTCTAATCTCAAAACCCCAAGTATGAAACTTGCTCAAAATTTAGTGACAAGTACAATGGTGCAAGTTTCATGGATCGTTTGTATATATTCCATTTTTGAATCCAAGTTAACTTACTGTCTAATTAAATAGCAAAATCCAACATTACAATGGTCATTTGTTATGTCTTTACGCTCAATAGAGAATATGTTAGTTAGAAAAGTTCCAAGTAAGAAATAGTAGTTGTTGCCACGATTAAGGTCGGGTACATTCTCCTTACTAAAGCTGCTAAATAGGATGCTTGGATGCGCAATTTTTAAGTGAGCTTAGAGTACTTCTCGATACCAATAATCTTAGAGCGTTGTTCTATGATAACAATGCAATGGTACAAATCGCAAAGAAACTCAGTGCACACCAGAAGTTCTGGTAATTTTTTTTGGAGTTCCACCTGAGTAGAGAATTCGTTGAGAAGATAGAAGCCATTATACAAAGGAAAGATACCAAGGACAATACAAAGGTCCATTTAGTAAAGGCCTGGCTCGATTAGTTCTCGATAAGCCACTTGAAGGATGTAATTGAGATTTCTTTATTGGCCCTTAGTGCAAGTAAGAGAATGTAAAAATTTCCATTCATAATAAAGGTGTTTTCTTTTTATTGCATATTTTTTATAATATGTTAGATAATTAAATATTTAGTTAAAGTATATTCAACAAAAAATGTCCGTAAATGGAATGTTTATGGTAGTAATTAAAAATAGTTGTACTCACTAGTAACATGCCACAATGTTACAAGGAACATCATTTTTAATGCTTCTAATCAAGTTACATCGAAATTGGATATCGACGTATCCGATAACACTATAGTATGTAATGCCTTTCGAATGTTAAGTAGTATATTATTCTTGATTACCAATAGCACCAAAAGCATGCATATTAATTGTTATTAAATAACTATTGAATGATTCACTTGATAGTTTTCCGTTAGTTAATATAACTAAAATAAAATAAAAATATATTTATGTGACTGATTTGCATAGATCTCTCAACATAAGATACTTTCGATCTTTAATATGAAAGGTTTGATTTAACTATAGTCAACCATATAACGATGTCCATCGAATGACTATAGCTGGGTTAAGTATTGGAAATGAAACACGGTTCAAATAAGGATTCACCCCATTGGTTATATGAGTTAATGCCACGGTCTACTGAAGTAAACTCAAAGTTAAAATCTCTGGTCGGAATAATTCGAATAATTATATCAATCAAATAAATACATAGGTAAATTTAAACATGAAAATTACCTTTGGATGTAGCCAATAAATAACACCTTGAACAACATATCAAAGCTTCTGGATTTAGAAATCGATTAAAGGTCAAGATAGATAAACCACTTTTTATGAATAAATTTTTTTATTTGGTTTTTGGAATATTTCAAGCTAGGGAACCTCTCATCTTTAGCCATAAGAGAGGAAGAAAAACACTAAAATAGTTGCAAAAAATAATGAATAACAAAAAGGGTTATGAAAAAATTAAATGAAGAAGACAATCAACGCCAGTTAAAGAGAGAATTCTTTCTTTTTACATTCTTTTCCTTTATTCATTCTCTTAAAAACTTATCCTCACTCTTATATGGTCTACTGAACACGAAGGAATTATTGGACTCAAGTGATCTCCAACCTGCTTAACATTTTTTGAGATAAATGAGTGTTCCTCATATGGAGAACACTCATGCAATTTTATTCCATACTTAAAAAAGGAGTAGTCAACAAGCTTGATAGGTATAAAACCTCCTCTTTTACAAGAGAAATTAAAATAAAAAGCCTATCTATTCTAAAATACTAGAGTCCAAAAAAATCAAATACAACCAAAAAGAAACAGAAAAAAAAATCTATCTCATAACTTACAGTTGCATAAAAGAAACCCACAAATATGTAAGGATAAGATATGTATGTATATATATAAGCTAAATACTAAATTAGATAGATCTAACTAACTAGGACATAGAGAATAAAACAAAAAAACATTGAACAAGCAAAGAGAAAGATAAGCACATAGAAGAACACAGTAACCCACACACTTGATCAACAAAATAGTGAACCAAATAGAGTAAAGAGAATAGAAATATAAGCAAAACACGTATTGGCCTAACAAGAACAAGCAAGGAAAAAAAAAGGAAAAATAGGCTACTGAGAAATATGATTAAAGGGTCAAATGACAAAATAGCACCAAAACAACCAAACACGTACTTAGCATATATTTCATCTACACCCAATTTAAATAGTTTATTGATTTGATATATCAATACATAAGTTTATAACTTTCGTTTGTGCACTTTATTAAATTCTAATGATATATAATAAAAAAAATGTTAGTTGATACTTCATAAATATTAATTAATTTAATTCATTTACGATGGTTATAAATTAGTTAGTTTGCATTGTTGTTAACCCATCTTTTCACAAGGTAGTCACACTTCAGAATTATGGCTATTGGAGTGCTCAGGACTTGAGTGTAGACTCGAGAAAGTCTGGAGCGATTCAGATGAAATCGCAGAGTTATCAAGAAACTAAAAAATTTGGCTAAGTGTTTCAAGATCGTTACAATCCTTGAAACGCTCCCAGATCGGTACAACTCATGGTTGTTCAAGAATTAGAAAAAAATTCTAAGTTTCTTGGATCAGTATTGGTAATTCGTAACCCAAGTTCGGTATATTAGGATAATGCAGGATTGACATTTTCCTACTTCTTTCGGGTCGGTATTTGGCATTGGATTTCATATTCCCCAACTCACTTACAAATTATGACAATCTCTTATTATCTTTAGGGATCGACATTCTACTTCAACTCTCCCGGATTGGTTCTTATGCTTCGTATTGCTCAATACAAAGAAGGAGTTGGTTTGGAATCAAGGAGCTTCGAAGTGAAGCATGGAATTTGGTTAAGTACCTAGGGTTCAGTACCAGTCCCATATATGATTTTTGTGGACTTCGACCCACAGTCCCTACACCTATAAATACCCAATATTGGGTATTTTCTAGGATCCTTTAGTTTCTCATTTTCTGGACTCAGGATTTAAGGACTTGGAGCAATTTAATGTCTTCTTATATGGCTTCTTCCTCCTTGTAAACTTCTATGGACTTATGAACTTCCACTTAGCATTTGAGTTGGATTTTCAAACTCTCTTCAACTCTCTTGGACATTAAAGCATACCTTTGGATATTAGGATTATAAGATGGAAAATGCACAAGCTTTGGGCAAGGACTTTTGCATTGCTAAGTACATAAATTTGCAATCAAAAGAATTGGAAAAGGACTGTACCTGTAACCATACAGTATAGATATACGAAGTTACCTCGAGGTGGACACATATTTGTCGAACCATTACAAATCTCTAGTGTTATTTATTTTTAAGTACTCCGCATATGGAATATTTGGAAATCGGGTGTTGGCGTAAGAGGACCAATTTTCCACATCAACATATTGCCGCACCAGGTAGAGGCGAACACAATTTTGGATTGCTAAGGATTTGGATTGCTTTGTGTTGTACAATGGTTAAAAGGAAGATGGCGGAAGTTCCAATTCAGGTTGAAGTGTTGGGGAAACTGATGTGGACTTAGGGGAAGCTCCCCCAAAACCCAAGGGAAACTCCCTCAATCCCGATGGAAGGATGGATCACGATGTTTTAGTGGCCAGACTTCGGGTTATGGATTTCAGAACTTGATCGCATGCACGTATAGGCTTGGATAACAGATCGAGCTAAGGCTTAGATCTATTGGAATAATCATTATTTAATTAACCTACGCTTTAGGTTTCTAAATTTATAAGGACTTTAGCTTTAAGATTTCAGATTTTGGTTACATGGATTTTGGCTTTTTGGCATTCCGGATTTTCATCATTTGGATTATGTCTTTCTAGTTTTTAGTCTTATGGATCCTGGCTGTAACATCCCGAGTTTTGCGACAATTTAAAATATTAAATTTTTATGTGATTTTCAACAAATTTGTTTTGAATATTTTTATTTTATTTATGTCGTATATTGTTAAGATATCAACTTAATTTGACTTGATAAATAGTGAAATTGGATTCACGATAAACGATTGTTGATTTATTAGTTTTATGATTTTTATTTTATTTTTGTTGAATAAAATTTATAAACCGTTGAATTTAATATAAAGGTCAATAAGTGAAAAATAAATATTTGAATATATAAATTGAACGAACTGGGATTTTCGACCCAGAAAATCAACGTAAAACCCATGTTAATTATCCAAGCATCGAACATTCCAGATCATTAATAGAAAGAATTTAGAGGGTGAGAATAGATAAGATAGAAAATTAGAATAGAAGAAGAAGAAGAACACAATTAGAGTTAACACGAATCTCACAGCGTAATGAATAAAATATAATATATAACATAACTTTGCAATAAACAATGTATATATACAGGATAACATTATCAGAGTACAACACTTACAAACAGCGGAAATAACAATAGCTATATAATTCTGAAGCCTCCTTCTTCAGGTTCCTCCAAGTATATCTGTAAAGACCTAAACTACTTGACTGCCCGTACAAATTTGGGCACCCAAGAGTTTAGGGAAAACAAAACAAAATAAACTCTGGGTCAGTCAAGGGACTGGTGTGAGTAACTCAAATCATTTTATTTAACCTTTCAAAATCCTTTTCAAAAGAAAAGATAATCGTAAGACCGATCCACACATAAACACGGACGGTTTTTACCTTACGATAACCCAAAACTGTTTTAGAAACCGATACTTTTCTGATATTATAATAATGTCTAATCACAAGTAATTAGGATTTAGCAGAACGCTTGCATCTCACGTTCCACATATATTATATACAATCAAAATCACGGGCGCTTATTGGGGATTGGATTCCAACTATGACAAGGTATGGGACCACTTGCCGATAGTGTATCTCTAGAGGCAAATACACTGGGTTCAACAAGAACGTCTTGCAACCCGTCCCACACATGACCGACCACTCATTCCGCTTGAGTGTATCAAATGTATATCCCCAACGGTTGGGAGCTACCCACCGTCTTCCTGAAAAGGGACAACATCGATAACAGATAAAAGAATGAAATGGACTTTCTATAGATAGGTGATATACACCCTAATGGGAGCGACCCACTTAGCCATGCTGCCTGCCCGGTTTCTGTCATTCCCTGGTTGATGAGGCTTGAGGTCATTACGTATCTTTTGAAAACTTGACCACCATTCACTTTGAATGCCACATCGTCATACCCGTCAAATCACAAATTGATTTCCTTAAAAATACCACGGGTATAAAGCTAAGAGAAACGAATTCCTCCGCCACCAAACGTAAGTACGTTTGAAGAGATCAACTTATGCGGTCCTTTAGATATACTCTGTCAGACATTCATCCATTCACGTTTGTCCTGGGACTGGACAAACCGAAGGCACTATTCTGTAAACAGGATAGCCCTTGCATAACTCCGTCTTCAATGATTTTCATCATATTTGATCGCAGCGCTAACGTCCATACAGAGTGGTTTTCAGATAGTGAATCTGATCCCGGTCTCTCCATATTGATGACGATAAAATGGTCAAAACTTCAATGGTCAATGATTTAACTATCAAAGAAAAACAGGTGTGCAACCAATGATATTATTTCCAGATGGAAATTCTATCGATCAATCATCAACCCACATTTATCTCTTTCTATAAAATTATCTTTAATTTATTCATTTCCCCATTTCTATCTATCTGTAAATTCTTATTTTCTAAATTTAGAAAATATACATCATCAATCATTGGAAAACATTTCCATCTCTGTTTCACGTATCACTGTCATTCCAGTATTCTTTCTCATCAACATTTCATTTTCTATGATTAGAAAATATCTCTGATTATATTTGGAAAATGTTTCCAAAATTTATTCAATAGATGTTTAAATAAAACATCACTAAGCCAATTTAACCCATTACACTCATTAACTAAATTCTTTTGATCAATCTTCATTATCGAACCTTACCTATCTCTTAGTTAAAAATGAAGTCAATCAAGTTGAGGTATAATTACCTCTCAGACCTTAACTGAAAAACATTTCTAACCTCGAAATAGGAAAAAGTTCACTTTTCACATCTTTAACACTTCCTTATATACTCGGATTCTATTTAGGAATCCCCTTCTTTATTTTAAAACATTGATTTAACTATAGCGTTAAAATTCCTTTCTTCTTGAATATCCAACTTCAAAATGTAACTTTTATCCTTAATTTAACTAAATAACTAAACCACTAATTTATTAATAAATAAGTAAATCTTGATCAAACCGGAAAGCAAATATTTCTTTTCCGCAGCCGATATAATCAAATTCAACGTATAATTCTTTTTTCAAATAATCATTATTTGATAACTCTTTTTGAATAAACTATATTCGATAACCCTTTCTTCGAATAACTATATTCGATCATCTATCTTCGAATGATTTACATTTGATTAATCTCCTTTCAAATAAACCGTATTCGATTAACTCCTTTAACTCTATTCGAATAAACTATTTTGAATAACTCCTTTGGATTAACTCGGTTTGGTTAACTCATCTTGACTAACTCAACTCGATTAACTCAACCTAATTAACTTATTTGATTAACTCAACTTATTTAATTCTTATCGAATAACTAATATTCGATTAACTTATATTCGAATAACTATGTCTATTTTAACTTTATTTCGAATGGCTAATGTTCGATTTAACTCCATTCACTTGACTCTAGATCACAGCGATCACAATGGTTACGCCTGATTCCCTCAGGAAACATCCGACCACCATAGGCTATCTGCAGCCCTGCGAATTACGCTAGCAGTCGTACGAAATGGCAACACATCCTAAATAACTATGTTTGACTTACTCTATCTCAATTAACTATATTCGATCAACTCTAATTGAATAACTAATATTCAATTAATTCTAATTCGATTAACTATGTTCAGTTAACTCTAATTCGATTAATTCTAACTCTAATCGATTTACTCTAACTGATTAACTCTAACTGATTTACTCTAACGTTTATTCAGTTTCAAATATCGATGTTGAAATGGATTCTTGCTTCTCTATATAAGTCCTGGCTTATATATATTCTATTTATCCAATGATAAATATTTCATTTAATTTGTAAAATATTATTTATAAATTTATCTTCTCAATCTATTGGTCAAAATAGATTCTATTTTAAAACTTTGCTTTAAATCCATAACACGTTATACCCGTGTGCGAAGCACGAGTCCAAACCTTTCAAATGTAAAATTCTCCCTTATATAATTCTAGTCACTTTTTCAAGTATTTCCTTTTATAGTCTATTTATTTACAAAATAAATCCCCTTTTCATAATTCTATTTATTCTATAAAATATTTTCTATTTATAAAATCTATTGATTTTATAAGTAATTCCTTTTATAATCTAACTATTCCCTTTACACATATTTCCCCTTTTCTATTCTATTTATTTTCCCAAATAAATATCCCTTTTCAATTCTATTTGTAAATAGTTTACAATATTTCTTTTCAATTCTATCTATTTGATTAACAAATAAATATTCCTTTTCAATCTATTTATTTTCTAAATAAATAGTTTCTTTTTATAAAATCTTTTGATTTTATAAATAATTCTTTTTCAATATAACATTGAAAATTCCCTTTTTAACATTCCAGTATTCTTTATGGTATTTAACATACCATACAACAATGATCGGTGTCATTCCAACATATAAAATCAACAACAGATTTCAAATCACATCATATAACACAATATATGAAAAACAGTAAAATAAATATTTGAGGAACCCAGTTGGGTCCCTCCGACCTGTTTCCCTGCATCCACATATGTTAAACAATAAAATTGACATCAATTTCATTTTACTATGAAATATTCTACTAAACAGAATCAATATTTGATTAACGATTTATATTTATATCTTTATATATATTTCAATCAACTGACTAGTAGTTCAACCAAACAGCCAACACACAGCAAACAACCATTATTTACCAGTTATAAAAATACGCTATAAAAATATAACTTAGAAGAGTTAGTGCGTTTTACTCACATTTCGCGTTAACCGTTAAATAACGATTTGTGTTAGTTGATTCTGATCAGACAATTTATTTCGCCATAAATTGTAACGAGCTCCAATGGACTTCCAGTCAGTTTCATTATGGAGTGTCCGTCCATAGATCCCAACGGATCTGACCATTCGAAATTCTGACAACGTATGATGGAGTTATTAAATTAACAAGTTAACCTGTTATTTAAATTAAATAAATTACTAACTAATTCACTATTGGGCTCACCAAAAAAACATCAGCCCATCTACCCACTAAAGCCCAGACCGCACATAACCTTCTTCTCTCTTCTTCTCCGATATACGTCCAACTCCAGGTTCATTGAAGCCGACCTTTTCCCAAACTTTCCATCACCATTTCCAATTCAATAATTCATTAAAAATCAAAGTAAAGCCACCTAAAATCATCTCGTCCAGATCTCCTCGCTGTCGAACTACAACAATGAAACTCGATATCTTCTTCTACAAAGCGTCGCTTCCAGGTTCCCTCAACATCATGGCCACGTTTAAATCCCTCCAACCTCCCTCTTCTCTTCCTTAAAAATCACGATAAAATTGCCACAATTCCTCTCAGAAATCGGTCTATCTCCTCATGCTATTTATGTTCAACTCGCCTTCGAATTTTGAATCGCATCTCCAGGTTTCCGCAAATGAATAGTAAGCTGATCGACATGAATTTGCGTCGATTCCCCCAATAACTCCAATACCAGTGCTAAATGATGCTAAAATCCCAAAATGACATCGAAGACCAGAATCAAAGCTTCCAACTCTCAGAAAAATCAAACCCTAGGTTTTTGGTACAACTTCCAGCGAGATAAATATTGTATCACACCCTGTAAAACTGGGTGTAAGGGAAGCTCCAAAGTTCATGGACTCACAACCAAAAACCATATGATTTTTAGATTTTTATTTGATTTGTAATTGAGTTATGAAATGGAGAATTTTGCTGTGACAAGTAAAGAGAACGGCAGAATTTTGACCAAGGAAGAAAGTGGACTTAGGTTTAGAAAAAGTTAGGATATTATATAGGATGATTTTATTATTATTTTTTTTCAAATATTATATTTATTTTTACGCAAACGCTGATTGTATTCATCCTCTAAAATTCCTATGATCACATACGATACCCAAAAATCCCGAAACTAGACATGCAGCTACAGTTCAACATTGCGGACCCAACGAAACTGGTTTCGTCGAATTCTGACTCCGTTTGCTCACACAGCGTATTTTTAACCACCAGAATATTGATTGTTTCTCACATTAAAAATTGGTACGGCCATATACTTCCTTCAAAAATCACGAAAACTAAATTCTGGCAATAATTTAATATTGCGGATCCAACAAAATTAGTTTCGTCGAATTCTGAGGTCGTTTGCAAAACTGGCTATTTTTAAAGCCTAAATAACCATTTTAAATATATAAATATTTTTAAAAAAATTTAAATTTAATATTTAAAATAAATATTATCGTATATATTCACAATAGAATATCATACTGCTACATCGGGATTTATAAATCGATATTTCAAATCTAGTGTTACATCGATATTCGATTTATATTTAAAAATCCATTTAAAATATAAATAAATCGATATAAATTATAAAGGAATTCCATAACGACTTTTCTAAATTTGATTCGGACGTAACTAAAAATCTACACGACGAAATCTCTATTTTTCTCTTCCACTAGAAAAATATACTTCATCAGCTCTTAACATTTCTTGTTTCACAGAAATCCAGCTTAAAACGAATCCTGTACATTTGGTTGAAGTTCAAATCACCAAATTACGAACTACAGCGCCATTTCGAGCTCGATTATAATTATATTATAATTATACGTTCAAACTGCCGTTCAAATAATATATTCGTTATTCTAATTCAATTCTAAACTGAATTAAATATCACCGATGATCCAATTCACACCATTTTGTGAATTCCACTATTTCTGACTATTTCAGAAATTAAATATATTATTATATTATTTATTTTAATTAAATATTCAATATTTTTTAATCTTGGGCATTGTAAATAACCAAAACCATTATTTAAAAAATTAAATAAATTATTTATATCGCTGAAAAATGTGGGTCGTTACATCAATGAATTGGTCAAAATTGTCATTTTTGCAAATGATATCAGAACTTGATGAAATTAATTTTATTTGATCCAGAATTGTAAACTATTGTAATTTCTAAACTTTCCTAATCAACGGAATTATAGTTTGATCGTAAGAAATTAAAATGCGTATAAACTATAAACTTATATGTACAATTCAAATAAATAATCAAGTTTTATAATAAACTGCTAGAGACTTTGGAATTGGGCTTTGAAACCTATTCCATTGCGTTTAGAAGGCTCAAAACATATTGTTAGGCAGTAAGCGGGCTTGATTTGGAGTTCATCCAAATTTTGGCTTATATATCACGCTAATCGAGAAAAAAATATTATTTTAGCCGTTTTGAAACCATAATATATGGCTGTCGCCGTCTTATTTTTCGAAGGCCGAAATCATTCTGATCTTCCTCATTCAATTTCTTTCAATCCAAACAACGATTTCGAATGATACCAAAAGCAAATATCAAGCCCTCGACGAGATATAGACATCCATACGGTTGGTTGTGGTGTTTGGTTTCTAAAATCGCTAGAAATTGAGCTCAAAGGCTGCGCGGGTTAGGGACATTTCGAGGCGAATGAGGTCGCCGGAAATGACGTCATGGTAGGCCCAAGCGCGGCTTGATGAGGTGGTTCTGATGGTGTTAGCCGATCGTGGTCCGATGATACGATGAAGGAACGGTGATCAAAGAAGTCGGAACGCTGATGGATTCAGACATTTGTGATTCTCTGGAGCGAAACGGGTGAAGACGGTAAAAAGATGCTAACGTGTCCTGTTAGTACTAGGTGAGAAATATTATTTATTTTGTTTTAATTTAAAATTTTCAAATAGTAAAACGCGTATAACTTTTCCATACGAACTCAATTTGACGCGCAGTTGGATCTGTTGGGATCGTGTTGAAATTCTGAACAACATGGAGCTGTCCTGGACTGATAAGACTATTGATTTTTAGGATAAAATTTGGACTCCAATCTCGTTTGAAACCAAAGGAGAGCGATTAAACACACTCACACCTAACTAAAATATTCTAATATTAGTTAATTTAATATCATGTTATGAGATGGATGCATTGATTGATATATGGTCGATTAAATTGCATATTTATATTGATTTGCATCGATTATGTAGTTTTATTCGACTGTTATATTTAATTTTACAGTTAAGTTAAAATTTGACATTTAATTGCTAATTTAAAATCTGACATCTGATAATTAGTAAATTTATATGACATTGAACTGTTTGTATGTATTGATGTGACGTATGATTGGGATTTGATATATTCAACATATTGATGTTTGTTGTGTGAATTTATCCCTTATTCATCTTGATTTTGATAAGTCCAATGTTTATGCTGATTAATCCCAACCATTTACCTTAGATGTTACGAGAATCAAATAAACCCAGGATTAATCATTAAAATGAATTAAGAATGTAGGTTGAAATGATAACTACCTATGACCTTGATTTGGATTGAAATGATATATATCCTTTCCCAAAATACTAAAATTTAATTTTAAGTATTACTTGGCCATAGGACAGAAAATTATATACGGACACCGGTTGGCTAAATAAAAATTGTTCTTAACCTTGAATTTTGGAATATTGTTTTAAAGACAAAATAAATGATATTATTAAACGATTTTCTTAAATTTGAACTTTAAAATTTTAAATTTTAAATTTTAATTAATAAGTAAATGCGAATAACTGAAGTTGAAACTGAATTAAATATAAAATATAAATTTATCAAAATTGAATTGTTTATCCATCTTTGATATTTGCTTTATATTAACTTGATTTATAATAATAATTGAACTGTGAATTCGAGATATTTTATAAACGAAAATTCAAAGTTAGAATTATAATTGAAATTCAATTATTTGAATCAAATTATTAAATCGAATTGTTTGAAATCGAACTGTTGAATTGAATTGAAATATGAATGGAAAGTCAAATACTTTTGAATTAAGATATCGAAATTTAGTCGATTGATTTGAAACTAAAATATGATTTCCAGTTTGGTTAAATTTTGAAGAAACGATTCTAATTCCAACTATGGTATTTTAAACCATTTTATAAACTATTTTGATAATAATTACTTTTCTTTATAAACTATTTACCTTATAACTATTTTATATTTATTAATTATTTTAAATAAACCTTTTTTAATAATTAAATATTTATTTTATAAAATTATTTTATATTTTAACTATAGATTTTTCTAAATCTGAAAATTCTACTTTAAATACAAATAATTTTTTTCAAACTATTTAAATTATATATCTAAACTATTTTTTTAAATAAATAAACTATTTTAATATTCAAATTATTTTAAACTTAGAATCATTTTAAGATTTTAAATTAGTTTAAGTGTAGATTTTATGATGAATAATATTCTTTCTTGAATATTGAAATGATTTTTATAAAAACCTGATATTTGATTTGAAGTATGAACCCCTTTGAAATGTAAAAGAACAGACCGGTGTGAAAATTTTAAACGATTGGTTGTTAAAGATGCCGGGATAGGATATTACTCTCTTCCAATACCGAAAACCACTTTAACAACTGTGTACGCGGTGGAGTTCCAGAATGAAGTAGGATGGATTTGGAGGCGATTACTAGATTTGAAGAAAGAGAACGATGATGGATAGCCTTTACATTCGGGTCATAATTAAAATGACTAAAACAGGAGCCATAACCAGGTTAACGTGAGCTAGCTCCTCTTAGCAGACATGCTTCTTCGATACCATATATATTACTTTGTGATTGATTAACGCCTTTGATTTTTGGGACTATTACCTAGGGTGGGAGATAGTCGTGGTTGTGCATTACCACCGGCCTGGGTATGCAATCCGGTAGAATCCTACTAGTGGGTATTGCCTCAATTTCTTGTCATATTTATACTAATCGAGCCCCCTAAGATTTT
This sequence comes from Allium sativum, assembly GCA_030737875.1. Taxonomy (NCBI): domain Eukaryota; kingdom Viridiplantae; phylum Streptophyta; class Magnoliopsida; order Asparagales; family Amaryllidaceae; genus Allium; species Allium sativum. The sequence continues at coordinate 820,501,494 of CM060909.1, forward strand.
GAGTTAACATTGTTCTATCATGATGCATCCCTATCCATCGACATTCTGGTGTGTTATACGCAAACCTTTTGACAACAACATAAACGGTATAAGGGTAATAATGTAATCCCGCTTACATTGTTTTAATATTTCATATTTAATCATAGGCACTATTATAATAACGTATTATATTATATAGTATACAGTTTGACGAATCCTTAAGAGATGGAATTTTCTGTAACATATCTTAAGTTATTGCACTCATATTATCACATGATATTTAAGTTAACTAATATGAGAATATTTTAGTTTTGATCCGAGTATATTTTGTCTTTTCATTTATGCTCGGGTCAGCCTGAATTTTTTAGTTATTGAAGATACCATTATGGAGATGAAGATGGAGCTCAACAGACGTATTTATTGTTATTTATTCCGCTGCAAATATTGGTATGTTTATGATGGTTAACTCTGATAATTATTGTAATATATATTCAAATGTATGTTTTTAACAGCTTCATGAACTGTTATTTATTTGTATATTTTATCCTTCCTTTATGAGATTCTGTATTTGCTTTTCTTCTTTCTTCCCTTTTCTTATATAAATCCCAATAACTATCTGTATTTTGTTCTGTTTAAGTCAACATTGAGGATCAATGTCGATTTGAACGGTCAAAAATATCAGATGTTACATTTGGTATCAGAGCTTTGGTTTAGCGAAAACCTTGGCTCTATTTGGGATTAACTCATTAGAGATTGGAAAGTAATACTCTATAATGAGTTTGAGTGTATATGAGAGAACGTACTTGTAATTTTGATATAAAATGATTTTGTATTGTGTTGGTCTGTTTCGTTGAGTATTTAACACTACAACAAAAAACACTTTTCACAACAGGCAAAATCCATTGTAGTAGACTATTGCAACAGGCAAGGGCCCGTCTGTATAGCTGAAGTTGCAATAGGCCGGTCCCTTTTTGCAACAGGCAAGGTCCCGCCTTTTAATTTACATTATCGGTGGGAAGAAGATTCCAGAAATACATAACTTGGACTTTTGCTAGGGAATTAAAATTAAGTTTGTTATAAAATAATATCTTAGAAAACATCAAAGGAAAATTATTAAATAAATCTAATTAATAATGAATAATAAATATTAGTTATTAAACATTAAACTAGCATTAATTATAAACAATTTATCAGTATTTTTTTTAAATACCAAAAATTGAATATAATCATCAATTATAAAGTTAAAAATATGATTATTGCAGATGGTAGGAAAAGATAGTTCTTAAAAATATGTTTATTTCATTTGGTAAGAAAGGATAATTGTTAAAAATTTGTTTATTGCAACAGTCATATGCCATTAGCATATAATATTTATTTGTTAATGATTATATTCATAGATTATAATTAGTGGTTATATGTCATTTATAAATTATAAATAGTGTTAATGATTTTTTATTAATAACAACTGGTTAAAATTATTCGTTAATTAGTAAATTTTTATTAAAATATGATAAATATCAATTACTAATATATTAAATTACTGAAATACAAAATATTAACTTATTAAATTAAGTACATATTAATTATTATACATTAATTTTAAATAATTGTTTTTCGCAACTGGCTTTACCGGTTGTAAAAAAAATACAGTTATTGCAAGTGACCAAAACAGTTGCTAAAGTTATTTATTCGGAACTGACTTGGAATCGTAGTTGCAAATAATATGTTTATTGTAACTGTTATGGAAGCATAGTTGCTAATAGTATATTTTTTCAAAAGGAAGGAAAGCGCAGTTGCTAAAATATGCTTTTCACAATAGAAAAAAAGGTCAACTGCAAAATCTTATATATTGCAACTGTTATAATAGGTTTGTTGCTAAATATTATTTACTGCAACTATCGTTTATCACCTATTGCAAATAGCTAGTTGCAATAGGGTATTTTTCTTATAATGTTTGAATTATGGTCGGTACTTGGGATGCCAAGGCATCGACAGGGATTCCTAAACACTTGAATAGGACTTATTGACATAATATTGTTTTGAATTATATTTGTGTATATATATATATAATTATTTGAAAATCTATGAGTTTTGATTCTTGTTGATTATATTATTAAATTTTCATCATTTATCATTCGGTTGATCAATAATTAAAACTATTGGTTATTAAATGATTTAAGGAAATGAAATACTGAAAATTAGTTGGTAATGAAATAAGAGTAAGTTAAATATGAAATTGAGAATTTAATTTCGGGTTGTTTTGTAAATATTGTTTTGCAAATGGTTTGGAATAATATATTTTTACTTTAAAAGTTGTTTCATATAGAAATTGTTTTCAAATGAATTTTAGAACTAAGTGTATACTTCCCTCTTGTCTTTAGAAATAATTTCGGTGACGAGTGCACGCATCATTGATGTTTATTTTCGAGAACCTAAGTGGGGGAGACCACATAGAAATTTTTATTCTTTATTATGAGAAACTTAATTTCATTTAAATCTTTAAATTATGGTTTGAGATAAAAGTACTATATTTATATTATTTCAAAGTTGTTTTGAATTTGACTTGAATTTGAATTCTTAAATTTTCGTATAATTAATAATTTTCAATTTATGACAGGAATCAAAACTTGAAACTCTAGAAACTTTTGAATCGTATAATAGGAAAATGATCCTAAGAGAAATGGAAATTAATGTTGAAACTCTTAGAAATATGAAATAGTGAATTTGAACCAAATGTAAACCATTGAACTCGTGCAAAATTCAATCCTTTTCTTTGGCATATATAACTTACCAATTATATAAGAAGTTAAAATGTTATAAGAATGAGCAATTGGATAATATACAAGTATTGGTATAGATAATGAATGGTGAAATTTAACTGATGATTTATAATTATGAATGAAACTTAAGTATGAAATAAACGATATATATATACCCAATTAGTTGAAATTTAATTTAACTACGTAAGACGAATAAACTGAATCAACGAACTAAGCCAATTTAGTGAATTATTGGATATGAATTATATGTATTGACGTAGATGGTTGAATGTTTGACGATTTATGATAGTCGATAATTTTCAAGATTGAATAAATGTTTAAGTAGATTGTGAAAATATAAGTGAACTGGTTTATAATTTATAAATTTAACGATGGTTAAATCGAATCAATTAAGTTTAATTAAAAATGAGCTCGTCGCGTAGCGGCAGTTCGTAATTTTCTGAATTAAAGTTTAAATGAATATATAGAATCCAAAATAAGTCGGAATTCTTTGAAACAAGAATCTTCTAGATCTATTGGATTATAGTTTTCTAATGAAAGAGAAAATTTTAAAATTCAACTTGTAAATTTCAGGATATGTGTAAACCAAATTTTCAAAAAACTCACGATAGGGTATTTCATGATTTGAACTATAATATTAATAGAATATATGTTTTGAAATATGGAATTTGAGAGATTATACGATTACATATAAAAATCGATAACTTTCGTACTACGCCTTTTCGAGGACGAAAAGTTTTAAGTGGAGGAGAGTGTAACATCCTGAGATTTGCAATAATTTAAAATATTAAAATTTTATGTGATTTTGAACAAATTTGTTTTAAATATTAAAATTTATGATTTGTGTCGTATATTGCTAAAATATGAACTTAATTTGACTTGATGAATAATGAAATTGGATTCAAGATAAATGATTGTTGATTTATTAGTTTTATGATTTTTATTTTATTTTAGTTGAATAAAATTTATAAACCGTTGAATTTAATATAAAGGTCAATAAGTGAAAAATATATATTTGAATATATCAATGAATTGGTCAAAATTGTCATTTTGCAAACAAGATCAGAACTTGGTGAAATTAATTTTATATGATCCAGAACCATAAATTATTGTAATTTCTAAAATTTTGTAATCAACGGAATTATAGTTTGATCATAAGAAATTAAAACGCGTATAAACTTATATGTACAATTCAAATAAATAATCAAGTTTTAGATTAAACTACTAGAGACTTTGGAACTGGGCTTTGAAACCTATTCCATTGCATTCAGAAGGCGTCAAAACATATTGTTAGGCAGTAAGCGGGCCTGATTTTGAGTCCATCTAAATTTTGGCTTATATATCACGCTAATCAAGAAATATTATTATTTTAATCGTTCTGAAACCCTAATCTATGGCTGTCGCCGTTTTATTTTTTGAAGGCCGAAATCATTGTGATCTTCCTCATTCAGTTTCTTTCAATCCGAACAATGATTTCGAATGATTCCAAAAGCAAATATCAAGCCCTCGACGAGATCTAGACATCCATACGGTTGGTTGTGGTGTTTGGTTTCTTAAATCGCCAGAAATTGAGCTCAAAGGCTGTGGGGTCACCGGAAATGACGTTGTGGTGGGACCAGGCATGGCTCGATGAGGTGGTTCCGATGGTTTCGGCCGATCGTGGTCCGATGATACGATGAAGGAACGGTGATCGAAGAAGTTGGAACTATGATAGGTTCAGACATTTGTGATTCACTGGAGAAAAACGGGTGAAGAAGGGAAAAAGATGCTTACATGTCAAGTTGATACTGGGTGAGAAATATTATTTATTTTGTTTTAATTTAAAATTTTCAAATATTAAAACACGTATAACTTTTCCATACGAACTCAGTTTGACGCGCTGTTGGATCCGTTGGGATCGTATTGAAATTCTAAACAACATGGAGTTGTCATGGACTGATTCTGAGATTTTCAATTTTGGAGATAAAATTTGGACTCCAATCTTGTTTGAAACCAAATGTGAGTGATTAAACCTACTCACACCTAACTAAAATATTCTAATATTAGTTAATTTGTTATCATATTATGAGATGGTTGCATTGATTGATATTTGGTCGTTTAATTTGCATATTTATGTTGATTTGCATCGATTGTGTAGTTTAATTCGACTATTATGTTTAATTGCTAGTTTAAAATCTAACATCTGATAATTAGTAAATTTATATGATATTGAAATGTTTGTATGTATTGATGTGATGTATGATTTGTATTTGATATATTCGACATATTAATGTTTATTGGGGGAATTTATCTATTATTCATCTTGATTTTGATAGGGCCATCGTTTATGTTGATTAATCCCAACCATTTTCCTTAGATGTTACGGGCATCAAATAAACCCGAGATTAATCATTAAAATGAATTAAGAACGTAGGTTGAAAAGATAAATACCTATGACCTTTATTTGGATTGAAATGATATATATCCTTTCCTAAAATACTAAAATTTAATTCTAAGTATTAATTGGCCATAGGATAGGAAATTATATATCGACACCGGTTGGTTAAATAAAAATGGTTTTTAACCTTGAATTTTGGAATATTGTTTTAAAGACAAAATAAATGATATTATTAAACGATTTTCTTAAATTTGAAGTTTGAGCTTTGAAATTTTAAATTTTAAGGAATTCGTAAATGTGAATAACTGAAGTTGAAACTGAATTGAATATAAAGTATAAATTTATCGAAATTGAATTGTTTATCCATCTTTGATATTTACTTTATATTAACTTGATTTATAGTAGTAATTGAACTGTGAACACGTGATTTTTCGTAAACGAAAATTCAAAGTGAGAATTATAATTGAAGTTCAATTATTTAAATCAAATTATTAAATTGAATTATTTGAAATTAAACTGTTGAATTGAATTGAAATATGAATAGGAAGTCAAATCCTTTTGAATTAAGATATCGAAATTTAGTCGATTGATTTGAAACTGAAATATGATTTCCAATTTGGTTAAATTTTGAAGAAACGATTCTAATTCCAACTATAGTATTTCAAACCATTTTATAAACTATTTTGATAATAATTAGTTTTCTTTATAAATTATTTTATATTTATTAATTATTTTAAATAAACCATTTCCAATAATTATTTATTTATTTTATAAACTATTTTATATTTTAACTATAGATTTTTCTAAATCTAAAAATTCTACTTTAAATACAAATTATTAATTTTCAAACTATTTAAATTATATATCTTGACTATTTTTTAAAAAAAAATTAATAATTTAATATTCAAATTATTTTAAAGTTGGCATTGTTTTAAGATTTTAATTTAGTTTAAATGTAGATTTTATGATGAATAATATTCTCTCTTGAATATTGAAATGATTTTTATGAAAATCCGATATTTTAATATGAAGTACGAACCCCTTTGAAATGTAAAAGAACTGACCGGTGTGAAAAATGTAAATGATTTGTTGTTAAAGGGACCAGGATCAGATATTGTCATATTCTCTGCCAATAACGAAAACCACATTGACAACTGTGTACGAAGTGGTGTTCCAGAATGAAATAGGATGGATTTGGAGGCGATTACTGAATTTGAAGAAAGAGAATGATAATGGATAGCCTTGACCTTCGGGTCATAATTAAAATGACTAAAACAAGAGCCATACCCAGGTTAATTTGAGCTAGCTACTCTTAGCAGACATGCTTCTTCGATACCATATATATTACTTTGTGATTGAATGGCGCCTTTGATTTTTGGGAGTATTGCCTAGGGTGGGCGATAGTCGCGGCTATGCGTTACCACCAGCCTAGGTATGCAATTTGGTAGAATCCTACTGATGGGTATTGCCTCGATGGCTTGTCATATTTATCCTGATCGAGCCCTCTACGATTTTGAGTTAACGTTATCGTATCACGGCACATCCCTATCCATCGACTTTCTGGTGTGTTATATGCAAACCGTACGACAACGGTATAAACGGTGTAAGGGTAATAATGGTAATCCCACTTAGACTGTTTTAATATTTCATATTTAATCATAGACACTATTATAATAACGTATTATATTATATAGCATCTAGTTTGATGGACCCTTAAGAGATGGAATTTCCCGTAATATCTCTTAAGTTTTTACACTCATATTATCATATGAAATTTGAGTTAATTAATATGAGAATATTTTAGTTCTATCCGAGTATATTTTGTCTTTTCATTTGTGCTCAGGTTAGCCTGAATTTTTCAGTTATTGAAGATACCATTATGGAGGTGAAGATGGAGCTCAACAGACGTATTTATTATTATTTATTCTGCTGCAAATATTGGTATGTTTATGATGGTTAACTCTGATAATTGTTGTAATATATATTCAAATTCATGTTTTTAACAGCTTCATGAACTGTTGTTTATTTGTTATAGTTTATCTTTCCCCTGTGAGATTCTGTATTTTCTTTTCTTTTTTCTTCCTTTTTCTTATATAAATCCCAATAACTAACTGTATTTTTATTCTGTTTAAGTCGACATTGAGGATCATTGTCGAGTTGAATGGTCAAAAATCTCAGATGTTACACTGGCACTTTGGTCCTATAGTTCTCGAATTTTGTCATTTTGGTCTTCCGTCTTTTGGATATGGCTTAATGGTTATCTGGCTTTTGGATATTGGTTTTCTGGTTTTTAGTTATCTAATCACAGACGGTTAAGTCGTCCTATCCACTTACGGGATTAGGACTTGACCCATAGGCATGCTCTGCACTTAACGAGATTCAATAAACCTGAAATAAAAACACTACGTCGGTCCACCCATCTACGGGGTCAGGACTTAACTCCTGCGCATGCTCTCTTCCCGATGATAAACCATTTGGCTTTATTAAAAACTTTTTTTTTGAAACATTAATAAATTACATCACTCATATGGTTTGTGCTTGTGAAATATGAAATTTAAAATTGGAATTTCGAACTTTAAGGACTTGATGAGTAAGGACTTTGCTCATTAAGTATAAATATTTATTTCCTAAGTATGGACTATGCTTGGGAAGGGACGGGTCATCCTGTCAGGGCTTGGCAATGCCACCTTGCCTAGGTTCGGGTAAAGACTTTACTCGATTGGCTTCGAGTTGCTCTGTCACGACTTAGCAGGGCAACTCATCTAGTTTTTCAGTTGGATTCAGATTGTCTTGTCAGGACTCGGCAAGATCGCTCGGTCTCGGCTCGAGTATGGACTATACTCGAATGGTCGTAGGCTATTTTTTCAGGACTTGGTAAAGTAAATTTTTTTTTGCAGGTATGGATTATACATGCTCAGGTTAGGCCTGATGAAGCTGTGGATTTCGGATCTCTTCGGTTTTTTGGATATCGGATTTCTGGGATTCAGATCTTGGATATTGTCTTTTTCTGGTACTACGATCCGAAATGATCATGGGATTTGTATTAATCTTCGAATTCTGGTTCTTGATTAATACGATCCGACGCAATCGTGGTTTTGGGGATATCTAGCTTTCGGTTATTGGATTTCTATTAAGACTTCTCTTGGATCGCAATTTCTTGCTTTACGGATTTCTGGATCATAAAAAACACGTCTTGCATAGGAAGACATGTTTTGGAGGACAAGTGTTGACCCGCCTTTTTACAAGGCAGTCACACTTCAGAATTATGGTTATTGGAATGCTCATGAATAGAGAACGGACTCGGAAAAGTTTGGAGCGATTTGGACGAAGCAGCGAAATTCTCTGAAAACTCAGAAATTTAGCTAAGTGTTTCGAGATCGGCATGTACCCTGAAACTCTCTCGCATCGGTACAGCTCACAGTTGTTTAGGAATTGGCTAAAATCTTCTTAGTATCCCAGGATTGGTATTGGTAACTGTATCCCAGGATCAGTATTTTAGGATAATGCAGGATTGGTATTTTCCTACTCCTTCAGGATTGGTATTTATGGTTGGCATGAGATTTTGTGTCCCGGTTTTGGCCTAGGTATTTTATATCCCCCAACTCATGTACAAATTCAGACAAGGCTTCGGGGATAGATTTTCTCCTCTTCCATTTTGGAATCGGAATTGCTACTTCAACTCTTCAGGATCGGCTCTTATGTTTCGTATTCCCTTAATATAACAAAGGATTTGGTTTGGAATCAAGGGGCTTCGAAGTGAAGCATGGGATTTAGTTAGGTACCTTAGGTTTGGTACCGATTTCGGGTATGGTTTTTGTGGACTTCGGCCTATGGCCCCCAACACCATTAAATACCCCCTTGCTAGGTATTTTCTAGGATCCTTTGGCTGCTCATTTTCTGAACTTAGAATTTAAGGACTTGGAGCATTTTAATGGCTTCGTACATAGCTTCTTCCTCTTTTGAAACTTCTTTGGACTTATGAACTTTCATTTGGCATTTGGGTTAGGGTTTTGAACTCCCTTCAACTCTCTTGGACATTGGAGAATACTTTTGGACATTTGGACTATTGAATGGAAAATGCACTAGTTTTGGCAAGGACTTTGTCATTGCTAAATACATAACTTTGTAAACAAAAGAATTGGAGGACGATACTTGTAACCAGTGGCTTACGCAAAAATTATAATCTGTGGGGGTGGAACTTTATGAAAAAGAGAAGAAAAAAAAGATAACAGCAAATATTTTCATTAAAAAAACATATCTTTGATTCGCAAAATCGTATATTGATATTCAACTTAAGGATGACAAAATAATACATCAAACGTTCATAGACAAACCCTTCTAGGTTTCATATTTTGAAATTTTTGAATAATATCATCAATTTCAACATTATTTTTGTTATTAACATGGTGTATGGCTCCTTCACGGTTTGTATTGTTTCATTATTGTAATAAGTTCATTGTAAATGTATAGAGAAAGACTTACAGATTTGGGTATTATTTTTTAATGATTCCATACCATAATATATTCAATTTATTACATGCATGTCTATGGTCCTATTCTATTTCACGAGATCTACATATATTTTTCTATGATATAACAGTACTATAGTTTCATTGTTTTGTCTGTTCGTTAATCTTTTAATTCGTTTTGATAATTATAGAACATGTCTATGGTCCTATTCTAGAATGAGTTTGAGTGTATATGAGAGAACGTACTTGCAGTTTTGATATAAAATGATTTTGTATTGTGTTGGTCTGTTCCATTGAATATTTAACACTATAACAAAAAAACATTTTTCACAACAGGCAAAATCTGTTGCAGTAGACCTATTGCAATAGGTGAGGGCCCATCTGTATAGCCGAAGTTGCAATACGCCAGTCCCTTTTTCAATGGTTATTTCTTGTTGCGTAGACTTTTTTGCAACAGCCTTTTGCTGTTGCAATAGACCATTTTGCAACAGTATATGCCCGTTGCAATAGATTCATAAATCTGTTAAAAAAATACAGCTTATAGATGTTACATATTAAATGCATTTGTTTTTAGTAATAATGTATATCATAGAATGAAATAAACAAAGAAAAGTTTTATTTTAACGAAGTTTTAATAATACAAACAACTACAATAAAAGTTTCCACAATTTCATACACCATTCATGTATGACAATTTCTTCTCTCACACAACACCTTTTTTTCGAATAGAGTATTTTCTACTCATATTTCTACTCTATCATACATATACCTTTGCATTTATCATACATTAATTAAGATACCAATCTAGATTAAACATAAATAGATATGTCTCCTCTCATTTAGCATACCTTCGCGATCATCGTTGCCTCTAAGGACTACCATAATGTACTTCACCAGTGGTATCAAGATGAAAGTGTATAGAACAAGAGAAAGTGCTCCTAGTACATCCTTCTTTTGGCTAATTTGATACTTGTTGAACATGACATCAAAAGTGTAGAAGGGACTTGTTCCCATGTCGCCAAATACAACACCGAGCGTCTGAATAGTATGCACAATATTTCTACAAAAACTGAAGTCTTACAGTCAACCAATGACTGCATCAGATAGAACAATATACAGCACATACATTTTCAGTACATGTAGCTAAATAACAATATAGAAACAACTAGACATCGGACTAACTATATCCACACACAGAACATCAAAATGCAATCAATATAATAATTACCTGTTTCCTTACCTGAACTTGTATATGCAAAATAAGTCATTAATTGAATATCCATGACGTTGTCAACAATACATAGAAAATTTGAGTAAGCCATGTATTTAGATCTAGATTGTGTGCTATATTCAGGCCACATGGTTACACTCATACCCCGATACACGATTATACACAAGCACTAAAATTATATTGTGTAACTGAGCTAACATTATAAATTAATGTCAAGATATTATAAAGAAAGAAAGAAAAGTCAAACTATATGCACCTCATAAACCATTCACTATTGTCATACTCAGCTCTGCATAAATGCACATTAAGCAATGTGAAATTTTGGTTCTATAGACAAATATTTCATACATTTAATTTAAGGCCAGTGGAACACCACAAAAAACAAAACTGGTTTTTGGATAAACATTTTCAGTAATCAAGCAAATGATAAACTACTACGGTAATATGTAAGTACTTATCATAAACTTATGTTGCGAATTAGTGCACCAAAGCCGTGAACTATAGAAGTACAGGGAAGCAAACAATTCGAGAGGAGAAAGGCATATGAGTAGCAACAGCTTCCTCATCCCCTAATAAATCGACTTGCATACAAAAAAAGAACAAATAGGTTGCAACAACTTCAATAGAATTAATGCCAGAAGAATCAAATCTAGGTCCTGTTTGAACCAACCTATGTTTACCACAGTCGTCGTCGTCATCATCATTATATTCATCATCTTCGTAATCTTCCTCTTATGATTCCACGCTCAATCTTCTTCTCCTTCTTTTTTGATGAATCCTTTTCTCATCTTCTACGTCATCGTCGTTGTTGGTATCGTCTTGCGACTCGATTCGATGGAATCCATTTTTGTTAAATTTGAAGTTGAATTAGTTTTGATTTCTTCACTTCCTGAGTAGGATGACATTAAAATGTTTTTGTGAAATTGGGAGATGAGGCGCCAAAAAATCACCAGAACACGCTCACCATTATTTGAATAATAACAAGTTTTTGTGAAATTGGGAGAGAACATATGGCTTGAAAATTTAGATATAGAATGAGGAATTAGGAAAGGCAGGTGAATAGGAAACAACTAGGGAAGTGGGCACGAAGTTTAGTGCGTAGCAGTAATCAAATTTTTGGATATCCCACCATTTTTTTTGATATCCTGCCTTTTAATTTACATTATCGGTGGGAAGAAGAATCCAGAAGTACATACCTTGGACTTTTGCTAAGGAATTAAAATTAAGTTTGTTATAAAATAATATTTTAAAAAACATCAAAGGAAAATAATTAAATAAATCTAATTAATAATGAATAATAAATATTAGTTATTAAACATTAAACTAGCATTAATTATAAACTATTTAACAGTATTTTTTTTTAAATACCAAAAATTGAATATAACCATCAATTATAATTCTAAAGTTAAAAATATGATTATTGCAGATGGTAGGAAAAGATAGTTGTTGAAAATATGTTTATTTCATTTGGTAAGAAAGGATGATTGTTAAAATTTCGTTTATTGCAACTGTCGTATGACACTAGCATATAATATTTATTTGTTAATGATTATATTCATAGATTATAATTAGTGGTTCATTTATTACTAATTATACATTGTTTATATATTATAAATAGTGTTAATGATTTTTTTATTAATAACAAATGGTTAAAATTATTCGTTAAGTACATATTAATTATTATACATCAATTTTAATTATTTGTTTTTCACAACTGGCTTTACCTGTTGTAAAAAAATATAGTTATTGCAAGTGGCCAAAACAGTTGCTAAAGTTATTTATTCAGAACTGGCTTGGAAGTGTAGATGCAAATAATATGTTTGTTGCAACTGTAATGGAAGCATAGTTGCTAAAAGTATGTTTTTGCAACAGGAAGAAAAGCGCAGTTGCAAAATTATGCTTTTCGCAACAGAAAAAAAGGTCAATTGCTAAATCTTATATATTGCAACTATTATAATAGGTCTGTTGCTAAATATCATTTACTGCTACTGTCATTTATCGCCTATTACAAATAGCTAGTTGCAATAGGGTATTTTTCTCGTAGTGTTTATAAATTATGGTCAGTAATTGGGACGCCAAGGCATCAAAAGGGATTCCTAAACACTTGAATATGACTTATTGACATAATATTGTTTTGAATTATATTTGTTTATATAAAGAATTATTTGAAAATCTATGAATTTTGATTTTTTTTCTAATAATATTATTATATTTTCATCATTTATAATTCGATTGATCAATAATTAAAACTATTGATTATTGATTGATTTAAGAAAATGAAATACTAAAAATTAATTGGTAATGAAATAAGAATAAGTTAAATATGAATTTGAAAATTTAATTTCGAGTGGTTTTGTAAATATTGTTTTGCAAATGGTTTGGAATAATATATATATACTTTAAAAGTTGTTTCATATAGAAATTGTTTTCAAATGAATTTAAGAACTAAGTGTATACCACCCTCTTGTCTATAGAAATGATTTCGGTGATGAGTGCACGCATCATCGACGTTTATTTTCGAGAATCTATGTGGGGGAGACCACGTAGAAATTTTTATTCTTTGTTATGAGAAACTTAATTTCATTTAAATCTTTAAATTATGGTTTGAGATAAAAGTACTATGTTCATATTATTTCTAAGTTGTTTTGAATTTGACCTGAAGTTGAATTCTTAAATTTTTGAATAATTAATAATTTTCATTTTATGAAAGGAATCAAAACTTGAAAATCTAGAAATTTTTGAATCGTATAATAGGAAAATGATCCTGAGGGAAATGGAAATTAATGTTGAAACTCTTAGAAATATGAAATAGTGAATCTGAACCAAATGTAAACCATTGAACTTGTGCAAAATTCTATCCTTTTATTTGGCATATATAACTTACAAATTATATAAGAAGTTGAAATGTTATAAGAATGAGCAATTAGATAATATACAAGTATTGGTATAGATAACGAACGGTGAAATTTAACTGATGATTTATAATTATGAATGAAACTTAAGTATGAAATAAACGATATATATACCCAGTTATGTTAAAATTTAATTTAACTAAGTAAGACAAATAAACTGAATCAACGAACTAAGCCAATTTAGTGAATTGTTGGATATGAATTATATGTATTGATGAAGATGGTTGAATGTTTGACGATTTATGATAGTCGATATTTTTCAAGATTGGATAAATGTTTAAGTAGTTTATGAAAATTTAAGTGGATTGGTTTATAATTTATAAATTTAACGATGGTTAAACGAATGAATTAAATTTAATTAAAAACGAGTTCGTCGCGTAGCGGCTGTTCGTAATTTTCTGAATTAAAGTTTAAATGAATATATAGAATCCAAAATAAGTCGGAACTCTTTGAAACAAGAATCTTCTGGATCTATTGGATTATAGTTTTCTGATGAAAGAGAAAATTTTAAAATTGAACTTGTAAATTTCAAGATATGTGTGAACCAAATTTTCGAAAAAATCGCGGTAGCGTATTTCACGATTTGAACTATAATATTAATAGAATATATGTTTTGAAATATGGAATTTGAGAGATTATATGATTATATGTAAAAATCGACAACTTTCTTACTGTGCCTTTCCGAGGACGAAAAGTTTTAAGTGGGGGAGAGGGTAACATCCCGAGTTTTGCGATAATTTAAAATATTAAATTTTTATGTGATTTTGAACAATTTTTTTTAAATACTATGATTTGTGTCATATATTGTTAAGATATGAACTTAATTTGACTTGATAAATAATGAAATTGGATTCACGATAAACGATTGTTGATTTATTAGTTTTATGATTTTTAGTTTATTTTAGTTGAATAAAAATTATAAACCGTTGAATTTAATATAAAGGTCAATAAGTGAAAAATATATATTTGGATATGTCAATGAATTGGTCAAAATTGTCATTTTGCAAACGAGATCAGAACTTGATGAAATTAATTTTATACGATCCAGAATTGTAAATTATTGTAATTTCTAAAATTTCGGCATCAACGGAATTATAGTTTGATCATAAGAAATTGAAACGCGTAGAAACTTACATGTACAATTCAAATAAATAATCACGTTTTAGAATAAACTACTACGGACTTTGGAATTGGGCTTTGAAATCTATTCCATTGCGTTGAAAAGGCGTCAAAACAATTGCTAGGCAGTAAGCGAGCCTGATTTGAAGTCCGTCCGAATTTTGGATTATATATCACGCTTATCGAGAAATAATATTATTTTAATCGTTCTGAAACCCTAATCTATGGCTGTCGCCGTCTTATTCTTCGAAGGCCGAAATCATTCTAATCTTCCTTATTCAATTTCTTTCAATCCAAACAATAATTTCGAGTGATTTCAAAAGAAAATATCAAGCCCTTGACGAGATCTAGATATCCATACGGTTGGTTGTGGAGTCTGGTTTCTTAAATCATCGGAAATTGAGCTCAAAGGCAGTGCGGGTTAGGGACATTTCAAGGCGAATGGGGTCACTATAAATGATGTCGTGGTGGGACCAGGCACGGCTTGATGAGGTGGTTCCCATGGTGGTTCCCATGGTGTCTCCCGATCGTGGTCCGATGATATGATGAAGGAATGGTAATCGAAGAATTTGGAACGATGATGGGTTTAGACATTTGTGATTCTCTGGAGCGAAACGGGTGAAGATGGGAAAAAGATGCTGATGTGTCATGTTGGTACTGGGTAAGAAATATTATTTATTTTGTTTTAATTTAAAATTTTCAAATAGTAAAACGCGTATAACTTTTCCACACGAACTCAGTTTGACGCGCGGTTGGATCCGTTGGGATCATATTGAAATTCTGAACAACATGGAGCGGTCCTGGACTAATTCTGAGAGCGTTGATTTTTGGGATAAAATTTGGACCCCAGTCTCGTTAGAAACCAAAGGTGAGTGATTAAACTCACTCACACCTAATTAAAATAATCTAATATTAGTTAAATTAAAATCATGTTATGAGATGGTTGCATTGATTGATATTTGGTCGTTTAAATTGCATATTTATATTTATTTGCATCGATTGTGTAGTTTAATTCGACTGTTATGTTTAACTGCCAGTTTAAAATCTGACATCTAATCATTAATAAATTTATATGATATTGGACTGTTTGTATGTATTGATGTGACGTATGATTTGGATTTGATATATTCGACATATTGATGTTATTTGTGTTAATTTATCCTTTATTCATCTTGATTTTGATAGGACCATTGTTTATGCTGATTAATCCCAACCATTTACCTTAGATGTTACGGCATCAAATAAACTCGGGATTAATCATTAAAATGAATTAAGAACGTTGGTTGAAATGATAAATACCTGTGATCCTGATTTGGATTGAAATGATATATATCCTTTCCCAAAATACTAAAATTTATTTCTAAGTATTACTTGGCCATAGGATAGGAAATTATATACGGACAACGGATGGTTAAATAAAAACTGTTCTTAACCTTGAATTTTGGAGTATTGTTGTAAAGACAAAATAAATGATTTTCTTAAATTTGAACTTTGAGCTTTGAAATTTTTAATTTTTAATTTTAAGGAATTCATAATTGTGAATAATTGAAGTTGAAACTGAATTGAATATAAAATATAAATTTATCGAAGTTGAATTGTTTGTCCATCTTTGATATTTACTTTATATTAACTTGATTTATAGTAATAATTAAACTGTGAACTCGAGATTTTCTATAAATAAAAATTCAAAGTGAGAATTATAATTGAAATCCAGTTATTTGAATCAAATTATTAAATCGAGTTGTTTGAAATCGAACCGTTGATTGAATTGAAATATGAATGGGAAGTCAAATCCTTTTGAATTAAGATATCGAAATTTAGTCGATTGATTTGAAGCTGAAATATGATTTCCAGTTTCGTTAAATTTTGAAGAAACGATTCTAATTCCAACTATAATATTTTAAACCATTTTATAAACTATTTTGATAATAATTATTTTTCTTTATGAACTGTTTACCTTATAACTATTTTATATTTATTAATTATTTTAATTAAACCATTTTTAATAATTAAATATTTATTTTATAAACTATTTTATATTTTAACTATAGATTTTTCTAAATCTGAAAATTCTACTTTAAATACAAATTATTTATTTTCAAACTATTTAAATTATATATCTAAACTATTTTTTAAAAAAAAATAACTATTTTAATATTCAAATTATTTTAAAGTTGGAATTGTTTCAAGATTTTAAATTAGTTTAAATGTAGATTTTATGATGAATATTATTCTCTCTTGAATATTAAAATGATTTTTATGAACATCTGATATTTTGATATGAAATACGAAACCCTTTGAAATGTAAAAGAACCGACCGGTGTGAAAAATGTAAATGATTAGTGATTTAAGAGACCGAGATCGGATATGGTGATACTCTCTGCCAATACCAAAAACCACTTTAACAACTGTGTACGCGGTGGAGTTCCAGAATGAAGTAGGATAGATTTGAAGGCGATTACTGGATTTGAAGAAAGAGAACGATAATGAATAGCCTTGACCTTATGGTCATAATTAAAATGACCAAAATAGGAGCCATACCCAGGTTAATGTGAGCTAGCTCCTCTTAGAAGACATGCTTCTTCGATACTTTATATATATTACTTTGTGATTGATTGGCGTCTTTGATTTTTGGGAGTATAGCCTTGGGTGGGCGATAGTCACGGCTATGCGTTACCACCGGCCTGGGTATGTAATCCGTTAGAATCCTACTAATGGGTATTTCCTCGATGCCGTGTCATATTTATCCTGATCAAGCCTCCTGCGATTTTGAGTTAACCTTGTCGTATCATGGCGCATTCCTATCCATCGACTTTCGGGTGTGTTATATGCAAACTGTATGACAACGGTATAAATGGTATAAGGATAATAATGGTAATCCTGCTTACACTGTTTTAATATTTCATATTTAATCATAGACACTATTATAATATCGTATTATATTACATAGTATCTAGTTTGATGGATCCTTAAGAGATGGAATTTCCCGTAACATCTCTTAAGTTATTGCACTCCTATTATTACATGAAATTTGAGTTAACTAATATGAGAATATTTTAGTTCCGATCCAAGTATATTTTTTATTTTCATTTGTGCTTGGGTCAGCCTGAATTTTTCAGTTATTGAAGATACCATTATAGAGATGAAGATGGAGCTCAACAGACGTATTTATTATAATTTATTCCGCTGCAAATATTGGTATGTTTATGATGGTTAACTCTGATAATATATTCAAATGTATGTTTTTAATGGATTCATGAACCGTTATTTATTTGTTATATTTTGTCCTTCCCCTGTGAGATCCTGTATTTTCTTTTCTTCTTTCTTCCTTTCTCTTTTATAAATCTAACTGTATTTTTGTTCTATTTAAGTCGACATTGAGGATTATTATCGATTTGAACAGTTAAAAATCTCAGATGTTAGGCTGGCACTTTGGTTCTCTAGTTCTCAAATTTTGGCATTTTGGTCTTCCGTCTTTTGGATATAGCTTAATAGTTATCTAGCTTTTGGATATTGGTTTTCCGCTTTTTGGTTATCTGATCATAGATGGTTAAGTCGTCTTATCCACTTACGCAATTAGGACTTGACCCACAGGCATGTTTATTACATGACGATCCCCTTCGTACTTAACGAGATTCAATAAACTTGAAATAAAAACGCTACATCGGTCCACCCATCTACAGGGTTAGGACTTAACTCCTGTGCATGCTCTCTTCCCGATGATAAACCGTTAGGCTTTCATTTGGCTTCATTAAAAACTTATTTTTTTCGAAACTTTAATAAAATTTCTTCACTCATCTGGTCTTGTGCTTATGAAATATTAAATCAAATATTGGAATTTCAAACTTTAAGGACTTAATGAGTAGGGACTTTGCTCATTAAGTATAAATATCTATTCCCCAAGTATGGACTATGCTTGGGAAGGGATGGGTCGTCCTGTCAGGACTTGGCAATGCCGCTTTGCCTAGGTTCGGGTAAAGACTTTACTCGACTGGCTTCGGGTTGCCCTGTCACGACTTAGCAGGGCAACTCATCTAGTTTTTCAGTTGGATTCAGATTGTCTTGTCAGGACTTGGCAAGATCGCTCGGTCTCGGCTCAAGTATGGACAATACTCGATGGGTTGTGGGCTATTTTGTCAGGACTTGGTAAAGCAATTATTTTATTTTTTTGCAGGTATGGATTATACATGCTCAGGTTAGGCCTGATGAAGCTGTGGATTTCAGATTTCTTCTGTTTTTTGGATATCGGATTTCTCAGATTTAGATCTTGGATATTGTCTTTCTCTGGTAATATGATCCGAAATGATTGTTGGATTTGTATTAGTCTTCGAATTATGATTCTCGGTTAATACGATCCAATGTAATCGTGGTTTTGGGGATATCTAGCTTTCGGTTATTGGATTTCTATTAGGACTTCTCCTGGATCGCGATTTCTTGCTTCATAGATTTCTGGATCATACAAAACATGTCTTGAATAGGAAGACATGTTTTTGAGGACAAGTGTTGACCCGCCTTTTTACAAGGTAGTCACACTTTGGAATTATGGGTACTGGAGTGCTCAAGACTAGAGAACGGACTCGGAAAAGTTTGGAGCAATTTGGACGAAGTAGCGTAATTCTCGGAAAACTCAGGAATTTGACTAAATGTTTCGATATCGGCACGTATCCCCGAAACTCTCCCACATCGGTACAGCTCACGGTTGTTCAGGAATTGGCAAAAATTTTATAAGTATATTGGGATTTGTATTGGTAACCGTATCCCAAGATCAGTATTTTAGGATAATGCAGGATTGGTTTTGTCCTACTTCTTGAGGATTGGTATTTATGGTTGGCATAAGATTCTGTATCCCGGTTTTGGCCTAGGAAATTCATATCCCCCAACTCATGTACAAATACAGATAAGGCTTCGGGGATAGGTGTTCCCCTCTTCCATTTTGGAATCGGCATTTCTACTTCAACTCTCCAAGATCGGCTCTTATGTTTCGTATTCCCCTAATATAATGAAGGATTTGGTTTGGAATCAAGGAGCTTCAAAGTGAAGCACGGGATTTGGTTATGTACCCAGGATTCGGTACTGATTTCGGGTATAATTTTTGTGGACTTCGGCCCATGGCCCCCAACACCAACAAATACCCCCTTGCTGGGTATTTTCTAGTATCCTTTGGTTGCTCATTTTCTAAACTTAGAATTTAAGGACTTGGAGCATTTTAATGGCTTCGTACATGGCTTCTTCCTCTTTTGAAACTTCTTTGGACTTATGAACTTTCACTCGGCATTTGGGTTGTGGTTCTGTACTCCCTTCAACTCTCTTGGACATTAAAGATTTTTTTGGACATTTGGACTATTGAATGGAAAATGCACTTGTTTTGGCAAGGACATTGTCATTGCTAAAAACATAACTCTGTAAGCAAAAGAATTGGAGGACCATACTTGTAACTATTGGCGTACGCAGAAATTATAATCTATGGGGGCGGAACTTTATGTAAAAGAGAAAGAAAAAAAAAAGATAACAAAAAATATTTTCATTAAAAAAAACACATCTTTGATTCGCAAAAATCATATATTGATATTCAACTTAAGGATGACAAAATTATACATCAAACGTTCACAAACAAACCCTTTAGGTTTCATATTTTGAAATTTTTGAATAATATCATCAATTTCAATGGTTTTTGAATAATATCACCAATGTCCACGCAAAGGCAATCCTTGATGTAGGAGAAATCTAATGCAATCAATTGAAGCAATCAAATAATACTGTAACCAACTTTCATTTGATTGGTCTGATTATACAAAGCCACCTCAACGTGTTGCTTGTGCTTCATCAAATCACTGGTGGCTTTCACACAATTATCGTGAGTACTAAAATGCATTCCAACGTGCATATCAAATCTTTCTTTCTTTTTCCAATTTCGAATTCCTTCGCCAACAAAAGAATATCACCACTTTGACCTCCATGATCGGGCTTGAACAAATAGCAATACAAACAAAAGGTTGCATCTTTATTTATGCTATACTCTAACCAAGTTGAATGGTTATTAAACCATGAATCAATAAATCTGCGCATTTTGTTTCCCATTTGACGCTGTGGAAATTCTTTCTTTTTTGGTTGACAAGGCCCTTTTTGCAAATAGAACCAACAGACTTTCTCTTTTCATTAGCATTATAACGATAGATGTTTATTCTTAGCCCGGGATCCGATGGATACTCTTCTAGATCATCAAACATTTAAGGAAGTGATAAAGAAATGGGAGGTTTATGTATAGGTGGAAGGCTATTTGAGCTTGATCTGGTTTCTTTCAGCTTTGTGAAATAGTTCAACATATTATTTTTCATATTATTTAATGGATTCCTAGAAACTAATCAAACGACAAACAACAAGATCAAATTATGCTAACGTATGTGAAAGCATAAAACATATGATATTCTTAACTAGTGAATTCATTGAATGAGTTCAAATTTAGAAGAAGAAAAAAATCAAATTTTCAGCAACTATCATGATAATAACATTGTCATTTTCACCATAAATGATGTTTGAAAAAAAACAAATTCATAATAATTGACTACTAACGAAAACAATATATAAATTTCATTAGGATATTAAATTAAAATTGGAAATTACCATTGCTTACTGTTTGATTGTGGAGAATCAAAATCCAAATGGAACTGGAGAGCTGCTTAATTGTTAAATCGAAAAAGGCTTGTTGTTGAATTGCCCTGGATGCTGGAGTTTGAAGAGAAAGGGGCTCTGCCATTTGCGTTCTGTTCTGTTGAAGCTGAGAAGAATACGTTTCTTTTTTTATTACGGAAAGAATGCAGCCTTCGGAGAAAATATCCCATTTGCTATATTTGAATAGTCAGCCTAGTGGGTATTTTAAAAAAAAAGCATTCAGTGGGGGCGGTGGCCCCTACTCGGCCTTAAATAAATCCGCCACTGCTTGTAATCATACATTATAAACATACGAAGTGGATGTAGGCACATTTGTCGAACCACTATAAATCTATGATGTTATTTACTTTTCAGTATTTTGCGTCTAGAATATTTGGAAATTGGGTGTTAGCATGAGAGGACCAATTTTCCTCGTCAACATACTGTTAGTTTGGAGTATTCACCATTACAATTATGCAACAAAAATGTGTAATTAAACCAACAACTAATATTGGATAATTTAGTACTAATATTCATACGCCATCTTCGCTAGTGGTGTGACATTTTAGTTTTTATTACTTAAAATCTTTTGGTGAAATATAATTTTCATTCAATTGCCTTATCGATATTTTTTTGTTTGATCTTAGTTATGTTAACCAACTTAAAACTATCAAGTGAATCATTTAATGATTATCCAATGACTTCAATACGTAACCCCGTAGTGCCGTCGGTATCATGAGTAATAGGTCATCCAATATCTATCAGTATGTAACCTTTTTGTAGTAACCCGGAAATCCGAGCCAATTTAAATTTTCTATTTTGGCAATTTTAATGAATTTTGAATATTTAAAATGAATTATTTTAAATAATAACGACTAGAAATTTATTTTGAATAGAATTGGAATGTACATATTTATTTGAATCAACGTTAGAATATAAATATTTAATTTTAATTTTAAAAGGAATTGTAAATGGCGCAGTAGTTCGAAAATTCGATTTCAAATTTCAAATGAATGTACAGAATTCAAAATAAACCGGATTTTAGCGAAACCAAAAATATTAGAATCTATTTGAAAATATCTTTCCATTGAATCTGAAAAATTGAAATTTCATAGTGGGAATAAAAAGTTATGCCCAATTGAAGTTTCAGAATAGTCGCTATGGAATTTTGGCCCTTAAAAATGCAAATTTTGCAAACGACCTCGGTTTTCGACAAAACCACTTTTGTTGGATCCGAGGTGTCAAATTATTGCTAGATTTCAAAATTCATAATTTTCTGAATTAATATGTGAGCGTGGCGAAGTCAAACGTGTTTTAACAGTTTCTGTCAATTTCGATCGACTAGAAATTGGCCATTTTTCAAACGGTCTCAGAATTTGATGAAATTAGTTTTGTTAGGTCCATATCGTCAATACGACACTAGAAACAATTTTTCGGGAATTTTTAGAGGTCGTATGTGGCCCCGGTAAATTGAAATGTACGTCTAAATTAAATATATATTGATTTATATTGTATTTTGAATAAAAAATGATCGTAACAATCAAAATGGCTTGCGAGACATATCCCATTGTGTTCGGAATGTGGGTAATTAGCTAGGGGCAATAATCGTTGGGTTCGATTTGGGGTTCGAGGGAAGACGTGACTATTTGAAAGATTAATTAATAAATATAAAATAAAAATATATAAAATCCCATATCCTCCCCCCACGTTCTCTCCCTCAGGTCAAACAAGAAAATAGAAAAAGAATTACTAAGGAAATGGATCTCGATTCCGGTCGTCTCTCTCCCCTATCGCCAACGCCTCACCACCGCACCTTCCACCAGCACGTCGGCGCACCCCAGACCCTGCCTCCTCCCTCTCTCCTCCTTCCCCCTTCTCCAACTCGAGAACCGCGCGCCCCAGCCAGCACAACCCCCCCCCTCAGACGCCATCGCTGCCTCCTACACCCTTCCCCGACCTTCCAGACCTCCGCCATCGATCAATGTTGACCTGCGCAGGGTGAGATGCTGTCGAGCACGGGTTTGAGCCTCCTGGGGTGAAAACGACAAAAGATAGGTAATTTCTTTATGCGATTTATCTATTTACAGTATACCCTATATTAAAAATATCTGAATTTTTTAATTTATAACATGAATAGAAAAAAAAGAAATGTAAATAGCGTTGTATAAAGATATAATTATAATTTAGAAAAGGTATGATTTTTATTGTATGAACATCAAAATATAAAGTTGTGATTTTTATAATAGTATAGATTAGATTTTTATTCGCTAAAAGATAAAAAAATTATAAATAAGAAAGATTGAATTTTTATAACGAAGTGAAGATTTGATTTTTCATAAATTAAAGCTTTAATTTTTGAAATATGAAAAGCTATGATTTTGAATTATGAGATTTTTAGATATATAATCATCTTAATAAAAAAAATGTGATTTTTGTTGTGAACAGCGTGAAATGGTTGAGTTGGAATGTCGAGCGAATCTGAACCGTTCAGAATTAAAGAATGACGAAGTGGAACCCAAAGGTGAGAACTTCTCACTTTTATTTTATTTTCTAGTTAAAATATATACTAGGATGCAGACGGTGTTTAGCAGTACCCGACACCCGTTGTCCACAGACCATGGATGACTTGTTTGTTTGATTGATGTGTTGTGAAAAATGATTATGTGTAGTGGAATGAAATAAATTATTTTATGGTTAAAAATATAATTTTTAACATGTATGTAAAATAAATAGTTGTAAACAAATCGGATGATTTGTTTATGTACACACATTTGACTGATATAGATTGGGACGATAAATTTTACATATCGCCCAACTGCACAAATAAAACCTGTGTTTGATTGTTTAAAAACCCAACACGGGTATTGGGATGAAATTGGCCATACACTAGTCCCAATAATTAGCTGTATGTCGATCGATTGATTGACAGGCTGTTATAAGCATTAAATATTTATATTTAATGCTTATGCAGTTGTGTGGTGCACTCTTGATGGTGGTTGATGATTTATCGTTGCTATTATATACATGTGTTGTAGGGAACCCATATAATTAACATTATATGGTAATTGATTGGGCCTCGTTCCAATTTGGAAAATAAGGAATATTATAAAAGAAAATTCATGTGTTGAATAGAATAAAAATTCATGTGTTGAATAGAATAAAAATTCATGTGTTGAATAGAATAAAAGTTCATGTGTTGAATAAAATAAATATTCATGTGTTGAATAAAAGTTTAAAATTCATGTGTTGAATAAAATAAATATTCATGTGTTGAATTAAAGTATAAATTCATGTATTGAAAAAAATAAATATTCATGTGTTGAATAAAAGTAGAAAATTCATGTTTTGAATAAAATAAATATTCATGCGTTGAATAAAGTATAAACTCATGTGTTGAAAAAAAAAATCATGTGTTGAATAAAAATATATATTCATGTGTTGAAGAAAATATTCATCTGTTGAATAAAATAACGAAGTTATTGAAATTTATAAAGCCGTGTTGGTTAGATATGCGCCTTTTTTTTACGCAAACGATATTTATATCGATTATATTCGTTTTTATAATGATTATAGAAAAGGAATTGATTTCAAAATATAATATTTTGAAAATATTATCATTTGTATATCGATGATGTGGAATATTCAATTTTGATTCGAAATTGAATATGAAGTTGAAATCGTTTCGGAAACGAATTTAAAACGATTTATAAAATACGTTTTAAAAGGAAATCGACGAAATATATATAATATATATTATATATATTAAATGGCCTGAATAGAACGCGCCGCGCCGCGGAAGATCGCGAATTTCAAACATTGACTTCGAATGGATATTACGGGAGATCCGACCGTCGGATTCTCCTAAAACCGGGACCGTTGGGTTCGTATCGAAAAGAGCTTACTAACAAATATTAGAAATTAGAAATATAACAGTTGGATTTGGAATTATGTCCAAATCAAATTTGGAAAAGGTCGTTGTAAGTGCAGTTCGATGGCCGTTGATGGAAATCGACGGTACGGGCTTGGATAAAATTATTAAAAATAGTAATAATTTGTGTAAAATCATAAGAAATGATTTGGAAAGAATCAGGATGAAAAATTCCATATTTGAAAAGATAAAAATAGATTTTTATCGAAATGAACTAGTTTTGAACTAGAATTATAATCCCATTTATTTTTAAAATAAATAAAGTGGATTTGAAATGGTTTTGAAAATAACCAGAATTTCCAATATATAAAGTTGAAATGGATTTGAATCGAAATTGTCTTTGGAATATTTCGATGTTGGATTTCGTGATTATGCAGATATTGTTATGGGAATTTGAAAGATATATTTATATCATTATTTCCAATACGATATTTGTTGGTCGTAGAATTTGATATTGAATATAAGTCGATATATTTTTAATTCAGAGCCTTGTATTTAATATCAAATGGGATTTGGGTTTGTCGTGAATGGTGTCTTCATTAACAATGTTCTTAAACCCAGTTGAGAAAAAGATTAAATCTTTTTATTTAGATTTAATGAAGTATACCAATTAAATGATATTTAAATGGAATTGAATTTGGATTGATTTTTGGGTTTATCATGAACTGTGTTTTAAATGACATTGGTTCTTTAACCCAGTTAAAGACAGGATATGGTTTCCCAAGTTAAACAATCATTAATAAGATTTTTGGGAAGATTAAAACCAAGTGGAGTTTTAATGAATCTTTAATTAGATTGAGATGATCGAGAATGGAGTATCACCAGTTTTGCTCCAGGCGATAGTTAAATCTTTAATTAGATTTGAACGTGAAATGCTAATTGAATTTACCGATAACACCGTGGTGTTAGATATGAAGTATTACCAGTTTTACTTCATGGGATGAATAGGTTGGGGTTGGGAAATTTAACAATTGATTACTTCGGTAAGGTTCGTTAACCCCGACTAGTTTGGATAAACCATAATTTGGTTTGAATTGATATTCAAAAGAAGATTAAAGAATAAATTTTAAAGAATTTATCTTTGATAAAATTAATGGGAACCTTTCCCTAATAATGTGAATATTTGAATAAAAGAATATTCTGAATTGGAATGAGGCGTATGTTGTGTTTGTGTAACACTCGTTTATAAAATACGCGAGTTATTCGGAAAGACCGGGTTTATCCCATTCTGAATAACTGATACAACGATTAGTCGAATATGAAGATGGTGGTTGAAGACCAGAGGTCTTCACGTCGTTTGGATAATTACTGATGATCTTGATTGGGTCGTACACCCAAGAGGAGAGAATCAGTTAGTGATCGTCCAAACGTACTTGGAGATCGATGGATATGCGAGGTATAAGGTGCCTCCGGCTTCGTTCAGACCCAGAACGGACTTGTAAATGGACTGTGTGTCTGACATTGGATATCATTCTATGTGATTGATGGATATCGGTTGCATGGAGTGGTCTGCCTGTGTGGCATGCTAAGATGCAAATGATCAAAGCTTCTGTTGAAAAGCAGAGCCTTGTGGTTGATGATCAAAGCACAGCCAGTGTGGCATAGCTTTGTGTAGCGTTAATTCGCGAGCCTCACACCTCGGTTGTGAACCAGAAATGGGAGAAGGACCTCGGGGAGAACATGCGTTTCCTTCTAGCTAGAAGTGGCGTCAGTGGTTTGACACGCCCTAACGAGTTTGACTTATGTGGTTATTGGGTTGCGAGGCGCTTCAGATATATCGGTGACTTTATGGAGCCGATGAAATCATTGGACTCATTGACACTCCATAGGTTGGGGAAACGCAGTGTTCAGGCATTTTAATCTACATCGGTGGATCGACCCTGACGATCCAAGGCTTGTCTGCGCACTTGCCTGAGACACGGACTAGAGCGTCTCGAATATGGTAAGGACGATCCCTTGCCTTGGTTCACAGATGGAAATTCAACTTCCAATACGTGACATTTGCGGTTTTGATTGTAGAGCCTAGTATTGGCAACATGATATATGGTACCCATGCCGTCTATGATTAATACTTATGATTGAAATTGTTTTGACACTATACACTTATAGTAATAATAAAAGATGAAATTTAGCGTATCAAGCATTCTTTGGCTATTATAAGGTAAAACCCTATCCTCCGGCTTGTGTTGCATTGTGTGATGGGACCTGGGTCTTATAATAGCTTCATTGTTCTTTATTTAGCATTGCACTGTTGTTTTATGCACTGGTATTCTTGGGAGGAAACCCGTTCCGTGTTATACGGCGTGGTCCCTTGATTTACCTTACTTTAAAACCAAGATAATAATTGTTTTAGTTCTCACACCAGTCACATGACTGACCTGGAGTTTATTGTTTTAACCTAAACTCTGGGTGCCCTTATTTTGACCCGAGCAGCTAGTAGTTTTGGTTTTGCAGATTTATATTCACAGGATCCTGGTTTACAGCTGAAGCGGTATTCGGAAAGCTCTGTATTCGTGTATCTGTTTTAAGTTGTGCTTTGTATTGTTTTTCAGCTGCGATGTATTTAAATGTAATTTAAATCTCTGATATTTTATATGTAATATTTATTCATACTCTGTATATTCTTCTATTCTGTGTAACAACCCGAAAATCTGGGCCAGTTTAAAATTCTTATTTTGGCAATTTTAGCGAATTTTGATTATTTAAAATGAATTATTTTAAATAATATCGACGAGAAATTTATTTTGAATATAATTCGAACGTATATATTCGTTTGAATCGACGTTAGAATATAAATATTTATTTATATTCATAAATAGAATTGAAAATGGCGCGGTAGTTCGATAATTCGATTTCAAACTTCAAATGAACATACCGGGTGCAAAATAAACCGGATTTTAGTGAAACCAAAAATAATGGAATCTAATTGAGAATATCTTTCCAACGAATCCAGGAAATCGAAATTTCATAGCGGGAATCGAAAGATATGTCCAGTTGAAAATTCTGAATAGTCGCTATGGAATTTAGGCCCTTAAAAATAGTCATTTTGCAAACGACCTCGGATTTCGACGAAACCACTTTTGTTGGATCCGTGATGTCAAGTTATTATTAGATTCCAATTTTCATAATTTTTCGAATCAATATGTGAGCGTGGCAAGGGAAAACGCATTTGACCAGTTTCAGTTGATTTTAATCGACTGGAAAATGGCCATTTTTCAAACGATCTCGGAATTCGAAGAAACTAGTTTTGTTAGGACCGTATCGTCAATACGAAGCTAGAAAATATTTTTCGGGAATTTTTCTAGTTAGTATGTGACCCCGGTAAATTGAAATGCGCGTTCAAATTCAATATATAGAGTTATATGTTGATTTTAACGAAAACTGATCGAAACAGTCGAATCGGCTTATGGTACATATCCCATTGTGTTCGGAATGGGGGTGAAACGCTACGGTACATATCCACCATCCACCGATGACCCTCTGCCTCCCATTCTGCGATCCCCCATCCTCCCCTTCCTCCTGCTGCGTCGCGTCCTCTCTTCCCTTCTAAAAAAAAAAAAAACCCTGAGCCCAAGTCAGTTGCTCCAACCACCAGTAGTCCACCGTGAGCAGGCAAGCCTCCTTCGATTCTCTAGCTCGAGATCGACCTAGGACAGTGAGTCATTTAATTTATTTTGTTTAATTTAGTTCTTTTATGTATTTTATTGTTTTAAATAATTGATTTTTATTTTATAAACAGCATTGATGGAGAAAGGTTTGATTTTATTTTTAAAAGAAAACTTCCATTTTCATCATATGTGAAGTAAGAAGAAAGAATAAATTTTTAACAAAGATTGAATTTTTATAATGTTAAAGGCGGAATTTTTATAATATTAAAGACGAGATTTTTATATATTGAATAGCGAAGTAAAAATTCGATTTTTATATATTGAATAGCGAAATAAAAATTGGATTTTTATATATTGAATAGCGAAGTAAAAATTCGATTTTTATATATTGAATAGTATAGTAAAAATTCGATTTTTATATATTGAATAACATAGTAAAAATTCGATTTTTATATATTGAATAGCGAAGTAAAAATTCGATTTTTATATATTGAATAATAAAGTAAAAATTCGATTTTTATATATGGAATAGCATAGTAAAAATTCAATTTTTATATATTGAATAGCGAAGTAAAAATTCGATTGTTATATATTGAGTAGCGGTATAAAAATGTGATTTTTATATATGTAGAGAATACGGGCAAAGAAAGTGGCAAAAGGCAAGAACGGCGAAGATTTCTACCTAAGAAGAGTCGTGGCGTTGGATTAGCAATTCTGTGAGAATTTCTCACTCTTTGATTTAATTTTCTAGTTATATATATATACTAGGATGCAGACGGTGTTTAGTAGCACCCGACACCCGTCGTCCACAGACCATGGATGGCTTGTTTGTTTGTTTGTTTGATTTTGACGTATAGTTGATTGTGTGATGTGATGTGAAATGAAAATAAAATATTTATATAGTTAAAAATATTTTATAGTTGAAAATGGAATTTTTAACGTGTATATGAAGTGAAATAAATAAAAATAAACAGATCGGAAGATTTGTTTATATACACACATTTGACTGATATTGATTGGGACGATAAATTTTACACATCGCCCAACGGCACAAATAAAATTTGTATTTGATTGTTTGAAACCCCACACGGGTATTGGTATGATATTTGACGTACACTAATCCCGATTGTTTAGTTGTATGTCGATCGATCGATTGATAGACTGTTATAAGCGTTGAATATTTATATTTGATGCTTATACAGTGTAGAATGCACTTTGGATGATGGTTGATTATTCATCGTTGTTGATATATACATGTGTTGTAGAAAATCCATATAATTAACATTATATGGTAATTGATTGGGCCTCATTCCAGTTTCGAAAAAGAAATATTTGAGATAGAAATATTTGAAATAGAATATTTGAAAATTAGAAATATTTGAAAAAGAAATATTTGAAATAGAATATTTGAAAATCGAAATATATGAAGCCGCGTTGATAGATTGACGCCATTTTAACGTGAACGATATTTATAACGATTTTATTCAAATTGAAGTGAATATTAAAGTGAATTGAAATTCGAATCTAATTGAATTGATTTGAAATTCGAAATAAACTGAAATGGTTCGAAATTCGAATAGAATTGAAATAGAATTGAAATCGTTTTGAAATGAATTCGAATAGAATTGAAATAGAATTGAAATCGTTTTGAAATGAATTCGAATTGAAATTGAATTGAAAACGAACTAAAATTGAATTAGAAATCAATTTGAATTGAAATCGATTTGAAATGAATTTAAAACGAATTTATATTGGAATATTCAATTTTGATTTGAAATTGAATATGAAGTTGAAACCGTTTTGAAAACGAATTTAAAACGATTTATAAAGCATGTTTTGAATTGAAATCGACGAAGTATATAACATATATATTATATATATAATATAGTGGCCTGAATAGAACGCGCCGCGCCGCGGCAGTTCGCGAATTTAGACCATTGACTTTGAACGGATATTACGGGAGATCCGACCGTCGGATTCTCCTAAAACCGGAACCGTTGGGTACGTATCGAAAAGAGCTTTCTGATGAATATTAGAAATTAGGAATCTAACGGTTGGATTTGGAATTATGTCCAAATCAAATTTGAAAAAGGTCGCTATAAGTGCAGTTCGATGGCCATTGATGGAAATCGACTGTACGGGCCTTGATAAAATCATTAAAAATATCAATAATTTGTGTAAAATCATAAGAAATGATTTGGGAAGAATTGGGATGAAAAAATCCATATTTGAAAAGATAAAAATAGATTTCTATCGAAATGAACTAGTTTTGAACTAGAATTAAAATTCTATTTGTTTTTAAATAAATAAATTGAATTTGAAAAGGGTTTTAAAAATAACCAGAATTTCCAATGATTGCATTGGAGTGGAATTGAATCGAAATTGTCTTCGGAATATTTCGATGCTGGAATTCGTGATTATACAGATGTTGTTATGGAAATTTGAAAGATATATATTTATATCGTTATTTCCAATACGACATTTGTTAATCGTAGAATTTGATATTGAATATAAGCCGATATATTTTCTATTCAGAGCCTTGTATTGAATATCAAATGTGATTTGGGTTTGTCGTGAATGGTGTCTTCATTAACACTGTTCTTGAACCCAGTTGAGAAAAGATTAAATCTTTTTTATTTAGATTTAATGAAGTGTACCGATTAAATAATATTTAATTGGAATTGAATTGATATTGATTTTTGGGTTTATCGTGGACAGTGTTTTAAATAACACTCGTTCTTTAACCCGATAATTAATGGAATGTGATTTTGGGTTTATCGTGAACTGTGTTTTAAATGACACTGATTCTTTAACCTAGTTAAAGATTAAAACTAAGTGGAGTTTTAATGAATCTTTAAATAGATTGAAAAGATCGAGAATGGAGTATCACCAGTTTTACTCCAAGCGATAGTTAAATCTTTAATTAGATTTGAACGTGAAATGGTAATTGAATTTACCGATAACACTGTGGTGTTAGATATGAAGTATTACCAGTTTTACTTCATGGGATGAATAGGTTGGGATTGGGAAATAAAATAAATGATTACTTCGGTGTGGTTCGCTAATCCCAACTAGTTTGAATTGATATTCAAAGGAGATTAAAGAATAAATTTAAAGAATTTATCTTGGATAAAATTAATGGGAACTTTTCCCAAAGTATAGGAATATTTGAATAAAAGAATATTCTGAACTGGAATGAGGCGTATGTTGTGTTTGTGTAACACTTTTATAATATATACGCGAGTTATTCAGAAAGACCGGGTTTATCCCATTCCGAATAACTGATTCGACGTGGTGTCGAAGATGAAGACGGTGGTCGAAGACCGGAGGTCTTCACATCGTTTGAGTGATTACTGATGATCTTGATTGGGCTGTACACCCAAGAAGATGGAAACAGTTGGTGATCGTCCAGACGTACTTGGAGATCGATGGATATGCGGGGTACTAGGTGCCTCTGGTTTCGTTCAGACCCAGAGCGAACTTGTAAATGGACTGTGTGTCTGACATTGGATTTTAGTTCGTGTGATTGATCTCTATTAAATATATATCTGTTTGGCGGCGGAGAATTTATTCTCTTGCTTAACGCCCTTCTCTGAGACGTACGAGCTCAGGGGTTATATATTGATGGATATCAAACGCATGGAGTGAATTGCCTGTGTGGCATGCCTAAGTGGCAATTGATCGAGGCTTCTGTTGAAAAGCAAAGTCTTGTGGTGATGATCAAAGCATAGCCTGTGTGGCACAGCTTTGTGTAACGTGAATTCGCGAGCCTCGCACCCCGGTTGTGAACCAAAAACGGGAGAGGACCTCAGGGAGGGCATGCGTTTCTTTCTAGCTAGGGTGGTGTCAGTGACCTACCAGCCCTGACATTTATATACTTTTCACCTGTGTGGTTGTTGCTGTTGCGAGGCGCCTC
This sequence comes from Allium sativum, assembly GCA_030737875.1. NCBI lineage: Eukaryota > Viridiplantae > Streptophyta > Magnoliopsida > Asparagales > Amaryllidaceae > Allium > Allium sativum. The sequence continues at coordinate 820,534,461 of CM060909.1, forward strand.
GGTTTGATCTGACGATCCGGGTCCGATGGAGTCATTCGTTGGCTCATTTACGCCCCAAAGGGCGGGGAAACGCAGTGTTCAGGCATTTTAATCCACATCGGTGGACCGGCCCTGTCGCCCCAAGGGTCACTCGAGCTCTGATCCTGAGGCTCGGGCTAGAGAGTCTCGAATCGGTTGAGGACTATCTTTTGCCTCGGTTCATAGATGGACACCCAATTTCCAAATACGTGACTTTGCGATTTTGATTGTATAACCTATATATGGCGACATAGTGGTATGGGGCATTCATGCCGCTTATGATTGATACTTATGATTTGAAGTTGTTTTATACACTATACACTTATAATAGTATCAAATGATTTCTTTTAAACGTATCAAGCATTCTTGGCTATTATAAGGTAAAAACCCTATCCCCGGCTTGCATTGCATTGTGTGATAAGACCTACGTCTTATAATAGCTTCATTTTTCTTTATTTAGCACTGCGTTGTTGTTTTATGCACTGGTATTCTTGGGAGGAAACCCGTTCCGTGTTATACGGCTGGTCCCTTGATTTACCTAACGATTTAAAATAAAGATTAATAACTGTTTTAGTTCTCACACCAGTCCCATGTCTGACCTGGATTTTATTGTTTTGACCTAAACTCTGGGTGCCCTTATTTTGACACGGGCAGCTAGTAGTTTTGGTTTTGCAGATTTATATTCACAGGATCCTGGTTTACATCTGGAATGATATCCGGAAAGCTTTGTATCCGTATATCTCTTCTAGTTGTGTATTGTATTATTTTTCGCTGCGATGTATTTAAATGTAATTTAAATCTCTGATATTTCTGTGTAATATTCATTTATACTCTGTATATTCTTGTAATCTGATGCATTGATGTAATATACAAGGAAATGTTCTCCCGTCTGCGTTCTTTTGTGGCTTGTTCTCGAACTATCCGCGCTTTCCTCACCGGGGAAGTTACAGGTTTTTGACATTCTGATGGAAATGTTGTAATGTACAATGAAATGTTCTTCTGTTTGTGTTCTGATTTGTCGTGTTCTCAAAACAATCAGGGGTTTCGAACGGTCTTGGTCGGTTGAGCGATCGATTCGGATCGAGCGAAATTCCTTGTTGTCACACTTTTGGTGCCTCAGTAGCCATGAGTAATACAACCTTCAATAATTATCAATATGTAACTCCTTAGTGTCCTCAATAGTCATGGGTAATACATCGCCCAATATTTTGAGAGCACTACATAATCTAGTCCCAATGGATATATCAATATCTTGATTATGAATATTTGAAGTAGTATATTTTACTTCATCGTCGTAAATTATTCATGGTTACATCACCTTTAACTATTATTAAAAAACATATCATTTATGATTTTTCTATTAAATATACTTTTGTTTAATTAATACGTATCATTATATCAAGTGTATAATATAAAGAAAATACCTTTTATTTTAAAGAAAATTGATTATAGAGTTAGATACATATAATAAATTACATAATTGCTTTTATGACATATCCTTAACCATGTCAATCTCCAACTTATACTTGAGATCAATTATGAAACCCCTATTTCTATATTTGAAATACATTAACCTAATTTATAAAGCTCTTAGATATAAAGTTTTTTTTTTTTTTTTTAGTATTTTTAAATCTAAACTGGACTTGAACCAGACTCTCCCATATTCTAATGCTGATAAATTATTTTTAGTGAAAGTAAGCGTGACGTCCTCAGAAAGTTTCAAAATGTAAACGACATCCAGTACAACTTTCAAATGCAAAGCGGGTCCCTATTTTGTCATGCTACGTGTTTTTGAAAGAAAAAAAGCGCTGGGGTGTGTGTGTATAATCGTAAATATTTACACAAGAAATCTGGAAAAAAAAAATACATCTCTGCATAAATACTGAATATATGCATACATGTATGCATATATTCGTCCAGTATTTATATTGAAAAATCTGGGTGAATATATGCATACAAGTATACATATATTCTGTATTATATGCCGAATTGTATGCATATAAAGATGAACCAATAATCATGGACTACGAATTATTGCAGAAATGTATGCATATATTATGTATAATTGCATACATTTATGCAACAAAGTTAAAAAGGATGAAGGCTTACAAAAATGTGCATACACATATTGCTGTTTCGGTTTTTTTAATGCATTTTTTTGTGGTTTTAATGCATGATTTTGATGACGATTAGTTGCTGTATTTAATTATGAATTTTCATATTATTATTTTTTTGATTTTTTTAATGATTTTTCAAAAAATAAAAGTGTAATTTATATCAAAATAACCCAGCGATGTGAGCCTAGTTTCAAAACTTATTAGGGAACTAAGACAAACCGACCTTTATTTTTATCCATTGAGACTATGTTTTGGTGAATTACTTTTACTAATGTTATATAGGTATTAAAGATACTAGAATCACCCTAGTTTTAGGCTTTTACACAGGTGCTTCACTTTTATGGTTGTGCTTTTAGGTGATCCTTTCAACATTTGTCTGGCTACTAACCTAGCTATTAGGGGTGAGCGTTCGGTCGGTTCGGTTGGTTTGGACGTAAAAATACTTAAACCGAATTGGAACCGAAAATTTTCCAAACCGAACCGAACCAAATTAATTTCGGTTAATTCGGTCGGTAACCGATTTAACCGAACTTGAAGGATTTATATTATTCAAATGATGGATTCACTCAAAGTAAAACACAAATTCATGTTTAAAGAAATATTGTATAGTAAATTTTATGTTTATTATATGATTTGACCTCTTTTCAACATATGCCTTTGTATTATATGACTAAACTAATTTTTTGAAGTGCTACAATATCATAAAATTTGATAATAAATTAAAACTTTGGTTAATTGGGTTAAACCGATAACCAAATAAATTTATTTTACAAACCGAATTCAAACCGATTTAGTTTAAAAACCGAACTGAACCGACCGAAGTGAATCGGTTTGGTCGGTTAATTCGGTTTGAACCGAATATTGCTCACCCCTACTAGCTATTATTTGCAGTGAACACGACCTCTTCTTTTATAAATCATATTTGTAAATTGGTATTCATGTTTTGATTAAACCATCATTTTGAAAATTTTAAATATCTTAATCTTTAAGGTGGAAATTTTATTCACAACACGTATATTTAAAAAAATAACATTAAGCCAAAAAAGAACCATCACAAAATATTATTCAATATAATCATTATATGTTACGTATGAAAGAGATTTCAAAACCTCCAAATTTGCACATGCATAATGAACAATCCACTAGCTGTGCAATATTAGTAAAATACTACAGTGGAAAAAAAAAGGAAAAGAAAATGCAAAGGAAATGCATCATAAGATAATAGCTATACGTTGACCATCTCTTTCTTCTATATATAATCTACAATCGCTAAAAAGCATAGCTAATATCCTAAGGCAGTAAACAAATCACTTTCCAAGTCGCCTAAATCCACCATTGAATTCATATCCATGTCGCTAGCTGACAAAGGCAACGAGTTTTCGTCATAGAAATCAGGCAATTCATCAAACAATGTCGAGGTCGACGAGTTAACCACATTAAGATTGCTCAATACTTCTTCATCATATTCCTGATTCTGAACAAAGACCGGATAAGACGGCACGGATATTTCAGGTGTAGAAGTGGAAGCAGCAGATCCAAAACTAATCAGTGATGGATCGTTATAAACTGAAACTACAGGAGCCGGGACATCGACTGAAACTGCACATGAATGTTTTCCAATATATGTGATGATATATCGAGAAGGATCGTCTTCTTTCCGCTGAACCTGCCTAATTGCTTGGCACTTTTGATCGGACTTGTGCGTGCATCTATAATACGCCCTGCAAAATCAACTACCATTTTACCTCTTGTTTTGGTTCAAGAAAAAAGTAGTCGTTTCTTCATATTTGAATTTAACTCTATTCCTAAACAGAAGTAAGCTTTTGGCAAGTAGTTTTGGACAATTCGCAGAAGGCTGACAGTAAGATTTCTTGTTCTTGATATACAAAATCTAATGAAATCATCCAGGAAGATCTAAAGGAAGAAGATGAAGAAGAAACCATTCCCTTTCCATGTCATGTTTGCTTTGCAAATGTAACATATCAAGTGATTGATTATTGGATGAATGTTATCAAATGCAACCACGGCTTTAATTAAAACCTAACAATGTGAAGTTCAAAGATTGAATCAGAAATTCGGAATGATGATATTTATTACTTTGATAATTAATTTTTGGACAGATTTATCAGGCTATCAAGACCCTGAACTGAACCTGAAATTTAATTACCTTGCAAATTTGGAGTTATGAATAGCTTTCTGCCCATACTTCCTCCATGAAAACTTATCAAAGAGTGTATTTGCTACGACTGTGTTCACTTGTTCATGCCCTCTGCAACAACACATAGATTACACTGTTCAATACGACTATGAAACTAATCAATCAAAACATAATCATAACAAAAGCAAAACCAATACCTTTTCCTATTACAACCTCTGCGAGGGACGCAAGTCTTCCTCTTTTTTCCCGAGCCATCAATTTTAGCTTCGTTAGAGTTTAAAGCATTGAGCGCTTTGGTGAAGGAGGACATGATTTGGTTGATCAAATCAAGAGCAGTTGGAGAATTAGGCATTAGGGTTTGAAGGTGGGATGCGAGTTCTCTCCCCGTAATTAGATCTTTGACCAGTGAACCCTCCATTAGTGGCTGTTAAGATTGAGATACTAATGCTGGAGGCTGTGAATGAATCGATTGAAGCGCTGGGGCAAAGCGAGTGTAAATGGGCGAGATTTATATGATTGGGGGAGAAGATGACTGTGTAAATTGTTTGATGACGTCGTCCGTATGAGGTCAGGCTGATGCATCCCATGGCTGCTTGCGTATTTTAATTTCATATTTTTGTTGGGGTTTTATCTTCGAAGTTTCCCAGCATTTTTGTGTGATTTTCCCGGGCTTGTTTGTTTGTGAACGCATTAACTGGAGATGAAGCAAGTGACAAATGATTAATTAATGGCAGTACAGTGAGGTAATTACGTGTTAACACATAATAATTATGCCAAACACAACTTAGAAACTGTCGTATGAAATGGTTCGTTGGGTCTACGTTTTCAGTTTTGGTGTGTCTGCACAAAAGTGGAAACCACGTATGTGTCGCCTTTTGAGGAAGGTCCTTTGTGGGCAACATTCATTCAGATTCTGTTTCGGTAGCTTGTGTTTTCTCTATCTGTATGAATTTTCGTCCCCCTAAAAATGTATATTGAGTTCTGTTATTGTTATTATTATTGTTATTGTTTTGCGGACTGTGGCTGAGTCGAGAGGGTTTGGCTTTCTGTGCTGGAACTGGATGTCCTTTTGATTCTTAGGTTTTCCGAGAGTTGCTACAGTCTAACTTTCTACCGGCTGGTTTGGAAGGTTGAAGCTCTCTGCAATGGCTTTTAAGTCGTCCAATGTTACCTACATCACTCAATGGAGCTTGGTTCCAATGGCTTTTTCAGACTTTCAGTGAGCCTTTTCTAATATTGCTTGCTTTAGCATTGGAATGGAAGCCCGTTGGCATTTGTTAGATATTTGTATTTTTAGTGATTTTGAGGTTTGTATGCTCTTTTTTGCAACATGACTAAGTTTCGATAGACATTCCCTTAGTCTATCTTTTGTGAGCCATTGAAGAAAGACGTTTTCCCTCCTTTATGACATGTTATGTTCCTTTATGTTGTAATACATATAAGTAAATATGCGTTTGTCATATCCCATTTAGTCCCACATTATGGAAATAAGACTAATATCAACTCCAAAGCCTACAAATAAAGGAGTCAATGTAATAAAAATATGTACACTGAACCAAGAGAAATAAAAAGGTCTCTCTTATCCTTTATGTTCATTCCGATAGCTTCTTTTACTATCTATTTCGTTTTATTTTATAACAAGTTATCAGCACGATGCTATATATTATTATAATATAAAATTAGATCGGTTGTTTTCTTACTCATGAGTATTCCTATTTTTTAGCTTAGTGGTTCTTAGATATCCACCTATTCATATTTGACATGGTATTATGGTATACCGAATATATTTTTTAGGAAGATCCATTCATTTTCTTTTTATAATATTATATATGGATCTTTTACCCCATACGCTATACATAAAACATCTTCATTTGCTACTTTATATCTACAATAACAGAGAAGCCATTGCTAATAGGTATGTATATATGTAAACTGCAGGCTGCTTCTTATTTAATCTAATGCTTGTTGTACAGCTTCAACTTTGTAATAATAGACTATCTGTTCTTATTTTTATGTTATCTTACTACCTTACTGTAACGTTTCATCTCATCAGATGAGATGCTTTAAATATTTAGAATTACATTTCCATGTATGGCTTACTTTTATATGTTTTTTCATCTTCCAATACAAGCAAGCTGCTTGTTAGCCAACATATGTATTACTGTGGCCATTATTTTGTTATTAACATAGTGTATGACTCCTTGACGGTTTGTATTGTTTCATTATTGTAATAAGTTCAATGTAAATGTATAGAGAAAGACTTGCAGATTTGGATATTATTTTTTTATGATTCCGTACCGTAATATATTCAATTTATTACATGCATGTCTACGGTCCTATTCTATTTTACGAGATCTGCATTTTTTTTATGATATAACAGTACTATAGTTTCATTGTTTTGTCTTTTCGTTAATTTGTTAATTCGTATTGATAATTATAGAACATGTCTACGGTCCTATTCTAGAATGAGTTTGAGTATATATGAGAGAACGTACTTGTAATTTTAATATAAAATGATTTTGTATTGTGTTGGTCTGTTTCGTTGAGTATTCAACACTACAACAAAAAACACTTTTCAGAACAAAATGACTCTATTACAACTTTAATTTTACAACGGTGGAAAAATCACCATTGTAATAAACGTTTTTTTACAACTTTTTTCCAGAAAAGTTGTAATAAACTTATTTTTAACAACTGTGTTATTTTGACAGTTGTAATAAAAGCCTATCACAACTTTTATTTTTTTGACTGTTGTAATATATGACTACACTACAACAAAAATACCATATTAATAATTATTTAAAATTCGATAATTTATAAAAAAATATTAATTCTCAATAACTATTGTTTAATAATAATAATAAATAGTATATTTGAAAATATGTAATAACTAATATTGATAAATTCTTTTCGCTATATAATAATTAATAAATAATAATTATGTATTATTGTTAGAAATAAAAAATAAATAAATAAAAATTAGTTTTTAGTAATGAATAATTAATTTTAGTCATCAATTAATAAGAAGTAAGAATCACTAATTAAGAAGTAAAAATTAGTTTTTAAATAATGATTGTTAAGTATTTAATAATGAATAATTATTATAAAGTATACACAATAAACTTTTAATAAGTTATATTTAATTATAAATAAGAAGAAATAAGGAATAGTTAACAATAGCTATTATTAATGAGCAATATCTAATGCTTCAGCAAAATATTTCCTAACACGTCCATATTGTAAATAAGGAATAGTTAACAATAGCTATTATGATTGTAATAAATGTCTATTACAACATTTCCCCTACCTCTGTTGCAAATATGGCATGAAATTTAGGCGGCAATTACTGAAAATTTGGCTCCAAATGCTTTTCACGTGATACGTTTTCACTTCTTACGCAAGCCCCTTCGTATCTCTTCTCCAAAATCAATCCTCTGCCTTCACTTCTTCGCTCACCCCTCATTAGAGAGAAACTCATCTCCTTCCTCTTCCCCTCCACCTTATTCTTCCCTCCGCAAGCGCGTCACTCCTCTCCAGTCAACCTTAAACTTCGCACTCGATCTCAATCATTGCCACTCGTGCAAGCTCAAATTCAAAACCAAATCGCAATCCTGACTTTTCAAAATCAAGTACCGGATCCAAATTCTCTGCTCCACCTGCCTCGGTTTGATCGAATCTTGGACTGTTGCGTGGATCTGAAACCTTGGAGGAGACGTTGTTCCGGATGAGGGTAAGACCGCTTGTTGATTAGTGTTTAGTTTTTGCCGTTATCATGTTCGGTGAATTGCTAGCTTGAAACGAGTTGTGCAAATGGACAATTTGGCTCCATAAACCTTGGATATACATGGCATTTATATGACAGAGAATTTCACACATCATAGTAGCAACCATAAATAATTTTCGTCGTTAACTTTTGCTGAAAATTGTTAAAGCATACATGTGCACATTATGTTCCTTTACACAGCAAGTTTTCAACAAATATTTTCAGTTAATAACTTAGTCAGGGGAGTTTGACATTTTCTGATTTCATTGCAGGGCAGCAGAACTTATGTTTGAAAGCTATAAAGTCCCAGCTTTGTTCTTAGCAAAAAATGTTGTATGATTATTGTATAAATTTTCAGCTGTTATTTTTTTTGTTCTCTCTAAACTATTTATCATTTTTAGAACAGATATGTTAGCCTTTTTATTAGCCTTCTCAAAATGTTTACCTTTATTACCAGGTTCTAACTTCTTTTGCTTCTGGGCGTGCTACATCTCTAGTTGTTGATAGGTGTGGATTATTGCTTTTATTTGATTATTTAATGCTGCATGAATGAGGTCTTGTGATTATTCTTTTTTTTTTCAACAATTTGTTTGTTTTGAGAGTCCAACTGATTCTTTAAAATGTTTTTTTTATTGTTCTGTACGTCAGCGGCAATATTACAAGTGTTATGAAATAAATTAAATGTTTGAACATGTACATGCTTAGTTTCTAAGTCCATTCGAGAAGCATTGGTAAGAATTCTATTCATTTGTACAGTGGAGGTGGATCAACTACTGTTGCTGCTGTACATGATGGCTATGTTCTCCAAAAGGTATGATTTGTCTCTTTGTTCATTTTTAGTCCTGGTGCCGGTTGGTGCTTATATTACTCAAGGAATCAATAATCACTACTGTATTATGGTGTCGGGTGCATAATTGCAGATTGACAGTTATATACATTCATCTGAGAACCTACTCATCCAATTTCATATGAATAGAAGTACTCATTTACATTCATTTGCATGAATAGGGATTGTGGTTGACGTTACAACTCAGTTTGAGTACCTAGCTGACATTAACAGTCAAGTTCTAAACCAGATTTCTGAAAATCTTACTACGTTAAAGGTGAAAATTTGTACTATCTTTTAGATGTCATTGTATACAATTGTATTGTCACAAAATGTATGTCATTCACGATTCTCAACCAATTTTGGTTTGCAATTGCATGATAACCATGAACTCTTGTTAAGGGCGAGAAAAACTTTGCAATGATCGAAAGCAGGTCCACAGAACAAAATAGAGTTTGTTTTGGTAGATCTGGTATACACATGGATGGGGCCTTTTTGCCCAAAGAGATATTCAAGAAGGAGAGATGGTACTATGCATATGAATTTGTTTTCTCCTTCTTTGGCATTCCAAATATTATTTCCATACACAGTTATTATCATATATACTAGACTAACTATATTCTTCAATTTTCTTCTTTAGGTTATTGAATATCGTGGCGAGCAGGTGAGGCGCAGTGTAGTAGATCTAAGAGAGGCCCGATATAGATTAGAGGGAAAAGATTGCTATGTGAGTTTTTCTTCTTCTTATTTTTATATAATGATACATAATAATATAATATATAAAGTGCATTCCACTGGTATAAGTATTATATGAGATGTAAAACACCAAAATTCAGATACAACATCCTTAATATAGATGATTTATGTTCCTTATTCTTTGTTGCAGTTTTTCTTCTATGTGAGTTTTCCACCGTTGCAAGGCTTCTATGTCCTTTTAGTTCAGACTGCATCAAGCTCTGTAATATCTAAAACTTATTGTTTGTAATGCACGAAATTGTCTAAAACTTATTGTTTGTAATACTGAATATTTGAGTATTTTAATAAATTTGTTTGCAAATAACTGTAATATCTTATTTGCTTATGGAGTATTGTTATGTTTGGTGTATTGTTCTTTTCAGTTGCAAAAGATGTCAATTTTTTTTAAAACCCAAATGTCAATCACAATGGTGCATAACAGTTGTAGTAGATATTATTACAACGGTGGATAACTGTTGTAATAAAGTTTATTACAACAATGTAAAAAAGTTGTAAAATATACATATTACAACGGTGTTGCAACGGTGCAAAAAAGTTGTAAAAGATTTTAGTCTATTACAACTTCTTAATACACGACGGTTAGCCCACCGTTGTAAAATGTATATTACAACGGTGTTCCACCATTGTAATAGGGTCATTTTGTTGTAGTGGTCCCTTTTTGCAATGGTTATTTCTTGTTGCATAGACTTTTTTGCAACAGGCTTTTGTTGTTGCAATATACCATTTTGCAACAATATATGCCCGATGCAATAGATTCATAAATCTATAAAAAAAAAAAAAAATTACAGCTTATAGATATTGCATATTAAATGCATTTGTTTTAGTAATAATGTATATCATAGAATGAAATAAACAAATGAAAGTTTTATTTTAACGAAGTTTTAATAATACAAATAATTACAATAAAAGTTTCTATAATTTTCATACACCATTCATGTATAATAATTTCTTCTCTCACACAACACCTTTTTTTCTAATAGAGTATTTTCTACTCATATTTCTAGTCTATCATACATACACCTTCGCATTTATCATACATTAATTAAGATACCAATCTAGATTAAACATAAATAGATATGTCTCCTCTCATTTAGCATACCTTCGCCATCATCGTTGCCTCAAAGGACTACCATAATGTACTTCACTAGTGGTATCAAGATGAAAATGTATAGAACAAGAGAAAGTGCTCCAAGTACATCCTCCTTCTGGCTAATTTGATACTTGTTGAACATGACATCAAAAGTGTACAAGGGACTTGTTCCCACGTCGCCAAATACAACACCGAGCATCTGAATAGTAAGCACAATATTTCTACAAAAGCTGAAGTCTTGCAGTCAACCAATGGCAACATCAGATAGAACAATATACAACACATACATTTTCAGTACATGTAGCTAAATAGCAATATAGAAACAACTGGACATCGGATTAACTATATCCACACAGAGAACATCAGAATGCAATCAATATAATAATTACCTGCTTCCTTACCTGAAATTGTATATGCAAAATAAGTCATTAATTGAATATCCATGACGTTGTCAACAATACATAGAAAATTTGAGTAAGCCATGTATTTAGATCTAGATTGTGTGTTGTATTCAGGCCACATGGTTACACTCATACCCCGATACACGATTACACACAAGCACTAAAATTATATTGTGTAACTGAACTAACATTATAAATTAATGTCAAGATATTATAAAGAAAGAAAGAAAAGGCAAACTATATGCACCTCATAAACCATTCACTATTGTCATACTCAGCTGCATAAATGCACATTAAGAAATGTGACATTTTGGTTCTATACACAAATATTTCATACATTTAATTTAAGGCCAGCGGAACACCACAAAAGACAAAACTGGTTTTCGGCTAAACATTTTCAGTAATCAAGCAAATGATAAACTACTACGATAATATGTAAGTACTTATCATAAACTTATGTTGTGAATTCGTGTTCCAAAGCCGTGAACTATAGAAGTCCAGGGAAGCAAACAATTCGAGAGGAGAAAGGCATATGAGTAGTAACAGCTTCCTCATCCCCTAATAAATCAACTTGCATACAAAAAAAGAATAAATAGGTTGCAACAACTTCAATAGAATTAACGCCAAAAGAATCAAATCTAGGTCCCGTTCGAATCAACCTATTTTCACCACAGTCGTCGTCGTCGTCATCATCATATTCATCATCTTCGTAATCTTCCGATTTCGATTCCACGCTTAATCTTCTTCTCCTTCTTCTTTGATGAATCATTTTCTCGTCTTCTACGTCATCGGCGCTGTTGGTATCGTCTTGCGACTCGATTCGATGGAATCCATTTCTGTTAAATTTCAAGTTGAATTAGTTTTGATTTCTACAGTTCCTGAGTGGGATGACATTAAAAAGTTTTTGTGAAATTGGTAGATGAGGCGCCAGAAAATCACCAGAACACGCCCACCATTATTTGAATAATAACAAGTTTTTGTGAAATTGGGAGAGAACATATGGCTTGAAAATTTAGATATAGAATGAGGAATTGGCAGGTGAATAGGAAACAACTAGGGAAGTGGGCACGAAGTTTAGTGCGTAGCGGTAATCAAATTTTTGGATATCCCGCCTTTCAATTTCATGATATCCCGCCTTTTAATTTACATTATCGGTGGGAAGAAGAATCCAGAAATACATACCTTGGACTTTTGCTAAGGAATTAAAATTAAGTTTGTTATAAAATAATATTTTTAAAAACGTCAAAGGAAAATTATTGAATAAATCTAATTAATAATGAATAATAAATATTAGTTATTAAACATTAAACTAGCGTTAATTATAAACTATTTAATAGTATTTTTTTAAATACCAAAAATTGAATATAATCATCAATTATAATTATAAAGTTAAAAATATGATTATTGCAGATGGTAGAAAAAGATAGTTGTTGAAAATATGTTTATTTCATTTGGTAAGAAAGGATGATTGTTAAAATTTCGTTTATTGCAACTGTCGTATGCCACTAGCATATAATATTTATTTGTTAATGATTATATTCATAGAATATAATTAGTGGTTACAAGTCATTTAGTACAAATTATACATTGTTTATAATTTATAAATAGTGTTGATGATTTTTTTATTAATAACAAATGGTTAAAATTATTCGTTAAGTACATATTAATTATTATACATCAATTTTAATTATTTGTTTTTCACAACTGGCTTTACCGGTTGTAAAAAAATACAGTTATTGCAAGTGGCCAAAATAGTTGCTAAAGTTATTTATTCAGAACTGGCTTGGAAGCGTAGTTGAAAATAATATGTTTATTGCAACTATAATGGAAGCATAGTAGCTAAAAGTATGTTTTTGCAACAGGAAGGAAAGCCCAGTTGCAAAAATATGCTTTTCGCAACAGAAAAAAAGGTCAGTTGCTAAATCTTATATATTGCAACTGTTATAATAGGTTTGTTGCTAAATATCATTTACAACAACTGTCATATATCGCCTATTGCAAATAGCTAGTTGCATGAGGGTATTTTTCTTGTAGTGTTTATGAATTATGGTCGGTACTTGGGACGCTAAGGCATCAACAGGGATTCCTAAACACTTGAATATGACTTATTGACATAATATTGTTTTGAATTACATTTGTTTATATAAAGAATTATTTGAAAATATATGAATTTTGATTTTTGTTGATGATATTATTAGATTTTCATCATTTATCATTCGATTGATCAATAATTAAAACTATTGATTATTGAATGATTTAAGAAAATGAAATACTGAAAATTAATTGGTAATGAAATAAGAATAAGTTAAATATGAATATGAGAATTTAATTTTCGGTGGTTTTGTAAATATTGTTTTGCAAATGGTTTGGAATAATATATTTGTACTTTAAAAGTTGTTTCGTATAGAAATTGTTTTCAAATGAATTTTAGAACTAAGTGTATACTTCCCTCTTGTCTTTAGAAATGTTTTCAGTGATGAGTGCACGCATCATCGACGTTTATTTTCGAGAACCTAAGTGGGGGAGACCACAAAGAAATTTTTACTCTTTGTTATGAGAAACTTAATTTCATTTAAATCTTTAAATTATGGTTTGAGATAAAAGTACTATATTTATATTATTTCAAAGTTATTTTGAATTTGACCTGAATTTGAATTCTTAAATTTTCGAATAATTAAAAAATTTCAATTTATGAAAGGAATCAAAACTTGAAACTCTAGAAACTTTTGAATCGTATAATAGGAAAATGATCCTAAGAGAAATGAAAATTAATGTTGAAACTCTTAGAAATATGAAATAGTGAATTTGAACCAAATGTAAACCATTGAACTTGTGCAAAATTCAATCCTTTACTTTGGCATATATAACTTACCAAGTATATAAGAAGTTAAAATGTTATAAGAATGAGCAATTGGACAATATACAAGTATTGGTATAGATAATGAACGGTGAAATTTAACTGATGATTTATAATTATGAATGAAACTTAAGTATGAAATAAACGATATATATTCCCAGTTAGTTGAAATTTAATTTAACTATGTAAGACGAATAAACTGAATCAACGAACTAAGCCAACTTAGTGAATTGTTGGATATGAATTATACGTATTGATGTAGATGGTTGAATGTTTGATGATTTATGATAGTCGATATTTTTCAAGATTGAATAAATGTTTAAGTAGTTTGTGAAAATATAAGTGGATTGGTTTATAATTTATAAATTTAACGATGGTTAAATCGAATTAATTAAATTTAATTAAAAACGAGGTCATCGCGTAACGATAGTTCGTAATTTTCTGAATTAAAGTTTAAATGAATATATAGAATCCCAAATAAGTCGGAATTCTTTGAAACAAGAATCTTCTGGATCTATTGGATTATAGTTTTCTAATGAAAGAGAAAATTTTAAAATTCAACTTGTAAATTTCAAGATATGTGTAAACCAAATTTTCAAAAAAATCGCGGTAGGATATTTCACGATTTGAACTATAGTATTAATAGAATATATGTTTTTAAATATGGAATTTGAGAGATTATATGATTATATATGAAAATCAACAACTTTCTTACTACGCCTTTTCGAGGACGAAAAGTTTTTAGTGGGGGAGACTGTAACATCCCGAATTTTGCGATAATTTAAAATATTAAATTTTTATGTTATTTTGAACAAATTTGTTTTAAATATTAAAATTTATGATTTGTGTCATATATTGTTAAGATATGATTTTAATTTGACTTGATAAATAATGAAATTGGATTCACGATAAACGATTGCTGATTTATTAGTTTTATGATTTTTAGTTTATTTTAGTTAAATAAAATTTATGAACCGTTGAATTTAATATAAAGGTCAATAAGTGAAAAATATATATTCGAATATATCAATGAATTGGTCAAATTTGTCATTTTGCAAACGAGATCAGAACTCGATGAAATTAATTTTATACGATCTGGAATTGTAAATTATTGTAATTTCTAAAATTTCGTCATCAACGGAATTATAGTTTGATCGTAAGAAATTAAAACGCGTATAAACTTATATGTACAATTCAAATAAATAATCAAGTTTTAGAATAAACCACTAGAGACTTTGGAATTGGGCTTTGAAACCTATTCCATTGCGTTCAGAAGGCGTCAAAACATATTGTTAAGCAGTAAGCGGGCCTGATTTGGAGTCCATCCGAATTTTGGCTTATATATCACGCTAATCGAGAAATATTATTATTTTAATCGTTCTGAAACCCTAATCTATGGCTGTCGCCGTCTTATTTTTCGAAGGCCGAAATCATTATGATCTTCCTCATTCAATTTCTTTCAATCCAAACAACGATTTCAAATGGTTACAAAAGCAAATATCAAGCCCTCGGCTAGTTTTAGACATCCATGTGGTTGGTTGTGGTGTTTGGTTTCTTAAATCGTCGGAAATTGAGCTCAAAGGCTGTGCGGGTTAGGGACATTTCAAGGCGAATGGGGTCACTGGAAATGACGTCGTGGTGGGACCAGGCGCAACTTGATGAGGTGGTTCCGATGGTGTCGCCCGATCGTGGTCCAATGATATGATGAAGGAACGGTGATCGAAGAAGTTGGAACGATGATGGGTTCAAACATTTGTGATTCTCTGGAGCGAAACGGGTGAAGATGGGAAAAAGATGTTGACGTGTCATGTTGGTACTGGGTGAGAAATATTATTTATTTTGTTTTAATTTAAAATTTTCAAATAGTAAAATGCGTATAACTTTTCCATACGAACTCAGTTTGACGCGCGGTTGGATCCGTTGGGATCATATTGAAATTTTGAACAGCATGGAGCTGTCCTGGACTAATTCTGAGAGTGTTGATTTTTGGGATAAAATTTGGACTCCAGTCTCATTAGAAACCAAAGGTGACTGACTAAACTCACTCACACCTAACTATAATATTCTAATATTAGTTAAATTAATGTCATGTTATGAGATGGTTGCATTGATTGATATTTGGTCGTTTAAATTGCATATTTATATTTATTTGCAATGATTGTGTAGTTTAATTCGACTGTTATGTTTAATTGCCAGTTTAAAATCAGACATCTGATCATTAGTAAATTTATATGATATTGAACTGTTTGTATGTATTGATGTGACATATGATTTGGATTTGATATATTCGACATATTGATGTTATTTGTGTTAATTTATCCATTATTCATCTTGATTTTGATAGGACCATTGTTTATGCTGATTAATCCCAACCATTTACCTTAGATGTTACAAGCATCAAATAAACCTGAGATTAATCATTAATATGAATTAAGAACGTAGGTTAAAATGATAAATACCTATGACCCTGATTTGGATTGAAATGATATATATCCTTTCCCAAAATACTAAAATTTAATTTTAAGTATTACTTGGCCATAGGATAGGAAATTATATACGGACACCGGTTGGTTAAATAAAAACTATTCTTAACCTTGAATTTTGGAATATTGTTGTAAAGACAAAATAAATGATATTATTAGATGATTTTCTTAAATTTGAATTTTGAGCTTTGAAATTTTAAATTTTAAGGAATTCATAAATGTGAATAACTGAAGTTGAAACTGAATTGAATATAAAATATAAATTTATCGAAATTGAACTGTTTATCCATCTTTGATATTTACTTTATATTAACTTGATTTATAGTAATAATTAAACTATTACCTCGAGATTTTTTATAAATGAAAATTCAAAATGAGAATTATAATTGAAATTCAATTATTTGAATCAAATTATTAAATCGAATTGTTTGAAATCGAACCGTGGATTAAATTGAAATATGAATAGGAAGTCAAATCCTTTTGAATTAAGATATCAAAATTTAGTCGATTGATTTGAAACTAAAATATGATTTCCAGTTTCGTTAAATTTTGAAGAAACGATTCTAATTCCAACTATAGTATTTTAAACCATTTTATAAACTATTTTGATAATAATTACTTTTCTTTATAAATTGTTTACCTTATAACTATTTTATGTTTATTAATTATTTTAAATAAACCATTTTTAATAATTAAATATTTATTTTATAAACTATTTTATATTTTAACTATAGATTTTTCTAAATCTGAAAATTCTACTTTGAATACAAATTATTTATTTTCAAACTATTTAAATTATATATCTAAACTATTTTTAAAAAAATAACTATTTTAATATTCAAATTATTTTAAAGTTGGAATTGTTTCAAGATTTTAAATTAGTTTAAATGTAGATTTTATGATGAATAATATTCCCTCTTGAATATTGAAATGATTTATATGAAAATATGATATTTTGATATGAAGTACGAACCCCTCTGAAATAAAAAAGAACCGATCGGTGTGAAAAATGTAAATGATTAGTTGTTTAGGAGACCGGGATCGGATATTGTCATACTCTCTGCCAATACTGGAAACCACTTTAACAACTGTGTACACGGTGGAGTTCCAGAATGAAGTAGGATGGATTTGGAGGCGATTACTGGATTTGAAGAAAGAGAACGATAATGAATAGCTTTGACCTTCTGGTCATAATTAAAATGACCAAAATAGGAGCCATACCCAGGTTAATGTGAGCTAGCTCCTCTTAGAAGAAATGCTTCTTCGATACCATATATATATATATATATATATTACTTTGTGATTGATTGGCATCTTTGATTTTTGGGAGTATAGCCTGGGGTGGATAGTCGCGGCTATGCGTTAATACCGGCCTGGGAATGCAATCCGTTAGAATCCTACTGATGGGTATTTCCTCGATGCCTTGTCATATTTATCCTGATCGAGCCTCCTGCGATTTTGAGTCAACATTGTCATATCATGGCGCATCCCTATCCATCGACTTTCTGGTGTGTTATATGCAAACTGTACGACAACGGTATAAACGGTGTAAGGGTAATAATGGTAATCCCTCTTACACCGTTTTAATATTTCATATTTAATCATTGACACTATTATAATAACGTATTATATTATATAGTATCTAGTTTGACAGATCCTTAAGAGATGGAATTTCCCGTAACATCTCTTAAGTTATTGCACTCATATTATCACATGAAATTTGAGTTAACTAATATGAGAATATTTTAGTTCCGATCCAAGTATATTTTGTCTTTTCATTTGTGCTCGAGTCAGCCTGAATTTTTCAATTATTGAAGATACCATTATGGAGATGAAGATGGAGCTCAACAGACGTATTTATTATTATTTATTCCGCTGCAAATATTGGTATGTTTATGATAGTTAACTCTGATAATTGTTGTAATATATATTCAAATGTATGTTTTTAACGGCTTCATGAACTATTATTTATTTGTTATATTTTGTCCTTCCCCTGTGAGATCCGGTATTTTCTTTTCTTCTTTTTTCCTTTCTCTCATATAAATCCCAAAAACTAACTGTATTTTTGTTTTGTTTAAGTCGACATTGAGGATCATTGTCGATTTGAACGGTTAAAAATCTCAGATGTTACGATGGCACTTTGGTTCTCTAGTTCTCAAATTTTGGCATTTTGGTCTTCCGTCTTTTGGACATGGCTTAATGGTTATCTGGCTTTTGGATATTGGTTTTCTGCTTTTTGGTTATCTGATCATAGAAGGTTAAGTCGTCCTATCCACTTACGGGGTTAGGACTTGACCCATAGGCATGCTTTGTACCTGACGATCCCCTTCGTACTTAACGAGATTCAATGAACTTGAAATAAAAATGCTATGTCGGTCCACCCATCTACGGGGTTAGGACTTAACTCCTGTGCATGCTCTCTTCCCGATGATAAACCGTTAGGCTTTCTTTTAGCTATATTAAAAACTTATTTGATGTGCATGTAAAAATGCACATTTATATTCACATATTTATTCTCGTTTAATGCTAATAAATGTCATATATGGGGATATTATTATGCTAAAACAATAATTGAATTGACTTCAAAACATCATGCATTTATCGTCATATAGGGGGAAAATTGTCATTTTTGTGCTTGTATTATTTTGAAAATATTTACTTGGACATTTTTCATTTTTTTGCAGAAATTGGATGCATGTAGAAAATGACTTCATAAAGACATATATGCATACAAAGGAAAAAAGAGAAATCAATCAATGGAAAGGGAATCAATTCAAAAGGAGGAAATCAATGCCTTACCCAAAAAAAAAAGGAAAGCGAAATGAATCAATGGAGAGAGAATCAATTCAAATAGAGAATTAATGGAGGACCCCACCCATTCTCCCTCTTTCTTTAGTGGAGACAATAAAAGGACTTCATGAATCATTATTGCTGAGGACCAAATGAAGTTAATAGAGGGGGCATTCTGGGTAGCACGCTAAAAGTCAATTTAGGGTTTCACTCATGTATAAATAACCCATGTACGTTAATGTAAAAGGTACCTTGGATTTTTAATTTAGAGAGAGGCTGAAAACAAAACCTCTATTTTTCTGCCATGGCTTCTTAGCCATTTCTTTTTTGTAATCTGTCACTTTAATGCAATATTAATTTGTTGTTTTTCATTTTCATGTTATTTTCTCTTTCGCGAGTAGAATATATTTTTATCTTTATTTGCTTTTTATTTTGTTCTCTTCTATAATGGAATATCTTTATGTTATCATTGAATCCATTATGAGTAGCAAGACCCCTTCAATTTAGGGGTAGTGAAGCTCTCATGATTCATGAATAATTATCATAAGAATTTCATATTTCTAACTCTCTTATTTGAGCTTAATCTAAAATTGGATATAGATAAAGTAAAGATTTTATATGATGAAAATTGATAGCACATGTTGGTTGATTATTCACAAATGTGTTATACTCATATCATTAATAGAATCAGACTTTATCACAATCTAATTCATTTTAGAAAAAATAGTGACATTAAAAGTGAAACCATCCTTGATGTTCTATGTAGTTAGTGAATATTAACATATAGAACGTACCCATAATATTTCATTTTTATTAGAACTATTATTTTCTATGTGATAATTAGGGCTTTAAGTTTGTAACGAAAATTGATGATTTATGTAGCTTGAATTTTCTAGCATATAAGTCATGCTTCTATGAATACAACACTTAATGTGTTAGTTATTAAAGAGAGTTAGAGTCATTTTTTATGTTAATTAGATTGATGTTGATAGTGAATCTACTCCAAAATTGTCTCTTAGTCTCATATTTGTATTCATTTTACCATTGTTAGTTTTCTTTTAATTTATAGTCAACAATTTCACAGTTTGGTTTAATTTGATTGAATAAAATTTAAAATTGTTCTTTCCCTGAGGATCGACTCGTATTCGCTAACGTACTTACAATTGTACGCCATGCGCTTGCGGTTTATTGTTAAAATATTTTGTTGATGGTTTTCTAATTCGATAGAAAATCCGTTTGCAAACAAGTTTTTGGCGCCGTTGCCGGGGAAAGATATTTGTTTTAATTTTATTCTTCGGATTAATTTTGTTTTTCTATTAAAAAAAAAAGAGTTGCGTGTTTGTTTTGTTCATGTTGTTCCTTTTTGATTTTGTGAGTATTTGTGTTTGTGTTTGTTTTTATCGTGTTTAGTTCTTGTTTTTTTTTAAATATATATATATATATATAATAATTGCAATTAACATTTGCCTTTTGTTTACAAATTGTTTCCTGTTTTCTTTCATTAATCTCTTTCCACCTTTCTTCCATTTACTATTCTTACTAATAAAAAAAAATCTATTTCCAATTTTCTCTTTTGTTTCAATCTCCTTTATTTCTTTCCTTCTCTTCCTCTCATTCACTTCTTTCCTCTTTACAATTCTTGCGAAATAAAAAAAAACAATTTATTGCTTTCCTTTTCTTGTCCTCCCTCTATAATTTTCTGTTCTTGTTTGCCTTATATTTACTTCTGTTCACAACCCTCTATAAATCAATCCTCTCTTTCCACTACAAACCATCACTTTCTCTAAACTTCACCACAAATTCACAGTTTTCATAAAACCACAGTCCCCTTCATCACTCCATACGAACAATCTTCCAACCACCTACAACACTTCAATCCCAAATCTCCACTGACCTCAAACAAACCCCAAGTACACATACATCATCCACGCACAAACCATTCTCACCAACCACCCACGAATCACTTTCCCTGCTACGAGTTCCACATACCAAAACCGCACATCAATCGCTCCACTACTAGTCTAATCACGCAACACCCGTCTTTAAACCAAACACAAAGGTACTCCACCAAAGCAAATCCCTGCATCTCCATACCCTCATCCGTAATCCGAAACCACGAAAACCTGTCGAGCTCACCAAACCGTCTTCACACCGCAAATTGGAAAAACTAGATCGCACCGCTCCATCCTTGAAGATCCAAACACCTTACCCCCCTTCGAGCAGATCGATACTTTTTGATCAATTTCGAATCTAAAAAAAAGGAGTCGTTTTAGTTTCCTGAGACAAGAAAGGGGACGCGTGAGTTTTTATTTTGGGGTGAGAAATCTGGTGAAGTAGCTATCTCCTTTTATTAAGGGTGAAGTTTATTTCAAGGGTATATTTGTTTCCTGGTATATAAGGTGAGGTGTATTTGTTTAAAGTGAGAGAAGGGTGCGTGGATCTTTAGTGCTGAACATTGGTGCGCCCGCCTGATTGAGTTGTGCCTTCTGAGTTTGTCAAGTTAGTTTGTATTTGTTGTTTATTTCCAAAAAAAAATTTCAATCCCTAGGCCTTTTGTTAGCTGGGTTGCTTGTAGTTTGTTTTGATTTTTTTTTCTTCCTTTTTGTTTTTCACTTGTTTCTTTTCAATTTTGTTCATAGCTTATAGTTTTTGTTGAAAAAACAATTGGTTTTAACTTTTGGTTATCATTGGTCTGTTTTCTTTTAAATTACTTTTGTATAAACTTGTCTTTTCTTTGTCTACTTGTCTCAGGTTGCTCAAATAAAAAAAAGGGAAAAATCAAGTCAAAGGATCAATAAAGAATTCAAGCAAAGCGAACATGGATTCAAAGGTCAAGTAATTTGCAAGTAGAAGAATTTGAATTGTTGGAGCGGTTGCACACCAAGTGGGGTGTGAACGCGCTAGCGTGACTCAACTGCACTGGACGGACTACCGATCTAGGTGAGAAATTTTCTGAACTCTACAGGGACTGCTGCTGCAAATAAAAAATATAGACATTGCTTGTAAGATACATCTACTAATCGTTAAGTCCGAACAAACATTCCTTTAACCATGACCGAAGAAAACTCCCCTCGAACTCTTATGGATAGATACCTCCCCGATTGGGTGTCCATTCCATCTTGCATCATATTGCCCGCTCCAACGGGTAACCACTTTGAAATTCATTCGAACCACATAAATACTCTTCCAAAATTCGGCAATCTTGAACGTGATGATCCTTATATTTTTTTAACCAAATTTGAACAACTTTGTGTAACCATGAAATTTCAACAATTAAGCGACGATGGAATCAAACTTAGGTTAATTCCAATTGCACTTACCGATTATGCTGAGAAATGGTTGTATAGCTTGCCTTCAAATACGATTGGAACTTGGAGTGAATTTGCGAACATTTTTCTAAAGAAATTTTACCCTCTGGAAAAAACATCCGAAATTCGAAATGAAATCATCATTTTTCATCAATTTGGAGGTGAATCCTTTGCAAAATATTTCGAAAGATTTAAAGAGCTTCTAGTCAAATGTCCACATCACAATTTCGAAAAATGGACTCTTTGTCAAATTTATACGATGGACTTGAAAATAGTTCTCTAACCATGCTTGAATCGATGTGCCAAGGAAATTTTCTAGCCCAAGATCACAATGTCGCTTGGCAATTTCTCGAAAATTTGGCCAAAAAATCAGCTCAATGGGAAAGATCTAACGAGAAATCGATTTATTCCCGATCTAACGCTCATTTAGTAGGATCATCAGTAGCCTTAGAAGCAAAAATAGACGCGATAATAACCAAATTCGATAATGTCCTTTCGTCAACACAAATAAATCAAGCTCAAGCGTCTCAGCCCTCATGTTACAAATGTAATGATCCTAACCCCATCGCCGATCAATACCCACATTCGTTAGAACAACTCAACGCATTTAATAAAGCTAGGAATGACCCATTCTCCCCAACGTACAATCCAGGTTGGAGAAATCATCCTAACTTCTCTTAGTCCCAAAACAATGGAAATTCGAATTCAGTTCGACCTCCTTTTCAATCATTCTCAAATAATCCTTCGAATCCTCCCTTTCAACAAAATCAATTCCATAATCTTGCGCCACCTTCTCAAAATCATGCGCAACCGTCTTCTGTTCCTCAAGACAATAACCAATTGACATCACTTGAAAAAACTCTCGAAGAATTGAGTAAAGCAACGACTCAAAAACTCCAATCAAATACCAATCTTCAAAATTTATTGACTTCACACATGCAAAACACGAGTCAATCTATTGCTAAACTTGAAATGCAAATGAGTCAGTTGGCTACTTCTGTAAGTGAACGGGGAAAAGGCACTTTCCCGAGTCAACCCATTCCAAATCCTCGGAGTCAAAATTCTAATCCAAACCAAGCTCATGTCATCCAGGATAGCAATCAAACTCAGCTGAATGCTATCATAACTTTACGACCCAGTAAGAAAATCGATCATCAAGTTGAAAATCCAAATAACTTACCGAGTGTCCCTCTCGACTCTTCTAAAACCACGAACGATCTCGATCCAAATTCTGAGTCCAGTTCTGCTCCAACTCAGGTAGACCGACCTACTGAGTTTCGCGTTCCATTTCCTCATCGTCTTCGACCAAAGAAACATTCCGACCAAATGGAAAAGATGTTGGAAATTTTTAAACAAGTGAAAGTTAACATCCCTCTTCTTGACATCATTCAATAAGTCCCCACTTACGCCAAATTTCTCAAAGACTTGTGTACCCAAAAACGACACACTCATGTACCCAAGAAAGTCTTCTTAGCTGCTAGACTTAGCGAAGTCTTGACCCAATCAATCCCGATCAAATACAAAGATCCTGGATGCCCTACGATCTCATGCATGATAGGCGATAAAACAATTAATAAATGCCTAGTTGATTTGGGTGCAAGTGTCAATTTGATTCCATATTCTGTTTACCAACAACTTGGTTTGGGTGAACTTAAACAAACGAAAATAACTCTTCAATTTGCTGATCGTTCAATTAAGAAACCCGTTGGAGAAATCGAGGACGTACTCATCAAAGTTGCTCAATTCATTTACCCTGTCGATTTCATTGTTTTGGAAACTCAGCCTGTCAATAATCCAATGAGTCAAATTCCATTGATTTTAGGTCGACCCTTTTTGACTACTTCAAATGCTTTGATAAATTGTCGCAATGGTTCAATGAAAATCTCTTTTGGAAACATGACTCTAGATCTTAACATTTTCAATCTTGAAAGTAACTGAATGAACCATGTAACCAAACCTTGGAAGTTAATGCCATCCACGAAAACCCTGAAAACGAATCCATTGACCTTAATGATGAGCATGAGGCCGAGTACAAAAAAATGTTCCAAGACACTCCTAACGAAGTCGAATACACACTACCTTTTGAATCGCATTCAGTTGAGTCCAAATCTCAACCAAGCTCTTTGATCGAGAAACCGCCAAAGTTGGATCTTAAACCTCTTCCCGATCACCTTAAGTATGTATACTTAGGTGATGATGAAACTTGTCCTGTCATAATTTCTTCAAATTTAACTCTTGATCAAGAAACTTCTCTTCTCTCAACTCTTTCTAAAAACAAAGATGCAATCGCTTGGTCCATTTCTGACATCAAGGGAATTAGCTCTGCAATAAATCAACATCGTATTCACTTAACCGATGAAGCCAAACCCACTCGTGAAGCGCAGCGTAGGCTTAACCCTAAGATGAAAGAGGTAGTTCGCGAAAAAATTCTTAAACTTCTTGATAACGGTATCATTTACCCCATTTCTGATAGCCTATGGGTTAGTCCAATTCATGTTGTTCCTAAAAAATCCGAACTCACCATTGTCGCAAATGACCAAAACGAATTTCTTCCAACTCGTACTCAAACGGTTGGCGTGTTTGCATCGATTTTCGAAAATTGAATGCTGCAACACGTAAAGACCACTTTCCTCTTCCATTCATCGATCAAATGCTCGAACGTTTAGCCGGTCACGAATTTTACTACTTTCTTGATGGTTATTCCGGTTATAACCAAATTCCAATCGCTTCCAAAGATCAAGAAAAAATGACTTTCACATGTCCATTCGGTACCTTTGCTTACCGACGTATGCCTTTCGGTCTTTGCAATGCTCCTGCAACTTTCCAACGATGTATGGTTGGAATTTTTTCTGATATGGTCGAACGCTTTCTTGAAGTCTTTATGGATGATTTTTCGATCTTTGGAGATTCTTTTTCATCTTGCTTACATCATCTTGAACTTGTTTTAAATCGATGTAAAGAAAAACACTTAACGTTGAATTGGGAAAAATGCCACTTTATGGTCAAACAAGGCATTGTCCTTGGACATGTAATTTCAAATAATGGCATTGAGGTGGATAAAGCGAAAGTTGACGTTATTTCAAAACTACCCATTCCAAAATGCGTTAAGGACATTCGTTCATTTCTTGGGCATGCTGGTTTCTACCGACGCTTTGTGAAAGATTTTAGAAAAATTGCTCGTCCTTTGACTACTCTTCTAGGAAAGGACATCCCATTCGAATTTAACTTTGAATGTGTCGCTTCTTTTGAACGTCTAGAAAAAGAACTCATTTCAGCTCCAATAATCTGTTCACCCAGTTGGGACCTTCCTTTTAAAATCATGTGTGACGCTTCTAACTTCGCTGTTGGTGCTGTCTTAGAACAACGCATCAACAAAATCCTTCACGTCATTTACTACGCTAGTATGACCTTAAACGACGCTCAACTGAATTATACGACCACCGAAAAAGAACTTTTAGCTGTCGTTTTTGCGCTCGAGAAGTTTCGACCTTACTTGATTTGTTCCCATGTCACGGTCTACACTGACCATTCTGCTCTTCGACACCTTTTTGCTAAAAAGGATGCTAAGTCACGCTTAATTCGGTGGATCCTTTTACTTCAAGAATTTGATCTTACAATCAGAGACAAAAAAGGATCCGATAACGTCATAGCCGATCACTTATCTCGTCTTCCGAACACACCATCTTATTTGCCAATCAATGAAAATTTTCCCGACGAACAACTCCTTTCTGTTTCAATCGACCCTTGGTTCGCTGACATAGTGAACTATCTAGTCACTAAGGAAACACCCTCTTTTTGGTCCAAACAAGATAAATACAAATTCCTTTCCCAAGTAAAATACTTCTATTAGGATGACCCATACTTGTTTAAGTATTGTTCGGATCAAATCATTCGTCGATGCGTTCCTGATAGCGAAATTAGGAGTGTTCTCTCATTCTGCCATGATCATGCATGCGGTGGACATTTTGGTCCTAGGAAAACCGCTGAAAAGGTGCTTCAATGTGGTTTTTATTGGCTTACTCTCTTTAAAGACTCGTTCGAATTCTGCAAAACTTGCAATCGTTGTCAAATGCTAGGAAAGATTTCTCGACGGAATATGATGCCTTTGAACCCCATCCTTACGATCGAGCTCTTTGATGTATGGGGTATTGACTTTATGGGAGCTTTCCCAAACTCTTATGGAAACTTGTATATTCTTCTCGCTGTCGATTACGTTTCCAAATGGGTCGAAGCCGTTCCATGTAGAACAAACGATCATAAAATTGTTGTGAAATTTCTGAAAGATAACATCTTTTCAAGGTTCGGTATACCTCGCACAATAATAAGCGACAATGGAACGCATTTCTGTAATCGATATTTTGAATCCTTAATGAAGAAATACTCAATAACCCACAAGTTATCCACTCCTTATCATCCGCAAACTTGTGGCCAAGTCGAAGTGTCGAATCGTCAAATCAAACAAATTTTGGAGAAAACTGTAAATAAAAACCGAAAAGATTGGTCGCAAAAATTGACCGACGCGCTTTGGGCTTACCATACTGCTTTTAAAACAAATATTGGAATGTCCTCTTTCTGATTGGTTTACGGTAAAGCCTGTCATTTACCTATTGAAATTGAACATAAAGCGCTTTGGGCAATAAAGAACTTAAACTTTGATCTTGAACAAGCTGGCGAAAACCGAAAATTGCAACTCAATGAGTTAGAAGAAATTAGGAATGACGCATACGAAAACGCGAAAATTTACAAGGAAAAAGCCAAAGTTTTTCGTGACAAGTCAATCCTAAGAAAAACATTCTTGCCAGACCAAAAAGTTCTACTATATGACTCAAGACTTCATTTATTCCCTGGGAAGTTAAAATCGAGATGGACCGGACCATATGTTGTTCGAACTGTTTTTCCACATGTTGCTATTGAAATAGAAAACCCGAGGGATGGATCCATATTCAAAGTCAATGGTCAACGTCTAAAACCGTTCTTGGAATTGCCCACAGATCAAGAGGAGGAGCTCATGATTCTTCATGAGCCATGCTACGTGAAGTAAGAAAGTTAGGTTTAACCCTTCTTTGTAAATATGTAAATATTTCTCTTCCATTCAACTCATTGTGTCATGCATTGACTGTGGGGACACAGTCGAAATCAAGTGTGGGTGGAGTTTCATTTTCATTTTGTTTTGCATAGTATAAGTTAGCTTTTTTCTTCCTTTCTCTTTTTGCAATTTTTTTCTTTTTCTTTTAAAAAACAAAAAAAAACCTAAATAAAAGTTTCGCACTTCTATTTACTTTTAAATAAGACATGATGGAGTTAGTATATAATTTTGGTCATTCGATTTAAATATTTGGAAATTTACTTCTCTTAGCGGATAACGAAAGGAAAGTTTGAATTATGAGCAAATTTGGTGTAACTGGTATATTGGGAAATTCGTAGGTGATGAGTATGAAATGTTTTCTGAATTGTAACACAATTAAATGAATGGTTAATTTTGACTACTTACGATAACATTTTAGATCTTTTAAGTGAAGTTGTGCTAAGATATTCTCGCTTAACTCTCTCTCTTATGTAAAAAAAAAGAAAAAAATAAGAAAGAATATATATATATATATATATATATATATAATAATAATCCAAGGGTATCCAACATTTCTAGTACATCTTGCGTTGGTGTGCAAACCCGCCAAGCTCTTTCCGACACCTTGTTGACAATGTCAGCGTCGATATATCTTGGTCTCATTTTATGAGTTAGACACCTGAGGATTACCAACATCTTGTTGACAAAGTCAGCGTTGGTCTGCACAATCCGCCAAGCTCTGTCCCAAACTCTCACGTCAGTCTGCGAGGCAGTGCATGGGTGGTATACCTTGGTCTTTTTGGTTAGGTGATTGTAAATAGTAATAATGTAAATATATTGTAATAAAGAGAGATTAAAGCACTTGAAATCCAAGCACACTCTTCACTTATTCGACCTAACTTGTTAACAAAAAGGAAGTTGAGATTCCGTTTTACGACTGTTGATATTGATTATAGAATTCATTTCATATTTGCACTATGTTTCTACCAAAAGAACTGGCCAAGCTGGAGGAGTTTGTAACGATAACATGACTTTTGTTTGAAGTTTTGGTTAGTAAGGGACTCAAATTTCATAGTGCCGACCCAAATTTGTGTTAATTCATTCGTGTAATATTTAAAAGTAAATTATCCATTTGAAAATATTCCTTTAAAAGCTTGCATTCATATTGTAAATATTTTCGAATCTTGCATTTTGTAAATATTTTTTGCCTTTAACTTTTGGATTTTGTGGGTAGTATCCGCTGAAAACCCTCACGAGACAACACTCGTCCTACTGAGGACACCAAGAGGTTTAACGGCTTGTTGCATACGCTCAATGCAATCGTGCTCCCTACGAAAATGGGTTTAGCTTAGTCTTTATTTTATTCGAGGACGAATAAAATGATAAGTGTGGGGGTATTTGATGTGCATGTAAAAATGCACATTTATATTCACATATTTATTCTCGTTTAATGCTAATAAATGTCATATATGGGGATATTATCATGCTTAAACAATAATTGAATTGATTTCAAAACATCATGCATTTATCATCATATAGGGGGAAAATTGTCATTTTTGTGCTTGTATTATTTTGAAAATATTTACTTGGACATTTTTCATATTTTTGCAGAAATTGGATGCATGTAGAAAAGGACTTCATAAAGACATATATGCATACAAAGGAAAAAGGGAAATCAATAAATGGAAAGGGAATCAATTCAAAAGGAGGAAATCAATGCCTTGCCCAAAAAAAAAAAAAGGAAAGGGAAATAAATCAATGGAGAGAAAATCAATTCAAATAGAGAATTAATGGAGGACCCCACCCATTCTCCCTCCTTCTTTAGTGGAGACAATAAAAGGACTTCATGAATCATTATTGCTGAGGACAAAATGAAGTTAATAGAGGGGGCATTCTGGGTAGCACGCTAAAAGTCAATTTAGGGTTTCACTCATGTATAAATAACCCATGTACGTTAATGTAAAAGGTATCTTGGATTTTTAGTTTAGAGAGAGGCTGAAAACAAAACCTCTATTTTTCTGCCATGGCTTCTTAGCCATTTCTTTTTTGTAATCTGTCGCTTTAATGCAATATTAATTTGTTGTTTTTCATTTTCATGTTATTTTCTCTTTTGCGAGTAGAATATATTTTTATCTTTATTTTCTTTTTATTTTGTTCTCTTCTATAATGGAATATCTTTATGTTATCATTGAATCCATTATGAGTAGCTAGACCCCTTCAATTTAGGGGTAGTGAAGCTCTCATGATTCATGAATAATTATCATAAGAATTTCATATTTCTAACTCTCTTATTTGAGCTTAATCTAAAATTGGATATAGATAAAGTAAAGATTTTATATGATGAAAATTGATAGCACATGTTGGTTGATTATTCCCAAATGTGTTATACTCATATCATTAATAGAATCATACTTTATCACAATCTATTTCATTTTAGAAAAAATAGTGACATTAAAAGTGAAACCATCCTTGATGTTAAATGTAGTTAGTGAATATTAACATATAGAACATACCCATAATATTTCATTTTTATTAGAACTATTATTTTCTATGTGATAATTAGGGCTTTAAGTTTGTAATGAAAATTGATGATTTATGTAGCTTGAATTTTCTAGCATATAAATCATGCTTCTATGAATACAACACTTAATGTGTTAGTTATTAAAGAGAGTTAGAGTCATTTTTTATGTTAATTAGATTGATGTTGATAGTGAATCTACTCCTAAATTGTCTCTTAGTCTCATATTTGTATTCATTTTACCATTGTTAGTTTTCTTTTAATTTATAGTCAACAATTAAAAGTTTGGTTTAATTTGATTGAATAAAATTTAAAATTATTCTTTCCCTGAGGATCGACTCGTATTCGCTAACGTACTTACAATTGTACGCCGTGCGCTTGCGGTTTATTATTAAAATATTTTGTTGACGGATTTCTAATTCGATAGAAAATCCGTTTGCAAACATTTTTTTTTTGAAACTTTAATAAAATTACTTCACTCATTTGGTCTTTTGCTTGTGAAATATGAAATCAAAAATTGGAATTTCAAACTTTAAGGACTTAATGAGTAGGGACTTTTCTCATTAAGTATAAATATATGTTCCCCAAGTATGGACTATGCTTGGGAAGGGATGGGTCATCCTGTCAGGACTTGGCAATGCCTCCTTGCCTAGGTTCGGGTAAAGACTTTACACGACTGGCTTCGGGTTGCTCTGCCATGACTTAACAGGGCAACTCATCTAGTTTTTCAGTTGGATTCAGATTGTCTTATCAGGACTTGGCAAGATCGCTCGGTCTCAGCTCGAGTTGGACTATACTCGATTGGTTGTGGGCTATTTTGTCAGGACTTGTTAAAGCAATTAATTTATTTTTTTCTAGGTATGGATTATACATGCTCAGGTTAGGCCTGATGAAGCTGTGGATTTCGGATTTCTTCGGTGTTTTGGATATCAGACTTCTCAGATTCAGATCATGGATATTGTCTTTCTCTGGTAATACGATCCGAAATGATCGATGGATTTGTATCAGTCTTCGAATTCTGGTTCTCGATTAATACGATCCGATGCAATCGTGGTTTTGGGGATATCTAGCTTTCAGTTATTGGATTTCTATTAGGACTTCTCTTGGAACGCGATTTCTAGCTTTACGGATTTCTGGATCATAAAAAACATGTCTTACATAGGAGGACATGTTTTGGAGGACAAGTGTTGACCCACCTTTTTACAAGGCAGTCACACTTCGGAATTAAGGCTACTGGAGTGCTCAAGACTAGAGAACAGACTCGGAAAAGTTTGGAGCGATTTGGACGAAGTAGCGAAATTTTCGGAAAACTCGGAAATTTGGCTAAGTGTTCCGAGATCAGCACGTATCCCCGAAACTCTCCTGCATCGGTACAGCTCACGGTAGTTCAGGAATTGGCAAAAATCTTTTAAGTATCCTGGGATTGGTATTGGTAACCGTATCCCAGGATCAGTATTTTAGGATAATGCAGGATTGGTATTGTTCTACTCCTTGAGGATTGGTATTTATGGTTGGCATGAGATTCTGTATCCAGGTTTTGGCCTAGGAAATTCATATCCCCCAACTCATGTACAAATTCAAATAAGGCTTCGGGGATAGGTTTTCTCCTCTTCCATTTTGGAATCGGCATTTCTACTTCAACTCTCCAGGATCGGCTCTTATGTTTCGTATTCCCCTAATATAATGAAGGATTTGGTTTGGAATCAAGGAGCTTCGAAGTGAAGCATGGGATTTGGTTATGTACCCAGGGTTCGGTACCGATTTCGGGTATGATTTTGTGGACTTCGGCCCATGGCCCCCAACACCAATAAATACCCCCTTGCTGGGTATTTTCTAGTATCCTTTGGCTGTTCATTTTCTGAACTTAGAATTTAAGGACTTGGAGCATTTTAACGGCTTCGTATATGGCTTCTTGCTCTTTTGAAACTTCTTTGGACTTATGAACTTTCACTCAGCATTTGGGTTGGGGTTTTGTACTCCCCTCAACTCTCTTGGACATTGGAGATTTTTTTTGGACATTTGGACTATTGAATGGAAAATGCAGTAGTTTTGGCAAGGACTTTGTCATTGCTAAATACATAACTTTGTAAACAAAAGAATTGGAGGACCATACTTGTAACCAGTGGCGTACGCAGAAATTATAATCTGTGGGGGCGGAACTTTATGTAAAAGAGAAAGAAAAAAAAAGATAACAAAAAATATTTTCATTAAAAAAACACATCGTTGATTCGCAAAAATCGTATATTGATATTCAACTTAAGGATGACAAAATTATACATCAAACGTTCACAGACAAACCCTTCTAAGTTTCATATTTTGAAATTTCTGAATAATATAATCAATTTTAACGGTTTTTAAATAATATCACCAATGTCCACGCAAAGGCAATCCTTGATGTAGGAGAAATCTAATCAATCAATTGAAGCAATCAAATAATATTGTAATCAGCTTTCATTTGATTGATCTGATTACACAAAGCCACCTCAACATGTTGCTTGTGCTACATCAAATCACTGGCGGCTTTCACACAATTATTGTGAGTACTAAAATGCGGTCCAACGTGCATGTCAAATCTTTCTTTCTTTTTCGAATTTCGAAATCCTTCGCCAATAAAAGAATATCACCACTTTGACCTCCATGATCGGGCTTGAATAAATTGCAATACAAACAAAAGGTTGCATCTTTATTTATGCTATACTCTAACCAAGTTGAATGGTCATTAAACCATGAAGCAATAAATCTGCGCTTTTTTCCCATTTGACGTTGTGGAAATTCTTGCTTTTTTGGTTGACAAGGCCCTTTTTGCAAATAGAAACAACAGGCTTTCTCTTTTTCATTATCATTATAATGATGGATGTTTATTCTTAGCCCGGGATCCGATGGATACTCTTCTAGATCATCAAATATTTGAGGAAGTGATAAAGAAATGGGAGGTTGATGTATTGGTGGAACGCTATTTGAGCTTGATCTGGTTTCTTTCAACTTTGTGAAATAGTTCAACATATTATTTTTCATATTATATTCTTAACTAGTGAATTCATTGAATGAGTTCAAATTTATAAGAAAAAAAATCAATTTTTCAGCAACTTTTATGATAATAACATTGATTTTTTCACCATAAATGATGTTTGACAAAAACAAATTCATAATAATTGACTACTAACAAAAACAATATATAAATTTCATTAGGGTTTTAAATTAAAATAAAAAATTACCTTTACTTACTGTACGATTGTGGAGAATCAAAATCTAAATGGAACTGGAGAGCTGATTAATTGTTAAATCGAAAAAGGCTTGTTGTCGAATTGCCCTGGATGTTGGAGTTTGAAGAGAAAGGGGCTTTGCCATTTGCATTCTGTTCTGTTGAAGCTGAGAAGAATACGTTTCTTTTTTTATTACGGAAAGAATGCAGCCTTCGGGGAAAATATCCCATTTACCATATTTGAATAGTCAGCCTATTGGGTATTAAAAAAATGCATTTAGTGGGGGCGGTGGCCCCTACTCGGCCTTAAATAAATCTGCCACTGCTTGTAACCATACAATATAAACATACGAAGTGGATGTAGGCACATTTGTGGAACCACTATAAATCTCTGATGTTAATTACTTTTCAGTATTTTGCGTCTAGAATATTTGGAAATTGGGTGTTAGCATGGGAGGACCAACTTCCCACGTCAACATATTGTTAGTTTGGAGTATTCACCATTACAATTATGCAACAAAAATGTGTAATTAAATCAACGACTAATATTGGATAATTTAGTACTAATATTCATATGTCATCTTCGCTAGTGGTGCGACATTTTAGTTTTTATTACTTAAAATCTTTTTGGTGAAATATAATTTTCATTCAATTGCCTTATCGATATTTTTTGTTTGATCTTAGTTATATTAACCAACTTAAAACTATCAAGTGAATCATTTTATAGTTATCCAATGACTATCAATTCGTAACTCCGTAGTGCCCTTGGTAGTCCTGAGTAATAGGTCATCCAATATCTATCAGTATGTAACCTTTTGGTACCTCAGTAGCCATGAGTAATACAACCTTCAATAATTATCAATATGTAACTCCTCAGTGTCCTCAATAGTCATTGGTAATACATCACCCAATATTTTGAGAGCACTACATAATCTAGTCCCAATGGATATATCAATATCTTGATCATGAATATTTGAAGTAGTATATTTTACTTCATCGTCGTAAATTATTCATGGTTACATCACCTTTAATTATTATTAAAAAAACATATCATTTATGATTTTTATATTAAATATACTTTTGTTATATTAATATGTATCATTATATCAAGTGAAAAATATAAAGAAAATACCTTTTATTTTAAAGAAAATTGAATATAGAGTTAGATACATATAATAAATTACATAATTGCTTTTATGACATATCCTTAACCATGTCAATCTCCAACTTATACTTGAGATCAATTATGAAACCTCTATTTCTATATTTGAAATACATGAACCTAATTTATAAAGCTCTTAGATATAAAGTTTTTTTTTGTATTTTTAAATCTAAACTGGACCTGAACCAGACTCTCCCATATTCTAATGCTGATAAATTATTTTTAGTGAAAGTAAGCGTGACGTTCTTAGAAAGTTTCAAAATGTAAACGGTATCCAGTACAACTTTCAAATGCAAAGCGGGTCTCTACTTTGCCATGTTACGTGTTTTTGGAAGAAAAAAGCGCTGGGGTGTGTGTGTGTGTAATCGTAAATATTTACAGAAGAAATCTGAAAAAAAAATATGCATCTCTGCATAAATACTGAATATATGCGTACATGTATGCATATATTCGTCCAGTGTTTATACTGAAAAATCTGGGTGAATATATGCATACAAGTGTGCATATATTCTGTATTATATGCCGACTTGTATGCATATAAAGGTGAACTAATATTCATGGACTATATTTGTGATTCCAGGCACGACTCGATGAGGTGGTTCCGATGGTGTCGGCCGATCGTTGTCCGATGATACGATGAAGGAACGGTGATCGAAGAAGTTGGAATGATGATAGGTTCAGACATTTGTGATTCTCTGGAGCGAAACGGGTGAAGATGGGAAAAAGATGCTTACGTGTCATGTTGATACTGGGTGAGAAATATTATTTATTTTGTTTTAATATAAAATTTTCAAAAAGTAAAACGCGTATAACTTTTCCACACGAACTCAGTTTGACGCGTTGTTGGATCCGTTGGGATCGTATTGAAATTCTGAACAACATGGAGTTGTCCTGGACTGATTCCGAGACTGTTGATTTTTGAGATAAAATTTGGACTCCAATCTCATTTGAAACCAAATGTGAGTGATTAAACCCACTCACACCTAACTAAAATATTCCAATATTAGTTAAATTAATATCATGTTATGAGATGGTTGCATTGATTGATATTTGGTCGTTTAATTTGCATATTTATGTTGATTTGCATCGATTGTGTAGTTTAATTCGACTATTATGTTTAATTGCCAGTTTAAAATCTAACATATGATAATTAGTAAATTTATATGATATTGAACTGTTTGTATGTATTGATGTGATGTATGATTTGGATTTGATATATTCGACATATTGATGTTTGTTGTGGGAATTTATCTATTATTCATCTTGATTTTGATAGGACCATTGTTTATGCTGATTAATCCCAACCATTTACCTTAGATGTAACGGGCATCAAATAAACCCGAGATTAATCATTAAAATGAATTAAGAACGTAGGTTGAAATGATAAATACCTATGACCTTGATTTGGATTGAAATGATATATATCCTTTCCCAAAATACTAAAATTTAATTTTAAGTATTACTTGGCCATAGGATAGGAAATTGTATATGGACATCGATTGGTTAAATAAAAATGGTTCTTAACCTCGATTTTGGAATATTGTTTTAAAGACAAAATAAATGATATTATTAAACGATTTTCTTAAATTTGAAGTTTGAGCTTTGAAATTTTAAATTTTAAGGAATTCGTAAATGTGAATAACTGAAGTTGAAACTTAATTGAAAATAAAATATAAATTTATCGAAATTGAATTGTTTATCCATCTTCGATATTTACTTTATTTAACTTGATTTATAGTAGTAATTGAACTGTGAACTCGAGATTTTTTGTAAGCGAAAATTCAAAGTGAGAATTATAATTGAAATTCAATTATTTGAATCAAATTATTAAATCGAATTGTTTGAAATCGAACTGTTGAATTGAATTGAAATACGAATAGGAAGTCAAATCCTTTTGAATGAAGATATCGAAATTTAGTTGATTGATTTGAAACTGAAATATGATTTCCAATTTGGTTAAATTTTGAAGAAACGATTCTAATTCCAACTATAGTATTTCAAACAATTTTATAAACTATTTTAATAATAATTGGTTTTCTTTATAAACTAGTTTATATTTATTAATTATTTTAAATATACCATTTTTAATATTTAAATATTTATTTTATAAACTATTTTATATTTTAACTATAGTTTTTTCTAAATCTAAAAATTCTACTTTAAATACAAATTATTTATTTTTAAATTATATATCTTGACTATTTTTTTTTAAAATAACTATTTTAATATTCAAATTATTTCAAAGTTGTCATTGTTTCAAGATTTTAAATTAGTTTAAATGTAGATTTTATGATGAATAATATTCTCTCTTGAATATTGAAATGATTTTTATGAAAATCTGATATTTTGATATGAAGTACGAACCCCTTTGAAATGTAAAAGAACTGACCGGTGTGAAAAATGTAAATGATTTGTTGTTAAAGGGACCAGGATCGGATATTGTCATACTCTCTACCAATAACGAAAACTACTTTAACAACTGTGTACGCGGTGGTGTTCTAGAATGAAGTAGGATGGATTTGGAGGCGATTACTGGATTTGAAGAAAGAGAACGATAATGGATAGCCTTGACGTTTGGGTCATAATTAAAACGACTAAAACAAGAGTCATACCCAGGTTAATTTGAGCTAGCTCCTCTTAGCAGACATGCTTCTTCGATACCATATATATTATTTTGTGATTGATTGGCGCCTTTGATTTTTGGGAGTATTGCCTGGGGTGGGAGATAGTCGTGGCTGTGCGTTACCACCGGCCTAGGTATGCAATCCGGTAGAATCCTACTAATGGGTATTGCCTCAATGCCTTGTCATATTTATCTTGATCGAGCCCCCTACGATTTTGAGTTAACGTTGTCGTATCACGGCGCATCCCTATCCATCGACATTCTAGTGTGTTATATCCAAACCGTGCGACAACGGTATAAACGGTGTAAGGGTAATAATGGTAATCCCGCTTACACTGTTTTAATATTTCATATTTAATCATAGACACTATTATAATAACGTATTATATTATATAGTATCTAGTTTGACGGATCCTTAAGAGATGGAATTTTCCGTAAGATCTCTTAAGTCATTGCACTCATATTATCACATGAAATTTGAGTTAACTAATATGAGAATATTTTAGTTCTGATCCGAGTATATTTTGTCTTTTCATTTATGCTCAGGTCAGCCTGAATTTTTCAGTTATTGAAGATACGATTATGGAGATGAAGATGGAGCTCAACAAACGTATTTTTATTATTTATTCTGCTGAAAATATTCGTATGTTTATGATGGTTAACTCTGATAATTGTTGCAATATATATTCAAATATATGTTTTTAACAGCTTCATGAACTGTTATTTATTTGTTATATTTTATCCTTCCTCTGTGAGATTCTGTATTTGCTTTTCTTTTTTCTTCCTTTTTCTTATATAAATCCCAATAACTATCTGTATTTTTATTCTGTTTAAGTCGACATTGAGGATAATTGTCGATTTGAATGGTAAAAAATCTCAGATGTTACACTGGCACTTTGGTTCTCTAGTTCTCGAATTTTGGCATTTTGGTCTTCTGTCTTTTGGATATGGCTTAATGGTTATCTGGCTTTAGGATATTGGTTTTCCGATTTTTGGTTATCTAATCACAGATGGTTAAGTTGTCCTATCCACTTACGGGATTAGGACTTGACCCATAGGCATGCTCTGTACCTGACGATCCCCTTCGTACTTAACGAGATTCAATAAACTTGAAATAAAAACGCTACGTCGGTCCACCCATCTACGGGGTTAGGACTTAACTCCTGCGCATGCTCTTTTCCCGATGATAAACCATTAGGCTTTCTTTTGGCTTTATTAAAACTTTTTATTTTGAAACTTTAATAAATTACTTCACTCATATGGTTTGTGCTTGTGAAATATGAAATTCAAAATTGGAATTTCAAACTTTAAGGACTTGATGAGTAAGGACTTTGCTCATTAAGTACAAATATTTGTTCCCTAAGTATGGACTATGCTTGGGAAGGGACGGGTCGTCCTGTCAGGACTTGGCAATGCCACCTTGCCTAGGTTCGGGTAAAGACTTTACTCGACTGGCTTTAGGTTGCTCTGTCACGACTTAGCAGGGCAACTCATCTAGTTTTTCAGTTGGATTCAGATTGTCTTGTCAAAACTCGACAAGATCGCTCGGTCTCGGCTCGAGTATGGACTATACTCGATTGGTTGTAGGCTATTTTTTCAGAACTTGGTAAAGCAATTATTTTGTTTTTTGCAGGTATGTATTATACATGCTCAGGTTTGGCCTGTTGAAGCTGTGGATTTCAGATTTCTTCGGTTTTTTGGATATCGGATTTCTCGGATTCAGATCTTGGATATTGTCTTTCTCTGGTAATACGATCCGAAATGATCATTGGGTTTGTATTAGTCTTCGAATTCTGGTTCTTGATTAATACGATCCGACGCAATCGTGGTTTTGGGGATATCTAGTTTTCGGTTATTGCATTTTTATTAGGACTTCTCTTGGATCGCAATTTCTAGCTTTACGGATTTCTGGATCATACAAAACACGTCTTGCATAGGAAGACATGTTTTGGAGGACAAGTGTTGACCCGTTGTTTTACAAGGCAGTCACACTTCAGAATTTTGGCTATTGGAATGCTCAAGACTAGAGAACGGACTCGGAAAAGTTTGGAGCGATTTGGACGAAGTAGCGAAATTCTCGGAAAACACAGAAATTTGGCTAAGTGTTTCGAGATCGGCATGTACCCCGAAACTCTCCCGCATAGGTACAACTCACGGTTGTTTAGGAATTGGCAAAAATCTTCTAAGTATCCCGGGATTGGTATTGGTAACCGTATCCCAGGATCAGTATTTTAGGATAATGCAGGATTGGTATTTTCCTACTCCTTGAGGATTGGTATTTATGGTTGGCATGAGATTCTGTATCCCGGTTTTGGCCTAGTTATTTCATATCCCCCAACTCATGTATAAATTCAGAAAAGGCTTCGGGGATAGATTTTCTCCTCTTCCATTTCGGAATCGGAATTTCTACTTCAACTCTCTAGGATCGGCTCTTATGTTTCGTATTCCCCTAATATAATGAAGGATTTGGTTTGGAATCAAGGAGCTTCAAAGTGAAGCATGGGATTTGGTTATGTACCCAGGGTTCGGTACCGATTTCGGGTATGGTTTTTGTGGACTTAGGCCCATGGCCCCCAACACCATTAAATACCCCCTTGCTGGGTATTTTCTAGGATCCTTTGGCTGCTCCATTTTCTGAACTTAGTATTTAAGGACTTGGAGCATTTTAATGGCTTCGTACATGGCTTCTTCCTCTTTTGAAACTTCTTTGGACTTATGAACTTTCACTTGGCATTTGGGTTGGGGTTTTGAACTCCCTTCAACTCACTTGGACATTGGAGAATACTTTTGGACATTTGGACTATTGAATGGAAAATGCACTAGTTTTGGCAAGGACTTTGTCATTGCTAAATACATAACTTTGTAAACAAAAGAATTGGAGGACCATACTTGTAACTAGTGGCTTACGCAGAAATAATAATCTATGGGGGCGGAACTTTATTAAAAAGAGGAAAAAAAGAAACATAACAGCAAATATTTTCATTAAAAAAACATATATTTGATTCGCAACAATCGTATATTGATATTCAACTTAAGGATGACAAAATAATACATCAAACGTTCACAAACAAACCCTTCTAGGTTTCATATTTTGAAATTTTTGAATAATATCATCAATTTCAATGGTTTTCGGATAGTATCACCAACGTCCACGCAAAGGCAATCCTTGATGTAGGAGAAATCTAATGCAATCAATTGAAGCAATCAAACGAATAATGTAATCAGCTTTCATTTGATTGGTCTGATTACACAAAGCCGCCTCAATGTGTTGCCTGTGCTTCATCAAATCACTGGCAGCTTTCACACAATTATTGTGAGTACTAAAATGCGGTCTAACGTGCACATCAAATCTTTCTTTCTTTTTCCAATATCGAAATCCTTCGCCAATAAAAGAATATCATCACTTTGACCTCCATGATCGGGCTTGAACAAATAGCAATACAAAAAAAATGTTGCATCTTCATCTATGCTATACTCTAACCAAGTTGAATGGTCAATAAACCATGAAGCAATAAATCTGCGCTTTTCGTTTCCCATTTGACGCTATGGAAATTCTTGTTTTTTTGGTTGATAAGGTCCTTTTTGCAAATAGAACCAACATACTTTCTTTTTTTCATTAGCATTATAACGATGGGTGTTTATTCTTAGCCCGAGATTCGATAGATACTCTTCTAAAACATCTAATATTTGAGGAAGTGATAAAGAAATGGGAGGTTGATGTACAGGTGGAACACTAGTTGAGCTTGATCTGGTTTCTTTCAACTTTGTGAAATAATTCAACATATTATTTTTCATATTATTTAATGGATTCCTAGAAACCAATCAAACAATAAACAATAGGATCAAATTATGCTAACGTATGTGAAAGCATAAAACGTATGATATTCTTAACTAGTGAATTCATTGAATGAGTTCAAATTTAGAAGAAAAAAAATTAAATTTTTAGCAACTTTTATGATAATAACATTGATTTTTTCACCATAAATAATGTTTGAAAAAAACAAATTCATAATAATTGACTAATAATAAAAACAATAAATAAATTTCATTAGGGTTTTAAATTAAAATAGAAAATTACCTCTGCTTGCTGTACGATTGTGGAGAATCAAAATCTAAATGGAACTGGAGAGCTGCTTAATTGTTAAATCGAAAAAGGCTTGTTGTTGAATTGCCCTGGATGCTGGAGTTTGAAGAGAAAGAGGCTCTACCATTTGCGTTCTGTTCTGTTGAAGCTGAGAAGAAAACGTTTCCTTTTTTATTATAGAAAGAATGCAGCTTTTGGGGAAAATATCCCATTTACCATATTTGAATAGTCAACCTAGTGGGTATTTAAAAAAAAGCATTCAGTGGGAGCGGTGGCCTCCACTCGGCCTTAAATAAATCTGCCACTGCTTGTAACCATACAATATAAACATATGAAGTTACATCAAGTGGATGTAGGCACATTTGTCGAACCACTACAAATCTCTGATGTTATTTACTTTTTAGTACTTTGAGTCTAGAATATTTGGAAATTGGGTGTTAGCATGGGAGGACCAATTTCCCGCGTCAACATATTGTTAGTTTGGAGTATTCACCATTACTATTATGCAACAAAAATGTGCGATTAAATCAGCAACTAATATTGGATAATTTAGTACTAATATTCATATGTCATCTTCGCTAGTGGTGTGACATTTTAGTTTTTATTACTTAAAATCTTTTTGGTGAAATATAATTTTCATTCAATTGCCTTATCGATATTTTTTGTTTGACCTTAGTTATATTAACCAACTTAAAACTATCAAGTGAATCATTTTATAGTTATCCAATGACTATCAATACGTAACTCCGAAGTGCCCTCGGTAGTCATGAGTAACAGGTCATCCAATATCTATTAGTATGTAACCTTTTGGTGCCTCATAGCCATGAGTAGTACAACCTTCAATAATTATCAAAATGTAACTCTTTAATGTCCTCAATAGTCATGAGTAATACATCGCCCAACATTTTGAGAGCCCTACATAATCTAGTCCCAATGGATATATCAATATCTTGATTATGAATATTTGAAGTAGTATATTAAAAAACATATCATTTATGATTTTTCTATTAAATATACTTTTGTTATATTAATATGTATCATTATATCAAGTGTGTAATATAAAAAAAGAATACCTTTAATTTTAAAGAAAATTGATTATAGGGTTAGATACATATAATAAATTACATAATTGCTTTTATGACATATCCTTAACCATGTCAATCTCCAACTTATACTTGAGATCATTTATGAAACCCCTATTTCTATATTTGAAATACATGAACCTAATTTATAAAGCTCTTAGATGTGAAGGGTTTTTTTTTTTTTTTTTTTTTTTTTTTTTTTTTTGTATTTTTGTATTTTTAAATCTAAACTGGACCTGAACCAGACTCTCCCATATTCTAATGCTGATAAATTATTTTTAGTGAAAGTAAGCGTGATGTCCTTAGAAAGTTTCAAAATGTAAACGACATCCAGTACAACTTCTAAATGCAAAGCGGGTCCCTATTTTGCCATGTTACGTGTTTTTGAAAGAAAAAAGCGCTGGTGTG
This sequence comes from Allium sativum, assembly GCA_030737875.1. Lineage (NCBI taxonomy): Eukaryota > Viridiplantae > Streptophyta > Magnoliopsida > Asparagales > Amaryllidaceae > Allium > Allium sativum. The sequence goes on from CM060909.1 coordinate 820,577,172, forward strand.
TGTATATATATATATATATATATATATATATATATATATATATATATATATATATATATATAGACACACACACACATCTCTGCATAAATACTGAATATATGCATACATTCATCCAGTGTTTATATTGAAAAATCTGGATGAATATATGCATACATGTATGCATATATTCTGTATTATATGCCGACTTGTATGCATATAAAGATGAACTGATATTCATGGACTATGAATTGTTGCAAAAATGTATGCATATATTCTATACAATTGCATACATTTATGCAACAAAGTTAAAAAGGATGAAGGCTTACGAAAATGTGCATACATGTATGCATTTATTGACTATGTATGCAGAAATGTATGCAGAAAAGAGAATGCTAAAAAAATGGTCAAGATTGAATTAATGCACCAAAGGATGCATATATTGCAGTTTAACTGCAAACATTTCTGCATAAATAGTGCAGTTTGATGCATAACTGCAATTTATGCAGAAATGTATGCATATATTTCAAATATATGCATCATTTGATGCATAATATTGCTGTTTCAGTTTTTTTTGATGCATTTTTTTTGTGTGGTTTTAATGAATGATTTTGATGACGATTAGTTGTTGTATTTAGTTATGAATTTTCATGATTTTTTTTTTTTTTGATGATTTTTCGAAAATAAGAATGTAATTTGTTTCAAAATAACACAGCGATGTGAGCCTAATTTCAAGACTTATTAGGGACCTGAGACAAACTGACCCTTATATTTATCCATTCATACTATGTTTTGGTGAATTACTTTTACTAATGTTATATAGGTATTAAGGATACAAGAATCACCCTAGTTTTAGGCTTTTACACAGGTGCTTCACTTTTATGGTTGTGCTTTCTTAGGTGATCCTTTCAACATTTGTCTGGCTACTAACCTAGCTAGTATTTGCAGTCAGTGAACACGACCTCTTCGTTTTTAAATCATATTCCTAAATTGGTATTCATGTTTTGATTAAACCATCATTTTGAAAATTTTAAACATTAGTATTTAAGGTGGAAATTTTATTCACAACACGTAATTTAAAAAAAATAAAATTAAGCCAAAAAAGAACCACCGCAAAATATTATTCAATATAATCATTATGTTACACATGAAAGAGATTTCAAAACCTCCAAATTTGCACATGCATAATGAACAATCCACTAGCTGTGCAATATTAGTAAAACACTACAGTGGAAAAAAAAAGGAAAAGAAAATGCATCATAAGATAATAGCTATACGTTGATCATCTCTTTCTTCTATATATAATCTACAATCGCTAAAAAGCGTAGCTAATACCCTAAGGCAGTAAACAAATCACTTTCCAAGTCGCCTAAATCCACCATTGAATTCATATCCATGTCGCTAGCCGACAAAGGCAACGAGTTTTCGTCATAGAAATCAGGCAATTCATCAAACAATGTCGAGGTCGACGAGTTAACCACATTAAGATTGCTCAATACTTCTTCATCATATTCCTGATTCTGAACAAAGACCGGATAAGACGGCACGGATATTTCAGGTGTAGAAGTGGAAGCAGCAGATCCAAAACTAATCAGTGATGGATCGTTATAAACTGAAACTACAGGAGCCGGAACATCGACTGAAACTGCACATGAATGTTTTCCAATATACGTGACGATATATCGAGAAGGATCATCTTCTTTCCGCTGAACCTGCCTAATTGCTTGGCACTTTTGATCGTACTTGTGCGTGCATCTATAGTACGCCCTGCAAAATCAACTACCATTTTACCTCTTGTTTTGGTTCAAGAAATAAGTAGTCGTTTCTTCATATTTGAATTTAACTCTATTCCTAAACAGAAGTAAGCTTTTGGCAAGTAGTTTTTGACAGTTCGCAGAAGGCTGACAGTAAGATTTCCTGTTCTCGATATACAAAATCTAATGAAATCATCCAGGAAGATCTAAAGGAAGAAGATGAAGAAGAAACCATTCTCTTTCCATGTCATGTTTGCTTTTGCAAATGTAACTTATCAAGTGATTGATTATTGGATGAATGATATCAAATGCAACGGTGGCTTTACAAGCTAACCACGAAGTTCAAAGATTGAATCAGAAATTCATAACGATGATATTTATTAGGTCTTTGATAATTAATTTTTGGACAGATTTATCAGGCTATCAAGACCGTGAACTGAACCTGAAATTTAATTACCTTGCGAATTTGGAGTTATGAATAGCTTTCTGCCCATACTTCCTCCACGAAAACTTATCAAAGAGTGTATCTGCTATGACTCTGTTCACTTGTTCATGCCTTCTGCAACAACACATAGATTAACACTGTTCAATACGACTATGAAACTAATCAATCAAAACATAATCATAACAGAAGCAAAAGCAAAACCAATACCTTTTCCTATTACAACCTCTGCGAGGGACGCAAGTCTTCCTCTTTTTGCCCGAGCCATCAGTTGTAGCTTTGTTAGAGTTTAAAGCATTGAGCGCTTTGGTGAAGGAGGACATGATCTGGTCGATCAAATCAAGCGCAGTTGGAGAATTAGGCATTAGGGTTTGAAGGTGGGACGCGAGCTCTCTCCCTGTAATTAGATCTTTGACGAGCGAACCCTCCATTAAGCGACTGGTAAGATTGAGATATTAATGCTGGAGGCTGTGAATGAATCGATAGAAGCGCTGGGGCAAAGCGAGCGTAAATGGGCGTGATTTATACGATTGGGGGAGAAGATGACTGTGTAAATTGTTTGATGACGCCGTCCGTATGAGGTCAGGCTGATGCATCCCATGGCCGCTTGCGTATTTTAATAATTTTATATTTTTGTTGGGGTTTTATCCTCGAAGCCTCCCAGCAATTTTGTGTGATTTTCCCGTGCTTGTTTCTTTGTGAACGCATTAATTGGGGATGAAGCAAGTGACAAATGATTAATTAATGGCAGTACGGTGAGATAATTACGTGTTGACATGTAATTATGCCACAAACAACTTGGAAACTGTCGTATGAAATGGTTCGTTGGGCCTACGCTTTCAGTTTTGGTGTGTCTGCACAAAAGTGGAAACCACGCATGCGTCGCCTTTCGAGGAAGGCGCTTTGTGGGCAACATTATTTCGGATTCGATTTCGGTAGCTTGTGTTTTCTTTATCTGTTCGGGTTTTCGTTCCCGCGGAAGTGTATATTGAGTCATGTTATAATTATTGTTATAATTATTTGTTATTGTTTTGTTGACTGTGGCTGAGCCGAGAGGGTTTGGCTTTTTATGCTGGAGTTGGATGTCCTTTTGATTCTTAGGTTTTCCGAGGGTTGCTACAGTCTAACTTTTATTGGCTGGTTTGGAGGGTTGAAGCTCTTTGGAATGGCTTTTCAGTCGTTCAATGTTACCTAGGTCACTCTTTGGAGCTTGGTTCCGATGGTTGTTTCACACGTTCAGTGATTTCCGAGCCTTTTCTGATGTTGCTTGTATTAGCACTGGAATGGAGGCCCGTTGACATTTGTTAAATACTTGTATTTTCTATGTTTTCGAGGATTGTATGCTCTTTTTTGCAACATGACAGAGTTTCGATTGGCTTTCCCTTAATTTGTCTTTTGTGAGCCACTAGAGAAAGACGTTTTTTCTCCTTTATGGCATGTTATGTTCCTTTAGTGATTTTTTTTAATGTTTTAAAAGAACGGAAACACAAGAGACAATCCATCCTTTCATCGTCCTTCACCTTTCCTATTGTCTCATTCATCTTCCCTCCATCCTTTCCATCGTTCCATCACTATTCTCATTTTTTGGAATTGATGTTGAAATTAAAACAAAAAACATAAAATAAACTAAAGGTCACCTAAGTGTGTCATTATGCTGCATTTTCCAAAATTGTAATGAATCATTAGTTGAGTGTTGTGCAGTCAATGTCCCGCTGTTACTCTGCAACCTGTGCAGTTAAAGTCCGCTACAGCCCCACAAAATCTCCCTATATCCCCTAGTGTCCTTTAACTGCTACGTTATTTCTATTTAGCGCTATGATTTCCCAAATAGCCTCTAAAATAACGATTCCGCCTTAAGCCCGTTGTATTATGCTATTCTTAATATATCTTGTTAGTTCTGTTATTTTTTTGTTATTTCCACTCTATCTTCTATAAAAGAAATGAACTGAAATATGATATTTATCCATTATACAAATTTATGGAATTGGTTTTTTTAATTGAATTTTTGAACATTTTTTTTTTTCAAACCATAGTGTTTTGATATTCTATTAAATTTGATTAAGTTAAATAAGATTTTACATACATTTGCACATATTTCTATTTAGAGTTAAGAATATACTAATTATAAATAAGATGAATGTTAATTTTTTATTTAATTACCATATAAATATTTGTTAAAATTTTAAGAATTAATTTATATGATATTTAGAGGCATATGCTATATCCTGCTATTTCTTTATTTTGTTTGCGTTATGACTCTTTGCACCTTCGCCACATTGAATCTGTTAAGCGCTTTAACCATACAGGTTGAGAGATTATTGGGTAATACTATTCGAGTCAGTCGGCTTACGTTTGGAATACTTTGAACCAGTTGAGTTGAAAGAATACAAGATTATATTTTAAAAGAAATGAGTTATCCTAACAAGAAACAAAGCACTCAAGCAATTTTATTACATACTCAAGAATACGCTACCAACAAGCCTGACAAATAATAAGATCTTTGTATGTAAGTAAGAAAATAAAAAAAGCACTCCAAAGCCTATATGAACAAAAACCTAAACAAGAGCAATACAGAGTAAAAACAAGTCAAACGACCGAGAAACCTACATAGACAAGTAGGAGCGTCCAAGCCACGATTAGAGCCTTTAGCTACAAAAATGAACGAAAACACAGCGTAACGAAAAACATATATATATATATATATATATGTATATATATATATATATGTTTATGTATATGTATATATATAGTTGTGATTTGTGACATGAAATCACATATGAAGATGAGGCATGGATGTGTTTGGCGATAGTGGAGATGAAGCAGCGGCAGAAAGAAGGCAAGAAGGAGCAGTTTTGTGCTATGTTTCAACACAGGATTTTGAGGGATCTTGGTCAGACGTCTGTGCCTACAGGGTTTTTAAACCCGAGAGTGTGGACAGACATCTGACTAATATGGGTCAGGCGTCTGACTTGTCAGGGTTTGGAACCCGAGAGCATGGGACAGACGTCTGACATATATTGGTCAGACGTCTGAGCGGGTTTTCTGCGGTTTTGACTTGGTCTTTCTGTGACTTATTCTGCAAGTAATAAAGGGGCAAATTGGGTATTTTCCAAGGCCTTCTATTCTCCTATAAAAGCAGCATCTAGTGTTGGATTAAAAGGATGGGATTGAGACCGAATTAATTAATCCAAGTGTTTGTCGTCGTTCTTCATTGTTCTCCTTCTCCAACAAAAGTATCAGTCATCTAGATATTCTTTCCTTCTCTCAATAAAGTTATTGATTCATGTAATTTGTTTATTGTTAGTTGTTAAACCAGTGAGTGTAAACAAAATTTCTTTTTGTTAAATCAATAAAGAGGGTGGTTGGGTGGAATATTTTGTGTTTGCGCGTGTGATTTCATATCTGTGTTTGTTTCCATAGAAATCATCTTTAAGTAATTGGGTGAATAAGATCCTGGTCGCTTCCGCAAAGGCGCAAGTTTACATAACAGTTGGTATCGGAGCTGGATCATCGCAAACCTTAGAATAATTTTGGATTGGATTTTTTTTTGATGTCGGATATGATGGCATTTTTGAAGATGACTGTTTTTGATGGAAGAAATTGGGGGATTTGGAAGCCTAAGATGGAGGATGTGCTTTATCTCAATGATCTTCATGATCCGATTGATGGAGATGGGAAGAAGCCCTCGAGTGTGGATGAGGGAAAGTGGAAGAAGATGGATAAGAAGGCTATTTCCTTGATTCGGCAGTACCTTGATGATTCGGTATTCCATCATATGGCTAATTGTGAATCTGCAAAGGATTTGTGGGACAAGTTGGTATCTTTGTATGAGTCGAGGAGTGCTATAAGTAAGGCTTTTCTGGTTTGAAAGCTTGTTCAGCTGAGATTGAGAGAGGAGAAGTATGTTATAGAGCACCTGAATGAGTTTCAAGATGTGATCAATAATTGGAAAATCTGAAGGTCAATTTTGATGATGAGTTGCAGGGCTCTTTTGCTGATGAGTTCGCTTTCAGAAAGTTGGGAGACTTTGGTTGTTTCATTGAGTAACTCCAATGCTGGTGGAGCCATCTCTTTGGAAACTGTTCGAAGCAGCCTTTTGAATGAGGAACTAAGGAGAAAAGAGTCGGGTTTTAAATCAGTTCAAGATGAGGCCATGGTAGCAAAGGGCTCGGGGAAATATACAAGAAGAAAGAAGAAAGGGGCTAATGGTAAAGGTGCTTGTTATTATTGTGGTAAGGAAGGTCACATACACAAGAATTATTATGCTTATCAGAGGGATAAGAAGAAGGTTGTGGATGGTGATGGAAGTAATGAGGCACAGGCAGATATTGCTGCAAGTTCCATTAGCGATACTTCTAGTGATGTCCTGTTTAGCGAAGTTAATCCTTGGAAGATGGATTCGGGAGCAAGTTTTCACATTTGTAAGGATATGAAATGTTTTTCTTCTTATGAGAAGAATGTCGATGTGATTAGAACAACCAATGGAGTAGAGCTACCAGTTTCTGTATTGGATCTATCCGGTTTCGTATGCATAATGGCGTGGTAAGGGAAGTCTCTGGAGTTAGACATGTACCCGCTAGTTCGCATAACCTCATTTCTCTCGGTCAGTTGGATCGCCGTGGTTGCACTTATGATACTCGAGGTGGAGTTTTGAGAGTGAAGAAGGGTGGTCGTGTTGTGATGAGAGGTGTCTTAGAGGCGTGAAACATGTATAGATTGGTTGGTTCTGTGGTCGACTGTGGAAGGCGAGTGACTGTTGAAGAACCTAGTCCACAGCAAGGTGGAGAGGTTAATTTGGTCACTGCTGATGTGTTAGACAGTGGTCTTCATATTGACGATGCTCGAAGAATCCAGAGTGATCAAGGAATGAGCTCAGATCAAGTGGTAGATGGGTGTCGATGCAGAAAATCCACAAGATGGAGATCCTTGTGGTATTACAAGCATTTTTAGACCATTAGTGATGCGTGATGCATCTTAGGTGGAAGATACATCTTTGGCAGACGGTGGGTTGTGTTTGTAATGGTTTAATTGAGAGTAGGTGTCGTTGAAAGAGCTAGATGACTTGTGTGTTGGAAGTTTGTTTGATATGATGTGATTTCATATCAAGGTAGAGTGTTGTGATTTGTGACATGAAATCACATATGAAAAAGATGCGTGGATGTACTTGGCGATAGTAGAAATGGAGCAGCAGCAGAAAGAAGTCAAGAAGGAGCACTTTTGTGCTATGTTTCAGCACAGACATCTGAGGGATCTTGGTCAGACGTCTGTGCCTACAAGGTTTTTAGACCCGAGAGTGTGGACAGACGTCTGACCAATCTAGGTCAGACGTTTGACTTGTCAGGGTTTGGAACCCGAGAGCAAGGACAAACATCTGACATATATTGGTCAGACGTCTGAGCGGGTTTTCTGTGGTTTTGACTTGGTCTTTCTGTGACTTATTCTGCAAGTAATAAAGGGGCAAATTGGGTATTTTCCTAGGCCTTCTATTCTCCTATAAAAGCAACATTTACGGTTGGATTAAAAGCATGGGATTGAGACCGAATTAATTAATCCAAGGGTTTGCCATCGTTCTTCATTGTTCTCCTTCTCCAACAAAAGTATCGGTCATCTAGATATTCTTTCCTTTTCTCAATAAGGTTATTGATTTGTGTAATTTGTTTGTTGTTGGTTGTTGAACCAGTGAGTGTAAACAAATTTTTTTTTTGTTGAATCAATAAAGAGGGTGGTTGGGTGGAGTATTTTGTGTTTGCGCGTGTGCTTTCATATTTGTTTGTTTCCATAGAAATCATCTTTAAGTAATTGGGTGAATAAGATCCTGGTCGCTTCCACAGAGGCGCAAGTTTACATAACATATATATATATATATATATGTGTGTGTGTGTGTGTGTGTGTGTGAGAGAGAGAGAGAGAGAGAGAGAAAAATTGACACATTTTTATTAGAGCATAACCAATAATCCGTTCTATTTACTTTTTCTCTTTCATCCAATCAAACCACCAAGCATCCAGCAATACAAAACCAGCCACAAACCAATTAAAAAATATATTATATAATACAAACAGTATAAAACAGCAAACAACCATTTCATCTAATATTACCTCTGTTCACAACAACAAACAGCCTTTGAATGTTTGTTTATTATTAAAAGTTTATAAAGGCAAAGTCTTTGCTGTTATAAATTTACAAAGGCAAAGACTTTGCCGTTATAAAATTATAACGGCAAAGACTTCGCCGTTATAACTTGAACACATGTTTCCTAATTCTATCAGACCTGTCTCTGAGCCACTAGGGACTCAATATCTGAGGCTCCTCACAATCCATCTTACACATAAGTAAAATTGCCTGAGCTCTATACCATGACACCACTCCTAGCTTTGTGTATAGCGTTAATTCGAGAGCCTCACACCTCGGTATGAGTCAGAAACAGGATAAGGGGCCCAAGGAGGACATGACGTTTAGCCTCTGTTCACCCAACCAGCCATGAAACCAGTTCAAACTAGTCACGAGTGACTGAACAAGCTACACCTGGTTGCTCCGTGGCTTGTTTAGTCATTGAACAAGCCATTGGTGGTTGTGCTCTTAACTACTAGAAAGATACATAACAAGATTATCATATAACCTAAATACAAGTGAAGAAAACACGATAAAACATAAATAACTTAAAACTAAGTACAACATAAAAGTTGAATAAAATAACATCAGACCCATGATGCGAGCCTCCTTGCACTGCTTTCCACATTACACGGAGCTATATGTCATCTTTACAATTACAAGCCCACGTTTTCCATTATTCCATGGTCATAAAAACGAAATAGCTAACACTGAAGCGTTTCTAGAGTAGTGAGCGTAAAAAATTACAAACCAACGTAGACTGAAATGAAGAAGAGATGGACCCGCGCTCTTTCTTTGGCCCATGTCTACAGTTGTTACTTCATCCTGCATCATGAAGTTTTGCTAGCAAACTATACCACGTCCTTAGCACAACGCCCTTGCAAATCGGAATGGAAGCGCCGCGTTTTGCAGATTCGGTTTTTATGATATGATCGGTTTGAAAAATTGGAGAAATAAATCGGTTTTGAGACCTACAAATTGAATGTTGTAACACCGAGATACCAAAGTCCCTAATGGCTTGAACCATAATCCATTACATGAAACTTTCAACTCTTCTAGAACCAATGTACTGAGAGGTAAATTAGGGTTGAAGATTCATTACTGCGAAATTTAAACTGCATTAGTTGGAAGTTTAGAATAGTAGATGGTTTTTTTCCTTATGGTTTATTGAAGATTAAAGAGAATACGATTCCCCGTAATCTTTAAAATATGGGAAAGCAATCGTTTCAGGCGATTTGGCAAAATCAAATCGCCTTTTTGGAGGGGGGAGGAAGTTATAAATTGTGAAAATAAATAAATGATCGGGTTTCTTGTCCTTTTATAGGCAGACTCTTAACGGTTACATCCATTGATGAGAATGCCGTGTCCCTTCAATTTGCAACGCCTATTTCCATTCGAAAACAGTCGCACCCATTGAATTTGCAGTGGCTATTTCCATTTGTAAACAGTTGCCCTTGTTCAGTTTGCAGCTGCTATTTTCGTTTGGAAAAAGTTGATTCCATTTAGTTTGCAACGATTGTCTCTGTTTACATATCTGAGTCCATTCATATATTTGCAACAACATTTTTTTACGAATTTAAACAATAGAAATCCATTCACTTTTATGATCTGATTTCCTATTCTTTTATGGGTGGACTCCCAGCAGTTACAATCGTTGGAGAAAGGCCACGTCTCTTCATTTTACAATGCCTATTTCTATTTGAAAACAGTCACGCCCATTCAATTTACACCTGCTATTTCCGTTTGGGAAAAGTCGCGTTCATTTAATTTGTAACGATAGTTTCTGTTTGAATATCCGAGTCCATTCATATATTAGCAACGACTGTTTCCTTTTTATTTAACAGTAGTAATACGTTCACTTTTACGATCATGTTTCCTATTCTTTTATAGAGGGATTCCAAAGGGTTACATCCGTTGGTGAAAAGCCGTGTCTCTTCATTTTACAACGCCTATTTCCATTTGAAAACAACCAATACTGATTAGCCTGTAATGACCACTTCCATTGTAAAAAGTCACGCCTATTAAATTTGCAACGCCATTTCCCTTTGAGGCTACATCCAATCAATTTGCAATGTTGTTTCTGTTTGAATATCTTAGTCCATTCATGTGTTGGTAATGACTTTTTTTTTTGAATTTAAACAGTAGAATTCCGTTCATTTTTATGATCTGATTTCCTGTTCTTTTATAGGCAGATTCTCGGCGATTTCATCCATTGGTGAACAATCACATCCATTCAATTTGTTCTGTTTGTAAACAGTCATGCCCATTTGATTTACAATGGCTATTTCATTTGGAAAATGTCGTGTGCATTCAATTCATTGACAGCTTTTGTTTGAATATCCTAATCCATTCAAATTATATCATATATGTACACACACATACACACACACACACATATATGGTGAGCGTTCAATGGCACCATAAATAGTGCAGCACCCCTAAATGCCCCATGATTTCCACCACACATTCTGTTTCTCTCTCCCTCCACTACTTCTCTCTTCTTCTACTAGCTTATTTTATATTAAATGAGAGGATGAGAGAGGGGGGCAAATGGGGTGCTCACTATTTGGAGTGCCATTGAACGCTCCTCTCTCTCTCTCTCTATATATATATATATATATATATATATATATATATATATATATGTATGTATGTATGTATGTATGTATATAAGATGTGTATAAAAATACACATAAATAAATATTATAATAATAATAAAATCAACAGCAGGTTAGAGCTTCATTGTTATGTTTATCATTTAGTTTTACTTTATGCTTTAAAAAAATGATACGATCTTTAATAGTTTTAGAAACTCTTCAAAACTCCAATTTTTGTTAAGTTTGTAACTTGCATTCAAAATCCAATTAAAACAAAATAAGAGCCATATAAGATAAGTTCTCTAAAATTGTACTTTGGTTATTAAAGTCATGTTGATTCCTCTCAAACCAGATGTACCAGCATATAGTAATGAAAATAGTGTCTAGGAGATACCTATTAAGATAATTAAACTATAACCTAAGGCTGCTCCAATATAATTCACAGTTAATATGACTATGTATTATATTGAAATAAAAAATGTTAAGGATATTAATGATATGGGATTATATTAGTTTTTTTCTATTATTATACATGGAAAATAAGGAGTAAGACAAACTTAAAAAAAATTAGGCATAAGGTTATGAGAGTTTCTTCATACAAAAGCCGAAGTTCCTATCAATATACATCGTAATGCAAAACTTAGATTAAGACTAAGTTTGTGGTGGGCTGACAGATAATGCCACAACGGGCAATTATTTGGAAGTTGAAGAGGTGGAAACAGTTTGAGATGGCAATGGCGGTTGGTCAGGACGGTAGTGCATAATGGGTTAGGAGATAAGAGGCGATGGTTGGTTGAGGGATGAGGTGGCACCAAGTTAGAGGACAACGATGTGGTTGGTCGAGGTGATTTGGAAGGGGAAGATCAACATGGTTGATCAAGGTGTAACAGCTTGTTGATATATATATATATATAATCAATAGTTAAAAATGCTATATATAACTAGCGTTATTTGTAGGTGAAAATGTATATTACATTATATGTGCATAATGGCAATTTAGTTTAGCATTTTTTAAACTAAAAAAGAATGATAATGCTAATTTGATTTATAATTTTTAAATTTTAAAAGTTGAACGTAGCACTATGCTGATTTTATATTAGTTCAATTTAGCTTTTTTTAACTGGAAAAAATGAATATTTTATGCGTATCATACAAATTTATTGTAATATTTTTCTATCTATAAATTGAATGATAATGTTGGTTTGATATAATGAATTGAACTGCCACATAATAGTTAAAATAACATTTGTATTTTTAAGGTGCATTATAACGAATTTAATGTGTCAAATGAAAATCTTAAGATAACATATATACTTTAAAGTGCATTAGGATAAATGGAATGGATAGAACGATAGTTAAAAATAGCATACATGTAATGTCCCGCATTTTTATCGGTTTGTATTTGTATATTTAAATCAGTTTAAATATTGAATTCATAATATAAGTGGATTTATATATCAATTAAAATGAAGATAAGCATATAAAAATATATATTAAATATAATCGAGCCCATAACAACGCTGCAGTTCATAATTTAACGTTTTGAACTTCAACTAAGCGTACAGGATCCGTTACAAGTCGGATTTCCTCGAAACAAGAAACGTTCAAATCTGTTGAACTATATTTTCCTAATGGAAGAGAAAAATCGAGATTTCGGATTATACATCGCAAGTTATGTCCAAATCAAATATTCATAAAAACAGCGATATATTCGTTTGTGACTATAACGGTTATTTAAACATAATTAAATATTGGCTTCGATTTTGGACAAGCCCTTTTAGACGTAGTGATAATTTAATTTTTATAATTTTTCTGTAATTTTTAATTTATTAAATACGCAGATTTTTATTTGAAGTATTTGCACCTTGTATCAGTATTTCGGGGTTTCACAATATAAGTTAACCTATCGATATTATTATATTTTTGGGATCGTGGCACCTCACTGGACACGATTGTATTTTTATTTCTGTCTATAGCCATCCGTAAGACAAATGAAATTTTGTATTGAAGACCATAAAACTTCACTTGGAAACATTATTTTAAATATCTTAAAACATATATGACCGTTCACGAATATCCAATGATCTAAAATCAACAATGGAGAAAAAGCACTGCGAAGCACATAACTTATTTATATTGCTACAAATAAGAATCTAGAGTACTGAGATCATCTGATAAAAAGGGGTACAAACTAGATTATAGCATGTGCAACCATAGCCGATATTTTCTTGACAGCCACAACTTGAAAATATAAACTACCTCCCTGTACCCTATATTGCATGGCTACCTATCCTTATTACTTAGCAGCTAAGAGACCCTGTATAAAACAAAAGAAGAAGCTCCTCCCTAACCTGAACAACCCCTATATGCTATCAACAATTCATGCAAAAAATAGAGATGCAAGCTAAAGGAGAGACGAGACCTAATTAAACAGCTATCCTATTGCTAGTTACTTCATACCAAAGTAACAAGGCAACAGTATAATTTCATTTCATAGCCACACCCTAAAAAGAAGAACCGTACCAGACTAACCCCTGTTCCTTGCCTGCGAAGTATTACTCCACCGTTATTGCCAAGTAAATGAAGTGTATATATACACAGTTGCTCCTTTCCATTCGGTCTTTCTCGTTCTGACCATGCCGAAGTAAATGGCGGAAAATAAATAAATAAATAAATAAATAAAGGAGGGGAGGATCGACAAAGCAGTGCGGAAATAGCCATTTTACTGCAGCACGGTGGATTGCGGACTCTGGAGTGGAAATATGGGGAAAAAAGTGTAAGCTGTCTTCATCACCACAACGAGAAGGAGGCAGTCGATGGATGTTGATGCATGATCTGGAGTGCTGTGTGGCGGGGTTAAGATGGTGGTTGCGGAGAGGAGAGGAAAGGGAGTGTGACGCAGACTTGAACAGTGAAGAGAGCGAGAGGGTAATGAAGTGGGAGTAGCGTGTTCATGGGTATTGAAGGATACGTATGCACTGGAATGCGTGAAGGAGAAATATATAGAAAGAGGTACTGGGGTGCAAGGCGGTGAACTAAGTATGGTTTTGGGAAGTTCAGGGAGTTGTTCAAATTGTTGTAGGGTAGTGGAAGCTACAGGTTTTTCATATGTATATATTTTGGAGAAGTAAACAAGAGGGGGCTGGCGCAAGTATCAAAGTGAGAAGAAGATTGTAGACGTGAAGAAAGGTGTAGAGGATCAGCAAAAGGCTTGAAATGTGAAAAGGGGTTCAAATATTGGGAAATGAAACACGGATGGCTACAGTTAAGTGTGGATGTTTATATTGGAAACGAGGGAGCGTTAGTTTTGTACAGGGGAGTTGTGGAGCTTTGAACAGAGAAATTATACGGGAGTTTTAATGATGTGAATGGTGGTCTCGTTGGGTATTCTCATGAGGAGTTTTCACGTGTTTTGGTTGTGGAAAACATGAAGTAAAATGGTGGAAAAAGAGCAATGTTGCTCACGTAAATAAAGGCGCTAGAGGATCCTGTATGTTTTGTGATAGGGGAAGAAACGGTAAAGAAAGGCACTGTTTGTAAATGGGATAAGGACTGTACAGTATGTTTTGAAGGTGGCGCAACTGGATTTCAAGTTTAGAAAATGGTGTGAGGCTTGTGGCAGGGGAGACAGTCATGCAAAGAGAGAACGTTGGTTCAAAAATATCTAAATGGACATAAGTTTTAGCATGGACTATGTTGCGTATGAGAGGATTTGGCCGGCATAAAGATGTGAGGCGCAAGCAATTTTGGCTGATGTAGTTGGTGAATGAGGAGTTCAACAGTGATTTTGTTGGATGAAATTTTTCGTAGAAGGATGGAAGTGCGAAGGGGCGGTAATGTCCTTTGAAAGCACGCTGGGTTCGACAAATAATATTAGAGGAGGAAGTTGGAACGAAACACATTCCTGGACGGTGCACTATGCGAGAAGCATGGAGAGGGCTTTTGCACAAACTGGAACGGAGGGTTCGAACATGATCTGAATGGAGATCGAAATGGTGGCGAAGTATAGCAGAATAAAACGCCTACTCAGATCTATCGACCGATGCAAATCGTTATTTAACGGTTAACGTGAAAGGTGAGTAAATTCACTAGCTCTGATCTATTTTAAAATATTATAATTATATTTTAATATTGGTTGAATACTGTGTGATGGTCGTTTAGGTAGATTATAATTAAATTGGTTGGAATATATATATCATTGCATGTGTACACATCATCGGTTGGATACTGATTCCACTGATTATAATATTCCCTAGTATAGAATTAGTGTTAATTGTGTGGACTAACATCTGTGGATGCAGGAAACCGGTTGGAGGAATCCAACCAGATTCCTCAAATATTATATGTACTGTTTGTTTATATTATTGATATATATACACTGTGTGAACCCCAATAACATTGAAAAACCTGTTGGATATTAATGTTGAATGGAAATTCAACGTCAGTGTAGAATAATCAATAAACGGTATTGATTAAGGAATTGGCAGCAACCGACCATAAATCCATCTTTTTGTTAAAACTGAGCTGCCGTAAAGCGAATCAACGAAGTAAATTATAAAAATTATATTTTTATAATTGAAGCAAAGATTAAAATTTATAATAGAAGTTCTATTATAAACAAATATTTTATAGTTAGTTTTTGTATAGAAAATATAGACAATGGTTTGACATTTAGATCCGTTTATAAGGAAGTAAAGCTGTAATTATCCTACTAGTTAACATTTTGGATAATTATTTTAAGACAAACAATTCAGAATATTATTAGATTAGTTATATTAATCTAACGGTAAGAAGTAACTAAAAATCAGTTAACAAATCAACTGGTAATATGAAGTTGACTAAATAAACTATTTTATTGGAAAATGATTATTATATTATTTGGTCTTCACTCGATCTAAGATAATAACTTGGAAATTAACCATTCAAAATTAATAAGATTTCTTATCAATACCTTTTTAATTAATAAAGTTTAAATGATTATTGAACAGGTAGAATCAGTCATTGTTTAATAAAGTAAGCAACCAATCTAGTTTAAATTGATAATGAAGTAAACTGTTTTACTTCAGTTATGGTAAAGTTAATTACAATGTAATTATTTTAATTAAAGTGATTGTTCTTAAATGAAATTCATTTAAGATAATATTGAGTTTGTGTGAGATGTTTATCTGAATTAGATAAAATAATTCAAATGGGAAGTAAAATGTCAGAAGACGAAGAGCGATAATGATTTTTGATAAAGGAAGTTATAAATGGAATTATATAAGTAAGATGAAGCAAAGAATTAATATAAATAGTTATGAACAACCGGGTTTCAAAGTAAGGATATGGTGTTATAAAAACCATATTTCAAATTAAGTGAGAAATACGGTTCAATGGATATTATAAGTAATAAGGAGTTTAGAGTTACGGACTTATATCTATTCTAAGATAAGAACGTTGTCGATCAAGGTCTAAGAGGTAAATAAAATACCCCAACTTGAACGACTTCACTATTATCGAGGGATGTTATTATTTTGTAACGGAAAGAGACGTCGAGATTAGTTATAAAGTGGAATATAGTAGCGTATTGCAAGTCTTTGAACTATAGCGATAAAATAATGTTGTTGACTAGGCTTAATCGTGACTGTTATGTCGAGATTAGTTATAAAGGGGAATATTACAGCGTATGACAAGTTTTTGAACTGTAATGATAAATTAACGTTGTTGACCAAGATTAAGCGTGATTTTTATATATAACACTATTAGGAATTGGAACCATAATTCGACGATGTCGAATGTATTAAAGTAAATTATTTTTAGGAATTATAATCTGATAGGATAGTTAATTTTTAGTTAAACCAATAGATTAGAATAAGGATATGTAATCAATATTTTGTTATAAACTTGATATCGACAAGAAGTGACTTAGAAACAGAGTTTATAAAGAGGAATGGGAATATAAAATTATGAAGAGATTTCGGTAAACGAGATAAGGGTATTTATCACTCGAATAAAGAGTTACTTGATAAAGGTGCTCAGATTTCTATAATAGGTATGATATGCACATTGTAAAGTGAATAATGTTTTAAAAGTGAACGTTTGGCGGATTAAAATATTTATAATGAAATTGGAAATATTTTTCCAATGTAGATAGGGTATATTATCCAAGTGTATAAAATAAAGAATGTAAAAAGAATGGAAATATTTCGAACGTTAATAACGTATGTTTTCTGGAACATGGGAGAATAAGAGAGTATAATAACTGGGAATGTTTTCCAAGAAGTATAAAAAGGCTAAAACGGGGTTGAGAAATATCTGGTAAGATATGGAGATTTGAATAATAAAAATGAATGTTAAAATAAAAGTGCCCGTGGTTGTGTGATGTTTAGTTGTACATTTGAATGAATGTTTGTTTTTACTTCGATAGTTAAATAACCGACTATCGAAGTGTTTTGACCATCGTTGTCGATATGGAGAGACAAGTTGGATTTATTATCCGAAAACCACTCCGTATAGGCATAAGCACTGCGAATTAGATTATGCTGAAGACAATTGAAGACGGAGTGAAATGCAAGGGTCGTCCTGTTCCAGAATGGTGCTTCCTGCTTGTCCAGCCTCAGGACAACTTGTATGGACGAGTGTCTGACAGAGTATACCTAACAAATCACATACAGTTGATCTCTTAAAGGTATTACATCTAGTGGCAGAGGAATTCGTTCCTCTTAGCTTTTTTACACCCGTGATATTTTTGGAAATCGATTAATGAATTGACTGGTTTGACGATGTGGCATTCAAAGTGAATGGTGATCAGATGTTCTAGAGCGATTATAACCTCAAGCCTCACATCCGGGAAATGACAAAAATCGGGCAGGCAGCATGGCTATGTGGGTCATTCCCATTTGGGTGTATTGTCACCATCTAAAGAAAATTCGTATTTGTTCTTCTTTCGTTTCTGCATCTTCGGATAACGGTTATGTGGGCCCAACCGTAGGTGGCAATATATTCGATACACTCAAGAGAAATGAGTGGTCGGTCATGTGTGGGCCGAGTTGCAAGACGTTCTTGTTGAACCCAGTGTATTTCCTCTCTAGAGTACACTGATCGAGAGGTGGTCCCATACCTTGTCATGGTTGGAATCCAATCTCCAATAAGCGCCCTACAGTTTTCGATTTTATACTATGTATTTGGAGCGTGAGACGCAAGCGTTCAACTATTTGATTATTTATTTGTTTAGACATTATCATAATATCACTGGATTTGATATCAAAGTATTTTGGGTTATAGTAAGGTAAAAACCGTCCATGTTTATGTATGGGCTGGTCTTACTATTATCCTTTGTTTCAAAAGGATTTTCAAAGTTAAACGATATGGTTGGAATTTACTCACACCAGTCCCATGGCTGACCCAGAGTTATTTTGTTTGTTTTTCCTAAACTCTTGGGTGCCCAAATTTGTACGGGCAGTCAAGTGTTTTAGGCGTTTATAGATACACTTAGAGGAGCTCGAAGTAGGAGGTTTCACCACTAGTTATTTAAAGATTATTTCCGCTGTGATGTATAAGTGTTATACTCTGATATGGTATGTATATACAATACGGTTTTGTATTTCAAATTTATGTTATATATATTTTATTCGTTCCGCTGTGAGATTCATATTTGCTCTGATACTGTTTAGATTTTGATGTTCTTCTTCTTCTTCTATTCTATTAGTTCTATCTTCACTTTCTCATCCTCTAATTTCTTTCTATTAATGATCTGGTGTTTTCGATACTTGAATAGTCAATATGGGATTTATGTTGATTTTTCTGGGTCGTAAATCCCGCGGCCGTTACAATACGTATTTTTAAAGTACATTGTATTGAATTAGTTGTGTCGAATAATGTTTAAAATAGCATTCGTATTTTTCGATGCATCTGAGTAAATGGATTATGGAAATGATAATTAAAAATATTATTTGTATTATTGAAATGCATTACAATGCATCCAACATGACGAATGATAGTTAAAACTATCAATTGGATTTTTGAAGTGTATTTGATTAACTGAAATCTGATTAATGGTTGAAAGTGGCATTTTGTATGTCTTTGATATACTTATGTACTTTGCAATCAAAGTGCTGGAGTGAAGTTTCTTTTGCGCACAACTTTGCTACAAAGTACTTCATAAAATAAAATAGTTCCTCATACTATCATTTTGTATGTCGTACCCGATTAGGTTTCACAATTGATTGTCCTCTGTATTTTGTGGGTTGTTTCATCAAAAAAAGTATCTTGGGTACAGATTGTATAACTCCCCCATTCCAAGGCTCGAAATTAAGTGTTAATGCTGCGATTATCAATAATATTATTTTTCCATGATAGAATGAGATCTGTGCTAGCTCAAATTATCAAAAGATACACGAATATGAGAAACCATAAAACATATTTTATTGATTAATATCATTCATTATATATTTCCATGCGCAATCCACATTCATCAAAATATAAGAATTACAAAATATCACCAAACAAAAGCATAATTAAAACTCCTAAATAGCTAAAAATGTCGTTGCACATCTCTGGAAGCTTAACCGTCTAATCCGGATACTTGAGAATCAATCTACTCAAATGAGAATCTAAGAATTTAAGGAGAAAACAAAAACTTCGGATCAGACAATGGTTTGGTTAGGATAATAACCTATCATATCAAACCAAATGGATATCTAATGACAAAAAGCTACTTAGCGAAATGGGTTTCCCCTTGCTAGTACCTTTATAACAAAACAATGAATCATGTGCTCACACTCCCAATGGTCAGAACAATAATAAATTATGTGCATATGTGCAACATATAGTTGATTACGCATTCCCATTCTGACTACCCATCTTAATATATTTATGATTACTCATTATATTCAAGTGACTATCTACCTTAAAACCATATTTATGATTATCCATCATAATTAAGTGACTACCCGTCTTAATGTCATATGACTACCCATCATATTTCAATGATTACCTATCATAAAATCATGGATATTACCTAACCCCTTTGTTTATTTATATTAAATTTCATGGATGACCCATTAATTATATGTTGACTATCCATCACATACCCTATAGTTTTCCGAGGATAACCCATAACTTTCCATATTTTGAAGACAACCCATCCGCGACATCATGTGGACAATCCATTACACAATCTATATTTTTATCCTTAGGTTAATTATGAACCCATTAATTTCATATTTCAATCTAGTACTCCAGGAATTTAATTATTATCTACTGGTATCCCTAGTTCCATAATTTGTCTCTCATTGGCGTCCCCAATTAATGTCTTACATTATACTAAAGCAAAGAACAGTTGAGGTCACGTGTCACTCTCACAATCACCATGTACACGTGTCGCTCTCACATTAATTGTTTTCCCGTTAAAACCTATTTAATAATAAAAATGCACATATAATTATTACTGGGTTTGGTTTCCAAGACTCACAGCCATTTTTAATAATAATAAAACACCTATAATTATTACCGGGTTTGGTTCCCAATGCTTATTGTATTATAATTATATGATGGGTTTGGTTTCCAAGGATCAAAACCATTTATTTAATAATAATAAAGCACACACATCCAATTTGGAATATTGAGAAATGAACCATCTGTTTTATTTTTTAATCCATTTTATACCAATCCGCACTACTATGCTCAATCCATAAAATCTTTCTCAGAAAATAATGGCTATCGCAATCATTGTAGTCCTCTTCTTATTTATTCCTTCACTCTGGATAAGAAAGCTGCAATTACCTTCCTGTGACTCCATCCACCTTCGATGCGAGACTCCAACCTGACTTATTACCGAGGTTTTTATCAGACTTCGATTCAGATGTAGACTCTAAGGTTTGATTCAGACTTCAATTTCAAGTGCTTATTACTAGTTTGAATTTCTCCGTTTTTGGTTTTTAAACTTTTAGGTTTCATAGAAACATTGTTTTTAATTGTCCTGAATCAACTTCTATTCAAACATGATGTTGTGTTTAATGTGTTCTTTTTGTTTAAGTTGTAGCTTTCATATGCTGTTGTTTTTATTCTTGATGCTTGCTTATTGTTTTTATGGTTATTCAGAGGTATTAGGATGTGTTGGTGCTTATAATTCATGAGGTAAAGAAAAGCATGGGACTTCTTAGATCAGAGGTTAAGCTACAACTTATGTAGATTAGTAGTACATCACCTGAAACTGCCCTAAGTTCGAGGAGTACGATGGAGGCTTCAGCCTTAGCTGTTAAGGTATATATTTCTTCCATATTCTTTTTCTACAATTCGTTGTTTTGTTTTTAATCAAATTTTCATCTGTGAATTTTTCCAAGGATTTGATTAGACGAGCAAATTAAGATAACATGCATTGTTCACGTTCCTTCTCATTTGGTTTGTCTGTCCAATTTGGTTATGTGGTCAAATATTCATCCACTTAGAGAAAAAAAATTGTCTTTAAGTTGTAGCTTTCATACGCTGTTGCTTTTATTATTCCTTCTTGCTAATTGTTTTTACGGTTATTCATAGGTATTAGGATGTGTTTTCAACCATTAAAGTAAGTATTGTTGCGCATTAGAAAATTGAAGAAAAAATATTTTCAAAAATTATTAAAGAAGGGCATGATCGAAGGAAGCATTAATTTTGAGGAGCCACTATATTTTTGTTGAATATGGCGACAAAATTTGGTATGATAAAATATAGTTGAGCATTTCATCCATGCCATTTCAGTTCGACTATAGTTTATATCTTGAATGTCACTTTGAATTTTATTTCATTTTTTGTATATTGGATCCAACTGGTATAAAAGATGGAATAGGAATTGTTGTTTTGCGGTTAGAGTTGGCAGAGATATTTTTATTCCAGAAATTACTATCGTGGGCGGTTGAGCTATCATTCGAGGTAATTATATTAATTTAATGTTTTATAAAATGTTTTACTCAATTCAACCTGATACCAATCCAGTTAATCAAATTATTTTCATACAGTAAACAAATAATCCATCTTTTTATGCATTTTACAGCTTACAACTGAGGGGTCAGTGCTATTGATATGATGAACGCAGTAGCATAGTCATAGGATTTATGGATTACTAAGAAAGACATGCTATTGATGTGATAAATAGTTATAATAAATAAAAATAGGTATTTGCCAACTTTGAACCATTTACGAACAACTTTTAAACAATCTATATTTCTAAAAGGCCACAGAGATATGTTATTTTATGTACTGCAAAATCCAAGATTGGAACAATACTCAACCTACTAATATAGATTATAGGCATTCTATGTTCCGTTTACTATTATTTACATAAATTTGGGTAAATTTTTTCCATCTATTGATTTTTCCATACGAAATTAATTGTACAGCGAATTTTGTGCTTATTTGTGCTAAAATTTTCTGATTGGCCTTTATTTCATACTGTCAAGGATTTGCTGTAACATTACATGCATGTTATATGGTAAAGTTGCTTTCCGATTTAACTGTTGCCTTTATTATTGTTATTACTTTTATTTTTTTGAGTCCTTATGTAGTACACTGTGGTATCCAAGCAATTCTGATTTAATGAGTGTTACAGAATTTGTCTATGCCTTGAGTAATCAGACTGCTATTGTAGTTAAAGTATTGACTATTTTATGTGATATTTAATTGTAAATTTACATAACTAAATAAATTAATAATTTTATTTCCATATGTTGGCTTGCTATTGTAGTTAAAGTAATCATACTTTCATTTACATAACTTTATATTTTGGCAATTACCTTAACTAAGTTTGGTGACTATTTCTGTAACACCCCGGATTTTTGAATAATCGAATTAACTAAAATAAAAAATAATTAATCTCAGTCGTGAGAATTATGGGAATGGGGTTGCGCCATTGTGTTCGTCTCGGAATTCTGGTTGAAATAGAGTCCGAGTTTGCGGGAAACGGGTACCGGATGAAGGAGTTATAGACGAACAAAGTTTGGTGGAAAAAAAAATTTGCACTGGCGCACTTGGGAAGTGCGCCAGTACAAATTTACATTGGTGCACTTCCCAAGTGCGCCCAGGCCGAGGGAAAAATCTGCACAGCTTTCTGGTTCAGTCCGATCTGTGTTGTGACTCACTGTTGAGCCCTTTCCGACTCCTTGCTGAGTCATTAGGGCTGACTCATCACCCTATCTTGACTGAATGGCTATGAATAACCCTAAAATCATCCGACGGCTTAAATTAATTCAAAACTCTATAAAAAGACCCATAGACTCAAACCCTAAATCAGAATTAAAACTGAAACTATGGCCGTCATGATGTCGTCTTGAACCCTAGAGTAGCCACCACAAATTAAAGAGGAAGAACAACAAATCAAATTAGTTCTATTCAACCCTAACAATGAATCTTCTTCAAAGGAGAGCTAATACAACTCCAGAAATCAGAATTCAGAAATCAAGACCGCTTTTGAGTTGTGAGTTCGATCACTCTAACAAAATAATTGCTAAATCAATTATGATGTGTTATACTTTGGATTATAAGTTGTGGTTGTGAACCTAATTCATATGTTTAATCATGTATGTTAGCTTGATTCATATTATATGATGTTATGCAAATCTTATATAAGATGTTATGCAAGTTTTATATATGATGTTATGCAAGTTTCACATATGATGTTATGCAAGTTTTATATATGATGTTATGCAAGTTTCACATATGATGTTATGCAAGTTTTATATATGATGTTATGCAATTTTCACATATGATGTTATGCAAGTTTTATATATGATGTTATGCAAGTTTCGCATATGATGTTATGCAAGTTTTATATATGATGTTATGCAAGTTTCATGTATGATGTTATGCAAGTTAATATGATCATGCAAGTTTCATATATGATGTTATGCAAGTTAATATGATTATGCAAGTTGTACCTAGGATGTTATGCAAGTTAATAAGATCACGCAAGTTGTATGCGAGTTATATGATGTTATGTAAGTTTGGATCTAAAATATATGCTAGTAGTTCATGATGTTAACTTGTGTCAATGAATCGCTTTTTATAATCCAATCACCTAGGTTTATAACATCAGTTTTTATGCGAATATGGATGTGGAACATATGCTAGTTCGTATAAGTATTATGTTCATATGCAAGTTTAAGTGATAAATGGGATTCACATATATACAAGTTCACACCTTTAAAGTTTAGATCCATATTCAAGTTGACATTTTTATGTTGAAATTATGACATGCATAGTTATGCAAGTTAACACCTTTTATTGGATCCATAGTTATGAAAGATGATACCTTTATGTTTAGGTTGACGACATACATAGTTTATGTAAGTTTGTGATAATTACCTAGGCTAGTTGGGTGTAAAACTATGTTCATACATGCAAGTTCACACCTTTTTAGATCTATGATTTTTGGATCCTTGATAATACAAAGGTTATACAAGTATGTTGTAATTCTTAATTACAAGTTAGATGCAAATTAGATCTATTATTGTGTGTATGTGACTTTGTGACGTTTATTCCCTTTTATTTTAAGTATTAGACTATTTGCTAGTCTAATATGTATATGTCATGTTAAGCGAACGAATGACGGGGGTACGATGGGGATAATAGTGGATACACACATATTGTGAATTTGGCATGTAATGGTCTAAAAAGGCATGTAACTAATTTTAAAGGAATAAAATATAATTGTGGTGAAAATTGGTATGATTTTACATACCATAAATGGATGGACATAATTGAGTCAATTATGGACATCATTAAATTTCGAATTGATTGATAATTTGAATAGGGAAAGTAATTCAAATTGGGGAATGATTAATTAGGAGTAATTAATCATTTAAGACACGAGGTTAGGCTCTTTTGTGGCGTAAGACTGCCCAGACCCGCCCGGCAAATCCAGCTGCCACAAATGCCAGTCTAATGTGAGAGGTCTTAGGCATAAATTAAATACGTAACAATTGTAAAGACATGAGGTTAGGCTCTTTTGTGGTGTAAGACTGCCCGGACCCGCCCGGCAAATCCAGCTGCCACAAATGCCAGTCTAATGTGAGCGGTCTTTATGAGGTTACGGTCTTAATGAATTAAGAAACACTTAACCAGATAAACATTTAGTGGGACATGAGAGGGTTAAGTGGGTGCCTTGGGTGGCATGTGGAATCTAGTGGGTGCCTTGGGTAGCATGAGGAAATACAATAATAACTCTTAACTAAGGTAAAACATGTAAGTGGGACATAGGGGTTAAGTGGGTGCCTTGGGTGGCATGTGGAATTAAAAATGGAGACCCTTAACCAAATTTAAAACATGTAAGTGGACATGAAGTGGGATATACTAGAGGGGACCAAGCTTAGGTGGATAGCTTGTGTCAAGTAATGAGGGCCCGTTTCAACCAGTAACCCATTCGTATCTTTGTGGGCTCGACCCAAGTCGAGGACGGGACACGCATACTGGGCTTGTGTAACACCCCTAAGTCCCACATCATGGAAGCCGGTGTGAAGTGGGTACTTATATAGTAGAGCCCATCTCTTACTAACACCAAGGCCTTTTGAGGAACAGAACCCCACACCTATACGGTGGATAAGTTGGGGACAATATCTTGCGTAAACGGAGATGCGGGTTGTTACTGCTTGACTGTAAGAGGCCAAACCGGGTTAGCGGTGGCAACGCAAGTCCAACGGGTTCATATGCATGTGTGGACCCGGGCTGGTAGGTAAGACATTGTTGCATCGTGTAGGTATAAGCCGTGCATCATTGGTGGTATCGGGTTGCCACTTTGGGGAGTGATACACCCCACCGTGGGGCCAACACGGGTATCTACGAGTTAGGGAGCCAATCGAATGGGGCAGGGTAGTGGGTACACCTAGTGGAGATAGGAGTAGACGACACCTATGTAGTCAGCTAGGGGTACACAAAGCTACCACTATTATTAATAATTATTAAGGGGGTACACCTAGTGGAGATAGGAGCAGGCGACACCTATGACGTCAGCTAGGAGTACATAGAACTACCATTATTACTTATTGAAGGGGTACATCTAGTGGGGATAGGTACACGCTGGGTACCTATGATAGCAACTAGAGATATACAGTCAAACATGGAGGATAATAGGTACATCTAGTAGTACACGAAGCTATCATCGTTCTATTTAGCCAAGAGGGATCAAATTTCTAGAATGACTAGTAGAGGTGCTGTTAGTGTTAGTACAGTACAGTATGGTACAGTACGGTAGAGTATAGTAATTATCCTATATTGATTGGGAAGCGCCATTAACATTATCTCTGTTTCTCTTGATTGCCTTGCCATACCCATGTGGTTCACACAGTCATTACCTTATTCTCCAGCTTATATCTTATCATATTGCTTTAATAATTATGTTGTTAGAGTTATCGCACTCGCCGGACTTTATGTCTGACCCCCTTTGTTTCCACCTCTTTTCTTCCTCCCCCCCCCCCCAGGTTCTAAGGGCGGGACTAGTACTAGTGGAGCTTGACTGGGATCTCTTTGGGAGCACTTGGATCTGGATTGCTGAAGTAAAGTTCAGCCTATCATTTTCCTTATGGCTATTTGTAGTAGTGGGATTATGTACTTTGTTTTATCAAGATGGATATTATGTACTTGACTTTGGTTTATGGTTTTTGATGATGTAACCAAACATATTTACCTTCTGTTGCAATAAATAAAGTTTTAAATTTTCCACTACTGCTTTATATCTGTCTTGTTGTGATTTTCTGTTCTATATTCGCTTAAAATGCTCCATGGAAGTTAATGCATTCCCTTTGCGAGTGACATTAATGGACGTGGGGTGTTACACGTGGTATCAGAGCTGAAGGTTACCAGAACAGATAAGATATTTTGAAAAACTATTTTTCAAAAGCATTTTTATAAAGAATACTTTCAAAAATATGTTTGTAGAAGAGTATTTTTGAAAGAAAGGTTTATTATAAGAACATAATCCCCAAGAGCCATATATCCTTCCTTCGATTCTCTGTTTTGAATCTCTTCCTCTTTCTCTTTTCTGAGCTCTCCCCCCCCCCCTCCGCGTATAGATGCTTTTTCTGAGATATATAAGGACTTCCGTACGAAGGACGGAAAACCACTTCAAGGGACTTAGACGTTTGTCGGGCTAGAAGTTAGTCCAAGAAAGTGGAGGGCTTGTTGGTACCTTTAAGATAGACGATGGGAGGAAGGTTCAAATAGCTGTTTGGTTAACATAGGACGAAACCTCATCTTGGTGGGAGGTCACGAATGGAGAATGTGAAGAAGAAGGCTAGTTGTTTTGGAGAAATAGGACACCTTAGGATTGTCCAAAGAGGCAAGGACAAAGTACAGGATCTTCTGGAGGGTAGTTGTATTCCCTTACAGTTGGTATACCTGATGGGGGTAGGACCGTCTAGGTTGAAATTTGGTTTTCTTTATCATCATGTTTGAACTTTGTTTGATTCTGGCGCTTCATACTCGTTAGTATCTGCTTCGTTAGTTGAAACACTGCACCTAAATACTAGTCTAGTTAAGGATCCCATCCTAGTCTCAAATCCTGTTGGTGGTTCGGCTCATCCTTCAATGGTTTGTCGGGATTTGAGAGTGTCTATCTTGGGCATTGGATTTGAATGCAACGCCTTCATCCTTGGTTTCACGGGCTATAGTTTGATTCTAGGGGTGGATTGGCTAGCCAGGCGGGGTGCCATCCTAGATTGTGAAAGGAGGGTAGTTAGACTATTGATTCGTTATGGAAAGACCCTCATATTTCTTGTGACCCTAGGGGTTCAGTGATGCTTAGCTGCCTAGAATCTTCTGACGCATCCAACGATGATTGGGAGTTTGTTTGTGTGGTCCGTGAGTATGTAGACATCTTTGATAAAATGCGGGGTTTACCCAGAGGCGCGAAATAAGTTTTCGTCTGTGCTTAATAGATTAAGCAAAGCTAGTTATGTGATCAGCGGTGGTTTTGGAGCAAGACCGGCAAGGACAGCCAGAGTCGGTCAAGTGCTCAATTGGTTAGCCGTCTTACTAGTATCATCTCACGTAGGTCGTCTGAATTTGAAGGAGGTATCCCTTGGGTGTTTGTCTGATATTGGTTTAGGCCTTTGGGGCTTGCACTTGGGGGATGTCGAGTTCGACTAGGATGGTCTGTGTGAGAGATGGATAGGTGTGACGATTTTGCATAGGATAATATCCTGGTTTTCTCTAGAAGCAGAGAAGAGCATGCCCTACATCTTAGGGAAAGCTTAGGGACCCTACAAGCGCACCAGCTTAAAGCTAAGTTCTCCAAAATACCATTTTTGGAGGAAAGAAGTGAGGATTTTAGGGCATGTGGTCTCTAGGGAAGGGTGATGTGTTATGGTGGATGGAGTTCTTGGCGTCCTACGATTTCGAGATAGCATATACCCCTGACAAGGGTAACGTTGTGGCTGATGCCTTGAGTAGGAAAAAGTTGACATTGAGTCCTTTGTTTGTCGAGCGGCGTAGCTTAAAGTTTATCTCTACCTTTGACTTTAGACCATCCATTGATTTTGTACCCAGTTTGCTAGCGTCCTTAGAGGTCAGACCTACGCTTTTGGGATGGATTGGTGAGGCACAGCGAGATGACCCACCGATGGTTGAGTTAGTAGAGAAGCCCAAAAGAGCGGAGTCATCGAGCCATCTCCGTAGGTATACCCTAGATGATAAGGGTTGGTTGCGTAGGGACGGTAGACTTTGTGTACCACAGGACGAGAATTTGAGGAAGACCATTCTTGATGATGCACATCGTTCGAAGATGACCATTCATCCCGGCGGGGGAAAGATGTACAAATACATAAAGCGAGTTTTCTTTTGGGCCGATATGAAGAGGGATGTGGCCGAGTATGTCGCTAGATGCTTGGTGTGCCAACAAGTAGAGCAAAAGAAGCCCGGTGGATTGCTTCACCCATTGGAGGTCCCACAATGGAAGTGGGAAAGTGTTTTGATGGACTTTGTTGACGGATTACCGAGATCGAGGGTAATACGGGGATTTGGGTCGTGGTAGATAGACTTACTAAGAGCGCCCATTTCATTCCCGTGAAGAGTAAGAGGACTGATCCATGGCTAGCCTCCGTATACATTAGAGAGATAGTTCGTTTGCTCGGTGTTCCTTCTAGCATAGTGAGCGACCGCGATCCTATCTTCACTAGCGAATTTTGGAAGAGCTTGCAAGAGGCGGTAGGGACTCAGTTATGTTTGAGCACCGCATATCATCCTCAGACGGACGGCCAGATCGAGAGGGTGAATCGTATTTTAGAGGACTTATTGAGGTTGTGTGTCTTAGATTTCGGAGGTACATGGGAGGAACATCTTCCGTTGGTGGAGTTCGCATATAATAACAGCTTTCAGTCTACCATTGGCATGGCACCGTTCGAGGCTCTTTATGGACGGCCGTGTCGTTCGCCTACATGTTGGTGGGAGTCTACAGACAAGGTCTTGCTTGGACCCGATATGATTAGAGAGACTTCGGAAAAGATCGATTTGATTCGAAGGAGGATGAAGACGACGCAAGATAGACAGAAATCTTATGCAGATAAGAGGAGGTCAGATCTTGAGTTTGATGTTGGGGACATGGTCTTTGTCAAGGTGTCTCCATTACGGAACGTCGTTCGCTTTGGGTCCGTTGGGAAGTTAGCACCAAGGTTTGTAGGGCTGTTTCCTATTAAGGAAAGGATTCAGCAGATGGCGAATAGAGTGGAGTTGCCCGAGAGACTTAGTGGTGTACACGACATATTCCATGTATCACATTTGAGGAAGTGCTTACACGAGACCGCGGAAGTGGTTGAGCCGAGCTTGCTTAGAGTGGTGGAGATCGAGCGTGATGCGACGATTCAACGAGCTCCTACGCGCATTCTTGGGTTGGAGATTAAGAAGTTGAGGAATCGAGAGGTCAAACTAGTCAAATTGCAATGGGGAGATGATGAAAGCAACGCTACTTGGGAGACAGAAGCGAAGATGCGTTCATTATACCCTTTTCTTTTCGAGGGTATGTCTCTTAATTTCTCCTTTATCGCTTACCTTGTACTTATCTTATCACTAGTATGTCATCTCGCTAGTATCTTTGACCTTTAGATAGGGTAGTCCTATGGTTGAAACATGTGTTTGAGACAAGTTATGTATGATGGATGCACGTGGATGCAAGTGTTTGCTAGTGGTTGCTCGTGGATGCATATACACACACTTTAGGCACTAGATCGGCTCAGTCACTTAATATTGCACATTGCATATAAATGTGTGTACATATTTAAGTAATGGATGTATAATAGTTGTACCATCATATGTATGTTGCATTTTGTTGAAGGGTTGTGCACACATGTAGAAAAGATATGTATCGATAAGGTTCTTTCGCATACATAATGGACGCATGGCACTATCATGGTTTGCATTAAGGAGGTCAACTGAATCAGTAGACCGCCTGATTTTGCATTAGATAAGGAACATATACACACACTTCTTGCATATGTTCATACAGCATTAGAAATTTTATAAGGACAATGGATGCCGGTATTTGATGGTTGAGTAGAAGGTTGTTTGGATGGTAGGATATGCATTCTCCTTAACTTGGAGATTTCGAGGGCGAAATCCATTAAAGAGGGGAGAATGTAACACCCCGGATTTTTGAATAATCGAATTAACTAAAATAAAGAATAATTAATCTCAGATGTGAGAATTATGGGAATGGGGTTGCGCCATTGTGTTCGTCTCAGAATTCTGGTTGAAATAGAGTCCGAGTTTGCGGGAAACGGGTACCGGATGAAGGAGTTATAGACGAACAAAGTTTGGTGGAAAAAAAAATTGCACTGGCGCACTTAGGAAGTGCGCCAGTACAAATTTACATTGGTGCACTACCCAAGTGCGCCCAGGCCGAGGGAAAAATCTGCACAGCTTTCTGGTTCAGTCCGATCTGTGTTGTGATTCATTGCTGAGTCCTTTCTGACTCCTTGCTGAGTCATTAGGGCTGACTCATCACCCTATCTTGACTAAATGGCTATGAATAACCCTAAAATCATCCGACGGCTTAAATTAATTTAAAACTCTATAAAAAGACCCATAGACTCAAACCCTAAATCAGAATTAAAACTGAAACTATGGCCGTCATGCTGTCGTCTTGAACCCTAGGGTAGCCGCCACAAATTAAAGAGGAAGAACAGCAAATCAAATCAGTTCTATTCAACCCTAACAACAAATCTTCTTCAAAGGAGAGCTAATATAACTCCAAAAATCAGAATTCAGAACTCAAGACCGCTTTTGAGTTGTGAGTTCGATCACTCTAACAAAATAATTGCTAAATCAATTATGATGTGATATACGTTGGATTATAAGTTGTGGTTGTGAATCTAATTCATATGTTTAATCATGTATGTTAGCTTGATTCATATTATATGATGTTATGCAAATCTTATATATGATGTTATGCAAGTTTTATATATGATGTTATGCAAGTTTCACATATGATGTTATGCAAGTTTTATATACGATGTTATGCAAGTTTCACATATGATGTTATGCAAGTTTTATATATGATGCTATGCAAGTTTCAAATATGATGTTATGCAAGTTTTATATATGATGTTATGCAAGTTTCATGTATGATGTTATGCAAGTTAATATGATCATGCAAGTTTCATATATGATGTTATGCAAGTTAATATGATCATGCAAGTTGTACATAGGATGTTATGCAAGTTAATAGGATCACGCAGGTTGTATGCGAGTTATATGATGTTATGTAAGTTTGGATCTAAAATATATGCTAGTAGTTCATGATGTTAACTTGTGTCAATGAATCCCTTTTTATAATCCAATCACCTAGGTTTATATCATCAGTTTTTATGCGAATATGGATGTGGAACATATGCTAGTTCGTATAAGTATTATGTTCATATGCAAGTTTAAGTGATAAATGGGATTCACATATATACAAGTTCACACCTTTAAAGTTTAGATCCATATTCAAGTTGACGTTTTTATGTTGAAACTATGACATGCATAGTTATGCAAGTTAACACCTTTTATTGGATCCATAGTTATGCAAGATGATACCTTTATGTTTAGGTTGACGACATACATAGTTTATATAAGTTTGTGATAATTACCTAGGCTAGTTGGGTGTAAAACTATGTTCATACATGCAAGTTCACACCTTTTTAGATCTATGATTTTTGGATCCTTGATAATACAAAGGCTATACAAGTATGTTGTAATTCTTAATTGCAAGTTAGATGCAAATTAGATCTATTATTGTGTGTATGTGACTTTGTGACATTTATTCCCTTTTTTTTAAGTATTAGACTATTTGCTAGTCTAATATGTATATGTCATGTTAAGCGAACGAATGACGGGGTTACGATGGGGATAATAGTGGATACACACATATTGTGAATTTGGCATGTAATGGCCTAAAAAGGCATGTAACTAATTTTAAAGGAATAAAATATAATTGTGGTGAAAATTGGTATGATTTTACATACCATAAATGGATGGACATAATTGAGTCAAATATGGACATCGTTAAATTTGAATTGATTGATAATTTGAATAGGGAAAGTAATTCAAATTGGGGAATGATTAATTAGGAGTAATTAATCGTCTAAGACACGAGGCTAGGCTCTTTTGTGGTGTAAGACTGCCCGGACCCGCCCGACAAATCCAGCCACCACAAATTCCAGTCTAATGTGAGAGGTCTTAGGCATAAATTAAATACGTAACAATTGTAAAGACACGAGGTTAGGCTCTTTTGTGGTGTAAGACTGCCCGGACCCGCCCGGCAAATCTAGCTGCCACAAATGTCAATCAAATGTGAGAGGTCTTTATGAGGTTACGGTCTTAATGAATTAAGAAACACTTAACCAGATAAACATGTAGTGGGACATGATGGGGTTAAGTGGGTGCCTTGGGTAGCATGTGGAATCTAGTGGGTGCCTTGGGTGGCATGAGGAAATATGATTAGTAACACTTAACCAAGGTAAAACATGTAAGTGGGACATAGGGGTTAAGTGGGTGCCTTGGGTGGCATGTGAAATTACTAATAGAAACCCTTAACCAAATTTAAAACATGTAAGTGGACATGAAGTGGGTTAAGTGGGATATACTAGAGGGGACCAAGCTTAGGTGGATAGCTTGTGTCAAGTAATGGGGGGCCGTTTCAACCAGTAACCCATTCGTATCTTTGTAGGCTCGACCCAAGTCGAGGACGGGACACACATACTGGGCTTGACTATAAGAGGCCAAACCGGGTTAGCGGTGGCAACGCAAGTCCAACGGGTTCATATGCGTGTGTGGACCTGGGCTGGTAGGCAAGACGTTGTTGCATCGTGTAGGTATAAGCCGTGCATCATTGGTGGTATCGGGTTGCCACTTTGGGGATCGATACACCCCACTGTGGGGCCAGCACGGGTATCTACGAGTTAGGGAGCCGATCGAATGGGGCAGGGTAGTGGGTACACCTAGTGGAGATAGGAGCAGACGGCACCTGTGTAGTCAGCTAGGGGTACACGAAGCTACCACTATTATTAATAATTATTAAGGGGGTACACCTAGTGGAGATAGGAGCAGGCGGCACCTATGACATCAGCTAGGAGTACATAGAACTACCATTATTACTTATTGAAGGGGTACATCTAGTGGGGATAGGTACACGCTGGGTACCTATGATAGCAACTAGAGATATACAGTCAAACATGGAGGATAGTTGGTACATCTAGTAGTACACGAAGCTATCATCGTTCTATTTAGCCAAGAGGGATCAAATTTCTAGAATGACTAGTAGGGGTGCAGTTAGTGTTAGTACAGTACAGTATGGTATAGTACGGTAGAGTATAGTAATTATCCTATATTGATTGGGAAGCGCCATTAACGTTATCTCTGTTTCTCTTGATTGCCTTGCCATACTCATGTGGTTCACACAGTCATTACCTTATTCTCCAGCTTATATCTTATCATATTGCTTTAATAATTATGTTGTTAGAGTTATCGCACTCGCCAGACTTTATGTCTGACCCCCTTTGTTTCCACCTCTTTTCTTCTCCCCCCCCCCCCAGGATCTAAGGGTGGGACTAGTACTAGTGGAGCTTGACTGGGATCTCTTTGGGAGAACTTGGATCTGGATTGCTGAAGTAAAGTTTAGCCTATCATTTTCCTTATGGCTATTTGTAGTAGTGGGATTATGTACTTTGTTTTATCAAGATGGATATTATGTACCTGACTTTGGTTTATGGTTTTTGATGATGTAACCAAACATATTTATCTTCTGCTGCAATAAATAAAGTTTTAAATTTTCAAGTACTGCTTTATATCTGTCTTGTTGTGATTTTCTGTTCTATATTCACTTAAAATGCTCCATGGAAGTTAATGCATTCCCTTTGCGAGTGACATTAATGGACGTGGGGTGTTACAATTTCATTATGCTAAAACCCGTAGGGTAAGAGAAGAGTCAAAATTTTTGGATCGTAGGTGCAAGAGTCCATGACTGGTGCAAAAATATTTTGTTCTAGATTTGCATATTTGATAATAATAATAAAAAGTAATTTGACTTATTCATATTTGTTGATTTGCAGTTAAATAGTGTAGTTTTGATTATTATCTGACTTATTCATATTTGTTGATCTATAGTTAAACAGTGTAGTTGAATGTTTGCTTCTCTTCTAACTTTGTTTTTCCAGTCAATACCATTAACATTAGACTCTTGGAGGTGAGATTCAATCTGATTATCCATTTTATTTTTATTTTCTGATGCAATATAACATGGTTGATAATTTCCGCCTTTTATGTGAGTAACATATATTTTTTAAGTTACCATTGCAATACATGTATCACAATTTTAAAGTATATTGGTATTTTGTTTTATAACCAGTTTCATATAAGAAAACCAGAGTATGCTCACTTTTGTGATATCTGCGGATTTGGGAAGGAGGTAAATATGTAACAATTTTTGCAAACACAAATGGATTAACTGCTGAGCTCAGAACTGAAATAAGCTAAGCATTTAGCAAGTGAGTTTTTCTTCAATTCTTATATTGTTATATTTTGTATCGTTGGTTTAAATTCATTCTCATGAGACTAATTCTATGGCATTTAGCAATTACCGAAGAAACATTTAATCATAAGTTATATAGGGAAACGCCTTGGTTGTAGATCACCATCCATCAATGTATAATATTTACAGTACTTAACTAATGTTGTAGGTTTTACATAGCCAAAAGATCATCGTGGCGATGATGGTTGTGATGTTGCTGCTTCAAATGAATACCATGCTACTATTGTGTAGCATTTTCCACAAAATTATGCTATAAAAATATATGCATTTTGCGTTCATTTGTTAATGCTTATGTTCTGTTCATGCTACTTGCTAGATCAAACTGCTTGTGTGCTAGAATTTAAAAGTTAAAACTTAATAGGAAATGAATGTAATTTCCATGAAATTATAACCTTTTTCATTGTGCCGTTGATTTTTTTGTAAGAAACCAAAAGGTCTATTGTGAGTTTTACAAACACAAAAAATATTAAAGCATTAAATTTGTACCTAAAAAGGACGAATAAACATGTTGTTTTTGTTATCCCTCATGAAAAAGCAGTGTGTTCTTTATTGATCCGATAATCAATTCAGGATGATCCATTGTTACAATGAGATCTTTTTTATATTTAAATTGGTTACTTTCCTTTACTATTTGAAGAATTTGCATTAATTTTGAGTTACTTACTTTATTGTCATCATTATATATGGATTGAGTTATTCTTGGGTTTTGTTATACCAATATAACGAATATTTTTTTGCTTACACCAACGACGTGAAATTAATATTAAATTGATTCAAATCTAAGTGCTTGCTTTTTTGAAGAATCATAACTCATAGAGGAAAAGATTTTGAAATCTTTTGTAAGCATATTTGATAAAATGATTCATTGATGGAATGTTTTTGTGGATGAAACATGGCAACAATATTTTTGAGGATGGCTTTTGTAAAATCATAATAATTTTTGTTAACTAATATTTGCAATAGGCTCTTTGAAAAATAATTATCTAGATAATAGTCTCTTCTGTTAAGTCTACCAACTTCTTCAACTTTAGAAGACATCACATCTAATAATTTTCTTATACTAACAAGGATAAATCAGGGTATGTCATTGTTGTGTTGTTCAATTGTGCGCCTTTCATATGGATTATGTTCATGCTTGTGAACCTTTGTGTGCTATCGGGGCGACACAATGTAAATTTATATGATTTCTGACAGAATCAACACTTTTTTATGCTGTTCAATGTGGAATTTACGAAATAGTCTTTACATACATCCATGCATTTAAAGCCCATGGTAATTGAAATAGTGGAATAGTTGCACTTTGTGTTGATTTCTGGTTTTTTCTTTTCTTTTTTGTTGTCCACTCTGGTCTCTTATTGAATCAGGTTTCGATGCAAAAAAGAAATATTATGTACGGTTATACTATGGGGATCAGAATCTTCAAAGAATGGCTTATCAGGTCTGTTGATTTTAGTCTTTCGAATGTGTATGTTTACAGATACATATATACATACACGTACGCGCAAGCAATGTGTGTATGTGCATGTGTACGCCACATCCCCTTTTTTGTATTCTTGATATCTTCCCGACATATTTTTTGATATTTATGATTACTGGAATTTAATACTCTTATTTGTGATCTGCTTATTCCTATATATCTGACCCTACCTAAAATTCGCACCTCAAGATCAATTCCTACTTTCCAAATATATGTAACATATATTATATTAGATTATCAATTTTGATGGTCTAGATATGTCAGATTAACAAAGCGGATGGATGCAAATCTCCAACAAATATGCTTACATTTAGGAAGGATTTGACAATGTATTGTAAATCCATTATACTTCTATGGCTAATTGTATTCCCACCCCTTTTTCTTCCTTTCCCACCCCAT
The DNA here is from genome assembly GCA_030737875.1 of Allium sativum. NCBI lineage: Eukaryota > Viridiplantae > Streptophyta > Magnoliopsida > Asparagales > Amaryllidaceae > Allium > Allium sativum. The sequence goes on from CM060909.1 coordinate 820,613,930, forward strand.
CAAATTCTACAAAGATTAATAGACATTATTTTATGCAATTAAACTGAAATGTTTGTGGTTGTTCATGTTCGTTTATTGTCCTAATTTAATTTTTCCTCCATTGTCAACAATTCTTTCTACTGTCAAAAAGATGGATGAAAGTAAATATAAAATACTTGAAGAGTATGATTTATTGAAAGAAGAAAACAATGATTTTGAAGAAGAAAATGAGATAAATTCTAAGGTAAACCTTTTTTTGTTTCGACGATGGTATCCTGATGTTGGGTAAGGCTTTTTTTAAGGTTTCATTCGTTTTAGCTAGGATTTTGTAAAAACCAAGTCCACACCTAACTTGGAATTATGGTTAATCTTGTTCGTACTGCACTAGGAATTATAATTAGCCTAGTGAGATGAAATACATTGAAAATTGCTTTTTATTTGTTCCCTGTATCGCTTAACTTAAATTTCGTTCTTATCTTGTACTTTTAGATGAAAAAAACTTAGCGTAAGTTATTTTTTAAATGTTTGGCTTTGATTTTGGAAACGGATTGGTGGAGGAATATGTTTTGGAGAAGAAGAAGTGCGGCTTAAGTTTTATGAAGTGAATGGTAATTCTGGAAGAGAGTGGGGTGGCAAAGGAAAATAGTGGGGTGGCTGTTGTTTTTCTTAATTGGCGGGGTGGGAACGAGAATTAAAGGGGTGGAAATAGAATTGGCCTACTTCTATTTCTTAGTTTTTCAGTACAAATTACTTACAAGTACTATGCTGGCAGTGAATAATATTAATGAGTGTCATGACCAATGATGTTCTATTCCTTAGTTGATGTTTAACTTTTTCTTTGTGCCACTGCCTTGCAGTTGACAAAATATTTTTTTTGCAAAAAATGAAGATGTGCTAATATTTCCTCTCTTGCAAATACCTACATAAACTGGAAGGAAACTTCGGAAGCACACATATTCAAAGCTGACATGCCTGAGGTAAAAAAGGAAGAGGTGAAAGTCATGGTGGAGGAGGCAACGTACTACAGATAAGTGGGGAGAGAAGCAAGGAATAGGAGAAGGATGACAGGTGGCATAGGATGAAAATTTAATATAAAGTAAGATTGTTTGCATTGGTACCAATTCTACTTTTATATATTATTTTTTCTAATATTTATTGGCATTTTAAGCGCTTAAAGTGTCCTTTAGGCATGGATGAGCACAAGGTATAAGCAATAACAACTTCTTCTTTCTTTAGTTAATTTTGTTCGGTTTATCTGTATCATTGTTATATATGCAATCCAATCAAATTGAAAATTAGAACTTGCTAATAAGTTAATGTGGAGTGTCTACTGTAATATTAGTGTTTTAGGATGTGCAACATTTTTAGGAGAAATATTTGGTGTGTTGTAATGGGTAAATCTTCAACTGAACTCTGCCCGTTCAGAATTTAAGTATAGTGTATCAAAACCATTCTTGCTTTATTAATAATTTGGCATCCATCGAATGTGATTTATGTTTTAAAGATCATATCAATCTTATTATGCATTTGTTATAAAAAAAATCTCTACAAAAGGCTGCAATCATTTTTTATGCAAATGATAATTTTTAGCTCTTATCAACTGGTTGTCAAATGTTAACCTATGTAACATGCAAACAACAATTGTAAAAGTTATATGAATCTATGCACCTATAATTATTTATATCTATATTTCTAAAAGAATAAATAAAAAATTACATTTTTGCAATCGTGCATCTACATGGGTACTAACCTAACATATAGCAAACATTTATATCTACATATATTTATATGAACTTATTAATACTAAATTTATAATATATAGCAAATATTTATATGTCAAAAAAATTAAATATAATGTTATGAAAATTGAGCATATGCAGAAGCGTAATAAATAGGATCTAGATTTGTCAATTGAACACCAATCTAATCTGATAGCAATTATTCTATTACATCAACAAAATAGTAAATAACTATAGCAGAGAAACAAAGAGACACAATATTTATACTGGTTCCACTATCCTCGAGATAGTGTACGTCCAGTCCAACAGAGAGATTTTATTCCACATAAGAGAATTACAAGAGATTACAAAATAAGAGTTTACATATCCAAACCTCAATCAGGTTTAACAAGAAGAGACACCATTGGGGATCACTGGCTCCAGGCCCGAATGGGTTTACACTAAAGTCTACCCCTCAATATATAGCCAGTTCAAATCTGTGTAAGTCATCAATTAAATTACCAACATATGGTAATAATATAATGGAGGCAAATTACCATAACAACAAATGTGCAAACATAGGAAGTAAATCAATCTGTTTCTTTAGCATAGATGGAAGAAATTAATCTCTTCATTTATTTCTCTACCACCTTATCAAATGCACTCAATGCATTCCCATTATAAAAATATTTACTTTCCATTCTTTGCAAATTTGTTCCAATCAATTTGTGATTTTGTATCACCAAATTTAACACTCCACCTTGATGCAAAATCACATATCTCCAGCACCCCACCTTGAGTCAAATTCTCTTCTCATCATAAAACTCTTCAATAGAACTCCACCTTCAATCAAAATCTCACAACGAGATACACCAAAAAATGAATATTTACCAAATGGGTTCCAGCAAAGCCACCCCCATCACACAATTATTAACGAGCTCAGACTACGTCCCCGCTCGCCAACAAAATGTTGCAAATATCCAAAAAAAAAAGGCAGATTCCAATGTAATCTCAACATCACCAAGACCAAAAAATTATTCTCTCAATTAAAAACAACCTCGATTTCAGGGCAACGAGATACACCCAGTCGATTTGAAAGGACTACGACCACACCTCAATTACAAACACAATCCATTGCCTGCAAAAGATGCATCTACCACCTGAGTTGCACCGTGCATCAACCAACGGTCTAAAAAATGCCTGCAATACCACAAGATATCCATCGTCTTTGTGGATTTCAAAACTCGACATCCGTCTTCCGTTTGACATGATCTCTTCATCTCCGGGATCCCTCCAGCATCATCAAAATCTAGACCCTTGTCGATACCATGATCCTCCACCTTAGGACCATAAGTAGTGACCATATTAACCTCTCCACCATGCTGTGGACTAGGTTCTTTAACCATCACCCGCCTTCTTCTTCGTCTTCTTCCATCTTCCCTCATCCATATCAGAGGGCTTCTTCACAATAAACTGCATATCACGTCAAAGTTCCCAGAGTGGAATGCTCTTCACTCTCGACATAATCTCCTTCACCAAAGTCTCCTTTTCTCCAAAATAGTAATAGCATAATCACCACTGAATCTACCAACCTTTGTAGAAATAATCGATGCACAATTTAAAACAAATCGCCTCGCCCTGATACCAATGTGTCATGAAAATTGAGCAAATGCGGAAGCACAATAAATAGGATCTAGATTTGCCAATTGAACACCAATCTAATCTGATAGCAATTATTCTATTACATTAACAAAATAGTAAATAACTATAGCAGAGAAACAAAGAGACACGATATTTATACTGGTTCCACTATCCTCGACATAGTGTACGTCCAGTCCAACAGAGAGAGATTTTATTCCACATGAGAGAATTACAAGAGATTACAAAATAAGAGTTTACATATCCAAACCTCTATCAGGTTTAACAAGAAGAGACACCATTGGGGATCACTGGCTCCAGGCCAGGATGGGTTTACACTAAAGTCTACCCCTTAATATATAGCCAGTGCAAATCTATGCGAGTCATCAATTAAATTACCGACATATGGTAATAATATAATGGAGGCAAATTACCATAACAACAAATGTGCAAACATAGGAAGTAAATCAATCCGTTTTTTTTAGCATAGATGGAATAAATTAATCCCTTCATTTATTTCTCTACCACCTCATCAAATACAATCAATGCATTCCTATTATAAAAATATTTACTTTCCATTCTTTGCAAATTTGTTCCAATCAATTTGTGTTTTTGTATCACCAAATTTAACATATAATATGAATAAATTTTCATTTTACAAAACCCTATCTAAAAACTTTGAACTCAACCTGAAGTGCTCATGATTCAAATATTACTCCAACATACATGAATAACTTTTAGTATCTATGTTTCTAAAAGTATTAATACAAAAATATGTTTTTTTACAACCGTGCATTTGCATGGGGACTAACATAGTATGCTTATAGAAAGAATCAATAATATGTGATAAAAATGATAGAACAATGGTATCCCCATTTATTTGAAATAACAACAAATAGCCTATATATACAGCTTCATTCATTTGAACCAAAATAAAGTATGATTATCTATCGTAGCATCGCAATGTAAAGCAAAGGTGTATGATTGTCTATCATATAATTTTATAACGTTGATTTAAAATAAAAATACTTTAGTAATCTACCATTTCGATAAGACAATAATGGTTTGAATCAAAGTCCCTCTTGCTCGAACCCGTGTTAATCCTTTTATGCAAGGAAAAACAACGAAACAATGCTTCATGCGAAGTAAAGCCACTGGCTTTGAAGCAGACTACTTCTAAACAACAAACTTTCGAAATAGTGATTTTTGTTTGTTTTCCCAACATAATGCTAACTGGAACAATCTAAAGAAAGGAATGTTTCACACCTGCTTATCTATCTTACGCGAAGCATTGGTTCAAGTCTTTCAGAGTGTTTCAACCCACTTATCCAACTTATGCAAAGCGAAGTAATACTTTGAGACCCGCCTGCCGGCGAAAAAACAAAAGTGATGACCTTGTTCCCGCCTAACTGGCTTCGAAACACAACGATGCGACACCAGTTTAATCGAAAACATATTAAAAAGGATGTGGAAACATGTTTATGTTTCTCCTTTATTTTTGGCTTTAAAAACAAAGTACTTTGCAATGAAACAAAATAAGAGTTGGCTTCGGATTTTTTTTTTTTGAAGGAAAAGGTAGTGAATCAGCATGATTCACGCCTAATATATATTAGCATCCATAAAGTAGCATAAATTAGCAGTACGTGTATGTACAACATATATATAGCCAAAAAAACAGGCCATCGCTACAACCCAGCGATAATACAGCCTGACAAAAAGAAACTAAGCATCATAATTTACATTATACAGAAAAATACATGACAGCAAAATACAAAGCCAGTGAAAATCCCCATCAAGTGCGTGGACCAGTAATGCACCGCGTCCGCTTGCGCACACGGTCAGCAATGCTTTCAATCTTCCCCTTGCGCTCCATGCCTGCCCAGTCATAGACAAAATTGAGAATAAAGTAAATGATACTGTTAGGGGCTTTCAGTTTATTGTTAAATTTTATGGAATTGCATTCATGCCAAAGCAACCAAATGTAAGCAAAGTTCAACAAAGCAAAGAGAAAACTATCATGAGAAGCATGCAAGGTCGGGTAAATGTTGTGCCAGAAATCAAATTGGTTAGCAATGAAGTCCCTCCAGTGCAAATCAAGGCTAAGCGCAACCAAACATTTCGTCCAAATGTAAAAAGCAAAGTCACAAGCCAAAAAGAGATGATGATAGTCCTCGTCATCGTAACCACAAAATACAAAGCCACCCATAACGTACACGCCTCTCTGACGAATTCTGCTAACCGTGTTCAATCTACCATGTGTCACAATCCACATGTGAATTTTAACTTTGTCAGGGACTTTGAATCGCCACATCAGTTCGAACCCCAGCCTCCTAATCCCAGCAAAGTTGAACAACTTGTAAATGCTTTGAACGCTAAACAGCTTTCTTTCTCCTTCCAACATCCAAATAAACTCATCCCTCTCATTAGTTAAAGTCACCCCTTCAAGCAAAACAAACAAGCTGCATAACTGAGTCAATGCATTACCAGCCACCAGCCTCGAAAAAGACAATCTCCATTTGCAGCCTGATGCTTCATTATCGTACATCTCTCTAACAGTGAAATTTTTGTTGCGTGCAATACAAAAAAGCTCAGGAAACTTCAGATAGAAAGGGACATTAGTTAGCCAGCTGTCTAGCCAAAATGATGTGTTGCGTCTATTCTTCACCACGATCTTAATACCCAGCTTCATCCATTGTGCATGAGCCATAACATTGCGCCAAAACACGGAGCACAATGAGAAATCAGTATTCCAGCTAAAATTGCCACTATAACATGTACTGATAATCCATTCTTTCCATAAAGCGTGCTTGTCAGAGATCATTAACCACAGCCACTTACAAAGTAAAGCACAATTCATTGTCTTCAAGTTAATGACATCGAGTCCCCCTTGCTCTTTAGACTTGCAAACTTGATCCCAAGAAATCAAACAACTAAGTTTCTTCGTCTCTTTAGTACCAGTCCAGAAAAAATTACGACGAATTGCATCAATCTTCTCCAGCACCCAACCAGGAAGTTGGTAGAAGGACATCCAGTACAACGGAATTGACGACAGAGCAGAATTGACAAGCAGGAGACGACCAGCTCTTGATAACGAGTTGCCTTTCCACCTCGCCAGTCTAGTGTCCACCTTCTCTATCAAGTGCTGCCAGTCTTTCTTCATTAATTTCTTGGGGCGGATGCACATACCCAAATAGTTCAAAGGAAAAACATCAGCCTTGCAATTAAACATTTCAGCACATGACCTGCGTAAATCATCACTATAACCCAACGTGTAAACACTGCTCTTATGAAAGTTAATTTTTAAGCCAGATAAGCTTTCAAAAGCATAGAGAATAAATTTAAGTGCAGCAAGGTATTTACAGTCTGGTTTGCTAAAAATGATAGTGTCATCAGCGTATTGCAGAGAATTGATGCCCCCAACCACATGATCACTACCAAAGCCGCTAAGAATCCCATTTGCACAGCCCAGCTTCAGAATTTTTGAAAAGACATCTGCCGCCAAATCAAAAAGAAGAGGGGAGAGTGGGTCGCCCTGTCTCAGACCACGCTTGGAGTGGATAGTAGAGCCAGCAACTCCATTGACACAAATGTTAGATCTACTTGATGAAAGAATCATAGAAATCCATTCAATCCACTTGGTAGGGAAGCCTCTCGCCTTCAGCACTTCAATCATAAATCGCCAGTCAACAGTGTCAAAAGCTTTGGCGAAGTCCAACTTGAGAATAGCACAAGGGACATCAAATCTATCACAATGAGAAATCACTTCACCAACCAACGCAGCACCATCAAGAATGTTTCTTCCTTTGATAAAAGCAGTTTGGGACTTATCAATCAACGTATCCAACTTAGTTTTCAGCCTATTGGCCAACACCTTCGTGATTAGTTTGAAACTAGTGTTAAGAAGGCTAATCGGTCTAAAGTCAGCGGCAGAAACATTACCTTCCTTTTTGGGGATTAAAACCACATTAGCGTAACTAATCAAATCTAACCTTAAAGAGCCTTTGTGAAACTCATCAAACAAACGCAATACATCATCTTTCAACATGCCCCAGTAGCATTTGAAGAAAAAGGTAGGAAAACCATCAGGCCCAGGTGCTTTGTCGCCAGGCATCTCCTTCAAAGCATTAAGTATTTCCTCTTCTGAGAAATCACTTGCGATGTCCGAGAGATCAACCACATCAGGATACAATTTGCGCCAATTAACAGAAATGCGGTTCTCAATGCGAGCACTAAAGATACTTTTATAATATTCAGTGAAAGTATCACTCAGAAGTTGTTGTTCACAAATCTCCACTCCATCTTTCCAAATACTGTGTATCAAATTGATGTGACGTCTACCATTAGCAACTTTATGAAAATACGCAGTATTTCTATCCCCTTCCTTCAACCATTGAGATCTGGAACGCTGTCTCCAAAAAATCTCTTCTTGATACAGGACTTTGTTGAGTTCTCTCTCTCGTTGATGAAGCAATTCTCTTTCAACAGTATCAAGTCCTCTCTCTTCGTCCAGTATATTAAGTTCAAGAATCAATTTTTCAATCCTCTCCTTTTTGATTCTGATTTGACCAAACTCCTCAATATTCCATTTTCTAAGAAATTTCCTTAAAAACTTGAGTTTAGTACATAGAACTCTCGCTGCATCGCCATTCACCCCCATTTCAGACCATTTATTATATAGCAAATCATCAAAGTTATCTTCCAGGCACCACATTTTTTCAAACCTAAAAAAAGGTTTTTTCCTAACATCGTCTCCCGAATCCGACACAACAGGGCAATGGTCAGAAATAATCGAAGATAAACCTTTTTGAAAAGTTAAAGGATGAAGATCCTCAAAATGGGCGTTAATGAAAAAACGGTCAAGTTTCACAAGCGTCAGAGGAGATCTACTGTCAGACCAAGTGAACTTTCTATTGGCAAGGGGAAGGTCAATCAACTCACACTCCCCTATAAACTCATTAAAGTTAGCCATGTCACCATAATGATTAGCACCTAAGTTACTTCTTTCATAACTAAATCTCATTACATTAAAGTCTCCTCCAATAACCCAAGGGCCGTACATCAAACTATGAAATTCCAACACTTCTCTCCACAATATTTTCCTCTCACTTCTAGAATTTGGACCATAGACGTTTGAAAAAAAGTAAAGCTTCTTAGTCGCAACACATTCCAAAGCAACATGCAGACAATAAGTTTGACAAATCTCTTGTTTAAATCGCCATAAATTACTATCCCAACCAGTGAACAAGCCTCCAGCGCTACCAGTGGCCGGAATAAATCTCCATTCATCAATAACCCCCCAACCCAGAGTTTTAAAAGTAAGAAAATCAGGATTGTCAAGTTTAGTCTCTTGAAGCAACACAATGTGGGGCTTAACAGATTTAAGATAGTTTTTGACTCTAAGACGTTTACCATAATTACCCAAACCTCTAACATTCTAAGTTAAGACCATCATTGGGGTGTGTCATCCCTAACTAACTCTTTACTTTTGATATCACTAGCAACAGAATCATTTAAAAAAAACTAGAGCTACTAGCAACAGCATGCATTTGGTCAGGAGACAAAGAATTAAGGATAGCAGGGATAAAAACGCTACCTTCCAAAGGATGAGGAAGGCCACGAGCACTTCTCCTTAGGATAACCACACCAGAGTCCACTGGCTTCTTGCCTTTCCTTCTACTTGTTGCACAAGAGCGTTCTTTGGAATCTGAAATGGCCAAAGCATTGCTCCCTCCACCAAGATCATAATCATTATCATCCCCCCCAAGATCGTAGTCCTCATCATTATCATCCCCAAACATATTCCCCAAGCCATCGTATCCACTCTCCTCCCTATCAGCATCTTCATTACCATCATCAACAACATCCACATCATGAGCTTCCACATTATCCTTAGCAACATTATGATCCACTGCATCACCTTCTCCATCAACTGAAATTGGTGCGAAAGAATTGCTACCCAACCCAACATAAGCCATGTGAGCACTAACACTTCTAGCCTTTAGCACTTTCATCTTGCCATTCTCCCCTCTAACAAACACCGTTTTACGAAGTTCTTGTCTATCCACTTCCTCAGAGGATTCGCCATCGACTTTCGTAATGGAAACATTGTGGAAAAAACCGTCGACAGGAACCACAATCGAAGGTGGAAGCTCCAAATCCTCATCAATCCACATCATCGCCCTCAGAGAGGAAAATCAGTTACATTCCACACTCCATGCTGGAGTATAATCACTTCTCCTACCTCCGCCAACGCCGACTTGAGGGAATCAACACTTCTACACACTAATGGAATATTTTTGAGTGAAACCCAGACTTCAATCCTCTTTTTAGCCATACTCCCAATTTGTGGGCTCCAACGCTTCAAATTAATTACTCCCTTTGAGTCGAAGAGCGAGTAGTGAATTGTTTCAGTCAACAAAAAGGTAGGGAATTTCACTATGAAATCATCGCCGAATCTACGCACCGTCCACACCCATCCCGGCGCACGCTTGCCAAAATGAGTTCCCAATAAAGTCTCCATTTCATTGATCAAGAAAGCACCACGAGCGATGGAGAGAACAACCATCGATCTAGCCTTTTTAAAATCGTCAGGATAAAACGTCGCTGAAAGAGGAGGGAGCGGTTTAGGGTTCTCCATTTTTTTCGGATTTTTGAGATGAAATTTGCAGCTGAAGCCCTTATGCCTAATTTTATTACAGCGAAAACAAACCATAGGATTTCGACAGCTCCTAGCCCAGTGATCTGGAGAGCCGCATCTGAAGCAACCATTATCAGATTTGATGTTTTTTAATTTTTCAAGGTAATTGATCGAAATACGAGGCGGCGGTTGAGGAGTATTGCGAGATTTAAATATATTATTTCGAACGTTACGCTTTACACCTGGCCGCAATAGGATCTCCTTGTACGATGGAAGTACACCTTTGTTTTTATCTGGTCTGTCGTCTAGTGAAGAAGAAATGTGATTTGAGATAGAGGAAGTGAGATTATTGATCACGTTTTTGGAATTCTTCATTAGGGTTTTGAAGGTCACCATTTTTGATATTCAGAATAAAACATAGAGGGTCACCATCAAGCAAATTAGTTAATTTTTAAAAGAAGCATCTTTAAATTCGAACAGAAATCAAGTGCTTCGCATTATACCACTTTGCATTTAGCTTCTTGTGAAAAACTACACACCAACTATGATATCTCGTGGGCTACCCATTCAAATCAAAATAGAACAAAATGAAATGAATCATATGGCCTAAACCAATCCATAATTTAAAATAAAACCATTCTAGATAAAGTGTAAACCTTTTACCATTTTTTATATTTATCAAAACCTTCTTGGTTGATTTAATTTTTTTTGTTTTCTTTTCATAAATCATGTAAGAAGTTTCCTCCTATCCAATGGCTAAAACATAGAATACTAACCAATTAACAACCTTAATTATTTATCTTTCTTAAGCTTTTCAAGATAAAATTTTTGTAAAAAAACCTTTTTAATAAGGAAAAATCCCTTAGAATCACAAGAATTCGGGAATAACCTTTTCTTTATTCCATTAAAATTTCAAGTTGAAATTATTGGTTTAATCATTTTAATAATTTGGACTCTGAATTATTTCCTTCTTAGGAAATTCATAAAATATCCATGGTCGTCTATAAAATTATGAAATTTAAAAGCTATTACTGAAATCATATTAAGAATATCATATTAAGTTTTCAAAGCATATGAATATGTTAAACATTAAAAAAATCAAGGGTTTTTATCCAAAACCTTAATCATATAAATTAGAAATAAGTTAAATATGTTATTTTTTTTATCTAAGCAACAACAAATCATCCAAAAAACATAAATAATTTGATATTTCCCATAACCATATTAAACCAAGAAATATATATATGTGGATTAGTGTATTATTCATCTTAAAATGGATGAAGAAGTTGAGATTTGATGTAGTTTGGTGCTTCTAAGCATTTTCCCTTATTCGTCTTCCTTTTAGTGATGTTCATGGCCGACCTCTACGTATTTGGATTTAGATGAGTATGTAAAACGAAAGAGTATATGAAAAAAATGAAAGGTTAAAGCACTAGTATCCTACTTTTCCCCTTCCTATAAGTCCTTTTCTATATTAATTCAATTAATTAATTACTAAGACTAAACCATTTTGCTTATCAAATCTCATGCCGTTATCCTATAATATTTTTCTATTTACTCTATCCAACTAAATTTCCTGAATAATATTTTACTAAAAATTAGGGATGTACAGATTGGTTTTTATGTGTACCTAATTAGATTTGGCATCATGTTGGCTTTTGCATCCATATACCCGACTAGGTTTGACATTTGGTTTTGTTTTGCATTTCGTGGTTTGCTCAATTAAAAAGTGTAACTTGGATACATATCGATTTTCATACATATCACATAACACCCTGCACTACTTAACACCCCCAAAGTATAGTTATACCAAATAATGTAGAGCGTTGTGGGTATAAAGAAACTAATCACAATGGCTAAGATTCATAAGACATGAAATAAATATAGGGGAAACATTTAAATCAAAGCATAAATTATTATTCCAAAAGATAATTACTATCTGAGATAAATTACTAAGTCATAAAAACCACATGTCTCAAAAAGGAAAAACTCGGTCTCACACAAAATCAAAGTACAAACATAATAATCCCTCTCATAAGTTCCAGTGCAACGAAAACAAAATCAAAGAGTTGTAAGATAAAATAAGAATACATCAACAACTTGATAGAAGCTTTAAGAATGATCCTTCAAGAGGTCCATACTAACTAATCTCAACCTTATAAGCTTATTAGGGGAGAAAAAAACAGAAAGGAAGTTGGTCTGTAACATCCTGATATTTTGCGATAATATAAAATATTAAATTAATGTGTTTTTGGAACAAAATTGCTTTAAATGCTAAAATTAATGAATTTATAAATTTTGGAATTTCATTTATGTTGGAAATTTTAAATTAATTTATATGGTAATAATATACATTTGTTGTTTGTGTAATGAAGGTCGACTGGTAATAGTGTCATTATTTATGTAGATTTAAAATTTAAATTAGAAATTGATTTGTATGGTAATTATTGAGGGTTATTTGGACTTAATTAAGTCAACGAATTTAGAATTAAACTTTAAATATTGAAATTGTATTAATGCATGGTGTAACAACCCGTATTTTGAATAACATGTTATAACATTAATCAAGGCAGAATTAAATGTAAAAATCTGAATCAAGGGAAACGGGCTGTGCCATTGCGTTCGTCGGAAAAATACGCGGAACAGAGTCCGAGTTTTCGAAAATCGGAGTCCGTATGACCCAGTTATGGCCCGTCGATGTTTTCAGAAAATCCAGAGTTTAAAAACAGTTCGAAAATCAAATCTGGAGCCAAACAGACTGGGCGGGAAAATTTCCCGCCCATCCCCAAGTCGACTGGGGAGTCGACTTGGGAGTCGATTTGCCCCAGCTGGTGTCGACTGCCCAGTCGACACCCCTGTCGACCTGGGTGGTCGGGCCAGTTTGGCCTGGTGCACCTGTTTTGGCTCCTGGGTCTTGTTTTGTTGGCTTGTGACGTGATTTGATGGCTCAGATCTGAATTAGGGTTAATCCTATGGCCTAAACTAACCTAAACTTCTGTATAAGCACCCTTAGACCTACCCTAAACCCTCATTAATCATTCTTACAACTAAGTGTTGCCCAAATGCTCCCTAATCATGGCCTCCATCTTCTTCAACTTGAGAGCTTGAGAGCCTAAGCTTGATCTAAAGCAAAGGAGCCATCTTTCTTCATCAAAACAAGGATCTTTCTTCTTATTTCTCAAGGCTTGGAGTGGATCTTATCTTTATTTGGGGATTTCTAGTGTGGCTTCGTCTCAATCTTGTTCTATTTTATTCTAGATCTCATAGCCACGATTTGTAAGCCCTATTCTACTCTTAGATTTAAACTATGAACTTAATATGACATGTAGCAAGTTGAAATGGGATTTTTGCGTAACACTTGCCTTGCATCTATCATTGTATGCATAGATCTATACATGACTCTTTTGATCTATGGTTATGGGACTATCACCTTGACTTTTTGGGTATAAAGCTATGAGCTTTATTTGGGATTTGTGCAAAATGCAACATAGAACCCCTCATGATCTTTATGTTAACTTGCCTATCATGTTATGAACTATATGCTAATCACAAGTTATCACCCTATGTTAACTATGACCATGTTATCACCTATTTGCTAAGTTGATGTAATACATGTTTTGAGGCCAATAATGTCATATGCTAGTTGTGATGAACACCTTTGCCTCATATATCACCATGTTAAACTTGTGATAGACTTTGCCACTTTATGCCTAACTTATCATATCATTATGTTTCCCCTTTTGATCTATTTGTGTTGATGCGAACTTACGTGCGATGGGGTTACGTTATGGGTAAACTTAAATGACATGAAACATGACTTGAAAATATGACATGTGATTATGCTTGAAAACATGAACGTGGACATGACATGTAGAAAACATGAAAGTGGTCAACTCAAGGTTGGGTTGAGTTTGTAGCATAAATCTACCCGGAACCAATCGGCTTAACTAGTGGCTACAAACAATAGGACCCAATGTGAGTAGTTGGTCATATCGCACTTAAAACCCGAGGTTAGACTAGGTTGTGGTGTAAAGCTACCTGGACCCGCCCGGCTTAATTAGTAACCACAACAAAGTCTAATGTGAGAGGTTGGGGTGCATTAACTTAATTAATGCCACATGGTAGGGTTAAGTCATGGACCACTTGAATACTTAACCAATAGAACACGATGGATTGTTGGGGTTAAGTCATGAACCACTTGGGTATACTTAACCAACTTGATACATGGTTTGGATAGGGTTAACCACACTTAACCCATTAGAAACCCTAGTTTGCGGGGCCCTTTTCAGCAGTAACCCACCAGGGAGTATCGGGATACCCTAGGGACTAGGCTAGGGGTGGGACACGATTACTGCGCTGATTGTAAGTGACCAAAAGGGACGGCTAGGTAGGTGCGCCATTGTAGATTCCAGCGGACTATGGTCGTGCACATAGTCCGGGGATGAAAGACAGACATGGGCACTAGTAGGCTTAGACTGTGCATGCTTGTTTTGTGTTAGTGGTTGGCACCCTAGGGCCCGGATACACCCTAGGGTGGACCTTGCACAGTCGACTACATCTCGCAGTTGGGCTGTATGACACCGACACTTGACGAGTTAGGCTTATGGGGAGCCAATCGACTAGACCATGTAGTTGGACCTTGATTTAGGTCATCTCCTGATGTTGGGCCAAGGGATCGTTTCTTGTTTATACTTGACATGGATTAGAATACTAGTACACTTGGTGCAACTTAACCTTGTATATGCGATGCCACACTTGATCTATCTTGTTAATTTTTCACCATGCCAGTTTAATTATCATCCTATGTTTCATCTCTGTTTTACATGTCCAGTTAACTTTATTAGTTTTTATACTAATAGTAGGTAGGACTTACTAGTCTTTATGACTGACCCGTTTTCCTTTCGCTTCTTTTCTTCCATTCCCCCCTCCCCCAGGTTCTCAGGGTGGGAACACTAGCACCTAGCTTGGATCTTTAGCTTGCTTTCTGGATAGCTCATGTACGGTTTGGACTTGAGCTCGCTATGGCTTTACCACGTCTACTTTGGGGATAGTTTACTTTATGTTATTTCCAGTTTTCAGTTTATGTTTCTAGACTTGTCGTGACTGGAAAATAATGACTTAGTACTTTTGATCTAAGTTGACTATGGTTTTGAAATAGTAGTTCTATCCTCTGCTTTACTTATTTTGTTTACTTATATGTTCTGTCTTGTGATACCTTTATGCATGTTTACCTTGACCAACACCCCTCCAAAGCCAGTGTACTTGCTTAGAGTGAACCTGGCGGAGGTGGGGTGTTACATTTGGTATCAGAGCATGAGGTTTACTAGACCGGACAAAAGTTTTTAAGAAACCCTTTTTGAAAAACTATTTTCAAAACCAATTAAGTATTTTTCCAAGAAAAGTCTAGTTTATTTTAAAAGGCTATTCCCCAAAAGCCATTGGCACTATCCTTTGTTTCCTCGTTCTAAATCTACCTTTTCCTTTTTCAGCATGGTCGATCTTAACCTTCCCGAGGGAGTACCCATACCCGGATGGTTCCGAAGGTACTTGGAAGCTAGGGCCAACGATGCGGGCCCAGCAAACACTCCCACTCCTCCTCCTGTACCTGAGGTTCCTCCTCCTCCTCCTCAGCGTCCACAAGCGGATTTCGCAAAGATTTGCAAAGACTTTAAGGCGATGGGTGGCAAGAATTTTTTTGGGACAGAGAATTATGTGGAGGCAAGAAACTAGTTAAAAGAAACTGAAGACCTCTTTGCCATCTTTGATGTGGAAGACCGTAGAAAAGTTCTATTGGCAGTACGGCTATTGAAAGAGGAAGCTGCTTATTGGTGGGAGGTCACCAACGCTACTAGGCCTATAGAGACTTGGGCCGACTTTAGGATGAGGTTTGGGCTTAAGTTTCTATCATCTGCTGAGGAGAATCTACAAATGGAGAAGTTTATATCTTTGAAGCAAGGGGCCATGACAGTGAGGGAGTATGTGAATAAGTTTAACCAGATTGCTCGATTCGGTTTGGACATGGTTAACACACCCCAGAAGAAGGCTCTATGCTTTGCACGAGGATTGAATGAGCCATTACAAGGTTTAGCCATGTCTCATATACCCATGGGGGCCACTATTGAGAGCTTAGTGGATATGGCCTTGCTTCAGGGAGATGATAAGAATGGCAAGAAAGAAGTCAAGCCTAATGAGACTCAAACCAAGAAGGCGGAATCCAAGTGGGGAGGAAATCAGAGCAACCAGAGCAATCAGAACAACAAGAACAACAAGGGTAATAAGGCCAACAACAACAAGGCAAAGGAGATAAGGAAGTGCAACTTCTGTGTGATCACTGGACACATAGACAAAGATTGTAGGAAGAAGAAGAGGAAGTTGGGAGAATGCTTTCATTGCAGAGAGTCTGGACACTTCAGTAAGGATTGCCCAAAGAAGCAAGGGCAGGGGCAAGGACAGACTCAGCGAACAGGACCTTCTGGAGGGCAGATGCATGCTCTCAACACTACTCCAGTTCCGGACCGAGGTAGTATTTCTGTAGAAAGCCTTGTTTACATTTCTGGTTTTCCTGTTCGATCTTTATTTGATTCTGGCGCATCGCATACCTTTATTTCTTCTGATATTGTTGAAAGTTTGCACCTAAGTACTAGTCTAGTTGAGGATCTCGTTAGTGTTTCAAATCCAATTGGGGGTTCCGCCCATCTATCTATGATTTGTATGAATTTGAGGATTTCTATCTTGACCGTAGAATTCACATGTAATGCTTATGTTCTCGGGTTCATGGGATACGGGTTGATTTTGGGCATGGATTGGTTGTCCAGTTATGGAGCCATTCTCGATTGTGAGCATAGGGTAGTGAGGTTTATGACTCGCTTTAGCAATACCCTAGAGATTTCTTGTAACCCTCTGGATCCCGTCATGTTATGTTATCTTGAATCCCTCGACTCATCTATGGACAATCTTCAATCTGTGAGGGTGGTCCGAGAATATCCTGATGTTTTTGATGAGGTGAAGGGGTTACCCCCTAAACGCGAGATAGACTTCCGTATTTATCTTGTTTATAATGCCAAGCCAATTTCATTGCCAGTTAGGCACATGGCCCCGCGAGAAAGAAGAGAGCTTAGCAAGCAAATCAAGGAGTTGCTTGAGAAAAATTTCATTAGGCGAAGCATTTCAGAATGGGGTGCTCCGGTGGTATTCGCTACTAAGGCGGATGGTTTGCTTCGTCTATGTGTTGATTATCGTGAGTTGAACAAGCTGACAAAGAAGAATAGACACCCGTTACCGAGGATTGATGATCTCTTTGACCAGCTTGTTGGTGCTTCTGTTTTCTCTCAGCTCGATCTAGCCACCGGATTCCATCAGCTTAGAGTGGTTGAGGATAGTATTGACAAGACTGCGTTTAGGACTCCAGATGGATTCTTTGAATGGCTAGTCATGCCGTTCGGTTTGACTAATGCACCGCATACTTTGTTGATTTGATGAGTAGGGTGTTCAGGGAGTTCCTTAACAAGTTTGTGGTTGTCTTCGTGGATGATATTCTGGTCTTCTCTAAGGACAAGGAAGAGCATGCTACACACCTCAAGGAGGTTATGGATACACTTAGAGCTCATCAGTTGAAAGCCAAGTTCTCTAAATGCCATTTCTGGAGAAAGGAAGTTTGGTTCCTTGGGCATATAGTATCTAAGCAAGGCATAGCTGTGGATCCCGCTAAAATGGTGGCGGTACAAGACTGGAAAGTTCCGAAGAATGCAACTGAAGTGAGAAGCTTTCTCGGTCTGGCAGGATTTTATAGGAAGTTCATTAAGGACTTCGCTAGGATTTCAGCCCCTCTCACTAAGTTAACGAAGAAGAACTTAGTCTTTGCATGGGACTTAGAGTGTGAGCTTGCTTTTCAAAGGCTCAAGAAAGCCCTCACCACAACTCCAGTTCTAGCATTGCCTGATGGAGGGAAGTTGTTTACCGTGTACACCGATGCATGTGGCACGGGATTAGGCGCTGTCCTGATGCAGGAGGGGAAAGTGATATGCTTTGGGGGTAGGCAACTCAAAGTTCATGAGAAGAACTATCCCACTCATGATTTGGAATTGGCGGCGATCGTTTTTGCACTCAAATCGTGGCGCCACTATCTTCTAGGCGAAAGGTTTGAGTTATATACTGATCACAAGTCGCTCAAGTACCTCTTCTCGTAGAAAGATTTGAATCTAAGGAAGCAGAGGTGGATGGAATTCTTGGCATCATATGACTTCGAGATAGCTTATACCCCTGGCAAGGGTAATGTTGTGGCGGATGCGCTAAGCAGAAGAAGGTTGACTTTGAGTCCCTTGTTTGTTGAGATGAAGAGCCTAGAGTTCTTGGCAACCTTTGATTTTACACCTGGTGTTGAGTCGATGACTAGTTCGTTAGCATCCTTTGAGCTTAGACCTACACTTCTTGATCAAGTTGGGGCTTCACAGAGGGAAGGCCCGCAAGTAGTCGAGATCATGGACAAGTTGATTCGGGGTGAGACGTCAAGTCACCTCGCTAGATATACTATTGATGACAAGGGATGGCTAAGGCGTGATGGAAGACTATGTGTCCCACGAGTGGGAGACTTAGTAAATAAAGTTCTTGAGGAGGTGCATCACTCGAGGATGACCATACATCCCGGAGGGGATAAGATGTACCGGGATATGAAGCGCATTTTCTTTTGGGATGGGATGAAAAAGGATGTGGCAGAGTTTGTTTCTAGATTCATTGTTTGCCAACAAGTAAAGGCCGAGTCGAAGAAGCCCGGTGGGCTAATGCATCCATTGGAGGTGCCGCTATGGAAGTGGGAAAGTATCTCTATGGATTTTGTGGATGGATTGCCGAGATCAAGGAAGGGGAATACTAGCATATGGGTCATAGTTGATAGACTTACGAAGAGTGCTCACTTTATTCCGGTGAAGAGCAAGAGGACCGCATCATGGCTAGCATCTGTTTATCTTCGAGAGATAGTGCGATTGCATGGAGTTCCTTCTAGCATAGTTAGCGATCGTGACCCAATCTTCACTAGCCAATTTTGGAGTAGTTTGCAAGAAGCGATGGGTACGCGATTGAATCTAAGTACAGCCTATCACCCACAGACGGATGGCCAGACCGAAAGGGTGAATAGGGTACTAGAAGATCTGTTGAGGCTATGCATTCTTGACTTTGGTGGCACTTGGGAAGACCACCTTCCTCTCGTAGAGTTTGCTTATAATAATAGCTACCAAGCAAGCATAGGGATGGCACCATTCGAAGCTTTGTATGAGAGGCCGTGCAAGTCACCAACATGTTGGTGGGAGACGACGAATAAGCTTATACTTGGGCCCGACATGATAAGGGACACATCCGAGAAGGTTGAGTTGATTCGAAGGCGGATGAAAACGGCCCAGGACAGACAGAAATCCTATGCAGACAAGCGAAGGACAGACTTAGAGTTTGAAGTTGGAGATATGGTCTTTGTGAAGGTTTCTCCTTTGCGAAATGTGGTTCGTTTTGGAGCAGTTGGGAAGCTGGCACCAAGGTTCGTAGGACCCTTCCCTATCATAGAGAGGATTGGGAAGATGGCTTATAAGGTGGAATTGCCCGAGAAGCTGGCCTGAGTGCACAATGTTTTTCATGTCTCGCATCTCCGAAAGTGCCTACATGAGTCAGCCGAGGTAGTTGAGCCTAGCATTCTTGAAGACGTGGAGGTAGAAAAAGAGGCAACTTTGAGGCGAGCTCCGATTCGTATCTTGGGAACGGAGATCAAGAAGCTGAGGAATCGAGAAGTCAAGTTAGTAAAGGTTCAGTGGAGTGAAGCCGATGAAGATGCAACTTGGGAAACCGAGGAGAATATGTGTGGGCTTTATCCATTCCTTTTTGAGGGTACATTCTCAATCTCTTTTCCTAGTTAGCATATCTTTCTTTTGCTATCCATGTTTATCTTGTTATCTCGTTATCCTTGTCATGAAAACCTTAGGTAGAAACCCTTCGGATGAAACATGTATTTGAAACATGTTATGCTTGATGTTTGCAAGTGGTTGCAAGTGTTTGCAAGTGGATACTCGTGGATGCATGATACACATTAGGCACTAAGATCGGCTCACACACTTTCATATTGTATATGCATGAGTGCTTATACTTATTCATGGATGAAACTTGAAAAGTCGGTGTGCAGGGGTATGCGACCTATGCAGGATCACTTAATATGGCTATGCGGAATGTATGTGATAACTTAAGCTATTCAATAGTTATGCGAATAAATATTCGCAAACAATATATATCAAAAATAATTATAAATGCAGTAAAGTAAAGTAAAGTAGAGTAACGACACCAGGATTTTTATACTGGTTTGGACCTCCAGTCCTACGTCCAGTCCCGAAGCTCCTCTTCGGCTTTTCACTAAACAACACCCTCTCTTCACCCGGAGGAACAGGTTCACAACACTACTTGATTTACGAGCTACAAGTTTACCCACTTGATTTCACGGGCTAGAAGCTTACCCACTTGATTTCACGGGCTACAAGCTTACCCACTTGATTTCACGGGCTACAAGCTTACCCACACATGACAATTACAAGAGTTAGACTTCTGATTGTGTTCTTCTTTCAACACTGATTTGTCAACGATTGAGTACACCCTTCCTATAATCTTATCCTCAAGTATATGAATTGAATGCGAAGATTTGAAGGAAGTTAGTTGCTTGTTGAATCAAAATATGAGAAATATTATCAAGGATTCAATAAGTAACTTGAATTTGGGAGCTTTTTAGAATGCAAGAGTATTTAGAAAGTAAGATCAGAAATTAGAGCAAGAATCGGTGATTTGGATGAATGAAAGATGATGTATTTATAGCAAATGAGAAGTTGTAATTATTAGTGAAAAGTTGCAATCAAAAGGAGTGATTTTTAATGAAGAGAAATGGATGCAACTTTTCAAGAAAGAAGATGACTCTTCATGAAATTCAAAAATAGGTCGACATGAAAAATTAATAGGTTGACAGGTTTTTGACCGTTATTTCAAAAAACTGTTGACCTCTTAATTTTAACAGGTTGACCTGTTAAGTTTAAAAAGCCGTTGACCTGTTAAGTTTAACAGGTTGACAGGTTTTTGTCAACATACATAAAAAATGAGTTTTCATGTATTTTTTTGAAGAGAATAAGAAGTATGATTATTTGAGGATAGATTTTAACATAAATAACTCTAAATAACCATCTTCTAACCTATAAAACATTGAATCTTCTTTTTGTCGATCATGAAGCTCCTTCTTCTCATTAATCAAAATAAGCATTGAAACCGTTGACTCAACATTCTCCCCCTTTTTGATTGATGACAATATAGCTTGATATTTTAATCTTTATTGCTATCTCCCCCTGTATATAAGCTCTGTCTCCCTTTAAACATCTACATATTCATAATCTTAGCTCCATGTCATGATTTCCATTTATCTTTATTTTGTTGTTATCAATCGAAATTCTCGTGTCTCAACAAAACTTGTTATGCTATCACGTGGATGTTGCATATGGATGAATGTTATGTGCACTCATGTAGAGGTTATGAATTATGTTAGGAATTTGCATACATATGGACTCATTTCACTAACATACTTTGCATTATGGAGGTTTACTGAATCAGTAACCGCCTGATTTTCGCATTATATAAGTACATATACACACACCTTTCGCATATGATCATACAGCATTTAGAATCTTTTAAGGACAATGACTACTCATGGATGATGTTTTGAGTAGATGTATGATGGATGATAGGATACGTTCTTCCTAACTTGAAGATTTCGGGGATGAAATCCTTTAAGGTGGGGAGAATGTAACAACCCGTATTTTGAATAACATGTTATAACATTAATAAAGGCAGAATTAAATGTTAAAATCTGAATCAAGGGAAACGGGCTGTGCCATTGCGTTCATCTCGGAAAAATACGCGAAATAGAGTCCGAGTTTTCGAAAATCGGAGTCCGTATGACCCAGTTATGGCCCGTCGAAGTTTTCAGAAAATCCAGAGTTTAAAAACAGTTCGAAAATCAAATCTGGAGCCAAATAGACTGGGTGGGAAAATTTCCCGCCCAGCCCCAAGTCGACTGGGGAGTCGACTTGGGAGTCGACTTGCCCCAGCAGGTGTCGACTGCCCAGTCGACACCCCTGTCGACCTGGGTGGTCGGGTCAGTTTGGCCTGGTGCACCTGTTTTGGCTCCTGGGTCTTGTTTTGTTGGCTTGTGACGTGATTTGATGGCTCGGATCTGAATTAGGGTTAATCCTATGGCCTAAACTAACCTAAACTTCTATATAAGCACCCTTAGACCTACCCTAAACCCTCATTAATCATTCCTACAACTAAGTGCTGCCCAAATGCTCCCTAATCATGGCCTCCATCTTCTTCAACTTGAGAGCTTGAGAGCCTAAGCTTGATCTAAAGCAAAGGAGCCATCTTTCTTCATCAAAACAAGGATCTTTCTTCTTATTTCTCAAGGCTTGGAGTGGATCTTATCTTTATTTGGGGATTTCTAGTGTGGCTTCGTCTCAATCTTGTTCTATTTTATTCTAGATCTCATAGCCACGATTTGTAAGCCCTATTCTACTCTTAGATTTAAACTATGAACTTAATATGACATGTAGCAAGATGAAATGGGATTTTTGTGCAACACTTGCCTTGCATCTATCATTTTATGCATAGATCTATACATGACTCTTTTGATCTATGGTTATGGGACTATCACCTTGACTTTTTGGGTATAAAGCTATGAGCTTTATTTGGGATTTGTGCATAATGCAACATAGAACCCCTCATGATCTTTATGTTAACTTGCCTATCATGTTATGAACTATATGCTAATCACAAGTTATCACCCTATGTTAACTATGACCATGTTATCACCTATTTGCTAAGTTGATGTCATACATGTTTTGAGGCCAATAATTCCATATGCTAGTTGTGATGAACACCTTTGCCTCATATATCACCATGTTAAACTTGTGATAGACTTTGCCACTTTATGCCCAACTTATCATATCATTATGTTCCCCTTTTGATCTATTTGTGTTGATGCGAACTTACGTGCGATGGGGTTACGTTATGGGTAAACTTAAATGACATGAAACATGACTTGAAAATATGACATGTGATTATGCTTGAAAACATGAACGTGGACATGACATGTAGAAAACATGAAAGTGGCCAACTCGAGGTTGGGTTGAGTTTGTAGCATAAATCTACCCGGAACCGACCGGCTTAACTAGTGGCTACAAACAATAGGACCCAATGTGAGTAGTTGGTCATATCGCACTTAAAACCCGAGGTTAGACTAGGTTGTGGTGTAAAGCTACCTGGACCCGCCCGACTTAACTAGTAACCACAACAAAGTCTAATGTGAGAGATTGGGTTGCATTAAGTTAATTAATGCCACATGGTAGGGTTAAGTCATGGACCACTTGAATACTTAACCAATTGAACACGATGGATTGTTGGGGTTAAGTCATGAACCACTTGGGTATACTTAACCAACTTGATACATGGTTTGGATAGGGTAAACCACACTTAACCCATTAGAAACCCTAGTTTGCGGGGCCCTTTTCAGCAGTAACCCACCAGGGAGTATCGGGATACCCTAGGGACTAGGCTAGGCGTGGGGCACGATTACTGGGCTGATTGTAAGTGACCAAAAGGGACGGCTGGGTAGGTGCGCCATTGTAGATTCCGGCGGACTATGGTCGTGCACATAGTCCGGGGATGAAAGACAGACATGGGCACCAGTAGGCTTGGACAGTGCGTGCTTGTTTTGTGTCAGAGGTTGGCACCCTAGGGCCCGGATACACCCTAGGGTGGACCTTGCACAGTCGACTACATCTCACGGTTGGGCCGTATGACACCGACACTTGACGAGTTAAGCTTATAGGGAGCCGATCGACTAGACCGTGTAGTTGGACCTTGATTTAGGTCATCTCATGATGTTGGGCCAATTTTGGGCCAAGGGATCATTTCTTGTTTATACTTGACATGGATTAGAATACTAATACACTTGGTGCACCTTAACCTTGTATATGCGATGCCACACTTGATCTATCTTGTTAACTTTTCACCATGCCAGTTTAGTTATCATCCTATGTTTCATCTCTGTTTTACATGTCCAGTTAACTTTATTAGTTTTTATACTAATAGTAGGTAGAACTTACCAGTCTTTATGACTGACCCGTTTTCCTTTCGCTTCTTTTCTTCCGTCCCCCCCCCCCCCCCCCAGGTTCTCAGGGTGGGAACACTAGCACCTAGCTTGGATCTTTAGCTTGCTTTCTGGATAGCTCATGTACGGTTTGGACTTGAGCTCGCTATGGCTTTACCACGTCTACTTTGGGGATAGTTTACTTTATGTTATTTCCAGTTTTCAGTTTATGTTTCTAGACTTCTAGTGGTTGGAAAATAATGACTTAGTACTTTTGATGTAAGTTGACTATGGTTTTGAAATAGTAGTTCTATCCGCTGCTTTACTTACTCTGTTTTACTTATATGTTATGTCTTGTGATACCTTTATGCATGTTTACCTTGACCAACACCCCTCCAAAGCCAGTGTACTTGCTTAGAGTGACCCTGGCGGAGGTGGGGTGTTACACATGGTGGAAACTTAAATAAATTGTTTAAGTGATTAATTTTAACTTATTTTGACAATTATAGCAAGTATTAGTTGTAAATAATTTTGTGATCTTGTTTATTGGTTAACATGGAAGATTGGAATTTAATATTTATATATCGCTAACTCTTTATATATTTAATGAGGTCGATTGATGTAATTAATAATTTATAATTAAAATAAATTTGATTTACTAAAGTTAAAATTAAATTTATTTCGATGTGAATAAAGTTGATTAGTTTTTGAAATTTAATTTAAGATAACTATATGAATTGGGAATTCATAGTGAATTTCATATGAACGTTAATTTA
This sequence comes from Allium sativum, assembly GCA_030737875.1. NCBI lineage: Eukaryota > Viridiplantae > Streptophyta > Magnoliopsida > Asparagales > Amaryllidaceae > Allium > Allium sativum. The sequence goes on from CM060909.1 coordinate 820,638,830, forward strand.
ACAGGTTTTCATATGTTATTTTGCTCGCATTAACACATTGAATACAACGATATTTTATTTCGTGTGTTTGGACATTCGGTTTGAAATGCGCGACGTTGTTTTGAACTGACAACGTTCGCATTTTAGAATCTTGGTTGGTTTTTTCTTGGTCTATATTAAGGATAACCAAATAAACCATTTTTTTTGTTAACCCTTTTTTTGGCATGAATCTCAGTGAACAAAGTCCAAACGCGCAGTCAAATACAAAGCCGCATTTCAGGAAGCCCAATAGCCAATAATGGGTCCAAGACAGTCACACATCGGTCCACGTCCAGATTCAACAAATAACAGATCACTCCGGAAGAATAGGCCTCCCAGTCGATCGAGTTTATCGGAGTGAGTCGATCGATTATTTCGGGCCAGCGTGGAAATCTTCTACAGAGCCAGTCCACCTAATATCCCGACTTCCAAAGAGATAAAGGCGGTCAACCATATGCGGACAAAGCTCTACTTTTGATGTGCCTCTTCATGGATGCCACGTCAGCCACAACTTCCGAGGATACTATTTATGAACAGTGGAGTTAGTCTTCCAACCGTAACTCGAGCCAATGGATTGACTCCACGTGTCCGGGCCTTCCCGAAATGGCCGGACCATTTCACAACAACCCAAGCTGCAATTTCCAGCTATAAATACCTCCAAGCTTAAAGAGAAAAAGAGACTTCTTTTGGCCAGATGGCTTCTATAAGCTTTTCATCTCTTCTCTTCTCTAGAATCTCAATCTCTCAAAAGGAAGAAAGGAAGATAATCATTTTCTTTCTTTTCTTCAAATAGAAAAAACATTGTACTTGTAGTCAAAAGAAAAAGAAATGATATATAAAGTTGACGTAGGCATCTCCTTTGTCGAACCGCTATAAAATTTCTATGTGTACTCCCCGTTCTTTTAACTTTTTAATGCATTTTTTATCTTTAGTAGTGTGTTTATCACGCGATTGGGGGTTGATTGTCACTAGTGACCAACTTTTGACGTCAACACTTTGGCGCGCCAGGTAGGGGTAGCGCACCGACACCGCCATCGAGCTCCTGCTTATCTCAGGTCATGGCGAACAAACGAAAGAAAGATGCAACATCCACTCGTCCCATAAACGCCGATGCAGCTAATATCGATGCTGCAGAAGCAAGCCACGAAGTTTCCTCTCATGACGACATGTCTCGATTCCTTACCCGGGGCGACATGGATAAAATCATGGTCGAACTCAGAGACCATATGATATCTCAAGGTAAAGTACTCAAACAACAGCAGCAGTTGATGGATCACCTTCTCGGTCGACTGGAAATAGGGTTGAACGCTTCAACATCAATTCCTCCATCGATCGAAGCTGGGGCAATAACCGATCTTCGGTCTTCACGGAATCAGGTCGCTGACCAGGCTACACCTTTATTTCATCCTGGTTTGGTCCCACTAACCGATCGATCCCAGCCGGGAATATCGCTTCCAGCAACCAGCGCGGCTGTAGTAACAGAACTTCAGGAGGCAAGCGATCGAGATCTAGGTCGTCTGGAAAATATGCCTCTGCTCTTTGGAACATCTTGACCTGTCGAATTAGTCGAGGTACCACCGGGTCCCTCAGAATCAACGCCATTCCCATTACAACCCGGAATCTTACCACATGCCAGTCTAACCACTCTTCCTTTTCAACGAAGAGTTGGAGTAGTCTTCCCTTCAAACAAGGGAAGCCACCCTACCATGCCGGTCCTCACCATAGCGGAATAAAACGCTACCGTAGATCCTCCTAACCTCACTTCAAACGGGGGCAACCCTGGCCTCCGAACATCACATGCTATGCTGGATCAGCCTAGACCCTTTGCTACGGGTACAGCTCGACCCACGACTCATTAGGTTCCAGAGGGGCCCTTCTGCCCAGAACCACCCGCCAGATCTTACCTTCCCTCACACCTTCACTCAGATCTCGGAGGTCGAGCCAGCCAACGGCCACCCTTCCGAGCATGCTTTTGCCGGATCCTCGTGCAGAACCTTCTCAAGAGGCATAATTAAGTTCATGGCAACGACTCCTCGGAGATGGGAGTCAGCTCGCAAGCATCATCCGACGTTTTACTCGGGGAAATTCTTCACAGCAAGACACTTATAATAGCTTCATTTTTCTTTATTTAGCATTGTGCTGTTTGTTTTCTGCACTGGTATTCTTGGGAGGAAACCTATTCCGTGTTATACGGCGTGGTCCCTTGATTTACCTAACTTTGAAAACAAAGATTAATAACTGTTTTAGTTCTTACACCAGTCCCATGACTGACCTGGAGTTTATTGTTTTAACCTAAACTCTGGGTGCCCCTATTTTCCGCACGGGCAGCTAGTAGTTTTGGTTTTGCAGATTTATATTCACATGATCCTGATCTACAGCTGGAAAGATATCCGGAAAGCTCTGTATCCGTATATTACTTTCAGTTGTGCTTTGTATTATTTCCGCTGCGATGTATTTAAATGTAATCTAAATATCTGATATTTTTCTATGTAATATTTATTCGTACTCTGTTATATTCTTGTATTCTGATGGAATTGTTGTAATAAGAAATGAAATGTTCTTCTGTTTGCGTTCTATTTTGTCGTGTTCTCAAGGTAATCCGGGCTTTCCTTCACGGGGACGTTACGGGCTATCATAGTTACTCTGGGTGCCCTCATTTTGACACGGGCAGCTAGTAGTTTTGGTTTTGCAGATTTATATCCACAGGAACCTGGTTTACAGCTGGAACGATATCCGGAAAGCTTTGTATCCGTGTATCTTCTTTAGTTGTATTTTGTATTATTTTCCGCTGCTATGTAATGTATTGAAATCTCTGATATTTATCGAATGTATTTTATTCATTTATACTCTATATATTCTTGTATCTGATGGAATTGTTGTAATTAACAATGAAATGTTCTTCCGTCTGCATTCCAATTTGTCGTGTTCTCAAAACAATCAGGCGTTTCAAACGGTCTGGGTCGGTCTAGCGACTGATTCGGATTGAGCGAAATTCCCAGTCGTTAGTCAACCGCAGCCCCTTCACTAGAGAAATCAGAAATTCTCGAAATCCTCCGGACTTTTGGTTCCCAGCCATCGAGCCATACAATAGTCGCACTGACCCGACCATTCATCTCATGCGATACATGCGACATATGGAAGTACTTGGTGCATCAACCAATTTCATGGCTAAGTGCTTTCCTCTTTTTGTCACAGATATAGCCGGTATGTGGTTTCGGCAGCTAACAACGGAATCAATCAGTAGTTGGAATACTCTGGTCACCCACTTCATCAAGCAGTTTCGAGTGCATATCTCTCGATCGAAAAGTTTCATGTTTTTATCTACCATCAAACAGAAATCCGTAGAGACGCTAAGATCCTTCCTCGAAAGGTTCAACGTAGCTGTAGCATCTGTCGATCGACCCGAGCCATCGATGGTGTTGATGGCAGCCATCGCGGGAGTCCAGAAGAGATCATAATTCTCAAACTCCTTAACCAGGGATCCTCCCAAAGATATAGATGATTTTTACTCCGAGGCCGAGAGATTCCTCCGACAAGAGGATTCCAGCCTTGAAGTTTTAGTAGCCAAACAACAAGGTCCACTCAATGGCAATGGCCAGAATAAAGGAAGAGGAAAGGTCCCGGAAAAGGGTGAACGTAATGTCCGACCTCGAAATGAAAACAAGTACGATCTGTACACCGAGCTCAATTCCTCTTTGCTTGATATCTATCTCGATATGCGCGAGTCCTTCCCCACTCCAAGACCACCTCGACGAGAACCGACCCAGATGGAACTTGACTATGGCAAGCATTGTACATTCCACAACGTAGCTGGACATAATACAAATGATTGTCGTCATCTGCGCGATCTCATCGAAGGACGAGTCAGAAAAGTGGAACTCACTGAATATGTCAAAGATCGCGCCCCGGCAATGCCGCCGCGACCTTCTACCCAAGCTCCTCGGGTTGGTCCGCGGGCTCCTAGAAATGGAAAGGACCCTGAGACTAGCACTCGCAGAATTATCATTAATTAGATTCTTTATCTTTTATTTCAATATATTTCTTTCAATAACAAGGACGCCTTGATGCTCTGTATTCAATCGCTGTCCCCGTATTATTTCTTTGTAATAGTTGCTTAGCAGTTATGAACTTTACTTTTTGCAAAAGTAGATCGTGTTGTAAAATTTCTAAGCCGAGCATGGTTAATGCTCACCCCCCCGTTCTATGTGGTTAGCGCGAAAGCCCACCACCACTTCAAACACCTACTCCTTCAAGTGAGTGAGGTCACATTTTCTTAAACACGAGTGTGGATTACGCTCTCTTTCTTTACACTACGAGCGTGCATAGCTCGTTAAACTAACTAACCTAACATGAGTCGAGCATGAGAAACACTTGCCCTAAGCCGAGTATGGTTAATACTCGCCCTATCAAAGCCGAACCAGATTGGCGTTCGCCACTAAGCCGAGCATGGTTTATGCTCTCCACTAAGCTGAGCATGGTTTATGCTCGCCACTAAGCCGAGCATGGTTTACGCTCGCCACCAAGCTGAGCATGGTTTATGCTCGCCACCCTCTAAAGCCAAGTGAAATAAAATGCTCGACCCATCACCCTTCTCCAAATGAGGATGGTTTGTTTTGTATTTGCAGGGACCAATTCTTATGGCAATCGTCATCTCAGCCTTAATACGGTTCCCGATGGTTGTCGTTTTTCTGGTCTTAATACAACATCGGAACTTCGGTTTTCTGGCCTTAATATGGTCCGGCGCGACCATACCAGCTCGAGCGTTTGTACTTCGATCCAGATTTCAAAACACACCTCCCTCTGTCGATGAAGATGCATTCTGAGGGGCAAAGTGTTAACCCTCTTTTTGGCAAGATTCTCAACGAACAAAGCCCAAACATGCAGTCAAACACAAAGCCGCATTTCAGGAAGCCCAAAAGCCAATAATGGGTCCAAGACAGTCACACATCGGTCCATGTCCAGATTCAACAAATAACAGCTCACTCTGGAAGAATAGGTCTCCCAGTCGACCAAGTTTATCGGAGTGAGTCGACCGATTATTTCACGCCAGCGTGGAAATCTTCTACAGAGCCAGTCCACCTAACATCCCGATTTCCAAGGAGATAAAGGCGGTCAACCGTATGCGGACAAAGCTCTACTTTTGATATGCCTCTTCATGGATGCTACGTCATCCACAACTTCCGAGGATACCATTTATGAACAGTGGAGTTAGTCTTCCCGTCGCAACTCGAGCCAATGGATTAACTCCACGTGTCTGGGCCTTCCCGAAATGGCCGGACCATTTCACAACAGCCCAAGCTGCATTTTCCAGCTATAAATACCTCCAAGCTTAAAGAGAAAAAGAGACTTCTTTTGGCCAGACGGCTTCTATAAGCTTTTCATCTCTTCTTTTATCCAGAATCTCAATCTCTCAAAAGGAAAAAAAGGAAGATAATCATTTTCTTTCTTTTCTTCAAATAAAAAAAACATTTTACTTGTAATCAAAAGAAAAAGAAATGATATATAAAGTGGACGTAGGCATCGCCTTTGCCGAACCACTATAAAAATTCTGTGTGTTCTCCCTGTTCTTTTACTTTTTTACTGCATTTTTTATCTTTAGTCGTGTGTTTATCACGTGATTGGGGGTTGATCGTCACTAGTGACCAACTTTTGACTTCAACAGTTTTAATATTTTCTTGTACATGAATTAAAGAAAGGATAAATATTTATTGCCATATTATGAAATTTATTGTCATGCATGTATGTAGCTAACTTTTTCATGTACGTATGAAACCAAATTTATGGATAAAAAAATAGAATTTTATGAATGCATTTAATAACGTGTGGAAGGAAGTTATTGCATTTATACCTTTTTTTTAATCTTCTTTCCTTAATGCTGAGCGTTTCATGGTATATGTATGAAACAAAGAATGACAATGTATAAACCTCTGTGCATGAAGCATACTGTTGTGGCACTTGACATTAATGTTTCATGCGCATGGAGCACAAAAAAAGAAAATGAACAAATGAAAATGTAAATATATAAAACAAAGAGTTAGTGTGTGCTGTTCGGTAGAAAATTGGTATGTAAAGAATTTAAGGACCTATTTGGACATAAATGAAATTTATGAACTTTTAAATTAGAAAAAAGTGAATATATAGCAATTGAAATAAATGTTATATGCATGTGTAAATAAATGCTAATTGTGTCCATTAGAAAATTTAACTAGGTTTCGGTTCTAATGGAAAGACTATATTTTAGGTAACATAAAATAAGTGATGAACATGGTAAGATTGAACATTTAAAGTATAAATAAATTTTAATTTCTGAAATCCAAGCGTCTTACGTTTGCAAATTCATTACATTTTATGGTCACCATAACCACCATCCTACATCAAAATAAAATCAATAGATGGCATCTTTTTATTTCTTTCATAAAAATAGGCGACGTTCTCTGCTAACCTAAATCATTCTTCCCTTTAACTATAATAAGGAGGATGCCGCCATTGTTCTGTCTTCAGAAAAAAATTCGATTGAAATACTAAATGAAATCTCATGATTTTAGAATTGATGAACTGCTATATTCGAGAGCTTTAGGATGGTATACATCTAAATGGATGAGAATATATTTTATTAATTATATATATATATACACACACACACACACATATATATATATTGAATTCTAATGATTAAAACGTCAATAACTTCTTCATATGAGGTCGAATTTGAGCGCGGTTTGTTACGTTGGGATCGTGGTGAAATTGCGGACGTTTTGAAACTAATTCGGCTGCATTTGGAGACAGAAAATTTTTGGCCTTTGGTTGGATGTTTGATCAACTATAGACCCAAAGGTGAGTGAATTTCTCGCTCACAACTTACTGAATTATTCCCGTATTTGTTAAATTAAATTATGAAATAAGTTGGTTGTATGGTTGAAATGGATTGTTGATTGGTTGCTTAAAATTTTGTCATGCAAGTGTGTTAATGTGCAAATTGAGATTGATAAATAATTATTTTAATTAAATTAATCTCTAATTGAATCTCGAACTTTATTAACCAATTTAATGATTTAAATAGTCACCATTTGAATGAAATGGTTGCGATGAATGCCTTGATTTGAAATTGACCGTTGGACTGTTATTGACACTTGAACGTTCATTGAATTTGTTACAGCCATTATTCAAAATAAATTGGGAATTTCGAAATGTGATTTAAATACGACTTTTATTACTCAAATTTAATTGTTTAAAACTGACTTTATTAATTCTCTTTAAATTTATTTTAAATAAGAGTATTCGAAGATACTTAGAATGGTCGAAATTTGGATTGAATACGAATTTAAAAGCCCTTTTCTTTGAAAGGTCAAATTTGAATGTTATTTGAAATCAGGATATGGAAACGAAATAAATTATATTATATTTATAAAAATTATGTTTTTAAAATTAGTTTGCTATATACATACCGACGGATTTTGAAATAAATTATATCTATTATTTAAAGATTATTTTAGTAAAGCATTAATATATATATATACCTATAATTTGAAATAAAGTAAATTATATTTTATTATTTATTATTTAAAGGTTTTTATTTTAAAGCATTTAATATATGTATATATGTAGTGATTTAAATTATTTTATTATATATTTTCAAAAAAAACGAGTTTTATTTATAGTCATCTATTTTTCAAGTTATTTAAATATTTATAATGTTTATTAAATTGGAATATTTCTCGATTTAAGCCCATTGATTCAATTGAGATTTGAAATAAAAATATATTTCACTTCTGAATAAAAATCGATGCCCAAATAATCATGATATTGATATGAAATTTCATTCTAATTTGAATATGAATTTGGAGGAGATTTAAATGAGAAATCCGCAATGATCAATAACTACTGTTTCAAAAATGTGCTTATTATTTGGGAAGATTGGGATCGAATATATGTTCGAAAACCATTCCAAGTAATAATACGACGTGAGAAAGAAACTGAACACTTGGAGACCGATAAGCAAAGACCGAGAATCCTTGAATAGTTTGGAATGACTGCTGATGTATCGATTGGGCCGATTACCCAATACGAGGTTATAAGTGGCACATGATCTGAATCTATTTAGAGATTTTCGGATTTTGTTTCGTTCAGACCCAGAACGGACTTGTATGGATTGTGTGTTTGACATTGTAATTGACTGCGTAACACTAATTTTTATTAGTATGTATATCAGGTTGTGGCAATTAATTATTCCCGTCTCTAAGCTTTACGTGCTTAGAGGTTGTGTATTGATGGAAACCGGTGACATTTTGTAAATTAACAATGTGGCATACTGAATTTATGAAATGAGCAAGTGATGATAGCATTGTGTATATCGTGACTTCGACGAACCTCACATCCCGGATTGATGGTAAACTTGTGGTTAGGTTGTATACATTTTATTGAAACTTGAAAGATTCGGCGATAGATCTACTTTAAAACTTGCGGAAAAAAGGGGTATGTTCGGTGTCCGTGTCTGGATGTTAACCGGTGATTTACTTGGTGTTTGGTGTCCGAGCCTGGATGAAAATCATGAACCGTGAGCTTGCACCTAGTTTCGGATTGACCTTTCGTGTATGAAACCATCATATTGGATCCCAACAACCAATACGAGCCTTTCGTTTTGTTTGTAAACTGTGTATATAGGCATAGTTACTATGCTTGCTAAGATTAATATATTTATTTGCGAAATGATTTTCAACACTATGCATTAATAATAGTATTAAAAGAAGATTTTCACGTATGAAAGCATGGTTATCATAAGACAAAACTTGCCCATTTGGTGTGCGCTTGCATTGTGTGATGTGGGACGAGCTTATGATAGCTTCATTTTTCCAAATTCATTTGCGAATTTTCCATAATACTTCTTTAGATTACTACACCCATAACACTCATGTTATTTCATATTTTAATTTGACTAATATGTGAATGATTTAGTTCTGATCCGAGTGTTTGTTGTGTTTCTTTTTATGCAATACGCTAGGGTCAGCTGATGTTGCAGTTAGTGAAGATTACCTTGCCTTGAAGCTATGCAGTTAATTCCCCGCTAAATCCCTGCAATATTCCCGCTATAGCCCGTAGCGCTCTCTGCCCGCTACGCCATTTCAATTTAATGCTGATAAACAGTAGCTCCGCTTAAAGCCCCGCTATTTTCCGCTGCACCCGCTAAATCAATGCTACTTAGCACATGCTTTAGCAATATTAATATACAAAGTGTAACGGCAAGGAATTTCGCTCGTTCTGAATCGATCGCTAAACCGACCAAGACCGTTCGAAACCCCTGATTGTTTTGAGAACATGACAAATTGGAACATAAACAGAAGAACATTTCATTGCTTATTACAACAATTCCATCAGAATACAAGAATATCACAGAGTATGAATCAATATTACACATTTGATAAATATCAGAGATTTACATTACATTTAAATACATAGCAGGGGAATAATAATACAAAGCACAACTGAAAGAAATACATGGATACAGAGCTTTCCGAGTATCGTTCCGGCTGTAAACTAGGATCCCGTGAATATAAATCTACAAAACTCAACTACTAGCTACCCATGTGTAAAATAAGGGCACCCAGAGTTTAGGTTAAAACAATAAACTCCAGGTCAGTCATGTGACTGGTGTGAGAACTAAAAACAGTTATTACTCTTTATTTTTAAAGTTAGGTAAATCAAGGGACCACGCCGTATAACACGGAACGGGTTTCCTCCCAAGAATACCAGTGCACAAAACAAATAGCGCAATGCTAAATAAAGAAAAATGAAGCTATTATAAGACCCAGGTCCCATCACACAATGCAACGGAAGCCGGAGGATAGGGTTTTACCTTATAATAGCCAAAGATTTCTTGATACGCTAAATTTAAACTTTTATTATTACTATAAGTGAAGAAAACAACTTCAACCATAATGTATAAATCATAGACGGCATAAGTGCCCCATACCACTATGTCGCCATACTAGGCTCTACAAATAAAACCGAAATGTCACGTATTGGAAATTGGATTTCCGTCATGAGTCGAGGCAAGGGACAAGCTCCTCTCCGTTCGAGACACTCTAGCAAATGTCTCAGGACCACACACAGCGATCCTGGATCTTCAGGGCCGGTCCTCTCTTACTTTTGAGGATTAGTATTCCTGAACACACGTTTCCCGGTCCTATCAGACCTATATCCGAGGCGCCTCGCATCCAACAACCACACAGGTAAAAAGTATATAAATGTAAGGGCTGGTAGGTCACTAAAATCACCCATAGCTAGAAAGAAACGTCGTGCTCTCCCTGCAGTCACAATCCCGTTTTTGACTCATACCGAGGTGTGAGGCTCGCGAATTAACGCTATACACAAAGCTGTGCCACATAGGACGTGCTTTGATCATCAACCACATGACTTTGCTTTTCAACAAAAGCCTTGATCATTTGCCACTTAGGCATGCCACATAGGCAATTCATGTCATGCGACTGATATCTATCGATATATAACCCCTAAGCTCGTACGTCTCAGAGAAAGGCGTTAAGCAAGAGAATAAATTTTCCGTCGCCAAACAGATATATATTTAATAGAAATCAATCACATAGAATAAAATCCAATGTTAGACACACAGTCCATTTACAAGTTCGTTCTAAGTCTGAAGGAAACCGGAGGAACCTAATTCCTCACATATCCATCGATCTCCAAGTACGTCTGGACGATCACCAACTGATTCCCTCCTCTTGGGTGTACAACCCAATCAAGATCATCAGTAATCATCCAAATGATGTGAAGACCTCCGGTCTTCAACCACCATCTTCATCTTCGACTTATCGTCGAATCAGTTATTCATAATGGGTATAAACCCGGCCTTTCCGAATAAACCGCCTATATAATAAACAAGTGTTACACAAACACAACATATGCCTCATTCCAATTCAGAATATTCTTTTATTCAAGTATTCACATTCTTAGGGAAAGTTTCCCATTAATTTTATCAAAGATAAATTCTTCTAAATTTATTCTTTAATCTTCCTTTGGATATCATTTCAAACCATGTTAAGGTTTTCCAAACTAGTCGGGATTAGCGAACCACACCGAAGTAATCATTTATTTTATTTACCAATCCCAACCTATTCATCCCATGGAGCAAAACTGGTAATACTCCATATCTAACACCATGGTGTTGTCGTTAAATATTAATTACCATTTCACGTTCAAATCTAATTAAAGATTTAACTATCGCTTTGGAGCAAAACTGGTGATAATCCATTCTCGATCACTTTAATCTAATTAAAGATTCATTAAAACTTCACTTAGTTTTAATCTTCCCAAAAATCAATATCCTGTCTTTAACTGGGTTAAAGAACCAATGTCATCTAAAACACGGTTCACGATAAACCCCGAATCACATTTCATTGTTAATCGGGTTAAAGAACTGGTGTTATTCAAAACACCGCTCACGATAAACCCAAAAACCAATTTAAATTCAATTACAATTAAATACTAATTAACTGGACAATTTCACTAAATCTTAATTAAAAGATTTATTCTTTTATAAACTGGGTCAAGAACAGTGTTATTCAAGACACCATTCACGACGAACCCAAAATCCCATTTGATATTAAATACAAGGCTCTGAATAGAAAATATATCGGCTTATATTCAATATCAAATTCTGAAACCAACAAATATCATATTGGAAATAACAATATAAATATATCTTTCAAATTTCCACAACCATATTTGTATAATCACGAAATCCAACATCGAAATATTCCGAATATAATTTCGATTCAAATCCATTCCAATTCGTATATTGGAAATTCTGATTATTTTTAAAACCACTTCAATTCCAATTTATTTATTCAAAAATATTGGATTATAATTCTAGTTCATAACTAGTTCATTTCGATAAAAATATATTTTTATCCTTTTTAAATATGGGATTTTTCACCCCAATTCTTTCTAAATCATTTATTATGATTTTACACAAATTATTGATATTTTTAATAATTTTATCAAGGCTCGTACAGTCGATTTCCAATAACGGTCGTCGAACTGCACTTACAACGACCTTTTCCAAATTTGATTTGGACATAATTCCAAATCCAACCGTTAGATTTCAAATTTCTAATATTCATTGGAAAGCTCTTTTCGATACGAACCCAACGGTTCTGGTTTCAGGAGAATCCGACGGTCGAATCTCCCGTAACGTCAATTCGAAGTCAATGGTCGAAATTCGCAAACTACCGCGGCGCGGCGCGTTCTATTCAAGCCATTAATATATATAATATATATATTATATATATTTCATCGATTTCAATTCAAAACGTATTTTATAAATCGTTTCAAATTCGTTTTAAAAACAATTTCAACTTCATATTCAATTTTAGATCAAAATTGAATATTCCATATCATTAATATATGAATGATAATATTTTCAAAACGTTATATTTTGAAATCACTTTCTTTTCTATATTCATTATAAAAACGAATATAATCGATATAAATATCATTCGCGTCAAAATGGCGCAAATCTAATCAACACAGCTTTATATATTTCAATAACTTCGTTATTCTATTCAACAAATGAATATTTTCTTCAATACATGAATATACATTTTATTCAACACATGAATATTTATTCGTTCTTACTTACAATAAAAATGTGAATTTTATTGTATAAATATTTTATTCAACACATGAATATTTTCAACACATGAATGGTTTCAACACATGAATATTCTCAACACATTAGTATTGTCAACACATGGCTATTTTGTTTATTCAACACATGAATATGATTTATTTTCTAAATTGGAATGAGACCCACTCAATTACCATATAACGTTATTTATATGGATTCTATACAACACATGTATATAATAGCAATGATAAATAATCAACCATCATCCAGAGTACACCACACAACTGTCTCTCAACCTATCGATTGCCATACAACTAAATAATTGGGATTAGTGCACATTAAATATCATCCCATCACCCTGCGAGGTTTCAGTCAACAAACACTGAATATTATTTGTGCAGTTGGGCGATGTGTAAAATTTATCGACCCAATCCATATTAGTAAAATGGGTGTACATAAACAAATCTTCGATTTGTAAATGAATATTTATTTATTCACATTCACGTTAAATTTATATTTTTAACTATAAATAATTTATTTCAACACATGAATACATATTTTCATTCATTCCACATCCCAATCAATTTTCACCACACAACAAAATCAAACAAGTCGTCCATGGTCTGTGGACAACGGCTGTCGGGTGCTACTAAGCATCGTCTGCATCCTAGTATATAATTTTAACTAGAAAACAAGAATTAAAGTGAGAAGTTCTCACCGATTAGCTAAACCAAACATCGCGGCTCTTCATATGTAGAAAATCTTGCCGTGTTTCCTTTTGTCACTTTCATCGTCTGCGTTCGCTACATATATAAAAATCATATTTTTATTATCTCTATAATTAAAAATCATATTTTTATTATCTATATAATATAAAAATCATATTTTTATTATCTCTATAATATAAAAATCATATTTTTATTATAAATAATAATCATATCCTTTTAACACTACAACATATATAAAACTGATTTTATATGTATATGCTAAACCTATTATATGGAATAAAAATAATTTAAAACTCACATTCTTGCCAAAAACCGAATCATCGTCGGGGGGGGGGGGGGGGGGTCCATGGCGGCGCCGGGTTGGTGAGAGGTCGAGGAAGGGTGCTGGAGGCGGCGACATCCCTTCAAGTGGTGGGGATTGGTGATTTCCGTGGGTTTGGGGCTGGGTTTCTTCGCGAGCTCGAGCTTCAGAGGAGGAGGAGGAGAGGAGAACGAGGAGGGAGAGGGGGGAGTCGAGGGTGGAGGTCGGAGCTGGGCGGTGGTGGGGCGTGGGCACACGCGACGGTGTCTGAAGGAAGTGGCGTCGATTTGAAGATGTCAGGCTTTTTTTCTAAAGCATTGACTGTTATGAGGAAAGAAGAGAAGGGAGGGGTATTATATAGTTTTATTTAATTATTAATTTTCTCCATAAAGTTGATTTTTAATTCGAATCTCAAATCGAGCCCAATGACTGTCGTCCCTAGTATTACCCCATCCGGAACACAATAGGATATGTCCGGTAAGTCAATTTGATCATTTTGATCAGTTTCTGTCAAAATCGAAATATAAATCTATATATTGAATTTGAACGCACATTTCAATTTACCAGGGCCACATACGGACTCTAAAAATTCCCAAAAAATATTTTCTAGCTTCGTATTGACGATACGATTCTAACAAAACTAATTTCGTCAAATTCCGAGACCGTTTAAAAAATGGCCATTTTCTGGTCAATCGAAATTGACTAAAACTTACAAAACACGGTTTACTTCACCACGCTCACATATTAATTCAGAAAATTATGAAAATTGGAATCTAGCAATAATTTGACATCCCGGATTCAACAAAAGTGGTTTCGTCGAAAACGAAGGTCGTTTGCAAAATTTCCATTTTTAAGGGCTTAAATTCCATAGCGATTATTCTGAATTTTCAACTGGACATAACTTTTTATTCCCGCTATGAAATTTTGATTTTTCGGATTCGTTGGAAATATATTTTCAAATAGATTTTAATATTTTTGGTTTCGCTATAATCCGGTTTATTTTGAATCCTGTACGTTCATTTGAAATTTGAAATCGAATTTTCAAACTACTGCGCCGTTTTCAATTCCTTTTATAATTAAAAATAAATATTTATATTCGAACGTCGATGCAAATAAATATATACATTCTAATTCTATTCAAAATAAATTTCTCATCATTATTATTAAAAATAATTCATTTTAAATATTCAAAATTCATTAAAATTGCCAAAATAAAATTTTTAAATTGGCTTAGATTTTCCGGGTTGTTACAGTCTCCCCCACCAAAAATCTTTTCGTCCTCGAAAAGGAACGAAGCTGAAAGTTGTTTAACTAAACAACTCAACTTTCATTATTTTCATTACGGCTTAAGTTCTTCAACTTTTCAGTTTCTAAGAACTTTTCAAAATTTTCAAAAATTTGGCTAACATCCTAAATTTTCGGAAAATTTCGCCATAACCTCCCCTGCACGAGAGCACCGGGAAAATCCCGAAATTGCCATACAGGCCTCTCCAATCCAAAAAGAAAAAGAAACAGCCAAGCGGCTAGCCAATCGGCTCATAAAATCATCCAAAACCCAAGAAATACAATAAACATGTACCTATTTGTCGGGCATACAATCTTATTTCTCTGCTCTAGCCTCCTTACTATGACCTGTTCAGTAGATATACGTGTATATGCATGCAATTGTAATCAATTTTCAGTTCAGTTCAAAATTTGGTTCCATTAGGCTAAATGGTTCAAAATTTTAATAAATGAAACCAATAATCAAACAACACAACCATCAATCAATTAGTGGATTATCGTTTCAAATTCATAATTTTGATATATATACTAAAAATTCATTTTTGATGCCAAATCACAACAATAGATCCTATCTAGTTTTGGTTCTCATACCTGTCTAACGGAAATATATAGATATCTCACTTTCGAAACTCGAACATAAACTACTGATGTCGTACGTCATCAGTAGAATCATCTCCTGGCGACTAGAGTGTGATTCTATATCTATCCAGTATATCGAAACTTTGAATATACGTTCATGACGCGTATATGCAAAATCTTTATACACTCGATTGTCCAAATTCAATACAAATAAAATATTCAAATACGTACAATTAGATATAAATTTTCAAAACAAAGTTTGTTTTCATTTTTTTTTTAAAATAACACTCTTTCGACTCGCTCTAGGATACTACTGATCCCATCTCTAACGAGCCATTCCCATTGGATATTACTAATCCAATCTCTAATGAATTCTTTCGTTTGGTTCTAATGTGTCTTGTTCTCGAGCTCTGTAAACCAAAGCTCTGATACCAAATGTAACAGCAAGGAATTTTGCTCGATTCGAATCGATCGCTAAACCGGCCATGACCGTTCGAAACCCCTGATTGTTTTGAGAACACGACAAAGCAAACAGAAGAACATTTCATTGCTTATTAAAACAATTCCATCAGAATACAAGAAAATCACAGAGTATGAATCAATATTACACATTTGATAAATATCAGAGATTTACATTACATTTAAATACATAGCAGCGGAAAAATAATACAAAGCACAACTGAAAGAAATACATGGATACAGAGCTTTCCGAGTATCGTTTCACCTGTAAACCAGGATCCTATGAATTTAAATCTATAAAACCCAAGTACTAGCTGCCCGTGCGGAAAATAAGGGCACCCAGAGTTTAGGTTAAAACAATAAACTCCAGGTCAGTCATGTAACTGGTGTGAGAACTAAAAACAGTTATTAATCTTTATTTTTAAAGTTAGGTAAATCAAGGTACCACGCCATATAACACGGAACGGGTTTCCTCTCAAGAATACCAGTGCATAAAACAAACAACGCAATGCTAAATAAAGAAAAATGAAGTTATTATAAGACCTATGTCCCATCACACAATGCAACGCAAGACGGAGGATAGGGTTTTACCTTATAATCGCCAAAGAATGCTTGATACGCTAAATTTCATCTTTTATTATTACTATAAGTGAAGATAACAACTTCAGTCATAATGTATAAATCATAGACGGCATAAGTGCCCTATACCACTATGTCGCCATACTAGGCTCTATAAATAAAACTGAAATGTCACGTATTGGAAATTGGATTTCCATCATGAGTCGAGGTAAGGGGGAAGCTCCTCCCCATTCGAGACACTCTAGCAAATGTCTCAGGACCACACACAACGATCCTGGATCTTCAGGGCCGGTCCTCTCTTACTTTTGAGGATTAGTATTCCTGAACACACGTTTCCCGGTCCTATCAGACCTATATACCAGAATTGCAACCATCCCTTCATCCTCCATTGCAGCAGGTAAAACCCACCGTGGCTTACACTGGTCCCCCATTATCGCTTGTTTTATGGCGATCCTCTCGAGCCTCCCGGCCACAGCCTAACCAACCCCCGCAAGGGACATGTAGGGGTAAGAGCCCACTGTTCGCCACCAAACCACATGGTGAGAACCCCCCATCATGACTGCAACAAGAACTGGTGATACTCCATTCTCGATCACTTTAATCTAATTAAAGATTCAATAAAAATCCACTTAGTTTTAATCTTCCCAAAAATCAATATCCTGTCTTTAACTGGGTTAAAGAACCAATGTCATCTAAAACACGGTTCACGAGAAACCCAAAATCACATTCCATTGTTAATCAGGTTAAAGAACGGGTGTTATTCAAAACACCGCTCACGATAAACCCAAAAACCAATTTAAATTCAATTCCAATTAAATACTAATTCACTGGACAATTTCACTAAATCTTAATTAAAAGATTTATTCTTTTCTAAACTGGGTTTAAGAACAGTGTTATTCAAGATGCCATTCACGACGAACCCAAAGTCCCATTTGATATTAAATACAAGGCTCTGAATAGAAAATATATCGGCTTATATTCAATATCAAATTCTGAAACCAACAAATATCGTATTGGAAATAACGAAATAAATATATCTTTCAAATTTCCACAACCATATCTGTATAATCACGAAATCCAACATCGAAATATTCTGAAGATAATTTCGATTCATATCCATTCCAATTCGTATATTGGAAATTCTGATTATTTTTAAAACCACTTTAAATCCAATTTATTTATTCAAAAATATTGGATTATAATTCTAGTTTATAACTAGTTCATTTCGATAAAAATATATTTTTATCCTTTTTACATATGGGATTTTTCACCCCAATTCTTTCTAAATCATTTATTATGAATTTACCACAAATTATTGATATTTTTAATAATTTTATCAAGGCTCGTATAGTCGGTTTCCAATAACGGTCGTCGAACTGCACTTACAACGACCTTTTCCAAATTTGATTTGGACATAATTCCAAATCCAACCATTAGATTTCAAATTTCTAATATTCATTGGAAAGCTCTTTTCGATACGAACCCAACGATTCTAGTTTCAGGAGAATCCGACTATCGAATCTCCCGTAACGTCAATTCGAAGTCAACGGTCGAAATTCGCGAACTGCCACGGCGCGGCGCGTTCTATTCAGGCCATTAATATATATTTTATATATTTTGTCAATTTCAATTCAAAACGTATTTTATAAATCGTTTTAAATTCATTTTAAAAACAATTTCAACTTGATATTCAATTTTAGATCAAAATTGAATATTCTATATCATTAATATATAAATGATAATATTTTCAAAGCGTTATATCTTGAAATCACTTTCTTTTCTATATTCATTATAAAAATGAATATAATCGATATAAATATCGTTCACATCAAAATGGCGCAAATCTAATCAACACGGCTTTATATATTTCAATAACTTCGTTATTCTATTCAACGAATGAATATTTTCTTCAACACATGAATATATATTTTATTCAACGCATGAATATTTATTCATTCATTCTTACTTACAATAAAAATGTGAATTTTATTGTATGAATATTTTATTCAACACATGAATATTTTCAACACATGAATATTCTCAACACATGAGTATTGTCAACACATGACTATTTTGTTTATTCAACACATGAATATGATTTATTTTCTAAATTGGAATGAGACCCACTCAATTACCATATAATGTTATTTATATGGATTCTATACAACACATGTAAATAATAGCAATGATAAATAATCAATCATCATCCTGAGTGCACCACACAACTGTCTGTCAACCTATCGATTGACATACAACTATATAATTAGGATTAGTGTACATCAAATATCATCCCATCACCCGTGTGGGGTTTCAATCAACAAACGCTGAATATTATTTGTGCAGTTGGGCGAGGTGTAAAATTTATCGTCCTAATCCATATCAGTAAAATGAGTGTACATAAACAAATCGTTCGATTTGTAAATGGATATTTATTTATTCACATTCACGTTAAATTTATATTTTTAACTATAAATAATTTATTTCAACATATGAATATATATTTTCATTCATTCCACATCACAATCAATTTTCGCCACACAAAAAATCAAACAAGTCGTCTATGGTCCGTGGACAACGGGTGTTGGGTGCTGCTAAGCACCATCTACATCCTAGTATATAATTTTAACTAGAAAACAAGAATTAAAGTGAGAAGTTTTCACTGATTAGCTAAACCAAACACCGCGACTCTTCATATGTAGAAAATTTTGTCGTGTTTCCTTTTGCCACTTTCGTCGTCTGTGTTCGCTATAAATAATAATCATATCCTTCTAACACTACAACATATATAAAATTGATTTTATATGTATATGCTTAACCGATTATATGGAATAAAAATAAGTTAAACCTCACATTCTTGCCAAAAACCGAATCATCATCCGAGGGGGGGGGGGGTCCCACGGCGGCGCCGGGTTGGTGGGAGGTCGGGGAAGGGTGCTGGAGGCGGCGACATCCCTTCAGGTGGCGGGGATTGGTGATTTCCATGGGTTTGGGGATGGGTTTTTTTGCGAGCTCGAGCTTCAGAGGAGGAGGAGGAGAGGAGAACGAGGAGGGAGAGGGGGAGTCAAGGGTGGATGCTGGAGCTGGGCAACGGTGGGGTGTGGGCACGCACGACGGTGGCTAAAGGAAGTGGCGTCGATTTGAAGATGTCGGGGTTTTTTCTAAAGCATTGACTGTTATGAGGAAAGAAGAGAAGGGAGGGGTATTATATAGTTTTATTTAATTATTAATTTTCTCCATAAAGTTGATTTTTAATTCGAATCTCAAATCGAGCCCAACGACTGTCGTCCCTAGCGTAATACCCTCATTCCGAACACAATAGGATATGTCCGGTAAGTCAATTCGATCATTTTGATTAGTTTCCGTCAAAATCGAAATATAAATCTATATATTGAATTTGAACGCACATTTCAATTTACCGGGGCCACATACGGACTCTAAAAATTCCCGAAAAATATTTTCTAACTTTGTATTGACGATACGGTTCTAACTAAACTAATTTCGTCAAATTCCGAGACTGTTTGAAAAATAGCCATTTTCTGGTCGATCGAAATTGACTGAAACTTACAAAACACGCTTTACTTCACCACGCTCACATATTGATTCAGAAAATTATGAAAATTGGAATCTAGCAATAATCTGACATCCTGGATCCAAAAAAAGTGGTTTCGTCGAAAACGAAGGTCGTTTGAAAATTTTCCATTTTTAAGGGCTTAAATTCCATAACGACTATTCTGAATTTTCAACTGGACATAACTTTTTATTCCCGCTATGAAATTTTGATTTTTCGGATTTGTTGGAAAGATATTTTCAATAGATTCTAATATTTTTGGTTTCGCTAAAATCCGGTTTATTTTGAATCCTGTACATTCATTTGAAATTTGAAATTTGAAATCGAATTTTCAAACTACCGCGCCATTTTCAATTCCTTTTATAATTAAAAATAAATATTTATATTCTAACATCGATGCAAATAAATATATACGTTCTAATTCTATTCAAAATAAATTTCTCATCATTATTATTTAAAATAATTCATTTAAATATTCAAAATTCATTAAAATTGCCAAAATAAAAAATTTAAATTGTCTTTGATTTTCCGGGTTATTACACAAAGGATGATTTGACCAGTTCTCTTTTAAAATAAACCAAAAAAGTTAATGTAAAGAGCTAATTTGAAGTATAAGTGCGTTATATATGATAAAAATTTGTAGTAATTCTCGAATCTTGTGTGCATAACCATGATATTCTTTAATTTTGTTATATAATATTAATTAATATTCATTTCTTCTGCACAAATGATGCGAGAATGATAATTAATTAATTTTAGTAATATATTTTTACTTCTAATTAACATTTTCCACCTCTGGTATATCCCCTTTATTTCCCCGCTTTATCCCCGCTACAACTTTTTACACCTCTACCGCTACAGAACCGCTAAGTGCTTTAACTGCACAGCCTTGAAGATACTATTATGAAGATGAAGATGGAGCTGAACAAATGCATTATTATTACTATTCCGCTGCAAAATTATTGGTATGTTGTATAATAGTTAACTCTGATAATTGTTGTAAAATATAATCAAATATATGTTTTAATAGCTTCATGAACTGTTGTTTATTTATTATATTTTGTCCTTCCGCTACGAGATTCTGTATTTGTTTTCTTCTTCTATTTTTTTTCTTATATAAATCCCAATAACTATCCTTATTTATGATTTGTTTAAGATGACAATTGAGGATCATTGTCACTTTGAACAGTCAAAAATACGGATGTTACATTTGGTATCAGAGCTTTGGTTTAGCGAAAATCTTGGCTCTATTTGGGATTAACTCATTAGAGATAGGGTAGAAATACCCTCGAATGAGTTTGAGTGTATATGAGAGATCATACTTGTAATTTCGATATAAAATGATTTTGGGTTATGTTGGTTTGTTCTGTTGAGTATTTACAAATTCTGGTCGGTACTTGGGATGCCAAGGCATCGATAGGGATTTCAAAACACTCGATTAGGGCTTATTGACATAATATTATTTTGAATTATATTTTTCTATATATTGAGAATTTGAAAATATATTAATTTTTATTTTGTTGTTGATAATATTAAATTTTCATCATTTATTACTCGATTAATCAATAATTTAAAACTATTGGTTATTGAATGGTTTAAGAAATAAATATTGAAAATAAATTGATATATTGAAAACTAATTAGTAATGAAATATGAAATTAAATATGATCAATTTGAGAATTTAATTTCAGGTGGTTTTGTAATATATTTATATTTTAAAAGTTGTTTCATGTAGAAATTGTTTTCAAAGAATTTTGATGTAAGTGTATATTTTCCCTCTTGCCTTTGGAAAATGATCTCGGTAATGAATGCACGCATTATCGACATTATTTCCAAGAGACTAAGTAGGGAGAGACCACTTAGAATTTTTACACTTTGTTTGAAAATTTGGATTTCATTCTAAACTTTTAAAGTACGGTTTGATATAAAAGATGAAATATTTATATATTATTTTAAAGTTAATTTGGAAACGAACCCGAAGTTGGAATTTTTAAGTTCTTGAATAGTTTATGAATTCTAAATTGTTGAAATGAACAAAAAATTGAAATTATGGAAATTTCTGAATTATATGAATCCAAGAGAGTTATAATTAAAATAAAACTCCTAACAGTTTAAAATAATGAATTCAAAATAAACTGAACTATTGAACTTGTATAAATCAAACATTTCCATAGCATATACTTATAACTTACCTTATAATCAGAAGTTAACATGTTATAGGAATAAATTTTGATAATATACAAGTGGTGGTATGAATAACGAATGTTGGAAAAATTTGATGGGTTATAAATATGTATGAAATTTAAGTTTTGGAATGAACAATATATACTTGGTTATGTTTGAAATTGAATTCTACTAGGTAATGAAGATAAACCAAAACAATGAAATAATCTAGTAAAATAAATTGTTTAGTTATGAATTAAATTGTATTGCTATTGATAGTTAGATATTCGACGACTTAAGATAATCGATATTTCCAAGTTGAAAATAAATGTTTAACTTGTTTTCTGAAAATAAAAGTGAATTGGCTTATAATTTATAAATTTAATGAAGATTGAACAAATTAATTAAAACAAGCTCGTCGCGAAGCCGTAGTTCGTAATTTTTCGAATTAAAGTTTAAATGAATATTTAGGATCCAAAATAAGTCAGAATCCTTTGAAACAAGAATCCTTCGGATCTGTTTGAATATAGTTTTCTAATGAAATAGAAAAATTTGATTTTAACTTTTAGATTTTAAGATATGTATAATTTAAATTTTCAGAAAAGTCATGGTTTGGTAATTCACAATTCTAAACTAAAATATTACAAAATTGGTTATGTAAACTAACAATCGAGACAAGTTGAATAAGAAATTATATGGAAAAACATATATAAATTGACAATTTCTTACTATGCCTTTTCGAGGACGAAAAGTTTTAAGTGGTGGAGAGTGTAACATCCCGATATTTTGCAATAATTTAAAATATTAAATTAATGTGTTTTTGGAAGAAAATTGCTTTAAATACTAAAATTAATGAATTTATAAATTTTGGAATTTCATTTATGTTGGAAATTTTAAATTAATTTATATGGTAATAATATACATTCGTTGTTTGTGTAATGAAGGTCGACTGGTAATAAGTGTCATTTTTTATGTAGATTTAAAATATAAATTAGAAATTGATTTGTATGGTAATTATTGAGGGTTATTTGGACTTAATTAAGTCAACAAATTTAGAATTAAGCTTTAAATATTGAAATTGTATTAATCCATGGTGGAAACTTAAATAAATTGTTTAATTATTAATTTTAACTTATTTTGAAAATTATAGCATGTATTAATTGCAAATAATTTTGTGATCTTGTTTATTGGTTAACATGGAAGATTGGAATTTAATATTTATATATCGCTAACTCTTTATATATTTAATGAGATTAATTGATGTAATTAATAAACTATAGTTAAAATAAAATTGATTTACTAAGTTAAAATTAAATTTATTTTAATGTGAATAAAGTTGATTAGTTTTTGAAATTTAATTTAATATAATTATATGAATTGGGAATTCATAGCGAATTTCATACGAACGTTAATTTAACAGGTTCTCATATGTTATTTTGCTCGCATTAACACATTGAACACAACAATATTTTATTTCGTGTGTTTGGATGTTCAATTTGAAATGTGCGACGTTGTTTTGAACTGACAACGTTCGCTTTTTAGAATCTTGGTTGGTTATTTCTTGGTCATTATTAATTATAACCAAATAAACCAAAATTTTGTTTTAATATTTTCTTGTACATGAATTAAATAAAGGATAAATATTTATTGCCATATTGTGAAATTTATTATCATGCATGTATGTAGCTTACTTTTTCATGTACGTGTGAAACCAAATTTGTGGATAAAAAAATAGAAATTTATGCATGCATTTAATAACGTATGAAAGGAAGTTATTGCATTTATAGCCTTTTTTTAAAATCTTCTTTCCTTAGTGCTAAGCGTTTCGTGGTATATGTATGAAAAAAAGGATGGCAATGTATAAACCTCTGCGCATGAGGTATACTGTTGTGGCACTTGACATTAATGTTTCATGCGCATGGACCACAAAAAAAAACGAAAAGTAATAAATGAAAACATAAATATATAAAACAAAGAGTTAGCGTGTCCTGTTCGGTAGGAAATTGGTATGTAAAGCATTAAAGGACCTATTTGGACATAAGTGAAATTTATGAACTTTTAAATTCGAAAAAAGTGAATATATAGCAATTGAAATAAATGTTATATGCATGTGTAAATAAATGCTAATTGTGTCCATTAGAAAATTTAACTAGGTTTCGGTTCTAATGGAAAGACTATATTTTAGGTAACATAAAATAAGTGATGAACATGGTAAGATTGAACATTTAAAGTATAAATAAATTTTAATTTCAGAAATCCAAGCGTCTTACGTTTGCAAATTCATTACATTTTATGGTCACCATAACCACCATCCTACATCAAAATAAAATCAATAGATGGCATCTTTTTATTTCTTTCATACAAATTAGGCCACGTTCTCTGCTAACCTAATTCATTCTTCCCTTTAACTAAAATAAGGACGATGCCACCATTGTTCTGTCTTAAGAAAAAAATTCGACTGAATTACTCAACGAAATCGCACGATTTTAGAATTGATGAACTTCTATATTCGAGAGCTTCAAGATGGTATACATCTAAACGGGTGAGAGAATATATTTTATTAATTATATATATATTGAATTCTAATGATTAAAACGTCAATAACTTCTTCATACGAGGTCGAATTCGAGTGCGGTTTGTTGCGTTGGGGTCGTCGTGAAATTGCGAACGTTCTGAAACTAATCCGACTACATTTGAAGATAGAAAAATCTTGGCCTTTGGTTGGACGTTTGATCAACTAAAGACCCAAAGGTGAGTGAATTTCTCGCTCACAACTTACTGAATTATTCCCGTATTTGTTAAATTAAATTATGAAATAAGTTGGTTGTATGGTTGAAATGGATTGTTGATTGGTTGCTTAAAATTTTGACATGCAAGCGTGTTAATGTGCAAATTTAGATTGATAAATAATCATTTTAATTAAATTAATCTCTAATTGAAATCGTGAACTTTATTAACCAGTTAAATGATTTAAATAATTACCATTTGAATGAAATGGTTGTGATGAATGCCTTGATTTGAACTTGACTGCTGGACTGTTATTGACACCTGAACGTTCATTTAATTTGTTAAGGCCATTATTCCAAAATAAATCGGGAATTTGGAAATGTGATTTAAATAAGACTATTATTACTCAAATTTAATCGTTTAAAACTGAATTTATTAATTCTCTTTAAATTTAATTTAAATAAGAGTATTCGAAGATACTTGGAATGGTCGAAATTTGGATTGAATACGAATTTAAAATGAAAGGTCAAATTTGAATGTTATTTGAAATCAAGATATGGAAACAAAATAAGTTATATTGTATTTATAAAAATTATGTTTTTAAAATTAGTTAGCTATATATATACCTATGGATTTTGAAATAAATTATATTTACTATTTAAATATTATTTTAGTAAAGCATTAATATATATACCTATAATTTGAAATAAAGATAATTATATTTATTATTTAATGATTTTTATTTTAAAGCATTTAATATATGCATATATTTAGTGATTTAAATTATTTTATTATATATTTTCAAAAAAAATGAGTTTTAATTATAATCATCTATTTTTCAAGTTATTTAGATATTTATAATGTTTATTAAATTGGGATATTTCTTGATTTAAGCCCATTGATTCAATTAAGATTTAAAATTAAAATATATTTCCCTTTGGAATAAAAATCGATGCTCAAATAATCATGATATTGATATGAAATTTCATTCTAATTTGAATATGAATTTGGAGGAGATTTAAATAAGAAATCCGTAATGATCAATAACTACTGTTTCAAAAACACGCTTATTATTTGGGAAGATCGGGATCGAATATATGTTCGAAAACCATTTCAAGTAATAACACGACGTGAGGAAGAAACTGAAGACTTGGAGATCGATAAGTGAAGACCGAGAATCCTTGAATAGTTTGGATTGACTGCTGATGTCTCGATTGGGCCGATCACCCAATACGAGGTTATAAGTGGCACAAGATCTGAATATATTTAGAGATTTTCTGATTTTGTTCCGTTCAGACCCAGAACAGACTTGTATGGATTGTGTGTCTGACATTGTAATTGACTGCGTAACACTAATTTTTATTAATATATATATCGGGTTGTCACAATTAATTATTCCTGTCTCTAAGTTTTACGTGCTTAGAGGTTATGTATTGATGGAAATCAGTGACATGTTGTAAATCCACATTGTGGCATACTCAAGTTATGAAATGAGCTAGTGATGATAACATTGTGTATATCGTGACTTCAACGAATCTCACACCCTGGATTGATGGTAAACTGGCGGTTAGGTTGTATACATTTTATTGAAACTTGAAAGCTTCGGCGGTAGATCTACTTTGAAACTTGCAGAAAAAGGGGTATGTTCGTTGTCCGTGTCTGGATGTTAACTAGTGATTTACCTGGTGTTTGGTGTCCGAGCCTGGATGAAAACCATGAACCGTAGTTCCGTATTGATCTTTCGTATCGGGACCCATCAGATTGGAACCCAACAACTAATACGAGCCTTTTGTTTTGTTTGTAAACTTTGTATGTAGGCATAGTCACTATGCTTGCTAAGATTAATACATTTATTTGCGAAACGGTTTTCAACACTATGCACTAATAATAGTATTAAAAGAAGATTTTCATGTATGAAAGCATGTTTGGTTATCATAAGACAAAACTCGCCCATTTGGTGTGCGCTTGCATTATGTGATGTGGGACGAGCTTATGATAGCTTCATTTTTCCAAAATCATTTGCGAATTTTCCTTAATACTTCTTTAGATTACTGCATCCATAACACTCATGTTATTTCGTATTTTAATTTGACTAATATGTGAATGATTTAGTTCTGATCCGAGTGTTTGTTGTGACTAATATATATATATATATATCTTCTATTTTCAATTTTTGAATTATTATTATACTTTGATTTCTTATTTCTGTTATAATTTTTTCATACTATCTTGAATTTTGATAAGCTATATATGTAAATTGCTCAAAAAATAGCCTTGGATTCAATGGTGCAAATCGCGGAGCTAAATTCTGAAAATTTTTACAAACTTATTTTTTTCTTAGTTAATTATTATTACTTAAACTTTTTAGGTTGTTACAATCTTCCCTCTTATAGGATTTCGTCCTTAAAAATATCCAAGGATAGAAGAATGAAATAAGAAATCACAATCAATGCCTACCTACCTCTACTCAAACATCATCCACTGCATCCATTTTACTTTAGTTTTCTAGTACAATTTATACTATTATGAAATAGTGTAGTGTATATGTCCCTAACTAATGCAAAAGATTAAGCGTTATACTGATTCAGTCGACCTCTTTTTATGAAAATATGCTTGTGCCGTGTATCCAAATGCTTATCAATGTCCTTACGATAAATGATAGTTCTACATGCATGCTACATTCATCGTCCATGTGAAACCATCATATGCTAATCATCTATTTACAACAACTATGAAAATGAAACGAAAATGCACACACATCTATATGCATATGATTGGTTTCCTGGTTTGTTGATATCTAATAGTGCCTAGTGTGTGCACATGTGTCCATTTGAATCCACTAGCAAATACTTGCAACTGTTTGCATACATCACAAACAACATGTCATATTAACATGTTTGCAATCAATCCTATCATCCATAGTTTATCTTAAGTTCTACCCTTTTAAAGGGTACAAAAGTTAAGAACTTAATCGAAGGTAACGCTAAAGATGAAAAATTCAAAGTGTACCATCAAAAAGAAAAGGATAGAACATACACGTCTTCTTCTTGGCCTCCGTCATTAGTTCTTCAATGCTATCTTCCTACCGAACTTTCAAAATCTTAACTGCCTTATTCCTTAATTGCTTCACCTCATGTCCTAAAATACAAAATGTGAACGAAGGATAGATTCTTCTCGCTCATCTTCCACCTTCTCAAACTAACTGTGTTCAACTACCTCTGTTGAATCCAGTAAGCACTTCCTTAATTGTGAGACATGAAATAAATCATGAACTCTCACAATCCTCTTTGGTAGTCTCACACTATACGCCATCTTTCTTGATCTAGCTACAATCGGGAATGGTCGAATGAATCTAAGGACGAGCTTCCCAATAGATCAAACCTCACCACATTTCTAAGAGGTGACACTTTAATGAAAACTAAATCTCTAATATTGAATTTTATGTTTGTCGTTCTCTTGTTGGCATAAGAACGGTGCCTATATTTGGCCATCTTCATCCTCTTCCCTATCAAATTAATCTTTTATTATGTTTCCTTAATTATATCGAGTCCAAGTACTAGTCTGCTGTTGTCTTCCACCAATATGAAGGTGATCAACATGGTCGTCCGTAGAGAACGTCAATAGGAGCTATCCTTATACTTTCATGAAGGATGTTATTATATGCAAAATCGACCATGGGTAAGTGCTCCTTCCAAGTCCCTTTAAGGTCTATGATGCACAATTTAAACAAGCCCCCGAGGACTCTGTTCACCTCTTTGCCTATGGGTGATAGGTCGTACTCAATCTTAGTCGGATTCATAACATCTCTTGTAGGCTCTTCCAAAACTTGCTAGTAAAGATCGGGTATTTGTTGCCTACAATACTGGAAGGTAATACCGTGAAGACGAACTATCTCTTTGATGTATAAATATGCCAACCAAGTTGTTGTCCTCTTACCCTTGGCTGTAACGAAATGGGCGCTCTTCCTTGGTCTATCCATAAAAACTCAAATACTCTTATTGCCTTTCTGAGATCAGGGTCGACCATCTATGAAATCCATAGATGCACTCTCTCACTTCAACTGTGGCACATCTAATGGTTAGAGCATTCCACCAGGATTCTGTTGCTCTGCCTTGACTCTTTAACAAACTAAGAACTTAGCCACACTCGATGACACCCTTCTTCATTCCTCTCTAACATATCACTCTCTTCGTATCCTTATACATTTTATCATCACCGAGATGGATGGTCATGCTCGAATGGTGTTCCACAGCAAGCACCGCACTAACCAAGTAATTGGTGTAGGGGACACAAAGTCATTAATCTCTCTATAGCCAATCCTTACCATCAACAGAATATCACTGGAGATGCCTGGAGGTCTCTCCTCTACCAATATAATCAATAGTATCCATGATCTTTTAATCCTCTTGCTACCTCGATCCGGTCCGATCCATAAGAGTAGGATGTATATCTAATGATGCTAATAATATAAGGGTATAGCCCGTAAAGGGATTAAAATGAAAAATAGAAACACACTCCAAGCTCTTCCACTCTACGAACAAAGGACTCAAAGATGCCCGCTTCCTATTCTTTGCATCAGCAACCACTTTCCTCCTTACCATAGGTATAGGATATCTTGAAATCATACGATGCTAGAAACTCCATCGAATGTTGTTGCCTTAAAATTAAACCTTGTTGTTAAAATAGGTACTTCAATGATGCATGATCTGTATAAATATCGAACCACTCTCTAAGAAGGTAATGTCTTAAAGACTTAAGCGTGAATATTATAGCAACTAAATCCAAATCACACTTTGGGTAGTCCTCATGGGTCTTCAACTGCCTGCTCCCATAGCTTACTAGCCTCACTTCTTGCATCAAAGCCAGTACCACATGCGTCGAAATAAACTGTAGATGTCACAGAACCATCCAGGAGTACCAACACTGATGCAACATAAAAATCTCTCTTCAGTCTCGTGAAGCAATCCTCACAATCTACGTCCCATATGAATGCTAAATTATTCTTGGTAAAGAGGGTAAGTGGGGCTGAAATCCTCACAAAATCCTTGATAAACTTTCCGTAATAGGCAACTGAACCAAGAAAGCATCTTGCTTCAGTAGCGTCATTGAGGGATTTCTACTCTTACACTATTACTATCTTGGCGGGATCTACTGCTAACTCCTCTCTCGAGACCATGCACCCCAAGAAACGCACCTCCTTTTGCCAGAAATGACACTTTGAAAATATTGCTTTCAACTGATGCTCTCGAACTGTGTAAAGAACTTCCTCACGGTGAACAACATGATCCTTTTTGCTCTTAGAGAATACAAGAATATTGTCAAGAAACACTACTACAAACTTGTTCATAACATCATGGAATACCTTGCTCATAAGGTCCGTAAAATACACTGGGGCATTCGTCAGTCTAAATGTCATAACTAGCCACTCGAAAAATCCATCAAGTGTTCAAAACACTGCCTTGTTGATATTCTCCTCCGCTACCCAAAGCTGATAAAATCTAATGGATAAATTTAACAGAGAAAATACAAAATTACCAACCAACTAGTTGCAGAAATCATCTATATGAGGGAGTGGGTGACCGTTCTTCTTAGTTAACGTATTTAACTCTATGTAATCTGCACAAAGTCGGAGAGAACCATCCACTTTTGTAGCAAAATGATTGACACTCCCACTTAGATATGCTACTCCTAAAGAAGCCCTTCTTGCTCACCGATCTACTTACTCAACTCGTTTCTCTCCCTCAAAGCCATATGTTTAACGGGCAATGCCATATGTTTGACATTATCACTCAGATAAATTCTGAAATTAATTTCTCACCTAGGAGGTAGTTCTCTCACCTCCTGGAACACATCCGGGAAGCCTCTAACAACGGGATCATTTAGAGATACATCAATGGAAGGAAAGAAGCTCATCATGGCTGACTCCTATGGGTCGCAAAAAATCTCGAGGGTTCGTCTGTTGCATGTCTCTAATTGGAAAACCCATCTCTCGAAGTCCAAGATAGCCCCATATGCGACTAACCAATCCATCGTAAGATCATCCCCTATCACAAAATTTCTAGAACTATGCATTGCAATCAAACTCTACCCTTAATATTATAATCATCAAAACCCTACAAATCGTCGATAAATGTATTGATCCCCTTATGTGGTTCGAAAAAACTGTAGGTTCGGAAAGAGAAATACTCAAGTACAAACAATCGACTAATGAGTTAGCAATGAAGAAGTATGATGCAAACGAATCAAAGAGTGTATGAACAGGAAAATCAGAAATGGTAATCAAACCTTCTGTTGTGACTTTCTACCTCTGTCCTACTCACTACTAGATGGAGCCATATCCAAAGCTTGAACCTGAGCCACATGTATACTGGCCTTATGTGTTCCACCAACTATCTAAGAGCAAAGTCTACTAAGATGTCTAGCCTAACTGCAATTATATCACTTCCCTTATTAAATCCCTCATGTAGTCCTTAGCATATTGATAAGGCATCGCACGAATATTGCACCTATAATCTTTCAAAATCTATCATTTTTAGTGACCTTGGCCTTCTCCTTATTCCCCTTCTTATTCTTATACCATTGCTTCTTTGAATTAGTTGTATTAATCACTTAACCTCTTCAACCTCATCCTTGCTAACCTCAGACATCAGCGCCATCTCGACCAAAGACTCAAATGTCATGCCCACAAGTACATAATGTAACCCCCCACCTCTGTTAAGGTCACTCACAAAGGGAATGCCTTAACTTCGGTGGAGCATTTTTGGTACAAGATGTAGAAAAATTACAAGACAGACAAATAAAGCAGCGGAAAATAAATAACCTTTATTTATTTAAAAACAGCTTGTACAAAGATTGTTTTACTACACCAATACTCATTACAACAAAGCATCTGTCTTGTTTAAAATAAAGAAGCATAAACTGATAATGATATTCCCCAATAAAGCATGAGCCAACCATAGCAGTAGAAAATGGAGTTCAAGGCAATGCGTCAAAGAATCTTTAAGCTCTGAAAGAGTAACGGTCCAAAATGAGCTAAGCTATTCCCTCCCTGGCTACCGGGGGGGGGGGAGGGAAACAAAAGAAAAGAGGCAAAAACAAACTAGGTCAGACATAAGTCTGGTAAGTCCGGTTATACTTCAGCATGTAAACAAGAAAAGGACTATGACATGAACAAACTGAACTTAGAACCGTACCATAGTGATAAGATAATCCTAAACCAAGACAAGGTAAGATTAACGGAATTGGCTATCACACCCACTTCTATTTCTCTGCAAGGACTGTTTCAACTAGCATCGTGTGTTCATGATAAAATGATCCCCTTTTTATTGTGTATGCAGTCCCTTATCCATCGAGTGTTACCTAGATCCAACTAGGGTTTACTTATCGAACGCTTCCTAGATTCAACCAGGGTTTACGCTACCCAGGGCCACTGGGGTTTATGCTACCTATTGAACGCTTGTTGGATTCAGGGTTTACGCGACCTAGGTCTAACTAGGGATTATGCTACCTATCGAACGATGCCCCCTAGTCTAGGACACACTACCCAGAGCAGTATATGTTCCTAGACTTTCCCCACGTATGTGTCATGAATCGTTATCAATGTCTAGATGCACATGTCCTCTATATGTGCGACCCGAGTCCCGTGGCAGGGCTAATCAAGAAACACGGAACTCGGTCGGGAGCTTTCGGATATCTGCCGATTGTAGATGCTAAGGTCTGCTTTTACAGTGGCTATGGTCCCACTAGACCCCTCCCTCAACTAACAAATGAAAGGCACCCAAGAAAAACAAGAATGAGAAGCAGGCCCTCTATGCCCCCACAAACCTATTGGCCAAACCTCACCCATAACTAGTTAGCAAGTATATGGTCTGCTGGAGTTCTCTGCCTTTCCGCTTTACGTACTCGATTGACTCAAGATGGTAGGTAGACGACGAGTTGCTATCACAGGGCAAAAATTTGGTCTCGCCAAATCACGTTGGTCCATCCTAGTCTTTAGGTTGCCTTATTATTACAACCAAGACATACCCTTGGTTCTTCTAATGTAGACCTTAATTAACCTCTGTGAGCCCAGGAGGATCATCTGCAGCCTTACAGAGGGATACTAAGAGTACCTTCACATCCCCTCGAAGCCGCGTGCTTCGTAACCTAGTTCGTTGGAGCCTTCTTCATGATCAGATGGACGTTCGCTCCTCCTCGTATTCTACTTGGTTTTCTTGACTAAGGTTTACTACTTAGTTCTCTTAACTAAGGTTTACTACTTAGTTTCCTGAATCGTTCATTTTCTTAACTAAGGTTTACAACTTAGTCCTCTTAACTAAGGTTTACTACTTAGTTCTATTTCTCGTCATGTTGGATTGGTTAAGTGTCATCAGTTAACTCAAGTTAACTTAATCCATTCACTTGTCATGTTGAATTGGTTAAGTGTTATCCAGCAGTTTACGTTGACTTCACCCACCCATATATCAAGTCAAATTGGTTAAGTGTTAACTAGCGGTTCACGTTGACTTAACCCACCTATATATCAAGTTAAATTGTTTAAGTGTTCCTTAACCTTACTCGTTTATCAGGTTATATTGGTTAAGCGTTTTTCATTAACTTAACCCTATTCATGCTATAACGGTTAAGTGTTCTAAGTGTACTTAACCCCATCTTCTAGTTTGGTTAACATGTTAGATCGGTTAAGTGTTCTAAATTTACTTAACCACACCTTCTAGTCTAGTTAACATGTTATAACGGTTAAACATTTACTTAACCTTACCCACTTGTCTAGTTAACATGTTATGATGATCAAGTGTTTCCTTAGTTACTTAACCCCCACAAATCTTGTCTTGTTAACATGTTAAGTTGGTTAAGTGTTTCCTTAATTACTCAACCTTACTATTCTAGCTTGATTGTCCATGAGCTTTAATTAATTAATTAATTAAAGCACCAACCACTCACATTAGACAGATATTGTTGTGGTTACTGGATGTGTCGGTCGGTTCCGGGCAGGTTTACACCACAACTCAGTATAACCTCGGGTCTTTCTGGGCTTGATGCACTAACCACCCACATTAGACAGGTATTGTTGTGGTCACTGGATGTGCCGGTCAGTTCCGGGCAGTTTTACACCACAACTCAGTCTAACCTTGGGTTAGGCATATTCGTCTTTTACTAAATTTACATATTTGTCATTTATGTCAAGTATATATGTAAATTTTTCTTCAAATTTTCAAGTCACATATTTAATTATGTCCAAGCCTAATTGTATATAAATTATACCAATTCATGCTACTATTCATCTACATGCTTATGTGACAACATGCCAATTACATTAAATTTCATGTTTTCCCCAACGTTACCCCTGTTGTATGTTCGCAAAATTACATATAGTGTTAGGCTAGATATTTAGCCTAACTCATAAAAATGGGAAAAGCATAGAGCATGTAATATTTCAACAGCATAAAAAAATACGACATATAAATTTGGTATATGATAATAAACTTGCATGAATCATAAGCATGTGAACTTTACATAGATCTACACAAACTAGACTTGGGCATGTAAGGGTGAACTTGCATGGGATTGGATCTACTTAACATATATCTAAACATGTAAAGTTGTAGATCTAAACATATAAGGTTGTACGAACATTATTTAGCCTAACAACTTGTGTGCAACATAGCATAAGGGAATCACCCAGTTTCTAACCATGATAGATTAATTCACAACATGATAGGTTCTTATAAATTTTGTGGAATCATGTCGTACAACTTGCATACAATATAAATATAATCTTGACATATAAATATATGTATGAACTTGATGTGGCATGTAAGTGTGAATAAATTAGATCTACTAATCACCATTACGAGAACTAGCATAGACCCAAATTACATACCCATAAACATATACAGATCTAGATTGCATACCCATGAACATATGTAGATCTAAATTGGATCTAACATAAAAATATGTAACTTACATTAAATTAACATATATAGATCTAACTTGGATCTAACCTACAAACATGTTTAAATTAACATATATAGATCTAATCATAAAGTCATGTGAATTTAGACACATAGGATTATGCGAACATAGCTTAGCCTCATGAACTTGCATATGGCATAACTTAGAGAAATCAACAAACATGATGGCTTCATGTAAACATATAAAAACCACAAACATACTACATGAGAACATCAATCCCAATTAGTTTCATCACAAGAATATGATATAGGGAAATTACAAAACATGATAATTTCATGTAAATATAAGTATCATCTAGTAGTTTCAACACAAGAATGTAACATAGCAAAATCACATGAATAAACATGAATCCACATAGATAAACTAATAGGTACCATTCTGATATCAGTTTCTTACACGGCATGATTCCAATTAATGCTTAATTCGGAAATATAGCTATACTTACAAAATATAGGCAAGTCTTGTTTTTCTGAAATCTGTTTTCTGAAGCTGAATAGCTTTCCTTTGATGTAGATTAGTCGTTCTTTTAATTTAGATTTGATTCACTTTGTAGCTTTTTAGTTTTCTTTTTAGTTGAAAGAGAATGGTGGTATCCTAGGTTGAGTATGGCGGTAAGACGGCTCTTGGAATGAATAGTGTGATTCTGGGTTAAGGATTAGGTTGTTTATATAGAATTTCAATTTAATTTGAGCCGTCGGATGAACCTAGAGTTAACCACAACCATTCAGTCCGGACAGGGTGACACCTCAGCCCTATTGACTCAACAAGGAGTCAGAAAGGACTCAGCAATGACTCACAGTCCGGACCAGAACACTCCAGAAACCTGTGCAGGTTTTTAGCCCGGCCTGGGCGTACTTGGCAAGTGCGCCAGTCTATTTTTGTACTGGCGCACTTCCCAAGTGCGCCAGTGCATTTCTATTCTTTTTTCTTTTTCTGGTTTTCTGCCTAACTTCGTTCGTCCATATCTCCTTCATACGGTGTTCGATTTACACAAACTCGGATTCTATCTCAAGCAGAATTCCGAGACGAACGCAATGGCGTAACCCATTTCCCTTAATTCTTCTCCTAAAAATTAACTATACTTTAATTTGTGAATCTTAATGTTACAGAATTACGGGGTGTTACACATAATGTCAACGCCAACCCTTAGAGGGGCTAGTTCAGTCCCTATACAAACTTGAGAGCTTTCTTATGAGGCATATTGAACAAATACATCCCTAAATAAACTTAGAGGGGTTGGTTTAGTCCTTACATCACTCATTTAGTTTCAGCCATCAAATCTTAGAAACATCGCTCACGATTCATTCAAAAATTAAAATCTATAACATTGGGTCATATTTGGACAAAATTACGTCCAAATACAAAGGTGGTCGAGCCTTATCCTTAATAAGTTGACCTATCGGCTAACCTGACTCTGTCACAGGTTGACCTATATGGATCATTTTTTTGTTCTGAATTTATGAATTGTTATAATATTCTATTTCCTTATTTCTTCAATTTTTTTTTCATTTTAACTCAAATTTCGATAAGTTATATATGTAAATTGCCGATGACTCAATGGTGCAACTCCCTTGGCTAAATTTTGATGGATTTACAAACTTATATATTTCTTAATTAATTCTTTAATTGATTGTTATTACTTAAATCTTTTGGTTGTTGCATACCCAATTAGATTTGGCACCATGTTGTCTATAGCATGCATATGTACCATAATATATTTCGCATTCGACTATCTTTTACATTTCGTGGTTTACTTGGTTAAGTAATGTATCTTGGGCATAAACCGGTTTTTATGCGCATGCGATCAGGTTAGCATCAAATTAGCTTTTTCATACATACATAGTTGATTAAGTTCGACATTCAGTTGTTGTTGTATTATTTGATTTTCTTAATTAAATATTGTATCTTGGGTACAAACTGATTTTCATATGTACTGGATTAGGTTTGACAATTGGTTGGCTTTACATCCATAAGCATTTGATTAGGCCTAGCGTCCAACTAGATTTGGCATCCATACGTAAACGATTATATTCAACCTTAGGTTGTCTTTTGCATTTCGTGATTTTCTAAGTTAAAAAATAATGAATATTAAGCTAAGGTTGTTAAAATCAAACTTAATACACAAACAACCCTTCACCAAAAAATATTACAAATTATGTCCTTAGAATTTAATCATAAAATAATTGCTTAATTTATGCAATTATTCGGTGAATAATTGCAGACATTGTGAACTATATCAAAAATTTGCATAAATTTTGGTAATTATTTGGTGAATAATTGCATATATTTCTACAAATTTTTTGTGTTTAATAATTGCAAAATTTCGACAAATTTTCACATACTACGGAAATTTACACAATTTTTTTAGTGAATAATTAAGAAAATTTCCGTCAATTTTAATTGAGTATGTGTGGAAATCTTTACAATTATTGGATATAGTATGAGTGCCAACAATTATTCACTAAATAATGCATAAAATTTATACACTTATTTGGTAACTTTTAGGGACCTAATTTTCATACTTTTTTTAGGAATAATGTTTGGTGTATTTTGAAACTTAATAGGGACTTTAGCCAAACGACCCCTAACAAATATATCTTGGATAGATTGGTTTTCAATGTCTCCTATTAGGTTTGACATTCAATTGGCTTTTTCATCCATAGTTACATGATTAATTTTGGCATTCCTTCAGATTTTACATCAAAAAGTGTCTGATTACATTTGACAGTGGATTCATTTTTCCATTCCATAACTTGCTTTGTTAAACAACATGTCTCGGTTATAGATCGTTTTATGTAATGATATTGAAAATAATACTTTAGTGTAGCATTTTAATTACAAATTCCAAAAAGCATATTCAGAATATTCAAAATGACTGTTTAACATAGCATTTTATTTATGAAGTACACTAGTTTTTTCTAAAATATACAAAGTGGGGGAATAATTTAGCATTTTAGTTACAAAGTGTAATAAAATGTTAGTGATATGTAGAATGTTATTATGAAGTGACAATTTGTTTATAAAATACAATAACATGTTTAAAACATGCATATAATGATAATTTAACATAGCATTTAATATAGCAATTTAACAACAAATTTACAAGCTAGTTTAAAAAATTCAAAATGTTAGTTTATTGTAGCATTTTTTATTACAAAGTCTGAGAACATATTTATGACATGTGAAGTGATAATATCATGTAGCATTTTAAATATAAAATCTACTAGTATATTTTAAAAAAGGGTAAGTTTGACTCACATCTCTAATAAATTTGGAAATTAGGCTCACATCCGGTCAAACGTTCCATATAAATTACATCCCTATTTTTCGAAAAATAATAAAAAAAATCACGAAAATTCATAATTAAATACAACAACTAATCATCATCAAATTTAGGTGCTAAAACCACCAAAAAACAAGTCAAAAAAAAAAAAAACCAAAAAACAGTGTAACAACAGTATATTGGATTAAAAGATGTACTTATTTGAAAATAGTTGCATATAT
This sequence comes from Allium sativum, assembly GCA_030737875.1. NCBI lineage: Eukaryota > Viridiplantae > Streptophyta > Magnoliopsida > Asparagales > Amaryllidaceae > Allium > Allium sativum. Next base: position 820,677,352 of record CM060909.1, read on the forward strand.
TTATGCATGTATTCAGTTATGCATCAAACTGCAGTATAAATGCATACATGTATGCAGAAATTGTTGAATAAATGCATCGTTTCATGCATTTATTCATTCCTGGCCTGTTTTTCAAGCATTCACAATTTTTAGACATTGTTGCATACATTTATGCACCTATATAGAATAAACACATATATTCATGCACATATTCAGAAGTCTTCATCCTTTATAACTTTGTTGCATACATGTATGTAACTATGCATATATACGGAATAAATGCATACTTGTATGCAACTATTCGTAACACATGTAGCTCAGTTCAACATTACATGCATACATGCATGTATGCAACTATCACAAATATATGCATACATGTATGCATATATTAACCCAAATTTTTAATAGAAAACACTGGATGAATATATGCATATATTCAGTATAAATGCATAGATGTATGCAACTTTTCTTTCTTTTTCAGATTATTTCTGGGAATATTTGCAATTTTTTGAATATATTTTTTTAGTGATCACCATATTTTTTTTTCTGTGAAAAACACCTAACATGTCAAAACAGGGACCCGCTTTCAATTAGAAACTTGTACTGGATGCCGCTTCAATTTTGAATAAGGGACGTGATGTAAATTTCCACTAAAAAAAATACTTTAGTATACCATTTTGAAAACAAAATTTAGTGGTATGTTTATGATATTTGAAGCGATAAATTGATATAACTTCTGAAAATGAACTAAAATATCATTTTAAAAAGTAATGCGAAATGATAATATAATTTAGAATTGTTTAACTATAAAGAAACAAATATAGAATTGTCACAAATTAATGTAGCATTCTTAGTCCTTTTTATTTTGATTTTTCATATTTAGATTTATGATTAGAGTAGTCAATGGATACCTGAAAAATTAGAAATGTGCCCGTATTCGTGTTTGAAAAGCGGATGTATATCTAATACTCAAAAAAAGGATGCAAGCACAATTACATAGATATCCGCATCCGAAAATTATCCGTCTAATTTTTTTAGAATTATGCTCAAAATTATATGTATTTTGTACAATGAATGAGATTTATTAATTGTTGTACTAAGTCGAAGATTTATATTATATGCACTAAATGCATATTAGTTACTCATATCTATTTAGGTTCATCATATGTGTTCATCTTTAACACATTTGTAACCAATGGAATTCGAAAATTTATGTTAAACTAAAATATTTCATTTATATTTCTTAGTTTATCGATCGTTGGTGGATAGGATAATTATCTGATATTCGTCCGTATATGTAACGACCCGTATTTTTACGATATAATAATTCATTTATTTAATTATTTAAATAAGTGATTCAGAGAATTAAATGGTTGTTTAATTAAATAATATTGAATATTTAATTAATATAATTAATAGAATAATATATTTAATTCTGAAATAATCAAAATTAAGTTGAATTGACAATATTGTGTGAATTGGACAATTTAAAATATATAATTCAGTTTAGAATTGAATTATATTAACGAATTTATTTATAAATGTCAGTTAAATGTATAATTTATATTATAATTATAATCGAGCTCGAAATTGCGCGGCAGTTCGTAATTTAGCGGTTCAAACTTTAAATGAATATACAGAATCCGTTTTAAGCCGGATTTCTGTGAAACAAGAAACGTTCGGAGCTGGTGAAGTGTATTTTTCTAATGGAAGAGAAAATTGAGATTTCGTTGTGTGGATTGTGAGTTATGTCCAAATCAAATTTTCGAAAAGTCGCTACGGAATTCCGTTATAATTTATAACGATTTATTTGTATTATAAAAAGACTTTTAATATAAATTAAATACTGATTTAATCTGGAATTGAAATATCGAGTTAAAAATCCAGATATGTATATTTTGGAGCTATATGATATTCTATTTGAATATATATGATAATACTAATTTATTAATATTAAATTAAATTGTTTTAAATATATTAATATTTAAAAGGTTTTATTTAGAGCTCTAAAAATAGCTAGTTTTGCAAACGACCTCCTTTTTCGACGAAACTAATTTTATTGGATCAGGAATATTAAATTATTGTTAGATTTCAATTTTCATGATTTTTGGAGTCTGTATGTGGCCACACGGGATTTTAATGTGAAAAACAGTCGATAATTTGACTTTAAAAATATGCTGTGTGAGCAAACGGATTCGGAATTCGATGAAACAAGTTTCGCTGGGTCCATAATATCGAACTGTAGCGGCATGTCCATTTTCGTCGGAATTGGATATGGTATGTGATCATACGGATTTTTAAAAGATGAAAATACAAATTTTAATGAGAATATAAATTAATATAAAATGAACGAAGCTTCTACGACAAGCCAAATACACCCTATAAATATTCCATTACTCTCTCTAACCCTACACTTTCTTTTTTGTTGGTCAATAATCTTTCTAGCCACCCGTTACTCTCCGCGAACAAAATATTTCAACTTCAAAAATAGAAATAAATCCAAAGAGGAATCAATAAATCATGAAACCCATATCATGAAAATCCTGGAGTAAAGAGCTTCCAGTCGATGTCAATTTCCAGGGGTGTGACACGATTATGCGTAGCTCAAAAAATATATAGAAAACTAGGGTTTTGATCACTGTCAAATTAAGGGATTGAGAGCTTAATCGAAGCATGTTTTTGGGTTTAGAGCAATGTATAGTATCTCGTTGGATTTTCTGGGAAGTTTTGGTGAGTAAAAGTTTCGACCTTTACTGTTGATGGGCGTTGAGGACTGAGTGTCAGTCTTTGGTAGGTTGTTGCGAGTTGTACAATTGTGGTATGGGGAGGATGAGGACGGGATGAGGAGAATATTGGATACTTTTGTTTGATTTTTCATACGGAGATGAAGGAGATGGGAAGGTAGGAAAGAAGGCGCAATGGCCAAAACAATGAGCAAAGTGTATCGCAGCGCATTAGGGAAGAAGGATAAATACTGGTCTGGGTTTTAATAGGGTGGATGGGCCGTCTAAAGTGTGTGAGGCCCAAGGGTAAAAGGATTTAAATTTTATTTTAATTTAATTTAAATTAGTCTACAAACTAGTAACATCCATAACTAATCCATACGTTGTCAGAATCTCAAACGGTTAGATCCGTTAGGATCGTATGGAAGGTGGCTACACAATGGAACTGACTGGGAGTGAATTGGAGCTCGTTACAATTTATAGTGAAATAAATTGTCTATCTGAATCAACCGACAGTTATCGTTATTTAACGATGATTGTGAGTAAATCTCACTAACTCTGTATAGTTTATATTTTTATAAATATAATCTAGTATTGATAAATGATGATTGATTGCTGTGTGTTGATTGTTGGGTTGAATTGCTGATTTATTGATTGAAATTATAGATAACGATATATATATAAATCGTTAATCAAATATTGATTCTGTTTATCAGAATATTTCATATTGAAATGAAATCGATGTTATTTATATTGTTTAACATCTGTGGATGCAGGGAAACAGGTTGGAGGGATCCAACAGGATTCCTCAATATTTATAATATGGTTTGTTTTCATATATTGTGATATATGATGTGATATAAAATCTGTGATTGATTATGGGTGTGTAGACGATGTTGATCATGGTGATTTGGTATTTTTAATACCATAAGAAATACCGGAATGTGAAAAGGAAATTTCCAAAGTGTATATTGAAAATGATATATTTATAAAATCAAAGAATTTTGTAAAAGAAAATATTTACAAAATCAAAGAATTTTATAAAATGGAGATATTTATAAAATCAAAGAATGTTATAAAAGGAATATTTAAAAAATAAAAGAATTTTATAAAAGGAATATTTATAAAATCAAAGAATTTTAAAAACAGATTATTTATTTAGAAAATAAATACAAGTATAAAAGGAATATTTATTTAGAAAGTAAATAGAATTATAAAAGAAAATATTTATAAAATCAAAGAATTTTATAAAAGGAGATATTTATAAAATCAAAGAATTTTATAAAAGGAATATTTATAAAATCAAAGAATTTTACAAAAAAGTGATATTTATAAAATCAAAGAACATTATAAAAGGAATATTTATAAAATCAAAGAATTTTATAAAAAGGTGATATTTATAAAATCAAAGAATTTTATAAAAGGATTATTTATTTAGAAAATAAATAGAAGTATAAAAGGAATATTTATCTAGAAAGTAAATAGAATTATAAAAGGAATATTTAGAAAATATATAGAATTATAAAAAGAAATAGACGAGATATAAAAGAATTACGAGAAGATGTATTTAAAGTGGATACTAAATAGAAATATGTTTTAACAGATAAATTGAGAAGATTAATTTATAAATAATGTTTTATAAATTAAGTAAATTATTTATCATTGGATAAATTGGATATATAAGTCTGAACTTATATAGAGACGTAGAAATCGGTTTTGACACCTGTATTTTAAATAGAATGTGAACTCAGAATTTATAAAGGGAATTATAAATGAGATTTAAGTGTTAGAAATAAAAAGGAGATTTCATATGAATAATTCTATAAACAGAAGTATATATAGAATTTGGAAATGGGATATTATTTCAAAATATGAAATCAAACTTAATGGATTACATAAAAGAAATATTTTTCACATTCTATGTGAATAATGGATTAAAATGAATATTTTATAAATTAAAACATTTATAAGGAAAATTGAGTTTTGAAATAGGAATTCAAATGGGAATCTGAATAAGATAGAAAATAGGGTTAAAATAAAATTAGTTATTCGATTAGAGTTAATCGAATATTAGTTATCCGAATAGAGTTAATCGAATTAGAGCTAATTGAATATTAGATATTCGAATAGAGTTAATCGAATTAGAGTTAATCGAATATTAGTTGTTCGAATAGGGTTAATCGAATTAGAGTTAATCGAATAGGGTTATTCGAAAGGGAGCTAATCGAATATAATTTATTCGAAGAAAGTTAATCGAATATAATTTATTCGAAAGAGAGTTAAATCGAATAGAGATTATTCGAAAGAGAGTTATACGTTGAAATTCGATTATATCGAATTCGGGAAAGTACTATTCACTTTTCGTTTTTAATCAAGATTTATATATTTATTAATAAATTAGTTGTTTATTTATTTATCCAAATTAATAAATAAAAGTTATATTTAAGTTATTATATTTTGGAAGCATGGGATTATAACACTATTGTTATAATCAAATGATTTCTGTAAAAGAAGTGGATTCATAAATAGAATCCGAGAGTTACGTAAGGAAGTTTGTTAAAGATTTAAAAGGCGAACTTTGTCTATTTCGAGGTTAGAAATGTTGTTCAGTTAAGGACTGAGAGGTAGTTATACCCCAACTTGATTGACTTTATTTTTAACTAAGGAATGGTTAAGGTTCGATAGTGAAGGTTACTTAAGTGAATTTAGTTAATGAGTGTAATGGTTTGAGTTGGCATCGCGATGTTTTATTTAAACATCTGTTTAAATCCAATGAAGGAGTTTTGGAAACTTTTCCAAATAAGAATCAGAAATGTTTCTAATATAGAAAATAAGAAATGAGAGTAAATATAGAAATGTTTTCCAATGATTAATAACATATATTTTCAAAATTTAGAAAATAGGAATTTACGAATATATGGAAAAACGGGAATAGGGAAATGAAATAAATTAATGATAAATTAATTTAAAGGGATAAATGTTGATTGATCGATAAGATTTCCTTTGGAAATACGACCTTTGGTTGTACACATGTTTTCCTTTGATAGTTAAATCACGGACTATCAAAGATTTTGACCATTTCCGTTGTCAATACGGAGAGACCGGGATCAGATGTATTATCTGAAAACCACTTCATATGGCATTAGCTTTGCGAATCAAATATGATGAAGAGAATTGAAGACGAAGTTTATGCAAGGGCTGTCTGGCAAATCCTAGGTAGAAATTGCCTAAGATGGGTTTACAGAATAGTGCCTTCGGTTTTTCCAGTCCCAGGACAACCTATATGGAAGAATGTCTGACAGAGTATATTTAACAGATCACGTAAGTTGATCTACTTCAAACGTATTTACGTTTGGTGGTGTAGGAATTCGTTTCTCTTAGCTGTATACCAGTGGTATTTTTGGAGAAATCAATTTGTGATTTGGCGGGTATGACGATGTGACATTCAAAGTAAATAAAGGTATGGTCTATACGTTATGACCTCTAGCCTCACAATGAGGAAATGGTATAAAATCGGGTAGTTCGCATGGGGTTAGCTGTCAATTTGGGTGTATTGTCACGTGATTTAGAGAAATTTCATTTACTTCTTTAACCTATTTCGATGCTATCCCTTTCAGGAAACTATTGTTGATCCCAACCGTTGGTGATAATACCTTCGGCACATTCAAGCGAAATGAGTGACCGGTCATGTTTAGCCTGGGTTACAAGATGTTCTTGTTGAACTCGGTGTATTCCTCTTTAGAGATACACTGTCGGAAGGTGGTCCCATACCTTGCCAGTTGGAATCCATTACCTAATAAGCGCCCGCGGTTTTTGATTACCTATTATGTATGTGGAACGTGAGTTGATAGCGTTCTGCTAGATGATTATTATATTGTGGTTGACAGACACTACTATAATATCCAAAGAGTTTTGATATAAAGATTATCGTTTCTTTCAAAAGGATATTGAATGATAAATCAAGTGTTTTGGGTTCTCATAAGGGAAAAACCCGTTCCGTGTTATACGGCGTGGTCTTATGAGATATCGTTTATTTTCTCAAACTGTTTTAAATTGTTTACTCATACCAGTCTCATGACTGACTCGGAGTTTATTTTGTTTTGTTTTCTCTGAACTCTTGGGTGCCCAATTTTGTGCGGGTAGTCAAGTAGTCGGGATTTTACAGATGCTTGAAGAGCTTGGAGCAGGAGGCTTCAGGATTATATAGCTATTGTTTATTTCCGCGGTGTTGTAAGTGTTGTACTCTGATAATGTTATTGTATACATATACTGGTTTTATTTCAAAGTTATGTTATATAATATATTTATTCGTTCCGCTATGAGATTCATGTTACTCTGATTCTGTTGTTATGCTCTTTTTCTTCTTCTATTCTAATTTTCTATCTTATCTATTCTCACCCTCTAACTTCTTTCTATTAACGTTCCAGTATTTCTGATTCTTGAATAGTCGACATTGACATTTATGTCGATTACCAAGATCGCAGATTCCCCAGGCCGTTACAGTATAGGCGGATATACGGATATCCAAAATCCGAAAGTGATTTGGATACGAATACGGATACAAATACAGCATTATCTGTATCCGAAAGTATCCGTTGACAGCCCTGTTTACGATGATACTGTATACCTAAGGTGTTACAAAGAGGGATGGCTGCAGCAAGTTGGTATGATGATCGACTCCGGATAGAATGACGATTAGGAGGAATTTAAGAAGGAAGGGATATCAATGGTGACGATGAAGACATCAAAGGTGATGTGATGAGAGTGGAAAGGGCTATGGACAAGGACAGTAAGGACCTTGAATGCAATTATAATGAAAAGGGAAGAGTCTAAGAGGTAGTCTAGCAAACGAATGAACACGGGTAATCACAGTTGAAGGGAGAATGGGACCGATTTTAACGAGGGACAATTTTTTTAGACTTAAGTCCATTTTGAAAATTTGCGTACTACTATAAAAAAAATATACAAATGTTTGTCCATTTGTCTAATTATCCCTTATTTTATTCAGGTATGATTGATACTACTTAAGTATTTGTTTATTTCATTAACTACTACAACTTTAATCAATCACATATTTCTATAAAAATTAATATCATTTATGTTATCACAAAGGGAAAAGCTAAAGGACAAAACATGTTAAAAAAATGAAGCATAAAGACACGTACATTGTTTCTTTTCAGGGGAAGTCCCAAAGCTCAGTTGAAATTTAAACAATCCCTTTACTTTTGTATTTCATTCTACTCAAACATCATCTTAATTTTCGAAGAAACTAGTTTCATCTGTAGCATAAGAAATAGGTGAACTTCAAAAAAATTGTCATTTTGAATCTTTAATGGGTTTATTAAATCTAAAATCATATGGAACTTTTCTAAAAAAATTGATTTACGTGTGGAACCTAAGACTTCACTCAAGCCATCGCTTGTCAGTCTTAGTAAAGACCACGGCTAGTGATATACCCCGATTTTTCAATGCCTTCACACTACCTAGGTAATCACCCCTAGAAATTGGCAGAGGTGACCCTCGAACCTAAGACCTATGTCTCATCCCAATTCACCCACCTCTAACCAACTGAGCTAGGATTGTCGGGTGGAACTTTTCTAAATTTGTTCTAAATAATATCACATATTTACTTTAATTTACAAGTAGTAGTTTAGTATTTATTCAATTTTGGTTTTTCTTACACACACGCGCACACACACACACACACACACACACACACACACACACACACACATATATATATATATATATAAACACACACTCTTACATGCATACATATACCTATACATATACATATATATATACATACATACATACACACACACATATATATATACATACATACATACATATCTTATACAACACACACACACATATATGTATATATATATACATATGTGTGTGTGTGTGTGTGTGTGTGTGTGTGGGCGTGCGCTCGCGTGCATGCGTAACATAACAATCTTTGCAAGGTATAACATGCTTATGTATAGACTTTGGAATTTGCATTGTGACAAACACTCTAGATCATTTTGTATTGTATGTTAGCAAATTTATTCGTTAACATTTAGCTATGAATTTCATATGATTATTTTGGAAAAGTATATACTATATTGATGTATGTGTAAAATTGTGTTTTATTACTAAAATATTGCAGAAAATATTTATTTATGTAGTAATATATTATTGAACTATAGATAACAATATATATATATATATATATAAAATAATAAAATCGTTAAAATTTGCTTTTGTTTAAAACTATCAGTTAGAAAACATATTATATTCAAAATTACAAGGTTTTGATATATTTAATATATATCTTATTTATTATACTAATTAAAACATATTTAGCCATAATAAACTATCACCAAATAATTATATGATAAAAATATTAATTATATAATCTTATAAAATCTAGAAACACATTTTTGGGCTTTGGTTTTTTCTTTTTTGAAATTTTCCCGATTAAAATAGTAGTTTTAAATAAATAATTTATAACAAAATAGAAATTAAATAAATTTTGTAAAAAACAAAATTAAGTTGAAATTTTTTCTGAGCTCTTTGAAACATATTTAGGGGATTACAAAATTTTCTAGAATTCTCTTAATTGAAATGATAAATTTACTCAAATAATTGGTCATAGGTTTGAAATCAAATTAATAAAAAAAAATTAAGTTAAAAAATCAGAAATTTTTTCTATAACATGTAACATTATGAATTAATTTTAAAATTACAAAATTGAGTGTCGAATTTTTTTGTTTTTTACATGGATTTATTGGTTTAGAGAATCATTAAATATTAATAATTATCTATATGTAAAATATTTCAATATGGCCTTGCTAAAAAATGTTTCCAACGCTTACAATTTTTTTGGCAAAGCCGACTGGTTATTGTAGTTATCTGTAACACTTTTTATTATAATAAATACAAAAAATTATAGGAGGTAGAGTGAATGTCTAACTACTATTACTGGGTTTTAGAGTGGACCATCCACCACAACTATTCTAGCTTATAGCACAGGAGCTATACCAAATGTCTAGACTACAATATCAAAATGACAAAACATGGCTCCATCTTAGACTACATTCTCATTTACCACGAAGCGTTAGACAATTCACATAACTATATAACCTATGGCAGAATCATTACAATGTAGAAGAAAACCACTACATATCAGACAAGCTCCAAGATTGGTTGGTGACAAATCCATCCCATGAGACATTACTGGTAGCGTACCGAACAAGCTAGACATTAACCCGAAAACAAGGCTCACCCGGAGATCACCACAAAGCTACCAAATGTTGAATTTCGAATTCACAGCAGAAGATAAATCAGGAAGAGTCGTTAGAGGCATGTGTAAAACGTTATCCTTAAGGAATTATTCGCCCCCAATACTTTCAGTAATCACACAGCGAAATTCTTCTAGGATACAACAAACAATGATTTTACAGAAGCAGAAAGGAAGAAGGAAGAAGATAGATTCGAGATGCAGAATAATGGCGAATATATAAGGACTAAAGGGGTGTAGCCGTTTCGAGACAGTTGCCTGCGAACGGTTGTGTCCATTTGTTCAAAAATCACGACTGTTTAGAACAGTCGAACCCGATCCGTACAGTCGCGCACAAGACCACATGCCCAAGTGCCCATCTTTTGACCCATAATATTTTATAGGCCCGAGCCATTTCAACCCAAACAATTATGTTCATCTCTAAGCCCATCTTGTTAATTCACATCTTCTTATTCAAATTCTTCATATATATGTTGTGCTATACCATAATATTTGCCAATGTGGGATAAATATTTATTGCAATCTTCCCAACACCAGAGCAGTCACAACAACACAATGGCAAACAAAGAAGCCAATGCTCATAGATATACATACACATGTCTATCATGGCAAATCACATATACCTCAAACAATGTCACAACACAGACCTCCAAAAACCTTCCATGGCATAACACATTTTCTCAAAATATGTCACAACACAAACTACCCAAACATGAATGGAAGAACCACAACAACACTGTGATTACCAGACAGTGTGCATAAGCTCTAGCATAGCAGCAGACAACCCATGAGACAAACACAAAAGGACATCGAATCGCTCAACACCAAAAAAATCCACCCTAAATTATGGGAGATGCAATTGCAAACACCATCGAAATAAAGACTCAAATTACCCACTAGACCGGAGGTGAAACCAACATGGACAGAAGTCACCAAAATACGCACTATTTGCTTAAAAAAAACCACTTATGGTGACAATTGGAAACGACTATGAAGCAAAATGAACTGGTCCAGGAGACCTCGTAATATCTAATCTTTGAGGGATCATTAGGTCCAAAAGGAGAGCAATTTTGGGGAGAGGCGAACTAGATCTAGGAATTTAAGCATTGTTAGAGTGGAAGGCTTGCAGCCATAAACAAGCGTGGAGAAAAGTTGTTTTCAATGTTTAACGCCAAATTTGAAGCATAAAATAAGAAATAAATGTTTAATTATTAGATGCATACCCAATCTCTGTTGCGACAACATAAATACATAAGAAATTTCATATAACTAATGGAAAACAACGATCTAATTAAATTTACATGTTCATATGAGTCACAAATTATGAAAACAAAATAATACGATTAAAATACAGAAGATAATTACCTAAAACAGATGCCCTAAAGTTCATCTTGAATAACTAATTCTCTTCTTTTGAAATACTTTGATTCTTCATATTGCTAAACCAGAACCCTGACTAAGTACTATCTAAAAGTTTTTTTAGTTTTGATTTGAGTTTCATAAAAGAAATGTTGGATTGATTTAGAGGATTTTTCAACCACGAAAGAGGGAAGGGAGTGGTGACTCAAAATGAACAGAATGATCAAGAATGAAATTACGACTTTGAGATTGTTATTTATATGGTAGAATAAGAGAGATTGCCAATGTAAGTTTCTCTCTAGATCTTAGCCACATATCTACAAACCATAACCATTTGTTCATGACATCTCTAACCATGGCCAAAACTAAATCTTTCACTCCAAATTTCATGGTATGTTAGACCATTTAACCCAAATTAAATATGTACAATCATACTTAACTCAATCTGCTATGGATACCTTGTATCAGTCGATATATTTGTAACTATTTTAAATGTAAGCAACTATCTTATTTCTTTGATCGTATTCAAATTTCATAATTAATATTTCATAAATATTACTTAATATATAGCATATATAAACCAATTAAACTATTTGATCTAAGGAGAATTACTTATTTCAGTTGTGTAACCTTGGATGTAATTTCGGTCAGCGATTAACACAAACAATTCTAATGTCAACGTTCACACGTACTTTAGCTAGTTGCGTAAAAATATGAAGAAATTTATCGCTTACTCAACTTGGTAAAATATAATTTCATTTATCAATTGTTACCGTGTTATGATAATCACTTACTCCAATTCTCTTCATCAAAACTATATCACTTCGAATTTACTAAATTTAGTTATGGTCAAAATTCCAACATCTCCACATTCATCATTATACTCCAAACATGAAATTTTTTATTAATTGACAATAATTATTATTTCCAGAACTACCATGGCTTAAGATTTTGACTTTGAGTTGACCATGATACTGGCCTCATATAATTGAGGGGATGAATCCACTCTTGAATAACGTTTTGCTTTCAATACTTCCCTCAAGCCAACTACAGTCATGTGATGGACATTGTGCCATATTTCGACTATAATCAGAGCTTCCACATTGAAAATTAATAGTATTTTCAAGTTGGAAGAATCCTACAAATCGGTTGCATTAATAGTTTCTCTTTAATCTTAATTATATTAACTGTAGAAAACTACCTAGTGCGTTGTTTTATAGTTACCCAATAACTGTCAATGCATAATATTTTGATGCCGCCAACAGTCATAAATAATAAACTATCCAATATTTAGGGAGGTTTACGTAGTCTAGTCTTAATGGATACATTGTTATCCAATCCAAACGCATCTTGACTATAAATATTTAAAGTAGTATATTGCTTCCCATTGTAGTAAATGGCTCATGTTTGCAAAGACTTATGACTATTATCGCAAAATATATCATTTATGGATTTTCTTTTGAATATGCTTCTAATTAATGAATCAATATAACACATTATATCAAGTATATAACAAAAAGAGAAACCACCTTTTATTATGAACGAGAGTTGATTACATGAGTTAACAATTTATAATAAAATCATGAATTATCCTTAGGAGATATCCCTAACTCTACCAGTTTTCATACTTCCTCCCAACAATCGATCTTGAAAACTAATCTGAACATAACTATGGTAGATGAAACCATAAACAAATCATCTCCAACACAATCTTAGACATCAACGACCAACGAAATTCATCAATAATCGCAAAACAGCAAAATCCTAGCTCAGCCTAAAATTCAACCGCAACATGAAATTCATCAACAATCGCCAAATTGTGAATCTTTACACATCTTGAAACTTAAAGGTAATCACCAACTCAAGAGACACAAACGCTAGTTCCGAATGTATTAGAACCTGAACTGATAATAAAAACTAGTAAATTAAGACTACAAAAAGAACATATAAATAAGAAGAACAGCTAATGCGTGAAAAAAAAAGCGAAGACAAAAAACGGAAAGAAATAAAATTCAATCAATAAAGAAAGAAAAATACACTAGAGAAGTTAATTGATAATGTAAAGTACAACAATTTTAATATATCATACTATTATATAATTGAATTGTTTTGGTAGAACAATAAAGGACAACCGAAAAATTAAGAAACATGGAAAAAATAACGAAAAAATATTCAAAAGGATGGTCCAACAAAAACAAGATAAACAATTCAATAAGTGAATTACAGTTGCAATACTAGAAGTATCATACTATTTATAAACATATATGCTTATAGTATCTAATTTTGTTAAATATGAAAAATTAACAAAACAAAAGGGATCGAAAATTGACTAAACTAAAGAGCTAGTAAAAGGAAAGTGCACTTTTGTAGTTGTTTGAACCGAAAATGGTCAAACACCAGATTATGCTAGAAAGGCACATCACCAAATAAATGGTATGAAATTGTGAAGCCACGAACACAAAACAAAAGTTGAAAGCGATAAGAAGACAAAGGAATTTTTATAGTGGTTCGATTCGATGTGAATCTACGTCCACTTTTCAATCACTTTTCATTATTATAGAGAGAATTACAAATTTTATCATCCCATACATCGCATTAATTACAGTTGACCACTTTTGTGATAATTCTCCACTTATCGCTCTCTTTCCGCTTTAGATCGCACTTTGATTCGAGAAGGAACGGATTGGATTGCGTAATTATATGATTTTCTTTGGTTCCATCATGAAAAATTGAAAATGATTTTAGATCCGTGCACTAAGGAGGAGCTATGGCGATTAGAGATCACTTGGAGTAGGTCGAAGTGTGAATTAATGGTGCTTGGAGAAGATAAGATTCATCTCATGTTTGAGAAAGGAGGAGAGAAGTTTGGCGACCATTAATGATGTTTTTGAAGCTTTAAGAGAGGTGTTGGAATGGTTTAGGCAGCCCTTTAGGGTCCCGAAAAAATGGTCCCTTGAATTGTGGAACAGGGGCTATTTATAGAAGAAGTTTGAAGGTAGTGGTAGTTTCGTAATTACAGGGTGCAAAGTTTGGATCAGGTAGTAACTTGGATCGGTCGTATGTTTGGATCGGGGGTAAAGTTGGATGGGGGTAGACTTGGATTGGGCGTAATTATGGTCCGTATTTACAGTTTTGCCACCGCCTGAAATAAAGCACCGATCCACTCTCCTTGCTAATGTACCGGTCCACTTGTAAAAAACAACACTGATCCATTTACTATAATAGTACCGATACAGACTATTTTAATATTAATATACCGTTCCCGTCTTTAGCTGTTATGTGCTCTTCGTACTGACCCAATATTTACTTCTTTGCCACCGCACTTGTACTAGACCGATCCAGTTGCACGGAAAATGGGGCCGATCCACTTTATTACCATTTTGCCACCGTGTTCTACTTCTTGTTGCCGATCCGTTTCGTATAACAGTTTGAAGTGCCAGCCCTTGTTTGTATGAAAGTTGATTAACAGCTTCACGTGATTATCAGTAGCTCTTTCACTAAGTATGAAAATGCTCCCATAACATTATATTGCCATGCAAACGTTCTTCAGGACTACGTATTACAAAACATGCTGATCCAAAGTATAATTTGTGTGTTTGTCATTGGTGCTGATCACACCGTTCATATGATACCACGTGCTTTTCTTTACAACAATACTAGGTACCGATTCAATTCACATGTTCCACTTTTATATGATGCCACATGCTGTTTTGGTCCTTTACTATTTGCATGTCCTGCTTTCACGTTTATGGAAATGGCATTCATATAAATAATGGACCACATAAACTTCATGTGAATTACAATGTTGGGATTACAGCCCAACCATTTTCCATTTTAAATACTAATTATATACTTAATAGCCGATCCAGTATGCTTAGTGAATCAACATTACCCAGGCATTTGGATACAAAGTGACGTCCCTGGAGCTAACATTGCCACCGTGTTTTCATGCATACATGTTGTATGTTGTTCACGTGCATCATGTTCTTGTAAATACAAAATGGTTCCAGGTGTGCACAACATCACTTCTTCGTTTTGTTTAAATTCCTATCATGTGTCATACATTAAACTGACATGGCCTTGTAAATGTATTAGCAATTATATGCCAACATATCCAAACTCCATAGTTTGTGCTAGCAGGTTGTACATGCTTATGTCAACACTTGGACGTTTTCTTTGCATGCACATAGTCTTCATAATGTAAAAATGTATATGCACTACACATAGCATTCACGTTTCATGATTTTTCATCTTCACTAGTCCGACTCGATCCGTTATAACTGACCGACCCGATCCGATGTAACTGACCGACCTGGCTCTTCGATATTGACCAACCCGATCCGTTCGAGACTAGGTCGATCTGATATTTGCAACCGACTGTCCCGACCCATTCTGAATGGACCGACCCGGCACTTTGAACTGTGTTTTAACAGTGTTAACATTTGCCCCTTGAAGCTTGTATTTTTTTCTTACTGGAAATGCGGGCTTCGAAATAGATATTTGCTATTGATATATTCTGCATGAGATCCAGTTATAACTTTTTTATTTGCTATGGCAGATCATACTTTGAATTCATATGCTTCGTGTTGTCTGTTCTAGTTAAAACAAGCAATTGCACAGTTTTGGACTTATACTCACCATTGACTGTCCATATCGATAGTGGATTAGTTAATCATCAGAAAATTAATTATAGCGAATTTTATTCTGATTTGAATAAAGTGTCTGCACAGAATTATTTTATTTAACGGTTTATAACCCGTCAGATATTGTCTGCACAAATACGATATTCTAATTCGAATTCGCGTTAATGCTTAAAATCAACTAATCGACTAAGCCGACTATGAATTTCAAACATTATCGTTATAATGACTTATATGATGGTGTATGGTATTTCACATTTGAGAAATATGTATTTGTGACTTATTCTCTGCTTCTATTTGGAGAAGTCTTTGATTATCTGTGCCCCGGCTCCGGAGGCCATCACCAGTCTTCATTATGAGAAGAATTTTTTCTATAGCTCAATTTTTGTTTGCTTTGTTGATCAGTTTTGACATTGAAGATTCCACTGGATGCCCCGTATTTTGGAGAGATCATTTTAATCCAACGTTTTGTCTTTTCTTGTCGACCGAGTCAAAATGATGGAGCTCATCGAGCGTTGTTGATTTTTCCTATGGAGAAATTACTTTCTTTGCAGAAAAGATTTTTGGTTGTCGCATCGTTTCGCAGTGCGAACTTTCATGAAGTTTGGATGAGGTTGCATCGATCCGCGGAGTGAACATTAGTCACCGGTCTGAGTCACTTAACTTGGTAAGCGATCGCTACCCGACTGAGGTGCCCTGGGCTCCCGCGAACCTTTGGTTAAGGCTATACGATCCATGGAGCGGGTGCCAGTCATCGGTCGAAGTCACTTAACTTTGGTAAGTGCTCGCTGCCTGACTGAAGCATCCTGGATCTCCATTAACCATGAGGTAAAGGTTGTTTTGATCCACGGAGCGGGCATCAGCCATAGGTCGGAGTCACTTAACTTTGGTAAGTGATCGCTGCCCGGCTGAAGCACCTGGACCTCCATGAACCATAAGGTATGGTTGGGTTGATCCACGGAGCGGGCATCAGCCATTGGTCGGAGTCACTTAACTTTGGTAAGTGATCGCTGCCCGGCTGAAGCACCTGGACCTCCATGAGCCATGAGGTAAGGTTGGGTTGATCCACGGAGCGGGCATCAACCATCGGTCGGAGTCACTTAACTTTGGTAAGTGATGGCTGCCCGACTGAAGCACCTGGACCTCCATGAACCAAAAGGTAAGGTAAAGGTTGCATCGATCCACAGAGCAAACGTCATTCATTGGTCGGAGTCACTTAACTTTGGTAAGTGATCGCTGCCCGACTGGCGTGCCCTAGACTCCCGCGAACCTTTGGGGGATGAGGTTTTGAATCCGGGATTGCTTGCTGCTTTATTGTGCGTTTGACTCGTCGGGGCTCTCGTGATCAACCACTGGGTTGGAATTATCGAAGCTGTCTCACTTAGTTGGGTTGTGAGAAAGCAAGTGCTTGTCAGATAGCCTATAATGAATAATCGCCTGTTAGCATATTTTCATGTAAATTTGGCAAGCCAGATATTTATACAGGCAGATAATACATCATTCATAGTGCTATTGTTCAGTACAATGCATGTAAATCATTACAGACTATTTACAGGAAAGTAGAACATAGAGGAAAGTAAAGTAACGTGAGAAGTAAAGTAAATGTGATAGAGATATCTTATTTTGAGCTGTAGATATTAGATCATCATCAACGGTCATCAGTTGATTATCAGCCTTGGCATAGTGTGAGCAGAAGCTACGTTGCTTGGACCGGATTGGTCATTTGATGTCCCTTGCCATTGGGTAGTCGAAGAAGGATTTGCATCTTGAGAATTTTTCACATACTGTTGCAAACAGTTCTTCTTAATCAACTCTTCGATCAATGATCTCAGCTGCCTGCACTCATTGGTGTTGTGGCCTGGCTGATAATGATACTGACAAAACTTCCCAGATTTGGTCAGATGGTCGTTCATTCTCATTGGCCGAGGCTCTGGATAATCTTCTGCATCCTTTGTGGCATGGTAAATGTTCTCAGGAGTATCATTCAGAGATGTTAGATCAGAAAAGTCAAGAGGACGAAACTTTTTATTAGCTTTGTTGTCGTTTCCGTTGTTGGCTCGCTTCTGCCCCTGCGTACTCTTCTAATTAGGTTGAATAGCTGCACTTTTAGGAGCCTCAAGGAGTTGATTACCGCCAATGATCTGAAGAGGTATAGGATTATCGTCCACTCTCATGTACTCTTCTGCTTTCTTATAGAACTTGTCAAGCATAGTCGGTTCCTTCATCTTTATCCATCTTCTGAATTCGCTTGTTTTGTCTATATCATCGAGTAGAGCCATGAGGACTATGCGTGGTTCCAGATTCCTTACTTCAGAAAAGGCAACATTGAATCGACTAAGGAAGGCTTTGATAGTTTCCCCTGGCTTCTATTTCATGGCTGAGAGCGTTATAGCGTCCTTGGCCTTGGTTGCGTACAAACGGAACTACTCCTTGAACTTTTTGGTTAGATCAGAGAATCGATCGATGGATTTGGGTGGTAGCTTTGTGAAGCATAATGACGCGGCACCTTCTAGATAAAGGGGAAAGTAGGTGCATCTCATTTTGTCTGTCGCTTTAGCTGCGCTCATATGCCACTCATATTTGAATAGGAAGTAGTTGGGATCAACGAGGCCGTTGTATGGAGGCAAAGTCGGAGGATTAAATTTCTTTGGACATTCTGCTTCAAGGATCCTTTTGGTAAACGGAGTCCTATCGGGGGAGAAGTCCCATTCTCTTTCATCGTCTTTGCTAGCTTGATTCTTTTTCATGGCTCGTTCTATCATATCCGAAATGTATTCTTTAGTGTTATGGCGCTCTGTGAAGCTGAGCTCTTTTCCAAATGTCCATCTAGGCATATGATCTCGATTAGAGAGTTTAGGTGCTTTTCCTTCTCGAGGAGGGGGTGCCCCCGTGATAGGGTTAATGACCTTTCGAGCTTTCACTTCGAAATGATTCTTAGCTTTGGATTTCAATTCTTCGACATTAGCTTCGTCTTTGTCACTTGCCCAATCATAATCGTCTTCCATATTGTCGTCGTGGTCATGATCGGAAGCGGGCAATTTATCATTCCCTTCGAGATCCAAACGCACTTTTGGAAGGGTTGGATTTGATCGAGCGTTAAGAATGGCATCAAGTTTCTCCATTATCATTTTAGTAGATGCATCCATTCGTTTTTTGACATTGCCAGTAGTGGCTTTTAATTCATTTCTAGTCACACCCGCTCCGCTTTCTGAATTTTCACCAACTTCAAAGCGATTTGTGAGCGGTGTTTCTTCATTAGCAACATCATAGGCTTCTACCATGGTTTTGCTAACGGTCTTCTTAGATTTGGCCATAATTTTGAGGAAGGAAAACTTTAATGGTAAAGCATTTAACCTTGTGAGAGTGTGAGAGGAAGTAAGAGAAGTGAACGCGGCCCCACGGTGGGCGCCAAATGTTAGAACCGAAAATGGTCAAACACCAAATTATGCTAGAAAGGCACGTCACCAAATAAATGGTATGAAATTGTGAATCCACGAACACAAAACAAAAGTAGAAAGCGATAAGAAGACGAAGGAATTTTTATAATGGTTCGATTCGATGTGAATCTACATCCACTTTTCAATCACTTTTCATCATTATGGAGAGAATTACAAATTTTTTCATCCCATACATCACATTAATTATACTTGACCAACTTTTTGATAATTCTCCACTTATCACTCTCTTTCCGCTTTAAATTGCACTTTGATTCGAGAAGGAACGGATTGGATTGCATATTTACATGCTTTTCCGCGGTTCCGTCATGAAAATGATTTTAGATCCGTGCACTAAGGAGGAGCTATGGCGATTGAAGAACATTTGGAGTTGGTCAGAGTGTGAATTAATGGTGCTTGGAGAAGATAAGATCCGTCTCATGTTGGAGAAAGGAGGAGAGAATTTTGGCGGCCATTAATGATGTTTTTGAAGCTTTTAGAGAGGTGTTGGAATGGTCTAGACAGCCCTTCGGGGTCCAGAAAAAATGGTCCCTTGAATAGTGGAACAAGGGGCTATTTATAGAAGAAGTTTGAAGGTAGTGGCAGTTTCATAATTATAGGGTGTAAAGTTTGGATCAGGTAGTAACTTGGATCGGTCATATGTTTGGATCGGGTGTAAAGTTGGATCTGGGTAGACTTGGATTGGGCATAATTATGGTCCGTATTTACAGTTTTGCCACCACCTGAAATAAAGCACCAATCCACTTTCCTTGCTAATGTACCGGTCCACTTGTAAAAAACAGTACTGATCCACTTTACTATAATAGTACCGATCCAGACTATTTTAATATTAATATACCGTTCAGTCTTGAGCTGCTATGTGCTCTTCGTACTGACCCAATATTTACTTCTTTTCCACCGCACTTGTACTAGACCGATCCAGTTTACCACTATAAGACCGATCCAGTTGCATGGAAAATGGGGCCGATCCACTTTATTACTATTTTTCCACCATGTTCTACTTCTTGCTGCTGATCCGTTTCGTATAACAATTTGAAGTGCCGACCCTTATTTGTATGAAAGTTGATTAACAGCTTCACATGATTATCAGCAGCTCTTTCACTAAGTATGAAAATGCTCCCGTAACATGTATATTGCCATGCAAACGTTCTTCAAGACTACATATTACAAAACATGTCGATCTAAAGTATAACTTGTGTGTTTGTCGTTGGTGCTGATCACACCGTTCATATGATACCACGTGCTTTTCTTTACAACAATGCAAGGTATCAATTCAATTCACATGTTCCACTTTTATATGATGCCACATGCTGTTTTGGTCCCTTACTATTTGCATGTCCATGCTTTCACGTTTATGGAAATGGCATTCATATAAATAATGGACCACATAAACTTCAGGCGAGTTACCATGTTGAGATTACAGCCCAACCATTTTCCATTTTAAATACTGGTTATATACTAAATGGCCGATCCAGTATGCTTAGTGAATCAACATTACCCAGGCATTTAGATACAAAGTGACGTCCCTGGAGCTAACATTGCCACCGTGTTTTCATGCATACATGTTGTATGTTGTTCATGTGCATCGTGTTCTTGTAAATACAAAATGGCTCTAGGTGTGCACAACATCACTTCTTCCTTTTGTTTAAATTCCTTTCATGTGCCATACATTAAACTGACATGTCCTTGTAAATGTATTAGCAATTATATGCCAAGATATCCAAACTCCATAGTTTGTACTAACAGGTTGTATACATGCTTATGTCAATGCTTGGACGTTTTCTTGGCATGCACATAGTCTTCATAATGTAAAAATGTATATGCACTACACATAGCATTCATGTTTCATGATTTTGCATCTTCACTAGTCCGACCGGATCCGTTACAACTGACCGACCCGATTCGTTGTAACTGACCGATCTGGCTCTTCGATATTGACCAACCCGATCCGTTCGAGACTAGGCCAATCCGATATTTGCAACTGACCGACCCGACCCGTTCTGAATGGACCGACTGGCATTTTGAACTGTGTTTTAGCAGTGTTAACAGTAGTGACCAGTATTTCACGTATCATAATATCATAAAATAATTCTATTTAAGTCTAATGAGGTCGTACCATTCTAGTATTTTGATATATGGTTATTTATGTTGTTTTTTTACATCTTTGATTTATCGAATTATCTATGACCAATTTACCCTCGAGTATCTTGTTCTGGCCATAACATTTATTTGGAGAAGAAGTGGACACTCTAACTGATCTTATTGGATCAGAATCATGGTTTGTCATTTCGTAGAGTAGTCATATCAACGATTTGGCCAAAGGGTTTAGATGGTACGACAGTTCTAAGATTTTAAGACTTTTGGACAGAACTAAAAAGTAAAAGCAACCAATATGCTAGATTAATTAGTCCATTAACCTAATGACCCGCTGCTATAAATAGGTAGTGAAGGAGAATAGGTTGCGCTTTTCTCCTCTTTTTTCATCAGTCCTAGAATAATCATCAACTCGAATTCTTCTTCTTAAATCCAAAATCACACTCAAATCCACTACCAGTCTCTTCTAATCACCTAAAAGAGACTAGATCTTCATAGACCAACATATTTACATCATTTGGAAGGCTTTTTACATCCATTCCTTACTGTTGTAAATTAATTTATCATAGATCTAGATAGAATTGGTGATTTTGTGAGTGATTCATATCCCTTACTAATCTATATTTCGTTATGTGTTTAGAATTTGGGTTTTCATCACCTTTATTTTTAAAAACACCCAAAAATATAATTATATGTGTTAATTTCAAATTGGAAGATCATATGTTAATCTAACTAACAAAAAGTGGATTAAAATAATAAGTTTGAATGGGTTAACAAGTAAATTTAACCTGGAATTGTGCATAAATATGATTGCTTCATGTTTTCTACCCATTTGAGTGTTCCTATGATTGTTTGTATGCTTTACTATTTGGTTTGTGAAAATACTTGATTTTGAATGTGATGCTTGATTTGAGGGGTACGATTGTCATAATTTAGACCTAAAATGAAGATTCAAGCATACCTAGATCAGAGTTCATCCAAATCGTATGAAACTTGGAGGATAAAATTCAAAAGGCATCATGGTCGCATCTAGAAAAATTAGGCTTGGAGATGGTAAAGTAAATGGATTGTTATTGACCCGTAGCCTATGGATGGGTACTGATCCATCATACTTAGAATGGTGGCACACCATCCATAGCGGTGGCTTAAGGAGGCATGGACCAAATTTGGTAATATTTTGATGAAGTTTGGATGAAGCACATGAAAATGATTGGATGGATCGACATATACGACTTCGCCTGAGGTTGGGAATGAGAAATTGGACCCGATGGAAGCTAAGAAGATACTTAGTGAGAGTCTCGAGTACTTAGCCAAAAATTGACTTAAGTACATGGATCGACATAGATCCATATCGCAATCTAAAGGATGAAAGGTACGGTCTTCAAGGTCATGCTATAGGTTATTGCTTACTGATTGCTTCCACGGATTGGTAGTTATAGCATGACAAATCTTGGTTCCTTGATGGAACTCTCACAAGGGTAGAATCGAAGTAAAGTGATGTGCAGTTCATGATATTATGAGATCGCTCGATGATGAATTCAATGTGTTGGACTTACAGGTCCCACAAACATGATTCAAATGAAGTTATAAGAGAATGTCATGGACATATAGGGCCCCATAAGCATAGTTTAATGAGGTTTTGACTCTTTAATTAGAAACTAGATTGAATCAAATAAGTGATGGGTATGCAGCTTTGGATGAGTAAGACGTTGTGGTATAATGGATTTGGAGAAGCAATGACGTTTGGGCCATGATAGAAGACATCTGAAGGATGGGAATGTCAAGAAATCACTAACAACTCAAAGATTTCTAGTGTTGATTCGAAATAAGGGTATGCCAGACACTTGGGTCTTGAAGATAAATGCGTTGAAAATACAAGTCTCGTAAGAACAACAATGATGGTTATATACCTTAGGTGACTGTGTAAGGTTGTCCAAGTTGTTGGACACTGGGGTCCTTAAGGCAGATGTATTGGACGCTTAGGTCCTGATAGTACGGGGAGTTAATCTAGAATCATGATTTCCATTGGTTCCCGGCTAAGTGAGGATTTTCATATAGGTATCAACATATTTACAACTTTAGAGGGTAATAGACAGAATTTAGTTTATGATTTTAATGGTTGCTCTTATCTATCTTCCTTGGGTAGACCATCATCTATAGGTTATTCGAAAGGGGTGCAGAATGGAGCCGACCTAGGCTATTTAGATTCTTTTATCTAGCAATTATACCTATCTTTATTGTTACCGAACTAGCATATTTTACCTGATTATCTTGTGTTAACTCTTTGGTTGCAAGGACATATCATGTATGGGACTTAATCAATATATTTCCATGTTCTACATTATAGCCATCAATAGATCTTATCACTCAAACCGGACTGTTGTCTTATCCAAGGTTTCATATTACCTCTTATTATCTTAAGTACTCATCGATGATGCTAATGAATAAACAAGTTAGTAGGTTAGAGATGCTAGGCTGAACGAGATTATATGATTCTGGTGTATACTATATTTGTATATATTTGCTTCCCACTGATATGGCAGTACTTTGAGTGTTGTTGTGAGGATGGGATACACTTGGATATTTTGGATTTCATGTACGTAACTTAGTGATATGATAATGATGTTTCTGCTATTTTATTCACTCTGTTATGACTCACTACATAACTGTCTATATCTCTCTTATTATACTTTATTTATTCGCTTTGAGATATACGACATACATTCCTTTGATTTTCATAATTGACGGCTAGCCCATATCAGCTTAACATGTTTTCAATGTACCGTTTCTCCACTTTGGTGGGGTATAGGCTAGTCATCTCATTTGGTATCAGAGCTTTGGCTATTTGATTTAACCAAAGTCAACAGATTTTATGCATAAGAGAGATTATTTGTAGATGATATGGATAGTATTATATATAGTAGTATTTATAGTATTACACACTTAAGCACCATTGCAGATTTTCTTTAGTTGGGATTAACTATTCTTGTTACAGATTAAAGATGAGTCAAACCAATAGAAACGAGATTAGGAATAATTTTGCATCAGGGGTGGTTGATGATGGTGGATAAAGGATGGCTGCTCCCGACTGCCAGTCTATGTTCGATGATATGATGATATCAATGGTAGGAAGAGCCCAAGCTACGCAATGTGTAGATATACGAGACTGTAGTGCTCCAGTGTCGGCACATAGAATGGACTTTGCCAAGTGAAAGAGCTTCTTTACTTTAGGAAGTAAGCCACCCAATTGGATCGAGTCTGCTATTGAGTTCCGGGAGTGGTTGAACACTTATGTTGGTATTTTTGGAGACTGGGGATAGGCGATGCTATAAAGAGGAAGCTTGCTTCTACATAACTTCAGGATAGAGCTATGAGTTAGTGGATCTCTATAACCCTTACTTCCCTAGAGGAGAAAATTAGAAAGAATTTAAGACCAAATTTTAGGAAAAGTTTATTCCTACGGTCCAGAAGTCTATCTTGTTTAATAGGTTTTCCAAGCTGAAATAAAGAGATATAATAGTCTTGAATATGTTTCAAAGTTTGAAGCTCTCTTGAAGTATGGGCCTTTATTTCCATATACTTCCCTCCAGAAGAATGAGAAATTTATTAATGATTTGATAAGTATCTAGGAGAAAAGCTTGTGGATCATATTGACGTCCCCTTTGAGAAATTATTTGAGAAGGCCTTAAGGAATGAGAGTATGTTTATGCAGAGGGTTGTTATCAGTTTCAATAAGGAACTGAAGCTACAGCAGAGAGGTGGAGGTAAGAAAAAGTGAAATGGGAAGAGGAAGCAATAGTAAGGCAAGGGAGGACCTAACAATAAAGGATAAGAATGGGGTGGTTTGTTATAACTGCCATGAGAAGGTTCATTATTACAAGGAATGAAAGGCTAAAAATAAGTACTATAACTGCTGTAAGACTATACATTTGAAAAAGGATTTTCTAGAGCCTCTTAAGGAGAAACATGGGCAAAGGAATATGCTTTGGATACAGTTCCAGCTTCTTCTAATGCATCTGCTGCTAAGGAAATGGGAAAGAACGTCATAGTGGAAGGTATGCTTTTTATCAAAGATGTTTCTGTTATAGTTTTATTTGATAATGGAGCTATACATTCTTTTATCAGTAGTAATTTAGTGTGTAGATTGGATTTGCATCTTGAGAATATAGCAGAATCTGTGATTGTAACTAATCTAATAGAAGGGTATACTAGTCTCTGTATGATTTGGTTTTTTTATTGAGTCATGATTCTCCTTTATTTGTGGTTGTTTTGGTTTGAACTTTGAAAGGTTCATAATTATTTTGGGTATTGACTGGCTTCGGAAGTATGAGACCGTACCAGGTTATGAGAGGCTTAACATGACAACCGAGAATGTGGAAGGGCGAGGGGCTGTAATAGACTATTTACCGAGAGATCGGTTCTTAGTCATCTTTTGTATTCTCTTATGATTCTACAAGAACGATTATCATCTGTAACTACTGTAAGCGAGTACCCAGACATCTTCGAGGAGGTAGTCGGGTTATCATCGCATCATGATATTGATTTTATGATCGGTTTAGTGGACGGAGCCAGACCCATTGTTGTGCCTTTGAGGTAGAGGACGCCTAGGGAACAGAAGAAGGCAGAGGTGCAAGTTAGAGATATACTAACAAAAGGGTTCATTCGGAGAAGCATATCTAAATAAGGCGCACCTATTGTGTTGGCGATAAAAGCGGATGGCTCATTATGGATATGTATGGATTATCGTGAGATGAATAATGTGACTATGAAAAACAAGCACTATTACCGAGGATTGATGACTTGTTCAATCAGGTGCACGAGGCTAAGGTGTTTTTCCACATGAATGGGCTATGGGATTAAACCAGCTGAGGGTGGAAAATAATAACGTGTCGAAGTCAACTTTTAGGACACCATTGGGTTTCTTTGAATGGTGAGTGATACCATTTGGATTGATCAATGCGCCGACATACTTTATGGATCTTATGAATGGTATACTTAGAGATAAGTTGAATAAGTTCATGTTTGTGTTAGTAAATGATATCCTTATCTACTCTAGGATAGAAGAGGAATACAAGACGCACATGCGGGTTGTACTTGACATGTTGTGGAAGCCCATCCCGATGGCCAAGTTTTCCAAGTGTCATTTCTGGAAGTAAGAAGTGAGATTTTTTGGGTCATGTAATATCCGGATAGAGGGTAGCAGTGAATCTTGCTAAGATGGCAGCAACTCAAGATTGGAATCGACCATAGAATACTAAGGACATTAGGAGCTATTGACAAAAAAAATGGCACAACACCCAAGTGACAAATTTGTAGAGTTTAAATAAAGACAAATAAATAAAAATTGTAAAGGAAAACGATAATACACAGGTTTAAAGTGGTTCGGCGTTAACGGGCCTACGTCCACTTTATAATTCTTCTTCTTATATCATATGATCTATTACAATTGAATAGTTACAATAGTGGTATAATCAAAAATTTGCCAAAAGATCCTTCTTGTGAGTCTAGAAGGTCTATTTATAGGTGCTACGATATTTAAATTAGATGAGATACATGTCTTCTGATCCAAGACTTTAGGATATTCCGAAGAGGAGTTCTTTTTGTGGATGGCGGTGTGATTTAGATCAACAGTGATAGGTGGCATCTAATCCAATCATAAAGGATGATTAATAGAGTTCAAGTAGGAGCGAGACCAAATCTCCAGGAGGATATTTTGCATGGCATTGGAATGAATATGACCTGTTTGGTCCGAAGATTATGGTTTCAGCTGTCTTATATATCAGATTCTTGTGTTTGGCTTAAGTCTTAGATGTCGACTGACTCATTCCTAGATCGGTCAGTTCTTCGGCTGGGGTAACATAGGCTTTCTCGTCATTTGGGTCGGAGTCTATAATACCAATGAATCTTGATGGCCTTGCCAAAAGGATGGTCAACACTCTTCCCCTCAAAGTATGTCGTGTTAAGAACAGAGCATGCTTTGAATATTATATTTTGGATTATTTCTCATTGCAACAAAATTGGAAGTATATATCTACATTGGCTAGAAGGAATATTTACGAATCATATGGGCTAAGGATCGACCAGATGTCTTGGGAACTAACATTAGTTTGGGAAATAATGAAGCTCCACAGTCACGCGTCCATTCGATCAAGTTGGGATCGGTAATGAATTGCCAAGTTAGTCCCCGTGTTAGGCCTAGTAGTCACGTCCACAGAAGACAAGGAATCCTCTCGTTTCATTATAAAATGTTGGCCCACCATCTTTATTTACGTTTTACTGCAGCCGATTCCGTTAATCACCCAAATAATTAGGAAAATTTTCTTTTACCAAAGTTCAAGATCATCTTCTCCGAATTATTCGCATGTATTAATGTTCTTCCTCTCACTTTTTAAACACTGATTTTGCACGCAAATCTTCCCTACTCTTTCTTTTCCGCTTTGATTCGTATTCCATGTAATATGTGGTTCGTATCATCGGCGTAGAACCCTCCGGAATCATTGTCTGGCGATTAGGTGACGGTCAGATGCGCTTTTGGTTTCATAAGTGGTGATAATCGGTGGTGAGAACGGAATTGTCTTTGTGAAGAAGAATGGAGTGAAGAAGTGTCTCGCCTTTCAAACCTTTTCAAATTTCAAAGCACCATCAAATCTTAGGACACGTGGCACTATAAGACAGGTAACGATTATACGGGTACGTACGGGAGAGGATGATGGCTCTTGGTATAGTCAGGCAAAAGAGGACAAGGGCTAATATTAAAAATCATTGCTTGTCAACTCTGCGTTTTAGAACAAGTGACTGCCTTTATCCTGTTTGGGAATACTACCCAACCTTGGATCGACAAGATTATCGATCGACTTCTTTAGGGTTGAAATCCATAAAGTTGAATTCGTTGTTGATTTTTATCTTTAACCTAAATTGTCACTTTTCCTTGCACACACTTGCGAATACATATGTTGAGGTGTTACGATTTCATCAATCTGACCAATATCTTTTTTGTTAACAGTATAACCCACAATGGCTGAACGACGCAACACTCGCAGACTCGAAGCTGAGAAGAAAAAGGTCATATCCACCCCTGTAGACTTAGATAGTTCCTCCGCTTCTAAATTCGGGACCGACCCTGAATCTGAGTTTAACATCGATCCTCCCATGCAGCAGCTGCACCCGATACTCTCCCTAAGGCTAACTTTATTATAGCTCCTAAGGACTCTTGGCTTGGTACAATGGTCGAAAGATAGCTAAAAAACTTGAGTGCTAAACACGAACTTCCATGGAGTAATTTTCTTGCTCCAACAAAAATGGATCGTCCTCACAATCCGCGTAATTTCTATATGGTGCTTACCCGCCCAATGTGTACCATCAAGGCTACCCCCTTTCTCTTTATTCATACTCGCCTTTCTTAGGCAAATGGATTCGAGTCCCATGAAACTTCATTTGATTGCATATACCAACTTACTATCTTTATGTGTCCTATACATGAAGTACTTGAATCAAATCCCAACTCTTGATGACATAGTGTTTTTCTTCAACTTCATACATCAAGAGCAAACGTCTCCTTATTTTCTTTACTTTGAGGCCGTCGTCAATCGAAAAATCGTCTAGGGCATCCCTAGCAAACTGGGTGACACTAAGTATGCTGGGTTTTAGTTTAAACAACAATCGGGATGTGCCCACCACAAACTTCGATGTTATAAGTCTTTTTACTTCAGTCTATTTAATCATAGGCAAGCCTCTTATACAAATTGTTTCCATGTAGGAGATGAGCCGGCAAGGCCCACAGTGAGATTGTTCCATGATCTTTTTAATACGTTGGCTGCTCTTGAGAAGGATGACCGACACTACAAGAAGCTTTTAACCAGTGAAAATCTTCTTCGTTATCATCTTCTGGACAAGAAGATATCATTAGGACCCTTAAATGGCAAGGGTTCTCCTTCGCACAACATTAGATTGAATGTGCCTCTTCCCCAAAAGAAATCGACCGATGCCAAGGTCGGGCCCCAAGTCGGGGTCATCTCTTCGGCCCTCGTCCAGAAGCAAAAAAAATATGCGCCATCAAGTTAGGAGGAAGAAGTCGGCTTTCAAGAGACTCGGCCGGGAGTCTGATCTGCTAAAAATGCAGAAGGAACCGACAACAAATGCTTCAAAGAAGGGTCATATGGAAACAATTAAGGAGGAGCTTGTCGATCATCAATTGGAAGATTCTGATGTCAAAATAGATCCTTCCCCTATTCATGGTCCCCAAGAGGGAGAATCGGCCCTTCCTTTTCAAGAGTTACTAAATGTGGAAATGCCAGATGCATTTATTTCTTCTTAGAACTTGGATCCACAGGACATTTTTCATACTAAGTCTGGAGAAGATTTCATACCAACCGACCCGAAAGATGCATATCATGTTTCGAGCTCAGGTCGGTTTAGGAGAAAAACTTAATATACATAACATTAGCACTGTACATCACATATAACAACCTGCATCTTCATAACCAATTTAAAATTTTAATTTAAGCTATTTAAGGAATTTATGAATATAAATTGGCTATTTTTGCTAAATAAAATTTGAGAACAATTTTGAAATTAGTTTTTATATTATATTTGTCTTAAAATAAACCCAGTAAAATTATTAAATTGATTTATAAGCTTTATTTTTAAAATTTTGAAAACTAGATTTTGAAAATCATCGCATAGCCCTTAAAAAGTGAAATTTTGCATATAAGCTCAGAATTCGACAAAATAAATTTTTTTGGAATCATAATGACAAATCATTGTTGGGTTCCAAAGTGCACGTCGAAAGGAGTCAGTATGTGTCCGTGAGAGGCAAAATCATTTGTTCAAAAACAGGCAGTCATTTTACAAAGGAACATTATTCAGACGACCTCGAAATCCGATTCCATTTTTTTTTGGATTCGTATCGTCAAATAATGGTTAAATCCAAAAGGGCATAATTTTTGAAGTTTGCGTTTAGGCGTACAATAAGAAAAGGTACGCTAAAATCGCATTTTTAAAGCTAATTTGAGCAATTTTAGAAAGGAACATTATCGAGATGACCTCGGAATTTGATGAAACTTTTTTTTATTGAATCCGTAGCGTTGAATAATGGTAAGATTCCAAATTTCATGATATTTAAAACCAGTATGTGACCGAGTGTGATTTTTATTTTTTACTTTAAAAATCACGCCCGGTCACATACTGATTTTAAAAATCATGAAATTTGGAATCTTACCATCATTCGACACTACAGATTCAATAAAAAAAGTTACGTCGAATTCCGAGGTCATCTCAATAATGTTCCTTTGTAAAATTGCTCAAATTAGCTTCAAAAATGCGATTTCAGCGTACCTTTTCTTCTTGTACGCCTAAACGCAAACATAAAAAATTATGCCCTTTTGGATTTAACCATTATTTGACGATGCGAATCCAAAAATAAAGTGGAATCGAATTCCGAGGTCGTCTGAATAATGTTCCTTTGTAAAATGACTGCCAGTTTTTGAACAAATGATTTTGCCTCTCACAGACACATACTGACTCCATTCGATGCGCACTTTGGAACCCAATAATGATTTGTCATTATGATTTCAAAAAAAAAATATTTCGTCGAATTCTGAGCTCATATGCAAAATTTCACTTTTTAAGTGCTATGCGATGATTTTCAAAATCTAGTTTTCAAAATTTTAAAAATAAAGGTTATAAATCAATCAATAATTTTACTGGGTTTATTTTAAGTCAAATAAAATATAAAAACTAATTTCAAAATTGTTTTCAAATTTTATTCAGCAAAAATAACCAATTTATATTCACAAATTCCTTAAAATAGCTTAGATTAAAATTTTAAATTGGTTATGAAAATGCGGGTTGTTACATCACAGCTCTATTTTATCTTATGTATATTGATATCCCTTTGTCGTAATGCAGGTGCGGTTGATGAGGAATACTATCATGCAAACCTCGAGTCTCTTTTGGAGGAAGGCGGTCATGTTGGGTCGGCCCCGCTGCAAGTCAGGCAGGAAGGCAGAAATGGGGACAAAAATCATAGAAAGAAAGAGAAAAAAGAGAGGAAGAATAAAAAAAAAGAAAAGCTAGGAAGAGGAAAAGGCAAGAGAAGGGAAGTCGAGATCATAAGGAGAAGGAAGGGAAGAGGAGAAGGCCTCGTGAAGAAGGGGAAAACCTGATACTTCCAAGCCTCGATCTCCCCCCAACCTCAGGAGTAAAGCCCCCTAAATGGTGATAAAGCCGCTGACGAAGATGCCCTCGGTCATCCCACTTTCCCAGTCGAAACTTCTCTTCAGTCGCGGTCGGCTGGACCCCATGATCACAAATTTATCCCTCTTCCTGGTCGTCTTGAAAGAAGTCCATAGGGGTCGACCCATCCAGATCGAGTAAGGTTACCTACCGAACAAATCAAAGAAATGGAAGAACTCTTTCCGAGCCCCAATTTTGCTAGTATCGAGCCTGCCTGTATGTTGCAACCATTCCTACCATACCTCCATGGTCAAACCAGGTATAATGTTGACTTCGCACTGACCCAATATAATGCGATGTATGCATACGCAAGACAAGTGTGTGAAGTGGTTAGGAGCAAAATGGGAGAGAATGAAGGCCTGAGGAGGGAGCTAGAGGCTGACAAGAAGGCTTTTGAGCTGCTCTAGAAGAAGGTAGAGGAATGTGAATCTAAGGTGGTTACTCCTAGAGAAAAAGGCCGAGAGAGTTTGAGAAACTTAGAGGCTCGATTTGAGTTGGTGAACCAAGAATGTGTGACTTTGAGATCCGAAAATGAGGTCTTAAAAGGTGACAAAGGTCGGTTGGACAGAGAAGTACAAGACCTTAAGGCTCATCTGGTTACATCTAATCTTGCCAGGAAAAAGGGTGAGGATGTTGTCGCGTCTGCAATCAATTTTTTTGGCAATGCTCACCACCAACATGAAATTAAAGTTCGTTTGATCAAGCCGAACACGATGTTGAGAAGAGAAAGCCCAGCATAAAATTTGGTGCTAACATTTTGTGTTTCTTTGCCCGCGTTCTTCATCACAGAAATTCGTTTTGGGAAAAAGATTATCAACGAGTGTTAACTAATGCATGGGAAGTGTTCATGAAAGAAGAGGTTGAGGCGGCAAGGGGAAATCCGATAGATGAGGAAGCTTTGATCGCTTAGTACTTGCATGACGATGATTAAGGGGTATTGGTTGAGGGAAAGTGGAATCTAAAAGCGTTAAGAAACGTCGCACGATACGAGTCCAAAGGGAAGTTGGTCCCTGCGGCTAGCATAAGTATGGTGAAAGTGTCTCTTCCTTCTTCAAATGTTGAGGTCGGCTCATCCTTTATTCCTACTCCCCCAAATCAATCTCCCAGCTTAGTGGAGGAATATATCCCGGATTACCCTCTTCCCCCCTTGCCAAAGAAAAGTTCAGTTGCTTCGGCTTTAGAAATAAAGTTTTCAGACCGGTCGACAGAGTCGATGACCAAAGGTAACTCCTTCCTTATTAAGTTTATCGTCCATCTGTTCCTTTGTTCGTAACTTTTGTTCTTCCTGTTGTTGGTTCACTATTAGCTAAAGGAGTCGCAAAGACTAAGGTACCAGAGAGGGACCCCATCACTGCTCCTAAAAGACATGAGGAAGCAGCCGATGCTCCGAAAAAAACAGAGGTAAGCCGTCTCAAGTCGGACTATGATGACATAGAGTTTATGGGTAAGGTCAAGAAGCCCGACCTCCTATCTAATGCGAAAATAAAGGTTAGGAATGAGAAAAAAGGTTTCTTCTCTTAAAGTTGAGCTATCCGACGATCCTCTCAACATTCACCTCCTCTAGAGCATTCCACCAACTTTACTATCATCTATTAATGTGGCTCCTTTCCCATCTCTAACTACCCCAAGTAAAAGAAGGCATGACAAGGCAACATCCAGCCGATCTGTTACTTTTGGTAGCACATTCAAGAAATCAAAGCAAGGTCCAACCACTGAGGAGATGCAGGAGTGGATCAGGAAGAGAGAAAAGGAAACAGAGAAGTTCGATGGAATACCTCCCCGAGCTTAGCAGTCTTTCAATGTATGTTTTCTTTAGGACCTCTGGAAGTTTCATGCGAGTGCAGCCCTTGCGTTTTTGTCATCGCCAAGTCTTATTTTTTGTGGATGATGTTGGAAGTACCTGTAAATAATGTTTATTTTATAAGTAAAGTTGAATGTTTAACAATGCTTCATTGTCTTCAAATATTTGTACTATTAATGTGTCTAAGTATCTGTGAAAGTCTTAGAGGAGCGATACTAATGTCCCTGATTCACTTTGGGCTCCAGGGGTCATTTAAGTGAAGCTCGTAGTAGGGTCACTTGCAGATACCCATGCCCCCATTGTTGTGGGGGATCAGTTCCATTTTCAAGTTTTCCCATCAACCCCAAGATCAGATAGACCAGTTCGAGGGTCAATCGATCATGGTTAGGAATACGTGAGTCTTTTATACTCTTCCTTTAGTCATTATGGATTAGAGTTACAAGGATCGAGCGGTCTTTAGTCAGGGTGCACCTTTCACACTCGTCCGTAATTTTATACTCCTTCTTAAGTCAAAAGAATCAGAGTTTTTCTAAACAGATTGTCACGCTGTTTACACCGGCGTCATCCTCAATTTTAGTCAACAAAGTGGGACTCGAAGGTTCGAGCGTCAATATCAAGCTTAGAATTAGTCTTCCCAGATTTCCTATCGGCTCCAGAACGAGGTCGACTCGTTAAGACATGGATCGATAAGTTGGGATGTCGGTATTTGACTTAATGTTGGTCGAATCACAACATTCAGTCATTATAATAATAAGTCAGAGCAGGAAAGGAGCTTTTATTCATAAACTATTACGGGTAATAAAGTACACCTCATTATAATGCTTAAATAGATAAAATAGTAAAGTAACTAAAAAGTTCTAAGAAAGATAAGGTCGTAAATGCTTCGCATTCCATGCTCTATGAAAAAGTTCTCCATCAACAGTGGCTGGCCAGAAGGTTCCATTTTCAAGCTTCTGTTGGATGACGTAAGGCCCTTTCCACTTGGGGCCCATATGTACGGGAGTCAGTAAGACCCTTTTCAGGACAAGATTACCTACGTCAAAGGTCTTGTGTCAGACCTTCTTGTTGTAATATTGAGCGACCCTCAGCCGATGAGCTTCAGCACGAAGGTTTGCTTCTTCTCTTTTTTCTTCAATCATGTCTAATGATTGCAAGAGAAAGGATTTTTTGATAATGAATCTTAATACGTAGTCCTATGAGAAGGAACTTCTATCTCTATGGGAATGACAACTTTCGATCCGTAAGACAAGATGAAGGGAGTGTGGCCGGTGGTAGTCTTATGGGTGATTCGATATGTCCAATGGGATAAAGGAAGCCCATCGACCCATTTACCTTTGGCTCGTTTCAATTGCTTCTTCAAGATAGATTTAATGACTTGGTTTACAACTTCAACTTGTCCATTAGATTACGAATGTGCAACCACGATATTTTTCTTCTCGATGTGATATCGTTCACAGAAGTCTCTGAATTTCGAGATGTCGAACCGAGTCCAATTATTAGTTATGATAGTCCAGGGAAAACCATATCGACATATAATATTCCTGACAATAAAATCGATGAATCGTGATCGTGGTCATCTGTTCGGCTTCCGCCCATTATGTAGAGTAATCTACCTCCACGATCACATATTTTTCCCCTCCTTTTGAAATTGGCAGGCTTCCAATAATATCTATTCCCCAAACGGCGAATGACTAAGTACTAACCACCTCGGTGAGTTCTGTCGGTGGGGGTCGTGGAATCTGTGCAAACCTCTGGTACTTATCATAGCGTCTAGAAAAATTGGTTGATTCCTTGCTGATAGTCGGACAGAAATATCCATACTGCAACACTTTCTTAGCCAGAGTTTGTCCTCATTTATGTGTACCACATTCTCCTTCATGCACTTCTCTCAGTATTCTTTTGACATTGTCGTTAGCCACACATCGAAGCATTGGGACTGAAAAACCCCTTCTGTAAAGTTGGTCTTACTACATGCTATACTTGGAGGCTTGTCACATGAGAGCTTGTCTCTCATTCCCTCTTTCGGGGAGAGTGCCATGTAGGAGGAAATTATTAATGGGAGTCATCCAAGATTATTTTTTAGTTTCGGCTTCCGTTTGAACAACCTCCATCTGATTGATGCTGGAATGCTCAAAGTCTCTATAGGAACCAACTCTGCTTCACTCAGGTTGTCAGAACTAGTGAGTTTTTCCGACTTATATGCCTTCTGATTTTCCTCTCTGGGAATGCGGGAAATGCAGTAATGACCAAAGCCTTTTAGTAATTCCTCGACCTCCTTAAGATAGGCGGCAAGTCTAAACCCTTTGGTCTGATATTTCTTACGAACCTAAAATAAAATGAGTTGAGAATCACAAAAGATATTAAGTGATGTTATTCATAAATCCCTCGCGAGTTTGAGCCTGAAAATCAGGGCTTCGTTGTGACGGCCTGGAATTTCGCTCGATCTGAATCAGTTGTTAAACCGATCTAGACCGTTCGAAACCCCTGAACGTTGAGAACAGGACAAATCAGAACACAAACAGAAGAACATTTCATTGCTATTACAACAATTCCATCAGATACAAGAATATACAGAGTATAAATGAATAAATTACATTCGATAAATATCAGAGATTAAATAAAGTACATAGCAGCGGAAAATATACAAAGCACAACTGAAGGTGATATACGGATACAGAGCTTTCCGGATATCATTCCAGCTGTAAACCAGGATCCTGTGAATATAAATCTGCAAAACCAAAACTACTAGCTGCCCGTGCGGAAAATAGGGGCACCCAGAGTTTAGGTTAAAATAATAAACTCCAGGTCAGTCAAGTGACTGGTGTGAGAACTAAAACAGTTGCTTAAAGCTTTACTTTAAAAGAGAGTAATTCAAGGGACCACGCCGTATAACACGGAACGGGTTTCCTCCCAAGAATACCAGTGCATAAAATAAACAACGCAATGCTTTTTCGAAAAATGAAGCTATTATAAGACCCAGGTCCCATCACACAATGCAACGCAAGCCGGAGGATAGGGTTTTACCTTATAACAGCCAAACATGCTTGGTACGTTTAAAACAAATCATTTGATACTATAATAAGTGTATAGTGTCAAAACATTTCAATCATAAATATAAATCATAGACGGCATAGTATCCCATGCTACTATGTCGCCATACTAGGCTCTACAAATAAAGCCGAAATATACGTATTGGAAATTGGATTTCCGTCATGAGTCGAGGCAAGGGGCAAGCTCCTCTCCGCGTTCGAGACACTCTAGCAAATGCCTCAGGATTACGCACACTGGGTAACCCCTGGATGCTTCAGGGCCGGTCCTCACTTACGTTAGAGGATTGGCAATTCCTGAACACACGTTTCCCGGTCCTTACAGACCTATAATCGAG
Source organism: Allium sativum (assembly GCA_030737875.1). Lineage (NCBI taxonomy): Eukaryota > Viridiplantae > Streptophyta > Magnoliopsida > Asparagales > Amaryllidaceae > Allium > Allium sativum. The sequence continues at coordinate 820,714,309 of CM060909.1, forward strand.
GCGCCTCATCCAACAACCACAAAGGTGAAAAGTATATATATATGTCAGGGCTGGTAAGTCACTGACACCACCAAAGCTAGAAAGAAACGTGCGCTCTCCCTGCAGTCCGTATCCCGTTTTTAACTCATACCGAGGTGTGAGGCTCGCGAATACACGCTATACACAAAGCTACCACGTAGGCTGTGCTTTGATCATCAACCACAAGACTTTGCTTTTCAACAGAAGCCTTGATCTATGCAACTCAGCATGCCACACAGGCAATTCATGCCATGCGATTGATATCTATCGATATATAACCTCTAAGCTCGTACGTCTCAGAGAAGGGCGTTAAGCAAGAGAATAAATTCTCCGCCGCCAAGCAGATATATATTTAATAGAAATCAATCAACACAGAATAAAATCCAATGTCAGACACACAATCCATTTACAAGTCCGTTCTGGGTCTGAACGAAACCGGAGGCACTTTCCTCGCATATCCATCCATATCCAAGTACGTCTGGACGACCACCAACTATTTCCATCCTCTTGGGTGTACAGCCCAATCAGGATCCTCAGTAATTACCCAAACGATGTGAAAACTTCCGGTCTTCGACCACCGTCTTCATCTTCGACTTATCGTCGAATCGGTTATTCAGAATGGGTGTAAACCCGGTCTTTCCGAATAACCCGCGTATATTGAAAACAAATGTTACACAAACACAACATACGCCTCATTCCAATTCATTAGTCACTAACCGCAAATTAGCAAGAGAACAATTTCCCAAACATTAACCCCGAAGGCCGAAACCAACATCAGATCAATGTCCAGGAAACCATTCTTCTTAGCCAACCTACAGCTAGTTTCTAAATTCCACATTCTTAGGGAAAGGTTCCCATTTAATTTATCCAAGATAAATTCTTTAAAATTTATCCTGTAATCTTCCTTTGGTTGTCTTTTAAAACCAAATTATGGTTTTCCAACTAGTCGAGATTAGCGAACCACAACGAAGTAATTATTTATTTTATTTCCCAATCCCGACCTATTCATCCCATGAAGCAAAACTGGTAATACTCCATATCTAACACCGTGGTGTTATCGGTAAAATTAATTACCATTTCACGTTCAAATCTAATTAAAGATTTAACTATCGCTTTGGAGCAAAACTGGTGATACTCCATTCTCGCTCATTTTCTAAATTTGGTAATTTAGATTAGAGATTCACATTTCAATCTAATTGCAGATTCGTTAGAACTCCTTTTGCTGGGTTAAAGAACTAGGTGTTATTTAAAACACAGTTCACGACAAACCCAAATCACATTCTATTTGTTATCGGGTTAAAGAACTAGTGTTATTTAAAACACCGTTCACGATAAACCCATTTCAAATTCAATCAAATATATTAGAAATTCGATTATTTAAAACCCCTTTTTAAATCTAATCCATTTAGTTAAAAATGATTGGGTTTTAAATTTAGTTCAAAACTAGTTCATTTCGAAATCGTTATATATTCAATTCATTTCGAAATCGTTTTAATCGATATAAATATCGTTCGCGTCAAAATGGCGCATCACTATTCAACACGGCTTTATATATTCTATTTCAAATATTTCTTTTTGTCAACACACGACTAATCTCAACGAATGAGTACCGTCCATGTGTGACTATTTTTGTTAAATTATTTCGTTCAACACATGACTAATCCCAACGGATGAGTATAGTCAACACATGAACCTTTATTTTATATTGATAAAGATGTGAATTTTATTATAAAAATAATTCGTTCAACACATGACTAATCCCAACGGATGAGTATAGTCAACACATGAACCTTTATTATATAATATTCTTTATTTTTCAAATTGGAATGAGGCCCAATCAATTACCATATAATGTTAATTATATGGATTTTCATACATCACATGTATATAATAGCATTGAAAAATAATCAACCATCAACCAAAGTGCACTACACTGTATAAGCATCAAATATAGATATCCAACGCTTATAACAGCCTGTCAATCAATCGATCGACATATTTAATCAGTTAGGATGAGTGAACTTTAAATTTCATCCCAACACCCGTGTAGGGTTTCAAACAATCAAACACAGATTTTATTCGTGCAGCTGGGCGACGTGTAAAATTTATCGTCCCAATCAATGTCAGTCAAATCAGTGTACATAAACAAACCGTCCGGTTTGTAAATGAATATTTTATTTTATTCACTTCACGTTAAAAGTTATATTTTTAACGATAAAACATTTTATTTTAACATATGAATATCTATTCAGTTCATTCTTTAAATAAAATGATATTTTTATTTTTCTAAGATATTTTAGAAAATTTCGGCGGCATAACGGCACGATACTAGAAACGGGACAAGGCCCAGCCTTATCCCCGGTCTAGTGAAGGCCCACGCCATTCACACATCAATCAAATTCACTTTCGTTATGCAAACCACAAAATTTGGAGTAAGGGTCTAACCTAGCCTTACTCCTTCGCCTTATAACGGCGCACGTCTAATCCTAATCAATTTATCGATTCGATTTTTTTTCACACCACAAACCACATTCAAACCAATATCGCAAACAATCACCAAACAGTCAAACAAACAAGTCCATGGTCTGTGGACGATTGTGTCGGGTGCTACTAAGCACCGTCTGCATCCTAGTATATATATATAACTAGAAATAAAATTGAAGAGTGAGAATTCTCACATATTGATTCGAAAAATTATGAAATTTGGAATCTAGCAATAACTTAACATCACGGACCCAACAAAACTGGTTTCGTCGAAATCTGAGGTCGTTTGCAAAATGTCCATTTTTAAGGGCCTTATATATATAAAAATATATATAAATTCCACAGCGACTATTTCTAATTTTAAACTGGACATATCTTATCATTTCTAAGATGAAATCTCAGTTTGTTAACTTCGTTACAAAGATATAGTTATACAGATTCAAATATTTCTTGTTTCGTTCAATTCTGACTTATATTGAATTCTGTATATTCATTTGAAATTAGAAATCGAATTTTCGAACTACCGCGCCATTTTCTATTCTATTTATATTTATATATAAATATTTATATTCTAACGACGACGCGTATAATATATACGTTCGAATTATATTCAAAATAAATTTCTCGTCGATATTATTTAAAATGATTCATTTTAAATAATCAAAATTCGCTAAAATTGCCAAAATAAAAATTTTAAACTGGCCCAGATTTTCGGGTTGTTACATTCGTACTCGGAGTCATTGTTTGTTGCCAAGAAATTTAATCTTAGGGGATATTAAATCAACAGCCCTTCGAGGGATAACAACATTATGCCAACACCGGAACGTCAATCGTTAGGGGCCCCATATGTGTATAACTTACAGGTGTTTGATGTCAACTCGGTATCTGGAGGCTCGGTACTATCCTCCAAGCTGTCATCCTCTGGAGTGATAAATCCAACTATGAAATCAGCTAGTGCTTGCCCCCAAATGGATTTCCACAGGACAAAATTTAGGTCGAACTGACTCAGCTCAACGTTCCACTTGAGCAGCCTTCGACTTGCCTCATGCCATTGCGAAAATTATTGAAGAGGTTGGTCGGCGAACACTTTGATAGGATGAGCCTTGAAGTAATGTAGGAGATTTTGCGACTATAGGCGAGATTTTTAAGCCTGGGATAGTTGCGTTTAACCCCTTTCAATTTCTTACTCATGTAATAAACTAGTCGTTGTATCTGATCCTATTCACAGATTAGGACCGAGCTAATTGTATGTGCGGATACTGCAAAATACACAAATAGATCTTCATGGTCGATAGGTTTGGACATGATAGGAGGTTTCTCCAAATAGTAGAGTAAGTTCTGAAAGGCCTCGACACAGTCAGGTGTCCAAGCGAAGTTTCATTTCCTGCTCCTGATCAATTCAAAGAAAGGCAAGCATTTATCGGTTACTTTAGATATAAATTGACCCATGGCGGCCACGTTTCCTTCCAAACTCTGCACATCTTGATTCTTCTGGGGTCTTGGATTCCCTTGATGGTTAGAATCTGATTGGGATTTATCTCGATTCCACAGGAACTAACTATAAAGCCCAAAAACTTCCCCGATGCTACTCCAGAAAAACACTTCAAGTGGTTGAGCTTCATCCCATACCTTCAGAAGATGTTGAACATCTCTGATAAGTCTCTAACGTGATCAGATGATTGCCTCTACTTCACCAACATATCATCTACGTACACCTCCATCATTCTTTCTATCTGATCATGAAACATCCGGTTGACCAAACGCTGATAAGTGGCCCCAGCATTCTTCAAGCCAAAAGGCATGACTACATAACAGTATAGTCAAAGATATATTATGAAGCTGGCATGTTCTTGGTCTGGTACGTGCATTGCAATTTGATTGTACCTCGAATAAGCATCCATAAATGACAAGAGTTCATGCCCTACGGTTGAATCGACTAGTTGATCGATCCTAAGAGGTGGGAAACTATCTTTAGGACATGCTTTATTTAAGTTCGAAAATTCGATACAAGTCCGCCACTTCCCATCAGCCTTCTTCACAGGTATTGGGTTGGCTATCCACTTAGGGTAAGTCACATCCTGGATAAACCCATTATCTTGGAGCTTTCCAATTTCTTCCTTTAAGGCAGGGTAAATCTCTGGGCTGAGCATCTGCCTCTTTTGGTTCACTTGGGTATACTTCGAGTCATTACTAAGAGAGTGAGTCATGATGGAGGGTGAAATCCCATAGATGTCAGCATGGGTCCATGCAAACACGTCGAGGTTTCTAAGGAGGAATTCGGTCAACACCCTCATCTAGAGGGTGTTGAGATGAGATCCGATCTTCAAGGCCTCAGTCGGGTCATCGTCAACGATCGATATCTCTGTAGTAGTTTCACTCATGGTTGCCTTCCTACATCCAGGTTCTTCGTCCTCTCTTGGGTCGATGTCCTCAAGTTGGCAAATGGACGGTCCTGGCCTGGATGTTTTCCGTAATTGCTATGCTTCCTTCCCCTCCACAGGAGGAGGGGTATCATCTGATTCTTTGCCACTTTTGCTTTGCATCTCTTTCCATTATTCTAAATAGCAAGCTTTTCTTGTTACTTGATCTCCTCGCATAGTCCCGATCCCTCCGTCGGTCGGGAATTTCAAAAGCAGGCACCAAGGGGCAATACAAGCTCTGAACTCGGCTAGGGCTGATCTCCCTAAGAATGCATTGTATTGGAAGTTTATATTCATTACAACGAATGGTAGGATTCGTACTCTCCTACGGTCTCCATCTCCCAGTTCTACCGGTAGGTCAATTACACCGACCGGTTTGGTGGACGATCCATTGAAACCATGTATTTGACCTGTGCATGGTTTCAAGTCCTTCAATTCTAACTTCATCTGGTCATAAGCATGTCTGAACAATATGTTTACCAAGCTCCTATTATCGACCAAGACCTTCCGTATTGTGGTCAGGCCAATAATGGTCGTTATAACCAATGGGTCGATGGTCGAGGATTCTACACCGATCGACTCCCGATCGCGGAAAATGATGCCATTAGTCATCGTCCATCTCTGCTTTATGGGACTTGCAGCTTCAAGGGTGCTTGTCTCCTCCATGTCGAAATGCTTTGTGAAGCTTACATAACGTTCCATAGTCCAAACGCTATGCCTTGTTGGGTGAGGTCCTCCAACAATGGCATTGATTTCTATCCCCTATCCCTTTTCTTGGGCTATGGCTCTAGGAGCCGTCTGACTTTACTTAGGTGCCAAAGTCCCTTGCCCCTTGTATCTCGGGGCTACTTTGTACTCATCGAGCTTTCCTTCTCGAATCATCTTCTCAACAATATCCCGAAGGTGGCGACATTCATTAGTCGTGTGCCCATAAATCTCGTGGAAGAGGCAAAACTTCTCAGTCGCCCGTTCCTTCTCGGTAGGTTCATGCAAGGACGGCTTCTTGTACCGAACTGTACTGCATGTGTCAAGATAAATGTTCTCCAACATGTCATTCAATGCCATATAACTTTTCAAAACTTAGAATCGGGATTGTTTTATGGGATTCCCTCTTTGTCCAGGGTTTCCATTGGCTCCCTTCGATTCGCTACCGTTTCGCTTGCCGCGATTTCCAACATTCACTTCCACCTTCCCGGAATTATCTCTGGACTTCTTGACTGCTACGTTGCTCTGAGTCAGCTTGGTGGATACATATTTTGGCCCATCTTCTTCATCCAATTGTGCATCTTCCTGTCACAATCGAATATTGACCTTTTCATAGAACATCGCAGTCGAATATTGGCCTTTTCATAGAACATCTTCTCCGTCCTTTTGCCAATGTCATTCACAATGGCCTTCAAAACTGTCTCTAATTAGGATTACTTACTCTGGTAGCAGCCTGGTTGAACTGATTAAGGTAGTACCTTAGGGATTCACCCCTTCCCTGCTTTACTGCGGAAAGGGCCATGACATGCTTCGACTTAGAGCTGATGAGACAGAACTGGTTCAGGAATTTCCCGCTTAAGTCTTTAAAGCTTGGGACTGACTTTGGAGAAGATGAGTGAACCACATAAGTGCTACTCCACGCGGATAGATCGGGAAAGCCTTGAATTTGATGGTGTCTGGAGCTACAACCACCTCCATATGCCACAAATATCTCATCAAATGCTGTTGCGGTTTGGTTGTTCCATCATAATGGCTCACTTGGGGCATATTGAACCTTCTGGGGAATTCGGCCTATAGGATGTCATCTGTAAATGGCTTATGGCTTTCGTCGATCCCCTAATCTTCATTTTTATACCAGTTGATGTCATTCATGATCTGCTGTACCATGGAAGTCAAATCTGAAGGGATAAGTGTACATCGACCGGCCTCTTTGACTGACCCCTCCGTGCTCCTACTCTAGGCAATGTCGCCTAACTCGCCATCCCGACAGTCCTTCCTCTACCCCGGGCATCTCAGTCATTCACAAGACGTCCAGTAGGAAGGAAAAGAGCTTGGGTTGTCTGTGTGTTGTTTTGGTGAGCCGAGGGAGAGGCACTTCGATCCTGTCGACCTGTAGTTTCGATTACTTCCGCGCCGGTCATATCGACCTGGGTTTGACCCACAGCTCCTGGTTGGTCTGAATGCTCTTCCAAGTTCAACTATCACACATTTTCTGGAATTTCCAACGGGCATCACAGTTGACGTCGGCCTCTACTTCCCTCGGATGATGATGATCTCTCCGAGTTCTTGTCCTGTCGCCGAGGGGAAGATTGATGATTCCTGAATTCTTCCAATTGCCTAGACATACAATTCATATCTTGTCTCACTGCAGCATTCTCCTGGCCACGAGCATTTAAAGCCTTTGTGGTTTTCCGGAGTTGATTTATTACAGTCATGAACTCATCACGGGTAGAAAACCTGAGGGGGAGGTTTGATCTGCTATAGAGGGTTGCACCGAAAATGGCAGAATGGGCAGGTCTGAATTGGGGTCCGGAATGGTCGACCCTCCAACCGCATCTGCTGACGTAGCAGCCAAAGGCTGCTTTCCAGTGGCACACGTTGAGGATTTAGCAACCATGATTCAACAGAGTTTGAGAAAACAAACATAGGAATTCCTCTCGGACTTGGCGATCCGAAAGTAGAGCAAAGTCTTTCAAACGCTGAGAATATCAATTTCTCAGTGGAAGCACCAAACTATTGACACCAAAAATTAGTACAACACCCAAGAGACAAATTTGTAGAGAGTAAATGAATAAAAATAAATAAAAAATGTAGAGGAAAATAATCACACACAAGTTTATAGTGGTTCGGCGTCAACGAGCCAACGTCCACTTTATAATTCTTCTTCTTATATCAAATGATCTATTACATTCGAATAGTTACAATTGTGGTATAACCAGAAAATTGGAAAAAGATCCTTCTTCTGAGTCCAGAATGTTTATTTATAGGTGCTACGACATTTAAATTGGCTGAGATACATGTCTTTTGATACAAGACTTTAGGAAATCCCAAAGAGGAGTTCTTTTCGTGGATGGTGGCATGATTTAAATCAACAGTAATAGATGGCATATGATCCAATCATAAAGGATTATCAATAGCGTTCAAGTAGGAGCGAGACCAAATCTTCAGGAGGATATTTTGCATGGCACTGGAATGAATATGACCTGTTCGGTCCGAAGATTATGGTTTCAGCTGTCTTATATATCATATTCTTGTGTTTGGCTTAAGTCTTAGATGTCGATCGACTCATTCCTGGATCGGTTGGATCTTTGGGTGGGATAACACAGACTTTCTCGTTATTTGGGTCAGATTCCATAATACCAATGAATCTTAATAGCCTTGCCAAAAGGCTGGCCAATAAGAGATTCCATGATCTAGCTGGTTATTATAGTTTTTCATCAAGGATTTCTTCAAGATAGCGATTAGCTTGATGAAGGAGAGTCGGTCTTCTGTTTGAGATGTTAAGTACAAGCATATTTTTGTAGTTCTAGAATAGGGATTGACAAGTGCACTAGTATTGGTTATTTCAAGTGGGAATAAAGAGACTGTGTACATCGATGCTTATGGTACATGTCTATATACAATGTTGATGTAAAGAGAGAGAGAGAGAGAGGGTTCTCGTTTATTCTCATCGACAGCTGAAGTTGCACGAAAGAAATAACCTAGTTATGATTTGGAGCAACGATTATCTTTGCTTTAATGATATGGAGACACTACTTGTTGGGAGAAAGGTTTGAGATGTTCACAGGCCATAAGTCTCCAAAGTACTTTTCTCTCAAAACGATCTAAACCTTCAACAACAAAGGTGATTAGAGTTTTTGGCCTCATATGATTTTAGTATTTTCTATACTTTAGGAAAGGGAAATACAGTGGTGCATAATTTAAGTAGGATTCATGTTGGACTTGGAGCTATGCTTCTAAAGGGAATCAACTAGAATATTTGTTTGAGTTCGATTTTAGGCCTTTTAATGAGCTAGGGCCTAAAGTGTTGGCAATATCATTCATCATCCATACTCTCATCGAAAGATTTGGAACTAGACATAAGTGGGATGCTACGATAGTAGGGATTTTTGGTAAGTTCTAAGTGGAGTAGATTCTAAGCATTTGAAGCAATATAGGGTCAACCTAGATGGTTGGCTTCACAAGAATGGGATACTATGTGCTTCATATATTGATGAGATTTGAGAGGAAGTTTTGAGTGAATGTCGTCATTCTAGATTGACTATCCATTTAGTAGTAATAACTAATATGATGTATCATACATAAAAAGGACTTACTACTACATGGGCATAAAGAGTGATGTTGGAAAGTATATCTCAAAGAGTATGGACTGCCAGTTGGTAAAAGTTAAGTAAAAAAAAACTAAGTGGATTGCTTTAGCTGTTAAAGATCCCAGAATGGAAATAGGATCAAGTATCTATGGATTTTATTGATAGATTATCATGAAGCAGGACAAATTACGATAGTATTTTGGTGGTAGGGATAGACTGACCAAGATTTCAAAGTTCATACTTATCATATCCGCCAGAACGACATCTAAGTTGCCAAAACTGTATATTTATTGGAATTTTCTATTCCATGGTGTACCCAAAGGTATTGTAAGTGATAGAGTTCCATTGTTCACTAGCGGATTTTGGAAGGTTTTACAAGAGATGTTGGGAAACGAGTTACCTTTTAGTAAAACTAATCATCCTCAAATGGATGGGCAAACAAAGATGGTAAATCGAGTTTTTGGAAGATCTCCTTAAAGCTTGTATCTTAAATTTGGAGGATTGTGGGATGATCATCTCCATTTAGTGGAGTTTGCTTATAACAACATTTTCCAAATAAGTATTGGTATAGCGCCTTATGAAGCATTGTATTGAAGACCCTGTAATGCACCTTTGTGTTGGTGGGAGGTAGAAGATAAGACAATAGTTAAACCTGAGATGATTCAAGAGAATTTTATATGATGGACATCTTTCAAGAGCGAATGAAAGCTGCTTAGGGTCGTCAAAAAAGGTATGTGTATAGAAGAAAGTGAGATTTGGAATTCTCTATTAGAAACATGGTATTTGTGAAGGATTCTCCTCTTAAGAATGCAGTATGATTTGGAAAGAAGGGAAAATTATCTCTAAGATTTGTAGGACTATTCCTGATCGTCAACAAGATTGGGAGATCGTCTTATAGAGTGGATTTACCATTGAAGATGATATTGTGCATAATTTTTTCATGTTTTTTGCCTACAAAAGTTTGTGCAGGACTCCGATTTGCAATGTCATTGGATCAACTTGAAGACTTAGAGGTGGAACCAGAAGTTTTGAGACCTCGCAAGCCGCTTTGGGTCTCGGGAAATGATGAAAAGAAACCTAAGAGGAAAAACATTAAGCTAGTTAAGGTGCAATAGAGTGAGGATTTAGGGATTGTACGTAGAAAATGGAGGAGAGTATGAAGGAAGCGTTCCCATAACTCTTCGAACATTATGTCCTATTTTCACTTCTGTTTGCATCATTATATCTTATACTACTAGGATTCTACATGCTTGATTAAGGAATTGGTTGCGTGTACTATTCGATTCTAGATTGGACGATCGTGGATGATAGGTACGCAGAATACTATGTTTGCTTATGGTTGTTTTGGGGATTTCAGAGGCAAAATTCATAAAGGGGAGAGAATGTGAAGTCCTATATTTTACGTATTGAAGGAATGTTAAATAACACTATTTAATTCATATGAGGTTTTATCATTTCAATATTTGGAACATGGTTATTTAGAATATCTTACATATCTATAAAAAAAATTGAATTGTTGTATGATCATTTTACCCTCGAGTATCTTTTTCAAATGATAAATTTTGATTGGAAAAAAGTAGATGCTCTAATTAGTCCCACTAGATTGGAATGATATTTCTCTATTTCATAAAATGGTCACATAAGCAATTTAGTCAAGGGGTTTAGGTGATATGGCGTTTTAAGATTTTAAGGCTGCTGGACAGAACTAGAGACAACTATTGGGATGGGATTAGCTAGCCCATTAGGGTAATGACCTACTATAATAAATAGGGACCAAAAGAGATTAGGTTAATCTTTTTTCCTCATTTTCCATCATCCCTAGAACTACAATTTATTTTTTTTCTTTTTCTTAAACCTTAAATCACACTTAAATCCACTCTTAATCTCTTCTAATAACCTAAAATGGACTAGATCTACATATTTTCTTCACTCTTTCTATGCCCCCTCCTTGTTTTCTTGGATTGACATCTCAAAGACCTACAATGGTTTGCCGATTTGGTGAGTGATTTTGATTTCAAACTAATCTATATTGCATTATATGTTTAAAGTAGGGGATTTCAACACCTATATTTCTTAGTTACCTTCAAATATGATTATACATGTTAATTTCAGATTGGAAGACCCTAGCTTAACCTAACTAGATATGTAATGGATTTAAATGATAAGTTTGAATAGGCTAGTAAGTAGATCTGACCTGGATTTATGCATAAATATGATTTAGTCATGTTTTCTGTACATATGGTTATGTGCCTATGGTTGATGCTTTTGTTGTCTAGCTTGTCAAAATGCTTGTTTTTGATGTGATGCTTGATTTGCATGCTAGAATTATCATAATTAGGACTTGGAATGAAGATAGGATAATATCAGGATCAGAGTTCATCAGAATCACAGAAAACTTAGAGGAAAAGATCCGAAAGGCATCGTGATCGCACCTAGAAAAACTAGGCTTGAAAATGGTTAAGCACATGGATCGATATTGATCCTAGCCTATGATCGACATCGATCCATTATGCTTCAGAATGGTAGAATGCAATCTAAGGAGGTGGCTAGGGAGGCTTCAAGAAGTCTTGGACTAAATTTTTTGATGTTTAGATGAAGAACATGGGCAAGATTGGATTGATCAGCATGTATGACATTGCATGATATTGGACACATGATATTGGACCCAAAGGAAACTAGGAAGATGCTCAATAGGAGTCTCGAGTACTTAGACAAAAATTATCTTAGTACATGAATTGGCACATATGCATAGAGGATGGACCAAAACTGATCCATTTCGGTGAAGACCTAGATTATGCGATCCAATAGAACGGAAGGTGCAGTCTTCAGGGTCATGTTGGAGGTTAATGCTCATTGATTTCTTCTACGGATTAGAAGTTATAGAACAACAAAGACTGGTTCTTCGTTTGGACATGCAAGGGAAGGATCAAAGTAAAGTGATGTGTAGTTTGTAAGATGACGAGGCTGCTCGATGGTGAAGACAATGCATTGGATATATGGGTCCCGCAAACATGATTGTAATGAAGTTATAAGAGGATGTATTGGACACATAGGTACTACAAGCACAATTATAACAAGGTTCTGACTCTTTGATCGAAAATTTGGGAATTGGGTTAAATCAAAGGAGTGATGGATAAGCAGATCAGGATGAGGACGACTCTGTGGTATAATGCATTCAGCGAAGCAGTGACGCTTGAGCCATGTAAGAGACATATGAAGGATGAGAGTGCCAAGGATTCATTAATAACTCTAAGAGTTTTAGTGTTTATTCGAAATAAGGATATGCTGGAACTTGGGTCTTATAGAAAAACAAGCTAGACATATGGGTTCCGCAAGCATGACAATAATGGTTCTATACCCTCGATGACTTCGCAGGCGTGCCTAAGTTTTTGACACTGGGGACATAAAGGAAACCGTACTAGACTCTTAGGTCTCGAAAACTAGAAATGAGATTTCCATTAGTCTCTGGATAAGTGAGGTTGTCATACGTGAATCAATGTACTCACGGCTTTAGAGGGTGATAGTTAGGATTTGGTTGATGATTTCTTGTGATTGTTATCGTTTCTCTTATCTATCTTCCTTAGGTAGACTATAACATATAGGGTATTGAAGAGGGGATGGGGAATAGAGCTAGCATGGACCATTTAGATTCTTCTATCCAATGATTATACCCATCTTTTGTTGTTATCATAATAGCATATTTTACTTGATTATTATATGCTGAATCTTTGGTTGTAGGGATGGGTCAGGTATGAATTAGGATCTGTCTATTCCTACATTTTTACATTATAGATATTGAGAAATCTTATCATTTACAAAAAAATGTTGTCGGACCTAAAGTTTTAAGTTTCCTCTTATTTATCTTAGATACTCATCAATGATGCTGATGAATATACTAGAAAGCAGGTCAGGTTACAAGGATGCTGAGCGAAAAACGAGTTTGAAGGAGCTTTGTTGTATACTTGTATATGTTTAATTTTCTCTCATATGAGAGTACTGTGACTATTGCAATGAGGATGGGATATACTCAGATATTTTCAATTCCGTGTACATAACTCACTTAAATGATGATGTTTCTAGTTCTTTATTCACTCTATCAAGACTCACTACATTACTATCTTTATCTCTTTTATTATACTTCACCCATGTGTTGTGAAATATATGAAAGATCTTGCTTTGATTTTCATACTTAATGGGAGGCCCATATCAGCTTAGCACATTTTCAATGCACTATTCCTTCATTTTGGTGGAAGTGGTATAGGGCGGTCATCTCAACTTTTGTAGTCACTGTCGTGCTTTGTTATTCTAAAATGATTTATCACTCATTTTGAGAATTGGCTCCAACACCGAAAAATAAAACCAAAGCACGTCATGTTGGTCACGTTCAACATGGTATATTCATATTTATCTATTTGTTATATTTTTAGCATGCATGTAGTAATACGAGTATATTTGGATTCCCGACAGCGAGGCATGTGAACCTAAGTATATTTTGTTTAGAGATATACTTCTGTTGAAAGGGGAGCACCCTCCTAATTATGTTAGATAAATTCATTCCTCTAATTTCATTTTAAAACCTAGAATCATCCTTCCTTCTTGTGTTTCAACAATCCACGATGATTTGTTTTCTCATTTAGATTTTTTCCCTTTATCGCAAATGGTTAAACCTTGAAAATGAGCAAGGGCCAAGTTATGTAGGATTAATCCTATCAGGGTATCGTCACATCCGCTTTAGGTGGAATTCAACATATGCCTCGGAGGTATGAAATACTCGGACACCCAGTAAAGTTGGCCGAGTCCGGCTGGAAGTTCCCAAAGGAGTGACAAGAAGGGTCGGTATATTCTAGTCATTTTGGGAAAATCTTTTTATATTATTTGATTTAATTGAATCTATTTTCTTAGTTACATCAAGAAGTGCTTTATGATTTTCTCTATATTTAATTAGTTAATCCATTCCTTTACGTCAGGATTTTTATGTTATTGATGTTATTTCCTTCCTATTTATATAATTATTATTCTTTGTGCCTAGTTTCATATATATATATATATATATATATATTGGTTCTTATAAGATGAAAAATTGTTCCACATTAGTGGCATGATCCCATAATATTACTATATATTCACTTACTACTTAAATTTTCTCACATTAGTTCCCATACTGACTCGCGTATTATTTCATTATAATGCTCATGTTAGACCGAGTTTTTTTTTTCTAATTTATCATCAATGGAACATGAAGCTTATGGAGTAGAGCTGGATATTCAGTAGTTGTTATACTTTATTTTTGCAGTATTATATATATACATGTCAGTAATTATAAGTCACAAATTTAAATTGTTCTTCTTATGAGATTTGTTTTGACTCTGATGAACTTTACACCTTAAAGTGACGGTTCATATGTCTATTATTATATAATATCATTTCTGCTGAAAGATTCTGTTCTCTTTCTTTTATTTTTACGTTAACAATCTACTATTTCAATGACCAGCTGTTTGACTTTTTGAATACCATGGATGTATTTGTAGTCGACTTTCAATGGTGGAAAAGGCGAATCACTACAGTTTTGTATCAAAGCAGAAGGATAAGCGAGAAACTTGGCTTTGATAGGGTGTCGCTTATTAAAGATGGGGTTAGTAATGTCTTAGAATGAGTAACTCATTAAATATATGGTAAACGATGCCCTAGGATAAGATAGAGAGAGTCTCTCTCTCTCAATATATATATATATATATATATATATATATTGATGTCAAAAGTTCGTTTATTGACGCTCAACCCCCAATGTGTGTTAATCACACATGAAAATGATCACAAAAATGTAAGAAAAAGTATATGAACAAGGGAGACACAATATTTTATACTGGTTCAGCTTATAACGATGCATACATCCACTTATAATCTTTGTTTATACTGTCGATTACAGGTTACTGTGGTTTTTCAGTGGAAGAAAGTAGAGAAAAGAACGATTTAAACACAAAATCCTTGTTTTAAATCTAGAGAACACGGCCTGCTATTTCTGGTAAGCTGAGTAGTAAACTTTGAGTGGCTAATTTCAGATTCCTTGAAGTGGATCTGGGTAGAACAAAATCCCTTTCCACTTTAGGAGATAGTTGTATTTATAGACGAGCCAGTGGGCCAAATTTGTAAGCGGTGTGGCATACATTTTCTGGAGCTTTAACACGTGGAGCTCGATCCGGCTGAGTAGTTTAAGCGGCGGGACCTGATACTGCTCATGAATAGTTCTTCCTCAAAATTAGCGGGCTTGTGTGGCATCAAGTATAAGGAATTTAAAAAGAAGTGCTGGTCAAACTTATTTGCTGCTCCGGCCTCGGGAATAGGCTTCGTTTGATAGCACATAACTTGCTTGTTGATCCGATACTGTAAGAGATAACTTTAATGGATACATCTTCTCCAAGATTATAGCTTGATCCGATCTTTCAAGGAGTAGGTCGATCAATCTATTGATGACTCGACCTACTAGTTTAATCTTTTCTTTATAAGGGTGTTACCTTATTGTATTGTCTCGGGGAGATCTGAGGTCGGTTGACCTAAGATGAAAATTCTCCCTTAAGGCCTGGAACGGGCCAATATCTAGTAGTAGGCTTCGACTTCAGGTTGGGACAACTTTTTGCCAAAAAGTTGGTCAATAATATATATATATATATATATGTATGTATGTATGTATGTATATAGTCCATATGAATTTAAATACATTTGAATAGGGCAAACAGACATGACATTTGTTTTTCAAAATTAGGTAAATGAAATATTTCACCTAGGATGTATATTATCTTTTTTTGAAAATTATAAGGATATATTTTATTGACATAAAGAAATAAATTTTAAAAATTTCAGAGTTATCTATATTTTTGTTAGTTAATTGATAATAATATTCATGTATTATCAACACTGTTTGTTTTTGGTATGCTCAAATATTTTAGAAGAATTTTGATTGTTTTTCATTGATAACTAATTTATGCTCTACTAATATATGAGAATTATTGACAACTTTAAGTATATGGAATCGAACTCCTTGCGAATTAAGTTTTAAAATTTGACTATAAGATATTCGACTAAAACAATCGGCTAAAAGTCATCTATGGTAATAGGTTAGAAAATAAACTTGATTCAGAATTGTTTAATATAATCTAAATAAAATGAGAAGACATTTGAAAGATAAATATTTGAAAGAAAAAAAATCAATAAGGTAAATTATTATAATAAGAGAGATTATATAAAAGAAATTTAAAAATTGATTTATGAAGTGAGTTTTTAAAGGAGTTTTGAATTTTGAATCCTAGTATTGTTTGAAACAATTTTAAAATAAGAGTTTGAGAAAAGTAACAATAGTATTACTTAAAAATTATTCTAACTTTAGATATTCTAAAATTTTTAGTGAAATGCATTTTTTGATCGTTCGAGAGAAATACTTCGATTTGTTTTGTAATAATCTGAATTATTATCTAAATGACATTCATATGTTTGATTACGCTGACATTGTGGTATACATAGTAAATTACTCCATTTATCATCGTGCGATCGAGATAAGTTCGAATCTAAAGGAACCCAAAGATAAGCATTAATGAGTAATATGTTAAATTATTTTATAAAGTTAAAAATAAATGAAATATGATTTTTAGAAAGGACAAGTAAAATAAAACCGGATATTGAAATTTTAAGCTATCTTAAAAGGAAAATTTGATTTAAAATAAAAATCAATTTGAATGATAATGTGAGAATAAAAAAATTAAACTCTTAAGTAGATTTTTTTTATTATAACTCTATTTTCAGAAGAGTTAATCTGAATAGGGAAATTAAAATAGGGACAGTTTTGCCGAAGTCCCTACTAAGTTTTAAAATACACAAAAACTTCGTGTCTTAAAACTTTGTAAATTAGGTCCCTGTTTTTCGAAAATCACCAAAAATTATAATAACGTACTAAAAAACCTTGAAAACTAAAGTCAATACATGATCATCTTCATATTCAAGTAAGAAAAGTAAAAAAAAATGCTTCAAAAACAAAAAAATCCATGTTTCAGCGAAATCCTACAAATTTACGAAAAACTGCAGACAACAAAGTAATTATAACAAAATGTTGCATGCCTTTATGTAATTTTTGTTAATTAATTTAAACTTTCAAATTCAATATCTAATCTTATTCAAAAATTACATTATTGTAGAAAAATCATGAAAAAAATGGTTTACATTGCATACAAATGAAAATTAGATCACTTCTACAAAAATTGCAGAAATAGCCACAACGGTTCATAAAATTATAGACGTGTCTGCTATCTATTGAGGGATTGTCGTAGATATGTCTGCACTTTTTCACAATAAATACAGATATTTCTATATCTATTATTTCATATTTTTTGGCAAAGCCGACCGGTTTTTAAGGTGACTACAAACACCTTTTATTATAATTAATAATAAAGTACAGTAAAGTACAGGTGATTGTTAGTTGATAATCAGCTACAACGGTTTTTAAGGTGGTTCGTCCACCACTTATGGAGTTTACAGTGTTCCGTCCACTATGCCTAACTAGGCTTTCAACACAGGAGTAAGCAAATTCATTAGACTACAAAATGAAAGTAAGAAAAAGAGCTTGACATAGACGCTAAGACTACTAAGCGCTAACATGGAAGTTACTCCCCATTAGAATCACCTGGTGGAATACCCTGGACGGCCTCAGCAAAATGCAAGGTTAGGTCCGCAAAAAAATACAGAGAGTGCTCAGAATAATGCTAACATCTGCCCCATGTTGTATCATTTAGCAGTTGAACATTTATAATTCCATCTTCCCATCTTTAGCCAGAATGAGACCTATAATTTCAACTTGATATAATAACCTCCTATTCTCA
This sequence comes from Allium sativum, assembly GCA_030737875.1. Classification (NCBI taxonomy): domain Eukaryota; kingdom Viridiplantae; phylum Streptophyta; class Magnoliopsida; order Asparagales; family Amaryllidaceae; genus Allium; species Allium sativum. The sequence goes on from CM060909.1 coordinate 820,732,390, forward strand.
CCCTCTTCACCTACATACAAATAATACCTCTCTAGTTTTGGATTATATCTCATCTCAGAGTTGAAATGAATCAAAGCTTCTTCCATAACATTCCAAACGAAGACCTCACCATCTAGAGTATCATCACTTTGCAAATTGTCTTGACATGCTACAACTTGAAGCAGAGGATCAAGCGGAGCAATAGGCAGTGCATGAGGCTTCGGTACACATTGAAGGTTCGGCTTACAAAGTGGGGCCTTAGTAGTAGTCATAGAGTTAGCCATGCATGCTTTAGTAGTGTGACCGAAGGACTGACATTTGGTGCAAATATCTGGGCTCCAACTATATTGTACATCCACATCTACATCATATCCTTCCACTAGCGTCACATGCAGCTTTTTGGGCAGAGGCCTCATGGGTAAGATTTCTATCAGCGCTCTAGCATAGTTAAGACTCTTTCTTGTCACTGTATTCGAGTCACATCTAAGTTTGCCTACCAGACTAGCCAACCAACCCAAACCAATCAGAGGCTGATGTACCGACGATATATTGGTGAAAGTTGCCCAAACTGGAATGGATAAAATTTGTTCTCTAGCTTTACCAACAATGACACTACATGTGTAATTATGATGGGATGACCTTCAATAATTAGTGGATCTCTTTCTAGTATACTTAATTTTTCATTTGTATTACTGAATTTTAGATAAAATAATGAGTCAAAAAACTGTATATGTAATCTACCTCTCAATCAACAATATTTGCTGCATTGCTCACATATCACTTCATATGATAGAGATGATACAAGGAAGAAACCGACAAGGTCATTAGACTAGAACTTCGCACAAACACGATGCACTTCAGTCAGCATTACACAATGGCCATTTACAATCACGGTTTCAAAGTTCTATTTTGGAAAGTATTCTCTCGCAGCTTTGGGAAAACTAGAGAATAGTGAATTACAGCGTGATAGTTTAGGTGGGGTAACAGGGAGCAGCACCTCATTTGGTGATGTGCATGCAATAGGTGGGTTCGAATTGGCATTATGACGAACAGAAGGTGTGTTCTGTTCTAATTCAGCAGCGTTGACATTATCATTATCCACAACATCTGTTACATTAATAACACCATCCTCACCAACCACGTCAGGTGGTAAATTAGCCTCATGCACTCCAATTTCAGGCTCAGTTAAAGATGGAACCTTCCATCGCAAATCAACAGGAACACCAAGTAAGGTGGATAGTGGCAACGTCATAGTCTTACCAGAGATATTAGAGAGCAGAAGCGCATCGATAGAAGGTAGCACAACATCAGAAATTATAGCCTTAAAATCCACGATGGGGTTAGCTGAAGTCGCACTAGATCTGGAAATGGCAATCAATGGACCTTGTTTGAAAGTACGACCAGACCGCGTGCGAGATCTAAGGCTGCTAGGCTTGGAAGGCGGGGAGGTGGAGCGGCACGACATGGTGGAGGAGGTGGGGCATTGGTGAAGAAGAAGACCAGTCACACAGTTGAGGTTAATCGCAAGTGGATGCAGCCATTATATGTCTTATTGTATAATGAATTGATGTATTTTTTTCATTTTTTAATTACCTACGATTCACTATGTCAATAATTGCATATATGTCTACACTTATTCACAATAAGTGTAGATATTTCTACACCTATTTCTTCATTTTTTATTACCTGCAATACGCTATGTGAATAATTGTAGATATATATGCACTTATTCATAATAGTGCAGACATTTCTGGACTTCTTTTTAACCAGTTGTAACACCCCCAAAATTTAATAAACAATAATTATATAAAGAAGCTTAATAAATTGAATATTATTTAATAAAACATTCAAAATTGGATAAAATGGACATAACCATTTTGTTCGTTACGAAATTCTGAGCCAGATAGACTTTTGGTTTGCTTAAATTGGACTAAGTATGACAAGTTATGACTAAAAAAGTTTGAATTAAAATAATTAATTCAGAAAAGATGTAACGGTAATAGGGAGACCCAAACCCTACATGGGTCGACTCCTATGTCGACCCATAGGTCGACACTAGTGTCGACCCATATAGGAGGTGGGTCGACCCACCCGAGGCCAGGCAGCAATCCTGCACCTGGTCGGGTTAGCTCATGTGGAGAAGGTTCTTTTGATGAATCAGCATAATGTGCCTTCTATGGTATAGATTGAAGCCTAAAATCCTATGGTCTACATTATTATAGCACACCTATAAATAGACTAGCTACCCTCACTATTTTCCTACACCAATTATTTCATCATCTTCTTCCTCCACTATGTTGTGTTCTGAAATAAAATTAGGAAAAGGGTTAGGGTGCTGTCAAAATATAGGCTGAGAGGACAATTCTTCTTCTACTTCAATTTCATAGGCTTTTCTAGATCTATTATAAATCTTTGTGAATTTTACATTATTTTTCGATTTGCAATTTAAAAACGATCTTGATAGTAAATATATTAGATTTGAAAGTATTAGTGTTTATTAGCTTATTCCTGTATGTTATTATTCTTTTAATTATTGTCAATTGCCTATTCCTTTTTCAGGTATTATTTGTTTACATGTGCATTGTTCTTCCTTATCCTCTTTCTGTCACCTTCTTATTTACAGTCTTATTGTGCCTATCTATTCATTTTGTTCATTTATGAGTTTGGATCTTTTCCTTTTTCTTTTATTTTGCGTTGAGCCTAGGCCAATGAGAGCCTAGGACTTTTCCATTTGAATTGCGTAAAACTGGAATAATCTGAATAACAATAGAAAGTAGGTTTGGGCATGTTGGAATTTGTGAACCTTGCACTGTAAAATTGGGGTAATTAAAAAGGAAGGATTTGCAAACAAATGAATTGGAATAGGTTGGACTTAATTATATATTAAGTGGACATGTCATGAGGATTGGGCTAAGTGTACTTAATTATACATTAATTAGAACATGTTATTGTAACTTGTAAACATTTAATTGGACAATGAATGACATGGTAATAAGGAAAAGGGTTGCAGATTACTTTCGTTAATTACATTCTAGGAAATAACATGTTATAGGCTTATTAATGAACTTAAACAGGTTAAGTAAAAAAACTGGATTAATAAGCAAAGAAAGGGGTTGTATATTACTTTCGTTAATTACAATCCATAGTTAAAAGGTTGTAGATTACTTTCGTAAAAATACAATCTAGGAAATAACATGTTATAGGATTATTAATGAACTTAAATAGGTTAAGTTAAAACACTGGATTAATAAGAGAAGAAAGGGGTTGTAGATTACTTTTTTTGATTGCAATCCAAGGGTAAAAGGTTGTAGATTACTTCCATTAATTACAATATGATGGTAAAAGGTTGTAGATTACTTTCATTTATTACAATCTAGGGAATAACATGTTATTGGCTTATTAATGAACTTAAACAGGTTAAGTTAAAACACTTGATTAATAAGCAAGGAAAGGGGTTGTAGATTACTTTCGTTTACTAATATCTAGGGAATAACATTTTATGGGCTTATTAATGAATTTAAACATGTTAAGTTAAAACATTGAATTGATAAGCAAGGAAAGGGGTTGTAGATTACTTTCGTTAATTACAATCTAGGGAAATACATGTTATGTGCTTACTAATGAACTTAAATGAGTTAAGTCAAAACACTGGATTAATGAGCAGGAGAGGTTCCTTACTTTAAGATATAGGGGGCTCATGGAAAACCTAGTTAGCTTAGGGACCAAGTCTCAGGAAGCTTGTGTCATATGCATTTTGTGTAGGATCTCTATCAGTCAGTATCCCTTGGTTATCAACGGGGTCTCGCACTAGGTAGAGGTTAAGGCACACTTGTATTGAAATGTATAGTAAGATGTCCAAATGAGAGATGGCTATGGGCGCGTTACGGCGGAGTCATCAGTGTGCGTGGGTCTGGAAGTGGAAGGTAAAACTTTGTAAGGCCTGTGATTAAGGCTGTGTTTTTCTTAGTTGATGGGTTCGGGAGTTATAACCCTGAACGACATAGCTGTCACAGATTATTCATATCCTGTTTAAGAAGCCGATCAATATGAAGAAATTAGGGAAAGCAAGATGAAACGACCTGCCTTTTTGCCCACTTCAAGTCAACTGTTCAAAACTACAAATTGTTATTACTTGTGAAGTTGAAATATAAATCATCACAGAATTACAGACACAAAACACTAAATATCTCATAGCGAAAGTAAAATTTATACAATATTATAAAATCACAACACCAGAAATGCCAATTAGGCAATGCTTTGGGCTGTATCTAAAGTGATTAGGCAGTGCTTTGGGTCGTATCAATTTGTTGCATATTTATCAATTAGATATGGGCTTAAGCCGTATCTAATAATGAATTAGATATGACCATGAGTTGTATCTAATTTTCACTTGGCTACAACCATGAGCGGTATCTAATTCATCAATGAGATACGGTCTTAAGCCGTATCTTATTCATCATTAGATACGACCTTAAGTTGTAGCTAATTTTTTTTTAAAATACAATTAGCTTTATAACACATGGGAACTACTATGGTACCATAGTAATGAAAGAATGAAGCACACTCGAGTGCAATAAACTAGCTTAAAGAAAACAATTCTCACTTTGCTACAAATATCACTCATCACCCAAGGACTATTTTCTAGAGCACCTATATGGAATACGAGCCTAGTGGCAATACTCCAGAAAGATCAGAGTCAGACATTCCAAGCTAATTATTACACCAAAATAATTATTTTGAAGACTGTTCTAATTTGTTTAGAATTAAAAATGGTTAATAAATTAAAACAGTGAATGCTCTAAGAGATATAAAATGCACCAGATCCATAAGGATAATAGTGGCATATGCATGTTCAAAAACTTACATTGATATTTATATTGACATGCCCACTAACAAAGAAAAAATTATCTAGCAAATACAAATCAATGCTGAAAGAGAACAAATTTATATATCAACTAACTAGGCTCTAGCCAAGAATGTCGTCCATTGCAAAAGCACCAAACAAAGGCATGAATTATTCAATGTTCCAAAGTGACAACCTGTGAGAACAAAAAGATTTTGTACTCATGTTCATCAGTGAAACTATCTTACATTAATTTATATAAGAAACTTGCAATCACATGTTGGTAGAAAATAAGATTAAAATTGCAATAATTTTAAATACACTGTAGGTTTTTTTAACAAGCTTGTTAGTCTAATGTTATAAGATATCTTATATTTGCGTGAACTTCCAAAAGCAAGGCACAAAGTGTAACAGAAGAAAAATAAAAACCAACGCAATATTAAGCCAAAATTTACCCAATATGAATCAAAGTAGACAAAGAAATGAGCAAAGGTATTAAGGAAAAGGAGCAGATTTAACAAGCTTGCAAGATCCTTAATGGTAGGAGAATATATTTCTAGTCTCAACCATCTTGTAGTCTTCATGTTTGACTCTTCATTCTGTTTTCACTAGATAATAAGAAATTTCTTTGTGCCATGGTTTAACATTTACGATAAACTAGCTAATAGCAATACCATATAATTATATGGTAATCATATATTATACATAGCTGCAGTATATGATTAGTCATGGCTTGTCCAACCAAATTTACCTAAGGACAAGAAAATCACATGTTACTCATGGAGTATGCCTCAACTATGAGGTTGCATGCCTTTTCTAGGTATGGAGACCACTCATACAACACCTAATGATCTGCGGGTACGACTAACAAAGAACAGATGTGAATGTTCATGGCTCTCATTCAAATTATTGAGGCCTAATGAAGTATGTCAACAAATTAAATCAGCTAAACCTTTAGTGCAATTTAAAGTGGGAACTTGTGTGGTTTATGTACTATGTAACACATAATGCTTCCCGTGAATTTCTATCGAGCATACATGTCTTCAGTTACTTTAAATACATTTTATGACGATTCATTTACACATATTAATTGTTTACATATAATAATCATTATTGGAAAAGTGATCAGTATAAAGCAAAATGGTAACATCATGCTCGCTTTTTTATGGAAATAAGGATTAAATATATGAAGTCATAAAAAATCTATCTATACAAATGCGCATGTACATGTTTCATGGTCATGGACACATGCTACAAAACACCCCCACCAATTAAGAAATGCATATAATTATACAAGCTTCAGTTCTAATGCAAGGAAAATACTTTTGATCATAGACTACTTGAATTAAGAAAATTTGTTGTAGTGACACCACCAAACAAAAGTCTGATAAACAACATAAATTTTCGTTTTGATTATGATTACAGATAGGCTAAAAATAATATGTCTAACAAACCTGATATTAGAGATGGAGAAGTATGTGTGATATGCGAATGTGAACGAAAATGCCTTCCCATCAGATGCACCTAGCACACATTCAGGCATGTACACATAAATAGCCAGTGCATGCCTCCAATATACAAAGCTACAATAAGTCAACATAGATAAAAAAGCAACATGCAAAAGTTGCATACCACCAAATGGATACATAACAATACCAAGACAACGAATCATATAACAATGATCTTAGCAACTTCAAGTGCATCAGCACAATTGTGATGCATATGTGAATGTCGATCGAGCATACAAAATAGCAATACAAGAACAGGTACAACATAACAAAATATTGGCTACAAAAGAAAAACATCACCTTAACATATACATGTATACAAATATATATGCATATACAATGTGCAGCAATCAACATGCTACAAATATAGCTTCAATTTTTTTTTAAAAAGAAATTCAAAGCAGTGCACATTCATAGGTAAAAAGAATAAACCAAGGCAAATACTTCATTAAGCATAATAGTTTTGGTAAAATGCATCAGAACCTTAGCCTACAAATTTAAACCAAAGCATAATGGAACAATTCTGATTTCTCAAGCACGTGCAGTCAAAGGAAAATTCAAGTAAAAGAAATTATATAAAAAAAATCTTAGTTAAACTAACATGTAAATTCAAACTACAATTAAATCTCAAGGTTGAACATGTCCACGAATTCAATCCAAAGACAAGTCATAAAATCCAAAAATCAAATTCACATTGAAAAATTAAGTAACAAAGAAAGTCTGATTTTGCACATCATAGGATTTGGCACAGGATAGATAACAGTTCTAATAAAAATTGAAAGAATACTTCATTAAAATAGTTCAGCAACAAAATTAATTTATGACACGGTAAATGAATATATCGAAGATTATTGTTATTTCTTATTACAAAATGAGACTACTTCTTACACACGGGATGTCCACTCCAACCAACGACATGACATTGATCTGATTATATCTAATTACGATCCAAAAAAGTTGAAGGGAAAGCAAGAATATTGAGCAAACCAGGTGTGGTCCATCTTTTGCCTATTTCAATGGCTGATCGCTCAGCACCGCAGATAGATCTAGGTTTTCCAAAGCAAAAAAAGAAACTTGCCCTTGCTATCTATAATCTGCCTCGCTTTCACCGATTTCACCAATGCCTCTTCCTTCACAGCCGTAGAAGAAGAAGGAGAGACTGATATGGCAGTAGAGAGGATCATGAGGAGGCGGGAGCAGACCGCGATAATGTTGTCGGACGAGTGAATTTAGTCTTGATTTAGGAATTGTGAGAAATGAAAAATAGTAAGGGAGCTGAGCGAAAATATGATGCGGATTCGATATGGCTCAAAGCCATATCAAATGAACTGATCCAGAGCTTTGAAAATGTAGGGTTAGATTTTAGGTGTTTGGGGTGGCACGGATCACAAAGGAAATTTGATACAGCCGTAAGCTGTAGCAAATTTGCTACGACTTAAAGCCATATCAAATCTCTACATCCTGATGTGCCAAATGTGCTATTTTGATGTAGTGAATCTTTAAGTTTACATGATATCAGAGTACAGAACAAATACAGATACACTGGAAGACTAAACACAGAATTTTACTAATACGTCTGTAATAAGCAGGGTTAGGCATAACTGCATATGAAATAATAGATGGATGACTAGTTCTTCAACAAATCTCAAGCTCTAATAGATAAATCTCCATGCTGGAATACTCGGTTGGACTCGAGCATTTTGCAAGGAATAAAACAAACAAAATACTCGAGTCAGGACTAACATTCTTATATAAATGAATCAACTAAAGTGAAATATTAAAATGGAAAGCATCTGTAATTTAGAGGATGTTTTATGATATAATAATTGGTGTAGAAATTCTGGGATACGAATGAGAAGCATATCTTACCTTGTTTTCCATGTTTCCTACTTTACTGTATTTTCATATCCAGTACTATTGATCTGTCTTGATTTATCTCATGGTTATGCTAAAAATCACTGGAACTCGCAGAACTTTATGTCTGACCTATTTTGTTTTTCCTTCTCTCTCTTCCTTTCCTCCTAGGTTCTCAGGGTGGTGGATTGCAGCAGTGACCATGACTCTTTGATTCAGCTTGGACTTGGACTATTTCTTACTCCATTTATTATTTTGATTTCTATTCTATGACTATTGTTATGACTCATGAGGCATATGAATTTTCTGTTTTTGTACTTGTACTCTGATTTTCCATGAGACAGATGTTTTTGACCCCATGGTATTTGAAACTGTAATGCTGGTTTAATAATAATAAAAATTTTGAAAGTTTTCCATGGCATTTTATATTATTTCTTGTAAATTTTTAGCCTATGTATTATTACTCCATACCTATTGCGCTCCAGGAAACTTAATGCATCCTCATATGGGTGACATTAAGGGATCTGGGGTGTCACATTTGGTGTCAAAGCCTAGGGTTACAAAATCAAAGCAAAGTTTCTCATAAAGTGTTTTTAAGGCAAAAGATTTTATAGTAAAACCTATTTTCGAAAAAAACATATTCCCTCAAGTCACTTACAATTTTCCTTCAATCTCTTTTTGAGTCCATGTTTCTTCTCTTTTCAGCATGTTTGGGGCTTCTTATTTCCCTGAGGGAATTCCCATTCCGACATGGTTCCGTGGATACGTAGAGTTCACGACACCTGCTGAAGTGCTAGGAAATATCCCACCCCTAGCTACGGCCACAGTAGTTGCACCCAATCTGGTAGTTAACTTCTCTAAGCTCTGTAAGGAATTCTGTGTGATGGGAAGCAAGCCATTTTGTAGAACGAAAAGTTACATGGAGGCTCGCAATTGACTTAGGGAGACGGAAAATTTGCTTGGATTAATGGAGCTAGACGATAGGGAGAAGATTTAGTTGGTCGCCTGGCAGGTGAAAGACGAAGCATCATATTGGTGGGAGGTAACTCAGGCAAGGCAGATGGTGGCCACATGGAATGAGTTTAAGAATAGATTCAAAATGAAGTTCTTATCACAAGCTGAGGAATGAAAGAAAATGGAGAATTTCTTAAGTCTGAAATAAGAAAGTATGATGGTGAAGGAATATGTCAATATCTTTAATCAATTGGCATGGTTTGGCTTGGATATAGTAAACACTCCTCACAAGAAGGCTTTAAGGTTCACAAAATGGTCAAATCAACCTCTCCAAGGATTGGTAATGACACATATCCCAATAGAAGCTACATTTGAGAGGCTACTGGATATGGCCTTGATGCATGACGATGGGAAAGAGGATAAGCAAGAAGTTAAGACTGAAGAGGATAAGGCCAGGAATGAAAAGAAAATGTGGCCGCCCAAGAAGGGTGCAACAAAGAAAGGAGGAAAACCTGAGAAAGCACAAATCAAAATAGAGGTTACGTGTCATGGTTGTGGAAAAGAGGGACACATTGTAAGAGATTGTAAGAAGACTAAGAATGCTTGTTTCAATTGCGGACAGAAGGGAGACTTTAACAAGCAATGCCCTCAGAAACAATTTCAGAGGACAGGATCGTCCGGAGTACAAGTTCATGCGCTTGAGGTTGGTAGCCAGGACTTTGGTAGTAAAGTTACCGTGGAAGGTTTGATTTCACTTTTTGTCTTTCCTATTAGGAGTTTGTTTGATTCCTATGCTTCTCATTCATTAATATCCAATTTTGTTGTTGATAGTATGCACCTAGATACTTGTATAGTTTCTGATCAGGTAGTGGTCTCAGACCCCATAAGAGGTACAACTCACATGTCTATGATATGTAGGGTTTAGAAATTTCTGTTATGGACGTTGAGTTTGAGTGTGAAGCTTATGTTCTGGGATTTATGGGTTACGAGCTTATTCTAGGAATGGATTGGCTAGCCACGTATGGTGCCATTCTTGATTATGAGAGAAGAGTTGTTAGGATTTTGACATGCCATGGTAGGACTCTCGATATTTCTTATGACCTATGAGGATCAGTTATGCTCATTTCGTAGATTCACTTGATGCTTCTGTTGACGATCTTAGTTCGGTACCCATAGTCAGAGACTTTTCGGACATGTTCGATGAGGTGAGAGGATTACCTCCTAAATGAGAGATAGATTTCCGGATATACCTGGTGGAGAATGCAAAGCTTATTGCTTTACTAGTGCGCCACATGGCTCCTATAGATAGGATGGAGCTCAGTAAGCAAGTGGGTGAGTTATTCGACATAGCATTTCTAAGTTGGGGGAATCGGTCGTCTTTGCGATCAAGGCAGACGGCTCTCTCGGTCTATGCGTGGATTATAGGGAGTTGAATAAGCTCACCAAGAAGAATAGACATCCACTCCCATCGATAGATAGATATTTGACCAAGTAGTGGGCGTTTCGGTTTTCTCACAGTTGGATCTAGCCATGGGTTTTCATGAGCTTAGGGTAGCAGATGACAGTATAAACAAGACTGCTTTGAAGACTCCCGATGGATTCTTTAAGTGGCTGGTCATGCCTTTTGGGTTGACAAATGCAGCTGTGTATTTTGTGGATTTGATGAGTTGGGTATTTAGGGAGTACTTGAACAAGTTCGTAGTGGTTTTTGTGGATGGTATTCTAGTTTTCTCGAGGAGTAATACAGAGCATGTCGTACACTTAGGAGGGTTTCTCTGCACTCTCAAATCGCATCAGCTAAAGTCTAAGTTTTCTAGGTGTTATTTATAGTGGAAGGAAGTAAGGTTCCTAGGGCATGTTGTCTCCAGGGATGGAATAGCAGTGGACCACGCTAAAGTTGTCACAGTTTAAGATTGGAAAGCCCATAAGAATGCAACAGAGGCTAGAAGTTTCATGGGGTTGGTGGGTTATTATAGAAAGTTCATTAAGGACTTTGCATGAATCTCGGCTCCGCTTACCCGTTTGATGAAGAAGAAACTAGTTTTTTCTTAGGATACAGATTGTGAGGATGCATTCCTGAGATTTAAGTAGGTTCTTACATCAACTCTAGTTTTGACTCTTCTTGATGGTACTAAGAAGTTTATCATCTACAAAGATGCTTGTGGCATAGGTTTGGGTGCAGTGTTGATGTTGGAAGGTAGGGTAGTCTGCTACGGGAGTAGACAGTTGAGGGTAAATGAGAAGAATTACCCTACCCACAATTTAGAGCTAGCGGCAATAGTGTTTGCACTAAAGTCAAGCACTATTTACTTGGTGAGAGGTTTGATCTTTATACGGATCATAAGTCGCCCTAGTACTTGTTCTCGCAGAAAGATCTCAATTTGCCACAGCAAGGTTGGATGGAGTTTCTTGTATCCTATGATTTTGAGATAACAAATACCCCGGGGAAGGGGAATGTGGTTGCAGACACATTGAGTAGGCAGAGAATGGCCTTGAATCCGTTATTCGTAGAGTGGCAAAGCTTGGAGTTTATCTCGTCTTTCGATTTTAGACCATCTACGGCTTTTACAACCAGTTTGTTGGCATTGTTGGAGGTGCAACCAACTCTTTTGGAGCACATTGAATCAACTCAGCGTGAGGATCAACAATTAGTTGGCATCTCGAATCAACTCAGTAGTGGGGAGACCTCTAGCCACCTTGTTAGATATTTCGTGGACGGGAAGGGGTGGCTACATCAAGATGGAAGGTTGCATGTTCCCAGAGTTGGTGATTTGTAGAGATCGGTTCTAGAGGAGGCTCATTACACTCAGATGACTATCCATTCGCGCGGTTTCAAAATGTACCAAGATATGAAGAGAGTTTTTCATTGTACTGGTATAAAGAAGGACGTGGCAGAGTATAAGGCTCGATGTTTGACTTTCTAGCAAGTGAAGGCTAAATAAAGAAAACCTGGTGGATTGCTTCAGCCTCTAGACATACCATAATAAAAATAAGAGAGCGTCTCTATGGAATTTATAGATGGTTTTTCCAGATTGAGGAAGGTCAATATCAATATTTGGGTTATAGTTGACAGATTGACTAAGAGCGCTCGCTTTATCCCAATCAAGAGAAAGAGGACGACAACAAGGTTAACATCGATATATCTTAGAGAGATTGCCCGACTCCAAGAGGTACCCTTTAATATTGTTAGTGACCGTGACCCCACCATTACGAGTGAGTTTTGGAGGAGTTAGAGTTACGACCTAACATCATCTATCACCCTCGGATGAATGGATAGACTGAGAGGGTCAATAGGGTTCTCGTGGATTTATTGAGACCGTGTATCCTAGACTTCGGAGGGACTTAGGAGGAGCATCTCTCATTGGTAGAGTTTGCTTAAAATAATAGTTATCAAACGAGTATTGGTATGGCTCCCTTCGAGGCACTATATGGACGGACCTGCAAATCGCTTACCAGTTGGTGGGAGTCTATGGACTAACTTCTACTTAGGCTTGAGATGGTTAGGGAGAATTCAGAGAAGATAGACCTGATTCACACACGGATGAAAGTAGCTTAAGTCAGGCAGAAGTCATATGCTGATCAAAGGAGGACTGACTTAGAGTTCTAGGTAGAAGATATGGTCTTTATTAAGGTGTCACCTTTGAGGAATGTTGTTCGCTTTGGCTCATTAGGGAAGTTGGCGCCAAGTTTTGTAGGGACATTCCCTATAGTTGAGATGATAGGTCAGATGGCATACAGAGCTAGACTACCTAAGAGAATGGTGGTAATTCATGATGTGTCCCATGTCTCCTACTTGCATAAGTGTCTACATGATTGCGCAGAGGTAGTAGAGCCGAGTAGCCTTGAGGATGTTGAAGTTGAAAAGGAGGCATCAGTCAGAAATGTTTATATCCATATACTTTGATCAGAAGTTAAGAAATATGCAACAAGGAGATCAAGTTGGTGAAGGTACAATGGGGAAAAGAGAATGATGACGCGACTAGGAAACCCGAAGATAAAGTTCATGCTTCTTACCCTTTTCTCTTTGAGAGTATGTTCTTAATCCCTTTCTAAGCTTTTGAGTTTGAATCTGTTTTTCCTATCGTTTGAATCTCGATTCTTAGGTAGAATCCTATGGATGATAGTAATGGTTGGAAATATAAGTTTGAGACATGTTATATTTGATGTTTGCAAGTGGATGCAAGTGTTTACTAGTGGGTGCAGTGGATGCATATACACACACTAGGCACTGGATTAGGGATCGGCTTAACAAGAGCACTTACATATTGCATATAGATGTGTGTGCATTTTAATGGATGTAAATGGTTGTTTCGCCACTTGGATGTTGCATTTTGGTGAATGTTTGTTGCACACATATAGAATTTATATGTACTCTTAGGATTATTTTGCATACATACCGGATACATGGCACATAGATAAATTGCACTAAGGAGGTCAACTAAATCAGTAAACCGTCTGATTTTCACATTAGTTTAGGAACATATACACAACACCTTTGCATATGTCCATAAAAAAGCATTAGAAATTTTAAGGACAATGGATGTCAGTGATTGATGAATGAATAGATGGGTGTAGGTAATGGTTGATAACAATAATAACATTTTTCTTAACATGATGATTTCGGGGACGAAATCCTTTAAAGGGGAGAATGTAACACCCCAAAATTTAATAAACAATAATTATATAAAGAAGATTAAAAAATTGAATATGAAGTAATAAAATATTCGTAACTGGATAAAATGGACTTTACCTTGTGTTCCTTATGAAATTCTTAGTCAGATAGACTTTTGGTTTGCTTAAATCGAACTAAGTTTGAACAAGTTATGACTAAACAAAGTTTGAATTAAAATAAAAAATAATTAATTAATTACGAAAAGATGTAACGGTAATAGGGCAACCCAAACTGGAGCACCCCGCATTTTTTAATGCAATTACAGAATGTGCATAAATATAATTAAGAATGAATTAATAAATACATACACTGGTGGTGCATTTATAATAAAAGAAATAAATGCGGAATAAGAAGAAGAAGATAAATCAGAGATGGTGGAGTGAGAAATTAATTAATAAATATTAATTGCATAAAAATAAGGAAGATGTGTATACATATATATACACATGACGATTAAAATTTCAATGCCTGCAAGATAAAAAGTTGAACAATAAATTAATGCATATTGGCACATGGATAGCAATAGGAAAAGGGAACGTTATAAATTAAGTGCATAAAGATAGAATGCATTAATGGTAAATTGCAATGAATAAATAAAATAAAAGGAAAAAGGGCTAAAGGAAAAAGCATCTACTTTTTTAGCCAAAACGACGCGGCTTCTTTTTTCTGTTAGAAGGACGCGGGTTTTCAATTTTCGTTCGAAGGAAACTCTATTCTCAAATTTTAAATTCTAAGTCATTATCTTTGATTTATTCATCAAATTTAAATCGATCTTCTTCATTTTCCTTTCCTCTCAATCTATTCTATCTTTTGATGTTTTTTCTTTCTTTTTGGCATAAATCTTACTGTCGATTTTTTCGATCTTAATTGATTTGCTGAATTTTATATTATTTTCATCAAACTATCATTTATTTATATGTTATGTATGCGTTGGTTTAATTATGTTTTTTTCTTTAGGTTATCTTGTTTATGATGGTTGATTTGGGTTCGTTGACATCAACAATTCCTCCTATGAAACTAAGATTTTATTTCTTATTTTAGATTTGTTTATCGTTGTTAAATTAGATCGTGTTTATGCATATTTCAATTTTTATCCTAGTATTTGTTAATTTTTGGAAGCAATTTTACCCTAATATGCTATGTGTGTATAGCATTTTCTGTTTTATTAATAATAACTATACACCTTTGTTTTGCAGTGATGATATTACCTCGGGTGCATCAATAAGCTAGCTAGTTTTTTTTTTAGTATAATGATAATTCATATTCCACCCGTCTTAGCATGGACTCTTCTTTATTTGAAGTTAAGCATGAAATTTGTGAATGTTGGTCGCATCAAGATACAATAATCATCTTAAATATGGTTTTTAAATTTTTATTGCCATTTGTATTCAAATGGTATGTTTAAATATCATTTTCTGTTTATATTGTCATTTAGTTTGACAGTGGTTTATTTCTTTCAGTATGATGGTTGTATAATTATTGCTGCATAATGGTAGTTGTATATATCAATTCATATAGTAAAATTTTGAAGCAAATGGCCAGAAGGACAGAGAAATGTGTGTTATGGAAAATAGTTCTTTGTCCTATCATGGAGGACCGTTTACCAAAATTAGTTGATGACGGTTTTGGTTGGGATGTTTTCAAGTCATCGAAGTTTATTTTTTAAGTTAAGTCGTGGAAGTCACAAGTTGTTGATC
Source organism: Allium sativum (assembly GCA_030737875.1). Lineage (NCBI taxonomy): Eukaryota > Viridiplantae > Streptophyta > Magnoliopsida > Asparagales > Amaryllidaceae > Allium > Allium sativum. The sequence continues at coordinate 820,747,897 of CM060909.1, forward strand.
TTCAAAATCATTTATGTAGTTGTAATCAATGGAGAGTTACCAATTTTCCATGTGCTCGTGCAGTTAAATTCATTATACATTTTGCCATGTAATTCGATTTATTTAATTGTTTAAATACTATGCAAATGTTGCCTAATTTTATTCTATTTGATTTTCTCTGTTGATTTTGTTTATGGTTATATTATCATTTGTTATAGTATAATTCAATTTGTATATATCATTTCATTTGTATTTCGTATTGATTGCATGATGCATGCTGCGTGATTTGTTTATGTTTGATTTACTCTATTGGTTGTGTTTGTGGTTTTATTATTCTTTGTTTAAGTATAATGCTAATAGTACATATCATTTTGGTTATATGGATTCATATTTGTATCGTGCATGATTGCATATAGTTGAGAGGTGTACTAAATGGTTTTTCACATATGACAATACTTATTATACAACTATGATATGTATAGACAAATCTGGTATTGTATTTGCATTTGGTTTGAAGCATTATTTGTACCTTAAGCTCTAGCTCAAAAGTATAGAAACTATAATGCATTTCAGCTAGGGAAGCATATGGAATTTTACAACGGCATCAAGGGATAATCAAGATGCACACCCAATATTAAGATATTAAACATCAATTTTTTATGTAATGATAGTTATATATATAGCATTTTAGTATAATACAAACTATCAACATCAATCTTCTCAATTTGCATTCTACTAAGTGTCAACCATAGCTTAGATAACATGACAATGCAAATATATAATATGAACATACCATGTCATATCGTAAACATCAACAAAAGTAAATATGATAGTTCAAAAGATGCCATCCCGGTACATATTTTTGACTGTGGAGACAATAGATAAGTTTTAGAATAGAATCATAGAGTTAAGAACAAATTTTGAAAGAAACATTGTATTTAACAATACGTTTCAGATCAAAAAGTTAAAAAAAGTAGGCTTCTTTGTTTTTCTACAGACGCATCAACATCCAATTTTTAGCAATGTCGAGAACCTGTAAAAATGATTGTGCTTTTAAACTGACAATTTCATCCTTCCCATAATGGTTTGGAAGCTCGCTTTTATCCAATATATTAATATTTTTCATCACAAACCGAGCATAATCATTCTTATAAAGTTTGCAGGTTAATTGAAGTAACAATTGATGCAATAGGTACACATTCATATTTGTATCAGAAAAAGGTATAATGTTTTACTTACGGGTTTGGTTCTTGCTGTGGGCATTTTGGTTATTTTATTCCTTTTCTTCCAAGATCTTTGTTCATAATATTGTTTTCCTTCCAAAATTTCTTGAATAAATCTTCAATTTTATTTTTCTAAAAAAATAATTATTCTAACTATGATAGTTGAATATAGCATTTTTATTCCTTTCATAATTTTCATACCATGTTGTGTACAAATTTTACTTACCATAACTAAAGCTTATTTGAAGCAAGGAGTTGATGCTTGTGTTGATCTGGTGATTGGTTTATTGGAGTCAAAATACGTTCAGGTTAATGTATTATAATCCAGTACTAACAATGCCCAATGGTTAATATAATGCAACGAAAAGAAGATGGTTTTTGCATATTTATTTAGAACAATTTCTTTTATTCTTAGATGAAAATCCTCTATCACTTTCTCCTAATCTAAGATGATAGCATTCTGCATATGAATAACTGTTAGAGCCTTTAATATTTAAATTTAACATTATAATACGAAAGCTTAAAGTTACCATCATTATGGTGTTGAAGATGTAAATGTGCTCATATAGTTCCCTCTTTTAAGCAAACCAATCTATGATTTGATTGTAAAAAAATTATAACTTAGTTAACTATGCTTTTTCCTATATGTTAGTGGAGTTGTAATATACAAACGTGTTATATTAATCTATTATTTGCATAATTTAGCATAATAGTGGGTATTAAGAATAAAATGATATATTAATGTATCATTCTATATAAGTATTACATTGCAACCGACTTTAAACAAGTAATACTTCTTTGAGCTTTTGTTAACCTTAACCTGGTATACTTGATGTATTGTTGATTCATGAGATTTTGATTCACGAAGACGAAGAAATGAAGATCGAATGAAGAGTTAGTTAATATATATATATATATATATATATATATATGTGTGTGTTTCTAGTTATGTTAGAATATGTTCAAATCTATCCTCATTTATCAAAACATAAGCACGTTTTTAAACACAAATATATATATATATATATATATATATACATATACATATATTAATGGCACAAAACAACCATTAACTGGGCTGTTTTGCACTAACCAGTCGACTGGTTAGAAATGAACCAGTCGACTGGTCAAACAAAACTAGCCCAGTAACGACTACTTTGTGTAAATTTTTAAATATATATATACGTTTTCATATACAACCCATTGACCGGTGAATTTTAGACTAGTCGACTGATCCGACAATAACAGTCATTTTTAAGAAGAGACATCTCCTTTCATGAAGAGATTTCTATTCACTTCTGAATAGAAATGGCTACATCTTTTCATTGTAATTATTTGTGAAAGATTGTTGCTCTTCTACTATTATATAAACATCATAATCTTAATTTCCGAATCACTGATTCTAACCGAATCTTCTTATATTTTCTGATCTTAAACTCTATACTCTCTTGCATTCTAGAAGCACTCTCAAATATTCAAATTGCTTCTTGAATCATTGAATTTATTTCAAATCTCTTGATTCAATAAGCAATATACTTCCTTCATTCTTCACATACAATTTACATACTTGAGGATAAGATTATAGGAAGGGTGTACTCAATGGTTGACTATTCAATGTTATTCAAGAACACAATCAGAAGTCAAACTCCTATTGTTTGTTAAAGTCCTATGTCGGTGCTCAGGCGAGAAATTAGTGTCAGTGCTAGGGTGTGTTATGAACCTGTTCCTCCGGGTGAAGTGAGGGTTTTGATAGTCGAATTCCAAAATGAGTCTGCAATTGGACGTAAGACGGGAAGTCCAAACCAGTATAAAATTCCTGATGCCACTTTTCTTACTGCATTTACATATCTTTGATATCTTATATTGCTTAATATTTACTTTCATAACTATTGTATTAAACAAGTCATAATATCATATTCAATTATGTATATTCCATATAGAAAGATCCTACTCTAAGTCACAAGACACGACCTTTCATTTGATATTTGAGCCTGGCGTTCTGAAGATCGTAACAACATCTTAGAACAAATGGCAATAAATAAGTCTAGTCACGGAATTAGAAAATGGAAGAATAACAAAGCAGAATCAACGGAGCAAGAGAGTAAATATTTCATGGCTAAAGTCAGATCACAATCGGTATGTGTAGATTCATTATATAAAGATCTTCTGTTAGACCATGAAAAATTCTTGAAATGTTTTAAAAGTTTGGGTACACTTAATGAAGTTATTTTAGCCAAGTCTAAAGACTATAAGCAAGAAAATTCCAAATTAAAATAGAAAAACAATTTTTTAGTAAAACAAGCCAAATATTTTTAAAATACCTTAGAAGAACTTGTTTTTTCAAAAAGATTTCCTTCAAAAAGAAAATAAGCAACTAGAACATAAAAATGATGTTCTTTTAAAGGAAATCAATCTTTACAAAATAAAAATATGTAAGAACCCGTAACTTCCCCGTGAAGGAAAGAGCGGATACTTTGAGAACAACACACAAAAGGACGTAGACGGAAGAACGTTTCATTGTTATTACAACAATTCCATCAAAATACAAGAATATACAGAGTATAAATGAATAATTTACATTCGATACATATCAGAGATTACAATAAATTACATAGCAGCGGAAAAATATACAAAACACAACATATTTCGTCAATTTCCTTTTAAAACGTATTTTATAAATCGTTTTAAATTCGTTTTCCAAACCATTTCAATTCTATATTCAATTTCTAATCAAAATTGAATATTTCATATCATTACTATATAAATGATAATATTTCTAAATGTTATATTTTGAAATCACTTCTTCTCTATATTCATTATAAAAACGAATATAATCGATATAAATATCGTTCACGTCAAAATAGTGCAACTCTAATCAACACGGCTTTATATATTTCAATAAATCCGTTATTCTATTCAACAAATGAATATTTATTCCTTTCAACACATGAATCTATATTTCTTCCAACACCTGACTAATCTCAACACATGAGTACTGTCAACACATCACTATTTTTGTTATGTAAAATATTTTATAAAACTATGGTATCTATCGTTTGATTTTTAATTAGTCTTCTACTGGGAAGTAGTTCTAATTTTAAATATGATAAAGATGTAAATTTCATTGTATAAAATATTTCACTCAACACATGAACATCGTCAACACATGACTATTTTTATATTCAACACATGAATTTTCTTTTATAATATTCATTATTTTCCCGATTGGAATGAGGCCCAATCAATCACCATATAATGTTAATTATATGGATTTCCATACAACACATGTATATAATAACATTGAAAAATAATCAACCATCAACCAAAGTGCACTACATTGTATAAGCATCAAATATAGATATCTAACGCTTATAACAGCCTGTCAATCAATCGATCGACATACTTAATCAATCAGAATGAGTGAACATCAAATTTCATCCCGACACCCGTGTGGGGTTTCAAACAATCAAACACAAATTTTAGTTGTGCAGTTGGACGACGTGTAAAATTTATCGACCCAATCAATATCAGTCAAATCAGTGTATATAAACAAATCGGCCGATTTGTTTATAAATATTTATTTATTCACTTTCACGTTAAAAATTATATTTTTAACGATGAAACACTTTATTTTAACACATGAATTTCTATTCAGTTCATTTATTCAATAAAATGATATTTTTATTTTTCTAACATATTTTAGAAAATTTCGGCGGCATAACGGCACGATACTAGAAACGGGACGAGACCTAGCCTTATCCCTGGTCCAGTGAAGGCCCACGCCATTCACACATCAATCAAATCAATTTTAATTCACCAAACAATTCAATTCAACCCAAATCATCTAACTAATTTATGCAACCAAACAAACAAGTCCATGGTTTGTGGACGATTGTGTCGGGTGCTACTAAGCACCGTCTGCATCCTAGTATATATATATATATAACTAGAAAAAGAAGTTGAAGAGTGAGAAGTTCTCACCGATATCTATCCAATCATCTTGACTCTTCTTTGATAGAAATTTTCATCGTTATCGCATTTTTGTCACTTCGTTGTCCGTAGCCACTACATATATAAAAATCACATTTTTATTATCTACATTATATAAAAATCTTATCTTTATATCTTCTATAAGTTAAAAATCGGATTTTTATCCTCTCTATAATATAAAGATCATATTTTTACTTATTTCATATGTCAAAAACTGTAGAAGCTTTAAAACAGAGGAAACTCACATATTTTCTATCGCCCGGATTTGTTGTTCTGGCTCCAAAATTTGCAAACGAGATTCAATCTTCACACCATCTTTTTTTCTAGCACAAGCACGCCATTCTGAACAACTTTTGCCTAGTGGTCTTCTTGCCGAAAATGTGCCATTTCGCTGGAAATCGCGAAAAGACAGCATTTTGACAGTGTTTGAACAGCAGACTTCGGACGCGTTTTCCCGACAACTCCGCAATGCAAAATAGGACTTATCATATACCAAATCGAAGAGAATTTCGTGCTCTACAACTTTGGACTTGAGGAACTTTGGCTAGAAACGCACGGTTTGGGAGTTATTCGCGAAATACGGTCAGGGACTTATTTGCAAAACGGGCGATTAGTGTAAAATTGGTTTTTGGTGACCGGGGGGGCCCATGGCCGGAGTTGGGTGGACTGAGGGGGGGCGCCGGCCTGATGGACGTGGGGGAGTGCGCTGGTGGTGGCGGTGGGGCCCGTGGTGGCCGCGGTGGTGGTGGTTGGTGATTTGGGGCTTAGGGTTTGCAAATGGAGAGAGGAGGAGGAAGAGGAGGAGGAGGGGAGGAGGAGGGGCGGCCAGCGGTGGAGGGGAGGGGCGGTGGCAGCGGCAAGGAGGAAGTGTGGTCTCCATTTTTGATTTTTTTGGAGGAAGAAGGAGGAAGAAAATAATGAAGAGGAAAGGAAGTAAAGTGGCTTATATGCCTGTTCCTCGCGTATCGCCTGAACGCTAACGATCTCCAATCACCGCGGATTTCGGACACGAGATAGTAGACGTGAAGACGAGTCCAACGAAACAAGTTTCGTCGAATTCCGAGTTCGTTTGACCATTCAACAAAAATCACAAAAATGCTCAGACAAGCTCTAAAAATGCGATTTTGGCGCACCTTTTCTTCTCGCACGCTCACATGCTAACTCAAAAAATCAAGCCCTCTTGGATTTAACCATTATTAGATGATACGAATCTAGAAAAAAAAGTAGAATTGAATTCCGAGGTCGTATCAATAATGTTCCTTTGTAAAATGACTGCTCGCTTTACCCTGAACTGTTTCAGCTCGCACGGCCACATACTGACTCCGTTCGACGCGCCCTTTGGAACATAACAATAATTTGTCGTTATGAATCCATAAAAATTTATCTCGTCGAATTCTGAGCTCGTATGCAAAATTTCACTTTTTAAGGGCTATGTATTGTTAACCGAAAAGCTCCTGTCATTGCCACTATTCCGGATATCGGAATATATCGAAGCTTATACTTTTTGGAGTTCTAAACGGCATTTTGAACTCAATGGAAGTGGTTTCTTGTCCAAATTCATCCGTATGCAAAATATGACTTTTTGGCGCCGCATATAATTTACATAGCGACTATTCTGAATTTTCAACTGGGCATATCTTTTGATTCCCGCTACGAAATTTTGATTTTTCGGATTCGTTGGAAAGATATCATCAACTAGATTCTAATATTTTTGGTTTCACTAAAATCCGGATCGTTTTGCACCCGGTACATTTAATTGAAGTTTGAAATCGAATTATCGAACTACCGCGCCATTTTCAATTCCTTTTATAATTATATATAAATATTATATTCAAACGACGCCGTATATAAATATATACGTCGAATTCTATTCAAAATAAATTTCTCGTCGATATTATTTAAAATAATCTATTTTAAATGTTCAAAATTCACTAAAATTGCCAAAACAAAAATTTTAAACTGGCCCAGATTTTCGGGTTATTACAATCTCCCCCACTTAAAACTTTTCGTCCCCGAAAAGGAACAAAGTCGAAAGTGGTTTGATCAATCAATTCTACGTTCGATCTGGCTTCCATTCTCCAACTTTCCAGTTTCTGAGAATTTCCAAATTCTTCAAAAATTTGGCTAACACCCGGAATTTTCGAAAAATTTCGCCATAACCTCCTTTGTACGGGGAGCACGGAAAAATCCCGAAATTGCCATACAGGCCTTCTGATCTCAAAAAGAAAAAGCGGCTAGCCAATCGGCTCATAAAATCATCATCACCCAAACAAAACAGTAAATTATAGTAAACATGTACCTATTTGTCGGGCAAACAAATTTTATTCTTCGGCTCTAGCCTCCTTGCTATGACCTGTTCAATGTAAGTATATGTATATGCAAGCAGATGCGACCAATTTTCAATACAATTCAAAATTTGATTCTATTAGGCATAGTGGTTAAAAATTGTCAAACAAATAAACAAACAACTCAAACATCAATCAATTAGTGGATTAGAGTTTCAAATTCATAAATTGATACATATATACGGAAAATCTTATTTTGATGCCAATTCACAACAATGTATTCTAGCTATATTAGTTTTGGTTCTCACACCAGTCTAATGGAAATATATAGAAATCACACCTTCGAAATTCGAATATGAATACTGATGATGATGCACCATCATCAGAATCATCCCCGGATATCTAGAATGTGATTCTATATCTATCCAGTATATTAAAACTTCGAATATACGTTCATGACGCGTATACGCGAAATCTTTATATATTGGATTGTCCATATTTAAAATAAATAAATAATCAAATACGTATAAAGCGATTTAAATTTTCAAAACAAAATTGTTTTCATTTGAAAAATATACTCTTCACACTCGTTCTAGGATACTACTGATCCTATCTCTAACGAGTCACTCTAATTGGATGTTGCTAATCCAATATCTGATGAATTCTTTCGTATGGTTCTAATGTGTCTTGTTCTCGAGCTCTGTAAACCAAAGCTCTGATACCACTGTAAGAACCCGTAACTTCCCCGTGAAGGAAAGAGCGGATACTTTGAGAACAACACACAAAAGGACGCAGACGGAAGAACATTTCATTGTTATTACAACAATTCCATCAAAATACAAGAATATACAGAGTATAAATGAATAATTTACATTCGATACATATCAGAGATTACAATAAATTACATAGCAGCGGAAAAATATACAAAACACAACTGAAAGTGATACACGGATACAGAGCTTTCCGTGCATCGTTCCAGCTGTAAATCAGGACCCTGTGGATATAAATCTGCAAAACCGAAACTACTAGCTGCCCGTGTGGAAAATAGGGGCACCCAGAGTTTAGGTTAAAACAATAAACTCCAGGTCAGTCATGGGACTGGTGTGAGAACTAAAACAGTTATTAATCTTTATTTTTAAAGTTCGGTAAATCACGGGACCACGCCGTATAACACGGAACGGGTTTCCTCCCAAGAATACCAGTGCATAAAACAAACAGCGCAATGCTAAATAAAGAAAAATGAAGCTGTTATAAGACCCAGGTCCCATCACACAATGCAACGCAAGCCGGAGGATAGGGTTTTTACCTTATAACAGCCAAAGCATGCTTGATACGTTTAAAACACATTATTTGATACTATTATAGGTGTATAGTGTCAAAACAATTTCAATCATAAATATCAATCATAGGCGGCATGAATGACCCATACCACTATGTCGCCATACTAGGTTCTACAAATAAAACTGAAATACACGTATTGGAAATTGGATTTCCGTCATGAGTCGAGGCAAGGGGCAAGCTCCTCTCCGCGTTCGAGACACTCTAGCAATGCCTCAGGACCCCACTCTGATCCTTTGGAACCTCCAAGGCCGGTCCTCTCTTACTTTTGAGGATTAATTATTCCTGAACACACGTTTCCCAGTCCTTACAGACCTATATCCGAGGCGCCTCATATCCAACAACCACACAGGTGAAAAGTATATAAATGTCAGGGCTGGTAGGTCACTGACATCACCCTAGCTAGAAAGAAACGTCGTGCACTCCTTGGGTCCGTATCCCGTTTTTGACTCATACCGAGGTGTGAGGCTCGCGAATTCACGTTATACACAAAGCTATGCCACACAGGCCGTGCTTTGATCATCAACCACAAGACTTTGCTTTTCAATAGAAGCCTTGATCAATTGCCACTTACGCGTGCCACACAGGCAATTCATTCCATGCGACTGATGTCCATCGATATACAACCTCTGAGCTCGTATGTCTCAGAGAAGGGCGTTAAGCAAGAGAATAAATTCTCCGCCTCCAAACAGATGTATATTTAATAGAGATCGATCAACGCAGAATAAAATCCAATGTCAGACACACAATCCATTTACAAGTTCGTTCTGGGTCTGAACGAAACCGGAGGCACTTTCCTCGCATATCCATCCATCTCCAAGTACGTCTGGACGATCACCAACTGTTTCCCTCATCCTGGGTGTACAGCCCAATCAAGATCATCAGTAATCACCCAAACAATGTGAAGACTTCCGGTCTTCAACCACCGTCTTCATCTTCGACATCTCGTCGAATCGGTTATTCAGAATGGGTAAAACCCGGTCTTTCTGAATAACCCACGTATATTATAAACAAATGTTACACAAACACAACAAACGCCTCATTCCAATTCAGAATATTCTTTTATTCACAAAATCACATTCTTAGGGAAATATTCCCATTAATTTTATCCAAGATAAATTCTTCTAAATTTATCCTAAAATCTTCCTTTGGATATCATTTCAAACCATTTTATGGTTTTTCCTAACTAGTCGGGATTAGCGAACCACACCGAAGTAATTATTTATTTTATTTCCCAATCCCAACCTATATATCCCATGGAGCAAAACTGGTGATACTCCATTCCTAACACCACGGTGTTATCGGTAAAATTAATTACCATTTCACGTTCAAATCTAATTAAAGATTTAACTATCGCTTTGGAGCAAAACTGGTGATACTCCACTCTCGATCACTTTTCAGATTTGATAATTTAAATTATCAACTCACATTTTAATCTAATTAAAGATTCATTAAAACTTCACTTAGTTTTAATCTTTTCAGAAATCGATATCTTGCCTTTAACTGGGTTAAAGAACCAATGTCATCTAAAACACGACTCACGATAAACCCAAATCACATTTGATATTAAATACAAGGCTCTGAATAGAAAATATACCGGTTTATATTCAATATCAAATTCTGAAACCAACAAATATCGTATTGGAAATAACGATATAAAATATATCTTTCAAATTCCCATAACAATATCTGTATAGTCACGAAATCCAACATCGAAATATCCCGAAGATATTTTCGATTCAACTCCAGTCCAATCCACGTATTGGGAATATTGATTATTTTTAAAATCACCTTCAAATTCAATTTATTTATTTCAAAAATAAATTGATTTTAGTCCTAGTTCAAAACTAGTTTATTTCGATAAAAATCTATTTTTATCTTTTCAAATATGGAATTTTTCAGCCCAATTTTCCCAAATCATTTCTTATGATTTTACACAAATTATCTATATTTTTGATAATGTTATCAAGGCCCGTCCAGTCGATTTCCATCAACGGCCATCGAACTGCACTTACAACGACCTTTTTCAAATTTGATTTGGACATAATTCCAAATCCAACCGTTAGATTTCAAATTTCTAATATTCATTGGAAAGCTCTTTTCGATACGAACCCAACGGTTCCGGTTTTAGGAGAATCCGACGGTCGGATCTCCCGCAACGTCAATTCGAAGTCAATGGTCGAAATTCACCAACTGCCGTGGAGCGGCGCGTTCTATTCAGGCCATTTTATATATAATATATATATTATATATATATTTCGTCAATTTCCTTTTAAAACGTATTTTATAAATCGTTTTAAATTCGTTTTCCAAACCATTTCAATTCTATATTCAATTTCTAATCAAAATTGAATATTTCATATCATTACTATATAAATGATAATATTTCTAAATGTTATATTTTGAAATCACTTCTTCTCTATATTCATTATAAAAACGAATATAATCGATATAAATATCGTTCACGTCAAAATAGCGCAACTCTAATCAACACGGCTTTATATATTTCAATAAATCCGTTATTCTATTCAACAAATGAATATTTATTCCATTCAACACATGAATCTATATTTCTTCCTACACCTGACTAATCTCAACACATGAGTACTGTCAACACATCACTATTTTTGTTATGTAAAATATTTTATAAAACTATGGTATCTATCGTTTGATTTTTAATTAGTCTTCTACTGGGAAGTAGTTCTAATTTTAAATATGATAAAGATGTAAATTTCATTGTATAAAATATTTCACTCAACACATGAACATCGTCAACACATGACTATTTTTATATTCAACACATGAATTTTCTTTTATAATATTCATTATTTTCCCGATTGGAATGAGGCCCAATCAATCACCATATAATGTTAATTATATGGATTTCCATACAACACATGTATATAATAACATTGAAAAATAATCAACCATCAACCAAAGTGCACTACACTGTATAAGCATCAAATATAGATATCTAACGCTTATAACAGCCTGTCAATCAATCGATCGACATACCTAATCAATCAGGATGAGTGAACATCAAATTTCATCCCGACACCCGTGTGGGGTTTCAAACAATCAAACACAGATTTTAGTTGTGCAGTTGGGCGACGTGTAAAATTTATCGACCCAATCAATATCAGTCAAATCAGTGTATATAAACAAATCAGCCGATTTGTTTATAAATATTTATTTATTCACTTTCACGTTAAAAATTATATTTTTAACGATGAAACACTTTATTTTAACACATGAATTTCTATTCAGTTCATTTATTCAATAAAATGATATTTTTATTTTACTAACATATTTTAGAAAATTTCGGCGGCATAACGGCACGATACTAGAAACGGGACGAGGCCTAGCCTTATCCCCGGTCCAGTGAAGGCCCACGCCATTCACACATCAATCAAATCAATTTCAATTCACCAAACAATTCAATTCAACCCAAATCATCTAACTAATTTATGCAACCAAACAAACAAGTCCATGGTTTGTGGACGATTGTGTCGTGTGCTACTAAGCACCGTCTGCATCCTAGTATATATATATAACTAGAAAAAGAAGTTGAAGAGTGAGAAGTTCTCACCGATAGCTATCCAATCATCTTGACTCTTCTTTGATAGAAATTTTCATCGTTATCGCATTTTTGTCACTTCGTTGTCCGTAGCCACTACATATATAAAAATCACATTTTTATTATCTACATTATATAAAAATCTTATCTTTATATCTTCTATAAGTTAAAAATCGGATTTTTATCCTCTCTATAATATAAAGATCATATTTTTATTTATTTCATATGTCAAAAACTGTAGAAGCTTTAAAACAGAGAAAACTCACATATTTTCTATCGCCCGGATTTGTTGTTCTGGCTCCAGAATTTGCAAACGAGCTTCAATCTTCACACCATCTTTTTTGCTAGTACAAGCACGCCATTCTGAACAACTTTTGCCTAGTGGTCTTCTTGCCGAAAATGTGCCATTTCGCCGGAAATCGCGAAAAGACAGCATTTTGACAGTGTTTGAACAGCAGACTTCGGACGCGTTTTCCCGACAACTCCGCAATGCAAAATAGGACTTATCATATACCAAATCGAATAGAATTTCGTGCTCTACAACTTTGGTTTTGAAGAACTTTGGCTAGAAACGCACGGTTTGGGAGTTATTCGCGAAATACGGTCAGGGACTTATTTGCAAAACGGGCGATTAGTGTAAAATTGGTTTTTGGTGACCGGGGGGGCCCACGGCCGGAGTTGGGTGGACTGGGGGGGGGGCGCCGGCCTGATGGACGTGGGGGAGTGCGCTGGTGGTGGCGGTGGGGCCCGTGGTGGCCGCGGTGGTGGTGGTTGGTGATTTGGGGCTTAGGGTTTGCAAATGGAGAGAGAAGGAGGAAGAGGAGGAGGAGGGGAGGAGGAGGAGGGGCGGCCAGCGGTGGAGGGGAGGGGCGGTGGCAGCGGCAAGGAGGAAGTGTGGTCTCCATTTTTGATTTTTTTGGAGGAAGGAGGAAGAAAATAATGAAGAGAAAAGGAAGTAAAGTGGCTTATATGCCTGTTTCTCGCGTATCGCCTGAACGCTAACGATCTCCAATCACCGCGGATTTCGGACACGAGATAGTAGACGTGAGGACGAGTCCAACGAAACAAGTTTCGTCGAATTCCGAGTTCGTTTGACCATTCAACAAAAATCACAAAAATGCTCAGACAAGCTCTAAAAATGCGATTTTGGCGCACCTTTTCTTCTCGCACGTTCACATGCTAACTCAAAAAATCAAGCCCTCTTGGATTTAACCATTATTAGATGATACGAATCTAGAAAAAAAAGTAGAATTGAATTCCGAGGTCGTATCAATAATGTTCCTTTGTAAAATGACTGCTCGCTTTACCCTGAACTGTTTCAGCTCGCACGGCCACATACTGACTCCGTTCGACGCGCCCTTTGGAACATAACAATAATTTGTCGTTATGAATCCATAAAAATTTATCTCGTCGAATTCTGAGCTCGTATGCAAAATTTCACTTTTTAAGGGCTATGTATTGTTAACCGAAAAGCTCCTGCCATTGCCACTATTCCGGATATCGGAATATATCGAAGCTTATACTTTTCGAAGTTCTAAACGACATTTTGAACTCAATGGAAGTGGTTTCGAGTCCAAATTCATCCGTATGCAAAATATGACTTTTGGCGCCGCATATAATTTACATAGCGACTATTCTGAATTTTCAACTGGGCATATCTTTTGATTCCCGCTATGAAATTTTGATTTTTCGGATTCGTTGGAAAGATATCATCAACTAGATTCTAATATTTTTGGTTTCACTAAAATCCGGATCGTTTTGCACCCGATACATTTAATTGAAGTTTGAAATCGAATTATCGAACTACCGCGCCATTTTCAATTCCTTTTATAATTATATATAAATATTATATTCAAACGAAGCCGTATATAAATATATACGTCGAATTCTATTCAAAATAAATTTCTCGTCGATATTATTTAAAATAATCTATTTTAAATGTTCAAAATTCACTAAAATTGCCAAAACAAAATTTTTAAACTGGCCCAGATTTTCGGGTTATTACAAAATACATCTGTAGAAGATTCTTTAAATAATTCTATTTCTTTAATTTTGTCTCTTAAAAAGGAGAATGAAGCTTTAATTGAAAAGAATCTAGAATTATCTAAAGAATGTGAATTTTTAAAGGTTAATAATAATATTTTGCAAAATGAAATATCCGACTCCAAAGAAAATTTTGAAAAATAACAATCTTCTTTAGATAATTCAGAATCTCAAATTTTTAGTCTCAAAACTGAGAATTTTTCTTTAAAAAGGAAGAATTCTAAATCAAATAAGGCAATTGATGATTTAAAAAATAACAAAATTTCTTTTGAAAATGTCAATCGCGATTATGGAATCAAATTTGACAAATGTACAAGTAAGTTCGCGAAATTTAATAAAGGTCATAATGATTTAAATACGATTTTATCTAGATCTCGACCTCTATATGACAAAAATGATTTAGGATGTAATAAAAATAATCATAGAAATATTACTGGATATGCTTTAATGTACAATAAAAATATCACTGCTAGTACTAATGCACATCCAAGATCCAATTATTATAGAAATTCGAATACTTCTAGAGGAAATACCAATAGAAGTTATTAATGTATTTGGGTTCCTGCAAATTGGAAAAATAGAGAAAATTATAATGATGATTACTTTAATTCAGTAGTTAATAATGAAAATTCATTTTTAACGGTTCCATTAAACTCTCTTGGGTATGGTTACCTTCCATCTAACTCCATGACCCTAACGAAGGAAGTGTGTACCAAAGTATATATATAATATTTTTTGCAGGTACACCACAACAAAAAGAAGGCTATTTTCGGTATCTCTAAAAAACTATGAAAACAAAATTCATTTTATCGAAATGCACACGATCCAATATCTCGTGAAGGTGCTTTAATTATTTATGTTCTATGATCGATTACTACTGTTTATCTTGATAATGTTTTTTTAGTCGATGCCAAAGGGGGAGAAAAGTATTATACATGTATACACAAACATTTTGTTACTGGGAAACAAATGGTAAGTATTTTTTTATGCACTAACAAAATGTTGCAAAGAATCTTTTTATTCAGGGGGAAACATATATATGCAAGCATACATTTAGGAGGAGAAAATAAATATTTCAACAAAATTACAAGAGGTTGTCATCAATCAAAAAAGGGGGAGAATATTGATTCATGAGATTTTTTATTCACGACAACGAAGAAATGAAGATCGAATGAAGAGTTAGTTAATATATATATATATATATATATATAAATATATATATATATATATGTGTGTGTGCGTGTGTGTGTGTTTAGTTGTGCTAGAATATGTTAAAATCTATCCTCATTTATCATAACATAAACATGTTTTAGACACAAATATATATATATATATATATATATATATATATATATATATATATACACGCACACACACAAACACACACATTAATGGCACAAAACAACCATTAACTGGGTTGTTTTGCTCTAATTAGTCGACTAGTTAGAAATGAACCAGTCGACTGGTCAGACAAAACTTGCCCAATAACGTCTGTTTTGTGTAACTTTTTAAATATATTTATATATATACGTTTTCATATACAACCAGTTGACTGGTGAATTTTAAACCAGTCGACTGATCCGATAATAACGGTCATTTTTAACAAGAGACAACTCCTTTCATGAAGAGATTTCTATTCATTTCCGAATCACTGATTCTAACCGAATCTTCTTATATTTTCTGATCTTAAACTCTATACTCTCTTGCATTCTAAAAGCTCTCTCAAATAATCAAATTGCTTCTTGAATCATTGAATTTATTTCAAATCTGCTGATTCAATAAGCTATACACTTCCTTCAATCTTCACATACATGTTATACACTTGAGGATAAGATTATAGAAAGGGTGTACTCAACTGTTGGCTATTCAGTGTTATTCAAGAACACAATCAGAAGTCAAACTCCTATTGTTTGTTGAAGTCTTGTGTCGGTGCTCCGGTGAGAAATATGTGTTGTTGCTCAGGTGTGTTGTGAACCTGTTACTCCAGGTGAAGTGAGGGTGTTGATAGTCAAATTCCAGAAGGAGTCTGGGACTGAACGTAGGACAGGAAGTCCGAACTAGTATAAATTTTCTGGTGTCACTTTTCTTACTGTATTTACTTATCTTTAATATCTTATATTGCTTAATATTTACTTGCATAACTATTGTATTAGATAAGTCAAAAGACACTACATTTCATGTGTAAGTTGAAAGAAACTTTAGCCAATATTGTGTAAATTTAAATGCTATATTTACATAAAATTTTACACTATTATTGCAAGATTAATGCATCTAAAAACAAAATGATAAGTTTATCAAACATTTTCCATAATTAACACATCATAGTGGATCTTTATATAATATAATGGGGTTGTGTACAACAGAAAAAACGGTTGAAGGAAGAACACGTAGGGGTTTTTATTCTGAAGGATACGCTTATTTTTTTTACATGAAGGACGCGGTGATCAAAGTTTTGTCTAAAGGAAATATTTTTGTAGTAAATTTAGCCAATCATCTTCTTCTTCAATCTTGTCGTCCTTTGCATTCATTTAGTTTGTTCGGTTAAACAATATGTTTTGGGGATAGATTAGTTTTCAAAAGTACCCGATCAGGTTTGAGTCCGGTCGTTCTTCACATCTCGTAAGTACCCGCTTAGCTTTGAGTCCGACCGTCATTTGCATTCCTTTAGTTTGTTCGGTTAAATAGTATATTTTGGGTGTAGACTATCTTTCAAAGGTACCCAATTAGACTTGAGTCCGACCGTCCTTTACATCTCATAAGTACCTGCTTAGGTTTGAGTATGGCTGCCCTTTGCATTTTTTTTAATTTGTTTGGTTAAATAGTATGTTTTAGGTATATGTTGGTTTATAAAGGTACCCGATTGAGGCTTGAGTGTGGTCGTCCTTTATGTCTTGTAAGTACCGCTTAGATTTGATTCCGACCATCCTTTGCATTCTTTTAGTTTGTTCGGTTAAACAATATGTCTTGGGTATAGATTGGTTTTCAGTCGGGTGTCTTCTTCCATCTTGGACTCAATCTCATTTCTCAACTTCATCTGGTCATCACTCAAATCTCCTCTCGAATCAATTGTACAGGACGTGATGGATACACACGAATAGGCGACACCGCATTAGAATAATGGGAGATGACAATGCAACCACAGGCGTCGGTGATGCTCCTTCAGACGAAGACGATGCGTTGTAGGTAGTGGAGACTACATTATAGGCGGAAGACTACTCAAGCGATGGTGCTGATGGCCGATTTTAGATGAATAATGGTAGTGGAGTGGAGGTTAAGGTCGATGGTGGTGGTGCTACAGATAACGATGATGATTAACTATGTTGTTTTGAAATGAACTAAGAAACAAATGCTATATGACCTTAACATTTTGATTTTAAAATTCAACAACTTGAAACAACATTGGCTAAGTTTTCTAACGGTGAAAAATCTCTGAATATGTTGTTGAAAAATCAATTTTCATCTGGAAATAAAAGTGGACTAGGTTTTTGGAAAAATAATGTTTCTGAAAAAGGGAATTCAAATAATTTTAAAAATCCTTCAAATTTCTTTGAAAAGAATTGACTTGATAATTTTAACTCTGATAATTTCAAAGGATTTTTGAATCATAAACGTGATTTGAATTTGTTTGATAACAATCCATTTAAAACATTTTGGACCCCAAAAGAAATACAGCGAATTCATTTAAATTCAAACAGATTTGGATCCCTAAAGGTACTTTGGTAAATTCTGATGGATTGTTATATAAACAAGTCTGGGTACCAAAACGTGTAAAAAAAACTGTGAGTGGTTCTACAAATTTTGTAAGACCACTCGATCCTATAAACAGTTAGGTACCGAAGATGGCTGAGGAACTGCTTTGCGAAAGGAAAACTGAATTCAAACTGCTTCATATCATTGGATCATCCACATTTCCTTAGCCAAGTCTATTGATTTAGAGATTCATTTGCTTAAACTGAATTCAAGTATGGTCTCTGGACTTAAATTTTTGTATATTCTTTGTTCTTACCCTTTTGCCTATTTTTTTAACCCCCTCTATCTATTTTCTCTGTTTTGATTTATCATTGCCATATATTTTTGTCTTTCTTCCTGATCTTTAATAACTTCCAATTGTAGAATTCATATTTTCTGGAAATTCACTTCATTTATATAAAACTCTAATGTTTTAACCATTTCCAGATCTTGAATTTAAACTTGTAAATTTCTGCAATTGTTTGGTGGTTTATTTTCTATTTTCTGAACTCATAACAGTGTTGATGTATTCTTGCCATATTTTGAACACTGTTGATTTGAATTCTAAATTTTTGAATATCTGAAAGTTTAATTGAATTTTCCACACATCTTTGGTTTTTGAGTTTCTTCTAATTCATTTTAGAAAAGCTTGAAATATTATACTCATTACAGCACACTGCTATTTTTTAGTTGTGATAATTTCATTGATTTTCAGATTGGCTTAAATATTTTGAATTGTCTTGAATCACAGTGATACATCTTGAAATTCATCTTCACTCATGATCATTATGGTAGAAATTTGTTTGTTTGAAATCAAATGAAATTCTTGATATTTTGAATATCACACACCTCTTAAAATTGAAATTATCAATCTTGTGTGACTGATTTATTATATCTCAAAACTTGACATTGATTCAAGTGATTTCAAATAAATTAATTTAATTTATGGATCATGAATATATCTCAAGCTTGATGTAGATGATCTGAAATTACTCTTGTACTTGTCAGAGATACTTGTGAAATTTTTTTTTGAAAGTCTGGTCTTAAAACTCACTGTTATTTCATGATTATTTGATTTGAATATATGTTTGTTTAAAATCATTTGAAATTATTGATTTATTGAATCACACACTTATCTTGCATCTGAAATTTATAATCTGTGTGATTGATTCGTTGAATCCTGATTTTTCATTTTTCCTCAAATGATTTAAAATAAACTAAATTTTATAATTTTGGATCATGGAATATATTTTGTGACCATCAGAAACATCTTCTGACAAGTCTGTTGTGCTATTGGTTTCTTTACTGCTCTGATACGGCTTTTGAAAACGATATTAGATAACTTCTTGTTTTGATCTGTCTGCTGCTTTGATAAATGTGCCAAATCTGTTCTTTTGTCTGCTTGGGCATTGGGCTTAAATTTCTTCTGTCTGAAATATCCTGGTTTGTCTCCTGGTTCTTGTTACAATCCTCATTAATTGAGACAGCACAATTGGCATCAGAAGTGCTGAGTTTTTATGTATTTTTTTTTCTTATCCCTCTTGGCATGTATAGATCTTCATATCCCCCTTGTAATTGATTTTCAATTTTAAAATTATTTATTGATTATTCATTCAGAAATTGAAATCAATATCCACATTGAACTGTATTTATAATTCATCAAAATTATTACCATATTTTGAAATTGTGATGGATTGAGACTGTAGTATATTTCACAACAAGAGGAGATTCTATTTGGATTTTCATGATGGTTGAACATTTATTATAATATATTTGAATTGGCAATTATTTCACGACCATCTTCGTTATCTATCATCCTTCTGCCATTCATCATGATTTTATACTAATGTGGAGAGTTAACAATTAAAAAAAAATCTTTTTGAATAAACAGTGGAAATATTTATGATAGAAATTAGACTATGTTATTATTCAGAATTATTGATAATTGAAAATTTTCAATGATCCTGGTACAGTCGAGCATATTTCATAATATAATTAATTTAGAAATTTATTTCATAGTCCTTTTCTGTACCTACCACATTTCTGTCATTCATATTGGTTTTATATACCGAGGAGTTCTTTCTTTTGAGCTGAAAATGATAAATGTAGTAAATACATAAGTGTGTCTCTAACCTCATTTAAAAATCCAAGCTCTGGTCATGCATGGTTAAGAGATTACTTATATTTAAGCTGCAACTGATCTCATTTGAAAATCCAAGATCTGGTTATGCGTGGTCAGTGTGCTCTTAAATCAAAGAAAAAGAAAAGAATTTGTAGTAAATAAATTTTTATATGAAATTCTCCTTGGTGTTTAAATACCAGCCTGTTAATCCATTTTGTAATATGTGAAATGTGTTAATATTTTATGACATATTATGATTTGTTGATTGATAGCTACTAGGATTTGAGACTATCCGATTGCGTCACCTAAACTGAATTTATAATTATAATCCAAATCCATCACTCTTTTGTGCTCATTTTATAAAATTCTTTTGGAAAGTAATTGGAAATCATCATTTTTTAAACTCTCTCCATTTTTTATAAATTCATCGTAAATCCGTTATTCTCTAAAATGTGAAATATGCCACTAGTTCTTAGAATATTATGATTTTTGTTTGACAGATTGAGATTTATGATGACCACTCTTCCTCTTATGCTAATATTACATTTTTAGTCATTTTTCATCTATATTCTAAATTATGTATCCTTTTGATGATAACAAAAGGGGGAGAATGGGTTGAGATTTTGATTTATGAGTGAATATTTTATAAATATTTTGATATTGAAAATTTAATTTTTCATTCTTTTTTCACTCATGCATAGTTATAGGGGGAATTTGGTTGTACAGGGAGCATACGAGTAAGGGGAGTTCAATATTCACTGCCAAACATATTTATTGTGCTCAAAATCTTTTATTTGTTTGTCATCATCAAAAGGGGGAGATTGTTGTATATTATGGTGTTGTACACACATGTTAGACCAAAAAGTGGTTCTAACACCCAAATTGATTAAAAGCAAAATGAAATGAGATAAAAATAAAAATGAACACACAGGATTTATAGTGATTCGGCGAAGAAATGCCTACGTCCACTTGTTTTTCACTATTTTCACTGATTTAGTTGCAAGTACAATGAAGTATTCACACGATCTCTCTCACAACTCACTTACCATCACTCAATTGTTTGAAAACAAATAATGAAAGAAGATTTGAATTTTCTGGGGTTGCTGGAATTCGGGTTGTGAAGGTGGTTGAACTCTCCAAGTGCCAGAAAAAGATCCTTTTCTTTGTCTCCAGACGGGGTATTTATAGGTGAGAATTTGCTCAAAACCCGATCCGGATCAGAGCCACGTGTCATCCATCCCATTAACCTCGGGTTCGGATAGATTACTGTGTTGACAACGCATCAGAGTAATGGACGTTATGGACAGGAACTGGTCATAGCCGATCCGGATATCCAGGCGCTCGTGCAGGGGAGTGATGTGGAAAATGGGTTCGGATCGGAGGGACATGTACAAGGGGTTCGGATCGGGATATCCGATCCGACCCGGATTGAGTTGGAAACAATTCTCTCTTCTCTTTATTCTGCTCCGCTCTTCTCCGATCTACCTCCGTAGCAATCAAGTAGCTTTCCGATCCAAATGAGATTATATTGCCCTTCGATCCGATCCGCTGTGCCTTTCTAATTCCAAGAGTAATAGTTCACCGATCCGAATAGCAGATTTTACCCTATCCGAACCGTTATCCTACTCCGATCCGACCCGCTTCAGAGTTTTTCAAGTTCTTCAATATTTCATATCTTGACTTTGTGTTGCCCAGTTCACAAAGTGGGCTAACATTTTGCCCCCTCAAAGGATGCTTCTGTTGGAGACGGAGCATGCTTCGACCATCGATGCAAAGCACTCTTCGAGGTAATTTCTCTTTTGATTTTCCTTGCGTTTTTATCTTTTTCTTCAAATTTCAAATCAGTTTGCTGCTGAGCAAAGGAATTCGGTTCGGTTCGGAATCCGATCCGAACAGACCCCCTCTTCTCTCTATCTTTTACTGGAGTATTGGGCCAAGCTTCGCTTCTGGGCTGTCCATCCGATCCGAACAGGGGTTCTCCTATTGGGCTGCCGATCCGAATGGGGAGACGAATAGTCTCCTTCTTCTTCTATATAAACTTCGCCTTCTTCCTCCTTTCACTTTCACTGTTTCATTTGCGAAGTTCTGTCAAACGAAAGAGAAAATACTCAATTCGTGAAACTTCAAAATTCTTCTTAATTCTCGAAGTAATCACACTGGTAGGTTATAAAGCTTTAAACAATCCTTTCTTTAATCGTTTTCGAGTCGGATTCTTCAAAATTCAATCATAAAACTCTGATGACCTTGCCGCCGTGACCCTCCCCCTCGTCATCGCTATCAATAGACGCGTCGCCGTCTTGAGGTTGGAACGGAGGGAACGAGAATCTGTAGTGGAATACACCAGCATGTAATTGCTTGGTTTTGTCTTGAGGAAATGGCACGAGATTGGCCCTGGGGTCGGATAGGGAAGAAAGAGGGTGAAGGAGAAGAAGAAGATGATGGAGAATCGGTTCGGTTCGGAAGGATATGGAAGGTGAAAAACAAAGGAAGAAGGAAAGAAATTCAAGAGGTTAGATCGGGTCGGGGCGAGCGAAGAAAGAAAAAAGAAACGAAATCTAGGAGATCGGATCGGGTCGGAGCAAGCACCTAAGACAGGAGAGAAGAAGCCTCCCTAACCGGATCGGATCGTAAAATGATGAAAGAGAAATATAACTACATGATCCGATCCGAGCCGTTAGGGGACTTTGCCTCCGATCCGATCCGACTTCAATTTCTAAGCTTCAATAAGATTTCCAAGCCTAAGGTCGCGCCCCCGATCCGATCCCAATGAATGAATCCGAACCGAACCGAAGCACAGTCTACCTTAACACATAAAAACTCGTCTAACTGGCCCAATCAAACTTCGGCATAATCTTCAATTTTATGGACAGTTAGGATAGTGCCTTGCGAACGTAACTGGACATCAAGAATTACTTCAACTCTTTATATCTTGCCAAACTTTTTCGTCGCACTTTTAAACATTTACTTTGCACTTTCCGTATACACTGTTCACACTTTAGTCTGCACACACGCACGGGGGGATACGGGCTAATTTGCTCTAATTTATGCTATTGCTTCTTCAATAGTTCTATGACCATGAGACCCAGACGTTCTTCCAGACTAGCTGAGAGGAAAGAAGCCTCGGAAACCTCTAACAAAATCACTCTCGAGGATATATCTTCTCCATCGGATCCAGAATGGGACAGTAAGGGTCCAGACTACGGGGTTGGAAATCGGGAAAGCGACGAGGTATCTTCAGAGAATGTAGTTTCTCTGGGTTTTGAGGAGGAAGGAGGGATTGGCGACGCTCGAGCCCCCGATGAATTTGAATCGGCCGTTATATTGGAATCACCTCCAGATTCCGTTGATTCAACAATCGACAACGATCGACTTGTCCGAATTTGCTTAAAGTACGGGATAATGAAAAGGGACACTCTAGTGCCTTCAAGCTCTGACCATCCCCACAACCCTCCAGAAGGATATATGGCGGTCACTCGATTGATGTGCATGGTCGGCGCTATTCCTCCATTCTCTCCCTTCATCGTTGACTTTTTAAGACAAATGCGGATTGCCCCCATGCAGCTGCATCCCAATTCGTATGCCTACTTGCACACTTTGTACATAGCATATCGTGAAATCTTAGGCATAGAGCTCACGTTCGATGACGTTCACTTCTTCTATAATTTCAAGCATCGGACTCGAGAGACTCCATCTTTCTGCTACTTTGAGTCAGTTCCAAAAAGGAAGATAATCTCAGCACCATTCAGCAGTAAAGCTGGAGATTCTAGATTAGAATGGTTCTACGTGAAGCGACAGCCTGGATGCGCCAGGAGGTGGACAAAATCAAGTAAAGCACTGATTTTCTAAATCCGGGCTCTATACACTTGAATCATCTTCTTAACTTGTTTTCCTTTTTGTTTGCAGTCGACAATCCCAAACAGATATCAGATCAGGTGTTCTTTGACCGGATGCACCAACTTCTTAATGGCGATCAGAAATTCTTGACTATCGATGAAGTCCTTAAAGACGAATACCTTCACTTTCATGGGCTGTTATCCGTTTTTCGTAGCATCGGTCATGGGACGGCTCCATACGCATACATCCCTCCAGTGGAGGTAGTCCCAGAGACAGGAGAAGGCTCAGGAGTTCCTATAGTGTCTCTTCAAACTTCCCCTTCTCCATCTTCTACACAAGATGACGAATTGGCTAATCTGGCCGAAAAGCATCGTGAAGGATATACTGCCCCCGAGGAGGCTACTTCTCTGGAAAAGTCAACATCCTCCCAAGAGTCACCACTTAATGCTTCCGAGGGGGATATCCCTAGTACTGATGACCAAATATTTCAGGGTTTGGGGGATCTCCCCTTACCTGAAACTATATACACTTCAGAGGATTTCAGGAAGGATCCTTTAGTCTTCACCTCTTCTGAAGAGACCACTCCCGCTAAGGCCAAAGAGCCTGCCCGTACTAGTCTAGCTTCAGACTCGGGTTGGTTGGGGGGAAACACACCACTTAGGATACACTTTATACTACGGCATTAGCATTCATTGCACCTCTTTCTCCGTGAATCCATTAATTCTAAATTTCGCTTGTCTTATTGTGCAGGTACGATGTCTCGATCCTACTATGATATCAGGAAGCTTCGCCGCAGCATGTCCAATCCTCCTCAGGATGTCGAGTATGATCGCCGTGATGATCGTGGTAGGGATGAGAGAAGGCCTTATGATCCCTATCGTTCTCGACCCTTACGTTCTCGCTCACCAGTTCGACCGGAACAAGAGAAATACAAGGGTTATCAAAGCCGTAGGGAAGAGGACAGACCACAATCTAACTCCACTTCCTCTCATGAAAAGCGCAGCAGAGAGAAAAGTCCTCCAAAAGAAACCGGGTCTCGAAGTAAGCACAATGTCCCTGCTACTAAACGACCTAGGACAGACAAAGAAACTACCGAATCCTCCTCACACAGGGACACCGAATTGACAATCCCCGCTCCTCCCCCACTAGATGCGGAGATTGCAATAAAGCGGGCATACTTGAAGGAGCAATTTCCCGAACACTACTTCGAGACTTTGACTTTCTTACCTGCCCTTGAACCTATTTCTTCTAAGTGGGCAGATGAGGCCAAAGCAAAGATAGATGCGGTGGAAAAACAGTATTCTGAGATGTTTAAATATTCACGCAACCTCTCTAGAATCATCCGCACTCTAATCACAAATACCGACTCAATGCAAAAGACCGCGGAGGAGGATGCCAAGGCTTTAAAAGCCCTAGGAAAAGATTTGGAAGACACTCAAGCTCAGCTAGCTGTCGCTCAAAGGGACGCTTCTAACTTCAAACAACAATTTGAGGACATGCAAAAACGTTATCATGACTTGCTTGAATCTCACACTCAAGAGCGTTCTGAATTAAAAAAGCAAGCTGATGAGGCTAAGTCAGAAGCTGCTAAGACACGCCTTGCTTATGCTGACCTTGAACGGAAAAACGCCGAGTTAGCACAGAGGAGTGCTGAACTAGAAAAGAAGAATGCTGACTTGGCTTCAAAGCTGTTGGAGGCAGAGAACAGAGCTGCCCTGGCTGAGGGCAATGTGGAGTGTGCTATCAAATCTGCGGAGGAAGCCCGCAAACAACTGTCAGAGGCAGAGGCTGATATTCAGGGTTTCGGTGAACTAATGATTGAATTCTTCGCACATATCATCCGTCGCCGAAACATTTCTTGGATCGAGGATTATCCATCCACTCTAGTTCAAGTATGGAATCAGATCGTCGAGTGGGAAAAAGAGGAACTTAAAGTCGATTCCATCGATGAAGATGAGCTAATGGAGAAATACTTGAGGGATGATGAGCCGGAGCGCCTAGCTGAAGGGCGCCGCCTCATTGCTGAGGCCATAGAAGAAGAGAGACGGAAGTCTAAACAGAAAACTGTTCTCGAAGCTGATTCCTCTTCTTCTGCCCCTGCGACTTCTGAAGTAGAGGGGTATGATCCTGAAAATCCGGGAATTCCCCGAACAACTTTGCTATCCCCTATTCCTGAAACAACATCAGAGGTAGTAGTCACCCCTGCCGAGAAGTCTTCGGAAGGTATCCCTACCTTTTCTCCTCAATTTGTCAAGGCTATCTCTACCTTTCGCCACGTGATTGAGCAATCGATGAAAAACCCATTGTTTTCGCCTGAATTGATAACTGTTGCTTCTCATTCTGTAGGTGTTGAGCCATCCGAAAAGACAGATGTGACTCAGGGAGCCACCGCCGGGACAAAGCCCGCAGAAAAGGCCAAAAGAGGGGAGGACAAGGCTGCTTCTATAGACTTGGGAGAAGGAAGTGAGCCGACTAAGGCCGCCACTCCCCAGGATGAAGAAATGATAGCAGCTTTAAGGGATGACGGCGGTGACGGGGGTCAGGAAGAGGAACCAGAAGTTGCAATAGTCGGGGAGTCAAAAAGTGCTGATAACATTACTTTGGCTACAATGAAAGATGATCAAGACAAACGCTTGCAATTAAAAGCCGAAGAACTAGACCCTGAAGCCCTCAAGCCCCTCGCAGTTGTGGATGCGGGATCAAGGTTAGTTGTTAAGCTCTCAACTAGATCTATTACAGAGGAACTCGCTAAAAAATCTTCTCTTGATTCCAGCGCTCCGCCCTCCGGGAAGAAGTCTACTGGCTCCAGCACCGCATCTTCAGGAAAAAAGAAGTCAAAACGAATCTTGACAAAGGCTGAGAAAGAAGCAAAGGATGCGGAGAAGGCCGCCAAGAAGTCCAAGGCTCACTCGAAATCTAAATAGTGGATTGCCTTGTATTGTTTTAGCATTTAATGAACCAACAATTGCTACTACAAGTGCGGCTCCTGCGCTTTCTTTTTTAGCTATTCTCCTGTACAAATTCATTCATTTGTAAATAAAAAATAACTCATTTTCTGCAATGTCTGTTTGCCAGTAGTTCTGCACTTATGTAAAAATGCATGTCTTACTATAATTACGAAATGAAATTACGGAGGGAGGAAATATGTGTATACATATATGCCCCCAGTCAATTCCCTCAAATTATCTAATGCTTAATCAAGCAATCTGAATGCTCCCGATTTTCTGACGGGATAGCACTTCCTGTGTCGTCAGCACCGGTCATTTCTCTGGTATTTCTTTTATACTCTCTCTCTTTTCTCTTGAGAGTTAGAGTTCGAGCTCAGTAATCTATTCATTCCCCGGTCTTTCAGCAGGGAAAGATTTCTTTCTCAGCGCTCAGTCGGAGACGCTTTTATACTCTCTCTCTCTCTCAGGAGAGTTAGAGTTACGGAGGGGAATTTCTTTTTCAGCGCTCAGTCGGAGACGCTTTTATACTCTCTCTCTCTGGAGAGTTAGAGTTACGGAGGGGAATTTCTTTTTCAGCGCTCAGTCGGAGACGCTTTTATACTCTCTCTCTCTCTCTCTGGAGAGTTAGAGTTAAGAATGTCGTTTTCTCATTCTTTTATATCTTGTCGCACAAATAGTCGTTGTGCTTCTTCTTATGTCTAAACTATCTTCAACCTTTTCAGGTTTTGAGTCATCCTGTATTCTATAATCACAACAGAATAATCGATGAATGTATATATGTAATGCATAAAAGTAAATAACACACAATATTTTTATAGTGGTTCGGCTAAGTCGTAGCCTACATCCACTTTATAGTCCTTTATTCATATCGTCAGATTTTCCCAAGGCAAGTCGTGCCTTATTACAGAGTTCATAAGAAAAATAACAAAGAGTACAGCATTTCTAATCCAAATATCGCATTAAGTGTTGAGCATTCCATGCTCTAGGGACTTCTTCGCCATCTACGGTCGTTAACTTGAAGGTTCCTTTTTCAAGTTTCCGTTGGATGACAAAGGGTCCTTCCCACTTTGGACCGAGGTGAGGAAGGGATGGAAAGACTCTCTTTAGCACCAAATCTCCTGGTTCAAAAGTCCTGAGGCGAACTTTTTTGTCGTAATAGCGTGCCATCTGACGTCGATGTCTTGCCGCACGCAAATCTGCTTCGTCCCTTTTTTCTTCGACTTCATCAAGAGACTCAAGTAAAAGCGCCCGATTCGTCATCAGGTCATAATATGTCACCCTGTGGGAAGGAACTTCCAGTTCAACTGGAATTACTGCTTCTGAGCCAAAGGAGAGAGAGAAAGGGGTGTGACCAGTGGCCGTCTTAAATGTTGTTCGATATGCCCACAAAGCTAGGGGCAATTAGTCAACCCATTTTGCCTTTGCACGCTCTAACCGTTTCTTGAGGATGGATTTGATTACTTTGTTTATTGCCTCTACTTTCCCGTTCGACTGCGGATAGGCAACTGCAGTATATCGCTTGTCAATCTTATACTTCTGGCAGAAATTTCTGAATTCAGTACTATCAAATTGGGTTCTGTTGTCAGTTATAATCGTCCTTGGGATCCCGAATCGGCATATAATATTTCTGACCACAAAACTTATCACCTTTCTTGCAGTGATCTTGGTCAAGGGCTCAGCTTCCACCCACTTCGTAAAATAGTCCACGGCCACTATTGCATATTTAGCTCCTCCTTTAGCAATCGGTAGAACTCCAATGATATCAATTCCCCATGTGGCAAATGGCCAAGGACTCGCCATTGATTTAAGTTGGGTTGACGGTGCTCTGGGGATTTTGGCGAATCTCTGGCACTTATCGCAGCGTCGTGAATAATCAGCTGCATCTTTATTAATTGTAGGCCAGAAGTATCCGTATCGCAATATCTTCTTTGTTAAAGTCTGACCTCCTGTATGATCTCCACACTCACCTTCGTGTACTTCTCTTAGTACACGCTTGATGTCGTCGTGTGCTATACATCGTAACAGGGGCATAGAAAATCCTTGCCTATAAAGAGTATCATCTTGTATGATATATCTGGTAGCCTTGCGAACTATAGCCCTTCTTTCACTCTTCTTTGACGGGAGTGTTCCATCCTTAAGGAAGTTCTTAATTGGGGTCATCCACGACTCCTTATCCGGTTCCGCTTCAAAAGCGAACTCAATTTCCATTGACTCAAAGCTTGGCGATTCCAACGTTTCAATTGGAATTATTTCAGTCTCTTCTGGATTATCGGAACTAGCCAGCTTTGCCAGCCTATCCGCTTTCTGGTTTTCGGCTCTGGGAATATGTGTTATGTTGTACCGCTCCAAGCTATTCAATAGCTCTCTCACTTTCCTGAGGAAGGCGATAAGTCGAGGTCCGCGAGCCACAAATTCCTCTCGCACCTGGCAAACAACAATTTTAGAGTCAAGAATATGTCCAATGTTTTTATTCCGAGGTCTTTAGCATGCTTCAGCCCGGCAATCAGGGCTTCATATTCTGAGTCATTGTTAGTCTCCGAAAATTCTAATCGTAGAGCATAATATAATGACCGTCCTTCGGGGGTGACTAAGACGATTTCAGCTCCGGACCTTCGATCGTTCTTGGCTCCATCTGTGTATAGTTTCCACGGATTTATCTTTAACTCATCCTCGGACCTAACCACTTTGTCATCGATTACTTCCTCCTCTAGGATGGTGAACTCCGCAATAAAGTCTGCCAGAGCTTTCCCCCTGATCGACTTTCGTGGTTGAAAATTCAAATCAAACTGACTTAATTCTATATTCCATTTGATCAACCTTCCCGATGCTTCGGGTCTTTGCAACACCTGCCTCAAGGGCTGGTCGGTGTATATGGTTATTGGATGAGCTTGGAAATAGTGACGAAGTTTTCGGGATGCAATTAGGAGGCTGTAAGCGAGCTTCTCAATCTTTGGGTAGTTGCGCTCTGCCGCTGCTAATTTCTTGCTTACATAATACACTGGCCTTTGTACTTTGTCTTCTTCTCGAACTAGGGCTGTGCTAACGGCGTAAGCCGAGACTGCCAAGTAAACAAACAATTCTTCGTGATCTACTGGCTTTGACAAAATCGGCGGTTTCTCTAGCAGTTCCAATAAATTTTGAAAGGCCTCAACACAGTCCGGAGTCCACTCAAAGTTCTTCTTTCCTCTTTTAATCAAATCAAAAAACGGAATGCATTTGTCTGTGGCTTTGGAGATGAATCTACTCAGCGCAGCTACTTTCCCTGCAAGACTCTGAACGTCTTTAATTCTCCTCGGCTCTTCAATGTTTCTAATCGCTGCTATCTGGCTAGGATTGATTTCAATTCCTCGGGAACTCACAATGAATCCTAGGAACTTTCCCGATGCCACTCCAAATGAGCATTTCAGAGGATTCAGCTTCATCCGATATTTTCGCAGGATACCAAACATTTCCGCCAAGTCTTGCGTATGGCTGGAGGACTGTTTCGATTTGACAAGCATATCATCCACATAAACTTCCATAGTCTTCCCTATTTGATTATAAAACATTCTGTTCACCAAGCGCTGATAAGTGGCTCCGGCGTTTTTCAATCCGAATGGCATTACGACATAACAATATAATCCCAAATTCGTAATGAAGCTCGTATGTTCTTGGTCTGGCACGTGCATAGGAATTTGGTTGTACCCAGAATACGCATTCATGAAAGAGAGAAGTTCATGACCCGCTGTCGAATCTACAAGCTGGTCAATCCTGGGAAGTGGGAAACTATCTTTTGGGCAAGCTTTGTTCAAATCAGAAAAATCAATGCAAGTCCGCCACTTTCCATTCGGCTTCTTTACCAACACGGGATTCGATATCCAGTCGGGATATGTCGAATCTTGAATAAATCCGTTCTGCTTCAGCTTCTCCACTTCCGCTTTGAGAGCAGCCGACCTCTCTGGGCCCAGCATACGTCTCTTTTGCTTCACAGGCGGATGTTTCGGGTTTACATTTAATTTTTGACTTTTAATGGATGGCGATATCCCACACATGTCAGCATGGGTCCAGGCAAACACGTCCAAGTTTGCCTTCAAGAAGTCCGTTAGTTCTTTGGCTCGACATGGGTCCAATTGAGAACCAACCTTCAAAACTTTTGTCGGATCAGTTTCATCAATGGGAATTTCCACTGTCGCTTCATTAGGAGTTGCATTTCTAGTCTCTGGTTCCTCGTCTTTTCTGGGATCCAGGTCCTCAGGCGTTCCTTTGGGCAACTCCTTCGGGGTCGATTTCTCTAATTGCTATGCCGAGCCCCCCTTTGGGGGAGGCGAGGCATCTTCACTCTCAATGTTAAGTCCTTTCATCAACATCTTTAGTTCGGCCACATAGCAGGCCCGTCCGGAAACTTGATCCCCTCTCATTACTCCAGTTCCAGCTTCGGTTGGGAACTTAAGCAATAAACACCAGGGGGCGATACAAACTCTGAATTCAGCAAGGGCAGGCCTCCCCAAAAATGCATTATAAGGCGAATCTATGTCCAATACTACGAACTGAAGCATCCGCACTCTTCTGCGTTCTCCTTGCCCCAAGGTCACGGGCAATTCTATATATCCCATGGGAGCTGTTGACGCCCCGTTGAAGCCTCTTATCCATCCTTCACATGGCTTCAAATCTTCAGACTCAAGCTTCATCTGATCAAATGACTTTTTAAACAAAATATTAACGGAACTTCCGTTGTCTACTAATACCTTATGAACCAAGGCCGGCCCAATGGTGGTAGTAATAACCAACGGATCATCGGTGGGTGATTGGATCCCAGTATTATCTCTGCTGCGGAACACCACGTCGTCAAACATGGTCTTCTGTTGTTTTATGGGGGTGACATCTTCCAAATCATCACCTTCATTCACATCTATGTGCTTGGCAGCATTTACATATTGATCCATTGATCTGAAACTTCGGATTGTTGGGTGAGGTCCGCCCACTATGGATTTGATAACAATTCCTTTACCTTTCTGCTGCGCTGTAGGCTTGGGAGCAGGTAGAATCTGTTTTGGAGCCTGCTCTCCTTGCCCCCTGTCCCTCGGGGCAACCTTGTATTCATCCAACTTCCCTTCACGCAGCAGCTTCTCAATCACATCCCTCAAATGCCGACATTCATTGGTTGAATGCCCATGAGTTCCATGAAACAAACAAAATTTTCCTGTCGCCATTTCTTTCTCGGTCGAATCACGAGGTGGCGGTCTTTTGTACTGCAAAACATTGTATGTATCCAGGTAAATATTCTCCAGGGTGTCGTTCAATGGTGTATAATTCTCATAGGTCTGGAATCGGGGTCTTTTGTTAGGATCGCTTCCCCTATTTCTGTTTCTTCCGTTACCGTTCGGATTATGGTTATTGTTGTTGTTACCCCCGCTTCCAGCATTGTTGTTTCCACCCTTGTTTCCCACATTTACTTCAACCTTGCCGGAACTTTCCCCAGACTGCTTCACGGCGATATTACCCTGCACATTTTCTTTTGAAGCCGCCTCGGACTTTCTCTTTCGGTTTGCCCTGGCTTCCTCTCGCCTTAAATAAATATCAGCTTTTTCATAGAATATCTCTCTTGTGGAGGGTGTCTTTCCAGAAAGGTAATCCCCGAACTCAGATTCAGGATCGACTCCTTCCTTTAATGCCATCAGAATGGTGGGCTTATGCGGGTCACTAACTTCAGTCACAGCTAGGTTAAAACGGTCAAGATATGCCCTCAAAGACTCTCCTGGTGCCTGCTTGATTCTCGACAATTCAATAACACTTTTGGACTTTCGGGCATGGAGTCGGAACTAGTTCATAAAACGTTCGCTCAGTTCCCTGTAATTTGAAATCGAACGAGGAGGAAGTCGGGTAAACCAGAACAGCGCTACATCCTCTAAATAGATTGGGAATGCTTTGCACTTCACTTCATCAGGGGCAGCAGCAGCATTCATGAGCCACGAGTATCGCATCAAATGCTGTCCCGGATCAGTCCTTCCGTTGTACTTGTCCATATGTGGCAAGTTAAAGCGCCGGGGAACTGGAAGTCGAGGATATCGTCGGTTGAAGGAGTATGGCTTCGCTCAATGCCATAATCTTCATTTGTATAGTGCCGGCTCTCGGACATGATCTGGCGAACCATTGCCTGTACATCAGCATTAGTTAGGGGCCGCTCAGGTTCCCTGGCCCTAGTATCTGAGTTCCTTCTGGGCTCTTGTTCAGGAGATGCCCTTCTTCTTCGAGCTGCTTCTGCTCTATTCCGTTCCCTGCGCTCCCGGTCGATCTCGGGAGGAGGGGACTGGAGCCTTTGCCCCCGAGTGGGGTCATTGTTTCCTAGTGCTCGTGCAATATCCTCACGAGATCCCAAAGATCCAAATGTCAGCTGCTCCACATTCTGAGGTCGTTCGAGCAGCCTTCGTTCACGGGGCCGCTCTTCCTCGGAAGATGAAGATTGATCCACTGGTGTGTGACGAACCGGTGATGGGGTCCTCTGTCGACGGAGTTCGCTAATCTCCCGACTCATGAGCCTCATATTTTCTTGCATCATGAGATTAGTGCGCTCGTGGACTTTCATAGCCTCCCTTGTGCTCTCAAGCATGTCAAGTAAGCGCGAGAAATCTCCTTGAGTAATGGGCGCAGATGGATTGACCTGATCACTAACCCTGGTGGCTGGAATCGGAGCATTCGTAGGGACTCGAGTAGAGGTTCCAACTTCACCAAGTGTCGGTTCGGATCGGAGATAGGAGGTCGGGTCGGTTCGGAGCTGGGGAGCCTGGTTGGGTCGGTACGTGGCAAGCTTCTCGGGTCGGTTCAGGTTGGGGGAATGCACTGCTTCAGAATCTGCTACCCGGATCGGATCGGAACTTTCCCCCTGTAGACGGTTCGGATGTCCTGCGTTGGTTCGTCCTGCTGCTGAACTCTGCCCACGAGACCTTGTTACAATCGCATTTTGTTGATCTTCGCCAGCTCCATTTCCTCGACCAGATTGAACTTCTTTGCCTTTTCCTTTGGCCATGATTCTTCGACAATCACTTCAACAGATATCCAAGAGCGTAGAAACTTGAGGATTAACTTCTTTGAACTCAACGGTCCAAAGAGTAGAACGATAATCCCGAAAAACAAAGAATTCAGATGAGTTCTCAGTGAAAGCACCAAAATGTTAGACCAAAAAGTGGTTCTAACACCCAAATTGATTAAAAGAAAAATGAAATGAGATAAAAATAAAAATGAACACACAGGATTTATAGTGGTTCGGCGAAGAAATGCCTACGTCCACTTGTTTTTCACTATTTTCACTGATTTAGTTGCAAGTACAATGAAGTATTCACACGATCTCTCTCACAACTCACTTACCATCACTCAATTGTTTGAAAACAAATAATGAAAGAAGATTTGAATTTTCTGGGATTGCTAGAATTCGGGTTGTGAAGGTGGTTGAACTCTCCAAGTGCCAGAAAAAGATCCTTTTCTTTGTCTCCAGACGGGGTATTTATAGGTGAGAATTTGCTCAAAACCCGATCCGGATCGGAGCCACGTGTCATCCATCCCATTAGCCTCGGGTTCGGATAGATTACTGTGTTGACAACGCATCAGAGTAGTGGACGTTATGGACAGGAACTGGTCATAGCCGATCCGGATATCCAGGCGCTCGTGCAGGGGAGTGATGTGGAAAATGGGTTCGGATCGGAGGGACATGTACAAGGGGTTCAGATCGGGATATCCGATCCGACCCGGATTGACTTGGAAACAATTCTCTCTTCTCTTTATTCTGCTCCGCTCTTCTCCGATCTACCTCCGTAGCAATCAAGTAGCTTTCCGATCCAAATGAGATTATATTGCCCTTCGATCCGATCCGCTGTGCCTTTCTAATTCCAAGAGTAATAGTTCACTGATCCGAATAGCAGATTTTACCCTATCCGAACCGTTATCCTGCTCCGATCCGACCCGCTTCAGAGTTTTTCAAGTTCTTCAATATTTCATATCTTGACTTTGTGTTGCCCAGTTCACAAAGTGGACTAACAACACAATTATTTGATTTTTGTTTGATGATAACAACCAAATATATATTATTATAAATGTGTTTGTTATTGTACTACTTCATATATACATCACAGATTGGAGTATATTATTTATATTTAAATATAATACGACTATATAAAAATTCAAATCTTCAAACAATATTTTATTTGAATATAATATTTTATTTCAACATTCAAACAGTACACTCCACTATTTGTGAATTACAGAAATATAATACAGTCAATTTCATTATATACAAAGTTCCTCACTACATCACACATTGATCAATACATTTTCATATACACTACACTCTATCACTCAGTTTACAGACTCACTTATATTCAGATATTCTCATATAAATTTCTCTGTCATCTTCACCCTTTTGTCTTCATAGCATCTTTTCAGTTAGTCCAGTCATCAACACTTGTCACATGCAGAAACACACACAATATCTGGAACAGAAATAATTTCAAATTCTAGAAGATATAATTTTTATTTTAAAAATTTATTCGCCTTAGAAATTCGATGTGTTCTCATCATTTTTCTGACTTGATCTGATTTATTAATCTAGCCGACTGTGCCTAGACAGCTTGTGATATTCACAGTGATACGCTATAAATACCACAAGGCAAACAATGCGAAACACCCCACCTCTGTTAAGGTCACTCACAAAGGGAATGCCTTAACTTCGGTGGAGCGTTTTTAGGTAAAAGATGCAGATAAATTACAAGACAGACAAATAAAGCAGCGGAAAATAAAGTCATTTTATAAACAATGTGGTTCAATCAAGCTTTTACAACAATTATCTCAATCATACTTAAAAGTAATACATAGAACTTCTGTCTTGATTCAAAAACTTCCAAGTATAAAAGAAGCATAAAAATAACAATGATATTCCCCAATAAAGCATGAACAAGATAACCTAATATTAGCATAAGATATGATAAGGCAAGATAAATTGAATGCACTTTTACTCTTTCTCTGCTTCGCTACTACCTTGTTATTTTGATTTCTATATCTACAACCCCTAACTAGTGTCCCAACTAGTAATCTGTGTAAAATGAAAATATAATAACGTGATCCCAATCCCCGCAATTGTGGTAGCCTTCAGGTGTACATCTAGTATGAGGATCTTATCTCAATCAGCCTAATTGCCATGAAGATGTTAGATGTACCCTTACTACCCTATCGATCGGCTCCCTACTTGTATTAATGTTCCATGTGTATGTGTCAATCGGCCCTCTCTTGCGTGTGGATACCCTGTGCTGGTCCCACCATAAGGTGTATCAATCCATATGATAGCAACTCGACACGATTCAAGATGGACAGTGTATAAGTACTGGTACCCAGTGCCTTCTTTTTCCCACTCCGGAGTACGTGCACGCCCGTAATCCATCGAAACCTACACTGACGTACCCTCTGCCGCTATTTTGACCTCTTATAATCAGCCCCGTAATCGTGCCCCACCCTGCCTAGTTTCAGGGCACGTTGATACATCTATGTGGGTTACTGCTGAAATGGGTCCCCGTTACTAGGGTTTCTTACTGGTTAAGTTTGTGGGCCTATATTTACTAATATTACCCACCAACCCGATATGTACTTAACCCTCCCACTGATTCAAACATGTTTACTTAATGGTTAAGTTTGTGGGCCTATATTTACTAATATTAACCACCAACCCGATATGTACTTAACCTTCCCACACATTATGTCATATTGGTTAAGTGTTGTCCATTCATGTTAATTTAACCCACCCACTCATCATGTCATGTTCGTTAAGTGTTTCTTATTAACCCTTCTTACTCGTCATGTTGGATTGGTTAAGTGTTTCCTATTAACTTAACCCCATTCATTCATCATGTTATATTGGTTAAGTATTTCCCATTAACTTAACCCCATTCGTTCATCAAGTTACATTGGTTAAGTGTTTCTTATTAACTTAACCCCATGCGTTCATCATGCTGTATTGGTTAAGTGTCATCAATCAATTCAAGTTAACTTAACCCACCCACTTGTCGTGTTATATTGGTTAAGTGTTGCCTTCTTGTGTTAACTTAATCCTCCCCATTCATCATGTTATATTGGTTAAGTGTTGCTCTCTTGTTTTAACTTAACCCTTCCACGCATCCTATTATATTGGTTAAGTGTTGCTCTCTTGTTTTAAATTACCCTACCCATTCATCATGTCATATTGGTTAAGTGTTTCTTATTAACTTAACCCTACTCATTCATCATGCAATATTGGTTAATTGTTCCTCATTAACTTAACCCTACCCACCCAACACGTTTTAGGTATCATATTCATCTTTGATCAGCATTAATTAATTATTAATGCACAGACCTCTCACATTAGGTCTATAGCTTGCGGCCGCTGGATGTGCCGGGCGGTTCTAGGCAGACTTCTGACGCAAGCCAGACCTAAACTCATGTCTAAGCATTTCTTAGTTATGCCTACGACCTCTCACATTAGACTGACCGTGTGCGGTTACTGGTTAGGCCGATTGGTTCCGGGCAGGTTTCTACCGCAAATGGAGTCTAACCTCGTGTCTCGGCATGTTTATCTTAGCCAATTGATTCATTTACAGATTATTCCAGTTTCAGGCTAGTTATATCAATTTATTCATCTACGTCATAGGCTTTCCAATTGCAATATTCACTTTCAACAGATTTCAGCATATTCGCCAGTTTAACAAATTAAACATCACTTAAAGTTCCATTAACATATCTCGCCTAATCATAAATTAAGCCTATAAACTTACATGCCCAAAATCATGGTCATAATTCATAATATAACACAAGCCCTAAGGTTTAGTCATATTGCATCGTACCGAATATTCTCCAAAAACCCCCAATCATGATTCACAGTATAAACTATGCCAAAGTATAGCCTTTAATTACAGTGCATGCCAATTACCCAAAATCCCAATTTAGGCGTGTTCACATTTAACGGCTATCCCTATCTTACTATAGGTTTTCATGCCTAAGCCATACATCACTATACATAATAATCTCCTTCTTCCCGGTCATAAACTATCATATATATATATGCCCCAATTTTAGGTCTTAAACCACAACATGTACTATTCCTTACATGTTTACAGTTCAATTTACGCCCCAAATCCCAAGTTATATGTCCAATATACTTTATGCCTCAAATCTCAAGTCATATGTTCGATACACTTTATGTTTTAAATACAACAAGTGTTGTGTCCTAAAATCAGTTACAAATCAGTTATGCCCAATTATACATAATTTAATATACTTTTTCCAATTTTGGCACCGGCCATGTCCAAATCATATATTATGCCCAATTTTTCCAACCGTACGTTCAACTCTTATGAGATTTGGCTCAGGTTCGTAGTAGCCTGGCTATAAAAACAAAAAGGGAAGAAGGAAAGAAGAGACAAAGAATGGACATAATAATATCAATGAGATAGATCCAATGGATATAGAAAAACAGATAGAAATAGGCATAATCTCATATTCAGATTTTTATACAATGTCAGAATCACAATTAAATTTTATTTTTGAAAGTAACATGAACTCACAAATTACAGAACGGTCTTGAATTCTGGGATCTGATTTCTGAATTTGATTAGCTATTCCTTTGATGTAGACTTTGATTGTTAACTTGAAAACTCTAATTTGATTGATTAAGGTGGAGGCTAGGTCACTTCAGGTTTTAGCAGCATATAAACGCCTATGAATTCGTGTGGAGAAAACAATAGGTTTAGGTGTCTTTTTATAGGTGTATAAGGAGATTTAAAGCCTTCAGATCAGTCTAGGAGTCATCAAAATCCTCCAGAGCAGAATACCACGTCACACAGTGAATTAGAAAGCGACACATGGAGAAACACGTCATCGGCCAGATCTGGGCCAATAGGGGTCGTCTCCCCTATAGGGGGGTCGACACCTATGTCGACACCCCTATAGGGGGGTCGACACCTAGGTCGACTCCCCCTGGGGGGTGGGGTCGACACCTCTGAGCGGGAAATTTCCTGCTCAGCTTGCTTTGACCCAAATTCGAGATTTGAACCTGTTTTGACTTCTGGAATTATTTTATATGTATATATATAATTCCTTGGACGTATACAAACTTCTAAGGCTTATAACTTCTTCATACAGTGTCCGATTTACGCAAACTCGGACTCTATCTCAAGCAGGATTCCGAGACGAACACAATGGCGTAACCCATTTCCCTTAATTCCTACTTTTAAAATTAAGTATTCTTTATTTTGTTAATTTAATATTCTCAGAAAATACGGGGTGTTACATTCTCCCCTTCTTAAAGGATTTCGTCCCCGAAATCTCTAAGTTAAGAAGAATGCATATCCTACCGTCCAACATCCATATACTCAACCATCAATCATAGGCATCCATTGTCCTTAAAATGTATCTAATGCTTTTCATGAACATATGCATAGTGTGTGTATATGTCCTTATCTAATGCAAAATCAGGCGGTCTACTGATTCAGTTGACCTCCTTAATGTGAATTATGTCAGTGCCATGAGTCCATCATGTATGCAATTATTCCTAATCATACTTTATAACTTCTACATGAGTGCACAATCATTCATAAAAATGCAACATCCATATGATTACACATCAAATTTCAATTCATATATATATAAATTCACTCATGCATATGCAATATGGAAGTGACGGAGCCGATCTAGTGCCTAATGTGTGTATATGCATCTACGAGCAACCCCTAGCAAACACTTGCATCCACCAAACATAACATATCTCAAACACATGTTTACATCCATTGGCTTCTACCTAAGGATCGAGGATAGAATTGATAGGATATATTTAAAAGATAAAGACTAGCAAATAATTTTTACAGAAAAAAGAGAGATCAAGGATATACCCTCAAAAAGTGTATGATGCACGTATCTAGTCTTCAGTCTTCTAAGTAGCATCTTCTTGAGCTTCATTCCGTATTGCTCTTACTGTCTTAACTTCATGATTTGTGTAGCTTCTTAATTTTTGTTTCCAGAATATGCGTTGGAACTCATTTCACTGTCGCCTCCCGTTTCATCTTTTCTTTTTATAGTATACTTGCACTACAACTTCTGCCGTGTCATGCTAACATTCCCAGAACTATCTCTTGAAAAATAAACAGTATGCTAACCATGTTACCAAGTGTATATACTAAGATGGTTAGATTCTTCTTCGTCAATCTAGTAAGTGGGGTCGATACCTTCATAAAGTCCTTAATTAACTTCCTATATTAGCCCGTTAGTCCAAGAAAGCTTCTTACTTCTGTTGCATTTCTTGGGACCTTCCAGTCTTGCACTGCAACTACTTTTTGCGGGATCTACTGCTATCCCTTTTTTGGGCGCCACATGTCCTAGAAACCTTACTTCTTCTCTCCAAAAATGACATTTTTGGAGAACTTCGCCTTAAGTTGATGTGCTTGGAGGGTATCCGAGACTTCCCTTAGATGCAAAGCATGTTCTTCCTCATTCCAAAATATCATCTATGCACAAGCGAAGTGAACCATCTGCCTTTGTAAAAAAAATGACTGGAGCACCCCATTCAGAAATACTTCGCCTTATGAACCATTTTTCAAGTAACTCTTTTACTTGTTTACTGAGCCCTTCCTTTCCCTTAGATTCATGTGTCGTACAGGTAATGCAACTGGCTTTGCATTGTCAACTAGAAATATGCTGAAGTCTGTCTTGCGTGTTAGGGGATAAACCCCTAACCTGATCAAAAACGTCCACGTATTCATGGACTACTCTAACGGATCGCAAATCGTCGATAGATGCATCAAGTGATTCTACGTAGCCAAGACAAACTAATCCCTTAGGATCGCACAAAATCTCGAGGGTGTTCTCCAGGCAAGTCGAAAGCCTAAATACCATCCTTTCACAATTACTAGCTAACCAATCCATGCCTAGAATCAACCCATAGCCCATGAAACCTGAAAACATAAGCATTACACTTAAACTCAATACTTAATACAGCTATTCTCAAATCCTTACAAATCAAAGATAAATGAGCCGAACCACCAATTGGATTTGACACAATAATGGGATCTTCTACTATACAAGTACTAAGGTGCATAGACTCAACTATGGAAGCAGATATAAATGAATGTGAAGCGCTAAATTCAAAAAGAGTACTAACAGGATGATCAAAAAGAAAAACTAGACTTTTTCAACAGAAACATTACTACCTTTCTCTTAGGTACGCTGGCGGTGAGAGCATACAATTGCCCTCTTGAAAATCCTCTCCTTAGTTCTTGCCCTTGTCCTTAATTATATGACCCGTTATAAAGACACTTCCTCTTGTCTTAGGTTTTCCTATTCTTTCTTCCCTTCTTGTCCTGTGATTCTTCCACTTACACCTCTTTCTTTTTACCTCCTTTATGAACCAAGTCTATATCCATTAGTTTCTCATCCTTGGGTTGTGATCCTTAGCCAAACTCCCTCATTCTCATCTTTTCCATCCTTATGTAACTTGTTGACAAGTCTCTTAAAAGCTGCCTCCATCGCACGGAAATCCCTACAAAGCTTGAAAGAAAATTAGCCACAGGTGAAACTATTGCGGCTATAGATGGAAGTTGGGCACTTCTTTGCCCTTTGACAGATGTCATAGTCTCATCAATCCTACGGAACCATGCCGCGATGAGGTTACCTCCCAGAAATCCAGGAGCCCCGGAGACTCAGGAAAGAAGGAAACAAGGATTCAAACAGAGGATCAAAAGATAGTGCATATGACTTAGGGGAATATGTGTAACGCCACGGGTTTCGCCCGACCTTAATCGATCGCAAAATCGACCAAGACCGTTCAAAATCCGCATACGTTAACTTTGGGAATACAACACATCAGAACAATAACAGCAGACTTTTATTACATCATGATAATATAACATCAGAGTACAGAATATATCAGAGTACATCGAAATTAAAATACAGCGGAAGGAAAATTTATAATAAATTAAATACAGTGCAGCGGAAATAAAATAACTAAGGCAGCGGAAGGCTTCCAATGTTCTGGACACAGCTTTAATCTTCAATCCAGGATCCTGCTAAAGAGGTAAACCTGTAGACAAACTGCTCGACTGCCCGTGTGGAGAAGAGGGCACCCGAGTTTGCAAAAAGGTGGAAACAAACAACGGGTCAGTCGTGGGACTGGTGTGAGAATTCTTAACTAATAAATCACTATTAATAGGACAAATCCAAAGACCACGCCGCTAATGCGGAACAGGTTTACTCTAATGGATTGCCGTGCATAACTTAAAGTAAATCGTAAAACAACGCAATGCTTTTTAGAAAAATGAAATCACCATAAGACTCAGGTCCCATCACACAATGCAACGCACACCAGAGGATAGAGTTTTACCTTATGGTGATCAAACATGATAAATACGGCAAATACGAGTTTGATATTATTATTAGTGTGTATATGTTTTAAAAACAATTACAATCATAATGTATCAATCCTAGGAAGCATAGGTACCATATGCTATGCCTCCGTACTAGTAATACAATCAAAACCGAATGGCGCGTATTGGAAATTGGTTTCCATCATGAGTCAAGGCTAGGGAGGAGCTCCTTACCGATTCGAGACACTCTAGCTAATGCCTCAGGATTACCCGCAGTTAACCCTTGGAAATGGCAGGGCCGGTCCTCAAATACAGCTTAGAGGATTGGCAATTCCTAAGCACACGTTCCCCGATCCTATAGGACCTATACGAGGCGCCTCATTCCATCATCCACATAAGTAAAATGTCTGGGCTGGTAGGTCACTGACACCACTCTAGCTAGAAAGAAACGTGCTGCTCTCCCTGCGTTCCCTTCTCCCGTTTTAGACTCCGCCGGTGTGTGAGGCTCGTGAAGTCACGTCATACACAAAGCTATACCTAAACAGGTTATGCTTTGATCATCCCACAAGGCCTGCTTTTCAACAAAGCCTTGATCATATGCATCTTAGCATGCCACATCATCACTCCATATCACACTACCAATCCTTTGCCGAAATATATGAACGGGTGTTAAGCAAGAGAATAAATTCTCCGCCACCAAACATCCATACATTCGACAGAAGATTAATAACATGATATATAATGGAGTACGATGTCAGACACACAATCCATTTATAAGGTTATGCTCTGGGTCTGCGCGAAAGCCAAATCCGTTCAATCAACATGTTCGTTCGGACGACGACCATGACCTTGACTTGGGAGCAAATCAATTCAAAGTCTCAATCGCTGTCCTCCTGAGGGGAAGATTGACGGTCTTCATTAGTCGTCTTCTTCTTCAATTCTCATCGTCGTTTGATTATTTGGAATGAGATTAACTCGGTCTTCCCAAATAATCTTCGTATATATATATGTAAATATATTGAAAACTCTTCCTTATCATTATTTCTAATTTATAACGATTATTTCCTATTTTATTTATTTAAAAATAATTAAATCTTTAATCAACGACGATTCAGGTAAATGGCGATTTTGGCGCTGTTTTCAACCAATTTTGATTTTCACATAACTCAAAATCTAACAGTTGGATTTTGACGTATTATATATCGTTGGAAAGATCTTTCCAAGACGGTCCTAGCGGTTTCAGTTTCAGGAAAATCCGACGGTCGGATCTTCCGGTATAGTCGTTTAAAAGTTCGATTTCAAAACGCGAACTACCGCTCTCGATTCGTTTAATTTTATATATATATATATAAATATATATATAAATAATTCGTTTAATTCATCGTTCTTACATACATCTCCCCTTTTCCTTTATTCTTTTTTTTCCCACTTCTTAATTTTACATGAAAATGTAATTTATAATTAGACGGTGAATTATTCCCTTTTATTTTATTTT
Organism: Allium sativum; assembly: GCA_030737875.1. Taxonomy (NCBI): domain Eukaryota; kingdom Viridiplantae; phylum Streptophyta; class Magnoliopsida; order Asparagales; family Amaryllidaceae; genus Allium; species Allium sativum. Next base: position 820,791,804 of record CM060909.1, read on the forward strand.
TATTTTAAAATCTTTATAATTTACATTAAAATGTAAATTATAATTCATCGCTCTATTTATTCCATTTCATCTTTCAATTATATTATGATTCCATTTACATATATAAAATACTCATTCTCTTTCTAAATGCATTCTCAATCTCAATTACATCTAAAATGTAATTTTATTTTACGATGACATTTCCATTCTATTCACATTATAAATAATGTACATTTCCTACGATGAAAAATTCTCTTTTAATATACATTAAAAATAATGTATTTTTATCCTACGGTATGTTTTTCTTTTTATAATGTTACCTTAACATACAATGCATTTTCTATTTTTATTAACATTGAAAATAATGTTAATTTTTCTATCTTTACATTACACATGAAAAATGTATATTTTGATACATCGCAAATTCCTACTTTATATTTACAAAATAAAGAGTAAACCTTGTCATGCGGTGAATTCCTACCTTATTTTACAAATAAAAAGTAAATCTTATCATACAGTGAAAATGCCAACTTACTTTTACAAATAAAAGTGTACATCTTATCATGTGGTGAAAATACTCTAATATTAACATTATAAATAAATGTTAATGTCAATTTCTCTTACAATGTAAATTTCTCTTTTTATACATACATTAATAAAAGTGTGTTAATACATACGGTGCAATCTTCTTTTTAATCAATATCAAAAATAATGTTAAACAATCTTTTCTTTTTATATAACATTAAAATAATGTTAATAAATCATATGGTCCATTCTCTTTTAATATTTACATTAGAATAATGTAAATCAATCTTTCCTTTTCATATACATTTATAAATAATGTACATTTTTCTTACGAGGTAAATTCTCTTTTGTTTAACATTATAAATAATGTTAATCTTACATACGGTTCAATTCCTTTTTATTAACATTAAAAATAATGTTAAATTTACATACAATGCATTTCCTATTTATTAACATTAAATATAATGTTAACTTTACATACAATGCATTTCCTATTTATTAACATTAAAAATAATGTTAACTTCATACAGTTAATTTTCTTTATATTAACATTTTAAATAATGTTAACTTAACATGCGGTGTATTTCAATTATATTACATTATAAATTAATGTGAAATAGCATACGGTGGATTTCTTTTCTTTTAACATTAAACAAAAATGTCAACCTAACATACGGTGCATTTTCTTAAATTTTAACATTATAAAATAATGTAAATTTACATACAGTGGAATTCTTTTATATTTCATTATTAATACAAGACGGTGAAAATTTGTGTCTTTTCAATTCAACAAAAATGACGGTGAAATTCCATCTTTCCTTTTTAACCAAAATGAAATCATTTTCTTTTTAAATAAAAATCAATGTTAATGTCTTTCTTTTCTTTTATTAACAAAAATTAATGTTAATGTCTTTCTTTACATATCAAAATAAATTCAGCGTTCTTAATCTTAATAACTTACGTTAACAAAAATATACTTAAAGTTATTAATATTAATAAAAGAATACCTTTTATTATTTAAACATACCTAACGTTATTAATCTTAATAAAAGAATTAACTTTTATTATCAAAACCTATTTAACGTACTTAACATTAATAAAAGAAGACTTTTATCATTAAAAACGTTTTAGCGTTCATAACTTTAATAAAAGAAACAACTTTTATTAAATAATATTTTAGCGTTCTAATCTTTAATAAAAGATTAGACTTTTTATTACTAAACATTTTCAACGTTCTTATAAGACTTTTAATGAAATGTTACATTTTGGAATTAAAAAAAACTCTCCTTCTTTATTAATCCATCATTAATGTTGCATTTATTATCATTATATTAAATCTTTCAAAATGTATGACCTTTTGAATTTCAAACCTTTATATTAATTAATTAATATCGCATTAACCTCTCACATTAGATATATATTATTGTGGTTGCTGGAGATGCCGGGCGGGTCCGGGCAGTCTTATACCACAACTCAATCTAACCTCGGGTCAAGCATATCCTATTTATTTTAATTATTAAAATAAATGTTAAGTGATAATTTTCAAATTTCAAAACTTGAATCATTTATTATATGATAAATGAAATTAATGTTATTAACCATTTTCGCCAAAGATAGCATGAAATTATCAAGACAGCTTAATTCACATTAAATTACATTTAATGTTATTAAATTCCACATTAATTCTGTAATGGAAAATCATTTGAAAAGTTTCAAATTTCTTTCATCGGAATGAGACATAACCAATGCATTCAAAACATGAATATCCAAAACAACGCATTTTCAAAATAAGGTATATGCTAATTCCAACAATCACAAAATTACATTTCAATAATTCAATCGACGTTCATCATTCATGCAATTGATATTAAACCAATATACATTAAATTTAACATACAAACAACACATAATGATCATTACAACAAAATTCAAATAACAGTGTATTGTTTGACATTAATTAATATCGCATTAACCTCTCACATTAGATATATATTGTTGTGGTTGCTGGAGATGCCGGGCGGGTCCGGGCAGTCTTATACCACAACTCAATCTAACCTCAGGTCAAGCATATCCTACTTGTTTTAATTATTAAAATAAATATTAAGTGATAATTTTCAAATTTCAAAACTTGAATCATTTATTATATGATAAATGAAATTAATGTTATTAACCATTTTCGCCAAAGATAGCATGAAATTATCAAGACAGCTTAATTCACATTAAATTACATTTAATGTTATTAAATTCCACATTAATTCTGTAACGGAAAATCATTTGAAAAGTTTCAAATTTCTTTCATCGGAATGAGACATAACCAATGCATTCAAAACATGAATTTCCAAAACAACGCATTTTCAAAATAAGGTATATGCTAATTCCAACAATCACAAAATTACATTTCAATAATTCAATCGACGTTCATCATTCATGCAATTGACATTAAACCAATATACATTAAATTTAACATACAAACAACACATAATGATCATTACAACAAAATTCAAATAACAGTGTATTGTTTGTGCACTTGGGCGATTAGTGTGAAAATAACGGCCCAATCAACATACACAAGTCAGGTAACTTGTGTATGGCTGTGTTACATAATTTATTAATAATTAGTGTTAATAAATTTACATGCCTATTACACAATTTCAAATCCAAACATCGCAATAACCCAAACAATAACTCACAACCAATTATGAATAACACGGAATTAATTCACAACAAATCATCACAGGCGTTAAAATATAATTATTTAGTAAAATAAATAATTACTGAACATTAAAAATGAGTGAGAAAAGAGTTCTCACCTTTGTCGGCTTTAAATGACTATTCGGGCCCAATTTTAGCCCAAAATTCAACATGCTCCAAATTTGATGAAATTAGTGTCTACGCGTAGCTCTCGACTCACTGATCGCAGCAAATCCTGTTTCGTACGATTTCGAGTTCGTATAAAAAAGATATGAATTTTCGAAGTTTGTAATAATTAAATAATTAATTTAAATTATGAAAATTACCCAAATTTCCAACTTGCTCCAAATTAGACAAAATTACTGCTCGCTCTAAGCTCTTAACATAACGATCTCAACGGATTCAGTATCATGCAATTTCGATAACGTGACAAAAAGTTATGCACTTGCGAAGTTAACAAATCAATTAAAATAATATTTAAATTTGTAAAAATTACCCAAAATTTCAATTTTCTTCAAATTGGACAAATTTGGTGTCCACGCGAAGCTCTCATCGCCACGATCACAGCAGACCTGAAATCGTCAAATTTCGATCTCGTATGTAAAAGATATTGCTTTACGAACATAGAACATAAATGTTTCGCGTTTAAGCCCCTAACCTTTTTTTTTCAAACAGCACCCTGAACTTAAAATGCTCTCCACGGCCAAACCGTACGTCGGAATTGCACGAAACCAGCGCCATTCTCTCCGGCTTCTCCCCCTATTTCCATGGCTGGTGGTCCCCCCCTCTAATTCGCCACGTGGGGCCCACGATCTGCAGATGAACGGAAAAGTACAGTTTCCGTTCATCTTGGTGCTGCGTCCGCCTCGGTGTTCTAAATGCCCCCAAATTTTTACAGTAGCTTGGCCTCGACCTCTCGAACAACTTCTATGTTTGTCACCTCGCCTGAAAATGCACGGATTGACGGGAAATTGCTCATCTTTGCGACAGTCATGTTTTCAGCACCCCTCCAATAAAATTGACATTCCGGCCAACTCCGACCACCTGAGAACATGCCACCACCGCCAAAAGAACCGTATGGTTCCCCTCTACCTCTGCCTGAAGTCGCTCTAGCTAACTATCTTCGTGGGGCCCGCAAAAGCCAAAAAACGAAAATATGGCTGCTGCCTTTAGGTTGAGATTCCGGCGAACCCGTGCGACGATAGGTCTTGAATTTTTCGTGGTAGATAGAGGATAAGAAGATGAACAAAACCCAGAAAGGTTTTGGTCTGATTTGGTTTGGATTGAGAGTTATAAATTGTTTTGTTTTCAGGGGCTTGTTTGCAAAGAATTATTTAGAGTGGAGGCCGTGAAAATGAAGAAGGAGAAGGTGACTGGTAGGTTTAGGGTTATGATTCAGCTAATGGCTGAGGAAAAGATATTTTATATGGGGTTAAGAATGTTATTAGGCCCAACTACCCTTTTATGTATTTATTTATACAATTTGCACCCATTTTCATATTCTAAAAATTCGTGTTAACACCTACGAATTCCAATTTTTATGAAAATTGAAACATAAATATTTCTTGACATTACTGATTCAAAGAAACTGGTTTCGTTAAATTCCGAGTCCGTATGAATAAATTATGAATTTTTAAAGTCTGAAAATTGACCGTTTTTCACTGTAAAATTAATAACAACCACATACTGACTCCAAAAATTACGAATTTTGGAATCTAGTAATAATTTAATATTCCGGATCCAACAAAAGTGGTCTGTTTTTAAGGCGTATATATTTAATATTAAAAATACATTTTTAAACAAATAATTTTCGAAACTCAAAATATATAAGTGTTTACTGTTTTTCAATGCAGAAACATCATTTCGAACTCAATGGAAGTGGTTTCGAGTCGAAATTCCTTTATATTCAAAAAGTAGCATTTTTGACCTATGCAAATTACCTAGCGACCTTTCTAAAAATTTAATTGGCCATAACTTTTGATTTCCGCTATGAAATTTCGATTTTTTGGATTCGTTGGAAAGATATTTTTAAATAGATTCTAATATTTTTGGTTTCACTAAAATCCGTTAAATTTTGCATCTTGTATGGTCAGTCAAAGTTCAAGTTTGACTTTTCAAACTATCGCGCTATTTCTAACTCTTTTTATAATTAAAATTAAATTATTCATTCTAACTTCGATTTGAACCAAATTTGTGATCATTATTATTTAAAATAGATTATTTTAAATATCAAAACTCATTAAAATTGCTTAAAATAAAATTTTAAATTGGCCCCAAAATTCAGGGTTGTTACAGTCTCCCCCACTTAAAAACTTTTCGTCCTCGAAAAGGGACGAAGCTAAAAGTTGATTAATTAACTAACTAATTTATATATATACATTCTCCATTGGTTTAAATAATTTCATTAGTTGATTAACTTTCAAATATATAACTTTTTGTATATTCAAAATCATATTTTCCAAAATAAAGTATAATTAATCACAAATACGTATATTATAGGCTTGCTACTCTCAACTCATTCTAGGGCGTTACTAACCCTATCTCTAATGAGTTTTCTCATTCTAGGATACTGCTGATCCTATCTCTAATGAGTATTCTTATTGGATATTACTAATCCAATCTCTGATGAGTCTTTTGTTCAGTTCTAATGAGTTGTACCCCAAAGATTTGAGCTAACCAAAGCTCTGATACCAACTGTAACGCCACTGGTTTCGCCCGACCTTAAACGATCGCAAAATCGACCAAGACCGTTCAAAATCCGCATATGTTAACTTTGGGAATACAACACATCAGAACAATAACAGAAGACTTTTATTACATCATGATAATATAACATCAGAGTACAGAATATATCAGAGTACATCGAAATTAAAATACAGCGGAAGGAAAATTTACAATAAATTAAATGCAGTGCAGCGGAAATAAAATAACTAAGGCAGCGGAAGGCTTCCAATGTTCTGGACACAGCTTTAATCTTCAATCCAGGATCCTGCTAAAGAGGTAAAATGTAACGGCGGGTTTTTTCGACCCAGAAAATCAACATAAAAACACACTGTTGACTATTCAAGCATCGAAAACACCAGGACATTAATAGAAGAATTTAGAGGGTGAGAAAGAAAAGATAGAACTAATAGACTAGAAGAAGAAGAAGATCACAACTGAACAAAATCAGAGTAACACGAAACTCGCAGCGGAACAAAATAAGATGTATTATATAACATAACTTTGAATACAAAACTGTATTGTATATACATACCATTATCAGAGTACAATACATCATATCACAGCGGAAATAACTCTACATAACTAATGGTGAAGCTTCCTGCTTTTGAGCTCCTCCAAGTGAATCTGCAAAGCCTGAAACACTTGACTGCCCGTACAAATTTGGGCACCCAAGAGTTTAGGGAAAACAAACAAAATAAACTCTGGGTCAGTCATGGGACTGGTGTGAGTAAATTCCAACCATACTGTTTTACTTTGAAAATCCTTTTCAAAACAAGAAGATAATAGTAAGACCAGCCCACACATAAACATGGACGGTTTTTACCTTACTATAACCCGAAATATTCTTGATATCAAAACCCAGTGATATTATGATAATGTCTAACCAAATAATTATACAAGTAGTAGAACGCTTGCATCTCACGTTCCAAATATATATAGTATAAAATCATAAACCGCAGGGCGCTTATCGGAGAATGGATTCCAACAGACAAGGTATGGGAGCACCTTCTTAATAGTGTACTCTAGAGGGGATACACTCAGGGTTCAACAAGAACGTCTTGCAACCCGGCCACACATGACCGCTCACTCATTTAGCTTGAGTGTCGCGAATATATTGCCACCATGGTTGTAGGCCATCCAACCGTCATCTGAAGATAAAGAATCGAAAAGAAGTATAAATATGAATTTTCTCTAGATCGGTGACAATACACCCTGCTTGGGGATGACCCAACTAGCCATGCTGCCTAGCCCAACTTCTTTCACTTCTTGGTTGTGAGGCTAGAGGCTACGTCTATCTTCAGAACATTTGATCACCATTCACTTTGAATGTCACATCGTCAAATCCGTAATCACACATTGATTACACAAATGCACACTGGGTGTAGAATAAAGAGAAGTTATCTTCTCCCCACCAACTTGGTATATTCGTCAGATCAACGGCGTGACCGTTGGAAATACTCTGTCAGACACTCGTCCATACAAGTTGTCCTGGGACTGGACAAACAAAAACACCATTCTGGAACTGGACGACCCTTTCATTTAACTCGGTCTTCAATTATCTTCAGCATATCTAATCGCACGCTTATGCCTATACGGAGTGGTTTTCGGATAACGTATCCAACCGGTCTCCCCATATCGACAACGATGGTCAAACACTTCGATAGTCGGTTATTTAACTATCGAAGTAAAACAAACATCCATTCTAATGTATAACTAAACATTATACAATCACGAGCGCCTTTTATTTAACATTCGTTATATTTTCAAAATCCCATTTCTCGCTAGATATTTCTCAAACTCTGTTTTTGCCTTTAACACTTTTTGGAAAACATTTCCCATTTTTATAAACTTTTATTCTTTCATGTTCCAGAAAATATCCGTTATTAACGTTCGAACTATTTACCCTTAAAATACATTCTTTATTTCTATACTTGGGTAATCTACCTTATTTACATTGGAAAATATTTCCAAATTCATCTTAACCTTTTAATCGGTCGAACGTTCACTTTTTAAAACATCATTCCCTTTGGAATGGGAATACCCTCCCTTCTTATAGAAATCTAAACACCTTGATCATATAACTCTTGATTCACGGAATAATCTTCCTTATCTTGTTTACCGAAATCTTTTTCATACTTTTTCACTTCTATTCCACTTTATAAACTCTGTCTCTAAGTCATCTTCTTATCTAATCGATATCGAGTTTACAACTAAATACTGACTCCTATCCTGTTAACATTTATTTGTTTAAAACTAAATGTTAATTATTCTATCAGATTATGATCCCTAAAAATAGTTACTTTTAATACATTCGACATCGTCGAATTCTAGTTCCAAATCCTAACGGTTTAATTCTAATCACATTTCGAACATCGAAATGCTGTCATCAGTTTCTAATACGATTCCCCAATTCTTTTTCTAAACTCTTTCTTATATTTCTTTGAACAAACGTCGTTACTTATTACTCTAGAATAAGTGGATTTCAAACCAAACTGTTACATTTCCTAGGAAGTGCTGCTATATATAAAAGTCACGCTTAAGTCTAATCAACAGTAGTTAATTTGTCGCTATAGTTCTAAACTTGTTATACGCTGTAATATTCTCCTTATAACTAATTACAGTCACACTTACCTTATCAACAGCGTTATTTTATTGCTATAGTTCAACTTGTCATACGCTGTAATATTCTCCTTATAACTAATTACAGTCACACTTACCTTATCAACAACGTTATTTTATTGTTATAGTTCAACTTGTCATACGCTGTAATATTCTCCTTATAACTAATTACAGTCACACTTACCTTATCAACAGCGTTATTTTATTGCTATAGTTCAACTTGTCATACGCTGTAATATTCTTTGTTATAACTAATCTTGACATAACAGTCACACTTATCTTATCAACAGCATTATTTTATCGCTATAATTCTAAGACTGGCAATACGCTGCCGTATTCCTTTTATACACATCTTGACATCTCTTTCCGTTACAAACTGTTATCGTTCCTCGATAATAGTGAAGCCGTTCAAGTTGGGGTATTTTATTTACCTCTCAGACCTTGATCGACAACGTTCTTATTTTAGAACCGATATAAGTCTGCACTCTAATTCCTTATTACTTATAATACCTACCAGATCGTATTTTCATGTTTATTTTTAACTATGGTTTTATAACACCATATCGTTACTTTGAAATCTCTGGTGTTTGATTATTTATATTAAACATTTACTCTTCGCTTTCTCCATTCCACAGATCTATTTATAACTTCTTAACCAAAAGGTAATTAAATCTTATTACTTTGGATTAATTTATTTCTAAACTGTTTCATTAGATTAATTAAAGACCAATTAACCTAATAATTATTTTCCCAAATAACAGTTGATTTAATCAACTTCATTCCATTAGTAAATTCGTTAACTGAATTTTAATTACTTCTTAACATTAGATTAATATAATTAATCTAATAATATTATTATCCAAATATTTAATTGTCGGATAATTTCTGCTTTATAAACTCATTTAAATGTCAACAATCGTTTTTATTTATTTTATAAAACGAACTCTAAAATACTGGTTTATAATAGAACTTCTATTATAAATTTAAATCTTCTTTTTAATTATAAAAATATAATTTTTATAATTAACCTCGTTGATTTGCCTGACGGCCAATCAACTCTTTAACAAAACGATGGTTTTACGGTTGACTGTCACCACTTTCTAAATCGATATCATTTATTTATTTATCGAACAGATGTTGAATATCCGTTCAACATCAATATTCGCATGGAGTTTTAAATATGGTTCGGGTTCAACCAGTGCATACACAACAAATAGTATATATAAATATCGAGGAATCCGGTCGGATTCCTCCAACCGATTTCCGCGTCCACAGATGTCAGTCAACACAATTTACACTAACTCTATACTAGAGAATATTCAAATCGATGAGATCAGTGTCTAACCGGTGATGTGTACATATGTAACGATATATAATATTCAATCAAATTACTTGTAATCTACCTAATCGATCATCACACAGCATTCAAACAAATATTAAAATATAATTAAAATACTTTAAATAGATCAGAGTGAGTGAATTTACTCACATTCGCGCGTTAACCGTTAAATAACGATTTGCGTCCGTTGATTATATCAAGAAATTCCGATAGCTCCGTTCTCCATGAAATCAGTTCCACTATGTAGATCTTGTCACTACGATTTCAACGCGACAGACAGTGTTGTAAAACATGCGAGCAAAACAATATCGTTTGTTCGTATTCCAGAAAAGAGATCCGCCACCTGTAAGCCTTCAAGTTAATCCCTTTTCGCGTAACACCACTTCACGCGGCAAAAACTCCTTTATATCAATCCTTCACGTTTCCCTCTCAACGACGCCGCTAATCTTCAAACTGTTGCACGTCGGATCCTTATTCATGTTTGTCTGCTAAGCTTCCTCTAACGCTTCTTCTTCCGAACACTAACAGTCCACGCCGACACTCCACCTGCTCATTTTGAATCTCCAGCTCCCCACCGTTCTAGACTTCGCCTGTAAGTTCGTTTCTACAATGGCCTTCACCATTTCCTTTTACTTCTCAGCATTTATTTAATGCAGCAATAATATAATGGGTTGAAACTCCAGTAGTCTTTTAACCACAAGTACCCGATGCTTCACGCATTGTATATTACGTTATTATCATTAAAACTGGGCTCTACACGTCGGCCACCCCGCATTATTCAATCCGCCTTCAACAATGCAATACTTCCATCACCTTACTGATCATCAAATCCACTCACAAGCTCCACCAATACACCAACTTCCCCTTGTATTCCACGTAAATCAACTCGTGAACCACCATGCAGTCTCAAAGTAACGTCCCTTTTTATATCGAACTGTTCCTTTAGCACACAGTCCCCCCCCAAACTATTGATGTGCCCTCATCCTGCTCGACACACCCGCTTCCATTTGATCTCCGCCTTCGGCACTTTTCTACCGTCCTTTGGTGGATGTGTGAATACTTCTTGCGCCAAATAGCTCCAACTCCCCCTTTTTATCCTCTCCCCACTGTGAACTCAGTTGCCCCACTACATCTTCCCCCCCCCATCGAAATGGACTGCTATTGCTCGTGCCAAGTGTCCATGCTTCCCATGCATGCAATACACGACACAACTTCCCACTTTGCTGCATGTTCAACCTATTGTTGTACCCTTATTCACTTCCTTCAACGCAAGTTAAACCGCACCCATCGGGATCCAAACTGCTCCACCGCATGCTCATCCCCCCTCCTATACGTGAGTACATCATTATTACCCGAAGACCACTGGTGTCCCTTGACATTTTGAACCGTGAAAACATGAAGCCATCACTGCCTTTCTTCCCCTTGTTCACGTCCCTTCCCTGCTCCAGACAAAACACTATCTCCACAAACTCACACTTCATCATGTTATCCACTCTTCACGTAATATACATGATTCCTTCATTTTGAATACACGCAAGTTCTAGTTCACACGAGAATTCAACACACTTACCTTCTCACCGTTTAAACCCCACAATAACGCACTCAGCCCCTCCATGCTTCACTCTCTGCAACTACCTCACAAACCAGACCACAAACTCCTCTCCGAAGCCTCAACGTCCTGACGTCATCATGTGAACTTCGGCACTCCTCTCATATGCAGATTTGTTTTATTTTATTTCCCAGGAGAAAGGTTGAAGAGTCAGTTTGTTTATATAGGCAACATTCCTTAAGCGTTAAGTATTAGGACCATAGGTAGGACGTGTAGTTTATATTTCCAACATATAGCTGTATGGGGTAGGATTATGGTTGGTTTTCTTTTCCAACGTATAGGGTGTATTAGGATAGGTTATGGTGCATTTAATGTGTTGTCTACATAGGGTAGGCAGTCTAATTCATCTATAGTTTACGTGATAAGATGGGTACGATGCTTCATGGCAAAGCAAATGGAGATATTTCTTTTTGTGTCTTTAACTGTAGGTGGGTTTGCAATTTTGGTTGTCATCGTGTAGGTAGGTAGATCATGCCGTGGAAAGTAAGTCTGGCAATATTCATCATATTGGCTCACTTTAGACCATACATTGCATATATTGCTACACGTGAAGTGAAATGCTACGTAGGTGAGGGTTCATTCCATTTGACAATGAAGATTGAATTATTTTAAACGTAAGGCAATTGTTAGTCAAACTCTTTGCCAAGAGCAACTCGGCTTATTTGTTTTAATTATAAATTCTGTTCACGCATGGACAGAAGTAAGAGTACAGTCATGCTCAACGAAGTGTCATGATCCTAAAAATATAATAATACCGGTAGGTTGACTCATATTTTGAAACCCCGAAATATCGATACAGGGTGCACAATACTCCAAATAAAAAGTTGCATATTAAATTAATTAAAAATTACAGTAAAAATTCTAAAAATTAAATTATCGCTGCGCCTCAAAAGAACCTTGTCCAGATTCGAATCCGATATCAAGTTATATCGAATAAACTGTTTTCGGTCGATATACGATTTCATAGCGACTCTCTGAATATTTGATTTGGACATATCTTGTAGTCTGTATGGAGAAATCTCCATTTTCCACTTCCGTTGGAAAGATACAACTCAACAGATTCCAACGTTTCTCGTTTCGAAGGAATCCGATTCAAAACGAGGCTGGTACACTCAATTGAAGTTCAGAACGTTAAATTACGAACTGCCGGGTCGTTCTGAGCTCGATTATAATTAATATATATTTATACATGTTCAACTTCGTTTTAATTAATATATAAATCCATTTATATTCTGAATTCAATATTTAAACTGATTTAAATATTCGAATACGAACCGACAAAAATGCGAGACGTTACAGACCTTCCCCCTTAAAATAATTTCGTCCTCGAAATTGCTAAGATAGGGAAAATGCTACAATCTCTGTTATAACATGGTTAAAAATCTTTTTGGTTTACTTCATAATTCCAGTTTCCACTGAACTGATTATTTCCAATTAAAATATTAATTCCTTATTATTTCGAATACTTTCAAAATTTCTGAAAATTTCCTAACAGCTTAAATTTTCATAGAATCTCGCCAGTATCTCCTCTGCACGGCTCACTCGGTACTACAACAACTTGCCACTCCGGGCCTTCTCCAATCCAAAAGAAAATCAAACAGCCAAACGGCTTGCCCAAACTGACTCATAAAAATCTCATACTCGTATATAAACGTGTACCTTCTCTTTTTGGCATTCAACTCTATCTCTGCCATCTGCTATCAAACCAGCATATCCAAGCATCCTTGGTTGATCTCCCATCAATCCGTTCTCAAACCAGTCTTTCGCTTTTACTAAGCCAAATTTCTATTTCAACTCCGATTCCACTCTCAGTTCTTAACCTTGTTAAGTTTTATTACGACATTCCATTTACTGATTTATTTCTCAAATCAGTTATCTCCATCTCTAATTCAAAATTCGATTCTTATTCTCCAAGAATCAATTCATTTTTAATAACTCGAATCTCCAATATTTTTCTTTTATAATTTTCATTCTGTATCTTTCCAAATTCAGTCCAGTTTTGTTATCTTTGTTTAAATTCCATTTTTACCATTTTAACTCCATAAGTTAAATTTTTATTTCAGAATTCAAATTCCTGGGATTTATTTCAAATCAGTTTGAAATCATTTATAATTCAAAACATTTGAATTTCTGACAACTTGTTTCTCAAACAATACAAAACAAAATCTTTGGTAGTAATCCGTCACTTACCAGCTCGAAAATGAACACCGATAATGTCGCGATCATCATCGGAATTTATTTTCCAACCATCGAAGTGATTTCAATACTGTATTTCTTTCAAAACCATTTTAAACACTTCATTTTCGAAATTACTTCAAAAATATCTTTTCAACACTTGGATAATATTTCAAAATTTCCCCAGGATCTTAAAATTCCATATATTTATTTCAAAACATTATTTCCAACTCTTTTCCAAGTTTCTAGAGTTTTATTTCAATTCTGGTTTTTAAATTCAGATTCAGTTCGTCGGATTTTTGCATATTATACGTATATACTTTTTCGATTGGTTATTTATATAACCATCTTAATTATAGATCTCATTCGATCATAATTTCAATCAACATATTCAATATAGATTAGATAATTCCAATATATATGTTTTCTTTATATCAAAATATATTTTGGGTAAAATTATTTCATTTACCCTCTTTTCAAAACATACTGTGTCGAATTACTCTGTTCAAGAGTTTAGAACCACCTATCGACGTAGTTTGCATTACTGTTTCGACCAGAATTTATAAACCACTCGACTGACCAGTCAACACAATATAAAACAGTTTTTTATACAAATCTGCAAATACGTTCACTCGTATATATACACTCAAACTCAATCTAGAGTATTACTAACTCCATCTCTATTGAGTTACGCCACAGAGCCAAGGTAATCACTTAACCTTCAGCTCTGATACCATCTGTAACGGCGGGTTTTTTCGACCCAGAAAATCAACATAAAAACACACTGTTGACTATTCAAGCATCGAAAACACCAGGACATTAATAGAAGAATTTAGAGGGTGAGAAAGAAAAGATAGAACTAATAGACTAGAAGAAGAAGAAGATCACAACTGAACAAAATCAGAGTAACACGAAACTCGCAGCGGAACAAAATAAGATGTATTATATAACATAACTTTGAATACAAAACTGTATTGTATATACATACCATTATCAGAGTACAATACATCATATCGCAGCGGAAATAACTCTACATAACTAATGGTGAAGCTTCCTGCTTTTGAGCTCCTCCAAGTGAATCTGCAAAGCCTGAAACACTTGACTGCCCGTACAAATTTGGGAACCCAAGAGTTTAGGGAAAACAAACAAAATAAACTCTGGGTCAGTCATGGGACTGGTGTGAGTAAATTCCAACCATACTGTTTTACTTTGAAAATCCTTTTCAAAACAAGAAGATAATAGTAAGACCAAGCCACACATAAACATGGACGGTTTTTACCTTACTATAACCCGAAATATTCTTGATATCAAAACCCAGTGATATTATGATAATGTCTAACCAAATAATTATACAAGTAGTAGAACGCTTGCATCTCACGTTCCAAATATATATAGTATAAAATCATAAACCGCAGAGCGCTTATCGGAGAATGGATTCCAACAGACAAGGTATGGGAGCACCTTCTTAATAGTGTACTCTAGAGGGGATACACTCAGGGTTCAACAAGAACGTCTTGCAACCCGGCCACACATGACCTCTCACTCATTTAGCTTGAGTGTCGCGAATATATTGCCACCACGGTTGTAGGCCATCCAACCGTCATCCGAAGATACAGAATCGAAAAGAAGTATAAATATGAATTTTCTCTAGATCGGTGACAATACACCCTGCTTGGGGATGACCCAACTAGCCATGCTGCCTAGCCCAACTTCTGTCACTTCTTGGTTGTGAGGCTAGAGGCTACGTCTATCTTCAGAACATTTGATCACCATTCACTTTGAATGTCACATCGTCAAATCCGTAATCACACATTGATTACACAAATGCACACTGGGTGTAGAATAAAGAGAAGTTATCTTCTCCCCACCAACTTGGTATATTCGTCAGATCAACGGCGTGACCGTTGGAAATACTCTGTCAGACACTCGTCCATACAAGTTGTCCTGGGACTGGACAAACAAAAACACCATTCTGGAACTGGACGACCCTTTCATTTAACTCAGTCTTCAATTATCTTCAGCATATCTAATCGCACGCTTATGCCTATACGGAGTGGTTTTCGGATAACGTATCCAACCGGTCTCCCCATATCGACAACGATGGTCAAACACTTCGATAGTCGGTTATTTAACTATCGAAGTAAAACAAACATCCATTCTAATGTATAACTAAACATTATACAATCACGAGCGCCTTTTATTTAACATTTGTTATATTTTCAAAATCCCATTTCTCGCTAGATATTTCTCAAACTCTGTTTTTGCCTTTAACACTTTTTGGAAAACATTTCCCATTTTTATAAACTTTTATTCTTTCATGTTCCAGAAAATATCCGTTATTAACGTTCGAACTATTTACCCTTAAAATACATTCTTTATTTCTATACTTGGGTAATCTACCTTATTTACATTGGAAAATATTTCCAAATTCATCTTAACCTTTTAATCGGTCGAACGTTCACTTTTTAAAACATCATTCCCTTTGGAATGGGAATACCCTCCCTTCTTATAGAAATCTAAACACCTTGATCATATGACTCTTGATTCACGGAATAATCTTCCTTATCTTGTTTACCAAAATCTTTTTCATACTTTTTCACTTCTATTCCACTTTATAAACTCTGTCTCTAAGTCATCTTCTTATCTAATCGATATCGAGTTTATAACTAAATACTGACTCCTATCCTGTTAACATTTATTTGTTTAAAACTAAATGTTAATTATTCTATCAGATTATGATCCCTAAAAATAGTTACTTTTAATACATTCGACATCGTCGAATTCTAGTTCCAAATCCTAACGGTTTAATTCTAATCACATTTCGAACATCGAAATGCTGTCATCAGTTTCTAATACGATTCCCCAATTCTTTTTCTAAACTCTTTCTTATATTTCTTTGAACAAACGTCGTTACTTATTACTCTAGAATAAGTGGATTTCAAACCAAACTGTTACATTTCCTAGGAAGTGCTGCTATATATAAAAGTCACGCTTAAGTCTAATCAACAGTAGTTAATTTGTCGCTATAGTTCTAAACTTGTTATACACTGTAATATTCTCCTTATAACTAATTACAGTCACACTTACCTTATCAACAGCGTTATTTCATTGCTATAGTTCAACTTGTCATACGCTGTAATATTCTCCTTATAACTAATTATAGTCACACTTACCTTATCAACAACGTTATTTTATTGCTATAGTTCAACTTGTCATACGCTGTAATATTCTCCTTATAACTAATTACAGTCACACTTACCTTATCAACAGCGTTATTTTATTGCTATAGTTCAACTTGTCATACGCTGTAATATTCTTTGTTATAACTAATCTTGACATAACAGTCACACTTATCTTATCAACAGCGTTATTTTATCGCTATAATTCTAAGACTGGCATTACGCTGCCGTATTCCTTTTATACACATCTTGAGATCTCTTTCCGTTACAAACTGTTATCGTTCCTCGATAATAGTGAAGCCGTTCAAGTTGGGGTATTTTATTAACCTCTCAGACCTTGATCGACAACGTTCTTATTTTAGAACCGATATAAGTCTACACTCTAATTCCTTATTACTTATAATACCTACCAGATCGTATTTTCATGTTTATTTTTAACTATGGTTTTATAACACCATATCGTTACTTTGAAATCTCTGGTGTTTGATTATTTATATTAAACATTTACTCTTCGCTTTCTCCATTCCACAGCTCTATTTATAACTTCTTAACCAAAAGGTAATTAAATCTTATTACTTTGGATTAATTTATTTCTAAACTGTTTCATTAGATTAATTAAAGACCAATTAACCTAATAATTATTTTCCCAAATAACAGTTGATTTAATCAACTTCATTCCATCAGTAAATTCGTTAACTGAATTTTAATTACTTCTTAACATTAGATTAATATAATTAATCTAATAATATTATTATCCAAATATTTAATTGTCGGATAATTTCTGCTTTATAAACTCATTTAAATGTCAACAATCGTTTTTATTTATTTTATAAAACGAACTCTAAAATACTGGTTTATAATAGAACTTCTATTATAAATTTAAATCTTCTTTTTAATTATAAAAATATAATTTTTATAATTAACCTCGTTGATTTGCCTGACGGCCAATCAACTCTTTAACAAAACGATGGTTTTACGGTTGACTGTCACCACTTTCTAAATCGATATCATTTATTTATTTATCAAACAGATGTTGAATATCCGTTCAACATCAATATTCGCATGGAGTTTTAAATATGGTTCGGGTTCAACCAGTGCATACACAACAAATAGTATATATAAATATCGAGGAATCCGGTCGGATTCCTCCAACCGATTTCCGCATCCACAGATGTCAGTCAACACAATTTACACTAACTCTATACTAGAGAATATTCAAATCGATGAGACCAGTGTCTAACCGGTGATGTGTACATATGTAACGATATATAATATTCAATCAAATTACTTGTAATCTACCTAATCGATCATCACACAGCATTCAAACAAATATTAAAATATAATTAAAATACTTTAAATAGATCAGAGTGAGTGAATTTACTCACATTCGCGCGTTAACCGTTAAATAACGATTTGCGTCCGTTGATTATATCAAGAAATTCCGATAGCTCCGTTCTCCATGAAATCAGTTCCACTATGTAGATCTTGTCACTACGATTTCAACGCGACAGACAGTGTTGTAAAACATGCGAGCAAAACAATATCGTTTGTTCGTATTCCAGAAAAGAGATCCGCCACCTGTAAGCCTTCAAGTTAATCCCTTTTCGCGTAACACCACTTCACGCGGCAAAAACTCCTTTATATCAATCCTTCACGTTTCCCTCTCAACGACGCCGCTAATCTTCAAACTGTTGCACGTCGGATCCTTATTCATGTTTGTCTGCTAAGCTTCCTCTAACGCTTCTTCTTCCGAACACCAACAGTCCACGCCGACACTCCACCTGCTCATTTTGAATCTCCAGCTCCCCACCGTTCTAGACTTCGCCTGTCATTTCGTTTCTACAATGGCCTTCACCATTTCCTTTTACTTCTCAGCATTTATTTAATGCAGCAATAATATAATGGGTTGAAACTCCAGTAGTCTTTTAACCACAAGTACCTGATGCTTCACGCATTGTATATTACGTTATTATCATTAAAACTGGGCTCTACACGTCGGCCACCCCGCATTATTCAATCCGCCTTCAACAATGCAATACTTCCATCACCTTACTGATCATCAAATCCACTCACAAGCTCCACCAATACACCAACTTCCCCTTGTATTCCACGTAAATCAACTCGTGAACCACCATGCAGTCTCAAAGTAACGTCCCTTTTTATATCGAACTGTTCCTTTAGCACACAGTCCCCCCCCCCAAACTATTGATGCGCCCTCATCCTGCTCGACACACCCGCTTCCATTTGATCTCCGCCTTCGGCACTTTTCTACCGTCCTTCGGTGGATGTGTGAGTACTTCTTGCGCCAAATAGCTCCAACTACCCTTTTTATCCTCTCCCCACTGTGAACTCAGTTGCCCCACTACATCTTCCCCCCCCCATCGAAATGGACTGCTATTGCTCGTGCCAAGTGTCCATGCTTCCCATGCATGCAATACACGACACAACTTCCCACTTTGCTGCATGTTCAACCTATTGTTGTACCCTTATTCACTTCCTTCAACGCAAGTTAAACCGCAACCATCGGGATCCAAACTGCTCCACCGCATGCTCATCCACCCTCCTATACGTGAGTACATCATTATTACCCGAAGACCACTGGTGTCCCTTGACATTTTGAACCGTGAAAACATGAAGCCATCACTGCCTTTCTTCCCCTTGTTCACGTCCCTTCCCTGCTCCAGACAAAACACTATCTCCATAAACTCACACTTCATCATGTTATCCACTCTTCACGTAATATACATGATTCCTTCATTTTGAATACACGCAAGTTCTGGTTCACACGAGAATTCAACACACTTACCTTCTCACCGTTTAAACCCCACAGTAACGCACTCAGCCCCTCCATGCTTCACTCTCTACAACTACCTCACAAACCAGACCACAAACTCCTCTCCGAAGCCTCAACGTCCTGACGTCATCATGTGAACTACGGCACTCCTCTCATATGCAGATTTGTTTTATTTTATTTCCCAGGAGAAAGGTTGAAGAGTCAGTTTGTTTATATAGGCAACATTCCTTAAGCGTTAAGTATTAGGACCATAGGTAGGACGTGTAGTTTATATTTCCAACATATAGCTGTATGGGGTAGGATTATGGTTGGTTTTCTTTTCCAACGTATAGGGTGTATTAGGATAGGTTATGGTGCATTTAATGTGTTGTCTACATAGGGTAGGCAGTCTAATTCATCTATAGTTTACGTGATAAGATGGGTACGATGCTTCATGGCAAAGCAAATGGAGATATTTCTTTTTGTGTCTTTAACTGTAGGTGGGTTTGCAATTTTGGTTGTCATCGTGTAGGTAGGTAGATCATGCCGTGGAAACTAAGTCTGGCAATATTCATCATATTGGCTCACTTTAGACCATACATTGCATATATTGCTACACGTGAAGTGAAATGCTACCTAGGTGAGGGTTTATTCCATTTGACAATGAAGATTGAATTATTTTAAACGTAAGGCAATTGTTAGTCAAACTCTTTGCCAAGAGCAACTCGGCTTATTTGTTTTAATTATAAATTCTGTTCACGCACGGACAGAAGTAAGAATACAGTCATGCTCAACGAGGTGTCATGATCCTAAAAATATAATAATACCGGTAGGTTGACTCATATTTTGAAACCCCGAAATATCGATACAGGGTGCACAATACTCCAAATAAAAAGTTGCATATTAAATTAATTAAAAATTACAGTAAAATTCTAAAAATTAAATTATCGCTGCGCCTCAAAAGAACCTTGTCCAGATTCGAATCCGATATCAAGTTATATCGAATAAACTGTTTTCGGTCGATATATGATTTCATAGCGACTCTCTGAATATTTGATTTGGACATATCTTGTAGTCTGTATGGAGAAATCTCCATTTTCCACTTTCGTTGGAAAGATACAACTCAACAGATTCCAACGTTTCTCGTTTCGAAGGAATCCGATTCAAAACGAGTCCGGTACACTCAGTTGAAGTTCAGAACGTTAAATTACGAACTGCAGGGTCGTTCTGAGCTCGATTATAATTAATATATATTTATACACATTCAACTTCGTTTTAATTAATATATAAATCCATTTATATTCTGAATTCAATATTTAAACTGATTTAAATATTCGAATACGAACCGACAAAAATGCGAGACGTTACATAAACCTGTAGACAAATTGCTCGACTGCCCGTGTGGAGAAGAGGGCACCCGAGTTTGCAAAAAGGTGGAAACAAACAACGGGTCAGTCGTGGGACTGGTGTGAGAATTCTTAACTAATAAATCACTATTAACAGGACAAATCCAAAGACCACGCCGCTAATGCGGAACGGGTTTACTCTAATGGATTGTCGTGCATAACTTAAAGTAAATCGTAAAACAACGCAATGCTTTTTAGAAAAATGAAATCACCATAAGACTCAGGTCCCATCACACAATGCACTGCACACCAGAGGATAGAGTTTTACCTTATGGTGATCAAACATGATAAATACGGCAAATACGAGTTTGATATTATTATTAGTGTGTATATGTTTTAAAAACAATTACAATCATAATGTATCAATCCTAGGAAGCATAGGTACCATATGCTATGCCTCCGTACTAGTAATACAATCAAACCCGAATGGCGCGTATTGGAAATTGGTTTCCATCATGAGTCAAGGCTAGGGAGGAGATCCTTACCAATTCGAGACACTCTAGCTAATGCCTCAGGATTACCCGCAGTTAACCCTTGGAAATGGCAGGGCCGGTCCTCAAATACAACTTAGAGGATTGGCAATTCCTAAGCACACGTTCCCCGGTCCTATAGGACCTATCCGAGGCGCCTCATTCCATCATCCACATAAGTAAAATGTCAGGGCTGGTAGGTCACTGACACCACTCTAGCTAGAAAGAAACGTGCTGCTCTCCCTGCGTTCCCTTCTCCCGTTTTAGACTCCGCCGGTGTGTGAGGCTCGTGAAGTCACGTCATACACAAAGCTATACCTAAACAGGTTATGCTTTGATCATCCCACAAAGCCTGCTTTTCAACAAAGCCTTGATCATATGCATCTTAGCATGCCACATCATCACTCCATATCACACTACCAATCCTTTGCCGAAATATATGAACGGGTGTTAAGCAAGAGAATAAATTCTCCGCCACCAAACATCCATACATTCGATAGAAGATTAATAACATGATATATAATGGAGTACGATGTCAGACACACAATCCATTTATAAGCTTATGCTCTGGGTCTGCGCGAAAGCCAAATCCGTTCAATCAACATGTTCGTTCGGACGACGACCATGACCTTGACTTGGGAGCAAATCAATTCAAAGTCTCAATCGCTGTCCTCCTGAGGGGAAGATTGACGGTCTTCATTAGTCGTCTTCTTCTTCAATTCTCATCGTCGTTTGATTATTTGGAATGAGATTAACTCGGTCTTCCCAAATAATCTTCGTATATATATATATATATGTAAATATATTGAAAACTCTTCCTTATCGTTATTTCTAATTTATAACGATTATTTCCTATTTTATTTATTTAAAAATAATTAAATCTTTAATCAACGACGATTCAGGTAAATGGCGATTTTGGCGCTGTTTTCAACCAATTTTGATTTTCACATAACTCAAAATCTAACAGTTGGATTTTGACGTATTATATATCGTTGGAAAGATCTTTCCAAGACGGTCCTAGCGGTTTCAGTTTCAGGAAAATCCGACGGTCGGATCTTCCGGTATAGTCGTTTAAAAGTTCGATTTCAAAACGCGAACTACCGCTCTCGATTCGTTTAATTTTATATATATAAATATATATATAAATAATTCGTTTAATTCATCGTTCTTACATACATCTCCCCTTTTCCTTTATTCTTTTTTTTCCCACTTCTTAATCTTACATGAAAATGTAATTTATAATTAGACGGTGAATTATTCCCTTTTATTTTATTTTTATTTTAAAATCTTTATAATTTACATTAAAATGTAAATTATAATTCATCACTCTATTTATTCCATTTCATCTTTCAATTATATTATGATTCCATTTACATATATAAAATACTCATTCTCTTTCTAAATGCATTCTCAATCTCAATTACATCTAAAATGTAATTTTATTTTACGATGACATTTCCATTCTATTCACATTATAAATAATGTACATTTCCTACGATGAAAAATTCTCTTTTAATATACATTAAAAATAATGTATTTTTATCCTACGGTATGTTTTTTTTATAATGTTACCTTAACATACAATGCATTTTCTATTTTTATTAACATTGAAAATAATGTTAATTTTTCTATCTTTACATTACACATGAAAAATGTATATTTTGATACATCGCAAATTCCTACTTTATATTTACAAAATAAAGAGTAAACCTTGTCATGCGGTGAATTCCTACCTTATTTTACAAATAAAAAGTAAATCTTATCATACAGTGAAAATGCCAACTTACTTTTACAAATAAAAGTGTACATCTTATCATGTGGTGAAAATACTCTAATATTAACATTATAAATAAATGTTAATGTCAATTTCTCTTACAATGTAAATTTCTCTTTTTATACATACATTAATAAAAGTGTGTTAATACATACAGTGCAATCTTCTTTTTAATCAATATCAAAAATAATGTTAAACAATCTTTTCTTTTTATATAACATTAAAATAATGTTAATAAATCATATGGTCCATTCTCTTTTAATATTTACATTAGAATAATGTAAATCAATCTTTCCTTTTCATATACATTTATAAATAATGTACATTTTTCTTAAGAGGTAAATTCTCTTTTGTTTAACATTATAAATAATGTTAATCTTACATACGGTTCAATTCCTTTTTATTAACATTAAAAATAATGTTAAATTTACATACAATGCATTTCCTATTTATTAACATTAAAAATAATGTTAACTTTACATACAATGCATTTCCTATTTATTAACATTAAAAATAATGTTAACTTCATACAGTTAATTTTCTTTATATTAACATTTTAAATAATGTTAACTTAACATGCGGTGTATTTCAATTATATTACATTATAAATTAATGTGAAATAGCATACGGTGGATTTCTTTTCTTTTAACATTAAACAAAAATGTCAACCTAACATACGGTGCATTTTCTTAAATTTTAACATTATAAAATAATGTAAATTTACATACAGTGGAATTCTTTTATATTTCATTATTAATACAAGACGGTGAAAATTTGTGTCTTTTCAATTCAACAAAAATGACGGTGAAATTCCATCTTTCCTTTTTAACCAAAATGAAATCATTTTCTTTTTAAATAAAAATCAATGTTAATGTCTTTCTTTTCTTTTATTAACAAAAATTAATGTTAATGTCTTTCTTTACATATCAAAATAAATTCAGCGTTCTTAATCTTAATAACTTACGTTAACAAAAATATACTTAAAGTTATTAATATTAATAAAAGAATACCTTTTATTATTTAAACATACCTAACGTTATTAATCTTAATAAAAGAATTAACTTTTATTATCAAAACCTATTTAACGTACTTAACATTAATAAAAGAAGACTTTTATCATTAAAAACGTTTTAGCGTTCATAACTTTAATAAAAGAAACAACTTTTATTAACTAATATTTTAGCGTTCTAATCTTTAATAAAAGATTAGACTTTTTATTACTAAACATTTTCAACGTTCTTATAAGACTTTTAATGAAATGTTACATTTTGGAATTAAAAAAAACTCTCCTTCTTTATTAATCCATCATTAATGTTGCATTTATTATCATTATATTAAATCTTTCAAAATGTATGACCTTTTGAATTTCAAACCTTTATATTAATTAATTAATATCGCATTAACCTCTCACATTAGATATATATTGTTGTGGTTGCTGGAGATGCCGGGCGGGTCCGGGCAGTCTTATACCACAACTCAATCTAACCTCGGGTCAAGCATATCCTATTTATTTTAATTATTAAAATAAATGTTAAGTGATAATTTTCAAATTTCAAAACTTGAATCATTTATTATATGATAAATGAAATTAATGTTATTAACCATTTTCGCCAAAGATAGCATGAAATTATCAAGACAGCTTAATTCACATTAAATTACATTTAATGTTATTAAATTCCACATTAATTCTGTAACGGAAAATCATTTGAAAAGTTTCAAATTTCTTTCATCGGAATGAGACATAACCAATGCATTCAAAACATGAATTTCCAAAACAACGCATTTTCAAAATAAGGTAAATGCTAATTCCAACAATCACAAAATTACATTTCAATAATTCAATCGACGTCCATCATTCATGCAATTAACATTAAACCAATATACATTAAATTTAACATACAAACAACACATAATGATCATTACAACAAAATTCAAATAACAGTGTATTGTTTGTGCACTTGGGCGATTAGTGTGAAAATAACGGCCCAATCAACATACACAAGTCAGGTAACTTGTGTATGGCTGTGTTACATAATTTATTAATAATTAGTGTTAATAAATTTACATGCCTATTACACAATTTCAAATCCAAACATCGCAATAACCCAAACATTAACTCATAACCAATTATGAATAACACGGAATTAATTCACAACAAATCATCACAGGCGTTAAAATATAATTATTTAATAAAATAAATAATTACTGAACATTAAAAATGAGTGAGAAAAGAGTTCTCACCTTTGTCGGCTTTAAATGACTATTCGGGCCCAATTTTAGCCCAAAATTCAACATGCTCCAAATTTGATGAAATTAGTGTCTACGCGTAGCTCTCGACTCACTGATCGCAGCAAATCCTGTTTCGTACGATTTCGAGTTCGTATCAAAAAGATATGAATTTCCGAAGTTTGTAATAATTAAATAATTAATTTAAATTATGAAAATTACCCAAATTTCCAACTTGCTCCAAATTGGACAAAATTACTGCTCGCTCTAAGCTCTTGACATAACGATCTCAACGGATTCAGTATCATGCAATTTCGATAACGTGACAAAAAGTTATGCACTTGCGAAGTTAACAAATCGATTAAAATAATATTTAAATTTGTAAAAATTACCCAAAATTTCAATTTTCTTCAAAATTGGACAAATTTGGTGTCCACGCGAAGCTCTCATCGTCACGATCACATCAGACCTGAAATCGTCAAATTTCGATCTCGTATGTAAAAGGTATTGCATTACGAACATAGAACATAAATGTTTCGCGTTTAAGCCCCTAACTTTTTTTTTCAAACAGCACCCTGAACTTAAAATGATCGCCACGGCCAAACCGTACGTCGTAATTGCACGAAACCAGCGCCATTCTCTCCGGCTTCTCCCCCTCTTTCCATGGCTGGTGGTCCCCCCCTCTAATTCGCCACGTGGGGCCCACGATCTGCAGATGAACGGAAAAGTACAGTTTCCGTTCATCTTGGTGCTGCGTCCGCCTCGGTGCTCTAAATGCCCCCAAATTTTTACAGTAGCTTGGCCTCGACCTCCCGAACAACTTCTCTGTTTGTCACCTCGCCTGAAAATGCACGGATTGACGGGAAATTGCTCATCTTTGCGACTGTCATGTTTTCAGCACCCCTCCAATAAAATTGACATTCCGGCCAACTCCGACCACCTGAGACCATGCCACCACCGCCAAAAGAACCGTATGGTTCCCCTCTACCTCTGCCTGAAGTCGCTCTAGCTAACTATCTTCGTGGGGCCCGCAAAAGCCAAAAAACGAAAATATGGCTGCTGCCTTTAGGTTGAGATTCCGGCGAACCCGTGCGACGATAGGTCTTGAATTTTTCGTGGTAGATAGAGGATAAGAAGATAAACAAAACCCAGAAAGGGTTTGGTCTGATTTGGTTTGGATTGAGAGTTATAAATTGTTTTGTTTTCAGGGGCTTATTTGCAAAGAATTATTTAGAGTGGAGGCCATGAAAATGAAGAAGGAGAAGGTGGCTGGTAGGTTTAGGGTTATGATTCAGCTAATGGCTGAGGAAAAGATATTTTATATGAGGTTAAGAATGTTATTAGGCCCAATTACCCTTTTATGTATTTATTTATACAATTTGCACCCATTTTCATATTCTAAAAATTCGTGTTAACACCTACGAATTCCAATTTTTATGAAAATTGAAACATAAATATTTCTTGACATTACTGATTCAAAGAAACTGGTTTCGTTAAATTCCGAGTCCGTATGAATAAATTATGAATTTTTAAAGTCTGAAAATTGACCGTTTTTCACTGTAAAATTAATAACGACCACATACTGACTCCAAAAATTACGAATTTTGGAATCTAGTAATAATTTAATATTCCGGATCCAACAAAAGTGGTCTCGTCAAAAACGGAAGTCGTTTGCAAAATTTCCATTTTTAAGGCGTATATATTTAATATTAAAAATACATTTTTAAACAAATAATTTTCGAAACTCGAAATATATAAGTGTTTACTGTTTTTCAATGCAGAAACATGATTTCGAACTCAATGGAAGTGGTTTCGAGTCGAAATTCCTTTATATGCAAAAAGTAGCATTTTTGACCTATGCAAATTACCTAGCGACCTTTCTAAAAATTGAATTGGCCATAACTTTTGATTTCCGCTATGAAATTTCGATTTTTAGGATTCGTTGGAAAGATATTTTTAAATAGATTCTAATATTTTTTGTTTCACTAAAATCCGTTAAATTTTGCATTCTGTATGGTCAGTCAAAGTTCAAGTTTGACTTTTCAAACTATCGCGCTATTTCTAACTCTTTTTATAATTAAAAATAAATTATTCATTCTAACTTCGATTTGAACCAAATTTGTGATCATTATTATTTAAAATAGATTATTTTAAATATCAAAACTCATTAAAATTGCTTAAAATAAATTTTTAAATTGGTCCCAAAATTCAGGGTTGCTACAATATGCCTTTAAAACAAAACATTTCTTTTGAAAATGCTTCTTTTAAAACCGTTTTGAAAATAATTTTTTAGATATTTTATCTGATCCGGTAATCTTCAGCTTTGATACCATGAGAAACACCCCACCTGCTTTAAGGTCACTCACAAAGGGAATGCCTTAACTTCGGTGGAGCGTTTTTAGGTAAAAGATACAGATAAATTATAGGACAAACAAATAAAGAAGCGGAAAATAAAGTCATTTTATAAACAATGTGGTTCATTCAAGCTTTTACAACAATTGTTTCAATCAAACTTAAAAGTAATACATAGAACTTCTGTCTTGATTCAAAAATTTCCAAGTATAAAAGAAGCATAAAAATAACAATGATATTCCCCAATAAAACATGAACCAGCTATAGCAGTGGAAGAGAGAGTCCAAAGCAATACATTGACTATCTCCGTGCTTGGAAAGAAAACTGAGCTAAGTGGTAACATTTTCTCCCTGTGAACATGGGGGGGGGGGTGCAAACGGAAAAAAAGAGACGAAACAAACTAGGTCAGACATAAGTCTGGTAAGTCCAGTGACTTTCAGTATGTAAATAGGCAAAAGCATCATGACATGAATAAACTGAATATAAGACAATACTGTGATAACATGGATAACAAGATAACCTAAGATTAGCATAAGATATGATAAGGCAAGATATTCTCTACTTCGCTACTACCTTGTTGTTCTGATTTCTATATCTGCACCCCCTAACTAGTGTCCCAACTAGTAATCTGTGTAAAATGAAAATATGATAACGTGATCCCAATCCCCGCAATTGTGGTAGCCTTCAGGTGTACATCTAGTATGAGGATCTTACCTCAATCAGCCTAATTGCCATGAAGATGTTAGATGTACCCTTACTACCCTATCGATCGGCTCCCAACTTGTATTAATGTTCCATGTGTCTGTGTCAATCGGCCCTCTCTTGCGTGTAGATACCCTGTGCTGGTCCTACCATAAGGTGTATCAATCCTTATGACAGCAACCCGACACGATTCAAGATGCACAGTGTATAACTACTGGTACCCAGTGCCTGCTTTTTCCCACTCCGGAGTACGTGCACGCCCGTAATCCGTCGGAACCTACACTAACATATCCTCTGCCGCTATTTTGACCGCTTATAATCAGCCTCGTAATCGTGCCCCACCCTGCCTAGTTTCAGGATACCTTGATACATCTATGTGAGTTACTACTGAAATGGGTCCCCATTACTAGGGTTTCTTACTAGTTAAGTTTGTTGGTCTATATTTACTAATATTACCCACCAACCCGATATGTACTTAACCCTCCCACTGATTCAAACATGTGTACTTAATGGTTAAATTTGTGGGCCTATATTTACTAATATTATCCAACAACCCGAAATGTACTTAACCCTCCCACACGTTATGTCATATTGGTTAAGTGTTGTCCATTCATGTTAACTTAACCCACTCACTCATCATGTCATGTTGGCTAAGTGTTTCTTATTAACCCTTCTTACTCGTCATGTTGGATTGGTTAAGTGTTTCCTATTAACTTAACCCCGTTCATTCATCATGTTATATTGGTTAAGTATTTCCCATTAACTTAACCCCATTCGTTCGTCAAGTTACATTGGTTAAGTGTTTCTTATTAACTTAACCCCATGCGTTCATCATGCTGTATTGGTTAAGTGTCATCAATCAATTCAAGTTAACTTAACCCACCCACTTGTCGTGTTATATTGGTTAAGTGTTGCCTTCTTATGTTAACTTAACCCTCCCCATTCATCATGTTATATTGGTTAAGTGTTGCTCTCTTGTTTTAACTTAACCCTTCCACGCATCCTGTTATATTGGTTAAGTGTTGCTCTCTTGTTCTAACTTAACCCTACCCATTTATCATGTCATATTGGTTAAGTGTTTCTTATTAACTTAAACCTACTCATTCATCATGTCATATTGGTTAAGTGTTCCTCATTAACTTAACCCTACCCACCCAACACGTTTTAGGTATCATATTCATCTTTGATCAGCTTTAATTAATTATTAATGCACAGACCTTTCACATTAGGTCAATACGGCCGCTGGATGTGCTGGGCGGTTCAAGGCAGACTTCTGACACAAGCCAGACCTAACTTCGTGTCTAAGCATTTCTTAGTTATGCCTACGACCTCTCATATTAGACTGACCGTTTGCGGTTACTGGTTAGGCCGGTTGGTTCCAGGAAGGTTTCTCCCGCAAATGGAGTCTAACCTCGTGTCTCAGCATGTTTATCTTAACCAATTGGCTCATTTACAGATTGTTCCAGCTTCAGGCTAGTTATGTCAATTTATTCATCTTCATCCTAGGCTTTCCAATTACAGTATTCACTTTCAACAGATTTCAGCATATTCGTCAGTTTAACAAATTAAACATCACTTAAAATTCCATTAACATATCTCTCCTTATCATAAACTAAGCCTATAAACTTACATGCCCAAAATCATGGTCATAATTCACAATATAACACATGCCCTAAGGTTCAGTCATGTTGCACCGCACAAAATATTCTCCCAAAACCCCCAATCATGATTCACAGTATAAACTATGCCAAATTATAGCCTTTAATTATAGTGCATGCCAATTACCCAAAATCCCAATTTAGGCGTGTTCACATTTAACAGTTATCCCTATCTTACTATAGGTTTTCATGCCTAAGCCATACATCACCATACACAATAATCTCCTTCTTCCTAGTCATAAACTATCATATATATATGGCCCAATTTTAGGTCTTAAACCACAACATGTACTATGCCTTACATGTTAACAGTTCAATTTACGCCCCAAATCCCAAGTCATATGTCCAATATAATTTATGCCTCAAATCTCAAGTCATATATTCGATACACTTTATGTTTTAAATACAAAATGTGTTATGTCCTAAAATCAGTTACAGACCAGTTATGCCCAACTATACATAATTTAATACTTTTGCCAATTTTAGTGCCGGCCATGTCCAAATCATATATTATGCCCAATTTTTCCCAACGTACGTTCATCTCTTATGAGATTTGGCTCAGGTTCGCAGTAGCCTGGCTATAAAAACAAAAAGGGAAGAAGGAAAGAAGAGACAAAGAATGGACATAATAATATCAATGAGATAGATCCAATGGATATAGAAAGACAAATAGAAATAGGCATAATGTCAGATTCAGATTTATTACAATGTCAGAATCACAATTAAATTTTATTTTTGAAAGTAACATGAACTCACAAATTACTGAACGGTCTTGAATTCTAGGATCTGATTTCTAAATTTGATTAGTTATTCCTTTGATGTAGACTTTGATTGTTACTAATTTTATTGATTAAGGTGGAGGCTAGGTCACTTCAGGATTTAGCAGCATATAAATGCCTATGAATTCGTGTGGAGAAAATAGTAGGTTAAGGGGTCTTTTTATAGGTGTATAGGGAGATTTAGAGCCTTTAGATCAGTCTAGGAGTCATCAAAATCGTCCAGAGTAGAATACCACGTCACACAGCGAATCAGAAAGCGACACGTGGCAAAACATGTCATCGGCCAGATCTGGGCCAACAATGGTTGACTCCCCTATAGAGGGTAGTCACCTATGTCGACTCCTCCTTGGGGGGATGGGGAGGGGGGTTTGACCCTTCCGAGCTGGAAATTTCCCGCTCAGCCTGCTTTGACCCAAATTTGAGATTTGAACCCTGTTTTGACTTCTGGAATTATTTTATATGTATATTCTTGGGCATATACAAACTTCTAAGGCTTATAACTTCTTCATACGGTGTCCGATTTACGCAAACTCAGACTCTATCTCAAGCAGAATTCCGAGACGAACGCAATGGCATAACCCGTTTCCCTTATTTCCTACTTTTTAAATTAAGTATTCTTTAATTTGTTAATTTAATACTCTTAGAAAATACGGGGTGTTACACAGTGCGTGTATACATATTACTGTGCAGGGATAAGGAAATCTTTTTTGAATGGCTGCATATACACATGTGTATATATACACACGTGTACACTGCCTCGTCAATCTAGTGTGCAACTGAGGAGCAGTCATGTGGACAACCTCGACTCAGTGCAACAAGGCAGCAACTACAAAAGTGTAGTGATCTCAAACAAAACAACATGTCAAGACAAGTCTGCCAAACAACATGATGAAAGCAACTCAGCGATTCACAAGCATAGCAGTGACAATGCAAGAATATGGTCGAGCCGGTGCTTAAATTGCATTGACAAAGTATTTCAATACTTCAACAAGTAACTAGAGAGCAGAGAAATGATGACAAGTCAGCATGAATGAGAGTGGTGCTACAACAAACATGAATCAGTCAACATAACGAAGCATGAAACAATAGCAAAGCATACACATGGTTCATAACATGTGCAAATGGAAACAGTGACAACATGGCATATAAGTGCTTGCACCAATTTGAACTGCATCAATGTCTAACATGGAAGCATAATCAAGCCAATAGCTCAACAAACAATGCAAGACTACACAAATGGTGCAACACAAGTGCAAACAGTTCAAGTGCAAAAGGGGTCGAGACAGTGGTGAATCTTCTACCATGTCACACAGCAATTTCATGTGACAGAACAAACAATCAGTGCAAGTATGGTCAAGATGGAAATAGTTTCAGCCCAACAAATTCAAAGGCCACAACAAGTCAAGGGAAGCACAGAACTAAGGTTAGCAGCATGCAAAGGGACATCTACTACACGGTCGAGATTCATATGTAATACAAAGCTCATTTTAGCAATGATACACGAAACAAGGCAGCATGGCGTATGGTCACTGCATTAATAAGCAGGAATGGACAAAAGCAAATAGTCCATATTCACAAATCAAGCAAATCAGAGTGTATACATATATGACAGTATGTATGTATACAAAACAAACAATCGAGCAAAGGCAAATACTGTTTTTAAATTGATTTCTTGTGAAATATTTAACAAATCAGTTTTGGAAATTTTCAAGCATCATCAAAGGTTTCAATGACTTAAAGCATTCTATTTTTACTGGGAGAAATTATGTTTGGAAATCAATAACGCCACTCAAAAGCAGCAATACATAATGCAAGTCAGCAATCCTTTTATTCTTAGCAACAGTTTAAAAAAGTGACAAGGAATTTACTTCCAGTTTTCTCGGCCAACTTTATCAAGCCAGTTTTCAAAAATCAGTGAAATACTTTTGGCAAGTTTTTAATTGTTTCCGGAAATGTTCAAGTTGATTTCGTAAGGGACAATGAAAAAATGTTTTCCTATATCACTCATGGCAGAACATATTTGGTAAGCATTTTTGGGTGGGACAATTAATTTGCAGAAAATCAAATTATTTCTTTCTATAAATCATTCAGTACTCAGGTGAATAACGACAACTTTTTATGGCAAGCAATCATGGCCAAGCATTCGACATTAAGGAATCAAGGGGACCACAGTTTAAATTTCGCATTGTTTCCATTAGTGCCAATCAGATGATTTCTTTTTTTTTTTTTTGGCAAGAATAATTTTTTTCAAATGCATTTCCAGCTTCACAACAGTCATGGGAAAAATCAAAGCCAAGGAATTCAAACAAGGCAAGAAGAAACTATTCGATTTATTTCAGGAACGGCAAATTTACAGAGTAATCACAAGGGAAATTCACGCAAAAATTAGATGAAATCACATAAGAAATCAGAGATATAGTAGGGTTTTCTATAACCCTATAAAAACCATTCATCATCGGCATAGGAAATTATCGAAAACACAAGCCAATATTTCAAAAGCAGAATCAATTCATATCAATTACTCATAAAGTTTTCGATCAGAAGAATCCCAAATCTATTGAGCAAGATAGAGAAGCCTTCGAAGACTCAAGCATCAAAGAATCAAATTTTATTGGAACAAGCATCATCGATTTTGGGAGAAAGCTGAAACCCTAATCCTTCCATCGTCGGTCGCCATTTTTAATTCCAGAGCAAAGGAGAATCGAGTTTAACAATTGCAATAGTGGATCGGGCCTATTTTGGTTGGATTAACCAAGCCATACTTTAATAAGGGAATAGGGTTTTTTTATTTTTTATTTTCTTTTTCTTTTGTAGTCGTCATTTGTTTTCTAGTTTGTCAAACTAGGGAATCCAGTTAGGGTCTAGCTGGCGGTTTCCAGAGTTTGTAAAATCTAGGTGCTTTTCTAGTTTCGTCTATAAAACTAGACAGTTTACTAGAGTCTGTAAAACTAGGGGAAAAATCAGATATAGGGGATTAGATCAGTTTAGGGTTTTGAGCATAGGATTAGAATAGGAGCGAGGGGTTCGCGAGTTTACATGGTCTTGTAAGTGAGATCTGTTCTATTACTTAGTCGAAACCTTAGGAATGCAGCAGTAGGCAGGATTTTGCCGAAGTTGGGTATATCTTGTGTCATTTACTTTTCTGCATTTATTTTCTACTGCATTCTGTGATCTAATATTTTTTATATCTCGCTTAATTTTCAATAATCCTTATTCACCCCCCCCCCCCCTCTAAGGTTAATCTAGATCCAACAAGTAGTATCATAGCAGGTATTCTATTAACTCTAGAGTAAATGGTGATCCCTAATTGTCAGTATAACGAGAGTCAGTCAAGTGATATTCCAATTATTTTCAATGGGACAGATTTTTTAATTTGGAAATCAAAAATTTAATTCTATCTCAAATCTGCTAATTCTGAATATTGGAATATTATTGTAAATTTGGGAGATATGCTAGATAAGAAAAGTAAGGTTTTGAATGCTCGTGTTATGCATATTATTTATTCCTATCTTGATAATGATCAATTAAAATTTATCTCTCATTGTTTAACTGCGCAGGATATCTGGAAAATTCTCAACACACTGTATGGAAAATCTGACAGCTGCTCAGAACCCTTAACAGCCTACCCAGATTCAGATGTGTGCTTAACTGGAGCCATTAATGATGAGTCAAACGATGGAGATTTTTCATATGAAGAATTTGTTTCTCATTGTAATGATTTAACTAAATCTGTAAATCGTCTCCAACGGAAAAATAGACTTCTGAAATCTGAAAAATCTGAGTTACGATGCAAAATTGATTGTTTGGAATCAAAATTTGAAAATGTCTTCAAATTAGAAAAGTCTGACTGTAAAAATTGTTTGAATTTATAAAATAATCTTGTTCATTTCAATAAAAATATTCAAAAGCTTAAAAATGAAATTCAATTTTTAAAAGAGAACAAGATTGAGCAGGAAAGTACAAACAGTTTTTTACAAAAAGAATTGGATAATTTTAAGATGATCCATAGTTCCAAACATAAATTTTTCTGGGAAACTAAAGATGAAAACAAAATTGTTTTTGAGCAAAAATATCAACTTTTAAAACGAAATTGAAAATTTTGAAGAACTTGAGCTTGAAAAACAAAAACGATTTGAATTTGAGACTTCAGAATCCCAAGCCAGAAATAAATTTCTTGATGATGAAAATTTGGTTTTGAAAACTGATTTTGTAAAGAATAAGATCACTATAAACCGTTTTTCATATTTAATGAAAGAAAATGATGATCTTAAATTTAGAATTCAACAACTTGAAATAACATTGGCTAAATTTTCTAATGGTGAGAAATCTCTGAATATGTTGTTGAAAAATCAATTTTCATATGGAAATAAAAGTGGACTAGGTTTTTTAGGAAAAATAATGTTTCTGAAAAAGGGAATTCAAATAATTTTAAAAATCCTTCAAATTTCTTTGAAAAGAATCGACTTGATAATTTAAACTCTGATAATTTCAAAGTAATTTTGAATCATAAATGTGATGTGAATTTGTTTGATAACAATCCATTTAAACCATTTGGACCCCAAAAAGAAATACATTGAATTCATCTAAATTCAAACAGATTTGGGTCCCTAAAGGTACTTTGGTAAATTCTGATGGATTGTTATATAAACAAGTCTGGGTTCCAAAACATGTAAAAAAAACTGTGAGTAGTTTTACAAATTTTGTTAGACCACTCGATCCTATAAACAGTTAGGTACCGAAGATGGCTGAGGAACTGCTTTGCGAAAGAGAAACTGAATTCAAACTGCTTCATATCATTGGATCATCCGCAGTTCCTTAGCCAAGTCTATTGAGTTAGAGATTCATTTGCTTACACTGAATTCAGGTATGATCTCTAGACTCACAATTTTTGTATATTCTTTGTTTTTACTCTTTTATCTATTTTTTTAACCCCATCTATCTATTTTCTCTGTTTTGATTTATCACTGCCATGTATTTTTGTCTTTCTTCATG
Organism: Allium sativum; assembly: GCA_030737875.1. Taxonomy (NCBI): domain Eukaryota; kingdom Viridiplantae; phylum Streptophyta; class Magnoliopsida; order Asparagales; family Amaryllidaceae; genus Allium; species Allium sativum. Next base: position 820,827,776 of record CM060909.1, read on the forward strand.
ATCTTTAATAACTTCCAATTGTAGAATTCATATTTTATGGAAATTCACTTCATTTGTATAAAACTCTAATGTTTTAATCATTTCCAGATCTTGAATTTAAACTTGTAAATTTCTGCAATTGTTTTGTGGTTTATTTTCTGTTTTCTGAATTCATAATAGTGTTTATGTATTCTTGTCATATCTTGAACACTGTTGATTTAAATTCTAAATTTTTGAAGATCTGAAAGTTTAATGGAATTTCACACACATATGCTGTTTTTGAGTTTCTTCTAATTCATTTTAGAAAAGCTTGAAATATTATACTCATTATAGCACACTGTTATTTTCAGTTGCGATAATTTCATTGATTTTCAGATTGGCTTGGATATTTTGAATTGTCTTGATCAGAGTGATACATCTTGAAATTCATCTTCATTCATGATCATTATGGTTGAAATTTGTTTGTTTGAAATCATCTGAAATTATTGACGTTTTGAATATCACACACCTCTTAAAATTAAAATTATCAATCTTGTGTGACTGATTCATTATATCTCAAAACTTGACATTGATTCAAGTGATTTCAAATAATTTAATTTAATTTATGGATCATGAATATATCTCAAGCTTGATGTAGATGATCTGAAATTACTCTTGTACTTGAGATACTTATGAAAAAATTCTTTGAATGTCTGGTCTTAAAACTCACTGTTATTTCATGATTATTTGATTTGAATATATGTTTGTTTAAAATCATTTGAAATCATTTAAAATCATCTGGTGTGATTGATTCATTGAATCCTGATTTTTCACTTTTCCTCAAATGATTTAATTTAAACTAAATTTTATAATCTTAGATCATGGAATATATTTTGTGACCATCAGAAACATCTTCTGACAAGTCTGCGTGCTATTGGATTCTGTGTTGCTCTGATTCTGCTTTCGAAAATGATCTTAGATAACAACTTGTTTTGATCTGTCTGCTACTTTGATAAATGTGCCAAATATGTTGTTTTGTCTGCTTGGGCATTGGGCTTAAATTTCTTCTATCTGAAATATCCTGCTTTGTCTCCTGGTTCTTGTTGCAATCCTCATTAATAGAGACACCACAATTGGTATCAGAAGTGCTGAATTTTTATGTATATATATTTCTTCTTATCCCTCTTGGCATCTATAGATCTTCATATCCCTCTTGTAATTGATTTTCAATTTTAAAATTATTTATTGATTATTCATTCAGAAATTGAAATCAATATCCACATTGAACTGTATTTATAATTCATCAAAATTATTACCATATTTTGAAATTGTGATGGATTGTGATTGCAGTATATTTCACAACAAGAGGAGATTCTATTTGGATTTTCATGATAATTGAACATTTATTATAATATCTTTGAATTGGCAATTATTTCATGACCATCTTCATTATCTATCATCCTTCTGCCGTCCATCATGATTTTATACTAATGTGGAGAGTTAACAATTTAAAAAAAAATCTTTTTGAATAAACAGTGGAAATATTTGTGATAGAAATTGGACTATGTTATTATTCAGAATTAGTGATAATTGAAAATTTTCAATGATCCTGGTACAGTCGAGCATATTTCATAATATAATTAATTTAGAAATTTATTTCACAGTCCTTTTCTGTATCTACCACATTTCTGTCATTCATATTGGTTTTATATACCGAGGAGTTTTTCTTTTGAGCTGAAAATGATAAATGTAATAAATACATAAGTGTGTCTCTAACCTCATTTAAAAATCCAAGCTCTGGTCATGCATGGTTAAGAGATTACTTATATTTAAGCTGCAACTGATCTCATTTAAAAATCCAAGATCTGGTTATGTGTGGTCAGTGTGCTCTTAAATCGAAAGAAAAAGAAAAGAATTTGTAGTAAATAAATTTTTATATGAAATTCTCCTTGGTGTTTAAAAACTAGCCTATCAATCCATTTTCTATTCTGTGAAATGTGTTAATATTTTATGACATATTATGATTTGTTGATTGATAGCTACTGGGATTTGAGACTATCTGATTGCGTCACTTAAGTTGAATTTATAATTATAGTTCAAATCCATCACCTTTTTTGTTCTCATTTGATAAGATTCTTTTGGAAAGTAATTGGAAATCATCATTTTTAAAACTCTCTCCATTTTTTATAAATTCATCGTAAATCCGTTCATTCTCTAAAATGTGAAATACGCCACTAGTTCTTAGAATATTATGATTTTTGTTTGACTGAATGAGATTTATGATGGTTGTTCTTCCACTTATGCTGAAATTACATTTTTAATCATTTTTCATCTATATTTTAAATTTTGTATCCTTTTGATGATAACAAAAAGGGGAGAACGGGTTGAGATTTTGATTTATGAGTGAATATTTTATAAATATTTTAATATTGAAAATTTCATTTTCCATTCCTTTTTCACTCATGCATAGTTACAGGGGGAGTTTGGTAGTAGGGGGAGCATACAAATAAGGGGAGTTCAGCATTCACTGCCAAACACATTTATTGTGCTCAAAATCTTTTATTTGTTTGTCATCATCAAAAGGGGGAGATTGTTGTATATAATGTTGTTGTGTACATAATTATAAGAATTTTGTTTGATGATAACAACCGAATATGTATTATTATAAATGTGTTTGTTATTGTACTGCTTCATATATACATCACAGATTGGAATATAATATTTATATTTAAATAGAATACGACTATATACAGAAATTCAAATATTCACACAATATTTTATTTGAATATAATATTTTATTTCAACATTCAAATAGTGCAAATTTTATACTCCACTATTTGTACATTACAGAAATACAATACAGTCAATTTTATTATATACATAGTTCCTCACTACATCAAACATCACTCAGTACATTTTCATATACGCTACACTCTATCGCTCAGTTTACAGACTCACTTATATGCAGATATTCTTATATAAATTTCTCTGTCATCTTCAGTATTTTGTCTTTACAGTATCTTTTCAGTCAGTCCAGTCATCTACACCTGTCATATACAGAAACACACACATATTATCTGGAATAGAAATAATACAGTAGATATAATTTTTATTTTAAAATTTTATTTTCCTCAGAATTTTGGTGTGTTCTCATCATTTTTCTGACTTGATCTGATTTATTAATCTATCTGACTGTGTCCAGACAGCTTGTGATATTCACAGTGATACAATGTAAATACCACAAGGCAGACAGTGCGTATATACATATTACTGTGCAGGGACAGGGAAATTTTTTCTAAATGGCTGCATATGCACACGTGTGTATATATACACGTTTGCACTGCCTCGTCAATCTAGTGTGCAACTGGGGAGCAGCCATGTGGACTAACTCGACTCAGTGCAACAAGGAAGCAACTACACAAGTGTAGTGATCTCAAACGAAACATCATGTCAAGACAAGTCAGCCAACAACATGATGAAAGTAACTCAGCAGTTCACAAGTATAGCAGTGACAATGCAAGAATATGGTCGAGCCAGTGCTTAAATTGCATTGACGAAGTATTTCAATACTTCAACAAGTAACTAGAGACCAGAGCAATGATGACAGGTCAACATGAATGAGAATGGAGCTACAACAAACATGAATCAGTCAATATAATGAAGCATGAAACAATAGCAAAGCATATAATTGTTCATGACATGTGCAAATGGAAACAGTGACAGCACGACATATAAGTGCTTGCAGTAATTCGAACCGCATCAATGTCTAACATGGAAGCATAATCAAGCCAATGGGTTAACAAACAATGCATGACTACACAAATGGTGCAACACAAGTGCAGACAGTTTGAGTGCCAAAGTGGTCAAGATAGTGGTGAATCTTGTACCATGTCACACAACAGTTTCATGTGACAGAACAACAAAATCAGTGCAAGTATGGTCAAGATGGAAATATTTTTAGCCCAACAAATTCAAAGGCCATAACAAGTCAAGGGAAGCACAGAACTAAGGTGAGCAACATGCAAAGGGACATCTACTACAGGGTTGAGATTCATATGTAACACAAAGCTCATTTTAGCGATGATACATGAAACAAGGCAGCATGGAGTATGGTCACTTCATTAATAAGCAAAGATGGACAAAAGCAAATAGTCCGTATTCATAAATTAAGCAAATAAGAGTGTACACATATATGACAGTATGTATGTATACAAAAAAAAAACAATCGAGCAAAGGCAAAAACTGTTTTTAAATTGATTTCCAATGAAATAATTAACAAATCTGTTTTGGAAATTTTCAAGCATCATCAAAGGTTTCATTGTCTTAAAGCATTCTGTTTTTACTGGGAGAAGTTATGTTTGGAAATCAATAACGCCACTCAAAAGCAGCAATACACAACGCAAGTCAGCAATCCTTTTATTCTTGGCAACAGTTTTAAAAAGGGACAAGGAATTTACTTCTAGTTTTCTTGGCCAACTTTATCAAGCCAGATTTTCAAAAATCAGTGAAATACTTTTGGCAAGTTTTTAATTATTTCCAGAAACGTTCAAGTTGATTTCATAAGGGACAATGAATAAATGTTTTCCTGTATCACTCACGGCAGAACATATTTGGCAAGCAATTTTGTGTGGGACAATTAATTAGCAGAAATTCGAATTATTTCTTTCTGTAAATCATTCCGTACTTAGGTGAATAACGAAAAATTTTTATGGTAAGTAATCATGGCAAAGCATTCGACATTAAGGAATCAAGGGGACCACAGTTTAAATTTCGCGTTGTTTCCATTAGTGCCAATCAGGGGATTTCTTTTTTTTTTTTTGGCAAGAAAAATTTGTTTCAAATGCATTTCCAGCTTCACAACAGTTATGGGAAAAATCAAAGCCAAGGAATTCAAACAAAGCAAGAAGAACCTGTTCGATTTATTTTAGGGAATCACGACAAATTTACAGAGTAATCACAAGGGAAATACATGCAAAAAAATCATATGAAATCATGGATGAAATCAGAGACATAAAAACCATTCATCATCGGCATAGGAAATTATCGAAAACACAAGCCAATATTTCAAAAGCAGAAATCAATTCATATCAATTACTCGCAAAGTTTTCGATCGGAAGAATCCCAAATCGATTGAGCAAGATAGAGAAACCATCGAAAATTCAAGCATCAGAGAATCAAATTTTATTGGGACAAGCATCGCCGATTTCGAGGGAAAGCCGAAACCCTAATCCTTCGATCGTCGGTCGCCATTTTTAGTTCCAAAGCAAAGGAGAATCGAGTTTAACAATTGTAATAGTGGACCGGGCCTATTTTGGTTGGATTAACCAAGCCATGCTTTAATAAGGGAATAGGGTTTTATTTATTTATTTTGTATTTTGTTTTTCTTTTGTAATCGTCGTTTGTTTTCTAGTTTGTCAAACTAGGGAATCCAGTTAGGGTTTAGCTGGCAGTTTCTAGAGTCTGTAAAATCTAGGTTCTTTTCTAGTTTTGTCTGTAAAACTAGACAGTTTACTAGAGTCTGTAAAACTAAGGGAAAATCTGATCTAGGGGATTAGATCTGTCTAGGGTTTTGAGCATACGATTAGAATAGGAGCGAGTGGTTCGCGAGTTTACATGATCTTGTAAGCGGGATCTGTTCTATTACCTAGTAGAAACCTTAGGAATGCAGCAGTAGGCAGGATTTTGCCGAAGCTGGGTATATCTTGTGTCATTTATCTTTCTGCATTTATTTTTTGCTGCTTTTTGTGATCTGATATTTTTTATATCTCGCTTAATTTTCAGTAAATCCTATTCACCCCCTCCCTCTAGGGATAATCTAGATCCAACAACTACAAATAATAGATTGATTATGGTATGGTACGTTTGATACATTTAATGCAATTAAAAGTATAAATGATGTTTTCATTCATTAAATTTCATCCATTCATTTGCATTAATTTAGTCATTACGGTTTAACAATATGTTTTCGGTATAGATTGGTTTTCATAGGTATCCGATTAGGCCTTGCGTCCGGATGCCTTTTGCATCTCATAGTTACCTGCTTTGTAAAAAATTCACTACTGGGTGCAGATCCATTGCGGAAGCACTCGATTAGGCCTTGCATGTGGATGTATTTTATATGTCATAGGTACCCGATTAGGCCTTGCATCTGGATGTCTTTTATGGGTCATAGGTACCCGCTTGATTAATCAATCCCTACTGGGTGCAGATTCGTTCTAAATGCTGAAATACCGAGTAGGCCTTGCGTATAGATGTTTTTTATGTGTCATAGGTACCTAATTAGGTCTTGTGTCCGGGTGACTTTTATGTGTCATAGTTACCCGCTCGGTTAAACAATCCCTACTGGGTGCGGATTCATTGCGGAAGTAACCGATTAGGCCTTGCGTGTAGACGTATTTTACGTGTCATAGGTACCCGGTTAGCCCTTGCGTCCAGGTAGCTTTTACGTGTCATTGGTACCTGCTCGGTTAATCGATCTCTAATGGGTGAGGACTCGTTGGTGAAGTAACCGATTAGTCCTTCTATGCAGATGTATTTTATGTGTCATAGGTACCCGATTAGGCCTTGCATTCGGATGTCTTTTACGTGTCATGGGTACCTGCTCGGTTAATCAGTCCCTACTGGGTGCAGATTCATTGTTGAAGTACCTGATTAGGCCTTGCATGCAGATGTATTTTACATGTCATAGGTACCTTGTTGGATCTAGATTAACCCTAGATTAGGGTGAATAGGGTCTATCACAATTTTTAACTGAATTAAAAATCTAACGGGATATATATAATAAACATATCACAGAATATATCAGAAACAGAAATGCAGAAAATAAATCACACACAGATATACTTAGCTTCGGCAAAACCCTGCCTACTGCTGCATTCCTAAGGTTTCTACTAGGTGATAGAACATATCCCGCATACAAGACCGTGTACAATCGCAAACCCTGCTCCTATTCTAACCCTGTGCTCAAAACCCTAGACTGACCGATATCCCCTTGATCAGATTTCCCCTTATTACGACCCATAACCAGTAACCTAGATTTTACAGACTCTAGCAACTGTCAGTTAACACCTTAACTGATTCTCCTAGATTTTACAGAATTCTAGAAACTGTTTGAAACGATTTAAAAACAAAATAGAAAATACAAAGAAAAATAGAAAAGAAAAACCCTAGGAGTTAAATTAAAGTGTTATCCCCTTTTAAACATTTGAATGGCCCCTTAGTATTGGCCGACCCATGTTGTAACTCAATTGTTCGATTTCATTCTCCATTTCTCTGGAAAAAAATATGGAGGCTACGATTAATTCTAGGGTTTCCTGCTTTTGCTCCCAAATCAAATCGAGATTTCTGAAGTTTGCTGAGATGCTTCTCTGATGATTGAACAAAATTTCTCCTCTTTGTCGTTTGATTTGGTTATCCCTCTCACTCTCTGGTGATCAAATCCCTTAAGAAAAATGTGAGTTATTTGATTTACTCTTGGGTTCATTGAATTGATTGTTAGTGGATTCGATGGTTTCTCTCTGCCTATGATGAATCTGTGTGTAGAACATATATAGGATAATATATATTCCTATAAACACTCCGATTTCATATAAATTGACTTGGCCTGATTTTTGAGGTTTCCCCTTTTGATTCTCGTCTTGAATAGATTTTGCCCCTTCTGTTTCTCGGCTTGAATTGATGAATTGAATCTAGACAAGTTTTACCTTTAAAAAGATGATTTTCCCTTCTTGAATTCGGTCGATTGAAATGTATTTCCTGTAAAAATATTTATTGCCTTTTCTGAAATTTCGAATTGACATTAGCATGGAAATTGTTTGATGAATATGATGCCATGAATAAATCAGTAGTGAATGCTAATATTAACTTTCCAAAACAAACTCTGTGATTGTTCCTATGCCAAGATTTAAATACTTATTTCAAAAAGAAACTTCTTGCCATGTATGCTTGATGCCAAAACTGGAATATGCCGATTAACATGCCTCCTTTTTGTTGCCATTAATACACATTAGTGGTGTTGCTTTCCTATCTTAGGTAAATTGCTGTGAATCCTTTGTTTAACACAGGAAACATATTCACTAATTGAGCTGAATCCATTTTTGACTTTAACTGCATATTTTACCTTGATTGATTTTGCCAAATATTTCTGATTTTTCTTTTCCAAACAAAAAATATAGAGACCATGCACGTACACATTCCTAACATTAAAAAAAAACTGTTGTACTATTGCACTTCCTATGCATTCATGAGTATGAGCCAACTTGAGCATATCCTTGCATGTCCACTGCAGTTTTACCATGTTGTTTGAGACCTGAACTTGAAGTTGAACTCATGCTCTTCCTTGACTCTAGTTGATATGAACATGAATGACTCGACCATGTTTCATGTTGATTGTTTGTGTTACACACCTATGTAAAGTAGTTGCTCTATGTATCCATGTATATGTGCATGTTATGGCTTTTGTATTTTCTGTAGTTTGATCACCATGATATCTCCATGCTCATGTATGTTGATCATGTCATCTAAAAGCTTTGTGACACTTTGCTTTCTCTGGTCTGTTGCTTTATGTATGAACCCATGTATTAGCACCATTGTAAAACTGCTGTATCCATGCAGTGTGCATCTAGTAATTTGCAATTGCACTCTCATATTAATCTGCTGTGTATTTGCTTGAATCTTGACATGTACACCCATGCTTGACATTTGCTCGAACCTGATTCATGCCACGCTGTTTTTCACTTTGCACTTACACCTGAATCATGAATCTATTTTGTGTTGAAATGTGCACATATGCACACACGCTTCACACCTGGCTTGTGTTCACTTTCTGTCTTGATGCATGTTGCTCCACCATGTTTGAAATTGCTCCATTAATTTTTGTGCCTGCTTTTGACTTGTTTCATTGGGCACTTTGTTGCCTCGACCATTCTGTTTTGTACTTTGAGATGTGTTGACTTTGTATCTCAACTCATGAACTTGTTGTTGACTTTACATTGAGTTGTTGTCATGTGTGTACTGAGTCGAGATGGTCCACATGGCGACTCCTCAGTTTCACACTGATTGGCGAGGCAGTGCACACGTGTATATCTATACACATGTGTATATGAAGCCATCAGACCAATTTTCTTGTCCCTGTACTATACATATACAAACTGACTGGACACAGATGAATCAGATCAAGTCATGAAAAATGATGAGAAACACACCAGAAATTTGAGGCAAATAAAATTTTAAAAATAAAATTTATATTCGCACCTATACAGTTTTATTTCTATTGCAGTGTACTGTGTGTGTTTCATGTGACAGGTAAGCAGGTGATGACTGGACTGACAGTGAAGATGCTGTGAAGACTGAAGACTGAAGACAGAAGTTGGCAGTGTCAGTAAATGTGTTTGTATATGAAAATGAAAATGTATGTATATGTGACAGAGTGACTGTATGAGTGTTGTAGAGAGAATTGTACTGATATTTGTAATAAACAATTTTTTTTTGAAATAAAATATCATTTTATTGTGTTCAAACAAACTTGTCTATTATATTCAGTTTATTTACAAGTACAATATTATGGGAATGTATATGAAATGTGATGTGTTCAAATAGTGGAGTTACAAATAGTTGTACTGCATGAATATTTGAAATAAGAAATTTATATTTAACTAAAATACTGTGTAAATATCAGAATGTCTATACAGTCGTATTCTATTTAAATATAAATATAATATTCATGTCTGTGATGTATATATAGAACAGTACAGTAACAAACACATTTGAAATAATATTTATTTGGTTGTTTTCATCAAACAAAAATCATATAATTGTGTATACAACTACGTTAAATACAACTGTCTCCCCCTTTTGATGATGATAAACAAATAGAAGATTTTGAGCACAATAATTGTGTTTGATAGTGAATATTGAACTCCCCCTATTTATTAGCTCCCCCTACAACAGATAACTCTCCCTACAACTGTGCGTGAGTGAATATAAATGAATTAAATAATATGAATTTTCAAAATTAAAAATATTATAAAATATTCACTCATAAATCAAAATCTCAACCCATTCTCCCCCTTTTGTTATCATCAAAAGGATACAGAAGTTAAAATATAGACGAAATATGACTAGAAAATATAATTTCAGCTTAAGAGGAAGAATGGTCAACATAAATCACAATCAGCCAAACAAAAATCATAATATTCTAAGAACTAGTGGCATATTTCACATTATAGAATTATGGAATTACGATGAAATTATAAAAATGGAGAGAGTTTAAAAATAAAAATATTTTCCAATTATTTCCAAAAGAATTCTGTAAAATTAAGCACAAAAATAGTGATGGATTTGGACTATAATTAATAATTCAATTTAAGTGACAAAATCGTATAATCTCAAATCCCAATAATCATTGATCAACAAATCATAATATGTCATAAGATTTCAACACATTTCACAGATTAGAAAGATGGATTGATAGGCTGGTTTTTATACACAAAGGAGGATTTCAGTTAAATTCTAATTTATAGCCCATTATTTCCTTTTTCTTTTTATTTTATTTAAGAGCACACTGACCATGCATAACCAAAGTTTGGATTTTTAAATGAGGTCAGTCGCAGCTTAAATTATAAGTTGTCTCTTAACCATGCATGACTAGAACTTGAATTTTTAAATGAGGTTAGAGACACACTTATATATTATTTATATTTATTATTTTAAGCTTCAAAATAGAAAAACTCCTCAGTATATAAAAACCAGTATGAATGATAAAAATGTGGTAGGTACAAAAATGGACTATGAAATAAATTTCTAATTTAATTAAATTATGAAATATGCTCGACTGTACCGGGATCATTGAAAATCTTCAATTATCACTAATTCTGAATAATAACATAGTCCAATTTCTATTATAAATAATTCCACTGTTTATTCAAAAAGATTTTTTAAAAAAATATTAAACTCTCCATATTAATATAAAATTATCATGATGGATGGAGTGATGATAGATAAACAAGATGGTCGTGAAATAATTGCCAATTCAAAGATATTATAATAACTGTTCAACCATTATGAAAATCTAAATAAAATCTCCTCTTATTGTGAAATATACTGTAGTCACAATTCATTACAATTTCAAAATTTGACAATGATTTTGATGAATTATAAATACAGTTCAATTTACATATTGATTTCAATTTCTGAATGAATAATCAATAAATAATTTTAAAATTGAAAATCAACTACAAGAGGGATATGAAGATCTATACAAAACAAGAGGGATTGAGAATATAGACAAAAAAAATTCAGCATTACTAATACCAATTGGTGTCTCTATTAATGAGGATTATAAGACGACACTGGAGACAAAACAGGATATCACTGAAAATAGAATTTTTTAATCAAAAGACCCAAGCAGAAAAGATTAACCAATCAAGAAAAATTAATTCCATCTATCAGAGGATGGTAAACCTTTGATACCAAATCAAGCAGTCATCAAAAATATTTACAAATCAATTTCTTTTAATCAGAGTAGCAGATGATTTCAGAACAAACATTTTTCAAAAACAGTTTCAGAGCAGCACAGAAAATATTTTCAAATCATACTTATTAAGATGACGGTCACATAAGACGATTCATGATCCAATGATTAGAAATACCATTTATTTGAAATCATTTGAGGAATATGAAAATCTCAGATTTAGTGAATCAATCACACCAAAATGTAAATTTCAGATTCAAGATATGTGTGTGATTCAATAAATCAATAATTTCAAATGATTTTAAACAAACAAATATTTAAATCGAATAACCATGAAAAACAGAGAGATTTAAGTCCGGATTTTCAAAGAATTTTTCATAAGAATTTCTGACATGTACAAGAGTAATTTCAGATCATATACATCAAGTTTGAGAGGTATTCATGAAAAAGAAAATTTATTTGAAATCACTTGAATCAATGTCAAGTTTTGAGATATAATGAATCAGTCAACAGGATTGATATTTTCAGGATTAAGAGGTGTGTGATATTCAAAATATCAAAAAATTTAGATGATTTCAAATAAACAAATTTAAACCATACTGATCATGAATATAAAAAGGATTTCAAGATGTATCACTGAGATTCAAGACAGATCAAAAAAAATATCCAAGCCAATTTGAAACCTAATGAAATTATCACGACTGAGAAATAATAATGTTCTGTAATGAGTATAAATTTTCAAGCCTTTCTAAAATGAATTAGAAGAACCTCAGAATAGCAGAGATGTGTGAAATTTCAATTGTTTTTCAGATCTTCAAAAAAATTAGAATTCATATTAACAGCGTTCAAGATATAAAAAAAATACGTCAACACTGTTAGGAATTCAGAGAATCAGAAAGCAAACTTCAAAACAATTGCAGGGATTTACAAGATTAAGTTCAAGATCTGGAAAAGATTAAAAACATTTGAGTTTTATTCAAGAGAATCAAATTTCCAGAAAATATGAATTCTACAATTGGAAGTTTAAGGAAGCCCAGAATAAAAAATAACATGGCAGTGATAAATCAAAAAAGAAAAAAGCAGAAAGAGATAAAAGGAGAAATAAAAAAACAGAGAATATTTACAAAGATGAGTTCAGAGATTATACCTGAAATTGACATAAGTAAATAAATCTCTAACTCAACAAATCCTGGCTGGAGGAACCATGAATGATACATAAGTATAAACCAATTTGATTTCAAATTTCCTTTTGCACAACAGTTCCTCAACTTCCACCGGTAACTAACAGTTTGTAGAATCGAGTGGTTTAACAAAGTTTGTAAAACCACTCACAGCTGTATTCATATGTTTTGATACCCAGACTTGTTTATATAACAAACCATTAGAATTAACTTTCGTACCCTTAGGAACCTAAATCTCTTTGAACTTGACGAAGCCCGTTTTCTTTTTTTGGATCCAAGAATGTTTAAATGGTTTATTATATAATGATTTCTCATCACAATTTTGATTCAAAACACATTTGAAATTTTCAGAGTTCAAATTTTCAAAGCAGTTCTTTCCAAAGCATTTGAGGGATTTTCAAATCATTTGAACTTTGTTTTCCAAAAACATCATTTTTCCCGAAGCCAAGACCAGATTTATTTCCAATAGAAACTTGGTTTTGTAACAGAATATTAATGATTTTTCCCCATTAGAAAATTTATCCAAAGTTGATTCTAATCGTTGAATTTTGGATTTTAGATCGCTATTTTCATTTAATAAATATGACAATTATTTATAGCGATCTTCTGTTCAAAATTGGACTGTTTCAAAACCAAATTCTCATTTTCAAGCAATTTAATTTTGGCTTGGGATTCGGAAATTTCAAGTTCAAAATGATTTTGTTTTTCAGATTCAAGTTTTTCAAAGGTTTTGAATTTTTCAATATCAATTTCAAGCTCTTTCAAAATCAGATCTGTTTTCAACGAACTATTATTTTCAGCAATAACATGTTTGGAATTTTTGGTATCCTTAAAATTTATAAATTCCTTTTGTAAACAATTGTTTGCATCTTTTAGCTCAATCTCGTTATCTTTTAAGATTATAATTTCTTCTTCAAGCCTTTGAATGTTATTATTGAGATGAGCGAGATCTGTTTTTAATTTCAAACAATTTTTACAATCAGAATTTTCGAATTTCATGACATTTTCAAATTTTAATTCCAAACATTGATTTTTGCTAGTCATCTCAACATTCTTAGATTTAAAAGATTTATTTTTCAGCTGGAGTTTATCAATAGATTTAGTTAAATCAACACAAAAATAAACTAGATCTTCATAAGAGAAATTTTCTATTTCATTGTCTGTTGAGTCTCCATCAGCTGATCCATCTGAGTTATCTTCTGTAAAACCTGTCAAGAATAGATCTGAAGTTGAGTTGTCAATCTGGGGTTTTGAGCAGTCGTCAGACATTTCATACAGCGTGCTAAGAGTTTTCCAAATATCCTACGCAGTTAAACAATGAGAGATAAATTTTAATTAATCATTACCAAGAAAAGAATAAATAATATGCATAGCACAAGCATTAATATTCCTATCTATTATATCACCTTCACTATTAACAACATCCCAACATTTAATATTAACAGATTTTAAATAGGATATCATTTCTAATTTCCAATTCAAAAAATCTATGCCATCAAAAATGTTTGGGATGTGACTGGACTGACTCTCAATGATCTGACAATAAGGATTACCCATTTCTCTAGAGTTAAACAAAAATACCTGCTCTGATACCACTTGTTGGATCTAGATTAACCCTAGAGGGGGGTGAATAGTGTTTATCACAATTTTTAACTGAATTAAAAATCTAATGGGATATATAATAATAAACATATCATAGAATATAGCAGAAACAGAAATGCAGAAAATAAATCACACACAGATATACCCAGCTTCAGCAAAACCCTGCATACTGCTGCATTCCTAATGTTTCTACCAGGTGAAAGAACATATCCCGCATACAAGACCATGTACACTCGCAAACCCTGCTCCTATTCTAACCCTGTGCTCAAAACCCTAGACTGACCGATATCCCCTCGATCTGATTTCCCCTGAGTACGACCCCGTAACCAGTAACCTAGATTTTACAAACTCTAGCAACTGTCAATTAACACCCTGACTGATTCTCCTAGATTTTACAGAATTCTAGAAACTGTTTGAGATGGGTTAAAAACAAAATAGAAAATACAAAGCAAAATAGAAAAGAAAAAAGGGTTATCCCCTTTAAACATATGAATGGCCCCTTAGTATTGGTCGGCCCATGTTGTAACTCAATTGCCCGATTTCATTCTCCGTTTCTCTGGAAAACCAAATATGGCGGCTGTGATTAATTCTAGGGTTTCCTGCTTTTGCTCCCAAATCAAATCGAGATGTCTAGAGTTTGCTGAGATGTTTCTCTGATGATTGAACAGAATTGCTCCTCTTTGTCGATTGATTTGGTTGTCCCTCTCACTCTCTCGCGATCGAATCCCTTAAGAAAAATGTGAGTTATTTGATTTACTCTTAGGTTCTTTGAATTGATTGTTAGTGGATTTGATGGTTTCTCTTTGCCTATGATGAATATGTGTGTAGAACATATATAGGATAATATATATTCCTATAAACACTCTGATTTCATATACATTGACTTGGCCTGATTTTTGTGGTTTCCCCTTTTGATTCTCGTCTTTAATTGATTTTTCCCCTTCTGTTTCTCGGCTTGAATTGATGAATTGAATCAGGACAAGTTTTACCTTTAAAAAGCAGATTTTCCCTTCTTGGATTTGGTCGATTGAAATGTATTTCCTGTAAAAATATTTGTTGCCTCTTTTGAAATTTCGAATTGATATTAGCATGGAAATTGTTTGATGAATATGATGCCTTGAATAAATCAGTAGTGAATGCTAATATTAACTTTCCAAAAAAACTCTGTGATTGTTTCTATGCCAAGATTTAAATACTGATTTCAAAAAGAAACTTCTTGCCATGTATGCTTGATGCCAAAACTGGAAAATGTCGATTAACATGCCTCCTTTTTGTTGCCATGAATACACATTAGTGGTGTTGTGTAATGTCCCGTATTTTTACAATATAATAATTTATTTATTTAATTATTTAAATAACGGATTAGAAAATTAAATGGTTGTTTAGTTAAATAATATTGAATATTTAATTAATTTAAATAATAGAATAATATAATTGTTATTCCGAAATTGTCGGAAATAGTGAATTGACAATATAATGTGAACTGGACAATTCAAAATATATATAATTAAGTTTGGAATTGAATTCGAATACGGAATATATTATATAAACGACAGTTGAACGTATAATTATAATATAATTAAAATTGAGCTCCAAATGGCGTGGTAGTTCGCTATTTGGCGATTTGAGCTTCAACTGAAATACAGAATCCGTTTTAAATCGGATATCTGTGAAACAAGAAACGTTCGAATCTGTTGAACGATATTTTACAAATGGAAGAGAAAATTCGGGATTTCGTCATGTAGATTTTGATTTATGTCCAAATCAAATTTTAGAAAAGTCGCTGTAGAATTCCTTTATAATTTGTAACGATTTATATATATTTTGAAATGGATTTTTCAAAATAAACTGAATATCAATTCAACCCGGGATTTGAATATCGAGTTATAAACCCGATTGGAGTTGTATTATATTCCATGTGAATATATACACGATAATATAAATTTATTAATATTATATTTAAATATTTTTAAATATATTTATATATTTAAATGGGTTATTTAGAGCTTTAAAAATAGCCAGTTTTGCAAACGACCTCAGAATTCGACGAAACTAATTTTGTTGGATCCGCAGTATTAAATTATTGCTTGATTTAAATTTCCGTGATTTTTAGAGTCAGTATGTGGCCGTGGGGAATTTAAATGTGAAAAATGGACGATAATTTGACCTTTAAAAATACGCTGTGTGAGAAAACGAAGTCGGAATTCGATAAAACCAGTTTTGTTGGGTCCGTAATGTCAAACTGTATCTGCATGTCCATTTTCGTATAATATGGGTATTGTATGTGCCAGACGGATTTTAAATCGATGAAAGGAAATAACGGTTGGTTTAAAATCAATATAAAGTGGAATAATAGAATATCTAAATTGTCTTATAAAATACCCCTTATACTTTTTCTAACCTAATTCCATCCTCCACGTGGTCAACAACAAACCATTTCTTCAAGCCCTGGTTTCTTCTTTAGAACGTGGAAACCTTCTCCTCCACAAAATCAAAGACGATCAAATTAAATTCTATAAATAGCTTGATATCCTTCCAAACCCCAAACCTATTTTCTCACGAAGTCAACAGCGAAATCCGCCGCATCATTCCTCTTCACAGAAAATCAAAATCGCAACTTCATAAATCAAGAAGAAATCAAATAAAATGCCATAAATCCTCAAATACATATATATGAGTTCTATGTATGATTCTCTTCACCTCAGTACCAATTTTGTCCAGTTCGAACCAGTTCTTGCTCGCTGGCTTTTAGAGGCAGCGTCATAGGGTTCGTGAAATTAGTGATTTAGAAGCTTCGATCCTTGTTTCCGTCATTTGTTTTGGATCGAGAAGGTGAAACCGTTTTTGTTTTCAAATTTTTGAGGGAGTTGGAAATGATTTGTGTCGAGCGATTTGGGGGGGGTTGGTCTGTGAAAATCCATCGCGATGGACAATGGTGTATCGAGTGATACGGTGTGGCAATGGGAGGAGGAGGTCGTGAAGTGGGGAACCATGGTGGTGTTTTTCTATGGAATTGTCGAAGTTGATGAGCGGTGGAATGGAGGATCGAAATGTCTGGAATGGTGGACGGGGTTATTCTCCTGGAAGCATGATTAGGTAATTCGGGAATAAGGGGTTTTAACTGGTGCAGTGTATTTTATGTTGGGTCGGGTTATCAAAATGTAAGGCCCGAAATTTATAAGTTAGTTTTTATTTAATTTTAAAAGTGTATTAACTTGTGAATACCATATCTCGATCATACTATATCAAAATTTCGAACGGTCAGATCCGTTGGGATCGTATGGACGGCAGCTACACAATGAGACTGACTGGAAGTGAATTAGAGCTCGTTACAATTTACAGTGAAATAAATTGTCCGTTTGAATCAAGCGACAGTTATCATTATTAACGATGATCGTCTAATATGAGTAAATCTCACTAACTCTGAACAGTTTATATTTTTATAACGTGTTTTTAGAACTGATAAATATTGGTTGATTGATGTGTGTTGACTGTTTGGATGAACTTGTGATGGCCCGCCCCGTACCAGCTGGCATTTCCTCCGAAAGTGCGCTGTACACATGCCCGACCAGCATGGAACGGTCGCCAAAGAAAGGAAAGAAGAGAATGAACTAATCGAAAACCTTTAGAATGTCTCACAGTGCATGGGATAAAATATAATAACAACATACTTGACATAAAACAGACGAGACAGTGTATAAGCTGAAAACTAAACATCATGGCAGCGGAAAATCCAAATACAGCTTATGTTCCACATCATCATTATTACAACTTTAAAACTGTCTCTAAAGTAAAAGAAAGGAAGGGTACACTACTAATGCCCAAAGTAGTGACCACCAATGACACAGGTAGAATATCTATATATCATACGTGGAAGCCACCTACTCGTCCCCGGTACAGCTACTCGTGCATACCACCTAACCTGTCTCTAGTCTGCTCGTGAGAGCACCCAGAGTAATAAGAAGAGACATAAAACTCTGGGTCAGACAAAAAGTATGGTATGAGCGATAAGCAGCAAAACAGAACAATAACAGGTATACTAAACCATACCTGAACCTGGACCTGCAACCAAAGAGTTAGCACTACATACCGTACAATACTCTAAGGTGCCACTAACATATGGTGTAGAGAATATGGGGGTGGGGTTGTACATGTCATAATGATGGCAAACAAATCAAACATAGCAACCATCCTCACATCTCTCACTCAGTGCGTAAAGCATATGATGTCCACCACTGTCAATCACTAGACCCATCGAAGTAGTGATGGAGTTCGGCTTGTACAACTACTGCTACCACCAAGCTTACCCCATGGAGTCATGACCAAATCTTTACAAATGACCCCACTTCATTGGTCTATAGCTCTTTAGTCGTACCTAGGCCACTGTGGCCCTGAATCCGTTCACGTACCCCCTACAAATAGTGATCCAAAGTTACAGACATCGACAACCCCTTAGCATACGTCCCGCAGCAAAGCCCAACTCATGAAGTTGACTCGTTAGTTCCCAACTGGATCCTGAGTACAAACTCCCCACTTGGACTGCCTTTGCATCTCGGATTTTCGTCTTCTCCTCCGGATCAGTCTTCATTTGGTTCGTAACCCGTGCCTCGCGTCCAAGCTCCTTGGTTCAACTTGTAGTATCTCGTCTGGTTCGGATCGGGTTACTGCATACGGATCGGGTCAGCCTCCTTCTGCTCGTAGTCAGGCTCCAGGTTGTGCTCCTTTCATCGGATCGTACATGGCAGCTCCTCCTCCATCTCGTGGTTCATCCAAATCGGGTCGGATCGTGCTCACCCATCGGATCGGGTCAGATCGTGCTCACCCATCGGATCGGGTCGGGTGCATCCTCCCAGTTCTTCAGGTCGTGGGCTTCTGAAGTGATTCGGGTCGGGTCGTGTGTCCTTCCATCGAAAAGGGTCGAGCTCCCTCCTTTAGATCGTTCGTGGATGCATACTCGCGGTGGCTCGTGAAGATGGTGTCACGACCGGGTCGGGTTCGTTAAGGGCGATCTGATCCGGTTGCTGGCCAATTTCCTGCAGTTCTTCCAGCGACTGTTTTACGCCATACGACGGTGTTTTCGACCATTCTAACTTTTTTAATCAATCACAAAGCATACCATACAGTCATAGCAACATATAGAACTGACCACAAACACCAAAACAACAATTTGATAGGTTAAAACGGATCAAACATAGCCAAAACCCTTAAACAGGTTTAGGCGAATCTAATGATATGATTAGCAAAACTTAACCAAATTAACCCAAACTTTAAATAGAGATCTAAAACATCATTTCGAATTTTATAAATATTTTTCCAGATTTTTAACGTTTATAAATTCGCTAATTATCACTAATTAGCTGTAGTTAGTGAGAAACCTTGCGAATCACTCACCTTTGCCACAAATAAAAATCAGATCTAAAATGAATTCTCTGTTTGGCACGAATACCGATGTCTAAAAGCAGCTCTAACCTTGCTTTGGTGCTATCGCTCCTTAATTTGATGTAGATTAGGCCAATACTTGATTAAACGGTGATTAGAAGGTGTTTTAGATGTTGGAGGCCATGGCTAGGTTGAGAGGAATGAATAGTGACGACTGAAAAATGAGGAAAAGGTATTCTCTGAAACCTAACAGCCCTTTTAAACTCCTAATTCCGAAATTCCCCTTTGGGCCTAGCTGTTAATCACCTGGTTAAGCCCAATTAAACTGTTTTTCACCATCTGAAACTTGTTTCAGCCATATCTCTCAAACGGTGAATCCGTTTGGCTAATGTGACCACTCTACGAAATTGTAAACCATCATCTGAATCCAACGGAAATGGTTTTAGGTCAAAATTCCTTTCAAGTCAAAAGTTATGGTCAAAACAAGATCAGTTAGGGGCAAAACGGTCAGTTAAAAATAGGGAAAAATCATGAACATGGAAAATGACCCCAATAGTCGTCTCCCAAAGTTACATGACCATACAACTTTGTATGTGAAAGAAATAAATATCCTACGATCCTTCGATGCATAGAATGCGGGTCGTTACACTCTCTCCCCCCCCCCCCCCCCTTAAGAAATTCGTCCCCGAAATTCCTTAACCCAAAACATACAAAGGATCCCACATGTCTACCAGCCATATACAACAATCAAACATGCAAAACAAACAAAACAAACCTATCCTAGCATGCAGAAAGACTAAATTGAAACTGTAATCTTACCAGGCGAAGAGTTCTGGATACGCCCTCCTAATGATCTCTTCTGTCTCCCAAGTATAGTCATTCTCATTCTCGGCCCACTGAATTTTGACTAATTTCACCGCCTTCCTTCGAAGTTGCTTCGTATCATTCCCAACAATACGCATAGGCCTGCGGTTCCCAACCGCCTCAGGTTCAACTTCGATATCATCCAATTGATCTGGTGAAATAGTCATATCTGGGTCATGCACGAATTTCCTTAACTGGGAAACATGAAATACGTTATGAACTCCTGCCATCTTCTCTGGTAATTCAACTTTATATGCCAAATTCCCAATTTGCTCGAGAACTGGGAATGGTCCAAAAAATCTTGGTGTCAACTTGCCTCTCCTGCCAAATCGTATCACGCTCTTCAATGGAGAAATCTTGACAAACACCAAGTCGCCAACGGAGAACTTTAATTCTATTCTCCTCTTATCAGCATAACTTTTCTGCCTGTCTTGGGCAACCTTCATTCACTGTTGGATAACCTTAATCTTAGCTGAAGTTTCTCTTATCACATCTGGTCCAAGCACAAACTTCTCACCGGTTTCTAACCAAGATGACAGTGAGTTGCACAGTCTTCCGTACAAAGCTTCAAATGGAGCCAAACCAATATTGGATTGATAACTATTGTTATATGCAAACTCTACTAGATGCAAATGGTCATCCCATGATCCACCAAAATCTAATATGCAAGCTCTCAAGAGATCTTCTAATACTCGATTCACCCTCTCTGTTTGACCATCGGTTTGAGGATGATACGCGGTACTGAGATATAATTCTGATCCTAACGCCTCTTGAAAGCTCTTCCAAAATCCACTAGTGAACAACGGATCTCGGTCACTCACAATGCCCTAGGGTATTCCATGAAATCTCAGTACCCACTTTACATATAGTTCAGCTAACTTAGCTGCTGTCCTGTTTGACTTGACGGGTATAAACCTTGCACTCTTAGTCAGTCGATCCACAATCACCCAAATGCTATCATGGCCGACCTAGTTCTTGGTAACTCATCAATGAAATCCATTGAGACTTGTTCCCATTTCCAATCTGGAACTTCTAATGGTTGCAACAAACCACTAGGCTTCTTCTACTCATCTTTAACCAGCTGGCAATTCATACATTTGGATATAAACTTCCCAATGTCTCTTTTCATCCCTTCCCAGTAGTATGTCTGCTTCATGTCTCGATACATCTTGTTACCACCAGGATGTATAGTCAGTTTTGAGCGATGACATTCCTTAAGCACTTCATCTCTCAATCCATTGACATTGGGTATAACTAGTCTTCCATTCTTTCTAAGCCATCCATCTCGATCAAGCCCATACTTGTTCATCTCTCCGTCGATTCCCACCTCTAACTTTGAGATGATTTCCAATAGGTTAGGATCGTCCTTCTGACTGGAACCAATCCGCTCAATCAAAGTGGGTCTGATCGTCAAATTTGCTAACATTTCTGGATCCAATTCGCACTTTGGTCAGAAATCATACCCAGCAATGTACTCCAGTTGCTTCCATTCTAGAAACATAGCCCCTAAACTGACATGTCTTCTACTCAATGCATCAGCCACCGCATTGCCCTTTCCTGGTGTATATGCGATGTCGAAATCATAGGAAGCTAAAAATTCTAACCATCTTTGCTGTCAGAGATTTAGATCCTTCTGAGAGAAGAGACATTTTAATGATTTCTGATCAGTAAACAGATCAAATCTTTCTCCCAAGAGATAATGTCTCCACATCTTCAATGCGAATACGATCGCTGCTAATTCCAAGTCATGGGTAGGGTATCTTTTCTCGTGCGGTTTCATTTGCCGACTTACATAAGCTACAACCCTACCTCCTTGCATCAGTACAACACCTAGTCCGGTACCACAGGCATCCGTATATACTGTCATCTCTTCATTCCCCTTAGGAATGACTAACACCGGTGCACATGTCAACTTTTCCTTTAGACTCTTGAATGCATTCTCGCACTTTTCATCCCAGACGAAAGCTTGATTTTTCTTGGTCAACTGAGTCAACAGTGTTGCTATCTTGGAGAAGTAATATCCAGCTAATCCCAAGAAACTTCGTATGTCAGTTGCATTCTCGGGCGTAGACCAATCTTGTACCGTAGCCACCTTCGCAGGGTCCACGACAATACCATTCTCTGAAACAACATGGCCCAAGAATCTCACTTCCCTCCTCCAGAAGTGACACTTAGAAAACTTCGCTTTCAATTGGTGTTTTCTCAACACCTCCATCACTATTCTCAAATGTTCCTTGTGTTTTTCCTATGTCCTCGAGTAGACCAAAATATCATCCACGAACACAAGAACAAACTTATTCAATTGATCCCTGAATACTCTATTCATAAGATCCACAAAATATGTTGGTGCATTGGTCCACCCGAATGACATGACCAACCACTCATAAAATCCAAACGGCGTCCGAAATGCCGTTTTAGCTATACTCTCAGCTTCCACTCTAAGCTGATGAAAACCTATCGCGAGATCCAACTGAGAGAATACTCTCGCGCCACTCAACTGATCAAACAAATCATCTATCCGCGGTAGAGGATACTTGTTCTTCCTCGTTACCTTATTCAACTCGCGGTAGTCTACACACAATCGAAGGGAACCATTGGCCTTGGTAGCAAGCACAACTGGTGCTCCCCACTCAGAAACACTTCTTCTGATAAATCCCTTCTTCAAAAGATCGCTGACTTGCACCCCGAGCTCTCGCTGCTCCCTTGGCACCATACGATGAAGTGGCATCACTATAGGTCTAGCATCTTTCACTAAATCAATACGGAACTCAATCTCTTGGTGTGGTGGAAGCCCGGTCACTTCTTCGAAGACGTACGGATACTGGCCAACCACGGGCACATCTGACAACTCATCATGCGGGATGTCGAGGGAATTTAGAAAACTAGCCATTACCCCCTCACTGGGTAGACCACCAAACACTACCCTCCACCCATTATCCACTCTAGCTATCACCAAAAAGCCCTCACAGTCTACCACCACCCCGTATCTTTGGAGCCAATCGACTCCCAAAATAATGCCAAACCCAGTAAAGCCCAGAACAAAGCAATCACAAACAAACATACATCCATGACTCGATAAGACCGCATTACGACAAATCATGCTAAGGCAGTCGAACCCCTAATCGGGTTCGTCACTACTAAAGGTCTATCGACAATCTCGGGCTCCAATCCCAACCTATCTACCAGGTCACTAGATATGAAAGAACTGGAAGCTCCGGTATCAAACAAAACTCTAACAGGAACATCATAAATAGAAAGCATACCTTGAATAACGACATTCTTTCCTTTCTCCGCTGCAGTTGGGGCATTCGACGAAGAAGGAATAGCATTAAGGGCATATGATTTCACCATCTTCTTTTCTTTAGGGGGTTGCGGACACTTGTCCTTGTGATGTCCCACTTGGCCACAGTTGAAGCACTTCCTATCTACTGGCTTTGCTCGACAATTACCAGCATAGTGGCCCTTCTTGCCACAGCTAAAGCACTCAACATCTTTCTTCTTCTTCTGGCTATCCTTATTCTGGTTCTGCTTCCTCTTATTCTGAGAACCGCTCTTGCCTCCACCGCTTGCTTGCGGTTTTGGCTCCTCTGCAGATGCGACCTCAGTCTTCGACTTAGGGTAAATACTTTCTGATCTTAAAGCTTTCCCCACAATCGATTAAAATGTCTCATCGATGTGGTTAATAAGTCTTTCCCCCAAGTATCCATCCAAGACAGTTATGAACTTCTCGTTCTTCTTCTCGGCAGTATCTATTAGGGATAACCCATATTTCGACAAAGTGTCGAATTCGGCAATATACTCCAAGACAGCTCTGCCATTCTGCTTGAGTTCCAAGAATTTCTAAAATAGCACTGATTTCTGAGCAGCTGAATGAAATTATCGCTAAAGCGAGCCTTAAACGGATCCCAAGTAATCTGATCCTCGGGAGTAGCTGCCTTTATAGCATTCCACCAATTCATTGCCCGTCCTTGCAGCTGACGGGATGCTAGCCTTCTCTTCATCGCATACTCGTTACCCAAGTCTTCGAAGATATGCTCGCAGCTATCCAGCCAATCCTGAACATCCGTAGCTGATTCCGTTCCGTGGAACGGCTTCCCACCAAAACTAGTATAATCCTTATTCAGCTTGGCGAAATCGGCCCTAGACGCCTGCACTATTGGACCACCTCCATTACAGCATTGAGTGCTGCCCTCTGCACATCTCTAAGCATCTCCCTCATGAGGTGGTCCTCTCGGCAGCATTCCCATTATTGGCTCCTCGACGAGTACCCCTCGTATATCGGCTCATCGTTCAATCTGTACAGAGAAAACGATTAACCATCTTCTTTGTGGTGTCAGTGCAGTGCAACCTTATTCTTATCTATACTAGTAGTATATATACATATAGCTTTTGAAAACCAAAGTAATCACAAATACGCGCTCTCATATACGTATTATCTCTCCTTGGTGTCTTTCCCTAGGTTAACTACGCAAACTAGAGCTCTGATACCAAGTGTGACGGCCCGCCCCGCACCTGCCGGCATTTCCTCCGAAAGTGCGCTGTACACATGCCCGACCAGCACGGAACGGTCACCAAAGAAAGGAAAGAAGAGAATGAACTAAACGAAGACCTGTAGAATGTCTCAAAGCATGGGATAAAATATAATAACAACATACTTGACATAAAGCAGGCGAGACAGTGCATAAGCTGAAAACTAAACATCATGGCAGCGAAAAATCCAAATACAGCTTATGTTCCACATCATCATTATTACAACTTTAAAACCGTCTCTAAAGTAAAAGAAAGGAAGGGTACACTACTAATGCCCAAAGTAGTGACCAGCAGCGACACATGGAGAATATCTATATATCATACGTGGAAGCCTCTTGCTCGTCTCCAATACAGCTACTCGTGCATACCACCTAACCTTTCTCTAGTCTGCTCGTGAGAGCACCCAGAGTAATAAGAAGATACATAAAACCCTGGGTTAGACAAAAAGTCTGGTATAAGCGATAAGCAGCAAAACAGAACAATAACAGGTATACTAAACCATACCTGAACCTGGACCTGCAACGAAAGAGTTAGCACTACATACCGTACAATACTCTAAGGTGCCACTAACATATTGTGTAGAGAATACGGGGGTGGGGGTGTTCATGTCATAATGATGGCAAACAAATCAAACATTGCAACCATCCTCACATCTCTCACTTAGTGCGTAAAGCATACGATGTCCACCACTGTCAATCACTAGACCCATCGAAGTAGTGATAGAATTCGACTTGTACAACTAATGCTACAACCGAGCTTACCCCATGGAGTCATGACCAAATCTTTACAAATGACCCCACTTCATGGGTCTATAGCTCTTTAGTCGTACCTAGGCCACTATGGCCCTGAATCCGTTCACGTACCCCCTACATATAGTGATCCAAATTTACAGACATCGACAACCCCTTAGCACACGTCCCGCAACAAAGCCCATCTCATGAAGTCGACTCATTGGTTCCCAACTGGATCCTGAGTACAAACTCCCCACTTGGACTACCTTTGCAGCTCAAGTTTTGGTCTTCTCCTCCGGATCAGTCTTCATTTGGTTCGTAACCCGTGCCTCACGTCCAAGCTCCTTGGTTCAGCTTGTAGTATCTCCTCTAGTTCGGATCGGGTTGATGCCTACGGATCGGGTCGGCCTTCTTCTGCTTGTAGTCAGGCTCCAGGTCGTGCTCCTTCCATCAGATCGTGCATGGCAGCTCCTCCTCTAGCTCGTGGTTCATCCAGATCGGGTCGGATCGGGCTCACCCATCGGATCGGGTGGGGTGCATCCTCCCAGGTCTTCAGGTCATGGGCTTCTGAAGTGATTCGGGTCGGGTCGTGTGTCCTTCCATTGGATCGGGTCGAGCTTCCTCCATCGGATCGTTCTTGGATGCATACTCGCGGCGGCTCGTGAAGATGGTGTCACGACCGGGTCGGGTTCGGAAAGGGCGATCCAATCCGGTTGCTGGCCAATTTCCTGCAGTTCTTCCAGCGACTGTTTTACGCCATACGACGGTGTTTTCAACCATTCTAACTTTTCTAATCAATCATAAAGCATACCATACAGTCATAGCAACATATAGAACTGACCACAAACACCAAAACAACAATTTGATAGGTTAAAACGGATCAAACATAGCCAAAACCCTTAAACATGTTTAGGGGAATCTAATGATATGATTAACAAAACTTAACCAAATTAACCCAAACTTTAAATAGAGGTCTAAAACATCATTTCGAATTTTATAAATATTTTTTCAGATTTTTAACGTTTATAAATTCGCTAATTATCACTAATTACCCCTAATTAGTCGTAATTAGTGAGAAACCTTGCGAATCACTCACCTTTGCCACAAATAAAACTCAGATCTGAAATGAATTCTCTATTTGGCATGAATACTGATGTCTAACAGCAGCTTTAACTCTTCTTTGGTGCTATCTCTCCTTAATTTGATGTAGATTAGGTCAATACTTGATTAAACGGTGATTAGAAGGTGTTTTAGATGTTAGAGGCCATGGCTAGGTTGAGAGGAATGAATAGTGACGGCTGAAAAATGAGGAAAAGGTATTCTCTAAACCCTAACAGCCCTTTTAAACTCCTAATCCCGAAATTTCCCTTTGGGTCTAGCTGTTAATCACCCGGTTAAGCCCAATTAAGCTGTTTTTCACCATCTGAAACTTGTTTCAGCCATATCTCCCAAACTGTGAATCCATTTGGCTAATGTGACCACTCTACGGAATTGTAAACCATCATTCGAATTAAATGGAAGAGATTTCAGGTCAAAATTCCTTTCCAGTCAAAAGTTATGGTCAAAACAAGATCAGCTAGGGGCAAAACGGTCATTTAAAAATAGGGAAAAATCATGAACATGGGAAATGACCTCAATAGTCGTCTCCCAAAGTTACATGACCATACAACTTTGTATGTGAAAGAAATAAATATCCTATGATCCTTCGACGCGTAGAATGCGGGTCGTTACAGAACTGCTAGTCAGTTGGTTGAAATTTTACATATAAAATATATATAAATCGTTAAATATAAAGTGATTCTGTTTAGCAGAATATTTCATAGTGAAATGAAATTGATGTTAATTGTATTCTTTAACATCTGTGGATGCAGGGAAACAGGTCGGAGGCATCCAACTGGATTCCTCAATATATAAAATACTGTTTTGTTTCATATATTGTGATATATGTGTGATATAAAATCTGTTGTTGATTATGTGTATTTGAATGATATCGATCACTGTTGTTTCGTATTTTAAATACCGTGAGAAATACTAGGATGAAAAAGGGGGATTTTTAAAGTATATTTGAAAATAAATTATTTATATAAAATCAATGGATTTTATATATAAACGGAAAAGGATTTTATAAAAGAAAATAATTATAAAATCAAAGAAATATAAAGGAAAATATTTGTATAACAAATAGAAAAGGAAAATATTTGTATAACAAATAGAAAAGGAAAATATTTGTATAACAAATATAAAGGGAAATATTTGTATAATAAATAGTAAAGGAAATATTATTTAGAAGAAAATGAAATCTTTTAAAAGTGTATATTAGAAATAAAATATTTATAAAATCAAAGGATTTTATAAAAGGAATATTTATCATTTGATAAATAAAATAAAATAAAAGTGATATTTATTTAGAAAATAAATAGAATTATAAAGGAAATATTTATTTAGAAAATAAATAGATTATAAAAGGAAATAATTGAAAAATGAAGATGTATATAAAAAGAGAATTTTACACTGGGAAAGTTTAGACCCGTGCTTCGCACACGGGTATAACAGAATATGAATTTAAAGTAGATTTTAAATAGAAATATATTTTAACAGATAAGTGGAAAAGATAAATTTATAAATAATATTTTATAAATATAATAAAATGTTTATCATTGGATAAATAGAAAATATAAGTCAAGACTTATGTAGAGAAGTATGAATCGATTTCAACATCGATATTTGAAACTGAATATAAACGTAGAGTTAACCAGTTAGAGTTAACCAGTTAGAGTTAACCGGTTAGAGATAATCAGTTAAAGTAAATCGATTAGAGTTAGAATTAATCGAATTAGATTTAACTGAACATAGTTAATCGAATTAGGATTTAATTGAATATTAGTTATTCAATTAGAGTTGATCGGATATAGTTATTTGAGATAGAGTTAGTCAAACATAGTTATTCAGGATGAGTTTCCATTTCGCACGACTACTAGCGTGATTCGTGGGGCTGTAGATAGCCTACGGCGGTCGGATGTTTCCTTAGGGAATCAGGTGTAACCATTGTGATCGCTGTGATCTAGAGTTAAGCGAATGGAGTTAAATCGAATATTAGCTATTCGAAATAAAGTTAAAACAGATATAGTTTATTCGAATAGAATTAAAAGAGTTAATCGAAAATAATTTATTCGAATAGGATGAAGGAGTAAATCAAAAGAAGTTAATCAATTAGAGTTAGAATTAATCGAATTAGAGTTAATCGAGTTAGAGTTAGTCGAGTATTAGTTAATCGTGTTAGAGTTCGTCAAGTATTGATTAATCGAAGATAAGAATTTATCGAATAGAGTTACTCAAAAGGAGTTATCGAATTAGTTATTCGAGAGGGGTTATCGAATATTAGTTATTCGAAGGGGTTATCAAATATAGTTTATTCAAAATGAGTTAATCGAATATTAGTTATTCGAATGGAGTTAAATCGAATATAAGTTATTCGAAGTGAGTTAATCGAATATTAGTTATTCGAACAGAGTTAATCATCGAATTCGATTATATCGAATTCGGGAAAGTACTTATACCTTCCGGTGTTTAAATCAAGATTTATTTATTTATTTATAAATAAGGGGCTTATTTATTTATTCAAATTAAAGAATAAAAGTTATATTTGAAGTTAGATATTTCGAAAGTAGGGATTATAACGTTATCGTTATAACCAATGTTTTTATAAAAGAAGTGGATTCGTAAATAGAATCTGTGAGGTTCGCAAGGAAGTTGTTAAAGGTTAAAACGATAAACTTTGTCTATTTCGAAGTTAAAACGTTGTCCAGTTAAGGTCTGAGAGGTAATTATACCCCAACTTGATTGACTTCCTTCTTAACTAAGGAATGGCTAAGGTTTGATAGTAAAGGATGGTTAAGTGATTTTAGTTAATGAGTGAAATGGTTTGAGTTGGCATAGCGATGTTTGATTTAAACATCAGTTTAAATCAAATGAAGGAGTTTTGGAAATGTTTTCCAAACAAGAAATCAGAAATGTTTTCTGATAATAGAAAATAAGAAATGGGAATAAATATGGGAACGTTTTCCAGTGATTAATAACATATATTTTCTAAGTTTAGAAAATAAGGATTTACGAATATATGAAAACGGGAAATTAGGAAATGAATAAATTAATGAACTAAAGAGATAAATGTTAACTGATTATTGTTCAATATAATTTCCATTTGGAAATAATATCGTTGTTTGCACACGAGTTTTCTTTTGATAGGTAAATCACAGACTATCAAAGTTTTGACCATTTTTCCGTCGTCAATACGAAGATACCGGTTTGGTTATTATCCGAAAACCACTCCGTATGGGTGTTAGCGTTTCGAATCAAATAGATCAAAGATAATTGAAGACGGAGTAAAGTGCAAGGGCTGTTGTATATGTCTTAGGTAGAGATTGCCTAAGATGGATGTACAGAATAGTGCCTTCGGTTTGTCCAGTCCCACGACAACCTGTATGGAAGAATGTTTTACAGGGTATATCTGGTGGATCACGTGAGTTGATCGTTTCAAACGTATTTACGTTGGTGGCGGAGGAATTCGTTTCTCTTAGCTTATGCCCGTGGTATTTTTAAGGAAATCAATTTGTGATTTGACGAGTATGACGATGTGGCATTCAAAGTAAATGAAGACGTGATCTGTATAGAGATACATTATAACCTCAAGCCTCATCAACTGGGAAATGACAGAAATCCGGCAGGCAGCATGGCTAAGTGGGCCGCACCCAAGTAGGGTATATTATCACCATCTAGGGAATATTCATATTTGTTACTTCTTTCAATTCTGTATCTCCCGGGAATGGTTATGTTGGTTTACCAACTGTAAGGTGATAATATATTCGATACACTCAAGCGAAATGAGTGGTCGGTCATGTGTGGCCGAGTTACAAGATGTTCTTGTTGAACTCCAGTGTATCACTTCTAGAGTACACTGAGCGGAAGGTGGATCCATACCATGTCCTAGTTGGAATCCATTCCCCAAATAAGAGCCCGCGGTTTTGATTATATATTATATATGTAGAATGTTAGATGCAAGCGTTAGTGCTAGTTTTCTATTTACTTGATCTAGACATTATTATAATATCAGACAAGTATCGTTTTAGAAATATTTTGGGTTATCATAAGGTAAAAGTCATTCGTGTTTATGTGTGGATCGGTCTTATAATTATCCTTTGTTTCAAAAGAAATGTTGAAAGTTAAATCAAATGATTTGAGTTAACTCACACCAGTCACTTGACTGACCAAAGTTTTTTTGTTTTGTTCTCCCTAAACTCTTGGGTGCCCAATTTTGTACGGGCAGTCAAGTAGTCGGGATTTAAAGATACCTGAAGAGCTGGAGCAGGAGGTTTCAGGATTATATAGCTATGGTTATTTCCACTGTGTTGTAAGTGCTGTACTTGATAATGATTTGTATATTCAAGTACAATCTTTTATTTCAAAGTTATGTTATATTTTATTCGTTTCGCTGTTACCTTATCTATTCTTACCCTCTAATTTATTTCTATTAATGATCAGGTATTTCCGATGTCTGAATAGTCAATATGGTAGTTTTGTGTTGATCTTCAGAGTCGAAAATTCCAGTTCGTTACAGTTGGTATCAAAGCTTAAGGTTAAGTAATTACCTTGGCTCTGTGGCGTAACTCAGTAGAGATGGGGTTAGCAATACCCAAGATTGAGTTGAGTGTATATATATACGAGTGAACGTATTTTTTATTCAATATTAAATGGTTTTATATTGTAGAGATTTATTAGTTGAGTTGTTTATGAGTTCTGGTCGATCAGTTTGATCCACTGTATCGGTAGGGGTTTATAAACACTCGAATACGATGAACCGACATTGTATGTTTTGAAAAGAGGGTAAATGAAATAATTTTATCCAAATTGTATTTTGATATAAACAAAGTATAGATATTTGAAGGATTATAGTATATTGGGTGTGTTGGTTGTGATTATAATCGAATAAGATTATAAAATGTGGAATGGTTATGTAAATAACCAATCAAAATTCGTATAAGTATAACGAAATGAATTAAATCTGAATTTAGAATCAGGATTGGAATTAAACTTTGGAGAAATGTTTGTAAATGGAATTGGATTAAGTATATGTGAATTTTAAAATCCCAGGAGATTTTAAATTGGTTACAAGCACTGAAAAGGATATTTTGAAATGGATTTCAAAATGGAAGTGTTTAAATATGGTTTTGAAATTGTTATAGTATTGAACTCACTTTGATAAGCTGGAAAATAATTCTGATGATGACTGCGCATAATCATTAGTGTTCATTTTCAAGTTCTAAGTAACGGATTACTACCAAAGGTTTTGTTTTTGAATTGATTTGAGAAAAGCAAGTTGTTTTGAATTCTGAAAAGGAAGTTGACTTTCGATATGGTGAACTATTTAAAAATTCCCAGATAAAGACTGCTTGAATTAAAACCAAATTGAATTGAAATTTTGTAAAGAAAATTGAAATTGAATTAAAGCCGATTAAGTGGAAATCGAACTAAAATGTGCAAAAGAAAATTGAAGATGAATTGGATTAGAATGTTATTGAAAAATTTGGGTTTTATGTGATCGGAATTTGAAACGGAACCAGATTAGTGGAGTTAAGAGTTTGGAATCGAAATGAAACTTGATATTGAAATGAAATTCGACTTTGGTATGAGCGAATGATTTGGGTTGAGAATGAATTGATTGGAGTTTGGTTGGGATAACATTGGTATATGCTGAATTAACAGCAGATGGAAGTGATAAATTTGATATGTCCAACAAAAAGGTACAAGTTTATATTTGGTATAGGCATGAGACTTATGAGCCGATTTAGCAAGCCGCTTGGCTGTTTGGATTTTTTTTGGGTTGGAGATGGCCCAGAGAGGCGAGTTGTAGTTGTACCTATTGACCAGTACAAAGAAGGTGCTAGTGAAATTTTTCAGAAATTTCGAGTGTTAGAAAATTTTCAGAGTTCATGAAAATTTTCATTAATAGGAATAAATTAATAATTTAATTGAAATTAAATTGGTTCAGTTGAAACTGAAGTTAAGAAGTGAACAAATAAGTTCTAACCAGTCAATAGGGTTTGTTTTCTACCTTAGCAATTTCGAGGACGAAATTATTTTAAGGGGGAAAGAATGTAATGTCCCGTATTTTTACACTATAATAATTTATTTATTTAATTATTTAAATAATGGTCTAGAAAATTAAATGGTTGTTTAATTAAATAATATTGAATATTTAATTAATTTAAATAATAGAATAATATAATTATTATTCTAAAATTGTCGGAAATAGTGAATTGACAATATAATGTGAACTGGACAATTCAAAATATATATAATTCAGTTTGAAATTGAATTCGAATAATGAATATAATATATAAACGACAGTTGAACGTATAATTATAATATAGTTAAAATCGAGCTCCAAATGGCGTGGCAGTTCGCTATTTGGCTATTTAAACTTCAACTGAATATACAGAATCCGTTTTAAATTGGATTTCTGTGAAACAAAAAACGTTCGAATCTATTGAACGATATTTTTCTAATGGAAGAGAAAAATCGGGATTTCGTCATGTAGATTTTGATTTATGTCCAAATCAAATTTTATAAAAGTCGTTGTGGAATTCCTTTATAATTTATAACGATTTATATATATTATAAATGGATTTTTCAAAATAAATTGAATATCAATTCAACCCGGGATTTGAATATCGAGTTATAAACCCGATTGAGTTGTATTATATTCCATGTGAATATATAAACAATAATATAAATTTATTAATATTAAATTTAAATATTTTTAAATATATTTATATACTTAAATGGGTTATTTAGAGCTTTAAAAATAGCCAGTTTTGCAAACGACCACAGAATTCGACGAAACTAATTTTGTTGGATCCGTAGTATTAAATTATTGCTTGATTTCAATTTCTGTGATTTTTAGAGTCAGTATGTGGCCATAGGGAATTTAAATATGAAAAATGGTCAATAATTTGACCTTTAAAAATACGCTGTGTGAGCAAACGAAGTCGTAATTCGATGAAACCAGTTTCGTTGGGTCCGTAATGTCAAACTGTATCTGCATGTCCACTTTCATAAAATTTGGGTATTGTATGTGACCAGACGGATTTTAAATCGATGAAAGGAAATAACGATTTGGTTTAAAATCAATATAAAGTGGAATAATAGAATATCTAAACTATCCTTTAAAATACCCCTTATACTTTTTCTAACCTAATTCCATTCTCCACGTGGTCAATAGCAGACCATTTCTTCAAGCCTTGGTTTCTTCTTTCAGAACGTGGAAAGCTTCTCCTCCACAAAATCAAAGAAGACCAAATTAAATTCTATAAATAGCTTGATAACCTTCCAAACCCCAAACCTATTTTCTCATGAAGTCAACAGCGAAATCCGCCGCATCATTCCTCTTCACAGAAAATCAAAATCGCAACTTCATAAATCAAGAAGAAATCAAATAAAATGCCATAAATCCTCAAATACATATATATGAGTTCTATGTATGATTCTCTTCACCTCATTACCAATTTTGTCCAGTTCGAACCAATTCTTGCTCACTGGCTTTTAGAGGCAGCGTCCTAGGGTTCGTGAAATTAGTGATTTAGAAGCTTCGATCCTTGTTTCCGTCATTTGTTTTGGATCGAGAAGGTGAAACCGTGTTTGTTTGCAAATTTTGAGGGAATTGGAAATGATTTGTGTCGAGCGATTTGTGGGGGGGTGGTCTGTGAAAATCCATCGCGTTGGTAATGGTGTATCGAGTGATACGATGTGGCGATGGGAGGAGGAGTTCATGAAGTGGGGAACCGCGGTGGTGTTTTTTTATGGAGTTGTCGAAGTTGATGAGTGGTGGAATGGAGGATCGAAATGTCTGGAATGGTGGACGGGGTTTTTCTCCTGGAAGCATGATTAGGTAATTCAGGAAGAAGCGTTATAACTGGTGTGGTGTATTTTGTGTTGGGCCGTGTTATCAAAATGTGAGGCCCGAAATTTATAAGTTAGTCTTTATTTAATTTTAAAAGTGTATTAACTTGTGAATACCATATCTCGATCATACTGTATCAGAATTTCGAACGGTAAGATCCTTTGGGATCGTATGGACGGTGGCTACACGATGAGACTGACTGGAAGTAAATTGGAGCTCATTACAATTTATAGTGAAATAAATTGTCCGTTCGAATCAAGCGACAGTTATCGTTATTAACGATGATCGTCCAATGTGAGTAAATCTCACTAACTCTGAACGGTTTATATTTTTATAACGTATTTTTAGAACTGATAAATATTGGTTAATTGATGTGTGTTGACTGTTTGGATGAACTGCTAGTCAGTTGGTTGAAATTTTGTATATAAAAATATATATAAATCGTTAAATATAAAGTGATTCTGTTTAGCAGAATATTTCATAGTGAAATGAAATTGATGTTAATTGTATTGTTTAACATCTGTGGACGTAGGGAAACAGGTTGGAGGAATCCAACTATAAAATACTGTTTTGTTTCATATATTGTGATATATGATGTGATATATAATCTGTTGTTGATTATGTGTATTTGAATGATATCGATCACTGTTGTTTGGTATTTTAAATACCGTGAGAAATACTAGGATGAAAAAGGGGGATTTTCAAAGTATATTTGAAAATAAATTATTTATATAAAATCAAGGGATTTTATATATAAAAGGAAAAGGATTTTATAAAAGAAAATAATTATAAAATCAAAGAAATATAATGGAAAATATTTGTATAACAAATAGAAAAGGAAAATATTTGTATAACAAATATAAAGGGAAATATTTGTATAACAAATAGTAAAGGAAATATTATTTAGAAAATAAATAAGATCTTTTAAAAGTGTATATTAGAAATAAAATATTTGTAAAATCAAAGGATTTTATAAAAGGAATATTTATCATTTGATAAATAAAGTAAAATAAAAGTGATATTTATTTAGAAAATAAATAGAATTATAAAGGAAATATTTATTTAGAAAATAAATAGATTATAAAAGGAAATACTTAAAAAATGAAGAAGTGTATAAAAAGAAAATTTTACACTGGGAAAGTTTAGACTCGTGCTTCGCACACGGGTATAACAGAATATGAATTTAAAGTAGATTTTAAATAGAAATCTATTTTAACAGATAAGTGGAAAAGATAAATTTATAAATAATATTTTATAAATTAAATAAAATGTTTATCCTTGGATAAATATAAAATATAAGTCAAGACTTATGTAGAGAAGTAAGAATCGATGTCAACATCGATATTTGAAACTGAATATAAACGTAGAGTTAACCCGTTAGAGTTAATCAGTTAGAGTTAACCAGTTAGTGTTAATCAGTTAGAATAAATCGATTAGAGTTAGAATTAATCGAATTAGAGTTAACTGAACATGGTTAATCGAATTAGGATTTAATTGAATATTAGTTATTCAATTAGAGTTGATTGGATATAGTTATTTGAGATAGAGTTAGTCAAACATAGTTATTCAGGATGAGTTGCCATTTCGTACGACTGCTAGCGTAATTCGCAGGGCTGCAGATAGCCTACGGCAGTGGATGTTTCCTGAGGGAATCAGGCGTAACCATTGTGATCGCTGCGATCTAGAGTCAAGCGAATGGAGTTAAATCGAATATTAGCTATTCGAAATAAAGTTAAAATAGATATAGTTTATTCGAATAGAATTAAAAGAGTTAATCAAATATAGTTAATCGATTAGAGTTAGAATTAATCGAATTAGAGTTAATCGAGTTGGAGTTAGTCGAGTATTATTTAATCGAGTTAGAGTTCATCGAGTATTGATTAATCGAAGATAAGAATTTATCGAATAGAGTTATTCGAAAGGAGTTATCAAATTAGTTATTTGAAAGGGGTTATCGAATATTAGTTATTCGAAAGGGTTATCAAATATAGTTTATTCAAAATGAGTTAGTCGATTATTAGTTATTCGAATGGAGTTAAATCGAATATAAGTTATTCGAAGTGAGTTAATCGAATATTAGTTATTCGAAGAGAGTTAATCGTCGAATTCGATTATATCAAATTCGGGAAAGTACTTATACCTTCCGGTGTTTAAATCAAGATTTATTTATTTATAAATTAGGGGATTACTTATTTATTCAAATTAAAGAATAAAAGTTATATTTGAAGTTAGATATTTTGAAAGCAGGGATTATAACGTTATCGTTATAACCAATGTTTTTATAAAAGAAGTGGATTCGTAAATAGAATCCGTGAGGTTCGCAAGGAAGTTGTTAAAGGTTTAAAAAGATAAACTTTGTCCCTTCCGAGGTTAAAATGTTGTTCAGTTAAGGTCTGAGAGGTAATTATACCCCAACTTGATTGACTTCCTTCTTAACAATGGAATGGCTAAGGTTTGATAGTAAAGGATGGTTAAGTGAATTTAGTTAATGAGTGAAATGGTTTGAGTTGGCATAGCGATGTTTGATTTAAACATCAGTTTAAATCAAATGAAGGAGTTTTGGAAATGTTTTCCGAACAAGAAATCAGAAATGTGTTTTGATAATAGAAAATAATAAATGGGAATAAATATGGAACGTTTTCCAGGGATTAATAACGTATATTTTCTAAGTTTAGAAAATAAGGATTTACGAATATACGAAAACGGGAAATAAGGAAATGAATAAATTAATGAACTAAAGAGAAAAATGTTAAATGATGATTGATCGATATAATTTTCATTTGGAAATAATATCGTTGTTTGGACATGAGTTTTCTTTTGATAGTTAAATCACATACTATCAAAGTTTTTGACCATTTTTTCGTCGTCAATACGGAGAGACCGGTTGGGTTATTATTCGAGAACCACTCCTTATGGGTTTTAGCATTTCAAATCAAATAGATCGAAGATGATTGAAGATGGAGTAAAGTGCAAGGGCTATTGTATAAGTCCTAGGTAGAGATTTCCTAGGATGGATGTACGGAATAGTGCCTTCGGTTTGTCTAGTTCCATGACAACCGGTATGGAAGAATGTTTGATAGAGTATATCTGGTGGATCACGTGAGTTGATCGTTTCAAACGTATTTACGTTGGTGGCGGAGGAATTCGTTTCTCTTAGCTTATACCCGTGGTATTTTTGAGGAAATCAATTTGTGATTTGACGGGTATGATGATGTGACATTCAAAGTAAATAAAGACGTGATCTGTATAGAGATACGTTATAACCTCAAGCCTCATCAACTGGGAAATTACAAAAATCGGGCAGACAACATGGCTAAGTGGGCAGCACCCAATTAGGGTATATTGTCACCATCTAGAGAATATTCATATTTATTACTTCTTTCAATTATGTATCTCCCGTGAATGGTTATGTTGGTTTACCAACTATAAGGATTCGATACACTCAAGCGAAATGAGTGGTCAGTCATGTGTGGCCGAGTTACAAGATGTTATTGTTGAACTCCAGTGTATCTCTTCTAGAGTACACTGAGCGAAAGGTGGATCCATACCTTGTCATAGTTGGAATCCATTCCCCAAATAAGAGCCCGCGGTTTTGATTGTATATTATATATGTAGAACGTTAGATGCAAGCGTTTCTGCTAATTTTCTATTTACTTGATCTTGACATTATTATAATATCAGACAAGTATCGTTTTAGAAATATTTTGGGTTATCGTAAGGTAAAAGCCATCCGTGTTTATGTGTGGATCAGTCTTATGATTATCCTTTGTTTCAAAAGAAATTTTGAAAGTTAAATCAAATTATTTGAGTTTACTCACGCCAGTCACATGACTGACCCAGAGTTTATTTTGTTTTGTTTTCCGTAAACTCTTGGGTGCCCAATTTTGTACGGGCAGTCAAGTAGTCGGGATTTACAGATACCTGAAGAGCTGGAGCAGGAGGCTTCAGGATTATATAGCTATGGTTATTTTCGCTGTGTTGTAAGTGTTGTACTTGATAATGATATGTATATTCAAGCACAATCTTTTATTTCAAAGTTATGTTATATTTTATTCGTTCCGCTATGAGATTCGTGTTTACTCTGATGTTTTGTGTTCTTCTTCTTCTTCTATTCTAAGTTTCTATCTTATCTATTCTCACCCTCTAATTTCTTTCTATTAATGATCAGGTATTTCCGATGTCTGAATAGTCAACATGGTAGTTTTGTATTGATTTTCGGAGTCGAAAATTCCAGTTCTTTACATGTTGCTTGCCTATCTTGGGTAAATTGTCGTGAATCCTTTGTTTAATAC
This sequence comes from Allium sativum, assembly GCA_030737875.1. Taxonomy (NCBI): domain Eukaryota; kingdom Viridiplantae; phylum Streptophyta; class Magnoliopsida; order Asparagales; family Amaryllidaceae; genus Allium; species Allium sativum. The sequence continues at coordinate 820,866,739 of CM060909.1, forward strand.
TGGAAACATATTCACTAATTGAGCTGAATCCATTTTTGAATTTAACTGCATATTTAACCTTGATTGATTTTGCCAAATATTTCTGATTTTTCTTTTCCAAACAAAAAAACATAGAGACCATGCATGTACACATTGCTGACATTAATAAAAAACTGTTGTACTATTTCACTTCCTATGCATTCATTAGTATGTGCCAACTTGAGTATATCCTTGCATGTCCATTGCAGTTTTACCATGTTGTTTGAGACCTGAACTTGAAGTTGAACTCATGCTCTGCCTTGACTCTAGTTGATATGAACATGAATGGCTCGACCATGTTTCATGTTGATTGTTTGTGTTACACACCTATGTAAAGTAGCCGCTCTATGTATCCATGTATATGTGCATGTTATGGCTTTTGTATTTTCTGTAGTTTGATCACCATGTTATCTCCATGCTCATGTATGCTGATCATGTCATCTAAAAACTTTGTGACACTTTGCTTTCTCTGGTCTGTTGCTTTATGTATGAACCCATGTATTAGCACCATTGTAAAACTGATGTATCCATGCAGTTTGCATCTAGTCATTTGCATTTGCACTCTCATATTAATATGCTGTGTATTTGCTTGAATCTTGACATGTATACCCATGCTTGACATTTGCTCGAACCTGATTCATGCCACGCTGTTTTTCACTTTGCACTTACACCTGAATCATGGATCTATTTTGTGTTGAAATGTGCACATGTGCACACACGCTTCACACCTGGCTTGTGTTCACTTTCTGTTTTGATGCACGTTGCTCCACCATGTTTGAAATTGCTCAATTAATTTTTGTGCCTGCTTTGGACTTGTTGCATTTGGCACTTTGTTGCCTCGACCATTCTGTTTTGTACTTTGAGATATGTTGACTTTATTGCTCAACTCATGAACTTGCTGTTGACTTTATATTGAGTTGTTGTCATATGTGTATTGAGTCGAGATGGTCCATGTGGCTACTCCTCAGTTGCACACTGATTGGCGAGGCAGTGCACACGTGTACATCTATACACATGTGTATATGTAGCCATCATGTAAATTTTCTTGTCCCTGTACTATACATATACAAACTGACTGGACACAGATGAATCAGATCGAGTCATGAAAAATGATGAGAAACACACCAGAAATCTAAGGCAAATAAAATTTTAAAAATAAAATTTATATTCGCACGTATACAGTTTTATTTCTATTGCAGTGTACTGTGTGTGTTTCATGTGATAGGTAAGCAGGTAATGACTGGGCTGACAGTGAAGATGTTGTGAAGACTGAAGTTGGCAGTGTCAGTAAATGGGTTTGTATATGTAAATGAAAATGTATGTATATATGACAGAGTGACTGTATGAGTGTTGTAGAGAGAATTGCACTGATATTTGTAATAAACAAATTTTGTTTGAAATAAAATATCATTTTATTGTGTTCAAGCAAACTTGTCTATTATATTCAGTTTATTTACAAGTACAGTATTCTGGGAATGTATATGAAATGTCGTATGTTCAGATAGTGGAGTTACAAATAGTTGTACTGTTTGAATATTTGAAATAAAAAAATTATATTTAAATAAAATACTGTGTAAATATCTGAATGTCTATACAGTCATATTCTATTTAAATATAAATATAATATTCTTGTCTGTGATGTATATATAGAACAGTTACACATTTTAAATAATATTTATTTGGTTGTTATCATCAAACAAAAATCATATAATTGTGTATACAACTACGTTATATACAACATACCTGATTAGGCCTTGCGTCCGGATGACTTTTACATCTCATAGGTACCCGCTCGATTAATCAATCTCTACTAGGTGCAGATTAATTGGTGAAGTACCCGATTAGGCTTTGTATGTAGATGTATTTTATGTGTCATAAGTACCCGATTAGCCTAGTGTCCAGATGTCTTTTACGTGTCATAGGTACCCGTTCGGTTAATCAATCCCTACTGGGTGCATATTTTTTGGTGAAGTACTCGATTAGGCCTTGCGTCCGGATATCTTTTACGCTTCATAGGTACCTGATTAGGCCTTGTGTCCGAATGCCTTTTACGTGTCATAAGTACCTGAGTAGGCCTTACGTCCAGATGCCTTTTACATGTCATAGGTACCCAGTTGATTAAACAATCCCTACTGTGATTTGATTCATTGGTGAAGTACCCGATTAGGCCTTACGTGTGGATGTAGTTTACGTGTCATAGGTACCCGCTTAGGCCTTGCGTTCAGATGTCTTTTACATGTCATAGGTACCAGCTCGGTTAATCAATCCAATTGGGTGGAGATTCGTAGCGGATGTACCCGATTAGGCCTTACGTGCGGATGTATTTTACGTGTTATAGGTACCCAATTAGGCCTTGCGTCCAGATGCCTTTTACGTGTCATAGGTATCTTCTCGATTAATCAATCCCTACTGGGTGAAGATTCATTGCTGAAGTACCCGATTAGGCCTTGTGTGTGGATGTATTTTACGTGTCATAGGTACCCGATTAGGCCTTGCGTCTGGATGTTTTTTATGTGTCAAAGTTGTCTGCTCGGTTAAACAATCCCTACTTGGTGCAGATTTAGGGCGGAAGTACATGATTAGGCCTTGCGTACAGATGTATTTTACGTCATAGGTACCCGATTAGGCCTTGCGTTCGGATGTTTTTTACATGTCATAGATACCCACTCGGTTAATGAATCCCTACTGGGTGTAGCTTTTTTGTTAAAGTACTCGACTAGGTCTTGTGTGTGGATGTATTTTACATGTCATAGGACCCGATTAGACCTTCGTCCGAATGTCTTTTACGTGTCATAGGTACCCGCTTGGTTTATCAATCCCTACGGGGTGCAGACTCGTTGCTGAAGTACCCGATTAGTCCTTACATGCAGATATATTTTACGTGTCATAGGTACCCGATTAGGCTTTGCGTCTGGATGTTTAGGTGCCTGCTCGGTTAAACAATCCCTACTAGATGCAGATTCTTTCCGGAAGTACCCGATTAGGCCTTGCATGCAAATGTATTCTACATGTCATAGGTACTTGACTCGGCCTTGCGTCCGGATGTATTTTACGTGTCACAGGCACCCGCTCGGTTAACTAATCCCTACTAGGTGCAGATTCATTGGTGAAGTACCCTATTGGGCCTTGCGTGCAGATGTATTTTATGTGTCATAGGTACCCGATTAGGTATTGCGTCTGGATGTCTTTTATGTGTCATAGAAACCTGATCGGTTAATCAATCCTTACTGGATGCAGATTCATTACTGAAGTACCTGATTAGGCCTTACGTGTGGATGTATTCTGCATGTCATAGGTACCCGATTAGGCCTTGCGTTCGGATGTCTTTTACGTGTCATAGGTTCCCGCTCGGTTAAACAATCTTTATTGGGTGTAAATTCGTTGCAGAAGTACCTGATTAGGCCTTGCGTGCAAATATATTTTACGTGTCATAGGTACTAGATTTTGCGTTGCGTCCGGATGTGTTTTACGTGTCATAGGTACCTGCTCACTTAATCAATCTCTACTGGGTGCAGATTCGTTGCTGAAGTACCCAATTAAGCCTTGCATGCAAATGTATTTTATGTGTCATAGGTACCCGATTAGGACTGTCCGCATGTCTTTTACGTTTCATAGGTGCTTTCTCGGTTAATCAATCCCTACCGGGTGCAGATTCGTTGCTAAAGTACCCGATTAGGTCTTATGTGCGGATGTTTATCAATGATACGCCCGTCTATCATTATCATTCTATATATGCATTCTTACTTTTATTATCATTTTTTTCTACCATTTATCATTACAATATAACAACATATCCAACTCTGATTATATAATGTTATGCTTGTCTATCATTTCTCATTTTTTCATTGATAGTATGTCTATCATTATCATTTTATATACACACATCCTACTTTCGTCAATACTTCTGAAAACACCGAATGTTATGAACGCAAAGCCCCATCGGCATACTCAATAATGTTCTATTAATATACCATTTTAGTTATGATATTTTTTAAATAAAGAATAATCTTAAAACGATAGTTCAATATATCCTCTTATTAGTTGCATGCATGATACAGAAATATTAGATTGATAGCTTTAGAATGATAGGTAAGTATAGCATTAAAAAAATGATAAACAAATATATCATCTTATTAGTTTCATATGGCCATGTCATTGATCGAGCCCATGACCGAACCCTTGACCGAGCCCATAACCGAGCATATGACCGAGCTTATGACCATTCCCTTGACCGAGCCCATGACCGAGCTCTTGACCGAGCCCATGACCGAGCTTATGATCATGCCCTTGGCCGAGCACATGACCAAGCCCTTGACCGAGCATTTGACCGATCTTATGACCGAGCACTTGACTGAGCCCATGGTCGGGGTATTGATCGAGTACTTGATCGAGCCCATGACCGGGCACTTAATCGAGCTCTTGACTTAGCATTAGCATTAATTTTTGCTGCATGTATGTTATTTATTTAGAAAATGCTAGGTTACGTTAACGTTAGTTTTGGCTGCAAATATGAAAGTTATTTAGAAAATGCTAGGTTATATTAGCACTAATTTTTGATCCATGTATGAAAGTTAGTTAGAAAATGTTAGGTTGCATGAGCATTAATTTTGGCTGCATGTATGAAATTTATTTAGAAAATGCTATGTTACATTAGCATTAATTTTGGCTGCATGTATGACATTTATTTAGAGGACGATAGGCTACATTAGCATTAATTTTGGCTGCATGTATGACAATTATTTAGAAAACGCTAGGTTATATTAGCATTAATTTTGGCTGCACGTATGAAATTTATTTAGAAAACGTTAGGTTACATTAGCATTAATTTTTATTGCATGTATGACATTTATTTATAAAACTCTAGGTTGCATTAGCGTTACATGTACGAAATTTATTTAGAAAACGCTAGGTTACATTAGCATTAATTTTAACTGCATGTATGAAATTTGTTTAGAAAATGCTAGGTTACATTAGCATTCATTTTGGATGCAAGTAAGTATGTCATTTATTTAGAAAATACTAGGACGTACGGAATAACTAATCACTCTCATTATCAAATTCCACCACCATCAAGTATCCACATATCATTTTTATAGCATAACACAGTCTAATGTATTGCATAAATATATACATATCATTTTTATAGCACAATACAGTCTAATATGGCACATAAACATAATGATATATTCGCATATCTTTCATATAGAAAAATAGTCTAATATGTAGCAGAGACAAAATGATATATCAACATATCATTTATATAACATAACACAGCCTACTATGTTGTAGAAAGAAAATGATATATCTACATATCATTTACATAGCATAATACAGACTACTATGTTGTAGAATAAAAATGGTATATCTAGATATTATTTACATAGCATAATACATCCTGGTGTGTTGAAGAAACAAAATACTATATCCACATCTCATTTTATATAGCATAATATAACCTACTATGTTGGAGAACCAAAATGGTATATCCACATATCATCTTATATAGCATAATACAACCTTTGTGTTGGAGAAATAAAATGGTATATTAGCATTTCATTTACATAGCATAAAACAACCTAGTGTGTTGCAGAACCAAAATGCTCTATCCACATATCATTTTCATAGCATAAAATAGCCTAGTGTATTGCAGAAACAAAATTATATATCCACATATTATTTACATAACATAAAATAACGTAGTGCGTTGCAGAAACAAGATGTTATATACATATATCAATTTATGTAGCATCAACAAACTTACTGTGTTGAAAATACAAAATGACATATCCACATATAATTTTATATAGCATAATGCAACATACTGTTTTGGAGAAACGAAATGATATATCGAAAAATCATTTAGAAACACTGTTTGCATGTTATTTTTGAAATAATAAAACCATTTGCATGTGTCATTTTAAGCGTTTAATATAGTAAATAATACCATTGGTGGAATGGCAATTCATTCAAATGGTTAATCCTGTTATATCTCCCTTCAACATCATCGATTTGCCTTTTTATTTGTTTTTGTGCCCTCGATTTAGCAAATCTCCTCATTTTTCTTTGCAATTCCGGAGGTTGAGCAGTGGAATTAGGGTTTATGGTGGTCGGCGGAATAGGCTTTAAAACCTATTTTGACAAAGGAACATTGGTTCAGAAATCAATGAGCCTGTTTTCGACATCGATCAAGATTTCATTAAAATAGCAATTTAACTGATTTTTTTGATTAATTTCGTAATTTGTTAGAATGATTTTTTTTCTTTCTAAACGACAAATAACTGAAAACGGGAAGATGATAGAAAAATGGACCTGTGCACACTTTGAAAGTTAGGTCGGAAAAGAATGCGCGTCCTAAAGACAAAAAATAAAAGAAACTTGGGTCTTTAAAAATAAAATTTATTTAATGTTTTTTCCTTTAAACTAATTTTAAATATTTAATTAATTTTAAATATTTATATAATCGGATTTTTGAAATTTAATAAATTGAATTCAAATTCAGTGGTGCTTAAATATTTGAATTGGTGAATTAAATATTAATTAAATGGGTTTGATAATCTTGTTTAACTCCTTCTAATTAAACAATATTGCTTATAGATCCATTTTGCAAATTTATTTACAACAATAAATAATTTGGATGTATACAGATAATTTGATTTGAAATATGAAGAAGAAAAAATTAAATATGGAAAATACCATTTACGGGAACTGTCTTGGATTTTGACAAGACTAGTACCATTGAATCCGGAATAATAAATCATTGTATGCAAACGAGTTTTATGATGATTGGACCTATCATGTACTCATGCAAGCTCGAAACACATAGTATTTAACTTGAGGAGATTAAAATATTATAACTGTATTTTAAAAACCTAATTTCTATATACTTGGGAATTCACTAAGTTTAGAATAAGGGTATGCGGCTAGGAATGTCAGCAAGCACGCTTCAATTGGAATTATGCGTTTGCGGGCACGAATAATGTCAGGAACAATCCTATAAGGACCTCAAACTCTTTTTATTTTTCTCAAACTTTAGCTTTTAAACATAGCTGCCCATATCAATTCCTCATGCGACGATCTACATCAGTCGGAGCCACCAAAGGCCGAACTAGGCCTCGACCTTAACTAGAAACTTATTTGTGGTGACAAAAGGAGTATGATGTGTCGTTGGATCCCTGCGAAGTGGTGCGAGATGGTTGAAATCTCATGAGTTATATGCGGTAGTTTTATGAGTTTTCTATCATCATCGTTGATCGTTGGGTGGTGGGTTTGAAGGGAAAATGTGGAGGAGGTCAGGGCCATTGATCAAGGTGAAGTGGTGGTCATTGATGGCCAACAGTGCAGACATTTTCAAGATGAACGACGATATGTTCTTGGCTTTAACTGGAGCTAGCGGTAGCAATTTGGGGTGTTTCTGGTGGAGCCGATAGCGATTATGGTCAACAAGTTTGAGAGGCTCTGGTAATGGTCAGCGATGTAGGACAATAAGGCATGTTCATATTCAGTTGTAAATGTCATATAATATGTCATTTAATCTGATTAAAGAGAGAAACAAAAGTTTCTATCTTTACATTAACAGTCTTTTTCTCTATTAATTACATGTGTAAAAAGAAATAAATTGAAAAAAAATCCTTTGCTAAACTTTGTTATGTTTAGTTACATAAATATGTACTATTTACATGCTACACTTATATTTCAGAACATGAATGTACTTGATACATTCATCATATTACATACATATATGAATTAAATTTAAAACTCATTTTTACCAAATTAAAAAAAAAAAATACTTTTATTTAAAATTTTATTATATTGAATCTAATTTACATTTACATATTCAAAATGGTAATTTATTTGAAATATATGCATTTCTTGCGCTACATGCTAACCTGGTTCCAGCAGGATGACCCACTCCTCAAAAGATGCTTAATTAGAAATTCTTGACCAACCAAGGTCATTTTGGCAAACTCAGGAGTAGTCGAATGCCGACTGAGTTACTCGACATTTACAATATTGACTTGTCAAGGATCGCTACCTTAAGTGATAAGATTTATATTTTCTTGTTCAAAAGGTTTTGAGTTCAATCTTAAGGGACAACAAAAATGGGTAATCTATAAGATTAAATATTACTCTTATTATAATAAAAAATGTTAGTTAAATTAGTAAGCAATAGTAAAAATAGTAATATCATCATTGCATGCATACTTAGTAGTATAAATTGCCAAAGAAGGCAAAACTTTGCTCAATTTTTTATGTTTAACTCATTACAAATACAAAATCATTCTTTGTGCTATTTCTATACATTATTCATTCTCTTAAAATAAAAACTTATTGAATAACGAAAAAAATAAGAATCGAACTAACCCAAACTTACAATCATTCAATAAAAATTCAAATTTGTGATATTTCTTCATCTAGCCGACAAAATCAACAAAATTTCCAGTAATATTCGCAACAACCATCTCAAGTATATTCTTGTTAGCGGTTGCAACATCTCATTGTTAAATACAACGAAAAAACCAATCAATCAGTAGTCAAATACTAACTCATGATATCAATCTCAAAATTATAGGAAAACTATCAAGGTAACTACAACAAAAATGCAAAAGGAGTGTGCTCCATCTCCACAACTACTATGACCATGTTTGTCCTCTCCTTAGCCCCAACTTTAGAATCACATCGGCCACATTACCAATAAAAACATATCAAAATTCGATAGAACTTAAGGCTGCAGTTGGTTTATTGCCTTTAATTTTGCATTTTCGTCCATACAAAAATATGCACAAAGCATATAGATAGTGAAAACGGTAAATAAGAAACAAAGTTAACAGACAAAATAGAAAACAATTTTTATTTTTATTTTCCATATTTTGAGCAATAACAAAGTATTAGAAACAAATTCATCATTCTGCTATCCCTTCTATCTTCCTTCCATCTCCTTTATCGTTTCTACTCTTTTATCGTGTTTTACGGTTAAAGTTAAAAACACAAAATATTGAAAGGGTATTGTTATTGACACTTCAAGTATTGTTAAGTGGGGTCAATTTGAAAAAAAAAAGAATTTGTTAAGGGGAGTATTAATACACAGAATACCCCCCTCCCCCAAACAAATAAGTTTATTTCATCAAATTAGCCTTCTTTACAATAATCCTTTTTTAGTTGTTAATTAAAAAAAAAATGGTACATTAGTCGAACTACAACTTACTTTTATATCAAATTATCAATAATCTCATTTGTCGATATGCATCAGATCAGATGAAAATATATCATTCATAGGAAATCGGTATGCATATAACGAACAATTTTTTTTGCATTTGAATAATGTGTAAATATGAATATTGCAATGATATCAATGTTTTATACATTATGAAAATATATCATGTGACAATTTTTTTTGCAATATACTCCCTCTAAAATTCAAATGCCGTCATGTAGTAATTCACTTATTCTCTGAATAGTTTTTTTTTTTTTTTGCATTTTAAATTTATTGAGATTTGGGATGGTAACTGATGTTATTATCAGCGTAAAAAAGGAACGTAAAAAATTAAACACGTGACCCCCCTTACATTCTTTTTATGATTGGAGTATTTTAAAATTTTGACCTTCGCTTAATAATATTTGGAGTGTCAATAACAATGCCCTATTGGAAATTAATGAATGATATATGGAAAATATGAGAGCATTAGAAAGTGCGAGGCATTAAATGCCTTACAATATGAATAATTTCACATCTTAAAATATGATAAACATTATGTGTTTATATACTAAGATGTTGGCAATATTATAGTTATTATGGAACAAAGAGATACAAGAAAGCAAAGTCATCATAGCAGATGGTGTAACGCACCACCCCTCACGCATGCATCCATGCTCGAATCTGAATTCGAACTCGCATTGGACGATTGGGCGTTATGAGGCATATTAGACACAGCTTTTGCATCATATTTGTGACAATTTTGCAACGTACTTGTGATAGTTTTTGCAACATAGTTGTAACAATTTTGTAACAATTGTGCTGCATATTATTAACGCAAAATAAACCAAACGGACATAAATATTTTTGGTCGAATACTTTGTTGCAAAATGAAAGAGCTGAAATGTAAAAAAAAATGTAAAAATAAGATGCAGTGAAAAAATGTCAACTGTGGATTTTCTCAAGGATAATGTAACAATTAATCCAGCATCGTAGTTATAACGCAGGATAAATATGTTGTTTAGATTTGATCTTGTGTCACATGTAGATCACTATCTAAACAGTTAGAAATGCATACAAGCTTATCAACTATTATAAACATTGGATAAAATGGTTATTAAACCTACTGTTTAAAGCATTATTAGGGATCTGTAGGTGTGGATGGTCAAGAGATTGCTCATGTGGTAGCATTTCAACCACCTAGCCGTGGTTGTGCTCTAATCATGATACTTGGCTTGGTGTTTGGAATCAAATGAAACATTCTCCATACCATGCTAAATGAGAAGTGCCCTAGAATGTAATATTTCATATGCGGATCCTCATTTGTAATAATAAACTTAAACACCATTTCACATCTTAGGAAAAAGAACATTCACATCTCAAGTAATATTTCACTCACGGCTTATTGCTTCATCAGGTATAGTTTAGATTCACAGTTAAGAATGTAATGAATGAAATAAAAGAGGAAAAAAAATCTCTAGAAGAACCACTCAAGTCCAACTAGTTACATAATGTTTATATAATTTAACCGAATACGATTTTCTAGTAATGCAACTTGTTTTGTGTTCCTTGCACGGTTCATTGGCATTGGCTGAGAAATAAACGTACTAACCTCCCAAGCAAACTAATTTTCACGATACCAAGATATATATAAATACATACACATAACCCAGATAAGAACTGTTGGAAATAATAATTTGAAATTTATCTTTATTAGTTTATGAAGTTTTAGGCGTCAGTTCATAAGTGATGTGTCTTTTATGATTTAGAGTCATATTAAAGTTTGTGTGTCTTTTAGTATTGTGTGATGTCTATTAAATGAAGTGACATGTAAGGCTCTTTATATAAAGCCTATCATTTTGGTTATGATGTAAGAAATAAGTAAGAAGTGTAAGAAATTGATAAGGAAATTAAAAAAGAGTTTTTCCTCCATTAAAATTTAAATATCATCCTCCTCTTCAATTCGACAAATTGGTATCAGAGCGCCAGGTTGAAACTATGGCAATGTTATTTTTCTCATCGTTCGTTCTCACAAAAGAAAATTTCGAAGAGTGGAGTAATAAAAAGAAAGAAGAGTTGATCTCCAATGAGCTTTGGGAGATCGTTGAGAATGACTATGAGTGGCCAAAAGATGTCAAAAATATGACGGAGAAAGAGAGCGAGGCATTCACAAAGCTGAGATGGAAAGATCGTTGTGCACGTGCTGCAATGAGTGAGAACATTGATAAAGAAGCTTTTGATCATGTTATTGGAGAAAAATCCATAAAAGAATCGTGGATTTTATTGAAGGAGATTTATGGTAAGGAGGATGAGAAGAAAAATAGTGAGGAGGAGAGAGATGTTGAAGTCGAAAATTTAGAAGATGAGGCTGCTGATGAGGAGTCAGTACAAATGATTATTGCAGATCATGTTGATGATGCACAAATGAAGAATAAAAAAAGAGAGGAAGCTATCAACGATGAAAACAAAGGAGGAGTTGAAGAAATTGAGGATAGAAGCAATGAAAGAAATGAGTGCGATCCTTGTAAGCTCGGGACTAGAAAATTGAAAGCACCATCAGATAAAGACCGTGTTAGTAAAGTTGGCAACAACCAAAAATGCATGTAGCATTACCACAAGAGCAAGTGTACTAAAACTTTCACTGTTGCAGAATTGCATGCTTACAAAGTAGAGAAAGTGAATTCAGATGAAGACGTGGCTTCAAATGGTACATGTAAAAAGGTTACAGTGTCTGTTGAAACCGAAAGTGAAGAAAGCAAGGATGTGGTCATAGACAATTTGCTTGATCCACAATTAAGTCTGCACTTAAGTCGATCGGGTGGCAAGACGGTGACATGAATGCTCAGCCTTCTATGAAGGAGGAGGCGATAGTGGATGTGGCTGAAAGGGAAAGAAGTCGTTTCGAGGATACGATCAAGTCGGAGAAAGTTAGAGCGCTTAACTTGAAAGAGAAAAAAGCTGGAGCTATAGAAATTGCATTGAAAAAGGGAATTAGAGCAGCTTCGAAAATTTCACACTCATCCAACGTTAATAAAGATGAAATTGAAGAATTATTTGTCAATAGGAAAATTGTTCAGCCAGTGGAACTCATGCAGTCGGATGATAAATGGTCAACTTCTGAAACAAGATTTATTGCTGATGTTGTAGAAAAAGTACTGCATGGTAAATTGATGACAACAAAGAAAACAAGAAAAGAAGAGGAACTTAAGACATTCAACCCGTAAGAAGTCAGAAAGAAAATTTCAAATTAAGGGGAAGTGTTGAAAATAATAATTTGAAATTTATCTTTATTAGTTTATGAAGTTTAGACATCAGTTCGTAAGTGATGTGTCTTTTATGATTAAGAGTCACATTAAAGTTTGTGTATCTTTTTATAAAGCGTGACATGTAAGGCTATCTATATAAGGCCTATTATTTTGGTTATGATGTAAGAACCGTAAGAAATTGATAAGAAAATTAAAAAAGAGTTTTTCCTCCATTAAAATTTCAATATCCCCGTGGTCTTTAATTCCAACAAGATGTACCATGCAAGAGTAAGAAAAAGGTTCAATAAGTTGCCGAAGACCGATCAAACTGCCATGATAGCAAATGGACTCTTGATCAAACTGCCATCATAGCATGTGGACTCTTGCTAACTACCGTGAAAGCATGCGGATTCTCGCTGACAATTTGCCTGAGATGCTGATATCGATCCCTATAATGCTCCAAAGTCGAACAAAGCTGTCTTATAGCTTCTCTCTTACCTTCAGCTCCATCCAAAATGACCATCTTTTGTCTCTCTATCTCCGCCTCTAACTCCCTTTCTCTTCCTTCCAGTTTCTCTATTTTCTTCATTAGCTTCGCATGCTCAAGATGTAGTTGATGCAGATGCTCGTTCATTTTATGTAAGCTGTCGTCCCGAATTGTTGCATTGTTGGCGAGAATGGCGATCTTCTCATTTAGCCCTTCTTTTTCCGATAAAAGAACAGAAAATTTTTCATTGAGAGTGTCAAGACTCGAATTCAATTCAGCTATATGTTCATCTCTTTCTTTACATGCTTCTAATTTCTCGACTTCTAGCTTCTCAACCAGCTGCTGCCTTTCTAAAAATTTGATTTCTATCTGCAGTTTCTCCTCCGAAAGCATTCCAGTTTCGTCCTTTAACCTATTGATGACTTCTTCAAGTCCAGTAATCTTTGTTTCAAGATCGGTCTTCTCTAAAGAAAATCTGTCAGATGCATCAGCAAGCCGTGTTTTGTACTGATGAATTGTTTCACGGCTGTTTGATACAGCACTTTTCAACTCTTCAATCTCAGATTTATAACCGTTAACCTCATCTTCCAAGTCAGCAGCTCGAGCTTTGAATTCTTCGGCTAATGCTTCTGAAGAAACCTTCTTCTCTGAAAGCTCTTTATGAAGATAACCAATGTCACTTTCCAACCCAGCTATTTGAGTTGTTAATTCAGAAATAATTGATTCTGAGGAAGACAGCTTCTGCTGGAGGTTTCTTACCTCAGTTTCAGAGGCCACCAACCTCTCACTTGCAGTCAAAATTTCATTTTCCAGGACTGAAACTTTCAAACCAATCCCTAAACAATTTTCAGCCAATTCTTCGCATTTACCATGTTCATTAAGCTTTTGCTGAAGATTGGCTATTTCTGCATTTGAAACAAGCAACTTCTCATTCGCAGCATAAAGATCATTCTCCAGCAGGAAAATTTTCTCAGATAAGTCTTCACTTTTCTCATAATGCTCAAGTTTCTCATTCGCTGCACGCAGTTCATTTTCAAGCTCTAGTATCCTCTGATGAAGATCAAGAGAAACATCGTCACCTTCATCATAGTCAGAATCAGAATCAGACGATGAATTTGATGAAGAATTGTCACTTCCTTTTTTGAATGCATCAGAATTGCCACCAGATCCAAGGAGGAAAACATCAAAGCCTAGAGCTCTGTGGCTTGATTTTGGAGCTTTGGGCTTGGGTTCAGGAGTTGGCGGTTCTGATCCAAAATCGGATCCTGAACCGCTTCCTGCACGTAGAGATTTGGTTTCTGAAAGGTTTTTACGGAGTTCACCAGTAACATTGTCGTAACGCTCAGCCAGGGCTCTGTACATGCGATAGAAGGCTTCAACGTGAGATTTGGTTTCTGCTTTCTTTGCAAACGAGTCCCCTTCTTCTATTAGTTTAAGCATTTCTTTGACATAGACATCCATCTCTGAAGTTTTTTTTTCTAAAAAAAAAAAAAAAAAAAAAAAGAGTGAATTGACATAAATCTGAATAGGTATTGCAACTTATATAGAACAACACAAAAGTGTGCACGAGCTCAAACCTATACTACACTGAATTGTTATTATCATATACTTCTAGGTCAAGCAAAATCTTTCAAATAATATGGCCAAAGAATGCTAATTATAATTCAGTAATTTGACTAGTGAATAAAAATCAACTGACTACAGCAATAATTCCAGTCGATGATGTGATGACCATACTTGGATAATTATTGTGTTATTAAACATATTTTATACATAATCACCGTGAGATCCTTGTTAAATATTGTATCACAAATTTTAATAATCTCCACATGCCACCAACACCGTATATATACCATGATTTTTCTTAATATCTTGCGATATGGGACAATTTTCTCATTCAATCCACACATCCACTCCATTCCAATGCGAGCCACACCTAACAAACCTCTAATGCGCCATTAGGATCAACTTACTAAGCTACATTTTAGCTTTTTGAAAGCCAAAATATTCATGCTGTAACACAAGCTAAAAATTAGGTCACATAAGTTGATAAAATAACAGTGGGTAACATTAAAAATAGCAGATAACTTAATGGTCGATTCAATTCATGTTTTGTAAATAA
Source organism: Allium sativum (assembly GCA_030737875.1). Classification (NCBI taxonomy): domain Eukaryota; kingdom Viridiplantae; phylum Streptophyta; class Magnoliopsida; order Asparagales; family Amaryllidaceae; genus Allium; species Allium sativum. The sequence continues at coordinate 820,881,801 of CM060909.1, forward strand.
ATTGTTTTCAAAAATAAAAATGGAGCAATATAATCACAAATCACAGCAGCTGAATTCTATTGTATTGCTTATATGTCCATATTACCAGGGTTTTGTATAATGACATATACTAGTCACCTCACTGCATGAAGAACTTCGGTATGACGGCGAGATTTTCATTCAGTCGTATGTTAACTCCAGTCATAAGAGTTGTGATTCATGTTCTGTTATCAATTTTCATTATCGCATTCTGAATCTACCGATTTTGACAATGATTCATATTAAATTTGCGCAATTATTGTATTGTTCAATCCATTAAACATATTTGAAGTGTTCTTTCCATTAGAATATACACAGATGATATTTATTCAGACACCACAAGAGAAAATTTGGTTATTTCAAAAGGTATCGTCAAACAATACCACAAAAGATTGATTAAAAAAAAATCACCAACAGATAATTACACTATCTCGCTCTTATGATATATGGTCTGTAACATTGTCGCGCCACCGGATTCTTATGCACGAACTACATTATGATTGCCGTGTCAGGTATGCTATCCTCACTTTCAGATATATCATATTAGTAACAGTTGGATGATTTTCAATAGTTCTACTTAGCTTGATAACTTCTTTATATATATATATATATATATATATATATATATATATATATATATATATATATATATATATATATATATATATATATATATATATCATAACTTCAAAGGTATAATCTATTTTATTTAAATAGACCAAATACAATTTTAGACACAATACAATCTTGAGTTCTACAGAATCCTGGTTGGACCAATCTCTGTACTTATATTGACTCTTATTCCTAATATAATCTTCGAACCACATATCTTCCCAATAACAATACGTTACAACTTTAACGTTTGATGCTCACTACAATCATATAGCATCAACACATATTTATATCTTCTAACTATTTATTTTATAGGCAAGGGAGGAATATGTACAAATACACCAGTAAATTTACATAAAAGATAGCATGATATAGAAGATTACCTTGTAGATTTTCGGCAAGCCATTTAGAATTCTTAGGACTGATGCGGCTGTCCCACGACCAAGAATGAGACTTTTTTGCCATCATCCTTCTCATTTTCCCAGCACTAACTCCTTTCATGTCAGTGCTCATATTCACCTAAATCTGAAATAAATTAAGCAATGAGAAGAAGAATTGATAAGCAAAGTTTTTTGGCCAAAAGATCCAAAACTATCATTCTAAAATAAGAGAATTTTGGGCAGAAGTACTTTACATGGAAAACATAGCTTTGAACTGTAATTCTAAACTATCACTCTAAATTAAGAGTTTTGGTTAATTGTAAGGCATCCTGCATTTTCCACAAAACCGTACACAATAAAATGTTAGTATAGGATGAAATGTAGGAGGCGTTACAACTAGGTACAACCTAAATCTATTTTTTAAAATAACTAAAAAAAGCTATATTAGGTTCTTGCTGCCAAAACTTCCAAACTGTCCTTGATCTCAAACATGCCCTGTTTAGGAGGGAAAAACGGTAAATAGTATATATACCATTACGAATGTTGGCTACATTTATGTCAAAACTTCTACTAGGCCCTTCGACAAAGCACATTTATAAAATATGCAACACACACGCACACATATGCATGCATATGAATATGTATGTATGTTGATAACTTTGTTATTTGATCCTTTCCTCAAATCACGCCGTAAGAGTAATCTTTTTTTGAACCTATTATTCCAAATTTACATAGAAAGTGTTGTAACCATTGTGATTAATACGATTCAAGACCACTCAAATTGAATATCTAACCACAAAGCGTCTAGCGGAAGATTAGATCGTTGCATTGTTAAACTTGCAAAAAACAATCAAATCAATAACTCTAGTCACAAACAATGATCAACCTATCTCGAACAATCCAAATCTCAATCACAAGCAAGAAACTAATGATAATAGTAGCAAAAAATAAATCACACAAGGATTTATAGTGGTTCCACTAACATCTTGTTAGTGTACATCCACTTTGGAGAGAATATTTTATTACCACGATGAAAGGAATACAAGAGATTGATTCAGTGATCACTATATTTGATATAGAAAAGAGTTTGAGGAGAATAGAATTGAAGAATTGGAATTAGACTATAAACCCTAATTAAACCCTTGAGAACAAACCCTAGATTTTAATCAAGTCTCCAAGCTCTCCCACTAACAAACCAGAAAATAGCTTATATAGAGATAGACTAATTTCCGAAATTTCCCCCAAGTATTCACTAATCAATTTGTCAAGTTTCCGGTCCGAAACAGCCCATAAACCTCGTCAGACGTCTGTCAAAGGAGACGATAAACCTCTGTCTCTCGCAGAGAATTATTTGGGTTTTAGCACTCAACTCAGACGTTTGTCGCGAGACTTAACAGACGTCTGTCCAGCTCAGACATCTGTCATGGGAATGACAGATGTCTGTAGGAACTCTCGGGAAAATCCACCTTGACAACTCAAACGTCTGTTATACCCCATGACAGACGTCTGTCGCTCCAGCCAGCAGACACCAAACACTAATTCGGCTCTAACTTCCACATGTGAACTCTAAGGGTGTAAATCAGTTGGACCGGACTGGACTGGACGGAGGTGTATTCAGTTTCTGTCCTAAAAAAACGGGACCGAACACGGATCGGACCAAAAAAATTCTCGAATAAATTTCGTTATCCTAATTCGTGTCCTAAATAAAATCGGTCGGACAAGGACGCATGGTTTTCAGACACGGACATGGATATTTATATCACATTTTGTACATTTTACTATATTTTCTTTCAACTATACGCCGAGTTGCAAGGAATTCGAACGAGCTCGGACCGAACGTGATTTTTTCTCGTACAAATTTTGTTGTCCTAACTCATGTCCTAAATGAAAATCGGACGGACGCATTTCGGTCACGAATACGAACGTGCGTCGGACATTCGTACAAAATTTACAGCCCTAGCGAACTCTGATTTGCGAACAGTCTTCTCCGATGCGAAGCTATCTTTATCCTCTTCAATCTAACATATCGTATCGCATACTTCAACACTCCACCTCGTTACTATAACCATTTCCATGCACCAAACTCCAATACCCCAAGCATTTCCTTCTACCTTCAACCAAGCACTATGAATACGTTTCCAATGAGCTCCGACAAAGCCACCGCCCATTGCACTCCATTAACGAGCTCTGGCAAAGCCACCACCTGCCCACGAAGTGTTGAAAGTATTCAAACTAAAACCATCTCACCAAAAGATACTGTACTTGGGAGTGAAACAAGTACTTAGCATGAAGATAGATTTCCAATCTCTCACCACTATTCCTTTCCATCAAAAACAAACAAAATCACTCTCTCCAACCGTGCTACCCCGTGATACCTAGCAACTCAACAAGCGAATTAAGTTAGGGCAATGCTAGAACTTCCCAAACGGTAATGCTTTAGTAAACATGTCCACCGCATTATCTTTTGTGTGCACTTTCCGAAGGTATACTAGTTTACCTTCATCCATGGCTACAAGAAATGACTCCCTCACTTCAATAAGCTTGGTCAGTGAGCTAAACGCCCAATTCTTTACCAAATGGATAGCACTTTGGCTATCACATCGAACATCGATACTCTCATGTTCCAAATCCAAGTCACACAATAATTACTTCGAGTATAGTGCCTCCTTGGCTGCTTCAATCGTGGCAATTAACTCTGTCTCCATAGTGGATAAAGCAACTACGGTTTGCAATCTCCAACTAATGGTTGTCCCGCCAAGTGTGAAAACATATCCGGAAGTTGATTTCCTCCGATCCCAGTCACCAGCGTAGTCCGAGCCACAATAACCAACCAACTTGCAACTCCTCTCATTATTACCGCCAAAAACAAGACCATGAGATACTGTGCCTTTCAAGTATCTCAAAATAGCCTTCACGGCTTTCAGTGCGATTTCCCCGGATTAGCCATATATCGACTAACCACCCCGACGACATTTGCAATATCGTACCTTGTACGCACCATGGCGTACATTAAACTACCAACCGCACTTGCATATGACACCTTTTCCATATAAGCATTTTCTTTCTCCTCGATAGGTGATCCCTTATCTGAAAGCTTCATATGCAAAGGTAAAGGTGTATTTAACGCATTTGCATCCTCTATGCTAAAACGGCAAAGCATTTTCTTAATGTACTCCTTTTGAGTCAATCTTAACTCAGAACGCTTTCGGTACCTTCCAATTTTCATGCCCAATATTTTCCTTGCTTCTCTAAGATCATTCATTTTGAATTCCGATTTCAAAAGCATTTTCAACTTGTTGATTTCATTTTTTGTCTTTGGAGGCCATGAGCATATCATCTACATACAAGAGTAAATACAACCAACAATCATTTCCAACCTCTTGAAATATACGCAAGCATCCTTCATGCATCGATGGAAGCCACTTTCAAGCATGAATTGATCGAATCTCTTGTACCATTGTCTAAGTGATTGCTTTAACCCATATAGTGATTTCTTCAACTTGCAAAACATTTTAGACTTACCATCTGCAATAAACCCTTCCGGATGCTCCATGTAGATGTCTTCATCCAATTCTCCATGCAAGAAAGCGGTTTTCACATCAAGTTGCTCCAACTTCAAGTCATGGATAGCAACTATGGCTAGTAAAACCCGGATAGAAGTATGGCATACCACCGGTGAAATTTTTTCATCATACTCCTTTCCTTTTCTTTGTACAAACCCCTTTGTCGCTAACCTTGCTTTGTACTTTACATCATCCTTCACCTTTTAAATCCAGTTGCACCATATAGCACGGTTTCCTTTAGGAAGTGAAACCAACTCCCAAGTTCGGTTTTTCATCAACAATTGCATCTCTTCCTCCATGGTGCAAATACACTTCGAGCTCTCACTCGACTCCATGACGTCGCCAAGGTCCATCGGCTCATCTTGGACTACATTGAGAGCATAATCCAAATGATCACAAAATATAAGGTAGTTGCAATCACCATATCTTTCGGGAGGTCTTATTGCACGTCGACCAACCCAAGTAGCAATACTATCACCCAAACCCCTTTCGGTTCCTCCTTGAGTTGAAACTTCTCTAGTATCTTGTACATCACCAACACCACTAGAGGAACCATGTGGACTATGTGATATTTCATCAACCGCTTCAACATTACGAGCTTCTTCTTCAACTCTACTACGACTTGGACGGAATGTGGGAATGACTTCCTTCTCCTTTGATTCACCATGAACCAAATCTGGAGCATCCAATGAGCTCTCATTCTCCTTGAATAAAACCGACTCATCAAAAGTGACATGACGAGAATTAACAACCTTCTTCGTTTTCGGATTCCAAATTCGATAGCCTTTGACGCCGTCCGTGAAACCAAGCAAGACCCCTTGAACGCTTTAGCTTCAAGCTTATCATTCCCCGGATCATGCACATAAACCGGGCTTCCAAATACACGAAGATATCTCAAGTCAACACTATTCACTTTCCACACTTCCTCAGGATTTTTTTTATCAATAGCCGAGCACGGAATTCGATTCACAATATGCACCATGGTTGACAAAGCTTTGGCCCAAATTCCCTTAGATAAACCCGATGTCAATCTCAAGCATCGAGCCTTCTCAAGTAGAGTTCGGTACATTCTCTCCGCTACTCCATTAGATTGCGGATCTCCTGGCATAGTAAAATGTCTCCGGATTCCATGATGCTTACAATACTCCAAGAATTCCCGAGAACCATATTCGCCGCCATTGTCTGTCCTTAACACCTTCAAAGTCTTGCAACTCTCATTCTCAACAAAATCCTTCCACACTTTGAACTTAGCAAATGCCTCTGACTTGGCCTTCATTACATACACCCATACCTTCCAAGAGAAATCATCAATGAAAGAAATGTAATAACAAGCTCCACCCAAAGAAGCAACCGGTGTCGGTCCCCAAACATCAGAATGAACATACTCAAGAACCTACTTTGAGTCATGTTTGCCTTCATCGAATGATACCTTTGTTTGCTTCCTGATGTCACATTTCTCGCAGAACTCTAGTTTGTTGAAACTCTCACCATTTATCATCTACCGCTTCCAAAGAATATCCAAATTCCTCTCCGAGAGATGGCCCAATCTCAAATGCCACAACCGTGTCGCATCCAAGTCACGTGAACTATCAACACCCACACAAGTCTCACCATCTATGGTCACACCTTGAAGCAAATATTTACCATGAGTCCTAGGACCTTTCATAACCACAAGCTCCCCCTTTGTAACCCCCAAGTAATCCTTCTCAATAGTGATCTTGCATCCTAGAGAATCCAATTGCCCCAAAGATATAAGCGACTTACTAAGTCCTAGAACATAGCGAACATTTGTGAGCGTGCTAACAACTCCATCAAACATCCTTATTTGCACGGAGCCAATACCCATCGACTTGCAAATAGCACCATTTCCCATAGCAATTGTATTTCCTTGTTTGACTTCATAAGATGAAAAACAATTCCTATTTGGTGTCATATGATACTACGCGTCTGAATCGAGCACTCATTCGCTATCCGAAACACCCAATGCTACTGTCGTCAATACATTCTCATCTATCTCACCATCCCCACTCTCCACCGCTACGGATGAAGATGCTACTTCCTTCTTATCTTTGTTCGGACATTCATTCTTCCAATGTCCCGATTTCTTGCAAATAAAACACTTATCATTTCTTTCTTTCGATTTACCTCTTCCACCGGGCTTACTTGATTTAGTACGCCTACATTCTTTTCTTTCTCCACAAATAACCCATGAACATTACTACCTCCACTACTTCCCTCACTCATCTCCTTCATTTGATCTCTCAACTCCTCACTAAGAAGACCCGTCTTGACATCATCTAGAGTCAAGGTATTCTAGTCATAGATCTAACTATTTGAGAAACCCGTATAGTGGTCCGGCAACGAACACAATAATGTCATCGCCTTTTGCTCGTCCTCAATCTTCAAATCAACAGCCTTCATCTTCATAAGCAAGTCATCAAAGACATTCAAATGTGCCTTAAGCGTACTACTCTCCTTCATATTGAAGGTGAAAAACGTCCGCAACAAGATCAAACGGTTAGTGAGTGAGTTCTTTATATACAATTTCTTCAACTTGTCTCAAATACCTTTAGTGGTCGTCTCACCACTAATTTCGGAGATCACATTCTCCCCCATAGCAAGTTGAAGAGTAACGTAAGCCTATTTCTCCATCTCCTCTCTCTCTCTCAACATCCGAGATATCACTTGGCAATAAGTCAGTATCAAATACCACTCGGTGCATCCGATCCCGCCTAAGAACCGCTTTCATTTTCCATTGTCACTTCTCAAATTCATTATCACCATTCCACTTGTCAATTATTAATTGATGTCGCATACGAACCCCATACACAAGGCGCCACACTATTCGGACTTCCGGTTGAAAGACTTACCAAGCTATTATTTGTATCCGACATTTTCACAAACACCTAACAAGCACCAATTGCTCCGATATCAACTGTTGTAACTGTTGTGATTAATACGATTCAAGACCACTAAAATTGAATATCTAAACCACAAAGCGCCTAGAGGAAGATTAGATCGTTGTTAGACTTGCAAAAAACAACCAAATCAATAATTCTAGTCACAAACAATGATTAACCTATCTCTAAAAATCCAAATCTCAATCACAAGCAAGAAACTAATGATAATAGTAGCAAAAATAAATCACTCAAGGATTTATAGTGGTTCCACTAACATCTTGTTAGTGTACATCCACTTTGGAGAGAGTCTTTTATTACTACGATGAAAGGAATACAAGAGATTGATCCAATGATCACTATATTTCGATATAGAAAAGAGTTTAAGGAGAATAGAATTGAAGAATTGGAATTAGTTATAAACCCTTGAGAACAAACCCTTGATTTTAATCAAGTCTCCAAGCTCTCCCACTAACAAACCAGAAAATAACTTATATATAGACAGGCCAATTTCCGAAATTTCCCCCAAGTATTCACAAATCTTGTCAAGTTTCCAACCCGAAACAGCCCAAAAACCTCGTTAGACGTCTATCAAGGGATACGACGGACCTTTGTCCCTCCCATGGAATTATATGGGCTTCAGCACTCAGCTTAGACGTCTATCGTGAGACCTAACAGACGTCTGTCTAGCTCAGACATTTGTCGTGCGAATGACAAACGTCTGTAAGAACTCTTGGGAAAATCCACTCTAACAACTCAAACGTCTTTCATACCGCATGACAGACGTCTGTCGCTTCATCTAGCAGACACCAAACACCAATTCGGCTCTAACTTCCGCGTGCGAACTCCAATTTGCGAATGGTCTTCTCCGATGCGAAGCTATCTTCATCCTCTTCAATCTAACATATAGTATCGCATACTTCAACAGAAAGACCATCCGCAATCTATGCTGGTAGTGGTTTGTGATTGAGAATCACAAGCCAACAATCATAATTGATCCAAAGTGGATAAAGTTTGTATGTTTATTTGGGTTTAACGGAAATCACTTTCATATGTCTGCTTTGTCGAGCCATTTTGCTTAAAGTAGGAGACCAAATAACAAGATGAAGTTTCAAATTTGTATACTAAATCTCTAAAATGGGCTGAGTTGGCAAGCCAAGTCATTACATGCAAAATAAATGTAAAACTTTTTCCTTTTTTGGCTTTGGTTTAGTGAAGGGGGGGTGTTGTTGGGGAGGTGTATGTATGTGTGTGTGCATTATCTATTACAGAAACTGCCCTATAGCCATGGGGATCATGAGCGGAGAAAAGAAAATAGAAGATAAACATTTTCATCTCGTTCCAACAAGCTATTATTATATTTCAAACACGAAAAGATTGCTTTCATACAATTAAGAAGGTTACCATGGTAGCATGGAAAAGAGGTTCTTTCACACATGTTCTCAGTTTAGGTCATTGATTTACATTGCTACATGTTTATTTGTATTTATTAGATCAAAATAACTAAGAGTGTTTGGATGGAAATCTTGTTCCTGTTTGTTTGATTGTTGGCTCGTCTGATATGAATACTGAATCCATTATTATGTTAAGTGTTGCATATTATATTTCATCGGAAAAAATATTTCTTTAACTTTGGTATTTCAAGATGTTAAGAAGGACTTCATAGCAGTTTTCATTTGTTTTATTTTGCGCAGCTTAATTCTAACAGTGTGGCCAAACAACTATCTCAAAAACCATATAGAAGTAATTAAACAAGGAAGAAAAGGCTGAATTTTTTTTGAAAGCAAATTCTATTGGTGGTTGTTGATACGCACCACTCAAATATGTTCATTACATTGGCAATCTGGCTATGGTATTCTTAAAATATTAACATGGTGAAGGTGAAAAATACTTGATCAAATGGAGTATGACCTTCCAGAGTTTTACACAAGTTAATGGTAATGATATTGTTCTTTTGAATGTCACAAGGTTTCCAAAAAAGTTAATGTTAGTTGATGATGAACTTGTTTTTTATATGGAAAATTACTCAAATTGAGTTGTTCTAAGGTGGAAAGTGGACATGAATGATGTGGACCAATTAAATATCAAATAAAACTGGGGGTAAGAAGAGATCTAGAAGAAAGGCTCTGTGACACAATCCAAACTTCCCCTTTCGAGAAACCCTGGATTGAGTTGAGAACATGTTGCATCAGAACACAAACAATAGAACATTTCATTGTTATTACAACAATTTACATCAGAGTACAAGAACATAACAGAGTATAAATAAATAATATACAGCAGAAAAATATCAGAGATTTAAATCTACATAGCAGCATAAAAATAATACATAACACAATTGAAAGAGATACACAGATACAAAGCTTTTCGAATATAGCTTCAGCTGTAAGACCAAGGTCCTATGAAAATAATATCTGCAAAAAACCAAAACTACTAGCTGCCCATGCAGAAAATAGGGGCACCCAGAGTTTAGGTTAAAACAATAAACTCCAAGTTAGTCATGGGACTGGTGTGAGAACTAAAACAATTATTAAAACTTTACTTTAAAAGTTGGGAAATCATGGGACCACGCCATATAACACGGAACGAGTTAACTCCACATGAATCACAGTTTAAAATAAAACAACGCAATATTTTTTTGGAAAAATGAAGCTATTATAAGACTCAGGTCCCATCACACAATGCAACGCGAGCCGGAGGATAGAGTTTTCCCTTATAATAGCCAAACATGCTTGGTACGTTTAAAAGAAATCATTTTGATATTACTATAAGTGCATAGTGTCAAAATCAACTTCAAATATAAATGTATCAATCATAAACGGCATAGTACCTCATCCTATTATGTCGCCATATAGGTTTACAACTAAAACTGAAAGGTGTCGTATTGGAAATAGGATTCCATTTGTGAGTCGAGGCAAGGGATGGCTCCTCACCGATTCGTGACACTCTGCCAAATGTTTCAGAACTCGGACGTTGGCGAGCCCTGTGAACGGTAGGGTCGGTCCACATATACTTTAGTGGATTAATTATTCCTGAACAATATATTTTCCGGTCATATCGGACCTATCACTTGGCCAACAACGACCAATATCTAGAGCCACTAGGGACTCAATCTGAGGGTCCTTGCAATCCATCATCCATATAAGCAAAAATGTCTGGGCTCCATACCTTGACACCACTTTTAACTAGAAAGAAACGCAAGTTCTCCCTATGGTCACGATCCCATTTTTGACTCATACTGGGGGTGAGGCTCGCGAATTAACTCTATACACAAAGCTGTGCTATTTAAAACCGCGCTTTGATCATCAGCCACAAGACTTTTCTTTTCAACAAAAGCCTTGATCATTTCCATCTCAGTTTGCCACACTGACAATTCACACCATGCAACTGATGTCTATCAATATATAACCTCTAAGCTCGTTCGTCTCAGAGAAGGGTGTTAAGAAATAGAATAAATTTCCCTTCCACCAAATAGATATGTATTCAATCAACACAGAATGAAATCCAATGTTAGACACATATCCATTTACAAGTCCGGTCTGGGTCTGAACGAAAACGGAGGCACCTTATTCCTCGTCCCATATGACCAATATAGGAGAGAGGTCCTCGTATATCCGGTCGATCTCCAAGTACGTCTGGACGATCACCACTTATTACCTTGTCTTGGGTATACATCCTAATCAAGACATCAGTAATCATCCAAATGATGTGAAGATCTCCGGTCTTCAACCATCGTCTTCATCGTCGACTTTTATTCGTCGTATTAATTATTCAGAATGGGTTAAACCAGGTCTTTCCGAATAACTTGCAAATTTTATAATCAATAATCAAGTGCTATAAAAACACATCATAAGCCTCATTCCAATTTCGAATATTCTTTTATTCAAATATTCACATCATTAGGGAAAGGTTCCCACTAATTTTATCAAAGATAAGTTCTTTGAAATTTATTCTTTAATCTTCCTTTGAATATCATTTCTAAACCAAATTAAGGTTTATCAACTAGTCGAGATTATCGAGCCTTGCTGAAGTAATTATTTATTTATTGATCCCAATCCCAACCTATTCATCACATGGAGCAAAACTGGTAATATTCCAAATCTAACACCACGGTGTTATTGGTAAATTTAATTACCATTTCTTGTCTAAATCTAATTAAAGATTTAACTATCGCCTGGAGTAAAAACTGGTGGTACTCCATTCTCGATTATTTCCCAAATTTGATAATTTTAAATTATCACATTCTCCTTTCAATCTAATTAAAGATTCATTAAAACTCCACTTAGTTTTAATCTTTTCAAAAATCATTATTAATGATTATTTAACTTTGGAAACCAAAACATGTCACATCGACAATCTATACCATACCACTGATTTCTACCAATATATAACCTCTAAGCTCATACGTCTCAGAGAAGGGTGTTATGTAAGATAATAAATTCTCCGCCACCAAACAGATATATATTTAACAGAGATCAACAATACAATTCGAAATACAATGTTAGACATGTAATGTTGTCTTTAACTGGGTTAAAGAACCGATGTCATTTAAAACACAGTTCACAATAAACCCAAAATCACATTCCATTAACCATGGAATCTTCTTGGAAAACAGATCAATATATAATTGATATCAATTTCCGTATCCGACTAATAATATAAATGGAATAACGACAAAGTCTTTTAAATTCCATATATATTAACAGTCTTCCTCCACAGAAGCTAACTTCGATTATTAGCAAATTGAATTCCATTCCATTCCAATTTATTTTATTAAATTGGAAAACTTTACTTTGGAAAATTTCCATTAAATCTTAATAAAAGATTTATACATTCCAAATCATATTTCACTGTTAATCGGGTTAAAGAACAAATGTTGTTAAAACACAGCTCACAATAAACCCAATTCACATTCCATTTTATTCCAATTACTAAATATAACTGGAAACTCTAATAATCTTAATTAAAAGATTTATTCTTTTCACACCAGATTTAAGAACAGTGTTTTTTAAGATATCATTCACGACAAACCTAAAACCTACTTTGATATTAAGTATAAGGCTATGAATAGAAATTATATCGACTTATATTCAGTATCAAATTCTGAAACTAATGGATATCGTATTGGGAATAACGATATCTGTATCTTCCAAATTCCCACAACAAAATCCTTATAATAACGGAATCCAATATGGAAATATTCCGAAGATGATTTCTATTCAAATCCATTCCAATTCATACATTGGAAAATTCTGGTTAGATTAAAACCATTCGCAAATCTAATTAATTTATTTAAAAACATTGTATTATCTTTCTATTTAATAACTAATTCATTTTGATAAAAATATATTTTTATCTTTACGAAAATGGAATTTTTAATCCTAATTCTTACCAAATCATTTATTATGATTTTACACAAATTATTAATATTTTTAATAATTTTATCAAGGCCCGTACAGTCGGTTTCCAATAACGGCCACTGAACTACATCCATAGCAACCTTTTCCAAATTTGATTTGGACTTAATTTTGAATCCTACCGTTAGATTTCAAATCTTTCATATTCATTGGAAAGCTATTTCCGATACGAACCCAACAGTTCCAGTATTAGGAGAATCTGACGGTCGGATCTCCCGTAATGTCAATTTGAAGCCAATGGTCGAAATTCGCGAACGGTCGCGGCGCGGCGCATTCAATTCAAGCCATTAATATATATATATATATATATAATGTATATAATATATTTCTTTCAAAATGTATTTTATAAATTCATTTTAAAAACGATTCCAAGGTTTCATTTCAATTTTAAATCAAAATTGAACACTCCTTATCATTATAATATTTAAATGACAATATTTTCAAAATGTCAGATTTTGAAATCATTTCCTTTTCGATATTCATTATAAAAATGAAAAAAACGGATATAAATATCGTTCACATTAAAATGGCACAAGTCTTATCAATACGGCTACACTTATTTCAACATTTTCATGTCCATCCAAAATCGGACATCAAATTCACATTTTAATCCTCTACTGAATATTAATTTAAAATATTCGTTCTTTTAAAATATTTATTCTTTCTGCATTGGAATCAGACGCAATCAATTACCATGTAATGTTATTAATATGGATTTCATACAACACATGTATACAACAACAATGATAACCAATCAACCATCATCCAGAGTGCATTACACAACTGCATACGCCTTAAATATAAATAATAAACGCTTACAACTGTTTATCAACCAATCGATTGACATACAACTAAATAATTTGGATTAGTGTATGCCAAATATCATCCTAATATCTGTGTTGGGTTTCAACCAACAAATACTGAATATTATTTGTGCAGTTGGGCGATGTGTAAAATTATCATCCCAATCAAGGTCAGTTAAATGTGTGTACATAAACAAATCGTTCGATTTATAAATGAATATTTGTTTTCATTTCAGGAAAATTTATGTCGTTCATATATATGTTAAAAAATATATTTTTAACGATAAAATATTTATTTCAACACTTGGTTATTTTATATAGTTCATACACACATTAAAAATTATATTTTTAATGAACAATATTTATTTCAGAAAATTTTAGCATTATAATGGTGCGATATTAGGACCGTAATAATGTCTAACATTACCCCTCTCCTGATACTGGCTCGCGCCAGACACAATAATCACAACCAATTCAAACAATCCCATAATCAATTCATAATCAATTTTACAACCACAATCCAAATTTCCACAATGCGATCCAAACAAACAACTATGATTTGTACAATAAATAGTGTCAGGGGCTACTAAGCCTCGTCTGCAACCTAGTATATATTTAACTGTAAAATAAATTGAGTGAGAAGGTGTTCTCACATTGGGATCCACCCCGCCGTTATTTTCTGACATTCTGATTTGTTGTTTTGGTTCCCGAATTTGCAGACGATCTCCAATCTTCACACGATATTTTTTTTAGCTTAAACGCGCTATTCCGGACAACTTTTGCCTAATGGACTTTTCCCGAAAATGCTCCATTTCGCCAGAATTTGTGAAAGGACAGTATTTGGATAGCAGACTTTGGACACGTTTTCTGAACAACTCCGCAATCCAAAATATGACTTCCATATACTTAAATCAAAGAGAAAATCGTGCTATTCGATTTTGGTACTGTGAAGTTTCGACCATAGGGGATCGGTTTAGGAGATATGGGTTGTGGAAGCTTAGGGTGTTATTTGAAAAACTGAAAATACATAAAAATCAGATTTTTGTAGTTTGTGGGACGGGGCTAGGTGACAAGGGAGGTAGTGCAGGGTGTTTGAAGCGGTGAGGGTGGTATGACGGTCGGCGGTGGGGGCGCAGGTGGCCGGAGTTGCGGTTTGGGGCTGTGGAACTTGAAGAAGAGGGAGAGAGAGAGAATGGAGGGAGGAAGAAGGAGGAGGGGACGGCGGCGGGTTGTGGCAGTGGTGGGGATTGGCGGCGACAACCAGGGGGGTAGTGGTGGTTTGGGCAGCGGAGCCAACGGGGATCGAACGAGGTTTTTTTTTCTAATTTCGACTGTAGAGAGAGAAGGGGGAAGGGAGTTGACTTTATATAATTTATTATTTTTAATTCCAAAAAGTAACTTTTTAATTCGAACTCAAAATCGAACTCACTGACTGTCATCCCTAGCTAATTACCCTCATTTCGAACACAATAGGATATGTCCGATTAGCCAATTCAACTATTTCGATTAGTTTTTCTTTAAATTAAAATATAAATTAATATAACGTTCAAAATTGATTTCAACGTACATTTTAATTTACCGGGGCTGCATACTGACTCCAAAAATTCTACGAAAATAAATCTAGCTATGTTTTGACGATACGGTCTTAATAAAACTAATTACATCAAATTTGAAGATCGTTTGAAAAATGGTCATTTTCCAGTCGATTAAATTCAAACTCAAAGTATCAAAAGCGTTTAAATTCACCACGACCATATGTTAATTTCAAAAATTATGAAAATTGAGCAATAATTTGACATTCCGGATCCAACAAAAGTGGTTTCGTCGAAAACGGAGGTCGTTTTCCACATGGCTATTTTTAAGGGCTATATATTAATAAAAATATATGTAAATTCTATAACGACTATTTTAAATTTTAAACTGAACATAACTTTCAATTTACATTATGAAATCTCAGTTTTTTAACTTCGTTAGAAAGATATTATTAAACAGGTTCAAATATTTCTGGTTTTACTGAAATCCGATGCATACTGAATCCTGTACACTTTATTGAAATTTAAAATCAAATTTCCAAACTGTCGCGCCATTTCAGGCTCGTTTTATAATTAAATAAATTTGTATGTTCTAACTTCGATTAAAATAAATTTTTAGTTGTTATCATTTAAAATAAACCATTTTAAATATTCAAAATCCATTAAATTTGCTGAAATAAAAAGTTTAAATTGGTTCTGAAAATCCGAGTTGTTACAATCTCCCCCACTTAAATTCTTTTCATCCTCGAAAAGGAACGAAGTTGAAAGTTGTTTAACTAACCAATTCAACTTTCATTCTTTAACTTTCCAGTTTCTAAGAATTTCTAACTTCTCAAAAATTTGGCTAACACCCTAAATTTCCAAAAAAATTCGCCATAATCTCTTTTGTACGAGGGGACCTTTAAAATCGCAACTTGCCTCCCAGGCCCTCATCAATCTAAAAGAAAAAGAAAAGGCCAATCGGCTCATAAAATCATCAAAACCCAAGAAAATGGTAAACATGTATCTATTTATCGGGCATACAGTTTTATTCCTCTTCTTAGCTTCCATGTCATGACCTGTTCAACGTATATACATGTACATATATGCAATTTCAATCAATTTCAATTAAGTTCAATATTAAATTCAATTTGGCTAAATTTACCTTCCATTGTCATATCGGTTTCAATAATCTTATTAGTTAACTAATAATCAAACAACACAACCAGCAATCAATTAGTTGATTAACTTTTCAATCAAATATCTTTAATATATTCAAAAATCATATTTTTAGTGTCAAATCACAACAATAAACCCTATCTAGTTTTGGTTCTCACACCAGTCAACTGAAAATATATAGATATCCCACTTTCGAAACACAAACATAAATGATGATGATGACTTGCCATCATCAGAATCATCTCCGAGCGACTAGAGTATGATTCCATATCTGTCCAGTATATTTAAGACTTGAATATACGTTCATGACGTGTATATGCAAAATCTTCATATACTCGATTGTCCAAAATAAAATAAAATAGTATACTCAAATACGTATAATTAGATTAAAATTTCAAAACTAAATTTGTTTTTTTAATAAATAATACTCTTCTAACTCATTCTAGAATACTACGGATCCTATCTCTAACAAGTCATTCTTATTAGATATTACTAATCCAATCTCTGATGAATTCTTTCGTTCGGTTCTAATTTGTCTTGTTCTTGAGCTCTGTAAATCAGAGCTCTGATACCACGCTGAAACGACCCAAACTTCCCCTTTCGGGAAAGTCCGGATTGAGTTGAGAACACGACGCATCAAAATGCAAACAACAGACATTTCATTATTATTACAATAATTTACACCAGAGTGCAAGAAAATAACAGAGTATGAATAAATAATATACAGCAAAAGAATATCAGAGATTTAAATCTACATAGCAGCAGAAAAATAATACATAACACAACTGAAAAAGATACACGGATACAAAGCTTTCCAAGTATAGCTCCAGCTGTAAGACCAGGATCTTGTGAAAATAATATCTGCAAAAACCGAAACTACTAGATGCCCGTATGGAAAATAGGGGCACTCAGAGTTTAGGTTAAAACAACAAACTCTAGGTCAGTCATGAGACTGGTGTGAGAACTAAAACAGTTATTAAAACTTTATTTTAAAAGTTGGGAAATCATGGGACCATACCGTATAACACGGAACGAGTTTACTCCACATGAATCTTAGTTTAAAATAAAACAATGCAATGCTTTTTGGAAAAATGAAGCTATTATAAGACTCAGGTTCGATCACACAATGCAACGCAAGCCAAAGGACAGAGGTTTCCCTTATAAGAGCCAAATATGCTTGGTACGTTTAAAACAAATCATTTTGATATTACTATAAGTGCATAGTGTTAAAATCAACTTCAAATGTAAATGTATCAATCATAGACGGCATAGTACCCCATCCTACTATGTCTCCATATAGGTTTACAACTAAAACCAAAAGGTGTCGTATTGAAAATTGGATTCCATCTATGAGTCGAGGCAAGGGATGGCTCCTCATCGATTTGAGACACTCTAGCAAATGTCTTAGGACTCAGACGCTGGCGAGCCCTGTGAACGATAGGGCCAGTCCACACATACTTTAGTGGATTAATTATTCCTAAACAATACGTTTTCTGGTCCTATCGGACCTATCACTTGGTCAGTAGCGACCTATATCTAGAGACACTAGGGACTCATTCCGAGGCACCTCACAATCCATCATCCACATAAGTTAAAATGTCTGGGCTCCATACCATGACACCTCTTCTAACTAGAAAGAAACATAAGTTCTCTCTACGGTCACGATCCCGTTTTTGACTCATATCGGGTGTGAGGCTCGCGATTTAACGCTATACACAAAGCAATGTTATTTAAAGTCGTGCATTGATCATCAACCACAAGACTTTGCTTTTCAAAAAAAACCTTGATCATTTTCATCTCAGCATGCCACACTGACGATTCATGTCATGTAACTGATGTCTATCAATATATAACCTCTAAGCTCGTACATCTCAGAGAAGGGTGTTAAGCAAGAGAATAAGTTTCTCCTCTAGCAAACAGATATATATTTAATAGAATTAAATCAACACAGAATGAAGTCCAATGTCAGACACATAACCATTTACAAGTCCGTTTTGGGTTTGAACGAAACCGGAGGCACCTTATTCCTCATCCTATATGTCTAATGCATGAGAGAGGTCCTCGCATATCCGGTCAATCTCCAGATACATCTGGATGATCACCACTTATTACCTTGTCTTGGGTATACAACCCAATCATGACATCATTAATTATCCAAACGACGTGAAGATCTCTGATCTTCAACCATTGTCTTCGTCGTCGACTTTTAGTCGTCGGATTAATTATTCAGAATGGGTTAAACCCGGTCTTTCTGAATAACTTGCGTATTTTATAATCAATAATCAAGTGCTATAAAAACACATCATATGTCTCATTCTGATTTCGAATATTTTTTTATTCAAATATTCACATCATTAGGGAAAGGTTCCCAATAATTTTATCAAAGATAAATTCTTTGAAATTTATTCTTCAATCGTCCTTTGGATATTATTTCTAAACCAAATTAAGGTTTATCAACTAGTCAAGATATTTAATTACCATTTCACGTCCAAATCTAATTAAAGATTAACTATCGCTTAGAGTAAAAACTGGTGGTACTCCATTCTCGATCATTTCCCAAATTTGATAATTTAAAATTATCACATTCTCCTTTCAATCTAATTACAGATTCATTAAAACTTCACTTGGTTTTAATCTTTTCAAAAATCATTATTAATGATTATTTTACTTTGGAAACCCAAACATGTCACATCGACAATCTACACCATACCACTGATTTCTACCAATATATAACCTCTAAGCTCGTACGTCTCAGAGAAGGGTGTTAAGCAAGAGAATAAATTCTCCACCACCAAACAAGTATATATTTAGCAGAGATCAACAATATAATTCGAAATACAATGTTAGACTTGTAATCCTGTCTTTAACTGGGTTAAAGAACCGATGTCCTTTAAAACACAGTTCACGGTAAACCCAAAATCACATTCTATTAACCGTGGAATCTTCTCGGGAAACATATCAATATATAATCAATATCAATTTCCGTATCCGGCTAATAATATAAATGGAATAATGACAAAGCCTTTTAAATTCCATATATATTAACAGTCTTCCTCCACGGAAGCTAACTTCGATTATTACCAAATTGAATTCCATTCCAATTTATTTTATTAAATTGGAAAACTTTGCTTTGGAAATTTTCCATTAAATCTTAATAAAAGATTTATATATTGCAAATCACATTTCACTATTAATCGGGTTAAAGTGCGAATGTTGTTAAAACACAGTTCACAACAAACCCAATTCATATTCCATTTTATTCCAATTACTAAATATAACTAGAAACTCTAAAAATATTAATTAAAAGAATAATATTAATTGAAAGATTTATTCTTTTAACACAGGGTTTAAGAATAGTGTTATTAAAGACACCATTCACACCAAACCAAAAATCCACTTTGATATTAAATATAAGGCTCTGAATAGAAATTATATTGACTTATATTCAATATCAAATTCTGAAACTAACGGATATCGTATTGGGAACAACGATATCTTTATCTTCCAAATTCCCACAGCAATATCCATATAATCACGAAATCCAATATCGAAATATTCCGAAGATGATTTCTATTCAAATCCATTCCCATTCATACATTGGAAAATTCTGGTTAGATTAGAACCATTCACAAATCTAATTAATTTATTTAAAAACATTGGATTATCTTTCTAGTTAACAACTAGTTCATTTTGATAAAAATATTTTTTTATCTTTACAAACATGGAATTTTTCATCATAATTCTTACCAAATCATTTATTATGATTTTACACAAATTAATAATATTTTTAATAATTTTATCAAGTCCCGTATAGTTGGTTTCCAATAACGGCCACTGAACTGCATCCATAGCGACCTTTTCCAAATTTGATTTGGATATAATTCCAAATATAACCATTAGATTTCAAATCTCTCATATTCATTGGAAAGCTCTTTCCGATACGAACCCGACGGTTCCAGTTTTAGGAGAATCCGATGGTCAGATCTCCTGCAATATCAATTTGAAGTCAATGGTCGAAATTCGCGAACGGTCGCGGCGCGTTCAATTCAAGCCATTAATATATATATAATGTGTATATATATATAAAATATTTCGTTCAAAACATATTTTATAAATTCGTTCTAAAAACAATTCCCACTTTCATTTCAATTTTAAATCATAATTGAATACTCGTTATCATTATAATATTTAAATGGTAATATTATCAAAATATCAGATTTTGAAAACATTTCCTTTTTTATATTCATTATAAAATGAATAAATATCGTTCGCGTTAAAATGGCGCAAATCTGATCAGTACAGCTTCACATATTTCAATATTTTCGTGTCCATCCAAAATTGGACATCTAATTCACATTTTAATCCTTTACTGAATATTATTTTCAAATATTCGTTCTTTTATAATATTTGTTCTTTCTGAATTGGAATCAGACCCAATCAATTACCATATAATGCTATTAATATGGATTCCATACAACACATGTATACAACAACTGTAACAACTCGGAAAATCTGAGCCAATTTAAAAATTTTATTTTGGCTATTTTAATGAATTTTGAATATTTAAAAAGAATTATTTTAAATAATAACGACGAGAAATTTATTTTGAATAGAATTAGAACGTATGTATTTATATAGATCGTCGTTAGAATATAAATATTTATTTTTAAATACAAAAGGAATTGAAAATGGCGCGGTAGTTTGAAATTTCGATTTCGAATTTCAAATGAATGTACAGGATTCAAAATAAACCGAATTTTGGCAAAACCAAAAATATTAGAATCTAATTGAGAATATCTTTCCAATGAATCTGAAAAATTGAAATTTCATAGCGGGAATAAAAAGTTACGTCCAGTTGAAAATTCAGAATAGTCATATGGGATTTTGGCCCTTAAAAATGGGAATTTTGCAAACGACCTCGGTTTTCAACGAAACCACTTTTGTTGGATCCGGGATGTAGAATTATTGCTAGTTTCAAAATTCATAATTTTCTGAATCAATATGTGAGCGTGGCAAAGGAAAACGCGTTTGACCAGTTTCAGTTCATTTTAATCGATTGGAAAATGACCATTTTTCGAACGATCTCAGAATTTGATGAAATTAGTTTTATTAGGACATATCGTCAATATGAAGCCAGAAATAATTTTTCGATAATTTTTAGAATTAGTATGTGGCCCCGGTAAATTGAAATGTGCGTTCAAATTCAATATACAGATTTATATTTTGATTTTGACGGAAACTGATCGAAACAGTCGAATTAGCTTACGACACATATCCATTGTATTCGGAATGGGGGTAATTAGCTTGAGACGACAGTCGACGGGTTCGATTTTGAGTTCGAAACAAAAAGTTACTTTTTGGGGAATTAAAAATTAAATTATATAATTATATATCTCCCCCCTCATCCCTCACTCAGTCAAACGAAATAAGAAAAAAAAGGAAAAACCCTAACTAAGCCCCCCCAACGGAATTGATCACCCGCCACCACTCTGGGTAGCCGCCGCCCTCAATTGCGACCCCCTCCCCTCTCGCTGCCCTCTCTCCTCCTCTAGTTGAAACAACCGCTTCAAAAACCCCCCAAATCCCGATCGAAAATCCACCGCAACCCCCTCCCTGGGCCCGCCGGCGGCGATCAGGATCCTTCCTCCCCCCTCCCCCTCATCCCATAGCTGCTCCGGCGAGCTTGCCCTCGGTCCAACGTGGAGACCCGTGAGTTTTTATTTATTCAGTCATTTATATATTCAGTTTAGTTTAATTAAAAAGCATGGTGTTTAAATTTTAGATTTTTACAAATTTATATGACATTGTTTTTGTAAAACAAAAATATGATTTTTATTAATAAGAACATAGCATAAAAATTATATTTTTTATATATGAAAAGGTTTGATTTTTATAGTTAAAAAGGTTTAATTTTAATAGTTAAAAAGATTTGATTTTAAGGACCATAAAAATTTGATTTTTAATATAAAAAATAGCGAAGAAGATCATGATTTTCATATGAATGATAACGTAATAAAAAGATTTGGTTTTATATACGAAAAAGATTTGATTTTTAAGGTGATAAAAATTTGTTTTTTATACATGAAGGGATTGAAAGTGCAGGGGTATGCGACCTATGCAGGATCACTTAATATGGCTATGCGGAATGTATGTGATAACTTAAGCTATTCAATAGTTATGCAGGTAAAAATTCGTAAACAAGATATATCTCACAAATAACTATAAATGCAGTAAAGTAAAGTAAAGTAGAGTAACGACACCAGGATTTTTATACTGGTTCGGACCTCCAGTCCTAGTCCAGTCCCGAAGCTCCTCTTCGGCTTTTCACTAAACAACACCCTCGCTTTACCCGGAGGAACAGGTTCACAACTACTTGATTTACGGGCTACAAGTTTACCCACTTGATTTCACGGGCTACAAGCTTACCCACTTGATTTCACGGGCTACAAGCTTACCCACTTGATTTCACAGGCTACAAGCTTACCCACTTGATTTCACGGGCTACAAGCTTACCCACTTGATTTCACGGGCTACAAGCTTACCCACTTGATTTCACGGGCTACAAGCTTACCCACAAGACGATTACAAGAGTTTGACCTTGAATGTGTTCTTTCTTCAACACTGATTAGTCAATGATTGAGTACAACCTTCCTATAATCTTATCCTCAAGTATATGAATTAAATGCGAAGATTTGAAGGAAGTTAGTTGCTTGTTGAATCAAAATATGAGAAATATTATCAAGGATTCAATAAGTAACTTGAATTTGGGAGCTTTTTAGAATGCAAGAGTATTTAGAAAGTAAGATCAGAAATTAGAGCAAGAATCGGTGATTTGGATGAATGAAAGATGATGTATTTATAGCAAATGAGAAGTTGTAATTATTAGTGAAAAGTTGCAATCAAAAGGAGTGATTTTTAATGAAGATAAATGGATGCAACTTTTCAAGAAAGAAGTTGACTCTTCATGAAATTCAAAAATAGGTCGACAGGAAAAATTAATAGGTTGACAGGTTTTTGACCGTTATTTCAAAAAGCTGTTGACCTGTTAATTTTAACAGGTTGACCTGTTAAGTTTAAAAAGCTGTTGACCTGTTAGTTTTAACAGGTTGACAGGATTTTGTCAATGTACATAAAAAATGAGTTTTCATGTATATTTTTGAAGAGAATAAGAAGTATGATTATTTGAGGATAGATTTTAACATAAATAACTCTAAAATAACCATCTTCTAACCTATAAAACATTGAGTCTTCTTTTTGTCGATCATGAAGCTCCTTCTTGTCATTAATCAAAATAAGCATAGAAACCGTTGAATCAACATTCTCCCCCTTTTTGATTGATGACAATATAGCTTGATATTTTAATCTTTATTGCTATCTCCCCCTGTATATAAGCTCTGTCTCCCTTTAAACATCTACATATCCATAATCTTAGCTCCATGTCATGATTTCCATTGATCTTTATTTTGTTGTTATCAATCGAAATTCTCGTGTCTCAACAGGGATATAATAAAAATGAGATTTTTATTAAGAAGTTAGCAAATGAGAAATGTTATTTTTTATAGTAAAAAGAAAATATTTTTAGCAAGATAAAAATATGATTTTTATAATGCAAACATAGATATAAAAATATGAACTTTATCTTTATCATGAAGTAGCGAGAATAAAAATTTAATTTTTATATGAGTAGAGGATTAAAAATAGGATTTTTATATAATAGAGAATATAAAAATATGATTTTTATTTATGTAGCAAAATAAAATTCTGATTTTTATTATATATATATATAGTGAGATAAAAACGAGGTTTTTATAGCGTTGAAATAAAAATGTGATTTTTAATGTGAACAATGAAAAGATTCGATTTTTATCATAGTAAAGATTATATTTTTATCATAGTAAAGACGATATTTTTATATAGGAAAGTTCGATATTTTTATATAGGAAGGAGTGTTGTAAAAATATATGAATCATAAATGAAATGTGATTTTTATATATGTAGTGGCTACGGACAACGAATGTGACAAAAGGTGAGCACGACGAAGATTTTCTACATATGAAAAATCGTGGTGTTTGGTTTAGCTAATCAGTGATAACTTCTCACTTTAAATTCTATTTTCCAATTAAATATATACTAGGATGTAGAAGGTGCTTAGCAGCACCCGACACCCGTTGTCCACAGACCATGGACGACTTGTTTGATTTTGTTGTGTGGTAAAAATTGATTGTGATGTTGAATAGGAAATATATTCATGTGTTGAATAGGAAATATATTCATGTGTTGAATAGGAAATATATTCATGTGTTGAAATAAATTATTTATCGTTAAAAATATAAATTTAACGTGAATGTGAATAAATAAATATTCATTTACAAATCAGACGATTTGTTTGTGTACACCCATTTTACTGATATGGATTGGGACGATAAATTTTACACATCGCCCAACTGCACTAATAAAATCTATGTTTGTTGATTTAAAACCCAACACCAGTGTTGGGATGATATTTGGCGTATACTAATCCCAATTGTTTAGTTGTATGTCAATCGATAGGTTGACAGACTGTGTAAGCATTAATTATTTATGTTTAATGCTTATGCAGTTGTGTGGTGCACTTTGGATGATGGTTGATTATTTATCATTGCTATTATATACATGTGTTGTATGGAATCCATATAATTAACATTATATGGTAATTGATTGGGCCTCATTCCAATTTGGAAATACAAGATTCATGTGTTGAATAGAACAAAAATAGTCATGTGTTGACGATACTCATGTGTTGAAAGAAATATATATATATATATATATATATATATATATATTCATGTGTTGAAGAAAATATTCATTTGTTGAATAGAATAACGAAGTTATTGAAATATATAAATCCATGTTGATTAGATTTGCGCCATTTTGACGCGAACGATATTTATATCGATTATATTTTTATAATGAATATAGAAAAGGAAGTGATTTCAAAATATAACGTTTTGAAAATATTATCATTTATATATTAATGATATGAAATATTCAATTTTGATTTGAAATTGAATATGAAGTTAAAATTGTTTTGAAAACGAATTTAAAACGAATTATAAAATACGTTTTGAATTGAAAACGACAAAGTATATTTAATATATATATTATATATATTAAATGGCCTGAATAGAACGCGCCGCGACCGTTCGCGAATTTCGACCATTGATTTCGAATGGACGTTACAGGAGATCCGGTCGTCATAACTGGAATCGTTGGGTTTGTATCGAAAAGAGCTTTCCAATGAATATAAGAAATTTGAAACCTAACGGTTGGATTTGGAATTATGTCCAAATCAAATTTGGAAAAGGTCGCTGTAAGTGCAGTTCGACGACCGTTATTGGAAATCGACTGAACGGGCCTTGATAAAATTATTAAGAATATCAATAATTTGTGTAAAATCATAATAAATGGTTTAGAAAGAATTGGGGTGAATAATCCCATATTTGAAAAGGATAAAAATATATTTTTATCGAAATGAACTAGTTTTGAACTAGAATTATAATCCGATATTTTTGAATAAATAAATTGGATTTGAAGTGGTTTTAAAATAATCAGAATTTCCAATATACGAATTGAAATGGATTTGAATCGAAATTATCTTTGGAATATTTCGATGTTGAATTCCGTGATTATACAGATATGGTTGTCGAAATTTGAAAGATATATTTATATCGTTATTTCCAATACGATATTTGTTGGTTTCAGAATTTAATATTGAATGTAAGCCGATATATTTTCTATTCAGAACCTTGTATTTAATATCAAATAATATTTTGGGTTCGTCGTGAATGGTGTCTTGAATAACACTGTTCTTGAACACAGTTTAGAAAAGAATATATATTTTAAATAAGATTTAGTGAAATTGTCCGGTTAATTAGTATTTCATTGGAATTGAATTTAAAATGGTTTTTGGGGTTTATCGTGAGCGGTGTTTTGAATAACACCTGTTCTTTAACCCGATTAACAATAGAATGTGATTTTGGGTTTATCGTGAATCGTGTTTTAGATGACATTGGTTCTTTAACCCAGTTAAAGACAGGATATTGATTTTTGGGAAGATTAAAACTAAGTGGAGTTTTAATGAATCTTTAATTAGATTAAAGTGATCGAGAATGGAGTATCACCAGTTTTGCTCCAAACGATAATTAAATCTTTAATTAGATTTGAACGTGAAATGGAAATTGATATTTACCGATAACATCGTGGTGTTAAATATGGAGTATTACCAGTTTTGCTCCATGGGATTAATAGGTTGGGATTGGAAATTAAAATAAATAATTACTTCGGTGTGGTTCGCTAATCCCGACTAGTTTGGAAAACCTTAATATGGTTTGAAATGATATCCAAAGGAAGATTAAAGAATAAATTTAGAAGGATTTATCTTTGATAAAATTAATGGGAACCTTTCCCTAAGAATGAGAATATTTGAATAGAAGAATATTCTGAATTGGAATGAGGCATATGTTGCGTTTGTGTAACACTTGTTTATTATATACGCGGGTTATTCGGAAAGGCTGGGTTTATACCCATTCTAAATAACCGATTCGACGATAAGTCGAAGATGAAGACGGTGGTTGAAGACCGGAGGTCTTCACATCGTTTGGCTGATTATTGATGATCTTGATTGGGCTGTACACCTAAGAGGACGGAATCAGTTGGTGATCGTCCAGACGTACTTGGAGATCGATGGATATGCGAGGAATAAGGTTCCTCTGGTTTCGTTCAGACCCAGAACGAACTTGTAAATGAACTGCGTGTCTGAATTGGGTTGTACACCCAAGAGGAGGGAATCAGTAGGTGATCGTCCAGACATACTTGGAGATCGATGGATATGCGAGGAATAAGGTTCCTCTGGTTTCGTTCAGTCCCAGAACGAACTTGTAAATGGACTGTTTGTCTGACGTTGGATTTTATTCTGTGTGATTGATTTCTATAAAATATATATCTGTTTGGCGGCGGAGAATTTATTCTCTTGCTTAACGCCCTTCTCTGAGACGTACGAGCTCAGAGGTTATATATTGATAGATATCAATCACATGGCATGAATTGCCTGTGTGGCATGCCTTAGTGGCAAATGATCAAGGCTTTTGTTGAAAAGCAAAATCTTGTGGTTGATGATCAAAGCACGGCCTATGTGGCATAGCTTGGTGTATAGCGTTAATTCGCGAGCCTCACACCTCGGTATGAGTCAAAAACGGGATAATGACCGTTGGGAGAACACGACGTTTCTTTCTAGCTATGGGTGATGTCAGTGACCTACCAGCCCTGATATTTATATACTTTTTACCTGTGTGGTTGTTGGAATGCGAGGCGCCTTGGATATAGGTCTGATAGGACCGGGAAACGTGTGTTCAGGAATTGTCAATCCTCAAAAGTAAGAGAGGACCGGCCCAACTGATTCCAAGGATCGTTGTGTGTGGTCCTGAGACATTTGCAAGAGTGTCTCGAACGGAGAGGAGCTCGCCCCTTGCCTCGACTCATGATGGAATACAATTTCCAATACGTGATAATTCGGTTTTATTTGTAGAACCTAGTATGGCGACATAGTAGATGGTAGCTATGCCGTCTATGGTTGATACTTATGATTGAAATTGTTTTGACACTATACACTTATAGTAATATCAAAATAATCTGTTTTTAAACTTATCAAGCATTCTTTGGCTATTATAAGGTAAAACCCTATCCTCCGGCTTGCGTTGCATTGTGTGATGGGACCTGGGACTTATAATAGCTTCATTTTTGTTTATTTAGCATTGCGTTGTTTGTTTTATGCACTGGTATTCTTGGGAGGAAACCCGTTCCGTGTTATACGGCGTGGTCCCTTGATTTACCTAACTTTAAAATAAATATTAATAACTATTTTAGTTCTCGCACCAGTCACATGACTGACCTGGAGTTTATTGTTTTAACCTAAACTCTGGGTGCCCTTATTTTCCGCACGGGCAGCTAGTGGTTGGGTTTTGCAGATTTATATTCACAGGATCCTGGTTTACAACTGGAATGATACTCGGAAAGCTTTGTATCCGTGTATTTCTTTCAGTTGTGCTTTGTATTATTTTTCCGCTGCTATGTAATTTATTTTAATCTCTGATATTTAGTAAATGTATAATATTTATTCATACTCTGTATATTCTTGTATTCTGATGGAATTGTTGTAATAAACAATGAAATGTCCTTCTGTTTGTGTTCTGATTTGTCTTGTCCTCAAAGCAATCCGCGCTTTCCTTCACGGGGAAGTTTGGGTCGTTATAACAACAATGATAATCAATCAACCATCATACAAAATGCATTACATAACTGCATAAGCCTTAATTATATATAATTAATGCTTACTACAGTCTGTCAACCAATCGATTGACATACAACTAAACAATTGGGATTACTGTACGCCAAATATCATCCAAATATCATCCCAATACCCATGTGGAGTTTCAACCAACAAATACTGAATATTATTTGTGCAGTTGGGCAACGTGTAAAATTATCGTCCGAATCAAGGTCAGTTAAATGGGTGTAAATAAACAAATCGTTCGATTTGTAAATGAATATTTATTTTCATTTCAGAAGAATTTTATGTCGTTCATAAACACATTAAAAATTATATTTTTAATGAACAATATTTATTTCAGAAAATTTAGGCATTATAACGGCGCGATATTAGAACCGGAGTAATGTCTAGCATTACCCCTCTCCTGATACTGGCTCGCGTCATACACAATAATCACAACCAACTCAAACAATCCCACAATCAATTCATAATCAATTTTACAACCACAATCCAAATTTCCACAATACGATCCAAACAAACAACTATGGTTTGTACAATAAATAGTGTCAGGGGCTACTAAGCCTTGTCTGCAACCTAGTATATATTTAACTGTAAAATAAATTGAGTGAGAAGGTGTTCCCACATTGGCATCCACTCCGCCGTTATTTTCTGACGTTCTGATTTGCTGCTCTGATTCCAGAATTTGCAAATGAGCTCCAATCTTTACATGATACTTTTTTAGCTTAAACGCGCCATTCCGGATAACTTTTGCCTAATGGACTTTTCCCGAAAATGCTCCATTTCGCCAGAATTTGTGAAAAGACAGTATCTGGACAGCAGACTTTGGACATGTTTTCTGAACAACTCCGCAATCCAAAATATGACTTCCATATACTCAAATCAAAGAGAAAATCGTGCTCTTCAATTTTGGTACTATGGAGTTTCGGCCATATGGGATCGGTTTAGGAGATATGGGATATGGAAGCTCAGGGTGTTATTTGCATAATTGAAAATATATAAAAAAAATCGGATTTTTATAGTTTGTGGGGTTCATTTGAACGACCCCGAACCCCGTAGTGACGGTGGAAAGGGTAATCCTTGGAATATAACACATAAACAGATAATAGCAGAACAGAATTAAATAAATACACCAGATAATGCACAATAGAATATACTGGATAAACGTAATCATCAGAGTTACACAGTATACAGGATCATACTTAGTACAAATACAGTTCAGCTATACATATATGTCTACAGCGGAAAAACAAACATAATGTACAATAGGAGCTGAACAACATAAAAAGAGATAAATGATAGAATCCATCTTCAGCTCCAACTATCCAGAAAGAGCCAGCTAAAACCTAAATACAAGGCTGCCCATGTAGAAAAAGGGGCACCCGAGTTTGAAAGTGAAACAAACTACGAGTCAGTCATGGGACTGGTATGAGAAATCTACTCCACACATTTAAAATATGGCCAATCCCAGGACCACGCCACTTTCGTGGAACGGGTTTACTCCATCGGATTGCCAGTGCTTCAAAACAAATAGATCTTTTAAACATCGCAATGCTTTTTATAAAAATGAAGCCATTATAAGACTCAGTTCCCATCACACAATGCAACGCAAACCAGAGGATAGAGTTTTACCTTATAATGGCCAAAATATGCTTGATACGAATAAAACAAAAGCATTTGATATTACTACTAGTGTTTATATGTTTCAAAAACAATTTCAAATCATAACTATCAATCATAGACGACATGAGCGTCCCATGCCACTATGTCGCCATATATAGGTATACAATCAAAACCGCACAGTCACGTATTTGGAAACTGGATTTTCGTCATGAACCAAGGCAAAAGATAGTCCTTACCGACTTCGAGACAATCTAGCCCATGTCTCAGGATCAGAGCTCGAATGACCCTTTGGAGCGACAGGGCCGATCCACCGATGTGGATTAAAATTCCTGAACACTACGTTTCCCCGCCCTATGGGGCGTAAATGAGCCAACGAATGACTCCATCGGTCCCGGATCGACCGATATATCCGAGGCGCCTCGCTATCCATCATCCACATAAGTAAAATGTCAGGCCGTGTAAAAACACCAACACAACTGCTAGCTAGAAAGAAACGCATGCCCTCCCTGAGGTCCTTCTCCCGTTTCTGGTTCATACCGGGGTGTGAGGCTCGCGAATTCACGTTATACACAAAGCTACGCTACATAGGCGGTGCTTTGATCATCAATCACAAGACTTTGCTTTTCAACAGAAGCCCTGATCACTGCATCTTAGCATGTCACACAGGCAATTCATACCATGCAACTGATGGCTATCAATCACATAGAATAAATTCCAATGTCAGACACACAATCCTTTTACAAGTCCGTTCTGGGTCGGAACGAAACCGGAGGCACTATATACCTCGCAAACCCATCGATCTCCACGTATGTCTGGATGATCACTGCTCATTATCCATATTTTGGGATGCCTCCCAATCAGGACATCAGTTACCATCCAAACGAGGTGAAGATTTCCGGTCTTCAACCACCGTCTTCATCTTCGATTTCTTATCGTCGATTCGGTTATTCAGAATGGGATAAACCCGGTCTTTCTGAGCAACTCGCGTATATAATAAACACGTGCTACACAAACACACATACGCATCATTTCAATTCATTAGTCGCTAACCGTAAATCAGTAAGAGAATGATTTCCCAAATATTAACCCCGAAGGCCGAAACCAACATCAGATTAACACCTAGGAAACCATTCGACTTAGCCAACCTTCAGTTAGTTTCTAAATTTCACACCCATATCGTTTATAATATTTTATAATGATTTATCGCTAATTTTATTTATTTTAAAATAGCTAATTTATTTAAACGACGCCTCGGGCCATAACGCGGCCGTGGCGCTGTTTTTCTTCAGATTTGAATTAAACATTCCAGACAATCCAACCGTTGGATTTTTACAAAGTTGGTGCCGTTGGAAAGATATTTTCAAAGCGAACCCAACGGTTGCGGTTTCGGGAAAATCCGATGGTCAGATCTCCCGCACTAATCGTTTGAAATCACGGTTTCAAAATACGAACTGCAGCTTCGTTATTCGATATATTTCAATTCTATTTATATATATATATATATATATATCGATTCTTCGATTTCAAATCTATATTCTTTTCATAATTTGATAAAAATGATATTTTTATCCCACATACATTCTTTTCGACACTTCACTATTTTTAACAATTCATGTATATAGTAAAAATGTGATTTTTATTGTAAAACGAATTATTTCAAAACCCGACTATTTTATATAGTTAATATAGGTGATAAAAATAGGATTTTTATTATAAAACAATTTATTTCAAAAAAAGATTATTTTATATAGTTCATATTGATGATAAAAATAGGATTTTTATTATAAAACAATTTCTTTCAAAATACGAATACCATTCAACACATGAATTTCTATTCAACGAATAAATTTCGATTCAACACATGAAGATTTTCTATAGTTTATACATATAGATAAAAAGATGATTTTTATATTTAAAACACGAATACCACTCAACACATGAATTTCTATTCAACGAATGAATTTCAATTCAACACATGAAGGTTTTCTATAGTTTATACATATAGATAAAAAGGTGATTTTTATTGTTAAAACAATTTATTTAAAACACGAATACCATTCAACACATGATATGATTCAACGAATGAATTTCTATTCAACACATGAAGGTTTTCTATTCAACAGACGAATATAGTTTCAACACAGGAAAATAATTCTAACACATGAATATTATTCAAAATTTCGGCAGCATAACGGCAGGGTAGTTAAAACCGGGACCGTCCCTAGTACGGCTCCTCGCTCTACGTTAAAGCCTCGCAGCTTTTGACAATGGGGAATCATGCATCTAGTTCGCACGCAGGCAGCATGTATATTTTTTTCATTTCCGCAGACTAATCCTATGTGGTTTCAACCAAATATTTCTCAACCACAAACGGGTATTTTTCAACCATAATCAATCAATTTCAACTACAAACAATTTCAATCAACCATTCACTATCAATCATTTTTTCACACCAATCACAACCAATAAATATCGTCCATGGTTTGTGGATGAGGGGCATGTATATATATATATATATATATATATATATATATAGCATTTCACTTCTATTTCAACACATATATAATTTTTACAATGCATATATAAATTATACATCGAATGTACAACTTATACAACGCTTATACATGAGGTGTACAACGCTTATATAACCCATACATCGACTATATAATTTATACATCGTCGTTTTCCATATCGTTTATAATTTAGAAATCTCACATTGGGTTCCACTCCACCAAAAATAGCAGAAGTCTCAGAAAAATATGCGGTCTCTTCTAGAATGTAGAAGACGTCCACACGAGTCCCCTGTCTTTTGTTTCACTGAATTTCATCAACACATGAAAAAGATAAGATTTTTCAAAGTTTGCAATGGTTTAAAGGTGTTAAAACAGTTGAAAATAAACAAAACCGTATACCTTTCAATATGGTTCAAAACTAGGTTTTCACCTTTCTCGAAATCCGCACAACGATACGTCGATCGGCCTTCGCCACGAGGAAAAGGGTGGAGAGGCGCACCAGGCACTGGTGGTGCGGCGACGCTCGATGATAGGAGGAAGCGGCGGCGGCGGTTCCAAAACCCGAACTTTCGAAGCTCAATTCTCTCTCAACACTCAACGAAAAATCTCACAACTTATATGGATTTGAAGGTGGAAGAAAACTCTACAAAAACTTCCAAAGGAGCATGCGGTTTTATTGCGTGGATTGATCAGAAAATGAACTGGAAAGGAGGAAGGGCTAATCGGCGTCGATCTGGAGGGTTTTCGGGGAGAGAGAAAAGTGATTAGCCAATAGGTTTTTATTATTAATTTATATATTTTTGAATTTCCAAAATACCCACTTTCACATACGAACACCAATTCAAACCCAACGACTGTCGTCCCTAGCATTTTACCCCCATTTCGAACACAATGGGATACGTTTCGTAGGCCCATTCAACTGTTTCAGTCAGTTTTCATTCAGATTAAAATATAAAACATTCAATATTTGATTTGAACGTACATTTCAATTTGCCAGGGCCACAAATTGATTCAAAAAATTCCAGAAAAATAAATCCAGCTATGTTTTGACGATACGGTCCCAACAAAGCTAGTTTCGTCGAATTCTGAGAACGTTTGAAAAATGGCCCATTTCTGGTCTATCCAATTTAACTATAATTGACCAAAACACGTTTTCCTTTGCCATGCTCACATACTAGCTTCAAAAATTATGAAATTTGAAACCTAGCAATAACTTCACATCCTGGATCCAACAAAAGTTGTTTCGTCGAATTCCGAGGTCGTTTGCAAAATGGCCATTTTCACGGGCTATATAAATTCCACAGCGACCTCTCTGAAAATTCATTTGGCCATAACTTTTGCTTTCCGCTATGAAACTTCAATTTTTCAGATTCGTTAGAAAGGTATTCACTAACAGATTTAAATATTTTTGGTTTCACTCAAATTTGTTTTGTTTTGCACCCGGTACAGCCAGTCAAAGTTTGAATTCAAATTTTAAAACTACCGCGCCATTTCAGGCCTTGTTTATAATTAGAATTAATTATATTCGTTTTCAAATGTCGATTCAAACTCAGTTTTCATCTTTATTATTTAAGATATTTATTTTAAATATTTAAAATCCACTATTTTAGCCAATTTAAAATTTTTAAATTGGTTCAGATTTTCCGGGTTGTTGCACTATTGTCAGGGCTAGGTGGTAGGGGAGGGGGCGCAGGGGGTTTGACGCGGTGGGGGTGGTCTGACGGTCGGCGGTGGGTGCGCAGGTGGCCGAAGTTGCAGTTTGGGGCTATAGAACTTGAAGAAGAGGGAGAGAGAGAATGGAGGGAGGAGAAGGAGGAGGGGGCGACGGCGGGTTGCGGTGGGGGCTTGGCGACGGCGACGAGGGGTGGTAGCGGCCGCCTGGGCAGCGGAGGCAACAGGGATCGAACGGGTTTTTTTTCTTCTAGTTTGATTGTAGAGAGAGAAGGGGGAAGGGAGTTGACTTTATATAATTTATTATTTTTTAATTCCAAAAAGTAACTTTTTAATTCGAACTCACCGACTATCGTCCCAAGCTAATTACCCCTATTTTGAACACAATGGGATATGTCCCGTATGCCAATTCAACTATTTTGATCAGTTTTCCTTTAAATTAAAATATAAATTAATATAACATTCAAAATTGATTTCAACGTACATTTTAATTTACTGAGGCCACATACTGACTCCAAAAATTCCAGAAAAATAAATCTAGCTATGTTTTGACGATACGGTCCTAACAAAACTAATTTCGTCAAATTTGAAGACCGTTTGAAAATTTGTCATTTTCTAGTCGATTAAATTCAAACTGAAAGTACCAAACTGGTTTAAATTCACCACGCCCACATATTAATTCTAAAAATTATGAAAATTGGAATCTAGCAATAATTTGACATTTCAGATCCAACAAAGTGGTTTCATCGAAAACGGAGGTCGTTTGTCAACTGGCTATTTTTAATGTATTAATAAAAATAAATGTAAATTCCATAGCGACTATTTTAAATTTGAAACTGGACATGACTTTCAATTTACATTATGAAATCACAGTTTCTTAACTTCGTTAGAAAGATATTATTAAACAGATTCAAATATTTCTGGTTTTTACTGAAATCCAATTTATTTTGAATCATATACATTCAATTGAAATTTATAATCGAATTTCCAAACTGTCACGCAATTTCAGGCTCATTTTATAATTAAAATACATTTATATGTTCTAACTTCAATTAAAATAAATTTTTAGTCGTTATCATTTAAAATAAACCATTTTAAATATTCAAAATCCAATAAATTAGCTAAAATAAAATCTTTAAATTGTTTTTGAAAATCCGGGTTGTTACACTCTGGAATAAAGATTACTTATTGTATGCTCAAATCTAACACGACACTTACTACCTTAGGAGAGCAAAGTCATCCAACCTCTAGCAAAGTCTGATTCTTAAGGCAAATTAAAGCGGTCAATGTTCCTAGCCAAAACGCTGCTTTTTTATACGCCAAAGGTCAAATGCCACGTAGACCACAATTCTCGAGAGAACTATTGCTCAGCAGTGGGCCGAGTTCCCCGCCGCAACTATTTCCACGGATCGAGCTCCACGTGTCTAAGCTCCAAAAAAGAGGCAAGACACGTGGCATATGGATCCGCCCACCTTCTTCGTTTATAAATACACCATTGCTAGAAATGGAATGAGAGGCTGAATTCTCTACTACCAACTTATGCTCGGTATATTGGAAAAACTTCCAACCGCGCACTTCAAACAATACGAAAGTTTTCTAATCATACTTTTCTTCTCCTCTACAAGAAAAAACAGAGTGTACTCTGTAATCCATGAAAATAAATAAATATAAAGTGGACGTCAACAGTAGGGGTGAGCAATATTTTGTTCAAATCGAATTAACCTACCAAACCGGTTTATTTCGGTCGCTTGGTTCGATTTTAAAACTAAATCGGTTTGAATCAGTTTATAAAATATATTTTTTAGGCTATCGGGTTAACCGTAGTAACCGAACTTTTAATTTATTATCTAATTTTGTGGTATTGTAGTGTTTTAAATAATTAGTTTAGCTATATAATACAACGACATTTGTTGCAAATAATCAAATCTTACCATAATATAAAATTTCTTCAGACATGAATCTATGTTTTACTTTGAGTGAATGCATCATTTTAATAATAATACATCATTCAAGTTCGGTTAAATTGGTTACCGACCGAATTAACCGAAATTAATTCGGTTCGGTTCGATTTGAAAATTTTCTGGTTCCAATCCAGTTTTACTTTTTTTACCTCCAAACTAACCGAACCGACCAAACACTTAGCCCTCGTGTGGGCCATTAAATGTCTTATAATATGAATAGTCTCACATCTTAAAATATAATAAACATTATGTGTTTATATACTAAGATGTTGGCACTATTATAGTTAATATGAGATAAAAAGATACAAGAAAAAAGTCATCTTAGCAGACGGTGTAACGCACCACCCCTCATGCGTGTGTCTGTGCATGAATCTGCCTGCATTGGATGAATGAGTGTTTGAGACGTATTGGACACAACTTTTGCATCATATTGGCGACAATTCCGCAACGTACTTGTGATAGTTTTTGCAACATAGTTGTAATAATTTTGTAGCAATTGTGTTACATATTCTTAACACAAAATAAATCAAACACCCCTAAATATTTTTGGTCAAATACTTTGTTGCAAAATGAAAGAGCTGGAATGTAAAAATAAGATGCAGCGAAAAAATGTCAACTGTGGATTTTGTCAAGGATTATGTAGCAATTAATCTAGCATTGTAGTTATAATGCAGGATAAATATGCTGTTTAGATTTGATCTTGTGTCACATGTAGATCACTATCTAAACAGTTAAGAAATGCATACAAGCTTATCCACTATTTTAAACATTGGGAAAAATGGTTATTAAATCTACTGAATTAAGCATTGTTAGGGATTTGTGGGTGTGGATGGGCAAGAGATTGCTCATGTGGTAGCATTTCCACCATCGAGTTGTGGTTATTGTTGTGCTCTAATCATGATGCTTAGCTTGGTGTTTGGAGTCAAATGAAACATTCTCCATACCATGCTAAATGGGAAGTGCCCTCGAAGGTAATATTTCATATGTGGATCCTCATTTGTAATAATAAACTTAAACTCCATTTCACATCTTAGGAAAAAGAAAATTCACATCTCAGGTAATATTTCACTCACGGCTTTTTGCTTCATCAGGTATAGTTTAGATTCACAGTCAAGAATGTAATGAATGAAATAAAAGAGGGGAAAAAAAAAATCTCTAGAAGAACCACTCAAGTCCAACTAGTTACATAATGTTTATATAATTTAACCGAATACAATTTTCTAGTAATGCAACTTGTTTGTGTTCCTTGCACGGTTCATTACCATTGGCTGAGAAATGAACGTACTAACCTCCCAAGCAAACTAATTTTCACGATACCAAGATATATATAAATATATAAATACATACACATAACCCAGATAAGATGTACCATGCAAGAGTAAGAAAAAAGTTCAGTAAGTTGCCGAAGAATGATCAAACTGCCATGATAGCATGTGGACTCTTGCTAACTACCATGAAGGCATGTGGATTCTCGCTGACAATTTGCCTGAGATGCTGATATCGATCCCTATAATGCTCCAACGTCGAACAAAGCTGTCTTATAGCTTCTCTCTTACTTTCAGCTCCATCCAAAATGATCGTCTTTTGTCTCTCTATCTCCACCTCTAACTCCTTTTCTCTTCCTTCCAGTTTCTCTATTTTCTTCATTAGCTTCACATGCTCAAGATGTAGTTGATGCAGATGCTCGGTCATTTTATGTAAGCTATCATCCCGAATTGTTACATTGTTAGTGAGAATGGCGATCTTCTCATTTAACCCCTCTTTTTCCGATAAAAGAATACAAAACTTCTCGTTGAGAGTGTCAAGACTTGAATTCAATTCAGCTATATGTTTGTCTCTTTCTTTACATGCTTCTAATTTCTCGACTTCTAGCTTCTCAACCAAATGCTGCCTTTCTGAAAAATTGATTTCCATCTGCAGTTTCTCCTTCGAAAGCATTTCAATTTCTTCCTTCAACCCATTGATGACTTCTTCAAGACCAGTAATCTTGGTTTCAAGATCGGTCTTCTCTAAAGAAAATCTGTCAGATGCATCTGCAAACCGTGTTTTGTACTGATGAATTGTTTCACTGCTGTTTGATACAGCACTTTTCAACTCTTCTATCTCAGATTTATAACCGTTAACCTCGTCTTCCAAGTCAGCAGCTCGAGCTTTGAATTCTTGGGTTAATGCTTCTGAAGACAACTTCTTCTCTGAAAGCTCTTTATGAAGATTACCAATGTCACTTTCCAAACCAGCTATTTGAGTTGTTAATTCAGAAATAATTGATTCTGAAGAAGACAGCTTCTGCTGGAGGTTTCTTACCTCAGCTTCAGAGGCCACCAACTTCTCACTTGCAGTCAAAATTTCATTTTCCAGGACTGAAACTTTCAAACTAATCCCTGAACAATTTTCAGCCACTTCTTCGCATTTACCATGTTCATTAAGCTTTTGCTGAAGATTGGCTATTTCTGCATTTGAAACAAGCAGCTTCTCATTTGCGGCATAAAGATCATTCTCCAAAAGGAAAATTTTCTCAGATAAGTCTTCACTTTTCTCATAATGCTCAAGTTTCTCATTAGCTACACGCAGTTCATTTTCAAGCTCAAGTATCCTCTGATGAAGATCGAGAGAAACATCATCGCCTTCATCGGAGTCAGAGTCAGAATCAGATGATGAATTTGATGAAGAATTGTCACTTTCTTTTTTGAATACATCAGAATTGCCACCAGATCCAAGGAAAACATCAAACCCTAGAGCTCTGTGGCTTAATTTTGGAGGTTTGGGCTTAGGTTCAGGAGTTGGCGGTTCTGATCCAAAATCAGATCCTGACCCGCTTCCTGCACGTAGAGATTTGGTTTCTGAAAGGTTTTTACGGAGTTCACCAGTAACATTGTCGTAACGCTCAGCCAGGGCTCTGTACATGCGATAGAAGGCTTCAACGTGAGCTACAAGTTCTGGACGCCTTTGGTAATACATTTCTGCTTTCTTTGCAAACGAGTCCCCTTCTTCTTCGATTAGTTTAAGCATTTCTTTGACATAGACATCCATCTCTGAAGTTTAAAAAAAATGTGAATTGACATAAATATGTATAGGTATGCAACTTCTATAGAATTCATGTGTAAAATTATATAGATTAAATTACTATCTTTCAAATGTTATGGCCAAAGAACACTAATTATAATTCAGTAATTTGACTAGTCAATATAAATCAATTGACTACAGCAATAATTTCAGACGATGATGTGATGACCGTACTTGGATAATTATTGTGTAATTAAATATATTTTATACATAATCACCGTGAGAACCTCTAATGCCCTATTAGGATCGACTTATGTAAGCTACATTTTAGCTTTTTGAAAGCCAAAATATTCATGCTGTAACACAAGCTAAAAAGTAGATTACATAAGTCGATAAAATAACAGTGGGCAACATTAAAAATAGTAGATAACTTAATGGTCGGATCTATTCATGTTTTGTAAATAAATTGTTTTTGAAAATGAATATGGAGCAATATTATTAAAAATCACAGCAGCTGAATTCTATTGTATTGCCTATACGTCCGTATTACCAGGGTTTTGTATAATGACATACCAGTCACCTCGCTGCATGAAGAACTTCGGTGTGACGGCGATTATCTTTCAGTCATACGTTAACCCCATACATATGGGTTGTGATTCATGTTCTGTTATCATTTTTCATTATCGCATTCTGAATCTACCAATTTTGACAGTGATTCGTATTAATTTTTCTCACTTATTCTATTGTTCAATCCGTTAAACATTTTACAAACGTTCTTTCCATTAGAATATACACAGATGATATTTATTCAGGGAAAAGTCTATTTGGACACAAGATTTAGACACAATTGGTGACACAATGAATTTACACCATTGGATCACCCCATGAATTCCACTCTTCCATGTAAAGACAAAAGGATCTAACGGTTAAAATTGTGTATCCACTCATTTGTGTCTAATTTTGTGTCTAAATAGCCTCTCCCTTTCAGACACCACAAGAGAAAAGTATCGTCCTGTAAGGAAACAATACTACAAAACATTTTACAAATGTTCTTTCCATTAGAATATACACAGATGATATTTATTCAGGGAAAAGTCTATTTGGACACAAGATTTAGACACAATTGGTGACACAATGAATTTACACCATTGGATCACCCCATGAATTCCACTCTTCCATGTAAAGACAAAAGGATCTAACGGTTAAAATTGTGTATCCACTCATTTATGTCTAATTTTGTGTCTAAATAGCCTCTCCCTTTCAGACACCACAAGAGAAAATTTGATTACATAAAAAAGTATCGTCCTGTAAGGAAACAATACCACAAAAGATTTTAAAAAAAATTCACCAACAGATAATTACACTATCTCGCTCTTATAATATATGGTCTGTAACATTGTCGCACCACTGGATTCTTATACACGAACTACATTATGATTGCTGTGTCAGGCATGTTATCCTCACTTTCAGATATAGCATATTAATAACAGTTTTATGATTTTCAATAGCACTACTTAGCTTGATAACTTTTTTGTCATAACTTTAAAGGTATAATCAATTTTATTTAAATAGACCAAATACAATTTTCGACACAATATAATCTTGAGTTCTACAGAATTCTGGTTGGACCAATCTCTGTACTAATATTGACTCTTATTCCTAATATAATCTTGGGACCACATGTCTTTCCAATAACAGTACGCTACAACTTTTATGTTTGGTGCTCACTGCAATCATATGCATCAACAGGTATTTAAATCTTCTAACCATATATTTTATGGGCAAGGAAGGAATATGTACAAATTCATTAATAAATTTACATGAAAGATAGCATGATATAGAAGATTGCTACCTTGCAGATTTTCGGCAAGCCACCTAGAATTCTTAGGACTGATGTGACTATCCCACCACCAAGAATGAGACTTTTTCGTCATCATCCTTTTCATTTTCCCAGCACTGACTCCTTTCATATCAGCACTCATATTCACCTAAAACTGAAATAAATTACGCGGTGAGAAGAATAATTGATGAGCAAAGTCTTTTTATCAAAACATCCAAAACTATCATTCTAAAATAAGAGAATTTTAGGCAGAAGTACTTTATATGAAAACGTAGTTTTGAACTATCATTCTAAACTATCGCCCTAAATTAAGAGTTTTGGTTAATTGTAAGGCATCCTGCATTTTCCACAAAACCATACACAATAGAATGATAGTATAGGACGAAATGTAGAAGGCGTTGCAACTAAGTACAACCTAAATCTATTTTTTTAAATAACTATAAAAAACTATATTAGGTTCTTGCTACCAAAACTTCCAAACTGTTCCTGATCTCAAACATGCCCTGTTTAGGAGGGAAAAAAGTAAATAGTATATATACCATTACGAATGTTGGCTGGCTGCATTTATGTCAAAACTTCTACTAGACCCTTCGACAGAATACACATTTGTAAAATATGCAACACACACATACACATGTGTGCTTATGAATATGTATGTATGTTGATAACTTTGTTATTTGATTCTTTCCTCAAATCATGCATATCTCTAGTCATAAGAGTAATCTTTTTTTTTGAACCTATTATTCCAAATTTACTTAGAAAGATCATCAGCAATATACGCCGGTAGTGGTCTGTGATTTCGTTGTGATTGAGACTCACAAGCCAACAATCATAATTGATCCAAAGTGGATAAAGTTTGTGTGTTTATTCGCATGCAACGGAAATCACTTTCATATGTCCACTTTGCCGAGCCATTTTGCTTAAAGTAGGAGACCAAGTAA
This sequence comes from Allium sativum, assembly GCA_030737875.1. Lineage (NCBI taxonomy): Eukaryota > Viridiplantae > Streptophyta > Magnoliopsida > Asparagales > Amaryllidaceae > Allium > Allium sativum. Next base: position 820,924,055 of record CM060909.1, read on the forward strand.
CCAGATGAAGTGTCAAATTTGTATACTAAATCTCTAAAATGGGCTGAGTTGGCAGGCCAAGTCATTACATGCAAAATAAGTGCAAACTGTTTTTTTTGGGGGAGGGGGGGGGGAGGGGGGAAGGGGGGTGGGGGAGGTGGATTGTCGGGGAGGTGGATGTATGTGTGCGTGCATTGTCTATTATAGCAACTGTCATATATCCATGGGGATCAATTTCCAATCTATAGCGGAGAAAAGAAAGTAGAAGATAAACATTTTCATCTCTTTCCAACAAGCTATTATTATATTTCAAACACCAAAAGATTGTTTTCATACAATCAAGATTGTTACCATGGTAGCATGGAAAAGATGTTCTTCCACACATGTTCTCAGTTTAGGTCGTTGATTTACTTTCCTATATGTTTATTTGTATTTATTAGATTAAAGTAGCTAAGAGTGTTTGGATGGAAATCTTGTTTCTGTTTGTTTCATTGTTGGTTTGTCTGATTATGAATACTGAAACCATAATTATGTTAGTGTTGCATATTATATTTCATCGGAAAAATATTTCTTTGACTTTGGTATTTCAAGATGTTAGGAAGGACTTCATAGCAGTTTTCATTTGTTTTATTTTGTGCAACTAAATTCTAGCAGTGTGGCCAAACAACTAACAAAAACCATGTAGAAGCAATTAAACAAAGAAGAAAAGACAGAATTTTTTTTGAAAGCAAATTACATAGGAGGTTGTTGATACGCGCCACTCAAATATGTTCATTACATTGGCAATCTGGCTACGGTATTCTTAAAATATTAACATGGTGAAGGTGAAAAAAACTTGATCGAATGAAGTATGACCTTCCAGAGTTTTACACAACGTTAATGGTAATGATATCGATCTTTTGAATGTCACAAGGTTTCCAAAAAAATTAATGTTAGTTGAAGATGAACTTGTTTTTTTACTTTTTTATATGGAAAATTACTCAAGATCGAGTTGTTCTAAGGTGGGAAGTAGACGTGAATGATGTGGACCAATTAAATATCAAAACAAACTAGGGGAAAGAAGAGATCTAGAAGAAAGGCGCTAAAATAGGGATAACTTATTGTATGTTCAAATCTAACACATGGCACTTATTACCTTAGGAGAACTATTGCTCCCAACACAGCTTGTAGTGAAATCCCATTGTTTAGTTGTATGTTTTTCACAACATAAGGGTATTTTTGTATTTTTTTTTTTTTTACTAATTTAGGGTTTTATGCTTTTTGGTTCTATGTTTACCGTTTTATGTCTTCAGCTAGGGTGAATGTGTGCAAACACTGACACATAAGCCTATTTTATTTAAGAAATTAACGTTTTGCAATTTCTGAATATTTTAAAATTCTTGGTTCGAGTTCACAAGTGGTAATCATGGCATATGTTTTTCGTTTGTTTGATATATGCTTCTCATCAACATTATTAATCGGTCTGTGCCAGCTCATACTAACTCTCGTCAAGATTTACAAATTTAGTTGCTTTGTACTAAAATACATGAACAGACTCAAAGACTAGGCAAAAATCTTTTGAAAGCCCCTATAAATAGTGGGTGGAGAAGTCACCGACCTTAAATGGGAAGATCTGACTCTGAGGTGTAATAAAGAGATGAATTCAGTACGTGAGATCCCGATTAAACCTTCAGCATTCATAAATTAAAAGAGCAAACAAAATTTCATGTTGTGCAATGGTCGGGAGGGATCATTTGCATGCTAAAACTTAACCTTTTTCTGATTATCAATATGGCACTGCAACAAGTAATAAATAGTTATGTGTAAGACTGTTAATTTTCATCTTGGGTAGAAAACACTTATAATCAGCAGCAATGCAAAACAAACATCCAAACTGCTTGGAAGCTTCAACTACAAATGAGGAGAATGGAAAGTAATTTACAATAGTTGACAAAAATAATTAGTTGGTGACATTTTCATAGACCCGGAAAAACAATGCAGATGATATTTTATTAGTACATCATAAAAGGAGCACTTGTGAAGTTTAGAGAGAGACTTTGTTCTTTATTAATTCATTTTCCGAAGTCCACCAACAAAAATTTACTTAAATGTAGTTTCATCTACACCGGGGAACAAAAAGAAGTTGATGTCTACATGTTTGATCCGTCACATTTAGTTGAAATCATAATGTTATACTATTTTTTACATTCTTCCCATGGTAACTTTAAAAAGTAAGATAAAGCACTGCTTCTTTTTTTAGTGAGTATTGGCCTTACAAACTCACATTTAGGGACTGCATAATTTGTGATACTGCATAACAAATACATGAATGGTTTATCTTCGAACATTGGCCAGGAATCACACTTATCACAGCTTAACAAAGTAATATTAGAGGAAAGTGTTTAACGAATACTACATAACAAAAACCCCATGTACATATATTAGAGAAGTAAATTGCCTAATTATACAACAGGTGGTGGAGATGGTGCCAATGATAATAATACTTTAACATGGTGACCACATACATGTTGTAATAGCCACATGCGAAAATGTCAATGGTGGATATTTTAGGTTCATACATTATTCAAAAGACAACTGTCATCAATAAATATACATTGATGATGACTAACCACCAAACAGAAAAAAAAATCCAACTACTGTCCACGAGCTACCACCTGAATATGAAAAAATATATTATATCAATAGCTATCAAACCATATCCCTGTGATAATTGCGGCGTACATACATTTTATTGGAAATACAATAAAAGCATTTTTTTAGCACAAACAATTTGTGGAACCTTCAGGAGGCTTTGTCGCTGGCACAGTGTCACTTGTAATACATTTGAGTTGTATTGAGACCAAAAAAGGATATTTCATTCGAATGGTTTTTGTGATTTATATCTATGTGCAGAGTCCGGATTGTGATTACGATGCATACACCCACTGAAATATCCAGACCTACATCTCTTAGGGCTTAGGGTTTATACCTTGTGTCTGCCATGAACAACTACTGTAATAAAAGGGAAAAGGCAAAACAAATGCACAAAGCTATCCAGAACACATGCATAAAGCTTCCCAATGTTAGAGAACCACAAGTTAAACCAAAACCAACTGGCAATGTAGACTCTGTGACGTCGAACATGTATGGCGGTTAAATAGACACAAGTTAAACATGCTTTGATATTATGATAAAGGATGACATATTATCACAAAACCAACTATCAATGTAAAGGGCGATCTCTCAGTATGTTTATATGAATGTTAGAGATTACTGCAGCGTATATATGTTAAGAATAATTTTTTCGGTGTTAGACTAACCTCAACATTCGATTTGTGATTGTCTAAAAGGAGTTGCAGATAGAAATTACGTCCGCCATCTGGAGACAGATTGTGTCCCCCCCCCCCACTCCCCCCCCCCCCCACTCTCCCCCCCCCCCCCCCAAGTGAATAAATTAAAAATAAGATTATTATCTCGTTGTGTTGTATATAAGCTATGAAAGTGAGGAAATAAACCATAGTAGTTAAGGCGCAAGCATTGAGCCTGGGGCTTTTTTGAGCCTTAGGCTTTTTTGTGTGTCTTTTATATGAGTTTGATCTGCTATTTTACTAACTACAAATTAATTTTTAAACCATATTTTATAATTCATTCAATTATTTACATATTTATTAATAAGATTTAAATTTTAAACCATATTTTATAATTTGTTGAACAATCAAATTTTTTATTTAACTATTTATAAACAAAATTTTGAATTTAGCCACACAAAAAAAAGCGCCTCAATCTCAAACTGCAAAAAAGCGCAAGTCTTAAGCCTTGGGCTTTTTTGCGCTTAGGCGCACGCCTTAATAACTATGAAATAAACTACAATATTGACATTTCCTCTTGCCAGACAAAACACTGAACCAAAAAGTAACTTGTACTATAAAATATCATGATGCAAATATGTAACAAAATAATAAATACAATTTCCAGCTTTGCTTTACAATCATAAATAAAATCTTATCCCATGAAAAGTATAATAGCTAATTTTACAGCTTTGCACAAAAAATCAGATAATAAAAATAGCTCAAATTTGAAAACAGCGTGTCTGCTCATTGCGTGTAGATTCTACCATGTAATTTATCACTCATTTTGAAGACAATATGATTTCATAATGCATAGTAGGCACTTAATGTTGTGTGTGTGCCTATATATAGAAGCGTTCAATGACACCCCCAAACAGCATAGCACCCAAATGCACCTGATTTCCGCTGCAAGTTCCAATTTATATATAGTCAGAACTCAGAAGCGGAGGGTTGTCACATCATACTTCCTTGATTAACATTAACAATCACTAGCATGTGTAAACTTCTTCGTGTTTAATTGTTGTTGAATTGTAAATTATGCATTGTAATTTTCAAAAACAAAAAGTTTTCAAACTATCATGTTTTCCGGATTTAGTGCCGTGATTAACCATAAAGCAACATTATCAAATCATTTTTCTTCACTAGTAATTTGAGGATAGTTTTTTTTTTTTTTTTTTTTCTTCAGGAACTGAAGAAAACAATCCAGTAAAAAAAAAAATTAGACTTTGTGACAAAAATAGTTTGCCAAATCTAATTTTCCTGCAGAGACAAAATATATGAACTCAAACATTTATATGCAATAAGATAGACAAAACACAATTTGGAAGAGAATCATTGTTCCTAGTGAGGTCAAACGGAGCTAACTACGGAAAACGGTGACAAGTGATTAATCATTTACAACCAATTTCAGGAGCTATTCATTACAGATTCAGAAAATAAGCATGAAACACAAGAAACTTGTTATAACCTTAAATTGAAGTCACAAACGTACATGAGTTAGAAATCTAACAAGAGGAAGTGCAGATTTAGATACCTGACAGGAGAGCAAGAGAAGGAAGCTGCCAATTGCAAATACCAAACTCGAATTGGTGGTGGATGGAAGAAGTCGATCCTTAAAAAGGAAATATTGATGGCGAGGTCAGTATCTCACTGGAAACGCTTAGGTCTGGCTGTCTGTACTAAAATACTCAAATGAACTTTTTAAAGTTGACGAAATGCCCGTTTGCATTTATTAATTTTGCAATATACACATACACGGTTTTGGATAGCGAGTTAAATTACGCGCCTGATTCACACGCTATCGTGCCGTGGAAAACGTTCTTCCGGTATTACCCATGTAAATGAATATTCGGCCTTCCTATTATATTATATTCAAAATGTTTTTTTTTTCCCGGATGCTTCTGCCGTTCCTATCAGCTAAAGTTCTATTAAATCTTACGGAAAGCACTGATCGGGTTTATCGCAAAGCTGCACTGGATACAAAGCCGGACTATTATTTTAAGGGGAAAACCAAATAATCATGTTTACATCTATTTTTTTTTTTTTAAATTGGGCACACACATATATAAGGAATGTTTCGAGGCATTTTTATAGCATCTCTACCCATTCGTGAGCTACACCAACTCAAATTCAACAAGAATTTGTAGATGTTCAATCCACATATATATAATCATCAATCTAAAATTTGAGTTCGTTCCAACATTCATGACATTTTCAAAATCTTAGCTCAATTATTCACCGTTCGAACATTTATTCAAACTGTTAAATTTAAACATCAAATATGGTATTCTATGAATGTCGGAACATGCTCAAATTTTGGATCGATGATAATATATACGTGGATTGAACATCTACAGATTCTTGTTGGATTTGGATTAGTGTTAGTGTAGCTCACGAACAAGTAAGGGTACTACAAAATAAGGGTGCCTCAGAACGCTTCTTTTTTTTGGGTAAGGCTGACCGGTTTTACTGGTGATCCGTAACACTCTTTTATTTATCACAAAATAAAAAGTACATGTTTGTTCGGGTGATATGCATTGGACATATCAGCTAAATTAACTTCCACACAAGGAACAAAACTACCACAAAGCTAGCAAGCATACAAATTTGACTTAAACAAAATGACATGATCTTAACATTACAGCTATCATGATTTTATGACTTGCATTCACTAAGAATTCAGAATATCTTTAGCCCTTGTCATCATCCAGTCCCTTAAGGAGCTCAATCTTCTCACTTCTTGTAATCGGCGCACTCCCCAGCGAACGTCCAGATGTAGAGGCTACAGGCGAGTTAATGATAGGTTCAGGAGGTGCTTTGTAACCTGAAGGAGGGGGTATGTGGACATAAGGGCCTTGTTTCTTTTTGATTGTTTCTTTGTTTTTGTTACATGAAAGTGGAGTAGTGGGGTTGGTGTAACTCATTGGTATATTTTTTTTTTAACTTCACTTATGCTTTCATGGAGACCACCAGCTCTCACATAATCATAATTAACGAATCCAGGCTTAAGAGTCGATGTAGACTTGTCTTTGCTCACTTCTGGTTGAATAGGCCGTGACTTATTTCTGTCGGCAGCATAAATCTCCGTAGTATTATAGTTCTCAATCATAGTTTTCATTAGTTTAAGCTTTTCACTGCAAATTAAAGGATCAATTAGTCCGCTATTAATTTCAGCTCTTAGACTCCCTATCGTCTCTCGAACTCCTTTCTCTTGATACATGAATTTGGCTTTGGTTTTAAGTTCAAAGTGCTTCTTTTTTCATTTTTTTTTCATTCCTTTCTATGCAATTGAAATTAGCATGTAAGAAGTTGTCCAGATTAGTTGCATCACTCAGATTATAGTTAGCTGTTGCATGAATGATATTGCAGTCTCCTTCATTGTCCACGCATTCCTCTTCAAAATTGTTGGTGACATCAACAGAATCCACTTTAGACGATAGAACATCAGCTTCCCTTTGTTTACCATCCCGGTAACACATCAACTCCGCATGAGATTTCATGCCTCCATCAGTATCCAAAATTTTGGTAACAGTATTGATATTTTCTGGTATTGTTGAACATGCATTAAGAATCACTGCTATGTTGGCATTTGAATCAGCGCAAGACGGAAAAGCACGAGCTAGCAACTCGCTTACCTGCCTGATTTCTCCTTCCTTACGGACATCCACATCTTCAACGACTAGTTCATCCACCCGCAATCCAGCAAGCAAGGAGAAACTATACTTGCTTGTATTATCAACTTGTTGCATCCCTGTTTCTTTTAACAAGCCAAACTTCTCTTGCATTCCAGTTGAAACATTCCTTTTACCATTAACTTTATGCCAAGAACTAGAAGGTTTAAGCATGGCACCAACACGACCATTCTTAGGTCCTTTAAAATGGCCATGGACATCGGCTGTTTCATTGTGCATCCTTACATCAACCTTCCTCGTTATTTCTTTTTCGTGAACCTCTTTGTATTTCTCACATTTGACTGTTAAGTGGTCGAAGGATTTGCATTTAACACATATCGCAGGTCTCCATAGATAAGTAACGAACACCATTTGCTCGCTACCGTTAGGTAGTGCCACATGGAATTCTGTAGGTAGCTCGTCGTGGGGGGTTCCACCATACACTTAGCGAATTCAAGATGCTCAAGCTTTTCCGTAGATAAATCCATACACGGAAATTTACCAACACGCATAGCCAGGTAACTTATACCTTTCTTAGACCATCCATACAAGGGTAAGTTAGTGAGCTTTATCCACACAGAAACAGACGTTATAGCTTTATTCAAATCTCCTAGACTAGCTACCCATGGCCTAACAATGAACATTTTAATTTGATCAATATAGGGTCAGCCTGCAGTATCTTTTCCTTATCCTCCAAAATGTCGAAGTAGAAAAAAAATACCGTACCAGTTGATCTAATTTTAATTCCTCCTGATGGTTGCGATAGCTTCTTCAATCGATTCATGACCACATAATAAGGAAGCGGACAGTCAAGAAAATGGCCAATGAGGTATCCGTCCCACTGTTCCTTAGCTGCTTCATAGATCTCGTCAGTAGGTTGCAAGGTTTTCCCTTTGAAAACTAACTTCATAGCGGTGGAATGTAGGAACCAGCGTTCCTAGGTTTCGATTCAAATAAGGATGACAATTTCATGGAAGGGGGTGGAGCAGATAAATTAGTGTTAGCGGAAGGCGATTTGGATGTCGGATTTTGTACCAAAGTAGGATCTCGTGGAGGAGGCATAGGAGCTGTGGGTCTGAATAGAAGAGGCGGAGCAAGATGGCGGTTGATTTGCGTAGGAGAGAGGCGGGAGAAAAGGTTAGGTGGGCAGAATAAAAAGGCGGAATGAACATCACCATTTTTTGGTTGAGGAAAGGATAAATATTTTGTATAAATGACTTTTGCTAATGAATGAAAAATTCCCCAGAACGCTTCTTATATATATACACACACACACGCACACGTATATACACACACATACACATAGAGCTTTAATCAAAACAAATATAGAGAATTAATGGCCAAAGCAATCATTAGACATAATTTATCATTTATGTTTGTTCATTATGAAGGTATTCGTGATATACATTCATATCTTGACAACAGAGTTTTATCATTTTCGAGAAATACATCTTGTATAGATGTTTTAAAACTATATGAAAAGGAAAAATCGAAGCTTAAATGTTTTTTGAAAACTTGTACAGGGAGGGTTAGTTTGACAACCAATTTATGGACATCGGTTAATACCAATGACTGTATCACTCTAACTGCACACTTCATAGACAATGAATGGAAAATACAGAAAAAATTGCTAAGTTTTTGTCTTATGCCACCACCCCATTCCGGAGCTGCTAGTTTTGAAAAGATACCTAGTTTTTTACTTAGTTGGGATATTATGGATAATATATTTCCTTATGCATTAGACAATGCTTCTTTTAATAACAAATTTGTAGAACTATAAGAGTCTCATCTAACATATCGTAAAGCCTTGGTGGCAAATGGAGAATATTTGCATGTACGATGTACGACACATATTTAAAATTTAATGATACAGAGTGATTTAAAATGAATTGCTTCGTGTTTAAGTAACATAAGGGGAAAGCATCAAATATATTAAAGGTTCGCAATCAAGAAAGAAACATTTTGTAGAATGTATAGGGGATCTGTCATTGGATAATAGTAATAAAACATTGCGTCAAGACATGCCAACAAGATGGAATTTGACATTTATTATGCTAAAAAATGTTATATATTATAATAAGCACTTCGTTGTTTATAGCTTGTTGGTAAGAATTATATTTATTTTCCTACACAAGAGAAATGGATGAAAACAGAAACAAACAAAACTCATTTTTTTTAGAAGTATTTTATGATGCTACGTGTTTATTTTGAGGAATGATGTATACAACTTCTAATTTATTTTTTTCGAAGATTGTCATGGTTTTGATTACAATAAATAAATGCATGGGATCTAATGATTTTATGTGTGAAATGGTAAGTAAAATATTTTTAAAGTTCAATAAATATTGGAGTGAATTTAAAACCTTACTTTGCGTTCTTGATCCTCAATATAAGATGGATCTTGTCAAGTTTTGTTACAAAAGGATTTATGGCAATGATATTTATGGCGAAAGGGTCAAGGATGTAGAGGCAAAATTAAAAAGTTGTTAGAGAACCCCGAATGATCACAAAACCAATTGGCAATGTGAAGGGTGGACTCATTATAGTTATACAGGATTCATTTTACAAATTCTCCAATGTGGGACTTGTCTCAACACGCCCTGCACGTGTGGCATATCATGAGCCTAACACATGGACCTTTATTGGGTGACATGGATAAGTGTGGTACTGTGCGCACGAATTAAACCTGCTCTGATACCATGTTAGAATTGAATTTGTTGCTTTTATTTCATTATCCTCCACTCCTTTATATAGGAGTTCAATATTTACAGGAATTATTGAAAATAGATAAACATCAACATAAATCTTCTGTCATTAATATATATATTTTACCATGCGTAATATATATAAATGACAAATCTTCTACCATTAATATATGGTATTTATGTAATATATTATTAACATAAATACCATATATTAATTATTCTAACACAAATCTTCTACAATTAATATATGGTATTTATGTAATATATTATTAACATAAATACCATATATTAATTATTCTAACACTCCCTCGCAGTCGAAACAGGCTATTGTCGGACGTTGAGGCTGTCCCGAAATTCATCAAATAGCACACGCGGAAGACCTTTTGTAAAAATATCAGCAATTTGATAACAGGATGGCACATGGAGGACTCGAACTTCTCCTTTAGCTACTTTTTCACAGACAAAGTGAATATCCATTTCAATGTGTTTTGTGCGTTGATGCTGAACTGGATTACTAGATAAGTAGATCGCATTTACATTGTCACAATAAACCAAGGTGGCTTTCTGAATGGGAACATGCAACTCTAATAACAAATTTCTGATCCAACACGAGTCGGAGACAACATTAGCAACTCCTCTATACTCAGCTTCTACACTAGAACGAGACAATGTAGGCTGGCGTTTAGAGGACCAAGAAATAAGATTATCTTCGAGAAATACACAATAGCCTGAGGTGGAGCGTCTAGTATCCGGGCATACACCCCAATCAGCGTCTGTATAGGCGATAAGTTTGTCAATAGAAGACTTGTGCAGATGCTAACCATAAGATAGTGTACCTTGAATATAGCGCAAGATGCGCTTGAGAGCAGTCATGTGCTCAACTTTCGGATCATGCATATGAAGGCACACATGTTGTACTGCATAAGAAATATCAGGCCTTGTGAAGGTAAGATACTGAAGAGCACCACCAAAGCGACGATACTTAGTAGGATCCTCATACGGGGCATCCTTAGTAGCACTAAGTTTAGACTTGGTGTCAACAGGGGTACGACAAGGTCTGAAGTTAGACATTCCAGCTCTGTCAATGATATCTGAAGCATACTTTCTTTGAGATAGAAATAAGCCATTTGCATGATGAGTAATAGCAATACCTAAAAAAAACTTAACTGACCAAGATCCTTCATAGAAAATTATGAACTCAAAAGAGTAATGAAAGAATTGCGCAAATGATTTAAAGAAGAAGTAAGAATTATGTCATCAACATACAACAGTATATATGCCATATCTGAACCTTGTCTATAAATGAACAAAGAGTGATCAGATTTACTGTGAATAAATCCAATGGATGCAACAAAGTCTGCAAATCGCTGATACCATGCCCGAGGAGCTTGTTTTAAACCATATAGAGATTTTTTTAGTTAACACACATGATCCGGATGTCTCTTGTCTCGAAACCCCATGGGTTGATGCATATAGACGGTCTTGTTAAGATGACCATGTAAAAAGGCATTCTTGACATCCAGTTGATGAATGTGCCAAGATTTTGAAAGAGCGATACTAATAACTGCTCGTATGGTTGCTGGTTTAACCACTGGGCTAAACGTTTCTTCATAATTAATACCCTGTTGCTGATTTTTACCATCACTGACAAGACGGGCTTTATGCCGCTCAAAAGAACCATCAAATTTGTACTTGTGACGAAAAATCCACATAGATCGAATTACATTCACATTAGGTGACCTTGGCTCTAAATCCCAAGTCTTATTATCAATTAAAGCATTAAATTCATCCAACATTGCACTATTCTAGTTTTGGTCATGTAAAGCACTAATAGGGTCCTTAGGTATGGGAGATATGTTTGTGGTGGATGCGTGTAAATTGGTAGTGTATTTGGGATTTGGGATTTGGGATTTGGGATTTGGGATTTGGTTTAAAAATGACATTCATTGATCGGGTTGTCATACGATGTAATATTGGGTTGTTAGGCTGAGGAGAGATTTGTGGGCTTTGGGTTTGGTTCGTTTGAGTAGTTGAAATGGAGGTATTTGGGGAAAGAGATGTTGCTGACTTAAAGTTGTAAGATTGGGCAGCAGATGTGGGCTGTGTTTCTAAACTAAAAAGAAGAGGAGTAGGTTGTGGGCTTAGCTGAGTTTGCCGACCAACCTAAATGTTGACAGCACATGGAGAGAATTGCTGGGGAACTAAGCCTGTGGGAGCTAGTGGCGCAACAGAAGAGGATGCAACTGGGTCCGTTTGAGGCCGTGGACCAGTAAGGGAAGGCTGATTTAATGGGCTAGAACAAGGCGTGGACTCAATTATGTTTGGAGGCTTCAAAATAGAATGCAAATAATTCAATAAAGAATTAGAACTGTTGGCAATTAAAAAATCATACGTTTTATTTATGGTTTTATGAATTTGTGCGAATGGGAATTCGGTCTCAATGAATTTCACATGACGACAAATAATGATTTTGTCACTTGCCATATCGTAACACTTTGAGCCTCTACGGTTGAGAGCGGGACCAAGATAAACACATGGAGTGGATCAAGCTTGCAATTTATGGATAGAAGTGGTCGGAAACAAAGGAAAACATAGGCAACCAATTACACGCAACGCCGAATATTTGGGATCACATTGGTATAGAATTTGGGTGGGGAACTGAAATCCTAAGACTTTAGTTGGAAGTATGTTAAGAAGATATGTGGCCATTTCTAAAGCATGATGCCAAAAAGAAGGTGGCATAGAGGCTTTAGCAAGCAAGGTACGAATGATGTTGTTTATTGATTTAATGTGTTGTTCGGCTTTGCCATTTTGAGGAGAGGTGTGGGGACAAGAAATGCGGAATAGCATCCCATTATGATCAAAGAATTGTTTAAAGGTGTCATTGTTGTATTCTGTACCATTGTCACATTGGAATGTTTTAATGTTTTGTTCAAATTTAGTTTTGATTAGAGTATGAAAAGATTGGAATAAATGTTTGACTTGTGACTTTTTGGCAATCGGGAAAGTCCACAAAAATTTGCTATAATCACCAAGAAAAAGAACATGATAATAGTGGCCAAGAGAACTAACAACAGGTGATGTCCAAAGATCGCTGTGAATAATATCAAAAGGTAGCAAAGCGTATGACAGAGAATCAAAAAATGGTAATTTAGAATGTTTTCCAAGAGGACAAGAAGAACAATAAGTTTTACGAGATTTATTACAATTAATGAGATTTTTATGATTTAATGATCTGAGCACAGCAGAGCCAAGATGTCCTAAGCGGTTATCCCAAAGATCTGGAGACAGAGCAGTAAAGGCTGATTGATTCATAAAGGAGTGGTTTGGTTATTGGAGAAGAGAGGACAAAGATGATTTATAAAGGGAGTGGTTTGGTTATTGGAGAAGAGAGGATAAAGATCCCCAGTGTTGTCACATCTCATTAGTTTGGTTCCCGTACGTAAATCATTAATAGAAAATCCAAACAGATCAAATTCAAAAGAAACCATATTATCAATGGTGAACTTACGAACGGATATCAGGTTTTTAATAAGTTTAGGAGCATGCAAAACATTATTTAGGATAAATGGAGGGTATGATAAAGGTAAATTAGTGCTGCCGTGACCAACAATTGGAATTAGATGACCATTGCTAACAACAATATTATGATAATTATTGTTGGAATTGAAATAAGAAGAAAGTACACTTTGATCCGCTGTCATGTGAGATGTGGCACCGGTATCCATGTAAAAAAATTCATCGGCATGCCACACGTGCGGGGGCGTGTTGAGACAAGTCCCACATTGGGGAATTTGTAAAATGAATCCTATATAACTATAATGAGTTCACCCTTCACATTACCAATTGGTTTTTGGGGTTCTCCATCAAAAGTCTTTATGAGAAGTTCTAAAGGAAGTTAACCGTAAATAAGAGGATTGTTTATGGATAAGCACTAATAAAATTTCGCATTCAAATACATAAGAATTATATAGGAAACAAAAAAATCTTTTATTTTCTTTTGAAAAAACATAAATAGATCTCTTTTGAGTAATGGAGAGATTACTCCAATTATGGTATTCATGAAGAAAGAATCTCAATAAGTGTAAAAATGGAAGATCTTGAATCCCGCACTGAAGGATTTGAACCAAGATTTCCATATGTATCGGATGAGGCATTAATATATCTAAAACATAATTTAAATACAATAATTTATCCTCTAAAAAAATATAAATAGAATAGTAAGTATCATAATAGTAATAGACTATACTGAATTTTTCATTTTTCTAATTCTAATTATAGTATTTTATTCTTATTATAGTACAATACTTCATCATGGGCGGATAGCGGGATCGAACCCGCATCTTCTCCTTGGCAAAGAGAAATTTTACCATTCGACCATATCCGCATTTTTGCATTTCTAAAACATATGCATATGTCCACACATATATGACATATATGATATATCATATACGCGTCTAAATCCTTCTATCCCGGAATGTCTACATGAAAAAGGAAAGATTCTTCTCTTTAATAAATTTATCATTAAAGTTTGGAAATTTTTTCTTTAATCTTGCATATAGTGTCACCTTTTGTTCTGATTTTTCTATAAAAAGAAAGTTTTTCATTTAGTTTTTCACAAATACGATTGAGTGTATGGGTAGAAATAAAGATATTTCATTGAATTTTTATTTCAAAACAATTTTTGGGTATATCATTAAGAATCCTATTTTAATAGTTATATTGAAGTAAGTTACTTGGTAAAACTCTTTTTCTATTAAATCTGAATTCTCGTATTATGTAATTCATTATGGAGTTCTGAATTGAAAGAGAAAAAAAGATCCTTTTCTATTTCATACTCATGAAAATAAAAATTCTTTTTTTATGAACCTGGGTACTCAAAGAAATTTGAAAAATCTATATTATAAATATAGTGAAATTTATTACTTTTTCGAGTTATTGGAATAGTTTATATTTTTTTAATAATTGATTTTACTCTGGAATTGGGAAATCCGTAGGGTCGTTCTTTTTAGATTTAGAGTTTATTTGTTCGAGAAGAATTTTTTCCATGATTTAATAGAACATCCTGAATTATCTGTTAAAGATTTTAATTAGATTGAAAGAAATGGATTTACTTTTCTTTTTTCTTTTTTAGAACTTTCTTTCACCCCATAAAATAGAGGGGCGAAAAAACTTAAATCCTTTATAATATAAGACTTTCTTTCAAATAATTATTTACCTTTACAAAACAAAATAGAAGGAATCTAATAATGACACAAGTGGATCTACGGAATTAGATTGTAGCGATATATATATATATATATATGGGACCTTATTGCATGAATTTGCGGATGTAATGGAAGAATTTGACATATTTAGAAATTCCGAATTTGCTAAAAATTCAAAATTTAAGTTATATTTAGAAGATGGATTGTTGTATCGTAAGTTACCATTAGATATTCTCTTATTTTGGCAATCTCAACAACTTAAATATTCTATTCTCTCACTCATGGTGAAAGGTGTTTTAGCTATGCCTATTATTGTCATTGCCTCTGAAAGTGCATTTAGCATTAGCGGAAGATTTCTGATAATTATCGCAGTTCTCTTAAAGACGATATTGTGGGCGCATTACTTTGCACAGGTGATTGGCTATATCGAAATGGTATTTCAATGGAAGTGAAACAAGAAGATGAAGATATTTCAAAATTTCATATTGATGTGCAGCAGCTTGATCAACTTTCTATTCTACCCTTAAATGATCATTGACTAGCAAAAGGTATAATTTATTGAAACTCATCAAGTCTACATTATTGTTTTCACTGCACTCACATATCTAATCATCTAGCTTGTTTTAAAATGTACATGTTATTATCTATACTACAATAATATTAGTGAGATTAGTTTCAAGTGCGCACAGGCCCTTCGATACTTCATGAACTCAAGTGTCGATTTTCCCTTCCTTTTTCCCGTACCCATCCACCATTTAGTCCCCCATTCTTCCTCTTTTCTTCTCTCCTCCATGAATTCTCTTATTCCACCTTTCTAAATCGATGAGTGTATTCTCAGTCCTCGATTTCTCTTTGAATTATGTACATACTCTCAATCAATGAAAATAAATCATTTCCAAATCGAATAGGAAAGTCTCGGCTATGGGGCGAATATGTAGCTCAAATATTTTCCTGTTTCTATTTCTGATTATTCAGATCTTTAACCAAACCAGATGATATATTTTTTTCTTCTCAGGTTTATATTTTGAATTTGCAAATTTCACATATAACAGATTTGTGAATCTTCTTGACCTACATTCATCAGTGACATCCACAACGAATTCACGATCAAGGTGCTTTACTGCTATTTTCAAAAAAAACTAACTCCCTAATCGAAAATTTTAATAAATATACTATATTATTTTCCAGATTAACAAAGGCTATGGGTACAAGAAAACATGAAGCTAAGACTTCAACATGATGGTCTGACCTATGGTTATCGTTACCTGATTATCTATTCAGTTTTGATTGAAGACGTTTTAGAGAATCATGAAGTAGCATGTTTGATCAGACATAAAACATAGTTCTATGAGTTATGCTACTTTTGCTGATAAATGTACTCCACCTGAAATTATGTTTGTCCAAAATTGCGGCTTCAGTCTTGGCCTTTGAATTGTTTTAGCCTCGGACATTCACCCCTTAAATTCCTTTTCTACACTTCCCGTACTTCACATGTTTCTGTAAGACTAGCACAAAATTTCTTTTCCATATGCGTAAACTGAGAAAATAAACATTTGTTATAGGTTAACATTTAAAAATATGTTGATTATCTGTATATTTCCATTTTAAATCTAATAAGTCATTTTGAAACGAATAAAATATTTAGTTATATTTAGCATTCTTTCGTTCTGATTATGTCTGTTCTAATTTAATGAAGGAAAACGTAAATGATTTGTATAAAAATTGGGAGAATTTATCTCAAAGCTTTTGAAATTATTAAAATGACCTGCACGATTAAAATTAGAAAATATTATTGATTAATTGTGTTTTTCAGCTTGCTCACTCACTATCCCATGATTGTGGGTTACATTATATTTACATATGGTGGATTTTGAGCTGTTAATCATAACCATGTATGAGGATTGATTGATTATCCTGCTTGAGGAACATTATTTGGTTTTGTTTCATTTTAATTTAGTTAAGAAGACATTAACATCTGACATAGCTTAGGTTGTAAATCTATAGTTTTTTGTTCTTGCAAAACTTACCGGTTAACGTCATTCATAGGAACCATCCAATTTTATTGCTGGGACACCATTTGAGTTTAGTTCTCAGACATGTTGTTTTGTTTGATATAGTTGTTTTGGTTATGCTTTTTGCATTTTAATATATGGCTTATGCATTGCTTTGATTTTGTTGGCTATCAACCTGTTCAGAAATTAATATTGTTCTTATAATGGTTGGGGTTAATTCCAAAATGAACCTGTTAATGTGCAAAGTTAGGTTTATAGCTTTTTTTACACAAAATTTATTGATATTTTAGCTAAAATAGTAGATAGTTTAATTTTTCATCACATGTGTTTGTGGAATACATTTTATGAGATTATATTATTTAAGGAAACTTGTTATAGTAAGAGTTAACTAAATTTAAATTGTTTAAGGACTCTCTGCATTTGAGTTTTTAAACTATACGGATTATATTGAATTTGAGTTCTGTTTATCACTGGACAACGTCTCGATTTATCTCGAAAGTATACAAATATTATAGGCGATTGTATCATTTCTCAATAATAATGATACTGATATTGAAGTTACCAATAACAAACCTAAACGGGAAAACTACGACATACAAATTTCATAATTGAATATATATGCAGTATTCATCCTTCATACTATTCATTTTAGGAATTATCATTTGAAATCATCATTACCCTTTCATTTACCTTTATATTTATTTCATTATATAATTATTTTATATGTTGAATTAAATGAGATGTCATGCCCTTCATAGAATACAAAATTATACCCTCCACCCAAAGTATAGTAAGATCTCTATTAATCTTATTTCATTGTTGTTATTGGTTGGTTTGCTTGGACGAAAATAAAATGATAGCTATAAATCTGTAGCTTGATTAATGTTTAAATTGATTGTTTCGTATTTTGTCACTTAAGAATATAAATGGCTCATTTTGTTTGCATTAATAATCTCCATTAAAGTTAAAACGGGATTTTGTTTTTTGTTTTTTAAGGGACATGTACTTAGTCTCATAAAGATACTACCATTAGCGGGGGGGGGGGGGGGGGGGATATTAATTTTCTAGTGATGACTATTTAATTTTGCATTATTATTCCATGGTTCCTCGAGCTTACACTATTTCAATATTCATGTTGATGTGTTGGTCAATTCAGTATGGCCTATTTTTCCTTCCTACAATTTTCTATTCAGTTCAGTATGTTTCTATGTTACTTTTCATTTATACACTGTATAAATGTATCAATCTGCAACACATTTTAAACAAAAAAGTAATTTACCTAAAGTTGAATGATTTGAAAATGCACGAAACTGTAAGTTTGTTTTAAGCTTTCAATTCGTACTTTATGTCCAGTTCTAAGCCTTGGTGAATTCATAATCACACCACGATAGATTACAGTCGGATAAATCATGCTTTTATCTTTTTCTACCATCACTACTTTGGTAAGCCTAATTTCAAATTTTGACCTTTTGATTTGCAGAATCAATTTGGAAATTGATAACTTTTCATTCTAGACATTTCTCATTTCTAAGTAGGGCGCAAACTAAAATCTTTCCTTTCCTAAATAAATTAATTAGGTTGCCCAATTTGCTTGGTGAGTTAATTCTCTTTTGTCACTGATTTAATTTACCAGTGAATTATTTCTGAGCTGCAATTAGTTCACTTAAATTTTCATTTTCTGCTACCTTAATTCGTTCAATGGACTCCATACTAGCGCAATTCATTGAAGTAATTCGTATTTGCTGGATGAGTGGATTTTTTATTTAGTGTTCTACTTTAATTATAATTATGTTAATTTTATTACCCACCATTTATTTCTTTACTAATCCTACAAAAAAATCAATCATTTAAATGACAATATCACTCATTTGCGACTATAGAGAATATGGTGCAAGTCAAAGAATATTCTGAGGTCCTAATAAATTTTATTGTAGTTTGTAGATGTAAGAGTTGCCATTTTTTATGAAGCAAGAATGCTACCTTTTCAAGTTAATTAATATATTTTTTCCATTTTCTTCGCATGTTATATTTGAAAGTGGGCACATCTTTGAAAACTACATTGTATTATTTGAATATTAATTATATGCATACGTTTCAATTGAAATTTTTTGTTGAGCCGATTGCTTATTATTTAATTCGATTATTCATTAAATTCAGTTCTTTATTTTGCATTCATTTTCAATTTCATGACTATGCTCAGTTATTGTTTTATATGAAGAAATGGATCCTTGCTACCATGAACAATTTAACATTTCTATAATCAATATGTTACAGTACGTGAAAGAGTTTTATGCAGTTATAAGATGTCTACGAGCACAAAGAAACAACAATTATTTTCATATAAGAATTTTTAGTCTTCTGTATTTAAATTTTGTATCCATACAAATAAACATGCCCGTCGATTATAATAGTTCGCCGATTTTTTTAATTCATAGATGATTTTATAAACATAGAGACATAAACCATGGATAATTGAATAACAACACCTATCAATTTTAATATGAATAACCCAAAGGAAAAAATTTCAACGGATTTCAACTTTCTTCCAAGTGAGGGTAACCTTACTTTTTGTCACCACCACCTAATGTCTGATTACTGTTAGATACCCTTTCTACCCTTAGATAATCTAAAGACTGAACTAAAAATGCAAGTATAAAACAATAATTCACATTTTTCTCTTTTTAAATTTATATTCTTAATCTATCATGAAGGTGCTCGATAAAGAGTCATAGGGTAATTTTGTTTTGTCACTGCATACACTTGTGTTTTGAGCCTGATATTTTGATTTGCAATTGAGTTGCATCATTTCTGAAATAGATATAGAGACTTGAGTTTGATTTAACAGTGCTAATCTCTTCTTAAGTGGAGATCTTTTTTCCTCCAGAGATATTAAATATTGAGCGTAAAACTTTTTTTTTTTTTTGCACTAAATAATTATTTATGTTGTTACGATGACTGGTTACGTGAATCAAACATAACATTACACAGAGTAAGCAGCTTTGATTTCGATTGATTTGTCTGATTATATAAAATTGCACATAATTTGCTAATGTTTATTCATAGTTTTAAAGCATAACGAGGCAAACGGATGTCAAATCGAAAACCCTACCTCGATTAATGCTTTTGAATTGATTGAAATGTCCACGTTTCCTCATCTCTAGGTGTAACACCCCACCTCCGCCAGGGTCACTCTTGCAAGTACACTAGCTTTGGAGGGGTGTTGGACAAGGTAAACATGCATGAAGATATCACAAGACAGGACATATGAGTAAAACAGAGTAAATAAAGCAGCGGATAAAATTACTATTTCAAAACCATAGTCAAGTTACATCAAAGTACTTAGTCATCATTTTTCCAGCTACTACAAGTCTAGAAAACATAAACTGAAAAATACATAAGTAAATTATTCCCCAAAGATAACAGTGGTGTAGCCATAGCAAAGCTCAAGTCCAAACCGTACATGAGCTGTCAGAAAAGCAAGCCAAAGATCCAAGCTAGGTGCTAGTGTTCCCGCCCTGAGAACCTGGGTGGGGGGGGGGGGGACGGAAGAAAAGAGGTGAAAGGAAAACAGGTCAGTCATAAAGACTGGTAAGTCCTACCTACTATTAGTATAAAAACTAGTAAAATTAACTGGACATGAGAAACTGAGATGAAACATAAGGATGGTAAATAAACTGGCATGGTAAATAGTTAACAAGATAGATCAAGTGTGGCATCGCATATACAAGGTTAAGTTGCACCAAGAGTGTACTAGTATTTTAACCTATGTCAAGTATAAACAAGAAGTGATCCCTTGGCCCAATAGGCCCAATATCATGAGATGACCCCAGTCAAGGTCCAACTATACGATCTAGTCGATCGGCTCCCTATAAGCCTAACTCGTCGTGTATCGGTGTCATACGGCTTAATCATGAAATGTAGTTAACTGTGCAAGGTCCACCCCAGGGTGTATCCAGCCCTAAGGTGTTAACCACAGACACAAAACAAGCACGCACAGGCTAAACCTACTGGTGCCCATGTTCAACCCCGGACTCATGTGCACGATCATGGTCCGCCTGAAGTTAACTGGTGCACACATTCAGCCGTCTCTTTTGGTCTCTTACAATAAGCCCAGTAATCGTGCCCCACCCTAGCCTAGTCCCAGGGTATCCTGATACTATAGGTTACTGTTGAAAAGGACCACGGAACTAGGATTTCAAATGGGTTAAGTGTGGTTAACCCTATCCTAACCATGTATCGAGTTGGTTAAGTGTGTCCAAGAAGCTCATGACTTAACCCTATCGATACATCGTGTTCAACTGGTTAAGTGTACTCAAGTAGTCCATGACTCAACCCTACCAATCCATCGTGTTTAACTGGTTAAGTATTCAAGTAGTCCATGACTTAACCCTATCATGTGGCATTAATTAACTTAATGCACCCCAACCTCTCACATTAGACCTTGTTGTGGTTACTAGTTAAGCCGGGCGGGTCCGGGTAGCTTTACACCACAACCTAGTCTAACCTCGGGTTTTAAGTGCGATATGACCAACTACTCACATTGGGTCCTATTGTTTGTAGTCACTAGTTAAGCCGGTTGGTTCCGGGTAGATTTATGCTACAAACTCAACCCAACCTCGAGTTGGCCACTTTCATGTTTTCTACATGTCATGTCCACATTCATGTTTTCAAGCATAATCACATGTCATATTTTCAAGTCATCTTTTCATGTCATCTAAGTTTGCCTAACTACCCATAACGTATTCCCATCGCACGTAAATTCGCATCAACACACATAGATCAAAGAGGGAACATAAGAATATGGCAAGGTGGGCATAAGATGGCAGAGTCTATCACAAGTTAAACATGGTGATATTTGAGGAAAAAAGGGGTTCAACATACTAGCATATGGCCTCAACATGTATGATAGCATAAAAGGTGGCTTGGCCTCAAACATGTCAAATAGCATAAGGGTGATTTGGCCTCAAAACATGTATGACTTCGAACTTAGCAAATAAACTTGTGGGTAGCATGTAGTTCAACATCATATGCAAGTTAACATCAAGGTTATGAGAGGTTCTATGTTGCATTATGCATAACTACCAAGTTCTATGTTGCATTATGCATAACCACCAAATAAAGCTCATAGCTTTCTACCCAAAAATCAAGGTAAATGATACTAGGTTCATGATAGTGCCACAATCATAGATCAAAAGAGTCATAAATGGATCTATGCATACAATGATAGGTTCAAGGCAAATATTGCACTTAGGTCCAATTCCAATCTACACATGTATGGCATTAAACTTAGCAAATAGGGTGATAAACTTGTGATTAGCATATAGGTCGCATCATGGCAAGTTAACATCAAGGTCATGAGGGTTTCTATGTTGCATTTATGCACAATCACCACATAAAGCTTATAGCTTTCCACCCAAAAGTCAACATAAATGGTACTAGATTCATGATAGGTAAACATTAGGTCCACAAACATAGATCAAAAGGGTCATGAATGAATCTATGCATGAAATCCAAGGCAAGCATAACACAAAAGTCTCATTTCAACTTGCTACATGTCATATTAAGTTCATAGTTTAGATCTAAGAGTAGAGGAGGGCTTACAAAGCGTGGCTATGAGAACTAGAACCAAATAGAACAAGATAGAGATGTTGTAGAAGCTCTAGGAATGATGTAGCAACACAAATAGCCTTGAGAATAAGTAGCTCCTTTGATTTGATGAAGAAAGATGGCTCCTTTTTGCCTTAGAAGCTCTCAAGATGAAGATGGAGGCCATGATTAGGGAGCATTTTGGCAGCACTTAGTTGTAGGATTGATTTGTGTGGGTTTAGGCTAGGTCTTAGGGTCTTTTTATAGAAGTTTAGGTTAGTTTAGGCCATAGGATTAACCCTAGTTTAGATCTGAGCCATCAAATCTCGTCACATGCCTCAAAACATGACTCAAAGGGGACAGCAGGTGCACCAGGACAAACTGGCCCGACCACCCAGGTCGACAGGGGTGTCGACTGGGCAGTCGACACCACCTGGGGCAAGTCGACTCCCCAGTCGACTTGGGGCTGGGCGGGAAATTTTCCCGCCCAGTCTGTTTGGCTGCAGATTTGATTTTTTGAACTGTTTTTGAACTTGAAATTTTCTGAAAACTTTGACAGATCATACGGACTCCGATTTTCGAAAACTCGGACTCTATTTCGCGTATTTTTCCGAGACGAACACAATAGCACAGCCCGTTTCCCTTGATTCATATTTTAACATTTAATTCTGCCTTGATTTATGTTATAACATGTTATTCAAAATACGGGTTGTTACATTCTCCCCACCTTAAAGGATTTCGTCCCCGAAATCTTCAAGTTAGGAAGAACGTATCCTACCATCCATCATCCATCTACTCAAAACATCATCCACGAGCAGTCATTGTCCTTAAAAGATTCTAAATGCTGTATGATCATATGCGAAAGGTGTGTGTATATGTACTTATCTAATGCGAAAATCAGGCGGTTACTGATTCAGTAAACCTCCTTAATGCAAAGTATGTTAGTGAAATGAGTCCATATGTATGCAACTTCCTAACATAATTCATAATCTCTACATGAGTGCACATAACATTCATCCATATGCAACATCCACGTGATAGCATAACAAGTTTCAGCCATGAATAAGTATAAGCACTCATGCATATGCAATATGAAAGTGTGTGAGCCGATCTTAGTGCCTAATGTGTATCATGCATCCACGAGTATCTACTTGCAAACACTTGCAACCACTTGCAAACATCAAGCATAACATGTTTCAAATACATGTTTCATCCAAAGGGTTTCTACCTAAGGTTCTCATGATAGGATTAACGAAGTAACCAGATAAACATGGATAGCAAAAGATAGATATGCTAGCTTATAAGAAAAGAGATTGAGAATGTACCCTCAAAAAGAAATGGGTGAAGCGCGCGCATCTTCTACTCGGTTTCCCAAGTTGCGTCCTCTTCGGCTTCACTCCACTGAACCTTGACTAACTTGACTTCTTGATTCCTAAGCTTCTTGATCTCCGTTCCCAAGACACGGATCGGAGCTCGCCTTAGGGTTGCCCCTTTCTCTACCTCCATGTCTTCAAGAATGCTAGGCTCAACTACCTCGGCTGACTCATGTAGGCACTTTCGGAGATGCGAGACATGAAAAACATTGTGCACTCCGGCCAGCTTCTCGGGCAATTCCACCTTATAAGCCATCTTCCCAATCCTCTCTATGATAGGGAAGGGTCCTACGAACCTTGGTGCCAGCTTCCCAACTGCTCCAAAACGAACCACACTAGGCAAGGGAGAAACTTTCACAAAGACCATATCTCCAACTTCCAATTCCAAATCAGTCCTTCGCTTGTCTGCATAGGATTTCTGTCTATCTTGGGCCGCTTTCTTCTGTCTTTGAATCAACTAAACCTTCTCGGGTGTGTCCCTTATCATATCGGGCCCGAGTATAAGCTTATCCGTGGTCTCCCACCAACAAGTTGGTGACTTGCACGGTCTTCCATATAGAGCTCAAATGGTGTCATTCCTATGCTTGCTTGGTAGTTGTTATTATAAGCAAACTCTACGAGAGGAAGGTGGCCTTCCCAAGTGCCATCAAAGTCAAGAATGCATAGCCTCAACAGATCTTCTAGTACCATATTCACCCTTTCGGTCTGGCCATCCGTCTGTGGGTGATAGGCTGTACTTAGATTCAATCGCGTACCCATCGCTTCTTGCAAACTACTCCAAAATTGGCTAGTGAAGATTGGGTCACGATCGCTAACTATGCTAGAAGGAACTCCATGCAATCACACTATCTCTCGAAGGTAAACAGATGCTAGCCATGATGCGGTCCTCTTGCTCTTCAACGGAACAAAGTGAGCACTCTTCGTAAGTCTATCAACTATGACCCATATCCCATAAAGCCCAAAAAGTTTGGTCAACTAAGTGGACACCTTCACCCCAACTATATATCACAAACAGACGAGTCATACTCCTTATGGGGTTTGCAATAGAACTAAGATTGAAAATAGGACTGAGAGGATATACTTAAAAGATAACATGCGAGTAAGCTCTACAGAATAATAGGGATCAAGGATATACTCTTAAAAAGAGATATGATGCGCGTATCTAGTCTTCAATCTTCTAAGTTGCATTTTCTTGTGCTTAATCCCATCGTGCCTTGACCGTCTTTTAACTTCACCATTTCGTAGTTTCAAAATATGAGTTGGAACTCGTCTCACCGTTGCCTCTCGTTCCCCTTCCCCTTATTCTTTTCCTAAAAATACTTGGCTATAACTGCGTGCTCATGGTTTTCATGCAAGCTTTCCAAAATTCGTTAGTGAATCCTGGATCTCGTTTACATACTATACGGTATTCCATACAGAAGAACTATCTCTTGAAAACAAATGCCAATCCACGTTGCCAAATGTACTTACTAGGGTGATTTCTATAACCCATGCTTAAGCGAAATGGACTATCCGCCTTAGTGGCGAACACTACTCGATTGGATTACAAATTTCCAATAAAGGTGCCAAGGGATTCTAGGTAACTAATCATGACGGAACCCTAAAGGTCACACGAGATTTCGAGGGTATTACCGAGGCGAGTCATGAGCCTCGCAACCCTATGTTCAAAACCAAGAATGGCTCCATAACTGGACAACCAATCCATGCCCAAAATCAACTCGTATCCCATAAACCCAAGAACATAAGCATCACACATGAATTCTACACTCAAGATAGAGATTTTCAAATCCACACAAATCATAGATAAATGGGCGGAACCCCCAATTGGATTTGAAACACTAACGGGATCCTCAACAAGACTAGTACTTAGGTGCAAACTTTCAACAAGACTAGAAGAAATAAAACTATGTGATGCGCCAGAATCAAATAAAGTTCGAACAGGAAAACCAGAAATGTAAACAAGGCTTTCTACAGAAATACTACCTCGGTCCGGAGCTGGAGTAGCATTGAGAGCATGCATCTGCCCTCCAGAAGGTCCTGCTCGCTGAGTCTGTCCTTGCCCCTGTCCTTGCTTCCTTGGGCAATCCTTACTGAAGTGTCCAGACTTTCCGCAATGAAAGCATTCTCCCAACTTCCTCTTCTTCTTCCTACAATCTTTGGCTATGTGTCCAGTGATCCCACAGAAGCTGCATTTCCTTGTCTTCTTTGCCTTGTTATTGTTGTTCTTGCCTCCTTTCTCGGCATTAGCCTTGACCTCCTTCTTGCCACTCTTATCTTCCTCTTGAAGCAGGGCCATACTTACCAGACTCTCGAAGGTCGCCCCCATGGGTATATGAGACATGGCCAAACCGTGCAATGGCTCATTCAATCCTAGAGCAAAGTGTAGGGCCTTCTTCTGAGCTGTGTTAACCAAGTGTAGACCGAATTGAGCAAGTTGATTAAACTTATCCACGTATTCCCTAACGGTCATGTCCCCTTGCTTTAGTGATAGGAACCTCTCCATCTGAAGGTTCTCTTCTGTCGATGATAGAAACCTCAGTCCAAACCTTCTCCTAAAGTCATCCCAAGTCTGAATTGGCCTAGTAGTAGTGGTGACTACCCACCAATATGCAGCTTCCCCTTTCAACAGCCATACCGCTAATAGAACTTTCCTACGGTCTTCTATATCAAAGATAGCAAAGAGGTCTTCAGTTTCCTTTAACCAGTTTCTTGCCTCAACAAAAGTCTCCGTCCCGATAAAATTCTTGCCACCCATCGCCTTAAAGTCCTTGCAAATCTTCGCGAAATCCGCTTGTGGATGCTGAGGAGGAGGAGGAGGAACCTCAGCTACGGGAGGAGGAGGAATGTTAGACACGGGGGGAGGAGGAGGAATGTCCGCAGGGCCGGCTTCATTCGCCCTTGCCTCCATGTACCTTCTAAACCAAATAGGTACTGATACGCCCTCCAGAATGGCAAAATTATCGGCCATACTGAAACGAAGAAAAAGAAGGATTCAGAACGAGGAAACAAAGGATAGTGCTAATGGCTTTTGGGGAATAGCCTTTTAAAATAAACTAGACTTTTCTTGGAAAAATACTTCTTTATAATCGGTTTTCAAAATAGTTTTTCAAAGGTTCTTCAAAGTTTTAAAAACCTTTTGTTCAATCTCGTAAACCTTATGCTCTGATACCAAATGTAACACCCCACCTCCGCCCGGGTCACTCTTGCAAGTACACTAGCTTTGGAGGGGTGTTGGACAAGGTAAACATGCATGAAGATATCACAAGACAGGACATATGAGTAAAACAGAGTAAATAAAGAGGCGGATAAAATTACTATTTCAAAACCATAGTCAACTTACATCAAAGTACTTAGTCATCATTTTTCCAGCTACTACAAGTCTAGAAAACATAAACTGAAAAATACATAAGTAAATTATTCCCCAAAGATAACAGTGGTGTAGCCATAGCAAAGCTCAAGTCCAAACCGTACATGAGCTGTCAGAAAAGCAAGCCAAAGATCCAAGCTAGGTGTTAGTGTTCCCGCCCTGAGAACCTTGGGGGGGGGGAGGGGACGGAAGAAAAGAGGTGAAAGGAAAACAGGTCAGTCATAAAGACTGGTAAGTCCTACCTACTATTAGTATAAAAACTAGTAAAATTAACTGGACATGAGAAACTGAGATGAAACATAAGGATGGTAACTAAACTGGCATGGTAAATAGTTAACAAGATAGATCAAGTGTGGCATCGCATATACAAGGTTAAGTTGCACCAAGAGTGTACTAGTATTCTAACCTATGTCAAGTATAAACAAGAAGTGATCCCTTGGCCCAATAGGCCCAATATCATGAGATGACCCCAGTCAAGGTCCAACTATACGATCTAGTCGATCGACTCCCTATAAGCCTAACTCGTCGTGTATCGGTATCATACGGCTTAATCATGAAATGTAGTTAACTGTGCAAGGTCCACCCCAGGGTGTATCCAGCCCTAAGGTGTTAACCACAGACACAAAACAAGCACGCACAGTCTAAACCTACTGGTGCCCATGTTCAACCCCGGACTCATGTGCACGATCATGGTCCGCCTGAACTTAACTGGTGCACACATTCAGCCGTCTCTTTTGGTCTCTTACAATCAGCCCAGTAATCGTGCCCCACCCTAGCCTAGTCCCAGGGTGTCCTGATACTATAGGTTACTGCTGAAAAGGACCACGTAACTAGGATTTCAAACGGGTTAAGTGTGGTTAACCCTATCCTAACCATGTATCGAGTTGGTTAAGTGTGTCCAAGAAGCTCATGACTTAACCCTATCGATACATCGTGTTCAACTGGTTAAGTGTATTCAAGTAGTCCATGACTCAACCCTACCAATCCATCGTATTTAACTGGTTAAGTGTAACACCCCATAATTCCGTAACACTAATTCTTAGATCAAGGCAGAATTAAATATTAAAATCAAAATCAAGGGAAACGGGCTGCACCATTGCATTCGTCTCGGAATTCTACATGAAAACGAGTCCGAGTTTGCGTAAATCGGAGTCCGTATGAGGGAGATATGGCCTCCGGAAGATTCAGCGAAGTTCAAAATTCAAAACAGGTCAGGTTCAAAATTCAAATCAGACCCAGAATGGGCTGGGCGGGAATTTTCCCGCCCAAGGCACCTAGGTCGACTGGGTAGTCGACCTGGGTCAGGTCGACTGGATAGTCGACCTAGGGGTCGACCCCCCTGCTTTTTCCTGTTTTCTGCACCTGGTTCGTTCTTCTGTATTCGGACGCCATCCTGACCGGATTCGTTGACTTCTACACTATATAAACAGCCCTAGACTCCTTCTCTATTCACAACTCTTCTCTACCCTTATGCTGCAAAGATTCTCAGTGAACATGGCTTCCTCTCCTCCTCTTAATTAAATAATAATTAAAATAATATATATAAAATAAATCAAGACGAGGAGGTGCTGCTCAAAGACTTTCAAAGAGGAGATTCAAGCTAGAATTCAAGTGAAGATTCGAACGACTACAACGACTGTTTTTCTACGAATCATAGCAACGCCATCTTTCTATTCTAATCTAATCCCTGTAAGTCAGTTATTTCTAGATTTGAACGTTTTTCTCTGTTCATGACATGAAATTAAAGGAATAAAAGAATATGCCAAATCTCTCTCTCTCTATTCGAATCAGTGCATATACTCTTGAATCTAATTAAGAACTGATATGATTCGAGGACAAATAAGACCGTGACAATGAAACTATGGACCTTAAAACCATTGCCTATGACTATGGACATTGCCTATGACTACGAACATTGCCTATGACTGTGACTGTGGCTATGAGGATTATTTCCTTGACTAAACCTATGCCTTTGATTAGAAAACATAAACTATTTCCTATGACATAACAAGGACATCTGTGATTAAACACCTATGATTTATGACTAGGAAAGTGTTGCTTAAGTTATGTGATTATGAGATTAAACCCGATTATTTATTCTGCCTGTCCTTGGTTTTCTTTGGTTTTAGACCATGGGAATTTACCTATTAAGTTAGGTCTACCCATGTTCTTGAACCTGTGTCTCTATTCTGTCTATCCTTCGTTTTAGACCTTGGGAATTTAACTATTAAGTTAGGTCTACCCATGTTCTTGAACCTACATCGTTATTCAAACCTTTTATGCCAGTTATTATGTCCATCCTTTTCGTAGCATCTTTGGTTCATTCCCTATTTTCTACAAGTCTAGATTTATGCATAATCTAGATTTAATCGCAATTATACGAACGGTGGGAATACGATTTGGGCATATTGTGAAATGTACTAAAAACATAGTTATAAACTTGGAATCTGGCATAAATTGGGAACATGAATTATGGCATGTTCATAGAAATGCAAATTGGATAAATTTGACATGAATTATAAGATGTGTAATTTGAATCTAGTATTGACGTGTAAATCTAGCATTTACATGAATAGTGAACTAGAGTAATAAGTCTAGAATTAGAATGTTGAATCGGAATTGGATTAGCTAATTTGGCACGGTAAGTATATTGGCATAAATGTGAAATTGGCCATAATTGGGAGTAATTGGCAGGTTTAGCAAAATCATGGCTAGTGACACTTAATTTGGTATAGTCCACATACCAAAAAGCATAAATATGATTTAGAAGGGGAAATGGGCCATAAGAATGAATGTAGACAATTTACACTAAAAGAGTAATTAGGAAATAAGTAAATTAGAAATAATTTACTTATAGAATTTGGCCTGAATGAGGAAATATAAATTTAGACAAATTAAAGGTTTGTTAACGACATCTCTTTTAATGACACACCAGAAAGTTCTAGGGTGACAGAGAGGATAGTGTCTAGGCTTGGGTTTGGAAAATACAAGTTTCCTGCTCTCCCTAGCTATCCCTAACTGATCCGACGAACGGGTTGGTTACTTTCAAAACTTGATTTGAAAATTAATCGAAACTCTTTGAACTTAGAAGACACGAATATGTCTAACCCGAGGTTAGACTGAGTTGCGATGTAAACCTGCCCGGAACCAACCGGCACATCCAGTAGTCGCAACAATACCTGTCTAATGTGAGTGGTAGCGACTTTAATTTATTTAGTTAAAGCTAGAACAAGAATGGTAGGGTTAAGTTAACTAAGACACTTAACCAGTTCAACATGATAACTAGACTGATGGGTGGGGTTAGGTTCAGACTGACACTTAACACAGTTAAGCTAGAATGGGAGGGTTAAGTCCATAGGAACACTTAACCAACTTAACACAGTTAAGCTAGAATGGGAGGGCTAAGTCCATAGAGACACTTAACCGAACTCAAGGTAGCAAAACGAGACTTGTAGGGGTTAAGTAAAGTTAATGCACTTAGCCAAATTAACATGTTAACTAGACCAGAGGTTGGGGTTAAGTAAAATCTAATACACTTAGCCAGAACATATCTTGCTGGTTGAAGGAAGATGTGTTCTGGATAATCCAAGGCTACGCCGGGCCTGACAGCTGCAAGTATAATCCATGCCTGCGAAGAAAAGAGAGCAGAAAGGTGTGTCAAATCCTGACAAAACTAATTACACTTTCAAGCATAAACCATGCTTGGGCGTTTGTTTGAGCATAAACCATACTCGAGGGATGTTCGAATCATCCTGCCAAAACCTGGCAAGGGACCTAACCTTCCGGGTATAAGCCATACTAGGAAGTTCAAACCGAGCATAAGCCATACTCGAGTTTTATTGAGTTCCTTTTCCAAATACTGACAAGACAATAAGCCATTCTAGAGTATAATCCATACTTAGAAATGTAGTAGAGTACAATCCATACTCATACCGAGATGGATCTATACTTGCCAAAGCCTGACAAGATAGTCCGTCCCTAGGCACAATCCGTACCAAGGGTTTCGAGATAAGTATAAGCCATACTTTAGTTAAGATTGAGAATCCTGCCACAACCTGACAAGACACTTAAATTGCCAAACATAATCATTGCTCGGAAAGTCCTTCCTTATTCAATCCAAAGTACAAAACCAAAGCAAATCCTGATTGGTTTGTCATCGAGTGCAGAGCACGATTTGGAGCTAAATCCTAACCCCGAACGTGTGTACTCCGATTTAGCCAATCGGAAAACCAAAAGAAAGAAAAGAGACATATCTTAAATCCTAAGAAATGCTGAAAACGCAGAGTGATCCAATCCGGATCAGTTGATGACGAGCCGATGGGAGCTCGTTCCAAGGTCATTCCCTCTCCGGGGAGCAGGTGGTGGCAGCACAGGTACAGGTGTTGTTGGTTGTTTCACATACTCGGGTAGCTCTCCACGTCTAACCCGTTCCTCAATCAGATCTCGCAAGTGTCTACAGTCATTTGTGTCATGACCGTCCATATCGTGAAATATGCAATATTTCCCAGAATCGCGTTCTCTTTGTGATGGCTCCCTCCTGGGAGGCTTTGGATAGGAGACGTCACCGTTTGTGTTCACGTAGATGTCGGTTAGTGACGAATTGAGTTCTGTGTACTTTTCATATCTGGGCCCTCTCCGGGGCTGAGCGTTGCGGTCATTCTTGACGGCAGCTTTTCCTTTGCCTTTATCAGAATCAGACGGTTCTCCGTCTTTGAGCATGTTAACATCGAGAACTTTCTTCTCGGAGGTTGCATCTTCTTCACGCAAAAACCTATCCGATTCAAGGTAGAATTCGCTGAGATTCCTTGGTGGGTCCCGGTACAAGGATTTTTTGAACTCCGAGTTGTCTAGAACGCCGGATACTGCCGCCATCAATACCATAGATGGCTCAGGTCGATCAACTGATGCTGCTGCAACGTTGAACCTTTCCAGAAATGACCGCAGAGTTTCTTTAGGCCTCTGCTTGATTGTAGTTAGTGACATTACATTCTTGGGTCGAGCGATATGGATCCGAAACTGTTCAATAAAGCGAGCGACCAACATGTTCCAGCTGTTGATCAATTCAGATTCTAGCTGCCGAAACCACATAGCAGCAATATTGGTCAAAAAGAGGGGAAAGCATTTTGCCATGATGTTTTCCGACGCCGATTGAACTTCCATATGCCGTTTATAGCGCATTAGGTGCACGGTAGGATCTGCCCTGCCGTTGTAGGGTTCCAGTTGTGGAAGTTTGAAATCTGGAGGATTGCGGGAATTCCTGATTTCCTGTGTGAATGGATTGTGATTGACATCATCCATGTCATTCTGATAAATGCGGCCTCTCGAAAGGCGTTCTATAAGGCTGGCGAGCCGATCGCCTTCAAAGAGCTGTTGCAAGTTGACAAGTCCAGAGCTGGTGCCCCCAGCGTTAAGTTCAGAAGTGTGTGGAAGAGTATAAGGAGCTTGGCAGGTCATCCAGTTCGGTTCGAAGGTGCCCCCTTGTTGCGGCTCGGAGAAGCGAGGGAGGTTATGGAGAGGTGCACGGTTCGGATCGGAGGTGCTGATCCGAACAGGTTCGCCTGTTCCGAACCGGGGAGCTTGATGCTGAATTTGTGTGGTATTTCCTACCCGAACCGGTGCGGATGTAGGTCGAACAGGAGCGAAGCCTTGATTTCCAGAGGGGAGGCTGCTGCCCCCAGGCTCATGCAGGGTTGCTGTTCGGATCGGGTCCGAACCGATCCGGTGGGGAATGTCCCCCATTTCCATCTGCGTTGGATTCAGATTTTGGCCCCCGGTTCGGATCGGATCCGAACCGATCCGGTTTGTTATTCCTGCGGGAGCCATTTCAGTACCATTTCCAGTGAGTTGTGCATTGCCGCTCGGCCTTCCTTCCATCCGAGCGAAGAATTGGTCGATCATCTCTTGTTGTTTGCGGAGGAGATCATCTTGCCTTGCCATTTGAGTTCTCAATTCAGCGAGAACGCCATCCATTTCATCTCTGGTTAAGTATGCTGATGGATTTTCATGAGAGGAAGCCTCCTGGCTTGCCTCGTTCCTTGTGCCTTCAGTGCCAACATCCTCAGCACGAGAGAAGGTTCCGTCTTTCTTTCGCTTGACCATTGATCCAATAGCCAAATAATCCGCTTCCGTTCAAGCTAGTAGAAGAAGTTGTATCGTGTGCCCCCCTACCTGGCGCGCCAAAATGTTAGACCAAATTTTGGTGCTAACACCCAAATTCTATGTGAAATTCTCACAATCACAGATCACAGATAAAAAGCAGTAAAATAAGAGGAGACACACGGGATTTTTATAGTGGTTCGGCTCAATCCAAGCCTACGTCCACTTTATAGTTTCTTAAATCCTAAGAAGCTATTACAATGTTATTTGTTTGCAGTTTATACACGAAATCCTCGTGTTTACAATGAAGAAGAGGAGATTATACACGAAATCCTCGTGTTGTAATGTGGAATTCAACTTTTAGGTTATGCAATAGCCTTGCGAAGAACCACAGTTGAAGCCATGGAGAGTTAGAGTTCCAAAGTCCCTTGAAATAGCCATGTTGTGGTGTATTTATAGGCGTAGAGGAGCCTTTGGGAGTCCTGAATCAGATCGGATCGGAGGGGCACGTGGCAGGCCCTGAGGTGATCTCGGAAGCAGTGGAGAAATGGTCTTCAGATCGTGCTAGGACAGGTGGAGCTCGATCCGGATTAATAGGAAGTAGTTACTCCTTGAGAACAGGTCAAAGTTGAGGTGTAGCAGCAGGTCGAAGCGGTTCGGTTCGGGTCCTCTTCCTTCCGAACCGATCCGGAGCATTCCAACCGAAGGCGAGACGTGTCGCTATACATCTGAGCAGGTGCAGGGGGGTCGGCTCGGACTTCGGATCCGAACCGAGTTGGTGTCTTCAATCCGAAGACTTTGTGCTCTTGTGAGGAACCGATGCGAAGTGGGTCGGATTGCTCCATTCCATCCGATCCGAACCGAGGTGTGCTGGAATCCAAGTTTGAGCATCTTTGAAGTGTGGAGTCGGAGCGGGTCCGATCCGATCCGGGAGGTCAAGCCAATTTCCAAATTCCAAGTTTCCGGTTCTGCAGGCGTTCACGGAAACGGGCATAACTTTCAAACCGTAAGTCCGATTGAGCCAAACCGAAGCTCAAACTGAAGCTAATTCAGAGATCTACGAGGGTTATAGAGCTTAGCTCCGTAATCGTTGTTTTCGGGCCCAAAAAAGGTCATCTGGTAGGAGTTTCGGGCCTTTCTTTGTTTGTGATGCGATTTCAACCAAATCACTTCATGTCTTCTGACGATATTCCCAACGCTCGAGTGTATTATTGAGAAGAGATTCCATGTGTGACTGCTTTGACTAAAAAGCGGGTCAACATTTTGCCCCCTAGAACATATCTTGCTGGTTGAAGGAAGATGTGTTCTGGATAATCCAAGGCTACGCCGGGCCTGCCAGCTGCAAGTATAATCCATGCCTACGAAGAAAAGAGAGCAGAAAGGTGTGTCAAATCCTGACAAAACTAATTACACTTTCAAGCATAAACCATGCTTGGGCGTTTGTTTGAGCATAAACCATACTCGAGGGATGTTCGAATCATCCTGCCAAAACCTGGCAAGGGACCTAACCTTCCGGGTATAAGCCATACCAGGAAGTTCAAACCGAGCATAAGCCATACTCGAGTTTTATTGAGTTCCTTTTCCAAATCCTGACAAGACAATAAGCCATTCCAGAGTATAATCCATACTTAGAAATGTAGTAGAGTACAATCCATACTCATACCGAGATGGAGCTATACTTGCCAAAGCCTGACAAGATAGTCAATCCCTAGGCACAATCCGTACCAAGGGTTTCGAGATAAGTATAAGCCATACTTTAGTTAAGATTGAGAATCCTGCCACAACCTGATAAGACACTTAAATTGCCAAACATAATCATTGCTCGGAAAGTCCTTCCATATTCAATCCAAAGTACAAAACCAAAGCAAATCCTGATTGGTTTGTCATCGAGTGCAGAGCACGATTTGGAGCTAAATCCTAACCCCGAACGTGTGTACTCCGATTTAGCCAATCGGAAAACCTAAAGAAAGAAAAGAGACATATCTTAAATCCTAAGAAATGCTGAAAACGCAGAGTGATCCAATCCATATCAGTTGATGACGAGCCGATGGGAGCTCGTTCCAAGGTCATTCCCTCTCCGGGGAGCAGGTGGTGGCAGCACAGGTACAGGTGCTGTTGGTTGTTTCACATACTCGGGTAGCTCTCCACGTCTAACCCGTTCCTCAATCAGATCTCGCAAGTGTCTACAGTCATTTGTGTCATGACCGTCCATATCGTGAAATATGCAATATTTCCCAGAATCGCGTTCTCTTTGCGATGGCTCCCTTCTGGGAGGCTTTGGATAGGAGACGTCACCGTTTGTGTTCACGTAGATGTCAGTTAGTGACGAATTGAGTTCTGTGTACTTTTCATATCTGGTCCCTCTCCGGGGCTGAGCGTTGCGGTCATTCTTGACGGCAGCATTTCCTTTGCCTTTATCAGAATCAGACGGTTCTCCGTCTTTGAGCATGTTAACATCGAGAACTTTCTTCTCGGAGGTTGCGTCTTCTTCACGCAAAAACCTATCCGATTCAAGGTAGAATTCGCTGAGATTCCTTGGTGGGTCCTGGTACAAGGATTTTTTGAACTCCGAGTTGTCTAGAACGCCGGATACTGCCGCCATCAATACCATAGATGGCTCAGGTCGATCAACTGATGCTGCTGCAACGTTGAACCTTTCCAGAAATGACCGCAGAGTTTCTTTAGGCCTCTGCTTGATTGTAGTTAGTGACATTACATTCTTGGGTCGAGCGATATGGACCCGAAACTGTTCAATAAAGTGAGCGACCAACATGTTCCAGCTGTTGATCGATTCAGATTCTAGCTGCCGAAACCACATAGCAGCAATATTGGTCAAAAAGAGGGGAAAGCATTTTGCCATGATGTTTTCCGACGCCGATTGAACTTCCATATGCCGTTTATAGCGCATTAGGTGCACGGTAGGATCTGCCCTGCCGTTGTAGGGTTCCAGTTGTGGAAGTTTGAAATCTAGAGGATTGCGGGAATTCCTGATTTCCTGTGTGAATGGATTGTGATTGACATCATCCATGTCATTCTGATAAATGCGGTCTCTCGAAAGGCGTTCAATAAGGCTGGCGAGCCGATCGCCTTCAAAAAGCTGTTGCAAGTTGACAAGTCCAGAGCTGGTGCCCCCAGCGTTAAGTTCAGAAGTGTGTGGAAGAGTATAAGGAGCTTGGCAGGTCATCCAGTTCGGTTCGGAGGTGCCCCCTTGTTGCGGCTCGGAGAAGCGAGGGAGGTTATGGAGAGGTGCACGGTTCGGATCGGAGGTGCCGATCCGAACAGGTTCGCCTGTTCCGAACCGGGGAGCTTGATGCTGAATTTGTGTGGTATTTCCGACCCGAACCGGTGCGGATGTAGGTCGAACAGGAGCGAAGCCTTGATTTCTAGAGGGGAGGCTGCTGCCCCCAGGCTCATGGAGGGTTGCTGTTCGGATCGGGTCCGAACCGATCCGGTGGGGAATGTCCCCCATTTCCATCTGCGTTGGATTCAGATTTTAGCCCCCGGTTCGGATCCGATCCGAACCGATCCGGTTTGTTATTCCCGCGGGAGCCATTTCAGTACCATTTCCAGTGAGTTGTGCATTGCTGCTCGGCCTTCCTTCCATCCGAGCGAAGAATTGGTCGATCATCTCCTGTTGTTTGCAGAGGAGATCATCTTGCCTTGCCATTTGAGTTCTCAATTCAGCGAGAACGCCATCCATTTCATCTCTGGTTAAGTATGCTGATGGATTTTCATGAGAGGAAGCCTCCTGGCTTGCCTCGTTCCTTGTGCCTTCAGTGCCAACATCCTCAGCACGAGAGAAGGTTCCGTCTTTCTTTCGCTTGACCATTGATCCAATAGCCAAATAATCCGCTTCCGTTCAAGCTAGTAGAAGAAGTTGTATCGTGTGCCCCCCTACCTGGCGCGCCAAAATGTTAGACCAAATTTTGGTGCTAACACCCAAATTCTATGTGAAATTCTCACAATCACAGATCACAGATAAAAAGCAGTAAAATAAGAGGAGACACACGGGATTTTTATAGTGGTTCGGCTCAATCCAAGCCTACGTCCACTTTATAGTTTCTTAAATCCTAAGAAGCTATTACAATGTTATTTGTTTGCAGTTTATACATGAAATCCTCGTGTTTACAATGAAGAAGAGGAGATTATACACGAAATCCTCGTGTTGTAATGTGGAATTCAACTTTTAGGTTATGCAATAGCCTTGCGAAGAACCACAGTTGAAGCCATGGAGAGTTAGAGTTCCAAAGTCCCTTGAAATAGCCATGTTGTGGTGTATTTATAGGCGTAGAGGAGCCTTTGGGAGTCCTGAATCAGATCGGATCGGAGGGGCACGTGGCAGGCCCTGAGGTGATCTCGGAAGCAGTGGAGAAATGGTCTTCAGATCGTGCTAGGACAGGTGGAGCTCGATCCGGATTAATAGGAAGTAGTTACTCCTTGAGAACAGGTCAAAGCTGAGGTGTAGCAGCAGGTCGAAGCGGTTCGGTTCGGGTCCTCTTCCTTCCGAACCGATCCGGAGCATTCCAACCAAAGGCGAGACGTGTCGCTATACATCTGAGCAGGTGCAGGGGGGTCGGCTCGGACTTCCGATCCGAACCGAGTTGGTGTCTTCAATCCGAAGACTTTGTGCTCTTGTGAGGAACCGATGCGAAGCGGGTCGGATTGCTCCATTCCATCCGATCCGAACCGAGGTGTGCTGGAATCCAAGTTTGTGCATCTTTGAAGTGTGGAGTCGGAGCGGGTCCGATCCGATCCGGGAGGTCAAGCCAATTTCCAAATTCCAAGTTTCCGGTTCTGCAGGCGTTCACGGAAACGGGCATAACTTTCAAACCGTAAGTCCGATTGAGCCAAACCAAAGCTCAAACTGAAGCTAATTCAGAGATCTACAAGAGTTACGGAGCTTAGCTCCGTAATCGTTGTTTTCGGGCCCAAAAAAGGTCATCTGGTAGGAGTTTCGGGCCTTTCTTTGTTTGTGATGCGATTTCAACCAAATCACTTCATGTCTTCTGACGATATTCCCAACGCTCGAGTGTATTGTTGAGAAGAGATTCCATGTGTGACTGCTTTGACTAAAAAGCGGGTCAACATGAAGTAAACCTGCCCGGACCCGCCCGGCAAATCCAGTGGTCACAAATGTCAGCCCAATGTGAGAGGTCCTAGGCCCAAACTAAAGCATAACAGTTGTAAAGACATGAGGTTAGACTATTTTATGGTGTAAGACTGTCCGGACCCGCCCGGCAAATCCAGCTACCATAAATGCCAGTCTAATGTGAGAGGTCTTTATGAGGTTATGGCCTGAATGAATTAAGAAATACTTAACCAGATAAATATGTAAGGTGGGATATGGGGGTTAAGTAGGTGCCTTGGGTGGCATGAGGAATCTAGTGGTTGCCTTTAGTGGCATGTGAAATACGATTAGTAAGACTTAACCAAACACACATGTAAAAGAACATGACTAAGAGGGTTAAGTGGGATGTACTAGTGGACAAGCTTAGGTGGGTAGCTTGTGGGGGCCCATTTCAACCAGTATCCTAAACATATCTTTGTGGGCTCGACCCAAGTCGAGGACGGGACACACATGCTGGGCTTGACTATAAGAGGCCAAAACGGGGTAGCGGTGGCAACGCAAGTCCAACGGGTTTCATATGCGTGTGTGGACCCGGGCTGGTAGGTAAGACGTTGTTGCATCGTGTAGGTATAAGCCGTGCATTCTCAAGTTGTATCGGGTTGCCACTTTAGGGGAGTGATACACCCCACTGTGGGGCCAGCACGGGTATCTACGAGTAGGGAGCCGATCGAAAGTGGGTAGTGGGGTACACCTAGTGGAGATAGGGGCAGGCGGCACCTATGTAGTCAGCTAGGGGTACACGAAGCTATAATTTCTAAGTGAAGCAAGTGGGATCGACCTTTAGGGTGACTGGTGCGGTGCAGTGTAGTAGTTATTCGTTAGTAATTAGGTGTGCCTTTAACGTTATCTTTATCTGCTTTTCCATACCCAATAGTTCATAGACATTTCCTTGTTTTCCAGCTTATGCCTTAGTCTAGTTATTTTGATAATAGTATTGTTAGAATTATCATACTCGCCAGACTTTATGTCTGACCCCCTCTATTTCTATCCTTTTTTCGCCCTCCAGGTCCTCAGGGTGGACCCAGCTCTAGTGGAGTTTGATTGGATTGCTTTATCTCTTTGGGAAAGCTTGGACCGTTGAAGTAAAGTCTAGCTTGTTATCTTCTTTAATGGCTATTTATGTAATGGGGTTATGTATTTTGTTTTAGCAAGATGGATATTGTACTTGGCTCTGATTTATGGTTTTTATGATGTAACAGACATGTTTAATTTCCGCTGCAATAAAATGAAGTTTTAGATTTCCAAGTACTACTTATTATCTGTCTTGTTGTAATTTTTCTGTTCTATATTCACTTAAAACCTCCATGGAAGTTAATGCATTCCCTTTGTGAGTGACATTAATGGACTTGGGGTGTTACACGTGGTATCAGAGCTTAAGGTTACCAAAACAGATATTTTTTTTAGAAAAACTATTTTTCTAAAGTATTTTTGGAAGAAGTGTTTTCAAAAACATGTCTTAATGAGTGATTTTAAGAGAAATGTTTTTATGAAAAACATAATCCCCAATAGCCATATATCTTTATCTTTCAAATTCTCCATTTTGAATCTTTCCTTTTTCGTTTCAGCATGGCTGAAGACCTTAACCTTCCGGACGGTGTAACGATACCAGGATGGTATAGGAGGTTATTAGAGGCTAGGGCCGCTGCAGGTCCAGCCAATGTCCCTCCACCACCAGTTGCACCCGCTCCTCCTCCTCCTCCTCGCGTGGATACTTTTGCAAAGACATGCAAGGAATTTAAGGCTATGGGTGGAAAACCTTTTCAAGGGTCAGAAACGTTTGTGGAAGCTAGAGATTGGCTTTAGGAGGTGGAAGAATTGCTAGAAATCTTTGAAGTAGAAGAAGGGAGGAAAGTCAAATTAGCAGCTTGGTTAATGAAGGGAGAGGCCTCGTTTTGGTGGGAGGTCACTAATGGGGAGCGTCCTGTTGACTCTTGGGCGGATTTCAGACGTAGGTTTGAGGCAAAGTTTCTCTCAAGGGCAGAAGAGAATCTATATATGGAAAGATTCTTGACATTGAAGCAAGGAAACTCATCAGTGAAAGAATATGTCAACAAATTTAATCAGTTAGAAAGGTCTGGCTTGGACTTAGTGAACATGCCGGAGAAGAAGGCTCTGAGGTTCGTTAATGGCTTGAATGAACCGTTGAAAGGGTTGGCTATGACCCACATCCCTATGGGGGCCACCTTTGAGAAGCTAGTAGACATGGCACTCATGCACGAGGAGAAAGGCGCTAATGCTGATAAGGCGCCCGAGAAGAAAGGGGATCAGAAGAAACCACAACAGCAAAACAAGAAGGGTGGTAAAGACAATAATGGCAGGGGAAAGAAGAAATGCTTTAACTGTGGGACATCAGGCCATC
Source organism: Allium sativum (assembly GCA_030737875.1). NCBI lineage: Eukaryota > Viridiplantae > Streptophyta > Magnoliopsida > Asparagales > Amaryllidaceae > Allium > Allium sativum. Next base: position 820,964,864 of record CM060909.1, read on the forward strand.
TCAGCAAGGATTGCCGGAAGAAAAAGAAGACTGGCTGTTTTCACTGTGGCGAAGCGGGACATCTAGTGAAGGACTGCCCAAAGAAGGGGCAGAGGGCAGGGTCTACCTCGGGATGGCAGGTGCAGGCTCTTATGGCACCAGGGCAGGCAAGGGGACAAGTTCAGGCTCTCGCGGTCCCACCGCTGCAAGAACAAGGTAGAACCATTTCTGTTGAAAGCTTAGTTTTTCTGTTTATTATCCTGTCCGTACCTTATTCGATTCGGGCACATCGCATTCGTTTATCTCTACGTCATTAGTTGAATCACTGCACTTAAACACCAGTTTAGTAGAGGATCCCTTAGTTGTTTCAAATCCAATTGGGGGCTCAGCTTATTTGTCCATGATGTGTTTGGATTTGAAAATTTCTATACTTAGCGTTGAGTTTAGATGTGATGCTTATGTTTTGGGCTTCACGGGCTATGGGCTAATTTTAGGAATGGATTGATTATCCAGAAATGGGGCCGTTCTTGATTGTGAAAAGAGAGTAGTTAGGCTCGTGACTCGCCTTGGCAACACTCTCGAAATCTTTTGTAATCCCATAAATTCTGTTATGCTAAGTTATTTAGAATCGCTTGACGCGTCTGAGGAAAATCTACGATCTGTTAGAGTGGTCCGAGAATACTCGGATGTGTTTGAGGAGGTGAAGTGCTTGCCTCCGAAGCGGGAGATAGATTTTCGAATTTATCTTGTGGATAATGCAAAACCAGTATCTTTGCCAGTACGCCACATGGCTCCTCGTGAAAGGAGGGAACTCAGTAAGCAAGTGAAGGAGTTGCTTGAGAAGGGGTTCATAAGACGAAGTATATCAGAGTGGGGTGCTCCAGTAGTATTTGCCACGAAGGCGGATGGGTCCCTTAGACTTTGTGTGGACTATAGAGAACTTAATAAGCTTACTAAGAAGAACATACACCCACTGCCGAGGATTGACGATCTCTTCAATCAGTTAGTTGGCGCCTCAGTGTTTTCGCAGTTGGACTTAGCCACTGGTTTCCGTCAGTTGAGAGTGGCTGAGGATAGCATTGGCAAAACTGCCTTTAGGACTCCGGACGGTTTCTTTGAATGGCTAGTGATGCCCTTCGGTTTGACAAACGCCCCCGCATACTTTGTTTATTTGATGAGTAGGGTGTTTAGGGAGTACCTTAACAAATTCATGGTAGTCTTTGTAGATGACATCTTGATCTTTTCTAAGAATGAAGAAGAGCATGCCCTACATCTTAGGGAAGTGTTGGAGACCCTACGAGCGCATAATCTTAAAGCTAAATTTTCTACGTGTCACTTCTGGAGGAAGGAAGTACGATTCTTAGGGCACGTGGTTTCCAAAGAAGGGATAGCTGTGGATCCCACGAAGGTGGTGGCCATCCAAGATTGGAAGGTCCCTAAAAATGCTACCGAAGTAAGAAGTTTCTTGGGGTTGGCTGGCTATTATAGGAAGTTTATCAAAGACTTCGCAAAGATATCAGCTCCATTAACACGTTTGACGAAGAAGAACCTAGTTTTCACATGGGACGTAGATTGTGATGATGCGTTCCAACGTTTGAAGAGAGCTTTGACTTCAGCCCCAGTCTTAGTATTGCCAGACGGGAGTAAGCCGTTTACTGTTTATACTGATGCTTGTGGGACAGGACTAGGCGCAGTCTTAATGCAAGAGGGAAGGGTAATAGCCTATGGTGGAAGGCAGTAGAGAGCGCATGAGAAAAATTACCCTACACATGCCCTAGAGTTGGCCGCGATTGTTTTCGCGCTTAAGTCTTGGCGTCATTATCTTCCTGGCGAGAAATTCAAATTATTCACTGACCACAAATCTTTAAAATACTTATTCTCTCAAAAGGACTTGAACTTAAGGCAGTAAAGGTGGATGGAGTTCTTAGCATCCTACGACTTCGAGATAGCATATACCCCTGGCAAGGGTAACGTAGTGGCCGATGCCTTAAGTAAAAAAAGATTATCCTTAAGTCCTTTGTTTTTTGAGCGGTGAAACTTAGAATTCATTTCGATGTTTGACTTTAGACCTTCCGTTGAATTTGTACCCGGTTTGCTAGCATCCTTGGAGGTCAGACCTACGCTTTTGGGACGGTTTGGCGAGGCACAACGAGACGACCCACAGTTGGTTGAGTTAGTAGAAAAGCTCTAAAGAGGGGAGTCATCAAGCCATCTCCGTAGGTATACCCTAGATGATAAGGGTTGGTTACGTAGGGATAGTAGACTTTGTGTACCTCAAGACGAAGGTTTGAGGAAGGCTATTCTTGACGAAGCACATCATTCGAAGATGACCATTCATCCCGGCGGGGACAAGATGTACAAAGACATGAAGCGAGTTTTCTTTTGGGCCGGTATGAAGAGGGATGTGGCCGAGTATGTCGCTAGATGCTTGGTGTGCCAACAAGTAAAAGCGGAGCAAATGAAACCCGGTGGGTTGCTTCACCCATTGAGGTTCCACTATGGAAGTGGGAAAGTGTCTCGATGGATTTTGTGGATGGATTACCAAGATCAAGGAAGGGTAATACGGGGATTTTGGTTATAGTAGATAGACTTACTAAGAGCGCCCATTTCATTCCCGTGAAGAGTAAGAGGACTACTCCATGGTTAGCTTCTGTATATGTCCGAGAAATAGTTCGTTTGCACGGTGTTCCTTCTAGCATAGTGAGCGACCGCGATCCTATTTTCACTAGCGAATTTTGGAGAAGCTTACAAGAGGCGGTAGGGACTCAGTTATGTTTGAGCACCGCATATCATCCTCACACGGACGGCCAGACCGAGAGGGTGAATCGCATTCTAGAGGATCTTTTGAGGCTATGTATCCTAGACTTTGGGGGTACATGGGAAGAGCATCTTCCATTGGTAGAGTTCGCATATAACAACAGCTTTCAGTCTAGCATTGGCATGGCACCTTTCGAAGCTCTTTATGGACGACCTTGTCGTTCACCTACATGTTGGTGGGAATCTACAGATAAGATCTTACTTGGGCCCGATATGATTAGGGAGACTTCGGAGAAGATCGACTTGATTCGAAGGAGGATGAAAGCAGCGCAAGATAGGCAGAAATCTTATGCGGACAAGAGGAGAACAGATCTTGAGTTTGAAGTTGGGGACATGGTCTTTATCAAAGTGTCTCCATTACGGAACGTTGTTCGCTTTTGGTCCATTGGGAAATTAGCACCAAGGTTCGTAGGGCCATTTCCTATTAAGGAGAAGATTGGACAGATGGCGTATAGAGTGGAGTTGCCTGAGAGACTTAGTGGTGTACACGATATATTCCATGTGTCACATTTGAGGAAGTGCTTGCACGAAACCGCGGAAGTGGTAGGGCCGAGCTTGCTTAGAGAGGTGGAGATCGAGCGTGATGCGACGATTCGACGAGCTCCTACGCGCATTCTTGGGTCAGATATCAAGAAGCTGAGGAATCGAGAGGTCAGACTAGTCAAAGTACAATGGGGAGATGATGAGAGCAACGCTACTTGGGAGACGGAAGAAAAGATGCGTTCGTTGTACCCTTTTCTTTTCGAGGCTATGTCCTTTTATTTCTCCTTTATCGCTTATCTTGTACTTATCTTACCTTTAGAGTATCCTCTCGCTAGTATTCTTGACCTTTAGTTAGGATAATCCTATGGTTGAAACATGTGTTTGAGACATGTTATGTATGATGGATGCAAAGTGGATGCAAGTGTTTGCTAGTGGTTGCTCGTGGATGCATATACACACACTATCAGGCACTAGATCGGCTCAGTCACTTCATATTGCATATTGCATATAAATGGATGTATTTAGTAAAATGGATGTATGACGATTGTATTATCATATGGATGCTGCATTCATATGATGATTGTGCACGCATATAGAGATAATATGTAGCATTAGGGAACTTTTTCATACATAATGGACGCATGGCACTATCATGATTTGCATTAAGGAGGTCAACTGAATCAGTGGACCGCCTGATTTTGCATTAGATATGGACATATACATACACTGTGCATTTAAACTTGAAAGCATTAGAGGTCTATAAGGACAATGGATGCCTATGTTTGATGGTTGAGTAGATGGATGATTGGATGTTAGGATATACATTCTTCTTAACTTGAAGATTTCGGGGTCGAAATCCTTTAAGGAAAGGAGAATGTAACACCCCGTAATTCTGTTAATATTAATATTCATAAAGAATAACTAATCTCAGACGTGAGAATTGTGGGAAACGGGTTGCGCCATTGTGTTCGTCTCGGAATTCTGGTTGGAATAGAGTCCGAGTTTGCGTGAATTGGACTTCGTATGAAGAAGTTATGGCCATCGGAAGTTTCAAAAAAATTCAAAATAGATTTCAGAAAATTTAAAATTTAAAATTCGGAGTCAAACAGGCTAGGCGGGAAAATTCCCGCCCAGCACCCCAGGTCGACTGGGGAGTCGACTGGGCAGTCGACACCCCCCAGGTCGACTGGGCAGTCGACCTGGGTGTCAACCTGTCCAGGCGGCTAGGGTTTGGCTGATGTGTCTTTAGGGCTGAGTTGGCAAATTAAACGGTTCAGTTTAGTTCTGAGTTGATCTGACGGTCTAAATAAACCCTAAACTCTATAAATACCTAGGTAGTCTCTCACTCTAATTCACATGAAAAATAGAATAGCCATCGTCATACCGCCGCCATGGAACTCAGTGTAGCCGCCGCCAACTAAGAAGGAAGAAAAGCTAATCAAAACCCTAATTCTACTCAACTCTAAAGCAAATCAAGGCTCTCTTTCTCTTCTAATTGTGAGTATGATGATCTTAACAAGATTATTATTAAACTAATTAGATTAAGTTATGAATGGATTATAAGTAAATGATGTGGATTGTCATATATGTTGTTGTAAACCTTATGCTATCATGTATGTTGTAAATCCTATGTTATGTATCCTATATGTTGTAAATCATGCTATGATGATATTGTATAGGTTGTAATTTTCTATGCTAAATTGTGATAAATCATACATGTTATAAAGTCATGATGTAATTATCTATGCTAATTAGTTCATGTTAATCAAGTCATAATGTTGATATTATTTGGGCTATGTTGATGACAAATCATGTATGCAAGTTTAGATTGATTAGTAAAGATTATGAACATATGCCATGATATCTATTTAGACCTAGAATTATGCTATGACATGGGTGAGTTCTATGTGTTAGATGCTAGTTCACACCATCATTATGTTGCATAAAACCCCATATGCAAGTTTATACATGAATTTGGGTTATGATCATATCATGTAAATTGTGACATTTAACAAGTTGACACCTTTAGATCCATAACATGTGTAGTTTTATGCAAGTTTCACCCCTATTATGATTAGATCTATTTTATTTGTCTATATGTTGTGATAATTTATCTTTGTGCTATGAGTTAGACTATTCGAGTTTAACGTATATTTTGCGTTGAATAAGCGAACGTATAACGTGGGGTAGGGGTAATATTAAGGATTTAACATTAAGAAGTTGGGGTGCAATTGATATGATTTTGCATGCCATGAATGGATGGCCATAATTGAGTCAATTATGGACATCATTAAAATTGGAAGTAATTAATGATTTGAATAGGGGTATATTCAAAACTGGGGTAAAAGATTATAAGTGATAATCAATGCTTAGGACACGAGGTTGGACTCGTTTGTGACGTAAACCTGCCCGGACCCGCCCGGCAAATCCAGTGGTCACAAATGTCAGCCCAATTTGAGAGGTCCCAGGCCCAAACTAAAGCATAACAGTTGTAAAGATACGAGGTTAGACTCTTTTATGGTGTAAGACTGCCCGGACCCGCCCGGCAAATCCAGCTGCCATAAATGCCAGTCTAATGTGAGAGGTCTTTATGAGGTTATGGCCTGAATGAATTAAGAAATACTTAACCAGATAAACATGTAAGGTGAGATATGGGGGTTAAGTAGGTGCCTTGGGTGGCATGAGGAATCTAGTGGTTGCCTTTAGTGGCATGTGAAATACGATTAGTAAGACTTAACCAAACACACATGTAAAAGAACATGACTAAGAGGGTTAAGTGGGATGTACTAGTGGACAAGCTTAGGTGGGTAGCTTGTGGGGGCCCATTTCAACCAGTATCCCAAACGTATCTTTGTGGGCTCGACCCAAGTCGAGGATGGGACACACATGCCGGGCTTGACTATAAGAGGCCAAAACGGGGTAGCGGTGGCAACGCAAGTCCAACGGGTTTCATATGCGTGTGTGGACCCGGGATGGTAGGTAAGACGTTGTTGCATCATGTAGGTATAAGCCGTGCATTCTCAAGTTGTATCGGGTTGCCACTTTAGGGGAGTGATACACCCCACTGTGGGGCCATCACGGGTATCTACGAGTAGGGAGCCGATCGAAAGTGGGTAGTGGGGTACACCTAGTGGAGATAGGGGCAGGCGGTACCTATGTTGTCAGCTAGGGGTACACAAAGCTATAATTTCTAAGTGAAGCAAGTGGGATCGACCTTTAGGGTGACTGGTGCGGTGCAGTGTAGTAGTTATTCGTTAGTAATTAGGTGTGCCTTTAACGTTATCTTTATCTGCTTTTCCATACCCAATAGTTCATAGACATTTCCTTGTTTTCCAGCTTATGCCTTAGTCTAGTTATTTTGATAATAGTATTGTTAGAATTATCATACTCGCCAGACTTTATGTCTGACCCCCTCTATTTCTATCCTTTTTTTCCCCTCCAGGTCCTCAGGGTGGACCCAGCTCTAGTGGAGTTTGATTGGATTGCTTTATCTCTTTGGGAAAGCTTGGACCGCTGAAGTAAAGTCCGGCTTGTTATCTTCTTTAATGACTATTTATGTAATGGGGTTATGTATTTTGTTTTAGCAAGATGGATATTGTACTTGACTCTGATTTATGGTTTTTATGATGTAACAAACATGTTTAATTTCCGCTGCAATAAAATGAAGTTTTAGATTTCCAAGTACTACTTATTATCTGTCTTGTTGTAATTTTTCTGTTCTATATTCACTTAAAACCTCCATGGAAGTTAATGCATTCCCTTTGTGAGTGACATTAATGGACGTGGGGTGTTACAGTACTTAAAACAAGAGAAAATACAGTTTGTTCAAACACCTCTCTGTTTCATCAGATTTTCAAACTTCGTATAAAATCAATCTGAATACCTAAATGGAATCCTTGATGAAAATGATGATTTTTAGAAGTGGTTTCACGATTTCTAGTGTCTTAGATCATGAGTTATGCTAGGATGTTCAGAATTCTAATATCGATCAACTTCCGACCACCCAAGAGACTTGAGGCCGTGTGGTTGGGGGTGAAGCTTCGTATAGGACCAAGGATACTAGGAAAAATTCTATATGATTTTTCAAATGAAGGGATGGTGAGAACGAGGTGAAAATAGGTTTGAAAGGGGATTTTTGGGTTCGGTTTTTTGTTCACGGAGCTGCTCGTCGACGGTGGGGCTATGGGGATGCGGTCCAGGGGGTTTCGCGGCATCAGGGGATGGTGGTGGCGTGGTAAGAAGGTGGGGGCGGCTCGTGGTCAGAGCGAGGCATGGTGGAGCGGTTCTTCGATGGTACTTTTCTGGTCATGGTGGATGGCTCGGTGAAATCACTGTAGTGACTTGGAGGTGACAGTCAGGGTGGTGCAAGGGGGTCAGGAGGTGATGAGAGAGGTGTGGGGACGATCGCAGATGGTGGGTGGTGGATGTATGGCGTGTGCAAGTGCACAGGTCTGGGACTGGGACGGAGGAGGAAATGCCATGATTTTTGGGTGATCAGCCATGTTTTTCCTAGGGTTGGTATTTGGGTATTGGTACTTTGATCACGAGGCTGGCACACATGGTTTTGGAGTGGATCCGCAGGTGGACAATATGATTTTCAAAGTGGTACTTTGGTATTATCACTTTAAAACAAGGATTTTTTTTATATATTTTAAATTTAGACTAGTTTTTAAAATTAATAATGGACTGAATAAAATAGGAAAATAAATATTTAAATATAAATAGCATTTTTATTTAATTAGCAAGCAAGGAAAGAAGTGAATCAGGATCAGTTTTTGTCAGCATTTGAAATTAAAATATAGAAACTGTAATTTAAATTAAATTATAAATTTAATTTGTAATTAGAGAAATTTTCTAATGAAATATTCAAATTTTAAAGTCAACAAAAGAAGCCGATCAAGGGTAAAAGGTTGAATATGGTTTTGATAGAAGTCGAGAAGTTAGCACAGAAACTGTATTTTTTTATTATAAATTTAGTTGATAATTTTAAATTAGAATTTATTTTCTAATCAGATATTTAAAATTTTAAACAAAACAAGGTAAAGAAGAACCGTATGCAACACATGCGCTAGATTTGTCAGTTTTAAACTGTAGTCTGAATTTCCTGATACATGTAACTGATCAAGTACAGTTCTGTACTTTATAAAATAAAAACTGTAATTTTTAACCGTGTTTAGATAAAATAAAAAAAGAAATTTTATTGGTATATAATAAAAGAAGAAGTAAATCGAGTAAAAGAGATCAAAGGGAAATTTGACGAAAACGATACAAAGTGTAAAAGTTGTAAAATAAATTATAAATTATAAATTTTATTCATTTATGAATAATCATATTAAGGAATAATGATGAGAAATAATTATCTGAGAAGAATGTAATTTTGTTTTAAATTTGACGAACAAAATGGAAAGAAAAACCGTGTGCGGCGCGTACACTGAAACTGTTCATTTTTAAGAGACGATCAAAATACCCAGATATAAACCAGATAATTATATACGGTTTAGTTTGACTGTAATTGTGTATGTGAATTAGATTATAACCATATCAGATTAATAATTTAAAAAAAATGTTCGTAAATCATATCAAAGAGACCGTAATAAATATTTCACTTTGATTTGATTATACACCGCGCGTCAGAGATTTTTTAAATTGAAGGCGGTGATATACAAGGGCTATTCTTGAATAGTGCCTTTGGCTTGTCCAATCCTAGGACAACTTGTATGGACGAATGTCTGACAAAGTAATTCTAACTAATCACGTACATTGATCTCTCCAAACGTATTTATACGGTGGCAGAGGAATTCGTTTCTCTCGCTGTATACCTATAATATATTTTTAGGGAAGTCAATTAGTGGTTGGAAAGTTTTGACGATGTGGCATTCAAAGAAAATAAATAGTGATGATGAAAAAGGTAAGTCTAGACTCAAGCCTCACACCCAGGAAATGACAAAAATCGGACAGGCAGCATGGCTATGTGTGTCGCTCCCATTAGGGTGTATAATCACCTATCTAGAGAAATTTCTTTTACTTCTTTAATCTATTTCGATGCTGTCCCTTTTCGGGAAATGGTGGTTTGAGCCCAACCGTTGGTGATATACATTCGATACACTCAAGAGAAATGAGTGGTCGGTCATGTGTGGGCCGGGTTGCAAGAAGTTCTTGTTGAACCCAGGTGTATTCGCCTCTAGAGATACATCATCGAAAGGTGGTTCCATACCTTGTCATAGTTGGAAATCCAATTTCCATAAGCGCCAAGCGGGTTTTGTTTGTATACTATATAGAAGAATGTGAGATGCACGCATTCTTCTAGATTCTAATTTATTTGTGAAAACTTATAGACGCTATGATAATATCTGATTTCAAGTATACAAATTGTTTTGATCTCATAAGGTAAAAACCTGTTCCTTATTCACGGCGTGGTCTAATGAGATATTTTTATTTCTTTAATCTGTTTCAAAACTGTTTACTCATACCAGTCCCCTGACTGACCCGGAGTTTATTTTTCTGTGCTTCCCTTAAACTCTTGGGTATTCATAACACTTGTTATGAATAGACAAGTGAATGAGGATTGGATAAAACTTGGAAAGTTGGAATGGAACTTTCTGTGTGCTGATCTACTTATCTTATCTACTGTATAATTAAGTCTGCAAGTTAGTCATCATTTATATGTATAATTAAAGATGTACTATAAAGGGTTTGTATCACTAGACCTATGATGTTCTATGTACTGCTGTGTAATAATATGAAGTATCATCTTTGGAAAAATTCCGCTGTGAGGTTCTGATGTTTCTGTGATTTTATCTTCTATCTATTCTTATTCTTATTAATGGCACGACTTCCGATGGGTTCGAAAGTTGGATCGTTACAGTGGGCCCCACAATCTGGGCCCCAATATGGGCAGCCCACATTGTGGGCCCACTCAAATCTGTATCCCGGGTTTACGGAATCCTGTTGTGGGGCCACATTCATTAATCCATGGCAACATTTTTACCGTTCAATGACAACACTATATTATAGCTATAGCAACATTTAGTATCATATACTGCAACTATATATCATAGCTATGGCAACATTACATAACATTTGCAACATAACAACAATTGCCTTCACACACTGAAATTAACAAAGAACTTTTCATTTCAAATTAACTAGTAACACAAATACTACTTAGTCAACTACAAAATAACAAAACATAGCCATTAAATTCAGTTTTACAGACAATACCTACAAACATAGCCAGTACTAAATTCCTCAGGTGCGTTCAGTGCCTCTACTACCTCCAGTACCTCTGGTGCCTTCAGTAACAAGTTCTTGAACAATTTCATCACTGTGTCCTTCACCTGCAAAATAAAGTAGTTTCAAAAGTCATACATTTTAGTTGCATAACTAAGTTTCATTTGCATTTCAGCACAAACTGAGATTCATTTGCATATCAGTTGCATAACTGAGTTTCGTTTGCATTTCATTTGTATAACTGAGTGGCAAACTAAGTTCCATTTCGGTTGCATAAATAATGCATTTCAAAAGTGTATACTGAGTAAAGTATGATACAAATGATTTCTGAGTCAAACGCCTTAATTACTAAATGTGGCAAAAAAATTGGATGCCCTATAACAGGGAAAAAATTAAGTGACAAAGCTTAAAATTATACCTGAAAATTTTTATGGATGTCTTATCACTGCACTACATTACCATAGCAACACACAAAAGAATCCCAAACATGATCCAGGACAAAGCTAAAGTTGCTGCAAAGAATTTTTCTCCTTTCTCGTGTTTTCAGGGTCAACTCTTCCTTCATATCTACCACAAATCCATTGGCTTTTGCCCTCTTTTGCTTTTGCTTCAGCAGATTTTATTCAATTGTCTTCTTTTCCACGACAATTGCGATATAGTCTTTTCTTTTTTCATCAATTTAACAGTAGTATCATCCAATTCTGCATTATTATTAATTTCATACACTTCGTCATGCTACATAAAATACCCACAATCACCATTATGCATTTATCTTAAATTCTCGACTGAAACATCACTGAAAGATATGATAATTGACAAAGCAAGCAAAAAAAAAATCTAATTTATAGTTACTGGCCAAATGAAGCAAACAAAAAACTTCTTCCCCGCATTTGACACTACCTTCACAGTCCTCGTCTTCGCTGGGATTTTGTGGTGGTAGCTCTTTCTTGCAGTCATTGTTGATGAAGTTGATGTAGAAATTGATTGAGCGGTCATTGAACTCGAATTGAAGGAAGAATTAAAATAATATCACAAAATGCAAATCATCTCAGTAATATCACAAACTGCAAATGATTTGAAGTAGGCTTTCAGGCATGCATGTATTTCAAGCATTCAGTATTTGTGTGCATAAACTGCAATTGATATGAATAGTTCTTAAAGCTTACATAAAATTTTAGAAGCATGCATCATGAAGAAATAATCATCCATTAGCATTTTATTGATCCATGTGTGAAGATATATCATTGTAAGGCCTTTTAAGCATATCCAAGCATTGCTTAAACAATGCTTGGTTAATTGGCATATAATGATGTCAATGGCGATGCACACATCAATGTACAACATGTGTAACATCCACAGATGAGGTGAATTTGCACATAATTTCTAACTATGCATACATATCTTATCTAATTGGGAACTAGGTGAAAAATCATGCATATGGAAAACATGTAAATACTTAAGAAATGAATACTCTCATGTATATGTAAGCATCCTTATGAAACCATTTTCATAAACCACTGTATATCTTATTAAAAAAGTTAGCAGTATCATGTCTCAATCATCACCGGCAACAACAACCTGGGAAACCTGAGCAGTTGTTTAGAACATGCAGCTCATATAAGGTCGATGGTCTAATTGTTCACAACCACACTTCGCCAGGAACTAAAGTTGTGTGTTAATAAATTGATTAACCCAATAGCTGCTCAAAGAACGTTTCAGCGAATCAACATACAAAAGAACCACAAAATAACACCACTAACCAAACAAAATTATACAAACGTTCTTCTAGTATGATATATGAACTACTTCTAGTATGATATATGAACTATGAAGTCACTGCAAATAACTCCATTTAGAGGTATAGTTTCATTAGTATACAACTTCAAACTGAAAAAAGTGTAGATTCATTAACAAATAACAGGTAAGAATTATTAATCACCTAACACCCATTATACTCATGGTGATAATAATTTTCATTTCTCGATAGGCTAATTAATAGCGATGATATAAAAAAAAGCTAGCACCATTCTTTTTGGGTTGACTGCCGTTTGATGACGGGGAAAGGGAGAAGTGGGTGCGTTTGGAGTTGGAGTGGAGGACTAGCTGGAAGAAGTGGAGAACACGGAGAGGGTTGGAGTGGACGAAGTGAATGCAAATTAGGGATTGGAATTGGAAACTTGGGGGTGAGAACGAACAGATCTGAGAAGTTGAGAAAGAGGAATGGAATGAGTAACGTAAGATGATTTCCTATATGTGGTGTAGGATTTTAACGGATTAGTGAGGTGTCAACTACCGATGTTTTTAAAAGGTAAATTGACAGATATATATGCATGTTTTCATAGGTGCAGATTGATGACGTGGCAAATTAAACTTATAAGTTTATAACTATAGCTACTACAATACAAGTTTATATCTACGCTAACACATTGAAGAGTGTGTTGCAATAAACAAAAATCAGCATAGCTCTGACAACATTTTAGCTGACAACACCTTAGATTTTCATTATAATAGGTCATCTATGGCGTAATGTTTGTTACCATCAAAAGAAAATCAAAATCAAAATAGTGATGAATATAAACTAGAAATATAAATTATAATTAAGGGAGAGAATGTATATTGTAAACCTCAATTAATCAAACAAAAATCATAATATTCTTCGAACTAGAAGCAAATTTCACATTTTAGAATAATGGATTTACGATGGATTTTATAAAGGGTCTGTTTGGCACAGGTCCCTATTAAGTTTCAAAACTAGGCTCACATCCGATCATAAACTTATTGTAAATTTAGTCCCTATTTTTCGAAAATTCAATAAAAATGAAAAAATAACGTAAATTCTTATTTAAATAAGACATGTAAACAAAAAAAATTAGATCAGAAAATCATCAAACAACGCATCAAAAACAAAAAATAACAAGAATCAGCGAGAATGCCGTTAAATGCATAATAGCATGCACATATTTGTATTTTCTTGCATACGTCTGTACATGTTTTCCAGTCGTGCATCTATTTTGAGTTACTTGCATACATCTGTGCAAGTATTGCATAATTCTTGCATACAAATGTGCAGAAATTCAGTCACATGCAAATCAGCTAGCATTTATTTGCATTCAGGCGTATAGTAAAACAGAAAAGGTGCACACATACGTGCCACAATCCGCAAGCAAAAAATCAGTTAAGTTTTCTTCATGCAATACTTGCATGCATGTGTGCAAGTATTTCAAATCGTTGCACACATGTATGCAAGTTTCAGTCTAGGTTTTCAATGAAAACAGCTTGTGCAATAGTTGCATACATGTATGCAACCTTTTTTTTTATTTGCGTAGACTTCCGAGAATATTTTCAGAATTTAGATTTTTTTTTTACCTCAGCAATGTTTTTTTTTCTAGGCAAAAAACGAAAAACACAGAAGTTGAAAAAATAGGGGGCGAGTTTGAAATGAAAACATGGGAGGGACATGAGCCTAATTAAGTTTCAAAATAGGGATGTGTGCCTAATATTCACTTTTATAAAATGGAGACAGTTATAAAACCTTGAATATGAATATGGATTCCAAAAAATTCAAATAGATTTTAAAATTAAGTACAAAGTAGCGATGGATTTGGACTATAATTTTAAATTCAAGTCAAAAGAAAAATCAAATTATTGCAAATCCCAAAACTATCAACCAAAAAATCATAAAATACCATAAAATAGTAACAAATTTCACAACTTAGACAATGGATTGATAGGTCGATTTTACATAACGAGGAGGATTTCATATATATATACACACACACACACACTCACAAACACATATATATAATTATATATAATTTTTTCTCTTTTCTCCCTTTTTTTATTTTTTTATTTTAAGAACACATTAACCACGCATAACCATAAAGACTTTTAATTGAGGACAGCCACAACTTAAATCATAAGCATTCTCTAACCATGCATAACCATATCTAAGTTTTTTAAATGAGTTTAGAGTAACACTTATTATATAAAAATCTCCTCATTATATAAAACCATAATGAATGATAGAAATATGGAAAATTATATTAAAATCTCCTCATTATATAAAACCATAATGAATAGTAGAAATATGGTAAAATTATATAAAAATCTCCTCGTTATATAAAACCATAAGGAATGATAGAAATATGGTAAAGATAGAGATGGTCGTGAAATAATTCTCTAAACTAATCATATTCTGAAATATGTTTAACCGTACTGGATTTTTGAAAAAAATTCAACTATCACTTATTCTGAAAGATAATACAGTCAATTTCCATCCCACATTTGAAACTTGTACTTTCTTTAAAGAAATAAACTCTCCACATTAAATAAAACCATGATGGAATGACGGAAAATGGTAGAAAAAAAGATGATTGTGAAATAAGCACCAATTCAAAGATATTATAAAATATGTTTAATCATCATGAGAATTAAAATAATAAATCCTCTCATTATGGAAATTCTATAGTCATAACTCATCATAATTTCACAAATCTAATAGTAATATTGATGAGCTCCAAGATGGTTCATGGTCAATAATTTTAGTTTTTGAAAAAATAATAAAAAATGATTTTAAAATTGAAAATATCAGTCTCAATAGGGATTTTGAAAGAACTATACAAGTTGAAAATCAGTTTAAAAAATCAAACAGCTGAATGTGAATTTTTCAATACTTCTAAGACTGATACCGCATGTAGGTATGGAATGCCCATAGAAGTCAATGAAGTTTATATACATATTTTTCAGCATATCAACCGATCACCAAGCCTAAGTAAACAAATCTAGCAATTCAATACCTTTTATTAGAGCAGCAAAAAAACACTTTCAAAGCAAGATTTACAAGAGAATTTTTCACAATATTTACAACAATTTCATAACAAGACTCATAAGAGAATTTTTCAAAGCATCGTTAACAAGCATAAGTGAAAATCAATGATCCAAATCAAAAACAAGTTATTTGAAACCACTTGATGAAATTTATTTTCACAAATCAAATCCAAAATCTATAATCCACGAGATTCCATCTTTCAGCAATCACAAATGATTTCAAAATCAAAATATCATGATTACTGTGGCAGTGTTAAAAACAAATCTGCATAAACAGAAGGTAGAATAAAAAGAAGAGTAAAAGGAAGAATAGAAGTGGGAATAAAAAATAGAAAAATAAACATTTGTTTTTGAATATGTAACAGTGAGAAATCTAGATGAATTGAGCATTGTAGTGAGCAATGAATGTAGATGTGAATTGAATGAATTATATCACAGTGGAATGTACGATAGTGGAGTTAGAAATATGTACTAATTCAAATGTTGAAATAAAATACTTATTTGAATAAAAATACTGTTTAAATATTAAATTTTGTGCAATAGCATTTTATTCGAAATAAACATTTATTTTTGTATGTGATGCAGTATAGAACAATACAGATAAAAATACATTTAATAAATAATATATATGTTTGTTATCATCAAATAAAAATCATATTATTATATACAACACTATTTTTGTTTTTTAAATATTTTTTCTTCTCTTTTTGTTTTTGCTAATGGACTTGTTTAGTGCCCAATTAGCTTAAGAATTATTAATTATGGCTTAATTAGGTATTCAATTATCAGTTAATCTATGCTTGCCTTAAGACACATATAGTCATTCATTTTTAAGTCATTTTATCACAAAATGCTTATAAGTTTTACACTGTTGAACTTAAAAAAATTATATAAACATGTTTATAAACCTGGACAGTTCTCTGTTTGCTTGTACGGTCTTGGGTAACTGCTTCTGTCTATTTCTTTGACTATATGGCGTGTTTGTTTGCTCTATGTAATGTTATTTGAAATCTCACGTCTTCGTTGAATTATGTAGTGGTTAGTTATTCTCCCTGCGTGGAGTAAAGGATGCAATTTATAGTCCATTACATTAACTAGCTCATGTACTATAATCTAGAATAGAATAGTGGACGACCCACTAAAAATTGCCGTATGTAATGGATAGACCACTTTAAAACCGAAATTGTAGTTTGGCAATCTGCCAAACTTCTGTAACAATCGTAATTATAATTTGTTATAATAATAAGTGTTACGGATCACTAGAAAAACTGGTCAGCCATGCCAAAAAAATAAATCTGGACAGTTAAAGAGCTCTACAGTTTTATAGCAGTGAAGGTGCAAAAATGTGTAGTGGGAATAAAGCGAGGAAGTAGCGGTGATATAGTGTGACACCCCAGGTCCATTAGTGTCACTCTTTGTCAGAATGCATTAAGTTCTGTGAAGCGTTATAGGTAAACAAGAAACAAAATATCACAAGACAAATATAAAATAGCAGCGGAAATTTAAAACTTCATTATTTCGCAAAAAAACATCGTAGTCTCAAAACCAGTTACAACGACAGGCATAAAATACTGAAACTGACTACATCGAAACAAAATACCTGTCTTGCGCTAAAAACCATTAGAGTATAGAAATGTAAAATCATAATCTCTAGTAATAGCCATAATAACATAGACAAGTAGTCGAAGCGATACATCAAAGCCGATCCAAATCCAAGCAGAAGCAGAAGAGAGAATCCTAATCAAGCTTGAGCGTTCCCACCCTGAGAACTTGGGGAAAAGG
The DNA here is from genome assembly GCA_030737875.1 of Allium sativum. NCBI lineage: Eukaryota > Viridiplantae > Streptophyta > Magnoliopsida > Asparagales > Amaryllidaceae > Allium > Allium sativum. Next base: position 820,981,982 of record CM060909.1, read on the forward strand.
AAGAGAGAGAAAAGGAAACAAAACGGGTCAGGCATAAAGTCTGGCAATTCCAGAGACTTTTATCATATAAAGAAGTAAAAGCATCATGATAGGCATATAAACTAGATAAGAGATAACAGTATCATATAATAGGCATGAACAGACTGAACAAAATAAGCAGAATAAATAGGGTGGACTATACTTCTCAGTTACTTGCTCCGCACCAATACTAGTATATCAAATTATGACAGGATTAGGTGTCCCCTAATTACTTAATAGAAACATAATGATCTCAACAGAAACATAATGGCAGTTCTAGGTGTACTCTAATAACGGGTTTTGCCCAAGCAGAAATAACGGGTACCTCAACAGAAATAACGGGTGTTACCCCCAAACAGAAATAATAGGTACGTCAATAGAAGCAGACAACACTAGATGTACCCTAATTACTACCCCCAAGCGATCGGCTCCCTAACTTGTAAATATCATGTGTCGGCTCCACAGTAGGGTATATTACTTCCTAAAGCGGTAACCTACAGAAGGACATAGACCTATTTACTGGTGCTACAGCGGCTTATTTTCCCCTACATACTAGACTCATGCACACAGATGGCTCTATTGGAACGCGCCCGTACGCACCTCCTTTTCAGATGAACCTCTTACAACTAGTTCAGTATGCATCCCTTGACCCCTACCTAGTGTGAGGTCCTCGTTTAATACCAGAATGGGTTACTAACTGATATGGGTCCCACAGTACATATGACATAAGTCAAACCGCTAAACTTGTGCCCTCCAATTAACTAGTATTTTTAACAGGTTAAGTCTACAGATTATTAGGTTCGCCTAACCCCCACAGATTAACAGGTTAAGTTTTCATAGGTTAACCGGTTTATTTAACCCCCAACGGATTAAATGGGTTTACATAACCCCAACAGATTAAATAGGTTTACTCAACCCCCAACAGATTAAACAGGTTTCACAGGTTACTTACAGTTTCATTAACATGCTCCGCTTAATCTTTAAATTAAGCCTACAGATTTATATGCCCCCAAATTTCAGTCATAATTCACTGTAAAACATATACTCTAAATTTTAATCATATTTCATAGTATAGGTTCTGCCCCCCAAATCCTAGTCATGATTCATAGTACAGATTATGCCTCAAATTATCAATCCCAATCATTCCCAGTTTATCCCAATTTCGTTCGTATGCATATTTCAGCGATATTGGCCTAGGCTCGAAGGTAGACAAGGCTATAAAAATAAAAAGGGAGTGAGAGAGAAGAACAAAAATAATAACAGGAATAAGCATATAATAACAGAGATGGGCATATGATAGCAGAAATAGGCATATCAGAAATAGACATATAAGAACTGAACAGCAGATCAGGTGTACAAAAGAATACATGAAATAACAGAACTTTTAGGTATGAATCAGATTCTTAACAGGCATAGGTTCAGATCTAGATTTATAAACATGTCAGGGTTATTGTTAAATTTTTATATCTAAAAGTAACATGAACTCACAGAGATTGGACCTAAAGAACAGAGAACAATATGATGTTGTTGCAGAAGAGATTCTTGTATATGTCTAGGCTGGTGTTGAAGAAGATAGTCTGATTCAATCCAAGTAGAGGCTGCATTTCATTGTCTCCATTGTTTTAGGTGTAGAAAAACAATAGAATGTTTATCCTCGAAATCTTCAAGTTAAGAAGAATGTTTATCCTAACATCCATCGACCATCTACTCATCCGTAAATCAAAGGCATCCATTGTCCTTAAGAGATTTCTAATGCTTATATGAATATATGCAAAGGTGTGTGTATATGTCCCTATGCTAATGCGAAAATCAGGCGGTCTACTGATTCAGTCGACCTCCTTAATAGAATATATTTCTGTGCCATGAATCCAAAATATATGCAAATAGTCCTATTATATTATGTAAACTCTATATATGTGCACAATCATTCTTCCAAATGCAACATCCATATGATGATACATCCAATTTTTTCCATTAAAAGAAAAATGCACACACATCCATTTGCAGTATGAGAGTGCTTTGAGCCAATCTTGTGCCCAGTGTGTGTATATGCATCCACGAGAAACTACTAGCAAACACTTGCATCCACTTGCATCAATCAAACATAACATGTTCAACACATGTTTACATTCATTGGCTTCCTACCTAAACGTCAAAGATTTGATCGATAGGATATACTAAAATGGCAGAAGAAAAGTACGAATAAAGCTTGGAAAAAGAAGTTGAGAACATACCATTGAAAAGAAAAGGGTAAGAAGTGCGAATCTTGTCCTCGGTCTCGTAAGTTGCATCCTCGCTATCTTCACCCCATTGCACTTTCATCAACTTGACCTCTCTATTGTGTAGCTTCTTAACCTCTGATCCAAGTATACGGGTAGGAACTCGCCTAACTATTGCCTCTCTTTCTACCTCTACTTCCTTAAGCATGTTCGGCTCAACCACCTTTGATGTATCGTGCAGACATGTCCGCAAAAGAGAGACGTGGAAAACATCATGAACACCCATCAATCTCTCTGGTAGCCTCACCCTATAGGCCATTTGACCTATCCTTTCTGCTATGGGAAATGGCCCTACAAACCTTGGCGCCAATTTCCCTATAGATCCAAAGCGAATTACATTCCTCAGAGGTGATACTTTAATGAAAACCATGTCTCCCACCTCAAACACAATATCAGTCCTTCTCTTATCTGCATAGGATTTCTGCCTGTCTTGAGCTATCTTCATGCGTCTGCGGATAATACCAATCTTTTTTGAAGTTTCTCTAATCATCTCACGTCCAAGTAGAAGCCTATTTGTAGACTCCCACTAACAAGTCGGTGATCTGCAAGGTCGTCTGTACAGTGACTCAAAGGGTGCCATGCCTATACTAGCCTGAAAACTGTTGTTGTAGGCGAACTCAACCAACGGGAGATGCTCCTCCCAAGTCCCTCCAAGTCTAGGATACGTAGGTTCAAAAGATCCTCAAGAACTCTATTCGCCCTCTCAGTCTGCCCATCGGTCTGAGGGTGATATGCGGTGCTCAAACATAACTGTGTACCTAATGGCTCTTGCAGGTTCTTCCAAAATTCACTAGTGAAGATGGGGTCACGATCACTCACTATGCTAGAAGATACTCCATGAATACGGACTATCTCACGAAGATAAACTGATGTCAATCATGTTGTCATTCTCTTACTCTTAATAGGAATGAAATGAGCGCTCTTAGTAAGCCTATCAACTATAGCCCAAATATTGGTGTTGCCTTTCCTCGGTCTAGGCAAACCATCGATGAAATCCATAAAGACGCTCTCTCACTTCCACTATGGGACGTCCAAAGGATGAAGCAAACCGTCAGGCTTCCATTTTTCAGCTTTAACTTGTTGGCAAACTAAGCATCGAGAGACAAACTCCGCTACATCTTTCTTCATCCCAACCCAAAAGAAAACCCTCTTCATATCTCTATACATCTTATCACCTCCCGAATGGATAGTCATCCTAGGATGATGGGCTTCCTCAAGAACTGTCTTCAATAGACTTCTAACTCGGGGAACACAAAGCCTCTCATCCCTTCGTAGCCGCCCTCTATCATCTATGGAATATCTACCAAGGTGACTAGATATCTCCCCTCTACTGAGCCTATCCAAGATGTCTGCTATCTGTGGGTCCTCTCGCTGTGAAGATCTTATTTGATCCATAAGAGTAGGTCGCACCTCTAAGGATGCCAACAAACCAGGTGTAAGATCCATAAATGACCTAAAATTGAAGGTCGATATATACTCTAAACTCCGCCCCTCTATGAATAGAGGAATCAAAGTCATCCTCTGCCTATTCAACTCGTCCTCCACCACATTACCCTTGCCTGGGTATAAGCAATCTCAAAATCATAGGAGGATAGGAACTCTATCCATCTCTATTGTCTCAAATTGAGATCCCTCTATGAGAATGGATACTTGAGAGATTTATGATCTGTGTACAACTCGAACCTCTCTCCAAGTGGATAATGTCGCCAAGTCTTAAGCGCGAATACTATAGCAGCCAATTCCAAATCATGGGTACGGTAGTTCTTCTCATGAACTCTCAAATGTCTACCACTGTAGCATACTACCCTTCCCTCCTACATCAAGACGGCACCAAACCCCGTACCACATGCATCAGTGTATATTATGAACACTTTGTTCCCATCAGACAAAGTCAGAACTGGGACTGTTGTCAGAGCCCTGTTCAACCGCTGAAAAGCATTTTCACAATCAATGCTCCAAGAAAAGGTCAGGTTCTTCTTCGTCAGTCAAGTGAGTGGGGCTGATATCTTTGCGAAGCCCTTGATATACTTCCTATAATATCCTGCTAAACCGAGAAAACTCCTTACCTCCGTTGCATTCTTTGGAACCATCCAATCTTGAACTGCAACAACTTTCGCGGGATCCACCGCTATCCCATCCTTGGAGACCACATGCCCTCGAAATCTCACTTCCTCTCTCCAAAAGTGACATTTGGAGAATTTTTCCTTAAGTTAGTGTGTTTGGAGAGTCCTCAAAACCTCCCCTAAATGTAAGTCACACTCTTCCTCCCTCTTCGAGAGAATCAAAATGTCATCCACAAAACCACAACGAACTTATTCAGAAACTCCCGGAACATCTTACTCATCAGATCCACAAAATAGGCGGCTGCATTCATCAACCCAAAAGGCATGACTAGCCACTAAAAGAAACCATATGGAGTTCTGAAGGCGGTCTTGTCTATACTGTCCTCGGCCACCCTCAACTGATGAAATTCCGTGGCCAATTCTAACTGAGAGAAAACAGATGCACCAACAAGCTGGTCAAACAGATCATCAATCCTTAGAAGTGGGTGCCTATTCATCATGGTGAGCTTATTCAACTCCCTGTAATTCACATATAGACGAAGTGACCTATCCGCCTTGATAGAATAGACGACTGGAGCACCCCATTCAGATATACATCGCCTAACAAACCCCTTCTTAAGTAGCTCCCCTACTTGTTTGCTAAGTTCCCTCCTTTTCCTAAGAGCCATGTGGCGCACAAGCAATGCGACTGGCTTCGCATTATCCACCAAATATATCCGGAAATCATTCTCACGCCTCAGAGGTAATCCCCTAACCTCCCCAATAACATCTGAATACTCATAGATTACAGGTACAGATCGCAAATCATCGACAAAAGCATCAAGTGACTCTGTGAAGCTAAGCATAACATACCCCTTTGGGTCACAGGAATTCTCGAGAGTCCTTCCTCGGCAACTCAAAAGCCTAACGACTCTCCTCTCACAGTTTAGAATGACACCATACATGGCTAGCTAATACATCCCTAGAATCAAACCATAGCCCGCAAAACTAAGTACATACGCATCGCACGCAAACTCGACGCCCAACACAAATGTCCTCAAAACCCGACATACCATAGACATATGAGTCGTGCCCCTAATGGGGTTTGAGACGATAATGGGATTAGAAGCAATACTGGTACTAAGGTGTAGAGACTCAACCACATAATCAAATATATAAGAGTGAGAAGAGCCAGAATCAAAAACAGTCCTAAGTGGATGTTCGAAAAGAGAAATCAAACCTTCAACAGAAAGTTTCCTACCTCTGTCCAATATACTAGCCTCAGGAGCATGCAACTTCCCTCCAGAAGATCCCGCCCATTGGCTCTGTCCTTGCTTCTTTGGGCACTCCTTAGTATAATGTCCAACCTCACCACAGTTGAAGTTAGCATTCTTCATTTTTTTGATATCTTTGACCAAATGACCCAAGCTCCCACAACCATGACATTTCTTTTTGCCTTGAGCTTTGTCATTGTTTCTTGGGCCACACTTTCTTATTTTGCATCTCATCAGTCTTTGCCTCCTTTTTCTCATCCTTACCATCTTGTGCATCAATGCCACATCAACCAGTCTCTCAAAAGTATCCCCCATCGGAATGTGAGATAATGCCAATGCCTGAAGAGGTTGATTCAATCCTCTTGCAAACCTTAAAGCTTTCTTGTGTGGGGTATTCATGAGCTCGAGACCAAACCTTGACAATAGATTAAACTTATTGACATACTCTTTAACAGACATATTTCCTTGATTAAGTGCCAGAAACCACTCAATTTGCATACTCTCGTCTGCCTAAGAAAGAAACTTCATCTTGAATTTTTATCGGAAATCATCCCAAGTATCAAATGGATATCCTGCTTGCGTCACTTCCCACCAGAACGAAGCCTCGTCCTTAAGCTGCTATGCAGCCAACTGTATCTTTCTGCGGTCATCAACCTCAAAAGGCCCAAACAAGTTTTAGGTCTCTTTTATCCAATTCTGTGCTTCCACAAAGTTCTCAGTTCCTGGAATGGATTTTCTCCCATAGCACAGAAGTCCTTGCATATCTTAGAGAAGTTATCCGCTCGCGTAGGATAAAGAGGAACAACAATTATAGTTGGAGGAGGGGTATCTCCTTGGCCTTCGGCAGGTGCCATAGCCTCAAGAAATCTACGAAACTAAGATGGTATGTGAATGCCCTCGGGATCCAGACATGATGAAAAGAAAGGAAAAGGGGATTCAAATAGAGAATTGAAAGATATTTTATATGGCTTTGGGGAATATTTTTTTCAAAAACAAACTTCCCTTTGAAAATACTTCATTTTTGAAACTTTTTGAAAATGATTTCTAAAACCTTTTATCCGACCTTGTAACCTTCAGCTCTGATACCAAATGTGACACCCCACGTCCTTTAATGTCACTCTTTATCAAAATGCATTAGGTTCCGTGAAGCGTTATAGGTAAATAGAAACAGAATATCACAAGACAGATATAAAATAGCAACGGAAATTTAGAACTTCATTATTTTACAGAAAAACATCGTAGTCTCAAAACCAGTTACAACATTAGGCATAAAATACTAAAACTTACTACATCAAAACAAAGCATTTGTCTTGCGCTAAAAACCAGCAGAGTACAAAAATGTAAAATCATAATCCCTAGTAATAACCAAAACAAAGTAGACAAGTAGTCGAAGTGATACGTCAAAGCCGATCCAAATCCAATCAGAAACAAAAGAGAGAATCCTAATCAAGCCTGAGCGTTCCTACCCTGAGAACCTGAAGGGAAGGAAGAGAGAGAGAAGGAAACAAAACGGGTCAGACATAAAATCCGGTAAGTCCAGTGACTTTTATCATATAAAGAAGTAAAAGCATCATGATAGGCATATAAACTAGAAGAGAGATAACAATATCATATAACAGGTATGAACAGACTGAACAGAATGAGCAGAATAAATAGGGTGAACTATGCTTCTCAGTTACTTTCTCTGCACCAATACTAGTATACTAGATTATGACAGGATTATGTGTCCTCTAATTACTTACAGAAACATAATGGTAGTTCTTAGTGTACTCTAGTAATGGGTTTTACCCAAGCAGAAATAACATGCACCTCAATAGAAATAACAAGTGTTACCCTAAACAGAAATAACAGGTACCTCAATAGAAATAGACAGGACTAGATGTACCCTAATTACTACCCCAAGTGATAGACTTTTTAACTTGTAAATATCCTGTGTTGGCCCCACTGTAGGGTGTATTACTTCCTAAAGTGGTGTAATGTCTCGTATTTTTGGTAGTCGAATATTTAAATTATTTTATTATTTTAAATATTATAATTGGAATATTAATGGATTTTTAATATTTAGTTTGCTTATTAAAACAAAGTTTGAACATTAAATTTATATATAATATAAATTGAGCTCGAAATGGCGCGGTAGTTCGTAATATTGAGTTTTGAACTTCATTTGAATATACAAAATCCGTTTTAAGTCGGATTTCCATGAAATAAGAAACGTTGAAATCATGTTGATATATTTTTCTAATGAAAGAGAAAAGAAAAATCAGATTTCGTGCTATAGATTGTTAGTTATGTCCAAATCAAATTTTAAAATAGTCGCTATGGAAATCATTAATAAATGATAATGTTTATTTAATAAATTTATAAGGGTTTTAATATAATTTGGACATCGTTTAACTCGAAATTGATGACATTGGGTTGTATAATTTATATTTGAAGCTATATGATATTTCCAGTTGGATATTTATGATAGTAATAATTTATTATTATCTTATTTGATTATTCTAGAATTTAATTAATATTTTATCTATATTATATAAGCCTTAAAATAACTATTTTGCAAATGGACTCCGTTTTCGATGAAATTAGTTTCTTGGAACCGTAACGTTGAATTATTGTATGGTATAAAATTTCGTGGCAAGACGATGTCGTATGTGACAACGGTAGCCGTAAACGCCCAGTCATTTTCTATAGTGCGTAATTAAATTAATTTAATAAAGAGTTATTTGCGTATAACTTGAGCAGACAATTGAATTAAGCAAGGAAACCAATTCTGTTGAGTTCATATCAAAGTCTAGAGTTAGAATAGGCAGGTAGTTTGTTATTTTTGGACCCCGGGTAATTTGGTGTCCAAAATACCATTATGGTGTGTATAAAAATAGCATACCGGAAAACAGTCTCGGAATGCGATGAAATTAGTGCCATTGGATTCGTATTAATTAATTATTATAAGATTTCTATTTTTGTGTCAATCGGACTTACCGTTTGATCGTGGTAGCGATGAAAGCCTTAATCAATTATATTATTTTGGTCAATTTAGACAGGGGTAACTTTAAAGGAATAAATGACTAACCAAAGGAACTTTGATTTTAATGAAATAAATTTCATTGGATCCATAAGGAAGAGGTCTAGTAGAATTTCAAAGTTTCAAGTTGGTTGGATTTATTTTGTGATCGTGGGAATTTTAAACGCGTGATTTTTAGCCTGTGATTTATAAAGGACTTTTTACAAATGACCTCGGAATTTGACGAAACCTGTCTCATCGGGTCCGGAAATTTTCTTGTGCTAGGATTAGGAGTTTCATCTCGATTGGAGATCATATGTATGTATATTTATGCATTACTTCAGCGCGAAGTTTCAATAATATTATTTTAATTAACCATTCGCTATATATATATATATACATACATACATATACACACACACCATACCTAGGTTAAAAACCCTTATTTTCTCCAATGTGTGGTCAAATCTCCTCTGCCGCCGTATAAACATTTCAACGGCCATGAATTTACCATCTTTTTCCTCTCATACTTCACGATTTGTTCCTCTAAATCTTAAACTTCCTTCAGCAAAGTAAAAGGGCTCATTGAGATCTTTAAGGTGAACGGTCGAGATCAGAACTGTCGACCCCTGGTGATCGTGAGAGGTGCCTGAAGCCGCGGTTCTCAAACATTAATTATTGGCGCAGGGTGGAGTCACGGGTCTCGAGGGTGGGGGCGGTGGCCGAGTTAGATAAGGGGAGTGATTTGGTGACCACCGATGATCAGCTGGTGGAGCGGTTAACGTGTGTGGCTGCGGGTTCTTCGATGGGCATGAGGTTGCTTGTTTCAATGAAATGGTACAGGGTCAGTTTTTCAAAAGGAAAGGATCCACACAAATCACAATTGTTACTGTGCAGTTAGGTATAACGAAGAAAAGGAGGCGCAGCGATCGTTGGTTGGGTGCGTGGTTCCTGGAAATGCATTGAAGCAGGAACGAAAGGCCTGGGTGGAAGTAGAAAGTAATCGGCCTGACTTATGCACAGTAATTAAAACTTAATTATATTATACTTAAAAAATGTTAACATATTGAATTGTGATCTAATATTAATGTGTTGTAACCAGGTTTGAACATAACGAGTTGAAGTAGAGGGCGGCTTCGAACGAAGGAGAAAACTATCGGCCTAATTCTATTTGAACTAGACCAAGTAATTGGTTATTATAATTTTAATTAAGTAATTTAAGTAGAATTAACTTATACTTAGAAGTTAATTATTCTGTCTAAAATCACGATAGGATTTAGATTCTGAAGCGTGAACAAAGCAGCAGTGGAGTGGAGAATTAGTCTGCAGTGTTTGATAATGTAATATAATTAGTTCAATAAAAATAGTCAATTAAGGAAATGATTATTTAAATTAAGTCGTACAACCTTATAATTGAATAACGTCTTAATCCATGAACAGAATTTATCAGTATTAGAGACGTTGAAACCATGGCAATGAACGTTTCATGCTGGAGCTAGTTCGGAAAGAGATGGAATCTACTGGAGATTTTAATTAAATTAAACGCCAGTTTAATTTAATTAAAACGAACCGTTTTAACGACGAATCGGATCAAGGTGAGTTAAACTCACTTAGTTCTTCCCACTTATATTTTATACAAGTCGTTTTTTTATTTCTGTGTGCTATAGTTGCTAATGGTTGACTGTTTGGTAGTTTGTTAAATATATATTCGTATATCGATTGAACTAATGAAATTGAACGTTGCTTGATTTCAGTGAAAACCAAATCGTTATTTTAACAGTTATTTTCAACCGAGGTAACTTATCTTATTGGTCACGTTTATAAAATAAACGTGTTTTGCTTAAACTGTTTTGTTATGTTAAATAAATTGGGTTGTGTAAAATAGTCGTTATTTACCATTACAGAAATTACTAGTTTAAATTTTAATTATTCTTATCAAATGAAATTATTTGTGATAACCCATTTGAATGCAGCGAAGATTAGGTTGGAGGGATCCAACGGGATTCCTCAAATTCAGTTAATGATATTTATTTCCATATTACCATTATATGAACTGTTCTGATTAGATAATTGATTTGGTTGTCGGCCGTTGAACTGAAATTCAACTTTTGTTTTGTTTTAACCAACGGGTAGTATTGGTTGAGTATTTGGCAGCATATGGCCTATAAATCAATCAGTTTATAAATATTGATCTACCGTCAGGTAAATCGATTGAAATGAAGTAATAAAATTTATTTTGTAACCAAACATAAAATTTTAACCGAACATAAAATTTGAAACCAATTATTTGTTAAAAGGAAATAAATATTTATTATTTATTAAATAAATTTATAATTAATTATCAATTGATTTTATAAAGTAAATTCTGATGTTAATCAGATTTATAAGCAAGAGAGTAGAAAAATAACATAACGGTTACGAGTTAGAGAATTGTTTTCAAATAAAACAATTAAATGGAATTATTAAAATTAATTATATTATTAATTAATTTAAAGGAAGGAATAATTGGAATTAGTTAATGAAATAACTGTGCTTTGGGTTGACTAAATCAACCGTTTGTAACTGAGAATAATTGTTAAATTATTTGTTTTGGATTAATCTAATGAAACAATTTAACAAATATTGTTTTAATTTTAATAAATTTTTAAAAAGAAATTTACTATATATTTAGTTAATAAAACAAATTAACTACCACTATAGTAGTTAATGATTGAAGCCAAATATTATTTTAATTAATAATAATTTAAGAGGTTACTTTTTAATTGAAATCCATCGAAGTTAAAATGAAATCTAATTGAACTATGAAAGGAGTTTTTGAATGGGTTTTATATTATAACCGAGTTTTTATAATAAAGTTATAAAAGGAATTTTAAGCGATAGCTTAAATTATTGTTGACTAAATGTTTGAATTAAGAAAAACTAAATTTAGAATAAAAGGTTTTATATTAAACCAAAATTTTATGAACAAAGTTTATATAAAGAGATGAGGTGTTAAATCGTTAATTTTAAATTGACGTTACTTAAAAATGGAATTAAGTATAATTGGGATATTGAAATAAGAATTTCAAAGCTGGAAATTTTCGAATGGATTATCAAAAGAGAGTGTTAAAAGTGAATTTAGTAAAGGAGTGAGTAATAGAGTTTTGGAACAAAAATCTGAGCTATTAAACGAATTGTTTAAAGAAGTAGAAGGGAAAGTGATATTTTAGTAATTCATTTCTTAATCAATGATTTAAAAAATAATAAACATATTTGAGAAGGGGATTTCCAAAAGTAAGAAGGTTTTATAAAACCGTATTTTAAATAAAACAGTAAAATGAGATTTGTTTTGATATTAAAATCAAATATGGATTTTAATTACAATTCATATTTATCTCAAGATAAAAACGTTTTTGACCAAGGTCTGAGAGGTAAATAAATACTTCAACTTGGACGATTTCAGAATTATCTAAGGATAATATTAGTTTGTAATGGGAAAGAGATTATGAATAATTTACAATTTCCATATGTGAAATAATAACGCAACGTTAATTGCCGGATATGAGAATATATAACGAGATTTCCAAAGTAACGGAAATGGAAAGGTTTGAGAATATATGTGTATATATATAACGATATTTCCAAAAGTAAAAGGAAATAAAAAAGTGTAAGTTTTTTGAATGAGTTTATTCGAAGAAATCAGATATTGTTTCCAATTTACAAAGTTTTGCGTGAGATTTGTTAAAACCAAGGTTGGCAATATATATATATATGATTTAATTCTAATGTATTTGTAATAGTTTGAAAATAAATCTTATGTTAAATAAGAAGTAAATGTTGTGTTAAAAGTATTGAGATATATAGAAGTTTAATTTACATTATTAAATTATTATTTTAAATTAAAGAGGCCATAATGCTGAGTACTGAATCAGTGAACTCATTTTATTCTCATGATTATTTATTTGATAGTTAAATAATGGCTATCAAATCTGGCCAATGCGTTGCTGGTGCGGAAAGACTAGGACCAATATTTGAAAACCATTCCGAACCAGCAAATACATAGAAGATGATTATTTAAGATGGAGCATTGAAGTTTGAAGACCATAGATCTTCATAAACGGAAGAACCGCTTAAAAACTCTATGTTGCAACATGAGATAACTGTGGTTTTGTCATGATTGAAATCTTCTGATTGCAAGGACTACTCGCTACTGATCTATAGGGTGATACTTAGGATGTGGTAGGATGGTGCCTTCGGTTCATCCTATTCCTGGATGACTTGTATGGATGGATGTCTGACAGAGTATTTCTAAAGGGATCGTATACGTTGATTTCTTCAAACGTACCAAGTTGGTGGTATAGAAGGGAAACTTATTTAGCTTAACAACTAGAGTATTTTTGTGGATGTCAATTAGTGATTTCTGGCGGATCTGACGATGTGGCATTCAAAGTGGATAGGGATATGTGTTTCTGAAGGATAAGCTTAACCTCTAGCCTCATCAACTGAGAAAAGGCACAAAATCGGGTAGGTCGCATGGCTATGTGTGTCACACCGATCAAAAGGGTATATCATTACCTGATCTGGTGAAATTAAATGCCTTCGGTTGTCGCTTTTTATTTTTTCATGTATGCAATTGGTTCGGTTGGCTGGCCCCTAACCGTGTTAATGATATATTCGGTACTCTCAAGAGAAAGTGAGGGGTCGGTCGTGTTTAGCCTGGGTTGTAAGATGTTTATATTGAACCCAATTTATTCATCTCCAAAGGTACATTATCGGAAAGGTGGTTGCCCATACCTTGCCATGGAAATCCATTCTCCAATAAGCACCTGCGGTTTTGATTGTATACTATATATGTGGAGCGTGAGATGCAAGCGTTCCGGTAGATTGATATTTATTTGTATATAGACGTTACAATAATATCATAGTAATATGGTTTTCAAAAATGTTTTGGTTTATCGTAAGGTAAAACCGTCCGCATTTATGTGTGGAATCGGTCTTATGATTATCCTTTCTTTTGAAAAGGTTTTGACGTTAAAATCAAGTTGTGTGATACCTTTAAACTTAATGTGTTTTTCTCACTTTGGTTTACCAGACTAATTCGGCGTTTGTAAAGCTCGAGTTAGACCGGGTTGTACAGGTTCAGGTTATTGAATCCTGTGAAGAGACGAGCTGGAAGTGTCTAGACATATGATATTATATGGATACTATTCCGCTGTGTGTTGTATATTAGGGCAGGTTATTATAACTGTCCAGATGTGTGATACACTCTGATGATTGTAGGTATTTTTAAAGCTCTCTATAAAGATTTATTTCTATGTTATATTTTGTTCCGATGCGATGTGAGACTCTATGTTGTGTTGATTCTTCTTCTTCTTCATCTTCTATTCTAATAATTATTTCTTTCTTTTCTCACCCTCTAAATTCTTTCTAACAACTATCTGTGTTTTCGATACTTGAGTTTTTGGCAAGTAATACGGGATTTATATATTATTGTCAGAATTCGAGCATCGAATTCTTTCAGATCGTTACAAGTGGCAACATACAGAAGGAAACCAACCTATTTACTGGTGCTACAACGGCTTATTTTCCCTACATACCGGACTCATGCACACACATGGTTCTGTTGGAATGCACCCGTACACCCCCCCTTTTCAGACGACCTCTTACAATCAGTTCAGTATGCATGCCTTGACCCCTACCTAGTGCGGGGTCCCCGTTTAATACCTAAATGGATTACTGACTGATATGGGTCCCACACAGTAGATGACACAAGTCAAACCCCTAAACTTGTATCCCCCAATTACTTAGGATTTTTAACTGGTTAAGCCTACAGATTATCAGGTTCTTCTAACCCCTACAGATTAACATGTTAAGTTTTCATAGGTTAACAGGTTTATTTAACCCCAACAGATTAAATAGGTTTACATAACCCTAGCAGATTAAATAGGTTTACTTAACCCCCAATAGATTCGACAGGTTTCATTGGGTACTTACAGTTTCATTAACATGTTCTGCTTAATCTTTACATTAATACCACAGATTTATATTCCCCCAAATTCTAGTCATAATTCACAGTATAACATATGCCCCATATTTTAGTCGTATTTCACAGTATAGGTTATGCCCCCAAATCCCTGTCGTGATTCATAGTACAGAATATGCCTCCAAATTATCATTCCCAATCATTCTGGTCATTTCCAATTTATCCCAATTTCATTCATATGCATATTTCAATGATATTGGCCTAGGCTCGAAGTTAGCCTAGGCTATAAAAATAAAAAGGGAATGAGAGAGAAGAACATAAATACTAACAGGAATAGGCATATAATAACAGAGATAGGCATATGATAGCAGAAATAGGCATATCAGAAATAGGCATATAAGAACTGAACAACAGACCAGGTGTACATAATACATTAAATAGCAGAACTGTTTAGGTATGAATCAGATCCTTCACAGGCATAGATTCAGATCCAGATTTATAAACATGTTAGGGTTACTGTTAAATTTCTATATCTAAAAGTAACATGAACCCACAGAGATTGGATCTAAAGAACAGAGAATACTATGATGATGTTGTAGAAGAGATTCTTGTATATGTATAGGCTAGTGTTGTAAAAGATAGCCTGATTCAATCCAAGCAGAGGCAACATTTCATTGTCTGCATTGTTTTAGTGTAGAAAAACAATAGAAATGCATTCCTATATATAGCCTATCCTCAACGAACCTAATTAACAATTTCATCCAGATTCAGAAAAATGTATCGTGCCAGATTAGGGATGTGTCGACCCAACCCCACCTGGGTCGACCTATCCCAGGCATGGTCGCCCCATCCCGGTTCAGATCTCACTTACTTTTCCCACTTACTTTTTCAAACAGATTTGAATTATGTATACATATAAGTCTCTTATATGTATACAAACTTCTAAGCTTCATGTCTTCCTCATACAATGTCCATTTTATGCAACTCGAAGTCTATTTTAGCCAAAATTCTGAGACGAACGCAATGGTACAGTCCATTTTACTTAATTCCCAATATTTAATTAAGTATCCTTTAGTTTATTGTTATAAAATCCTTTAAAATTACGGGGTGTTACATGTAGCGGAGGCTAAATGGGTTCACTAGATGTAAAACCAAATATTTAAAATTAATTAATTGTCATTCTCACGATATATGTTTAGAAGAAGCTAACATTAATTATCTTACGTAATAAAATAAAAGAATATCATAGTTATACATGCTAGTTTTGATAATTACAATATATTTCTATAATATATTAGACACTTATGCCTTAAAATTAGCTCTTTATACCAACTTTATTGATTTTTCTAAAAAAGAGTTAGTCAAATCAAACTCCGTGTATTAATATTGCTAAAGCAGATGCTAAAACATTTTGATTTAGCGGATGTATAGTGGGGCAAAAAGCGGGTCTTTTATTCATCAACGCTAAATTGAAATAGCATAGCGGCTGAAAAGCACTACGAGCTATAGTGGAGTTTTTGCGGGGATTAACTGCATAGTTATATAAATTTTCTAATATAATTTAATGTTATTTTTGAACATAAGCACATAAAAATATTCTCTTATAACAAAGTGTGGGTTTTGCATTTCTTTTGTTCAAAACTTACATTTTGATAATAAATTTTTACTAAATTCATTGTCTTAGCAAAGTAAATGCCCAAACCATATTAAAAATACTTCAACACCTAAATATTTATCTTTAATCAATATTTTATATTTTTAAATTTGTAATTACATGTCAATTGATTTTTAAGACACTTTTATATCAAATTCTTTGTTTGGCAATAATTTACAAAATTACTGTATTAAGACATATATAGACTTTTAAAACACATTTTTCCTTGCTACATATTTCGATTATAAAGTTTCCAAATCTTTATTTTCCCTATATTTAAATTTATTTAACAACCTAATACTGAATTAAACCCTTTTTGTAACTTTATTCAGTTCAATTTAATCTAAAATCTGACTTAATTACCCAAAAATCATTATTTAAATAAATTATTCTCCATATAATATTGAATTAAATTGAATTCTTTTAATACTTTATTTGATTCAATTCAACTCAACCTAAAACGCCTACTCATTTTTAAGTCTAAAATCCTTGGCTTGTTTAGCTTAAAATATTTTATGAATTATCCTCTCCAGGTTTATGTTTAATTCCAAATAACCCTTTATAAACACCATTTAATTTTCTTTTAGAGTAATAAAAAAAATTGTTACAATTTCTTTTCGTTGCGAGTTTATATTGATTACCTTCTGAAACATTTATATTTATTACAAATTAACAAAATCAAAGATTCATTTCCTAATGGACTTGAATTTCTATTTAGACAAAATTCGAGAACATTAAGATGTGGGTTGTTGCAAGAACTTCTCCCATCTCCCTTTGAATGATATATATACACACATATATGCATATGTTGTACAGTTAATGTCCTCTATTATCCCGCTATAACTCCACTATATCTCGTACTAGATTTCTACAACTATGATTTTCCCAAAGAAGGTCTAAATTAACCTTTTCGCTTTAATGTCCTCTATAAGAGAAATGAATTAAAAATGACATTTATACACTATAAATAATATGAAATTAGCTTCTCTAATTATTATTTTAATATATATTTTTAGAATTAAGAATACTCTAATATTCTATTAAATTTAATTAAATTCAATAAAAAATTATGTTCATATATAGTATTTCCTTCCTCATAGCTTTTATCCCCGTCAATGGCAATTGAGAGCACATCCCTTTCTTCCACAATTCTTCCTCCCTCCTTTTGAAATCGCCATAATCCCTTCATCTCCTTGTCTCTACCACACATACTCTGCTTATTCATTTACTCTCTACTCTCAGCTTTCATCCTCATGGGGACTAAAAGCTTCAACCCCTCTTTCGATCCTCTTTCAAATCTGACCTTATCACCGAGATCTACCCTCTGTAACATATATCTTCTTCCACACTTACAGGAATCCCTAACTCATCTTGTTCACACGGTCTGCCTCACCAACCTTTATCTGACAGTTTTTTTTGGCTTTTTCATGCTACTCCTCGCAACCCTGCTTTGTCTTGTTGCAGAGTTCACCAAAACTGCATTGTTCGACCACTCAACATAGGCTAATCGTGGATTAAGCCCTTGGTTTGGATCGGAGACGATGAGCTATTAAGTTTGTTTTTGTTTTATTGGTAAGCTCTGTTTTCTAACAGTAATGTGTTTGGTTGGGCTGTTGTATGATTGCGTTGGTTTATTGGATTGTGTTGTGGTAGTGAGTGTTTTTTGACTTGTGTTATGAGGTGATTTAGTTGTTGTGGCTGTGTCAGTTTTGTTGGAGTTTGGTATTTGTTCCGTTCAGGTTTCCAACTTACTTTTCCCTTGCTTTGGTTGATTTTTTTTACCATGGATGGTTGTTTTTTTCTTGTTAGTGGTATAGTCGCTTCGGTTAGTATTGAGAACTTAGTTGTTATTTCCTTACCTCCTTGGCGATTGCCTTAGCAATGAAGTAGTGCCTGCCACTTACCATCGAGAAAAGTTTTTTTTTTGCAATATACTTGTTGTTCCCTATCTTTTTCGTTCCAGTCTTGCTATGTTGTGTTGATGGTCATTTTGATGGAGGCTAAGTGTCATGTCAAACGTCTAACGTTCTGCAATGTTACTTGGATTTTGCTTCACTATTTTGGTTGAGTGTACTGTGGTGGAGCTTTTTCCAGGAAGTGATGTATCTTAGTACACTACATTGGTTTTCCAGATGCTACATTGTTGTCATGCTAGGTGCTGTCTGTGGTTCGGTAGTAGGCGCAGACCTGTGTACCTTATGATGTGTAGTAGTCCTTGTCATGGCTATTTTATTTGACATATTTAATTAAGTCGTAATACTTTGTTGCATTTTGGCAGCATATATCATTTGACTCCCCGCATGGAGTAGGTTATATGTTTGTAAATGAGTAATCTAGTCGTATTGACAAGCTCCTGTGTTGTAAGCTAGTATAGTTGAAGTGGACGGACCACTCAAAAAACCGATGGTGGTGGACAGTCCATGTAACGACCCCTTTTTTAGTACATTTTAAGCTAACATTTACTCAACCATGTCAACTCAAATTATACAGAAAAGCAGACAGCTATTAGAAAGAAATTAGAGGGTGAGGTAAGAAAGAAAGAAATATTAGAACAGGAGAAGAAACTGAACTAACACAACATAGAGTCCCACATCGCAGTGGAACAAAATATAATATAGAAATACATCTTTATTGAGAGCTTGAAAGTATACTTACAATCATCAGAGTCACATCATACATCTGGCAGTTATAATAATCTGTCCTTATATACAATCACACAGCGGAATAATAACTATAAGATACACCATATGTCTGAACTCCTTCAATACGTGTTCTGAAATTCGCGGCATCTTAACCTGAACCTCTAAAACCCGGTCTAACCCGAGCATTACAAATACCGAGTCAACTTGATTTTAAAGAACGCTTACATCTCACGCTCTACATATATAGTATACAATCAAAATCGCGGTCTCTTATTTGAGAATGGATTTCCTAGCAAGGTATGGGACCACCTTCCCGACAATGTCCTTTGGAGATGAATACATTGGGGTTCAACAAGAACAACTTGCAACGCAGGCTAAACATGACCGACCCCTCACTTTCTCTTGAGAGTACCGAATATATCATTACCACAGCTGGGGGCCAGCCAACCGAACCGATAACATACATATATAAATAAAAAGGGACAACCGAAGGCATTTGATTTCTCCAAATCAGGTAATTATATACCCTTTTGATGGGTGCAACCAACATAGCCATGTGACCTACCCGATTTTGTGCCCTTTACCGATTGATGAGGCCAGAGGTTAAGCTTACCCTTAAGAACAACATATCTCCATGCACTTTGAATGCCACATCGTTAGATCCGCCAGAAATCACTAATTTACATCCATAAAAAAAATAAAGTTGTTAAGCTAAAGAAGTTTCCCTTCTATGCCACCAACTTGTTACGTTTGTAGAAATCAACACGCGGTCCCTTTGGAAATACTATGTCAAACATTCGTCTATACAAGTCATCCAGGAAAAGGATGAACCGAAGGCACCCTCTTACCACATCCTAGGTATCACCCTATGGATTTGTAGCGATTAGTCCCTGCAATCCATAGATTCTAACCACGACAGATCACATGGTATATCTGACCGCTAAACTAGAGATTATAAGTAATCCTTCCATTTATGAAGATCTACGGTCTTCAATGCTCCATCTTTAGTCAGCATCTTCCACGTATTTGCTGGTTTGGAATGATTTTCGAATATAAATTCGATCCCAGTTTTTCCATACCAACAACGCATTTGGCCAGATTTGATAGTTGGTTATTTAACTATCAAAATAAACAATTATTCAAACATGAAAATAAAATGAGTTCATTGGTTCAGTACTCAGCATCACTTGGCCTCTTTAATTAAAAATAATTAACGTATGGTTAATTAAAACTTGTAAATCTTTTAATATTTTAAAGTACAATAGTTACTCCTTATTCTGATATACCAATGTTTTCAAAACCATTTCATTATAATACGTAGGAAAATATCTTATAATCATATTCAATTTCCATTTAACTCTCCTTTCAAAACATTTGCTCTATCATTTTCATTATCAAAAATGGGGAAATTAATTCAACTCATTACTCATAAACTATATTACGAACTCTCTTTTGTGTTCCTTACTTACAAAAACCAGTGCTTATTCTTATAGAATAAATCTATTTCAAATCTCCACTTTACATTCCCTTTTTAATTCGAATATATCGTTATAATTCCACGCATTCCCATTTAATTCCCTTTGCTTTGGAACATCGTAATATATTCTCAAATCTTTTTAATTTCTTTTACTTCGAAACCCTCATTTTATATTTTCCAATCTTCACTAATAATATTACATTATTATTTCTCTAATGGAAATAATAAACTTTTACTCCTCTTTGCCATTACAACTAACATCATCTCAGATAATCCTAAAGTCGTTCTAGTTGGGGTGTTTTAATTACCTCTCAGTCCTAGATCAACAACGTTCTTATCTTAAGATAGAAATGAGTTGTAATTTCAAAATCATATTTCAATTATCAAAACAAATCCCATTTACTATTTTACTTAAAATATAGTTTTATAAAACTTCCATACTTTGAACAACTCCTTCTCTAATATAACCATTATTTCTTAATTCATTGATTAAGAAATAACTTACTAAATCGCCGCCCTTTTCACTTTTACTTTTTTAAAACAATTCATTATATAATTCGGATTTTGTTACCAAAATCCTATTACTCACTCCTTTACAAAAATTCACTTTTAATAATCTTTTTCTAATCCATTTCACCCATTTCCCGCTTTGAAACCCTTATTTCAGTTTCCCTCATTTTACTTAATTCATTATTCTAATTTGCGCTTTAACATCTCATCTCTTTTACAACATTGTTTACGCTAGTCTGGTTTAATATAATCATTTTATGTCAATTCCCTTTTTCTTAATTCAAAAATTAAATAAAGATTTAATTTAGGCCATCATATTCGCTTAATATTCCTTTTATAACTTTGTTATAAAACTCGGGTTTAAATATAAAACCCGTTCATAAACTCCTTTCACAATTCAAATAGATTTCATTTCAACTTCGATTACTTTTGTATTAATTTCAACTAAAAAGTAATCTCCGAAATTATTGTTAAAATAATAATTTACTTCAATCATTAATTACTGTAAAAGTAGTTAATTTCTTTATTAACAAAAACAAATAATAAATTTCCCTTTTAAAAATCTTATCAAAATTAAAACAAATAATCATTATATCATTTCCTTAGATTAATTCAAAACAAACTAATTAATAATCACTCTCACTTAAAATGTTTGACTTCGTCAATCCAAAACACAGTTATTTTATTAACTGATTCCAATTACTCCTTTCTTTAAATTAAGTCATACTATAATTAATTTAAATAATTCCATTTTTTTGAAAACAATTATCCAACTCTTAACCGTTAGGTTAATGTTTCTACTTTATTGCTTATAAATTTGATTAACATCAGAATTTACTTTATAAAATCAATTAATAATCAATTATAAACTTAAATAATAAATATTTATTTCCTTTTTAACAACCTTTATTAAAAATATAGATCTAAAAATCTATCTTCAGTTATACAATAAATTTTATAACTTTATTTATATCGATTTGCCTAACGGTAAATCAACATTTATAAAACGATGTATTTTCAGGCCATATGCTTCCAATTACTCAACCAATACTGCCTATTGGTTAATAACAAAACAATTGTTGAATTTAGATTCAACAATCTGTGATCAAGTCAATCATCCAATCATATGAGTTAAACAGTTCATATAATGGTAATATGAAAATAAATAACAAATTTGTGGAATCCTGTTGGATCCCTCCAACCTATTCTTCCCTACATTCACATCGATTATTTCAAATAATATCATTTAGTTCAATTTAACTAATAATTTCGATAACTGTAAATAACGACTATTTAACATCACCCAATTAACAAAACAATTCAAACAATTAAACACGTTTATAGAAACAAGGTAAGTTACCTCCGTTGGTTCCAATCGTTAAAATAATGAATTGGATTTTTCACTGAAATTAAACAATGTTTAATTTCATTGGTTAAATAAATATATAATGATATATTTAACAGACAGTCAACCATTAGCAATTATAGGACACAAAATAAAACCTGACTTATATAAAATATAAGTGGGAAGAACCGAGTGAGTTTAACTCACCTTGATTTCCATTCGTCATCAAAACGGTTTGTTATAATTAAATTAAATAGTTGTTTAATTAATTAAAACTCTAGTTGCTTCCAACTCCGTCCTAACCAATTCCAGAATGTAACGCTCGTTGTTATGGTACCGACGTCCTTGTTTCTTTCAATACCGCCACTGTATGATAACTTCATAAACTTTAAACGCTATTCAACTATGTAAAATAATATTATTAAAACCTAAATAATATTTAATTTAACCTAATTTCTAATAATGTTTAATAACCCTTGGTTAGTTTAAATAATTTGGGCATGTTTAGTTTGGGCATGTTATATATAACTAACGTTATAATCATAACTGGCTAAGGCCTGAATGGGGCTAGGCTATTTAAAAATGGTTATAAACAAATTAGGCACAACATTATGATGCCTCACTCACACACACACACACATACATTTTGAAGAGGGTATATTTTTCTTTTTGAAAATTGGTACTCTTTATTGCTTTACCAATAAAACCTCCTTTATATACGTTGCTAAAACCCTGTAACCCCCCTAACCTAGATGGGTGCCTTACAGGGAAAAAGAGCACATATAAATTTGGTATACAAACAAAGGAAAAATGAAAAACAAACAAGATACAAACACAAACAGAAAGCCCAAAAAATGACAAAGAAACATAAAAGACTTCACCCACTGAACAACCCAAATAGGCCCATTATTCAAAACAACTATCTTCCACAAGTCTTCTTTATTCGAAAGCTACTATCCAGTATCCAACAACTCAATACCCCATTTTTCCAAAATCACCGAATTCATCAGATTCCTCACTGTTCTACTTCCATTATCACGAACCAGAAACACAATTTCTCTTTCGATCTGAGCCAGTTTAGAAGATACAGAAGTCCTCTTATTTTTAAAAATTCTAAGATTTCTTTATTTCCATATTTGATATACAGCAGTTGTAAACATACCACACACAATATCACGAACTTGGTCAGAAGATTTGAAGATTGAATTCAGACTCCTTGCTTCATCAATTAAGCTGAAAGACATGGTTAAAGGAAGAGAGAGCTTCGATTTTAATGAAAACCATATGAATGACGAATACTCACAATCAAAAAACAAATGTTGGATTGATTCAAGGTGAGTTTCACACAACGCACACAAATTGCTTGATATATTTCCATGTCAAAATATTCTGTCTTTAGTATTAAGCCTTCCCATAACAGCCAAATAAGCAATGAATGCCATCTTTTTACAGTTTTTCTTATACCAAATTAGTTCAAAAGCAGATTTAATATCTTCATGTTCTCTAATTGATTCCCATGCTTTATGAAATGTAAATTTACCTCTATTACCCCATTCATATGAATCCCTACTTCTATCAGGAAAAATTTGAATAGAGCAAATTTCATTAATAATTTCCCTTGTTGCAGGATGAATATTGGGATCCAACGCATTATTCCTGATTAAGGAACAAAATTTTTGGTCTGAATGGCCAAGAAGATTTAATTTATCATATCCCAAAAG
Organism: Allium sativum; assembly: GCA_030737875.1. Taxonomy (NCBI): domain Eukaryota; kingdom Viridiplantae; phylum Streptophyta; class Magnoliopsida; order Asparagales; family Amaryllidaceae; genus Allium; species Allium sativum. Next base: position 821,005,907 of record CM060909.1, read on the forward strand.
ATCAACCAAACATTGGCAGTTCACCCATGGCTCGTACCACAAATAAGTTTCCTCACCTCTAGCTATACTTTTATTAGACAATTTCTTTGATCTTGAACGAAGCCTCATCATAGATTTCCATGTCGATGATGCATTATTATCACAAGGCATAGTCCAGAAAAATTTCCCTTTGCAGTATTTATTTTGTAACCATTTGCACCACAAAAGAATCATCAATTAAAATTTCCATAAAAGTTTTATACTTGCTGCCTTTTTAAGATCTAAAAAGTTTTTCAAACCAATTCCTCCCTCTAATTTTGGTTTACACAGAGAATTCCATGAAACTTTATGTGAAGAAGAACCCAAAAAAAATCAGCACACATGGACTTTAGCTTATCTAGAGTAAACTCAGGAATCTGATATATAAGTAATCAGTACAAAATAATTGGAGTAATCACCCCATTTATAAGTTCGGCTCTTCCAGCAAATGATAAAAGTTTGGACTCCCACCCTTGAAATTTACTCTAAACCTTCTGAATAAGTGAATTACACTCAGATTAATGAAGATAATTTGAAGAGAGAGGAACCCCTAAGTATTTAATAGGAAGTGTCACTTGTTCAAATCCAAGAACATTCAAAATATCTTTAGAGTTGTTCACTGAATTACTAAAGAAAACTTCAGTTTTAGAAGCATTCACAAGTAAGCCTACATGATCCTTCAACTTTAGAAATACAGATTGTAGAACTAGAGTATTATTTTCCAAAGATCATAAGATCATCTGCATATAGCAGATGTGAAATTATTGGCTGAACTTTAGTGCTTGGTTGAAATCTTCTTAGGCATGTAGCTTCATCCATCAAAAATGAGAAATATTGCATTGCAATAGCAAAGAGATAAGGAGTGAGAGGGTCTCCTTGTCTGATTCCTCGAAACGAAGCGATAAACCCTTTATATACACCTTGAATTAAAATAGAAAAAGAGGCAGTAGACATACATTCATATACCAAATTTATGAAATGCACAGGAAATTTCATATGGTTCATAATTTGGCAAATACATTCTCTACTAACTCTGTCATATGCCTTTTGCAAATCAATTTTAATACAAAACTTTGGCATACCATTTTTTTAAAGTCTTCGAGCAATTCATGAGCTAACAGTATGTTATCTCCAATATACCTTGTTGGAAACAATGGCTCGGCTGAGTCATGGACTAGGTCACTTTCTTGAAGACGTTTCGGCGATCTACTCAAGGTGCAAAGTAGTTCGTACTGTTCGCCGCCGCCTCTGGGATAAAACAGCCTCTTCCTTGTTTTTATTTCTATATCGGATCATTTGCACATATGAATCCGATTCAGTTTGCACTCTAAAATAATACTGCTCAAGTTTATTTTCTTTCTATTTTTTGTAAAAGAATGGTTGAGAAGAGGATAGAAAAGTATATACGATTTTTCTTTCCGTGGAAGAGGACGAGAGAGTTTTTCCAGAAAAAAGAGCAATGAAAAAATGTTCTGTATTCTATCTTCTTTCTGGTCTATGACAAAGTTCTTATACAGAAAAAACGGTGGCTATTCTAGTAGGAGGAAAGTTGGACTGAAATTAATGCCATATTAAATGAAAAACCATTCAAAGAAATTTGCAATGTGCAAATTGCATTCGTTTCATAAAGAGAAGATGAATGTTAATAAATATTTATTTATTACCATTCATTGCAATTTGTTAATGCTATTTATATTTTATAACAGCTCAATCAAATACACGTGTGTATATATATATACACACATAACTGTTATGCAAATGTAACAGCTCTCAGGAAAAAATTTACTGATACAAAATATAATACCGTTTATAACTTCCAACGGCTCTATGCATTAATGGCTCATAAATATGCATTAATATCTCCAAAATAATGGCATAAAATATGTTAACAAATTACCGTTATAATTTTCAACGGCTCTATTGTATTAATTGCTCAATAATAAAATTTTGGTAATGCAATTAGTTCTCTTTTTTTTTAATAAATTCACAAACTGTTCCAACAATCCCCCACTTGAATTTCTTAAAAAATATTTTTGAGCACTTCATTAAAAATACCTAAGGTTGTGCATAAACAAAGGTGTCATCCAACTTGAACCTTCGCATAGTGAGTAAGATTCAGTTTTTACTAGAGTGACACGTAGTCTTGAACTCTATTCCTGACATCAAATCACACACAACCTTTCTTGAGTGCAATCAAATAAGCCCGTGCATTTATGGCCATGCACGTCTATCCCAGTTTAGTGAACGCTCTAGGAATCTTTTCCAAACTCCATAGGAAACGGCCACATTTCCACATTCACATAGGTGAGTCTATCAAGAGTACTCCTGAAGGTAGGTACTCCACTCCAATTAGAGTATAGATCTCATTAAGAGTTTCTATTAACTCATCCTCTAATGACTTCAGGAATACATGCTTCTTGGTTTATTAAATAGCATGTTCAACTCCTATCACTACACAACTTGTTTTTACCCATTGAACCTAGTTCTTGGGATCTCCAGTCATTTAGGTCGGGTTACCATTGTGCTTGACTCATCAATCCAAGGGCAATAGTCCCATTCATTTAGATTCATTCAGGACTTTCTTTCTGGCTAGTCCTTTCGTCAAAGGATCTGCCAAATTATCAACACTTCATATGTGATGTTCTCTAACAATACTGTGCATACGACTGTCATTTCTTACCGTTGTAATATCAGTTCTGTCCTTCTTTCAATAGTCGTCAAATTTTCATCACTATGTATGTGATGTTCTCTTACAGTATTGTCCTTATGACTGTCGTCTTTTACCATTGTAATAACGGTTCAATACTTTTTGCAATAGCCGCGGTACTATCATAATCGATTATGCCACTGGTGTCGATTTTTCCTATATAGGGATCTCAACTAGCAGATTTCTTTAGTTCTCTGCTTCTTCACTAGCTGTGGCTAGCGCTATTATCTCAGTTTCTATAGTAGACTGAGTCAAAATAGTATGTTTCCTGAATTTTTCAAGAAACAACTTCTCTAGTAATGCTAAATATATATCCATTGGTTGCTTTTGAATCATCATATAAAGTATTCCAGTCTGCATCGGAATAACCTTTTTCAACAGCTGGAAACTTTTCATATTGTAATCCAAGGTTTAAGATTTATTATAGGTATCTCATAACCCTCTCAATAACATGTTAATTCTCTGTACTAGGTGTACAAGTAAACTTGCATAATAATCCCACAACATAGGCAATGTCGGGTCTAGTACAATCAGTGACATCCGAAGGCTGCCAATGATGCTCGCTTATTTTGATTGTCTTACACCTTCACCGGTGTTCTTAAATGTCTTTACACTAGGATCATATGATGTACATGCAGGTTTACAGTCAAAGTGATTGTCTTTCTTTAGAAACTTCTCAATATAATGAGATTGATCCAAAGAAAGTCCATTTTTCGGACCTAGTAATTTTTTAATACCAAGGATTACATTCGCTTCACCTAGATCTTTCATATCAAAGTTGGCACTTAATAAGGATTTGACTGAGTTTATGGCATGAATGTTTGACCCAAAAAATAAGTAGGTCATCTACATAGAGGCATATAATAGTGCAAATGTCATTCTTTAATTTGTAATGAATGCATTTGTCACTTTCATTAACTTTAAACCATGTGAAATGGTTAAGTTATCAATTTTTTCATGCCATTGTTTAGGTGTTTATTTTTAAACCATATAATGATTTATCTCATTTGCATACTTTATGTTCTTGACCGTGTACTACAAATCCTTCAGGCTGGTCCATATAAATTTCTTCTTCTAATTCATCGTTCAAAAATGCGGTTTTAACACCCATTTGGTGTATTAATAAATTATGAATGAAAGCAAGTGAGATTAATACCCGAATGGATGTAATTCTAGTTACATGTGAAAAAGTGTCAAAGAAATCTATATTTTCTTTTTACTTAAAAACTTTAGCTACTAGTCGTGCTTTATATTTATCAATAGCGCCATCAGGTTTTAATTACCCATTTACAGCCTATAGATTTACAACCAAGGGGTAAATCTACCAAGTGCCAAGTCTTATTGGATTCCAAGGAATCCATCTCATCATTTATAGTCTCTTGCCAAAAGTCGGCATCCAAAGAAGATAAGGCCTCTTGGAGGTTTAAGGGATCCTCCTCTATAGTAAAAGCACAAAAAATTCTAAACCAAGATCTATTATGATTCTTGCTCTTTTACTTCTTCTAGGTTCAGCTTCAGAATTTTCATTAAATTATGTTCTACAGGCAAACTTGAAGTGCCCCACTATTCCTTAATTTAAAAGGAAATCTTGTTTTATAAAAATCGGCATCATTTGATTCAATTATATTATGTGTATTTTGGTTATAAAATCTGCATGCTTTCTTATTAATAGCATAGCCTATAAATACACATTCATATGCTCTACTTGCCAATTTTATTCTCTTAGGGTATAGAATGCGAAAATATGCTAAATACCCCCAAGTTCTAAAGTATGACACATTGGGTTTATAATTCTTTAAAATTTTATAAGATGAAATTTTATTCTTTGATCTAGGGATTCTATTCAAAACATAGCAAACGGTTAATAATATATCCCCCACCAATGTTTTGCTGCACCAAAAATTAATAAGATGGCAACTACTAATTCGGTAGAAGTCTTTTTTTTTGCTTTACCGTTCATATCATGTGAATAAGGTGTAGTTCTCCCATGTCTAAAGTCATGTTGTTTATACCAATTCAGAATAGAACTAGATTCATATTCTGTTCTTCTTCTACGAAGTTCTTTATTTTTCTTGTTTGACTAATCTTCAATTTCATTTTTGAATGTCTCAATCATATCAAATGCATCACTTTTATTTTCATGAGATATACATATGTGAAATCATAACAACCGTTAAAATAGTGGTGTCCATATCTAATCAATGTTATTCATTTTTCACATAAAATACACTCATTCTACACCATTGTCATTTCTTAATGACATTCCAAAAGAAACATTATGCATGTAATTAATGCCCTTTTATAATGAAGGCATTTCCAAATTTGCATTCAATTAATCTCAATTTTTAGTGACATTTTCTAAAATTTATGCATATAAACTTTGTCAATTTATTTTGATGCAAAAAACCTATTTAGTCAGTTAATGTCAATTCTCAATGACATTATCAAATAACATACGCATTCTATTAATGTCAAATATTTAGTGACATTTCCAAATAATATATGCATTCTATTAATGTCAATTTTTAATGATATTTCCAAATAAACATGTGTATTACCATAAGCAACCAAAAAATTAACAGTGGCTCTCATAACCAATGACCACCGTACAAAGTCTTGCTTACATGCATCATAATATCATTCATTATTTTGTTTGTCAACAAGCTATCTAGATAAGGATCTCCTTCTTCACTAAATACAGAAATGGTTTGCATTTTGATTTTATCATTTGAACACAAAATTCGTGCGTAATGACAATATTCAATTTGGACCACTAGGCATTGACCTAATTGTATACAGATCAAATAATGACTGTTTCTCCTAATTTCTTTCATTAGAGATCCTAGTCCAAGCAATATTATTTAACAAGCGACATAAACAGATCTACCAAAGAAAACTGCTCTCAAACTAAACAAATAGTTTATCACATGTAAATACATGTAAACAGTAATAATATGATAATGAAAATAGTACCTTTGTCATCTTGATTGTCCTTGAAATTTCCAAGGTATTTGATTTCATAAATTATTTTATATTCTGTTCATGGCAGAAATATCTCTACATACCTTAGTGTTTTGTCCAAACTCTCGCTTGAAGATACCAATAGTCCCATGCCTGCGAACACAAAACAGTGATCCCGTCCGTACCTTTACATGAAAAATATGTCGATACTCATTGCGGTTTCTTTAAATCTGAAAAGCGCAGCGCTAAAAATTGAAACTTGGACGATGGGGCAACATCATCAAAATTTGCAGTCGAAGCCATTGTTTTTCTGAGAACGTCTTCAAATTGTTGGAAACAATGGTTCGGCTGAGTCGTGGACTAGGTCACTTTCTTGAAGACGTTTCGGCGATCTACTCAAGGTGTAAAGTAGTTCGTACTGTTCGCCGCCGCCTCTGGGATAAAACATCCTCTTCCTTGTTTTTCTTTCTATATCGGATCATTTGCACATATGAATCCGATTCAGTTTGCACTCTAAAATAATACTGCTCAAGTTTATTTTCTTTCTATTTTCTGTAAAAGAATGGTTGAGAAGATGATAGAAAAGTATATATGATTTTTCTTTCTGTGGAAGAGGACGAGAGAGTTTTTCCAGAAGAAAGAGCAATGAAAAAATGTTCTGTATTCTATCTTCTTTCTGGTCTATGACCAAGTTCTTATACAGAAAAAACGGTGGCTATTCTAGTGGGAGGAAAATTGGACTGAAATTAATGCCATATTAAATGAAAAACCATTCCAAGAAATTTGCAATGTGCAAATTGCATTCGTTTCATAAAGAGAAGATGAATGTTAATAAATATTTATTTATTACCATTCATTGCAATTTGTTAATGCTATTTATATTTTGTAACAGCTCAATCAAATACATGTGTGTATATATATGTATACACACACACAACTGTTATGCAAATGTAACAGCTCTCAGGAAAAAAATTACTGATACAAAATATAATACCGTTTATAACTTCCAACGGCTCTATGCATTAATGGCTCATAAATATGCATTAATATCTCCAAAATAATGGCATAAAATATGTTAACAAATTACCGTTATAATTTTCAACGACTCTATTGTATTAATTGCTCAATAATAAAATTTTGGTAATGCAATTAGTTCTCTCTTTTTTTTAAAATAAATTCACAAACTATTCCAACATACCTTTCTTTAATAAATGCACTTTGGTTCTCACATATTAGGAAAGGCAGAAATAATTTCAATCTGTTGCACATAACTTTAGCAAAAACTTTATAGTACACATTACAACAAGATATGGGTCTATAGTGAGAGATACTATTGGGTTTATCATTCTTAGGAATCAGTGTAATAAATGTATGATTCAAAGACTTTGGCAACTTCCCAGATTTAAAAATATCAGATATGGCCAAAAACTGATCACCTTTTCGCTCCTCCCAATGAATTTTCATAAATTTAGAATTAGTACCATCTGGACCAGGACTTGTGTCATCCTTGATAGAAAATAAAGCATCTCGAATTTCTGAAATAGAGACATCTTTTAATAAGAAACTCTGACCTTGCTCATTTATAGTTGCAATGGGTTGAAAAGAAGGAGTAGCAGTAGTACAACCTCCATTAAACAACTCTGTAAAATAGTCAATTGCCTCTGTCTCTATTTCTTCAGGTTTAAAAATAAGATTTCCAGCATGATCCATTAAAGCTCTAATATGATTGAAGAATCTTCTGCATGTCATTCGAGCATAGAAATTTTTTGAATTAGTATCTCCATGATGCAGCCAAGAAACTTTTGATTGTTGCTTAAAACCATCAAAATAAATATTTTGCAATCTTTGATAGTCATTCCTTGCTTCCAGATAATTTTCATAGAGGAGAAGATCATTAGGAAATTGATCAGCAGCTACTTCACAGTTTTGTAGAGACTCTTCAGCAAGTTTGAAGTTTGAATTATTCTTCTCTCTAACTTTATTCCAGAGTTTAAGTTCTGCTTTGCAACCTTTTAACTTCTAGAGAAACTGGTAACTCATGAAACCCTAAGTAATACAGGTAAAACCTTTAGCCACTGCCTCTTTATATCCAAGAAAATTTGGCCATTCATTTTTGAATCTAAAAGGAAATCCCTTAACTGGCTGTGAAGGAATTAATTCTAAAAGAATGGGATTATGATCACTTGAAATCTGTGATAAGGATAATGCTTTAAGCCCTAAAAACACTTGCAAGAAGAAATTATTTACAAGAATTTTATCAATATGTGTAGCAAAACCCTTTCTTCTCCATGTGAATTGAAACCCCAATGGTTTAATTTCAGTTAAATCAGATTTCGAAATAAATCTCTGAAATTCCCTGGTTTGATAAAATGGCACTGGCAAGCCACCACGCTTATCATTAGGTGACAGAATATTATTAAAATCACCCATCAATATCCAAGGAATTGATGTAGTGCATGATTGATTAATAAAGACTGCCACAAATTTATTCTGTCATATATGAAATTACTAGCATAGATCATAGATAGAACCATGGAAAATCCACCCTTATTATTTGCAGAAACAGTAATGTGTTGAAATGAAGAAAACAAACAGGCCAAATCCCATACATTTGAGTCCCAGACCAAAAGGATACGACCTCTAACTAAATCTGAATTATTAGTCATGTGCTTCCAGTTACTAGGCAACATTGAAATGAATAGAGCTAAATTTGAGTCAGCCAATTTTCTACTAAACCAACGATAGTTGGTTTAGCTTGTGTTAGGAGTTTGAAAATCTCTTTCATTCGAAAAAGAGAATTCATACCCCTAACATTCCAAGCAATTATTGTCATTTAATAGAAGATGAGCTCCTAATAGATCTTTTAGGAGGAGCAAACATAGAGGATTGAGAGCTTGTATTCGAATTTCCCTGCATATAGTTAAGATTTTTGTCAACAAATTCAGACACATCCACCTGCTTTCCTTTGTCTAGGATTTTTTGATTGCTATCATCATTGATTGTATCAGCTAAGTTTTGCAAACCATCAGGTAAAATATCATCTGGCAAAGAGGAAGGATCAAGCATAGGATCTGAAGAACACTGAGCATTAGCTGATTCATCAGTATTTATCTCATTAGGATCTACTTCTTTATCATTTGATGATTCAACATTCCATCTGGGTATATTGGATTCTTCATGAACACTTTCTTCATGACCAAACACCCTACACTTATCACACTTGAATGGAACAAATTCATATTCCACAGTTATTTCAATCTTCTGACCATTATGTAATACAAACTGGAATAGAATTTTTGAGGATATCTTGCGTATTAATGGATAACAGAACTCTAGCATATTTTGTAAACTTTCTCAGATGTGAATTTTCATCAATTAAAATAGGGTTAGCAATAAAAATTGCAACCATATGTATCGCCTCTTTAGACCAAAGTTCCATAGGAAGATTGTGTAAACGGATCCAGATCTGAACTACATCACACTGTTTATTGCTATAATCAAAACCAGGATACCATGTTTCAACCAACAACAATCGACCAAAATAAGAATATGTTGAATTTTCAGTAATTATGAGTAATCACTCTGATTCTCAAACTGAACAGCAAAATTATAAGTCGATGAAACATGAATATTGTAATTACCTGATGGCTTACACACTTTATTAATGTAATCTTTCAGTTTAACATTTGATAATCTGAAATAAATTGGAATTAAAGCTACTGTATTGATCCAAGTTGATCCAGATTTGTTATATGTTATCTCAGGAATGAAAACATGATCTGATGCAGGCTTTACAAATTTCAGACTTCGATTATGCGATTCTCCTTGGATTTGAATGCGAGGATCCTTATCATAAAGATTTGCAGAAGAATTTGCTAGATTTGCGGAAGAAGGATTGTCAGATGTAGATGGATTGCTAGATCGGGAATTTGAACATCGAGAATGTTTATTGGCAGGATCCGCCATTATTGATGTAAAACAGATGTAAAACTCATTATTATCGAAGAGGATATATACATACATACATATATATATATATATATATATATAATAAAAACTCAGTCATGTTATAACTACCCTTTGTATAAATTAATACTATTATAAACCCTAAATAAATAGCAACTTACGTTTAGCTTAATAACACAGTTAGGCATTTTCCAAATGCTTCACCAGCTACTTTTCACCACAAAATGTCCAATTCTTTGTATTTCTGTATCACCTTTCGTTTTGTCCCATCTGCTTTGTCCAATTTATTTTTGTCTCCATCTACTTTTGTCCCCATCCCATTGGAATATTTCTGCACTGTTTCTTTTGTTTTTGTTTTAAATCCTTCTGTTTGGCTTCAGCGCCTTAAAACCATGCTTCCTGCAACTTTATGCTTTCATTCCATTATCCTCCATGCTGAAAAAAACCCCATACACTAAAACTTTCTCCGTCTACCGCCCTTGACTCCGATGATTGGAGGGGAATCCGAACCCGTCGACATGCATGGCTCACCGCCGCCAACTGATGACCGACGTGCCAATTTCCCCAGCTCCCCCACCCGCCTGCAAAAACTCATGAATCCCTGCTACCTTCGAGATGACTTTCGACCACCTACGTGCCTCCCATGGTTAGCCGGCCTCCGATCAGAGACTGTCTTGTTCTGCGCCTTGGCCTGTTCGATCACCACTCCGAAACCCGATACCCCCACTGCCTCCGTTTGACTGCAGAAGGTCCACATTTCGTCGTGGCTTACTCCCTTACTTATAGTCACCATGAAAAATGACGGTCCATCGCCACCGTCTAGATGATGGTCCTCCCCGAGCTCGACAAAACTTATGTTGAACGTTTTTCAGATTGATGAAGGGATCGACTGATTTAAGGAAAGGAAGTAGGATAGATTTCAAAACATTGGTTAATAGTGGAGGCGGATAATGTGTGAACGTTGACCATAGAAAAACACTTTGATGAAACCTAGGGTTATGGTGGATGTTTGGTATTTATAGGGAACAATAAAAGAATATACTATTATTTAACACAATTTCACTGTGAAGTAACCCGCAAAACCCACTATATACGACCTCCAGTCAAGATGAAACTCGTAATCCTAGCATAGAAAAATATTTCGAACCCAGTGGGACAAGTTTCATCAAATTCCGAGGTCGTTTGTAAAAAAGTCCTTTATAAATCACAGGCTAAAAATCACGCGTTTAAATTTTCCATGATCACAAAATAAATCCAGTCAAACTTAAAACTTTGAAATTATACTAGATATTCTCCTTACGGATCCAATGAAATATGTTTCATTAAAATCGGAGTTCGTTTGGCTAGTCGTTTATTCTTTTAAAGTTACCCTGTCTAAATTGACCAAAATAATATAATTGATTAAGGCGTTTATCGTTGCCATGATCAAATGGTAAGTCCGATTGGCATGAAAATCGAAATCTTACAATAATTAATTAATACAAATCCAATGACACAAGTTTCATCACATTCGGAGATGTTTCCCGGTACGGTATTTTTATATGCCAAACAACGCTATTTTGGACACCAAAATACCCATGTCCAAAAATAACAAACTACCGGTCTATTCTGACTCTAACGTTGATACGAACTCAACGGGATTGGTTTCATGGCTCAATTTGATCGTCTGCTCAAGTTATACACAAATATCCCTTTATTAAATTAAATTAAATTAATTACGTACTATAGAAAATGATTGGGCGTTTACGGTCGCCGTTGTCACATAGGGCATTGGTTTGCCATAAAATTTAATATCGTACAATAATTTAACGTTATGGTTCCAATGAAACTAATTTCATAAAAAACGGAGACCGTTTGCAAAATTCGTTATTTTAAGGCTTATATAATATTAGTAAAATATTATCTGAATTCGAAAATAATCGAATTAAATAATGATAAATTATTATAATCATAAATACCTACTGGAAATATCATATAGCTTCAAATATAAATTGTACAACTCGATATCATCAATTTCGAGTTAAACGTTATCCAAATTATATAAAAATCTTTATTACTTTATTAAATAAACGTTATCATTTATTAACCAATTCCATAGCGACTATTTTAAAATTTAATTTAGACATAACTAACAATCTATAACACAAAATCTGGAACTTTCTCTTTCATATGAAAATTATAATCAACAAGATTCGAACGTTTCTTGTTTCACAGAAATCCAATTTAATTCGAATCCTGTATACTCAATTAAAGTTCAGAACTCAATATTACGAACTACCGCGCCATTACGAGCACGATTTATATTATATATAATTTAACGTTCAAAGTTCGTTATATAATCAAAATATATGTTATAAATCAATTTAAAATTTCAAATAAATATTTAATATAATAAAATAAAATAAAATAAATATTTGATTACCAAAAATACGGGACATTACAGTTCACCTTAAAAACCAATAGTAATAAGCAGAAAATCTGTCTATTTCCTGTAATAATGTATTTATTATTTGTTATAAGAAAAGGTGTTATGGATCACTCTAAAAACCCTTCAACCTTTACCCAAAAAAAGTTTATGTTTATCTACATATATTTGCATAAGTTTTTGTCTAAAATTAAAAATGCACTAATACTAGTTAAAATGAATGTTAAATTTCTATTCAATTATCGTTTATATATTCTGTAAAAATATCAACTACGGATTTTATATGCTAATTTAGAGTCATGCACTATATCACTATTATTTGCTCGTTTTATCCCCACTAGACCTTTTTCATCTCTGGCGCATTGAATTTGTTAATCGCTTTACATATATAAACACACACACACACATATGTGTGTGTGAGAAAGTTGATCGTGAATATAATGGTTTAACTTTTGCCGCCAAATTATAATGTTTGCGAAATTCTCAATTCTAGCGTTTTTATTAATTAATAACAGTATTACTTTTTAAGGATCTTAGTGACAGTTGGATTTGGCTATGTAGTAGTTGATGTTTAACATGTTGGATTTGTTGATGCATTTGTATGTTATTTTCTAAGGCCATCGATGTTTTTAATTTTGTTGATGCGTTTGATGATATAAATTGCTGAGGAAGATATCTATTATTAAAATTATCTTTTTAGCACAAGTCCGGTGTTGAATTTTTGATTCAAATATTTTTTATGAAGAGGATGTAATCAATTAATTTATTTGATTGAATGATCAATTAATTGATTTGATTGACTGATTGATTGATTGGTGTGGTTGATTCTATCATAGAAGGAAAGAAATGAATGATTATATTCTGTAGATATTTTGAAGGAGCAATTTGAATATTTGTCTAGTTCTTCTATTTTCCTGTATATGCAGCCTTCATGGTTAGGTAAGGATAATAAGAAAAGGAACCATGTGAGTCATAGATTTGTCGTCGTTCTTCCTCGCTTTTCTTCTCCAACAATATTTGTAGTCATGTAGATATTCTTTTCCTTTCTCAATAAGGTTATTGATTCACTTATATTTTGTTTAATTTTGGTTTTGATCCATTGAGTGTAAACAAAAATTTGTTTTTGTGAATCAATAAAGAGGGTGGTTGGGTGAAATATTTGTGTACTGCTATTATTTCTGATTTATTATGTTGTTATTTTCAATCAAATTCATCTAATTCAAGTGATTGGGTGAAAAAGATATTGTTTTTCGGGTGTTTTGTAGACTTCCATTATGCACAAAACACCAACATTCGGTTCTATATGATATTGTATTATGGTTTGGATGTTGGTGAATGTAGTAAAATCCAGTTGAAGTTCCTACAAGTTAACATTAAGATGGAATATTTAGTTGCAACGCTATGTTTTTTTTTTTTTTTTTTTTTTTGACTTTGAGTATTTTATTTACAAGTTTAGATAGTAAGCAACATACTGCATGATAAATGAGTTTTACCCTGTAAAGCAGGAATCCAGGCAGTAATCTTTTACACCATGTCCAAGTAACTCAATTAGTTAGCACATGGTGCCTGTCAAACGTTATTAACCTTGTTAGTTAAATACCCGTAAAAATGTGTAAGGATGTCAGCAACAAAAAATATTGTTCGAATGGTACATGTAAACACCCCACGCCAGTATAGAGATGACATTGAGAATATTTTTTATGCCACTTTTTCTATCGACACCTATTAGGTGTCATAACAGTTGTTAGTTGTAATGTACGCGTACATATTTCAAATAGAAATCATACGCGATCTTATTGATGGGCCTATTAGCTAGTTATGCTAAACTAACAAGATTCACAGTTTTGATTAGCATATTAGAATTCCATTTTTTGATGCTTCAAAATAAAAGGAATACATTTAAACCTATAGTTGCTTAATTACATCCAGTAAGAAAGGATATCAGAAATACTGAGCAGGAGAAAGAGAATCATAAATAACTAATAAGGGAAGAAAACAGAATTCGAAAGTCTATTTTAAGAATGGGCCAAGGGAAAATACGATCAATCATTATCGACATTTTACTTGGGTACGTAAGACAATGCAGCTGCAACATATAAAATAAATTACGTAGGTCTATTGGAAGATTGAGTTTAATTGGAAATATATTAGAATATTATTCAGTTCGATTTTCTTACTCTTTGGGCTAAATCTATTAACATTGCTTAGTTCTCCTTTCTCACTCTGTGATTCAGTAAAAAGAAAGAATTAAACCAGCGATTTTCTTTTCCCACCCTGTCTTTTACTAAGTTTGTTATTTTTCTTCTAATTATTGTTCTTTTTCATCCATCATTCTCGAAATTTAGAAAAAATCAATCTTTAAAAGAAAATATGTATTACTTATTAAGCTATAGCGCTAGATATTCTTCTTGAATAAATACTGTTTGAAACCGATGAAGTTGAATTTTTTTCCATGTCGGATTCATTAAACTCAACTAGATACTCATGGAACTTTTTTTATAATATTTCACTAAGACTCTAAACATTAAAAAAAAATGATGTATTAAATGATATATATATATATATATATATATATGTATGTATATATATATATATATGTATGTATGTATGTATACATGTATACGTATACGTATATGTATATATACATATATGTATATGTATACATAAATTGTATTTAAACACAAAATATATACACAAGCTAGAGGACGCAAAATCTTCACACTTAGATTGCCCTCTAATTTCACCCCTTACATAAAAGACAAAATTTTCCAACTTTCATTTTCTAGTTGGGAAACAATTTTTTTATAGGTCTCCAAAAAAGAATCAAGTATAAGTTTTCATACAAAAATAGATTTGTTTTTCATCAGGTCGGGATTTGTATTTGCCAATTTAAAAGTTCACACTACTAGAAATACAATATATAGCTTCCGACCGTAGCGACGAGCAGGGATAACTAAAATAGTAGTCATCACTAGCCGACGCCCAACCCTATATAGCCTACATATCTGACAAAAAACATTTCACTTTCCCCCCATAGCACCAAAAACCACCAAACCCAAATAAAGTTCTATTACCTCTGACGTCAACCGCTACTCCTACGCCTTCCCGCAACCACCACCGCCCACTGTAGCCTGCTACATCCCTTCTTTCTCCTACTCCACCTCCCTTTTTTATAAAACATGTATAATTATTAATATTTTGATTAAGTTGTGTCAAATAGCTAATTACTCTGATTTTATTTGCTGACTTGCGGTTGTTGACGCTTTGCACTTGATGTTGCCAGTTTTGATCTTGTGTTAACCTATGGCAAGTATTGTGGCATTTTTGAATTGCTGGAAATTTTGTTAGCACTATTGATTGTGTGCATGTATAGGTTAACAAACAGTTATTAGATGATAATAATGGATTAGCACTTCTGCATCATATTTCTCAGATATCTCCTTCTGTAGGTGCTAGCAGCACAAGCCGGATGTATGTCCGGTCGTAGGGCACGTTCCTAATAGTGCAGGGTAAGTGTCTAATTTACTAGATGTTTATTATTCAAAATTTAGTAAATAATAAATACATACATCATATTTCTGCACATGTTTCGAGATCCAACCTACATATTTTTTTATTCGTTTCCAAGCAGACCTACAAAAGTAGGATGTTAAGCTGCCAGGCTCACTGGGACAACATACATGCTCATATCAGGATTGTCATACTCGCCAAAATGACAATAAGTATAAATTTATAATTCATTTGAAAATTAATATATTGTGTATAACCCAAATCGTTTTGTTTGTCAATACAGAGGCTGTTGTTCGCGTTGACCTACAGGATATGGAAGCCTTTGTCAACCACTAGAATAAGAAAATGTGAAAGAACTATAGTGACACATATCCAACGCAAAAAAGGGAAGTAAGCCGATTTGGATGAATGCCGAGGTATGGGCATAGTTTCTTCAGCTGTGAGAGACTTCTTGGGCGATGGTAAGCTATATAAACTTATTTTTAATTTCTTATTTGTTTCAGTTTCGTATATCAATTAAATTAATTGTATACTTAAAATTTACAGGTAATTTTAGAGCGGACCTAGACAATCAAAAATCAAAATCCTATTTTGATTCGTGGTAGATCTAAGTTCTTCCAGCAACATCGGTGGGAACCGCTACATATCATATAATGCATTTATAAATAGTTGTAACATTGTTTAATCATATTGGTAACATTGTTCATTTGTACAACTTCAGATATCAACTCCACATCAGGAGCCTAGCTTTGCTGAGGTTTTTACCCAAACTCACGCCGTCGAGTAGACCGACGAGGACAATACTGTCTCTTTTACTTGGACGGACGCTAAGTGCCAACTTGTGATGATAAGCATTCTTAATTTTTTTCTGTTATACAGTTGATAAATTTTTAATTGAATATTTAAGTGTGAATTCACCGATCGCTATCGCAGTAGAGATACGAGGCTAAGGTCATGAGTAGCACAGTCCATGGGTCGTGTTCTGACCTTAAACGAGTGCAATCGTACTAGGGACACTATCATTAACTCGCCTACTCGAGATAGGCGGTACAACTTCAGAAATATAGAGTTGGTGTTCTATTAACTAAATTATAAATTATATTTAATCCTGAATTCTAAACTAAAAATTATAATAAAATTAATTACGAGCAGCGATGACCTAAGCCGCTTATAGGAGATCCCAACAAAATGTGGAGATAGTTATGCTTCATTAGCAGATGACAGGGTTTCAGGACTTGTGAAAGAGCGGACTAACTGCCATGATTGTTGAGAGGACAACTGCATATCTACCCAAGCATGAGAGGATGCCTGGTGATCAAGATGAGTCAGGGGATGATTATGCTAATGAGTAGCTGGGTAATTATCTTTTTGTCATTTTGTTTTTTACAAATATAAACATATGTTATTTAATGTTTTTTTGTGTATGGATGATGTATGGATGTTTTTTTTGCTACATATGAGTTGTTGATATTTAAGCTTGGTATATGAATATGTTATATTTGTTTTTGTAGTATTTTTTACTTTACTGTATATTTGTTTGTTTTTTGGTATTTATATTGATATATGTTGTAGAATTGAATATATATATATATATATATATATGTTGTAGAATTTTTGATATGGAAATGCATTGTGGAATTGAGTATATATTTATTGTGTGATGATTGTACATGAATATGAAGAGTATCATGTCGTTGAAAGGCAAGATGGAAGCTGAAATGCAGAAAATATGTTTTAGTTTAGCGATGGTGTATGGGTCCAGGCTTGTGATAGTTAGCGATGCTAGTGATGTATTGTGTTTTCAAGCTTGCAACGGTTAGCGGCGATCTATGTTTCCTAGCTTGTGATGGCTAATAATAGTCAAACATCTCACAACTTGCCACGTGTTTCCCTTAATCGACCCTAACCGTCGCTAATATGGCTACGATAGTCGTCGCTAAAGTCGTCACTATTTAGTTTATGTCGGGCTAAATAACGGCGACTTTTAGTGTCAGCCAATGACGACTAACAATGTTTAATAGTCGTCAATATTGTTAGCCTTTATTTTAGTGTCACAAGCGCAAATTACAATTTTTAGTTGCACGCTTTGAAAATTATGCAAGTGCAAATTTTATTTATTTATTTTTTTCCTTGTCTCTGCCGTATAAAATATTGATATAGTAAAAGTGAGCATATTTCTACAACGAGCTTTGAATGTTGAAACTGACAATACTTCATTACTTCTACGATTATACAAATTTATAGCACCAATCAATGTAGTTATATTTAAAAATGCTCCATTACTGTTTCAACGGGGTCTTTTACCGGAGTGTCTGGCCGATTATTCAGCCAGATTTTTGTCATGCTATTCAGTTTTTCTTTTCTCATGGAGATCTCCCTCAGGGATGGACTTCCACCAATTTGGTTCTTATCCCCAAATGCGTAAATCCTCATTCATACGCATATTTTTGCCTAATTAGCTTGTGCAATTTTTCAAATAAGGTTCTTTCTATGGTACTGGACACTCGACCAGCACCGTTTCTGGATCGTATTTCTTCTTCTTCTCGGACGGGGTTTGTAAAAGGATGTTTGATCACAGATAACGTCGTTTTAGCCCACGAGCTCATCTCTTAGATCAATCGTAAGGTCAGAGGTTCTAATGTGGTAGTTAAGCTAGATGTGGCTAAGGCTTACGATCGCATATCCTGGTTTTTCATTATTAAGGTCTTGAGGGCTTTCAGTTTTCTAGAATCCCTTATCGATATTATTTGGAGGCTTATGTCCAACTGTTGGTTTTCCATCCTTATTAACGGGTCGTCAAACGGGTATTTCAAGGCGGAAAGGGGACTTCGTCAGGGAGACCCTCTTTCCCCATCTCCTTTCGTCATCGCTGCCGAGACTTTCGTTGATGGTATGCATTCACGTACGATAACAAGACAGATCCATATGTTCGACATCCCTTTGGCCTGCCCTCTTATTTCTTCCTTATTATTCGTTGACGACATTATTATTTTCACTTGGTGTAGTCTGTGCTCTGTCCGCCGCCTTCTTAGCCTTGTTCAATAGTACGAGAGATGCTCGAGTCAACTCGTTAATTATGCTAAGAGCTGCTTCGTCTCCGCGAAAGATTTGTCTTGGTTAGACGATCTTCTTGGATAGAGACCTTCGCTGATTTTAAGGCAACTTCCCTTCCCTTATATCGATATTGTCCTTTACCGAGGAAGGAAATTCAACGCCCTTTTCGATCCATTAACTGACAAAGACAGGGGTAAGATCATTCGGTGGAATGCGACTCTTCTTTCTTAGATAGGTAGACTTGTTCTTATCGCTCTTTGGCATCGTCTTTTTTCTAAGGGAAAATTGACAACGCCAATCGTCACCATTGGATTTCGTGGGACATCATTTGTCGTCCTAAAAGTGAGGGAGGCCTTAGCCTCCATAACTGTAGTAACCCGTTACTTCACCGTAAAGGAAAGAGCGGTTACTTTGAGAACAGGACACAACAGAACGCAGACGGAAGAACATTTCATTGCTATTACAACAATTCCATCAGATACAAGAATATACAGAGTATAAATGAATAAATTACATTCAATAAATATCAGAGATTACAATAAATTACATAGCAGCGGAAAATAATACAAAGCACAACTGAAGGTGATATACGGATACAGAGCTTTCCGGATATCATTCCAGCTGTAAACCAGGATCCTGTGAATATAAATCTGCAAAACCAAAACTACTAGCTGCCCGTGCGGAAAATAGGGGCACCCAGAGTTTAGGTTAAAGCAATAAACTCCGGATCAGTCATGTGACTGGTGTGAGAACTAAAACAGTTATTTAAACATTTGCTTTAAAAGAGAGTAATTCAAGGGACCACGCCGTATAACACGGAACGGGTTTCCTCCCAAGAATACCAGTGCATAGAATAAACATCGCAATGCTTTTTCGAAAAATGAAGCTATTATAAGACCCAGGTCCCATCACATAATGCAACGCAAGCCGGAGGATAGGGTTTTACCTTATAACAACCAAACATGCTTGGTACGTTTAAAACAAATCATTTGATACTATAATAAGTGTATAGTGTCAAAACATTTCAATCATAAATATAAATCATAGACGGCATGAGTGCCCCATCCCACTATGTCGCCATACTAGGCTCTACAAATAAAGCCGAAATACACGTATTGGAAATTGGATTTCCGTCATGAGTCGAGGCAAGGGGCAAGCTCCTCTCCGCGTTCGAGACACTCTAGCAAATGCCTCAGGGTTACGCACTCTGGGCAACCCCGGATCCTCCAAGGCCGGTCCTCACTTACGTTAGAGGATTAGTTATTCCTGAACACACGTTTCCCGGTCCTTACAGACCTATAATCGAGGCGCCTCGCATTCCAACAACCACATAGGTGAAAAGTATATAAATGTCAGAGCTGGTAAGTCACTGACACCACCATAGCTAGAAAGAAACGTCATGCACTCCTTGGGTCCTTATCCCGTTTTTGACTCATACCGAGGTGTGAGGCTCGCGAATCAACGCTATACACAAAGCTACGCCACGAAGGCCGTGCTTTGATCATCAACCATAAGACTTTGCTTTTCAACAGCAGCCTTGATCATTGCATCTCAGCGTGCCACACAGGCAATTTATGCCATGCGATTGATATCTATCGATATATAACCTCTAAGCTCGTACGTCTCAGAGAAGGGCGTTAAGCAAGAGAATAAATTCTCCGCCGCCAAACAGATATATATTTAACAGAAATCAATCAACACAGAATAAAATCCAATGTCAGACACACAATCAATTTACAAGTCC
The DNA here is from genome assembly GCA_030737875.1 of Allium sativum. Lineage (NCBI taxonomy): Eukaryota > Viridiplantae > Streptophyta > Magnoliopsida > Asparagales > Amaryllidaceae > Allium > Allium sativum. The sequence goes on from CM060909.1 coordinate 821,026,292, forward strand.
GTTCTGGGTCTGAACGAAACCGGAGGCACTTTCCTCGCATATCCATCAATCTCCAAGTACGTCTGGACGACCACCAACTATTTCCATCCTCTTGGGTGTACAGCCCAATCAGGATCGTCAGTAATTATCCAAACTATGTGAAGACTTCCGGTCTTCAACCACCGTCTTCATCTTCGACATATCGTCGAATCGGTTATTCAGAATGGGTATAAACCCGGCCTTTCCGAACAACCCGCGTATATTAAAAACAAATGTTACACAAACACAACATACGCCTCATTCCAATTCAGAATATTCTTTTATTCACAAAATCACATTTCTAGGGAAAGGTTCCCATTAATTTTATCCAAGATAAATTCTTTCAAATTTATCCTTTAATCCTCCTTTGGATGACATTTCAAACCAAATTATGGTTTTTCAAACTAGTCGAGATTAGCGAACCACATCGAAGTAATTATTTATTTCATTTCCCAATCCCAAACTATTCATCCCATGAAGCAAAACTGGTAATACTCCATATCTAATACTATGGTGTTATCGGTAAGATTAATTACCATTTCACGTTCAAATCTAATTAAAGATTTAACTATCGCTTTGGGGCAAAACTGGCGATACCCCATTCTCGCTCATTTCTAAATTGGATAATTTAGATTATAGATTTACATTTCAATCTAATTGCAGATTCGTTAAAACTCCTTTTACTGGGTTAAAGAACTAGGTGTTATTTAAAACACAGTTCACGACAAACCCAAATCACATTCTATTTATCATCGGGTTAAAGAACTGGTGTTGTTTAAAACACCCTTCACGATAAACCCATTTCAAATCCCATCAAATATATTAGAAATTCCGATTATTTAAAACCCCTTTTTAAATCTAATTTATTTATTTAAAAACAATTGGGTTTTAAATTTAGTTCAAAACTAATTCATTTTGATAAAAATCTATTTTTATCTTTTCAAATATGGAGTTTTTCATCCCAACTTTTCCCAAATCATTTCTTATGATTTTACACAAATTATTGATATTTTTAATAATTTTATCAAGGCCCGTACAATCGATTTCCAACAATGGCCATCGAACTGCACTTACAACGACCTTTTTCGAATTTGATTTGGACGTATCTCCAAATCCAATCGTTAGATTTCAAATTTCTAATATTCGTTAGAAAGCTCTTTTCGATACGAACCCAACGGTTTCGGTTTTAGGAGAATCCGACAGACGGATCTCCCGTAATGTCTGTTTGAAATAAGTGGTCGAAATTCACGAACTGCCGCGGCGCGGCGCGTTCTATTCAGGCCATTATATTATATATATAATATATATTTCGTCGATTTCTATTTAAAACGAATTATATAAATAGTTTTAAATTCGTTTCAAAAACAATTTCAACTTCCATTTCAATTCAAAGCAAAATTGAATTCTTCTTTATAAATTCGTTTTAAAATTCATTTCTATTCAATTCAAATTTCAATTCAATTTGAATTCATTTCAATTCGCATTCAATTCAATTTCAATTCGTTTTCAATTCAATTCGGTTTCAAAGTCGTTTTCTATTCAAATTCGTTTTCTATTCAATTCAATTCAAATTCGTTTTCTATTCGATTCAATTCAAATTGGTTTTCTATTCGATTCAATTCAAATTCGTTTTCTATTCGATTCAATTCAAATTGGTTTTCTATTCGATTCAATTCAAATTGGTTTTCTATTCAATTCGATTCAAATTGGTTTTCTATTCGATTCAATTCAAATTGGTTTTCTATTCGATTCGATTCAAATTGGTTTTCTATTCAATTCGATTCAAATTGTTTTTCTATTCAATTCGATTCAAATTGGTTTTCTATTCAATTCGATTCAAATTCGTTTTCTATTCGATTCAATTCATTTCGAATTCGTTATCTATTCGATTCATTTCGAATTCGTTATCTATTCAATTCGAATTCGTTTCCTATTCAATTCGAATTCAAATTTCATTTCAAAATATGCGATTTCGAAATCACTTTTCAATATTCATTTTAAAATGAGTAAAATCGATATAAATATCGTTCACGTCTAAATGGTGTCAATCTAATCAACACGGCTTCATATATTTCTATTTTCAAATGTCCTGTTTCAAATATTTCTTTTTCAAATATTTCGTTTTCAAATATTTCTATTTCAAATATTTCGTTCAACACATGACTAATCTCAACGGATGAGTACAGTCAACACATGAACCTTTATTTTATATTGATAAAGATGTAAATTTTATTATAAAAATATTTCGTTCAACCCATGACTAATCTCAACGGATGAGTACAGTCAACACATGAACCTTTATTTTATATTGATAAAGATGTAAATTTTATTATAAAAATATTTCGTTCAACCCATGACTAATCTCAACGGATGAGTACAGTCAACACATGAACCTTTATTTTATATATTCTTTATTTTCTAAATTGGAATGAGGCCCAATCAATCACCATATAATGTTAATTATATGGATTTTCATACAACACATGTATATAATAGCATTGAAAAATAATCAACCATTAACCAAAGTGCACTACACTGTATAAGCATCAAATATAGATATCTAACGCTTATAACAGCCTGTCAATCAATCGATCGACATATTTAATCAATCAGGATGAGTGAACTTCAAATTTCATCCCAACACCCGTGTGGGGTTTCAAACAATCAAACACAGATTTTATTCGTGCAGTTGGGCGATGTGTAAAATTTATCGTCCCAATCAATGTCATTCAAATAGGTGTACATAAACAAACCGTCCGGTTTGTAAATGAATATTTATTTATTCACATTCATGTTAAAAATTATATTTTTAACGATAAAATATTTTATTCTAACCTATGAATTTCTATTCAGTTCATTCTTTAAATAAAATGATATTTTTTTTCTAACTTATTTTAGAAAATTTCGGCGGCATAACGACACGATACTAGAAACAGGACGAGGCCTAGCCTTATCCCCGGTCTAGTGAAGGCCCACGCCATTCACACATCAACCAAATTCACCAAACAACCAAATTCAAATCAAATTATCTAACTAATTTATGCAACCAAACAAACAAGTCCATGGTCTGTGGACGGTTGTGTCGGGTGCTACTAAACACCGTCTGCATCCTAGTATATATGTATAACTAGAAAAGAAATTGAAGAGTGAGAAATTCTCACCGAAAGCTATCCAATCATCTTGACTCTTCTTTGAGAGAAATCTTCATTGTTATCGCATTTTTGTCATCTTCGTTGCTCGTAGCCACTACATATATAAAAATCGAATTTTTACTTCGCTATTCAATATATAAAAATCGAATTTTTACTTTGCTTTTATATAGATAAAAATTCTATTTTTATATCGATGTTCATATAATAAAAATTCTATTTTTATATGCTACTCTCTATATAAAGATTTCACCTTTTCAAATATAAAGATTTCGCCTTTATTTTCTCTATTATATAGAAATTTTATTTTCAATATACTACTTATATAAAGATAGTATTTTTATATCTTCTATTAAATAAAGATCATATTTTTAATACACTACTAGAATATAAACTATATTTTTAACTTTCCTATATTATAAAAATTATATTTTTAATATCTACACTATAAAAATCACTCCTTTATACGAATAAAAATCCGACCTTTATACGATTTAAAAATCATAATTTTTCCTTTAAAAACTGAAAATGGAAAATAAAAACAAATGGAAATAACATAAGCACTTACAGCGAATAGGGAGGGGGTTTTGCTGAGGGGGAGGGCATCGGCTAGGCTTTGGTTTCTTCGAGAGGGGAGCTCGCACGTGAGGGTCTTCAGAGTAGGGAGGGAGAGAAAGCGAGTAGAGGACGGAGGAGATGGGGCTGTCGGCGGCAGAGGTCCCCCCCGGTGGCTGCAATGGTTGGAAAGGGGGCGGTTTTTAGGGTTTTAGGGTCTGTTGGGAGGAGCGACGGGGAGCAGTCGAGAGGGGAGAGAGGGCGGCGCCATCGTCGGAGGTTGGAGGGGGAAGCCACCGAGGTCGGAAAGGCAGCACCTGGAGGAGGGCGCGGCGACTGGAAATCGCGATTCAGGCATGCGATTCTTTTTTTTTATTTAAACGAATCTGAGAAGAATTGGGGGGAGGGGGTCTATATAAAAATAAATTATATTATTTTATTTTAAAAAGTTGACTTTTTTTTTCTTATTTTATATGATCTCTAAACGAGGCCCACCGTCTGTCATCCATAGCGTTTCACCCCCATTCCGAACACAATGGGATATGTATCGTAGGTTGATTCGGACGTTACGATCAGTTTTCGTCAAAATCAACATATAACTCTATATATTGAATTTGAACGCGCATTTCAATTTACCGGGGTCACATACTAACTCGAAAAATTCTAGAAAAATATTTTCTAGCTTCGTATTGACGATACGGTCCTAACAAAACTAGTTTCGTCGAATTCTGAGACCGTTTGAAAAATGGCCAATTTCCAGTCGATTAAAATCAACTGAAACTGGTCAAACGCGTTTTCCTTTGCCACGCTCACATATTGATTCAAAAAATTATGAAATTTAAAACCTAGCAATAATTTGACATCATGGACCCAACAAAACTGGTTTCGTCGAAATCCGAGGTCGTTTGCAAAATTCCCATTTTTTAAGGGCCTGAATTCCATAGCGACTATTCAGAATTTTCAACTGGACATATCTTTTGATTCCCGCTATTAAATTTCGATTTTTCGGATTCGTTGGAAAGATATTTCCAATTAGATCCTAATGTTTTTGGTTTCACTAAAATCCGGATTGTTTTGCACCCGGTACATCCAATTGAAGTTTGAAATCGAATTATCGAACTACCGCGCCATTTTCAATTCTATTTATAATTATATATAATTATTTATATTCTAACGACGACGTATATAATATATACGTTCTAATATATTCAAAATAAATTTTCTCGTCGATATTATTTAAAATAATTCATTTTAAATGTTCAAAATTCGCTAAAATTGCCAAAATAAAAATTTTAAACTGGCTCGGATTTTCGGGTTGTTACAATCTCCCCCACTTAAAACTTTTCGTCCCCGAAAAGGAACAAAGTCGAAAGTGGTTTGATTAATCAATTCTACGTTCGATCTGGCTTCCATTCCCCAACTTTTCAGTTTCTGAGAATTTTCAAATTTTCAAAAATTTGGCTAACACCCTAAATTTTCGAAAAATTTCGCCATAACCTCCCCTGCACCGGGAGCCACGGGAAAATCCCGAAATTGCCATATAGGCCTTCTGATCTCAAAAAGAAAAAGAAAAATCCAAGCGGCTAGCCAATAGGCTCATAAAATCATCATCACCCAAACAAAACAGTAAATTATGTAGTAAACATGTACCTATTTGTCGGGCAAACAAATTTTATTCTTCGGCTCTAGCCTCCTTGCTATGACCTGTTCAATGTAAGTACTTGTATATGCAAGCAAATGCGACCAATTTTCAATATAATTCAATATTTGATACAATTAGGCATAATGATGCAAAATTATCAAACAAATAAACAAACAACACAAACATCAATCAATTAGTGAATTAGAGTTTCAACTTCATAATTTTGATACATATACAGAAAATCATGTTTTTGATGCCAATTCACAACAATGTGTTCTAGCTATATTAGTTTTGGTTCTCACACCAGTCTAATGGAAATATATAGATATCACACCTTCGAAAACACGAAACTAATTACTGATGATGACGCGTCAATCATCCGAATCAGGTCCGTGCGACTAGAGTGTGATTCTATATCTATCTAATATATTAAAACTTCGAATATACGTTCATGACGCGTATATACAAAACCTTTATATACTGGATTGTCCATATTCAAAATAAATAAATATTCAAATACGTAGAAGTGATTTAAATTTTCAAAACAAAAATTGTTTTCATTTGAAAAATATACTCTTCACACTCGTTCTAGGATACTACTGATCCCATCTCTAACGAGTCATTCTAATTGGATATTGCTAATCCAATATCTGATGAATTCTTTCGTATGGTTCTAATGTGTCTTGTTCTTGAGCTCTGTAAACCAAAACTCTGATACCAACTGTAGTAACCCGTTACTTCCCCGTAAAGGAAAGAGCGGATACTTTGAGAACAGGACACAACAGAACGCAGACGGAAGAACATTTCATTGCTATTACAACAATTCCATCAGATACAAGAATATACAGAGTATAAATGAATAAATTACATTCAATAAATATCAGAGATTACAATAAATTACATAGCAGCGGAAAATAATACAAAGCACAACTGAAGGTGATATACGGATACAGAGCTTTCCGGATATCATTCCAGCTGTAAACCAGGATCCTGTGAATATAAATCTGCAAAACCAAAACTACTAGCTGCCCGTGCGGAAAATAGGGGCACCCAGAGTTTAGGTTAAAGCAATAAACTCCGGATCAGTCATGTGACTGGTGTGAGAACTAAAACAGTTATTTAAACATTTGCTTTAAAAGAGAGTAATTCAAGGGACCACGCCGTATAACACGGAACGGGTTTCCTTCCAAGAATACCAGTGCATAGAATAAACATCGCAATGCTTTTTCAAAAAATGAAGCTATTATAAGACCCAGGTCCCATCACATAATGCAACGCAAGCCGGAGGATAGGGTTTTACCTTATAACAGCCAAACATGCTTGGTACGTTTAAAACAAATCATTTGATACTATAATAAGTGTATAGTGTCAAAACATTTCAATCATAAATATAAATCATAGACGGCATGAGTGCCCCATCCCACTATGTCGCCATACTAGACTCTACAAATAAAGCCGAAATACACGTATTGGAAATTGGATTTCCGTCATGAGTCGAGGCAAGGGGCAAGCTCCTCTCCGCGTTCGAGACACTCTAGCAAATGCCTCAGGGTTACGCACTCTGGGCAACCCCGGATCCTCCAAGGCCGGTCCTCACTTACGTTAGAGGATTAGTTATTCCTGAACACACGTTTCCCGGTCCTTACAGACCTATAATCGAGGCGCCTCGCATTCCAACAACCACATAGGTGAAAAGTATATAAATGTCAGGGCTGGTAAGTCACTGACACCACCATAGCTAGAAAGAAATGTCATGCACTCCTTGGGTCCTTATCCCGTTTTTGACTCATACCGAGGTGTGAGGCTCGCGAATCCACGCTATACACAAAGCTACGCCACGAAGGCCGTGCTTTGATCATCAACCATAAGACTTTGCTTTTCAACAGCAGCCTTGATCATTGCATCTCAGCGTGCCACACAGGCAATTTATGCCATGCGATTGATATCTATCGATATATAACCTCTAAGCTCGTACGTCTCAGAGAAGGGCGTTAAGCAAGAGAATAAATTCTCCGCCGCCAAACAGATATATATTTAACAGAAATCAATCAACACAGAATAAAATCCAATGTCAGACACACAATCAATTTACAAGTCCGTTCTGGGTCTGAACGAAACCGGAGGCACTTTCCTTGCATATCCATCCATCTCCAAGTACGTCTGGACGACCACCAACTATTTCCATCCTCTTGGGTGTACAACCCAATCAGGATCGTCAGTAATTATCCAAACGATGTGAAGACTTCCGGTCTTCAACCACCGTCTTCATCTTCGACATATCGTCGAATCGGTTATTCAGAATGGGTATAAACCCGGCCTTTCCGAACAACCCGCGTATATTAAAAACAAATGTTACACAAACACAACATACGCCTCATTCCAATTCAGAATATTCTTTTATTCACAAAATCACATTTCTAGGGAAAGGTTCCCATTAATTTTATCCAAGATAAATTCTTTCAAATTTATCCTTTAATCCTCCTTTGGATGACATTTCAAACCAAATTATGGTTTTTCAAACTAGTCGAGATTAGCGAACCACATCGAAGTAATTATTTATTTCATTTCCCAATCCCAAACTATTCATCCCATGAAGCAAAACTGGTAATACTCCATATCTAATACTATGGTGTTATCGGTAAGATTAATTACCATTTCACGTTCAAATCTAATTAAAGATTTAACTATCGCTTTGGGGCAAAACTGGCGATACCCCATTCTCGCTCATTTCTAAATTGGATAATTTAGATTATAGATTTACATTTCAATCTAATTGCAGATTCGTTAAAACTCCTTTTACTGGGTTAAAGAACTAGGTGTTATTTAAAACACAGTTCACGACAAACCCAAATCACATTCTATTTATCATCGGGTTAAAGAACTAGTGTTGTTTAAAACACCCTTCACGATAAACCCATTTCAAATCCCATCAAATATATTAGAAATTCCGATTATTTAAAACCCTTTTTTAAATCTAATTTATTTATTTAAAAACAATTGGGTTTTAAATTTAGTTCAAAACTAATTCATTTTGATAAAAATCTATTTTTATCTTTTCAAATATGGAGTTTTTCATCCCAACTTTTCCCAAATCATTTCTTATGATTTTACACAACTTATTGATATTTTTAATAATTTTATCAAGGCCTGTACAATCGATTTCCAACAATGGCCATCGAACTGCACTTACAGCGACCTTTTTCGAATTTGATTTGGACGTATCTCCAAATCCAACCGTTAGATTTCAAATTTCTAATATTCGTTAGAAAGCTATTTTCGATACGAACCCAACGGTTCCGGTTTTAGGAGGATCCGACGGTCGGACCTCCCGTAATGTCCGTTTGAAATAAATGGTCGAAATTCACGAAATGCCGCGGCGCGGCGCGTTCTATTCAGGCCATTATATTATACATATAATATATATAATATATATTTCATCGATTTCTATTTATAACGAATTATATAAATAGTTTTAAATTCGTTTCAACTTCCATTTCAATTCAAAGCAAAATTGAATTCTTCTTTATAAATTCGTTTTAAAATTCATTTCTATTCAATTCAAATTTCAATTCAATTTGAATTCATTTCAATTCGCATTCAATTCAATTTGAATTCGTTTTCAATTCAATTCGGTTTCAAAGTCGTTTTCTATTCAATTCGATTCAAATTCGTTTTCTATTCAATTCAATTCAAATTCGTTTTCTATTCGATTCAATTCAAATTGGTTTTCTATTCGATTCAATTCAAATTCGTTTTCTATTCGTTTCAATTTAAATTTGTTTTCTATTCGATTCAATTCAAATTGGTTTTCTATTCAATTCGACTCAAATTGGTTTTCTATTCGATTCGATTCAAATTGGTTTTCTATTCAATTCGATTCAAATTGGTTTTCTATTCAATTCGATTCAAATTGGTTTTCTATTCAATTCGATTCAAATTGGTTTTCTATTCAATTCGATTCAAATTGGTTTTCTATTCAATTCGATTCAAATTCATTTTCTATTCAATTCAATTCATTTCGAATTCGTTATCTATTCGATTCAATTCATTTCGAATTCGTTATCTATTCAATTCGAATTCGTTTCCTATTCAATTCGAATTCAAATTTCATTTCAAAATATGCGATTTCGAAATCACTTTTCAATATTCATTTTAAAATGAGTAAAATCGATATAAATATCGTTCACGTCTAAATGGCGTCAATCTAATCAACACGGCTTCATATATTTCTATTTTCAAATGTTCTGTTTCAAATATTTCTTTTTCAAATATTTCTATTTCAAATATTTCGTTTTCAAATATTTCTATTTCAAATATTTCGTTCAACACATGACTAATCTCAACGGATGAGTACAGTCAACACATGAACCTTTATTTTATATTGATAAAGATGTAAATTTTATTATAAAAATATTTCGTTCAACCCATGACTAATCTCAACGGATGAGTACAGTCAACACATGAACCTTTATTTTATATTGAAAAAGATGTAAATTTTATTATAAAAATATTTCGTTCAACCCATGACTAATCTCAACGGATGAGTACAGTCAACATATGAACCTTTATTTTATATATTCTTTATTTTCTAAATTGGAATGAGGACCAATCAATCACCATATAATGTTAATTATATGGATTTTCATACAACACATGTATATAATAGCATTGAAAAATAATCAACCATCAACCAAAGTGCACTACACTGTATAAGCATCAAATATAGATATCTAACGCTTATAACAGCCTGTCAATCAATCGATCGACATATTTAATCAATCAGGATGAGTGAACCTCAAATTTCATCCCAACACCCGTGTGGGGTTTCAAAAAATCAAACACAGATTTTATTCGTGCAATTGGGCGATGTGTAAAATTTATCGTCCCAATCAATGTCATTCAAATAGGTGTACATAAACAAACCGTCCGGTTTGTAAATGAATATTTATTTATTCACATTCATGTTAAAAATTATATTTTTAACGATAAAATATTTTATTCTAACCTATGAATTTCTATTCAGTTCATTCTTTAAATAAAATGATATTATTTTTTCTTCTAACTTATTTTAGAAAATTTCGGCGGCATAACGGCACGATACTAGAAACGGGACGAGGCCTAGCCTTATCCCCGGTCTAGTGAAGGCCCACGCCATTCACACATCAATCAAATTCACCAAACAACCAAATTCAAATCAAATTATCTAACTAATTTATGCAACCAAACAAACAAGTCCATGGTCTGTGGACGGTTGTGTCGGGTGCTACTAAATGCCGTCTGCATCCTAGTATATATGTATAACTAGAAAAGAAATTGAAGAGTGAGAAATTCTCACCGAAAGCTACCAATCATCTTGACTCTTCTTTGAGAGAAATCTTCATCGTTATCGCATTTTTGTCATCTTCGTTGCTCGTAGCCACTACATATATAAAAATCGAATTTTTACTTCGCTATTCAATATATAAAAATCGAATTTTTACTTTGCTTTTATATAGATAAAAATTCTATTTTTATATCGATGTTCATATAATAAAAATTCTATTTTTATATGCTACTCTCTATATAAAGATTTCGCCTTTATTTTCTCTATTATATAGAAATTTTATTTTCAATATACTACTTATATAAAGATAGTATTTTTATATCTTCTATTATATAAAGATCATATTTTTAATACACTATAAAAATCACTCCTTTATACGAATAAAAATCCGACCTTTATACGATTTAAAAATCATAATTTTTCCTTTAAAAACTGAAAATGGAAAATAAAAACAAATGGAAATAACATAAGCACTTACAGCGAATAGGGAGGGGGTTTTGCTGAGGGGGAGGGCATCAGCTAGGCTTTGGTTTCTTCGTGAGGGGAGCTCGCACGTGAGGGTCTTCAGAGTAGGGAGGGAGAGAAAGCGAGTAGAGGACGGAGGAGATGGGGCTGTCGGCGGCAGAGGACCCCCGCGGTGGCTGCAATGGTTGGAAAGGGGGCGGTTTTTAGGGTTTTAGGGTCTGTTGGGAGGAGCGACGGGGAGCAGTCGAGAGGGGAGAGAGGGCGGCGCTATCGTCGGAGGTTGGAGGGGGAAGCCACCGAGGTCGGCGCGGCAGCACCTGGAGGAGGGCGCGGCGACTGGAAATCGCGATTCAGGCATGCGGTTTTTTTATTTAAACGAATCTGAGAAGAATTGGGGGGGGGGGTCTATATAAAAATAAATTATATTATTTTATTTTAAAAAGTTGACTTTTTTTTTTCTTATTTTATATGATTTCTAAACGAGGCCCACCGCCTGTCGTCCATAGCGTTTCACCTCCATTCCGAACACAATGCGATATGTATCGTAGGTTGATTCGGACGTTACGATCAGTTTTCGTCAAAATCAACATATAACTCTATATATTGAATTTGAACACGCATTTCAATTTACCGGGGTCACATACTAACTCGAAAAATTTCAGAAAAATACTTTCTAGCTTCGTATTGACGATACGGTCCTAACAAAACTAGTTTCGTCGAATTCTGAGACCGTTTGAAAAATGGCCAATTTCCAGTCGATTAAAATCAACTGAAACTGGTCAAACGCGTTTTCCTTTGCCACGCTCACATATTGATTCGAAAAATTATGAAATTCAAAACCTAGCAATAATTTGACATCACGGACCCAACAAAACTGGTTTCGTCGAAATCCGAGGTCGTTTGCAAAATTCCCATTTTTTAAGGGCCTGAATTCCATAGCGACTATTCAGAATTTTCAACTGGACATATCTTTTGATTCCCGCTATGAAATTTCGATTTTTCGGATTCGTTGGAAAGATATTCCCAATTAGATCCTAATGTTTTTGGTTTCACTAAAATCCGGATTGTTTTGCACCCGGTACATCCAATTGAAGTTTGAAATCGAATTATCGAACTACCGCACCATTTTCAATTCTATTTATAATTATATATAATTATTTATATTCTAACGACGACGTATATAATATATACGTTATAATATATTCAAAATAAATTTTCTAGTCGATATTATTTAAAATAATTCATTTTAAATGTTCAAAATTCGCTAAAATTGCCAAAATAAAAAATTTAAACTGGCTCGGATTTTCGGGTTGTTACAATAACCCTAAGGACATCTGCACTGCTTTTGCTTGTAAGTTGTGGGCGAGGTTTGAAGTGAATGATTATCTATGAGCGATATTCCTCCAGGCTAAATACCATAGACTCATGGGAACGAATTACACCATTATCCCATCCTACGCTAGTGAGACATGGAAATAGATGCAATCCATGAAGTCCTTCTCTGATTCACATGGTAGTGGATCTGGTTGGGATGGAGGTGCCTTTTCGATTAAGGCAGCGTGGAACTCGGCGAGGACCCCGACTCCACATCTCCATATTTTTTCTTTCATTTGGGATGTCTGAATTCCCCCGAAAGTCTCTCTATTTATGTGGAAAACCCTCCATTGAGGGTTACCAACATACGAGAATCTTCAAGGGATTGACGTCCTATCGTTTCCTATTGCAGATGCTGCGGATCTGGTAATGTGGAATCTACTATGCAATTGTTTTTTTGTGGGTTCTGTGCCAGATCTATCTGGAATTACTTCGAGAACTTGGTCAGTTCCGATGTAATGCTACGTCTCTTATAGATTTACTGAGACACTGGTGGACCGACATCTCAGGTAAATCTGTTCTCTCGATCCTTTTTCGTCTGATTCCTTGTCTTATCTTCTGGCATACTTGGTGCTCGTAGAATAAGGCAATATTTGATGAAGTGCCTATGGATCCTCTTACCATAATCCAAAGGGTAAGGAACGATGTCTTTCTTGCATTTCATGGTGGGCCTTTTAAGGGAGAAATTGGCTCCCGCTCGAGGTGGCTAGCTAGTACCTTTGGAGTTACATCGGTACCGACTACCCCAAGGGTAAGGATTTGTTGAACCCTAATAGTATGGGCCATTTCTAGTAGTCTTCCCCTATTTCACCTACTCCACACCCCTCCCCTCTTTTTAACATAATGTTGTTTGTTAGCACTGTAGGGCCTGGATTTACAAGTTTTTCCGAGAACGGGTATTCTTGGATCTATTTGTTGTTGGTAGTGCTGATTTGGAGCTGGAGTATTGGAGCTTTTGGCCGAAGGTGTCTGTATTTGTCTGTTGTTTTCTTTGTTTTCTTTTCCATCATACTGGCTCTTCTTCTAATTTCTAGGGAGCAGTGTTCGCTTTAGCTTCACTCTTAATTTTGGCGTCTGGCTTGTGAGGAGTCGTTTCTGGACTTTTTTCTTGTTTCTTCTGGTCGTTTGTTGTATTTGGGTTGTTCTTTTGTTTTGTATCTTTTGTTTGTGGGTGTGCATAGACTCTGTAGTCATTTCTACAGAATCTGTTTTTGTAAGCCATTAGACAATGGTTGGATTCTCCTTTTTGTTATATATATGTTTAATTAAAACAAAAGTAAAAATGCTCCATGAAGTAACAAAATAAAAAACTGAAACTGGCATCAAACCTGGGGTACAATGCTGAATGCCAGAAAGTTTCTAATCATTTAGGACATGTTTGTTTTTTATTAAAGGATCTTATACAAGTTCTAAATTATAATTAGAACTTTTCAGATTGTTCTTTTTTTGTTCGTGTTTTGAATAAAAACATCTATTCAGACAAAATAATTCAGAATATTTTTATTGTTTTTTTTAAATACTGATTATTATTATTATTATTATTTTGCTTTTGAAGGCTGAATGTAAACAAACAAATAAGTGGTTATTCTAAACTCAACATTAACCAATCAACATTCAGACTTCAAAGTTCAGAATTCAAAATTCAGCATCCTAAACAAAACAAAACAGAGTCTTAGTTTTACCAGATCTACCAAGAGAACCAGATATTAGGATCCCAGATTCAGTTAATTGAACATTAGTAATATCATCCAACACTTTATGTATTCAAAGTTCAAACTACAATACTTTGCATTTATCATTTAACTGGAATGGTCCGTACATAGGATCCAAAGCAGTATCCACAACCGAACATAGACCAAGACAAGTATTTTTTGTTTGTTTTTATACATGTATATGGAAGCAGAATATAAATACTACAATACATGGATATCGAAATCAAGCGGACATGCAAGATATAGCAAACCAAACAAGGAATGAAAATACATATACCCATATCTTCCTCATTTCAATCATCGCAACACTACTGCTTGTATCCTGCAGCGCTTTTCCTGTGAAACCTACAATAGACAAATAAACGTATTTAGACTAATGCTATAAACAGAAATATCATGGAAGCATACTGTAATATTGTACCCACCTGAGGGGCAGCCTTGTGTAATGGTGTAGTTGATATCCTTAACTATCTGCTTATTTTCGAATTCATACGTTCCACACATCACATCATCTACGCATTGGAGCACATAACCCGCATGGTTTACACATCCAAAGCTGCAATAGCTTTCTCCATTGATACTGGTTACGTTCACCCATCCTGTCTCTTTCAATGTGTATTTATCTGGGCAACTGCTTGAAATATGGATTCATGTTTCAAATGAAAACAAAAAACTCATCATACAAATATGTAGTTATGTACATATCACTTCCCATGTGAATTCATACTCCATCCTAATAATTAAGTTGTTTGCTAGTATGTGTGATATATTATACTATTATAGCATTTTTAGTCATTTGCTAGTATAAGTGATAGAGTTATAGTTGAACTAAAAAATAATGCACATAAAAAATATATGAAACAATTAATATGTGAAATAGATAAGAGTAAAAAAGTACTGCAAATATTTGTGTTTTAGATGTTACAAAATCATACGATCGTGGTCAGATTAACATTTTATATATCTTTTCTAATACAATCACATAAATGTATCAGATTGTTATCTATGATTTTATAGAGTAGTAATTCCTGACAAACACTTTGTTCAAACTGGTTAAGTCATCACCTGTACATGGTGCAGAACCTCACCTATTTGATTCTCGTCTTACGGGATATAACCTATTTGCCATGTAGTATGTTATATGCTACCTAATTTGTATATAAGGTATCCAATTTCAACAAAAAAAAAGGTTCCACTACAAGAAATATGTATATTCACAGCATTGAAAAAACGTTTTTATAGCCTTTAACAGCGTAAACGCTGTCTAACAACGTGCTGTTATAGGTCCTTGGATATATTACAACATTTTCAAAAATATTGTAGAAAATTGGCATATTACAGCGTTTCAAGTGGTGTTGTCCTTATGTTTATACAATATTTTATATTGTTTCAGAAATGTTGTTATCTTCCCTTTTCTACAGCGTTTAGCCACATATCACAGCATTTCTCGAAATTTACATGTTCTTTCCTATCACAGCGTTTTGCCACATATCACAACGTTTCTGGAAGTTTACATATTGTTTACTATCACAACGTTTTGCCACATACCACAACATTTTCTGCATCTATCACATCATTCACATATTGTAGTGTCAAAATATTCATACACAAACATATCAACAACATGTAAACATATATCAACCAACTAATTATATAACATAATATTCATACATAATTTCGATAAAAAGATAACACCATAAACTAAATTTATACAATATCCGTCGAACAAAGTCATGATATCTACAAATAAAACGAAATTTCCATAAAACAAGTTTGCACCGAATACCAACAAAATGAACATCTAAAAGTTACCGCTTTCTCCGTAATCAAATACCACAAGTGGTCTTTTTCTCTAGGGATCTTTAGAAGCGCCTAACGATATTCTGATTATAGCCGAATGCACAACGATGCCCATCCCCAATACCTATACACATGTGTTCATGTTAGCATTTGGTCATGATTACACATTAACAAGAAAACAATGCTCGATAACAAGAAAAAATAATACAAGGAGAAAGTTGAAGATAACATAGCATACTTGGTAATATTTTATAATAGTTAGTTAATTTTTATAATGCTTAGTTAATTTTTAATTATTGCTATAATTATTATAGAATACTTGGTAATATTTTATATTTTAATATACTTAGTTAACTTTTATAAACTAAACTTCTTTTTTTTTTATAAATTTAGCAAACTTAGTTAATTTTTATAATACTTAATTAATTTTTATAATACTTAGATAATTTTCATAATAGTTGGTTAAATTTTATAATAGTTAGTTAATTTTTATAATAGTTAGTTAATTTTTATAAAATTAGCAAACTTAATTAATTTTTTATAATAATTAGTTAATTTTTATAATACTTAGTTAATTTTATAAGACTTAGTTAATTTTATAATACTTAATACTTAGTTAATTTTATAATACTTAGTTAATTTTATAATACTTACTTAATAATTAGTTAATTTTTATAATACGTAGTTAATTTTTTATAAAATTAGTGAACTTTTATAATAGTTAGTTAATTTTTATAACAGTTATTAAACTTAATTAATTTTTTATAATAGTTAGTTAATTTTTATAATACTTAGTTAATTTTTATAATACTTAGTTCATTTTTATAATACTTAGTTCATTTTAATAAGTTTATTTATTTTTATATAAATCTTAATAATATACTACTATTATAAATCTTATTGTTATTATTATTATAGAATTTTGGCTATGTTTTGTATTTTTATGTACTTTGTTAATCCTACATGAATGCCATGAACATGTAGTGCGATGAATATAATTACTTACAGTAAAATATGCAGAAGCATCGTCGTCATTGGAAAGGCTCAAGGGATGTCTCATTAACAAAAGGGCCATAAGCTGCACAAGAAAAACAAGTAATAAGTTGACATCGCATACAACCAACTGGTTGATAGAAAGAAAACTAGAAATATCAGCAAATTCCAAACGTCTGAAGCTATTTTCAGATGTCTAACCTGATTCAGACATCTGAAAATAAGTTCCAGACGTCTGAAATGGATTTCGGCCAACACCTTGAGACCATTTCAGATGTCTGAAATTTATTTCAGACGTCTGAAAATGTTTTCGGGCAATTCCAAGGCTTGGTACAGACGTCTGAAATAAATTCCAGACATCTGACCTGTACTGTTATTGTTTTCCAAAAAACATGTTTATTCCAAGATGAACATATATAGTTCCTTATTGACCATAGTATTCATTCCTTATTCCAGTATGCATTTAATAGTAGTAGTAAGTAAAACATTTTAGAACAAATATCCTGCATGCCACAAGATGGTGCTTTATCGACTTCAAAATACAATTTTCGTATTTCTCCAACTCGGCACTTGAACATGTCAAAGAAAATGTAACAAAAGTACTAATAAGAGTGATTAAAAATAATTGTAGAAACAACGAAATAGTCAAATGAACTATTAGATATGCACACTTTGTCGCTCTTTCTTTCAGTTCCATGTACGAAGATTGGAAATCCCAGGTTATGCTTATGGACCTGCTTAATTGGATACCAGATTTTGATACCGGTTTTTCAATGGTATCAATTAGTGTAACATAATCAATTTAATACCAGTTTTGCAGATTTGGTATCAGATATATAATTAGTTAGTGTAGCATAAGCATAACATGGAAAATACTAGCTTGAATCAAATATATTATCAGTAACAGAGTAGCGATGAATTTGATCAAATAGGACTGTAATACTATCAAATCTGTAAATATATTATCAAACATATTATCAAATCTGTAAATATTAGTAGTGAATATATAACTAGTGATGTCCATTGGATTACTGTTACACGAGCTAATTTTTCACAATAACATCTCGTTAAAGCTGTAAACATTTTTGAACTTCTTGTACTACCAACCATGAACTACAGTTATACATGTCGGTCTGACAATTGGAAAACAAAGAAATAAATAAATCAGCTAGCTAAAACCTCAATTAATTAGTAATATCTAGCTGATAGGTATAAGTATGCATGACTGTCAACCCAATCCTTTTCATAAATTGGTGAATAAGGAACCATAACTAAGCCGCAACAAAATTTGAGCCTCAAAACAAACCAACCGACCATTTAGTATTTCACTCAAAAAACAAAATTAAAGTAAACCTTTCATATACGGTCAAAAGGAAATTAGAGTAAAACGCTAAACATGCGCTGCTTATGCGTCAAATATTCAACAAGAAATATAACTTTGAGAACCATCTTTAAAATAGAAAGTTAGAAACCATGTGTCCACAACTGCACATATAAACACACACACACACACACACACACACATATATATATATATATATGGATGGAAAAACCAATATTTTGAAAATGTTATATTATGTTGTTTATACTTCTGCTGTTGTTTTGTTTATTTTATAGTTTTTCAATGGGATCGATCGCCATTACTGCTAATGGAACAGATATTCATTGATCTTATAGAATTTGACAGCTAAAAGCAGGACTGTAATACTATCAAATCTTTAAATATATAAGTATTATTGTACATATTATCAAACTTGTATATATAAGTATCCAATTTAAAAAATAAAATCTTATATATATTCATCTTCTTTAATATACCTTACGATCCGATACATATTGCATTCAAATAATTAGTATTGTTATTTTCTTGTTACATGTCATATATCCGTAAAAACTGTAAAACTAATATTTCACTCAAATTCATATAGCTTAAAATTTTCACAATTGTATGCAAAACTAGCTTTAGCTCTCTTGTATATGACATATTTCATATTCACACATAAACAACACTCAACACATAACCATACATAACTCAATATGCTAACATATGCCCATTTCACTACACATATATACAGACACGCTTAATGTTACACTAATGTAAAACTTTCCCCAAGGTCACACCCCGTATTCCTATTGTTCTCATCTTTTTTTTAAATATAACGCAGACTGAGATTGATATAGGTTTAGAGAACACGACGCCTACACAATGATGGATATCAAACTTTCTAAGAAAAACACAAGAAGACCGACATACCTAAAGAGAAAACTGACATATCTAAAGAGAAAAAACCATGAAGGCTTTGTATTTACACATGCGTATAAAATATAGAACAACCATCAACTCTAACTTATAACATAGGTTATGAAACTAACATATCCCAAGAACACATATGAACACAAACCCACATATTCTCATAAGAACACACAAATATGCACAGCCATGTATTTATTAACTTATTGGACAAACCCAGGTCTGCACACACCGTTCCTCACAGTCACACAGTCCACACCTACAATAAATTCCACTACCTAAACATATGGACACTAATTCACTCATCATAGCTCACCCACATACCACAAATCATTAGTAAAACTCAACTTGACCAGCAAACGTATAAGTTACTCAACTTGAAAAGCAAAATCATATCATTTCAGGTAAAAGCATCATTAGTGATCTTATGGTTACCCTTCAATGTGGAAGAGCAGTTCTGTGTAGCCCCCAACCAGCTTGTCTGAAACTCCTTCCAAGTAATATCTGCAAATCCTGAAACAAATAGCAAAATTTAGTTGCCTAAGGTCCATTAAAAATTAAAGGGTGGAGATTATTTCAATATGCTGGTAGCTTACGATTGTTCCCAAGCTTGTAGGACGTCCTTTTCGACTAGTAGATCAAACCAAGTCCAAGATCTCACTGAATATCTTAAACCCCTTTCAAATATCTAAGCATAATACAATGTAAATTATAAATTTAATGCTGACAAAGTAAAAAATCACAAAGGATTATAGGATTACAGCAGCAAGCTACCACACTAAGAGATTGAAAAAATAGAAAACACTAGCAACCTTTCCTTTTTGAACTGCGAATTTCCTATTAGAACTGCAAAAAAGAAGAAAATCAACAAAATCAGTAGTTTCATATGTGTTTTCGAGGGTCAATTTCAATAAAATAAGTAGTTTCAACAAAATCAATAACAGCCTTTCCTCTTTTGGTGTCCATTTTTGAAATAGGGGCGAAAAAATCAGTAGAGATTATACGCGATTTCAAGGTGATTTGATTTTGGGTCGATTTTGGGTTTAACAGGAAGAAGATAAATATGATTCAGTTTATTATACACAAAATCACCTCTGCTCTTGAAAGCACAAAGATTGATGCATAGAATCGATGGGGAAACAAAAGAAGCAAAGATGCGTGAAGAAGCAAAGAAGGGAGAAGATGGGTGGATCTTTCTGACGGAATATGAATTTTAGGATTTTCATGAAGAAGCGAAGATGGAAAAGCAAATTACGCGAAGGGGAAAACAGAAGAAGCGGGGGAAACAGAAAAATTGGGAAAAAGCGCGGCCTCTGAAATTAATTGGAAGTCCTCCAATTAGTTTTGGGGTGGTTAATTACACAACGTTTTGCCATGTTGTATTAAGAACAACAATGATCTTCTTACGTACAAATAGGGTTCAACCACAACAATCAGCCCAAAATGCTGTCTTCTAGTATTGTGGATTGACACTTTTCTTGTAGGGTTCATTCCTTTTCTTCTTTAGGATAAATAAAATGACATCATATAAAAGTGTCTTTGGTACCATGCTCCTATAGATTGACATATGGTCTGCTTCTTTTCACATATGGACTGCTTTTTTTCACGGGTTATAGTCCCACCCGACCCCTCCCTCAACTAATGAAAGACTACATCAAGAGCTAATGATGTGCCTATATCAACCATTCTAACATCCAATTTGGTGTTCCCCTCAAACAACATCCCGATAGTGAAAGATCATTGGTCTGTTTGTTTTGCTCTTAGTCTTTCTGTATCCCATTGTAACGTCCCGGAATTTTAGCGATTTAATGATTAACTTATGTAATTATTTTATTATATTGGTTTGATTATTTAAATGGTTTGAATTAAAATATTTTGAACATTTAATTAATATAAATAATGGGATAATAAATTTAATCCCGAAATAGTCGGAAATAGTTAAAATTGCAATATTGTGTGAACTGGATAATATAACATATTTAGTTGAATTTGAATTCGAGTTATAATAACGAATCTATTATTTAAACGAGATTAAACGTATTAATTATAAAATAATTTAAATCGAGCTCATAACATTGCAATAGTTCGTTATATTATGATTTGAACTTCAAATGAATATACAAGATTTGTTATAAGTTGTTTTTCGTTGAACCAAGAAATATTCAAATCTATTGAACTATATTTTTCTAGTGGAAGTGAAATATCGAGATTTCATCTTTTAAATTTTAAGTTATGTCAAAATCAATTTTTCAAAATGTCGTTATGGAATTGTTTATAAACAACGACGATTTATTAAATATTAATCTCATATTTAGACATGATTTTTGAGACGTATACTTAATTTAATTTATAGAAGTTTTCTACAATTTTTATTTTGGAGCAGCTTTGGAACATTACAAAATAAGTTAACTTGTCTATTTTATTATATTGTTGGGATCGGAGAACATTGATCGTCACCGCGGTAATTTTATTTTTGTTTATAGCAGTCCATATGTGAATCAAATTTTATGCACCGTGTAACGACCCAACTTTCGAAAACATCGGAAGTCATGTCATTATATAAGAATAAGAATAGATAGAAGATAGAACCAAAGAAAACATCAGAATCTCACAGCGGAATTTAAACAAAAGATGATATTACATAATATTATACATCATAACACAGCACATTAGAGCATATTAGGTCTAGGGATACATGCCATTTCATAGTACAACTTTAATTATACATATCATCATAGATAACCAAACTTGCAGACTTCATAATTATGCACAGATATAATAGGTAAATCAGCATGCAGAAAGCCCATCCAGCTATTCCAGTTAAGTTATGACCTGATTCACTTGTCTACTCATAACAAGTGTTATGAGTACCCAAGAGTTTAAGGAAAACACAGAAAAATAAACTCAAAGTCAGTCAGGGGACTGGTATGAGTAAACGATTTTAAAACAAGTTAAAGAAATAAAAATATCTCATAAGACCACGCTGTTAGTATGGAATGGGTTTTTACCTTATGAGGATAAAAAACTTTGTATACTTTAAATCAGATATTATCATAGTGTCTAGGTTTTTTTTTAAAATAATTTAAAATCTAGAAGAGTGCTTGCATCTCACATTCTCCTATATAGTATACAAACAAAACCGCTTGGCGCTTATGGATAATGGATTTCCGACTATGACAAGGTATGGAACCACCTTCCGATAGTGTATCTCTAAAGGCGAATACACTGGGTTTAACAAAACGTCTTGCAACCGGCCCACACATGGCCGACCATTCATTTCTCTTCAGTGTATCGAATGTATATCACCAATGGTTGTGTACAACAACCATTTCTCGAACGGGTCAGAATCATTAGAATAAGAAACAAAAAGAATTTCTCTAGATAGGTGATGCTACACCCTAATGGGAGCGATCCACATAGCCATGTTGCCTACTCGATTTTTGTCATTTCCAGGTTGTGAGGCCTGAGGCTAGACTTACCTTTTATCATCACCGGTTTATTTGCTATGAATGCCACATCGTCAAAAGTCACCAATCACTAATTGACTTCCTCAAAAATATATTATAGGTATAAAGCAAGAGAAACGAATTCCTCCGCTACCATATAAATACGTTTGGAGAGATCAACGTACATGATTAGTTAAAAGTACCCTGTCAGACATTCGTCCATACAAGTTGCCCTAGGACTGACAAACCGAAAGCACTATTCTATAAATCCAAGAATAGCCTTGCATAACTCCGTCTTCTAATTCTTCGATAAATCCTTGGCCAGCGGCGTAAACATTGAATCGAAGTGGACTATAGATCCGGACTCTTCGAATCGATCAGTGTTAATATCTTTAGAGACAAGTTGAATTTAAATAGAACAGATTATTTAATTAAAATAAACAAATTCCAGTGTTCATATTTATTGGTTGTAAAATTTGAAATTTATTTTTCTATCTTTCAAATGATTATCAACCTAGGTTAATAAAATTCCAGTGTTCAACTCCCAAGAATAATTATTATTATTTACGGTTGTCCACCTTCCAATTTGACGCGATAAATTATTTATTTCAACTTATGATGAAATTTTCATTTTTACTTATCGCTAACCACCTTCCAATAGTTGCGTTAAAATCAGCACACAAATCTTATCAACTCCTCGGTTTCAGAATGATCGGGTAATCCCTTGTTTACATATTATTTAAATCCTATAAGAAATAATTAAATTATAAAACCACGTTTTAATTTAACTATCTGAGTGTATCTAATTTAGTTAACATTGTTTAATTTACAATAAATGCATATGAGTAATTTCACTTGTTATTTTAAAACAAAAGTATAGTTTAAAACTAACTTCATTAACTCACATTTTAAAACCAACAGGCCACGTGCCTTATGTTTCTCCACTTCAAACGAGCCCGTACAAAGATTTTGGCCTCACTTTTTTTGTTTTCATTAATTGACTTATATACATGGCCCAAAAATGAAACCCAAGCACCCTTTTTATTTCCCTTTCTTGTTTACACGTGGCCAAGCCTTATAAGCAATCTCACTATTTTACAAAAACGAAACCTGCTATGTTGAATTTCCTTCCTATTTTTAATCGGCCTGTATCATGAAAATATGAAATCATTACCAATTCAGTAAGAATTTAACCAGCAGTCAAGTGTCCAGAGTAAAACAGGGGGTATGTTAGCATGGTAGCAAAACAAATATGATTCTAAGAATGTCCAAGGTCTTCTAGTTTAACGGATATGCATTTATGATTTTCAAAGAACCGTTTTTATCTCTTCCATTCAAGCAACACTCATGTGAACTTAACATAAGTTCAGCATATGATTTCATCAAGGAATCAAAATCAAATATATATATTTATGCACCAGTAGAGTTCGGTGTTCTCAGACTTTTACTCCTTCCCACTGGTTTTGCTCTTAATTGATTTGTGTTTGAAGGGCTTTGGTTTGTGCAAAGAATGCATGGTTGTGTGCCTTTATATAGGTGTAGAAAATTTATAAAATAATGTAACATTAAATGTATGTGTGGAAAAAGAGGGAACATTAGCAGGAATTCTCAGCTAATCCCAAATGACTGAAAAGAGAAAGAAGCTATGTTTTCACTAGCTGTATTATGCCATCAACCTATTTTACATATTGTTGAAATGATACAGTGCTAAAGAAACATATGAATGAGCACTATCTTATACAAATCCTCTACTGGAAGTGGCTGATGTTGTATTGTCTCCTTAAATGCATGTGTACTAAAAGTTTTATCAAGCCATCACTTTTCCTCTGGTTGATTTGTGAAAGAAAAGGCAGCATCTATCATTCTATGTCCGGTTGTATTACGGCTGAAGGTTCAGGTTGTTCACATGGATTTTAGGGTTTACACAAATCATTTTAAATATTTGCTTCTCTTCCTTGTTTTTAAAAAACTGCAATTCCCCTGTACACAAGGTATTTCGGCCAATAGGTATAGGTATCCATCTAATCCTAGTTGTAGTGATTCCAGGCCTAGTTCCTAGGGTATTCAAGCTACATGAATTTCTATACTTGCTATTACTTTTGATTTGAAGAATAGGATAGGCGCAAATGAAAATAAAGTGGCCACTTTTATCTTATTAACGTGCACAAGTAGTATTTATAAAACAAGGACTTTAAATTTTGCATTGTTGAAATAATGGACGTGTGCTAAATTAATACTTCCCTTAGTTTAATAAGCACCTACAAAATTAAGAGTCTACACCAAAACAAAACTCTTACAAAGACAAAGGAAATTTAAATATATTTATTTCCAAGTGTCAATTTTAATTCTACTTATTTATTTGTTATTTAGGCAAAACGAATTTTTTTTATTAACGATGTTAGTTCAAACCAGGCCATTACAATCTACCCCCCTTATAAAAATTTCATCCTCGAAATTTGTAAACAGTAGATATATGTAGGAAAAAGATAATATATCATATCATATCACATCAACTGGCTACATCAGATAATATGCTAATAGGTACTATACTCGACTAGCATCGAGTTATAGACTACTATAATACACGTCTGCCATACTACTACTAATACTTCTATATATACAATAACATCCTAGTCCAACTACATCACTCTGAACTACTGCTGATTTCGATCACCTCCTCATCCTGAGATAATGATCACCTCCTCATCGTCTGAGATATTAACCACCTCCACTAATCATCACTCTCCTCAAGATCATCGTCGTTTGAGATATCTTTGACCTACACAGGGGAAGGTGGATATAACATCATACCCGGGTATACATAGTCCATAGGTACCCCCAAATTCCCTCCATCTGCCTGAAACTGCAGCATATCCTGTGTGATCTGCTCCTACAAGACGGCTAGCTGGTCATACTGTGGTAGTGGTGGGATCTCAACTAGAGGCTCTTTCAGCATCTGGTCTGGTATGC
The DNA here is from genome assembly GCA_030737875.1 of Allium sativum. Taxonomy (NCBI): domain Eukaryota; kingdom Viridiplantae; phylum Streptophyta; class Magnoliopsida; order Asparagales; family Amaryllidaceae; genus Allium; species Allium sativum. The sequence goes on from CM060909.1 coordinate 821,051,990, forward strand.
TGTCCTTCTCTTCTTCCAGTTCTTCCTCTTCTGCCTCCTCCTCCTCAGTCTCCTCCTCCTCTGGGTCCTCCTCCTCCTCAGGGTCATCCATATCCTCATCCCCGTCATCACCATTTCCACTGTCGCTACCGTCACCACTGTCATCACCGTCTCCCGCATATCCTGCTTCTTTCCCTTCCTCCCCCTCATAGTTGTCTGGCTCCTGGAGGAAATCCATACTGTCCTCCTCGACAGAAGACTCTCCATGATAAATCCCCGACTCCTCAGAGTCTACATACCGTCCTCCCTCATCGTGATGCGGAGCATGCCAGATCCTATCCTGAGGGTCTATTGCCTCTGGTATGCTAATGCCTGTGTGTAGCCTCAGTATCTGGAGAGGAGTCAAACGCTTCCTAGCTGTTCCCTTGAAGATTGGCACCATCTGGTAAAGAAACAAAGAATAGATCTCAGAACAAGTGATAATAAACTAAAAGAGTTCATAAGACCTAACAATACTGAGTCCTCGAGTATCAATAATCCACAGAGATAAAAACCCAAAATTCCATTTCCAAACATAGGATAACATCCATAAGAAGTCATACAATACCGTCATACATAGGATAACATCCAAATCAAACATAGGATAGCTAACACCTAGTTCAAAACAAAATCTGGATAGATTTCCCTAATGTGTTTCTCCATTTCCCAAGTACAATCATATGGATTCTCACTCCATTGTATTTTGAGCAGCTTCACAGCCATATTCCGAAGTCGCTTTTCTTCCTTATCTACCACATAGGCTGGATATCTAACCACAGTAAAGTTCAGTTCAATCTCAAGATCCTCCTGAACCGACGGTTCCAAAATCAAAGACGGGTTATGAACACATTTGCGAAGATGTGACACGTGAAAAACATTGTGAATCCTTGCCATTCTTTCTAGCAGTTCCACCCTATAAGCAAGAGATCCAACCTTCTCAAGAACACGGAAAGGTCCCACATATCGTGGAGCTAACTTTCCTGTTTTACCAAATCTGATTGCACCTTTGATTGGTGAAATTTTTACAAACACAAAATCTCCAACAGAAAAATTAAGATCCCTTCGTATTTTGTCCACGTAGCTTTTCTGGCGATCCTGGGCCTCCTTCATTCATCTTTTGACTAACTCAACCTTCTTGGTTGCATCTCGGATTATATCTGGTCCAAGAACAAGTTTATTTCCTGACTCTACCCAACAAGTTTGTGATCTGCACGGTCTTCCATAGAGAGCTTCATATGGTGCCATGTCCATACTAGCTTGGTAGCTATTATTGCAGGAGAATTCAACAAATGTAGGTGATCATCCCATGATCCTCCAAAATTTAGCGCTCTCAGCAGGTCTTCCAATATCCGGTTCACTCTTTCTGTTTGGCCGTCTGTCTGGGGATGGTAAGTGGTACTTAAATTCAACTTGGTCCCCAAAGTTATTTGAAGTGCTTCCCAGAATTTACTGGTAAAAATGGGATCCCTATCACTTATAATGCTCACTGGGACTCCATGTAGTCGTACAATCTCCCTTATAAAAATCTCGGCTAATGAAGCTGCAGTCCGAGTTGGTTTCACCGGAATAAAATTCGCACTCTTCGTCAGTCGATCTACAATAACCCAAACTCCTTCATATCCTCTTCTAATTTTGGGTAGACCATCAATGAAATCCATTGATATCATTTCCCACTTCCAATTGGGAATCTCCAAAGGTTGTAGTAATCCTGCTATTTTCTAATGATCACCTTTTATTTGCTGGCAGTATAGACATTGGTTTATATAGGCCAGAATATCTCTCTTCATTCCAGGCCACCAAAATATTCGTCTCATGTCTCTGTACATTTTGTGCACTCCTGGGTGAATACTTAGCTTTGATTTATGGCATTCTGCCAAAATTTCTTGCCTTAGCCCATCAATGTCGGGAACACACAGTCTCCCATTTATTCTGAGAATACCATGGCTATCCACTTCAAAATCTGACTCCCCTCCCCTTATAACTCCTTGGATTAACTTCTCAAGATTAGCATCTCTCCTTTGATTTGCCATTATTCTTTCTTGGAGTTGCTTCTAGAAGAGATAAGATTGCATTTTTGCTTAGAGCGTCTGCTACGACATTAGCTTTTCCTAGCGTATAGATATTATCTAGATCGTATGATGCAAGAAATCTGACCACCTTTGCTGCCTTAGATTGAGGTCTTTTTGAGTAAATAGATATTTCAGCGGTTTGTGATCAGTGAAAAGCTCGAACTTCTCTCTTAACAGGTGGTGTTTCCATATTTTCAATGCAAAGACAACTGCTAATAACTCTAGATCGTGTGTAGCATAATTCTTTTCGTGGATCTTCAATTGTCTACTAGTGTACGCAATCAAACGTCCATTTTGCATCAATACTGCACCAAGTCCAACTCCAACTCCACAAGCATCAGTATATACTGCAAATCCACTCTTTCTCTCTGGAACAGCTAGAACTGGTGCTTCTGTTAATCTCTTCTTCAATTCCTTGAAAGCTTCTTCACATTTTGGAGTCCATATAAATTTCTCACCCTTCTTAGTCAGCCTAATTAGATGAGAAGATATCTTAGAATAATCTTGGATAAATCTCCTGTAATATCCTGCTAATCCCAAGAAACTATGGACTTCCATCGGCGTTCGGGGTTGCTTCCATTGTTGCACTACTTCTACTTTAATTGGGTCCACAGAGATGTCATCCCCATTCACAATGTGCCCCAAGAATCTAACATCAGATTGCCAGAAATGACATTTAGAAAACTTCGCCTTCAATACATTTTCCCCTAGAGTCTCCAATACTAATTTAAGATGATATCAGTGTTCTTCTTCGGTCCTTGAAAAAATTAAGATATCATCAATAAAAACTAAGACAAACTTGTTCAGAATCTTCCTAAAGACACGGTTCATCAAGTCCATGAAATACGCGGGTGCGTTGGTCAGTCCGAATGGCATAACTAACCATTCATAAAAGAAATCCGGGCCCCTGAAAGCAGTTACAGGAATACTATCTTCGGCAATCCTTAATTGATGGAAACCTGTTGCTAGGTCCATTTGAGAAAATACCGGGGCTCCATTCAATTGGTCAAAGAGGTCGTCAATTCGAGGTAAAGGACACTTATTTTTGATGATCACTTTAATTAACTCCCTATAGTCAACGCATAATGTTAGTGATCCATCAGACTTAACCACAAAAACTACTACTGATCCTCAGCTTGAAAAACTTGGTCTGATCAACCCTTTAGCCAACAAATCTTGAGTTTGCTTTTCGAGTTCCATGACTTCTTTCGGTGCCATTCGTCTTTTAGGTTGAACTAGCGGTCTTGATCCTAGTATTAGATCGATTCGGAACTCTATCCCACGATGTGGGGGTAAGCTTTTGACTTCTTCAAATACGTCAGAGAAATCTCTGACTATTTCTAACGCCTCATACAAGAAACTACACATATGAATACCGGGTTTCCTACCCGATATCCTATCTTAGCTTCCTATATTAGTTATTAGAGTTATGACTTCTTTATCGCATTTAATCTTAGCTTGAAATTTACTTAACCAGTCTAACCCAAGTATGAAATTAAATCCTTTAAAGTCTAAAACATAGAAATCGAAAAGGAAGGAATGTGAGAGGTACTAGAGGGCCACATTATCGCAATATATTTTTAATTCTGTTTTTCTGCCAATGGGATTAGATACGCAAATCAGATTTGGGGAATTTTTTGGGATAAATTGGAATTTTCCTACCGTTCCAGAAGAAATAAAACTATGCGAGGCGCCGGCATCAAATAAAACATTAACATCAATTCCATTTAAATCGAAAGTACCTTCGAGAACTCCTTTTACTTTCACATCCTGAGAAGTTAAAGGTTCATTCTTAATAACGTAGACCTTTGGTTGTTATGCCTTTTTCATGAGTGGACAATGTTTAATCATTTGCTCAGGATGATGGAAATTAAAGCAGAGAGTCTTCGTGATCATTGCATTACCAGGCCCTTGCTGTTGCTGTTTGGAATGTTGTTGTAGCTGATGTTATTGCAGCTTCTTCGCTGCTAGTTTCTTACAGAACCGAGCAATATGACCCTTCTGATGGCAGTTGTGGCATTCTGTATCTTTAAATCGCTCCTTGGCCTTCTCTCCCATTTTTGGTTGTCCCATGTTTTTCCAATTCGGGTTAAATTTCCTTTTATGGGGATTTTCACCACTAGGTTTTCCTATTTGTGCTTTTGCAACTGGCTTTTTTCCCTCAAGAGCCTCATACCGAACTGCCATGTGCACTAGATCAACAAATGGAATCTTAAGATGCCCAATCATTTTCATTTGCAAGCTATCCTTCAATCCCGCTATAAACATCTCATTTTTCTTGAGCGGAGTATTGATCAGTTCTGGCCCAAACAGGAGAGTGTGTTAAACTTATTTTCATACTCATATATTGTTATACTCCCTTGTTTGAGATCGATAAAATCCCGATACATCCTAGTTTTGCCTGCGGCAGGAAGAAATTATGCTTCGAATGCCTCTTTGAATTTGTCCCAAGTGAAATCATCTTCAGGAACGTTCGCAGTTTGAGTGTCCCACTAGATTGCAGCAACTCCTTGGAGTTACCATGAAGCTAAAAGCCATTTCTGGTCATCGTTCAATTTCAGTCCCTTGAAAATCCTCTCACAGGACCTCAACCATGCTTGGACTTCAATAAAAGATTCCATCCCTTTGAATACCTTCCCTGCCAAAGTTGTATACTCCTTACAGATAGTTGCAAAGCTTTTGTCATGATGGACCGGTGTAGCTTCCTCCACGGTTTCTACTTGATCTTGGAATGCAGTATTATGACCATTAGTAGTGGTAGTCCTCCTAGCGCGACCTCTTCATCCTCGGTTACTCATTTTTAATTACCTGAATATAATAGGTCGATAATTAAAACTTGATTGGTTGTAACTGACTTAAGTATATTATTCAAGTTGAACCTCCTATATATTTTATATATCCTTATAAAAATACGCTCTCTCACACTCACCCAAAGCCTACGTATTCAGTAACCTAAGCTCTGATACCAACTGTAACGACCCAACTTTCTAATATATCGAAAGTCGTGTCGTTATATAAGAATAAGAATAGATAGAAGATAGAACCAAAGAAAACATCAGAATCTCATAGCGGAATTTAAACAAAAGATGATATTACATAATATTATACATCAGAACACAACACATCAGAGCATATTAGGTCTAGGGATACATGCCATTTCATAGTACAACTTTAATTATACATATCATTATAGATAACCAAACTTGCAGACTTCATAATTATACATAGATATAATAGGTAAATCAACATGCAGAAAGTCCATCCAGCTATTCCAATTAAATTATGACCTGATTCACTTGTTTACTCATAACAAGTGTTATGAGTACCCAAGAGTTTAAGGAAAACATAGAAAAGTAAACTCCGGGTCATCCAGGGGACTGGTATGAGTAAACGATTTTAAAACAAGTTAAAGAAATAAAAATATCTCATAAGACCACGCCATTAATATTGAACGGGTTTTTACCTTATGAGGATAAAACACTTTGTATACTTTAAATCAGATATTATCAGAGTGTTAGATTTTTTTACAAATAAATTAAAATCTAGAAAAATGCTTGCATCTCACATTCTCCTATATAGTACACTAACAAAACTGCTTGGTGCTTATGGATAATGGATTGCTGACTATGATAAGGTATGGAACCACCTTCCGATAGTGTATCTCTAGAGGCGAATACACTGGGTTCAACAAGAACGTCTTGCAACCGGCCCACACATGGCTGACCACTCATTTCTCTTGAGTGTGTCGAATGTATATCACTAATGGTTGTGTACGACAACCATTTCCCAAATGGGTCAGAATCGATAGAATAAGAAACAAAAGGAATTTCTCTAGATAGGTGACGCTACACCCTAATGGGAGTGACCCACATAGCATGCTGCCTGCTCGATTTTTGTCAGTGAGGCCTGAGGCTAGACTTACCTTTTATCATCGCCGATTTATTTGCTTTGAATGCCACATCGTCAAAACTCACTAATCACTAATTGACTTCCCCAAAAATATATTATAGGTATAAAGCAAGAGAAACAAATTCCTCCGCCACCATATAAATACATTTGGAGAGATCAACATACATGATTAGTTAGAAGTGCTCTGTCAGACATTCGTCCATACAAGTTGCCCTGGGACTGGACAAACCGAAAGCACTATTCTATAAATCCAAGAATTGCCTTGCATAACTCCGTCTTCTAATTCTTTGATAAATCCTTGGCCAGCGGCATAAACATCGAATCGAAGTGGACTATTGATCCGGACTCTTCGAATCGATCAGCGTTAATATCTTTTAGGGACAAGTTGAATTTAAATAGAACATATTATTTAATTAAAATAAATAAATTCCAGTGTTCATATTTATTAGTTGTAAAATTTGAAATTTATTTTTCTATCTTTCAAATGATTATCAACCTAAGTTGACAAAATTCCAGTGTTCAATTCCCAAGAATAATTATTATTATTTACGGTTGTCCACCTTCCAGTTTGACTCGATAAATTATTTATTTCAACTTATCATAAAATTTTCATTTTTACTTATCGCTGACCACCTTCCGATAGTTGCGTTAAAATCAGCACATAAATCTTATTAACTCCTCTGTTTCAGAATGATCGGGTAATCTTTTGTTTACATATTATTTAAATCCTAAAAGAAATAATTAAACTATAAAACCACATTTTAATTTAACTATATGAGTGTATCTAATTTAATTTACATTGTTTAATTTACTATAAATGCATACGAGTAGTTTCACTTGTTATTTTAAAACAAAAGAATAGTTTAAACTAACTTACTTCATTAACTCACATTTTAAAACCAGCAGGCCACGTGCCTTATGTTTCCCCACTTCAAACGAGCCCGTACAAAGATTTTGGCCTCACTTTTTTTTAATTAATTGACTTATATACGTGGCCCAAAAATGAAAACCCAAGCACCCTATTTATTTCCCTTTCTTGCTCACACATGGCCAAGCCTTAGAAGCAATCGCACCATTTTATAAAAACGAAACCTGCTTCGTTGAATTTGCTTCCTATTTTTATATATACACATCCCTCAATTTTTAACCCCATATTGCCACGTAGCCTTCATAAGTGATGAAAATAAAACCTCATTCCCAGTAATCCAAATCTCGCCGAAACCTGCTGTTAAACAATTGCTCTCATATGTATACTTCCTGATACCCTTCCTTCCATGTTTATACTCTATTTTTCTTGTCCCTTGACTGCCGTGGAACCATGCTCCTCCATAATTCCAGTGGTCCGTCCATGTCATTGTTGGAATATTTCGACAATTGAGTCACATATGTAAAATAAAATGTGTTGTGCTATTTTGGTGTAAAGCCTAATTAAAGTGATCTAATTTTAAATTAGAATTAATAGGCTTAAAGTTTAAGTTATCATGGGCCTAATGTGTAGATATCGGGTCATTTTATAATTTGTTGAAGGGCCGAATTATAAAATGCCAACTCTATAAATAAAGGGTTATGGTCCCCGAATTACACAAACCGTAGCAACTCTCTAACCTCTTCTACGGAGAGCTGAATCTAATCTAGGGTTTGTGTCAATTTGGAAGACCGAACCTAATTCATCTTCTCCGTGGCAACCGCTTATAGATTCAGGTACTACAATGATTAAATACAGGATTCAGGTACGCTTCCGCAAATTTGTTTATCAGTTCTCTGATTTGTTCTCAATTAAATCAATATGGTTACATGTTTGGATCTAGGGTTTCATGATTGGATGTTGTTAATGTATATTGAAATCCTAACAAGTGGTATCAGAGCCAACCATTATTGATTTTATTGGGAAAATTTTGTTTTTTGTTTGATCATATCTATGCATATGTATGTGATGAGTTTTTGTAGTATGATACATTCTGTTTTGCCATCTCAGTAAATGTTTGATTTCTGTTTTCAAATCATAAGGTACCGTGTTTACATATAGGGTTAAATTTTCAGTTTTATATATTAAAAAAAAAGTTTTTTTTCTTTTTAATTAAAATCATGCTATAGATTCAGATCTATCGTCTCATGCACGTTCTTGTGTTGGTTCAATGGATCCAGGCATCAAACATGTATTATGTTAATATAATATAGTTTGCTAAAATCACTTTAACATGAGGACCTGCTTTGCATGCATTATAGTTTCAGATGTTATGCCCTTTAACAATGAGAATAGTTTCACACGTTATGGGCGTTCTCATAAAGAACATGTTTTGGGTCCATGCATTATAACTTTCCTGCAAAGTGTCATTGTTTGTTTTATATTGTTATTGAGGATAAACTTTGCATGGAGCAGCATGATGGCATCATTGTTTTATGTTATTTATTTATGGTTGTGAAACATGATAGCTGCATTTTTTTTATGATGGCATATGGATGTATCATTAGTCAGTGAACATTTTTTTTTTCCGGATCACAGAACCCTTTGCATCAGGATTTTACCTATTCAACAGGATTTAAGAAAAAAAAAAGGTTATTTAAATCATTTATTCAGCTAGTCACGTGGAGATGTTGTATGGATTCTAACATCGAAATAATTGGCATGCCAACCGGTCAACTGAAGTTGGGTTGCCTTTTATATATATAAAAAAAAATTCCCCTTTGACTGCTAAATTTGACCGAGATAGCTGTTGAGTTGTTCACGGGGGTATCAGGGTGCATTTTTTTTTTTAACTTTTTGCACGGAATTGTATCCAATAACTTTTGATCTATTAAAAAAATGTTGATATTTCATTGTTTATCAGCAGCTATCTGAAATTTTCTGGTTGTGTGGCTTTGCATTCAACACTTAATTATTGTTGTTGCATCTAATTGATCATGGCACATTATGAAAACCAATGTTATATTAATAACCCGGTGGCCTCCAGGTCAGTTTAAGATTTGATAGTATAAAGTACTGTTGACCACTTGACCTTGTGGTTTGCAAGATTATTTTTCATCTGTAAAGGATTTCAAGAATTGCTTCTACCATGCGTAGAAGTATTCTATTATACGTCTCCTTAAGCATGAATATACATGGTCATGGGCTTGTGCATTATGGGTTATAAACGTGATAAAGTTTACGTATAAAGCAGCAAATCATTTTAGTAATCATGCATGCAGTATTATATTAGGCCTTGCATTCATCCATGCTATTCAGTACGAAATTTTTTTGTCACTAGTATATAATCTGAGGTGATATTTAATTCTGATGTTCATCTAAGAAATTTGTCATGTGATACATTTATGATGTCTTGTATCATGCTCATTTAGGGAATATCATGAGCGTAACAACATAAAGCAAAAAGATAATTACTGCTATATTTTTTTTTTTCAAAAAACAAAGGAGACTTGTGTTGTGGTTACAACTTTGGGATTTCAGTTGGCATATATGACTTAAAGTATTTTCAGATGTGTTTTTTTTTAACACTCAAAATATATGGTACATATATTAAGGATAAATTCAAATATAATTTTGGCGTCTCTTTACTGCTGTAAATATTTTACATTAGTAGTGAATTAACTTTAAAATAATATGTCACCAAAGTGACCACTATACTTTGGTGGTTCATGAAAATGTTTAATATTTGTGTGTAGTTATTCATGCGAATATTAGTCGGCCCAAAGGAAGGCTAATGTTTGGCCGAATCACTTACACATGTGTGATGATAAATACGTGACAATTATATGGTTTTTCGAGTGAATAATTAATCGGCCCAAAGGAAGGTTGTTATTTGACTTGAATTTATTGTCAGTATTTGATCATTACAACAAGAGTACCACTTACAGTTAATATTACTGTCCAAAGACTTGATATTAATGTATACTAGGTATCTTGAGAAGAGACTTACCAATTATTTGAATTTACTATGGTTGATATTTGGCTATGAGCATAAACGGTCAATCTTCATTTTATTTTTTGTTCATTTTCAGCTAATTTAACTGAATTATCTGTCAATTTAAAGAATATTTCCATCTTGTTTTGGGATAAATATAAGTATTTGTATGAGAGCATGTTATTTGTTCTTGACTTTATAGATTTAACTATTGTAACTAAGAGGGTTACAGCCAACCCTACTACGGTTAAATATTCTTATAATGTTATGAAGAATATTGAAAGGTGATAGAATTCAAAGGCAAGAGTTAAATGATCATTAAGTAAATACTTCAGAAGTTTTCAAGGATGTGCTATAGATAACGATAACTAATTTTGTATAAGTTATCTACTGAGAATGGAAACGGTTTTTGTGAAAAAAATAAGGGAAATCAAGCACTCTTGTGGTGCTTGATTACATAAAGTCAAAGTAAAAGAAATATAAATGAGTACTATACGGAAAAAGATATTGCTTCAAAAGCTAAAGACGCTCAAGTTATCGTTATTTTTGGTGCCATCTTCAGTATATTCATTTAAAGATTAAAATTATTTTAAGAATAATATGTTATCTTATTGGGCTAATTTACCGCTTTGGTTATTAAAATAGAGATTGAAGTTTTTTATGATTGAAAAGTACTCATTTGATATACATTGTAAATAAATGTATGAATAAGGATTAAGAAGTCGCTAAGGATCTCAAAGAAAAGAAATAACATACGGATATTTTTTATAGTTGTTTCTTAAATGAGATATACAGACATATAAAGTAAAATATACTTGATATTTTAAAGTTATTATTGAGATTTAAGTCAATTTATTTTGGATTTATTTGATATTTTTTTATGCTTTCATTTAGACAGATTTCGGTTTTATATTTCTAATGTGAACATATTAGGTTATTATTGTTCATCAAGAAATAGTAATGTTAATTTATGAATAAATTCAAAATCTTATGTAATTGAAGCACATATAAGTTATGGCTACTTATGCTAAATAACTTATGTAATAATATCTCAAATTTTGTTTTGGTGACTAATATAATTATTTGTTTCAGTTTACTAAGGAATTATAGATTGAGATATCATAAAGATAGAAATTACTTAATTAATATTCTAAGGGATTTAAATTTTATAATCTTTATGAACCCACACTATGGAAAAGTTTTAAAGCGGGAATTGCAATAGTTATTTTGAGGATGTTGAGTTTGGGGGGAGAAATAAAGTAATATCATTGTCTTTAAAGAGAATCATTGTCTTTGATTCAACCGCGGTTGCTTCTTCGCTTAAAGTTTAAGATTTGTTTTCTTTTACTAAGAAGAAGTAAATTAAGAACCATAATAAGACAATGTTGAAGATAATTTTTTCTACAAGCTAAGGTTACTGTTTCAAGAAAACAAACTCAACAACCTCAAAATGCAAAGATCACTATGGAAATCCACCTAAATGGGAAGAAATGCTATTTTAGATTATTGTGTAGTATTTCTTCATAAAGATAAATAATGGATTGATAAAGATGATGCTATGGACTTACATCAATCCATGTAAGGTACTAATGTAAAATGTGGATTTAAGAAATGAACATATAGCATAAATCTATATGGATAATAAAGTTTGAAATCTTCTTCTAACTTAAGTAATAAGATCATTGGTTATGAATAACTATTCAAAGCCAAAAGGGATCAAGTGGGTAATATTGAATTTTATAAGGCACTTTTATTGAAATCGCTATTAATAAAAGGAAATTTTATTTTCTTTAAGGAATGTTTCATTTTGGACTTAGTAAACGATTCTTTAGAATCGATCGCTTTGGAGCTTACTACATTTTGTACTTTTGAGCATTATCTGATGGAGATTAAAGTTATGTTTCTCAATGGAGACGTTGGTGAAACTACTTAAGAAATCATTTATGGATTAGTCTTTTGTAAATGGGATTCAAATACACCATTATTGTTCATGGGGTGATATTTGGATTATTACAAAAGTATTAGGAAGATAAATGCTTAAAAGATTTGGTATGTAAACTGCGATTCAGTTGTTTTTCTTTTACCAAACAGATAAATGCTACCATCCTTGAAATTAAGGAAATGCAAAAGATTTCTCATGCAATTGCAGTGTGAATTCTAATGCATACTAATGTATATACACATATGGATATGCGTGTATTATTTGGCAGATACCTTACTGATATTAAAAATGGATCAATGATTTAGTAGCCAAAATGGTTATGATATATATGATATATCTTTAAAAGACAAAATAAAAAATTATATGCTCACAGATAAAAGATCGGATTGGGTGGAGATCATAAAGAATTACAATCCAGACACTTTGGATGTCATTACGGTAAAAGATCCACTTCTAGCAATGATAATATATTTTATGGGTGAAACTATATAAGGGAAAAGTGTCATTTAGGAACTTATAGTTTTCGCCATTTTGAAAATATCGTCTTTGGTTAATTATAAGACATCCAAATATGGAAAATAATAATGAAATTTTGTCACAAAACTCCAGTTATAGATAAAGAATTGAAAGACCAAGTAATACTGTGACAGTAAAGAATATATTATTTTCCAATAAGGGAAGAGTGCAAAATGTATTGTAATTCATAGAGCACACTTAACAAACTCCATTATGGCGGATCCGCTTACCAAAAGGTTATCACCTAAGGTCTTTCATGAGCATGTAGCTCAGTTGGTGTAACTTTTATATAAGGATATTTTGGTTCAGGGGGAGTTTGTATTTGGTATTGTCATATGACTCATTGCTCTATGTTTCGGTTACAGATATATGTAAATCAAGTTCTTTTTCTGATCAGAAATAAAGTAATGAATTTTTCTTTGCACTCAGGTTGTTTAAATATTAAACGTTTTGATCCCACTAAAGAAGGACCAGTTGGAAATAGACATGTATAGATCACATTTCATGTAATTTCCATGCTACGCATCCATGATTGATCTATGTCATTTGATTGTATTGATATATGTGACCATTGATGGGTTTAGTTACGATAAATGTAACGAATGCCGCTTTGATCCTTTGTCAACGCAATTAATGGACGAGATTGTTTTAGATAAACCATATGTTATAAATAACAAATTTTGGAGCTCATAAAGTTAAACACATTTTAAGGTTATTTCATATGTGGCCCAGGGGGAGATTGTTGGAATATTTCGACAATTGGGTCACATATGTAAAATAAAATGTGTTGTGCTATTTTGGTGTAAAGCCTAATTAAAGTGATCTAATTTTAAATTAGAATTAATAGGCTTAAAGTTTAAGCTATCATGGGCCTAATGTGTAGATACCGGGGCATTTTATAATTTGTTGAAGGGTCGAATTATAAAATGCCAACTCTATAATTAAAGGGTTATGGTCCCCGAATTACACAAGCCGTAGCAACTCTCTAACCTCTTCTACGGAGAGCTGAATCTAATCTAGGGTTTGTGTCAATTTGGAAGACCGAACCTAATTCATCTTCTCCGTGGCAACCGCTTATGGATTCAGGTACTACAATGATTAAATACAGGATTCAGGTACGCTTCCGCAAATTTGTTTATCAGTTCTCTGATTTGTTCTCAATTAAATCAATATGGTTACATGTTTGGATCTAGGGTTTCACGATTGGATGTTGATTATGTATATTGAAATCCTAACAGTCCAGTCCACCCCTTCCATGTCCGCCACGCTTCAAAACTCACGTATCCCTTTGACACAAATGTTAGGACTTGCTGCTATATAACTCCTCTCATATTTCTATTTTCCCTACCTCCTGATACTTCCGCATCTTCAATTTCTTCTATGATGTCTTCCCTTCCTACCGCGGACTACTGCTTATCCTCCATGCTCCGATGATCATCCCAGAAGTTTGCACAAAAATGCCCAGTTCCTCATTTACAATGGTCGAACCTTCTATGTATTATACCCTTCCAATTTCCATTTTCCACTACTGTCCTTCACTTCCAGTCCCACTTTGATGTCGCCCTCTTTCTATTCTCTCCCGTGAACACTACTGCTCCGTGCACCCACTCGTTCATCCATGTTCAAGAGCTCACACCAATAGAAAACACTCTCCGATAGGTTACACTAGTTTTAGCCAAGCCCTGCTTGTTAAACAAACTCCTACCCTTGTTTACACAATGCTTCTTCCTGCTGTACACCATGGCTCCGCCGTCAAGCTCTATCTCCGGTGATCAGCCCTACCGTCCATTTCCAGTACACAGACTCGACTTTACAGTTTCCTTCTTTCAACACTGTAGTGAGGTACACTACATCTTTACAGTTCATAGCATCATGCACCACTCTGTGTGCACATGCACACGCATATTGGTTAGCACTCCCGCGTCATCATCCACCATACACGCGCACGAGCCATACCGAAACCCCCTAACACCTTCAGCCTGCCTCTGCTCACTTGATCAGCAATGTTTTATGTCGCCAAACCAAACATTTATTACTTGCTGATCAAAACATGGCTTGTGCCATTTCAGTCACCGCCTGAATACCCCAAATTTCCGACACCATGACCATTCGATACACAACATTCTATTTCTGAGCACACGGTAAAACGCAACCCAATACTTATCGACACCATCTAAAAATCCATTTCTCTCTGGACAACTTATTTCAATACACAGTCAATTAACTAGCTGCAATCTTAATTCCTACTTTTCTATAGTATAATGTTTCAACTGGTGTTTAACTAAAATTATTGAAACATATATGTATTCTTATCTAATGACTTGAACCACTAAAGTCCTCTGAAACACATCTCAGGTTTTACTACACTTAGCACTAAAGCAGGCATGCCATAAATTTATAGAGCATGTTGCTTTACAAGGTTTAGAAAGTAACAGGTATATGGTATGCTAACAATACAACTTAGTTAGATAGGATCCCATTGTTCATTCAAAAATACAAGGTTCTAAAACACATTTAACCCAACTTAGGAAGGTCGTGAAAATATGAAATTATCACCAGTTCAGTAAGAATTTAACCGGTAGTCAAGTGTCTAGAGTAAAACAGGGGGTACGTTAGCATGGTAGCAAAACAATGTATGATTCTAACAATGTTCAGGTTCTTCTAGTTTGACAGATATGCATTTATGATTTTCAAAGACCAGTTTTTATCTCGTCCAGTCAAGCAACACTCATGTGAACTTAACATAAGTTCAACCTATGATTTCATCAAGGAATCGAAATCAAATATATGTGTTTACTCACCAGTAGAGTTTGGTGTTCTCAGACTTTTACTCCTTCTTCCCACTGGTTTTGCTCTTAACGGATTTGTGTTCGAAGGGTTTTGGTTTGTGCAAAGAATGCATGGTTGTGTGCCTTTATATAGGTGTATAAAATTTATAAAATAATCTAACATTAAATGTATGTCTGGAAAAAGAGGGAACATTAGCAGGAATGCTCAGCTAATCCCAAATGACTGAAAAGAGACAGAAGCTATGTTTTCACTAGCTGTATTATGCCATCAACCTATTTTACACATTTTCGAAATGATACAATGCTAAATAAACATGTGAATGAGTACTATCTTATACAAATCCTATATTAGACGTGGCTGCTATTGTATTATCTCCTTAAATGCATGTGTACTAAAAGTTTTATCAAGCTTCTCCTCTGGTTGATTTGTGAAAGAAACGGCAGCATCTATCATTCTATGTCTAGTTGTATTATGGCTGAAGGTTCAGGTTGTTCACATGGATCTTGGGTTTACACAAATTATTTTAAAATGTTTGCTTCTCTTCCTTGTTTTTGGAAAACTGCAATTCCCCTGTACACAAGGAATTTCGGCCAGTGGGTATAGGTATCCATCTAATCCTAGTTGTAGTGATTCTAGGCCTAGTTCCTAGGGTATGCAAGCTACATGAATTTCTATACTTGCTATTACTTTTGATCTGAAGAATAGGATAGGCGCAAATGAAAATAAAGTGGCCACTTTTATCTTATTAACATGACAGGTAGCATTTATGTAACGACCCGCATTCTACGCATCGGAGGATCGTAGAATATTTATTTCTTGCATATGCAATGTCGTATAGACATGTAACTTTGGGAGACGACTACAGGGGTCATTTCCCATGTTCACGATTTTTACGATTTTCAAATGACCGTTTTTCCCCTAGTTAATCTTGTTTCGGCCATAACTTTTGATTGGAAAGGAGTTTTGACCTGAATCAACTTCCATTAGATCCGGATGAGGGTTCACTTTTTCGTAGAGTGGTCACATTAGCCAAACAGACTCACCATTTGGGAGATATGGCTGAAACAAGTTTCGGGTGGTGAAAAACAGCTTAATTAGGCTTAACCAGGTGATTAGCAGCTAGGCTCAAAGGGGAATTTCGGGATTTGGAGTATTTAAGGGCTGTTAGGGTTTAGAGAACACCCTTTTTCTCAATTTCACAGTCGCCACTTTCATTCTTGGAACCCTAGTAATGACCTTCAACATCTAAAACACCCCAAATCACCTTCTAATCGCTAATTAAGCCAAATCCACATCAAATCAAAGAAGATTAGCACAAGAATCGAGGTAGAACTGTTGTATAGCCTTGGGAACAACGCCATATCAGAGATTTATTTCAGATCTAAAGTTAATTTGTGGCCAAGGTGAGTGATTTGCATAGTTCCTCACTAATTATGGTTAATTAAGGGTAATTAGTGATAATTAGCAAATTTATACATGTTAAAAATCTAGAAAAATATTGATAAATTTAGAAATATTGTTTTAGGCATCTGTTAGAAAATTTGGTTAGTTTGGTTAAGTTTTACTAATCCTACCATTTGTTTGGCTTAAACATGCTTAAGGGAAAATATGGGATTTTGGCTATGTTTGATCCATTTTAACCTATCAAATTATTGTTTTGGTGTTTGTGGTTGATTGTACATGTTGCTATGACTGTGTGGTATGTTTTGTGATTGATTAGAAAAGTTAGATCGGTCGAAAACGCCGTCGAATGGCGTAAAACAGTCGCTGGGAAGAAGTGTAGGAAAGCCGAACCGGATCGGATCAGATATATGGCTCGGATCGGTGGGCAAGAGGATCCGATCTGGATTGGGACTTTGCACTAAACGAAGCTTGGCAACAAAGGAAGGCCGTTCGTATAAGAGTTGGAGTTGAAATTGGACCAAAGCTGGACATGGGATCAGATCGGATTTACTGGAGATGAAGGACCACTGAAACGAACCGGCGTCTGAAGGAAGAGAACCTCTGAAACGAACCGCACCCAGGAGCATACTATGAAGCATTGCACCAAACCGAACCTAGTTGGAGGATGGCACCCGAACCGAGCCGAATGAGGGAGCTGAGCCAAACCATGATGGAGGATCCGAACCGAACCGAACGAAAAATATGAAGATGATGTATAGCCGAACCGAACCAGACTTAAGCTACTTCTACTCGACGACTCTTTTGAAGACCAACTCCAATTCGACCATAATCCGAGATGCAAAGGAAGTCCAAATGGGAGGTAGAACTCAGGATCCATTTGGGAACCAACGAGTTAACTTCGTGATTGGACTTTGCTGCGGGACGTGTGCTAAGGAGTTATCGACGTCTATAGCTTTGATTCACCACCAAGACGGATGTTAGGCTACGTATCAGTGCAGTGGGGTAGTTACTACTCCATGGGGCAGAGTGATCGTAGCAAGGCTATGAGCCAGTGCAGTGGAGCTGTTATGACTTCATGGGGTAGAGTGGACATAGCAAAGACTAGTGGCTATGGATCAATGCAGTGGTGTCATCATGAATCCATGGGGCAGAGTGATCATAGCAAGGAATAGGGTGATCAAAGTGGTGGATGTCGTATGCTTTACGCACTGAGTGAGAGATGTGAGGATGGTTGCTATGTTTGGTTGTTTGCTTTCACTATGACATACACACCCCCACCCCTGTATTATTTACACCATATGTTAGTGGCACCTTAGAGTATTGAGCGGTAAGTTGTGCTAACTCTTTGGTTGCAGGTCCAGGTCCAGGTATGGCTTAGTATACCCGTTATTGTTCTGTTTTGATGCTTATCGCTCATACCAGACTTTTGTCTGGCCCAGAGTTTTATGTCTCTTCTTATTACTCTGGGTGCTCTCAAATAGGCAGACTAGAGACAGGTTAGGTGGTATGCACGGGTAGCTTACCGAAGACGAGTAGGAGGCTCCCACGTATGATACATATATAGATATTCTCCCTGTGTCGCTGCTGGTCACTACTTTGGGCATTAGTAGTGTACCGTTTCTTTCTTTTGCTTTGGAGACAGTTTTAAAGTTGTAATAATGATGATGTGGAACATAAGCTGTAATTGGATTTTCCGCTGCTATGATCTTTAATTTTCAGCTTATGCACTGTCTCACCTGTTTTGTGTCAAAATATGTTATTATTATATTTCATTCCATATGCTATGAGATATTCTAAGGGTTCTTTGTTAATTCATCAGTAAGTTCTCTACTTTTTTCCCTTTCTTTGGCGACCGTCCCGTGCCGGTTGGACATCGGTACAACGCACTTTCACTGGAAATGTCTGCTGGTGTGGGGTGGGCTGTCACACTTGGTATCAGAGGTCTAGGATTATACTAGTCTTGGTGGAAAGCCGTTCCACGGAACGGAATCGGCCACGGATGTTCAAGATTGGTTGGATAGTTGTGAGCGTATCTTCGAAGACTTGGGTATCGAGGATGCGATGAAAAGAAAGCTAATGTCCCGTCAGCTGCAAGGACGGGCAATGAATTGGTGGAATGCTATAAAGTCAGCTATCCCGAGGATTAGATTACTTGGGATCAGTTTAAGGCCCGATTCGGTGAAAAATTTATCCCAGCTGCCCAGAAGTCGGAGTTTTTAGGAAATTCCTGGAGCTCAAGCAGAATGGTAGGGCAGTCTCAGAGTACATTCCAGAATTCGATACTTTATCAAAGTATGGATTATCCCTCATTGACACCCCCGAGAAGAAGAATGAGAAGTTTATAACGGGTTTGGATCAGTACTTGGGGGAAAGGCTTATTAACCACATCGATGAGACGTTTGAATCGATTGTGGGGAAAGCATTGAGGTCAGAGAGTCTTTACCCTAAGTCGAAGATTGAGGTTGCATCTGTAGAGGAGCCAAAGCCGCAAGCAAGCGGTGGAGGCAAGAATGGTTCTCAGAATAAGAGAAAGCATAATCAGACCAAGGATGGCCAGAAGAAAAAGAATAAGAAAGATGTTGAGTGCTTCAGTTGTGGTAAGAAGGCCACTATGCCAAGGAATGTCGGGCCAAGCTAGCGGATAGGAAGTGCTTCAACTGTGGCCAAGTGGGACATCACAAGGACAAGTGTCCGCAACCCCCTAAAGAAAAGCAGATGGTGAAAGTATATGCCCTTAATGCTATTCCTTCTTCGTCGAATACCCCAACTGCGGCGGAGAAAGGAAAGAATGTTGTTATTCAAGGTATGCTTTCTGTTTATGATGTTCCTGTTTGAGTATTGTTTGATACCGGAGCCTCCAGTTCCTTCATATCTAGTGACCTGATAGATAGGTTGGGATTGGAGCCCAAGATTGTCGATAGACCTTTAGTAGTGACGAACCCGATTGGTGGTTCGACTAGCCTTAGCATGATTTGTCGTAATGTGGTCTTATCGAGTCATGGATGCATGTTTGTTTGTGATTGATTTGTTTTGGGCTTTACTGGGTTTGGCATTATTTTGGGAGTCGATTGGCTCCAAAGATACGGGGTGGTGGTAGACTGTGAGGGCTTTTTGGTGACAGTTAAAGCAGATGATGGGCGGAGGGTAGTGTTTGGTGGTCTACCTAATGATGGGGTAATGGCTAGTTTTCTAAATTCCCTCGACATCCCGCATGATGAGTTGTCAGATGTGCCTGTGGTTGGCCAGTATCCGGACGTCTTCGAGGAAGTGACCGGACTTCCACCACACCGAGAGATTGAGTTCCGTATTGATTTGGTGAAAGATACCAGACCTATAGTGATGCCACTTCGTCGTACGGCGCCAAGGGAGCAGCGAGAGCTCAGGGTGCAAGTAAGCAATCTATTAAGGAAGGGATTTATCAGAAGAAGTGTTTCTGAGTGGGGAGCACCAGTTTTGTTTGCTACCAAGGCAGATGGTTCCCTTCGATTGTGTGTAGACTACCGCGAATTGAACTAGGTGACGAGGAAGAATAAGTATCCTCTACCGCGGATAGATGATTTTTTTGATCAGTTGAGTGGCGCGAGAGTGTTCTTCCAGTTGGATCTCGCGATAGGTTTTCATCAGCTTAGGGAGGAAGCTGAGAGTATAACTAAAACGACATTTAGGACGCCGTCTGGATTTTATGAGTGGTTGGTCATGCCATTTGGGTTGACCAATGCACTAGCATATTTTGTGGATCTTATGAATAAAGTATTCATAGATCAGTTGAATAAGTTTGTTCTTGTGTTCGTGGACGATATCCTTGTTTATTCGAGGACAGAGGAAGAACACAAGGAACACTTGAGGATAGTGATGTAGGTGTTAAGAAAACACCAGTTGAAAGCAAAGTTTTCTAAGTTTCACTTCTGGAGGATGGAAGTGAGATTCTTGGGCCATGTTGTTTCAGAAAATAGTATTGTCGTGGACCCTGCGAAGGTGGCTATGGTACAAGATTGGTTTACGCCCAAGAATGCAACGGACATAAGAAGTTTCTTGGGATTAGCTGGATATTATCGTAAGTTTATCCAAGACTTCTCCAAGATAGCAACACCGTTGACTCGGTTGACTAAGAAAAATCAAGCTTTCGTCTAGGATGAAAAGTGCGAGTATGCATTCATGAGTCTAAAGGAAAAGTTGACATGTGCACTAGTGTAAGTCATTCCTAAGGGGAATAAAGAGATGATAGTATATACAAATGCATGTGGTACCGGACTGGGTGCTGTACTGATGCAAGGAAGTAGGGTTGTAGCTTATGCAAGTCGGCAATTGAAACCGCGCGAGAAAAGATATCCTACCCATGACTTAGAATTAGCAGCAATCGTATTCGCGTTGAAGATGTGGAGATATTATCTCTTGGGAGAAAGATTCGAGTTGTTTACTGACCATAAATCGTTAAAGTATCTCTTCTCTCAGAAGGATCTAAATCTCCGACAACAAAGATGGTTAGAATTCTTAGCTTCCTATGATTTCAACATCGCATATACACCAGGAAAGGGCAATGCGGTGGCTGATGCATTGAATAGAAGACATGCCAGTTTAGGGGCTATGTTTCTAGAATGGAAGCAACTGGAGTACATCGCTGGGTATGATTCCAGACCAAAGTGCGAATTGGATCCAGAAATGTTAGCAAGTTTGACGATCAGACCCACTTTGATTGAGCGCATTGGTTCCAGTCAGAGGAACAATCCTAACCTATTGGAAATCATCTCAAAGTTAGAGATGAGAATCGATGAAGAGATGAGCAAGTATGGGCTTGATCGAGATGGATGGCTTAGGAAGAATGGAAGACTAGTTGTACCCAATGTCAATGGATTGAGAGATGAAGTGCTTAGAGAATGTCATCACTCAAAACTGACTATACACCCCAGTGGTAATAAGATGTATCGAGACATGAAGCAGACCTACTACTGGGAAGGGATGAAAAGAGACATTGGGAACTTTATATCCAAATGCATGAATTGCCAGCTAGTTAAAGCTGAGCAAAAGAAGCCTAGTGGTTTGTTACAACCATTAGAGATTCCAGAATGGAAATGGGAACGTCTCAATGGATTTCATTGGTGGGTTACCAAGGACTAGATTAGGCCATGATAGCATTTGGGTGATTGTGGACCGATTGACTAAGAGTGCAAGGTTTATACCCGTCAAGTCAAATAGGACAGCAGCTAAGTTAGCTGAACTATATGTAAAGTGGGTAGTGAGATTTCATGGAATACCCAAAGGCATTGTGAGTGACCGAGATCCGTTGTTCACTAGTGGATTTTGGAAGAGCTTACAAGAGGCGTTAGGATCAGAATTATATCTCAGTACCACGTATCATCCTCAAACCGATGGTCAAACAGAGAGGGTGAATCAAGTGTTAGAATATCTCTTGAGAGCTTGCATATTGGATTTTGATGGATCATGGGATGACCATTTGCATCTAGTAGAGTTTGCATATAATAATAGTTATCAATCCGGTATTGGTATGACTCCATTTAAAGCTTTTTACGGAAGACCGTGCAACTCACCGTCATGTTGGTTAGAAACAGGTGAGAAGTTTGTGCTTGGACCATATGTGATAAGAAAAACTTCAGCTAAGATTAAGGTTATCCAGCAGCGAATGAAGGCTACCCAGGATTGGCAGAAGAGTTATGCCGATAAGGGGAGAAGAGAATTAAAGTTCTCCATTGGCAACTTGGTGTTTGTCAAGATTTCTCCGTTGAAAAGCATGATACGATTTGGCAGGAGAGGCAAGTTAGCACCAAGATTTGTTGGACCATTCCCAGTTCTCGAGCAAATTGGGAATTTGGCATATAAAGTTGAATTACCAGGGAAGATGGCAGGAGTTCACAATGTATTTCATGTTTCCCAGTTAAGGAAGTTCGTGCATGACCTCGATGTGGTTATTTCACCTGATCAGTTGGACGATATCGAGGTTGAACCCGAGGCGGTTAGGAACCGCAAGCCTATGCGTATTGGTGGGAACGATATGAAGCAACTTCGAAGGAAGGCGGTGAAATTGGTCAAAGTTCAATGGGGCGAGAATGAGAATGACTGTACTTGGGAGACAGATGAGAGCATTAGGAAGACGTATCCAAAACTCTTCGCCTGGTAAGATTTCAATTTCGAATTAGTATTTCGGCATGCTAGGATAGGCTTGTTTTGTTTGTTTTGCAAGTTTGATTGTTGTATGTTGCTGGTAGGCATGCAGGATCCTTTGTATGTTTTGAGTTAAGGAATTTCGAGGACGAAATTTCCTAAGGGAGGGAGAATGTAACGACCCGCATTCTACGCATCGGAGGATCGTAGAATATTTATTTCTTTCACATGCGAAGTCGTATAGTCATGTAACTTTGGGAGACGACTATTGGGGTCATTTCCCATGTTCATGATTTTTACCAATTTTCAAATGACCGTTTTGCCCCTAGTTAATCTTGTTTCGGCCATAACTTTGATTGGAAAGGAAACCACTTCCATTAGATTCAGATGATGGTTTACCTTTCCGTAGAGTGGTCACATTAGCCAAACGGACTCACCGTTTGGGAGATATAGCTGAAACAAGTTTCGGGTGGTGAAAAACAGCTTAATTGGGCTTAACCGGGTGATTAACAGCAAGGCCCAAAGGGGAATTTCGGGATTTGGAGTATTTAAGGGCTGTTAGGGTTTAGAGAACACCCTTTTTCTCACTTTCACAGTCGCCACTTTCATTCTTGGAACCCTAGTAATGGCATCCAACATCTAAAACACCCCAAATCACCTTCTAATCGCTAATTAAGCCAAATCCACATCAAATCAAAGAGGATTAGCACAAGAATCAAGGTAGAACTGTTGCATAGCCTTTAGAACAACGGCATAACAGAGATTTATTTCAGATCTAAAGTTAATTTGTGGCCAAGGTGAGTGATTTGCATAGTTCCTCACTAATTATGGTTAATTAAGGGTAATTAGTGATAATTAGCAAATTTATACATGTTAAAAATCTGGAAAAATATTGATAAATTTAGAAATATTGTATTAGGCCTCTGTTAGAAAATTTGGTTAGTTTGGTTAAGTTTTACTAATCCTATCATTAGTTTGGCTTAAACATGCTTAAGGGAAAATATGGGATTTTGGCTACGTTTGATCCATTTTAACCTATCAAAATATTGTTTTGGTGTTTGTGGTTGGTTATACATGTTGCTATGACTGTATGGTACATTTTGTGATTGAATAGAAAAGTTAGATCAGTCAAAAACGCCGTCGAATGGCGTAAAACAGTCGCTGGAAAGAAGTGCAGGAAAGCCGAACCGCATCGGATCGGATATAGGGCTCGGATCGGTGGGCAAGAGGATCTGATCCAGATCGGGACTTTGCACTAAACGAAGCTTGGCAACAAAGGAAGGCCGTTTGTATAAGAGTTGGAGTTGGAATTGGATCAAAGCTGGACATGGGATCAGATCGGATTTACTGGAGATGAAGGACCATCGAACCGAACCGGCGTCTGAAGGAGGAGAACCACCGAACTGAACCGCACCCAGGAGCATACTATGAAGCATTGCACTGAACCGAACCGAGTTGAAGGATGACACCCGAACCGAGCCGAATGAGGGAGCTGAGCCAAATCACGATGAAGGATCCGAACCGAACCGAACGAAAAATATGAAGATGATGTATAGCCGAACCGAACCAGACGTAAGCTACTTCTACTCGACGACTCTTTTGAAGATCAACACCAATTCGACCATAACCTGAGATGCAAAGGAATTCCAAATAGGAGGTAGAACTCAGGATCCAGTTGGGAACCAATGAGTTAACTTCGTGATTAGACTTTGCTACGGGATATGTGCTAAGGAGTTATCGACGTCTATAGCTTTGATTCACCACCAAAACAGATGTTAGGCTACTTATCAGTGCAGTGGGGTAGTTACTACTCCATGGGACAGAGTGATCGTAGCAAGGCTATGAGCCAGTGCAGTGGAGCTGTTATGACTTCATGGGGGTAGAGTGGACATAGCAAAGACTAGTGGCTATGGATCAACGCAGTGGTGTCATCATGAATCCATGGGGCAGAGTGATCATAGCAAGGAATAAGGTGATCAAAGTGGTGGATGTCGTATGCTTTACGCACTGAGTGAGAGGTGTGAGGATGGTTGCTATGTTTGGTTGTTTGCTTTCACTATGACATATACACACCCACCCCTGTATTATTTACACCATATGTTTGTGGCACCTTAGAGTATTGAGCGGTATGTTGTGCTAACTCTTTGGTTGCAGGTCCAGGTTCAGGTATGGTTTAGTATACCTGTTATTGTTCTGTTTTGATGCTTATCGCTCATACCAGGCTTTTGTATGACCGAGAGTTTTATGTCTCTTCTTATTACTCTGGGTGCTCTCAAATGGGCAGACTAGAGACATGTTAGGTGATATGCACGGGTAGCTGTACCGGAGACGAGCAGGAGGCTCCCACATATGATACATATATAGATATTCTCCCTGTGTCGCTGCTGGTCACTACTTTGGGCATTTGTAGTGTATCTTTTCTTTCTTTTGCTTTGGAGACAGTTTTAAAGTTGTAATAATGATGATGTGGAACATAAGCTGTAATTGGATTTTCCGCTGCTATGATGTTTAATTTTCAGGTTATGCACTGTCTTACCTGTTTTGTGTCAAAGTATGTTATTATTATATTTCATTCCATGCGCTGTGAGATATTCTACAGGTTCTTTATTAGTTCATCAGTAATTTCTCTTCTTTTTTCCTTTCTTTGGCGACCGTCCCGTGCCGGTTGGACATTGGTACAGCGCACTTTCACTGGAAATGTGGTTGGTGGGGGGCGGGCCGTCACAATTTATAAAATAAGGACTTTAAATTTTGCATTGTTGAAATAATTGACGTGTACTAAATTAAAACTTCCCTTACTTTAATAAGCACCTACAAAGTTAAGAGTCTACACTAAAACAAAACTCTTACAAAGACATAGGAAATTTAAATATATTTATTTCCAAGTGTCAATTTTAATTATACTTATTTATTTATTATTTAGGCAAAACGGAAAAATTTGTATTAACCATGTTAGTTCAAACCGGGCCGTTACATAACGGATACCCTTATTTTCTAACTTTTAAAAGAAAATCATATATGTCATAACAATAAGGATTGCATTTATCTCTTGAGCACACGCATGCACTAAATTAAATGAAATAAATGAAGTGTACACATATATTCATTCCTTTGCTTCCAAGCTTTGTACCCATCCTTTCATCTCGCCGACCATCGTACAGCTACTCATACTACCCTAATATTTTCTATCACAGACCCTATGTTAAATTGAATCAGATATCCTATGTCAAATAGAATCACTATACTATTTATGCTGACCTATATGTATTATACTACTTGTCCATCAAGGTATTGTGAAGCTATAAATATTCAGCTTCTTCCATCCTGTCCCTCGTCCAGAAATTCACAAAGTCAAAGCTTTGTAATGGCTTAAGAATATAAAATCAAAACTAATGCAAATGTCCATGAAATATTACAAATTATATATTCTTATTATCCCTGAAACTTCCTCTTCATTTCCATGTGGTTTTTACTAGGTTCGAAACTCATTTTGATCAGTGATGTTCGTCTACAGCTGGCTTACGTTGGAGCTATGGGATGCGGAGGTGTGGGGATGGGTATCATTTAACTCTGGATGGTGAGACGAACACGTAGGCAAAGTTCAAAGAATTTTCATGTAAAAAAGTTTGCATTCATGCATTATAGCAGGGAACAGAGTTGTAGGACGCGAATTGAGTGAAGGGATCGAGTTGTATTCTATTAGGATGGAGAGGTTGCGGAGGAGAAGGGAACGATGTTAGCAGCTCATGGAACGGTTGAGTAAGGAGAGGGATAACAGTATCTAAAGTTCAGCAATGGAGTTTACAGGAAGGAGTGGATGCTTAGAGTTACATACCGGGTAAGAAAAAAATAATACTTGGGTCTGGGTTTCTTTTTGAATGTGGTGGGCCGACTTTTAAAAGGGTAAGCCATTATAAAAGAAGAAGAAATGTAAGCCCAATAGGAAAAAAGAAAGGGGATGTGAGTGTCAACAAGAAAGGGGGCAGGATATTTGGAGAGGGAGGACTGTTCACAGGCGGGTCATCGTGTTTTTTCATCGGTTGATATGAAAAAGGGATGAGGCCCATTTATATATATTATTAGGTTAAATTTTAATTTAAATAACATATAAATTAATTGATATCATAACTCACTCATAAGATATCAAAATTTAACAAAACATGATCCGTTAGGATCGTAGGCTACACAGTGGAATTGGGAACCATTTAGAGCTCGTTCGAATTTTAGGCAAAATAAAATGCTCGATTGAATCAACCGAACATTAATCGTTATTTAACGATTAACGACCAAGGTGAGTAAACTCATTAACTCCGTTCAGTTTCATAATATTATAAACACATTTTAGAATTTATAAATAATGATTGATTGTTGTGTGATGGTTGTTTGGATGAATTGCTAATATTTGGCTGAAATAATGTATATACTCATATATATAAATCATTGATTGAATACTGATTGTGTTTACCGTATTATTTCATATAAATATAAAATTAGTGTTATTTATGTTGATTAACATCTGTGGATGCATGGAAACAAGTTAGAGGAAACCAACTGGATTCCTCAACAATTATATTGTGTTTTTCATATATTACGTTATATGATGTGATAAATAACCTATGGTTGATTATTGTGTTATGGATGTTTGGATAACATTAACCCTGAAATAATTGGTACTCAAATACCAAAAATTATATTTGAATATAATGGAAAAAAATTAGGAAGGAAAATCTATTTTAAAAATCAAAATTTAATTTCAATTGGCTAGAATATAGTAACTTGTTAATTATATAAAACAAGTAGTTTGATTTATAAACAATATTTGTTAATGGAATGAAACAATTGTTATTAAATAAAATGGAAATATAAATTCAAGAATGAACTAGAAAGAGAATTTGGAATTGTTTTCAAAGGAAGCGGTGAAATTATTTCGATTTTCGAATTGTAAATAGAAGTGAATAAATTTATAAGGATTTATAATTAGAATTCGACTATGTTGAATGCAAATTAAATAACTTATATTTAGAAATTATATTATATAATTATGAATTTGAAAAGAGAGTCAATATTTGGTTTGAAATCAATAATTTATAATCGAATATGGAATTGAGATTCAATTATAAACTTAATATAAAATATACAAGAAATTGATTTGGAAATGAAATAGGATATGAGTATGAATTTATAAAATAACTCGATAAACAGAATGTGAACCTGCAATGGTATAAATAAATACAAAATCATGATGTGATTTGATAAAATGAGTCAAGATTTTTGTAAAAGAATGATATTCACGTTTTAAAGTGAATAATGATTTAAAAGCAAACGTTTTGCAGATTTAATTCGTTATAAAAGGGAATTAGTAAATATGCGAGGTGATAAATTTAAAGAAGAATTTAGAAATTGAGTTGACTTGAAATGGTGAATTTATTCTGATGCTCGGAATGTTAATCAAATAGAGATTATTTGAAAGAGAGTTATAAGATTGAAATTTGATTATGTCGAATTCAGGAAGATACAACTTACTTTCCATTTTCAATTAAGATTTATTTAATTAAATTTTATTTATTTTAAATAAAGAATCCAAGTTATGTTTTAAATATTTTGGAAGAAGGTATTATAACGCTATCGTTATATTAATGTTTTATATAACATTATTTCAAATCTATATAAATGGATTTCAGAAATGTTTTCCAAATTTTAACCAGAGATGTTTTCTAAGTATAGACAATGAAATGATTGTGAAATTAAGAACGAAGCTAAGGAAATTAGAAACTGACTGGAGATTAGTTATGTCGAATGGCTTTCTAAGTATCGACTTGATGTTGGTTCCGACCTTTGGGATTGATACTTAGGGAATTGTTCTCTTACTTGTTACAGTTAGGGACTAATAGATGTAGAAGAGTAATGATGCATGAATAAGAAATGGAAATGTTTTTCGACGTAAATAAGAAATATTTTCTGAAATACAAAAAATAAATAGATCAAAATAGATGGAAATGTTTTCCAAGAATCGTGAGAGGCTAAATGAGTTGGAGGATATTTGGGTAAAGATATTGAAGGAAAATTGGAAAGTGAATGAATTATTGATAAACCAAATTAAAGGGGTTCATTGTTGATTAATGGTTGATTGATATAATTTCCATTTGGAAATAGGATCGTTGTTTGTATGTTTTCCTTTGATAGTTAAATAACCGGTTATCAAAGTTTTTTTGACCATTTTTCCATTGTCAATGCGGAGAAACAGGGATCATATTTATTATCTGAAAACCACTCCGAAGGGCATTAGCGTTGCGAATCAAATATGATGAAGATAATTAGAGAAGGAGTTTGAGCAAGGGCTGTTCTGGCGATCTAGGAATAAATTTCCTAAGATGGATTTGAAGAATAGTTCCTTCGGTTTGTCCAATCTCAGGACAACTTGTATGGACGAATGTCTGACAGAGTATATCTAATAGATTGCGTAAGTTGATTTCTTCAAACGTAATCACATTTGGTGGCGGAGAAATTCGTTTCTCTTAGCTTTATACCTGTGGTATTTTTGGGGAAATCAATTTGCGATTTGGCAGGTTTGACAATGTGGCATTCAAAGTAAATGAAGTTGTAATATGTCTAAAGATACGTTATGACCTCAAGTCTCATCGACCGGGAAATGACAAAAATCGGGCAGGAAGCATGGCTAAGTGGGTCGCTTCCAATTAGGGATATTGTCACCATCTAGAGAATATTCATTTTTGTTCTTCTTTTGCTTCTGTATCTCCCAGGAACGGTTATGTTGGTATACCAACCATAAGGTGACAATATATTCGGAACATTCAAGCGAAATGAATGGCCGATCATGTGTGGCCTAGTTGCAAGATGTTCTTATTGAACCTCAGTATATCCCCTCTAGAGTACACTTATCTGAAGGTGATTCCATACCTTGTCATAGTCAAAATCCAATCTCCAATAAGAGCCCGTGGTTTTGATTGTATACTATATATGTAGAGCATGAGATGCAAGCATTTGACAAGATTGTTATTTACTTATATTAGATACTATTATAATATCAGAAAAGTATAGATTTCAGAAATGTTTTGGGTTATCGTAAGGTAAAAACCATCTATATTTATGTGTGGATTGCTCTTATGATTATCATTTCTTTTAAAAAAAGATTTTGAAATGTTAAACCAAGTGGTTAGATTTTACTCACACCAGTCCCATGACTGACCCAGAGTTTATTTTGTTTTGTTTTATCCTAAACTCTTGGGTGCCCAAATTTGTACGGGCAATCAAGTAGTCGGGATTTTATAGATATACTTGGAGGAGCTTGGAGCAGGAGGCTTCAGAGTTAGATATATATAGAGTTTATGTCCGCTGTGATATACATGTGATGTGATGTACTCTGATAATGCGTGTAAGTATAAATACAGTTTTGTATTTCGAAAGATATGTTATATAATATATTTATTCGTTCCACTGTGAGATTCGTATATACTCAGATTATGTTCAGTTGTGTTCTTCTTTTTCTTCTATTCTAACTTTCTTTCTTTCTATTTCTCACCTTTTAACTTCTTTCTATTAATGATCTGGTATTTCCGATGCTTGACTATTCGACATGGTATTTATGTCAATTTTCAGGGTAAAAAATCCTTGGGTCGTTAAAGTGGTATCAGAGCTGAAGGTTAAGTAATTACCTTGGCTCTGTGGCGTAACTCAGTAGAGATGGAGTTAGTAATACCCTAGATTGAGTTTGAATGTATATATACAAGTGAACGTACTTTTATATTTGTATAAAAATGGTTTATATTGTGGAGATTTACTGGTTGAGTGGTTTATGAATTCTGGTCGCTCAGTATGATCCATTGTATCGATATGGATTTCTAAACACTTGAATATGATAAACTGACACAATATGTTTTGAAAGAGGGTAAATGAAATAATTTTGCCCAAAATATATTTTGATACAAACGAAATATTTATATTGAAATTATAATATATATATATATATATATATATATTGGATGTGTTGGTTGTAATCATAATCGAATAGATTATAATTAAAATGGTTATAAATAACCAATCAGAATTTGTATTAATATAATATATAAAATCAGATGGATTAAATATGAATTTAAAAAAGATTTGGAATTAAAATTCTATGATTGGAAAAATGTTGTAAATGAATTTTGGATTAAAATTATGGAAATTTTAAGATTTTGTGTGAATTTGAAAATGTTTTTCAAATATTGTTAAGGATATTTTAATATTTGAAATAATTTCAAAATGAAAATGTTTGAAAATAAAATTTGAAAGTGATATAGTATTGAACTCACTTCAATTGCTGAAAAATAATTCCGATGATGATGGCTGCATCATCAGTATTATTTGAGTTCCTAAGTGATGGATTACTACCAAAGATTTTGTTTTCGAATTGTTTTGAGGAGACAAGTTGTTCAAAAATTCCAATGTTTTGAATTGCTATTATTATATGTAAATATATGTGCTTCCAAACTGATTTGAAGTGAAATCCAGGAATTTGAATTCTGATATTTAAATTTAACTTATGAAGTTAAATAGATTGAACTGGAAAAAGAAAATAAATAAATTAGAAATTAATGTAACTAGGTTAAATTAGCTTAGATTAGAGATAATTTGGAATGGATTTGGATTGTTGAGTAAGAATTTGGAATTTAGATTGAAACTGGAGTTTGAATGGCTTGGTTATATACGAACGGGTTGGTTCAAGAATGAATTGAGTGGAGATCAATTGGAAATACGTTTATATGTGCTGAAGTGAAAGCAAATGGAAGGGATATATTTGAATGCCCAACAAAAAGGTGTGAGTTTATATTTTATTTGGATATGAGATTTCTATGAGCCTATTTGGCAAGCCGCTTAGCTGTTTTATTTTCTTTTGGATTGGAAAAGGCCTAGAGAGGCGAGTTGTAGTTATTACCGAGTAAATCGTGCAAAGGAAAAGTTGGAGAAATTTTTCAGAAATTTAAGATAATAGAATATTTTTTGAAAATTTTGAAATGTTCGTTAACAAGAATGAACTAATATTTTAATTAAAATTAATTGGGTCAATTGAAACTAAAACTGAGTAAACCAGAAGATTTTTAACCAAATTAATGGGTATTGTAGAAATTTTCTACCTTAGTAATTTCGGGGACGAAATTCTTTTAAGGGGGAAGAAATGTAACATCCCAGAATTTTAGCGATTTAATAATTAATTTATGTAATTATTTTATTATATTGGTTTGATAATTTAAATGGTTTGAATGTTTAATTAATATAAATAATGGGATAGTAAAATTTCATTCCGAAATAGTCGGAAATAGTCAAAAATGCAATATTGTGTGAATTGGATAATATAACACATTTGATTGAATTTGAATTCGAGTTATAATAATGAATCTATTATTTAAACGACGATTGAACGTATTAATTATAATATAATTTATATCGAGCTCGTAACATTGCGGTATTTTGTAATATTACAATTTGAACTTCAAATCAATATACAAGATTCGTTATAAGTCGGTTTTCGTTGAAACAAGAAAAGTTCGCATCTATTGAACTATATTTTTCTACTGGAAGTGAAAAATCGATATTTTGTCTTATAAATTGTAAGTTATGTCCAAATCAATTTTCAAAAGGTCGTTATGGAATCACTTTTTAACCATGACGATTTATTAAATACTGATTTCATATTTAGACAAGATTTTTGAGATGTATACTTAATTTAATTTAGAATTTTTCTGTATTTTTTATTTTGGAAAATAAACAACTTTTCATCCAACGTGTTTTTGCACCCAAAATCAGCAGTTTTGGGATGTCATAAAATAAGTTAACTTGTCTATTTTATTATATTGTTGGGATCGGAGAACATTGAACGTCACAACAATAATTTTATTTTTGTCTGTAGCAGTCCGTATGTGAATCGAATTTTACGCAGTGGATACCCTTATTTTCTAACTTTTTAAAAAAGTGTCATAACAATAATGATTGCATTCATCTCTTCGGCACACGCATGCACTAAATAAAATAAAATAAATGAAATATACACTCATATTCATTCCTTTGCTTCCAAGCTTTGTACCCATCCTTTAATCTCGCAAACCATCGTTCAGTAACTCATCCTACCCTAATATTTTCTATCACACCCCCTATGCTAAATCGAATCACAGACCCTATGTTAAATCGAATCACAATACTATTTATTCCAACCTATATGTACTATACTACTTGGCCATCAAGGTATTGTGAAGTTATAAATATACAGCTTCTTTAATCGTGTCCCTCGTCCGAAAATTCACAAAGCTAAAGTTTTGTAAACTTTGTAATGGCATAAGAATATAAAATCAAAACTAATGCAGATGTCCATGAAAAATTATAGAAATCCCCGAACCTCCCTCTTCTTTATCATGTGGTTTTTACGAGGTTCGAAACTCATTTTGATCAGTGTTATTTGTCTACAGTAACTTTGGGCTGGCTCGCATCGAAGCTATGGGATGCCGGAGGTGTGGAGATGGGTATCATTCAACTTGGGATGGTGAGACGAACACGTAGCAAAGTTTGAAGAATTTTCATGTAAAAAAAGTCTGCATTCATGCACTATAGCAGGGAACGGAGCTATAGGACGCGAACTGAGTGAAGGGATCGAGATGTATACTTTTGGGATGGAGAGGTAGAGGTTGTGGAGGAGAAGAGAACGGGGTTAGCGGCTTGTGGAACAGTTGAGTATGGAGAGGGATAACGACATCTAAAGTTCGACAATGGAGTTTACAGGAAGGAGTGGATGCTTAGTGTTTTATATTAGGGAAGAAAGAATAATACGTGGGTCTGGGTTTCTTTTTAAACGTGGATGGACCGACTTTTAAAAGGGTATGCCCATTAATAAAAAAATGAAATCCTAAATGGAAAAAAGGAAGAGGACGCGAGTGTCAGCAGGAAAGGGAGAAGGATATTTAGAGAGAGAGGATTGTTCACGGGTGGGTCATCGTGTTTTTTCATGGGCTGATATGCAAAAGGGGTGAGGCCCATTTATATATATTATCAGGTTAAATTTTAATTTAAATGACATATAAACTTGTTAATATCATAACTCACTCATACGATATCGAAATTTAACAAACATGATCCCTTAGGATCGTAAGATACACAGTGGAATTGGTTTGGAACCATTAGGAGCTCGTTTGAATTTTAGGAAAAATGAAATGCTCGATTGAATCAACCGAACGTTAGTCATTATTTAATGATTAACAACCAAGGTGAGTAAACTCACTAACACTGTTCGGTTTTATAATATTATAAACATATTTCAGAATTTATAAATAATGATTGATTGTTGTGTGATGGTTGTTTGAATAAATTGCTAATAATTAGTTGAAATAATATATATATAGTCATATATATAAATCGTTGATTGAATACTGATTGTGTTGACTATAATATTTCATATAGATATAAAATTATTGTTATTTATGTTAATTAACATCTGAGGATGCATGGAAACAGGTCAGAGGAAACCAACTAGATTCCTCAACAATTATGTTGTGTTTTTCATATATTACGTTATATGATGTGGCAAATCACCTGTGGTTGATTATTGTGTGTTTGAGATGTTTGGATAACATTGAACATGAAATAATTGGTATTCAAATACAAAAATTATATTCGAATCTATTGAAAAAGAAACTAGGAAGGAAAATCTATTTTTAAAAATCGAAATTTAATTTTGATTGGCTAGAATATAACAACTTGTTAATTATATAAAACAAGTAGTTTGATTTATAAACGATATCTATAAATGGAATGAAACAATTGTTATTAAATAAAATGCAAATATAAATTTAAGAACGAACTAGAAAGGGAATTGGGAATTGTTTTCAAAGGAAACGATGGAATTATTTCGATGTTCGAATTGTAAATACAACTGAATAAATTTATAAGGATTTATAATTACAATTCGGCTATGCCGAATGTAAATTAAATAATTTATATTTAGAAATAATATATTATATAATTATTAATTTGACAAGAGAGTCAATATTTGGTTTGAAATCAATAATTTATAATCGAATATGGAATCGAGATTAAATCATAAACTTAATATAAAATTTACAAGAAATTGACTTGTAAATGAAATAGGATATGAGTATGAATTTATAAAATAACTCGATAAATAGAATGTGAACATGCAATGGTATAAATAAATAAAAATCAAGTTTTGATTTGATGAAATGAGTCTAGATTTGCGTAAAGAATGATTTCACGTTTTAAAGTGAATAGTGATTTAAAATCAAACATTTTGTAAATTTTGTTGGTTATAAAAGTGTAACGTCCCATACTTTTACAGTATAATAATTAATTAATTTAATTATTTAAATAGTGATTTAGAGATTTAAATGGTTTGAATTAAATAATATTGAATATTTAATTAATATAAATAATAGAATAATACAAAATAGTCGGAAATAGATGAATTCACAATATTGTGTGAATTGGATTATTTATAAGATATAATTCAGTTTAGAATTGAATTATAATAATGAATATATTATTTAAACGAAGTTTGAACGTAATAATTATAATATAATTTAAATCAAGCTCGTAATGGTGTGGTAGTTCGTAATATGTAGTTTTGAACTTCAATTGAATATACAGAACCCATTTTAAATCGGATTTCAGTGAAATAAGAAACGTTCGGAGCTGGTGAAGTATATTTTTCTACTGGAAGAGAAAAATCGAGATTTGGTCGTGTAGAATGGGAGTTATGTCCAAATCAAATTTTAAAATAGTCGCTATGGAATTCCTTTATAATTTAAAACGATTTATTTATATTATAAAAGGATTTCTAATATAAATCGAATATCGATATAATTGGAAACTTTGAAATATCGAGTTATAAATCCCGATATATTTATTTTGGAGTTGTATTATATTCTATGTGAATGCATGCGATAATATTAATTTATTAATATTTAATTTAATTATTTTTAAATATGTTAATATTAAAATGGGTTTATTTAGAGCTTTAAAAATAGCCATTTTTGTAAACGACCTCCGTTTTCGACGAAACTAATTTTGTTGGATCCGGAATATTAAATTATTGTTAGATTTCAATTTTTGTGATTTTTGGAGTCAGTATGTGACCGTACGGGATTTTAATGTGAAATATAGTCGATAATTTGACTTTAAAAATACGCATTGTAAGCAAACAGAATCGGAATTCGACGAAACAAGTTTTATTGGGTTCGTAATGTCAAATTGTAGTTGTATGTCCATTTTCATCGAATTTGGGTATCGTATGTGATCATGCGGATTTTTAGAAGCTAAGTAGAAGCAATGATTGATTATAATTAATATAATAATCAATATAAAAATATAAAAAAAACTTCTTGTAAATACCCCTTATACATCTCTAACCCTAATCAATTTTCCCACGGTCAACTGAGAAAGCACCGCCACATTCTCTTCTAAAACATGAAGAACAATTTGGGAAAAAAGTCCAAAACAAATTCAAATAAAGTTCTAAAATCACAAGTCTTAATTTTTTGACTTCGGTGGAGCTCATGCTCCTATCTGGTTGAATCTAGTATGGCGCGATGCATCTTTGCTAGTAGTAGAAAACTCACAGTGAACTAGGGTTTAGTATTTTGGGTTTTGGATGCATCGATACTGGTTTTGAATATCGAGTTTTCATTCGTAAGGTGAAATAGAATCGTTATGCAGTTTTTTAGGGTATTCATAGAAAATTGTGATGATGTCTCTACTGTACAATGCACGACGAAGCATCAGTCGGGATTTGTTAGCCGGGTGCGAGCTAAACGGAATGGTGTTGGGGTTGGTGTACTCGAGAAGAGAGGATCAATGGTTGTTGTCTTGTGTGATTTTATTGAGGAATGGAGAGGAACGAGAGGCATGAAGTTTTGAAAATGGAGGAGTTGGTTCCTGGAAGCTCACGGTCGAGATTTCGGGGAAGAAAGGTACGGGTGGGCTTGGGTGTTCACGTATGGGTGATGAGCCAAGAAAGGGTAAAGCCCAATGAATTTAATTAATTTAGTTTTAAATTTGATTTAAAATATTCGTGAACTTGTATTTATAATATCGTGGCCATACGGTGTCAGATTAACGAACGGTCAGATCCGTTGGTATCGTATGGATGAGGGCTACACCATGGAACTGATTCGAAGTGAATTGGAGCTCATTACAATTTATTGCAAAATAAAACGTCCATCTGAATCAAATATAGTTAATCGTTATTTAACGATAAACCAACTAACATGAGTAAAACTCACTAACCCTGTTCAATTTATATTTTTATAAAACTAGTCTAGTAATGATAAATGATGATTGATTTTTGTGTATTGATTGTTTGATGAATTGCTAGTCGATTGGTTGAAATTACAGATAAAGATGTATACACATATCGTTAAACAAACATTGATTCTGTTCATCAGAATATGTCATATTGAATTGAAATTGATATGAAGTATATTGTGTAACATTTGTGGATGCAGGGAAACAGGTCGGAGGGATCCACTGGATTCCTCAACATTTATTTTACTGTTTTTCATATATTGTGATATATGATGTGATATATAATCTGTTGTTGATTATGTGTGTTTGGGTGATATTGATCATTGTTATATTGTATGTTAAATATCATAGGGAATACCAGAATGTAAAAAGAGAACTTTTAAAGTGTATATTGAAAATAAAATATTCGTACAAAATAAATAGATATTAAAAAAAGAAATATTTCAGAAATTAATAGATTTTATAAAAAGAATATTTATAAAATGAATAGGATTTTATAAAAGGAATTATTTATAAAATGAATAGGATTTTGAAAAGGGAATATTCCAGAAATAAATAGATATTATTAAAAAGAATTATTTCAAAAATAAACAGCATTTATAAAAGGAAATATTTTGAAAATAAATAGAGATTTATAAAAGGAATATTTATTTAGAAAATAAATAGAATTATAAAAAGAATATTTACTTGGAAAATAAATAGAATTTTATAAAAGGAAATAGTTAGAAAATAAATAGATTTATAAAAGAAAATATTGGGAAAACGAGTAGAATTTTATAAAAAGAGAATTTTACATTAGGAAGGTATAGACCCGTGCTTCGCACACGGGTGTAACATGATATGGATTTAAAATAAACATTACATGGAAATCTGTATTAACAGATAAATGGAAAAGATTAATTTAAATTAGATTTTAAATAGAATCTCTTTTAATAGATAAATTAGGGAGACTAATTTATAAATAATGTTTTATAAATAAAATAAAATATTTATCATTTGATAAATGGAATATATAAGTCCAAACTTATATAGAGAAGTAGAAATTGGTTTTAATACCGATATTTTAAACAGAATGTGAACTTAGCAATTATAAAAGGAATTATAAATGGGATTTAAGTGTTAGAAATGAAAAGGAGATTTCGTATGAATAATTCTATAAATAGAAGTATAAATAGAATTTGGAAAATGGGATAATTGAAATACGAAATCAAACTAAATGGATTGTACAAAAGAAATATTATTCACACTCGGTGTGAATAATGGATTTAAGCAAATATTTTCCAAATAATTACATTTATAAAGGAAAGTGGATTTTTGAAATAGAAATTAAACAGAAATGGAATTTCAAATGGCTAGAAATAAATAGCATATTTAATAATAAAAACAAGTGTTGTGATTTATAAACAATGTCTATAAATGAGTTAAAATTAGTGGGTAATTGTGATTGCAAATTCAACAATGAATATAAAATGGGAAATTTGGAGTTGTTTAAAAAAAATGATGAATTCCATTTCGATATCCGAAATGTAAAAAGGATTAAATAAAATCCATAAAGATTTGTAATTAGAATTCAAATAAGCCAGATGTTATAAAATAATTTATTTGAAGAAATTATATGTTGAATAAATCAGGATTTAACAAGATAATTAGTATTCGGTTGGAAACCGATATTTGATAATCGAATATAGGTTGTTCGAAGAAGAGTTAATCGAATATAAGTTATTGGAAGATAGTTAATCGAATATAAGTTATTCGAAAGAGAGTTAATCGAATATAGGTTATTTGAAGGAGAGCTAATCAAATAGAGATTTCTCAAAAGTGAGTTATATGTCGGAATCGATCATATCGAATTTGGGAAAGTACTATTTTCTTTCCAGTTTTTAAATCAAGGTTGATTTATTTAATAAATAAATAAATTATTATTTATTGAAGTTAAGAATTAAAAGTTATATTCTTAAGTTAGATATTTCATAAGTAGGATTTATAACGTTAGTTATAACCAATGTTTTTCATAAAAGAAGTAGATTCGTAAATTGAATCCGAGAATGTGCGTAAGCGATGGTTGTAAAAATTGGAGTTGTGAGCTTTATCTATTGCGAGGTTAAGAACGTGGTTCAGTTAAGGTCTAAGAGGTAATTATACCCCAACTTGATAGAGTTTGTAATTAACTAAGAAATAATTGAGGTTCGATGGCGAAGATTGGTTAGAATACAGTTAAGTAATAAGCAATTAATGGGTTGAGCAGGTGTAACGATGTTTTATACAATGTTCGTTTGAATTCCATGTAAATGAGTTCTGGAAACGTTTTCCAATTATAATCATAGATGTTTTCTAAGCATAGTAAATGAAATGTTTTGTTAATAAGAATTTAAGAATTGGAGTTAAGAAATGGAAATGTTTTCCAATGATTAATGATGTATATTTTCTAGATTTAGAAAATAAGAAATTATGAATATATGGAAACAGGAAATGGAAAATGAATAAATTGATGATAAATGAACTAAAGAGACAAATAATTATTGATGATTGATCGATAGAA
Source organism: Allium sativum (assembly GCA_030737875.1). NCBI lineage: Eukaryota > Viridiplantae > Streptophyta > Magnoliopsida > Asparagales > Amaryllidaceae > Allium > Allium sativum. Next base: position 821,091,497 of record CM060909.1, read on the forward strand.
TTTCCATCAAGAAATAATATCGTTGTTTGCACACATGTTTTTATTTGATAGTTAAATCATCGATTATCCACGGTTTTGACCATTTTTATGTCGTCAATACGGAGAGACTGGGATTAGATACATTATCTGAAAAGCACTCTGTATGGACGTTAGCGTTGCAATCAAATATGATGAAGATAATTGAAGACGAAGTTATGCAAGGGCTGCCTTGTTTACAGAATTGTGCATTCGGTTTGTCCAGTCCTAGGACAACTTATATGGAAGAATGTTTGACAGAGTATATCTAATGGGTCGCGTAAGTTGATCTCTTCAAAATGTATTTACGTTTGTTGGCGGAGGAATTCGTTTCTCTTAGCTGTATACCTGTGATATGTTTGGGGAAATAAATTTCTGATTTGGTGGGTATGACAATGTGACATTCAAAGTGAATGAAGATGTGGTTTATATAAAAAGAACGTTATGGCCTCTAGCCTCATAACTGGGAAATGGTATAAAATCGGGTAGGTCGCATGGCTAATTGGTTAGTTGCCATGTAGGGTGTATTGTCACCTGATCTAGAGAAATTCCTTTTGCTTCTTAAATCTATCGATGTTGTCCCTTTTGGGAAACGACTATTGATCCCAACCGTTGTCGGTACTCTCATGCGAAGTGAGGGGCCGGTCATGTTTACCCTAGGTTGCAAGATGTTCTTGTTGAACCCAGTGTTTTTCTCCCTAGAGGTACACTGTCGAAAGGTGGTCCCATACCTTGCCAGTTGGAATCCATTATACAATAAGAGCCAACAATTTTTGATTGTATACTATATATGTATAGCATGAGATGCAAGCATTCTGCTAGATTCTATTTACTTGATTTAGACACTATTATAAATATAAGCGAATATTGATTTCGAAAAATGCTTTGGGTTATCATAATGTAAAAACCATATGTGTTTATGTGTGGATCGGTCTTACGATTATCCTCTCTTTTAAAAGGATTTTAAAAGTTAAACCAAGTGATTGGAATTTACTCACACCAGTCCCATGACTGACCCAGAGTTTATTTTGTTTCGTTTTACCCTAAACTCTTGGGTGCCCAAATTTGTACGGACAGTCAAGTAGTTCAGGTCTTTACAGATATACTTGGAGGAGCTTGAAGCAGGAGGCTCCAGGATTATATAGCTATTGTTATTTCCGCTGTGTTGTATGTGTTGTACTCTGATAATTTTATTATATATATACTATTTTATTTCAGAGTTATGTTATACTATATTCTTTCCGCTATGAGATTCGTGTTACTCTGATGTGTTGTATGTTCTTCTTTTCTTCTATTCTAATTTTCTATCGTATCTATTCTCACCCTCTATTTTCTTTCATTAACGAATCCGGTATTTCCGATGCTTGATTAGTCGACATCGTATTTGGTCGATAATCAGGATCGCAAATCCCCCGGATCGTTACAGTGGTATCAGAGCTAAAGATTAAGTAATTATCTTGGCTCTGTGGTGTGACTCAATAGAGATGGGGTTAACAATGCCCTAGATTGAGTTTGAGAATATATATACGTGAGAACGTATTTGTAGATTTTATAAAAATTATTTTATATTGCGGAGATTTATTGGTTGAGTAGTTATGAGTTCTGGTCGATCAGTTTGATCCACTGTATCCGTAGGAGTTTCTTAACACTTGAATACGATGAACCAACCCAGTATGTTTTGAAATAAGGGTAAATGGAATAATTTTACCCAAAATATATTTTGTTATAAAAGAAATATATATTGGGGTTATTATAGTATATTGGATGTGTTGGTTTTTATTATAATTAAATTAGATTATAAAAGTAAAATGGTTATGCAAATAGCCAATCAGAATTCATTTAAGTGTAATATATAAATTAGATGAATTAAATCTGAATTTGAACCAAAATTGGAATTCCTAAAAGTTTGAGAAGTGTTTATAAATAGATTTGGTTTAAACATAAGGAAATTTTAAAATCCTGGGAAATTTTAAATTGTTTTACAAGCATTATGAATGGTATTTTGAAATTGATTTCAAAATGGAAGTGTTTAAATATGGTTTTGAAAAGTGATATAGTATTGAACTCACTTCAATCGATGGGAAATAATTCTGATGATGCTAGCCACATCATTAATGTTCATTTTCGAGTTTGTAAGTGACGAATTACTAGCAAAGATACTGTTTCAAATTATTTTGGAAAAAAATTGTTTTTAATTCTTAAAAGGGATATCTGACTTTAGAAAAGTTAAACTATTCAAAATATCTAGGAGAGATTATTTGAATTAAAACCAAATTGAATTGAAATTTGTGAAAGCAAACTGGAATTGAATTAAAGCTAGTTAAATTGAAACTGAATTGAATTGTAATAGAATGATATCGAGTAAAGTTGGGTTTTGGAATATAATTGGACTCGGTTGAGTAAATGGATTGATTTTTGAAATAAAATCCGATTTGAGTTATGAAATAAAGATCTCTAATTAGAGAAATTAACCAGTTAATGAAATATGGGCTGGAACTTAACTTGGTTAAGTATATTGATTGGTGAGTTAAGAAATTGAAAATCAAGAATGATACTTGAGATTGAGAATGGAATTTGGCTTGGGAAAGTGAATGGTTGTGTTGGACATAAAAGTGAGTTGAGTTTGATTGGATGACATTGGTATATTCTAAAGGGTAGCAGATGGAAATGATATAATGATATGCCCGACAAAAAAGGTATAAGTTTAATTTATATGAATTTGGTGAATTTATGAGCCGACTTGGCAAGCCGTTTGGCTGTTTGATTTTCTTTTGGATTGGAGGAGGCCTACAGAGGCGAGTTGGTGTTTGAGCTAATGAGCTGTACAAAGGAAGTGCTGGCGAATTTTTCAGAAATTTAGGGTGTTAGAAAATTTTCAGAATTTTTGAAAATTTTCATTGGTAAGAATAAATTAATATTTATTTGAAATTAATTGGTCTTGTGAAACTGAAGTTAAAGAAGTAAACAAATATTTTTTAACCCAATCAATAGGGTTTGTTTTCTACTTTAGCAATTTCGAGGACGAAATTATTTTAAGGGGGGAAGAATGTAACGTTCCCTACTTTTGTGGTATAATAATTAATTTATTTAATTATTTAAATAGTGATTTAGAGATTTAAATCGTTTGAATTAAATAATATTGAATATTTAATTAATATGAATTATAGAATAATAAATTATATTTCCAAAATAGTTGGAAATAGATGAATTCACAATATTGTGTGAATTGGATTATTTATAAGATATAATTCAGATATAATTCAGTTAAAATTGAATTATGGTAATGAATATATTATTTAAACAAAGTTTGAACGTAATAATTGTAATATAATTTAAATCGAGCTCGTAATGGCGTGGTAATTCGTAATATGGAGTTTTGAACTTCAATTGAATATACAGAATCCGTTTTAAATTAGATTTCTGTGAAATAAGAAACGTTCGGAGCTGGTGAAGTATATTTTTCTAATGGAAGAGAAAATTTGAGATTTCCCCGTGTAGATTAGGAGTTATGTCTAAATCAAAATTTTAAATAGTCACTATGGAATTCCTTTATAATTTATAACGATTTATTTATATTATAAAAGGATTTTAAATATAAATCGAATATCGATGTAACTGGAAACTTTGAAATATCGAGTTATAAATCCCGATGTATTTATTTTGGAGCTGTATTATATTATATGTGAATGTATACGATAATATTAATTTTTAATATTTAATTTATTATTTTTAAAAATATTAATATTTAAAATGGGTTTAGTTAGAGCTTTAAAAATAGCCATTTTTTAAAACGACCTTCGTTTTTGATGGAACTAATTTTGTTGGATTCAGAATATTAAATTATTGTTAGATTTCAATTTTCGTGATTTTTGGAGTCAGTATGTGACCATACTGGATTTTAATGTGAAATACTGTCGATAATTTGACTTTAAAAATATGCTGTGTGAGCAAACGGAGACAGAATTCGACGAAACAAGTTTCATTGGGTCTGTAATGTCAAACTGTAGTTATATGTCCATTTTCGTCGAATTTGGGTATCGTATGTGATCATACGGATATTTATAAGCCAAATAGAAGCAACGATTAATTATAATTAATATAAAAATATAAAAAAACCTTCTTTTAAATACCCCTTATACATATCTAACCCTAAATCAATTTTCCCATAGTCAACTGCGAAAGCGCCGCCATGTTCTTTTCTAAAATGTGAAGGACAATGTGGGGAAAAAATCCAAAACAAATTCAAATAATGTTCTAAAATCACAAGTCTTGATTTTCTGAGTTCTGTGGAGCTCGTGCTCCCATCTGATTGAATTTAGTATGGCGCAACGCGACTTTGCTGGTAGTAGAAAACTCACAGTGAATTAAGGTTTAGTATTTTGGGTTTTGGATGCATCGATACTGGTTTTGAATATCGAGTTTACATTCGTGAGGTGAAATAGAGTCATTAAGCAGATTTTTAGGGTATTCGATAGAAAATTATGACGATGTCTCTACTGTACAATGCGCGATGAAGCGTCAGTCGCGATTTGCTAGCCGGGTGCGAGCTGAACGGAATGGTGTTGGTGTACTCGAGAAGAGAGGTTCAATGGTTGTTGTCTTGTGTGATTTTATTGAGGAATGGAGAGGAACGAGAGGCGTGAAGTTTTGAAAATGGATGAGTTGGTTCCTGGAAGCTCACGGCCGAGATTTCGGGGAAGAAAGGTGCGGATGGGCTTGGGTGTTCATGTATGGGTGATGGGCCAAGAAAGGGTAAAGCTCAATGAATTTAATTAATTTAGTTTTAAATTTGATTTAAAATATTCGTGAACTTGTATTTATAATATCGTGGTCATACGGTGTCAGATTAATGAACGGTCAGATCCTTTGGGATCGTATGGACAAGTGCTACACCATGGAACTGATTCGAAGTGAATTGGAGCTCATTACAGTTTATTGCAAAATAAAACATCTGTCTGAATCAAAGATAGTCAATCGTTATTTAACGATAACCCAACCAATGTGAGTAAAACTCACTAACTCAGTTCAATTTATATTTTTATAAAACTAATCTAGAAATGATAAATGATGATTGATTGCTATGTGTTGATTATTTGATGAACTGCTAGTCGATTGGTGGAAATTACAGATAACGATATATACATGTATCGTTAAACAAACATTGAATCTGTTCATCAGAATATGTCATATTGAAATGTAATTGATATGAATTATATTATGTGACATCTGTGGATGTAGGTAAACAGGTTGGAGGGATCCAACTGGATTCCTCAACATTTATTTTACTGTTTTTCATATATTGTGATATATGATGTGATATATAATCTGTTGTTGATTATGTGTGTTTGGATGATATTGATCTTTGTTATATGGAATGTTAAATACCATAAGGAATACTGGATTGTAAAAAGAGAATTTTTAAAGTTTATATTGATCGTATAAAATAAATATACATTAAAAAAAAGGAATATTTCAGAAATAAGTAGATTTTATAAAAAGAATATTTATAAAATGAATAGGATTTTATAAAAGGAATTATTTATAAAATGAATAGGATTTTAAAAAGGGAATATTCCAGGAATAAATAGATATTACTAAAAAAAATTATTTGAAAAATAAACAGCATTTATAAAAGGAAATATTTCGAAAATAAATAGAGGTTTATAAAAGGAATATTTATTTGGAAAATAAATAGAATTATAAAAGGAATATTTATTTGAAAATAAATAGAATTTTATAAAAGGAAATAGTTAGAAAATAAATAGATTTATAAAAGAAAATATTGGGAAAATGAATAGAATTTTATAAAAAGAGAATTTTACATTAGGAAGGTATAGACCCATGCTTCGCACACGGGTGTAACATGATATGGATTTAAATTAAATATTACATGGAAATCTGTTTTAACAGACAAATGGAAAAGATTAATTTAAAGTAGATTTTAAATAGAATCTCTTTTAACAGATAAATTGGGAAGATTAATTTATAAATAATGTTTTATAAATTAAATGAAATATTTGTCATTTGATAAATGGAATATATAAGTCCGAACTTATATAGAGAAGTAGAAATTGGTTTTAACACCGATATTTTAAATAGAATGTGAACTCAACATTTATAAAAGGAATTATAAATGAGATTTAAGTGTGATGACTCCAAACTCCGCATATACGGAAGTAAGGATAATCATTGGAATATAACACATAACAATAACAACAACAACAACATAAATAGAGAATTACAGCAGAGAATGTTCATCAAATTACACTGGAAATAATACATCATCAGAGTTACACAGCATAGTCGGATCATACTTAGCAATAATACAGTTTCAGCTTAATATAAAATGTCTGCAGCGGAATAAAAACACGATATACTAAGTGAAGTCTGAACAGCAAAATAGGAATGGAATAGTCCATCTTCAGCTCCATAGCTATCCCGAATGAATCTGCTAAACCTATGTACAAGGCTGCCCGTGTGGAAAAGAGGGTACACGAGTTTGCAAAGTGAAACAAACTACGAGTCAGTCATGGGACTGGTATGAGAAATCTTATTAACCTATTCAATGATAATAAGGCTAATCACAGGACCACGCCGCTAATGCGGAACGGGTTTACTCCATTGGATTAACAGTGCACAAATAAAGTAAATCGTCAAACAACGCAATGCTTTTTAGAAAAATGAAACCATTATAAGACTCAAGTCCCATCAGACAATGCAACGCAAACCGGAGGATAGAGTTTTACCTTATAATGGTCAAAATATGCTTGATACGATAAAAAGAATTTGATATTATTATTAGTGTATATGTGTTTTCGAAAAAAAAAAACATTTCAATCATAATATCAATCATAGACGGCATAGCTACCATATACTATGTCGTCATACTAGTAATACAATCAAAACCGCATGGGTCCTATTGGAAGTAAGATTTCCATCATGAACCAAGGCAAAAGATAGTCCTTACCGAATTCGAGACAATCTAGCTTACCATGTCTCAGGCTCAGCCGCAACTGCACCTTGGATCTTCAGGGCCAATCCACAGATATGTTAGTGGATTAATAATGCCTGAACAATACGTTTCCCCGCCCTATGGGGCGTAAATAGAGCCACTAGGGACTCAATAGCCGAGGCGCCTCATTCCATCATCACATAAGTAAAAATGTCAGGCCTTGTTAAAGCACATACACCACTTCTAGCTAGAAAGAAACGTATGTTCTCCCTGCAGTCCTTACTCTAGTTTTTGGTTCATACCGGGGTGTGAGGTTCGCGAAGTAACGCTATACACAAAGCTATGCTATTTAAAGTTGTGCTTTGATCATCAACCACAAGGCTCTGCTTTTCAACAATAAGCCTTGATCAAATGCATCTTGGCATGCCACATTGTCAATCCATACCATACCATTGATTTCTGCCAATATATAATCTCTAAGCTCATACGTTTTAGAGAAGGGTGTTAACACCAAACAAATATATATTTAGCAGAGATCAACAAATACAGTATAAAGGAATACTACGTTAGACATACAATCCATTTACAAGTCCGTTCCGGTTCTGAACGAAACAGGAGGCATCTTATACCCCGCATATCCGAGCAATCAACAATACGTCCGGACGGTTACCACTGTAGCCCCTTCAAGGTAGCTACTCCAATCATGGGCATCAGTAGCCACACATCCATTCGATATGAAGATCGTCGGTCTTCAACCACCGTCTTCGAATCTTCGACTTCCAATCGTCGTATTATTATTTGAAATGAGATTTAACTTGGTCTTTTCAAATAATTCTCGAATATATATAGTTCGAAATCATTTCTTTTCATTCCATATCGCTTATAATATTTTATAATGATTTATCGCTATCTTTGTTTATTTAAAAATAGTCATTTTCAATTAAACGACGCTTTGGGTCATTACATGGCCCTGGCGCTACTTTCCTCAAAATTTGATTTACACGTTTCTCCAAATCTAACCGTTGGATCTTAACAAATTTTATATCGTTGGAAAGATCTTTATAAAACGAACCCAACGGTTCCATTTTTTGGGGAAATCTGACGGTCGGATCTCTCGGTATGATCGTTTGAAGTTATGATTTCAAACGCAAACTGCAGCATCGTGATTCGTTTTATTTATATATATTAATATATATAAGAGTAAATCGTTCAATGATTTCAAACCAATTTCAATTTAACAGTGATTTCTTTTATGTGGAATCATACATTACACTAAAAATGCAATTTGTTCTTATCATTATTAATTTACATTGAAAAATGTAAATTTCAATTCATTCTTTAATTCACATTGGAAAATGTAAATCTTGATTCATCGATCACATTAAAAATGTATTCTTTTTATGTCAACTTGTTTTCTCCTTTTTTTTTTTTTAAACATGAACATTTTCATCATGGACTGCATTTACATTAAAAAGGGGATTTTTAATATAAACATGTTTTATTTAAAAACATGCAAAATTTCTTTTTTTTTAATCATATTAGAAAAATGAACTTTTTAATGTTAATCATGTTTCATTCTAAAACAAAAGTACATTCCCATGTTTTCATTCACTACATTAAAAATGAAATTTTTAATGTAAACTAATTTTCATTTTTCTATTTTCATACATGACATTAAAAATGAGATTTTTAATGTAACAAGTTTTATTTTCACTATATGATCCTTTTTCTTGTTTTCTAACATTACTTTTAAAATGAGAATTTTAATGAAATCATATTTTCATTTCTAAGTTTTGATCATTTTTCTAATTTACTACTTTACATTAAAATGAGGATTTTTAGTGTAATCATTTCCATTCTAAAAAAACATGAATATATTTTCTATATTCTAAATTCACTTCAAAAATGGTATTTTCAATGTAATTAAGTTTTGTTTTAAAACAATGTGCAATCTTCCTATATTCTGTATTTACATAAAAAATGGAACTTTTAATGTTAAACATGTTTTATTTAAAACATGAACAATTTTCTCATTTCACTTATTACATTAAAAATTAAGTTTTAATATAATCATGTTTATATAAATTATACATGAACATATTCTTATTTCCATCATTACATTTAAAATGTAAGTTTCTATTGCAAACATGTTTTATATAATTAAACATGTTCATTTACCAATTTCATTAAAAATGAGATTTTAAATGTTCACATATTTTTGATTTCAAACATGTTCATTTTTCTAGCTCTCTATTTTACATAAAAAATGTGATTTTTAATATTCTCATATTTTTGATTTCAAAACATGTTCATTTTTCTCTTTTCTTATTTACAATAAAAATGTGAACTTTTTATTGTTTATAAAAATTTTATATCACAACATGAATAATTTTTTTAGCACGAAAATATTTCAAAAAAAAAATTCGACAGCATAACGGCAGGGTTATTAAAACCGGAACTGTCCCGATGTACGGCTCCTCGCTCTACCTTAAAGCCTCGTAGCTTTTGACAAGGGAAATTAAATAATCTAGTTCGTACGCAGACGAATTTTTCACAATATCAATTTATTTCAATTTCTGTTCCTATTTCTTTTTCAATCACTAATCAATCAAGTCATCCATGGCATGTGGACGACGGGTGTCGGGAGTTTCTAAACTCCGTCTGCATCCTAATATAATTTTAGTTATTTTATTTCTGAATTCAGATATCTCACCTTGATTTGACAACGCCAGAAATTGTAACGGGCTCTAAAAATTCTCCGGTCAATTTTAAAATATAGATCGCGGTCCCACGATTCCAATGTTTCCTGTTTCATGGAATTTCGTTATCGTATGTGAGAGTTATGATTTTTATACGAAAATGACATTTTTATAAAAATTAATTAAGGAATTAATTAGTGAAATTAAACCTTCTTCCACTTTAATCAGTTAACAGCCGTGAATTTTCAACCACGAGTTCCAACCTAGGGTTGGGTTTTACACGCGGACCGAGATGCGCGGTGTCGATCAGCCACTGCCACGGTGGAGAGGGAGAAATGGCGCCTCTAACTGTGGTGGTGGCCCCCAACTCGATGGCACCCTAGGTGCTCGGCGGTGGTCTGTTTGACGCGGCTTTGGGGGTGTGGTCCTCGAAGTATACGCCACCAGGGGAGATCCATCCGTACAGATCGATAAAGGACGGAAGTATCTTCGATCTCTGCTTTGGATTGAGATCTTAATTTGAATTTGATCAAGAGTTTATAAGGGATTAAAGTTGAAGGACGGTAGCCATTGGAATTGAACGATGGGGGCTACTTCGTATTGGGGAATGAGGGTTACTGTATCGTATACCATATTTATATGGTATGTATATTTTATTTTAATTTCATTTAATTCTCTTTAAATTTCTATATCGCCTCTAATTCAAAATCAAACCCAACAAGTGACGCCCTTAGCCAAATACCACCATTCCGAACACAATGGGATAGGTCCCGTACCATTCGACTGTTTCAGTCAGAAATTCTTCAATTTAAATAATAAAACATTTAATTATTTGATTAGATCGAACATTTTAATTTACCGGGGCCACAAAATGACTCTAAAAATTCTAGAAAAATTATATCTGGCTTTGTTTTGACAATACAGTCTCAACAAAACTGATTTCGTCGAATTTGAAAACCGTTTGAAAAATGGTCATTTTCTGGTCGATCGAAATTGACTAAAACTGCCAAAACACATTTTCTTTTGCCACGCTCACATATTAATTCGAAAAATTATGGAAAATTAAACTTTGCAATAATTTGACATTCCGGTTCCAGCAAAAGTGGTTTCGTCGAAAAGAGAGGTCGTTTGAAAAATGACTATTTATACGGGCCATATATTATATTAAATTCCATAACGACTATTCTGAAAATTCAACTGACCATAACTTTTGATTCCCGCTATGAAATTTCAATTTTTCGGATTCGTTGGAAAGATAATCTTAACCAGATTTAAATATTTTTGGTTTCACTAAAATACGATCTATTTTGCATCTTATACAGTCAGTCAAAGTTTGAATTCGAATTTTCGAACTACCGCGCTATTTCTAACTTCTTTTGAAGTTAAAATAAATATATTCGTTCAAACTTCGATTTAAATAAAATTTTAATTGTTATTATTTAAAATACTTATTTCGACTATTAGAAATTCAATAAAGTAGTCAAAAAAAAAAAAAAAAAAAATTGCTCAGATTTTCCGGGTTGTTACAACCTCCCCCACTTAAGAACTTTTCGTCTCCGAAAAGAAAACTAGAGTAAATTAGGAAACAAAACGGAAATTGTAAAAATAGTAAAGGTACCTTGCACTAGAGCTTATCAAAGATATCCACTCTGCACTGGGGATAAGCCTGTTTGATGCTATCCTCTGTCTCCTATGTACAGTCTCTGGGATCTCCGCTCCACTGCACTTTGACAAGATGAATTCTTTTTTTCCTCAGAACACGAGTTTCTTTGCCAACGATCTTTATCGGCTTCCTTCTTACTGCTAAGTTAGGGGTAATTTCCAAATCTTGTTGTGCAGCTTCCTCCACAATCAAGTCTGGATAATGCACATGCTTCCGAAGTTGAGATACATGGAATACACCATGTACCCTTGATAACCAATCAGGCAACTGAACCCTGTAAGCGAGAGTTCCAATTCTTTCTAGAATGGGAAATAGACCAATGAATCTAGGAGCCAACTTCCCAGTCTTCCCAAAGCGAACAACTCCTCTCAATGGAGAAACTCTCAAGTATACATAATCGCCAACAGCAAATTCTAGATCCCTTCTTCTTGTATCTGCATAACTCACATATGCATCCGAATCTACAGCTACTTTCTTTTCTGCCAGCTCTGAGCTGCTAGTAATCTCTTCTTAATAAAATCAACTTTGTCCGAAGCTTCACGAATCATGTCAGGACCCAATACAAGTCTATTGTCAGGTTCCACCCAACATGCGGGAGATCTGCAAGGCCTGCCATACAATGCTTCGAATGGCGATATTTCCAAGCTTGGTAACTGTTATTATAAGAAAACTCGACCAAATGCAAGTGGTCTTCCCATGATCCGCCAAATTCAAGAATACAAGCCCACAACAAGTCTTCCAGTATATGATTCACCCTCTCAGTCTGGCCATCTGTTTGAGGATGATAAGCGGTGCTCAGATTTAATGTTGTCCCCATCTCTCCTTGGAAAGCTTCCCAGAATTTACTAGCAAATATAGGGTCATGGTCACTTACAATGCTACTAGGGACTCCATGTAGTCAGACAATCTCTTTGAAATAAATCTTCACCAAACTTTGTGCTGTTTTGGTCAATTTAACAGGAATAAAATGGGCGGTTTTTGTGAGACGATCAACAATCACCTATATACTATCATTGCCTTTTCTTGTTCGGGGCAAGCCATCAATAAAATCCATGGAAATTTGATCCCATTTCCAACTTGGAACTGGTAGTGGTAGTAACAAACCGGCAGGTTTTTGCTGATCACTCTTGACTTGCTGGCAAGTGGAACACCTGCTGACATAAATGGAGATGTCTCTCTTCATCGATTTCCACTAGAATGTTCGTTTGAGATCATGATACATCTTGCTCACCCCTAGATGAATACAAAGCTTGGATTTATGACATTCATCCATTACTTCTCTTTGGAGCTCAGGAATATTTGGGACACAAATTCGGCCCTTTAGCCTCAGAACCCCTTTGTCATCAATCTGGAAACTCGTGGGTTCGCCTTCCCGAATTCTTTTACTAATTCTCTATATAAATTCATCATCCTTCTGAAGAGAAGAGATTTTGTCGATCAATGTGGGTGCAATGATGAGATTGGCGGGGATAAGATTAGCGACACCCGCATTCTTCCTGCTAAGTGCATCTGCTACAACATTGGCTTTTCCTGGAGTATACAAGATGTCCAAATCATAGGGTGCAAGGAATTTAACCCAATGTTGCTGTCTCAAGTTCAAATCTCTCTGGGTGAACAGATACTTTAAGGACTTATGATCTGTATACAACTCGAACTTTTCACCCAAAAGATAGTGCCTCCATATCTTTAGAGAAAATACGATGGCTATTAGCTTAAGGTCATGAGTGGCATAATTCTTCTCATGCGGTTTTGACTGACGGCTAGCATATGCGACTACTTTGTCTCTTTGCATTAGCACTGCACCAATACCATCTTTAGAAGCGTCGGTCCAAACTTTCAGATCCTGATTGCCATCAATGATGGTCAACACAGGAGTAGTGATCAACTTCTGTTTCAGCTCTTGGAAAGCTGCCTCACATTCGAGTGTCCAGATAAACTTTGTATGCTTCTTTGTAAGATTCGCAATGGACAAGCTATCCTCGAAAAGTCTTTAACAAATTTTCGATAATAGCCAGCCAATCCCAGAAAGCTTCTGACTTCAGTAAGAGTGGTAGGCTGCTTCCAATCTTTAATGGCTGTGATTTTGCTAGGATCCACTGAAATTCCTTTCTTCGATACTACATGACCGAGGAACTTCACTTCTTCTTGCCAGAATACACATTTAGAGAATTTGGCTTTCATTCTCAGGATTTCTAAAACCTGTTCTAAATGTTTTTCATGCTCAGCAATTGTCTTGGAGAAGATTAGGATGTCATCAATGAAGACCAGCACAAATTTGTTCAAAACACCCCGGAATTTTCGATTCATCAAATCGACAAAATAGGCTGGAGCGTTGCATAATCCGAACGGCACTACTAACCATACATAAAATGTGTCTGGACCTCCGAAAGATATCAAAGGAACACACTCTTCAGCAATACGCAATTGATGGAAACCTGTAGCTAGGTCCATATTTGAAAACACTTTCGCTCCATTTAAACGATCCAACAAATCATCAATACGGTGCAATGGATACTTATTCTTGAGCGTCTACTTATTTAAATCTCGGTAATCCACACACAGCTGGATGGTACCGTCTGACTTGGGAACAAACACTACTGCTGCACCCCGTTCTGAGAAACTGGGTCTGAACAGACCTTACCACAAAAGCTGTTTGGTTTGATTGCTCAGTTCTTTTTTTTTTTGGCGCCACTCTACGAATAAGATGTACAGCTGGTCATGCGTTTGGAACCAAATCAATTATGAAGTCAATTTCTCTACACGGAGGCAAGTGATCAACTTCTTCGAACACATCTGCATAATTTTTGACAATAGGAATATTTTCAAGAGCAGTGGGGGTAACTTCTAGAGTAGCCCAAACTTCTTTTCTGCCTGAATCCGAGCCTACGCAAGGTATAACAATATCTCCTAGCTTCGTTTTAATTTTAACAAACCTTTCAGCACATTTAACCTCGGCTTCATGTCTTATTAACCAATCCAGCCCAAGAATAACATCGAACTCAGAAAAATCCATGATGATCAAATTAATAGGGAATCGGTAACAAGAAAATGAGATCGGCACTCGGCAATATACAACAAGAACAAGGGAACCACTGACCGGACTATGGACATTAATCGATTCTTTGAGATCCCTCATTTTAAGATTAAGCTTCTTGACTGTATTACTCGAAATGAAACTTCGTGATGCACCGGTATCAAATAATACAGTGACCGGGATATTTTTAATATTAAGAGTGCTTTTCAAAACATCTGCCTTTTCTTGGCTTGTTGAGGGTGTTGGAGCTTCTGCCACCTCATTGACTTGAGCCACTTTGGTCATTTTCGAAAACCGGTAATCTTGTTTTACATGACCTGACTTATGGCAAAGATTGCATTCTCTGGTCTCTTGAGAATTCTTATTGGATTTAAATTCGTTATTCTTTCATTTCTTCGAAGATTTGCAATTCCTTATCGAATGCCCTTGCTTATTACACTTGAGACATATGACTATCTTTAACTTCTTCTGACTGACTTTAGGCTTCTTACTGACCTCAGGTTTTGAACTTGCCTCAGGGTTGTCAGTTTCAAACTTCCTTTTGTTGCTAGAACTGCCTTCTTCTTCATCTTCCAAACCATTTTTCTTATCATTATCCTCATAGCGACAAGCCATAACTATCATTTCAGAAAAAGGGAGATGAATATGTGTAGTTACTCTATTTAGGCACGTGCTTTGAAGTCCTTTGATAAATCTCCGATTCTTCTTCAAAGGATCTTCGATTAGTTTTCTGGGGCAAAGCGGGAAAGTTCTTCGAATTTCTTCTGATACTCCCGAACGATCATATCACCTTGTTTCAGATTGTAGAACTCATCATATAACCGATCAATTTCTCCTGGAGGAATGAACTTTTCGGTGAAAATTTCTTTGAATTTATCCCAGGTAATATTACCTTCTGGATTTTCCTTGATAACAGATCCCCACTAGAATAAAGCTTCGCCTTTGAGTACCCAAGATGTTATTAGTCTTTTCTGATCATCTTTCAACTTTAAGCCTTCGAAAATTCTCTCAGCAGAATGCATCCATGCTTGTGTTTCAATAATGGACTCCTTGCCCGAGAATGGTTCTCCACCCAGATTTCGGTATCTCTTTACTAGAGCTTCTAGATCTGGTGCTGGTTGTGACAGCACAACTAGCTCATTTGATTGCTGAACCAAAGATTTACTTCTTCTTCTGCCACTCATTCTACTATGTCTGCAAATAGAAGACAAAGAGTCAGGCCAACATAATAGATATTGTAAAACATAGAGACATATATTAAATGTAGATGAATCTATGGGGGTATACTTTTACTCATTCTAGGACATTACTAGTCCTACCTATGATGAGTTATTCGTTTTGGAATTCTGATAATTCTGTCTTTGATGAGTTTGTAATATGTTATATTCCGAGCTAAGTTTAACCAAAGCTCTGATACCAAATGTGACGACCCCAAACTCCGCATATACGGAAGTAAGGATAATCATTGGAATATAACACATAACAATAACAACAAAAAAAGAAATAGAGAATTACAGCAGAGAATGTTCATCAAATTACACTGGAAATAATACATCATCAGAGTTACACAGCATAGTCGGATCATACTTAGCAATAATACAGTTTCAGCTTAATATAAAATGTCTGTAGCGGAATAAAAACATGATATACTAAGTGAAGTCTGAATAGCAAAATAGGAATGGAAAAGTCCATCTCAGCTCCATAGATATCTCGAATGAATCTGCTAAACCTGTACACAAGGCTGCCCGTGTGGAAAAGAGGGCACCCGAGTTTGCAAAGTGAAACAAACTACGAGTCAGTCATGGGACCGGTATGAGAAATCTTATTAACCTATTCAATGATTATAAGGCTAATCACAGGAACACGCCGCTAATGCGGAACGGGTTTACTCCATTGGATTGCAAGTGCACAAATAAAGTAAATCATCAAACAACGCAATGCTTTTTAGAAAAATGAAACCATTATAAGACTCAAGTCCCATCACACAATGCAATGCAAACCGGAAGATAGAGTTTTACCTTATAATGGTCAAAATATGCTGAATACGATAAAACGAATTTGATATTATTATTAGTGTATATGTATTTTTGAAAAAAAACATTTCAATCATAATATCAATCATAGACGACATAGCTACCATATACTATGTCGCCATACTAGTAATACAATCAAAACCGCATGGGTCGTATTGGAAGTTGGATTTCCATCATGAACCAAGGCAAAAGATAGTCCTTACCGAATTCGAGAGAATCTAGACTACCATGTCTCAGGATCAGCCGCAACTGCACCTTGGATCTTCAGGGCTGGTCCACAAATATGTTAGTGGATTAATAATGCCTGAACAGTACGTTTCGCTGCCCTATGAGGCGTAAATAGAGCCACTAGGGACTCAATAACCGAGGCGCTTCATTCCATCATCCATATAAGTAAAAATGTCAGGCCTTATTTGTAACGACCCAGAAAATCCGAACCAATTTAAAATTTTTGTTTTAAATTATTGGGGGGGAAAATGTGGCAGAAATGAAAAATTCCATCTTTAAATAATATTAAAGCCAGTGAAAATAGTCAATTTTCAAACCATCTCTGTTTTCGATGAAACCAATTTCATTAGAACCGGAATATCATATTATTGTTTGGTTTCAAATTTTAGAATTTTCCGAATTTATATGTGAGCATGGCAAAGGAAAATGTGTTTTGTTCATTTCAGTCAAATTTAATCGACTGAAAAATAGCCATTTTTCAGACGGTCTCAGAATTAGACGAAATTAATTTTGTTAGGACCGTATCGTCATAACGAAGCCGAATATATTTTTTCCGGATTTTTCTGAGTCCGTATGTGGCCTCGGTGAATTTATTTGTACGACAGAATTTAAATTATAAAGGATTTAAATATTAATTTAAATGATACAGGCCACAAACAGCCGTTTGGGCTGACAGGACCTGGTCCGTTGGGTCCGGAACATAGGCTATTAGCTGGGGTCAACTTTGTTTGGACTGAATTTGGCTTAGTTTGAAAGTTTAGGATTTAATTGTAAAATTACACACTAAATATTATAAAAACAAGAAAATCAAAACCCTAAAACACATTCCACTGTTCATCGTCTACAACAGCCGCCGCCACCCTCTTCTTCTTGTTCGAAACTTTCTCCTTCTTTTTCTCACGCCTCCTCGCGAATTAGACCCGAACCCAAACACCACTCCAAAGAACTTTCTCCCCTCTTTCCATTGGTACCAACCACTGCTGGCCTCGTGACCCGTAGAGCGAGGACAAACCCCTCAAACCCGCCACCTTGCGACGTCCGCCCAGGCCCACCCACGCGCTCGAGTTGGCCGTGGCTCCTCCAGCAGGTGCGCCTCTGGTAGCTCTATGGCGTGGTGGCCTTTGACTGTCCCGAAGCCCGACGAGGAGGCTGAAATTTCGTGACCTAGTTTCGAGCAATTGTAGAAGGTCACGGCCGAGATTGAAACAAGAGGAAGAAGGTCAAATTCCTAGTTTATTATTTAATTAATTTAAATAAAATTGTTTTAAATCTTTAAATGACCATAACTAACTCATATGAACATGAAATTGGACGATTTCAGAAGCTGTGTGATCGTAGGGATCTGATCTACAATCCTGGACTGGAATGAGACCTTCCTGAACCATTTGAAAATTTGACAAATTGCAAAACGGTGAGAACTCTGATCTAAATTAAATAATTATATGTTAATGTTAATCGTGAGATTCTGATTTGTATACTATTGTTCTTGATCTGTGTTATGGTGATATTTGTATGCGATGTTCGTGTGGTCATTGGAATGTGTGGTGATACTATGGAATAACTATGTTAGTCAGACCTGTAAAATCTTGATGTGGTCATAATAAAATTCCCATCTTTGCTCCGTTCTATTTGAGGCTAAAATTTTATTTACAAAACATAAATGACAAAGTTTTACTTTAATTTTGGTTTTTATTTTCATTCTATTTTCTTAAATAAAATTAAGACATACAATCTTGTTTGTTTATTTTGTTTTCAAGTTTAACATTTAATTTTGTTGTTAAAATAAAAAGGACAATTTTAACATAGTTTTTGTTGACAAAATAAAAAGACTAAATTTTATGTTTCTTTTGTTAACAAAATAAAAAGACTAAATCTTATGTTTCTTGTGTTAACAAAATAAAATGACCAATTTTTATGTTGCTTCTGTTAAGACCAATGTTTATGTTTATTTTGGTTAACATAAAAAAAAGACCAATTTTTATGTTGGTTTTGTCAACAAGATAAAAAGAACAATTTTTATGGTCATAAATTAAAGGACAATTTTTATCTTTATTTTGCTTACTAAAATAAAAGCAAATGTTTATCTTTATGCACAAATCAAAATACTAATTTTTATTTTGGTTTTGGTGAACATAATGGAATGCAAGTTTAACCTTTACTTTTATGTATAATATAAAATGTGAGTTTAAATATTCATTTTCATTTACAAATAAAAGTGAAGTTGGGACCTTTATTGTGACTCATCAGAACTACACCCAATTGTACTTGTGTTAAAATAGTGTGATGACGCAATTTACACCATCGTGTTAATTTGGATATTATGACACCAAAAACTACCGTAGTGATAATTTGAGTATTGTATCACATATTTCATCGTTGTGTTTATATGGGTGTAGTGACCCCCCCAAAATTCCACTGTTATGTTAATTTATCTAGTTGGGTTAATATGATTATAGCGACACCCAAAAATTTCACTGTGGCGTTAATCTATATGGTTGTGTTAATATGGTTGTAGTGACACTCAATACTAGTGTCATATTATATAGTTGAAATGAATCAAACATGTGCATTAGAAATTATATTCAGATTAGAAATGTTTGCACTAGAAAAGACGTCTATATTAGAAATAAAATTCCCCTTTTTATTTGCATTTTACAATGCAAATATTACATAGAAATATAGATTGACTTTTCAAACATTTTCTTTGTTAAAAAGAAAAAGACATAAACATTTTCTTTGTTAAAAAGAAAAAGACATTAACATTTTCTTTGTTAATAAGAAAAAGTTACATTATTTTCTAATGTAAAGAAAATAAGAAAAAGTTACATTATTTTCTAATGTAAAGAAAATAAGAAAAAGTTACATTATTTTCTAATGTAAAGAAAATAAGAAAAGTAACATTATTTTCTAATGTAAAGGAAATAAAAGCAATATGTACATTTTCTTATGTAAAAAAGAAGAATAAAGAAAAACATTTACATTTTTATGTAAATGTAAAATAAAAAGAAACATTTACATTTTCTATGCAAATGAAAAATAAAAAGAGAATTTACATTTTTAGTGTAAAGAGAAAAGAATAAAAGACATTTACAGTATACATGTAAATAAAAGAAAAAGGGAAATTGTAATTTACATAAATGAAAAAATATACATAGTTGAAAACATTCTATTTTGTCGCATTAGGATTGGTGGTCAAAAATATAAATGTAGGGATTTAAAAGAATAAATTAAAATCGTAGGGATCGCTACATGGTCGATATATATATTTATATATATATATATATATATATATATATATATATATATACACACAATATAAACTAAAACTAAGCGAAACACGCGCGGTAGTTCGCGTTTTGAAATCATAACTTTAAACGGTCGTACAAAAAGATCCGACCGTTAAATTTTCCCAAAACTGGATCCGTTAGGACCGTCTTGGAAAGAGCTTTCCAACAACATAAAATTTACCAAAATATGACGGTTAGATTTTAAGATATGTTTAAAACAAATTTTAATAAAAGCAGCGCCAGGGTCGCCTATCGACTCGAAGCGTCGTTTAAATTAACTCGCGCTATCTTTAAATAAATAAAAATAGAAATAAATCGCTATAAATAAATATAAACGACGTGAAATGTTTTAAATGATAATTACGCGATGATTATTTGAAAAGGTCGAGTTTAACTCATTTCAAATAATCAAACGACATTTTAAATCGAAAAAAATAGAAGACGATGTTGAGGACCGGCGATCTTCACGTCGAACGGACAACGATTATTGAGACCTTGGACTGATTTGCTCCCAGAAAGGGGTTGATGTAGTAGTTGGCTGGTCGTATGTGTTGATTGTCCGGATATGCGAGAACCTCTCTGGTATCTCCGGTTTCGTTCAAACCCAGAACGGACTTGTATGGACGCGCATCTGACGTTGGAACTCGTTTCGTGTAATTAAATCTATTTTTATTAATGTATGCTTGTTTGGTGGTAGAGAATTTATTCTCTGCTTAACACCCTGGTATATGTTAGTAGTTATTGATAGCATGACGCGAGTTGTCAATGTGGCACGCTAAGATGCGAATGATCAAGGTTTTGTTGAAAAGCAGGCCTTGTGGAAGATGATCAAAGCACGGCCTATTTAGGCGTAGCGTTGTGTATAGCGTAACCTCACGAGCCTCACACCCCGGTATGAGTCAAAACGGGATACAGACTGCAGGGAGTGCACACGTTTCTTTCTAGCTAGAGTGATGTCAGGGACCTACCAGCGCTGACATCTTACTTATGTGGATGATGGAATTTGAGGTACCTCGTTGTTTATAGGCCGTTGGTGGTCACATTATAGGTTCAAAGGAACCGGGAAGCGTGTGTTCAGGCATAACTAATCCATACACATATGTGTGGACCGGCCCTGAAGATCCAAGGGTTCACTGCGGGGAATCCTGAGGCACTTGCTAGAGTGTCTCGAATCGGAGAGGAGCTTGCCCCTAGCCTCGACTCATGATGGAAACCAATCCTCCAATACGACATTACGATTTTAGTTGTATACTTATATACGGCGGCATAATATATGGTACCTATGTCGTCTAGGATTAATACATTTATATTGAAATGATTTATGAAAACATATGCACACTAGTTGTAATACGTTTGACGTATTTATCATCTTTTGATCGTTATAAGGAAAAACCCTTTCCTCTGGTGTGCGTTGCATTGTGTGATGGGACTTGGGTCTTATAACGATCTCATTTTTCTTTAAATGCATAGCGTTATTTAAACGACTTACTTAATTATGCACTGGCAATCCAATGGAGTAAACCCGTTCCGCCTTAGCGGTGTGGTCCTGTGATTCGCCATATGATTAGTTAGTATAGAAAGAATTCTCATACCAGTCCCACGACTGACTCGAATTTTGTTTCACTTTGCAAATTCGGGTGCCCTCTTTCCACACGGGCAGCCAATTGACAGGTTGTTAGTTTGCTTCCTTGGAGTTGCTGATCTTGGAGCTTGCTTATTTGCTTTGGTGTTGCTGCTTATCGAGGTGCTTTGCTGGACTATGCAGACCCTCATCTTTATCTTTGTTTCTGCTTAGACTTTGAGACATTCTGATCGTATTCCATTTCATTTCAAACTGTACTTTTGACATTATGTACTTGTTTTCCTTTTGTTGAGATTTTGATGTAATAAGTAGGACTCTGTGACTGGGATTCTGTGTTATGATAACATCCATATTCCGCTGCTATGTTGATGTTGTTGTTTAATAGATTCTTATATTTATGTTGTTATCAGTGTTATGTGTTGCTATATTTATGTTATATTCCAATGATCATCTCAGCTTTTGTTCTACGGAGGTTTGGGGTTATCACAGTTGGTATCAGAGCTTTGGTTTAACCTTAGTTTTGGGGATATAACATATTTATAACAATACGTCTCATTAGAGATAGGACTAAAGTCCTAGAGTGAGCATAACATAATAGCACATATTTATCAGTCGTTACATCATTTTCACCTCTTAGCCATTCCTTTGAAAAAAATTCATTTCTGTTGGTCTGACTCTCCCCTTGATGTTACAGACTAATTCATTATGAGTATTAGAGCTAGAACACGTGGAAGTGGGAGTGGTGGAGCTAGAGGGCCACCCGAAGAAGAGCCCATTCATGAGCAGCCCGACCCTATAGTCGCACAGCCATTCGACCTAGAATGGATGTCAAAGAAATTCAAAAACTTGGGCGGAGTTCCTTTCACTGGTAGAGAGTCTGCTGTTGAAGCAGAGTCATGGCTCAAGAATTGTGAGAAGATCTTAGAAGGGATGGAACTTGAGGATCAGAGAAAGCGTTTCCTGGCAGCATGGCAACTCAAAGATCAAGCTGAGCACTGGTGGGACACCGTTAAGATTGGAAATGATGTAGCCAACATGTCCTGGGCAAAATTCAAAGAACTTTTCAATGAGAAATACATTCCTCCACAAGCAAGAGAACGCCTTCGTGAACAATTTGTCAATCTGAAACAAGGAAATATGACAGTTGCTGAATATGCGATGAAATTTGATGAGCTTTCCCGTTATGCCCCTAACCTAATTCAAGACCCAACTAAGAAGAACAAGAAATTCATTAAGGGCCTCGCTACAAAGTATCTGAATAGGGTTACAGCTCATATCGATCTTCCCTTCCATGAAGTTATCACCTTTGCCAGCCGCTACGAAGAAAATGATGAGTCTGCCCAACAAGAGAGAGCAAAGAATCAGAATAATAGCCAGAAAGAGCAGACTAGCAAGAAATCAGAGACAGGAAATTCTTCAGCTGCAAAGCCACAGGGGAAGAAGAGAGACCGGAGCAAGTTGACATGCTTTAATTGTGGCAAGACCGGGCACTTTGATTACGAGTGTAAAGCGCCTAAAAGAGTCAAGAGAAATGATTCAGGCCCCAGTCAGAACCGTGGTCAGAGCTCTCAGAATCAGGGTAATAATTCTCAGAATAGTGGCCAAAATCCTCACCGCAACCTGGAGTGCTACAACTGCCATCAGAAGGGGCATATCAAGCCAAATTGCCCATTGCTGAAGAATGCTCAGGTGGCACATGTATATGAGGGTACGACTACACCAGCTCCTACCGAGGGCCCAGGTACACCTGATGTTTTAAGTGGTACTCTTAACATTAAAAATATCCCTATTACCGTCCTATTTGACACCGGTGCAGTACGTAGTTTTATTTCTTCTGACACCATTAAAAAGCTAAAATTAAATCCAAGGAAACTTAAGGAATTAATTAGAGCTCATAGTCCGATAGGAGGTTCCCTTGTTCTAGATCAATACTGTAGAGTGCCGATCTCCTATTCTTGTTATCAGTTCCCCTTTAATCTGATTGTCATGAATTTCTCTGGTTATGACATTATATTGGGGATGGATTGGCTAACCAAATTTGAGGCTGAGTTGGTATGTGCTAAGAGGATTATCAAAGTCAAAACTAAGCTTGGCAATATCACCATACCCTGCCACGGCTCAGCCACTGACAGAAAAGAATTCTGGTCCTCTCTAGAAGTCACTCCTACTTCTATTGAAGAAATTCCTATTGTCAGAGATTATGCTGATGTGTTCAAGGAAGTTGAAGGCTTACCCCCACGTAGAGAAATCAACTTCAGAATTGACTTGGCTCCGAATGCAAGGCCTGTCATACATCCTATTCGGAGAATGTCACCCAAAGAAAAAGAAGAGCTGAGAAATCAAACCAACCAACTTTTGTTTAAAGGTTTGATCAGGCCTAGCTTCTCAAAATGGGGCGCAGCCGTGGTGTTCGTTCCAAAATCAGACGGTACCCTCAGGTTATGTGTGGACTACCGTGATCTCAACAAACAAACTCTGAAGAACAAATACCCACTGCCTCGTATTGACGACTTGCTCGACCGCTTGCATGGGGCGCGAGTTTTCTCTAGAATGGACCTAGCTACAGGCTTCCATCAACTTCGCATCGCAGAAGAATGTGTGCCTCTAACTGCTTTCAGAGGGCCGGATATCTTTTATGAATGGCTGGTAATGCCTTTCGGTCTATGTAATGCTCCAACATATTTTGTTGATCTGATGAATAGGGTTTTCAGAGATGTTATAAATAAATTTGTGCTCGTGTTCATCGATGACATCCTCATCTTTTCTAAATCCACTGCTGAGCACGAACAACATCTGAGGGAAGTCTTGGAGATTTTGCGTAGAAATGTGCTAAAAGACAAATTCTCCAAATGCATATTCTGGCAAGAAGAGGTGAAATTCCTGGGACATGTCGTATCAAAAGAAGGCATTTCAGTTGATCCAGGAAAAATCTCAGCCATCCAAGACTGGAAGCAGCCTCGAACTCCCACAGAGGTCAGAAGTTTCTTAGGGCTGGCTGGCTATTATCGGAAATTTGTCAAAGATTTTTCGAAGATAGCTTGTCCATTGACAAACCTGACCATGAAGCATACAAAATTTATTTGGATGCCCGAATGCGAGAAAGCTTTCCAAGATTTAAAAGAGAGGTTGACCAATGCTCCTGTGTTGACCATTATAGATGGCAATCAGGATTTGACAGTCTGGACTGACGCTTCTAGGCAAGGTTGTTTCTTTATATATAAATCAGCATGTCTGAGATAACATTTCCTTTTAATGTCAAATCTCATTTTAACATATTATTCCTTTATCCATTCCAGGTATTGGTGCGGTGCTGATGCAGCAAGGCAAGGTGGTCGCATATGCTAGCCGCCAATTGAAACCGCATGAAAAGAATTACGCCACTCATGATCTTGAGCTAATGGCCATTGTATTTGCTCTTAAAATATGGAGGCACTATCTCTTGTGTGAGAAGTTAGAAGTATACACGGATCACAAATCCTTGAAGCATCTTTTTACCCAAAGAGATTTGAATATGAGGCAGCAACGCTGGGTTGAATTTCTTGCATCATATGATTTTGTTATCCTATATACTCCAGGGAAAGCCAACGTTGTAGCCGATGCGCTCAGTAGAAAGAATGCCGAGGGCGACAAACTCCTTCTCGCCAACCTCATTATAACTTCTACTCTGATTGATAAAATCTCTGCTCTCCAGAAGAATGATAAATTTATTCATAGGATTATCAAAAGAATTCAGGATAGCGAATCCACTAGCTTCGAAATTGACGACAGAGGGGTTCTGAGGCTTTCTGGTCGAATTTGTGTTCCGTACATTCCTGAGCTCAGAAGGGAAGTTATGGATGAGTGCCACAAATCTAAGCTTAGTATTCATCCAGGGGTGAGCAAGATGTATCAAGACCTCAAGCGCACATTCTGGTGGAGATCCATGAAGAGAGATATTTCTATTTATGTTTCTAGATGTCCCACTTGTCAGCAAGTCAAAAGTGATCAGCAGAAAACTAGCAGGTCTATTGCAACCGCTAGGAGTTCCAGGCTGGAAGTGGGAGGAAATTTCTATGGACTTTATTGATGGTTTTACCCGTACCAGAAAAGGGAACGATAGTATATGGGTAATTGTTGACCGCTTAACAAAGTCTGCCCATTTTATCCCTGTCAAGACCAACAGAACAGCTCGGAGTTTGGCGCAGCTTTATCTTAAAGAGATTGTCAGACTGCATGGGATCCCAAGAAGCATTGTCAGTGATCGGGACCCAATATTTACGAGCAAGTTCTGGGAAGCCTTCCAAGAGGAACTCGGTACTAAGTTGAATCTGAGCACAGCTTATCACCCTCAGACAGATGGCCAGACTGAGAGGGTGAACCGCATTTTAGAAGACTTGTTGCGAGTGTGCATTCTTGACTATGGTGGTTCATGGGAGGACCATTTATACTTGGTGGAGTTCTCTTACAATAATAGCTACCAAGCCAGTTTGGGAATGTCACCGTTTGAGTTACTATATGGCAGACCATGCAGGTCCCCAGCATGTTGGGTGGAGCCAGGCAATCGATTATTCTTGGGTCCCGACATGGTTCGTGAAGCATCGGACAAGGTTGATTTGATTAAGAAGCGCCTGTTGGCTGCTCAGAGCCGACAGAGGAGTTATGCAGATCAACGAAGAAGACACTTAGAATTCTCTGTTGGTGATCGAGTATATCTGAAGGTTTCTCCATTGAGGGGCGTGATTCGTTTTTGGAAGACTGGGAAATTGGCGCCAAGGTTCATTGGTCCATTTCCTATCCTCGAAAGGATTGGTACGCTTGCTTATCGAGTGTAGTTGCCCGACTGGTTGCCTGGGGTGCATGATGTCTTCCATGTGTCTCAACTCCGCAAGCATGTGCATGACCATGATTTGATTGAGGATGAATTGAATCAACAGGTCTTGGATATTACTCCAAACCTGACAGTGAGGAAGGATCCGATGAAGATCATTGGCAAAGAAACCCGGGTTCTGAGGAATAAGAAGATTCACCTAGTCAAGGTGCAGTGGAGTGGGGATCCTACGGACTGTACGTGGGAGACAGAGGATAGCTTCAAAAGGGCTTACCCCCACTGCAGAGAGGACATTTCCAAATGATTCTTGTGTTAAGGTACATTTACCACAATTTACATTTCCGTCGTTTCCTACTTTTATTTTCTTTTCGAGGACGAAAAGCTTTTAAGTGGTGGAGATTGTAACGACCGGGAAAATCCGAACCAATTTGAAATTTTTGTTTTAAATTATTGGGGGGGAAAATGTGGCAGAAATGAAAAATTCCATCTTTAAATAATATTAAAGCCAGTGAAAATAGTCAATTTTCAAACGATCTCTGTTTTCGACGAAACCAATTTCATTAGAACCGGAATATCATATTATTGTTAGGTTTCAAATTTTAGAATTTTCCGAATTTATATGTGAGCATGGCAAAGGAAAATGTGTTTGGTTCATTTCAGTCAAATTTAATCGACTGAAAAATAGCCATTTTTCAGACGGTCTCAGAATTAGACGAAATTAATTTTGTTAGGACCGTATCGTCATAACGAAGCCAAATATATTTTTTCTGGATTTTTCTGAGTCCGTATGTGGCCTTGGTGAATTTATTTGTACGACAGAATTTAAATTATAAAGGATTTAAATATTAATTTAAATGATACAGGCCACAAACAGCCGTTTGGGCTGACGGGACCTGGTCCGTTGGGTCCGGAACATAGGCTATTAGCTAGGGTCAACTTTGTTTGGACTGAATTTGGCTTAGTTTGAAAGTTTAGGATTTAATTGTAAAATTACACACTAAATATTATAAAAACAAGAAAATCAAAACCCTAAAACACATTCCACTGTTCATCGTCTACAACAGCCGCCGCCACCCTCTTCTTCTTGTTCGAAACTTTCTCCTTCTTTTTCTCACGCCTCCTCGCGAAATAGACCCGAACCCAAACAACACTCCAAAGAACTTTCTCCCCTCTTTCCATTGGTACCAACCACTGCTGGCCTCGTGACCCGTAGAGCGAGGACAAACCCCTCAAACCCGCCACCTTGCGACGTCCGCCCAGGCCCACCCACGCGCTCGAGTTGGCCATGGCTCCTCCAGCAGGTGCGCCTCTGGTAGCTCTACGGCGTGGTGGCCTTTGACTGTCCCGAAGCCCGACGAGGAGGCTGAAATTTCATGACCTAGTTTCGAGCAATTGTAGAAGGTCACGGCCGAGATTCAGACAAGAGGAAGAAGGTCAAATTCCTAATTTATTATTTAATTAATTTAAATAAAATTGTTTTAAATCTTTAAATGACCATAACTAACTCATATGAACATGAAATTGGACGATTTCAGAAGCTGTGTGATCGTAGGGATCTGATCTACAATCCTGGACTGGAACGAGACCTTCCTGAACCATTTGAAAATTTGACAAATTGCAAAACGGTGAGAACTCTGATCTAAATTAAATAATTATATGTTAATGTTAATCGTGAGATTCTGATTTGTATACTATTGTTCTTGATCTGTGTTATGGTGATATTTGTATGCGATGTTCGTGTGGTCATTGGAATGTGTGGTGATACTATGGAATAACTATGTTAGTCAGACCTGTAAAATCTTGATGTGGTCATAATAAAATTCCCATCTTTGCTCCGTTCTATTTGAGGCTAAAATTTTATTTACAAAACATAAATGACAAAGTTTTACTTTAATTTTGGTTTTTATTTTCATTCTATTTTCTTAAATAAAATTAAGACATACAATCTTGTTTGTTTATTTTGTTTTCAAGTTTAACATTTAATTTTGTTGTTAAAATAAAAAGGACAATTTTAACATAGTTTTTGTTGACAAAATAAAAAGACTAAATTTTATGTTTCTTTTGTTAACAAAATAAAAAGACTAAATCTTATGTTTCTTGTGTTAACAAAATAAAATGACCAATTTTTATGTTGCTTCTGTTAAGACCAATATTTATGTTTATTTTGGTTAACATAATAAAAAGACCAATTTTTATGTTGGTTTTGTCAACAAGATAAAAAGAACAATTTTTATGGTCATAAATTAAAGGACAATTTTTATCTTTATTTTGCTTACTAAAATAAAAGCAAATGTTTATCTTTATGCACAAATCAAAATACTAATTTTTATTTTGGTTTTGGTGAACATAATGGAATGCAAGTTTAACCTTTACTTTTATGTATAATATAAAATGTGAGTTTAAATATTCATTTTCATTTACAAATAAAAGTGAAGTTGGGACCTTTATTGTGACTCATCAGAACTACACCCAATTGTACTTGTGTTAAAATAGTGTGATGACGCAATTTACACCGTCGTGTTAATTTGGATATTATGACACCAAAAACCACCGTAGTGATAATTTGAGTATCGTATCACATATTTCATCGTTGTGTTTATATGGGTGTAGTGACCCCCCCAAAATTCCACTGTTATGTTAATTAATCTAGTTGGGTTAATATGATTATAGCGACACCCAAAAATTTCACTGTGGCGTTAATCTATATGGTTGTGTTAATATGGTTGTAGTGACACTCAATACTAGTGTCATATTATATAGTTGAAATGAATCAAACATGTGCATTAGAAATTATATTCAGATTAGAAATGTTTGCACTAGAAAAGACGTCTATATTATAAAAAAAATCCCCTTTTTATTTGCATTTTACAATGCAAATATTACATAGAAATATAGATTGACTTTTCAAACATTTTCTTTGTTAAAAAGAAAAAGACATTAACATTTTCTTTGTTAAAAAGAAAAAGACATTAACATTTTCTTTGTTAATAAGAAAAAGTTACATTATTTTCTAATGTAAAGAAAATAAGAAAAAGTTACATTATTTTCTAATGTAAAGAAAATAAGAAAAAGTTACATTATTTTCTAATGTAAAGAAAATAAGAAAAAGTTACATTATTTTCTAATGTAAAGAAAATAAGAAAAAGTTACATTATTTTCTAATGTAAAGAAAATAAGAAAAGTAACATTATTTTCTAATGTAAAGGAAATAAAAGCAATATGTACATTTTCTTATGTAAAAAAGAAGAATAAAGAAAAACATTTACATTTTTATGTAAATGTAAAATAAAAAGAAACATTTACATTTTCTATGCAAATGAAAAATAAAAAGAGAATTTACATTTTTAGTGTAAAGAGAAAAGAATAAAAGACATTTACAGTATACATGTAAATAAAAGAAAAAGGGAAATTGTAATTTACATAAATGAAAAAAATATACATAGTTGAAAACATTCTATTTTGTCGCATTAGGATTGGTGGTCAAAAATATAAATGTAGGGATTTAAAAGAATAAATTAAAATCGTAGGGATCGCTACATGGTCGATATATATATATATATATATATATATACACACACAATATAAACTAAAACTAAGCGAAACACGCGCGGTAGTTCGCGTTTTGAAATCATAACTTTAAATGGTCGTACAAAAAGATCCGACCGTTAAATTTTCCCAAAACTGGATCCGTTAGGACCGTCTTGGAAAGAGCTTTCCAACAACATAAAATTTACCAAAATCTGACGGTTAGATTTTAAGATATGTTTAAAACAAATTTTAATAAAAGCAGCGCCAGGGTCGCCTATCGACTCGAAGCGTCGTTTAAATTAACTCGCGCTATCTTTAAATAAATAAAAATAGAAATAAATCGCTATAAATAAATATAAACGACGAGAAATGTTTTAAATGATAATTATGCGATGAGTATTTGAAAAGGCCGAGTTTAACTCATTTCAAATAATCAAACGATATTTTAAATCGAAAAAAATAGAAGACGATGTTGAAGACCGGCGATCTTCACGTCGAACGGACAACGATTATTGAGACCTTGGACTGATTTGCTCCCAGAAAGGGGTTGATGTAGTAGTTGGCCGGTCGTATGTGTTGATTGTCCGGATAAGCGAGAACCTCTCTAGTATCTCCGGTTTCGTTCAAACCCAGAACGGACTTGTATGGACGCGCGTCTGACGTTGGAACTCATATCGTGTAATTAAATCAATTTTTATTAATGTATGCTTGTTTGGTGGTAGAGAATTTATTCTCTGCTTAACACCCTAGTATATGTTAGTAGTTATTGATAGCATGACGCGAGTTGTCAATGTGGCACGCTAAGATGCGAATGATCAAGGTTTTGTTGAAAAGCAGGCCTTGTGGAAGATGATCAAAGCACGGCCTGTTTAGGCGTAGCTTTGTGTATAGCGTAACCTCACGAGCCTCACACCCCGGTATGAGTCAAAACGGGATATGGACTGCAGGGAGTGCACACGTTTCTTTCTTGCTAGAGTGATGTCAGGGATCTACCAGCGCTGACATCTTACTTATGTGGATGATGGAATTTGAGGTACCTCGTTGTTTATAGGCCGTTGGTGGTCACATTATAGGTTCAAAGGAACCGGGAAGCGTGTGTTCAGGCATAACTAATCCATACACATATGTGTGGACCGGCCCTAAAGATCCAAGGGTTCACTACGGGGAATCCTGAGGCATTTGCTAGAGTGTCTCGAATCGGAGAGGAGCTTGCCCCTAGCCTCGACTCATGATGGAAACCAATCCTCCAATACGACATTACGATTTTAGTTGTATACTTATATACGGCGGCATAATATATGGTACCTATGTCGTCTAGAATTAATACATTTATATTGAAATGATTTATGAAAACATATGCACACTAGTAGTAATACGTTTGACGTATTTATCATCTTTTGATCATTATAAGGAAAAACCCTTTCCTCTGGTGTGCGTTGCATTGTGTGATGGGACTTGGGTCTTATAACGATCTCATTTTTCTTTAAATGCATAGCGTTATTTAAACGACTTACTTAATTATGCACTGGTAATCCAATGGAGTAAACCTGTTTCGCCTTAGCGACATGGTCCTGTGATTCGCCATATGATTAGTTAGTATAGAAAGAATTCTCATACCAGTCCCACGACTGACTCGAATTTTGTTTCACTTTGCAAATTCGGGTGCCCTCTTTCCACACGGGCAGCCAATTGACAGGTTGTTAGTTTGCTTCCTTGGAGTTGCTGATCTTGGAGCTTGCTTATTTGCTTTGGTGTTGCTGCTTATCGAGGTGCTTTGCTGGACTATGCAGACCCTCATCTTTATCTTTGTTTCTGCTTAGACTTTGAGACATTCTGATCGTATTCCATTTCATTTCAAACTGTACTTTTGACATTATGTACTTGTTTTCCTTTTGTTGGGATTTTGATGTAATAAGTAGGACTCTGTGACTGGGATTCTGTGTTATGATAACATCCATATTCCGCTGCTATGTTGATGTTGTTGTTTAATAGATTCTTATATTTATGTTGTTATCTGTGTTATGTGTTGCTATATTTATGTTATATTCCAATGATCATCTCAGCTTTCGTTCTACGGAGGTTTGGGGTTATCACATTATTAAAGCACAAACACCACTTCTAGCTAGAAAGAAACGTATATACTCCTTGCAGTCCTTACTCCCGTTTCTGGTTCATACCGGGGTGTGAGGTTCACGTAGTAACGCTATACACAAAGCTATGCTATTTAAAGCTGTGCTTTGATCATCAACCACAAGGCTCTGCTTTTCAACAATAAGCCTTGATCAAATGCATCTTGGAATGACACATTGTCAATCCATACCATACCATTGATTTCTGCCAATATATAATCTCTAAGCTCGTACGTCTTAGAGAAGAGTGTTAAACACCAAACAGATATATATTTAGCAGAGATCAACTAATACAGTTTAAAGGAATACAACGTCAGACATACAATCCATTTACAAGTCCGTTCTGGGTCTGAACGAAACCGGAGGCACCTTATACCCTGCATATCCGAACAATCAACCATACGTCCGGACGGTTACCACTATAGCCCCTTCAAGGTAGCTACTCCAATCATGGGCATCAGTAGCCACACATCCATTCGATATGAAGATCGTCGGTCTTCAACCACCGTCTTTGAATCTTCGACTTCCAATCGTCGTATAATTATTTGAAATGAGATTTAACTCAGTCTTTTCAAATAATTCTCGAATATATATAGTTCAAAATCGTTTCTTTTCATTCCATATCGCTTATAATATTTTATAATGATTTATCGCTATCTTTGTTTATTTAAAAATAATCATTTTCAATTAAACGACGCTTCGGGTCATTACATGGCCCTGGCGCAGCTTTCCACAAAATTTGATTTACACATTTCTCCAAATCTAACCGTTGGATCTTAACATATTTTATATCGTTGGAAAGATCTTTTCAAAATGAACCCAACGGTTCTAGTTTTTGGGGAAATCCGGCAGTCGGATCTTTCGGTATGATCGTTTGAAGTTAGGATTTCAAAATGCGAACTGCAGCAGTGCGATTCGTTTTATTTATATATATATATATATATAAATAAATCGTTTAATGATTTCATACCAATTTCAATTCAACAGTGATTTCTTTTATATGGAATCATACATTACACTAAAAATGCAATTTGTTTTTATCATTATTAATTTACATTGAAAAATGTAAATTTCAATTCATTAGTTAATTCACATTGGAAAATGTAAATCTTGATTCATCGATCACATTAAAAATGTATTCTTTTTATGTCAACTTGTTTTCTCTTTTTTTATTAAAACATGAACATTTTCATCATGGACTGCATAGATTTTTAATATAAACATGTTTTATTTTAAAACATGAAAAATTTATCATATTCTTTAATCACATTAGAAAAATGAACTTTTTAATGTTAATCATGTTTCATTCTAAAACAAACATACATTCCCATGTTTTCATTCACTACATTAAAAATGAGATATTTAATGTAAACTAATTTTCATTTTTCTATTTTCATACATGACATTAAAAATGAGATTTTTAACGTAAAAAGTTTTATTTTCACTATATGATCCTTTTTCTTGTTTTCTAACATTACTTTTAAAATGAGAATTTTAATGAAATCATATTTTCATTTCTAAGTTATGATCATTTTTCTAATTTACTACTTTACATTAAAATGAGGATTTTTAATGTAATCATTTCTATTCTAAAAAAACATGAATATATTTTCTATATTATAAATTCACTTCAAAAATGGCATTTTCAATGTAATTAAGTTTTGTTTTAAAATAATGTGCAATCTTCCTATATTTTATATTTACATAAAAAATGAAACTTTTAATGTTAAACATGTTTTATTTAAGACATGAACAATTTTCTCATTTCACTTATTACATTAAAAATTAAGTTTTAATATAATCATGTTTATATAAATTATACATGAACATATTCTTATTTCTATCATTACATTTAAAATATAAATTTCTATTGCAAACATGTTTTTTATAATTAAACATGTTCATTTCCCAATTTCATTAAAAATGAGATTTTAAATGTTCACATATTTTTGATTTCAAAACATGTTCATTTTTCTAGCTCTCTATTTTACATAAAAAATATAATTTTTAATATTCTCATATTTTTGATTTCAAAACATGTTCATTTTTCTCTTTTCTTATTTACAATAAAAATGTGAACTTTTTATTGTTTATAAAAAAATTATATCACAACATGAATAAATTTTTTTAACACACAAATATTTCAAGAAAAAAAATCGGCAGCATAACGCCAGTGTAATTAAAACCGGCACCGTCCCGATGTACAACTCCTCGCTCTACCTTAAAGCCTCGCAGCTTTTGACAAGGGGCAATTAAATAATCTAGTTTGTACGCGGAAGAATTTTTCACAATATCAATTTATTTCAATTTTTGTTCCTATTGCTTTTTCAACCACAAACGAACACCAAATTTCAACCAATCACAAATCAATCAAGTCGTCCATAGTCTGTGGACGACGGATGTCGGGAGTTTCTAAATTCCGTCTGCATCCTAATATAATTTTATTTATTTTATTTCTAAATTCAAATATCTCACCTTGATTTGACAACGACAAAAATTGTAACGAGCTCTAAAAATTCTCTGGCCAGTTTTAAATTGTAGATCTCGGTCCCACGATTCCAATGTTTCCTGTTTCATGGAATTTCGTTATCGTATGTGAGAGTTATGATTTTTATACAATAATGACATTTTCATAAAAAATAATTAAGGAATTAATTAGTGAAATTAAACCTTCTTCCACTTCAATCAGTTAACAGCCATGAGTTTTCAACCACGAGTTCCAACCTAGGGTTGGGTTTTACATGCGGACCGAGACGCGGGGTGTCGATCAGCCAATGCCACGGTGGAGAGGGAGGAATGGCGCCGCTAATTATGGTGGTGGCCCCCAACTCGATGGCACCCTCGGTGCTCGGCGGCGGTCTGTTTGACGCGGCTTTGGGGGTGTGGTCCTCGAAGTATACACCATCAGGGGAGATCCAACCGTACAGATCGATAGAGGACGGAAGTATCTTCAATCTCTGCTTCGGATTGAGATCTAAATTTGAATTGGATCAAGAGTTTATAAGGGATTAAAGTTAGAGGACGGTGGCCATTGGAATTGAACGATGGCGGCTGCTTCGTATTGGGGAATGAGGGTTACGGTATCGTATACCATATTTATATGGTATGTATATTTTATTTTAATTTTATTTAATTCTCTTTAAATTTCTATATCGCCTCTAATTCCAAATCAAACCCAACGAGTGACGCCCCCAGCCAAATACCACCATTTCGAACACAATGGGATAGGTCTCGTAGGCCCATTCGACTGTTTCCGTCACATATTCTTCAATTTAAATAATAAAACATTTAATTATTTAATTAGATTGAACATTTTAATTTACCGGGGCCACAGACTGACTCTAAAAATTCCAAAAAATTTATATCTGGCTTTGTTTTGCGGTCTCAACAAAACTAATTTTGTCGAATTTGAAGACCATTTGAAAAATGGCCATTTTCTGGTTGATCGAAATTGACTAAAACTGTCAAAACACATTTTCTTTTGCCACGCTCACATATTAATCTGAAAAATTATGGAAAATTAAACTTAGCAATAATTTGACATTCTGGTTCCAACAAAAGTGGTTTCATCGAAAACAGAGATCGTTTGAAAAATGGCTATTTATACGGGCCATATATTCTATTAAATTCCATAGCGACTAGTCTGAAAATTCAACTGACCATGACTTTTGATTCCTGCTA
Organism: Allium sativum; assembly: GCA_030737875.1. Lineage (NCBI taxonomy): Eukaryota > Viridiplantae > Streptophyta > Magnoliopsida > Asparagales > Amaryllidaceae > Allium > Allium sativum. The sequence goes on from CM060909.1 coordinate 821,127,135, forward strand.
TGAAATGTCAATTTTTCGAATTCGTAAAGATAATCTTAACCAGATTTAAATATTTTTGGTTTCACTAAAATCTGATCTATTTTGCATCCTGTATAGTCAGTCAAAGTTTGAATTCAAATTTTCGAACTGCCGCGCTATTTCTAATTTCTTTTGAAGTTAAAATAAATATATTCGTTCAAACTTCGGTTTAAATAAATTTTTAGTCGTTATTATTTAAAATAACTTATTTCAACTATTAGAAATTCAATAAAGTAGTCAAAATAAAAATTTTAAATTGGCTCAGATTTTCCGGGTTGTTACATTAAGTGTTAGAAATAAAAAGGATATTTCGTATGAATAATTCTATAAATATAAGTATAAATAGAATTTGGAAAGTGGGATATTATTTTGAAATACGAAATCAAACTAAATGGATTGTATAAAAGAAATACTATTCACACTTGATGTGAATAATGGATTTAAGCAAATATTTTGCAAATAAACACATTTATAAAGGAAAGTGGATTTTTTGAAATAGAAATTAAACAGAAATGGAATTTCAAATGGCTAGAAATAAATAACTTGTTTAATAATAAAAAAAGTGTTGTGATTTATAAACAATGTTTATAAATGAGTTAAAATATAATTATCAGTGGATAATTGAGATTGCAAATTCAACAGTGAATATAAAATGTGTAATTTAGAGTTGTTTTAATAAAAAGAAAACGATGAAATCCATTTAAATATTCGAAATGTAAAAAGGATTAAATAAAATCTGTAAAGATTTGTAATTAGAATTCAATTAAGCTAGATGTTATAAAATAATTTATTTGAAGAAATTATATATTGAATAAATCAGGATTTAACAAGATAATTAGTATTCAGTTGGAAACCGATATTTGATAAATGAATATAGGTTGTTCGAAGAAGAGTTAATCGAATATAAGTTATTGGAAGATAGTTAATCGTATATAAGTTATTCGAAAGAAAGTTAAACGAATACAGGTTATTCGAAGGAGAGCTAATCGAATAGAGAATACTCGAAAGTGAGTTATACGTCGGAATCGATCATAACGAATTCAAGAAAGTACTATTTACTTTCCGGTTTTTAAATCCAGGTTGATTTATTTAATAAATAAATTATTATTTATTCAAATTAAGAATTGAAATTTATATTCTTAAGTTAGATATTTCAGAAGTTGGATTTACAACATTATCGTTATAACCAATGTTTTTCATAAAAAAAGTAGATTCGTAAACTGAATCCGAGAATGTGCATAAGCGATGGTTGTAAAAATTGGAGTTGTGAGCTTTATCTATTGCGAGGTTAAGAACGTGGTTCAGTTAAGGTCTGAGAGGTAATTATACCCCAACTTGATTGACTTCGTAATTAACTAAGAAATAGTTGAGGTTCGATGGCGAAGATTGGTTAGACATAAAGTTAAGTAATAAGCGATTAATGGGTTGAGCATATGTAATGATGTTTTATACAATGTTCATTTGAAATCCATATAAACGAGTTCTGGAAACATTTTCCAATTATAATCAGAGATGTTTTCTAAGCATAGAAAATGAAATATTTTGTTGATAAGAATTTAAGAAATGGAGTTAATAAATGGAAATGTTTTCCAATGATTAATAGCGTATATTTTCTAGATTTAGAAAATAAGAAATTATGAATATATGGAAAATGAATAAATTAATGGTAAATGAACGAAAGAAATAAATGATGATTGATGATTGATCGATAGAATTTCCATCTGGAAATAATATCGTTGTTTGTACGCATGTTTTTCTTTGATAGTTAAATCACTGACTATCAAATTTTTTGACCATTTTTACGTCGTCAATACGGAGAGACCCGGATCAGATTCATTATCTGAAAACCACTCTGTATGGACGTTAGTGCTACGATTAAATATGATGAAGATAATTGAAGACGGCATTATGCAAGGGCTGTCCTATTTACAGAATAGTGCCTTCGGTTTGTCCATCCCCAGGACAGCTTATATGGAAGAATGTCTGACAGAGTATATCTAATGGATCGCGTAAGTTAATCTCTTCAAAACGTATTTACATTTGTGATTGAGGAATTTGTTTCTCTTAGCTGTATACCCGTGATATGTTTGGGGAAATAAATTTGTGATTTGGCGGGTATGACAATGTGACATTCAAAGTGAATGAAGATGTGGTTCATAAAAAAAGATACGTTATGGCCTCTAGCCTCACAATCGGGAAATGGTATAAAATCGGGTACGTCGCATGGCTAAGTTTTTTGCTGCTAAGTAGGGTGTATTGTCACCTGATCTAGAGAAATTATTTTTGCTTCTTAAATCTATTGATGCTTTCCCTTTCGAGAAACGGTTGCTGATCCCAACCGTTGGTGATAATACATTTGGTGCTCTCAAGCAAAGTGAAGGGCCGGTCATGTTTAGCCTGGGTTGCAAGATGTTCTTGTTGAACCCGTCGTATTTCTCTTTTGAGGTGCACTATCGGAAGGTGGTCCCATACCTTGCCAGTTGGAATCCATTACCAATAAGAGCCCGCAGTTTTTGATTGTATATTATATATGTAGAGCATGAGATGCAAGCGTTCTGCTAGATTTATTTACTTGATTTAGATGCTATTATAATACCAGACGAATATTGATTTCAAAAAAATGCTTTGGGTTATCGTAAGGTAAAAACCATCCGTGTTTATGTATGGATCGATCTTACGATTATCCTCTCTTTTAAAAGGATTTTAAAAGTTAAACTAAGTGGTTGGAGTTTGCTCACATCAGTCCCATGGATGACCCAGAGTTTATTTTGTTTTGTTTTACCCTAAACTCTTGGGTGCCCAAATTTGTACTGGCAGTTAGGTAGTACAGGTCTTTACAGATATACTTGAAGGAGCTTGAAGCAGGAGGCTCCAGGATTATATAGCTATTGTTATTTCCGCTGTGTTGTAAGTGTTGTACTCTGATAATGTTATTCTATATATATACTGTTTTATTTCAAAGTTACGTTATATTTTATTCGTTCCTCTATGAGATTCATGTTACTCTGATGTGTTGTATGTTCTTCTTCTTCTTATATTCTAATTTTCTATCTTATCTATTCTCACCCTCTATTTTCTTTCTTTAACGAATCCGGTATTTCCGATGCTTGATTAGTCGAGATCGTGTTTGGTCAATAATCAGGATCGCAAATCCCCGGGGTCGTTACAAAAAGGGAATTGGTAAATGTGCGAGGTGATAAATTAAAAAGTGAATATAGAAATTGAGTTGACCTGAAATGGTTAATTTATTCCAACGTTCGGAACACTAATTGAATAGAGATTATTCGAAAGAGAGTTATAAGATTGAAATTTGATTATGTCGAATTTAGGAAGGTACAATTTACTTATGTTTTTTATTATGATTTATTTGATTAATTAAATATTATTTATTTATTTTAAATAAAGAACCAAAGTTATATTTTAAATATTTTGGAAGCAGGTATTATAGCGTTATCGTTATAATTAATGTTTTATATAACATTCGTTCAAATCTATATAATTGGATTTCAGAAATGTTTTCCAAATATAATCAAGATGTTTTCTAAGTATGGATAATGAAATGATTGTGAGATTAAGAATGGAGCTAAGGAAATTAGAAACTGAGTGGAGATTAGTTATGTTGAATGGATTTCTAAGTATTGACCTGACATTGGTTCCGGCCTTCAGGATTGATACTTAGGGAATTGTTCTCTTACTAGTTAGAGTTAGGGACTAATGGATGTAGAAGAGTAATGATGCGTGAATAAGAAATGGAAATGTTTTCCGATTTAATAAGAAATTTTTTATGGTATATAGAAAATAAATAAACTAAAATAGATGGAAACGTTTTCCAAGAATTGTGAGAGACTAAACGAGTTGGAGAAATATTTGGGTAAAGATATTGAAGGGAAACTGGAAAGTGAATGAATTATTGATAATCCAAATTAAAGGGGTTCAGTGTTGATTAATGGTTGATCGATATAATTTCCATTTGGAAATAAGATAATTGTTTGTATGGATGTTTTCCTTTGATAGTTAAATAACCGGCTATCAAAGTTTTTTTTGACCATTTTTCCGTTGTCAATACGGAGAGACCGAGATCAGATTTATTATCTGAAAACCACTCCGTACGATCATTAGCATTGCGAATCAAATATGATGAATATAATTGAAGGCGGAGCTTATGCAAGGGTTGTTCTAGCGATCCTAGGTAGAAATTGCCTAAGATGGATTTATAGAATAATGCCTTTGGTTGTCCATTATTAGGACAACTTGTGTGGATGGATTTCTGACAGAGCATATCTAATAGATCGCGTAAGTTGATCTCTTCAAAAGTATTCACGTTCGGTGGCGGATAAATTCGTTTCTCTTAGCTCTATACGTATGGTATTTTTGTGTAAATCAATTTGTGATTTGGCGGGTATGACGATGTGGCATTCAAATTAAATGAAGGTGTGATCTGTCTAAAGATACGTTATGAACTCAAGTCTCATCAATCGGGAAATGATAAAAATTGGGGGTTGCTTGGCTAAGTGGTCGCTCATAAGGTATATTTTCACCATCTAGATAATATTCATTTTTGTTCCTCTTTCCTTTTATATCTCTTGGAAACGATTATGTTAGTATACCAACCATAAGGGGACAATAAAATTCGGAACATTCAAGCAAAATGAATGGCCAGTCACGTATGATTGAGTTGCAAGATGTTCTTATTGAACTTCAGTGTATCCCCTCTGGAGTACACAGATTGGAAGGTGGTTCCACACCTTGTCATAGTCAGAATCCTATCTCCAATAAGTGCCCACGGTTTTGATTGTATACCATGTATGTAGAGCGTGAGATGCAAGCATTCTACCAGATTGTTATTTACTTGTGTTAGGCACTATTATAATACCGTAAAAGTATTGATTTCAAAAATGTTTTGGGTTATCGTAAGGTAAAAACCAACCACATTTATGTGTGGATTGGTCTTATGATTATCATTTATTTTAAAAAAAGATTTTGAAAGGTTAAACCAAGTGGTTGGAGTTTACTCATACCAGTCCCATGATAGACCCAGAGTTTATTTTGTTTTGTTTTACCTTAAACTCCTAGGTGAACAAATTTGTGCAGGCAGCCAAGTAGTCGATATTTTACAGACATACTTGGAGGAGCTCGAAGCAGGAGGCTTCGGAGTTAGATATATATAGGGAGTTTATTTCCATTGTAATATACATGTGATGTGCTATGATAATGTGTGTAAGTATAAATACACTTTTGTATTTCAAAAGCTATTATGTTATAAAATACATTTTATTCGTTCTGTAGTGAGATTCGTATTTACTCTGATTCTGTTTAGTTGTGTTCTTCTTTTTCTTCTATTCTAACTTTTTCCTTTCTGTTTCTCACCTTCTCACTTCTTTCTATTATTGATCCGGTATTTCCGATGCTTGAATAGTCGACATTGTATTTGTGTCGATTTTTAGGGTCTAAAATCCTTTGGTAGTTACACCCACTGACTGCCGATGATAGGTATCTGATGATTACTATCCTTTATTTGGTCCTGACCACCTCCTCCTGAAGCGAGGAAAACCGGTGAATGACCCAACCTCATATGCCATAGCCTTCTGACTGCCACATCATAGTTGCGGTCAAGGTATACTCTAGATGGTGCAACGGACCTGCCTCCGAGTGACGGCTTCAACCGGTTGTTCCTCAGAGTGCCTTACGACAACCTGCATAAGCCTCATACTTTCCTCTGGTTTCGTAGAATAATCGGTTAGATGTTCTCCTCTCGTGTCTCCAGACACCACAATGATTTACCTCATTGGGTCCTTCATATCCATACGAACGGACTGATCCAAGCGCATCACACATCGCGTTATTAGATCCTATGTCTAATCTTTCAATCACACGCTTTCTTTAACTTATCATATTGCTAATCAACTTAATTATTTACAAATTCATTTTCTATTCAAGTTACTAGTTTATTAGGTTATATTTAGCCCCTTACTTTCCCTAATCAGTCCTACGCTGCCGGAACGAAGCATATCTATGAGTTCCTGAACAAGTTTGTGGTAGTCTTTGTAGAAGATATCCTGACCTTCTTAAAGAACGAGGAAGAACATGCTAGACATCTCAAGGAGGTGATGGATACGCTTAGAGCCCATCAGTTGAAAGCCAAGTCCTCCAAATGTCATTTTGGAGAAAAGAAGTTAGATTTCTTGGGCACATAGTTTCTAACCAAGGCTTAGCGGTGGATCCCGCTAAGGTAGTTGCAGTTCAGGATTGGAAGACTCCAAGGAATGCAACTGAAGTAAGAAGTTCTCTCAGTTTAATTAGTTAGTTAGCGTCCCTTGAGCTTAGACCTACCCTTCTGGATCAAGTAGGGACTTCACAGAAAGAAGACCCGCAGTTAGTCGAGATCATGGACAAGTTGATTCGAGGCGAGATGATAAGTCACCTCGCTATAGATGACAAGGGATGGCTAAGACGCGATGAGAGAAAGAAGGTTCTTAAAGATGCACATCACCTGAGGAGGTGGCCGAGTTTTTCCCAAGGTGCATGATGTGCCAACAGGTTAAAGGCCGAGTCATAGAAGCCCGGTGGGCTATTATATCCATTGGAGGTCCCCGCAATGGAAGAGGGAAAAGCGTCACGAAGGATTTCGTGGATGGACTGCCTAGGTCAAGGAAAGGGAATACGAGCATTTGAGTTATTGTGGATAGACTTACGAAGAGTGCTCATTTCACTCCGGTAAAGAGCGAAAGGACTGCATCATAGCTAGCGACAGTTTACTTTCAAGAAATAAAGCGGTTGCACGAGGTTCCCTAAAGTATAGTTAGTAACCATGACTCAATCTTCACTAGCCAGTTTTGGGATAGTCTACGGGAAGTCATGGGCAAGCGACTGAATCTAAGTACGGCCTATCATTCACAGGCGGATGGTTCATTTCGTCCAAGCATGAGTTATAGAAAATCACGTTAGTAACGTGGATTGGTATTTTCAAGAAAAGTTCTGCTGCGTGGAATACTTTATAGTAAGTAAACGAGATCCAGGATTCACTGATGAATTTTGGAGAGCTTGCATGAAATCAGGAGATCATAGTTATGTTTAAGCCAAGAATGATAGAAGAGTAGGTGAAAGAGGAAGACGAGAGGCGACAATGAAATGGGTTCCAACTCATATTTGGAAATAAGAGTTAAGAAGCTAAGAAATCATGAAGTAAAAGACGGTCAAAGCACAGTGGAGTTAAACTCAAGGAAACGTGACTTAGAAGATTGAAGGCTGGATACACGCATCATATCTCTTTTTAAGAGCATATCCTTGATCCTTGTTTTCCGGTGGAACTTACTCGCATGTTAACTTTTTACGTATATCCTCTCGGTCCCATTCTCGATCCCATTTCTGTTGTAAACTCCATAAGGGGGTATGACTCATCGGTTAGTAATACATGTCAAGGTTTGAAGGGGTCCCTTAGGTTGACTAAACCTTTAGGGCTTTTATAGGATTGGGGTTGGGTTAGGAAGGGATTTCTTGTAATCCAAAAGGAGTATATCTTGCTTATCTTCCCGATCTCTTTGTAGCATATCTTTTGCTATCCATGTTTGTCTTGATTATCTAGTATATTGTGTTAATCTTGTCATGAGAACCTTAGGTAGAAGCCCTTTGGATGAAACATGTGTTTGAAACATGTTATGCTTGGTGGTTGCAAGTGGTTGCAAGTGTTTGCAAGTGGTTACTCGTGGATGCATTATACACATTAGGCACTAGATCGGCTCACACACTCCTCATATTGCATATGCATGAGTGTTTATGCTTATCCATGGATGAAAATTTTTGTGTTATCACATGGATGTTGCATATGGATGTATGTTATGTGCACACGTATAGTTGTTATACATTATGTTAGGAATTGCATACATATGGATTCATTTCACTAACATAATTTGCATTGATGATATTTGCATTAGATAAGTACATATACACACACCTTTGCATATGTTCATACAACATTTAGAATCTTGTAAGGACAATGATTGCTCGTGGATTATGTTTTGAGTAGATGGATGTTGGATGGTAGGATACGTTCTTCCTAACTTGAAGATTTCGAGGACGAAATCCTTTAAGGAGGGGAGAATGTAACAACCCGTATTTTCAATAACCTGTTATAACGTAAATCGAGGCAGAATTTAATTTATAAATCTGAATCAAGGGAAACGGGCTAGGCCATTGCGTTCGTCTCGGAAAAATACGCGAAATAGAGTCCGAGTTTTCGAAAATCGGAGCCCGTATGACCCGATTAAGGCCCAACGAAGTTTTCAGAAAATTTCAAAGTAAAAACAGATTTCAAATTCAGGTTTGAATTTGGAAAATTAGGGCAGATTGGGCCAGGCGGGAAAATTCCCGCCAGAGCACCCAAGTCGACAGCCCTGTCGACTTGGGAGTCGACTTGGTTGGACCCAAGTCGACAGCCCTGTCGACTTGGCTGTCGACTTGGCTCAGCCGGGCAGTTCTGCCTGGTGCACCATTTAGGGGTTGTGTTGAGTTTGGGGGCCAGATTCGGTTTTGAGGGCTGAGATTGGAACTAGGGTTTAATCCTAAGGCTATAACTAGTCCTAATCTCTATAAATAAGACCCTAACCTAAGCCTAAATCATCATTAATCAATCCTACAACTAAACTATGGCAAAATCAATCCTCTCATGGCCTCCACTCTCTTCATAAAATTCCTAAATAAATTTCTATGAGATTTTCCATACATACAAGTGTTTTCAAGCTTGTATGAGTGTCATTAGCTTGCATTCAAGTCAAGTTTCCATATTTACATCATAAAGCAAGGGTTTTTATTGATTTGGAGCTTGCATTTTGGGTTTATTTGATTGCATAAGGGCTTTGTCTCAATCTATATATATTTGTGTCTTCATAAGCATTGTAAGCCCTTTTCTACTTTCATATTTAAACTCTAAAGTTAATGAATGATGCAAGTTGTGTTTGATCATTATGATATGCAAGTTTACTATGATGTGTTATGCAAGTTTGCCATGTTATGATGTTATGTTATGCAAGTTTGATATGCAAGTTTGTCATATGATATGCAAGTTATGTTATGCAAGTTTGATATGCAAGTTTGTCATATGATATGCAAGTTATGTTATGCAAGTTTGGGTTGATCATTTTGTTCATGTTATCATGTTATGCAAGCTTACCTTGAGTATATGAACATAAAGCTTCAAGCTTTATGCTAAAGGTTGCATTTTGGCAACTTGTAAGTTATCATATCTCTTATGATAACTTGCATGTGAGGCTAAATGCGAACTTATGGCCATTTCTACATGTCATTTATCACCATGTATCACCAATATGCTAAGTTTGGTTTTATGCATGCTTTTGAGGCCTAAAAATGTAATATGCAAGTATATGAACATATGTACGCTTCATATGCTACCATGTTAAACTTGTGGCTTCAACACCTTTATGTCATGATTATGCCAAGCTCCCTCTTTCTATCCTTTATGCGCTATTGCGATATGTAAGCGATGGGATTGCGTTTGGGGTTGGGTAAACTTAAAAGACATAAAAACATAAGATTGGGAATTTACCTATTAAGTTAGGTCTACCCATTGGGAATTTACCTATTAAGTTAGGTCTACCCAAATGCTTGAAAACTTGTAATGTGTTTTGGAAACATGACGGACATGACACTTAGAAAATATAAGTGTGACCAACTCGAGGTTGGGTTGAGTTTGTAGCGTAAACCTACCCGGAACCGACCGGCTTAACTAGTTGCTACAAACAATAGGACCCAATGTGAGAAGTTGGTCATGTTGTACCTTGAACCCGAGGTTAGACCAAGTTGTGGTGTAAAGCTACCCGGAACCGACCGACTTAACTAGTAACCGCAACAAAGTCTAATGTGAGAGGTTAAGGCGCATTAATTAATTAATGTCTCATGATTAGGGTTAAGTCATGGTCCACTTAATACTTAACCAATTTGGGCTTGGTAGATTAATCAGGGTTAAGTCGTGAACTCATCGTTACACTTAACCAAGTTAATCCATGATTAGCAAGAGGGTTAAACCGTACTTAACCCACTAGAAAATCCTAGCAATGGGGGTCCACTCCAGCAGTAATCCCAAGTTTGTATCATTATGACCCTAGGGTCTAGGCTAGGGTGGGGGGCACAATTACTGGACTTGAGGTAAGAGACCAAAAACGACAGCAGAGTGGTACGCCGGTGTAGTTCCGGGCGGACTTTTGGTCGTGCACATAGTCCGAAGCCGAGGAAAACATGTACGGGTACCAGTAGATCGAGACTGTGCACTTATGTTTATGGTGTCCAGGGGTTGACACGCTAGGGCTTGATACACCCGATGGGAGACCCTGCACAGTCTGACTACAATTATGTTTGGGCCGCATTGACACCAACACGTGGCGAGTTAGGCTTATAGGGAGCCGATCGACTAGACCGTTTGGTTGGACCGCGTATTAGGGTCATTTCATGTTATTGGGCCAAAGCTTGGGCCAAGGGATCAATACTTGTTTATTCAAGTCATGTTAGTTTGCTAGTACACCTGTGGTGCAAAAGACCTTAAACCTGATTATGCGATGACACCTTTATCTACCTTGTTAGTTAATCATCATGCAAGTGTGTTGTTATCCTTATGTTCATCCCTGCTTCTCATGTCAGTTAACTTTATCAGTTTACATTGATTGTAGTAGGGCTTACTCAGTCTTTTTGACTGACCTGTTTTCTTTCGCCTCTTTTCTTCCGTTCCCCCCCCCCCCCAGGTTCTCAGGGAGGGAATATTGGAGCTTAGCTTGGATTTCTGATCGCTTGCTTGTGGGATTTTAGCTCATGTACGGTCTTGACATGAAGCTAGCTATGGTTATCACTTATTTTGGGGATAGTACTTATGTATTTCAGTTTTTTTCAGTAATGTTGTTTTTATCTAGACTTGTGTATTTGGAAAGTTGACATTATGTTGTACCAGACTTGTTTTGAAATGGTTTGAAATCTTCCGCTGTTTTATCTATGTTATTTACTCTGTTTACATATATACATATGTTCTTGTTCTGCCTTGATATATCATTATGCATGTTTACCTAATTCAAACGCCCCTCCAAAGTCAGAGTGCTTGCAAGAGCCACCCTGGCGGAGGTGGGGTGTTACATTTGGTATCAGAGCATATGGTTTGCGAGAAGGAACAAAAAGGTTTTTGAAACTTTTTGGAAAACTATTTTCAAAAACAAGTATAAAGTATTTTCCAAAGAAAAGTCTAGTTTATTTTAAAGGCTATTCCCCAAAAAGCGATTAGCAAAAATTCCTTCATTTTTCTCCATTATGAATCTGTCTTTTTCTTCGTTTTCAGTATGGCCGATAACTTTGCTATTCCGGAGGGAGTGCACGTACCTGTTTGGTATAGGAGACTTTTGGAGGCTAGGGCGACCGAAGCCGGCCCCGCCGATGTTCCTCCTCCTCCTCCGGTAGTTACTGTTCCTCCTCCCCCTCAGCATCTTCAAGCTGACCTCGCAAAGATTTGCAAAGACTTTAAGGCGATGGGTTGCAAGAATTTCATTGGAACCGAGACTTTTGTAGAGACCAGGAATTGGTTGAAAGAAACCGAAGATCTTTTTGCCTTCTTTGATATAGATGACCGTAGGAAGGTTTTATTGGCAGTATGGTTGCTAAAGGAAGAAGCTGCACGTTGGTGGGTGGTCACCACCGCTACTAGGCCAATTGAGACTTGGGATGACTTTCGGGGAAAGTTTGGACTAAGGTTCCTATCACTAAAGTAAGGGGACATGACTATTAGGGAATGCGTGGATAAGTTTAATCAACTTGCTCGGTTCGGTTTAGACTTGGTTAACACAGCTCAGAAGAAGGCCCTATACTTTGCTCTAGGATTAAACGAGCCATTACATGGTTTAGCCATGACTCATATACCCTTGGGGGCAACTTTTGAGAGTTTGGTGAATATGGCCCTACTCAATCAAGAGAATAGGAGTGACAAGAAGGGGGTCAAGAGGAATGAGTCTCAAAACAAGGAAGCTGTGACGATCCCAAAACCCCGTTACACGGTGTTAAGGATAATCATTGGAATATAACACATTAATCATCATTAGCAGATCACAGATAATAGCATAAACAGAAAATAGAATAATTTACACACATATGACAGCGGAATCATATAGATAACATCACATCAGAGAAGCACAGTATAGGATACAACTTAGTATATAATGATACATAATCAGTCACCATCGCCTGAGGCGGAATCATACATAAAGAGTACACAAAAGGAATATCAGTCTACATCGCCAGTGGCGGAATCATAATATAAATACAATAATGGCGGAGAAAATCCAAGTCAGCACAGTGTAGTCAAGCCTCGCCATGAGCCAAAAGGTGCATCAGAAACCTGTAACTAGGCTGCCCGTGTGAAAATAAGGGCACCCGAGTTTGCAAGGTGAAACAAACTACGAGTCAGTCATGGGACTGGTATGAGAAATCTATTCAACTTATTAACCACAATAATAAGGCAAATCAAAGGACCACGCCACTTTCGCGGAACGGGTTTACTCCAATGAGTGCTAGTGCATGAAATAAAACAAACGATTAAATCAACGCAATGCTTTTTCTAAAATGAAGCCATTATAAGACTCAGGTCCCATCACACAATGCAACGCAAGCCGGAGGATAGAGTTTTTACCTTATAATGGCCAAAGATGCTTCATACGAATAAAACAAAGTGTTTGATATTATTACTAGTGCATATATGTTTCAAAAGCAAATTCAATCATAAATATCAATCCTAGACGGCATGGGTACCATATATCATGTCGCCATACTAGTAATACAATCACATCCGCACATATCGTATTGGAAATTGGATTCCTTCATGAGTCGAGGCAAGGGGCAAGCTCCTCTCCGTTCGAGACACTCTAGCAAATGCCTCGGGACCGCACACAGCAATCCCCTGGATCCTCCAAGGCCGGTCCTCTCTTACTTTTGAGGATTAGCACTTCTTGAACACACGTTTCCCGGTCCTTACAGACCTATAATCGAGGCGCCTCGCATTTCAACAACCACACAGGTGAAAAGTATATATAATGTCAGGGCTGGTAGGTCACTGACACCACCACAGCTAGAAAGAAACGTCGTGCACTCCTTGGGTCCTTCTCCCGTTTTTGACTCATACCGGGGTGTGAGGCTCACGAATTCACGTTATACACAAAGCTACGTCACACAGACTATGCTTTGATCATCAACCACAAGACTTTGCTTTGCAACAGAAGCCTTGATCACATGCCACTTAGGCGTGCCACACAGGCAATCCACTCCATGTGACTGATTTCTGTCAATACATAACCTCTAAGCTCGTACGTCTCAGAGAAGGGCGTTAAGCAAGAGAATAAATTCTCTGCCGCCAAACAGATATATATTTAACAGAGATCAATCAACACAGAACAAAATCCAATGTCAGACACACAGTCCATTTACAATTCCGTTCTGGGTCTGAACGAAACCGGAGGCACCAATTCCTCGCATATCCGTACAATCAACACTATGTTTGGACGGTTACTACTTCAATTCCTTCATGGTAGCTACTCCAATCACGAGCATCAGTAGCGCCCATCCATCCAACGTGGAGATCGTCGGTCTTCAGTCGTCTTCGACTCTTCGACTTCTCAACGTCGATCGATTATTTGAAATGAGATAAACTCGGCCTTTTCAAATAACCCACGTATATTTAGATTTTCAAACCAATTAATCACAGGGTTGAACTATTCAATATTCACAATTCAGTTGTTTAGTTATAATTTTCACGTCAAATATATTCAACCGTCACACATCAAGCAAACACAACAAAATTGGTTTATTTTCACTCTATATCGTCTATAGCACTTAATAACGATATATCGCCATTTTTATTTAACTTAAAACGGCCATGTTTAATTAAACGACGTTTCAGGTCGTATCGACGCACTGGCGCTGCTTTCCACTAATTTTGTTTTACACATATAGGAAAATCTAACCGTTGGATCTTCACAAATTTTACACCATTAGGAAGGTCTTTTCAAAACGAACCCAACGGTTCCAGTTTTAGGAAAATCCGACGGTCGGATCTTCCACACTAACCATTTGAAGTTACGATTTCAATTTTCGAACTGCAGCGTCGTTATTCGATTTAATTTAATTATATTTTTATATATATATAAAAATATAATCGTTTCTGGCGCTGTTTTTCCTTGATTTTGTTTTAAACATTCCAGACAATCCAACCGTCGGATCTTCACAAAGTTGGTGCCGTTGGAAAGATATTTCCAAGGCGAACCCAACGGTTGAGGTTTCGGGGAAATCCAATGGTCGGATCTTCCGCACTAGTCATTTGAAATCACGGTTTCAAAATATGAACTGCACGGCCACGTTTCGTTTTAATTATATTTATATTTATATATTTATATAAATATAGTCCATTCAATAATTCCTATATCGTTTTCACTTCAAATATTTTTCTATCTCCCTAAAATTTTGGAAAATTTCGCCATAACCTCCCCTGTACCGGGGGCATCGGGAAATCGCAAATAGCGTTCCCGGTCCTTCTAATCTCAAAAAGAAAAAGAAAAAGCCAAGCGGCTAGCCAATAGGCTCATAAAATCATCACCCAAACAAATCTGTAAATGTGTACCTATTTGTCGGGCACAAAATTTTATTCCTCTTCTCTAGCCCCTTTTGCTTTAACCTGTTCAATAGATATGCATGCACATATATACAATTTCTAACATTTATCATTTTCTATTCAACTTCACATTTGATTTGCTTTGGTTTAAAAACACCACTCATTCTAATATCGCATGCATAGGCTAAAATCATATCATTAGCTAGTTAATGTATATTTCAACTCATGCAAGTTTATTTGAACAAGTGGATATTTTTAACACTTCACATTTCAAAGATGATAATTTTGGCGAACTAAAATAGATTCCAACACATGACTATTTTATTTAGTTCCTATGCATGTTAAAAATAATATTTCTATCACAAATATTTATTTCAACGTCCGCATATCTTTAGCACATCACACATATGATAAAAATCATATTTTTATCATTTAAAATATTTATTCAACCAACGTATGGTTTCAACACTTCATAGTTTCAATAAAAATGTAATTTTTATCGTTCAATCTTTTTATTCAACACATGAATCTTTTCCACTACACACATTTCTCAACAAATGAGCATTTCCACACATGGACAATTTATTTATGTTGTTCTTATTAAAAAGATGAAATTTTGATTGTTGAAACTATTTATATAAAGCGAATATTTTTCTTACTTCATATATATATAAAAATGTGATTTTTATTGTTTATACACTTCATTCATTCACAAATGAATTTTTATTTTCACACAACACTTTTCAACACATGAATATTTCCACACATGGACATAGTTTCAATATATGGCTTTAATTTCAATGCATGTAAAATAATTTCAACATATGAAAATAATTCTAACACACAAAGATTATTCAAAATTTCGGCAGCATAACGGCAGGGTAGTTAAACCGGCACCGTCCCTAGTACGGCTCCTCGCTCTACCTTAAAACCTCGCGGTTTTTGACAATGGGAATCATGCATCTAATTCGCACGCAGGCAGCATGTTTATATTTATTTCATTACCACAAACTAATCCTAAGTGGTTTCAACCAAATATTTTTCCAATCACAAACGGGTATTTTTCAACCTCAATCAATTCAATACCAACCACAAAACTATCCCAAACAACAATTTGCCATCAACCAATTTTCACCACAATTTCAACCAATAAATATCGTCCATGGTTTGTGGACGAGGGGGCGTATATATATATATATAAATATTTATATATAGCAATTCACTTTTATTTTCCACACATATATATGTATAAAAATGAAATTGAAGAGTGAGAATTTCTCACCAGTAGCTATCCAATCACACGACTCTTCCTTTATGGAAATCTTCGTCTATTTCGTCTTCTTGTCGCTTTCGTTTCCCGTATTCTCTACATAAGTAAAAATCGAATTTTTACTATGTTAATCAATATATAAAGATTATATTTTAAAAACAAAGATTATATTTTTAATATTCCTATGATGTAAAAATTATATTTTTATTGCTTTAAAAATATAAGAATCACCTCTTACTTCTTCTACTTAACAAAATTCTGTCTTTTCTCTTTTTTTAAAAATATGATCTTTATTTTTAAAAGTTCAAATCTTTTTCTACTAAAAGATTAAATCTTTTTCTATTTCAAAGTTTAAAATAAAATCAGTTTTCTTTTCCTTTTCAAATCAGTTTTTATTTTCTTTTCAAAACAGTTTTTGTTTTATTTAAAAATGCAGTTTTTTTTCTTCTTTTTCACAATGCAGTTTTTTTCTTTTTAAAAAAATTCAGTTTTACTTTCTTTTCAAAAAAATGCAGTTTTCAATTTCTTTTAAAAACAGTTTTGCCTTTTTATAATTTCTGTTTTTATTTTCCTTTCAAAACAGTTTTTAAATTCTTTCTTTAAAATTCTGTTTTCAAAACCTAAAACAAAAAAAATCAGTTTTTATTTTCTTTTATAATTTCAGTTTATAAAACTAAAAAAAAACAGTTTATAAAACTAGAAAAAAAAATACAGTAGTTAGCTATAAATCAGTTTTATAAAACAAAAATAAAAATAAATTAAATTAAATGCTTACCGTGGTATGCGAAGGGGAGGAGGGAAGTGGAGGGTGGCTCAGCGATGCAGGGTGGTGGTCGGTGGCTCAGGGAGGCGTCGCGTCTGGGTTCGAGGGTTCGACGAGGGGGCTGCTTCGATGTCTGGAGGGAGGAGACTGAACGGGGGTCGTGCGATGGGAGGAGGAGGTTGGTCGGCGGTGGGGCTTCGGCGAAGGTTCGTCGGCGGGTTCCAGCGTCAGGGGGGCGGCGCGTTTTTAGAATTAGGGTTCTTCTTTTTTTTTTTTTAACTGATAAATGATCGGGGGGGCCAAGCAGAAAGAAAAAGGGGAGAAGTTTATTTTTTTATTATTTTATTTTATTATTTAAATTATTTAAATTTGCACTAGGGTTGACTTTCATATCCGACCTCGAAACGAGGTCCACCGCCTGTCGCCCAAAGCGTTTTACCCCCATTCCGAACACAATGGGATATGTATCGTAAGCTGTTTTGATCGTTACAATCAGTTTCCGTTGAATTTACATTTAAGTCCTTATATTGAATTTTAAACGTACATTTCAAATTACCGGGGTCACATACTAACTAGAAAAATTCCCGAAAAATATTTTCTAGTTTCGTATTGACGATACGGTCCTAACAAAACTAGTTTCGTCGAATTCTGAGACCGTTTGAAAAATGGCCAATTTCCTGTCGATTAAATTCAACAGAAACTGGTCAAACGCGTTTTCTTTTGCCACGTTCACATATTGATTCGAAAAATTATGAAATTTGAAACCTAGCAATAGTTTGACATCCCGGACCCGACAAAAGTGGTTTCGTCGAATTCTGAGGCCATATGCAAAATATCAATTTTCAAACTGACTTACTATTCTTAACTCACTAATTTATTGAAATATTCTATTTCAATGCTTCAAATTGCTTTGAAATAATCAATTTAAAAATTTTAAATTGGCTCGTATTTTCCGGGTTATTACAGAAGCGGAGCCCAAAAAGGAAATGAAAAAGAAGGAGGAAAAGTCTAAAGATAAGAAGGAAAAAAGGTGCTTTACTTGTGGAAGCTCGACTCATCTAAACAAGGATTGCAGAAAAAGGAAGGGCACTTGCTTTAACTGTGGAGAAATGGGACACTTCACTAGGGATTGCAAGAAGAAGCAAGGGCAAGGCCAGGATCAGACTTAGCGTGCTGGACCTTCGGGAGGGCAAGTTCATGCTCTCAATGCCGCTCCAGTACCCGATCGAGGTAGTATTTCTATTGAGAGCCTTGTATATATTTCTGATTTTCCAGTTCGTACCTTGTTTGATTCTGGTGCATCGCATAGTTTATTTCATCTGGTTTAGTTGGAAGTTTGCACCTAAGTACTAGTCTGGTTAATGATCCCGTGTGTGTTTCAAATCCAATTGGGGGTTCCGCCCATTTGTCTACTATCTACGTGGATTTGAAAATCTCTATCTTGAGTATAGAGTTCTCGCGTGATGCTTATATTCTCGGTTTCATGGGGCATGGGTTGATTTTGGGCATGGATTGGTTGTCCAGTTTTGGAGCCATTCTTGATTTTTGAGCATAGGGTTGAGAGGCTCATGACTCGCCTCGGTAATACCCTAAAAATTTCTAGTAACCCTACAAGTCCCGTCATGTTGTGTTATCTTGAATCCCTCAACTTGTCTATCGATAGTTTGTAATCGGTGAGGGTGGTCCGAGAATATCCTGATATCTTGGGTGAAGTGAAGGGGGTTACCCCTAAACGAGAGATAGATTTCCGCATTTATCTGGTTGATAATGCCAAGATAGTTTCGTGGCCGGTTAGGCACATGGCCCCGCAAGATGAGTGTTAAGAAAGCAAGTCAAGGAGTTGCTTGAGAAGAACTTCATTAGATGAAGTATATCTGAATGGGGAGCGCCTGTAGTATTTACTACCAAGGCGGACGGTTCTCTTCGACTTTGTGTTAATTATCGTGAGTTAAACAAAGAGAATAGACAACCATTAGGGACATCTGTTTTCTCTTGATCTTGCTACTGGATTCCATCAGCTCAGAGTAGCTGAG
This sequence comes from Allium sativum, assembly GCA_030737875.1. Taxonomy (NCBI): domain Eukaryota; kingdom Viridiplantae; phylum Streptophyta; class Magnoliopsida; order Asparagales; family Amaryllidaceae; genus Allium; species Allium sativum. Next base: position 821,145,860 of record CM060909.1, read on the forward strand.
GATAGTATAGACAAAAGTGCATTCAGAACTATAGATGGATTCTTAGAATGGCTGGTCATGCCATTCGGTTTGACTAATGCACCCGCCTACTTCGTGGACTTGATGAGTAGGGTGCCTAGGGAGTTCCTGAACAAGTTTGTGGTAGTCTTTGTAGAAGATATCCTGACCTTCTTAAAGAACGAGGAAGAACATGCTAGACATCTCAAGGAGGTGATGGATACGCTTAGAGCCCATCAGTTGAAAGCCAAGTCCTCCAAATGTCATTTTGGAGAAAAGAAGTTAGATTTCTTGGGCACATAGTTTCTAACCAAGGCTTAGCGGTGGATCCCGCTAAGGTAGTTGCAGTTCAGGATTGGAAGACTCCAAGGAATGCAACTGAAGTAAGAAGTTCTCTCAGTTTAATTAGTTAGTTAGCGTCCCTTGAGCTTAGACCTACCCTTCTGGATCAAGTAGGGACTTCACAGAAAGAAGACCCGCAGTTAGTCGAGATCATGGACAAGTTGATTCGAGGCGAGATGATAAGTCACCTCGCTATAGATGACAAGGGATGGCTAAGACGCGATGAGAGAAAGAAGGTTCTTAAAGATGCACATCACCTGAGGAGGTGGCCGAGTTTTTCCCAAGGTGCATGATGTGCCAACAGGTTAAAGGCCGAGTCATAGAAGCCCGGTGGGCTATTATATCCATTGGAGGTCCCCGCAATGGAAGAGGGAAAAGCGTCACGAAGGATTTCGTGGATGGACTGCCTAGGTCAAGGAAAGGGAATACAAGCATTTGGGTTATTGTGGATAGACTTACGAAGAGTGCTCATTTCACTCCGGTAAAGAGCGAAAGGACTGCATCATAGCTAGCGACAGTTTACTTTCAAGAAATAAAGCGGTTGCACGAGGTTCCCTAAAGTATAGTTAGTAACCATGACTCAATCTTCACTAGCCAGTTTTGGGATAGTCTACGGGAAGTCATGGGCAAGCGACTGAATCTAAGTACGGCTTATCATTCACAGGCGGATGGTTCATTTCGTCCAAGCATGAGTTATAGAAAATCACGTTAGTAACGTGGATTGGTATTTTCAAGAAAAGTTCTGCTGCGTGGAATACTTTATAGTAAGTAAACGAGATCCAGGATTCACTGATGAATTTTGGAGATCTTGCATGAAATCATGAGGTCATAGTTATGTTTAAGCCAAGAATGATAGAAGAGTAGGTGAAAGAGGAAGACGAGAGGCGACAATGAAATGGGTTCCAACTCATATTTGGAAATAAGAGTTAAGAAGCTAAGAAATCATGAAGTAAAAGACGGTCAAAGCACAGTGGAGTTAAACTCAAGGAAACGTGACTTAGAAGATTGAAGGCTGGATACGCGCATCATATCTCTTTTTAAGAGCATATCCTTGATCCTTGTTTTCCGGTGGAACTTACTCGCATGTTAACTTTTTACGTATATCCTCTCGGTCCCATTCTCGATCCCATTTCTGTTGTAAACTCCATAAGGGGGTATGACTCATCGGTTAGTAATACATGTCAAGGTTTGAAGGGGTCCGTTAGGTTGACTAAACCTTTAGGGCTTTTATAGGATTGGGGTTGGGTTAGGAAGGGATTTCTTGTAATCCAAAAGGAGTATATCTTGCTTATCTTCCCGATCTCTTTGTAGCATATCTTTTGCTATCCATGTTTGTCTTGATTATCTAGTATATCGTGTTAATCTTGTCATGAGAACCTTAGGTAGAAACCCTTTGGATGAAACATGTGTTTGAAACATGTTATGCTTGGTGGTTGCAAGTGGTTGCAAGTGTTTGCAAGTGGTTACTCGTGGATGCATTATACACATTAGGCACTAGATCGGCTCACACACTCCTCATATTGCATATGCATGAGTGTTTATGCTTATCCATGGATGAAAATTTTTGTGTTATCACATGGATGTTGCATATGGATGTATGTTATGTGCACACATATAGATGTTATACATTATGTTAGGAATTGCATACATATGGATTCATTTCACTAACATAATTTGCATTGATGATATTTGCATTAGATAAGTACATATACACACACCTTTGCATATGTTCATACAACATTTAGAATCTTGTAAGGACAATGATTGCTCGTGGATGATGTTTTGAGTAGATGGATGTTGGATGGTAGGATACGTTCTTCCTAACTTGAAGATTTCGGGGACGAAATCCTTTAAGGAGGGGAGAATGTAACAACCCGTATTTTCAATAACCTGTTATAACGTAAATCGAGGCAGAATTTAATTTATAAATCTGAATCAAGGGAAACGGGCTATGCCATTGCGTTCGTCTCGGAAAAATACGCGAAATAGAGTCCGAGTTTTCGAAAATCGGAGCCCGTATGACCCGATTAAGGTCCAACGAAGTTTTCAGAAAATTTCAAAGTAAAAACAGATTTCAAATTCAGGTTTGAATTTGGAAAATTAGGGCAGATTGGGCCAGGCGGGAAAATTCCCGCCAGAGCACCCAAGTCGACAGCCCTGTCGACTTGGGAGTCGACTTGGTTGGACCCAAGTCGACAGCCCTGTCGACTTGGCTGTCGACTTGGCTCAGCCAGGCAGTTCTGCCTGGTGCACCATTTAGGGGTTGTGTTGAGTTTGGGGGCCAGATTCGGTTTTGAGGGCTGAGATTGGAACTAGGGTTTAATCCTAAGGCTATAACTAGTCCTAATCTCTATAAATAAGACCCTAACCTAAGCCTAAATCATCATTAATCAATCCTACAACTAAACTATGGCAAAATCAATCCTCTCATGGCCTCCACTCTCTTCATAAAATTCCTAAATAAATTTCTATGAGATTTTCCATACATACAAGTGTTTTCAAGCTTGTATGAGTGTCATTAGCTTGCATTCAAGTCAAGTTTCCATATTTACATCATAAAGCAAGGGTTTTTATTGATTTGGAGCTTGCATTTTGGGTTTATTTGATTGCATAAGGGCTTTGTCTCAATCTATATATATTTGTGTCTTCATAAGCATTGTAAGCCCTTTTCTACTTTCATATTTAAACTCTAAAGTTAATGAATGATGCAAGTTGTGTTTGATCATTATGATATGCAAGTTTACTATGATGTGTTATGCAAGTTTGCCATGTTATGATGTTATGTTATGCAAGTTTGATATGCAAGTTTGTCATATGATATGCAAGTTATGTTATGCAAGTTTGATATGCAAGTTTGTCATATGATATGCAAGTTATGTTATGCAAGTTTGGGTTGATCATTTTGTTCATGTTATCATGTTATGCAAGCTTACCTTGAGTATATGAACATAAAGCTTCAAGCTTTATGCTAAAGGTTGCATTTTGGCAACATGTAAGTTATCATATCTCTTATGATAACTTGCATGTGAGGCTAAATGCGAACTTATGGCCATTTCTACATGTCATTTATCACCATGTATCACCAATATGCTAAGTTTGGTTTTATGCATGCTTTTGAGGCCTAAAAATGTAATATGCAAGTATATGAACATATGTACGCTTCATATGCTACCATGTTAAACTTGTGGCTTCAACACCTTTATGTCATGATTATGCCAAGCTCCCTCTTTCTATCCTTTATGCGCTACTGCGATATGTAAGCGATGGGATTGCGTTTGGGGTTGGGTAAACTTAAAAGACATAAAAACATAAGATTGGGAATTTACCTATTAAGTTAGGTCTACCCATTGGGAATTTACCTATTAAGTTAGGTCTACCCAAATGCTTGAAAACTTGTAATGTGTTTTGGAAACATGACGGACATGACACTTAGAAAATATAAGTGTGACCAACTCGAGGTTGGGTTGAGTTTGTAGCGTAAACCTACCCGGAACCGACCGGCTTAACTAGTTGCTACAAACAATAGGACCCAATGTGAGAAGTTGGTCATGTTGTACCTTGAACCTGAGGTTAGACCAAGTTGTGGTGTAAAGCTACCCGGAGCCGACTGACTTAACTAGTAACCGCAACAAAGTCTAATGTGAGAGGTTAAGGCGCATTAATTAATTAATGCCTCATGATTAGGGTTAAGTCATGGTCCACTTAATACTTAACCAATTTGGGCTTGGTAGATTAATCAGGGTTAAGTCGTGAACTCATCGTTACACTTAACCAAGTTAATCCATGATTAGCAAGAGGGTTAAACCCTACTTAACCCACTAGAAAATCCTAGCAATGGGGGTCCACTCCAGTAGTAATCCCAAGTTTGTATCATTATGACCCTAGGGTCTAGGCTATGGTGGGGGGCACAATTACTGGACTTGAGGTAAGAGACCAAAAACGACGGCAGAGTGGTACGCCGGTGTAGTTCCGGGCAGACTTTTGGTCGTGCACATAGTCCGAAGCCGGGGAAAACATGCACGGGTACCAGTAGATCGAGACTGTGCACTTATGTTTATGGTGTCCAGGGGTTGACACCCTAGGGCTTGATACACCCGACGGGAGACCCTGCACAGTCTGACTACAATTATGTTTGGGCCGCATTGACACCAACACATGACGAGTTAGGCTTATAGGGAGCCGATCGACTAGACCGTTTGGTTGGACCGCGTATTAGGGTCATTTCATGTTATTGGGCCAAATCTTGGGCCAAGGGATCAATACTTGTTTATTCAAGTCATGTTAGTTTGCTAGTACACCTGTGGTGCAAAAGACCTTAAACCTGATTATGCGATGACACCTTTATCTACCTTGTTAGTTAATCATCATGCAAGTGTGTTGTTATCCTTATGTTCATCCCTGCAACTCATGTCAGTTAACTTTATCAGTTTACATTGATTGTAGTAGGGCTTACTCAGTCTTTTTGACTGACCTGTTTTCTTTCGCCTCTTTTCTTCCGTCCCCCCCCCCCCCCCCCAGGTTCTCAGGGAGGGAATATTGGAGCTTAGCTTGGATTTCTGATCGCTTGCTTGTGGGATTTTAGCTCATGTACGGTCTTGACATGAAGCTAGCTATGGTTATCACTTATTTTGGGGATAGTACTTATGTATTTCAGTTTTTTTCAGTAATGTTGTTTTTATCTAGACTTGTGTATTTGGAAAGTTGACATTATGTTGTACCAGACTTGTTTTGAAATGGTTTGAAATCTTCCGCTGTTTTATCTATGTTATTTACTCTGTTTACATATATACATATGTTCTTGTTCTGCCTTGATATATCATTATGCATGTTTACCTGATTCAAACGCCCCTCCAAAGTCAGAGTGCTTGCAAGAGCCACCCTGGCGGAGGTGGGGTGTTACATGAACCTGGATCTACAACCAAAGATTTAACACAACAAGATGTACAATCCTCTAAGGTAAACACTAAAATAGAGCGTAAAATGGGAGTGAGCGTGTCGTGTTGATAGAAAACATCAAACATAGCAATCATCCTCACATCTCTCACTCAATGCGTAAAGCATGCGATATCCACCGCTTTGCCGACCAAATCCATTTGGGGTTAGGACGGGTCCATGCCCTTCTGGACTCTGTACAACTAATTGCCATGACCATGCCCTTCTGGTCTATAGCCAATAACCCTTCCTAGTCCATACATCCTCTACATGCCCCCGCTCTCAACGGTGAGCCAAAATTATGGATATCGATAACTCCTTTGCACACGTCCTGTAGTAAAGTCCAACTCTAAAAGCTAACTCGTTGGTTCCCATCTGGATCCTAAGTAATAACTTCCCATTTGGACTTCCTTTGCATCTCGGGTTTTGATTAAATTGCAGTTGATCTTCAGAAGAGTTCACAATTGTCATCGCGTGGTAGAAGTTTGAATCTGGTTCGGTTCGGAGTCATTATCTCGGTTCGAGTCGTAGTCCTCCACCAGGTCGGTTCGTGACCGCCCTTGGCTTGTGATCCCCTCCGTTCATGACACTCCCCCCGGTTCGTGACACCCCCCAACTGTAAAAACCCGCAACTTCCCAGGTGAGGAAAGCGCGGATTGTTCGAGAACAAGCCACAACAGAACGCGCACAGAAGAACATTTCATTGTATATTACAACAATTCCATCAGAATACAAGAATATACAGAGTATGAATGAATATTACACAGAAAATATCAAAGATTTAAATTACATTTAAATACATAGCAGCGGAAAATAATACAATACACAACTAGAAGAGATATACGGATACTAAGCTTTACGGATATCGTTCCAGCTGTAAACCAGGATCCTGTGAATATAAATCTGCAAAACCAAAACTATTAGCTTCCCGTGTCAAAATAAGGGCAACCAGAGTTTAGGTTAAAACAATAAACTCCAGATCAGTCATGGGACTGGTGTGAGAACTAAAACAGTTATTAATCTTTATTTTAAAGTTAGGTAAATCAAGGGACCACGCCGTATAACACGGAACGGGTTTCCTCCCAAGAATACCAGTGCATAAAACAAACAACGCAATGCTAAATAAAGAAAAATGAAGCTATTATAAGACCCAGATCCTATCACACAATGCAACGCAAGCCGGGGGATAGGTTTTTACCTTATAATAGCCAAGAATGCTTGATACGTTTAAAACAAATCATTTGATACTATTATAAGTGCATAGTGTATAAAACAACTTCAAATCATAAGTATCAATCATAGACGGCATAAGCGCCCCATCCCACTATGTCGCCATACTAGGCTCTACAAATAAAACCGCAAATGTCACATATTTGGAAATTGGATTTCCGTCTGTGAACCGAGGTAAAAGATAGTCCTCACCGACTTCGAGACAATCTAGCCCATGTCTCAGGGTCAGAGCGCATCGACCCTTTGGATCGTCAGGGCCGGTCCACCGATGTGGATTATTATGCCTGAACACTACGTTTCCCCGCCCTTTGGGGGCATAAATGAGCCAAAGAATGACTCCATCGGACCCGGATCGTCCGATCTAACCGAGGCGCCTCGCAACAGCAACAACCACATAAGTCAAACTCGTCAGGGCATGTAAAACCACTGACGCCACTTTTAGCTAGAAGGAAACGCATGCCCTCCCTGATGTCCTCTCCCGTTTTGGGTTCACCGCCGGTGTGTGAGGCTCGCGAATTCACGATACACAAAGCTACGCCACAAAGGCCGTGCTTTGATCATCAACTACAAGACTTTTCTTTTCAACAGAAGCTTTGATCATTTGCATCTTAGCATGCCACACAGGCAATTCATTCTATGCAATCGATATCAATCACACAGAATGAAATCCGATGTCAGACACACAGTCCATTTACAAGTCAGTTCTGGGTCTGAACGAAACCGGAGGCACCTAGTACCCCGCATATCCATCGATCTCCAAGTACGTCTGGACGATCACCAACTGTTTCCATCTTCTTGGGTGTACATCCCAATCAAGATCATCAGTAATCACCCAAACGATGTGAAGACCTCCGGTCTTCGACCACCGTCTTCATCTTCGACTTATCGTCGTATCAGTTATTCAGAGTAGGATAAACCCGGTCTTTCCGAATAACTCGCGTATATTTTAAATAAGTGTTACACAAACACAACATACGCCTCATTCCAATTCATCAGTCACTAACCGTAAATTAATCAAGAGAATAATTCCCCAAATATTAACCCCGAAGGCCGAAACCAACATCAGATCAATATCCAGAAAACCATTCTGCTTAGCTAACCGACAGTTAGTTTCTAAATTTCACATTCATAGGGAAAGGTTCCCATTAATTTTATCAAAGATAAATTCTTTAATTTATTCTTTAATCTACTTTTGAATATCAATTCAAACTAGTCGGGATTAACGAACTTTACCGAAGTAATCATTTGTTTTAATTTCCCAATCCCAACCTATTCATCCCATGAAGTAAAAATGGTAATACTTCATATCTAACACCACGGTGTTATCGGTAAATTCAATTACCAATTCACGTTCAAATCTAATTAAAGATTTAACTATCGCCTAGAGCAAAACTGGTGATACTCCATTCTCGATCATTTAAATCTAATTAAAGATTCATTAAAACTCCACTTAGTTTTAATCTGTGACTGGGTTAAAGAATCAGTGTCATTTAAAACACGGTTCACGATAAACCCAAAATCACATCACATTTCAATCAGTCCCTAACCGTAAATTAGCAAGTGAGCAGTTCCCTAAGTATTAACCCCGAAGGCCGAAACCAACATCAGATCATTACCCCAGAAACCATTCAACTCAACTAATCTCCAGTTAGTTTCTGAATTTTCTTAACTCCTTTGGGTCTAAGAACAGTATTATTGAAGATACTGTTCACGACAACCCAAAATCACATTTCATTAATTATCGGGTTAAAGAACAAGTGTTATTTAAAATATTGTTCACGATAAACCCAAAAATCAATACCAATTCAATTCCAATTAAATATTATTTAATTGGTACACTTCATTAAATCTAAATAAAAAGATTTAATCTTTTCTCAACTGGGTTCAAGAACAGTGTTAATAAAGACACCATTCACAACAAACCCAAATCACATTTGATATTAAATACAAGGCTCTGAATAGAAAATATATCGGCTTATATTCAATACAAATTCTACGACCAACAAATATCGTATTGGAAATAACGATATGTATATATATATCTTTCAAATTTCCATAACAACATCTGTATAATCACGAAATCCAATATCGAAATATTCCGAAGACAATTTCTATTCAAATCCATTCCAATGCAATTATTGGAAATTCTGGTTATTTTCAAAACCATTTTCAAATCCAATTTATTTATTTCAAAAATAAATAAATTATCATTCTAGTTCAAAACTAGTTGATTTCGATAAAAATCTATTTTTATGTTTACAAATATGGAGTTTTTCATCCCAAATCTTCACAACTCATTTCTTATGATCCTACACAAATTATTACTATTTTTATTAATTTTATCAAGGCCCGTATAGTCGATTTCCATCAACGGTCATCGATCTGCACTTACAGCGACCTTTTCCAAATTTGATTTGGACATAATTCCAAATCCAACCGTTAGATTTCAAATTTCTAATATTCGTTAGAAATCTCTTTTCGATACGAACCCAACGGTTCCGGTTTTAGGAGAATCCGACGGTCGGATCTCCCGTAATATCCGTTCGAAGTCTATGGTCGAAATTCGCGAACAACCGCGGCGCGGCGCGTTCTATTCAGGCCATTATATTATATATAATATATATAATATATACTTCGTCGATTTCCTTTTAAAACGTATTTATAAATCGTTTTAAATTCGTTTTCAAAACGATTTCAACTTCCTTTTCAAATTCAAATCAAAATTGAATTTTTCTTTATAAATTCGTTTTAAATTCACTTCAAATTGATTTCAATTCAAATTGATTTCTAATTCAATTTCAGTTCGTTTTCAATTCAATTCAATTTCAATTCGAATTCATTTATATTCAATTCGAATTCATTTCTATTCAATTTAATTCGAATTTCAATTCTTTTCAAAATATCAGATTTTGAAATCACTTTCGATATTCATTATAAAATGAATAAAATCGATATAAATATCATTCACGTCAAAATGGCGTAAATCAAATCAACACGGCTTCATATATTTCTATTTTTAAATATTCTGTTTCAAATATTTCCTTTTCAAATATTTCTATTCTAATATTTCTTTTTCAAAACTGGAATGAGGCCCAATCAATTACCATATAATGTTAATTATATGGATTTTCTACAACACATGTATATAATCACAACGATGAATAATCGACCAGCATCCAAAGTGCATTCTACACTGTATAAGCATCAAATATAAATATTCAACGCTTACAACAGCCTGTCAATCAATCGATCAACATACAACTAAACAATCAGGATTAGTGTACGTCAAATATCATCCCAATACCCGTGTGGGGTTTCAAACTATCAAACACAGATTTTATTTGTGCAGTTGGGCGATGTGTAAAATTTATCGTCCCAATCAATATCAGTCAAATGTGTGTATATAAACAAATCGTTCGATTTGTTTATTTTAATTTATTTCATTTCATATACACGTTAAAAATTCTATTTTTAACTATAAAATATTTTCCACTATAAAATATTTTATTTCGTTTCACATCACATCACACAATCAACTACACATCAAAATCAAACAAACAAGCATACAAGCCGTCCATGGTCTGTGGACGATGGGTGTCGGGTGCTACTAAACACCGTCTGCATCCTAGTATATACTTATATAACTAGAAAATTAAATTAAAGAGTGAAAAATTCTCACAGAATAGCTAATCCAACGCCACGACTCTTCTTATGTAGAAATCTTCGCCGTTCTTGCCTCTTGTCACTTTCTTTGCCCGTATTCTCTACATATGTAAAAATCACATTTTTACTTTGCTATTCGATATATAAAAATCGTATTTTTACTTCGCTATTCAATATATAAAAATCATATTTTTACTTTGCTATTCAATATATAAAAATCATATTTTTACTTTGCTATTCAATATATAAAAATCATATTTTTAAAACGTTTTCTATAAGATAAATGTCCCATTTTCAATCGCTTTTCAAACAATAAAAATCTCAACTTTGTTCATATAAAATTCTCGACTTTGTTCATAATAAAAATCTCGACTTTGTAGTGTATAAAAATCCTATTTTTCTTTAAAATCATACGTATAAAAATCTGAAATTGAATTCACTTACATAAAAACAAGATCCTAATATATATCAAAAAACTTATTAAACAAAACAAAATAAATGGAAAACTCACATTTTACAGTTGTAGGAAGGGGGGTGCTTGCTGCGTTGAGGTGGCATTCGTCAGAGGAGGAGGGCGTGTGCTCGCGGGTCCGTTCAGGTGGCTCTCCGGTGAGGTGCTCGGTGGCGTCGGCGACTGGGGAGGAGAGGGGCTTCGTTGTGGGCGTGGGTTTCTAGAACAAGGGGGGGTCTCGAGGGGAAATGGGTTTGCATTCATGAGATGGAGCGAGGAATAGAGGGGAAGAGGAGGGGAGCGGTGGAGGGAGGGAGGCCGGATGTCGATCGTGGGCGGCGTCATCGCGCGGCGTGGCGGGGTGGTGGTAATCGCGATGAGCGATTTAGGTATTTAGGTTTTTTTTCCTTTGTTGAAAACTGAAATGGGGGGGGGGGGTAGAGGGAAGGTAAGGAGAGGAGAGAGTATATTTTTTTTATTAATTTATTTTCAAAAAGTTGACTTTTTCATTTGACCTCTAAACGAGGCCCATCGCCTGTCGTCCGTAGCTAATTACCGCCATTCTGAACATAATGGGATATGTATCGTAGGCTGATTCGATCGTTTCGATCAGTTTTCGTCAAAATCAACATATAACTCGATATATTGAATTTGAACGCGCATTTCAATTTATTGGGGTCACATACTAACTCGAAAAATTCCAAAAAAAATATTTTCTAGCTTCGTATTGACATACGGTCCTTACAAAACTAGTTTCATCGAATTCTGAGACCGTTTGAAAAATGGCCATTTTCCAGTCAATTAAAATCAACTAAAACTGGTCAAACGCGTTTTCCTTTGCCACGATCACATATTGAATCGAAAAATTATGAAATTTGAAACTTAGCAATAACTTTACATCACGGATCCAACAAAAGTGGTTTCGTCGAAATCCGAGGTCGTTTGCAAAATTTCCATTTTTAAGGGCCTGAATTCCATAGTGACTATTCAGAAATTTCAACTAGACATATCTTTTGATTCCCGCTATGAAATTTTGATTTTTCGGATTCGTTGGAAAGATATTATCAATTGGATTCAAATATTTTTGGTTTCACTAAAATCCGGTTTATTTTGCACCTGGTATGTTCAATTGAAGTTTGAAATCGAATTATCGAACTACCGCGCCATTTTCAATTCCTTTTATAAATATAAATAAATATTTATATTCTAACGACGATTCAAATGAAAATATACGTTCGAATTCTATTCAAAATAAATTTCTCATCGATATTATTTAAAATAATTCATTTTAAATAATCAAACTTCGCTAAAATTGCCAAAATAAAATTTTTAAACTGGCCCAGATTTCCGAGTTATTACAATCTCCCCCACTTAAAACTTTTCGTCCTTGAAAAGGAACGAAGCCGAAAGTTGTTCAACAAATCAACTCAACTTTCATTATTTTCATTATGGCTTAAGTTCTTCAACTATTAGTTTCTAAGAACTTTTCAAAAATTTCAAAAATAACCTAAATTTTCGAAAAATTTCGCCATAACCTCCCCTGCACCGGGAGCACGGGAAAATCCCAAAATTGCCATACAGGCCTTCTGATCTCAAAAAGAAAAAGAAAAAGAAAAAGGCAAGCGGCTAGCCAATCGGCTCATAAAATCATCATCATCCAAACAAAACAGTAAATTATGATAAACATGTACCTATTTGTCGGGCAAACAAATTTTATTCTCTGCTCTAGCCTCCTTGCTATGACCTGTTCAATGTAAGTACATGTATATCAAGCAAATGCGACTAATTTTCAATAATATTCACTATTTGATCAAATTGGCTATATGGTTAAAATTTCAACTAATAAATACAGTAATCAAACAACACAACCATCAATCAATTAGTTGATTAGCATTTCAAACACATAATTTTGCTATATAGTCAAAAATCACATTTTTGATGCCAAATCACAACAATAAGCCCTACCTAGTTTTGGTTCTCACACCAGTCTAATGGAAATATATAGAAATATCACTTTCTTTACTCGAAAATAAATACTGGCGACGGTGCCCCATCACCAGAATTATCCCCGGGCAACTAGAGTGCGATTCTATAACTATCCAATACATTAAAACTTCGAATACACGTTTGCAAGACATATATGCAAAATCTTTATATATTGGATTGTCCAAATCAATATAGAATAAATATTCAAATACGTATGAAATGGTTTAAATTTCAAACCAAAATTGATTTTCATTTTTAAAAATATACTCTTCACACTCGTCCTAGGATACTACTGATCCCATCTCCAACGAGTCATTCTCATTGGATATTACTAATCCAATATCTGATGAATTCTCTCATATGGTTCTAATGTGCCTTGTTCTCTGAGCTTTGTAAACCAAAGCTCTGATACCAAATGTAAAAACCCGCAACTTCCCCGGTGAGGAAAGCGCGGATTGTTCGAGAACAAGCCACAACAGAACGCGCACAGAAGAACATTTCATTGTATATTACAACAATTCCATCAGAATACAAGAATATACAGAGTATGAATGAATATTACACAGAAATATCAGAGATTTAAATTACATTTAAATACATAGCAGCGGAAAATAATACAATACACAACTAGATGAGATATATGGATACTAAGCTTTCCGGATATCGTTCCAGCTGTAAACCAGGATCCTGTGAATATAAATCTGCAAAACCAAAACTACTAGCTGCCCGTGTCAAAATAAGGGCAACCAGAGTTTAGGTTAAAACAATAAACTCCAGGTCAGTCATGGGACTGGTGTGAGAACTAAAACAGTTATTAATCTTTATTTTAAAGTTAGGTAAATCAAGGGACCACGCCGTATAACACGGAACGGGTTTCCTCCCAAGAATGCCAGTGCATAAAAAAAAACAACGCAATGCTAAATAAAGAAAAATGAAGCTATTATAAGACCCAGGTCCTATCACACAATGCAACGCAAGCCGAGGGATAGGGTTTTTACTGTATAATAGCCAAGAATGCTTGATACGTTTAAAACAAATCATTTGATACTATTATAAGTGCATAGTGTATAAAACAACTTCAAATCATAAGTATCAATCATAGACGGCATAAGCGCCCCATCCCACTATGTCGCCATACTAGGCTCTACAAATAAAACCGCAAATGTCATGTATTTGGAAATTGGATTTCCGTCTGTGAACCGAGGCAAAAGATAGTCCTCACCGACTTCGAGACAATCTAGCCCATGTCTCAGGGTCAGAGAGCATCGACCCTTTGGATCGTCAGGGCCGGTCCACCGATGTGGATTATTATGCCTGAACACTACGTTTCCCCACCCTTTGGGGCGTAAATGAGCCAACGAATGACTCCATCAGACCCGGATCGTCCGATCTAACCGAGGCGCCTTGCAACAACAACAACCACATAAGTCAAACTCGTCAGGGCGTGTAAAACCACTGACGCCACTTTTAGCTAGAAGGAAACGCATGCCCTCCCTGATGTCCTCTCTCATTTTTGGTTCACCGCTGGGGTGTGAGGCTAGCGAATTCACGCTACACAAAGCTACGCCACAAAGGCCGCGCTTTGATCATCAACTACAAGACTCTGCTTTTCAACAGAAGATTTGATCATTTGCATCTTAGCATGCCACACAGGCAATTCATTCTATGCAATCAATATCAATCACATAGAATGAAATCCGATGTCAGACACACAGTCCATTTACAAGTCCGTTCTGGGTCTGAACGAAACCGGAGGCACCTAGTACCCCGCATATCCATCGATCTCCAAGTACGTCTGGACGATCACCAACTGTTTCCATCTTCTTGGGTGCACTTCCCAATCAAGATCATCAGTAATCACCCAAACGACGTGAACACCTCCGGTCTTCGACCACCGTCTTCATCTTCGACTTATCGTCGTATCAGTTATTCAGAATGGGATAAACCCGGTCTTTCCGAATAACTCGCGTATATTTTAAATAAGTGTTACACAAACACAACATACGCCTCATTCCAATTCATCAATCACTAACCGTAAAATTAATCAAGAGAATAATTCCCCAAATATTAACCCCGAAGGCCGAAACCAACATCAGATCAATATCCGGAAAACCATTCTGCTTAGCTAACCGACAGTTAGTTTCTAAATTTCACATTCATAGGGAAAGGTTGCCATTAATTTTATCAAAGATAAATTCTTTAATTTATTCTTTAATCTACTTTTGAATATCAATTCAAACTAGTCGGGATTAACGAACTTTACCGAAGTAATCATTTGTTTTAATTTCCCAATCCCAACCTATTCATCCCATGAAGTAAAACTGGTAATACTTCATATCTAACACCACGGTGTTATCGGTAAACTCAATTACCATTTCATGTTCAAATCTAATTAAAGATTTAACTATCGCCTGGAGCAAAACTGGTGATACTCCATTCTCGATCATTTCAATCTAATTAAAGATTCTTTAAAACTCCACTTAGTTTTATTCTGTGACTGGGTTAAAGAATCAGTGTCATTTAAAACACGGTTCATGATAAACCCAAAATCACATCACATTTCAATCACTCCCTAACCATAAATTAGCAAGTGAGCAGTTCCCTAAGTATTAACCCCGAAGGCCGAAACCAACATCAGATCAATACCCCAGAAACCATTCAACTCAACTAATCTCCAGTTAGTTTCTGAATTTTCTTAACTCCTTTGGGTCTAAGAATAGTATTATTAAAGATACCGTTCACGACAACCCAAAATCACATTTCATTAATTATCGGGTTAAAGAACAAGTGTTATTTAAAATACTGTTCACGATAAACCCAAAAATCAATACCAATTCAATTCCAATTAAATATTATTTAATTGGTACACTTCATTAAATCTAAAAAAAAGATTTAATCTTTTCTCAACTGGGTTCAAGAACAGTGTTAATAAAGACACCATTCACAACAAACCCAAATCACATTTGATATTAAATACAAGGCTCTGAATAGAAAATATATCGGCTTATATTCAATATCAAACTCTATGACCAACAAATATCATATTGGAAATAACGATATGTACATATATATCTTTCAAATTTCCATAACAACATCTGTATAATCACGAAATCCAACATCGAAATATTCCGAAGACAATTTCAATTCAAATCCATTCCAATGTAATTATTGGAAATTCTGGTTATTTTCAAAACCATTTTCAAATCCAATTTATTTATTTCAAAAATAATTAAATTATCATTCTAGTTCAAAACTAGTTCATTTCGATAAAAATCTATTTTTATCTTTACAAATATGGAGTTTTTCATCCCAAATCTTCACAAATCATTTCTTATGATTTTACACAAATTATTACTATTTTTAATAATTTTATCAAGGCCCGTACAGTCGATTTCCATCAACGGTCATCGAACTGCACTTACAGCGACCTGTTCCAAATTTTATTTGGTCATAATTCCAAATCCAACCGTTAGATTTCAAATTTCTAATATTCGTTAGAAAGCTCTTTTCGATACGAACCCAATGGTTCCGGTTTTAGGAGAATCCGACGGTCGGATCTCCCGTAATATCCGTTCGAAGTCAATGGTCGAAATTCGCGAACTGCCGCGGCGCGACGCGTTCTATTCAGGCCATTATATTATATATATAATATATATAATATATACTTCGTCGATTTCCTTTTAAAACGTATTTTATAAATCATTTTAAATTTGTTTTCAAAACGATTTCAACTTCCTTTTCAAATTCAAATCAAAATTGAATTTTTCTTTATAAATTCGTTTTAAATTCACTTCAAATTGATTTCAATTCAAATTGATTTCTAATTCAATTTCAGTTCGTTTTCAATTCAATTCAATTTCAATTCGAATTCATTTATATTCAATTTCAATTCGAATTCATTTCTATTCAATTTAATTTGAATTTCAATTCTTTTCAAAATATCAGATTTTGAAATCACTTTCGATATTCATTATAAAATGAATAAAATCGATATAAATATCATTCACGTCAAAATGGCGTAAATCAAATCAACACGGCTTCATATATTTCTATTTTCAAATATTCTATTTCAAATATTTCCTTTTCAAATACTACTATTCTAATATTTCTTTTTCAAAACTGGAATGAGGCCCAATCAATTACCATATAATGTTAATTATATGGATTTTCTACAACACACGTGTACAATCACAACGATGAATAATCGACCTGCATCCAAAGTGCATTCTACACTGTATAAGCTTCAAATATAAATATTCAACGCTTATAACAGCCTGTCAATCAATCGATCAACATACAACTAAACAATCGGGATTAGTGTACGTCAAATATCATCCCAATACCCGTGTGGGGTTTCAAACAATCAAACACAGATTTTATTTGTGCAGTTGGGCGATGTGTAAAATTTATCGTCCCAATCAATATCAGTCAAATGTGTGTATATAAACAAATTGTTCGATTTGTTTATTTTAATTTATTTCATTTCATATACACGTTAAAAATTCTATTTTTAACTATAAAATATTTTCCACTATAAAATATTTTATTTCGTTTCACATCACATCACACAATCAACTACACATCAAAATCAAACAAATAAGCATACAAGCCGTCCATGGTCTGTGGACGACGGGTGTCGGGTGCTACTAAACACCGTCTCCATCCTAGTATATATTTATATAACTAGAAAATTAAATTAAAGAGTGAGAAATTCTCACAGAATAGCTAATCCAACGCCACGACTCTTCTTATGTAGAAATCTTCGCCGTTCTTGCCTCTTGTCACTTTCTTTGCCCGTATTCTCTACATATGTAAAAATCACATTTTTACTTCGCTATTCGATATATAAAAATCGTATTTTTACTTCGTTATTCAATATATAAAAATCATATTTTTTACTTTGCTATTCAATATATAAAAATCATATTTTTACTTTGCTATTCAATATATAAAAATCATATTTTTAAAACGTTTTCTATAAGATAAATGTCCCATTTTCAATCGCTTTTCAAACAATAAAAATCTCAACTTTGTCCATATAAAATTCTCGACTTTGTTCATAATAAAAATCTCGACTTTGTAGTGTATAAAAATCCTATTTTTCTTTAAAATCATACGTATAAAAATCTGAAATTGAATTCACTTACATAAAAACAAGATCCTAATATATATAAAAAAAACTTATTAAACAAAACAAAATAAATGGAAAACTCACATTTTACAGTTGTAGGAAGGGGGGGGTGCTTGCTGCGTTGAGGTGGCGTTCGTCAGAGGAGGAGGGCGTGTGCTCGCGGGTCCGTTCAGGTGGCTCTCCGGTGAGGTGCTCGGTTGCGTCGGCGACTGGGGAGGAGAGGGGCTTCGTGGGGGGCGCGGGTTTCCAGAACAAGGGGGGGTCTCGAGGGCAATTGGTTTGCATTCGCGAGATGGAGCGAGGACGAGATAGAGGGGAAGAGGAGGGGAGCGGTGGAGGGAGGGAGGCCGGATGTCGATCGTGGGCGGCGCCATCGCACGGCGTGGCGGTGGTAATCGCGATGAGCGATTTAGGTATTTAGGTTTTTTTTTTCTCTGTTGAAAACCGATATCGGGGGGGGGGGGGCATAGGGAAGGTAAGGAGAGGAGAGAGTATATTTTTTTATTAATTTATTTTCAAAAAGTTGACATTTTCATTTGACCTCTAAACGAGGCCCACTGCCTGTCGTCCATAGCTAAATACCCCCATTCTGAACACAATGGGATATGTATCGTAGGCTGATTCGATCGTTTCGATTAGTTTTCGTCAAAATCAACATATAACTCTATATATTGAATTTGAACGCGCATTTCAATTTACTGGGGTCACATACTAACTCGAAAAATTCCAAAAAAAATATTTTCTAGCTTCGTATTGACATACAGTCCTAACAAAACTAGTTTCATCAAATTTTGAGACCGTTTGAAAAATGGCCATTTTCCAGTCGATTAAAATCAACTGAAACTGGTCAAACGCGTTTTCCTTTGCCACACTCACATATTGAATCGAAAAATTATGAAATTTGAAACTTAGCAATAACTTTACATCACGGATCCAACAAAAGTGGTTTCGTCGAAATCCGAGGTCGTTTGCAAAATTTCCATTTTTAAGGGCCTGAATTCCATAATGACTATTCAGAAATTTCAACTAGATATATCTTTTGATTCCCGCTATGAAATTTTGATTTTTCGGATTCGTTGGAAAGATATTATCAATTGGATTCAAATATTTTTGGTTTCACTAAAATCCGGTTTATTTTGCACCCGGTATGTTCAATTGAAGTTTGAAATCGAATTATCGAACTACCGCGCCATTTTCAATTCCTTTTATAAATATAAATAAATATTTATATTCTAACGACGATTCAAATGAAAATATACGTTCGAATTCTATTCAAAATAAATTTCTCATCGATATTATTTAAAATAATTCATTTTAAATAATCAAAATTCGCTAAAATTGCTAAAATAAAAAATTTAAACTGGCCCAGATTTCCGGGTTATTACACCGACTCTTGACCCCCCCGGCTCGTGACATCCTCCCCCGGCTCTTGAAATCCTCCCCCGGTTTGTGAGTCATCATATTGGAGCGGTTCATGACCATGATCTTGGAGCGGTTCGTGACCATGATCTTGGAGCGGTTCGTGACCATGATCTTATATCGGTTCATGACCATGGTCTTGGAGCGGTTCGTGAGACATACCCCCTTCAGGAACCGAAGTTTTCCTGGGCGGTTCGTGAAGCATACCCCCTTCAGGAACCGAAATTATGCAATCTTTCCAACAAGCTAATTTCGCCAAATGACAACGTTTTCAACCGTTCTAACTTTCCTATAACATCACAAAACAAACCAAACGGTAGTAACAACATATAGAATCAATCAAAAACACTAAAACATCAATCATATGAAATATTTTAGATCAAACATACCCATAAAGCATGATTTTCCCCTTAATCCCCTTAAGTATGTTTTAACTATAGGATTAAAAAAATTTAATCCAAATTAACCCAAATTTTCACCAGTGACATAAAATAATATTTTATTATTTCTACATATTTTTCATATTTTTCTGATGTGTAATTTCGCTAAATATCACTAGTCATCTCTAATTAGCCATAATTAGCGTATAAAAGTGCTAATCACTCAACTTAGCCACAAATGAAATCTTAGTTTTGAAACTTTACTGTTATGGCATAGATCTCTATGTATTGCAGCAGCTCCAACTCTGATTTGGTGCTAATTTGACTTCATTTGGTGTAGTTTTGGTCCATTAGTGGTTAAAAATCGATTAGGAAGAGATTAGAATGAGATTTGCAAGATGGAGGCCATTGCTAGGGTTCAAGGAAGGTTAGTGGCAGCTAGA
Source organism: Allium sativum (assembly GCA_030737875.1). Taxonomy (NCBI): domain Eukaryota; kingdom Viridiplantae; phylum Streptophyta; class Magnoliopsida; order Asparagales; family Amaryllidaceae; genus Allium; species Allium sativum. The sequence continues at coordinate 821,165,834 of CM060909.1, forward strand.
AAAATGAAAGAGAATGTTTCTCCAAACCCTTCAACTCTCCAATAACCCTAATCCCGAAATGGGTTACGGGCTTAGCTGCTAATCACTCCGTTAAGCCAAATTATGTTGTTTTTCATCTTCCAAACCTTATTTCAGCCATATCTCCCAAACGGTAATCCCGTTTGGTTAATGTGACCACTCTACGGAAAGGTAAACCATCAACTGAACCCAATAGAGGTGGTTTTAGGTCAAAACTCCTTATCAATCAAAAGTTATAGGCCAAACAATATTCATTAGGGGCAAAATAGTCATTTAAAATTTGGCAGAAATCGTGAACATGGGAAATGACCCCAATAGTCGTTTCCCAAATTTACATAACCATACGACTTGGTATAAAAATAAAATAAATATTCTACGATCCTTTGATGCGTAGAATGCGGGTCGTTACACTCTCCCCCCTTAAGAAATTTCGCCTCTGAAATTCCTTAACTAAAACATACAATGGTGTCCCGCATGCCTATCAACCATTTACATACAATCAAACATATATAACAACACAACAAGCCTATCCTAGCATGCGATTTACTAACAAGGGAGTTACTATATCACGATTAAGACCTTACCAGGTAAAGAGTTATGTATACGACTTCCTTATGCTCTCCTCGGTTTCCCAAGTACAATCGTTCTCATTATCATCCCACTGGACCTTAACCAATTTCACCGTCTTCCTTCAAAGTTGTTTCGTATCATGTCCGATAATTCGAATCTTTATGTGGCTCCCAACTGCCTCAGATTCCACCTCGATATCATCCAACTGATCTGGTGAAATAGTCGTATCAGAATTGTGCACGAACTTCCTTAACTGGGAAACATGAACTATGTTGTGCACTCCCGCCATCTTGTCGAGTAATCTAACTTTATACGCTAAATTCCCAACTTTCTCGAGAACTGGAAATGGACCAACAAACCTTGGTGCTAATTTTCCTCTTCTACCAAACCGAATCGCACTCTTTAACAGAGAGATCTTGACAAATACCAAGTCGCCAATGAAGAATTTCAAATCTCTTCGCCTTATATCAGCGTAACCCTTCTGCCTATCTTGGGCAGTCTTCATTCGTTGTTGAATAACCTTTATCTTATTACATCTGGCCCAAGCACAAACTTCTCACCTGTCTCTAACCAACATGATGGTGAGTTGCACGGAATTCCATACAAAGCTTCAAATGGAGCTTTACCAATACTGGATTGATAACTATTATTATACGTGAATTCAACCAGATGTAAATGATCATCCCATGATCCTCCAAAGTCCAATATACAAGCCCTTAAGAGATCCTCTAATACCCGATTCACTCTCTCTGTTTGACCGCCGGTTTGAGGATGGTACACGGTACTGAGATGTAATTCTGATCTTAAAGCCTCTTGTAAGCTCTTCCAAAACCCATTAGTAAATAATGGATCTTGGTCACTCATAATACCTCTAGGTACTCCATGAAATCTCACTGCCCACTTCATATGCAGTTCAGCTAACTTAGCTGTCATTCTATTCGACTTGACCGGTATAAACCTTGCACTTTTGGTCTATCGATCCACAATCACCCAAATACTATTATGACCCAATCTAATCCTTGGTAAACCATCATTGAAATTCATTAAGACTTGTTCCATTTCCATTTGGGAATTTCCAGCGGTTGTAATAAACCACTTGGCTTCTTTTGCTCGGCTTTAACTAACTGGCAATTCATGCACTTGAATATAAACTTCCCAATGTCTCTCTTCATCCCTTCCCAGTAGTAGGTCTGCTTCATGTCTCGATATATTGTGTTACCACCGGGATGTATAGTCAGTTTTGAGTGATGACACTCTCCAAGCACTTCATCTCTCAATCCATTTACGTTGGGTACAACTAGCCTCCCATTCTTTCGAAGCCATCCCTCTCAATCAAGACCATACTTGTTCATTCTCTCGCCGTCGATACCCATCTCTACCTTAGAGATGATTTCCAATAAATTAGGATCATCCCTCTAACTGGAATCAATCCGTTCAATCAAAGTCGGTCTGATCATCAAACTTGCTAACATCTCTGGATCCAATTCGCACTTAGGTCTGAAATCATATCCTGCGATATATTCCAGTTGCTTCCATTCCAGAAACATAGCCCCCAAATTGGCATGTCTCCTACTTAATGCATCAGCTACCGCATTGCCCTTCCCGGGTGTGTATGCGATATTAAAATCATATGAAGCCAAGAACACTAACCATATTTGCTGACGAAGATTTAAATCCTTTTGAGAGAAAATATACTTCAACGACTTATGATCGGTAAAGAACTCAAATCTTTCTCCTAAGAGATTGTGTCTCCACCTCTTCAACGCGAACATGATCGCTGCCAATTCTAAATCATGGGTAGGATACCTTTTCTCATGCGGTTTCAGCTGCCGACTTGCATAAGCTACAATCCTACCTCCTTGCATCAGTATAACACCTAGTCCGGTACCACAGGCATCCATGTATACCGTCATCTCTTCGTTCCCTTTAGGAATAACTAACACTGGTGCGCATGTTAACATCTCCATTAGGCTCTTAAATGCATTCTCACACCTTTCATCCCAATCAAAAGCTTGGTTCTTCTTGGTCAACTGAGTTATCGGTGCTGCTATCTTGGAGAAGTCTTAGATAAACTTACGATAATATCCAGCTAACCCCAATAAACTTCTCACGTCAGTCGCATTCTTGGGCGTAGACCAATCTTGCACCGTAGCCACCTTCGTAGAATCCACGGCAATACCATTCTCTTAAACAACCTGACCTAAGAACCTCACTTCCCTCCTCTAGAAGTGACACATAGAAAATTTTGCTTTCAATTGGTGTTTCCTCAACTCCTCCATCACTGTCCTCAAATGTTCCTTGTGTTCTTCCTATGTCCTCGAGTAAACCAAGATATCGTCCACAAACACAAGAACAAACTTATTTAATTGATCCCTGAAAACCCTATTCATAAGATCAACGAAATACGCGGGTGCATTGGTCAACTCAAATGATATGACCAACCACTCATAGAATCCAGACGGCGTCCGAAATGCCGTTTTAGTTATACTCTCAACTGCTGCTCGGAGCTGATGAGAACCTGTCACGAGATCCACTTGGGAAAACACTCTTGCTCCATTTAGTTGATCAAACAAATCATCTATCCGTGGAAGAGGATAATTATTCTTCTTAATCACCTTGTTCAGCTCACGGTAGTCTACACATAAGCGAAGGGAACCATCGGCCTTGGTAGCAAATACAACTGGTGCTCCCCATTCCGAAACACTTCTTCGGATAAATCCCTTCTTCAAAAGATCGCCCACTTGCACTTCGAGCTCTCACTGCTCCCTTGGCCCCATACGACGAAGTGGCATCACTATAGGTCTGGCATCTTTCACTAAATCAATCCAAAACTCGATCTTTTGGTATGGTGGAAGTCCGGTCACTTCCCCGAAGATGTCCGGATACTCGCCATCAATAGGCACATCTGATAACTCATCATGCGGGATGTCGACGGAATTTAGAAAACTAACCATCTCTCCATCACTAGGTAGGAAACCCAATACCACCCTCCACCCATCATCCGCTCTAATGGTCACCGAAGACCCCTCACAGTCTACCATCACCTCATACCTTTGGAGTCAATCGACTCCCAAAATAATGCCAAACCCAGTAAAGCCCAAAACAAAGCAATCACAAGCAAACATACATCCATGACTCGATAAGACTAATTTACTGCAAATCATATTAAGGCTAGTCGAACCACCGATCGGGTTCGTCACAACTAAAGGTCTATCGACTATCCCGCATTCCAATTCCAACCTATCTACCAGGTCACTAGATGTGAAGGAATGAGAAGCCCCGGTATCAAATAATACTCAAATAGGAACATCATATATAGAAAGCATACTGTAATAACCCGGAAATCTGGGCCAATTTAAATTTTTTATTTTGGCAATTTTAATGAATTTTGAATATTTAAAATGAATTATTTTGAATAATAACGATGAGAAATTTATTTTTAATAGAATTAGAACGTATATATTTATTCGAATCGTCGTTAGAATATAAATAATTTATTTTACTTACATAACGAGCTTGAAATGGCGCGGCAGTTCGAAAATTCGATTTTAAAGTTCAAATGAATGTACCGGGTGCAAAATAAACCGGATTTTAGTGAAACCAAAAATATTTGAATCGAATTGAGAATATCTTTCCAAGGAATCTGAAAAATTGAAATTTCATAGCGGGGATAAAAATTTATGTCCAGTTGAAAATTCAGAATAGTCGCTATGGAATTATGGCCCTTAAAAATGGCCATTTTGCAAACGACCTCGGATTCCGACGAAACCACTTTTGTTGGATCCGCAATGTCAAGTTATTACTAGATTCCAAATTTCATAATTTTTGAATCAATATGTGAGCATGGCAAAGGAAAACGCGTTTGACCAGTTTCAGTTGATTTTAATCGACTGGAAATTGGCGATTTTTCAAACAGTCTCAGAATTCGATGAAACTGGCTTTGTTAGGATCGTATCGTCAATACGAAGCTAGAAAATATTTTTCGGGAAATTTTCTAGTTAGTATGTGGCCCCGGTAAATTGAAAGGTACGTTCAAATTCAATATATAGAGTTATATTTTGATTTTGATGAAAACTGGTCAAAACGATCGAATCAGCTTACGACACATATCCCATTGTGTTCGGAGTGGGGGTAGTTAGCTATGGGCAACAGGCGGTGGGTTTCGTTTCGAGTTCGAAATCAAAAGTTACTTTCTGAAAAATAATTAAAATAAATATATATTATTATATTCTTCCTTCCCCCTTTATCCCCTTTTCTCTTCAAATCAGACCCCCCACGTTTCTATTTCATTTCAGAAAGGAAAAAAAACAAAATCGATCCATCGCACCCCCCTAGGCGGCGCCGCCCACCGCCAGACCCCCTTCCCCCGACTCGACCACCTCCTTCCCCTCGACCCTCTTCTCCCGCTCCTTCCTTCTCTCCCCCTCCCCCTCTGCTGTTAAAACCCGACGCCCAATAACCAGAAGCCGCCTCCGACCACACCCCCACCGCGCGAGCACCCCCCTTTTCCACGAGACCTCGACTGCGCTCCCCCTCCTCTTCAATTAATGTGAGTCTCTTTGTTTTTAATTAATTTTGTTTTATTCTTTTTAGTGGTTCATTTAAAAGTAATGGGTTTATTAGGATTTTTATAATGAAAATATTATTCTAAAAACATTATATTTTTATATGAAATCAGTTTTTCTTTTATGTATTTAAATAAATTTTTGAGTTTTTTTTTATATATAAGCATGAAATTTTGATTTTTAAAAGCATGGGACTTTGATTTTTATTCGATTAAAGAAGTGATTTTTATTCGATTAAAGAAGTGATTTTTATTCGATTAAAGAAGTGATTATTATTCTGTTAAAGAAGTGATTTTTATTCTCTTAAAGAAATGATTTTTATTTTGTTAAAGGAGTAATTCTATAAACATGAAGAAAGGATTTCTATGATATGAAGTTCAATATAAAGATTTGATTTTTATATGAAATATAGCGTAATAAGAATGTGATTTTTATCCATATAGAGCGGTATAAAAATGTGATTTTTATATACACAGCAACAATATAAAAATACGATTTTTATATATGTAGTGGCTACGGACAATGAAAGTGACAAAAGGCGAGATCGGTGAAGATTTTCTACATATGAAGAGTCGTGGCGTTTGGTTTAGCTAGTCGGTGAGAACTCCTCACCTTTTAATCTATTTCTAGTTTGAAATATATACTAGGATGCAGACGGTGTTTAGTAGCACCCAACACCCGTCCTTCACAGACCATGGACGGCTTGTATGCTTGTTTGTTTGATTTTGATGTGTAGTTGATTGTGTGACGTGAAATGAAATAAAAAAAATTATAGTGGAAAATATTTTATAGTTAAAAATATAATTTTTAACGTGTATATGAAATAAATATTTATAAACAAATCGGACGATTTGTTTATATACACACATTTGACTGATACTGATTGGGACGATAAATTTTACACATCGCCCAACTGCACCAATAAAATCTGTGTTTGATTGTTTGAAACCCACACGGGTATTAGGATGATATATGACATACACTAATCCCAATAATTAGTTGTATGTCGATCAATTGATTGACAAACTGTTATAAGCGTTGAATATTTATATTTGATGCTTATACAGTGTAAAATACACTTTGGATGATGGTGGATTATTTGTCATTGTTGAGATATACATGTGTTGTAGAAAAATCCATATAATTAACACTATATGGTAATTGATTGGGCCTCATTTCAGTTTGGAAAATAAGAAAATAATTTCATGTGTTGAATAAAAGCCGTGTTGATTAGATTGACGTCATTTTGACGTGAATGATATTTATATCGATTTTATTCATTTTATAATGAATATCAAAAGTGATTTCAAAATCTGATATTTTGAAATGAATTGAAATTCGAATTAAATTGAAATGAATTGAAATTCGAATTAAATTGAAAAGAATTGAAATTCGAATTAGATTGAAGTAGAATTGAAATCGTTTTGAATGGAATTTAAAACGTATTGAAATTGAACTGAAATTGATTTTAATTGAAACCAATTTGCATTGAAATGGATTTGAATTGAAATCGAGTTGAAATGAATTTAAAACGAATTTATAAGGAAAAATTCAATTTTGATTTGAATTTGAAATGAAGTTGAAATCATTTTGAAAACGAATTTAAAACGATTTATAAAATACGTTTTCAAAGGAAATCAACGAATTATATATTATATATATTATATATATATAATATAATGGCCTGAATAGAACGCGCCGCGCCGCGGTAGTTCACGAATTTCAACAATTGACTTCGAACGGATATTACGGGAGATCCGACTATCGGATTCTCCTAAAACCGGAACCGTTGGGTTCGTATCGAGAAGAGCTTTCTGATGAATATTAGAGATTTGAAATCTAACGGTTGGATTTAGAATTATGTCCAAATCAAATTTGGAAAAGGTCGCTGTAAGTGCAGTTCGATGGCCATTGGTGGAAATCGACTGTACGGGCCTTGATAAAATTATTAAAAATAGTAATAATTTGTGTAAAATCATAAGAAATGATTTGGGAAGAATTGGGATGAAAAACTCCATATTTGAAAAGATAAAAATAGATTTTTATCGAAATGAACTAGTTTTGAACTAGAATTATAATTCTATATATTTTCCAATAAATAAATTGAATTTGAAAAGGGTTTTAAAAGTAACCAAGATTTCCAATAATTGAATTGGAATGGATTTGAATTGAAACTGTCTTTGGAATATTTCGATATTGGATTTCGTGATGATACTGGTATTGTTATGGGAATTTGAAAGATATATTTATATCGTTATTTCCAATACGATATTTGTTGGTCGTAGAATTTGATATTGAATATAAGCCGATATATTTTCTATTCAGAGCCTTGTACTTAATATCAAATGTGATTTCGGTTTGTCGTGAATGGTGTCTTCATTAACACTATTTTTAAGCCCAGCTGAGAAAAAGATAAATCTTTTTATTTAGATTTAATGTAGTGTACCAATTAAATAATATTTAATTGGAATTGAATTGGTATTGATTTTTGGGTTTATCGTGAACAGTGTTTTAAATAACACTTGTTCTTTAACCGACAATTAATGGAATGTGATTTTGGGTTTATCGTGAACCGTGTTTTAAGTGACATTGATTCTTTAGCCTAGTTAAAGATTAAAACTAAGTGGAGTTTTAATGAATCTTTAATTAGATTGAAAAGATAGAGAGTGGAGTATCACCAGTTTTGCTCCAGGTGATAGTTAAATCTTTAATTAGATTTGAACGTGAAATGGTAATTGAATTTACCGATAACGTCGTGGTGTTAGATATGAAGTATTACCAGTTTTACTTCATGGGATGAATAGGTTGGGGTTGGGAAATTAAAACAAATGATTACTTCAGTAAGGTTCGTTAATCCCGACTAGTTTGAAGTGATATTCAAAGGAAGATTAAAGAATAAATTTAAAAGAATTTATCTTTGATAAAATTAATGGGAATCTTTCCCTTAGAATGTGAAATTTAGAAACTAACTATCGGTTGGCTAAGATGAATGGTTTCCTGGGTATTGATTTGATGTTGGTTTCGGCCTTCGGGATTAATATTTGGGGAATTGTTCTCTTACTAATTTACGGTTAGTGACTGATGAATTGGAATGAGGCATATGTTGTGTTTGTGTAACACTTGTTTATTATATACGCGAGTTATTCAGAAAGACCGGGTTTATCCCATTCTGAATAACTGATTCGACGATTAGTCGAAGATGAAGACGGTGGTTGAAGACCGGAGGTCTTCACGTCGTTTGGATAATTACTGATGATCTTGATTGGGCCGTACACCCAAGAGGGGGGAATCAGTTGGTGATCGTCCAGACGTACTTGGAGATCGATGGATATGCAGGGTACTAGGTGCCTCCGGTTTCTTTCAGACCTAGGACGGACTTGTAGATGGACTGTGTGTCTGACATTGGATATAATTCTGTGTGATTGATGGATATCGATTGCATGGAGTGGTTTGCCTGTGTGGCATGCTAAGATGCAAATGATCAAGGCTTCTGTTGAAAAGCAAAGTCTTGTGGTTGATGATCAAAGCACGGCCTGTGTGGCATAGCTTTGTGTAACGTGAATTCGCGAGCCTCACACCCCAATTATGAACTAAAAACGGGTGAAGGACCTCAGGGAGGACATGCGTTTCTTTCTAGCTAGAAGTGGCGTCAGTGGTTTTACATGCCCTGACGAGTTTGACTTATGTGGTTGTTGCTGTTGCGAGGCGCCTCAGTTTGATTGGACGATCCGGGTCCGATGGAGTCATTTGTTGGCTCATTTGCGCCCCAAAGGGCGGGGAAACGTAGTGTTCAGGCATTTTAATCCACATCGGTGGACCGGCCTTGACGATCCAAGGGACACTCGAGCTTTGATCCTGAGACATGGTAGGGTAGATTGTCTCGAATCGGTAGAGGACTATCTTTTGCCTCGGTTCACAGACGGAAATCCAATTTCCAAATACGTGACTTTGCGGTTTTATTTGTAGAGCCTAGTATGGCGACATAGTTGTATGGGGCGCTTATGCCGTCTATGATTGATACTTATGATTTGAAGTTGTTTCATACACTATGCACTTATAATAGTATAAAATGATTTGTTTTAAACGTATCAAGCATTCTTGGCTATTATAAGGTAAAAACCCTATCCTCCGGCTTGCGTTGCATTGTGTGATGGGACCTAGGTCTTATAATAGCTTCATTTTTCTTTATTTAGCATTGCGCTGTTTTTTTTATGCACTGGCATTCTTGGGAGGAAACCCGTTCCGTGTTATACGGCATGGTCCCTTGATTTACCTAACTTTAAAATAAAGATTAATAACTGTTTTAGTTCTCACACCAGTCCCATGACTGACCTGGAGTTTATTGTTTTGACCTAAACTCTGGGTGCCCTTATTTTCCGCATGGGCAGCTAGTAGTTTTGGTTTTGCAGATTTGTATTCACAGGAAGTTGGTTTACTGCTGGAATGATATCCGGAAAGCTCTGTATCCGTATATCTCTTCTAGTTGTGTTTTGTATTATTTCCACTGCGATGTATTTAAATGTAGTTTAAATCTCTGATATTTTCCATGTAATATTTATTCATACTCTGTATATTCTTGTATTCTGATGGAATTGTTGTAATAAGCAATGAAATGTTCTTCTATCTGCGTTCTATTTTGTCGTGTTCTCAAAACAATCAGGCGTTTCGAACGGTCTGGGTTGGTTTAGCGACTGATTTGGATCGAGCGAAATTCCCAGTCGTTACAACGTGGTATCGGAGCTTTGGTTTACAAAGCTCAGGGAACAAGACACATTAGAACCAAACGAAAGAATTCATCAGATATTGGATTAGTAATATCCAATTAGAATGACTCGTTAGAGATGGGATCAGTAGTATCCTAGAACGAGTGTGAAGAGTATATTTTTAAAATGAAAACAAATTGTTTTGAAATTTAAATCGTTGTATACGTATTTGAATGTTTATATTAAATTAATTTGGACAATCCAACATATAAATATTTTGCATATACGCCTTGCAAACGTGTATTCGAAGTTTTAATATATTGGATAGATATAAAATCACACTCTAGTCACCCGGGGATAATCCTGATAATGGTGCATCATCATTAGCATTTATATTCGAGTGTCGAAGGTGGGATATCTATATGATTCCAATTGACTGGTGTGAGAACCAAAATTAGATATGGCTTATTGTTGTGATTTGACATCAAAAATCTGATTTTTGGACTACATATCAAAGTTATGAATTTGAAAAGCTAATCAACTAATTGATTGCTGATTGTGTTGTTTGATTATTGTTTGATTCATAAATTTGAACCATATAGCCAAATTGAACCAAAAACTGAATTGTATTGAAATTTTTTCGCATTTGCATACATATACATGTACTTACATTGAACAGGTCATAGCAAGGACGCTAGAGCAGAAGTATAAAATTGTTTGCCCGACAAATAGGTACATGTTTACCATAATTTACTGTTTTGTTTGGGTGATGATGATTTTATGAGCCGCTTGGCTTTTTCCTTTTCTTTTGGATTGAAGAAGGCCATGGGAGGCTATACGAAATATCCCAAAGTCCCCGGTGCAGGGGAGGTTATGGCGAAATTTTTTGAAAATTTAAGGTGTTAGCCAAATTTTTGAAAAAATTTGAAAAGTTCTTAGAAACTGAAAAGTTGAAGAACTTAAGCCGTAAAGAAAACAGTGAAAGTTGAGTTGATTTGTGAAACAACTTTCGGTTTCGTTCCTTTTCGGGAATGAAAAGTTTTAAGTGGGGGAGATTGTAATAACCCGGAAATCTGGGCCAATTTAAAATTTTTATTTTGGCAATTTTAATGAATTTTGAATATTTAAAATGAATTATTTTGAATAATAATGATGAGAAATTTATTTTTAATAGAATTAGAACGTATATATTTATTCGAATTGTCGTTAGAATATAAATAATTTATTTTAATTATATAACGAGCCTGAAATGGCGCGGTAGTTCAAAAATTCGATTTCAAAGTTCAAATGAATGTACCGGGTGCAAAATAAACCGGATTTTAGTAAATCCAAAAATATTTGAATTGAATTGAGAATATCTTTCCAACGAATCTGAAAAATTGAAATTTCATAGCGGGGATAAAAAGTTATGTCCAGTTGAAAATTCAGAATAGTCGCTTTGAAATTCTGGCCCTTAAAAATGGCCATTTTGCAAACGACCTCGGTTTTCGACGAAACCACTTTTGTTGGATCCGCGATGTCAAGTTATTGCTAGATTCCAAAATTCGTAAATTTTCGAATCAATATGTGAGCGTGGCAAAGGAAAACGCGTTTGACCAGTTTCAGTTGATTTTAATTGATGGAAATTGGCCATTTTTCAAACTGTCTCAGAATTCGATGAAACAGGCTTTGTTAGGACCGTATCGTCAATACGAAGCTAGAAAATATTTTTCGGGAATTTTTCTAGTTAGTATGTGGCCCTGGTAAATTGAAAGGTACGTTCAAATTCAATATATTGAGTTATATTTTGATTTTGATGAAAACTGGTCGAAGTGATCAAATCAGCTTACAGCATATATCCCATTGTGTTCGGAATGGGAGTAGTTAGCTATGGGCGACAGGCGGTGGGTTTCGTTTTGAGTTCGAAATCAAAAGTTACTTTTTAAAAAATAATTAAAATAAATAAATAAATATATATATATTATTATATTCTTCCTTCCCCCCTTATCCCCTTTTCTCTTCAAATCAGACCCCCCCTCCCCCCGGTTTCTATTTCATTTCAAAAGAAAAAAAAATGATCCATCGCACCCTCCCCCTAGGCGGCGCCGCCCACCGCCAGACCCCCCTCCCCCGACTCGACCACCTCCTTCCCCTCGACCCTCTTCTCCCGCTCCTTCCTTCTCTCCCCCTCCCCCTCTGCTGTTAAAACCCGAACCCCCAACGCCCAATCACCAGAAGCCGCCTCCGACCACTCCCCCACCGCGCGAGCGCCCTCCTTTTCGACGAGACCTCGACTGCGCTCCCCCTCCTCTTCAATTACTGTGAGTCTCTTTGTTTTTAATTAATTTTGTTTTATTCTTTTTGGTGGTTCATTTAAAAGTAATGGGTTTATTAGGATTTTTATAATGAAAATATTATTCTAAAAACGTTAGATTTTTATATGAAATCAGTTTTTCTTTTATGTATTTAAATAAAGTTTTGATTTTTTTTTATATAAGCATGAAACTTTGATTTTTAAAAGCATGGGACTTTGATTTTTATTCGATTAAAGAAGTGATTTTTATTCGATTAAAGAAGTGATTTTTATTTGATTAAAGAAGTGAATTTTATTCTGTTAAAGAAGTGATTTTTATTCTCTTAAAGAAATGATTTTTATTTTGTTAAAGGAGTAATTTCTATAAACATGAAGTTAGGATTTCTATGATATGAAGTTCAATATAAAGATTTGATTTTTATATGTAATATAGCGTAATAAGAATGTGATTTTTATCCATATAGAGTTGTATAAAAATGTGATTTTTATATACATAGCAATAATATAAAAATACGATTTTTATATATGTAGTGGTTACGGACAATGAAAGTGACAAAAGGCGAGATCGATGAAGATTTTCTACGTATGAAGATTCGTGGCGTTTGGTTTAGCTAGTCGGTGAGAACTTCTCACCTTTTAATCTCTTTCTAGCTTGATGTATATACTAGGATGCAGACGGTGTTTAGTAGCACCCGACACCCGTCGTTCACAGACCATGGACGGCTTGTATGCTTGTTTGTTTGATTTTGATGTGTAGTTGATTGTGTGATGTGATGTGAAATGAAATAAAATATTTTATAGGGAAAATATTTTATAGTTAAAAATATAATTTTTAACGTGTATATGAAATATATATTTATAAACAAATCGGACGATTTGTTTATATATACACATTTGACTGATATTGATTAGGACGATAAATTTTACACATCGCCCAACTGCACAAATAAAATCTGTGTTTGATTGTTTGAAACCCCACATGGGTATTGGGATGATATATGACATACACTAATCCCAATAATTAGTTGTATGTCGATTGATTGATTGACAGACTGTTATAAGCGTTGAATATTTATATTTGATGCTTATACAGTGTAAAATACACTTTGGATGATGGTGGATTATTTGTCATTGTTGAGATATACATGTGTTGTAGAAAAATCCATATAATTAACACTATATGGTAATTGATTGGGCTTCATTTCAATTTGGAAAATAAGAAAATAATTTCATGTGTTGAATAAAAGCCATGTTGATTAGATTAACGCCATTTTGACGTGAACGATATTTATATCGATTTTATTCATTTTATAATGAATATCGAAAGTGATTTCAAAATCTGATATTTTGAAATGAATTGAAATTCGAATTAAATTGAAATGAATTGACATTCGAATTAAATTGAAAAGAATTGAAATTCGAATTAGATTGAAGTAGAATTGAAATCGTTTTGAATGGAATTTAAAACGTAATTAAATTGAACTGAAATTGATTTGAATTGAAACCAATTTGAATTGAAATCGAGTTGAAATGAATTTAAAACGAATTTATAAGGAAAAGTTCAATTTTGATTTGAATTTGAAATGAAGTTGAAATCGTTTTGAAAACGAATTTAAAATGATTATAAAATACGTTTTCAAAGGAAATCGACGAAGTATATTATATATATATATTATATATATAATATAATGGCCTGAATAGAACGCGCCGCGCCGCGGTAGTTCGCGAATTTCGACCATTGACTTCGAACGGATATTACGGGAGATCCGACTGTCGGATTCTCCTAAAACCAGAACCGTTGGGTTCGTATCGAAAAGAGCTTTCTAACGAATACTAGAGATTTGAAATATAACGGTTGGATTTGGAATTATGCCCAAATCAAATTTGGAAAAGGTCGTTGTAAGTGCAGTTCGATGGCCATTGGTGGAAATCAACTGTACGGGCCTTGATAAAATTATTAAAAGTAGTAATAATTTGTGTAAAATCATAAGAAATGATTTGGGAAGAATTGGGATGAAAAACTCCATATTTGAAAAGATAAAAATAGTTTTTTATCGAAATGAACTAGTTTTGAACTAGAATTATAATTCTATTTATTTTCAAATAAATATATTGAATTTGAAAAGGGTTTTAAAAGTAACCAGAATTTCCAATAATTGAATTGGAATGGATTTGAATCGAAACTGCCTTTGGAATATTTCGATGTTGGATTTCGTGATGATACAGGTATTGTTATGGGAATTTGAAAGATATATTTATATCGTTATTTCCAATACGATATTTGTTGGTCGTAGAATTTGATATTGAAAATAAGCCGATATATTTTCTATTCAGAGCCTTGTATTTAATACCAATGTGATTTGGATTTGTCATGAATGGTGTCTTCATTAACACTGTTTTTAAGCCCAGTTGAGAAAAAGATAAAATCTTTTCATTTAGATTTAATGAAGTGTACCAATTAAATAATATTTAATTGAAATTGAATTGGTACTGATTTTTGGGTTTATCGAGAACAGTGTTTTAAATAACACTTGTTCTTTAACCCGACAATTAATGGAATGTGATTTTGGGTTTATCGTGAACCGTGTTTTAAGTGACATTGATTCTTTAACCTAGTTAAAGATTAAAACTAAGTGGAGATTTAATGAATCTTTAATTAGATTGAAAAGATCGAGAATGGAGTATCACCAGTTTTTCTCCAGGCGATAGTTAAATATTTAATTAGATTTGAACGTGAAATGGTAATTGAATTTACCGATAACGCCGTGGTGTTAGATATGAAGTATTACCAGTTTTACTTCATGGGATGAATAGGTTGGGGTTGGGAAATTAAAACAAATGATTACTTCGGTAAGGTTCGTTAATCCCGACTAGTTTGAAGTGATATTCAAAGGAAGATTAAATAATAAATTTAAAAGAATTTATCTTTGATAAAATTAATGGGAGCCTTTCCCTTAGAATGTGAAATTTAGAAACTAACTATCGGTTGGCTAAGATGAATGGTTTCCTGGGTATTGATCTGATGTTGGTTTCGGCCTTCGGGATTAATATTTGGGGAATTGTTCTCTTACTAATTTACGGTTAGTGACTGATGAATTAGAATGGGGCGTATGTTGTGTTTGTGTAACACTTATTTATTATATACGCGAGTTATTCTGAAAGACCGGGTTTTTCCCATTTTGAATAACTGATTCGACGATTAGACGAAGATGAAGACGGTGGTTGAAGACCGGAGGTCTTCACGTCGTTTGGATAATTACTGATGATCTTGATTGGGCCGTACACCCAAGAGGGGGGAAAAAGTTGGTGATCGTCCAGACGTACTTGGAGATCGATGGATATGGGGGTACTAGGTGCCTCCGGTTTCGTTCAGACCCAGGACGGACTTGTAAATGGACTGTGTGTCTGACATTGGATATCATTTTGTGTGATTGATGTATATCGGTTGCATGGAGTGGTTTGCCTGTGTGGCATGCTAAGATGCAAATGATCAAGGCTTCTGTTGAAAAGCAAAGTCTTGTGGTTGATGATCAAAGCACGGCCTGTGTGGCATAGCTTTGTGTAACGTGAATTCGCGAGCCTCACACCCCGGTTATGAACTAAAAACGGGAGAAGGACATCAGGAAGGACATGCGTTTCTTTCTAGCTAGAAGTGGCGTCAGTGGTTTTACACGCCCTGACGAGTTTGACTTATGTGGTTGTTACTGTTGCGAGGCTCCTTCGTTTGATCGGACGATCCGGGTCCGATGGAGTCATTTGTTGGCTCATTTGCGCCCCAAAGGGCGGGGAAACGTAGTGTTCAGACATTTTATTCCACATCGGTGGACCGGCCCTGACGATCCAAGGGTCACTCGAGCTCTGATCCTGAGACATGGTAGGGTAGATTGTCTCGAATCGGTAGAGGACTATCTTTTGCCTCGGCTCACGGACGGAAATCCAATTTCCAAATACGTGACTTTGCGGTTTTATTTGTAGAGCCTAGTATGGCGACATAGTGGTATGGGGCGCTTATGCCGTCTATGATTGATACTTATGATTTGAAGTTGTTTTATACACTATGCACTTATAATAGTATCAAATGATTTGTTTTAAACGTATCAAGCATTCTTGGCTATTATAAGGTAAAAACCCCAACCTCCGGCTTGCGTTGCATTGTGTGATGGGACCTGGGTCTTATAATAGCTTCATTTTTCTTTATTTAGCATTGCGTTGTTTGTTTTATGCACTGGCATTCTTGGGAGGAAACCCGTTCCGTGTTATACGGCGTGGTCCCTTGATTTACCTAACTTTAAAGTGAAGATTAATAACTGTTTTAGTTCTCATACCAGTCCCATGACTGACCTGGAGTTTATTGTTTTAACCTAAACTCTGGGTGCCCTTATTTTCCGCATGGGCAGCTAGTAGTTTTGGTTTTGCAGATTTATATTCACAGGAACCTGGTTTACAGCTGGAATGATATCTGGAAAGCTCTGTATCCGTATATCTCTTCTAGTTGTGTTTTGTATTATTTCCGCTGCGATTTATTTAAATGTAGTTTAAATCTCTGATATTTACCGTGTAATATTTATTCATACTCCGTATATTCTTGTATTCTGGTGGAATTGTTGTAATAAGCAATGAAATGTTCTTCTGTCTGCGTTCTATTTTGTCGTGTTCTCAAAACAATCAGGCGTTTCGAACGGTCTGGGTCGGTTTAGCGACTGATTCGAATCGAGCGAAATTCCCGGTCGTTACACATACCTTGAATAACGACATCCTTTCCCTTCTGCGTCGCAGTTGGGGCATCCAACGAAGAAGGAACATTGTTGATAGCATATGTTTTCACGATCTTCTTCTCCTTAGGGGGTTGTGGACATTTATTCTTGAAATATCCCACTTGCTCACAGCTGAAGCACTTTCTTTCCGCTGGCTTTGCTCGACAATCTTTAATATAGTGGCCCTTCTTACCGCAAACAAAGCAGTGGACTTCTTTCTTATTCTTATTTTTCTGACCATCCACTACTACAAAAGTGGGCATATTCGACATAAGTTTTATGTGGCCTTAGATCGAAAAAGTGTTGCATTTTCCCCTTTTTTCAAATAGACAACACCTGAAGGGTGTGGCATCCGCGGCCATTGCCTTAGCCATCTAAGGCAAGGCTTTTGCACATCTACTGCCACAGAAAGAAAGTGTTGCACTATAGACGTAATGCAATAGTATTTGCATGTAATGCAACAATATTCAGTGTTGCTTGAAAATTAGTTAGATCCTGGCTACCAGGTCACGATAGCGCCGGCCACGTCAGCTTTCCATGTCGACTGCCTACGTGTCACACGAAACGTTAGCTCTCCACATCAGCTGCACATGTGTCACATGCCATGTCAGTTGTGGCGTCTACGTGCCATGTGGACTTACTATTGTTTTATGTAATGCAACACCACTGTATTATGGAATGCAACACCATATCTCAATACCACGTTAGCTGTGGCAGCTTTGGCTCCCCTGTATATGTAATAGCAACTCGGTCTTCAACTTAGGGTAAAGGCTCTCAGATCTCAATGCCTTCCGTACAATAGATTCGAATGTCTCATTGATATGGTTTATGAGTCTCTTCCCTAAGTACTCATCTAGGCCAGTTATGAACTTCTCGTTCTTCTCGATAGTATCGATAAGGGACAATCCATATTTTGATAAGATATCGAATTCAGCAATATACTCCAAGACTGCCCTACCATTCTGCCTAAGCTCCAAAAACTTCCTGAACAATTCTGATTTCTGAGCAGCTAGAATAAACTTATCACTGAATCGGGTCTTAAATTGATTCTCGGGAGTAGCCATTTTGATAACATTCCACCATTTCATTGCTCGTCCTTGAAGTTGATGCGATGCTAGCTTTCGCTTCATCGCATCATCGATCCCCAAATCCTCGAAGATGCATTCACAACTATCAAGCCAATCCCGAACCTCCGTAGCCGACTCCGTTCCGTGGAACGACTTCCCACCAAGACTAGTATAATCCTTGCAGAGCTTGGCGAAATCGGTTCTAAGCGCCTGCGCTACCGCACCACCACCATTAGCAACATTAGGAACTACTTCCTGAACATCCCTAAGCATCTCTCGCATGAAGGTAGTAAACATTGTACTCATATCAGGGACATTCCTCTCATTGGCCCCTGAACCCATACTCCTCGTATTTCGGCTCATCGTTCAATCTGTAAAAAGAAAACGATTAACCATCTCCTTAGTGGTGCTAGTGCAATGCGACTTCATCCTTAGATATACTAATAGTATATATATAGTTTTTGAAAACCAAAATATCACAAATATGCACTCTCATATACATATACTATCTCTCCCTGATGTCTTCACCTAGGTTAACTACGCAACCTAGGCTCTGATACTAAGTGTGACGGCCAGCCCTGCACTAGCCGACATTTCCCTCGAAATGCACTGTATCCATGCCTGACTAGCACGGAACGGGCGCCAAAAGAAAAGGTTTAGAACGACGAATCACCAAAGAACTTGTAGTATATCTCACAGCGCATGGAATAAAATATAATAATAACATAACTAGACATGAAACATGCGAGACAATGCATAAGCTGAAACTAAACCTCATAGCAGCGGAATCCAAAGTACAGCTTATGATCAAACCATCATTATTACAACTTTAAAATACTATCTCTAAAGCAAGACAGAAAAGGTACACTACTAATGCCCAAAGCAATGACTAGCAACAACACAGGGAGAATATATGTAAATAGTACGTGGAAGCCTCCTGCTCGTCTCCGGACAGCTAATCGTGCATAACCACCTAACCTATCTCTAGTCTGCTTATTTAGGAGCACCCAGAGTAATAAGAAGAGACATAAAACTCTAGTTCAGACAAAAGTCTGGTATGAGCGATAGTAGCAAAATAAAGTAGTAACAGACATAAATAATCATACCTGAACCTGGACCTGCAACCAAAGACTTAGCACAACAAGATATACAAAACTCTAAGGTAAACACTAACATAGAGTGTAAAATGGGAGTGTGCGCGTCATGGTGATAGCAAACATCAAACATAACAATCATCCTCACATCTCTCACTCAGTGCGTAAAGCATATGATATTCACCACTTTGCTGACCAAATCCATTTCGGGCTAGGATGGGTCCATGCCCTTTTGGACTCCGTACAACTAATTGCCATGACCATGCCCTTCTAGTCTATAGCCAATAAAGCTTTCCAGTACATAGATCCTCTGGCTATGGTTCGTCTACATGCCCCTTCTCTCAACGGTGAGCCAAAGATATGGATATCGATAACACCTTTGCGCACGTTCCGCAGCAAAGTCCAACTCTAAAAGCTAACTCGTTGGTTCCCATATGGATCCTGAGTAATAACTTCCCATTTGGACTTCCTTTGCATCTCGGGTTTTGATTAGATTGCAGTTGATCTTCAGAAGAGTTCACAATTGTCATCGCGTGGTAGAAGTTTGAATCTGGTTCGGTTCGGAGTCATCTCGGTTCGGGTTGTGGTCCTCCACCAGATCGGTTCGTGACCCCCCTTGGCTCGTGACCTCCTCGGTTCGTGACATCCTCCGGTTCGTGACACACCCGGCTCGTGACACCCTCCCCCGGCTCATGACACCCCCTGGCTTGTGACACCCTCCGGCTCGTGACACCCCCCGGCTCGTGACACCCTCCCCCGATTCGTGAGTCCTCATACTGGAGCGGTTCGTGACCATGATCTTGGATCGGTTCGTGACCATGATCTTGGAGCGGTTCGTGAGACATACCCCCTTCAGGAGCGGAAGTCCTCCTGGGCAGTTCGTGAAGCACTTCCCCTTCAGGAACCGAAATTATGCAGTCTTTCCAACAAGTAATTTCGCCAAACAACGGCGTTTTCAACCATTGTAACTGTAACACCTCTAAGTCCCACATCGTGGTAGCCTGTGTGAAGTGGGTACTTATATAGTAGAGCCCATCTCTTACTAACGCCGAGGCCTTTTGAGGAACAAAACCGCATACCTATACGGCGGCTAAGTTGGGGATAATATATAGCGTGAACGGAGGTGCGGGTTGTTATAGTGGTATCAGAGCCAATACCCAGACTGAATTGTGGCTCATGTGTGGACCACAGTGCCTAGGTGAGGTGTTTGTGAGCCAACGGGGACGTTAGGCTCTGTGGGAAGGGAGAACATAACACCCCTAAGTCCCACATCGTGGAAGCCTGTGTGAAGTGGATACTTATATAGTAGAGCCCGTTTCTTACTAACGCCGAGGCCTTTTGAGGAACAAAACCCCACATCTATACGGTGGTTAAGTTGGGGATAATATCTTCTGTGAACGGAGGTGCGGTTTGTAATACTAACTTTACTATGACATCACAAAACATACCAAACAGCAGTAACAACATATAGAATCAATCAAAAACACTAAAACAACAATCATATGAAATATTTTAGATCAAACATACCCAAAAATATGATTTTTTCCCTTAATCCCTTAAGCATGTTTTAACTATAGGATTAGCAAACTTAATCCAAATTAAACCAAATTTTCACCAGTGTCGTAAAATAATATTTTAAAATTTCTTTATATTTTCCATATTTTTCTAATTTGTAATTTCATTAATTATCATTGGTCACCCTTAATTAGCCGTAATTAGCGTATAAAAGTGCAAATCACTTACCTTAGCCACAAATGAAATCGTAGATCTGAAACTTTACTGTTATGGTACGGATCTTTATGTATTGCAGCAGCTCCAACCCTGATTTGGTGCTAATTTGACTTGATTTGGTGTAGTTTTGATCAATTAGTGGTTAAAAAGCGATTAGGAAGAGATTAGAATGAGATTTGGAAGATGGAGGCCATTGCTAGGGTTCAAGGAAGGTTAGTGCCGGTTGGAAAAATGAAAGGAAATGTTTCTCCAAACCCTTTCAGCCCTCCTATAACTCTAATCCTGAAATGGGTTATAGTCTTAGCTGTTAATCACCCTATTAAGCCCAATTATGTTGTTTTTCATCTTCCAAACCTTATTTCAGCCACATCTCCCAAACGGTAATCCTGTTTGGTTAATGTGACTACTCTACGGAAAGATAAATCATCATCCGAATTCAATGGAAGTGGTTTCAGGTCAAAACTCCTTATCAATCAAAAGTTATAAGCGAAATAAGATTCGTCAGGGGTAAAATGGTCATTTAAAATTCTGCAAAAATCGTGAACATGGGAAATGACCCCAATAGTCATTTCCCAAAATTACACGACCATACGACTTCGTATGAAAATAAAATAAATATTCTATAATCTTCTGATGCGTTGAATGTGGGTCGTTACAACCTACCTTTTATATTTCATTCCTATTCATATAATTAAATATAATAGGTTATATTCCCCATTCATCACAGTTTTTCTTGCTTCATTGTTATTTGAGCGAACCTTTACTGTTGTAACCTTTCTTTGTTTATCTTCTTGTATATTTTAATTATTACAGGAAATATTTCACACACTTTATTAAATTAGTTGATGGAAATGCACAAAAAAAAAAAAAAAAAAAATCTATTTTCGTAGTATACATCAATTAAGATGTGTAATTGCAAGCTATTTCTCTTTATTACATCATGTATATATATTTGATTAGTGTGCAATATGACAAAAACCCTATTTTACACTAATCCCTATTACCATTCTTTTTCTTGCAACTACGTTCTCTGTAATTTACCTTAATGGTAATTATGGAAAGGTATCCCTTTTCCATCCCCAACTAACTCCGTCTACTAGTAATTCCTTTTTTCTGGGTTATATATTATTTCCTGTTTTCTTACATAATTCTCAGTTCCAATTTAATTACGGTAAGTTTTTATACACAATTAAGCTTACTATTTCCTATTCATTTTTCCATGTTTTCTATAATTTTCCCCACACAATCTTTTTATTATATTCTAAATAATGTACTTTGGGAGAATATACACATAATCATTGTCAAATTTACAATCTTATTATTGCAATAGTTTCTTAAGCGTGGACAGAAAGATATAGGAATGAATTCATACAACAGTAATATTCTTAATGCTTTTAGAAAATGAGTTACATCACAGTTATCACAATTTCAATTATTCATTACGTTAATAATTACAGGGAATTAAACGATAATTATACCATTATCACAAGGCATAATTTAAATCTACGCACCTGTTAGCTTTCCAATTCCAGAATCTGACTCAGAATTATTAAACATTGTTTCTCCCTAATTTGATTCAATACTATAATAACCACATATTTACAACTCATAACCCAAAAGAAAACAAAAGAATTGAATTGGAATCAGATCCACAGAACTTACCTCATACAGAAAGGAATTCTGAGTGCCTACAATCCTAAGCTATGAATTTCATTCTCCCATTCTTGATTGTGAAGGCCTAAACTAATTTAATTCGATTCAGAAAAGGCTTGGAGAAGAAATGGAACAACAGAGCCTCCGTGTCTGCTTAGAAAATAATGATTTTGATGGTTAGCCCTAGGCGTTTATTTATTACCGATCAAAAGAACTTGGTCCGTTAGATTCGTGGAAAGCAGATCAGAACCGTCGTTGAAAATAAAACACGTCGCTAAAACCTAAATAATCATTCAGCCAGACCCGTTTTAGGTTGACCCATCATCGCCTGGGTCGACACTGCATCGACCCAGACCTCCTTGGATCGACAATAGGTTGACCCATACACGTTTAAAATAAACGTGTACAGGCCATTTGCTACGTGATTTATTCGTGGTTAAATTATTTCCTTAACGTTATTATTTAATTCTTTCCCCATTCTTAGGTCTTATCCATTCCAAATTTCAAACGTGAAATTAATGCGTACACATAATTTCTTTCGTTTTAACTTTCTGCTTGCTTAATCTCTTTTTAATTTATCGAACGTTATCTTTTAACATTTAATTCCTATTATATTGCACACCATTTTTAATTTGCATTAATTCCATTTCAAATTCGCTTCATTAATATATTAACATGCACATACCTTATTCTAGATTGAACCGCTACTTAATTAATGTTATTTCTAACTTCCTTTTATTGCATAATTTTGTACCATTTATGAAACGCATTTGTCTTGTGCGTTTCTTCTGTACTTTATATCTAAAAATATAATTTCTTTATTAATGTCAATTAGTAGGAGTGTTTCAATTTTTAATGTTAATTACTTTCCTTTTTCCGACTGTCCATTTATTTCAATTTCAAACGACCATTTTTTTGGGATTTATGTACATACATAATTTAAAATATAATTACATTTGCACACATTTACATACAAATATTTTCCGACGCTAAACCTTGTCCGTTCGTAAGTTTATCACACAAACTTCGTTTGGAACATATTATATACGTAAATTTATCAGAAAAATGCAACGAACACAATGATACACGTTTCGAAGCAGACAATTCAAAAATGTCAGTTTTCCATTTATAGTTTTCCACGACTATTTAATTGAATTAATATTATAAAAATGCGGGGGTTACAAATCAAAAGATGGAAACTCTGTATAAAAATCACATGGATATGATGTAAGCTCTGCTTGTCCTTTCACCTAGAACCTAAATTGGTACTGCGAGACAAGATGTAAATTTGGAAGAACATGCACATTCATCTGCCTCAGTTATGCGTATGAGGAGCTAAACTCAAGGGCGTATGGTGCAAGTTAAGGATGCAAACAAAAATTTGCATGATGTGAATGAAGTCACGCTCCCCAGAAATCTCTACCTCAAACCAAC
The DNA here is from genome assembly GCA_030737875.1 of Allium sativum. Lineage (NCBI taxonomy): Eukaryota > Viridiplantae > Streptophyta > Magnoliopsida > Asparagales > Amaryllidaceae > Allium > Allium sativum. The sequence goes on from CM060909.1 coordinate 821,189,716, forward strand.
CCGAAATCTTTATGTAGATGTTGTTCAAACAAGATGTCTGCATCAAACAAAGATCAAAACTAGAACTTGGAAAACCTTGTAGTTGAAGTAAACAATCAAACTGGAAATCAAGCTGCAGCTGTGCAGCCGGTGGTACGGCTTTCTCTAAGGGTGTCGAACTTCCATCGAAATGATTCCCTTAAGTCTAGGGGAACTAGATCTTGATTAGCTTACCGAGACCATTTCCAAAACCAAACATCGGATGTGCTACTGATGATCGCCCAACAAAGAGTAACAACAGCGAGAAATACATCTCTGGAACATCAGTCATATCATCTAACACTTCATATGTGTTCAAAACACAAACTGCAATACTTTGCGTTTGTCATTTAACTGTAATGTTTCATACATAAGATCCAAAGCAGTATCCACGACCAGACATAGATTAAGGGTAGACGTATTTTTTATTGATTATACATATATATGGAAGTAGAATACAAATACTACAATTTCTTTGAAACACATAGATATATCAAGCGAACAGGCAAGATACAGCTAGCCAAACAAGGAATGGAAATACATATGTCCATGTCTTCCTCATTTCAATCGTCGCAGCACTACTGCTTGTATCCTGCAGCGCCTTTCCAGTGAAACCTACAATAGACAAATAAATGTATTCGGATTAATGCTATAAATGGAAATGTCATGGAAGCATACTGTAATATTGTACCCACCTGAGGAGCAGCCTTGTGTCATGGTGTAGTTGATATCCTTAACTGTCTGCTTGTTTTCGAATTCGTACTTTCCACGCATCACATCATCTAGGCATTGGAGCACATAAGCCGTGTGGTTTGCACATCCATTGCCGCAGAAGCTTTCTCCATCGATGCTGGTTACGTTCACCCATCCTGTCTCTTTCAGTGTGTATTTATCTGGACAGCTGCTTGAAATCTGGATTCATGTTTCAAATGAAAACAACAAATTCATCATACAAATATGTGCATATCATTTCCCATCTGAATTCATAGTTAATCGGTCCTGCTGTTCATAGTTAATTGGTTATTCTTAAAATCAAGAAAAATGTTTAGGTACATTTCGCAGGCAATCATAAGCACTTCTCCATTGGCCAAAGATGCTTAAATTTGGATTCTCTCTTGGGTCTTTACCTGAAACCATGATTTAAAGTAATTTGTTAATAGAAAGTAGGAGATTGTTTGTTATATGATGAACAGTATGGAGGTGCTAGTACTTACCTTGAGCAGTGGTGAAGCTAAGAAAAGCACACAACATGACGATCTTCGTAAAAAAGTTCATTTTGCTTAGTTTAGCTTTATCGGAGTTTGTTTTGTGTTGGAAGTGATGCTGATCAAATTTATATCAAAAGTTATTAGGAAAATAATGATATGAAGAAAATATCAAGAAATAAGGAATAAGGATCCTAGGCCACAAAGGATATTCTGATGTTGATTACTAAGTGTTGAGAACAACCAAGTCACTATATATCAAGAAAACTAAGAAGACTACAAATTACATTGAATGTAACTACTGAGTACGACCCATGCATCCCGGTTCCTATAGGTGCTATTTGGGATATCGAAACTTTATTTTACATGGTAATGGGCTGCCCTTAAATTGGTCAAATAAAAGAGTTTTTGATTACTCTTCTTACTTCTTACTGTCTTAATCCAGAACTGGGTTCCAGTTATAAAGACTAACACAGAACATACTTTCCCATACACAGGGCTGGCCTGGGGGGTAGCAGCAGCACATCAAACCTCTGGCTCTGGGCTTGGGCAATCCACTAAAGCTAAATAAAGTGAATTTAATATAAACATTACCTAAACCTACATGTTTGGGTTTAGTGGTAAATTATATGATATAAGTTGTAATGTGCTGAGTTCAAAAGTCATGCATAGAGGCAACCATTTTTCCACATTTTTTCTTCATTGGATTTTAATGTTTCTTGGCTGATGAAGTAAATTCTTTGGGCCGGGCCTGATGAAGTATTTTTGTTCGTAGAGCCGGGACTGGTCATATCAGAGATGTCACCTATTGGAAATAACAAAAAAATTATGCGGACGGCATCCGAGATGCCGCTAGCATCATACGTGACCAAAAGTGATTTATATTTGTAATTAGTTCAAAAACTGATTTGTTTTTGTTATATGTTATCGTAACTGGTCCAAATAAAAAAAAATAAAAAATCCTTATTTAGTCTCTTGTGCTTGTGCAGTTAGTGTCTATATATTAGTTATTATGAAACTTCTGAACCCTTCTTGTTCATTTTCAATAACGTTTGTTGAAAAAACGTGATCTAAAATATACATCTTGCAATGAATTTAAAATATCATCATATTTTTTCTTATTGATTTTTTAATTTGATTTTTACTTTAAATTAGTACTGAAAATAAACTATTTAAATAGAAAAATGTATTCATATATTTCTTTTTGAACGCTTACAAGTTATTTATATGAAATCGTAAACCCTGATATTGATTCAGCGACATTTTTTAAAAATGTATAAATAAATTTTTTAGTAATAAAATATCCAATAATTTGTCAAAATAGTTAAATTGTTTATTGACCTTTTGTTGTTGCTTTGTCAGGCTAAGACTACTTGTTGACTAGCACCACTGTCCAGCGACTAAACACTTCAATTTCGATATAATAGGTCACAGATTCGAAATTTACTTAACTTGATTTGAACATGTTTTGTCATGTTGTATATTATGTAAGACTTGTTGTACTAACATTTTTTTTGAATTTATTCGGGGGGAAATCAACCGAACTTGTAAAACTCTCCCTATAGCACATAGCCTAGTCTGCGAGTACCACATAATTAAGTGATTGATCTTAGCGTATGCACATGATAAACTCTTAGCATATAGTACTAACATGTACTACCATCTAGATATCCAATTTTTTTAAAGGACTAATTACTAATTTGGTAAAATATATGAAATTTGGTCTCTTAGCCCAATTGCAGTTGCCTTAAAAAGAGTAACCGGAAGAAACTCACATTCTTTATTGCAAGGAAGAATTAGGTTTCTCAAGTGTCAAAGATGTATCCCATATATACGTTTTTTGGGTCATGATGATGACAGTGTTAAAGCAATAAAAATGCTTTCACGCAGTAGAATATGCAATGACGAGTATCATAAGAAGCTGGGTCGAAAGTAGAGGGTTTTTTCCTTTGACTTCGCACATATGATAGCTTTTCTACGCCCAACATCAAGAAAAGATGCATACGTATGTTCTTGTTCACTGGTGCAGTTAGAAATTGAGACAAAACGAAATGATGAAATGTTGTTGATCAATGATATACAAGAATAATAAGAAGAGATGTAATCTGAAATTGATATTGTAGAAGAAAAACGAATAATACATGTATTGATGATACATGTGTGTGTGTGTGTGTGTGTGTGTAACGACCCGCAAATCCGAGCTATCTGAGTTGACTAAATACATCACACGTCCAACCCAAATAACACAGAAATACGACTCATTATTAGAAAGAAGTTAGAGGATGAGAAATAGAAAGAAAGAAATATTAGAATAGGAGAAAAACGAAGATCACAACTCACAGCGGAACGAATAAAATATATTATATAACATAAGCTTTGAAATACAAATCTGTTTTGTACATATATACATACCATCATCAGAGTACACATAACATTTGATCCAGCGGAAGTAACTCTAAATAACTAACGTTGAAGCCTCCTGCTTCAAGCTCCTCCAAGTGTATCTGTAAAAGCCTGAAACACTTGACTGCCCGTACAAATTTGGGCACCCAAGAGTTTAGGAAAAACAAAACAAAATAAACTCTGGGTCAGTCATGGGACTGGTGTGAGTAAACTCCAACCACTTGTTTAACTTTCAAAAATCTTTCGAAAGAAAGGATAATAGTAAGACCAGCCCACACATAAACACGGACGGTTTTTACCTTACTATAACCCAAAACACTTTGATACGAAAATCTGGTGATATTATAATAATGTCTACATCAAGTAAATAACCAAATAGCAGAACGCTTGCATCTCACGCTCCACATATATAGTATAAAATCAAAAACCGCATGGCGCTTATTGGAGATTGGATTTCCAACATGACAAGGTATGGGACCACCTTCCGACAGTGCATCTCTAGAGGCGAATACACCTGGGTTCAACAAGAACGTCTTGCAACCCGGCCCACACATGACCGACCACTCATTTCGCTTGAGTGTATCGAATGTATATCACCAACGGTTGGACTCAAACCACCGTTTCCCGAATGGGCAGAATCGATAGATTTAGAAACAAAAGGAATTTCTCTAGATAGGTGATTATACACCCTAATGGGTGCGACCCACATAGCCATGCTGCCTGCCCGATTTTTGTCTTTTCCCGGTTGTTGAGGCCTGAGGCTACGCATACTTACCACTCATCGATAACACAATCACTTTGAATGCCACATCGTCAGATCCGTTAATCACTAGTTGAGTTTGCAAAAATATTCTGGATATTATGCTAAGGGATAAATCCGTTGCAACCATATATATTCATACAGACCAACCCATTTGATCATTGGAAATACTCTGTCAGACATTCGTCCATTTACGTTCGTTCTGGGATTGAACGAAACCGAAGGCACTATTTCTATTAATAGAAAAAGCCCTTGCACTTCACTCCGTCTTCAATATATTCAGCATACTTGGTTCGCAACGCTTATGCCGATACGGAGTGGTTCTTTGGATAATAATCCAACCGGTCTCTCCATATTGACAACGATGGTCAAAAACTTCGATAGTCTGTGATTTAACTATCGAATAAAAACAAGTGTTCAATCAACATATCAACCAAAACACTGGGCTCTTTAATTAATATTCATTAATTAAATTTCTCCTCCATTTTCTCTATCAATATTTGTTAACCAAATATTTTCAATAACCATCTCGGCCTCTTATGCCATTTGGAAAACGTTTCCAAATGTCAACTTCTTTTATTTTCTATATATTAGAAAAATCTCTATTTGCAATTGGAAACAATTCCAATCACTTATCTCTATCCCCTTTTTGTTTACAACATTCGATTTTTACCTTCATTTTACTATCGAAATCAATACGTCGATATAATGATTTCACATTATCAAAATATCTTAAAAATATTCCAACTCCTTAAATTTCCGGAAAATTTCGCCATAACCTCCCCTGTATCGGGAGCATCGGGAAATTTCAAATAGCATCCCGGTATCTTCCTCAATCAAAAAGAAAAAGGAAAAGCCAAGCGGCTTGCCGATACGGCGCATAAAACCCATATATGAATTAAACATGTACCTTTCTGTCGAGCACATTATTTATATACCTGCATTATCCTTGTCACGTACCTGTCTCCTGTATGTCTATACCTGTCCAATTTATTTCAACTTCATACACTCGTTTGACTCAATTCGTTAAAGTAATTCTTTAACTAACTCTCTACCTATCTCGCTTGTATAATTGAATATAACACGTTTCCAAATATATTTCCACTTACTTATCAATCAATTGAATTCAAATTTCAATTTTAGTTCTATATTCGATTTCGAATATATATTTACAATCCCAAATTTCACTTTTCAAAGTTCAATTTTAGTTCAAACTCGATTAACTAATTCTTCTTTAGTTAATTCTATTCAATAATCAAAAATATGATTATTGTTTCAAAATCATCTTCTTTACTTCCCTTGAGTCCATATTTATTTTCTAACTCAAGTCTAGATTTTTAAATGGCAATCCGGATTTTTATTTGCTTAAAAATCCCAATATTTATATATAAAATCCATTATGGTTTATAATGGTTTCTGGCGCTGCATTTTTGAAATTTTGATTTTGACATAACTCAAAATCTATATGACAAAATTCAGGTTTCTCTCCTTCATTAGAAAACTATTATCGAATCGGTCCTGACGTTTCTTGTTTCAAAGAATTCCGACTTCAATTGCGTTCTGTATATTTGATTGAAGTTCGAATTGCCAATTTACGAACTGCAGCGCTGCGGCGAGTTCGTTTTAATTATATTTATATATATATAAACTTTAAAACTTCTTAAAATGAATTCAATTCCATTTTAACTCTATTTGAATTCCTTGATTCAAATTCCAATCTCACTTTTGAATTCTATATTTCAAATCCCAATTCCTTTTCTATTTGATATTCAAATTCAATATTTGAATTTCTATTTGAATTCCCTATATTCAAATTCTAGACTTGAATTCATTTGAATTCTCTTATTCAAACTTTATACTTAAATTCCATTTGAACTTCTATATTCCCATTTCTATATTGGAATTCTATTGGAATTCAAATATTCAAACTCCTTTTTAAATTCTATATTTGAAATTCCATAGTTTAAAACTCATTTGAATTTCATATTCAAATCCCATAGATTAAATCTTATTTAAATTCAATTTGAATCTCTTATATTCAAATTTCATTTTCCATTTGAATTCTAATATCCAAATTCATTTTCAACACCATTTGAATTTCTAATATTCAAATTCATTTTCAACACCATTTGAATTTCTAATATTCAAATTCATTTTTAACACCATTTGAATTTCTTCACTCAAATCCATTTGAATTTCCTTGAATTCAAATTCCATTTCAAAACCATTTGGATTTCCTATTTTGAAATCCTATTTGAAATTCTATTTCCAATTCTACTTTGAAATCCTATTTTCAAAGTTTATTTCAAATTCTATTTTTGAAATCTCATATTCAAATTTCTACTTGAATTTCTGTATTCAATTCCATGTTTAAATTCAACACTTGAATTTCTATTTCAAACCTCTATTCAAATTTCATATTTAAATTCCATTCAGATCTTTATTCAAATTTCACATTTGAATTCTATTCAAATCTTTATTCAAATTTCATATTTAAATTCTTCCTTGAAATACTATATTTCAAATTCTATTCAATTCTTCTTTGAAATTCTATATTTCAAATTCTATTTTGAAATTCTACATTCAAATCTCTATTTGAATTTCTTTATTCGAATTCCTTCGAATTCAAATTATATTTTAATTCCTTGAATTCAAATTCTATTTTTCATTCTAATTTCGTCTATTCAAATTCTATTTGAACTTCTTATTTGAATTTCTAATATTCAATCCCCTTTTAAAATTCAAATATTTAACTCCCTTTAAAAATTCAAATGTTATACTCAAATTTCATTTGAGTTATATATTTTAAAAATTCCATTTCACATCCTATTTTGAAATTTCATTTCAAATTCCAATCTCTCGCTGGTATTTCTATTTTTGAATTATCAAATGATAATTCTTTCACTTCACTTATAACTTCGTTATAAAGAACTATTTATAAACTTCGTTTATAAAGAAACTACTCGTTTTATTTTTTCAAAACAAGTTTATATTTTTATTTCCATTCAAAATTCAAATTCTATTTAAAAATAGAATTTTTCCTTTTTAAATCTCAAATATCCTTTCACGATATTTTTAAATATCATTACTTAAGCCCAGTGATATTTAAACACACAAAGCAACGAATTATTTATTTTTCTAACACATCATATATAAAAATATATATATGCAAACAAATAAACAAACAGATAATATATTTTTGAGGAATCCAGTTGGATTCCTCCAACCTGTTTTCCTGCATCCACAGATGTTAGCACATAAATAATACCAATTCTGCTTCGTGGCAGAATATCGCGGTATAGAAGGTCATCCACTAATCATAGCGTGGGGCGTATAGGGTAATCATCCGCTATGAAACTGCGGGCATCCGCTAATGAGACTGCGGGAATCCAACCAATCAATCAACCCAATATATATATATATATAGCCTAAATAACTAATATATATAAAACAACCATAAAACATGCACACAAGCAACAGACAATTATTTTTAATGAAATAAAAATAATTCTAAAGGTGAGTGAGATTTACTCACCAGGATTTTGCAGTTGGTGAATATCCTGTTTATTTCCAAACCCCTGGCTACGAATCTTCTCGAATTTATTTGTTTAGCACCTTAATTTTATTTCTCCTTTAACCCATCTGCAGTTTCCTAGCCCCTATCGCAACAACCCTACCCCCTTCTGACATCGGGAGTACACAAATCCGCACACCAGAACCAACGCCTCCTTTCTCGAAGACTAGCATCATCATACTGACCCCAAGCACCTGTCGCAACCTCAGAAAACCTCATACTAATCTTCGTCGAACCATGCCAAACCTCCAAATCGCGAGTACCTGTGTCGAGCTTCAAGGGCCTCGCAACCCTCGAACCTCCATCCCACTGCATCAACGAAGTTTGAATCCCCACCCGACTACATCGCGAACCCCAAATTGAATCGCGGTGGCCCTAGTTACTGGCATCGGGTCTCAGGAAATCACGCGTCAAGATTTAGAACACGAGAAACAAAAATCGAGTTCAAGTACATGGTTTCAATTCGAGATTTGATTTTAAATGAAAAAGCGGACTTCGGTTTTTGTTTTGAGCTGAAGGAGGGAGAGTTGAGATGGTTTTAGAATGGGAAAAAGGTTATGCGATGGACTGGTTTTATACACATGAAGAGGAGACAGTTGAGTACGAGCCATTAAATGGATGTTTTCCTTTGTATAGAAGCTGGGAAGCAGAAGTTGGTGCTCGAGAACTTAGGTCGGCGTAGGTGAAAGAAAAACGTGTCGGCTGATGTTTATACTGAAAGGATCTTGATTAGATTTGTTTTTAATAAAATAACACCATTGTCTCGTGTCCCTAATTTAAAATCCTAAACCCCTTTTTACTATAACGACTGATGTCTCCAAGTCATTTTGCTATTTTGAATAGGTTAAACAATTTAATTTGAACGTAATATAAAATAATCAATATAATATAATATAATTTTAACTCAAACAAATAAATCTCTTAAAAATAAATTATTATCGTCTATTGAAATAGAATCTATACTGCTCATCTAAGGGTTTAAACAAAATTTGATTTAAAAATATAATTCAATCCCAAACAGTTAATTTTATTGAAAATAAATTAATATTATCGTTCTAATTCAATAATTAAATCCATTTATATTTGAATAAATATTTAAAACCATACTAAATATTTAAAATAAACTGTTCAAAAAATCTGGGTCGTTACATTCTTCCCCCCTTAAAATAATTTCGTCCTCGAAATTGCTAAGGTAGGAAAAAGGGTACAAATCCATTAATTTTCAACATCTCTCTTATGTTGAAACTCAACTCCTCATATTTCTATGACTTTAATTTCAACCAAAACTTTTGGTTTCCATTCCTATGCATTCTAATTCATATTCAATTTATTTCAAATTGATCCTAGTCAATTTAATTCACTTTGACCCATTTAACTTGTTTAAGTTAAATTTAAATTCCAGAATTTAAATCCCTGGGCTTTTCTTTTCAAATTCTTTTGAAATATATACATATATTTATTTCCATCACAAATTCAAAACATTTGAATATTCAAACCAATTTGTTTTCTTTCAAACAAATTTCTGTCAAAAACTTTTTCTAAGGTAGCAATTCATCACTTAGAAACTCGGAAATGAACACTGATGATGTTGCAATCATCATCAGAATTACTTCCCAGCCACTGAAGTGAGTTCAGTGCTTTATCTATTTCAAAATCCATGATTTTCTTTCAAATCCTTTAAAACAAATCTATATTATTTTAATATACTTTGAAAATATTTTTCAACTTCGCAGGATTTTGAATTCTTAATTCTGGTTTGAATTAAATCCTAATTCATCTCATTTGTATATATAATTCCTATACAAATTCTATTTGGTTATAAATAACCATTCTAATTTTTTTCAATCTCATTGGATTATAAAGTCAACATCCAACACATCCATATAATAATAATTCTAGAAAATTATTCTTTCTATATCAAAATAGAAATTTTGGGTAAAATTATTTCGTTTACCCACTTTAAAACAATATCGTGTCGAATTCTCTGTTCAAGTGCTTATAAATTCCTATCGACTTCGTGGCGTCCCACGATTCGACCAGAATTCATAAACCACTCAACAGACAAGCCAACACAATATAAAACAATTTTTATATCAAATAACAAATACGCTCTCTCGTATCTATACACTCAACTCATTCTAGGGTACTACTGACCCTATCTCTAATGAGCACATGCCACACAAGCCTAGGTATTCGCTCAACCTAAGCTCTGATACCAACTGTAACGACCCGGGATTCGAGTAGGCTTTTCAACCATCCTCTCCTCCCTCGGCACTGGGCTAACCTCCCAGCGTGGCTTACAGAGATACCTCAGAACTGCTTTTACGGCCAGCCTCTCGACTCGACCAACCCACATTGTCGGGAGATGTAGGGGTAAGAGTCTCCCGTTCGCCACCAAACGCGAAGCGAGAACCCCCTATCATCCGTACCAATTAAGCAACCAGCTCTGATACCAACTGTAACGACCCGCAAATCCGAGCTATCTGAGTTGACTAAATACATCACACGTCCAACCCAAATAACACAGAAATACGACTCATTATTAGAAAGAAGTTAGAGGATGAGAAATAGAAAGAAAGAAATATTAGAATAGGAGAAAAACGAAGATCACAACTCACAGCGGAACGAATAAAATATATTATATAACATAAGCTTTGAAATACAAATCTGTTTTGTACATATATACATACCATCATCAGAGTACACATAACATTTGATCCAGCGGAAGTAACTCTAAATAACTAACGTTGAAGCCTCCTGCTTCAAGCTCCTCCAAGTGTATCTGTAAAAGCCTGAAACACTTGACTGCCCGTACAAATTTGGGCACCCAAGAGTTTAGGAAAAACAAAACAAAATAAACTCTGGGTCAGTCATGGGACTGGTGTGAGTAAACTCCAACCACTTGTTTAACTTTCAAAAATCTTTCGAAAGAAAGGATAATAGTAAGACCAGCCCACACATAAACACGGACGGTTTTTACCTTACTATAACCCAAAACACTTTGATACGAAAATCTGGTGATATTATAATAATGTCTACATCAAGTAAATAACCAAATAGCAGAACGCTTGCATCTCACGCTCCACATATATAGTATAAAATCAAAAACCGCATGGCGCTTATTGGAGATTGGATTTCCAACATGACAAGGTATGGGACCACCTTCCGACAGTGCATCTCTAGAGGCGAATACACCTGGGTTCAACAAGAACGTCTTGCAACCCGGCCCACACATGACCGACCACTCATTTCGCTTGAGTGTATCGAATGTATATCACCAACGGTTGGACTCAAACCACCGTTTCCCGAATGGGCAGAATCGATAGATTTAGAAACAAAAGGAATTTCTCTAGATAGGTGATTATACACCCTAATGGGTGCGACCCACATAGCCATGCTGCCTGCCCGATTTTTGTCTTTTCCCGGTTGTTGAGGCCTGAGGCTACGCATACTTACCACTCATCGATAACACAATCACTTTGAATGCCACATCGTCAGATCCGTTAATCACTAGTTGAGTTTGCAAAAATATTCTGGATATTATGCTAAGGGATAAATCCGTTGCAACCATATATATTCATACAGACCAACCCATTTGATCATTGGAAATACTCTGTCAGACATTCGTCCATTTACGTTCGTTCTGGGATTGAACGAAACCGAAGGCACTATTTCTATTAATAGAAAAAGCCCTTGCACTTCACTCCGTCTTCAATATATTCAGCATACTTGGTTCGCAACGCTTATGCCGATACGGAGTGGTTCTTTGGATAATAATCCAACCGGTCTCTCCATATTGACAACGATGGTCAAAAACTTCGATAGTCTGTGATTTAACTATCGAATAAAAACAAGTGTTCAATCAACATATCAACCAAAACACTGGGCTCTTTAATTAATATTCATTAATTAAATTTCTCCTCCATTTTCTCTATCAATATTTGTTAACCAAATATTTTCAATAACCATCTCGGCCTCTTATGCCATTTGGAAAACGTTTCCAAATGTCAACTTCTTTTATTTTCTATATATTAGAAAAATCTCTATTTGCAATTGGAAACAATTCCAATCACTTATCTCTATCCCCTTTTTGTTTACAACATTCGATTTTTACCTTCATTTTACTATCGAAATCAATACGTCGATATAATGATTTCACATTATCAAAATATCTTAAAAATATTCCAACTCCTTAAATTTCCGGAAAATTTCGCCATAACCTCCCCTGTATCGGGAGCATCGGGAAATTTCAAATAGCATCCCGGTATCTTCCTCAATCAAAAAGAAAAAGGAAAAGCCAAGCGGCTTGCCGATACGGCGCATAAAACCCATATATGAATTAAACATGTACCTTTCTGTCGAGCACATTATTTATATACCTGCATTATCCTTGTCACGTACCTGTCTCCTGTATGTCTATACCTGTCCAATTTATTTCAACTTCATACACTCGTTTGACTCAATTCGTTAAAGTAATTCTTTAACTAACTCTCTACCTATCTCGCTTGTATAATTGAATATAACACGTTTCCAAATATATTTCCACTTACTTATCAATCAATTGAATTCAAATTTCAATTTTAGTTCTATATTCGATTTCGAATATATATTTACAATCCCAAATTTCACTTTTCAAAGTTCAATTTTAGTTCAAACTCGATTAACTAATTCTTCTTTAGTTAATTCTATTCAATAATCAAAAATATGATTATTGTTTCAAAATCATCTTCTTTACTTCCCTTGAGTCCATATTTATTTTCTAACTCAAGTCTAGATTTTTAAATGGCAATCCGGATTTTTATTTGCTTAAAAATCCCAATATTTATATATAAAATCCATTATGGTTTATAATGGTTTCTGGCGCTGCATTTTTGAAATTTTGATTTTGACATAACTCAAAATCTATATGACAAAATTCAGGTTTCTCTCCTTCATTAGAAAACTATTATCGAATCGGTCCTGACGTTTCTTGTTTCAAAGAATTCCGACTTCAATTGCGTTCTGTATATTTGATTGAAGTTCGAATTGCCAATTTACGAACTGCAGCGCTGCGGCGAGTTCGTTTTAATTATATTTATATATATATAAACTTTAAAACTTCTTAAAATGAATTCAATTCCATTTTAACTCTATTTGAATTCCTTGATTCAAATTCCAATCTCACTTTTGAATTCTATATTTCAAATCCCAATTCCTTTTCTATTTGATATTCAAATTCAATATTTGAATTTCTATTTGAATTCCCTATATTCAAATTCTAGACTTGAATTCATTTGAATTCTCTTATTCAAACTTTATACTTAAATTCCATTTGAACTTCTATATTCCCATTTCTATATTGGAATTCTATTGGAATTCAAATATTCAAACTCCTTTTTAAATTCTATATTTGAAATTCCATAGTTTAAAACTCATTTGAATTTCATATTCAAATCCCATAGATTAAATCTTATTTAAATTCAATTTGAATCTCTTATATTCAAATTTCATTTTCCATTTGAATTCTAATATCCAAATTCATTTTCAACACCATTTGAATTTCTAATATTCAAATTCATTTTCAACACCATTTGAATTTCTAATATTCAAATTCATTTTTAACACCATTTGAATTTCTTCACTCAAATCCATTTGAATTTCCTTGAATTCAAATTCCATTTCAAAACCATTTGGATTTCCTATTTTGAAATCCTATTTGAAATTCTATTTCCAATTCTACTTTGAAATCCTATTTTCAAAGTTTATTTCAAATTCTATTTTTGAAATCTCATATTCAAATTTCTACTTGAATTTCTGTATTCAATTCCATGTTTAAATTCAACACTTGAATTTCTATTTCAAACCTCTATTCAAATTTCATATTTAAATTCCATTCAGATCTTTATTCAAATTTCACATTTGAATTCTATTCAAATCTTTATTCAAATTTCATATTTAAATTCTTCCTTGAAATACTATATTTCAAATTCTATTCAATTCTTCTTTGAAATTCTATATTTCAAATTCTATTTTGAAATTCTACATTCAAATCTCTATTTGAATTTCTTTATTCGAATTCCTTCGAATTCAAATTATATTTTAATTCCTTGAATTCAAATTCTATTTTTCATTCTAATTTCGTCTATTCAAATTCTATTTGAACTTCTTATTTGAATTTCTAATATTCAATCCCCTTTTAAAATTCAAATATTTAACTCCCTTTAAAAATTCAAATGTTATACTCAAATTTCATTTGAGTTATATATTTTAAAAATTCCATTTCACATCCTATTTTGAAATTTCATTTCAAATTCCAATCTCTCGCTGGTATTTCTATTTTTGAATTATCAAATGATAATTCTTTCACTTCACTTATAACTTCGTTATAAAGAACTATTTATAAACTTCGTTTATAAAGAAACTACTCGTTTTATTTTTTCAAAACAAGTTTATATTTTTATTTCCATTCAAAATTCAAATTCTATTTAAAAATAGAATTTTTCCTTTTTAAATCTCAAATATCCTTTCACGATATTTTTAAATATCATTACTTAAGCCCAGTGATATTTAAACACACAAAGCAACGAATTATTTATTTTTCTAACACATCATATATAAAAATATATATATGCAAACAAATAAACAAACAGATAATATATTTTTGAGGAATCCAGTTGGATTCCTCCAACCTGTTTTCCTGCATCCACAGATGTTAGCACATAAATAATACCAATTCTGCTTCGTGGCAGAATATCGCGGTATAGAAGGTCATCCACTAATCATAGCGTGGGGCGTATAGGGTAATCATCCGCTATGAAACTGCGGGCATCCGCTAATGAGACTGCGGGAATCCAACCAATCAATCAACCCAATATATATATATATATAGCCTAAATAACTAATATATATAAAACAACCATAAAACATGCACACAAGCAACAGACAATTATTTTTAATGAAATAAAAATAATTCTAAAGGTGAGTGAGATTTACTCACCAGGATTTTGCAGTTGGTGAATATCCTGTTTATTTCCAAACCCCTGGCTACGAATCTTCTCGAATTTATTTGTTTAGCACCTTAATTTTATTTCTCCTTTAACCCATCTGCAGTTTCCTAGCCCCTATCGCAACAACCCTACCCCCTTCTGACATCGGGAGTACACAAATCCGCACACCAGAACCAACGCCTCCTTTCTCGAAGACTAGCATCATCATACTGACCCCAAGCACCTGTCGCAACCTCAGAAAACCTCATACTAATCTTCGTCGAACCATGCCAAACCTCCAAATCGCGAGTACCTGTGTCGAGCTTCAAGGGCCTCGCAACCCTCGAACCTCCATCCCACTGCATCAACGAAGTTTGAATCCCCACCCGACTACATCGCGAACCCCAAATTGAATCGCGGTGGCCCTAGTTACTGGCATCGGGTCTCAGGAAATCACGCGTCAAGATTTAGAACACGAGAAACAAAAATCGAGTTCAAGTACATGGTTTCAATTCGAGATTTGATTTTAAATGAAAAAGCGGACTTCGGTTTTTGTTTTGAGCTGAAGGAGGGAGAGTTGAGATGGTTTTAGAATGGGAAAAAGGTTATGCGATGGACTGGTTTTATACACATGAAGAGGAGACAGTTGAGTACGAGCCATTAAATGGATGTTTTCCTTTGTATAGAAGCTGGGAAGCAGAAGTTGGTGCTCGAGAACTTAGGTCGGCGTAGGTGAAAGAAAAACGTGTCGGCTGATGTTTATACTGAAAGGATCTTGATTAGATTTGTTTTTAATAAAATAACACCATTGTCTCGTGTCCCTAATTTAAAATCCTAAACCCCTTTTTACTATAACGACTGATGTCTCCAAGTCATTTTGCTATTTTGAATAGGTTAAACAATTTAATTTGAACGTAATATAAAATAATCAATATAATATAATATAATTTTAACTCAAACAAATAAATCTCTTAAAAATAAATTATTATCGTCTATTGAAATAGAATCTATACTGCTCATCTAAGGGTTTAAACAAAATTTGATTTAAAAATATAATTCAATCCCAAACAGTTAATTTTATTGAAAATAAATTAATATTATCGTTCTAATTCAATAATTAAATCCATTTATATTTGAATAAATATTTAAAACCATACTAAATATTTAAAATAAACTGTTCAAAAAATCTGGGTCGTTACAGTGTGTGTGTGTGTAGACACACACACACACACACACTATCTCGTATTTGGGCCAAGCCCACTATCATGTACCCACTAAGGTATAAGACTTATCACAGCCGAAACATACTTTTACTCCTCTCCTCAAACCCGATTAGGGTTAGGGTTTGCTGAGGAAAATAAAAGTAATGGCGACAGATTGAGGCGATTAGAAATAATCACAAATCGGCATTGAAATTCAACTAGATTTGTTTCCATGAAGATAGTTGAGGATGATTTTGTGCAGAATCATTCTCGATCTGGAACATAGATCATTCTTCGTAATCATCTGCTTGGATCTGCATCATCAATTCTCAGTTCTTCTTTCAATCTAATGAAGGTTGGCTTTGACAACGGTTTAGTAAGTATATCTGCCTTTTGGTGCAGAGATGATATGTATCCGACTTTCAGTTTCTCTTTGATAATTTGTTCTGTGATAAAGTAGACATCTAATTCTATATGTTTTGTCTTTGAATGAAGTATTGGATTGGATGTTAGAGAAATTGTGCTTGTATTATCAGACCAAATTGTTGTCTTTTTGCTTGTTTCAATTTGAGTTCACTTAAAAATGACTCAATCCACATAACTTCAAATGTAGTGCTTGCAACACATCTGAATTCAGACTTTGTGCTATATCTCGACACAACACTTTTTTTTCTAGCACTCCATGACACTATATTTTTTCCTAAGTAAATACAATATCTTGATGTTGATCTTCTGTCATCAATGTCTATACCCCAGTCAGCATCAACATAAGCGTTGATATGAAGCGAGTCGCTTAATTTGAGAATAAGTCCACGATTCGTTGTTCCTTTCAGATATCTAAGTATTCTTTTAACTGCCTTCGAATGACTGTCTAAATGAGCTTGCATGTATTGACTAACTTTGTTGACACTATATGATACGTATGACTTTGTAATAGTTGCATACTGAAGTGCACATATGATACTTTTGTATTGTTTTCCATCCTGAATTACTTCACCTTCATGCTTAGATTTGACAATTTGTGGTCATTGGTGTTGGTAGTCGATTTTCTTTGTCCATTTTATCTCTTGACAGGATTTCTGAAATATATTTCTTTTGATCGAGATGTATTTCTGATTTTGATGTTCTATTTACTTCAAATCCTAGAAAGTAATTTATGTCACTCAAATCCATAATTGAGAACTTTGAGTTGAGCATTTCGGTGATGTTCTTTATCGATGAACCACATCTTCCTGTAATAATGAGATCATCAACATAAATTAGAATATAAGTGGTAGTTGTGTTACTGAATTTTAGTAAAAATTGAGTTGTCATATTTTATGGGTTTGAAGCTATATTTGACAAGCGTTGATTTCAGTTTGTCAAACCAAATTCTTGGTGCCTGCTTTAACCCATAGGTATCCTAGTTGAGTTTGCACACTAGTCCCTTGTCTACATTTTGAATGAATCCTCCTAGTAGATCCATAAACACTTCCACTTGTAAAACACCATTAAGAAATGCATCATTAACATCTAGTTGTCTAACCTTCCATAAGGCAATGGTTAAAATTATTCTAATTGTGGTTGGTATCACAAAAGGTGAAAAAGTTTCTGAGAAATCAAAACCATACTGTTGTGAATACCCCTGTACTACCAGCCTTGCCTTGTATTTAGAAATTGAACCACCAAATTTTTTCTTTATTTTATAAGTCCATCTACACCCAATTATGTTTTTGTTCTCTGGTTTTTCAACCCGAGTCTAGGTTCCTTTCTTAATCAATGCACTGTATTCCTCTTCATTGCAGTTTCGACTTTTCACGTTGAGCAGCTTCTATGTATGAAGATGGTTCTTCTTGCATAGTTGTTGTGTTGATGACTTTTAGCTTGAAAACTCCACACTTAGCTCTTGTCAACATGGGATGTATGTAGAGACTGTCCCTTGTTGTTGTACTTTGATTGTTCCTATCTGTATCAGGTGCTTGATCATGACTTGCATTGCTAGTTGCTTGACTCTGATCATCCTTATTGTTACTACTGTCAGACATGATCTGCTCTTGTCCTGGCCCCCTTGTAGGCACTGTATGTTGAGAGCTTATGCTGGTGTAATCTCCCGTATGTTGAGTTGGCACCATTACTTCTACTTCATCAGGTAAGTCAAAAACAATAAGTCTTGGATTTATTACATTTTCAGTGTTTTTATATCCACTTTGTTGTATAGGTATACATGCTCATTGAATCTGACATGTCTCTCTCTCTTTGTGTGTATATATATATATATATATACATATAAATCAATTGCTATCTATGCACTTATATCAATTTTGACTGTTAAAGTACCCTAAAATGTACATGAAGTTGAACTAAAATCTAACTTATGTGTATTACAAGGCCTTAAACAGGGAAAACATTTACACACAAACATTTTTAAGTGTTTATATTCTAGCCTAACTTTAGCAACACCACATATGGACATTTGAATTTTAGAATTTTTGTTGAAAGTGGATTTATCAAATGCACAGTAGTGTTGAAGGCTCTGGCCAAAATTCTAAAGGCATGGATGCCTGTGCAATTAGAGTTAAGCCATTTTCCACAATGTCTCCATGCTTTCTTTTGATGATGTCATTTTTCTTTGAGGTATAAGAACATGTTGTTCTATGATTGATCATTTTTCTCAAAAAATATTTTTAGTGGTAAAAATTCTCTACCACCATTTGTTTGTATAACACATACATGAAGGCCAGTCATGTTTTCAACTTTATTAATGAAATGCATAACTACATTACTGGTCTCAGATTTAGATTTCAACATGTATATCCATACAATACTTGAGTAAGCATTTATAAAATATGTGTAATATTTGTAGCCATAGTATAACCAAATTGGGGTTGGACCCCATAGGTTAGTGGATGTCATTTTGCTTTGAGGTATAAGAACATGTTGTTTTGTGATTGATACCGTTTTTCTCAAAAAGTATTTTTAATGGTAAAGATTCTCTACCACCATTTGTTTGTATAACACATAAATGAAGGCCAGTCATGTTTTCAACTTTATTAATGAACTGCATAACTACATTACTGGTCTCAGATTTAGATTTCAACATGTATATCCATAAAATACTTGAGTAAGCATCTATAAAATATGTGTAATATTTGTAGCCATAGTATAGCCAAATTGGGGTTGGACCCCATAGGTTAGTGGCAATTAATTAATCCCATTTTTCTCAAAAAATATTTTTAATGGTAAAAATTCTCTACCACCATTTGTTTGTATAACACATACATGAAGGCCAGTCATGTTTTCAACTTTATTAATGAACTGCATAACTACATTATTGGTCTCAGATTTAGATTTCAACATGTATATCCATACAATACTTGAGTAAGCATCTATAAAATATGTGTAATATTTGTAGCCATAGTATAACCAAATTGGGGTTGGACCCCATAGGTCAGTTGCAATTAATTCAGGGGGTTTAGCGTGGTTTGTGTATGAATTTGGAAATGCAAGTTTGTGACTTTTTCCCAATTGACAAGAAGTGCACATATATGAATCAAGAACGTTATTAGTAGAGATATTGTTATTTCTCATAACATGCTTTAGAGTTTCTACATTGGGGTTTCCCAGTTTACAATGCCATAAATCAAATTCTTTACAACAATCATAATCATTCATAACAGTCATCACACAAGTATTCCCTTTATGTTCATAAATTTTGGAATTATTAATGTCAAATATGTATAGCCTCTTGTTTTCTTTACCCTACAAGATAATTTATTGAGTGAGTATATATTAACCATGCATGCATTTGGGTAAAATTCAAAGTAAACATTGTTATCTTTGGAAAATAGGGAAACACTTATCAAATTCTTTTTTATTGTTGGCACCCTTAACAGGTTTCTTAAAAATAATTAGTTGGGTCCATTTATACTTGCATTTCCTGTGTATGTAATGTGCACAGTTTTTCCATTTCCAACAATTAAATTTTGCATACCTTTATATCCTTTGTTCCCCAAGTTTAAATTGTCAAGATTGTTGGTCACATGATTGGTGGCTCCTGAATCTGGGTACCAACAATCATCGCTCACATCATTAGCTGTAGAAGTTTCAGTATGTCCCTTGTTGTTGTCTTTAAGCATATTAACCAGGTTGATATTGGCATCATTGTTCTTTTGTGAATGAGTGTAACTTAAGTTGAACCTGAAATAACATTTGTTTGCACTATGTCCAAACTTTTCACATATCTAGCATCTTATTCTATTGTTGTTGTTGTTTCTGCCACCCCTTCTACCTCTGTTAGACGCACACCCTCTCTGGTAGTTGTTAGATTGTCCTCTTGACCGTTGATATATATTCTTGTTGTTTGCCTCTGTTATAGGTGTAATTGACTGATATATCTGAATTCATGGTCTTTTTGTGCTCTATTCTACCTTCATGTGAAAGAAGTGTAGAATACACATACTGCAGTGAAGGGGCTGGTTCCTTGGTGGAAATAATTGCCACAACTGCATCATATTCATGATCTAAACCGCTGAATAAGTACAACAAATGCTCTGATTATGGGACATTGTGTCCTGCCGAGGCCAGTTGATCACATAGATTCTTGAACTTAAGTAGATATTCATTCATAGTCATATCATTTTTCCGAATGCTTTGCAATTGTCTTATATGGTTGTGAAGTAAAATTTCTTTCAGTAGCTATTCATTCTTCTTGGGCAGTCTTGCAACCTATCAACTGAGGCAGTATGGTTGCACTTATGGATGACATCATCCAGGCACATACAAGGCTACCTTACCTCTGATGTGTTATATATTTTTGATTTGGCACTAGCATTTCTTCATTATCTTTAATGAACTTTGGTGGTATAATTTTTGTACCAAGAACATAATATTCTAACCCATAACCTCTGATGGTTGTTTCTACTTGCAATTTCCAAAGCAAGAAATTTATCTCATCGAGTTGTATGGAGATTAATTGTCTTTGGGGTTTGATAACTACTTTTATCAAATCATTCACTGGATCTAACTATGGTTGGCTTTGAGACACTCTTGTGCTAGACATTTGAGGGATGGAGATGTTTTGTTGATTCGACATGATGAATTACAGAGAGAATGGAATAAAACACGCCAATCAGGTACACAATTCTCAACCTGGAAACTTTGAATTGAGGATTAAAAGAAAAGTATACAGTTGAGACAAGTAACAATCTTGCAAACTCAAGTGATGAAGATTTTGTTGCCTTTCCTCCTTTTTTATTTGATACTACACTAATTTCTGATGAGCTTTCCTGAATGCACTTGTTACCAACTGTGATTTTTCTTGATATTCTTGATGGATTTTATCTGAGGTTTGAATTTTCTGCATCAACAAGCTCTCTCTGGTAAAAATGTTTCAGCCAAACTCATGTAATTGCGGGCATTGTTTATTAAGGATGGAGGCAACTGTCAAATGACAAGATTTAAAATCTTGGATAAAAGATGTCCACGTGATAATATTTTATTTTTAATGGACAACCTAACAATGATCAACTCGACAAGAAGAAAAGAAATTTTGATGATGCTATTAAGCACACATTTTGCTCTCTGATACCAAGTTAGAAACTGGGATATATCGAAATGATGAAATGTTTTGATCAATGATGATACGAGAGTAATAAGAAGAGATGTAATCTGAAATTGATATTGCAGAAAAAAAACGAATAATAATATATATTGCTAATACATGGATGTGTGTATATATATACACGCTATCTCGTATTTGGGCCAATCCCACTATCGTGTACCCAACATTGTATAAGACTTATAACAGCCGAAACATACTGTTACTTTTACTGGTGCTCATGGGATGGCGCTTCTTTCTGCACTTGTGAAGTCTACTCCTTAAACAATGATGGAAGTGCAAGCATAAATTTATTATTATATCATGAAACAAATTCTAACAATATTCATTTTTTGATTGTTTAGAGTTTTCCAAAGTGCTGATAATACATGTAAATTATTCGTTATTGACAAACACTACCGTATAAAGTAGCAACCGATTAAAAATATTGTGCCAGATTTCTATTAGTTGAAAAATTAATGGAAACAACGAAATAATGGATTCTTTGTATAGGCTCACTGGAAGGCAAAGAATATATGGTTGGTTCTAAATATTGTCAAGGGAGTAAAAAGAGTTCTTTCAATAGGAAGACACAGTATCTTATATATCTGCTATAGTTGGTTTAGATGCGGGAATCATTTCTTGGTCCTCTTTTCCCTTAGTTGGCACCGATTTGGACAAGCATTAATTAATACTGATACTTCAATTCTATTTACAAGCGTCATGGCACGCGCTTCGCGCGTGGATTATTATTTTTAAAATATCAAGGCCAATATTTTAAATACTTCTATAGATAAGCATAACCCATGGCATATTTCTTTGATTGAAAAAAGCAAAAAATTCAAGAAAAGGGAGTCTTTGCGCTATGCCAATATTTGGCATAATGCAATAAATATGGAAATGCATGAATAGATGGAAGGATGCAATTTTTACCAAGTGGGGCATGTGCTCAAAATAATTAAAAGCAGGCTGAAGGAGTGGAACAGATGCAGGCATAAGCAGTTTAATAATATTAAAAAAATTATACAACAAATGTAAAGGTATACAATAAAAAAATGATTTGGCCTACGAAGTAAATGCATGTATAAAATTTAATTTGCACCCTCTCCACCAATAATTAACTCATATTATCATCCTTTGGTATGCATTTAAAAGAATTGATTTGGCCTACGAAGTAAAGGCATGTATAAAAATTGATGTTGCCTATGAAGAAACGATGGAGAATGGTAGGAATAACGGTGGAGTGGGGAAATGATGGAGAATCTTAGGCGATATTTATAGAGTTCAAGCATTAAAAATAAGGAACCCTCCAGTTGCAAAATTTAAGGTGATATTTTGAATTGTTCATGCATAGGTAACCGAATTTTAGCCGATTCAATGCTTATCGGAAATGCAGTAAATGCTAGAAAAGAGCATTTAAAAATAAAATAAAAATTCAAGTTGCAAAATTTAAGGTGATATTTTGAACTATTAATTAAGATATTAATGAATATGAGAATTTTAAGAAATTGACTATTTCTAGAAATAGAGCAATTAATATTATAGGAATGAATATGAGAATTTTAAGGAATTGACTGTTTCTGGAAATAGAGAAATTAATATTATAGGAATGAGTATGAGAATTTTAAGGAATTGACTTTTATGGAAATATGGATATATGATTAACATTTATATGGTAACGCATATATCTCCTTTTTCCTCCATTACGCATATATGATTTGTGCAATCGATAAACATATATATAAATGCATATATAAACATTCTCAAACTATAAACAATTTGGATTTCATGTTTATATGACCACGCATATATGTTTATCATAATAAATAAATATATGCTTATCATAAAGCGCATGGTCATATAAACATATAAACATAAAGTATGCCAAGACCACGCACGAAGCGCATATAAGCATTTGGATTTCTAACGAAATTGTTTTTAATATATGCTTTAAATTATTTTAAGCATATATGTCTAACTTGATAAGCATGGCAATTAATTTGACTGTTTAATATATGTTTATATGATAATGAGTAAAAATAATTGCATAAAATTTCAAAAATAAATATTTCGCAAATTCGCTACATAATCCATTATCTACTATAGGAGCATTTAAAAATAAGAAACCGTCAAATTGCAAAATTTAAGGTGATATTTTGAACTATTAGTAAAGATAGGAATGAATATGAGAATTTTAAGAAATTGATTGTTTCTAGAAATAGAGCAATTGATATTATAGGAATGAATATGAGAATTTTAAGGAATTGACTATTTCTGGATATAGAGAAATTAATATTATAGGAATGAGTATGAGAATTTTAAGGAATTGACTGTTTATGGAAATAGAGAAATTAATTTTGATTCAGCAAAGAGGAAATGTAGGAGATAATTTCGAATAAAGGGCATTTTCGGTAGTTTGCATGTACACCAAAAAAGTGTGACACCAAACCTATTCCGATTATTAATAAAGATATACGAATCGCTTAGCTTACACCATAAACATAATTGAGTTGGTAGACATGTAATATTAAAGATTCTTTCACACTAAAGTATGTGTTAGCTAATATGCATGCGCTGCATGTTGTAGATATGAAGCATTGTCTGATCATCGTTACATACAATCTTGCAGCAAACTGGATTTAATATAAACTCCTTTATAGGTAAAAACCTAGGATACATTGATCGAAAATGAATTTTCTTTCATTTTCACTGTTATCTAAAATGTATGAGAGAGAGAAAGGTTTAACTTGGAAAATGGTATTAACGTATAAAATAAAAATTAACGGTATTTTTCTTGTTTTTGCATTATGCAAAAACAAAATGCTATCTTCCACTTCTGTTAGTGAATTCATCATTAACACTCGTAGTAGTAGTCAAAGTCAAAGAGAAGAGGTCATATGCTAACTTGAAGAACAAATTTTATGTTCAAAACCAAAGTCTAGTTACAAATGTGAATCTTTGTATCTAAAGTTAAGTCAATATCCCTTGGAGGCTCAAAGTCGGCACGCTCATGTGTTATTTTGAGTCAAGTCAAAGGAAAATAGTTCAAAGCGAATAATATTGAAATATAATATATGAAATACGCAAAGGTTAGTTTGAGTGTTCTTTATTGCCTCAAGTGCGCTATGCAAGTACAAAAGTTCTATCAGTCCTCAAATCACAATCGATAATTTGTTCCCTATTGAATTAAGTCTTCGAAGGAGTGTAAAAGTGGAGAATCAAAAAAAAAGTTAGTCACTTGGTTGGCATCCCTCCATTTCTACTTACACTCGCGGGCCAGGCTTTGCTCCGACGTTGATCACCATACCGTGTCGACCTCAAAACATCTCAATACAACATACAATAGTTGATTTCATAGTTTTATCTATCGATAGTTAAAAATGTTTCTTCGAAGGCAAGAAAGTCATGGGAATGGAAAGAGAGTATCATGCCCTTCGTATAAATAAAGAAAATATGACTCTGGTGCTTAAGTGAGGCGATACACTCCTTAATAGGTGTGGAGTGGTACAATCTTTAATGAATAGTGATGAAACACGTATTGACAAGACGAAGTGATGCTTGCAAAGCCGAAGCCTCTCGATGATATTTAATATTGTTGGTGAGTGAAATGGATTTAGGATCCTAAGGAGATGATACTCTTTGTTGAACATGGAGGGGAGACACCATCCACTCTAATCTTCATGGAGGTGAAGAATTCTTAGAAAGCAACACATTTGGACGTGAATATGAGCGATGTCATAAAAGGAGGTTCGGTCTACGTAATAATCCATATTTTATGTATCAAAATATCATAAAACAATTTACTTTAATTCATAAGTGATCGTATCATTCTAATACTTTTCTATATGGTTCATGGGGATGTATTACATGTCCATGATTTTTACTAATCCTTTTATGACTGTTTTTCCCTTTTGGAATCATTTTTAATCATAACTTTTTATAGAGACAGAATAGGTGCCCTTACTAATCTTATTGCTTCAGAATGGTGGTTGGCTAATCCATAGAGTGATTACATTAGGAAAACAGTTTAGGGGTAAGAAGAAATTGCAGTTTTAAGTTTTCATTTCTGCTGGACAAACGAAGAGATAACTAGGCTAAGATTAACAAGCCCATTAGACTAATGACCTAAAATTGTAAATAGGGGTCGTACAGATAGATTAGAAGCTTTGTCCCTCATTCTCACAGAAGGTTGGATAGTGATCTACTCTTATTCACCCTAATCCTTTCAAATCCTAATATCTATTTTACATCAAATCATTTATATTCATCATCTAGAGGTTAGATCAACATCAAGGAGGATTAAACCTGGTCAAATCATCATTGAATTATGCATTTTCATTACTGTCTAAATCAGATCTGCATTCTATTGCATTGATTTAGAGGTTCTGGTGAGTGACAGTCATCTCTCATATGACTATGTTGGATTATATCTTGAATCGGGTCTTTTGACATCATACATGTTAATTTATCCCTAAAAACCAGATCATACATGTCAATTACAAATCTAGAAACCTTTAGGATAACCTATTTATGATACATACTAAGTGAATAATTAGATCCAATATGATTAGTATATAATTAGACTTAATTTGTGATAGGTCACTACAATAGAAATGTCATTTAAGAACGGTTTTGGACCATTCCAAAGTGGCTTTGGAACGGACCAAACCTGTAACGGACCGTATTTCCAATCACTTTAAAATATGGGTTTAAATATATTTAAAAGTATTTTTAAATGTATATGTCTAGTTGAATTTCAAATTTTGATAAATATTGTATCTAAATTTGAAAAACCAATGAAAATGCATTCTAACTTTGTTTTATATCTTACTGAAGTTAAAATAAGATTAATAAACTTTTAAAATTGATTTAAGAGTAAATATTTTAAAATTCGATATTTTAATATTGTTTTGAAAGTCTAAAAATAGATATTTTGCAAAAGATCCCGGATTTCGACGAAACGAATTCCATCAGATTTGGAACATAAAATATTGTAAGATTCCAAATTTCATATTAATCGGAGTTATTATGTGATTGTGCGTAATATAAACGCATATTGAAAAATTAGTTAAAAATTTAATAATAACATAGAAAAAGGCCATTTTATAAACAGTCTCTGAATTCGACGAGACTAGCTTCATTGGAACCGTATCTATGAAATATAGTAGGGTTTCAAATTTCGTATCGATCGGACTTACGGTTTGGTCGTACGAGTTGAAAATGTATAACGGTTGTTTAACTAAACATTAAATTAAACAAATCAAATCGCTACTATTTGCCCCTTCCTAATATTGCTCTCTCCTTGACACCTCACTTGAGACATAATGATGGTGTTTGCTTGGCACCAAAAAAGTAAGAAATAGCACTAAAAATAAGAAAAGGAAGTCATGATTACTTCTATATATATACCCTTTTTCCATTTCATTTCACTTCTTTTATTCCTCCTTCTTCCTCCACAAACTCAAGCTCCATCTCTCCCTCTTGCACTCCACCTCCAGCACCACCAACCCCACATCAGCCTCCACGTCCCCCATGTGGCCATCATTAGCTCCAAGCTCCACTTTTTCCACGTTAACTACTTTAAAACATCACCTTTAACCACTTAATCACCATCTAAGCACCCTACCTCCTCTACAACCACCACCGTCGTCATCCCCTACCCCACCCACACGTGCGTAGTCCCCACACAACGATACTCCCTTCAGGACGTGGACCTCACCTCCTTAAACCCCCTTATCCCGTTAAAAATCCCACCTTTCTCCTCTTAAATACAAGTATAAGTATATATTATAAGTATAATTTGTGTTTGCAGTTTGTTTGGAGTAGAAAAGACGCGATGTTGGTTGTGTAGCGAAGTTGGAAGTTGCGGAGAAGTTATAGAGTTCTATGTTAAAGCTCGGTGGAGTGGACAATCTATGGTGAGCAAATCTTGTTCAAGTTTGGTTAATTAGTTTAGTTAATGAACACATTTGGTTCACATTTGAATTAATTATGTTATTAATAGTAATTGCTATGTTGTTAAGCGACTTTGGGCTAATGTTGTTAATGGAAGTTAGTAAATTAATTACTTGACAGTTTGGTAACTAATGCGAACACTCTAATGATTATGAAGTTAAACCGGAAATAAATAATCAGTTAATCTGGTTGATAACGCGATTGTTATGTTATGGATGAATGGTAACATCAATAAATTTTGATGTGACTTTGATTAACAACTTACTGTGATGTATGTTGACATTAATTTGACATGATTGAATTTGCTAATTATAGCAAAAAAATTATTAACGATGGTTAATAATTTAGTTAAAGTGATTCGAAATAGCAATTAAGTGTTAATGACCTTAGCTCTTATGCTAATGATGCAATTAAGTGATAATTGGAAGTTAATCACTATTAATAATCGTAAATGATTGTTAATGATGTATTAAACCCATATAAGTTGAATTATATGGTAATTGATTTAGTTTTATTCCAAATTGAAATTTAATTGAATATTTTATTAATAAAATATTAAGTGAAACTAAATCCGAAATGATTTGGAAAGATAGTTTAAATAATTACGAATAGTTTTTATGAAGATGAAAATTTATTTGAAGAAGTTTTCAAGTAATCAAGGCATGTTTTAAATTTGAATTTAAAAGTGAATAGTAACTTTGAAAAGTGAAGTTCGGTTTGGTTATCTAGACATGTTTTAACTATATTTTATTATCCAAACTACATTGTTTATTTTTATAGTCGACCTCAGGAAAGTTTGGATTTCGGAAGGTAAAGTTTGCAAAATAATATTATTTTAAAGATTTTTAAATAAAGGAATATTTGAATTTAAAGTTAAATATTGGAAATATAGTATTCAAAGTTTATTATATAGTTGGTAAACTATTTCAAAGTAGTTCGATTCGAATTTAAATATAAATCGAAGTTTGGTTTGAATAGAACTAGTCGCACAACGGTAGTTCGCGAATTTTGACCATTGATTTCAAATTCACGTACCGGGAGATCCGACCGTCGGATTTTCCCGAAATGAAAACGTTTGGTTCGAATTGAAAAGTTCTTTTCAAATAAAATGTAAAGTTTTTTAATCCAATGGTTATATTTTGAAATACGTTCAAATCACATTTGAATAAAAATAGCGCTAGTGCCGTTAGTGACTCGAAACTGGATTTTAATGAAATGGGCTATTTTATACTTATTAAAAATGGGAATAAATTATGATAAATCATAATAAAGGATTTGAAAAATATTCGGATTGAATACACCAAGTTTCGAAAAGCTAAAAAGTTATTCTATAAAATTGAGTTGTTTTAGCAATGTTATTTGCGAGGTTTTTCGAACAGTTTAAAATTAAAAGGTTTCAAGATAACCAGTGATATCCAAATGATTTGAAAACATATCGAAAGGATCAAAATGAAAATTTTAAGATGTATTTGGATTTGAAAAGTTTAAACCAAAGCTAAGTTTTCAAAATAAATTTGGAATTGAATCGAAATCGACTTTGTTCTAGTTGAGATAAGTCTCTATAGATGAAGACCTCTACTAATTAAGGAATTTAAAAGGCTTTGCCATTATTCCAATTGTAGTATTAGTCCTACACAGGGATTTATATCGATTATGAGCTGATATGATTTCCGTGAAGATTTCATTAAAAATAAATGAATAATTTTGGGTTTATCGTGAACGATGTCTTAAATAACGTTTGTTCTGTGATCCACTCAAAGGAAAGATATTTTTCCAAGATAAATAGTAGAGTAATCTTAATTCAATTTGAATATAGAGGTTTGGTGAAAGAGTTTCCCCCCATCAAATGATAGTGGGAACAAAGTTTAAAGATCGTTTAAAGAGATACAGAGTTTTCCTTAATGAAAAGAATGAGGAATTGTAATTCGATTTTGGGATAAAGATATGATCAAGGAAAGATAAAAAAATCTACCCTAATTAATGATCAATGAACGGGTTGGGATTGGGTAGATATGTTTTCCCGAAAAGATAAGACAAAATAATCATTAAGGATTGTTTGGAAGATTCAACCTTAGTTTTAAGTTATGCAATCACCGAAGAATGATTTTTAAGATTCAAAACTAAGTTAGAGTTTTAAATAAAGATTTGAATTTAAAAAATTAGTATTAATAAAGGTAATTAAACTTACTGAAATACGAGGAAATTAGATATAAAGTACTGTCAGTTTTTCTCTATAGGATAAATAAGACGAGAAGGGGATGACGATTCAAGAAATTACCTTTCTCTGATCTTTTATAATCTCGATAAAGCATAGTGAGTTAGATATGTGAAATAAGATTTTATAATCAATTGAAATGATTTCCAAGGAAATATTTAAATAAGAGTTTAAAGTACTTAAATCTTTGATAAGATTGAAAGGAAGTAATTCCCTAATGAAAGAATAATTTTAGTAAAAGAATATTCCCGAAATGGAATATGACTCATGATACCTTGTATATCTTTATTGATTTTAAAGATGCGCTGGTTATTCGGAAAGAGCGGGTTACGACCTATTGTGAATAACTATATGACACGATGAGAGCAAATGAAAATGGTGATGATTGTGATCGAAGATTGGAAGCCTTCACATCGGAAGGATTGATCGTTGATGCCTCAGGTGGCTACCCAATTATGGGATTATTTTGTCATGGTTATCTGACCGTACTGAAGAAATTTGAATTTGCAAGGACTTTCGCACCCAGGTGGGGTCGTGGAGTAATCTGCCTTCGGTTTCATTCAAATCCCAGAATGAACTTGTAAAAGGATGTATGTTTTACGTTGTATTTTATGACATAACCAATTGGTTTCTACTGATGATATATTAGATAGGTGGCGGAGGATTCATTCTCTTAGCTTAACACCTTTCTCTGAGACTTATTAAAGGGTTGTATATTAATAGACACCAATTATACGTTGTGAATTGACAATGTGGCATGCTAATTGATGAGCTATTGACGTGTGAAGACCCGCAACCTCCCCGTTAAGGAAAGCGTCGGATAGTTCGAGAACAAACCACAACAGAACGCATACAGAAGAACATTTCATTGTATATTACAACAATGCATCAGATTACATGAATATACAGAGTATAAATGAATATTACACAGAAATATCAGAGATTTAAATTACATTTAAATACATAGCAGCGGAAAATAACACAATACACAACTAGAAGTAGATATACGGATACAAAGCTTTCCGGATATCGTTCCAGCTGTAAACCAGGATCCTGTGAATATAAATCTGCAAAACCAAAACTACTAGCTGCCCGTGTCAAAAATAAGGGCACCCAGAGTTTAGGTTAAAACAATAAACTCCAGGGCAGTCATGTGACTGGTGTGAGAACTAAAACAGTTATAATTCTTTATTTTAAATCATTAGGTAAATCAAGGGACCACGCCGTATAACACGGAACGGGTTTCCTCCCAAGAATACCAGTGCATAAAACAAACAGCGCAATGCTAAATAAAGAAAAAAATGAAGCTGTTATAAGACCCAGGTCCCATCACACAATGCAACGCAGTCGAGGATAGGGTTTTCCCTTATAACAGCCAAAGAATGCTTGATACGTTTAAAACAAATCATTTGATACTATTATAAGTGCATAGTGTATAAAACACTTCGAATCATAAGTATCAATCATAGGCGGCATGAGCGCCCCATCCCACTATGTCGCCATATATAGGATTACAACTAAAACCGCAAATGTCACGTATTCGGAAATTGGATTTCCTTCTATGAACCGAGGCCAGGGATCGTCCTTACCGTCTTCGAGACAATCTAGCCCATGTCTCCGGAACAGCCGCAACTGCCCCTTGGAGCGACAGGGCCGGTCCACACGGAGTGGATTATAGTGCCTGAACAATACGTCTCTCCGCCCTATGGGGCGTAAATGAGCCAACGAATGACTCCATCGGTTCGAGAACGACCGATCAATCCGAGGCGCCTCGCAACAGCAACAACCACATAAGTCAAACTCGTCAGGGCGTGTAAAACCACTGACGCCACTTCTAGCTAGAAAGAAACGCATGTCCTCCCTGAAGTCCTCTCCCGTTTTTGGTTCATACCGGGTGTGAAACTCGCGAAGTAAACGTTACACAAAGCTACGCCACAAAGGCCGTGCTTTGATCATCACCACAAGACTTTGCTTTTCAACAGAAGCCTTGATCATTTGCATCTTAGCATGCCACACAGGCAAACCATCCTATGCAACCGATATCAGTCACACAGAATGAAATCCGATGTCAGACACACAGTCCTTTTACAAGTCCGTTCTGGGTCTGAACGAAACCGGAGGCACCTAGTACCCCGCATATCCATCGATCTCCAAGTACGTCTGGACGATCACTAACTGTTTCCATCTTCTTGGGTGTACAGCCCAATCAAGATCATCAGTTATCACCCAAACGACGTGAAGACTTCCGGTCTTCGACCATCGTCTTCATCTTCGACTTATCGTCGTATCAGTTATTCAGAATGGGATAAACCCGGTCTTCC
This sequence comes from Allium sativum, assembly GCA_030737875.1. NCBI lineage: Eukaryota > Viridiplantae > Streptophyta > Magnoliopsida > Asparagales > Amaryllidaceae > Allium > Allium sativum. Next base: position 821,221,909 of record CM060909.1, read on the forward strand.
CGAATAACTCGCGTATATTTTATAAAAGTGTTACACAAACACAACATACGCCTCATTCCAATTCATTAGTCACTAACCGTAAATTAATCAAGAGAATAATTCCCCAAATATTAACCCCGAAGGCCGAAACCAACATCAGATCAATATCCAGAAAACCCTTCTGCTTGGCTAACCGACAGTTAGTTTCTAAATTTCACATTCATAGGGAAAGGTTCCCATTAACTTTATCCAAGATAAATTCCTTGAATTTATTCTTAGATCTATTTTTGAATATCAATTCAAACTAGTCGGGATTAACGAAACTTACCGAAGTAATCACTTGTTTTAATTTCCCAATCCCAACCTATTCATCCCATGAAGTAAAACTGGTAATACTTCATATCTAACACCACAGTGTTATCGGTAAATTCAATTACCATTTCACGTTCAAATCTAATTAAAGATTTAACTATCGCCTGGAGCAAAACTGGTGATACTCCATTTTCGATCATTTCAATCTAATTAAAGATTCATTAAAACTCCACTTAGTTTTAATCTTTGACTGGGTTAAAGAATCAGTGTCATTTAAAAACACGGTTCACGATAAACCCAAAATCACATTCATTAATCATCGGGTTAAAGAACAAGTGTTATTTAAAAACACTGTCCACGATAAACCCAAAAATCATTCCATTAATTATCAGGTTAAAGAACAAGTGTTATTTAAAAACACTGTCCACGATAAACCCAAAAATCAATCCATTAATTATCGGGTTAAAGAACAAGTGTTATTTAAAACACTGTTCACGATAAACCCAAAAATCAATACTAATTCAATTCCAATTAAATATCATTTTTAATTGGTACACTTCATTAAATCTAAATAAAAAGATTTAATCTTTTCTCAACTGGGTTCAAGAATAGTGTTAGTGAAGACACCATTCACGACAAACCCAAATCACATTCGATATTCAATACAAGGCTCTGAATAGAAAATATATCGGCTTATATTCAATATCGAATTCTACGACTAACAAATGTCGTATTGGAAATAACGATATCAATATATATCTTTCAAATTTCCATAACAACACCTGTATAATCACGAATTCCAACATCGAAATATTCCGAAGACAATTTCGATTCAAATCCACTCCAATGCAATCATTGGAAATTTTGGTTATTTTTAAAACCCTTTTCGAATTCAATTTATTTATTTAAAAATAAATAGAATTATAATTCTAGTTCAAAACTAGTTCATTTCGATAAAAATCTATTTTTATCTTTTCAAATATGGAGTTTTTCATCCCAATTCTTTCTAAATCATTTCTTATGATTTTACACAAATTATTACTATTTTTAATAATTTTATCAAGGCCCGTACAGTCGATTTCCAACAATGGCCATCGAACTGCACTTACAGCGACCTTTTTCGAATTTGATTTGGACGTATCTCCAAATCCAACCGTTAGATTTCAAATTTCTAACATTCATTAGAAAGCTCTTTTCGATACGAACCCAACGGTTCCGGTTTTAGGAGAATCCGACGGTCGGATCTCCCGCAATGTCCGTTTGAAATAAATGGTCGAAATTCACGAACTGCCGCGGCGCGGCGCGTTCTATTCAGGCCATTATATTATATATATAATATATATAATATATACTTCGTCGATTTCTATTTAAAACGAATTATATAAATAGTTTTAAAATCGTTTCAAAACCTATTTCAACTTCCATTTCAATTCAAAGCAAAATTGAATTCTTCTTTATAAATTCGTTTCAAAATTCATTTCTATTCAATTCAAATTTCAATTCAATTTGAATTCATTTCAATTCGCTTTCAATTCCATTTGAATTCGTTTTCAATTCAATTCATTTCGAAATCGTTTTCAATTCATTTCGAATTCGTTTTCAATTCATTTCATTTCGAAATCGTTTTCAATTCAATTCATTTCGAAATTGTTTTCAATTCATTTCGAATTCGTTTTCAATTCAATTCATTTCGAAATCGTTTCAATTCATTTTGAATTCGTTTTCAATTCAATTCATTTCGAAATCGTTTTCAATTCATTTTGAATTCGTTTTCAATTCAATTCATTTCGAAATCGTTTTCAATTCAATTCATTTCGAAATTGTTTTCAATTCATTTCGAATTCGTTTTCAATTCAATTCATTTCGAAATCGTTTCAATTCATTTTGAATTCGTTTTCAATTCAATTCATTTCGAAATCGTTTTCAATTCATTTTGAATTCGTTTTCAATTCAATTCATTTCGAAATCGTTTTCAATTCATTTTGAATTCGTTTTCAATTCAATTCATTTCGAAATCGTTTTCAATTCATTTTGAATTCGTTTTCAATTCAATTCATTTCGAAATGAATAAAATCGATATAAATATCGATTCACGTCAAAATGGCGTCAATCTAATCAACACGGCTTCATAAATTTCTATTTTCAAAATAGTTGTTATTATCAAAATATTTCGTTCAACACATGACCAATCTCAATGAATGAGTACTGTCAAAACATGAACTTTTATTTTATAATATTCTTTATTTTTCAAATTGGAATGAGGCCCAATCAATTACCATATAAAGTTAATTATATGGATTTTCATACAACACATGTATATCATAGCATTGAAAAATAATCAACCATCAACCAAAGTGCACTACACTGTATAAGCATCAAATATAGATACCTAACGCTTATAACAGCCTGTCAATCAATCGATCGACATATTTAATCAATCAGGATGAGTGAACTTCAAATTTCATCCCAACACCCGTGTGGGGTTTCAAACAATCAAACACAGATTTTATTTGTGCAGTTGGGCGATGTGTAAAATTTATCGACCCAATCAATGTCCTTCAAATAAGTGTACATAAACAAACCGTCTGGTTTGTAAATGAATATTTATTTATTCACATTCACGTTAAAAATTAGATTTTTAACGATAACACATTTTATTTTAACATATGAATTTCCATTCAGTTCATTCGTTAAATAAAATGCTATTTTTATTTTTCTAACTTATTTTAGAAAATTTCGGCGGCATAACGACACGATACTAGAAACGGGACGAGGCCTAGCCTTATCCCCGGTCTAGTGAAGGCCCACGCCATTCACACATCAATCAAATCAATTTCGTTATGCAAACCACAAAATTTGGAGTAAGAGTCTAACCTAGCCTTACTCCTTCGCCTTATAACGGCGCACGTCTAATCCTAACCAATTTATCGATTCGATTTTTCACATCTCAAACCACATTCAAACCAATATCGCAATCAATCACCAAACAATCAAACAAACAAGTCCATGGTCTGTGGACGATTGTGTCGGGTGCTACTAAGCACCGTCTGCATCCTAGTATATATATATATAACTAGAAAAATAAATTGAAAGGTGAGAAATTCTCACCGATTAGCTATCCTAGCTCCACGACTCTTCCTTTGCAGAAACCTTCGTCGATCGCCTTTTTGTTACCTTCGTTGCTGCTTTCACTACATACGTAAAAATCACATTTTTACTTCGCTATTCAATATATAAAAATCGAATTTTTACTTCGATGTTCAATATATAAAAATCATATTTTTCTATCGGAGTTCAATATATAAAAATTCTATTTTCCTATCGAAGTTCAATATATAAAAATTCTATTTTTCTATCGAAGTTCAATATATAAAAATCCTATTTTTCTATCGAAGTTCAATATATAAAAATTCTATTTTCCTATCGAAGTTCAATATATAAAAATTCTATTTTTCTATCGAAGTTCAATATATAAAAATTCTATTTTTCTATCGAAGTTCAATATATAAAAATTGAATTTTTATTTCACTACATATACAAAGATGATATTTTTAATCTTCCTATCATGTAAAAATTATATTTTTACCTTGTTATAATTTAAAAACCATATTTTTAGAAATAAAAATCATATCTTTTTATAGATAGAAAAAAAAATCTCACCGTTTTAATCTTAAAGATCTAACCTTTTCATTGTTTTTAAAATGAAATCTTTTCATAAATTAAACTCTCAACTTTTCTCAACTTATAAAAAAAACAGTTTTTACTTTATATAATTTTCAGTTTTCTAAACCTATAAAAAAACAGTTTTTAAAATCATTTAAAATCAATTTTAAATCCTTTTAAACAAAAATCAGTTTTAAACCTAATTAAAAACAAATCAGTTTTTATATTTTCCTAAAAAATCAGTTTTAACTATTAATAAAAATCAGTTTTCTTCACTTAATCAAAAATCAGTTTTTGCAACTAAAAAAAAAAAAAAAAAAAAAAAACAGTTTTTACATCTAAAATAAAATCAGTTTTAAAGTAACAAAAAAAAACAGTTAACTTACGGGGGGGGGGGGGGGGGCTCGCGGAAGCTCGCAGGGGGGCTCGGTCTCTGGCGTCGGTAGGGAGCGGCGCGCGACACGGAGGAGGGGGCGGGGTCCTCAGATCCATCGATGGGAGGGGCGCGTCGGCTACCTGGGGAGGAGGGGGTGCGATTCGAGGTACGGCGGCGATGTCTGGAGGCGGTGGCGCTCGGGGTTCCTCCGTCCGTCGTTTCTTTTCTTTCTTCTTTTTTTTTTTTTTTTTTTTTTTATCTGAAATAAAAGTGAACGGGGGGGGGGGGGGGCAAAACGAAGATAAAAGGGGGGGGGGATTATGTAATTTAATTAATTATTTTATTTTATTATTATTTAATTCAACCTTAAGTTGACTTTTTCATATGACCTCGAAACGAGGCCCACCGCCTGTCGTCCATAGCGTATTACCCCAATTCTGAACACAATGGGATATATATCGCAAGCTGATTCGACTGTTTGAATCAGTTTCCGGTTAATTTACATTTAAATCATTATATTAAATTTTAAACGTACATTTCAAATTACTGGGGTCACATACTAACTAGAAAAATTCCAGAAAAATATTTTCTAGCTTCGTATTGACGATACGGTCCTAAGAAAACTAGTTTCGTCGAATTCTGAGACCGTTAGAAAAATGGCCAATTTCCAGTCGATTAAAATCAACTGAAACTGGTCAAACGCGTTTTCCTTTGCCACGCTCACATATTGATTCGAAAAATTATGAAATTTGAAATCTAGCAATAATTTGACACTGCGGACCCAACAAAAGTGGTTTCGTCGAAATCCGAGGTCGTTTGCAAAATGTCCATTTTTAAGGGCCTGAATTCCATAGCGACTATTCAGAATTTTCAACTGGACATATCTTTTGATTCCTGATATGAAATCTTGATTTTTCGGATTCGTTGGAAAGATATTCACTATTAGATTCCATTATTTTTGGTTTCACAAAAATCCGGATTGTTTTGCACCCGGTACATTCAATTGAAGTTTGAAATCGAATTATCGAACTACCGCGCCATTTTCAATTCTATTTATAATTATATATAATTATTTATATTCTAACGACGACGCGTATAATATATACGTTCGAATTCTATTCAAAATAAATTTCTCGTCGATATTATTTAAAATAATTCATTTTAAATAATCAAAATTCGCTAAAATTGCCAAAATAAAAATTTTAAACTGGCCCAGATTTTACGGGTTGTTACATGATGGCTAAAGCTTTTTTTTTGAAAAGCAGAGCTTTGTGTGAAAGCGTAACTTCAAGACCTTACAACTGGTAATGAGCTAAAGCAGGATGAAGTACCGCAGAGTTAAGAACTAATGTTTCCTTCTAGTTGAGAAAGTGATGCCATGGTATGGAGCCTAGGCAATTTGCTTAGTAGATGATGGAATGAGGCACCTTGGAACGTTATGTTTAGGAGACCCGAACATCACCTGGTATAGGTGGGCCGACTTTGCCGCTACAAAAGGAGCATTTGTTGATCTTGGGACATCCTGCTAGAGATGTGCCCAAATCGAGGTTAAGGAATATCCTTTGCCTTGGTCATTGATAGAACCCGACTTCCAATGCGAACCTTTATGGTTTTAGTTATACTCTTTGTATGTAGACCTAATATATGGTACCTACATCTGCTAAGATCTATACGTTTATTTTGAAAAGGTTTTCAAAGATAGACACTAATGATAATATCAAATGATTTTTGCATATCAAGCATATTTGGTTATCATCAGGCAAAAATTACTCCTAATAGTGCGTATTTTCATTGTATGATGGGATGTGAGTCTTATGATAACCTCATTTTTCAAAAAACATGCACGAATTTTGACAACCCTTTTTGATGATTGTTTGAGATTTATATGAATCATTATCTAGTTCGCAAGCTAGTTAATCCAAATCTAACTTGAGTGTTTGACACTCGAGTCAGATCCGAGTATATTTCAGGTTTAAACAGGACTTGAGGAACTCTTAGATGATACCAGAGAAGCTGGTGATCTTTGTTCAAAAGGCAGAGCGTATTCTACTATCTATACTTGGATGGCATGACTACATCATATGACGATGGTGTTTATAACTGTCCATGGTATGTTGTCCCGATTTTCAAAGTTTCCGCTGTAAATTTATTTAGAATATTATATTTGTTCTATTCCGCTATGAGATTATGTTCTTCTCCTTCCGTTTCCGTTTCCGTTTCATTGTGTTTGCTCTGATAAAACGCCGGATGAATCGAGTTTGCGATATTTGGTTTTGCGGTGCATGAACATCGTGGATGTGTTAAGTATCGATTATCAAAGATCTGAAATTCAGTTTGTCCCATGATTCCAAGAATGCTTAATTTTTTGGACTAGACTTGTGTGGTTTGTAGTTGGTTCAAAAGGGTGAGGGTTTTGGGTCGTCACAAAACCCGTTCCTAAACAGGGAATGGTTAAAACATTGGGACGATCGAAAACGGTTCCAAAATGCATCTGTAAGGCCTGCTTAATGTTCTGAATTCACCATTTGGAAACAACTAAAAACAATTCTAGAATCATTGTTAGGAACAACTAGAAACCATTTCAGAATTGACTTGGCTCAAAAATTTTCCAGAACCATAATGGTAATTTATTATTGCTTGCGCCTTTTGGCACCATTTTAAATCATTCTAGATGTTTTTGATCAAGATGTCAGAGAATCAAATACAATATTCACTGTAAAATAATCAAATATGTACTAAACTCTAATTTTATTAAGATGTATAAAAAAATACATAATAATCATAAAAAGCATGGCTAACCAAATCTAACTACACAATATTCAACGTATAATACCCAAAATACACCCTAAAAAGGAGTGGTACATTAAATGCATAAACGTTTTCAGGGAATCACAAAAAGTTACAAAACGTACAAGAACGAAGAGAAACAGAGTATTTAATATTCCCATTTCTTCAACTCTATCCATAAATAATCATCCTATATCGTATAGTGGAATGTGATATTTGTTATTTATTGACATGACTGTGCCATATGCACATTAAATTTATTTGCTTTAACATCATTCCAATTTGTAGATAGGTTGATTCCAATTCAATTAAAAAAAGTAATATTAACGATATGAAAAAACCGTTAACTTGAGCATATAAATATAAAACATTCAACAGATATATCTAGTGAATTGAAAAAATATATATCATATGGCTAATCGTTCCACCTCAATTTTTCTTATCGTATCACCAGGTTAAACTTTATCGGATAATATTCTAGCATACAAACTGAACTCTAATTTAGTGTTGCATAAATATTTGCGATATCTCTGTTCAGTAGCTCGATCTGCTGCAAAATATCACCACAAACATGTGACTTGTTTTTCCTTTGTTGAAAATTGAATGATTATTATAATAAAAAATTAATGCGATTTGTGTTATATTTGTGTTTGATATTTGAAATTGAGTATAAAAAATTGTAAACCTATACAACTTGGCATGATAAAGAATAAAGATATATCTATAAAAAGCTTTTTATGCATCTTGTGGATATATAATGTATAATGTTCAACAAATTTATATTGGTATAATGTTTACATATGATAAGGCATATATACATTTGATACATTTAACCTAGAGGTAATTAAAAAGAAGACAAACTTCAAAGAAGAAGAAATCTGTTTTGAATGACACCAATTTTTATTATGCAGATGCATCCCCATGGATAAATTTATTTCTGCCCTTTCTTCTCGTGTACGGTTCCAACATTCTGTTACCTACTTTAACGAGTTATAAATGTCCAACTGATAGCTTGGTTCAATAATGAAAAAAATTAACCAAAAAAAATCAAAGACATAAAATTTCATTATTTGTTCAAAACTATAGATTGGGGACCTTATAGAATAATGTCTTTTAAAAAAATCAACTGAAACAAATTAATCATGGGGAAGCAAGTAGGGGTGAGCAATATTCGCTTTAAATCGGATTAATCAACCAAACTGATTCATTTCGGTCAGTTCAGCTCTAAGACTAAATCGGTTTTGATCTGGTTTGTAAAATAAAAAAATTGGTTGTCATTCTAACCGAACTTTTGATTCATTATCTAATTTTATGGTATTATAGTACTTTAAATAACTAGTTTAGTGATATAATATAAAGGAATTTGTTGCAAATAGATTAAATTTTATTATAAACATAAAATTTACTATATAAAACTTCTCGAAACATGAATACATTAAGTGAATTCACCATTTGAATAATAATACATCTTTCAAGTTCGGTTAAATCGATTATCAACCGAATTGACCGAAATTAATTTGGTTTGGTTAAGTTCAATTTGGAAAATTTTCGGGTTTTATTGAAAATGTTTGGAAACATCAGGAAAGTAATAAAAATTTCTTGGTTTTAACCTTGTGTCATAAAAGAACTAGGAAAGGAATATATAAAACGATTTTAAAACGTATCAGTTTGAGTTTATTTTACCTCAAAACCAACCAAATTGACAGAACGCTCACCCCTAGTAGCAAAATGCAATTAGTTATCACAAAGACCAAAAGTTGTAAACGTAATGCAAAAACTTTTGACCAGAAAATTATATCATGTAATTAATCCCAAAAACTACGAGTGTAAGAAGAATATTTCTTCCATATTTAGGGAAAAAATCATAACCTCCAAGAGACACTCACTTGTTGGCATTGGCCCTAAGTAACACTCCCTTCACACTGGAAACTAATTAAAACTACTCATACAATGTATCAACCTTCTTATACACAATCTACTGGATCAAACCATGGATATAAAGCAAGTTACGAGTCATCTTCCTGAAGGTTCTTGAGTTGTAGTAGCGTTTAACTGGAAGAAATCCAAAAGTCATAGTGTTGTGGCATGAAGTTATATAATGGACGTGAACTTTTGGATACAATTTGGAATAATTCAGCGCTAAGTAATGTTGCAATATTCCATTTTCGTTCTTAAAAATCTTTGCAACGACTAAAGCCATGACAAAATTGGAAGGGTCTTGAATCATTTCAAAATTTCTGCATAGCTGCATTCCAAAATTTCTGCATAGCTGCGTTCCAAAACGGATGTTGTGGTGTTGTGGATCTATGATTGTTATCATTTGATTTATGGTTGAATATTAATATATTCTTGCATATGATTGTAATTAGATGTAATTATTGTTTGATTGCTTGAATTGTATGGCTTGTGTGTTTATAACTGTTTGAGTTAGGACTTAGGATGGAGAGTAGAGCATATTGGGAGCATATAACTTGGAAGATAGGCTTTGGAGGATATTAGGAGGAAGCTTAAAAATTTCGAGCCAAAAGTCCCTTAAATACATGGACCCCTATCAGTCCATAGTGTGCGAACCTCCTATCGGCCTAAAGGGGATGGACCCCTATCGGACTATGAGGGAAGATCAGGGGAAGGTGTGATTTCAAGCAAGGTAGGACCATATGAGGCGTTGAAAGTTGGGTGCTCATTGGATAGGTCAAGTTTGAATTATTGGATAACTACCATGGAGTTAATGAATGGTCAGATTGAATCTTGGGTACATGCAACTTGACCAGGAGGCATACTTGGGAGTCATGAAGGGATACTTGAAGTCACTTAGCCAAAGTAGACTAAGTGTACAGACCAGTGCTAGCCCATAGGGCATGTACCAATACCAAATCCATAATGGTTAGGTCCATCAGATATGGACCACCTATCCATAAGGATGCATGAGAGGTAAAATCCACAGTGGGGAAAGGTAGCTTACACTAGAGCATGTTGGAACACGTGGTTCATTGGTTGCTTCTACATGGTGGAAGTTATGGTCTGACGAAATTGTAACTCTTCGATTATGAGCTCGAACAAGAGTGGTCAAAGGAAGATGTAATAGGAAACTCGGGATGAAAAAAGGTTGCAAAATAATGGACTGGTATGAGTGGGGACTGGTATGAGTGGGACTCGACCTAAGATGGAGTTGTGGATAGCTATTGTGCTTGGAAGTGCTAAGGAATCATTGATAGCTTGGAGTATTCTAGGGTTGTGAAGACTTAGAGCAAGGATATCGTGGGGACGTCCATTCGAATTGACATCAATGGTCATATATCCTGGATTGCCCAGATGGGGGAATCTAGTTGTTGTGGAAAGACAAACGAACGTGGGACGTATGGTAGTCTGACTAGTACTGGGGTTACTATTATCCCCTGGCATAAACGAAGATGGTTATACAAGGTATCAATGTGTTCAAGGCTTTAGAAGATGATAGCTAGGATATTGTTTGATGGATGTTATGGTTGCTTTAAATGTTCTCTTTCTTCTTTCTCTAGGTAGGTTATCACCTTAGGATACTAAAGTAAAGTGGGCATTGTGAATCATATACTCTACTGTATCTAGTTTTATTGTTATTTGAGTAGCAGTTTTGTTTAGTTATTATGTGCTAACACTTTGGTTGTAGGGATAGCCCAGGTGAGATTTGAACCATTACAAGAAAATTGATTTTTTGTAGTGCGCAAAAAACACTACCGAGCATTTTTGGTGGCGTAACGATAATCATTATGAGAAAACATGCCACTTAAGATCATTGAGTATTAGTTGCACTTTTTTAAATGCCACTAAATATTTATTTTTAATAGCATTTTTTAAACGATACGAGTGTTATTTTTTGCAGTGTCTATAAAACGCCACCGAAAAGGTTTCTTCACTACGATACTATTTTAATGGTGTTCACTTATCTTTTTTGTAGCATTTAAGGAACGCCACCGCAAAGGTTCTTGATTACTTCAACCATTGATTTGTAGCGGTTTTTAAATGCTACAAATAAAAATAATACTCTGTAGCATTTATTTTCCGCCTTCTATTATTCCCAATTTGTATCATAATATTCCAGACCTACCCATAATTTTGCCTTCAATTATATAACAACATAATACACAAACACATACACTTTTGAACATAACATATTAAACAACCACAAAATACGTACACATTCAAAGATACACAAGATACATACACATTCAAACATCCACAACATACACAAGTGTCCTTTGGCCCTAATAAATGACATAATAGTACTACAGCTAAAGTACCATTAACAACTGAAATAAGAAAGCACAATAAACAATTGAACTACCTAACAAATACTATAAACTATTGTTGTTGCTGATTTCTTCAGAAACGTTGATCTACCTGTAAATAATAATAATCAACAATGAGACTCAAGTTATAATCAAGATAGGGAAATAATGACAAGTAAACTTCCTACCATGAGAATATGCTTGGGTGATCGTGACAGACTGTTCTAAATGAAAAATATTTCTTTTATGTTGTCTGGTTTCTTAAAATTAAATTACTTTGAACAAGGTGATATCATTTTTGCACAGCTAGTAGGAAGCACAAAAGGGAATGAAAATGCAAGCATGACTTCAGAATAAGCTACATAACGTATACAAAATAGAGCAATGCGGAATTAACTATATTAAACGTATTTGTGCATAAAAATTAATAGTGCATCAACATGCCACATAGGTTCACAGATCTCCAATGACTGCACATGGGTTGAATACAATCTCAGCTCCATTCAGGCAAAAAAGCAAACCATTTTGAAGAATGGTGTCTTCCATAACAAATGTTTACTGCAATCTTCCTAAAGCTAGTTCCAAATATGAGATGTCATGTATTACCTAGAATTATTTTACAGAAGTAATCCTTGTAGTAATGCGAGCATGCATATATAATGGCTTGTAAAAGATGAAAATGTGGACGTTTATAAATGGAGGATCATTGACAGGCTCCACAAAAACTGAAACATGAGCCGCCGCAACTCCATGTTGGTTCATAGTATACAAATTGATAACATTATCTTCATAATAGTTTTCATTTCCGCATGAATCAATGATAAGTAAACAAATGAATGAACTAATAAGTTATGACAGAAGATAAATGTAAACTAGTGTAAGCTACTTAAATGCTACCCAAGATATTGGGTCCGCTGAAGAGCATAACTAAACGTTTCAACATGTCTGTCCAAACTTTTCCATCTTTACCCCTTTTTTCATTGATAACTTTTCTCCGAATGGATAGTAAATTGGCATTTTCATTGGTGTAAGAAAAACATTGCCTGACTGTACTATAATTGTAATAGAAATTTTTTCTTTTAAATTTTACATGGTTTCAAACTTTGAAAATCTACCATAATTTACAATGGTTGAAAAAAATAAGTAGGGAAACGAACTTTAACTGCATTCATATGCTATGTTCAAGACAACTGATTTATATATAAGAACGAACCCAAATTTGGGAGATATCGCGTCCTCAAACACATGCAAATGAGCAGGTAAGGAAATAAAATGAGATGGTCTACACAGGACAGAGATAAAAATAGTGCATGTAGCAACATTTTGATTTATATCAGAGAATGAGCAAAGGTAAGAATCATCCCCAAAATATCTGATGTAGGGGGTGTATCTGAACTGATTTCCATATTGCAGAAGTGACCCTTAAACAAGAGTGTTGGTTGTTATAACAACATAATTGGAAAAAAATTTGAACGTGGTTTAAATTCAAAAGCAGGGAGACTATTTAATGAAATGCCTAAAAATATGGCATATCCAGATGCTACTTCATACGAATTATTGGTGGATGCCTATTTTAGGTAAGGAGAAGTGGATGATGCATTGAAATATATCAATAAAATGTTGAGTACTGGTGATGAAGGCAGCAGTTCGATGAAAATAAACACTCATTTTTACAGTAAAATGTTTAATAATTTGGTGAAACTTGGTTATGTTTCTCAAGCTATGGATATCTTTCAAGTGATGAAGGAGAAAGAGATGAAACCGGAAATAAGGGACGAGAATAAACCCGTCCCTGGTGCTTTCACATTTGAAACCTTGGTTACTGGATTGTGTAAGGTAAGCGATTATGATATAACTAGGGATCTCTTTGAAGAAATGTTGAGGAGGAAGATTGAAATTTTGATTCAGTTTTACAAGTTTGTTATTGTATCTTTTCAAAGTTCTAGAAGAGTTGACGAGATAAATAAGCTATTCCACAGGATTGCAGGCCATGACTTTGCTTCACAAGTGTTAGGAAACGCGGAACGCGGATCTTAAGACAAAACAAACACTAGAGGGGAGTGAATAGTGTTTTCGAAGAATTTAAGAAAATCTTATACTTATATGATCTATTATATGAATCACACACAATAGAGATGATCATAGACACAGAATCAAAACACAAACATAGAAATAAACAAAAATAAAATGCAAAAAAGGAAATGTAATGACCCGCATTCTATGCATCGGAGAATCGTACAATATTTATTTCATTTTATACGAAATCGTATGGTCGTGTAACTTTGGGGAACGACTATTGGGGTCATTTCCCATGTTCACAATTTTTGTCAAATTTTAAATGGCCATTTTGCCCCTGGCGAATCTTGTTTTGCCTATAATTTTTATTGGTAAGGAGTTTTGACCTGAAACCACTTCCATTGGATTCAGATGATGGTTTACCTTTCCGTAGAGTGGTCACATTATATCAAACAGATTTACCGTTTGGGAGATATGACTGAAATAAGGTTTAGAAGGTGAAAAACTACTTAAACGGACTCAATAGAGTAATTAACAGCTAGGCCCATTAGGGATTTCGGGATTAGGGCTGGAAGGGGTTAGAGATAACCTTCTTTGTCATTTTTACAGCTGCCACTCACCTCTCTTCAACCCTAACAATGGCTTTCACCTTCTAAATTCATCTTTAATCACTTTCTAATCATATATTAAGCAAAACCACAACAAATCAAGGCGGATTAGCATCAAAATTGGGATAAAGCTGCTGCTATACATAGGGATCCATGCCAAATCAGTGGGGTTTTCAAATCTGAAGTTTATTTATGGCTAAGGTGAGTGATTTGCACTTTTATTTACTAATTACAGCTAATTAGGGGTGATTAGTGATAATTAGTGAAATTATGTCATAAAAATATGGAAAAATATGTAGAAATTCTAAAACATTATTTTATGTAATTGGTGAAAATTTGGGTTAATTTGGATTAAGTTTACTAATTCTATAGTTAAAACATGGTTAATGGGATTAAGGGAAAATCATGGTTTTGGGTATGTTTGATCCATAATTACATGTTAAATCTTTGTTTGGTTGTTTATGGTTGATTCTATAAGTTGCTATTACTGTTTGGGATGTTTTGTGGTTGCATAGAAAGGTTAGAATGGTTGAAAATGCCATCGTGTGGCGAAAATTGCTTGTTGGAATTCATGCAGGAAATGGGTTTCAGTCGCACCTACGACAACATTTGTGAAATGTTGTCGTCGGTCGCACCTACGATAGCATTTGTGAAATGTTATCGTCAGTCGCGCATGGGTTTCGGTCGCACCTACGACAGCATTTGTGAAATGCTGTGGTCGGTCGCACATGGCTTTCAGTCGCACCTACAACAACATTTGTGAAATGCTGTGGTCGATCGCACCTAAGACAGCACTTGTGAAATGTTGTGGTCAGTCGCGCACGGGTTTCGGTCGCACCTGAGCTACGACAGCACTTCTGCAACACTGTAAAAAGGGCAGGAACGCTGTGAAAGCCAGTATTGATGTTTTGCTTAGCTCTTCACACCAAATGAATGCAGAATTGAACCAGGGGATATAACAACATTTCAGTAATGCTATAAAAGGCTGTTTTTGACATTTTTGCCAGTTTTCATAGCCTAAAAAGCTTTGTTGCGGGATGTGTGCAAAGGAGTTATCGATATCTATAACTTTGGTTCACCGTTGAGAGATGGGGCATGTAGACGAACCAGAGCCAGAGGATGTATGGACATGGAAGGGTTATTGGCTATAGACCAGAAGGGCATGGTCATGGCAATTAGTTGTACGAAGTCCAAAAGGGCATGGACCCGTCATGGCCCTAATGAATTTGGTGATCAAAGTGGTGGATATCGTATTCTTTACGCATTGAGTGAGAGATGTGAGGTTGATTGTTATGTTTGATGTTTTCTATCACCATGACACGCATGCTCCCATTTTATACTCTATGTTAGTATTACCTTAGAGTAATATACATCTTGTTGTGCTAACTCTTTGGTTGCAGGTCCAGGTATGATTTATTATACTTGTTATTTTTTATTTTTCTATTATCGCTCATACCAGATTTTTGTCTGACCCAGAGTTTTATGTCTCTTCTTATTACTCTGGGTGCTCTTAAACGAGCAGACTAGAGACAAGTCAGGTGATTATGCACTAGTAGCTCTCCGGAGACAAGCAGGAGGCTTCCATGTACTATTTACATATATTCTCCCTATGTTGTTGATGGTCACTGCTTTGGGCATTAGTAGTGTACCTTTCTATTTTGCTTTAGAGACAGTATTTTGAAGTTGTAATAATGGTTTGGATCATAAGTTGTATTTTGAATTCCGCTGTTATGATGGTTTAGTTTTCAGCTTATGCACTGTCTCGCCTGTTTTATGTCAAGTATGTTTTTATTATATTCTATTTCATGTGCTGTGAGATATACTATAGGTTCTTTGGTGATTCATAGTTTCATAACCCTTTTTCCTTGACAACCGTCCCATGCTAATCGGGCATTGGTACAACGCATTTCGAGGGAAATGTCGGTTGGTGCGGAGCGGGCCATCACACTTGGTATCAGAGCCTAGGTTGCATAGTTAACTTAGGGGAAGACATCAGGGAGAGATAGTATATGTATATGAGAGCACGTATTTGTGATACTGTGGTTTTCAAAACTATATATATATAATATTAGTATATCTAAGGATGAAGTTGCACTGCACTGGCACCACTGAGAAGATGGTTAATCATTTTCTCTTTATAGATTGAACAATGAGTCAATATACGAGGAGTACGGGTTAGGGGCCAACAATGGGAATGTCCCTGATATGACGACGATGTTTGATTCCTTCATGCGAGATATGCTTAGGGGTGCTCAGGGAGCAGTTCCTAATGCTGCTAATGGTGGTGGTGCGTTAGCGCAGGCGCCTAGGGCCGATTTCGCCAAGCTCAGCAAGGATTATGCTAATCCTGGTGGGAAGCCGTTCCACGGAATGGAATCGGCTAGGGAGGTTCAAGATTGGCTTGATAGTTATGAGCGCATCTTCGAGGATTTGGGGATCGATGATGCAATAAAGAGAAAATTAGCATCACGTCAACTTTAAGGACGAGCAATGAATTGGTGGAATGATATTAAAGCGGCTACTCCCAAGGATCAAATTACTTGGAATCAGTTTAAGACTCGCTTCAGTGACAAGTTTATTCCAGCTGCTCAGAAATCAGAATTGTTCTGAAAGTTTTTGGATCTTAAGCAGAATGCTAGGGCAGTCTCGGAGTATATTGCTAAATTCGATACCTTATCGAAATATGGATTATCTCATATCGATATTGTCGAGAAGAAGAACGAGAAGTTCATAACTGGCCTAGATGAGTACTTCAGGGAAAGACTCATAAACCATATCGATGAGACTTTCGAATCTATTATGGGAAAAGCATTGAGATCTGAGAGCCTTTACCCTAAGATAAAGACCGAAGTTGCTATTGCATCTGCAGGGGAGCCAGAACCGCAGGCAAGCGGTGAAGGCAAGAAGAATTCCCAGAACAAAAGGAAACAGAACCAAACCAAGGATGGTCAGAAGAAGATGGATAAGAAGGATGTCGAGTGCTTTAGTTGTGTCAAGAAGGGCCACTATGCCATAGATTGTAGGGAAAAGCCTAGGGAAAGGAAGTGCTTCAATTGCGGCCAAGTAGGACATCACAAGAATGAATGTCCACAACCCCCTAAAGAGAAGCAGCTCGTGAAAGTATGTGCTATGAACGATGTTCTTTCTTCGTCAAATTCCCTAACTGTGGCGCAGAAGGGAAAATGTGTCGTTATTCAAGGTATGCTTTTCATTTATGATGTTCCTGTTTGAATTTTGTTTGATATCGGATCTTCCCATTCCTTCGTATCTAGTGACATAATAGATAAGTTGGAATTGGAACCCGAGCTTGTCGATAGACCAAGTTGTGACGAACCCGATTAGTGGATCGACTAGCCTTTGTATGATTTGGCGTAATTTGGTCTGATTGAGTCACAGGTGCATGTTTGCTTGTGATTATTTTGTTTTAGGCTTTACTGGGTTTGGCATTATTTTGGGAGTCGAATGGCTCTAAGGGTATAGGGTGGTATTGGGTACTTACCTAGTGATGGCGATAATAAATGGAGTTAGGGAAGATGAGAGATTATCGTTGTCGTAATTTCTAGTTGTTCCTGGGAGGCAAGTGTACGTTGGACGTGCAGTGGTCTGGTTAGAAATGGGGTTGCCATTAACCCTTGACATATGGCATGAGCCGTCATGCGATCAACGATAGTTTCGAAGTAGGATTAGCGAGGATAGCCAAAGTCAGTTATGAATGCTCGAGTGTTTTGTTGTTTCGCTCGTATCATCTCACGTAGATTGTCTGAATTCGGAGGAGATGTTCCTTGGGCACTTGTCTGATATTGGTTTAGGCCTTTGGGGCTTGTGATTGGGGAATGTCGAGTTTGACTAGGATGGTTTGCATGAGATATAAGTAGTTGTTGTGACTTCCATTGAATGATATCTTAGTTTACTCGAGGAGTGATGTGCAGTCCGTGACATGATAAGACTGTTCGATGATATGGACTGCCCCGAGTGAGACTCGATAGGGCTATGAGATGAATCGAGTGGGACTCGAGAAGGCTGCAAGATAATGGATTGACTTGGATGGGACTTGAGTTGAAGATGGAGTTGTGTATAGCTCTTCTGATGGAGTGCCAAGGAATCATCGATAATTTCGGTGTTCTAGGCGGACTCGAAACAGGGGTATCTGGGGACGCCCATTTACCTTGGATCCGTTGGGCGTGATCTAGTTATCCTTAGAGGATAAACGTACGTTGGACGTTCGGTAGTCCGTTTGGAGCCGGGGCTTCCATTAGCCCTTGAGATTGGTTGGACCAGTCATATGGGTATCGACGTATTCATGACTTTAGTAGGTGATAGATAGGACTTGTTTGATGGATTCTATGGTTGCTATGTTTGTTCCTATTTTTCTTCTTTTGAGTAGACCATCACCTTTAGGATTCCAACGATGGGGACTGAAGAGATGACGATATACACAGATGCTTGTGTTACCGGACTAGGTGCGATAGCTGATGCATTGAGTAGGAGACAGGCCAATTTAGATGCTATGTTTCTTGAATAGAAACAACTAGAATATATCGCGGGATATGATTTCAGACTTAAGTATGGATTAGATCTAGAGATGTTAACAAGTTTGATGATCAAACCGATTTTGATGAACGAATTGGTTCCGGACAGAGGACGATCTAACCTATTAGAAATCCCCGAATGGAAATGGGAATAAATATCAATGGACTTCATTGATGGTTTACCAAGGACTAGATGGGGTCAGGATAGTATTTGGGTGATTGTGGATCGATTGACCAAGGGTGCAAGGTTTATACCGGTCAAGTCGAATGGAACGGCAGCTAAGTTAGCAGAACTGTATATGACACAACCCAAAATCGCCCTTACGGGAAAGCCCAGATTGAGTTGAGAATACGACAAATCAAAATACAAACAGAAGAAAATTTCATTGCTTATTACAACAATTTACATCAGAGTACAAGAATATACAGAGTATGAACAAATAATATACATTTGATAAATATCATAGATTTAAAAATTACAATGCAGCAGGAAAGAATACATAACACAACTGAAAGGAATACACGGATACAGAGCTTTCCGAGTATAGTTCCAGCTGTAAACCAGGATCCTGTGAATATAAATTTGCAAAAAAAAACTACTAGCCGCCCGTGTGGAAGATAGGGGCACCCAGAGTTTAAGTTAAAACAATAAACTCCAGGTCGGTCATGTGACTGGTGTGAGAACTAAAATAGTTATTTAAAACTTTAATTTAAAATCAGATATATCAAGGGACCACGCCGTATAACACGGAACGGGTTTCCTCCCAAGAATACCAGTGCATATAATAAAACATCGCAATGCTTCTTGGAAAAATGAAGCTATTATAAGACCCAGGTCCCATCACACAATGCAACGCAAACCGAAGGATAGAGTTTTACCTTATAATAGCCAAATAATGCTTAATACGTGAAATTTCATCTTTTATTATTACTATAAGTGAAGAAATCAACTTCAAATATAAATGTATCAATCACAGACACCATAGTGCCCCATCCCACTATGTCGCCATACAAGGCTCTACAACTAAAACTGAAATGTCATGTATTGGAAGTTGGATTTCCGTCTATGAACCAAGGCAAGGGATCGTCCTTACCACTTCGAGACTCTCTAGCCCAAGCCTCAGGCAAGCCTTGGATCGTCAGGGCCGGTCCACACGGAGTGGATTAAAATGCCTAAACAATGCATTTCCCCACCCTATGGGGCGTAAAACTGGTCAGTATATCAGCCAAACCATCTATTGGCCCCGTAGTGACCGATATAACCGAGGTGCCTCACTTTCCATCATCCACATAAGTAAAAATGTCTGGGCTCCATACCATGGCACCACTCCTAGCTAGAAGGAAATGCATGTCCTCCCCGAAGTCCTCTCCCATTTCTGGTTCACACCGGGGTGTGAGGCTCGCGAATTAATGCCATACACAAAGCTATGCTATATTAAAGCCGTGCTTTAATCATCAACCACAAGACTCTGCTTTTCAACAGAAGCCTTGATCATTTGCATCTCAGCATACCACACAGGCAATTCACGCCATGCTACTAATGTCTATCGATATATAACCTCTGAGCTCGTACGTCTCAGAGAAGGGTGTTAAGCAAGAGAATAAATTCTCCGCCACCAAACAGATATATATTTAACAGATATCAATCAACACAGAATAAAATCCAATGTCAAACACATATCCATTTATAAGTTCATTCTGGGTCTGAACGAAACCAGAGGCACCTTATTCCTCGTCCCATATGTCCAATACAGGAGAGAGGTCCTCGCATATCCGGTCGATCTCCAAGTACGTTTGGACGATCACCACTTATTATCTCATCTTGGGTGTATAGCCCAATCAAGACATCAGTAATCATCCAAACGATGTGAAGCCTGCCGGTCTTCAACCACCGTCTTCATCGTCGACATATCATCGAATCAGTTATTCAGAATGGGATAAACACGGTCTTTCTGAATGACTAGCGTATCTTATAAACAAGTAGAAATCGGCAAAGTAGAAGTGTAGAAATCAATAAAATGATTAAGAATAATGGTGAAATGAAGAAAGGGGAAGAAGAGATATGAATTTTTTTTTCAAAATCAGCCTCTATATATAAGATTTGAAAGGTTGCAACGTTTCTGGAACGTTACAAATAGTGAAAAGACATTTTGTTTGAAAATTGAATTTCTGACAGTTGTATGTCGGCATAGGCTCCTATGTATGTCGACATATGTATGTTAAAATTTTGAATTTTGAACTTTTTCAAGTGTTGAAATATATATATTATTCTGGAAATTTGTGAATCCAAACTAAGTGATATAAATGAGTATTCTAAAGTGTAAATCATATGAAATCATAATAATATAGTACATAAACATATTTATAAAGTTATAAGGTTAAAAACTTATAAAACCATAAAATCATATAACTATAAAATTATATAAAATTATATATATTAAAACTTTAAAACTTATATGTTTGAAATCATAAGTAAGATAAAACATTATTGAATTAGAATTTGAAATTTGAAAAACAGAATTTGAATTTGAACCTGGAGTTCTATTCAGAGTCTTACATATAAACTAGACTTTATACTATATTTTTTCTTGAACTCTTGATATCTTGATAAATTCATAACTCATGAGTCTTGAATCTTGAATCTCTTGAAACTCTAAAACTGTACAGTCTTCAGTATTCAAGTCCTGTATATGCATCCTGCATATATATGTATATATATTCTAGATAGAAATGCTAGTATATATTTTATAATTAATGAATAATGATAATAAATAAGGTTGTTGTCATCAAAACTCCATTCTCCAACAATCTCCCCCTTTTTGATGATGACAACCTTACTTTATAAAATATTCACACCTGTTCATACCTGATGATACTATTTGATCTGGTCCTTCTAATACTCCCCCTGTCATCATGAATCCTACATACTCCCCCTTAAACTAAGTCTAACTAATCCTTATTTTATAATTTCTCCCCTTTTGTCATCAACAAAAAGAAATTCTAAACATACTCCTCTTAAATCCTATATCTATCTATACATATCCTGTGATCATAATATTTAATTCTATACTAAAGTAAATAATGTACATGACTCCCCCTAAATTCATGCCTATATTATATCCTTATAATTATACTAATACTTATTCTAAAATCTATAAGACATCGATAAAAACAAACATTGTATGAATTAAATAATTTAGACATCATTTTACAATCCAAATAATTATAGACTATACAAATTACAACATTAAACTGAGAACACGTATTACAATGTATGTATGAATAGTCTAGAAAATATAAACGTTTAATTATTCCAAACTATTGGGGACTAATGAATTGGGCAATTGGGGATAATGGAGACAAAATTCCCCATTTTGCTCAATTATACTCCCTTCTCAATGAAAACAAACTTCTCCAATGCATATAACTTGATCATCCTCTTCCATGCCTTCTTGTTGTGCCTCTTCTTGTTCCTCCTCTTCAATCATCTCTTCCTCTTCTTCTTCTTTTTCTTCTTCATCTTCCATTATTGGATTATCATCTTCGATGATAATTGAATTTGTTTGATTATCCATAACAAAATTTTGGAGGTTTCTCATGATTTTTCCTTGCTTTACATGCTCTAGATTCATCTAAATTTGTAGTACTTGGATTTCAGCGAGCATTTGGAGAACATACTCCATTTTCTCTTCTAATTTTGTCTCACAAGCGTGAGTAGAGTGTTGAAATGGACCTTCAGATGGTCCACTGGACGATTGGGGATTAATTTGGTCATCGTAATTAGTAGAGGCCATGGTTTATTTTAGTTTTGAGTTTCTCCAGAAATGAAATGATAGAATAAAGAAGAAAATTCGAAATAGATAATTTAAATGGTTGTTATAACTAATTTATGGTAGGAATTAATTTTTGAAATCTGGTAGTTATATGTCGCCAGATACAAAAATGTATGTCGACATACATGTAATTTTAATTTTCTGATTTTTTTTATTATTTATATATATTAATATATTTAATTATTCAAATTCACTTAATGAACAAATACCTAATTCTCTTCTAAATTTAGTGAATGTTGCTCTGTTCAATGGTTCTGTTAATATACCTGCTGATTGTTTTTCTGTTTCCATAAATTCGAGTGAAATTTTCTCTTTACTTACGTTATCTCTTAGAAAATGATGTCATATATCAATATGTTTAGCTCTTGAGTGATGAGTTGGATTTTTAGATATATTTATAGCGCTCGTATTATCACAGTATATTGGTGATTTATTTATATTTAATCCAAAATCATTTAGAGTTTGTTGCATATATATTACTTGTGAACAAGACAAAGCAGAAGATATATATTCTACTTTAGTTGTTGACAAAGATACGATATTTTTCTTTTTACTAAACCAAGAAACTAGTGAATGTCCTGAGAAGTGGCATGTTCCACTAGTACTTTTACAATCTGATTTACATCCCATAAAACCAGTGTCACAATAAGAAATTAAATCAAACAAATCATCCTTTGGATAAAACAAATCCAAAATCTAATGTATTTTTACATACCTTAGAATGCATTTTACGGCTTCAAACGTGTTTCTTTAGGTTGCGATTGATATCTTACATAGAGACCTACACTATGCATTATGTCTTGTCTACTAGCGGTTATATATAATAACGATCCTATCATACTTCTATAATATTTTTGATCAACATCTTTTGACGTATCATCTTTACTTAAGGCTATATTAGTTGCCATTATTATTGGTCTCCCATTTGTTGTAGTTAAATTATATTTATTAATTAAATCTCTTGCATATTTTTCTTGATTGATAAATATTCCACTTTTTTAATTGATGAATTTGTAAACCTAAGAAAAATGTTAGTTCTCCCATATGACTCATCTCAAATTCTTGGGTCATAATATCTGAAAATTCATTCTTCATCTTATTATTCGTCGATCCAAAGATTATATCGTCAACATATATTTGTACTAATTGTATATCGTTATTATTTCTTTTAATAAAAAGTGTATTATCAATTTTACCAATTTCGAAGTTGGATTGTAATAGATACATTTAATCGATCATATCAAGCTCTAGGAACTTGTTTTACTCCATATAACGCTTTCTTTAGTTTATATACGTGACTTTCTAATTTTTTGTCTTCAAAAAGAGGTGGTTGCTCTACATATACGTCTTCTTTAACAAATCCATTTAGAAAAGCGCTTTAAACATCCATTTGATATAATTTGAAATCATTACAATTAGCAAATGCTAATAATATCCTAATCGCTTCTAATCTTGCTACGGGGGTAAACGTTTCATCGTAATCAATTCCTTCTTCTGGAGTATAACCTTATGCTACTAATCGTGCCTTATTTCATACGACCTCACCGTGTTCATTCATTTTATTTTTGTATACCCATTTAGTTCCAATTACTGTTTTATCCTTTGGTCTAGGAACAAGTTCCCATACATCATTCCTGGTAAATTGATTCAATTCTTCTTGCACAACAAGGACCCATGAATCATCGGATGATGCTTCCTTTGGATTTTTATGTTCAATGGTTGAAATAAATGCTGAATTACTCATATTGTTTAACTGCTTTCGAGTTCTAACAATAGATTCAATATCTCCTAAGTTATTTTCTACAGGGTGATCTCTTAATAATCTAATTCTTTTATTTGGTTGACTATTTTCATTATTTGTTTCATTAATCTCATTTTCATATTAATCTTCAATGTGTTGTGTTATATTTTTATAATATGCGTCAAATGATACATTTAAGGTTTCTTCTATATTATTGGTTCTTGAATTAAAAACTCTATATGCTTTACTTCTCTCTGAATATCCAATAAATATTCCTTCATCAGATTCCGAGTCAAATTTATCTAAATTATCTTTAGTATTAATAATAAAACATTTACTTCCAAATATTTTAAAATATGATACTTTTGGTTTCTTATTATACAAAAGTTCATATGGCGTTTTATGAGTTAAGGGTCTGGTTGAAATTCTATTTAAAATATAACAAGCTGTTGCTACTGCCTCAGCCCAAAAATTTCTTGGTAAATTAATACCAGATAACATAGTTCTCGCACACTCTTGTATCGACCTATTTTTACGTTCAACTACTCCATTTTGTTGAGGGGTTCTAAGGAAGGAAAAATTATGGGTTATTCCCTTTTTATTACAAAATTTTCATTTTTGAATTCTCCACCGTGGTCACTACATATTATTTTGATTTTTAAAGATAATAAGTTTTGAATTCTTTTAGAAAAAGTTTTAGATTGATCAGAAGCATCACTTTTATTTTTAAGAAACATGTCCAGGTAAATCTAGAAAAGTCGTCGACTATTACGTAAACATATCTATTGTGATTTATTGATTGGGTTTGGGATGGACCGAATAAATCCATATGAATTAACTCTCGACGTTGTAATCTCCTTTTTTGATTTAAATGAACTTATTTTTAATTTTCCGAACTGACAAGTAACGCATAAATTATTAACTTTAAATTTCATTTTCGAACTTTATATGAATGAATCTCATATGCCAGATCCAAGGGTCACTTGTATTGGCCATAAGACATAGATTATCTTTGGAGGTTTTCATATTCAACATATAGATATTTTTCTTTCTATCTCCTTCGAATATTACTTTTGAATTCCTATCTTCTATAAGGCATTTATCTTTTTCAAAGTTAATTTTATAGCCTTTATCGCAAAGTTGACTTATACTTATTAAATTACGTTTTAAATTCCAAACTAATAAAACATCAGAAAAAGTAGGAGTTTCAGAATTACCAACATTGACGATGCCAACAATATATCCTTTAGAGTTATCTCCAAAGTTGACCATTCCGCCATCTTCATGTACTAGATTATTTAGTAATTTCGGATTTCTCGTCATATGTCTCGAACAACTGTAACACCCCGTAATTCTGCGACATTAAGATTCTCAAATTAAAGTATAATTAATTTTTAAAAGAAAAATTAAAAGAAAAAGATCCATGCAGTTGTTTAATTTAAGTATTGTAACTAACATGAAAAAGAGAAGTAAGGAGAGAACAATAATTATTATTGTTCTAAGACTTATTAACAAAAGCCTCTGTAGCTCTGTTGGTTAAGGCATTGGATTTGTAGCATGGAGGTTGGGGGTTCGAACCCCGGCGGCGGCATAATTTTTTATCTTTGTTTTAGAGAGGGCCAACTGAACATGCAAATATATGTACGTATACAAATTCAAAATTTGAAAGGATAAGAACGTACATATAAGGAAATAAAGAAAATATATATATATATACATATGAGAAATATAAATATATATATATACAAAAATATATGTATACGAAAGATAAAATTCAAGATAAGGCTACAGTCAATGAAATATGGCAACATCATTTGAATTTTGAAAATAAAATGAAAGTTGTGCGTATATATATACGCGTAAAATGGTCGTTAGAGGAATTGTATACATATAAGAATATTTCATGTGAATAAAACAGTTAAATAAATTCCAGAAATTCAAAAGTTTGAAAATCAAACTTTTACGCCAAAATAGTTTGTGGGACCCAATGCTGACTCAGCACTGCGTGTATGATAAGGTTTGGCTAGATTCATCTACGTACCTGGACTATTTTCTTAACTAGGTTCAATGCTGACTCAGCGCTGCGTGTACGATAAGGTCTTGAGCAGCTATATAAACAACCCTAGTCTTCATTCTCTTTGCACCAATTCTCTTCTATCCTTATGCTGCTAAGATTCATGGCTTCTTCCCCTCCTCTAAATTTTCTTAAATAAATAAAATAAAATATGATTCAAGACGAGGAGATGCTGCTAAAAGACTTTTAAGGAGGGATTCAAATCAAAGTTTCAAGTGAAGAATTCAAAGGCTAGCCCAAACAAGTTTCAAGCAACGACGCACGAATCATAGCCACGCTTTCCTTCTTTTCTAGATCTATTTTCTGTAAGTTGGTTATTTCTAGATCTGAATATTTTGTTTTATTTGTGACATGAAATTAAAGGAATAAAGGAATATGCCAAATCACTCTCTCTCTCTCTTCGAATCTGTGTTTATACTCTTGGACTGAATTAAGAACTGTTATGATTCGAGGACAAATAAGACTGTAACCGTGACTATGACTATAGAACTGTGGCCTTTGAAAGCATATGCCTTTGGACTATGACATAAGCCTTTGATTTTGGGACATATAAACATTGCCTATGACAATGACTTAGGACTATGGGAATTATTTTCCCTTTTGGACTATGAACATCGCCTATATTGCCTATGACCATGGACATTACTTATGACTAAGAACATAAGCCTTTGAATTGGACATAAACTATTGCTAATGACATAATGAGGACAATTGTGATTTTGACACCCATGATTCATGATTAGGAAAATATTGCTTTAGTTTGGTGATTGTGAAATTGGGTCTAAACCCAATTATTTATTCTACCTGTTCTTGGTTTTTTTCTTTGGTTTTAAGACAGTGGGAATTTACCTATTAAGTTAGGTCTACCCACGTTCTTGAACCTATTTTGCCCATTCTTTGGTTTTAAGACAGTGGGAATTTACCTATTTAGTTAGGTCTACCCATATTCTTGAACCTACATTGTTATCCAAACCTTTTTATGCCAATTATTCCTTCTTGACATTTTGATTCATTCCCTTTTTATCTACGAATCTAGATTTATTTATAATCTAGGTTGAATCACGATTATTCGAACGGTGGGAATGCGATTTGGGGAAAAACATGGAAATGAATATGAACGTAATTGTAAACTGGGAAATTGGCATAATTTGGAATATGTATTATGACATGCATATTAAAATGAAAACGGGGAAATTTGACATGGATTAGGGAATATGTGATTTTGACATATTAAATTTAGCGTTAGTAAGTAAGCTAAATTTTAGGCATAAAATGTAAACTAGAAAAATAATTCTAGTTTTTCCATAAATTGTGAATTAGGATGTTAAACCAAGATTGGGTTAATTAAGGTTGATTTGGAATAAGTATATTAGCACAATTTTGAATTTATTCATAATTGTGAGCAATTGTCATGTTTAGAATAAATTATGGTTAGCGACACTAAACTTGGTATAATTTACATACCAAAAAGTATAAATATGATAAATAAGAGAGAATGGGCCATAATAATAAATGTGACAATGTACATTAAAAGAGTAGTAATGAAATCAGTAAATTAGGAGTAATTTACTTATAGAATTCGTCATAAATGTTAAATTGTTCATTTACCACAAAATGTGTAACTTGGTTAAATTTTGGCCATAAATTATAAACTAGGATATTTAATCTAGTTTCGGCAATGAAATAGGAAATGGCCTAAACTGGATGTTGGGTTAGGACTTGGGCCTAGAATATAAGTATACTAGTAGGCTTGACAAATAAATATAGGCCAAATTTATCCAAAAAGGGGAAATGGGCTTTTGAAATAAATTGTTAACAATTTATAAACAAAAGAAAAGTATTTTGATAACACCCCTTTTTATAACACATAGACCAGAAGGTTCTAGGGTGACAGAGAGGATAGTGTCTAGGCTTGGGTTTGGAAAATACAAGTTTCCTGCCCTCCCTGGCTATCCCTAACTGATCCGAAGGACGGGATGGTTGTTTTCAAAACCAGATTTGGAAATTAATCAAAAACCCTTTGAACTTAGAAAACATGAATATGCCTAACCCGAGGTTAGACTGAGTTGCGGTGTAAACCTGCCCGGAACCGACCGGCACATCCAGTAACCGCAGCAATATCTGTCTAATGTGAGAGGTTGCGGCTTTAATTTATTAATTAAAGCTAGAATGGGAAGGTTAAGGAACACTTAACCAACTTAGCACAGTTAAAGCTAGAATGGGAGGGTTAAGTCCATGGGAATACTTAGCCAAATTAACATGTTGACTAGACTAGAAGGTGGGGTTAAGTAAAGTTAATACACTTAGCCAAGTTAACATGTTAATTAGACTAGAGGTTGGGGTTAAGTAATACACTTAGCCAAATTAATATGTTAGCTGGACTAGACCATAGGGTTAAGTAAACTTGAATGCTTAACCATCAGAATATGATAAATGAATAGGGTTAAGTAAAAAAGCATAAAGGGATAACACTTAACCAGTGTAATAGGATAAGGGAAGAGGGTTAAGATAGCTTCAATCGACTAAAGACACTTAACCAACCCAACTGTAACACCCCACACCCGCTATAGTCACTCACTAAGGGAATGCCATAGCATCGGTGGAGTATTTTAGTGAATATAGAACAGAAAAATTACAACAAGACAGGTATAAATAGTACTTGAAATTTTAAAACATCATCTCATAACAGCGGAAATAAACATGTCTGGTTACATCATAAAAACCACGATAAAAGTCAAGTACATAATCCCACTCTCTCATACAATAGCCATAAGAAAAGAAAAGATAACTGGATAACTGGAGCTTTACATCTACCCAAGCTCCTCAAGACTGGAAACAGAAATCCGATCAAGCTCTACTACCGCTAGGATCCACCGTAGGACCTGAGGGTTGGGAAAAAGATAAAAACAACGGGGTCAGACATAAGTCTGAGTGAGTCCTATAACCCTAACAATACAACCATTAAAGTAATTAGGGTATGACATAAATAAGGTACGGTACCTCTGGGGATAATGACCACACTAAGTAGCCAACAAAACATAGGGTGTACTAAGATAACCGAGAAGACGCTTTTATCCTCCCAAGGATAATTATTAGATTACACCACCCCAGACTTATTCACCCAAGGGTAATTCCTACACTGCACCACACCAGTTCTACCCACCAAGAGTAATTCCTACTTAAAGGTTGATCCCACTAAGTGTACTTAGTAATTTTTACCCGGTAGTTTCTTGTACCCCTACGCAGGTGCCGTCTGCCCCTATTTTTACTAGGTGTACCCACTACCCCCAAGCGATCGGCTCCCTACCGTAGATACCCGTGCTGGTCCCACAAAAGGGGGTGTATCATTCCCCAAAGTGGCTACCATATAATATCACTGTGCACGGCTTTATATCTACACGATGCAACAACGACTTACCAACCAGCCCGGGTCCACACACGCATATGAAACCCGTTGATCCCGCGTTGCCACCGCTAACCCGTTTTGGCCTCTTACAGTCAAGCCCAATATGCGTGTCCCGTCACCCGACTAGAGTCGAGCCTACAAAGATACGTTTGGGATATTGGTTGAAATGGGCCCCCACAAGCTACTACTTAAGCTTGTCATTTAATCTAGTGCATCCCACTTAACCCTTTAACCATGTCCCCTTACATGTTATAAATCTTGGTTAAGTCCTTTAATCATATTTCGATTGCCACTTAGGGCACCCACTAGATTTCCACATGCCACCCATGACACTTACTTAACCCCTTAATCATGTTTAATTACATGTTCCACCTTGGTTAAGTATTCTAATCGTATTCTCACATGCCACCCATGGCACTTACTTAACCCTTTTATCATGTTTAATTACATGTTCCACCTTGGTTAAGTATTCTAATCGTATTTTTCTATTGCCACCCAAGGCAACCCACTAGTCTCATCATGCCACCCCAAGGCACCCACTTAACCCCTCATGTCCCACTACATGCTAATATGGTTAAGTGTTTCTTAATTCATTAATTAAGATCATGACCTCATAAAGACCTCCCACATTAGACCGTCTTTTATGACTGCTGGATATGCCGGTTGGTTCCGGGCAGACTTCTGTCATAAAAAGGGCCTAACCTCGTGTCTTTACTTTAATCATGTATTTAATTTATGACTAAGACCTCTCACATTGGGCCAATCATTTGTAGCTGCTGGATGGCCGGTCGGTTCCGGGCAGACTTCCGCTACAAAAGGGTCCAACCTCGTGTCTTAGTTGATTAATTAAACCTAATTAATCACCCCCATATTAATTATCCCTAATTAATATCAAATTTTCCATAACATGGGTAGACCTAACTCAATAGGTAAATTCCCATGGGGTAGACCTAACTCAATAGGTAAATTCCCACTTATGGTAATTTATTTTTATGGTATGCTTAATCATACCCAATCATACTTTTATTAACATATTTATTACCCCATCGTTCCCCACGTAAATCGTTCTCATTTCACGACATAATAAAGGGAAAGATCCATCTCAAATATCATGGGTTTAGCATATAACTTTGTCATGGGTTAAGAGGATGTCAACTTGCATATATGAACATATATTAACCCAACTACATATAACCCAAACTTGCATATTATCATACCCATGATTTGCATAACATATGACATATGAGTTTGCATATTATCATACACATATCTTGCATAACATGTTAAACTTGCATATAAGCATCCTCATAACTTGCATAACATGTTAAACATGCATTTAAGCATACACATAACTTGCATAAGCATTCACATACTTGCATGGGCATTCATATACTTGCATAAGCATTCACATACTTGCATATCACATTAAGCTCGCATTTAAGCATATACATAACTTGTATAACATCATGCTCATAACTTGCATAATCTCATAAACTTAACTTGCATAACACTATGCACACAACTTGCATACCCTCATACACATAACTTGCATATGCACATAACTTACATAACATGTTGAGCTTGCATGTAAGCATAACTTGCATAATATGTCGAACTTACATATATGACTTGCATCTTAAAGGAGGGTAAACATGCATAGCATATAAGAGTGCCATCTTGTATACGTATATACCATATTTAAAAGGGTAAACTTGCATATCATGATTTATGCATAATACCAAACACTTAGCATGCATAAAACCACTTACTTATCATGCATAGAATCAAATACTTATTATGCATAAAATCAAATACTTATTATGCATAAAACCAAATACTTATTATGCATAAAATCAAATACTTATTATGCATAAAATCAACTACTTATTATGCATAAAATCAAATACTTATTATGCATAAAACCAAATACTTATTATGCATAAAATCAAATACTTATTATGCATAAAATCAAATACTTATTATGCATAAAACCAAATACTTATTATGCATAAAATCAAATACTTATTATGCATAAAATCAAATACTTATTATGCATAAACCTACCACTTAACTTGCATAAACCCAAACACTTAACATGCATAAAACCCCATACTTAGTATGCATACAATCAAATACTTATCATGCATAACGTCAAATACTTTAGCATGAATAACATCAAATACTTAACATGCATAACACCAACTACTTAGCATGCACAAAATCACATGCATAACTTGCATATCATGTTACATATAACTTGCATATATTCTCACATATAGTTTGCATAACATGTCACATATGCATAAATGTTTAACATGGTGTTTTGCATCATAAAACATGGCCTTAACTTGCATTTAACATAAAACTTGCAAATCACATATCATACAAACTTGCATAAATACATTCATCCACAAACATAGCCATGTCTTATCACATCCTACCATAATCAATTTAACAATTGATTATTAAAGCCATAGAAACTCACCAAAACAAGATTAGCAAGTTAAATGAAGCAAATCCCAATGATTAAGTAGAAGAAGATGTAGATTAGCTTGCAAATCCTCTTAGGATTTTTAGTGGAGGCTCTCCAATTTTCTAAGTGGTGGCATAATGACCTTAGATCTATTTTTTGGTAAGGATAAGGGGGGTATTAGGGTGTATATATAGATTAGTTAGATGTTTTAGGACCATAGGATATACCCTAGAACCAATCCTAGCCTTTAAAGCATGTCTTGGGGAAGAAGTCAAGTGTAGGAACCATTTAGGGCCCAAAAAAAACAGCCCAAAACTCATCCCGGGCCTCAAAACATGAGCAGTTTTTGTTTTTGATTTTTCGTGAAACTTTGACGGGCCATAACTTGGTCATACGGACTCCGATTTACGAAAACTCGGACTCTATTTCGCGTATTTTTCCGAGACGAACGCAATGGCACAGCCCGTTTCCCCTGATTCAGAATATTAAATTTAATTCTGCTCTGATTTATGTTATAACAAGTTATTTAACATACGGGGTGTTACATTCTCCCCTACTTAAAGGATTTCGTCCCCGAAATCTCTAAGTCAAGAAGAACGTATCCTACCAACCAAACAACCATCTACTCAACCATCAAACACTGGCATCCATTGTCCTTAAAACAATTTCTAATGATGTATGAGCATATGCAAAGTGTGTGTATATGTTCCCTATCTAATGTATGAACATATGCAAACCATGATAGTGCCATGCATCCATTATGTATGCGAGGGAACCCTATCGACACATACAATATCTACATGAGTGCACAATCATTCACCAAAATGCATCATCCATATGATAACACAATCATTATACATCCATAAATATAGCTTCCTACACACAATTTTATGCAATATGCAATATGAAGTGATTGAGCCGATCTAGTGCCTAGAGTGTGTGTATATGCATCCACGAGCAACCACTAGCAAACACTTGCATCCACTTGCATCCATCATACATAACATGTCTCAAACACATGTTTCAACCATAGGTTTACCCTATCTAAAGGTCAAAAGTACTAACGAGAGGACATACTAAGGATAAGATAAGCACAAGATATGTGATGAAGGAGAAGCAAAAGGATATACCCTCCGAAAGAAAAAGGGTACCTCGAATGCATCTTCGCTTCCGTCTCCCAGGTAGCGTCACTCTCTTCATATCCCCTTTGTACTTTGACTAGTTGAACCTCTCTGTTTCTCAGCTTCCAAATCTCTGACCCAAGGATGCAAGTAGGAGCTCGTCGAATCGTCGCATCACGCTCTGCTTCCACTTCTCTAAGCAAACTCGGCTCTACCACCTCTGCGGTCTCATGTAGGCACTTCCTCCCATAGAATACATCACTAAGTCTGTCGGGCAACTCCGCCAATGGAAGATGCTCCTCCCATGTACCTCCAAAATCCAAGATACATAGCCTCAAAAGGTCTTCTAAAATATGATTCACCCTCTCGGTCTGGCCGTCCGTCTGAGGATGATATGCGGTACTCAAACGCAACTGAGTCCCTACCGCCTTTTGCAAACTCTTCCAAAACTCTCTAGTGAAGATAGGATCTCGATCACTCACTATACTTGAGGGTACCCGATGCAATCGAACTATCTCTCGAAGATATACAAAAGCTAGCCATGGAGCAGTCCACTTACTCTTCACAGGTATGAAATGGGTGTTCTTAGTAAGTCTGTCTACCACCACCCAAATTCATGTATTACTCTTTCTCGATATGGGTAACCTGTCAATAAAATCCAACGAGGCGCTGTCCCACTTTCATTGCGGAACCTCCAATGGGTGAAGCAACCCACCCGGTTTCTTTCGCTCCGTCTTCACTCGTTGGCACACCAAGCATCGAGCGACATGCTCGGCCACATCTTTCTTCATACCGGCCCAGAAGAAAGCCCTCTTCATGTCTTGGTACATCTTACCCCCACCGGGATGAATGGTCATCCTAAAACGGTGTGCGTCATCAAGAATAGCCTTCCTCAAACCCTCGTCCTGCGGTACACAAAGTCTACCGTCTCTACGCAAACACCCTCTATCTCTAAGGTGTACCTACTCAAATGGCTGGACGACTCCCCCCTTATGAGCTTCTCTACTAACTCAACCAACTGTGGGTCGCCCCTCTGTGCTTCTCCAATCCGCCCCAAAAGAGTAGGTCTAACTTCCAAAGAAGCTAGCAAACCGGGTACAAAGTCAACGGAAGGTCTAAAGTCAAACTTAGAAATAAACTCTAAGCTCCGTCGTTCAACGAACAATGAACTCAAGGACAACCTTTTTCTACTTAAGGTGTCTGCTACCATGTTACCCTTACTCATAGGATGCTAAAGATCCCATCCACTTTTGCTGTCCTAAGACTATGCGCTCGAAGAGTCTCCAACACTTCCCTAAGATGTAGGGCATGCTCTTCTCCACCAGAATATCATCCAAGATCATCATAACCGTCTCCCACGCAGACCACCCTAGTCGAATTCGGCATCCCCCAAATGCAAGCCCCAAAGGCCTAAACCAATATCAGACAAACACCCAAGGGATACCTCCTTCGAATTCAGACGACCTACGTGAGACGATACTAGTAAAAATGGCTAAATAATTAAGCCCTTGACCAATTCTGGATGTTCTCGCCAGTCTCGCTCCAAAACCGTCGTTTATCCTATACTGGCCCTGCTCAGCCTATTGAGCACATACGAAAACTTATTTCGCTCCTAGAAAAGACCCAGATGTCATCTACAAAGACCATCACGAACTTATTTAGGTACTCCCTGAACACCCTTCTCAACAAAGTATGCGGGGGCGTTCGTCAAACCCAATGGCATCACCAGCCACTCATAAAAGAAAACATCCGGAGTCCTAAAGGTAGTCTTTTCTATGTTATCCTCAGCCACTCTCAACTGATGAACTTCCGTGGCTGAGTCCACTACTAAAACACTGAGGCGCCAACCAACTGATCAAAGAGATCATCAATCCTTGGCAATGGGTGTCTATTCTTCTTTGTGAGTTTCTTTAGTTCTCTTTAGCCTACACAAAGTCTGAGGGACCCATCCGCCTTCATAACAAAAACTACTGGAGCGCCCCACTCCGATATACTTCGTCTTATGAACCCTTTCTCAAGCAAATCGCCTACTTACTTATGGAGTTCCCTCCTCTCACTAGGACCCATGTGGCACACTGGCCAAGATACTGGTTTGGCCTTATCCACCAGATATATTCGGAAGTCAATCTCCCGCTTCGGAGGTAAGCCCTTCACCTCCTCAAACACATCCGGGTATTCCCGGATCGCTCTAACAGATCGCAGACTCTAGACCAACGTGTCAGGCGATTCTAGATTCCTTAGCATAACAAATTCTATGGGATTACAAGAGATCTCGAGAGTGTTACTTAGGCGGCCCATAAGCCTAACAACTCTCCCTTCAAAATGAAGAACATCACTCCTACTGGATAACCAGTTCATGCCCAAAATTAACCCATAGCCCGTGAAGCCCAACAAGCATCACATCTAAACTCAACGCTAAGTATAGAAACTTTCAAACCCAAACATATCATGGAGCCCCAACTGGGTTTGAAACAACTAAGGGATCATCTACCAAACTGGTGTCTAAGTGCAGTGACTCAACTATCAATGGTGAGATAAACGAACTCGATATATCAGGATCAAATAAAGTTTGAATTGGATAATAAAGAAATCCAAATTCCAACCTAGACGGTCTTATCCCCACCTGGTACCCTAGTCGTGAGGGAATACAACTACCCTCCAGAAGATTCCATACCTTGCCCTTGCTTCTTTGAACAATCCTAATAAGGTGTCCTATTCCTCTTAAAAGGATAACCACTTGCCTTCTTCTTCCCTATTCTCCACTCGTAACCTCCCACCAATGAGGTTTCATCTTTCATTAACCAAACAACTATTTGAGCCTTCCTCCCATTGTTTATCCAATAGATACCTACCAGTCCTCCTCCTTCTTGAACCAACTTCTAATCCGACTAACGTCTAAGTCCCTTGAAGTGGTTTTCCATCCTTATCTATCTTAGAAAGATCATCTATACGCGGAGGGGAAACTCAAAACGAGAGAAAGGAAGAGATTCAAAATGGAGAATTCGAAAGATATAGATATGGCTATTGGGGATTATGCTTTCCTTTCAAAAACTTTTCTCTTAAAAGACATGTTTTTGAAAATACTCCTTTCCAAAAATGTTTTAGAAAAATAGTTTTCTAAAAATTTTATCTGTTCCGGTAACCTTTGCTCTGATACCACGTGTAACACCCCACACCCGCTATAGTCACTCACTAAGGGAATGCCATAGCATCGGTGGAGTATTTTAGTGAATATAGAACAGAAAAATTACAACAAGACAGGTATAAATAGTACTTGAAATTTTAAAACATCATCTCATAACAGCGGAAATAAACATGTCTGGTTACATCATAAAAACCATGATAAAAGTCAAGTACAATATTCATCAAAATAAAGAAGTACATAATCCCACTCTCTCATACAATAGCCATAAGAAAAGAAAAGATAACTGGATAACTGGAGCTTTACATCTACCCAAGCTCCTCAAGACTGGAAACAGAAATCCGATCAAGCTCTACTACCGCTAGGATCCACCATAGGACCTGAGGGTTGGGAAAAAGATAAAAACAACGGGGTCAGACATAAGTCTGAGTGAGTCCTATAACCCTAACAATACAACCATTAAAGTAATTAGGGTATGACATAAATAAGGTACGGTACCTCTGGGGATAATGACCACACTAAGTAGCCAACAAAACATAGGGTGTACTAAGATAACCGAGAAGACGCTTTTATCCTCCCAAGGATAATTATTAGATTACACCACCCCAGACTTATTCACCCAAGGGTAATTCCTACACTGCACCACACCAGTTCTACCCACCAAGAGTAATTCCTACTTAAAGGTTGATCCCACTAAGTGTACTTAGTAATTTTTACCCGGTAGTTTCTTGTACCCCTACGCAGGTGCCGTCTGCCCCTATTTTTACTAGGTGTACCCACTACCCCCAAGCGATCGGCTCCCTACCGTAGATACCCGTGCTGGTCCCACAAAAGGGGGTGTATCATTCCCCAAAGTGGCTACCATATAATATCACTGTGCACGGCTTTATATCTACACGATGCAACAACGACTTACCAACCAGCCCGGGTCCACACACGCATATGAAACCCGTTGATCCCGCGTTGCCACCGCTAACCCGTTTTGGCCTCTTACAGTCAAGCCCAATATGCGTGTCCCGTCACCCGACTAGAGTCGAGCCTACAAAGATACGTTTGGGATATTGGTTGAAATGGGCCCCCACAAGCTACTACTTAAGCTTGTCATTTAATCTAGTGCATCCCACTTAACCCTTTAACCATGTCCCCTTACATGTTATAAATCTTGGTTAAGTCCTTTAATCATATTTCGATTGCCACTTAGGGCACCCACTAGATTTCCACATGCCACCCATGACACTTACTTAACCCCTTAATCATGTTTAATTACATGTTCCACCTTGGTTAAGTATTCTAATCGTATTCTCACATGCCACCCATGGCACTTACTTAACCCTTTTATCATGTTTAATTACATGTTCCACCTTGGTTAAGTATTCTAATCGTATTTTTCTATTGCCACCCAAGGCAACCCACTAGTCTCATCATGCCACCCCAAGGCACCCACTTAACCCCTCATGTCCCACTACATGCTAATATGGTTAAGTGTTTCTTAATTCATTAATTAAGATCATGACCTCATAAAGACCTCCCACATTAGACCGTCTTTTATGACTGCTGGATATGCCGGTTGGTTCCGGGCAGACTTCTGTCATAAAAAGGGCCTAACCTCGTGTCTTTACTTTAATCATGTATTTAATTTATGACTAAGACCTCTCACATTGGGCCAATCATTTGTAGTTGCTGGATGGCCGGTCGGTTCCGGGCAGACTTCCGCTACAAAAGGGTCCAACCTCGTGTCTTAGTTGATTAATTAAACCTAATTAATCACCCCCATATTAATTATCCCTAATTAATATCAAATTTTCCATAACATGGGTAGACCTAACTCAATAGGTAAATTCCCATGGGGTAGACCTAACTCAATAGGTAAATTCCCACTTATGGTAATTTATTTTTATGGTATGCTTAATCATACCCAATCATACTTTTATTAACATATTTATTACCCCATCGTTCCCCACGTAAATCGTTCTCATTTCACGACATAATAAAGGGAAAGATCCATCTCAAATATCATGGGTTTAGCATATAACTTTGTCATGGGTTAAGAGGATGTCAACTTGCATATATGAACATATATTAACCCAACTACATATAACCCAAACTTGCATATTATCATACCCATGATTTGCATAACATATGACATATGAGTTTGCATATTATCATACACATATCTTGCATAACATGTTAAACTTGCATATAAGCATCCTCATAACTTGTATAACATGTTAAACATGCATTTAAGCATACACATAACTTGCATAAGCATTCACATACTTGCATGGGCATTCATATACTTGCATAAGCATTCACATACTTGCATATCACATTAAGCTCGCATTTAAGCATATACATAACTTGTATAACATCATGCTCATAACTTGCATAATCTCATAAACTTAACTTGCATAACACTATGCACACTACTTGCATACCCTCATACACATAACTTGCATATGCACATAACTTACATAACATGTTGAGCTTGCATGTAAGCATAACTTGCATAATATGTCGAACTTACATATATGACTTGCATCTTAAAGGAGGGTAAACATGCATAGCATATAAGAGTGCCATCTTGTATACGTATATACCATATTTAAAAGGGTAAACTTGCATATCATGATTTATGCATAATACCAAACACTTAGCATGCATAAAACCACTTACTTATCATGCATAGAATCAAATACTTATTATGCATAAAATCAAATACTTATTATGCATAAAACCAAATACTTATTATGCATAAAATCAAATACTTATTATGCATAAAATCAACTACTTATTATGCATAAAATCAAATACTTATTATGCATAAAACCAAATACTTATTATGCATAAAATCAAATACTTA
This sequence comes from Allium sativum, assembly GCA_030737875.1. Lineage (NCBI taxonomy): Eukaryota > Viridiplantae > Streptophyta > Magnoliopsida > Asparagales > Amaryllidaceae > Allium > Allium sativum. The sequence continues at coordinate 821,261,094 of CM060909.1, forward strand.
TTATGCATAAAATCAAATACTTATTATGCATAAAACCAAATACTTATTATGCATAAAATCAAATACTTATTATGCATAAAATCAAATACTTATTATGCATAAACCTACCACTTAACTTGCATAAACCCAAACACTTAACATGCATAAAACCCCATACTTAGTATGCATACAATCAAATACTTATCATGCATAACGTCAAATACTTTAGCATGAATAACATCAAATACTTAACATGCATAACACCAACTACTTAGCATGCACAAAATCACATGCATAACTTGCATATCATGTTACATATAACTTGCATATATTCTCACATATAGTTTGCATAACATGTCACATATGCATAAATGTTTAACATGGTGTTTTGCATCATAAAACATGGCCTTAACTTGCATTTAACATAAAACTTGCAAATCACATATCATACAAACTTGCATAAATACATTCATCCACAAACATAGCCATGTCTTATCACATCCTACCATAATCAATTTAACAATTGATTATTAAAGCCATAGAAACTCACCAAAACAAGATTAGCAAGTTAAATGAAGCAAATCCCAATGATTAAGTAGAAGAAGATGTAGATTAGCTTGCAAATCCTCTTAGGATTTTTAGTGGAGGCTCTCCAATTTTCTAAGTGGTGGCATAATGGCCTTAGATCTATTTTTTGGTAATGATAAGGGGGGTATTAGGGTGTATATATAGATTAGTTAGATGTTTTAGGACCATAGGATATACCCTAGAACCAATCCTAGCCTTTAAAGCATGTCTTGGGGAAGAAGTCAAGTGTAGGAACCATTTAGGGCCCAAAAAAAACAGCCCAAAACTCATCCCGGACCTCAAAACATGAGCAGTTTTTGATTTTTCGTGAAACTTTGACGGGCCATAACTTGGTCATACGGACTCCGATTTACGAAAACTCGGACTCTATTTCGCGTATTTTTCCGAGACGAACGCAATGGCACAGCCCGTTTCCCCTGATTCAGAATATTAAATTTAATTCTGCTCTGATTTATGTTATAACAAGTTATTTAACATACGGGGTGTTACACCAACCTGGCGAGAAAGAAAACTAAATAGTAAACCTCAGTTGAAAAAGGGACTAAGTAGTAAAACTTAGTTAAGAAAACAAGGAATTTGGAAACTAAGTGGTAAACCTTAGTTAGTAGAACTAAGTAGTAATTCTTAGTATAACACGAAGGAGCGGACATCCATCTGGTTTTAAGAAGGTTCCAACGAATTGGGTTACGAAGCCCGAGGCTTCGAGGGGACGTGAGGGTACTCTTGGTATCCCTCTGTGAGGCTGCAGATGATTCTCCTGGGCCCACAGAGGTTAAGGTCTGCGTAGAAGAACCAGGAGTATGCCTTGGTTGCAATACATGGCAACCTAAAGACCAGGATGGACCAGCGTGATTCGGCGAGAAGACGGTAGCCCTGTCATAGCAACTCGTCGTCTACCATCCATCTTGAGTCAATCGAGATACGTGAAGCGGAAAGGCGGAGAACTCCAAAAGACCATATACTTGCTATCTAGTTATGGTTGCGGAAGGCCATAGGATAGTGGGGCACCGGGGGCCGGCGTATAGTTCTCATTTTACAAGGTGTGCCATTCATTAGTTGAGGGAGGGGTCAAGTGGGACCATGGCCACTGGAATAAAAACAGACCTTAGCATCTACATCGGCAGATATCCGAAAGCTCCCGACCGAGTTCTGTATTCCTTGATTTGCCCTGTCACAGGACTCAGATCGCACATTACAGGACATGTGCATCTAGACAAGCGATAACGATTCGCGATACATGCGTGGGGAAGCCTAGGAGCATATACCACTCTAGGTAGTGTGTCCTAGACTTGGGGGCATTGTTCGACAGGTAGCGTAATCCCTAGTTGGACTAGGTGGCATAAACCCTGAACTCGAAAAGCGTTCAGCAGATAGCGTAAAACTATAGTTAAATCTAAGAAGCACTTGATAGAAAACCCTAGACTAGATCTAGGTAATAAATAATAAATGTATGCCTAAAGACAATGGAAACTACAGGGATTGGGATCACGTTATCGTTACTAGTTGAACACTAGTTAGGTGGTGCAGAGATATAGAAACCAGTATAACAAGGAAATAGCGAAGCTGCGAAAGTATTAGAGCGTATCCAGTCATCTTAGCATATCTTGTGACTACCTTGTCTAATCTTGTTGACCTTATCGTCATGGTGTAATCTTGTATTCAGTTAATTCATGTCGTTTTGTTTTTCCATATTCACATGCTAGAAGTTACTGAACTTACTCAGGCTTTATGTCTGACTCTGTTTTTCTTTCGTCTTCTTTTCTTCCGTTTCCCCCCCCCCAGGTAGTTGAGGAGGGAATAGTATAACTCAGGATTAGACTGGACCGTTGCTCTTTCCCAGCTTGAAGATTTGACGAAGTTGTCTTTGGATTCTCTTCCAGATGCTATGGCTGGCTCTTGCTACATTGGGGAATATATAAATGTATTTTCATGCTTCTTTATTTTATAAAGACAGATGATACTCTGATATTGTAAAAGAATCTTGTATAGACTAAATTATCAATAAAGCAAAGTTCTATTTTCCACTGTTTAATAATTTGTCTGTCTTGTAATTTATCTGCATCTTTTACCCAAAATGCTCCACAGAACTTAGTGCATTCCCTTTGTGAGTGACACTAACGGACGTGGGGTGTTACAACAACCATTATCCAATATCCATTTGTCCATTTTGATTTCCACAATTTATTCATCAGAATTTGAATTCTCAGCAGCCATGTAACAAACCATTTGGAATTTGAATTTTCAACAGTCACGTCACCCATCTTTTCAAAATTTGAATTTTCAATATTCATATAACACATCTTTTCCTGTATTGGACAACAATTCAGTATATCACTTGACTTTTCAGCACAATTGAATGCAAACTCTTTCAACATTGATACAATGCATGAATTGACACTAGTGTTAACAATCATTTCAAAGTTTGCCATTTAATATTTTCAAAAATCGGATTATGAACTTTTTGAAAACCTATGCTCTGATACCAATTGTTAGGGAATGCGGATCTTAAGGAAAAACAAACACTAGAGGGCTGAATAGCGTTTTCGAAGAATTTATGAAAATATTAAGCCTATATGATCTTTTATATGAATCGCACACAACGCAGATGATCACAGACATAGAATCAAACATCAACACAGAAATAAACAAAAATAAAATGCAGAAAAAGGAAAGAACACACTGGATTTTATACTGGTACGGATTACTCCTACGTCTAGTTCCACGCAACGCTGGATTGCGCAGAGTTTTATTATTATCGGTATCCAAGTAAGATCCCCTTGATTTCACAGCTACAAGGTTAACACCGCTTCAAACACCCTTGCTTCTACGGCTACAAGGTTAACACCACTCCCTTTCCTTGATTTCAGGGCTATAAGGAACGCACCCTTTCCCAAACACTTCCCAAATGATTACAACAGCCCTATAACTCTTCAATAACACTTCAATTTAGAGAGTAGTGGATAAAGAGTGGGAAAAGAAGAAGTTTTATGTAATTATAGTAGAAATCAGCAAAATAGAAGTGTAAAAATCAATTAAATGATTAAGAATAATGGTGGGATGAAGAAGGGTGAAGATGGAGAAGAAGAGATATGTCGAAATCATCCTCTATTTCTAAGATCTGAAAGGTTGCAACATTTCTGGAACGTTACAAATAGTGAAAAGACACTTCCTTTGAAAATTGAATTTCTGATAGTTGTATGTCGACATAGGCTCCTATGTATGTTGAAAATTTGAATTTTGAACCTTTTCAAGTGTTTAAGTATATATATTACTTTGAAAATTATTGAATCAAAACTAAGTGATATAAATGAGAATTCTAAAGTGTAAAATCATAATAATATAGTATATAAACATATTTATAAAGTTATAAGGTTACAAACTTATAAAACCATAAAATCATATAACTATATATATATACAACTATAAACTTATATAAAATTATATATATTAAAACTTTAAAACTTATATGTTTGAGATCATAAGTAAGATAAACTATTATTGAAATTAGAATTTAAAATCTAAAAAACAGAATTTGAATTTGAACCTGGCGTGCTATTCAGAGTCTTACATATAAACTAGACTCTATTACTATATATTTTTCTTGAACTTTTAATATCTTGATAACTTCATAGCTTATGAGTCTTGATTCTCTTGAAACTCTAAAACTGTACAGTGTTCAGTATTTATGTCCTGTATACGCATCCTACATATATATGTGCATATATTCTAGATAGAAATGTTAGTATATATATTATAATTAATGAATAATGATAATAGAAATAAGGTTGTTGTCATCAAAACTCCATTCTCCAACAACAAGCACAGCGGTATCAACCTCATATTTTTTTTTATTCACAAGCACAATAGGTATCAACCTAATGTTTTTTTGTACACTGATTTAACTTTATCTCTGTTATGATATTGGAGCATATTTTATATGTATTTTTTGTTATAAGATTATTTTGGAGTCATTGATCTATGGTCTTTATAAACCTGAACATGATATTGTGGGAAGTTCATAGCTTGCTTTGCGAAGTTCATGATTAGTTCTTATTATGTAAACCCTTAAATTATATAAACGAATAAATCATCATATTAAAAATATTTTTACCAATATAAGGGGAACCATAATGAGAAAGCCAACAAAACTGGTAACAAAAAGAAAAGCAGTCATCGAACCAATCGCAGGCTCCTTGTAACTGCCTATTTGATTACATTCTGTGCTCGCTCCTCCTGCTAGTTCATATGTCTTCTTATTCAACCTCAATAGTTACGATCCAAATCCACCTAACACACATGTCAAAACAAAACATAAGCTTTAGTAAAAACTTGGATTAAAGATACACTATTTGACCTAAAAACCCCGAAATCCATCCAGAAATATGAGGAATATCCTATTTGGAAAACGAATGCAAATACCCAATATCCGAAAAACAGTTCGGATAAAAATGCAAATATGGTGGTATTTATATCCAGTAAAAAATGTGGACTCAATTTTTTATTTCAAAAGGTACACAGTCAAAATGAGCGAATCAAAGAGCAACGTAAAAAATATATGTCACTACAATTTTATTGTTTTCAAATCAGTCTACCTTTTTAAAGGAAATGCATTTAGTATGCAATAAGGCGATATTATTTGTCCCTTGTTTCCAAGTAAATTTCAAGGAAAATTCATTCAAAGATTACCACGTATTAAATTATTTTGATCATTCAATGTTTTCTAGTATGTTAGCTTTCGGCATATAAATTACTATTTGTGTCCATTTGATACAAAAAGAGTTCAATTCAGATTCGAACAAAGAGATATAAGTTTTTATCACTATGGTTTTCTTTTAACGATGTATAGTTACAATAGTTTAAAATTTAACATCAAAAAATGCAAATTTAAAATTAGGAACTGCTTTTCTAAACAAAAATGCAAAATTAAAATGGAAAATCTTTGCAAGTAGTAATCATCAATTAAATAATACAAATTTTGAATTGAAAATTTACATTTCTGCATAAAATAAATAAATTTACACACATTTTCGAATGTATCTGAAACCATCTCACTTCTTTTTTCCTGAATATGAATGTTTGTGGATACTTTCAAATATCCATAATTAAGTTTTCAGATGCAAATATTTTGAATATCCAAGAATGTCCACAGTTGAGAATATGCACTTTCAGATATCCACGGACAATAGTAACATATTCAAATGCAGATTTCTTTCTTGGATACATATGCGGATATCCATTAGCATCCATTGACAGCCCTATCAACTCGGTAACCCAGTTTATTAATACTCTTAGCTAGGAAAATTAGGTAACCAAGAGGTAGGGGTTTCATGTTTAAAAGTTGCAATCTTTAAATTAAATATATGAACTTCTCCATGTTATATAATAAAAAACAGTGACCTGTTGGATCTTTTTCCAAATATGAAAAGAAATGGAAAGATTTAATGATAAACAATTAATAACAAGGATGTAAACATAATTTCCTAATACTTGTGTAAGCTAAGATTAATTTGAGGGGTACATTACAGTTCCAGTGCATATGACTCATTGTTGAAAAAAGAAGAAGTATCCATGATGTTATCGTCTTGAAAATTAATAAATATTTTAAGGATGAAGCCAAGTACTGGATCTCAGAATGTCTATGTAACTATGGAAAAGCAACAAATAAAATATCTCAAGGCGAGCAACAGAAAATGCATAAACTACAATGCAAAAGCAACAATCAAAATACGAACCCTTAAGGTAAAGAGAAAATGGTGACAAACATTCACGATATAGATAACAGCATGAATAACATAATAATACGATGAATGATTAATAAGCATATGTAACTGCAAGAATTCAACCTTTAATTATGCATTGGCAAGGAAGACAAAAAAAGACATTTTGGCAGAAGGTTGCTAATGTAAACCGACTTGATATTTTATGAACAAAAATGGTTGACAAGGGGTAACACTAACAAGCCTTGAAACAATGAAAACTTTAGGAATGGCCTTCACAGCAAACTCTATTAGAAGATTGCCATCTTCATTAGCACACATCTCTTTTGCAATCTCTCAAAATTATAAGTACTATGCTGCATAAAACATTGAAGGTGGGACCATCAGTAGTGTAACAACCCGGAAAATCAGAACCAATTAATTTTTTTTATTTTGGCAATTTTAATGAATTTTGGATATTTAAAATGATATATTTTAAATAATAACGACTAGAAATTTATTTTGAATAGGATTAGAACGTATAAATTTATTTTAATCGAAGTCAAAACGAATAATTTTATTTTAATTATATAACGAGCCTGAAATGGCGCGGTAGTTTGAAAATTCGATTTCAAATTTCAAATGAATGTACAGGATTCAAAATAAACCAGAGTTTAGCGAAACCAAAAATATTATAATCTATGTGAAAATATATTTCCAACGGATCTGAAAAATCCAAATTTCATAGCGGGAATAAAAAGTTATGCCCAGTTGAAAATTCAGGATAGTCGCTATAGAAATATAGCCCAAAAAAGTCACATTTTGCATACGAATGAATTTGGACTCGAAACCACTTCCATTGAGTTCAAAAAGCCGTTTGCGACTCCGAAAAGTATAAGCTTCGATATATTCAGAGATCCGGAGTAGTGGTAATTGGATGGGGTTTTCGGTTATCAATACATAGCCTTTAAAAACTGAAATTTTGCATATGAGCTCAGAATTCGACGAGATAAATTTTCCTGGATTCATAATGACAAATCATTGTTGAGTTCCAAAATACACGTCGAACGGAATTAGTATGTGGTCGTGCAAGCTAAAACAGTTCAGGGTAAAACAGGCAGTCATTTTTACAAAGGAACGTTATTGATACGACCTCAGAATTCGATTCCGTTTTTTCTTCTGGATTCATATCGTCTAATAATGGTTAAATCCAAAAGGCCATAATGTTTGGAGTTAGTGTGTGGGCGTGCAGGAAGAAAAGGTGCACCAAAATCGCATTTTTGAATAATATCTGAGCATCTTGGACAATTTTAACAGAATGTCAAATGAACTCGGAATTCGACGAAACTTGTTTCGTTGGACTCGTCTCCACGTCTACTATCTCATGTCCGAAATCCGCGACATACAGAGATCGTTTGTATTTGGACGATAGGCGAGAAACTAGCATATAATCACTTTTGCTCCATTTCTCTTTTCATTATTTCACTTCTCTCTTCCTCTTCAAAAAAGAAAAAATGGCCTTCTCCTCCACCATGTTGCTTCCGCAGCCCCCTCATCCACCGCCACACCCCCTCCATCCACCCTCCTCCTCCTCTTCTCTCTCCTCTTCTCTTTCTCTCTCTCCCTTCACAAACCCAAACCCTAGACCCAAACACCACCACCACTACCGGCCCCACCATGGCCACCAGCGGGCTCCCCCAACCCAGTCAGGCCCCTGCGCCGCCACCCACCACCCAGCTCCGGCCGTGGGTCCTCCCGTCACCAAAAACCCATTTCAAAAATTCCGTTTTGCATAAAACACCATGTCACTATTTCACTAATAACTCCCAAATTGTGCAATTCTGGCCAAAACTCCACAATACCAATATCGAAGAGCATGATTTTCTCTTCGATTTGATATATGGAAGTCCTATTTTGGATTGCGGAGCTGTCGGGAAAACACGTCCAAAGTCTGCTATCCAAACACTGTCCAAATGCTGTCTTTTCACGATTTCCGGCGAAATGGCACATTTTCGGAAGGAAGACCACTAGGTGAAAGTTGTCCGAAATGGCGCGTTTAAGCTACAAAAAATATTGTGTGAAGATTGGAGCTCGTTTGCAAATTCTGGAACCAGAACAGCAAATCCGAGCGATAGAAAATATGTGAGTTTTCTCCGCTTTAAAGCTTCTATGATTTTTGACGTATGAAGTATATAAAGTTATGATTTTTAGTAACATAAAGTTATGATTTTTAATTACATAAAGTTATGATTTTTAATTACATAAAGTTATGATTTTTAGTTATGTAAACATATCATTTTTGGTTAGTTAAAAAAATGATTTTTATCGTAGGAAGGAAATATATTTAGCAAGATTAAAAATAAGATTTTTAACTAGTGTATGGCATGGAAATGTTTTTAGAAAGATAAAAATATGATTTTTAGCCTATGTATGCTATTTATAAAATAGACAAGTTATGAAATAATTATTCGATAGTTAAAAATATGATTTTTAACTTATGCATGTTATTAACAAAGTAGACATGCAGGATTCCTGGAGAATTGAAGATTAACAATCAAAGATTGACGGAGTGGAAACCCAAGGTGATAACTCCTCACTATAATTTTATTATACAGTTGTTTATTTTATAACTGCATATATGAACTTTTCCCCGTCGTCCACATACCATGGACGACTTGTTTGATTGTTTGGTTTGGTTGATTAGATTATTTGGTTGATTTTGGTTATTTGGGTGAAATGAATTAATTAGAATTGTTATGTGTGTATGGTCACAAGCCAATATCAGGGGAGGGGTATTGCTAGACATTACCCGATTTTGATATCGCGCCGTTATGCTGCCAAAATTTTCTAAAAAAAAATTGTTAGAACAATAAAAATATCATTTTTATTGTATAAATGAGCTGAATAGAATATTCATATGTTGAATAAGATATTTAAGCGTTAAAAATATAATTTTTAACATTGATATGGATAAAATAAATATTCATTTACAAACGAACGATTTGTTTATGTACACCCATTTTACTGATATGGATCTGGATGATAAATTTTACACATCGCCCAACTGCACAAACAAAATTCATTATTTGTTAGTTGAAACCCCACACGGGTGTTGGGATGATATTTGACGTACACTAATCCCGACTATTTAGTTGTCTGTCAATCAATAGGTTGACAGACTGTTGTAAGCATTAAATATTTATATTTAATTCTTATAAAGTGTAGAATGCACTATGGATGATGGATGATTATTTATCACAATTGTTGTACACATGTGTTGAATGAAATCCATATAATGACATTATATGGTAATTGACTGTGTCTGATTCCAGTTCAGAAAGAATGAATATTTTAAAATAACGAATATTTTAAAATAATGAATATTTTAAAAATAATATTCAGTAAAAGATCTAAATCTTATTTTGATGTCTGATAACCAGAATTTCCAATATATGAATTGGAATGGATTTGAATCGAAATTATCTTCGGAATGTTTCGATATTGGGTTCTGTGATTATACGGATATTATGGAGGAATTTGGAAGATATATATATCGTTATTCCAATACGATATTTGTTGGTTTCAGAATTTGATATTGAATATAAGCCAATATATTTTCTATTCAGAGCCTTGTATTTAATATCAAATTGGATTTTGGGTTTGTCGTGAATGGTATCTTTAATAATACTGTTCTTAAACCCAATGGAGTTAAGAAAATTAGAATCTGATTGGAGATTAGCTAAGTTGAATGGTTTCTTGGATATTGATCTGATGTTTGTTTCGGCCTTCGGTGTTAATACTTAGGGAATTGTTCTCTTACTAATTTACGGTTAGGGACTGATGGGATTTTGGGTTTGTCGTGAACTATGTTTTAAATGGCACTGTTCTTAAACCTAGAGTGAAAAGAATAAATCTTTTAATTAAGATTTGAAGAAGAATTACAAATTAATTAACATTTAATTGGAACTGAAAATAGAATGTGAATTGGGTTTATTGTGAACCGTGTTTTTAACGACATTCGTTCTTTAACACGATTTACAATGAAATGTGATTTGGAATTTATAAATCCTTTTATTAAGATTTAACGGGAATTTTCCAAAGTAAAGTTTTCCAATTTAATATATTAAATTGGAATTGAATGGAATTCGATTGATAATAATCGAAGTGAACTTCTGTGGAGGAAGACTGTTAATACATATGGAATTTAAAAGGCTTTGCCGTTATTCCATTTATATTATTGGTCGGATACAGGAATTAATATCGATTATACATATTGATTTGTTTTTCCGTGAAGATTCCATAATTAATGGAATGTGATTTGGGTTTATCGTGAACAGTGTTTTAAAATAACACTTGTTCTTTAACCCGATTAACAATGGAATAAGGTTTTGGGTTGTCATGAATGGTATCTTTAATAATACTGTTCTTAGACCCAATGGTTAAGAAAATCAGAAACTAACTGGAGATTAGTTAAGTTGAATGGTTTCCTGGGTATTGATCTGATGTTGGTTTCGTCCTTCGGGGTTAATACTTAGGGAATAGTTCAATTGCTAATTTACGGCTAGAGGCTGGTGGAATGGAATGTGATTTTGGGTTTATCGTGAACCGTGTTTTAAATGACCCTGGTTCTTTAACCCATTTAAAGATTGAATATGATTTCCCAAGTTAAACAATCGTTAATATTGATTTTTGGGAAGATTAAAACCAAGAGGAGTTTTGATGCATCTTTAATTAGATTGAAATGATATCCAATGGAAGAAGATTAAAGAATTTATCTTTGATAAAATTAATGGGAACCTTTCCCAAAGTATAAGAATATTTGAATAAAGGAATATTCTGGATTGAAATGAGGCGTATGTTGTGTTTTTATAACACTTGTTTATTATATACGCGAGTTATTTAGAAAGACCAGGTTTATCCCATTCTAAATAACTGATTCGACGATGTGTCGAGGATGAAGACGATTGTCGAAGACCGGAGGTCTTCACATCGTTTGGATGAATACTGATGTCTTAATTAGGTTGTACACCCAAGGCAAGGTAGTAAGTGGTGATCGTCCAGACGTACTTGGAGATCGACCGAATATGCGAGGGCCTCTCCCCTGTATTGGACTTATGAGGGAGGAATAAGGTGCCTCCGGTTTCGTTCAGACCCAGAGCGAACTTGTAAATGGATGTGTGTCTGACATCGGATTTCATTCTGTGTGATTGATGGACATCGGTTGCATAGCGTGAATTGCCGTTTTGGCGTGCTGAGAGGCAAATGATCAAGCTTCTGTTGAAAAGCAGAGTCTTGTGATTGATGATCAAAGCACGGCTTTAATATAGCGTAGCTTTATGTAGCATTAATTCGCGAGCCTCACACCCCGGTGTGGACCAGAAACGGGAGGGGACTTCAGGGAGGACATGCGTTTCTTTCTAGCTAGGAGTGGGGTCAGCTTGCACGCCCTGACATTACTTATGTAGATTATGGATAGCGAGGCGCCTCAGTTATATCGGTCGTTCCGGGGCCGATAGTTTGGTCGGGATATGACCAGTTGACACCCCATAGGGCGGGGAAACGCAGTGTTCAGGCATTTTAATCCACATCGAGTGGACCGGCCCTGACGATCCAAGGTGAAGTTGCGGCTGTATCCTGAGGGGCGGGCTAGAGCATCTCGAATTCGGTAAGGATGATCCCTTGCCTTGGTTTATAGGTGGAAATCCAACTTCCAATACGTGACATTTGCGGTTTTGATTGTATAGCCTAGTATTGGCGACATGATATATGGTACCCATGCCGCCTAGGATTGATACATTTATATTTGAAGTTGTTTTATACACTATGCACTTATAATAGTTCAAATGATTTGTTTAAACGTACCAAGCATGTTTGGCTATTATAAGGTAAAACCCTATCCCCCAGCTTGCGTTGCATTGTGTGATAGGACCTGGGTCTTATAATAGCTTCATTTTTCCAAAAAGCATTGTGCTGTTTTGTTATATGCACTGGTATTCTTAGGAGGAAACCCGTTCCGTGTTATACGGCGTGGTCACTTGATATATCTGGTTTAAATTAAAGTATTAATAAACTGTTTTAGTTCTCACACCAATCACATGACTGACCTGTAGTTTATTGTTTTAACCTAAACTCTGGGTGCCCCTATTTTCCATACGGGCAGCTAGTAGTTTTGGTTTTGCAGATTTATTTTCACCGGATCCGGGTTTACAACTGGAATGATATTCGGAAAGCTCTGTATCCGTTTATCTCTTTCAGTTGTGTTTTGTATTATTTTCCGCTGCATTGTAATTTGTAAACCTATGATATCTATTAAATGTGTAATATTTATTCATACTCTGTATATTCTTGTATTCTGATGAAATTGTTGTAATAAGCAATGAAATGTTCTACTATTTGTGTTCTGATTTGTCATGTTCTCAAAGCAATTTATGCTTTCCTTCACGAGGAAATTCGGGTCGCCACATTTGGTATCAGAGCTCTGGCTTGCAGAGCTCGAGAACAAGACACATCAGAACCATATGAAAGAATTCATCAGAAATTGGATTAGTAATATCCAATAAAATGACTCATTAGAGATGGGATCAGTAGTATCATAGAACGAGTGCGAAGAGTATATTTTTAAAAATGAAAAAAATATTGTTTTGAAAATTTAAACCTTATTCAACGTATTTGAATATTTATTTTTATTGAATTTGGACAATCCAATATATAAAGATTTTGCATATACGCCTTGCAACATGTATTCGAAGTTTTAATATACTGGATAGATATAGAATCACACTCTAGTCGCCCGGAGATGATACTGATGATAGCACGTGCATCATCAGTATTTATGTTCGAGTTTTGAAAGTGGAATGTCTATATATTTTCAATTGGCTGGTGTGAGAACCAAAACTATATAGGGTCTATTGTTGTGATGTTGCACCAAAATGGATTTTTTTGTATATATATCAAAATTATGAATTTGAAACGTTAATTCACTAATTGATTGATGGTTGTGTTGTATGATTATTTGTTATCTAATAATACCATTATGTGAAAGAACGTTAAATTTAGCCAAATGGTACCAAATATTGAACTGTATTGAAAATTATTTGAAATTGCATGCATATACATGTGTATCCATTGAACAGGTCATTGCAAAGAGGCTAAAGCAGAAGAATAAAATTGTTTGCCCGACAAATAGGTACATGTTTATTGTATTTGTTTGGGTTTTTGATGATTTTATGACCCGATTGGCTAGCTGCTTAGCTGTTTCTTTTTCTTTTTGATTGGAGAGGCATGTGTGGCGGTTTGGGGATTTCCCGGTGCTCCCCGTATAAAGGAGGTTATGGCGATTTTTTTTGAAAATTTAGGGTGCTAGCCAAATTTTTGAAGAATTGGAAAGTTCTTAGAAACTGAAAAGTTGAAGAACTTAAGCCATAATGAAAATGATGAAAATTGAGTTGATTAGTAAAACAACTTTCAGCTCCGTTCCTTTTCGAGTACGAAAAGATTTTAAGTGGGGGAGATTGTAACAACCCGGAAAATCAGAACCAATTCAAAATTTTTATTTTGGAAATTTTAATGAATTTTGGATATTAAAAATGATATATTTTAAATAATAATGACTAGAAATTTATTTTTAATAGGATTAGAACGTATAAATTTATTTTAATCGAAGTCAAAACGAATAATTTTATTTTAATTATTTAACGAGCCTAAAATGGCGTGGTAGTTTGAAAATTCGATTTCAAATGAATGTACATGATTCAAAATAAACCGGATTTTAACGAAACAAAAAATATTCGAATCTATTTGAAAATATCTTTCCAACGGATTTGAAAAATCCAAATTTCATAGCGGGAATAAAAAGTTATGCCCAGTTGAAAATTCAGGATAGTCGCTATAGAAATATAGCCCAAAAAAGTCACATTTTGCATACGAATGAATTTGGACTCGAAACCACTTCCACTGAGTTCAAAATGCCGTTTGCGATTCCAAAAAGTATAAGCCTCGATATATTCAGAGATCCGGAGTAGTGGTAATTGGATGGGGTTTTCGGTTATCAGTACATAGCCCTTAAAAACTAAAATTTTGCATATGAGCTCAGAATTCGACGAGATACATTTTTCTGGATTCAAAATGACAAATCATTGTTGAGTTCCAAAATGCACGTAGAACGGAGTTAGTATGTGGTCGTGCGAGCTAAAACAGTTCAGGGTAAAACAGGCAATCATTTTACAAAGGAACTTATTGATACGACCTCAGAATTTGATTCCTTTTTTTTACTGGATTCGTATTGTCTAATAATGGTTAAATCCAAAAGGCCATAATGTTTGGAGTTAGTGTGTGGGCGTGCAGGAAGAAAAGGTGCACCAAAATCGCATTTTGAACAATATCTGAGCATCTTTGACAATTTTAACGGAATGTCAGATGAACTCGGATTTCGACGAAACTTATTTCGTTGGACTCGTCTTCACATCTACTATCTCATGTCCGAAATCCGCGGCAAACGGAGATCGTTTGTATTTGGACGATAGGCGAGAAACTAGCATATAATCACTTTTGCTTCATTTCTCTCTTCATTATTTCACTTCTCTCTTCCTCTTCAAAAAAGAAAAAAATGGCCTCCTCCTCCACCATGTTGCTGCCGTACCCCCTCTCATCCACCGCCGCACCACCTCAGGCCGCCGCACCCCCTCCGGCCACCCTGCTCCTCCTCTTCTCTCTCCTCTTCACTTTCTCTCTCTCCCTTCACAAACCCAAACACCACCACCACCACTACCGGCCCTACCACAGCCACCCGCGGGCTCCCCCACCCCAGTCAGGCCCCTGCACCACCACCCAGCTCCAGCCGTGGGTCCCCCCGTCACCAAAAACCCATTTCAAAAATCTCGTTTTGCATAAAACACCATGTCACTATTTCACCAATAACTCCCAGACTGTGCATTTCTGGCAAAAACTCCACAATGTCAATATCAAAGAGCATGATTATCTCTTCGATTTGATATATGGAAGTCCTATTTTGGATTGCGGAGCTGTCGGGAAAACACGTCCAAAGTCTGCTGTCCAAACACTGTCCAAATGCTGTCTTTTCGCGGTTTTCGAAGAAATTGCACATTTTCGAAAGGAAGACCACTAGGCGAAAGTTGTCCGGAATGGCGTGTTTAAGCTAAAAAAAAATATGGTGTGAATATTGGAGCTTGTTTGCAAATTCTAGAACCAGAACAGCAAATCCGGGCGATAGAAAATATGTGAGTTTTCTCTGCTTTAAAACTTCTATGGTTTTGACGTATGAAGTATATAAAGTTATAATTTTTATTTATATAAAGTTATGATTTTTAGTTACATAAATTTATGATTTTTAATTACATAAAGTTATAATTTTTAATTACATAAAGTTGATTTTTAGTTATGTAAAAATTTCATTTTTGGTTAGTTAAAAATATGATTTTTATCGTAGGAAGGAAATATTTTTAGCAAGATTAAAAGTATGATTTTTAACTAGTGTATGGCATGGAAATGTTTTTAGAAAGATGAAAAAATGATTTTTAGCCTATGTATGCTATTTATAAAATAGATAAGTTATGAAATAATTATTCGATAATTAAAAATATGATTTTTAACTTATGCATGTTATTTACAAAATAGACATGCGGGATTCCTGGAGAATTTAACATTAACAATCAAAGATTGACAGAGTGGAAACCCAAGGTGAGAACTCCTCACTATAATTTTCTTATACAGTTGTTTATTTTATAACTGCATATATGAACTGTTCCCCGTCGTCCACAGACCATGGACGACTTGTTTGATTATTTGGTTTGGTTGATTAGATTATTTGGTTGAATTTGGTTATTTGGATGAAATGAATTAATTAGAATTGTTATGTGTGTATGGTCACAAGCCAATATCAGGAGAGAGATATTGTTAGACATTACCCGATTTTGATATCGCGCCGTTATGCCGCCAAAATTTTCTTAAAAAAATAAATTGTTAGAACAATAAAAATATCATTTTTATTGTATAAATGAGCTGAATAGAATAATCATATGTTGAATAAGATATTTTATCGTTAAAAATATAATTTTTAACGTTGATATGGATAAAATAAGTATTCATTTACAAACGAACGATTTGTTTATGTATACCCATTTTGCTGATATGGATTGGGATGATAAATTTTACACATCGCCCAACTGCACTAATAAAATTCATTGTTTGTTAGTTTAAACCCCACACGGGTGTTGGGATGATATTTGATGTACACTAATCCCGACTGTTTAGTTGTATGTCAATCAAGGTTGACAGACTGTTGTAAACGTTAAATATTTATATTTAATGCTTATAAAGTGTAGAATGCATTCTGGATGATGGATGATTATTTATCACTGTTGTTGTATACATGTGTTGTATGAAATCCGTATAATGACATTATATGGTAATTGACTGTGTCTGATTCCAGTTCAGAAAGAATGAATATTTTAAAATAAAGAATATTTTAAAATAATGAGCATTTTAAAAATAATATTCAGTAAAAGACCAAAATCTGATTTTGATGTCTAATTTGAAATGGTTTTAAAATAACCAGAATTTCCAATATATGAATTGGAATGGATTTGAATCGAAATTATCTTCGGAATGTATCAATATTGGGTTCTGTGATTATACGGATATTGTGGAGGAATTTGGAAGATATATATATCGTTATTCCAATACGATATTTGTTGGTTTCAGAATTTGATATTGAATATAAGTCGATATATTTTCTATTCAGAGCCTTGTATTTAATATCAAATTGGATTTTGGGTTTGTCGTGAATGGTATCTTTAGTAATACTGTTCTTAAACCCAATGGAGTTAAGAAAATTAGAATCTGACTGGAGATTAGCTAAGTTGAATGGTTTCTTGGATATTGATCTGATGTTGGTTTCGGCCTTCGGGGTTAATACTTAGGGAATTGTTCTCTTACTAATTTACGGTTAGGGACTGATGAGATTTTGGGTTTGTCTTGAACAATGTTTTAAATGGCACTGTTCTTAAACCTAGAGTGAAAAGAATAAATCTTTTAATTAAGATTTGAAGAAGAATTACCAATTAGTCAACATTTAATTGGAACTGAAAATAGAATGTGAATTGGGTTTATTGTGAACTGTGTTTTTAACGACATTCGTTCTTTAACCCGATTTACCGTGAAATGTGATTTGGAATTTATAAATCTTTTTATTAATATTTAACAGAAATTTTCCAAAGTAAAGTTTTCCAATTTAATATATTAAATTGGAATTGAATGGAATTCGATTGATAATAATCGAAGTGAACTTCTGTGGAGGAAGACTGTTAATACATATGGAATTTCAAAGGCTTTGCCGTTATTCCATTTATATTATTGGTCGGATACAAGAATTGATATCGATTATATATATGATTTGTTTTTCCGTGAAGATTCCATAATTAATGGAATTTGATTTGGGTTTACCGTGAACGGTGTTTTAAAATAACACTTGTTCTTTAACCCGGTTAACAATGGAATAAGGTTTTGGGTTGTCGTGAATGGTATCTTTAATAATACTGTTCTTAGACCCAATGGAGTTAAGAAAATCAGAAACTAATTGGAGATTAGTTAAGTTGAATGTTTTCCTGGGTATTGATCTGATGTTGGTTTCGTCCTTCGGGGTTAATACTTAGGGAATAGTTCACTTGCTAATTTACGGCAAGAGGCTGATGGAATGGAATGTGATTTTGGGTTTATCGTGAACCGTGTTTTAAATGTCATTGGTTCTTTAACCCATTTAAAGATAGAATATGATTTCCCAAGTTAAACAATCGTTAATATTGATTTTTGGGAAGATTAAAACCAAGTGGAGTTTTAATGCATCTTTAATTAAATTGAAATGGTATCCAAAGGAAGATTAAAGAATAAATTTAAAGAATTTATCTTTGATAAAATTAATGGGAACCTTTCCCAAAGTATAAGAATATTTGAATAAAGGAATATTCTGGATTGGAATGAGGCGTATGTTGTGTTTTTATAGCTCTTTTTTATTATATACGCGAGTTATTCAGAAAGACCGGTTTTATCCCATTCTGAATAACTGATTCGACGATGTGTCGACGATGAAGACGGTGGTGGAAGACCGGAGGTCTTCACATCGTTTGGATGATTACTGATGTCTTGATTGGGCTGTACACCCAAGGCAAGGTAATAAGTAGTGAACGTCCAGACGTACTTGGAGATCGACCGGATATGCGAGGGCCTCTCCCCTGTATTGGACATATGAGGGAGGAATAAGGTGCCTCCGGTTTCGTTTAGACCCAGAGCGAACTTGTAAATGGATGTGTGTCTGACATCGGATTTCATTCTGTTTGATTGATAGACATCGGTTGCATAGAGTGAATTGCCTTTGTGGCATGCTGAGATGCAAATGATCAAGGCTTCTGTTGAAAAGCAGAGTCTTATGGTTGATGATCAAAGCATGGCTTTAATATAGCATAGCTTTATGTAGCATTAATTCACGAGCCTCACACCCCGGTGTGGACCAGAAATGGAAGAGGACTTCAGGGAGGACATGCGTTTCTTTCTAGCTTGGAGTGGGGTCAGCGTTTTGCATGCCCTGACATTTTACTTATGTGGATGATGGATAGCAAGGCGCCTCGGTTATATCGGTCATTCCGGGGCAGATAGTTTGGTCGGGATATGACCAGTTAATGCCCCATAGGGCGGGGAAACGTAGTGTTCAGGCATTTTAATCCACATCGAGTGGACCGGCCCTGACGATCCAAGGTGAAGTTGCGGCTGTATCCTGAGGGGCGGGCTAGAGCGTCTCGAATTCGGTAAGGACGATCCCTTGCCTTGGTTCATAGGTGGAAATCCAACTTCCAATACGTGACATTTGCGGTTTTGATTGTAGAGCCTAGTATTGGCGACATGATATATGGTACCCATGCCGCCTAGGATTGATACACTTATATTTGAAGTTGTTTTATACACTATGCACTTATAATAGTATCAAATGATTTGCTGAAACGTACCAAGCATGTTTTGCTATTATAAGGTAAAACCCTATCCCCCGGCTTGCGTTGCATTGTGTGATAAGACCTGGGTCTTATAATAGCTTCATTTTTCCAAAAAGCATTGTGCTGTTTTGTTATATGCATTTGTATTCTTTGGTGGAAACCCGTTCCGTGTCATACGACGTGGTCTCTTGATATATCTGATTTAAAGTGAAGTATTGAGTAACTGTTTTCGTTCTCACACCAGTCACATGACCGACTTGGATTTTATTGTTTTAACTTAAACTCTGGGTGCCCCTATCTTCCTTATAGGCAACAAGTAGTTTTGGTTTTGCAGATTTATATTCATAGGATCCGGATTTACAGCTGGAATGATATTCGGAAAGCTCTGCATCCATGTATCTCTTTCAGTTGTGTTTTGTATTATTTTCCGCTGCATTGTAATTTGTAAATCTCTGATATCTAATAAATGTATAATATTTATTCATACTCTGTATACTCTTGTATTCTGATGGAATTGTTGTATAAGCAATGAAACGTTCTTCTGTTTGTGTTCTGATTTGTCGTGTTCTCAAAGCAATTTGTGCTTTCCTTCTCGGGGAAGTTCGGTTTGCCACAAGTAGGAAAAAGAGAATCATAGGAAACTGAGCTAACCACACAAGACTACTCCATAATTCACACTAAAGTACAACATATGCCCACCTTACTAACCCCCCCCCCCCCACACACACCCCAAAAACCAATATATCATTTATTAGCAAGTATACACATATGTAAAATGCACATCCACAATCTGCCTTCGCAAAAATAGGAAGCCAACTCCATACTGACAAATTATACCTGCATAAGTATAAGCATACATATGAAATTTCAGATCCCAGCCATGTGATTTGCACAAGTTTTCTACAATGTTTGTTCATGGACTTAATCATGGCAGGTTATAATTCATGCTGCATTTTATATGTCCGATTCAACAGGAAACCATCGTCTAACTATGTGTCTTTCATTAGTTTAATAGTGTTTAGTGTGGTACTCTTCAACACGTCTCTTTCATGTATCATTTCCATCTTCAATTTTCTACTTCCCTATATATTATAATTTACATGCCCAAAGATAAATGTAACTAACAAACAATATAAATGGACATAAACATTGATATACATTTATGATGCAAAATATATGTTTTAATATGTCTAAAAAAGATACCGTTTGTAACTTTAATTGTCAGCAATGAGCATAATACTTTTATTTCAAGATCTAAGCTGCTTCTTATGATGAAGAAATCAAAAATAGTGGATAGTTTCTTTTTCTCGCAAGTATTCCTATTATGTATGGAATCAAGTTGAAAATTAATTAGGCACTCACAAAAGGCAACATGCAGCCAATAGAAGGTATGCAGCATATCAACTTGTAGTTCAAACAGAAGTTAATAGAAAGGGATTATATCTATGCACTTAACAGTAAAATCATACTATCTAAAT
Organism: Allium sativum; assembly: GCA_030737875.1. Classification (NCBI taxonomy): domain Eukaryota; kingdom Viridiplantae; phylum Streptophyta; class Magnoliopsida; order Asparagales; family Amaryllidaceae; genus Allium; species Allium sativum. The sequence continues at coordinate 821,281,833 of CM060909.1, forward strand.
CAAAGAGAATGCTATTTTGCTATGCATGGAACAAATTAATCTAGAAATAAGTTCCTCTAAGGAAACCAAATACACAGGGCCAATGCCGCATATATGTATATATAAAGTACAATTATACGTGACGTGAGAATACGAACAATATGCACCTCTAACATACTGAGTTTGTGATGACCCCAAACTTCCGTAGAACGAAAGCTAGGATAATCATTGGAATATAACATATTTACAACAACAGGGGATCTCAGATAATAGCATAACACATAAATCATAGCAGCGGAAATAGAAATGTCATCAACATCACAACATCAAAACATCATAGTGGCACAGTTACAGGATACAACTCAGCATATAAAGGCTCAGCGAATAGAAATATGTCTAAAGTACAACATAGATAGATAATGTCTAAATGTCTCGAAGTAGAAATAAAAGATTAAAATGATCTTCCTTTTCCTTCCATAAGCATACTCCAATCCCGCACATGTCCAAAATAACCTGAACTTGTCACTTGGCTGCCCGTGTGAAAAAGAGAGCATCCGAGTTTGCAAAGTGAAACAAACTACGAGTCAGTCTTGGGACTGGTATGAGAAATCTTTCCTAACTTATCTAACAATATGGCTAATCACAAGACCACGCCGCTAACGCGGAACGGGTTTACTCCATTGGATTGCCAGTGCATAAATTAAATAAATTTTTATTCAAAAATAATGCAATGCTTTTTAGAAAAATGAAATCATTATAAGACTCAAGTCCCATCACACAATGCAACACAAACCGGAGGATAGAGTTTTACCTTATAACGATCAAACATGCTTGGTATGTGGAAATAAAATTTTAATATTATTATTAGTGTTTAATCAGTTTCAAAATACTTCAAAGTAAATGTATCAATCCTAGATAGCATAGTAACCTATCCTACTATGTCGCCATATATAGGTTTACAATCAAAACCGTAATGTCATATTGGAAATTTGGTTTCCATCATGAGTCAAGGCTAGGGACGATCTCCTTACCGATTCGAGACACTCTAGCAAATGTCTCAGGATCACACCTACAGGCAACCCTTGGATCCTGCAGGGTCGGTCCACAAATACTTTAGTGGATTAGTTATGCCTGAACACACGTCTCCCGGTTCTATTGAACCTATCAATTGGTCACTATCGACCAATATAACCAAGGCCTCGTAATCCATCATCCACATAAGTAAAAATGTCTGGGCTCCATACCATGACACCACTTCTTGCTAGAAAGAAACGTGTGCACTCCTTACGTTCCCTTATCCCGTTTCTGACTCTTACCGGGGTGTGAGACTCGTGAAGTAACGCTATACACAAAGCTACGCCTAAACAGGCCATTCTTTGATCATCAACCACAAGGCTCTGCTTTTCAACAAAAGCCTCAATCATTTGCATCTTGGCATGCCACATTAACAATTCACGCCATGCGATCAATAACTATCAATATATAACCTCTGAGCTCATGCGTCTCAAAGAAGGGTGTTAAGCAAGAGAATAAATTTTACGCCACCAAACAGATATATATTAAATAGAAATCAATTCACATAGAATGAAATTCAACGTCAGACACATATCCATTTACAAGTTCGTTCTGGGTCTAAACGAAACCGGAGACACCTTATTCCTCGTCCCATATGTCCAATACGGAAGAGAGGTGCTTGCTTATCCGGACAATCAACAAGTACGTCCGGACAACTACCACTTTAACCCTTTACTGGGAGTTACCCAATGCAGGGCATCGGTAGTCATCCATTCGATGTGAAGATCGCCGGTCTTCAATCACTGTCTTCAATATCTTCGATTTAAATCGTCGTATAATTATTTAAAATGAGATTGAACCTAGTCTTTTCAAATAATTCTCGCATATATATAATTTAAATCATTTCATATCGCTAATATTATTTTATAACAATTTATCGCCATTTTTATTTATATAAAAGTAGCCCAATTTAATTTATCGACGCTTCGGGTCAATAGGCGGCTCTAGCGCTGTTTTTACCCTAATTTGATTTACACATTTCTATAAATCTAACCATTGGATTTTGGCAAAATTTATATGATTGGAAAGATCTTCCCAAAGTGATCCCGACGGTTCTAGTTTTGCGAAAATCCGACAGTCAGATCTTTCGGTAAAATCGTTTAAAGTTACGATTCCGAAACGCGAACTACCGCGCACGATTCGTTTAATTTTAATTTATATATATATATATATATATGTATATAATTATATATAAATATAAATTACTCGACAGTTCAACTAACGTGGTTTAACATGCCAAATAAAAGCATGTTTTGTTTGCATAACAAATCTACATGTCTATAATGTCAAATAAAATGTATTTTATTTACATGACATTTTTGTTAATGACAAATAAAAAAGATAATTTTTATTTTCATTATTTGTATGCAATTTCTATTTTTAACTTTAACAAATAAAAAATATATTTTATTTGTATATATAATTTCAATGTATAACATAACATATAAAAATGCCTCTTTACTTTGTACACAAATTCTAATGTATAATTTGACAATAAAAATGTCACTTTGATTTGCATACAAATTCTATTGTATAATTTGATGGTAAAAATGTCACTTTGCTTTGCATATAAGTTCTAATGTGTAATTTGACGATAAAAATGTATATTTAATTTGTATACAAATTTTAATGTATGTTTTGACAATAAAAATGATTCTTTAACTTGCATACAAATTCTATTTCAACAAAACGCATAAAAAGTGATACATTCATTTTTCTTGACAATTCTATTTCAACAAAAAGGTTAAAAGTGATTCATTCATTTTGTTGTCAATTCTATTTCAACAAAATGATCAAACTGATATTTTCATTTTTGTTGGCAATTCTATTTCAACAAAATGATTAAAATGATATTTTCATTTTTGCTGACAGTTCTATTTCAACAAAATGATTAAAAGTGATTCATTCATTTTGTTGTCAATTCTATTTCAACAAAAATGATTAAAAAGTGGTTCATTCATTTTGTTGACGATTCTATTTCAACAAAATGATTAAAATGATATTTTCATTTTTGTTGGCAATTCAATTTCAGCAAAAATGGTAAAAAATGATTCATTCATTTTGTTGTCAATTCTATTTCAACAAAATGATTAAAAAGTGGTTCATTCATTTTGTTCACGATTCTATTTTAACAAAATGATCAAAATGATATTATCATTTTTGTTGACAATTCTATTTCAACAAAATGATTAAAACTGATTCATTCATTTTGTTGTCAATTCTATTTCAACAAAATGATTAAAAAGATATTTTCATTTTTGTTGACAATTCTATTTCAACAAAATGATTAAAATGATATTTTCATTTTTTTGACAATTTTATTTCAACAAAATGATTAAATGATATTTTCATTTTTGTTGACAATTCTATTTAGACAAAATGATTAAAAAGTGATTCATTCATTTTGTTAATAATTCTATTTCAACAAAATGATTAGAAAGTGATAATTTCATTTTGTTAACAATTCTAGTTTAACAGAAATAAATAAAAATGGTCTTTTCATTTTGTTGACAATTCTATTTCAACAAAATGGATTTTTTTGCTCAAACACATATCTATTTAACCAAAAATGTTATTTTTGTTTTACCTCAAACCTATTTAACAAAAATGTAATTTTTGTTTAACTCAAATCTATTTAACAAAAATGTAATTTTTTTTTAACTCAAATCTATTAAAAAAATGTAATTTTTGTTTAACTCCAATCTATTTAACAAAAATGTAATTTTTGTTTAACTCCAATCTATTTTGACAAAATTGTATTTTTTTTGTTTTCAACTGTAACATTTGACAAAATGTATATTTTGTTTCAACAACCTATTTTGAGAAAAATGTATATTTTTGTTTCAACAATCTATTTTGATAAAAGTGTATATTTTGATTCAACTATAAAAAATGATAATTTTTTATTTCACTATTTTCTTACAACAAAATGTCCTTTTTATTTCAACTATTTTGTTACAACAAAAATGTCCTTTTTATTTTCAACTGTTTTGTTACAACAAAAATGTCCTTTTTATTTCAACTATTTTGTGATAACAAAAATGACAAAATTTAATTCAACAATTATATTTTGATCCAATAATTATATTTTGACAAAAATGATAGTTTTAATTCAACTATTCTAATTTGTTAAAAATGACAATTTTAATTCAACTATTCTAATTTGCTAAAAAGACAATTTTAATCCAATTATTCTAATTTTACAAAAATGATAATTTTAATCCAATTATTCTAATTTGACAAAAATGATAATTCTAATTCAACTATTCTAATTTGTCAAAAAATGACAATTTTAATTCAACAAGTCTAACTTGTAAAAACGACAATTTTAATTAAACTATTCTAATTTGCCAAAATGACAATTTTAATCCAATTATTCTAATTTGAAAAAAATGATAATTTTAATCCAATTATTCTAATTGGGCAAAAATGATAATTCTAATTCAACTATTCTAACTAAAAAAAATGATAATTTTTGATTCACTCGATTCTAATTAATAAAAATGATAATTTTTGATTCACTCGATTCTAATTAACAAAAATGATCAAGTCAACAGATCTACATAACACATCAATCACAGATCAAATCACGTACCTTAATAGATAGAATTTAATAGCGGTTATGTGATAACACAATCATAATTAACTTTAATTATTTAAGAAAAATAAATAAGGAAAATAAAATAGAATTCTCACAGTGCTTTTAATTCTGTATAATTCAGATTTGAATTTTTGTCCAAAATCTGATCTTCTCCGAATTCGTTCTAATCAGTCCAGAAATGTAGATCTCGGACTCACGATCGCAACAGTTCTGAAATTGTTCAATTCTGAGTTCGTATGCATCAGTTATGAATTTATTTAGGTAGATAACATTTTTAAAATAACTAATTAAATAATAAAAAAGGGAAAATACCCTCTTCTTCCCCAAATTAGATTGGTCACGCTATTTCCCTTTGGTTCAATTCTAGGGTTCTCGTTTTCACATAATCCGAGGTGCTGGAGGACGATCGGGCAGTGGCACGTCGAAGGGGGGAGGGCGGCGCACCTACGGCGGCGGCGGGGACCAGCTCGGTGGCGCACAGGTGATGCGGCGGCGGTACTAACCCGTTGATTTTGGGGTGCCTGTTCTTCGCGAATACTCCACAGTTTTTAATCTACCCCGTATCGAATTGAAGCTTGTGAAATTCTCTTCAATAAAGTCAAAAGGAGGATGGAGTTTTATAGTACGGATTGGAGGTAATTAGTGGAGGAAGAGGGGAGCTGTTTTGGCCATTGAAATGAGAGGGCGGCGGCTATAGTATTAGGATTAGGGTTTTGTTAAGAGATATTTATAATAAAATATTATTTAATCTCTTAATTAATAGTTTTAAACCCATTAATCTTTTACAGCTCCAAATTTAGCCCAACGAGAGTTGTTACTACCCAAATGCCCCCGTTGCGGACAAAATGCGCTAGGTCCCGTAAGCCCAATCGATCATTTTCAGCCTATTTTCTTTAATTTAAAATTTAAATCATTTATTTTTTTAATTCGATCGTACATTTAAATTTACCGGGGCCATATACGGACTCCACAAATTCCCATAACCCACAGGTCCCAGGATCGAAACCTGGCTCTGATACCAACTGTGACGAGAAGGAATTTCGCTCGGTCCGAATCAGTCGCTAAACCGACCCAGACCGTTTGAAAACGCCCTATCGTTTTGAGAACAAGCCACAACAGAACGCATACAGAAGAACATTTCATTGTATATTACAACAATGCACCAGATTACAAGAATATACAGAGTTTATATGAATATTACACAGAAATATCAGAGACTTAAATTACATTTAAATACATAGCAGCGGAAAATAATACAACACACAACTAGAAGAGATATACGGATACAAAGCTTCCCGGATATCGTTCCAGCTGTAAACCAGGATCCTGGGAATATAAATCTGCAAAACCAAAACTACTAGCTGCCCGTGTCGAAAATAGGGGCACCCAGAGTTTAGGTTAAAACAATAAACTCCAGGTCAGTCATGTGACTGGTGTGAGAACTAAAACAGTTAATCTTTATTTTTAAAGTTAGGTAAATCAAGGGACCACGCCGTATAACACGGAACGGGTTTCCTCCCAAGAATACCAGTGCATAAAACAAACAGCGCAATGCTAAATAAGGAAAAATGAAGCTATTATAAGACCCAGTTCCCATCACACAATGCAACGCAAGCCGGAGGATAGGGTTTTTACCACATAATAGCCAAGAATGCTTGATACGTTTAAAACAAATCATTTGATACTATTGAAGTGCATAGTGTATAAAACAACTTCAAATCATAAGTATCAATCATAGGCGGCATGAGCGCCCCATCCCACTATGTCGCCATATATAGGTTTACAAATAAAACCGCAAATGTCACGTATTTGGAAATTGAGTTTCCTTCTATGAACCGAGGCAAAAGATAGTCCTCAACCGATTCGAGATGCTCTAGCCCGTGTCTCAGGAACAGAATGCATCGTCCCTTGGAGCGACAGGGCCGGTCCACCGATGTGGATTAAAATGCCTGAACACTGCGTTTCCCCGCCCTTTGGGGCGTAGGTGAGCCAACTAAATGACTCCATCGGACCCGGATCGTCTGATCAAACCGAGGCACCTCGCAACAGCAACAACCACATAAGTCAAACTCGTCAGGGCGTGTAAAACCACTGACGCCACTTCTAACTAGAAAGAAACGCATGCCCTCCCTGAGGTCCGTCTCCCGTTTTTGGTTCATACCGGGTGTGAAGTTCGCGAATTCACGTTACACAAAGCTATGCCACACAGGCTGTGCTGTGATCATCACCACAAGACTTTGCTTTTCAACAGAAGCCTCGATCAATTGCCACTTAGGCATGCCACACAGGCAATTCACTCCATGCGTTTGATATCCATCAATATATAACCCCTGAGCTCGTACGTCTCAGAGAAGGGTGTTAAGCAAGAGAATAAATTCTCCACCGCCAAACAGATATATATTTAATAGAGATCAATCACACGGACTAAAATCCAATGTCAGACACACAGTCCATTTACAAGTCCGTTCTGGGTCTGAACGAAACCGGAGGCACCTAGTACCCCGCATATCCATCGATCTCCAAGTACGTCTGGACGATCACTAACTGTTTCCATCTTCTTGGGTGTACAGCCCAATCAAGATCATCAGTAATCACCCAAACGACGTGAAGACTTCCGGTCTTCGACCATCGTCTTCATCTTCGACACCACGTCGAATCAGTTATTCAGAATGGGATAAACCCGGTCTTTCTGAATAACTCGCGTATATATTATAAAAGTGTTACACAAACACAACATACGCCTCATTCCAATTCATAATATTCTTTTATTCGAATATTCCTATACTTTAGGAAAAGTTCCCATTAATTTTATCCAAGATAAATTCTTTAAATTTATTCTTTAATCTCCCTTGAATATCAATTCAAACTAGTCGGGATTAGCGAACCACACCGAAGTAATCATTTATTTTATTTCCCAATCCCAACCTATTCATCCCATGAAGTAAAACTGGTTATACTTCATATCTAACACCACGGTGTTATCGGTAAATTCAATTACCATTTCACGTTCAAATCTAATTAAAGATTTAACCATCGCCTGGAGCAAAACTGGTGATACTCCATTTTCGATCATTTCAATCTAATTAAAGATTCATTAAAACTCCACTTAGTTTTAATCTTTAACTGGGTTAAAGAACCAGTGTCATTTAAAACACGGTTCACGATAAACCCAAAATCACATTCCATTAATTATCGGGTTAAAGAACAAGTGTTATTTAAAACACCGTTCACGATAAACCCAAAAATCAATACCAATTCAATTCCAATTAAATATCGTTTAATTGGCACACTTCATTAAATCTAAATAAAAAGATTTAATCTTTTCTCAACTGGGTTCAAGAACAGTGTTAGTGAAGTGTAACACCCCGCGAATTCTATAACTGTGAAATTCACAAATTAAAGTATAATTAATCTGAAATCAAAGAACTAAAGGAAACGGGATACGCCATTGCGTTCGTCTCGGAAAAATACGCGAAATAGAGTCCGAGTTTTTGAAAAACGGAGTCCGTATGAAGAAGATATGGCCTTCGGAAGTTTCTGAATTAAATTTAAAATTCAAACAGAATAAAACAGTTTTAAATTCCAAAATGGGGCCCAATGGGCCAGGGCGGAAAAACACCCGCCTAAGGCACCCAGGTCGACTGGGCTGTCGACCTGGTCTAGCCAGGTCGACAGGGCTGTCGACAGGCATGTCGACCTGGTCCAGAGCCAGGTCGAGCCCAGTCCAACCCGGCTGGCCTATTCTATGTTGGTCGATTTTCTGTGGTCTGCTTTGTCATTAGGGCTAGGTGGCAGGCTCTAATTGGTCTCTCTTGCGAATGAATGGCTACGATCAATCCAAGCAACATCAATGGTCCTAATCAGTTTATAACCTCTATAAAAACAACCCTAGACTAACCCTAATCTATTCATTCAAAAATAAGAACAAAGCCGCCATGTTGCTGAGGAACGACTAGGGGTAGCCACCAATTGGAGAGAGGATTAGGAGGCAAAATTCTAAGGCATAAAGCGACCTAAACAAATCAAATAGCATCTCCAAATCCATAAATTGGAGAATTCGTCACACAATTGTAAGTAGAGTATTACTTTGGTATGAACAAATAACTGTGTTGGTTTGTATACTTGATTGTGGTGATAAATAATTCATAATTTGTGCGTTACTATGATTCTTATCGATTTGGAATATTGTATACATTTGGATATCCTCATATTATGTTATAAAGAACTACATGCGGTAGTTCTATGCAAGTATACGTTTGGAATATTTCGCAAATTATGTAATCCATGTTGAAGCTACATGTATGTAGTTGATTGAAATTCATGCAAGTTTGGGGCTTTGCTATTATGCCATCATAATGTGTATTTTTATACAAACATCATTTTTGTGAAGTAATTGGAATAAGTTTGGATTATCATAATCCATATGAAATTATGTTGAAAATTTGGCATCATGTATTAAGCCATGCTTTTGTACTAGAAAACCTATTTGCAAACTTATGAATATGACTAGGCTATGATTGATAATTTGCATAATTGAAATTGTTAACAAGAATTATATGATGACATATGTGGTACATAGCTAGGTTAGATTCAAAAATCCCTTTTTGCAAGTTTGCATGACTAAAGTAAAAATCATGATTTCATGTTAGAAATATTTATGCCATGGTTATGTGAACAAATTAACTATACTTATGCCATGCTTATGTTTGACATTATGCCATGCTTATGTTTGACATTATGCCATGCATATGTTAGAAATATTTATGCCATGCTTATGTTTGACATTATGCCTAAATAAAAATATAGGTTCATGTTGTAGTTATGACTATGTGTCAATAATGATACCCAATTTAGATTCTTATCTCAACTACAAGTTTACATGCTTTGATTCATGTCACCTATGCTTTATGACCAAAGTATATGTTACCACTATGCAAGTACACCAGTTTCTATTTTGTAGTTCCAACGTTATGTTGCAAGTTCATGCGCTCACCTTCCCCTTTTTGTGTATGTAATCACGCTTTAAGCCTCCCCTTTTCGCATGGCTAAGTTGGGCTTTAAAAGGCTAAGCCCAACATATATATAATAAACGGACGTGTTAAACGGGGGAAAATAACGTTGGGTTAAAATTACTAATGAATGAAAATATAAAATAGAAGGGCCCAAATTCAAGTATGGGTTGGGCCCATGATTGGTGTAACCTTTACACCATTAACTTAATAATGGGCCGCAAATATTTACATATAAGAAAATAAAGAAGAAAAACAAAATATGTAAATGTAGAACATACGATGTGTTTAACCCGAGGTTGGATTGAGTTGTGATGTAAACCTGCCCGGAACCGCCCGGCTGTCCAGTAGTCACAACAATACCTATCCAATGTGAGAGGTTAAACATGGAGCCCAATAAAGACCCGAGGTTAGACTGAGTTGTGGCGTAAGACTGCCCGGAACCAACCGGCAACAGGCAGCCACAACAATACCTGTCTAATGTGAGAGGTCAGGGCCTTAATAAGACAATTAAGGCTGAGTCAGGATTGTTAGGATTAAGTGAACTAAAGACTTAATCAAAATGGAACATGCTAAACTAAACGGACTGGTGGGGGTTAGGTTAGAAAACACTTAACCAACTTAGCATGTTGGCTAGAGATAGAAAACCTAGTAACGGGGGACCCTTTTCAGCAGTAACCCTAGAAGGTGTATCAGGATACCCTGAAACTAGGCAGGGTGGGGCACGATTACTGGGCTGATTGTAAGAGGTCAAATCGACGGCGGTGGTGTAGCAGTGTAGGTTCTAACGGGGTGCGGGCGTGCACACACTCCGGCGCAGAAAAATAAGGCACTGGACACCAGTAGCATACCTGTGCACTCTAAGGTTGTGTCGGGCCGCCACCATGGGACTTGATACACCCCATGGTGGGACCAGCATAGGTAACTACAACATCGGGGGCCGTAAGACACATGAACTATGCGAGTAGGAGCCGATCATCATAGAATGGATCACATCACCCTGATTTTGGGGTGCCAGTTGGGAACTAGTTTATATGGGTTCAGAGATTAACATGGGGTACGATAGTATATTCGACCCTAGACAACTTAACCAAGTTATAGTGCTTTTCCACTTCTTGTTTATACTTATCATACCCAGTTCTTTATTCATAGACAAAATAGTACTAGACTTACTCAGGCTTTATGTCTGACTCTGCTTTTCTTTCGTCTTCTTTTCTTCCGTTTCCCCCCCAGGTCCACAGGGAGGGAACACAGCAGCTTGACCAACCTTAACATCCAGCTTGAAGAAGAGAAATGTATTGCTTGGTCCTTTTCGTCTTGAACTATAGCTTTGGACAATCCACTATGGGGCTTTGCAGTTTATCTATGTTTTATTTATGCTTCTTTAAAAGATGTAACCAAGACAGATTATGAAAGTGTTATGTTATGTTTTTGGGAAAAGATGTAAGACAATTATGGTGATGTTGTTGTAGCACGTATTTGCTTTTATGAAATAAAAGTTTGTTGATTTTCCGCTGTTTACAAATATGTGTTCTTATATCTGTCTTGTATATCTGTGACTTACACTTATAAACCTCCACCAAAATTAGGGCATTCCCTTTGAGAGTGACCCTAACGGAGGTGGGGTGTTTCACTTGGTATCAGAGCATAGGTTTACCAGATAAGAGAAAAAGTTTTGAAAATTTATTTTCAAAAAGGAAGTTTAAAGAAGCATTTTTAAAAGAAAAAAATATTATTTTATTTTAAAAAGGCAAAGTCCACTCCCCAAAGCCATAGGTACTATCTCTTATCCTTCGTTTTGAATCTATCCTTTTTGTTTCAGCATGTCTGAAGACCTTAACTTGCCAGAAGGGGTGCCAATACCTGGTTGGTTTAGACGGTTCTTAGAAGCAAGAGCCACTCAGCCAGGTCCTACCGTTCCTCCTCCCCTAGCTGCCGGAAATCATCCAGCTGCAGCGGCACCTTTTCCTCCACCTCCTCCTCGGGGAAACACTTTTGCTAAGATATGTAAAGATTTTAAAGCTATGGGAGGGAAGGATTTCCATGGAACTGAGTCCTTCGTGGCAGCTAGAATTTGGCTGAAAGAAACGGAGGACCTATTCATCATCTTTGAGGTAGAAGATAGACAAAAAGTACAATTGGCAGTGTGGCTATTGAAGGGCGAGGCTTCCTACTGGTGGGAAGTCACTAATGCTGAAAGGCCAGTGGAGACATGGGAGGACTTTAGGGCAAGGTTTGAGACTAAATTTCTCTCAGATGCGGAAAGAAGTTTGCAGTTGGAAAAATTCTTATTTCTTAAGCAAGGGGACAAGACAGTCAGAGAGTATGTGAATCAGTTCGATGAGCTGGCTAGGTTTGGGCTTGACCTAGTCAACACACCGCACAAGAAGGCTCTCCGTTTCGTCAAAGGGTTGAATGAGCCATTACACAGTTTGGCCATGACCCATATACCCATGGGAGCCACGTATGAAAGATTGGTGCAAATGGCATTGCTGAATGAAGAGGATAAGGGCAAGAAGGAGTCAAAGGCAGAAAGCTCTCAAGGGAAGAAAGAGGGTTTGCAGCCTAAGAAGACAGACTTTAAGAAAGGCGGGAAAGGCAACAAAGAGAAGAGGAAGTGTAATTTCTGTGGCAAAGTGGGGCACTTAGTAAAGGACTGCCGGAAAAAGAAGGCCAAGGAGAACGGTGGGTGCTTTTCTTGCGGTGAAACAGGCCACAGGGCTAAGGACTGCCCAAAGAAACGAGGACAGGGGCAGAGAGCTGGATCCACCCGAGGGGCACGGGTTCATGTGCTGGAAGCGCCACCTCTGCAACAGCGAGGTATAAATACTTCTGTAGAAAGTGTAGTTTATCTTTATGATCACCCCGTTCGCACTTTATTTGATTCTGGCGCATCACACTCCTTTATCTCGTCTGCTTTAGTAGAATCTCTGCACCTAAAAAACTAGTATGGTAGAGGACCCCTTAATTGTTTCAAACCCAATTGGGGGCCCAGCTCATTTGTCTATGATCTGTTTGGGATTGAAAATTTCTATTCTAAGTGTAGAATTTCAATGCAGTGCCTTTGTTTTGGGCTTTTCGGGTTATGGTTTGATTTTGGGTATGGATTGGCTATCCAGTAATGGGGCCATCCTTGATTGTGAGAAAAGGGTTGTTAGGCTCCTAACCCAGCTCGGTAATACTTTGGAAATTTCTTGTAATCCCTCATCCGCGGTTATGCTTAGTTATCTTGAATCGCTAGATGCCTCTGTTGAAAATTTGCAATCAGTTAGAGTGGTCCGGGAATATCCGGATGTCTTCGAAGAGGTGAAGGGCTTGCCTCCGAAGCGGGAAATAGACTTCCGCATATATCTTATAGATAATGCAAAGCCCGTTGCGTTGCCCGTTAGACATATGGCTCCACGGGAAAGGAAAGAGCTCAGTAAACAGATTAAAGAGCTTCTAGAAAAGGGGTTCATTAGGAGAAGCATTTCAGAATGGGGCGCTCCGGTGGTGTTCGCTACAAAGGCGGATGGTTCACTCCGTCTATGTGTTGACTATAGGGAGCTCAACAAGCTAACGAAAAAGAATAGGCACCCTCTCCCTAGAATTGACGATTTATTTGACCAGCTTGTAGGAGCGTCTGTTTTCTCCCAACTCGATTTAGCAACCGGTTTTCATCAGCTAAGGGTGGCTGAAGATAGCATCGATAAAACGGCATTCAGAACCCCAGAGGGCTTCTTTGAATGGCTTGTCATGCCTTTCGGCTTGACAAATGCACCTGCTTACTTCGTGGACCTGATGAGTAGGGTATTTAGAGATTTCCTCAACAAATTCGTAGTGGTCTTCGTAGATGATATCCTTATCTTCTCAAAGAGTGAAGAGGAACATGCTCAGCACTTAAGGGCAATCATGGAAACTTTGCGAGTCCATCAACTAAAAGCCAAATTCTCCAAATGCCACTTTTGGAGAGAAGAGGTGAGGTTCCTTGGGCACATAGTATCCAAACAAGGGTTAGCAGTGGGCCCTGCTAAGGTAGTGGCGGTACAGGATTGGAAGACACCAAGGAATGCAACTGAGGTCCGAAGCTTTCTAGGACTAGCGGGTTTCTATCGAAAGTTTATAAGGGATTTTGCGAAAATCTCAGCTCCGCTCACGAAATTGACCAAGAAGAATCTAGTGTTCAATTGGGACTTGGATTGCGAGTTTGCTTTCCAACGACTAAAAAGGGCTCTCACAACAACCCCAGTTTTGACGCTGCCAGATGGGAGCAAGATGTTCACTGTTTATACGGATGCATGTGGGACAGGGCTAGGCGCCGTCTTAATGCAAGAAGGAAGGGTAGTAGCTTATGGCGGGAGGCAGTTGAAAGTGCACGAAAAGAACTACCCAACCCACGATCTTGAGTTAGCCGCCATCGTCTTTGCACTCAAGTCTTGGCGACACTATCTCCTAGGTGAGAAGTTCGAACTTTACACTGACCATAAATCGTTGAAATATCTTTTCTCGCAGAAGGATCTTAACTTGAGGCAACAAAGATGGATGGAGTTTCTTGCCTCGTACGATTTCGAAATCTCCTACACTCCGGGCAAAGGCAACGTAGTAGCAGACGCGTTGAGCTGAAAGAAATTGACCCTAAGCCCGTTGTTTGTTGAAAGACAAAGCCTAGAGTTTATAGCCAGCTTCGACTTTAGGCCCTCCTCCGATTTCGTACCAGGCTTGCTAGCATCTCTCGAAGTGCGCCCAACTTTAGTGGATTCAGTAGGGACAGCACGACGCGAAGACCCTCAGCTTGTGGAAACAATTGATGGGCTAATTAGGGGTGAGACTTCAAGTCACCTCAACAGATACTCCATCGACGATAAGGGGTTGCTAACACGAGACGGAAGACTATGCGTCCCACAAGCAAAAGATTTAATGAAGAAGGTTCTCGAGGAGGCACATCACTCCAAGATGACGATACACCCAGGCGGGGATAAAATGTACAAAGATATAAAAAGGACTTTCTTCTGGAACGGCATGAAAAAGGACGTGGCAGAATTCGTTTCTAAGTGTATGGTGTGCCAACAGGTTAAGGCGGAACAGAAAAAGCCTGGCGGACTACTACATCCTCTGGAGGTCCCGCAGTGGAAGTGGGATAGCATCTCAATGGACTTCATCGATGGGCTGCCTAGGTCTAGGAGAGACAACACTAGCATTTGGGTAATAGTGGATAGTCTTACTAAAAGCGCCCACTTTTTACCTGTTAAAAGTAAAAGAACTGCCTCATCCCTAGCATCACTTTACCTTAAGGAAATCGTTCGACTCCAGGGAATACCATCTAGCATTGTTAGTGACCGAGACCCCATCTTCACCAGTGAGTTTTGGCGGAGTCTGCAAGAAGCAGTAGGAACGCAGTTATGCTTGAGCACAACCTATCATCCCCAAACCGTCGGCCAAACAGAGAGAGTGAACAGAGTTTTGGAAGACCTCTTAAGACTATGCGTCCTTGACTTCGGAGGGACATGGGAAGACCACCTTCCTTTGGTGGAATTTGCCTATAACAACAGCTATCAAACAACCATCGGAATGGCGCCCTTCGAAGCTTTATATGGAAGACCGTGCCGATCGCCCACTTGTTGGTGGGAGTCTACTGATAAGCTCATACTTGGACCAGATATGATCCGAGAGACTTCAGAGAAAGTAGACTTAATACGAAGAAGGATGAAGACGGCCCAAGACAGACAGAAGTCCTATGCCGACAAGAGAAGGACCGACCTTGAATTTGAGGTTGGAGACAGAGTTTTTCTCAAAGTATCACCACTAAGAAACGTTGTTCGTTTTGGAACCACAGGAAAACTGGCACCAAGGTTCGTAGGGCCATTCCCTATCATCGAGAAAATTGGGAAAATGGCCTATAGGTTAGAGCTACCCGAGAAGTTGGCTGGAGTCCACAACGTTTTTCACGTCTCACATCTCCGAAAATGTCTACATGAGTCTGCTGAAGTGGTAGAGCCAAATATCCTCGAAGAGGCCGAAGTGGAGCGCGAAGCAACCATAAGAAAAGTTCCAACCCGCATATTAGGAACGGAAGTGAAGAAGCTACGCAACCGCGAAGTCAAACTCGTCAAAGTCCAGTGGAGCGACGCCGAGGGAGACGCGACTTGGGAAACTGAAGCTAGAATCCGTACTGCCTACCCTTTTCTGTTCGAGGGTACATCCTTGATATTTCCTTTTCCTTAAGTTGCGCTTTTATCTATCTTTTTAGGTAAATTTCCTCGACCTTATCTTTTAGGTAGAATCCTTTTGGATGGAAACATGTAATTGAAACATGTTATGTATGATGGTTGCAAGTGGTTGCAAGTGATTGCTAGTGGTTGCTCGTGGTTGCATATACACACACAATCTAGGGTTTAGATCGGCTCAGTCACTTCATATTGCATATGCATATATGTTTGCATTCGTATATGGTTGAACATTAATGTGTTGTCATGTGGATGTTGCATTTGTATTGTGCACTCATGTAGAATCAAGAATAGGAAAATTTGCATACATAATGGATTCATGGCACTTACATAATTCGCATTAAGGAGGTCAACTGAATCAGTAGACCGCCTGATCTTGCATTAGATAAGTTCATGTACACACACACTTCGCATATGATCATGAAGCATTAGAAGTCTTTTAAGGACAATGGATGCTCGTGTTTGATGGATGAGTAGATGGATGATTGGACGTTAGGATATACATTTTCCTCCTAACTTGAAGATTTCGGGGACGAAATCCTTTTAAGTGGGGGAGAATGTAACACCCCGCGAATTCTATAACTGTGAAATTCACAAATTAAAGTATAATTAATCTGAAATCAAAGAACTAAGGGAAACGGGATACGCCATTGCGTTCGTCTCGGAAAAAAACGCGAAATAGAGTCCGAGATTTCGAAAAACGGAGTCCGTATGAAGAAGATATGGCCTTCAGAAGTTTCTGAATTAAATTTAAAATTCAAACAGAATAAAACAGTTTTAAATTCCAAAATGGGGCCCAATGGGCCAGGGCGGAAAAACACCCGCCTAAGGCACCCAGGTCGACTGGGCTGTCGACCTGGTCTAGCCAGGTCGACAGGGCTGTCGACAGGCATGTCGACCTGGTCCAGAGCCAGGTCGAGCCCAGTCCAACCCGGCTGGCCTATTCTATGTTGGTTGATTTTCTGTGGTCTGCTTTGTCATTAGGGCTAGGTTGCAGGCTCTAATTGGTCTCTCTTGCGAATGAATGGCTACGATCAATCCAAGCAACATCAATGGTCCTAATCAGTCTATAACCTCTATAAAAACAACCCTAGACTAACCCTAATCTATTCATTCAAAAATAAGAACAAAGCCGCCATGTTGCTGAGGAACGACTAGGGGTAGCCACCAATTGGAGAGAGGATTAGGAGGCAAAATTCTAAGGCATAAAGCGACCTAAACAAATCAAATAGCATCTCCAAATCACTAAATTGGAGAATTCGTCACACAATTGTAAGTAGAGTATTACTTTGGTATGAACAAATAACTGTGTTGGTTTGTATACTTGATTGTGGTGATAAATAATTCATAATTTGTGCGTTACTATGATTCTTATCGATTTGGAATATTGTATACGTTTGGATATCCTCATATTATGTTATAAAGAACTACATGCGGTAGTTTTATGCAAGTATACGTTTGGAATATTTCGCAAATTATGTAATCCATGTTGAAGCTACATGTATGTAGTTGATTGAAATTCATGCAAGTTTGGGGCTTTGCTATTATGCCATCATAATGTGTATTTTTATACAAACATCATTTTTGTGAAGTAATTGGAATAAGTTTGGATTATCATAATCCATATGAAATTATGTTGAAAATTTGGCATCATGTATTAAGCCATGCTTTTGTACTAGAAAACCTATTTGCAAACTTATGAATATGACTAGGCTATGATTGATAATTTGCATAATTGAAATTGTTAACAAGAATTATATGATGACATATGTGGTACATAGCTAGGTTAGATTCAAAAATCCCTTTTTGCAAGTTTGCATGACTAAAGTAAAAATCATGATTTCATGTTAGAAATATTTATGCCATGGTTATGTGAACAAATTAACTATACTTATGCCATGCTTATGTTTGACATTATGCCATGCTTATGTTTGACATTATGCCATGCTTATGTTAGAAATATTTATGCCATGCTTATGTTTGACATTATGCCTAAATAAAAATATAGGTTCATGTTGTAGTTATGACTATGTGTCAATAATGATACCCAATTTAGATTCTTATCTCAACTACAAGTTTACATGCTTTGATTCATGTCACCTATGCTTTATGACCAAAGTATATGTTACCACTATGCAAGTACACCAGTTTCTATTTTGTAGTTCCAACGTTATGTTGCAAGTTCATGCGCTCACCTTCCCCTTTTTGTGTATGTAATCACGCTTTAAGCCTCCCCTTTTCGCATGGCTAAGTTGGGCTTTAAAAGGCTAAGCCCAACATATATATAATAAACGGACGTGTTAAACGGGGGAAAATAACGTTGGGTTAAAATTACTAATGAATGAAAATATAAAATAGAAGGGCCCAAATTCAAGTATGGGTTGGGCCCATGATTGGTGTAACCTTTACACCATTAACTTAATAATGGGCCGCAAATATTTACATATAAGAAAATAAAGAAGAAAAACAAAATATGTAAATGTAGAACATACGATGTGTTTAACCCGAGGTTGGATTGAGTTGTGATGTAAACCTGCCCGGAACCGCCCGGCTGTCCAGTAGTCACAACAATACCTATCCAATGTGAGAGGTTAAACATGGAGCCCAATAAAGACCCGAGGTTAGACTGAGTTGTGGCGTAAGACTGCCCGGAACCAACCGACAACAGGCAGCCACAACAATACCTGTCTAATGTGAGAGGTCAGGGCCTTAATAAGACAATTAAGGCTGAGTCAGGATTGTTAGGATTAAGTGAACTAAAGACTTAATCAAAATGGAACATGCTAAACTAAACGGACTGGTGGGGGTTAGGTTAGAAAACACTTAACCAACTTAGCATGTTGGCTAGAGATAGAAAACCTAGTAACGGGGGACCCTTTTCAGCAGTAACCCTAGAAGGTGTATTAGGATACCCTGAAACTAGGCAGGGTGGGGCACGATTACTGGGCTGATTGTAAGAGGTCAAATCGACGGCGGTGGTGTAGCAGTGTAGGTTCTAACGGGGTGCGGGCGTGCACACACTCCGGCACAGAAAAATAAGGCACTGGACACCAGTAGCATACCTGTGCACTCTAAGGTTGTGTCGGGCCGCCACCATGGGACTTGATACACCCCATGGTGGGACCAGCATAGGTAACTACAACATCGGGGGCCGTAAGACACATGAACTATGCGAGTAGGAGCCGATCATCATAGAATGGATCACATCACCCTGATTATGGGGTGCCAGTTGGGAACTAGTTTATATGGGTTCAGAGATTAACATGGGGTACGATAGTATATTCGACCCTAGACAACTTAACCAAGTTATAGTTCTTTTCCACTTCTTGTTTATACTTATCATACCCAGTTCTTTATTCATAGACAAAATAGTACTAGACTTACTTAGGCTTTATGTCTGACTCTGCTTTTCTTTCGTCTTCTTTTCTTCCGTTTCCCCCCCCCCCCAGGTCCACAGGGAGGGAACACAGCAGCTTGACCAACCTTAACATCCAGCTTGAAGAAGAGAAATGTATTGCTTGGCCCTTTTCGTCTTGAACTATAGCTTTGGACAATCCACTATGGGGCTTTGCAGTTTATCTATGTTTTATTTATGCTTCTTTAAAAGATGTAACCAAGACAGATTATGAAAGTGTTATGTTATGTTTTTGGGAAAAGATGTAAGACAATTATGGTGATGTTGTTGTAGCACGTATTTGCTTTTATGAAATAAAAGTTTGTTGATTTTCCGTTGTTTACAAATATGTGTTCTTATATCTGTCTTGTATATCTGTGACTTACACTTATAAACCTCCACCAAAATTAGGGCATTCCCTTTGAGAGTGACCCTAACGGAGGTGGGGTGTTTCATGAAGACACCATTCACGACAAACCCAAATCACATTTGATATTCAATACAAGGCTCTGAATAGAAAATATATCGGCTTATATTCAATATCGAATTCTACGACTAACAAATGTCGTATTGGAAATAACGATATAAATATATATCTTTCAAATTTCCATAACAACATCTGTATAATCACGAATTCCAACATCGAAATATTCCGAAGACAATTTCGATTCAAATCCACTCCAATGCAATCATTGGAAATTTTGGTTATTTTCAAAACCCTTTTCAAATTCAATTTATTTATTTAAAAATAAATAGAATTATAATTCTAGTTCAAAACTAGTTCATTTCGATAAAAATCTATTTTTATCCTTTCAAATATGGAGTTTTTCATCCCAATCCTTTCTAAATCATTTCTTATGATTTTACACAAATTATTACTATTTTTAATAATTTTATCAAGGCCCGTATAGTCGATTTCCATCAATGGCCATCGAACTGCACTTACAGCGACCTTTTTCAAATTTGATTTGGACGTAACTCCAAATCCAACCGTTAGATTTCAAATTTCTAATATTCCTTAGAAATCTCTTTTCGATACGAACCCAACGGTTCCGGTTTTAGGAGAATCCGACGGTCGGATCTCCCGTAATGTCCGTTTGAAATAAATGGTCGAAATTCGCGAACTGCCGCGGCGCGGCGCGTTCTATTCAGGCCATTATATTATATATATACTATATATAATATATATTTCGTCGATTTTCTATTCAAAACGAATTATATAAATAGTTTTAAAATTCGTTTCAAAATCTATTTCAACTTCCATTTCAATTCAAAGCAAAATTGAATTCTTCTTTATAAATTCGTTTCAAAATTCATTTCTATTCAATTCAAATTTCAATTCAATTTGAATTCATTTCAATTCGCTTTCAATTCAATTTGAATTCGTTTTCATTTCAATTCATTTCGAAATCGTTTTCAGTTCAATTCATTTCGAAATCGTTTTCAATTCAATTCATTTCGAAATCGTTTTCAATTCAATTCATTTCGAAATCGTTTTCAATTCAATTCATTTCGAAATCGTTTTCAGTTCAATTCATTTCGAAATCGTTTTCAATTCAATTCATTTCGAAATCGTTTTCAATTCAATTCATTTCCTTTCGAAATCGTTTAAAATCGATATAAATATCGTTCACGTCAAAATGGCGTCAATCTAATCATCACGGCTTCACATATTTCTATTTTCAAATATTCTATTTCAAATATTTCCTATTATCAAAATATTTGTTATTATCAAAATATTCTTTATTTTCACGATTGGAATGAGGCCCAATCAATTACCATATAAAGTTAATTATATGGATTTTCATACAACACATGTATATAATAGCAACGATAAATAATCAATCATCAACCAAAGTGCACTACACCGTATAAGCATCAAATATAAATATCTAATGCTTATAACAGTCTGTCAATCAATCGATTGACATGTTTAATCAATCAGGATGAGTGAACTTCAAGTTTCATCCCAACACCCGTGTGGGGTTTCAAACAATCAAACACAGATTTTTATTCGTGCAGTTGGGCGATGTGTAAAATTTATCGACCCAATCTATATCAGTGCATATAAACAAATCGGCCGATTTGTCTATAAATATCTATTTACTCACTTTCACGTTAAAAATTATGTTTTTAACAATCAAACAATTTTATTTTAACATATGAATTTCTATTCAGTTCATTCTTTAAATAAAATGATATTTTTATTTTTCTAACTTATTTTAGAAAATTTCGGCGGCATAACGGCACGATACTAGAAACGGGACAAGGCCTAGCCTTATCCCCGGTCTAGTGAAGGCCCACGCCATTCACACATCAATCAAAATCACCAAACAACCAAATTCAAATCAAATCATATAACTAATCTATGCAACCAAACAAACAAGTCCATGGTCTGTGGACGATTGTGTCGGGTGCTACTAAGCACCGTCTGCATCCTAGTATATATATATAAGTAGAAATGAAAATTGAAGAGTGAGAAATTCTCACAGAAAGCTATCCAAGCTCCACGGCACTTCATTTGCAGAAGTCTTCGTCGTTTCGCCTTTTTGTCACCTTCGTTGTCCGCTTTCACTACATATGTAAAAATCGAATTTTTACTTCGCTATTCAATATATAAAAATCGAATTTTTAGTTTGCTATTCAATATATAAAAATCGAATTTTCACTTCGCTATTCAATATATAAAAATCGAATTTTTAGTTCGCTATTCAATATATAAAAATCGAATTTTCACTTTGCTATTCAATATATAAAAATCGAATTTTCACTTTGCTATTCAATATATAAAAATCGAATTTTTAGTTCGCTATTCAATATATAAAAATCGAATTTTTAGTTTGCTATTCAATATATAAAAATCGAATTTTTAGTTTGCTATTCAATATATAAAAATCGAATTTTTAGTTCGCTATTCAATATATAAAAATCGAATTTTTAGTTTGCTATTCAATATATAAAAATCGAATTTTTAGTTTTTAAAGTTCAGATCCTTTCCCCTTTTAAAGTGTAAATCTTTTTCTTTATAAATCTCAAAATAAAATCAGTTTTTCAAACCCTTTTAAAATTCAGTTTTAAACCCTTTTTTTTTTTTAACAATTCAGTTTTAAACTTTTCAAAGATCAGTTTTTAAACTTTATTCAAATCAGTTTTTAAACTTAATTCAAATCAGTTTTTAAATTTTATTCAAATCAGTTTTTAAACTTTATTCAAATCAGTTTTTAAATTTTATTCGAATCAGTTTTTAAACTTTATTCCCAGGATCCTGGTTTACAACTGGAACGATATCTGGGAAGCTTTGTATCCGTATATCTCTTCTAGTTGTGTGTTGTATTATTTTCCGCTGCTATGTATTTAAATGTAATTTAAGTCTCTGATATTTCTGTGTAATATTCATTTATACTCTGTATATTCTTGTAATCTGGTGCATTGTTGTAATATACAATGAAATGTTCTTCTGTATGCGTTCTGTTGTGGCTTGTTCTCAAAACGATAGGGCGTTTTCGAACGGTCTGGGTCGGTTTAGCGACTGATTCGGACCGAGCGAAATTCCTTCTCGTCACAGTTGGTATCAGAGCTTTGGTTTACAAAGCAGAGAACAAGGCACATTAGAACCGTACGAATGAATTCATCAGATATTGGATTAGCAATATCCAATTAGAATGACTCGTTAGAGATAGGATCAGTAGTATCCTAGAACGAGTGTGAAGAGTATATTTTTCAAATGAAAACAATTTTTGTTTTGAAAATTTAAATCAATTATTCGTATTTGATTATCTATTTATATTGAGTTGGACAGTCCAGTATATAAAGATTTTGCCTATACGTCTGATCCACGTGTATTTGAAATTTTAATATATTGGATAGATATAGAATTACACTCTAGACACCCGGAGATGGTTCTAATGATTGATCGATCATCATCAGAACTTATGTTCGTGTTTCGAAGGTGGGATTTCTATATATTTCCATTAGACTGGTGTGAGAACCAAAATTAGATAGGACCTATTGTTGTGATTTGGCATCAAAAACATGATTTTTGCATATGTATCAAAATTATGAATTTGAAACTCTAATTCACTAATTGATTGATGTTTGTGTTATTTGTTTAATTGTTGGGTAATTTTGAACAATTATGCCTAATTTGATCAAATATGGAATTGTATTGAAAATTGGTCGCATTTGCTTGCATATACATATACTTACATTGAACAGGTCATAGCAAGGAGGCTAGAGCAGAGAATAAAATTTGTTTGCCCGACAAATAGGTACATGTTTACTACATAATTTACTGTTTTGTTTGGGTGATGATGATTTTATGAGCCTATTGGCTAGCCGCTTGGCTTTTTCTTTTTCTTTTTGAGATCTGAAGGACCGGGGAAGCTATTTGAAATTCCCCGATGCTCCCATTGCAGGGGAGGTTATGGCGAAATTTTTCGAAAATTTAGGGTGTTAGCAAAATTTTTGAAATTTTTGAAAATTCTCAGAAACTGAAAAGTTGGAGAATGAAAGCCAGATCGAACGTGGAGCTGATTGATCAAACCACTTTCGACTTTGTTCCTTTTCGGGGACGAAAAGTTTTAAGTGGGGGAGATTGTAACAACCCAGAAAATCTAGGCCAGTTTAAAATTTTTATTTTAGCAATTTTAGCGAATTTAGTATATTTAAAATAGATTATTTTAAATAATATCGACGAGAAATTTATTTTGAATATATTTAGAACGTATATAATTATATACGTCGTCGTTAGAATATAAATATTTATATATAATTATAAATAGAATTGAAAATGGCGCGGTAGTTCAATAATTCGATTTCAAACTTCAATTGAATGTACCGGGTGCAAAACAATCCGGATTTTAGTGAAACCAAAAATAATGGGATTTAATTGATAATATCTTTCCAACGAATCCGAATGATCAAAATTTCATAGCGGGAATCAAAAGATATGTCCAGTTGAAAATTCTGAATAGTCGCTATGGAATTCAGGCCCTTAAAAATGGACATTTTGCAAACGACCTCGGATTTCGACGAAACCAATTTTGTTGGATCCGCAGTGTCAGATTATTGCTTGATTCCAAATTTCATAATTTTTCGAATCAATATGTAAGCGTGGCAAAGGAAAACGCGTTTGACCAGTTTCAGTTGATTTTAATCGACTGGAAAATGGCCATTTTTCCAACGGCCTCAGAATTCAACGAAACTAGTTTTGTTAGGACCGTATCGTCAATACGAAGCTAGAAAATATTTTTCGGGAATTTTTCTACTTAGTATGTGACCCCGGTAATTTGAAATGTACGTTTAAAATTCAATATAGTGATTTAAATGTAAATTTAACGGAAACTGATTGTAACAGCCGAATCAGCCTACGATATATATCCCATTGTGTTCGGAATGGGGGTAATACGCTATGGATGACAGGCGGTGGGCCCCGTTTAGAGGTCCTATGTAAAAGTCAACTTTAGGTTGAATTAAAATAATTAATTAATAATTAAATAAAATAAACCCCCCCTTTTTTTTTCCTTATCTTCTGCCCCCCCCCCCCCCCACCAAAATCATTATTTCGATCAAAATAGAAAAAAAAAAAACCCGAACGAACGAAGACGGAGACCCGCCCGCCGCCTCCTCCCTGGGCCACCACCGGCCATCGCTCCCCCCCCCCCCTCGATCCTCAGCCTCGCCGACCTCCACCGACGAGCGCCCTCCGTCCAAACCCCCCCTCGCGCCGCTCCTCTTTCCCCTTTCCTTCTCGCGACGCGCCCCTCTCACCTAAACCCTAACCGCCGCGATGAAGCCCACTTCGACGACCTCGAGCCACGTGAATTCCCCCTTGGCCTGCAAAGTCCGGCGCAACCCCTCCTCAGCGAAATTGAAAACAATGTAAGTTTGTTTGTTTATTTAGTTTAGTTATAATATGTTAAAAACTGATTTGAATAAAGTTTAAAAACTGATTTGAATAAAGTTTAAAAACTGATTTGAATAAAATTTAAAAACTGATTTGAATAAAATTTAAAAACTGATTTGAATAAAGTTTAAAAACTGATTTGAATAAAGTTTAAAAACTGATTTGAATAAAATTTAAAAACTGATTTGAATAAAGTTTAAAAACTGATTTGAATAAAATTTAAAAACTGATTTGAATAAAGTTTAAAAACTGATTTGAATAAAATTTAAAAACTGATTTGAATAAAGTTTAAAAACTGATTTGAATAAAATTTAAAAACTGATTTGAATTATGTTTAAAAACTGATTTGAATAAAGTTTAAAAACTGATCTTTGAAAAGTTTAAAACTGAATTGTTAAAAAAAAAAAAAGGGTTTAAAACTGAATTTTAAAAGGGTTTGAAAAACTGATTTTATTTTGAGATTTAAAAAGAAAAAGATTTAAACTTTAAAAGGGGAAAGGATCTGAACTTTAAAAACTAAAAATTCGATTTTTATATATTGAATAGCAAACTAAAAATTCGATTTTTATATATTGAATAGCGAACTAAAAATTCGATTTTTATATATTGAATAGCAAACTAAAAATTCGATTTTTATATATTGAATAGCAAACTAAAAATTCGATTTTTATATATTGAATAGCGAACTAAAAATTTGATTTTTATATATTGAATAGCAAACTAAAAATTCGATTTTTATATATTGAATAGCAAAGTGAAAATTCGATTTTTATATATTGAATAGCGAACTAAAAATTCGATTTTTATATATTGAATAGCGAAGTGAAAATTCGATTTTTATATATTGAATAGCAAACTAAAAATTCGATTTTTATATATTGAATAGCGAAGTAAAAATTCGATTTTTACATATGTACTGAAAGCGGACAACGAAGGTGACAAAAAGGCGAAACGACGAAGACTTCTGCAAATGAAGTGCCGTGGAGCTTGGATAGCTTTCTGTGAGAATTTCTCACTCTTCAATTTTCATTTCTACTTATATATATATACTAGGATGCAGACGGTGCTTAGTAGCACCCGACACAATCGTCCACAGACCATGGACTTGTTTGTTTGGTTGCATAGATTAGTTATATGATTTGATTTGAATTTGGTTGTTTGGTGATTTTGATTGATGTGTGAATGGCGTGGGCCTTCACTAGACCGGGGATAAGGCTAGGCCTTGTCCCGTTTCTAGTATCGTGCCGTTATGCCGCCGAAATTTTCTAAAATAAGTTAGAAAAATAAAAATATCATTTTATTTAAAGAATGAACTGAATAGAAATTCATATGTTAAAATAAAATTGTTTGATTGTTAAAAACATAATTTTTAACGTGAAAGTGAGTAAATAGATATTTATAGACAAATCGGCCGATTTGTTTATATGCACTGATATTGATTGGGTCGATAAATTTTACACATCGCCTAACTGCACGAATAAAAATCTGTGTTTGATTGTTTGAAACCCCACACGGGTGTTGGGATGAAACTTGAAGTTCACTCATCCTGATTGATTAAACATGTCAATCGATTGATTGACAGGCTGTTATAAGCATTAGATATCTATATTTGATGCTTATACGGTGTAGTGCACTTTGGTTGATGGTTGATTATTTATCGTTGCTATTATATACATGTGTTGTATGAAAATCCATATAATTAACTTTATATGGTAATTGATTGGGCCTCATTCCAATCGTGAAAATAAAGAATATTTTGATAATAACAAATATTTTGATAATAGGAAATATTTGAAATAGAATATTTGAAAATAGAAATATGTGAAGCCGTGATGATTAGATTGACGCCATTTTGACGTGAACGATATTTATATCGATTTTAAACGATTTCGAAAGGAAATGAATTGAATTGAAAACGATTTCGAAATGAATTGAATTGAAAACGATTTCGAAATGAATTGAATTGAAAACGATTTCGAAATGAATTGAATTGAAAACGATTTCGAAATGAATTGAATTGAAAACGATTTCGAAATGAATTGAATTGAAAACGATTTCGAAATGAATTGAATTGAAAACGATTTCGAAATGAATTGAATTGAAAACGATTTCAAAATGAATTGAATTGAAAACGATTTCGAAATGAATTGAAATGAAAACGAATTCAAATTGAATTGAAAGCGAATTGAAATGAATTCAAATTGAATTGAAATTTGAATTGAATAGAAATGAATTTTGAAACGAATTTATAAAGAAGAATTCAATTTTGCTTTGAATTGAAATGGAAGTTGAAATAGATTTTGAAACGAATTTTAAAACTATTTATATAATTCGTTTTGAATAGAAAATCGACGAAATATATATTATATATATTATATATATAATATAATGGCCTGAATAGAACGCGCCGCGCCGCGGCAGTTCGCGAATTTCGACCATTTATTTCAAACGGACATTACGGGAGATCCGACCGTCGGATTCTCCTAAAACCGGAACCGTTGGGTTCGTATCGAAAAGAGATTTCTAAGGAATATTAGAAATTTGAAATCTAACAGTTGGATTTGGAGTTACGTCCAAATCAAATTTGAAAAAGGTCGCTGTAAGTGCAGTTCGATGGCCATTGATGGAAATCGACTATACGGGCCTTGATAAAATTATTAAAAATAGTAATAATTTGTGTAAAATCATAAGAAATGATTTAGAAAGGATTGGGATGAAAAACTCCATATTTGAAAGGATAAAAATAGATTTTTATCGAAATGAACTAGTTTTGAACTAGAATTATAATTCTATTTATTTTTAAATAAATAAATTGAATTTGAAAAGGGTTTTGAAAATAACCAAAATTTCCAATGATTGCATTGGAGTGGATTTGAATCGAAATTGTCTTCGGAATATTTCGATGTTGGAATTCGTGATTATACATATGTTGTTATGGAAATTTGAAAGATATATATTTATATCGTTATTTCCAATACGACATTTGTTAGTCGTAGAATTTGATATTGAATATAAGCCGATATATTTTCTATTCAGAGCCTTGTATTGAATATCAAATGTGATTTGGGTTTGTCGTGAATGGTGTCTTCACTAACACTGTTCTTGAACCCAGTTGAGAAAAGATTAAATCTTTTTATTTAGATTTAATGAAGTGTGCCAATTAAACGATATTTAATTGGAATTGAATTGGTATTGATTTTTGGGTTTATCGTGAACAGTGTTTTAAATAACACTTGTTCTTTAACCCGATAATTAATGGAATGTGATTTTGGGTTTATCGTGAACCGTGTTTTAAATGACACTGATTCTTTAACCCAGTTAAAGATTAAAACTAAGTGGAGTTTAATTGAATCTTTAATTAGATTGAAATGATCGAAAATGGAGTATCACCAGTTTTGCTCCAGGCGATGGTTAAATCTTTAATTAGATTTGAACGTGAAATGGTAATTGAATTTACCGATAACACCGTGGTGTTAGATATGAAGTATAACCAGTTTTACTTCATGGGATGAATAGGTTGGGATTGGGAAATAAAATAAATGATTACTTCGGTGTGGTTCGCTAATCCCGACTAGTTTGAATTGATATTCAAGGGAGATTAAAGAATAAATTTAAAGAATTTATCTTGGATAAAATTAATGGGAACTTTTCCCAAAGTATAGGAATATTCGAATAAAAGAATATTCTGAATTGGAATGAGGCGTATGTTGTGTTTGTGTAACACTTTTATAATATATACGCGAGTTATTCAGAAAGACCGGGTTTATCCCATTCTGAATAACTGATTCGACGTGGTGTCGAAGATTAAGACGATGGTCGAAGACCGGAAGTCTTCACGTCGTTTGGGTGATTACTGATGATCTTGATTGGGCTGTACACCCAAGAAGATGGAAACAGTTAGTGATCGTCCAGACGTACTTGGAGATCGATGGATATGCGGGGTACTAGGTGCCTCCGGTTTCGTTCAGACCCAGAACGGACTTGTAAATGGACTGTGTGTCTGACATTGGATTTTAGTCCGTGTGATTGATCTCTATTAAATATATATCTGTTTGGCGGCGGAGAATTTATTCTCTTGCTTAACGCCCTTCTCTGAGACGTACGAGCTCAGGGGTTATATATTGATGGATATCAAACGCATGGAGTGAATTGCCTGTGTGGCATGCCTAAGTGGCAATTGATCGAGGCTTCTGTTGAAAAGCAAAGTCTTGTGGTGATGATCAAAGCACAGCCTGTGTGGCATAGCTTTGTGTAACGTGAATTCGCGAACTTCACACCCGGTATGAACCAAAAACGGGAGACGGACCTCAGGGAGGGCATGCGTTTCTTTCTAGTTAGAAGTGGTGTCAGTGGTTTTACACGCCCTGACGAGTTTGACTTATGTGGTTGTTGCTGTTGCGAGGCGCCTCGGTTTGATCGGACGATCCGGGTCCGATGGAGTCATTTAGTTGGCTCACCTACGCCCCAAAGGGCGGGGAAACGCAGTGTTCAGGCATTTTAATCCACATCGGTGGACCGGCCCTGTCGCTCTAAGGGACGATGCGTTCTGTTCCTGAGACACGGGCTAGAGCGTCTCGAATCGGTTGAGGACTATCTTTTGCCTCGGTTCATAGAAGGAAACTCAATTTCCAAATACGTGACATTTGCGGTTTTATTTGTAAACCTATATATGGCGACATAGTGGGATGGGGCGCTCATGCCGCCTATGATTGATACTTATGATTTGAAGTTGTTTTATACACTATGCACTTCAATAGTATCAAATGATTTGTTTTAAACGTATCAAGCATTCTTGGCTATTATAAGGTAAAAACCCTATCCTCCGGCTTGCGTTGCATTGTGTGATGGGAACTGGGTCTTATAATAGCTTCATTTTTCCTTATTTAGCATTGCGCTGTTTGTTTTATGCACTGGTATTCTTGGGAGGAAACCCGTTCCGTGTTATACGGCGTGGTCCCTTGATTTACCTAACTTTAAAAATAAAGATTAACTGTTTTAGTTCTCACACCAGTCACATGACTGACCTGGAGTTTATTGTTTTAACCTAAACTCTGGGTGCCCCTATTTTCGACACGGGCAGCTAGTAGTTTTGGTTTTGTAGATTTATATTCCCAGGATCCTGGTTTACAGCTGGAACGATATCCGGGAAGCTTTGTATCCGTATATCTCTTCTAGTTGTGTGTTGTATTATTTTCCGCTGCTATGTATTTAAATGTAATTTAAGTCTCTGATATTTCTGTGTAATATTCATTTAAACTCTGTATATTCTTGTAATCTGGTGCATTGTTGTAATATACAATGAAATGTTCTTCTGTATGCGTTCTGTTGTGGCTTGTTCTCAAAACGATAGGGCGTTTTCGAACGGTCTGGGTCGGTTTAGCGACTGATTCGGACCGAGCGAAATTCCTTCTCGTCACACTATATTTTGATGATATGGTCCTAACAAAATTAATTTTGTCCAATTTGGAGACCGTTTGAAAAATGACCCTTTTAACGGTCGATTAAATTTAATAGAAATTATCGAACACAGTTTAATTTACCACGTTCACATATTAATTCCTAAAATTATGGAAAATTAAACTTAGCAATAATCTGATATTCCGGATCCGATGAAAATGGTTTTGTCGAAAACGGAGGTCGTTTATAAAATTACTATTTTTAATAGCTTTAATATTATTAAAAAATGAATTTTTAAATTTTGACACATTTTCTAACCAAATTTCTTAAAATAATTTTTTTAAATTGGTTCTGATTTTCTGGGTTGTTACAATCTCCCCCACTTAAAAGCTTTTCGTCCCTGAAAAGGAAACAATAGTAAAGTAGGAAACAAGACGGAAAATATAAAATATTGTAAATGTACCTCTACACAAGAGTTACTCGGAGATGTCCACTCTACACTTGGGATAAGCCTGTTTGATGCTATCCTCCGTCTCCCATGTATAGTCTCTAGGATCCCCGCTCCACTGCACTTCGACTAAATGTATACTCTTGCTCCTCAGAACTTGGGTCTCTTTGCCAGTAATTTTCACTGGCTCCCTTCTTACTGCTAAGCTTGGGGTAATCTCCAAATCTTGTTGTGCTGCTTCCTCCACAATCAAGTCTGGATTATGTCCATGCTTCTAGAGTTGAGACACATGGAATACATCATGCACCCCTAGCAACTAGTCAGGTAACTACACCCTATAAGCGAGAGTTCCAATCCTTTCAAGAATAGGAAATGGACTAATGAATCTCGGTGCCAACTTCCCCGTCTTCCCGAAACGAACTACACCTCTCAGTAGGGAAACCCTCAAGTACACATAATCATCAACAGAGAATTCTAATTCCCTTCCTCGTGAGTCTGCATAGCTCTTCTATCGGCTCTGAGCAGTCAGTAGTCGCTTCTTAATAAAATCAACCTTATCTAATGCTTCACGAATCATGTCGGGGCCCAATACTAACCGATTGCCTGATTCCACCCAACATGCGGGAGATCTGCATGGCCTGCCATATAATGCTTCAAATGGCGACATCTGCAAGCTTGCTTGCTAACTGTTATTATAAGAGAACTCAACCAAATGCAAGTGATCCTCCCATGACCCGCCAAAGTCAAGAATGCATGCTTGCGACAAGTCTTCAAGTATACGGTTCACCCTCTCAGTCTGGCCATCTGTCTGAGGATGATAAGCAGTGCTCAAATTCAACTTTTCTCTAGCTCTTCTTGGAATGCTTCCCAAAATTTACTAGCAAATATCGAATCATGATCACTAACAATGCTACTGGAAACCCCATGTAGTCTGACAATCTCTCTGAAATAAAGCTGCGCCAGACTTCGAGCTGTTCTATTAGATTTGAAAGGAATAAAATGGGCGGTCTTTGTGAAACGATCTACAATCACCCATATACTGTCATTGCCTTTTCTGGTTTGGAGCAAGCCATCAATGAAATCCATAGAAATTTGGTCCCACTTCCAACTTGGAACCTCTAGTGGTTGCAACAGTCCTGCAAGCTTCTGTTGATCGCTTTTGACTAGTTGACAGGTGGAACATCTAACAACATATATAGAAATGTCTCTCTTCATCGCCTTCCACCAAAATTTGCGCTTAAGATCGTGATACATCTTGATTACTCCTGGATGGATGCTAAGTTTAGATTTGTGACATTCATCCATAACTTCTCTTTTTAGCTTAGGAATATCTGGCACACAGATTCCCCCTTGCAATCTAAGAGTCCCCTTGTTGTCAATTTGGAAGCTTGAAGGTTCGCCCTTTCGAACTCGCTCACTAATCATTTGAATAAACTTATCGTCTTTCTGAAGAGTAGAGATCTTATCCATTAATGTAGGCGTAATGATAAGACTGGCGATGATAAGATTGGCGTTGTCTGCATTCTTCCTGCTGAGCGCATCGGCTACAACATTGGCTTTCCCTGGAGTATATAAGATGTCCAGATCTTAGGCCGCAAGAAATTCTAACCAACGTTGCTGCCTCAAATTCAAGTCCCTTTGGGTGAACAGATACTTCAAGGAATTATGATCTGTATATAATTCAAACTTCTCACCCAAAAGATAGTACCTCCAAATCTTTAAAGCAGACACGATGGCCATCAACTCAAGATCATAAGTGGGGTATCTCTTCTCACGCGGTTTCAACTAACGGCTAGCATAAGCAACTACTTTGCCCCTTTGCATTAACACCACACAATTACCTTCAATAGAAGCATCAGTATAGACTGTCAAATCTTGGTTGCCATCAATAATGGTCAACATAGGAGCAGTGGTCAACCTCAATTTTAACTCTTGGAAAGCTTCCTCACATTCGGGTGTCCAAATAACCTTTGTATGCTTCTTGGTCAATTTCGTCAATGGACAAGATAATTTCGAAAAATCTTTAACGAATTTCCGATAATAGCCAGCCAATCCTAGGAAACTTCTGACTTTTGTAGGAATGCTAGGCCGCTTCCAATCTTAAATAGCTAAGATCTTGCCTTGGTCTACTGAAATGCCTTTCTTCGATACAACATGACCGAGGAATTTCACTTCTTCTTGCCAAAATATGCATTTAGAGAATTTGGCTTTCAACATATTCTTTCTCAGAATTTCCAAAACTTCTTTCAGATGCTTTTCATGCTCAGCAGTGGATTTAGAGAAGATTAAGATGTCATCGATGAAAACCAGCACGAATTTATTCAAGACATCCTGGAATACTCTGTTCATCAGATTGACAAAGTAGGCAGGAGCGTTACATAATCCGAACGACATTACTAGCCACTCATAGAATAAGTCTAGACCTATGAAAGCTGCCAAAGGAACACATTCTTGGGCAATGCGCAGTTGATGGAAACCTGTAGCTAGGCCCATTCTAGAGAATACTTGCGCTCCATTCAGGCAGTCTAATAGATCATCAATACGTGGCAATAGATATTTTTTCCCAGTGTTTGCTTATTGAGGTCATGGTAATCCACAGATAGCCTGAGAGTACCGTCTGACTTTGGGACAAACACCACTACTGCACCCCAATTTGAGAAGCTAGGCCTGATAAGACCCTTCCACAAAAGATGTTTAGTTTGATTGCTCAGCTCCTCTTTTTCTTTCAGCGTCATTCTCTGAATAGGATGTACAATTGGCCTTGCATTCGGAACTAAGTCAATCCTAAAGTCGATTTCTCTGCGCGGAGGTAAGCTATCAACTTCATCGAACACATCCGCATCATCTTTGACTACAGGAATATCCTTACTAGAAGAAGGAGTACCTTCTAGAAAAGACCAAAATTCTTTCCTATCTGTGGCTGAGCCATGGAATGGTACAGCAATTATATCTCCAAATTTGGTTTTAATTCTGACTATTCTTTCAGCGTATAATACCTCAGCCTCATATTTCGTTAGCCAATCCAGTCCAAGTATGATATCATATCCGGAGAAATTCATGATGATCAAATTAAAAGGGAACTGGAAATAGGAATAAGAAACAGGCACTCTACAATACTGATCGAGAATAAGAGACCCTCCTATCAGACTATGGGCTCTAATAGATTCTTTAACGTTTCTTGGTTTCAGTTTTAACTTTTTAATTGTCACTAGAAATGAAACTTCGCGATGCACCAGTGTCGAACAATACTGTAATAGGAATGTTCTTAATAGTAAGGGTACCTCTTAAAGCATCGGGTTTACCTGCTCCCTCGGAAGAAGCTGGTGCAGCCGCTCCATCGTATACATGAGCCACCTCGGATTTTTTTAGCAATGGACAATATCTGATAAAATGCCTCGTCTTATGGCAGTTGAAGCACTCCTAAGTATTCTGACCGCGATTTTGACTGGGTCCTAACTCATTCCTCTTTGACCTTTTTGGAGCTTTACATTCATAATCAAAGTGTCCCATCTTCTGGCAGTTAAAGCATCTCACCTTGGCCTTTTTACTTCCTTGAGGCTTGGCGGCTGAAGAGTTGCTCACCTCCGGTTTCTTGACAGCCTGCTTCCTCTTGTTGTTATTTTTATTCTTCTCCCGATCTTGTTGCGAATTCTTGTCATTTTCTTCATATCGACAAGCCATCTCAACCACCTCATTAAATGGAAGCTTAATGTGTGTTGTCTCTCTATTCGGATACTTCCTGGAAAGGCCATTAATGAATCTCTTATTCTTCTGGAAGTGGTCCTGAATTAATTCAGGAGCATATCGTGAAAGCTCTTCAAACTTCTGCACATACTCAGAAACAGTCTTATCTTTTTGTTGCAAGTTAGCAAACTGATCGTGAAGACACTCTACTTCTTGCGGAGGAATAAATTTCTCGTTAAAGAGCTCCTTGAATTTTGTCCAAGACATGTCGGCCTCATTATTTCCAATTATAAAAGTCTCCCACCAATTCTGAGCCTCATCCTTCAATAGCCACGATGCCACGAAACGCATACGGTGGTCTTCAAGTTTTAAGCCTCCAAATATTTTCTCGCAATTTTTGAGCCATCCCTGAGCTTCTATCACCGTCTCTCGGCCTGTGAATGACACACCATCTAAATTCCTGAATTTCTTAGCTACCTTGTCCAGGTCAAAAGGCTGTGGGGGCGGAGGTGGTGGTGTTACAGACTCGGGAGTGGGCTGCTCCTAAGCAAAGGGGGTTTCACCCCTTCCCGGTCCTCTGGCTCCTCCACTGCCTCGGGCTTTCGCTCTAGTGCTCATTTTCAGTTAGTTCTGTACCATCAAGGAAAGAGTTAGACCAACAGAAATGATAATTTTAAAGGGAAGGTAAAAGTAAGGACATATGGAAAAATGATGATGTAATGACTGATTAATATGTGCTATTATGCTGTGCTCATTCTAAGACATTACTAATCCTATCTTTAATGAGCTACTCACCTTAGAATACTACTGATTCTATCTAGACGAATTGTTTTAAATAGGTTATACTCCGAAGCTAAGGTTAACCTTTAACTCTGATACTGTAACACCCCGAATTTTCTGTTAACACTAAAGTTGCAATAATAATAATAAGTGTGTAAAGGGGGTATGTATCTAATGTGCATACAAAAATAATAAGTGTGTAAAGGGGGGATGTATCTAATGTGCATACAAAAATAATAATAAGTGTGTAAAGGGGGGATGTATCTAATGTGCATATGAAAATAATAATAAGTGTGTAAAGGGGGGATGTATCTAATGTGCATACAAAAATAATAATAAGTGTGAAAAGGGGGGATGTATCTAATGTGTACGTATTTATATGGATTGACAAATAATAGTAAATGTACATTAAGAAAGAAATGGTGAACATAATTGGTTTCTCTTTAGAACGAACGGCTAGAATTAATCTTGGCTTCATCGACGGCTCTCATTTACTTGCAACTCTATATAAACAGCCCCTAGCCTCATTCTCTTTACATAATTCTTCTCTAACCTTATGATGCATAAATTCTCGGTGGACATGGCTTCTTCTCCTCCTCTAAATTAAATAAATAAAACAAAATATAAATCTAAGATGAGGAAATGCTGCTCAAATCTTTCAAGAGAAGATTCAAAACAAGCTAGGATTCAAGTGAAGATTCAAACGACTTCAACGACTGTTTTTCTATGAATCTAATCTCTGTAAGTTGGTTACTTTTTAGATATGAACGCCTTTTTCTATTTGTGACATGAAATTAATGGATATAAGAAATATGCCTTATCATTTCATTGAATCTGTGCTTGTACATAACTTTGGATCTAATTCTTGATTTGGTCTAGAACATATTTTGACTAAATTTCCAATGCCTAAGACAATGACTATGAAACTATGGATGTTGAAACCATACGCCTTTGACTATGAACATAAGCCTTTGAACATAAACCAATGCCTATGACTATGACAAAGACAATTGTGGATAATTACCTATGATTCATGAACATGATACTATTGCCTAGGATTATGACTGTGATATTGGATCTAAACCTGATTATCGATTCAATCTATTCTTAATTATCCTTGGATCTTGATTATGGGATTTGTCTATTAAGTTAGATGTACCCATATACATGAACCTATGTTATTTATTCAACCCTTTCCATGTCATAATATTATCAGATCTATAGGCCTTCGATGCTTAAAATCAATTGATTCAGTGTAATTTGTTAGATCTGAAATTAGTAAATTATCATCCTATGCCAGTTATTATATTTATCTTTTCATGGCATTTTGGTTCATTCCCTTTTTTTCCACGAACCTAGATTTATCTATAATCTAGGATGAATCACGATTATACGAACGATGGGAATACGATTTGGGTATAACATGAAATTCATATTAATTGGCATAATTTGGAATGTGTATTATGACATGCCTATTAAAACGCATGTTGGGAGATTTGACATAAATGATGGAATATGACATATTAAATTTAGTAATTTCAAGTAAGCTAAATTTTAGGCATAAAACTGTAAACTAGAATAATAATTCTAGTTTTGCCATAAACTGTGAATTAGGTTGTTAAATCAGAATTGGCTAAATTAAAGTTAATTTGGCATAATAAGTATATTAGCACAATTTTGAATTTAGTCATAATTGTGAGTAATTGTCATGTTTAGAATAATTATGGTTAGTGACACTTAATCTGGTATAATTTACATACCAAAAAAATATAAATATGATAAACAGGAAAAAAGGGCCATAATATTAAATGTGACAATGTACATTAAAAGAGTAATAATGGAATAAGTAAATTAGGAATAATTTACTTAAAGAATTTGTCACAAACGATAAATTGTTCATAGACTAAGTTTTGGCCATAAATTATAAACTAGAATATTAAATCTAGTTTTGACAATGAAATAAGAATATTAGACCTAAGTTGGCCTAAAACTGCAAGTTGGGTTAAATAATAGGTAAGTCAAGACTTGGGCCTAGAATATAAGTATACTAATGGGCATGGAAAATGAATATAGTATAGGCCAAATTTATTTAAAAAAGAAAGAAAAGAAAATGGACTTTGAGGATAAATTGTTAACAATTTATTTATAGACAAAAGAAAGGTTTATTAATGACATCTCTTTTAATAAATACACCAGAAAGTTCTAGGGTGACAGAGAGGATAGTGTCTAGGCTTGGGTTTGGAAAATACAAGTTTCCTACTCTCCCTGGCTATCCCTAACCGATCCGACGGATGGGATGGTTACTTTCAAAACCGGATTTGGAAATTAATCAAAACCCTTTTGAACTTAGAAAACACGAATACACCTAACCCGAGGTTAGACTGAGTTGCGATGTAAACCTGCCCGGAACCAACCGGCACATCCAGTAATCGCAACAATATCTGTCTAATGTGAGTGGTAGCGGCTTTAATTTATTTAATTAAAGCTAGAACAAGAATGGTAGGGTTAAGTTAACTAAAACACTTAACCAATTCAACATGATAACTAAACCGATGGGTGGGGTTAGGTTCATACAGACACTTAACACAGTTAAGCTAGAATGGGAGGGTTAAGTCCATAGGAACACTTAACCAACTTAACACAGTTAAGCTAGAATGGGAGGGTTAAGTCCATAGGAACACTTAACCAAATTTAACATGTTAACTAGACTAGAGGTTGGGGTTAAGTAAAGTTAATACACTTAGCCAATTTAACATGTTAACTAGACTAGAGGTTGGGGTTGTGTAAATTTAATACACTTAGCCAATTTGATGTGTTAGCTTAACTAGACCGTAGGGTTAAGTAAACTTGAACACTTAACCATCAGAGTGTGATAAATGAATAAGGTTAAGTTTAAAACATGAAGGGATAATACTTAACCATTAATATCATGTTAGTTAAAACAGATGGGCAAGGTTAAGTTAAAAAGGAACACTTAACCAATACAGGATGAATGGGTAGGGTTAAGTAATAAGAATTACTTAACAAATATAACTTGGTTTGTGGTGGGGTTAAGTCAACATGAATTACTGATAACACTTAACCAGTTTAACAGGATAAATAAAGAGGGTTAAGTTAGCTTGACTAATGACACTTAACCAATCCAACTTGACGAAAAAGAGAACTAAGTAGTAATTCTTAGTATAACACGAGAAGGAGCGAATGTCCAACTAATTTTGAAGAAGGCTCCAACGAATTGGGTTACGAAGCCCGAGGCTTCGAGGGGACGTGAGGGTACTCTTGGTATCCCTCTGTGAGGCTGCAGAAGTTTCTCTTGGGCTCACATAGGTTAAGGTTTGCGTTAGAAGAACCGAGGGTATGCCTTGGTTGCAATATATGGCAACCTAAAGACTAGGATGGACTAGCGTGATTCGACGAGAAAACGGTAGCCCTGTGATAGCAACTCGTCGTCTACTATCCATCTTCAGTCAATCGAGATACGTGAAGCGGGAAGGCGGAGAACTCCTACAGACCATATACTTGCTATCTAGTTATGGTTGCGGATGGCCATAGGTTAGTGGGGCATAAGGGGCCTGCGTATAGTTCTCATTTTTCAAGGTGTGCCTTTCATTAGTTGAGGGAGGGGTCATGTGGGACCATAGCCACTGGAATAAAAACAGACCTTAGCATCTGCATCGGCAGATATCTGAAATCTCCCGACCGAGTTCCGTATTTCTAGAGTAGCCCTGACACGGAACTCGGGCAGCACATTACAGGACATGTGCATCTAGACAAGCGATAATGAGTCGCGATACATGCGTGGGGAAAGTTTAGGAACATATACCACGC
The DNA here is from genome assembly GCA_030737875.1 of Allium sativum. Taxonomy (NCBI): domain Eukaryota; kingdom Viridiplantae; phylum Streptophyta; class Magnoliopsida; order Asparagales; family Amaryllidaceae; genus Allium; species Allium sativum. Next base: position 821,321,135 of record CM060909.1, read on the forward strand.
TAGGTAGTGTATCCTAGACTAAAGGGCAACGTTCAGTAGATAGCATGAACCCTAGATTAAATCTAGGTAATAAACAATAAATGTATGCCTGAAGGCAACCGAAACAACCAGGATTGGGATCACGTTAACATTACTAGTCGGGACACTAGTTAGGTGGTGCAGATACATAGAAACCATAATAACAAGTTAATAGCGAAGCGGAGAAAGTATTAAAGCATATCCAGTTTATCTTGTCTTAGCATATCTTGTGTTAATCTTATCTTATCTTGTTGACCCTATGATCATGGTATTGTCTTGTATTCAGTTAATTCATGTCATTTTGTTTTTCTCTGTTCACATGCTAGAAGTAACTGAACTTACCAGACTTTATGTCTGACCCAGTTTTCTTTCGCCTTCTTTTCTTTCGTTCCCCCCCCCCAGGTAGTTAAGGAGGGGATAGTATAGCTCAGATTAGTTTTGGGACGGTTGCTCTTTTCAAGCTTGAAGATTCTTGGATACATCGGCTTTGGATTGCTATGGCTGGCTTATGTTACATTGGGGAATATAAATGTATTTTTATGCTTCTTTATTTTGTAAGACAGATGATACTCTGATATTGGAAAACAATTGTTGTACCAATTATTTTATCAATAAAGTGAAGTTTTATTTTCCGCTGTTTTAATTTTGTCTGTCTTGTAATTTATCTGCATCTTTTACCCTAAAATGCTCCACAGAACTTAGTGCATTCCCTTTGTGAGTGACACCAACGGACCTGGGGTGTTACACGTGGTATCAGAGCTGAAGGTTACCGGATCAGATAAAGATTTGAAAAATAATTTTTCAAAACAGTTTTTAAAGAAGCATTTTCAAAAGAAAAGTTTTGTTTTAAAAGGCATATTCCCCAAAGCCATAAGCACTATCTTTTGATTCTCTGTTTGAGTCCTCGTTTCCTTCTTTCTTGAGTCTCTGGGGCTCCTGGCTTTCTGGGAGGTGACCTCATCGAAGGGCAAAGTAGTGCCCGACTTCCATCTATAGCCGTAGTAGTTTCACCTGCGGCCAGTTTTCTTTCAAGCTTTGTAGGGGATTCTGTACGATGGAGGCAGCTTTCGAGAGATTTGTCAACATGATTACACACGGAAGAGGATGAGGAGTTTGGCTAAGGAGCATAACCCAAGGATGAGGAATTATAAAACCTAAGACAAGAGGAAGTATCTTTACTAGGGTATAATAGGGCATATAATTAAGGACAAGGGAAAGAACGAGGAACAAGATTTTTAGAAGGGTAAGTACATACTTTCACCTCTAAGCGTACCTAGGAGAAAGGTAGTAAATTCTGTTGGAAGAGTCTAGTTTTTCTATTCGTACTCTTTTGGTTTTAGCGCTTTGCATTTGTTCATGTCTACTTCCATAGTTGAGTCTCTACACCTTAGTACTTGTATAGTAGAAAGATCCCACTAGTGTCTCAAATCCAATTGGTGGTTCGACCAATTTATTTTTGGTTAGTAGGGATTTGAGAGTAGCTATCGAGTTTGCTTATATCATCTCATGTAGATCGTCTAAATTCGGAGGAGATATTCCTTGGGTGCTTGTCTGATATTGGTTTAGGCCTTTGGGGCTTGTACTTGAGGAATGTCGAGTTCGACTAGGATGGTTTGCGTGAAAGATGGATAGTTGTGGCATGCGCTCTAAATAGAAAAAAAAGAGACTAACCTTAAGAGAGGTAAAAAGTACGTAGTGACCTTTTGACCCTCATAGTTATGGCATGATGGATAAGCTAGGAGGAGAGACCTCTGATCATCCTAGTATATATACACTTGGTACCATGGTTGACATCTGTTTATTTTGGAAATGGAGGTCAGAAACTTCACAATCGTGAAGTTAAATTAGATAAGGTACAGAATAGTGAAGCTCAAGAAGATGCGACTTAGAAGACTGAAGACTAGATACGCGCATCATACCCTTTTTCTTTAGGGTACATCCATGATTTCTTTTTGTAGGAGCTTTACGCATACTTGTTTCCCTCTTTCCAAAGTATATCCTCTAGGACGTATCCTCGATCCTTAGGTAGAAGCCAATGGACGAAAACATGTATTTGAAACATGTTATGATTGATGGTTGCAAGTGGTTGCTCGTGGATGCATATACACACCATAGGCACTAGATCGGCTCAATCACCTCATGTTGCATATATATGCGTGTTTATTTTTCGTTAATGGTTGTATGATGGTTATGTTAACATATGGATGTTGCATTCGGATGAATGGTTGTGCACGCATGTAGAAATAATATGTATCATTAGGGTTCTTTTGCGTACATAATGGATGCATGGCACTATCATGGATTGCATTAAGGAGGTCAACTGAATCAGTAGACTGCCTGATTTTGCATTAGATAAGGACATGTACACACACTATGCATATGATCATGAAGCATTAGAAGTCTTTTTTTAGGACAATGGATGCCTGTGATTGAATGGTTGAGTAGTTGGACGATTGGATGGCAGGACACATTCTTCCTAACTTGAAGATTTCGGGGACGAAATCCTAAAAGGAGGGGAGAATGTAACACCCCGAATTTTTTGTTAACACTAAAGTTGCAAAAATAATAATAAGTGTGTAAAGGGGGGATGTATCTAATGTGCATACAAAAATAATAATAAGTGTGTAAAGGGGGGATGTATCTAATGTGCATACAAAAATAATAATAAGTGTGTAAAGGGGGAATGTATCTAATGTGCATATAAAAATAATAATAAGTGTGTAAAGGGGGGATGTATCTAATGTGCATACAAAAATAATAATAAGTGTGAAAAGGGGGGATGTATCTAATGTGTACGTATTTATATGGATTGACAAATAATAGTAAATGTACATTAAGAAAGAAATGGTGAACATAATTGGTTTCTCTTTAGAACGAACAGCTAGAATTAATCTTGGCTTCATCGACGGCTCTCATTTACTTGCAACTCTATATAAACAGCCCCTAGCCTCATTCTCTTTACACCATTCTTCTCTAACCTTATGATGCATAAATTCTCGGTGGACATGGCTTCTTCTCCCCCTCTAAATTAAATAAATAAAATAAAATATAAATCTAAGACGAGGAAATGCTGCTCAAATCTTTCAAGAGAAGATTCAAAACAAGCTAGGATTCAAGTGAAGATTCAAACGACTTCAACGACTGTTTTTCTACGAATCTAATCTCTGTAAGTTGGTTACTTTTTAGATCTGAACGCCTTTTTCTATTTGTGACATGAAATTAATGGATATAAGAAATATGCCTTATCATTTCATTGAATCTGTGCTTGTACATACCTTTGGATCTAATTCTTGATTTTGGTCTAGAACATATTTTGACTAAATTTCCAATGCCTAAGACTATGACTATGAAACTATGGACGTTGAAACCATACGCCTTTGACTATGAACATAAGCCTTTGAACATAAACCAATGCCTATGACTATGACAAAGACAATTGTGGATAATTACCTATGATTCATGAACATGATATTATTGCCTAGGATTATGACTGTGATATTGGATCTAAACCTGATTATCGATTCAATCTATTCTTAATTATCCTTGGATCTTGATTATGGGAATTTGTCTATTAAGTTAGATGTACCCATATACATGAACCTATGTTATTTATTCAACCCTTTCCATGTCATAATATTATCAGATCTATAGGCCTTCGATGCTTAAAATCAATTGATTCAGTGTAATTTGTTAGATCTGAAATTAGTAAATTATCATCCTATGCCAGTTATTATATTTATCTTTTCATGGCATTTTGGTTCATTCCCTTTTTTTCCACGAACCTAGATTTATCTATAATCTAGGATGAATCATGATTATATGAACAATGGGAATACGATTTGGGTATAACATGAAATTCATATTAATTGGCATGATTTGGAATGTGTATTATGACATGCCTATTAAAACGCAAGTTGGGAAATTTGACATAAATGATAGAATATGACATATTAAATTTAGTAATTTCAAGTAAGCTAAATTTTAGGCATAAAACTGTAAACTAGAATAATAATTCTAGTTTTGCCATAAACTGTGAATTAGGTTGTTAAATCAGAATTGGCTAAATTAAAGTTAATTTGGCATAATAATTATATTAGCACAATTTTGAATTTAGTCATAATTGTGAGTAATTGTCATGTTTAGAATAATTATGGTTAGTGACACTTAATCTGGTATAATTTACATACCAAAAAATATAAATATGATAAATAGGAAAAAGGGGCCATAATATTAAATGTGACAATGTATATTAAAAGAGTAATAATGGAATAAGTAAATTAGGAGTAATTTACTTATAGAATTTGTCACAAACGATAAATTGTTCATAGACTAAGTTTTGGCCATAAATTATAAACTAGAATATTAAATCAAGTTTTGACAATGATATAAGAATATTCGACCTAAGTTGGCCTAAAACTGCAAGTTGGGTTAAATAATAGGTAAGTCAAGACTTGGGCCTAGAATATATGTATACTAATGGGCATGGCAAATGAATATAGTACAGGCCAAATTTATTTAAAAAAAGAAAGAAAAGAAAATGGACTTTGAGGTTAAATTGTTAACAATTTATTTATAGACAAAAGAAAGGTTTATTAATGACATCTCTTTTAATAAATACACCAGAAAGTTCTAGGGTGACAGAGAGGATAGTGTCTAGGCTTGGGTTTGGAAAATACAAGTTTCCTGCTCTCCCTGGCTATCCCTAACTGATCCGACGGATGGGATGGTTACTTCCAAAACCGGATTTGGAAATTAATCAAAACCCTTTTGAACTTAGAAAACACGAATACACCTAACCCGAGGTTAGACTGAGTTGCGATGTAAACCTGCCCGGAACCAACCGGCACATCCAGTAATCGCAACAATATCTGTCTAATGTGAGTGGTAGCGGCTTTAATTTATTTAATTAAAGCTAGAACAAGAATGGTAGGGTTAAGTTAACTAAAACACTTAACCAATTCAACATGATAACTAAACCGATGGGTGGGGTTAGGTTCATACGGACACTTAACACAGTTAAGCTAGAATGGGAGGGTTAAGTCCATAGGAACACTTAACCAACTTAACACAGTTAAGCTAGAATGGGAGGGTTAAGTTCATAGGAACACTTAACCAAATTTAACATGTTAAATAGACTAGAGTTTGGGGTTAAGTAAAGTTAATACACTTAGCCAATTTAACATGTTAACTAGACTAGAGGTTGGGGTTATGTAAATTTAATACACTTAGCCAATTTGATGTGTTAGCTGAAATAGACCGTAGGGTTAAGTAAACTTGAACACTTAACCATCAGAGTGTGATAAATGAATATGGTTAAGTTTAAAACATGAAGGGATAATACTTAACCATTAATATCATGTTAGTTAAAACAGATAGGCAAGGTTAAGTTAAAAAGGAACACTTAACCAATACAGGATGAATGGGTAGGGTTAAGTAATAAGAATTACTTAACCAATATAACTTGGTTTGTGGTGGGGTTAAGTCAACATGAATTACTAATAACACTTAACCAGTTTAACAGGATAAATAAAGAGGGTTAAGTTAGCTTGACTAATGACACTTAACCAATCCAACTTGACGAAAAAGAGAACTAAGTAGTAATTCTTAGTATAACACGAGAAGGAGCGAACGTCCAACTAATTTTAAAGAAGGCTCCAACGAATTGGGTTACGAAGCCCAAGGCTTCGAGGGGACGTGAGGGTACTCTTAGTATCCCTCTGTGAGGCTGCAGAAGTTTCTCCTGGGCTCACAGAGGTTAAGGTCTGCGTTAGAAGAACCGAGGGTATGCCTTGGTTGCAATATATGGCAACCTAAAGACTAGGATGGACCAGCGTGATTCGACGAGAAAACGGCAGCCCTGTGATAACAACTCATCATCTACTATCCATCTTCAGTCAATCGAGATACGTGAAGCGGGAAGGCGGAGAACTCCTACAGACCATATACTTGCTATCTAGTTATGGTTGCGGATGGCCATAGGTTAGTGGGGGCATAAGGGGCCTGCGTATAGTTCTCATTTTTCAAGGTGTGTCTTTCATTGGTTGAGGGAGGGGTCATGTGGGACCATAGCCACTGGAATAAAAACAGACCTTAGCATCTGCATCGGCAGATATCTGAAAGCTGCCGACCGAGTTCCGTATTTCTAGAGTAGCCCTGACACGGAACTTGGATAGCACATTACAGGACATGTGCATCTAGACAAGCGATAACGATTCGCGATACATGCGTGGGGAAAGTTTAGGAACATATACCACGCTAGGTAGTGTATCCTAGACTAAAGGGCAACGTTCAGTAGATAGCATGAACCCTAGATTAAATCTAGGTAATAAACAATAAATGTATGCCTGAAGGCAACCGAAACAACCAGGATTGGGATCACGTTAACATTACTAGTCGGGACACTAGTTAGGTGGTGCAGAGACATAGAAACCATAATAACAAGTTAATAACGAAGCGGAGAAAGTATTAAAACATATCCAGTTTATCTTGTCTTAGCATATCTTGTGTTAATCTTATCTTATCTTGTTGATCCTATCATCATGGTATTGTCTTGTATTCAGTTAATTCATGTCGTTTTGTTTTTCCCTGTGCACATGCTAGAAGTAACTGAACTTAACAGACTTTATGTCTGACCCAGTTTTCTTTCGTCTTCTTTTCTTCCGTCCCCCCCCCAGGTAGTTAAGGAGGGGATAGTATAACTCAGATTAGTTTTGGGACGGTTGCTCTTTTCAAGCTTGAAGATTCTTGGATATATCGGCTTTGGATTGCTATGGCTGGCTTATGTTACATTGGGGAATATAAATGTATTTTTATGCTTCTTTATTTTGTAAGACAGATGATACTCTGATATTGGAAAACAATTGTTGTACCAATTATTTTATCAATAAAGTGAAGTTTTATTTTCCGCTATTTTAATTTTGTCTACCTTGTAATTTATCTGCATCTTTTACCCTAAAATGCTCCACAGAACTTAGTGCATTCCCTTTGTGAGTGACACTAACGGATGTGGGGTGTTACAGATACCAACTGTGATGACCCCAAACTTTCGTAGAACGAAAGCTAGGATAATCATTGGAATATAACATATTTACAACAATAGCAGATCTCAGATAATAGCATAACACATAAATCATAGCAGCATAAATAGAAATGTCATCAACATCAGAACATCAGAGTGGCATAGTTATAGGGTACAACTCAGCATATAAAGTCCCAGCGAATAGAAATATGTCTAAAGTACAACATAGATAGATACTGTCTAAATGTCTCAAAGTAGAAATAAAAGATAAAAATGATCTTTGTTTTCCTTCCATAAGCATACTCCAATCCAGTACATGTCCAAAATAACCTGAACCTGTCACTTGGCTGCCCGTGTGAAAAAGAGAGCATCCGAGTTTGCAAAGTGAAACAAACTACGAGTCAGTCATGGGACTGGTATGAGAAATCTTTCCTAACTTATCTAACAATATGACTAATCACAGGACCACGCCGCTAACGCAGAACGGGTTTACTCCATTGGATTGCCAGTGCATAAATTAAATAAATTTTTATTCAAAAAAATGCAATGCTTTTTAGAAAAATGAAATCATTATAAAACTTAAGTCCCATCACACAACGCAACGCAAACCGGAGGATAGAGTTTTACCTTATAATGATCAAACATGCTTGGTACGTAGAAAATAATATTTTAATATTGTTATTAGTGTCTAATCAGTTTTAAAATACTTCAAAGTAAATGTATCAATCCTAGACGGCATAGTACCCTATCCTACTATGTCGCCATATATAGGTTTACAATCAAAACCATAATGTCGTATTGGAAATTGGGTTTCCATCATGATTCAAGGCTAGGGACGATCTCCTTACCGATTCGAGACACTCTAGCAAATGTCTTAGGATCACACCTACGGGCAACCCTTGGATCCTGCAGGGACGGTCCACAAATACTTTAGTGGATTAGTTATGCCTGAACACACGTCTCCCGGTCCTATTGAACCTATCAATTGTTCACTATCGACCAATATAACCAAGGCCTCGTAATCCATCATCCACATAAGTAAAAATGTCTGGGCTCTATACTATGACACTACTTCTAGCTAGAAAGAAATGTGTCCACTCCCTGCATTCCTTTATCCCGTTTCTGACTCTTACCGGGGTGTGAGGCTCGCGAAGTAACGCTATACACAAAGCTACGCCTAAACAAGCCATGCTTTGATCATCAACCACAAGGCTCTGCTTTTCAACAAAATCATCGATCATTTGCATCTTGGCATGCCACACTGACAATTCATGCCATGCGATCAATAACTATCAATATATAACCTCTGAGCTCATGCATCTCAGAGAAGGGTGTTAAGCAAGAGAATAAATTCTCCGCCACCAAACAGATATATATATATTAAATAGAAATCAATTCACATAGAATGAAATTCAACGTCAGACACACATCCATTTACAAGTCCGTTCTGGGCCTGAACGAAACCGGAGACACCTTATTCCTCGTCCCATATGTCCAATACGGAAGAGAGGTGATCGCTTATCTGGACAATCTCCGGACAACTACCAATTTAACCCTTTATTGGGAGCTACCCAATGTCGGGCATCAGTAGTCATCCATTCGATGTGAATATCGCCGGTCTTCAATCACCATCTTCAATATCTTCGATTTAAATCATCGTATAATTATTTGAAATGAGATTGAACTTGGTCTTTTCAAATAATTCTCGCATATATATAATTTAAATCATTTCAAATCGCTAATATTATTTTATAAAGATTTATCGCTATAAAAATAGCCCAATTTTATTTAACGACGCTTCGGGTCAATAGGCGGCCGTGGCACTATTTTTACCCAAATTTGATTTACACATTTTTCGAAATCTAACCGCTAGATTTTGACAAAATTTATAATGTTGGAAAGAACTTCCCAAAGCGGCCCTAACGGTTCCAGTTTTGGAAAAATCCGACGGTCGGATCTTTTGGTATAACCGTTTAAAGTTACTATTCCGAAACGCGAACTACCGTGCGGGATTCGTTTAATTTTAATATATATATATATATATATATATATATATATATATAAGATCATATATAAATATAAATTACTTGACGATTCAACTAACGTGGTTTAACATGCCAAATAAAAGCATGTTTTGTTTGCATAACAAATCTACATGTCTATAATGTCAAATAAAATGTATTTTATTTACATGACAATTTTGCTAATGACAAATAAAAAAGATAATTTTTATTTTCATTATTTGTATGCAATTTCTATTTTTAACTTTAACAAATAAAATGAAATATTTTATTTGTATATATAATTTCAATGTATAACATAACATATAAAAATGCCTCTTTACTTTGTACACAAATTCTAATGTATAATTTGACAATAAAAATGTCACTTTGATTTGCATACAAATTCTATTGTATAATTTGATGGTAAAAATGTCACTTTGCTTTGCATACAAGTTCTAATGTGTAATTTGACGATAAAAATGTATCTTTAATTTGCATACAAATTTTAATGTATGTTTTGATAATAAAAATGATTCTTTAACTTGCATACAAATTCTATTTCAACAAAATGCATAAAAAGTTATACATTCATTTTTGTTGACAATTCTATTTCAACAAAAAGATTAAAAGTGATTCATTCATTTTGTTGCCAATTCTATTTCAACAAAATGATATTTTCATTTTTGTTGATAATTCTATTTCAACAAAATGATTAAAATGATAATTTCATTTTTGTTGATAATTCTATTTCAACAAAATGATTAAAATGATATTTTCATTTTTGTTGATAATTCTATTTCAACAAAATGATTAAAAGTGATTCATTCATTTTTGTTGTCAATTCCATTTCAACAAAAATGATTAAAAAGTGGTTCATTCATTTTGTTGACGATTCTATTTCAACAAAATGATAAAAATGATATTTTCATTTTTGTTGACAATTCTATTTCAACAAAATGATTAAAAATGATTCATTCATTTTGTTGTCAATTCTATTTCAACAAAATGATTAAAAAGTGGTTCATTCATTTTGTTGACGATTCTATTTCAACAAAATGATTAAAATGATATTATCATTTTTGTTGACAATTCTATTTCAACAAAATGATTAAAACTGATTTATTCATTTTGTTGTCAATTCTATTTCAACAAAATGATTAAAATGATATTTTCATTTTTGTTGACAATTCTATTTCAACAAAATGATTAAAATGATATTTTCATTTTTGTTGACAATTCTATTTCAACAAAATGATTAAAAAGTGATTCTTTCATTTTGTTGACAATTCTATTTCAACAAAATGATTAAAAAATGATAATTTCATTTTGTTAACAATTCTAGTTTAACAAAAATGAATAAAAATGGTCTTTTCATTTTGTTGACAATTCTATTTCAACGAAATGAATATTTTTGCTCAAACATAAATCTATTTAACCAAAAATGTTATTTTTGTTTTACCTCAAATCTATTTAACAAAAATGTAATTTTTATTTAACTCAAATCTATTTAACAAAAATGTAATTTTTGTTTAACTCAAATCTATTTAACAAAAATGTAAATTTTGTTTAACTCCCATCTATTTAACAAAAATGTAATTTTTGTTTAACTCCAATCTATTTTGACAAAAATGTATTTTTTTTTTGTTTTCAACCATCACATTTGACAAAATGTATATTTTTGTTTCAACAATCTATTTTGACAGAAGTGTATATTTTGATTCAACTATAAAAAATGATAATTTTTGTTTAACTATTTTCTTACAACAAAATGTCCTTTTTACTTCAACTATTTTGTTACAACAAAAATGCCCTTTTTATTTTCAACTATTTTGTTACAACAAAAATGTCCTTTTATTTCAACTATTTTGTTACAACAAAAATGTCCTTTTTATTTCAACTATTTTGTTATAACAAAAGTGACAAATTTAATTCAACAATTATATTTTGACAAAAATGTCAATTTTGATCTAATAATTATATTTTGACAAAAATGATAGTTTTAATTCAACCATTCTAATTTGTCAAAAATGACAATTTTAATTGAACTATTCTAATTTGCCAAAACGACAATTTTAATCCAATTATTCTAATTTGACAAAAATGATAATTTTAATCCAATTATTCTAATTTGACAAAAACGATAATTCTAATTCAGTTATTCTGATTTGTCAAAAATGAAAATTTTAATTCAACAAGTCTAATTTGTCAAAAATGACAGTTTTAATTCAACTATTCTAATTTGCCAAAATGACAATTTTAATCCAATTATTCTAATTTGACAAAAGTGATAATTTTAATCCAATTATTCTAATTGGACAAAAATGATAATTCTAATTCAACTTTTCTAATTAACAAAAATGATAATTTTTTATTCATTCGATTCTAATTAAAAAAAATGATAATTTTTTATTCACTCAATTCTAAGTAACAATAGTGATCAAGTCAACAGATCTACATAACACATCAATCATAGATCAAATCACGTACCATAACAGATAGAATTTAACAGCGAATTTGTGATAACACAATCATAATTAATTTTAATTATTTAAGAAAAATAGATAAAGAAAATAAAATAGAATTCTCACAGTTCTTTTAATTCTGTATAATTCATATTTGAATTTTTGTCCAAAATCTGATCTGCTCCGAATTCATTCTAATCAGTCCAGAAATGTAGATCTCGGACTCACGATCGCAACGGTTCTGAAATTGTTCAATTCCAAGTTCGTATGCATCAGTTATGAATTTATTTAAGTAGATAACATTTTTAAAATAATTAATTAAATAATAAAAAAGAGAAAATACCCTCTTCTTCCCCAAATTAGATCGGCCGCGCTATTTCCCTTTTGTTCAATATAGGGTTCTCGTTTTCACACAAACCGAGGCGCTGGAGGACGATCGGGCAGTTGCACGTCGAAGGGGGGAGGGCGGTGCACCTATGGCGGCGGTGGGGCCCAGCTCGGTGGTGCACAGGTGATGCGGTGGCGGTGCAAACCCGTCGACTTCGGGGTGCCTGTTCGTCTAGAATACTCCACGTTTTTTAATCAACCCCGTATGGAATCGAAGTTTGTGAAATTCTCTTCAATAAAGTCAAAAGGAGGATGGAGTTTTATAGTACGGATTGGAGGAAATTTATGGAGGAAGAGGGAAGCTGTTCTGGCCATTGAAATGAGAGGGCGGCTGCTGTAGTACTAGGATTAGGGTTTTGTTAAGAGATATTTATAATAAAATATTATTTAATCTCTTAATTAATAGTTTTAAGTTCGTTAATCTTTTACAGCTCCAAATTCAACCCAACGAGAGTTGTACCCACCCAAATGCCCCCGTTCCGGACACAATGGGCTAGCTCCTGTCATCCTAATCGATCGTTTTCAGCCTGTTTTCTTTATATTAAAATTTAAATCATTTATTTATTTAATTCAATCATACATTTAAATTTACCGGGGCCACATATGGACTCCAAAAATTACCAAAAAATACCTCTAGCTATATTATGACGATACAGTCCTAACAAAATTAATTTTGTCCAATTTGGAGACCGTTTGAAAAATGATCCTTTTAACGGTCGATTAAATTCAACAGAAATTATCGAACACAGTTTAATTTACCACGCTCACATATTAATTCCTAGAATTATGGAAAATTAAACTTAGCAATAATTTGACATCCCGAATCCAACAAAAATGGTTTCATCGAAAACAGAGGTCGTTTATAAAATGACTATTTTTAATAGCTTTAATAATATTAAAAAATGGAATTTTTAAATTCTGGCACATTTTCAAACCAGATTTCTTAAAATAAAATTTTTAAATTGGTTCTGATTTTTCCAGTTATTACAGAGTTCCTATAGCATTAACGGAGATTGAAATAGTGCCAAGTTTGATAGATTAAAAATTATAATAACCAGAAGTTTGCACTCCTTGATAAGAATTATTTGTTAAAATTTGTTAATTATAATATCAAAACATATATACAATTTAAAACATATATATGATAACCAAGCGTTCAATATTCAGTCTCTCACTTAAAAATAAGTACGAAAGCAACATAAAAGATTTTCATTGGAGATAAAAATTAATACTTGATCCTATGATCTTCTTGATATCTTAAGCAAACGGAGATTCGTTTCCGCCAAGGGCAGCAAGCAAATAAGCTACAACAACCTTCGTTTTAGGAAAGAGAGACAAGAAGCTAATTTCTGAATATATGGTTTCGAAGAGTCTAGAAATTAGGATTAGAGAAGGAAGATGGTTGCTAGCCTTTTCCAACCTAGCTACATTTACACAGAAACACGTAAGATTTGTCAAGCTTCATGAACAACAAAAAAATGAAGACTTAGGAAACCAAAACTCCTAGATCCCAAACACCATTCATTTTTATAGATAAAATTAATGATACTATAAGATACTAAATTAATGGGAACAAAAACAATAGAAAAAGAACATTATCCCAAATAAAAACGAAATCGAGTATCGTGAGAAAACTAAAACCAAGAAACCTACGAAGGACTGTATCTCGCGATGGAGGTTGCGTAAATGGATTACACAATGGTCGATCTGATCGAAGAGGCACGATGGACGACTTGTGTGAATCTAGTTGTGGAAGAGGGCAAATTGATTTTGTTTTTTTTGGGATATTGGACATGCGCAATTGAACGAAGGAGAAAGATAAGTTCGGTGGGTTTTCGATTTCAATTGGGAAAGGACCAAAAGGGATCAGTCATTGATGCAGGCCATTATTTTCATTTGGGGAAGTTTTTGATTCGGTTGGTAATGAAATGAAGAAGAGAAAAGAAATTGGGGTAAAGATATGAAAATACGTGGTTACGTTTATTTTGGACCAGGCGGACTACTTTTACGAAGACGGGAATGTGAAATATTTTTTACCGCATTTATATTGTTAGTGAAAACTTTTTTGCTTGCATTTGAGAATAAACGCTACCAATTTTTGCAAGAAAAAAATCAATTTTCTTGTAGTGAACTATCTAGTTTCATATTTTGTAATATACCTGTTGATGGTCATTTATCGCTCATATAAAACTATTGTCTGACTCAAGATTTTGTTATTACCTTGGGGTGCTCATCAATAATGTTGTTGAGTAGACTGGATAGCAACTTTGGTGATGAAGATGTTGACCGGCTACGAGTAGGAGGTTGGTGTATTATTCTACTATATAGTATTAGTTTGGTCCTACTGTTTTTTTAATATGTACTCTAAGAGGGATTATAGTAAGGCATGATGTATTCAGATTTACGACATATGATACAATGTTTTGTGATTTTATTCGATGAAGAGATTTTTTGCTTTATCATACTTACTACGTATTTTTTATATATTTATTATTATATTTCATGCGTTGTGATATATATGATAGATTTTGTTTCAGTTTACTTTCCTTGGCGATCATTCCATGTCAGCCTTGCATGGCCTACTGCGCATCTTCCTTGTCTTTCAGTGCTGGAGGTATGGAGCAGTCGTCGCATTTGATACCAGAGCCAGGTTTATCGTTTACCCAACTATTCTAGAGAGTATATGCGTATGAGAGACGTATTTGTTATTAAATTAGATGGTAACTATATAATTTATACACTATAGTATATTAGCTTACACTTGAGTACCACTGTAGGTTTTCTTTGGAATAGACTAACCATTCTTGCTTCAGATATTGGTCATCGAATAAGAAACACTGCTAGAGACAATCTTGCTTTTGGGGTGGTGGGAGAGGATGGTGAATCAGACGTTGCTATGTCTGATCGAGGTTGGCTAAACAGTTATACTTGTATATTTATAGATCTTGGAATAAATGATGAGATGAAAAGGGAAGTTGGTTTGAGGTAGCTAAAAGGTCGATCCACGGATTGGTGGAACTCTAGAACCGTTGAGACTCAAGAAGCTCAAATATCATGGGAACATTTCAGTATCAAGTTTGGGGATAAGCTCATTACTACGGTCCCAAAGAGTATTTTTTTCAAGGGGTCCGCTGAGTAAAAGCATGGAGATAAGTCTGTTGCTGAATATGTTGCCGAGCTTGAAGATTTTTCTAAATATGGTCCCTCTTTTTATTGATACCCCCTTAAAGGAAGAATGAGAATTTTATCACTGGATTAGATTATTATCAAGGTGAGAAGCTTTTCAATTATATTGATGTTCCGTTCGAGAAGTTGGTTGAGTATGCTCCTAGTCATGAGAGTTCATTTTCGAATAAGAGTGAGGCTATTGTTGATAGTAGCGAGAAATAAGAAATGAATCCATAACAAGGTAGCGAAAATAAGAAGAAGTGGAACTAGAAGAGAAAACAACAAAAGAAAGAAAAAGGTAGGCTGAGTAAGAAGAAGAATAGGGGAGGAGTGGTTTATTACAACTATTATGGGAAAGATAATTATTCTAGGGATTGTAAGGCGCTAAGGTTAAGAAGATGTTTTAGCTGATATAAGACTGAGCACATGAAGAAAAAAATGCCCCGAGTTGCTGAAGGATAAGCAGATTGCTAAGGATTATGCATTATAGTGTTGACTACTTTGAGAGCTCATACTGTTGCGGAGAAGGTTTAGAGTTGTTATGCAAGGTAAGCTTTCCATTAGAGATGTTTCCGTTAGGATTTTGTTAGATACTGGAGTATAGCATTCTTTTATCTGTAACGAGCTTGTACACAAGTTGGGTTTATAACCTGAGATTGTGGATAGACTATTGATTGTGACTAACCCTGTGGGGGGGGGGGATCTTCTATTCTTCCTGCACTTTGTTGTGGTCTAGTTTTATTGAATGATGGTAGCTCTTTTGTTTGTGATTGTTTTATTTTGAACTTCACTAGGTTTGTGATCATTTTGGTTATGGATTAGCTCTAGAGATATGAAACTATAGTGGATTGTGAGAAGCTCAAGGTTGTTAGGGATACAGATTAAGGATCTTAAGGCAAATTAAACACTAAAAGGACGTGAATAGTGTTTTATGAGATTTATTCATTTCTTGAATTCCTTTTGAATTAAACAAAACAGTATGCAAATCAAAGATATTAACAAACACAGAATCAATCACAGAATGCAGAAAATAAAAGTAAAAGAAGCAAAAGTAAAGTACACACTAGGATTTTATGCTGGTTCGGGACTGCCCTACATCTAGTCCCACACAACGTTGGGTTGATGTGGATTTTTATTCAATAATATCCAGTTACAATCCTTGATTTCAAGACTACAAGGTCACACCCCAACTGATTCTAAGTCCAGTGAGACTTAGTTGATTTCTGAGCCACAACTTTAAACCCAATCGATATCCGGTACACAATCGCACCCAGACACTTTATATGGGACATGACTACACCTTTTTCTTATCAGTTTTTTAGTATTGACTCGACAGGACTTGATCTTGAGATCTTTCATTACAAATAGCCTATAACTCTTTAGTAGCTCTTGAATTTCAAGGAGATTTTGATTTAGAATTGAAAGAGAAGAAGAATGTTGTAATTTCTGTCGAAATCGCTAGAGTATAAGTGCAAAAAGTTAAGAAATTATGAAGAATAATGGTAGTATGATTATAGAAAAAGAAGATGATTAAAATTAATTAAAAAATTCGAATTTTGCAAGGTATTTATAGTTTTCCAACAGCTACAACCTTTAAGAAAATGTTTGAATTCAAAAGACACTTCCTTTCAAAATTTAAAAAACTAGCTAACGTTCTATATATTAACATGCACAAAGTGGGATGTCGACATCCCTTAGTAAATTTCAAAAAATAAAATTTTAAGCTAAATTAAATGTTTAAATAAATTATAGAAGTTCTTAAGTTAAAACAAACTATTTTCCTTTGTATTGAAATAGAGTATCTTAAGTTAAATCTGAATATAAAATGATATAAAACTATAAATAAATTAAAACTTAATATCAATAATGAAATTGAAAACATATGCAACTATAATAAAATTAGTAATAAATTTATAAGTAAAACAAATTTAAATTAGGACTTTAAAATATACTAATTATAATTTTAAAAATAGAAGTTAAAATATTTCTAAAATAAAGAAGTATAAATTTAAGATAAGGAAGTAATTTTGAAATCGTTTAAAAATAGATTTAAAAACAAGGAAGTAATTTTGGAATCATTTGAAAAGTAATTTGAAATCAGAATTAGAATTCAGTGCTAACCAGAGTTTTAATAATATATCTAAACACGTTTACTCTATATTTCTTGAACTCTTCAATTTATTTTCTCATGAGTCTTGAATCCTGAACTCTTTTACTTTGAAATCTTGATTCTCTTAACTGTACAGTCTTCAATAATTATTGCCTACATAGATTTCATGTATACACACACATATATATATATATACACACATTCTATATAACAGTGTTAGTATGTATTTGGTAATTGAAACAAAGTTGAAATAAGGTTGTTGTCATCAAAACCATCACTATCACTATATTAATCTCTGACAATCTCCCTTTTTCATGATGACAACCTTAACTCGCCACCTGATCATATCGGATGTCCTGATTCTTCAGCTACTCCCCTTACTTCACTAACTCCCCCTTAAACTAAGCCCTATTTTATAATTCTCCCTCTTTGTCATAAAAAATATACATAATCCTAACTAAACTTCCATACAAACATATAAATTTTTATTATTTATGTTGTTTTTACAAGTACATAAGTATATTTAACGAATATATACACGAATATTCATGTGCAATAGCGCATATACAAATATACAATCTTAATTATTAGTTGGTTTTAACAATTAGGGATTTGTGAATTAGACAATTTGGGTGATGGAGACAAAATTCCCCATTTTTTTCAACTACATTCCCATCCTTATCGAAACAGACTTCACCAACACAGATTACTTGATCATCTTCGTCTATTCCTTGATTTTGATCCTCTATTTCCTCTTCTTCTTCAACCTCTTCCTATTTTTCTTCATCTTCCTCCACGGGATTATGGATTTGATTGTTGGAGGAATCATCTTCGATAATAATTGGATTTTCTTGGTTGTCCATTATATTATTTGAAGATTCCTAATGATCTTCCCTTGATTTTCTTGCCTTTTGGCCATCCAGAGTTGAAAAAGTTGGATTTCAGCGAGCAACTGAAGGGTATATTTCATAGATTCCTCTAGTTTGATAACTCTTGCATGCGTAGAGTGTTGAAATTGGCCTTAAGTAGGCGTAGGAAATGAAAAGGAGTTGCTTTTTTATTGTTTGAAGCGGAATCCATTATAGTTTCAAAATTTTTATTATAGAGAAAATGAGTGAAAAGTGAAGGATTTTCGAAGTGGAGAGTTTAAATAAGAGTAATAACTAACTTTGGAGGGAATTTTAATTTTAAATAGTTTACTTATAATCTATACTATATTTATACTAATATATTTAATTATTTTACTTCGTTTAGAGAAAAAAATTCCTAGTTCTCTTCTTAATTTAGTAAACGTTGCTTTGTTTAATGGTTTAGCAAAAATATCTGTGATATACACGTAACTGTGTATATTTTATCCGCTTATTTATCTTGTTTTCTTTTTAAAATAATTGTATTTATAGTTGTGTTTTCAGATTATTGATGATGAATGGATAGATGCACTTAATTGTTGAAAAGCTTGAAAAATTGATGCAAGAAGAGTGTTGAGTTTTAGAGATGGATTAAAGCTTAAAGACCAGAAGAAATGTTGTTGTTCAACCACCTTCTACCGCACATTTTAAAGATTCAGTGCTTTTTCATAATGATTGCTTGTCTCAGATGTTATAGAGTTCTTATTCATGCTCAAAACAATTGAAGTTGATGCCTGCAAGCTATGACATTTGCATGTCCATTCACACGCGTTCATACTTAACTATTTGGTTTATTTGTTAATTGGGAAAAGGGCTTTTGTCCCATATGGTGTAATTGGCCACTCAGTCTTGGCCATAGCAGCTATAAATACATTGTATCTCCTTCATTTGTAATTACATTGGGATTTGTTCTATAACTCTTCTATGGAATAAAATTCTTCTTCTCTTTCTCCTCTTAGTTGTTCTTTTATTTTATTTATGTTTATGTTGTTTCTTTTCTTCTTCCCTTTTTCTTATTTAGCTATGTCTAGCTAATTGCCTTTAATTACGGGGTGATGACGCCTAAATTAGATTCAATATGAATCACATAGCCAAAAAGGATTAGGACTTTATTTATATAGATCTAGATTTGAACCAAGGGCTAGATCTGAACCTTCATAATCTGTGTCGTTTAAGAGCTACGCTCCTTCACAGGGTATATTCGAGTTCGATCTAACGCTTATCATATTTAAATCTAACTTTTAGGGTTTTAAAAATAAAATAGTGAATCTATCCTGATAGCCTATGGCTGTTTAAGAGCTTAGCTCCTGCATAGGCTATACTTGTCGTTGTTCACCTATTTGTTTCTAGAAACCTAATCATCGTTGATTCATGTTTGTGTCAGAAACATGAATTAGATCTGTATTTTTGGTTATTAAATCATATTAATCTAGTTTATGTCATTGCTCCCTAATTGTTTTCATTTATGATTAAAACCTCTCTTTTTGTTTATTTTATGTTATTTTCAAACAATCAAAATTTCGGAATAACTTGATTGGATTTATTAGTAAAATAATTTTTGATCCCAGAGTTAGACACCCTTTACCACAACCCTTGGTGTTTAGGAAAGTCAAACGAATTAAACAATTGTTTACAGTTGTTAATTTGTTCGCAAGCAAATTTTGGCGTCATTGCCGGGGATCAAAATAATTTTTATTAGTAAATCCTTCGGGTTATATTTTTATTTTCTTATTTTTCCACCCAAAAAAACACAAAAATATTTTTGTTAGTTTTATTTTTATTTTCTTTCATTTATGTAAAAAAATCTCTTGATTAGCGTTTGGTATTGCTGATTGATACTATGATCTTCTAATCAAGAGAGATTTTTTTTTTTTTTTTTTTTTTTTTTGCAATTTTCAGTTTGATTTGTTTCGCCTTTCATTGCCTTTCTAATTTCTTTCCCGTTACATTGCCTTCCACTTTTACAATAAAAAAAATCTTTTTGTGATTTTATTCTCCTTCTCTATCTTATTTCTCACCGAACACCGTAATTCCAATTCCCAGACAACAAGCCCTCTTCTACCAATACCTTCGATAATGTCCATTTCCGTAACCACCAACATCACCTACAAAACAGTCTCTCCCCTTACTAACCCAAGACCAACTTTTACCGACCATCAATCCTCTACACCAAATTGCAGCAAATTGTACTCTCCTTTATCCAAAACCATCTTCAACACCAGTGGCCGATCACCACAGATCCACCATCTCTTAAAACCCAACAGAACACCACGT
This sequence comes from Allium sativum, assembly GCA_030737875.1. Classification (NCBI taxonomy): domain Eukaryota; kingdom Viridiplantae; phylum Streptophyta; class Magnoliopsida; order Asparagales; family Amaryllidaceae; genus Allium; species Allium sativum. The sequence continues at coordinate 821,341,483 of CM060909.1, forward strand.
TCATCTTCACAAAATCAAACTGCACACATAACAGCACTGCCATCTCTTCACGTTCACCAGTTCAACGTGGTCCAGAAACCGAACCAAATCGCAACCCCAATCCGCAAACTTCCGTTCATTCTCATCGCTGATACTCTCCCACCGTACACCCAACAGTTCTGAAATTCAACCATCCATCAGAACCCTACCTAACAATCCATCTTCTTCACACAAAAAAAAACTTTCACCTTCGTACACCATCCATAGTTCATACCCGATCACACCAAAACACCCATCATCTCTTTGTTTCCCATCACACCACAGATTTCACAAACCCTACCACACTCATCCTTCAAAAACCAATCGCAACCCAGTACGAATTCTGAATCCATCCTCAAATCGAAGCAAAGCAGGCAATTCGACTCTCGAATCCCGAACTGGAACCCGATTCGGGGACTTAAGTCCGATCGATTTTTTTTTTAAACTTGGGATTTGTTTCTTGAAACAAACAAGATATATTTGACTTTATTTGTGGAGTGAGGATCGATTTAATGCTATACATGTCTGAGGGGCGTGTTAAATTTGAGAAACTGTGTGCTGTGTACATTAGTTGTTTTGGTAAGTGAATTGTTCTTTCTTTTTGGGCGTGGGTTTATTTTGATAAGGACATGGACTCAAAAAAAAAAGTGGCTTGACCGTCAGTTTGGATTGAGTTTGTACCATTTGAATTGAGCCAATTTTTTGTGTTGTTGTTTTTGTTAACCTTAGTTCTTTTTAGCTTAGTTTTCTTTTAATTTTTTTATTTTTTTCCCTTTTTAATTCAAATTTTTTGTTTTTTTTCCTCTCTTCTAATTCCTTGTTATTTTTATTTTTTCTGATTTCTTTTGTTTTTATTTATTTTTATTTCAATTCAAGAGAAAAAACTTTCTTATCTTTTGCTTGGATTTAGTGTGTGTGTGTGTGTATATATATACATATAACCATTAATTTCCTATTGTTGTTATTTTTATTTTTATGATTTCTTTTGTTTTTATTTTTTTATTTCAATTCAAAAAAAAAAAAAACTTTCTTATCTTTAGCTTGGATTTAGTGTGTGTGTGTATATATAATCATTTCATTTCCTTTTGTTGTTATTTTTATTTTGATTTTCACTCATTTTGTTTTATTTTTAGTTTCATTTTGTTTCCAGTTTTTTTTTAAAAACAAATAAAAAAAGATCAAGAGAATTCAAATTCATTCAAGATCAGAAGAGGTAGAATTCAATCAACAAACAGGAATTTCAAAGGTCAAGCAATTTGAAATAAGTCGATTTGAATTTTTGGAGCTGTTGCACACTAAGTGGGGTGTGAACGCGCTAGCGCTACTCAGTTGCACTGGACAGACTGCTGATCTAGGTGAAAATTTTCTAAACTCTACAGGGTCTGTTGTTGCTTGAAAAAAAGACATTGCTTGTAAAAATCTTCTGCAGGGGCAGCGGCTTGCTTGTAAAATCTTTTAATTTGTGCAATTATTATTTCTGCATCTTTATTCATTCTGTTAAGGGCACAACCCAATTTACATAAGGTGGGGAGGTCACTACCCTTCCTTGGCCTAGAAAATTGCATTCATACTAGGAAAAAGCTGCATTAACAAATAAAAATTGTAAACTCTGGACTTAAAGGAGTCACGAGCTCAATTAGGGTAAAGTTTATTTTCTTAATAACTAGGACTATACTAGCTACCTCCCCCCGTGTCTAAGAAAGGGTGGAGTTTCGAACTCAATCAGGTTCTTAAAACTTCAACTACATTGCTACGGTGATTCAAGGTGCACTGATAAATCATGTCCTGATCTGGCTGAGACTTGTTACCTGTGTAGTTTGAAATTATTAGGATTATAAATTTTCAGTTAGGAGCTATTAAGGACAAAAAAAATTATTGTAGCTAATTTCTGTGTTTTTGATTGTTTTGTGAATTGCAATATAAAAAAATTCAAACTCCTTAAAAACAAAAACAAAAAAATGAAAAATAAATTAATAAAAACTTCTAATTTTTTTCATTAGCCCTCGTTAATTTTCTAAAACTCCCATTTTCCAAAAAAAATCTCTCCCTCACGTCTTTCCGAACTTCTCCATTGTCTAAATTTCTTCGGCAAACTCTTTTCTTCTTTCTATGCATGCAAACTTGGACCTGTGACCCAGAATCTCATTGTTTAATTAGAGTTAGACCACTTTCTCTTTCCACAAAGCCCATTTTACTCGAATAACCCTTAGAAATGGGTAACGAACCTGCACCTCTTATTCTGATGAACAGAATTCTTCCTAACAGAGTTTCTGTCCCTTCTTGCATTCATTTACACAATCTTGTGGGTAACCACTTTGAAATCTGATCGAGTCAGATAAACATCCTTCCCAAATTTGGAAATTTTTCTCATGAAGAACTATATAGTTTCTTAACGAAATTTGAATACGCTTGTGCAACCTTTAAATTACAACGGTTATGTGAAGATGGAATTAAACATCATTTGATTCCATTCGCAGTAACTGACTCGGCAACAAAATGGTTTCTCAGCTTGCCTCCAAATTCTATAAAAAAATAGGATGAATTTACAGTAGTTTTCCTTAAAAAGACTTGTTACTTGTGTAGTTTGAAATTATTAGGATTATAAATTTTCAGTTAGGAGCTATTAAGGACAGAAAAATTTATTGTAACTAATTTCTGTGTGTTTGATTGTTTTGTGAATTGCAATATTAAAAAAATTCAAAGTCCTTAAAAACGAAACAAAAATTGAAAAAAAAAACTTTTAATTTTTTCTTTAGCCCTCGTTAATTTTCTAAAACTCCCATTTTCAAAACTTTTTTCCCTCTTTCACTTCTTTCCGAACTTCTCTATTGTCTAAATTTCTTCGGCGAACTCTTTTCTTCTTCTTTCTAGTGCATGCAAACTTGGACCCGTGACCCAGAATCTCATCGTTTGATTAGAGTCAGACCACTTTCTCTTTCCACAAAGCCCATTTTACTCGAACAACCCTTAGAAGTAGGTAACGAACCCGCACCTCATATCCTGATGAACAAAATTCTTCCTGACAGAGTTTCTGTTCCTTCTTGCATTCAGTTACGCAATCCTGTGGGTAACCACTTTGAAATCTGATCGATTCAGATAAACATCCTTCCCAAATTCGGAAATTTTTCTCATGATGAACCATATAGTTTCTTAACGAAATTTGAATATGCTTGTGCAACCTTTAAATTACAACAGTTATGTGAAGATGGAATTAAACAACATTTGACTCTATTCGCAGTAACTGACTCCACAACAAAATGGTTTCTCAGCTTGCCTCCAAATTCTATAAAAAAAAATGGGATGAATTTATAGTAGTTTTCCTTAAAAAATTCTACTCCCAGAAAAAACAGCTAGAGTCAGAAACGAAATCACTAGTTTCCACCAAAAAGGGGGGAATCTTTTTGGCAATATTTTGAAAGATTTAAAGAAGTGTTGTCAAGTTGTCCCATCATGGTTACGAAACATGGTTGTTATGTCAAACTGTATATGATGGACTCGATAATAGTTCTAGGCAAATGTTAGAGTCTATGTGTCTGGGCAATTTTCTAAAACAGACTGATGTAGAAGCTTGGGAATTTCTGGACGAGTTAGCAGAAAAATCGAAACAGCGGGAATGAACCAATGAAAAATCCCTTTATTCGCATTCCAGTAGTAATTCTATTGAATCCACTTCTTATAATACTCATGTTGATGCCATACTGAACGTTGTTAAAACACATGCTCGGTCTAATAACGTTTCCCAAGACATGTGTCACATATGTTTTAACTCCGATCATATGGCTGATGACTTTCCCCAATCCCTTGAGCAAGTGAATGCTTTCAATAGACCCAACAACCACCCAAAATTTTCTTATGTTTCAAATAACCCCCTGATGAATAGACCCTCGAACCAAGCATTTCTGAACAATGCTTCAAACCCTCCCCTTAGGAAAAATCAATACAATTCGAACCAGGCGTCTTTCCACCAATCTCATCAAACGGTTGCACCCCAATATGAAAAATACCTTTCTACGATTGAGGGGAATTTATCTGAGGCGAGTCAACTTTTAGCGCAAATGACTAAGCAAAGAGTTGAAAATCAAAACAAGTTAGACAACACATTACACTCATATATGCAAAACACGAATCAACAAATGGGTGAACTTCAAAAAAAAAATGTCTCAGCTTAACGCTAGATTAAGTGAAAGGGAAAAGGGTACGTTTCCAAGTCAACCCATCCAAATCCCTAAAGGGAAAAATTCGAACTCCAACTAAATTCACATCATTTAAGATTCAAACGTTAGTCACTTGAATGCGATCACAACTCTTAGATCCAGTAAAAAGATTGACAACCATGTGGTCAATCCAAATGATTTTCCGGACGATCTTCCAAACCCTACTTAAATTCGCCCAACTCGGATCAAAATATTGAGCCAATTTCTGATTAGGACCGTCCTCAAACTCAAGTAGCCCAACCTACTGAGTTGTCTACTCCATTTCCTCATAGAATTAAACCTAGGAAAAAGACGGATCGGCTAGAAAAGATCCTAGAAATATTTAAGCAAGTTAAAGTGAGTATTCCTCTTTTAGATATACAACAAGTTCTACAGTATGTGAAGATTCTAAAAGATTTATGCACTCAAAAACGTCATATACATGTACCTAAGAAAGTGTTTCTAGCGGCAACTTTAAGCGAAGTCTTGTCCTAGTCAATACCAGTGAAATACAAGGATCCTGGCTGCCCCACAATATCATGTACTATTGGGGACAAGAAAATCGATTGATGCCTGCTAGACTTAGGTGCTAGTGTTAACTTGCTTCCATATTCTGTCTACCGCCAATTAGGACTAGGTGAACTGAAACCCACCAAGGTTATCCTTCAGCTTGCTGACCGTTCAATTAAGAGACCTATGGGCGAAATCGAGGATGTCTTGATAAAAGTTAGAGAGTTCATCTTTCAAGTCGACTTCATTATCCTAGAAACTCAACAGGTAAGAAATCATGCGAACCAGATCCCTTTGATTTAAGGACTACCCTTCTTAGCAACCTCTAATGCGCCAACTGTAGAAATGGGTCTATGAAACTTTCTTTCAGTAACATGACCATCGAACTAAACATTTTCAGAACAGAAACTCTCCTGCCTCTGATGTGGACCAGTTTTCTGAAATCCATGCGGTCCACGACAATGAACCTGAGCTCAACCATCTAAACAACGAAATTGAATCTAATTACGAAACTTTGTTTCAAGATATCTCCGAAAATGTCTCTGAATCAACTCCTGTCAAGCCGCTCACAACTGAGTCCATCCCTCAACCAATTTCTTCAGTTGAGGCATCTCCCAAAACCAAACTCAAAGTGCTTCCCAGTCATCTTAAGTATGCTTACTTAGGAGATAATGAAACTCTTCCTATCATTATCGCTTCCGACCTTACTCTAGAGCAGGAACAATTGCTCATTCCCATCCTTTAGAAAAATATGGAAGCAATTGGTTGGTCTATGGCTGATATTAAGGGGATTAGTTCTTCGATAGTCCAACATTGAATCCACCTTATAGATGATGCCAGACCCACTTATGATCCCCAGCGTCGACTAAACCCCATCATGAAAGAAGAAGTTCGTGATGAAATCCTTAAATGTCTTGACAATGGAATCATTTACCCGATTTTTGATAGTCAATGGGTTAGTCCGATTCATGTTGTACCTAAGAAATCAGGGATAACCATGATCCAAAATGAAGCTAACAAGCTTATCCGAACCCGCACGCAGACGGGTTGGCGTGTTTGCATTGATTAAAGGAAACTTAACATTGCAACATGTAAGGATCATTTCTCTCTGCCATTTATCGATAAAATGTTAGAACGACTAGCCGATCACGAGTACTATTGTTTCCTTGACGGGTACTCAAGCTATAATCAAATCCTTATCGCTCTTGAGGACCAAGAGAAAACCACTTTCACTTGTCCATTTGGCACATTTGCGTATCATCGTATGCCATTTGGTCCTTGTAATGCACCTACAACCTTCCAGAGGTGCACGATTAGCATTTTTTTGATATGATCGAGCGATTTTTGGAAGTTTTCATGGATGATTTCTCCATCTTTGGGAACTCTAATACTGAGTGTTTACATCACCTTGATCTTGTTCTTAACCGTTGCAAAGATAAACACTTAACTCTTAACTGGGAAAATTGTCACTTCATGATCAAACATCGCATTGTTTTAGGAAATGTCATCTCTAATAAAGGAACTAAAGTAGACAAAGCCAAAATTGAAGTTATCTCTAATCTTCCCATTCCAAATCCATTAAGGACATCCGATCTTTTTTAGGTCGTGCAGGCTTTTACCGTCGCTTTATAAAGGATTTTAGCATAATCACTCGATCTTTGACTAATCTTCTTGGTAAGGATGTTCCTTTCGACTTCAACTCTGACTGTATTTCATCTTTCGAGCATCTCAAAAATGAACTTGTCTCTTCCCCTATCATCTGCTCTCCCAACTGGAAGCTGCCTTTTGAAATCATGTGTGACGCCTCGAATTTCGCTGTGGGCGCGGTCTTAGGACAACGTATCAATAAAATTCTTCATGTCATTTACTGTGCGAGTAAGACTTTGAACGATGCTTAAATCAATTATACAACCACTAAAACAGAACTTTTGTTCATATTTTTCGCTCTAGAAAAATTCAGACCTTATCTAGTTGGCTCACACATCACTGTTCATACTAATCACTCCGCACTTAGGTACCTTTTCTCTAAAAAGGATGCTAAGGTTCGTCTCATTCGTTGGATCCTTCTACTTCAAGAATTTGACATTACCATTAAGGATAAAAAAGGATCCAACAATGTTATGTCTGACCATTTGTCTCATCTTCCAAATGCCCCATCTTCTTCTCTTCGTGTCAACGAGAATTTTCCAGATGAACAGCTCTTTTCTTTATCCACTGATCCTTGGTTCGCCGACATTGTCAACTACTTAGTCACTAAGTAGACCCCTTCTTTTTGGTCCAAGCAGGACAAACAAAAATTCTTCTCCCAAGTAAAACATTTTTATTGGGACGACCCTTTTCTTTTCAAGTATTGTCCTGACCAAATCATCTGAAGGTGTGTTCCCAACACTGAAATTCAAAGTGTCCTCTCTTTCTGTCATGACCAAGCCTGTGGTGGTCACTTCGGTCCCAAAAAGACAACCGAAAAGGTTCTCCAATCGGGTTTCTACTGGCCCAACCTTTTCAAAGATGCTTACAAATTTTGCAAAACTTGTGATCGATGTCAATTCTTATGGAAGATTGGTAAACGAAATATGATGCCCCTAAACCCCATTCAAGAAGTCAAAATTTTTGATGTTTGGAGTACTGACTTCATGGGACTCTTCCCTAATTCTTTTGGGAACCCTTATATTCTCTTAGCTATTGATTAAGTTTCTAAATGGGTCGAAGCTGTTCCATGCCAAACAAACGATAACAAGGTTGTTGTGCACTTCTTAAAAGAAAACATCTTTTCTAGGTTTAGCACATCTCGCACAATAATCAGCGACAACGGGACACACTTCTGTAATCGTTCTTTTGAAGCCTTCATGAGAAAGTATTCGATAACCCATAAGTTATCCACTCCTTACCATCCCCAAACTTGTGGGCAAGTTGAAGTATCGATTAGGCAAATTAAACAAATCCTTGAGAAAACTATGAATCGAAATCATAAAGATTGGTTCCCAAAGTTAACCGACGCTCTTTGGGCTTACCGCACCGCTTTCAACACAAACTTGGGTATTTCCCCTTATCGGTTGATTTTTAGTAAGCCATGTCACTTGCCAGTTGAACTAGAACGTAGGATTTATGGGCAATAAAAACTCTAAATCTTGACTTAAAGCGAGCAGGTGAATTTAGGAAGCTTCAACTTAATGAACTTGATGAATTCGAAATGATGCCTTTGAAAATGAATGAATTTATAAGGACAAAACAAAAGTTTTTCATGATAAAACAATTTTACGTAAAACTTTATGGCTAGGTCAAATAGTTCTGTTGTATGAATCAAGATTGCATTATTTCCTAGTAAGTTAAAATCTAGATGGACAGGACCTTACACTGTATGGACTGTTTTTCCGTATGGTGCGATAGAAATTGAGAATCCAACCGACGGATCATCCTATAAGGTCAATGGTCAATGCCTTAAACCTTACATGGAACCAATACCCAACCAAAAGGAAGAGCTCATGGTCCTCCATGAGGCACATTACATTCGATAAGATGCACAAACCCTCTTTTGTACATATGTAAATATTCTCTTATTTTTTTCTCTTTCACTAAGATATGTCTGATTAACGACTGTGAGGACACGGTCACATTCAAGTGTGGGGGTGGGGGCGGAGATTCACATTACATCAGCAATTATGAACTAGGTCATCCATTGAACAAGGACAAATTTAAAATTCATAAATAACACCTTGGTTCTTTATTGATAAGTTGAATTGTTGGGTGATGGGAATGAACATTATTTATCTATTGAGTTGTAATGATTCTTTTTAAGATGCTAGCTTGAGACTGTGAAGACGTTAGTCATGTTCTGGAGTAAGCGTGTCAACCCTTGTTATACTTGTTAGAATGTGCAAGTAAAAAAAAAATCATTAAATAAAAATTGATTTTACACCTACATTTGTTGGATTTTCTGAGTTGGTTTTCATGCATAATATTTTTTTTCACTCAAATTTTCAAACTTGTAAGTTCTAAATTCCACTTGGCCCACTTAAGGAGAAATGACTCATTGTAGCATTCTTCTTCGATACCCCACATTATTCAAACCCAAGTTTCAGTCAATTTACATCCGTGTTTTGACAAGTTTTTCTTATATTTGTATACTTAAGAACCTTTTTACTGATTTATTGTTAAAGGTTAAAAAACACCACTTTTTACACCAATATTACACTATCCACTCTGTACTTGTTTTAAGGTAGGATAACCATATACCACATCTTATTTTATATGGGTTATCTATCTTACGATACTTTGCTTATCTTTCCTTTCAGCATTTTATATAACATCAATCTAGACTTGTGTGTTGAATTAGGGTTATAGAAGTAGAGTTACTAGGGCACAAAACTTTCCTTTCATGAAGTGTTGGTTATGATTCACTTAGTAGATGAAGAATCAAATGAAAGAATGTACGGTATCACTCCATTCCATCCCCACTCATCATTCATCATGCATTTTCAAAAAATGAAAAGAAAAAAAGATGCAATAAAGAGAAAATCTCTGAGAATAAAGTAGTCATTCTTGACTACAAAGCATTCATTTCCATTCCATCCACATCCATCATACCGTACTTAGAAGTGAGGACTGGAGTAGAGGAGATGAAGGGAAACAAAACGTCCATATGTGCCTTAGTATTACTTTATCTTTTGTAGCTTGAAGTTTAACTAATGCACTTGCCCTTTTACCCATAATATTTTTAGAACTTACAAAATTCTCCTTCATCTATGCATAACTCACATCCAATACATTATAGTTACACTGGTGCAAAATTATTCAAAGAAAAAAATGAATAAATGATTGGGTGCACATTTTCGATGTGTAGAACTTTGTTTGACACCACGCTCTTAACCTTCAAGGAAATTACAGAGTTATCAAGGAATTATGATTCAGCTTGAAATTTTTTATTCATTTTTGCACTAATAATGGGATGTACAATTTTGGACTAAACCGTTGTTATTGAAGTTAGGTAAAATCCTTGGAATAAGAAAAACCTTAAATATATTATTTTATTAATCCGCGTACATAAGACGCTTTGGATTTTGTGGGTAGTATCCGCTGAAAAGACTCACGAGACAACACTCGTCCTACTAGGGACACCTAGGGGTTTAACGGCTTGTTACATACGTTAAATGCAATCATGTTTCCTACGAAAGTGTGACATATTTTAGTTTAGTTTATTCAAGGACGAATAAAAAGATAAGTGTGGGGGTATTTGATATACGTGTAAATGTGTATATTTTATCCGCTTATTTACCTTGTTTTCTCTTTAAAATAATTGATACTGTGTATTTATAGTTGTGTTTTTGGATTATTGACGATGAATGGATAGATGCACTTAATTGTTGAAAAGCTTGAAGAATTTATGTAAGAAGAGTGTTGAGTTTTAGAGCTGGATTAAAGCTTGAAGACCAGAAGAAATGTTGTTGTTCAACCACCTTCTGCCGAATATTTTAAAGATTCAACACCTTTTCATAATGATTGCTTGTCTCGGATGTTATGGAATTCTTATTCATGATCAAAACAATTGAAGTTGATGACATTTGGTGCTTGCAAGCAATGACATTTGCATGTCCATTCACACGCATTCACACTTAGCTATTTGGTTTATTTATTAATTAGGAAAAGGTATTTTGTCCCACATGGTGTAATTGGCCACTTAGTCATGGCCATAGAACCTATAAATACACTGTATCTCCTTCATTTGTAATTACATTGGGTTTTATTCTATAAATCTTCTCTAGAATAAAATTCTCCTTCTCTTCTTAGTTGTTCTTTTATTTTATTTATGTTTATGATGTTACTTTTCTTCTTCCTATTTCTTATTTAGCTATGTCTAGCTAATCCCCTTTAGTTAGAGGGTGATGATGCTTAAATTAGATTCAATATGAATCACATAGCCAAAAAAGATTAGAACTTTATGTAACACCCCGTAATTCTATAACATTAAGTTTTGCAAATTAAAGTATAAATAAATTTTAAAATAAGAATCAAGGGAAATGGGTTGCTCCATTAAATTCGTCTCAAAATTCTGCTTGGAATCGAGTCCGAGTTTTCGAGAAACGGAGTCCGTATGAGGGAGATATGACCCTCCGAAGTTTCAAGGATTTTCAAAATTCTCTAGAATAAAATATTTATATAGTTAAAAATATTTTATAGTTAAAAATAGAATTTTTAACGTGTATATGAAATGAAATAAAAATAAACAAATCGGCCGATTTGTTTATATACACTGATTTGACTGATATTGATTGGGACGATAAATTTTACACATCGCCCAACTGCACAAATAAAATCTGTGTTTGATTTGTTTGAAACCCCATACGTGTATTGGGATGATAATTTACATACACTAATCCCAATAATTAGTTGTATGTCGATCGATTGATTGACAGACTGTTATAAGCGTTGAATATTTACATTTGATGCTTATACAGTGTAGAATGCACTCTGGATGATGGTTGATTATTTATCGTTGTTATTTTACACATGTGTTGTCGAAAATCCATATAATTAACATTATATGGTAATTGATTGGGCCTCATTCCAGTTTCGAATAGAAATATTTGAAAAGAAATATTTGAAAAGAAATATTGGAATAGAAATATTGAAAAGAAATATTTGAAAAGAAATATTTGAAAAGAAATATTAGAATAGAAATATTGAAAAGAAATATTTGAAAAGAAATATTTGAATAGAAATATTGAAAAGAAATATTTGAATAGGAATATTTGAACAGAAATATTTGAAATAGAATATTTGAAAATAGGAATATATGAAGCCGTATTGATTAGATTGACGCCATTTTGACGTGAACGATATTTATATCGATTTTATTCATTTTATAATGAATATAGAAAGTGATTTCAAAATCTGATATTTTGAATAGAAATTGAATATAAATAAATTCGAAAAGAAATTGAATAGAAATGAATTCGAATTGAAATTGAATTGAATTGAAAACGAACTGAAATTGAATTAGAAATCAATTTGAATTGAAATCAATTTGAAATGAATTTAAAACGAATTTAAATTGGAATATTCAATTTTGATTTGAAATTGAATATGAAGTTGAAACCGTTTTGAAAACGAATTTAAAACGATTTATAAAGCGTGTTTTGAATTGAAATCGGTGAAGTATATATTATATATATTATATATATAATATAATGGCCTGAATAGAACGCGCCGCGCCGCGGCAGTTCGCGAATTTCGACCATTGACTTCGAACGGATATTACGGGAGATCCGACCGTCGGATTCTCCTGAAACTGGAACCGTTGGGTTCGTATCGAAAAGAGATTTCTAACGAATATTAGAAACTAGAAATCTAACGGTTGGATTTGGAATTATGTCCAAATCAAATTTGAAAAAGGTCGGTGTAAGTGCAGTTCGATGGCCATTGATGGAAATCGACTGTACGGGCTTTGATAAAATCATTAAAAATATCAATAATTTGTGTAAAATCATAAGAAATGGTTTGGGAAGAATTGGGATGAAAAACTCTATATTTGAAAAGATAAAAATAGATTTCTATCGAAATGAACTATTTTTGAACTAGAATTAAAATTCTATTTGTTTTTAAATAAATAAATTGAATTCGAAAAGGGTTTTAAAAATAAACAGAATTTCCAATGATTGCATTGGAGTGGATTTGAATCGAAATTGTCTTCGGAATATTTCGATGTTGGAATTCGTGATTATACAGATGTTGTGATGGAAATTTGAAAGATATATATTTATATCGTTATTTCCAATACGACATTTGTTAATCGTAGAATCTGATATTGAATATAAGCTGATATATTTTCTATTCAGAGCCTTGTATTCAATATCAAACGTGATTTGGGTTTGTCGTGAATGGTGTCTTCATTAACACTGTTCTTGAACCCAGTAGAGAAAAGATTAAATCTTTTTATTTAGATTTAATGAAGTGAACCAATTAAACAATATTTAATTGGAATTGAATTGATATTGATGTTTGGGTTTATCGTGGACAGTGTTTTTAAATAACACTCGTTCTTTAACCCGATAATTAATGGAATGTTATTTTGGGTTTATCGTGAACTGTGTTTAAAATGACACTGATTCTTTAACCGAGTTGAAGATTAAAACTAAGTGGAGTTTTAATGAATCTTTAATTAGATTGAAACGATCGAGAATGGAGTATCACCAGTTTTGCTCCAGGCGATAGTTAAATCTTTAATTAGATTTGAACGTGAAATGGTAATTGAATTTACCGATAACACCGTGGTGTTAGATATGAAGTACTACCAGTTTTACTTCATGGGATGAATAGGTTGGGATTGGGAAATTAAAACAAATGATTACTTCGGTAAGGTTCGTTAATCCCGACTAGTTAAATCGAAATTCAAAAGAAGATTAGAGAATAAATTCAAGGAATTTATCTTGGCTAAAATTAATGGGAACCTTTCCCTATAAATGTGAAATTTAGAAACTAACTGTCAGTTAGCCAAGCAGAATGGTTTTCTGGATATTGATCTGATGTTGGTTTCGGCCTTCGGGGTTAATATTTTGGGAATTATTCTCTTGTTAATTTACGGTTAGTGACTGATGAATTGGAATGAGGCGTATGTTGTGTTTGTGTAACACCTATTTAAAATATACGCGAGTTATTCGGAAAGACCGGGTTTATCCCATTCTGAATAACCGATATGACGATAAGTCGAAGATGAAGACGGTGGTCGAAGACCGAAGGTCTTCACGTCGTTTGGGTGATTACTGATGATCTTGATTGGGCTGTACACCCAAGAAGATGGAAACAGTTGGTGATCGTCCAGACGTACATGGAGATCGATGGATATGCGGGGTACTAGGTGCCTCCGGTTTCGTTCAGACCCAGAACGAACTTGTAAATGGACTGTGTTTCTGACATTGGATTTTAGTCCGTGTGATTGATCTCTATTAAATATATATCTGTTTGGCGGCGGAGAATTTATTCTCTTGCTTAACGCCCTTCTCTGAGACGTACGAGCTCAGGGGTTATATATTGATGGATATCAAACGCATGGAGTGAATTGCCAGTGTGGCATGCCTAAGTGGCAATTGATCGAGGCTTCTGTTGAAAAGCAAAGTCTTGTGGTGATGATCAAAGCACAGCCTGTGTGGCATAGCTTTGTGTAACGTGAATTCGCGAGCCTCGCACCCCGGTTGTGAACCAAAAACGGGAGAGGACATCAGGGAGGGCATGCGTTTCTTTCTAGATAGGGTGGTGTCAGTGACCTACCAGCCCTGACATTTATATATTTTTCACCTGTGTGGTTGTTGCTGTTGCGAGGCGCCTCGGTTTGATCGGACGATCCAGGTCCGATGGAGTCATTCGTTGGCTCATTTGCGCCCTAAAGGGCGGGGAAACGTAGTGTTCAAGCATTTTAATCCACATCGGTGGACCGGCCCTGACGATCCAAGGGTCACTCGAGCTCTGATCCTGAGACATGGTAGGCTAGATTGTCTCGAATCGGTTGAGGACTATCTTTTGCCTCGGTTCATAGATGGAAATCCAATTTCCAAATACGTGACATTTGCGGTTTTAATTGTAGAACTAGTATGGCGACATGATATATGGTACCCATGCCGCCTATGATTGGTACTTATGATTTGAAGTTGTTTTATACACTATGCACTTATAATAGTATCAAATGATTTGTCTTAAAACGTATAAAACATTCTTTGGCTGTTATAAGGGAAAACCCTATCCCCCGGCTTGCGTTGCATTGTGTGATAGGACCTGGGTCTTATAACAGCTTCATTTTTCTTTATTTAGCATTGCGTTGTTTGTTTCATGCACTGGTATTCTTGGGAGGAAACCCGTTCCGTGTTATACGGCGTGGTCCCTTGATTTACCTAACTTTAAAATAAAGATTAATAACTGTTTTAGTTCTCACACCAGTCACATGACTGACCTGGAGTTTATTGTTTTAACCTAAACTCTGGGTGCCCTTATTTTGACACGGGCAGCTAGTAGTTTTGGTTTTGCAGATTTATATTCACAGGATCCTGGTTTACAGCTGGAGCGATATTCGGAAAGCTTTGTATCCGTATATCTCTTCTAGTTGTGTGTTGTATTATTTTCCGCTGCTATGTATTTAAATGTAATTCAAATCTCTGATATTTCTGTGTAATATTCATTTATACTTTGTATATTCTTGTAATCTGATGGTATTGTTGTAATATACAATGAAATGTTCTTTTGTATGCGTTCTATTTTGTCGTGTTCTCGAAACGATTCGGCGTTTCGAACGGTCTAGATCGGTTTAGCGACTGGTTCGGATCGAGCGAAATCCCTTCTCGTCACATTTGGTATCAGAGCTTTGGTTTACAAAGCAGAGAACACGGCACATTAGAACCATACGAAAGAATCCATCAGATATTGGATTAGTAATATCCAATGGGAATGACTCGTTAGAGATAGGATCAGTAGTATCCTAGAACGAGTGTGAAGAGTACATTTTTAAAAATGAAAACAAATTTTGTTTTGAAAATTTAAATCAACTATTCATATTTGATTATTTATTCTATATTGATCGGGACAATCCGATATATTAAGATTTTGCATATATGTCTTGCAAACGTGTATTCGAAGTTTTAATGTATTGGATAGTTATAGAATCATACTCTAGTTGCCCGGGGATAATTCTGGTGATGGGGCACCATCGCCAGTATTTATATTCGAGCGACGGAAGTGAGATTTCTATAAATTTCCAATTGACTGGTGTGAGAACCGAAATTAGATAGGGCCTATTGTTGTGATTTGGCACCAAAAATCTGATTTTTTGACTATATATCAAAGTTATGCATTTGAAATGATAATCAACTAATTGATTGATGTTTGTGTTGTTTGTTTATTTATTTGATAATTTTGAACCATTATGCATAATTGAATCAAATATTGAATTGTATTGAAATTTGGTCGCATTTGCTTGCATATACTTGTACTTACATTGAACATGTCATAGCAAGGAGGCTAGAGCAGAGAATAAAATTTGTTTGCCCGACAAATAGGTACATGTTTACTACATAATTTACTGTTTTGTTTGGGTGATGATGATTTTATGAGCCTATTGGCTAGCCGCTTGGCTTTTTCTTTTTCTTTTTGAGATCAGAAGGCCTATATGGCAATTTTGGGATTTTCCCGTGGCTCCCGGTGCAGGGGAGGTTATGGCGAAATTTTTCGAAAATTCCGGGTGTTAACCAAATTTTTGAAATTTTAGAAAATTCTCAGAAACTGAAAAGTTGGAGAATGAAAACCAGATCGAACGTAGAGTTGGTTAATCAAACCACTTTCGACTTTGTTCCTTTTTGGGGACGAAAAGTTTTAAGTGGGGGAGAGTGTAATAACCCGGAAATCTGGGCCAGTTTAAAATTTTTAATTTGGCAATTTTAGCGAATTTTGATATTTAAAATAGATTATTTTAAATAATATCGACGAGAAATTTATTTTGAATAGAATTCGAACGTATATATTATATACGTCGTCGTTAGAATATTTATAATTATATATAATTATAAATAGGAATTGAAAATGGCACGGTAGTTCGATAATTCGATTTCAAACTTCAATTGAACATACCGGGTGCAAAATAAACCGGATTTTAGTGATACAAAAAATAATAGGATCTAATTGAGGATATCTTTCCAACGAATCCGAAAAATCGAAATTTCATAGCGGGAATCAAAAGATATGTCCAGTTGAAAATTCTGAATAGTCGCTATGGAATTCAGGCCCTTAAAAATGGGAATTTTGCAAACGACCTCGGATTTCGACGAAACCACTTTTGTTGGGTCCGTGATGTCAAATTATTGCTAGGTTTCAAATTTCATAATTTTTCGAATCAATATGTGAGTGTGGCAAAGGAAAACGCGTTTGGCCAGTTTCAGTTGATTTTAATCGACTGGAAAATGGTCATTTTTCCAACAGTCTCAGAATTTAACGAAATTAGTTTTGTTAGGACCGTATCGTCGATACGAAGGTAAAAAATATTTTTCGGAAAATTTTCTAGTTAGTATGTGACCCCAGTAAATTGAAATGTGCGTTCAAATTCAATATATAGAGTTAAATGTTGATTTTGACGAAAACTGATCGAAACAGTCGAATCAGCTTACGATACATATCCCATTGTGTTCGGAATGTGGGTAATACGCTAGGGACGACAGTCGTTGGGTCTCGATTGGAATTCAAAATAAAAAGTTACTTTTTAGAATTCAATTAATTAAATATATATATATATATATAATTTTATAAAGGGTCAAACCCTTTCCCCAATTTCATTCAGTCAAACCCGTTTTTTTTTTTTTTTAAAAAAGAGAGGATCGATTGACGGAAATCCCGCCCCCACCCACGTTGTCGCGCCGCCGGTCTCCCTCCGCCTTCCCCATCTCCGGCAACCTCTCCCCTCCTCTCGCATTCTCGCTCCTCCTTCTCCCCCCCCCCTTTAAAACCCGCAACCCCGTTTTTACCCTAGCCGCCATCGACCTTGCCCCACGGCCGCCGCCCACCACCGGAGCTCGCGCCACTTCTCCCCAGCGCCACCATCTCCCTCCGATCCCCTTCCCAGTTCGAAATCCCACAGCCCAAACCCCCGTTCCCCCCTAAATCGACCGCTTTTCCCAGCCACCGCCCCTCCCCTTCGCCTGAGCGCACCTCAGACGAGACCCCCTATCCCACATCAGACGCCGCGCCGCCAACTCTGACGCCTAGCCTTCCCTCCTCAGTAAAATCGAACCAAGAGAATACGGGCAACGAAAGTGACAAAAGACGAAAAGGTGAAGATTTCCTACATTAGAAGAGTCGAGATGATTGGATAGCTATTGGTGAGAATTTCTCACTCTTTGATTTAATTATCTAGTTATATATATATACTAGGATGCAGATGGTGTTTAGTAGCACCTGACACCCGTTGTCCACAGACCATGGACGGTTTGTATGCTTGTTTGTTTGATTTTGATGTGTAGTTGATTGTGTGATGTGATGTGAAATGAAATAAAATATTTATATAGTTAAAAATATTTTATAGTTAAAAATAGAATTTTTAACGTGTATATGAAATGAAATAAAAATAAACAAATCGGCCGATTTGTTTATATACACTGATTTGACTGATATTGATTGGGACGATAAATTTTACACATCACCCAACTGCACAAATAAAATCTGTGTTTGATTTGTTTGAAACCCCATACGGGTATTGGGATGATAATTGACATACACCAATCCCAATAATTAGTTGTATGTCGATCGATTGATTGACAGACTGTTATAAGCGTTGAATATTTACATTTGATGCTTATACAGTGTAGAATGCACTCTGGATGATGGTTGATTATTTATCGTTGTTATTTTACACATGTGTTGTCGAAAATCCATATAATTAACATTATATGGTAATTGATTGGTGAGACGACCCGAAATCCCGTTCAGACGGAGACAAGGGTTATCTTTGGAATATAACACAGAAACAGATAATAGCAGAACAAAATTAAATAAATACACCAGATAATGAAAAATAAAATATACTGGATAAAAGTAATCATCAGAGTTACACAGTATACAGGATCTTACTTAGTACAAATGCAGTTCAGCTATACATAAATGTCTACAGCGGAAAACAAACATAACATGTACAATAGGAGCTGAATAGCATAAAAAGAGATAAATGATAGAATCCATCTTTAGCTCCAGCTATCCAGAAGAACCAGCTAAACCTGAATACAAGGCAAAAGATAGTCCTTACCGAATTCGAGATGCTCTAGCCCGCCCCTCAGGCACAGCCGCAACCGTACCTTGGATCGTCAGGGCCGGTCCACACGAAGTGGATTATAATGCCTGAACAATGCGTTTCTCCACCCTTTGGGGTGTAAATGAGCCAACAAATGACTCCATCGGACCCGGATCGTCCGATCAAACCGAGGCGCCTCGCAACAGCAACAACCACATAGGTGAAAAGTATATAAATGTCAGGGCTGGTAGGTCACTGACACCACCCTAGCTAGAAAGAAAACGCACGTCCCCCCTGAGGTCCTTCTCCCGTTTCTAGTTCATACTGGGGTGTGAGGCTCGCGATTTCACGTTATACACAAAGCTACGCCACACTGGCGGTTCTTTGGTCATCACCACAAGACTTTGCTTTTCAACAGAAGTCCTGCTCACTGCATCTTAGCATGCCACACAGGCAATTCATGCCATGCGACTGATATCCATCGATATACAACGTCTGAGCTCGTGCGTTTCAGAGAAGGGCGTTAAGCAAAAGAATAAATTCTCCGTCGCCAAACAGATGTATATTTAATAGGGATCAATCAACACAGAATAAAATCCAATGTCACACACACATTCCATTTACAAGTCCGTTCTGGGTCTGAACGAAACCGGAGGCACTAAATACCTCGCAAACCCATCGATCACCACGTACGTCTGGACGATCACCACTCATTATCCAGATTTCGGGATGCCTCCCAATCAGGACCTCGGTTACCATCCAAACGAGGTGAAGATCTCCGGTCTTCGACCGTCGTCTTCATCTTCGAATTCCAATCGTCGGTCAATCATTTGAAATGAGAATTAACTCGGCCTTTTCAAATAATTCACGTATATTTAGAATTTCAAATCAATTTATTTCAATGGTTAAATCATTCGACAACACCAATTTTGTTGTTTAATGTATTTTTCACACCAAACACATTCAACCATCAAATACAACATAAATCGAGCAAATTCAGTTTATTTCCATTCCATATTGTTTATGATATTTTATAACGATTTATCGCTATTTTTATTTATTTAAAAATAGCCAATTTATTCAAAACGACGCTTCGGGCCATAACGCGGCCGTGGCGCTGTTTTTCTCCCGATTTGATTTACACATATATGAAAATCTAACCGTTGGATCTTTACAAAATTTACATCATTAGAAAGGTCTTTTCAAAATGAATCCAACGATTCCAGTTTCAGGAAAATCCGACGGTCGGATCTCCCGGTACAATCGTTTGAATTTTCGATTTCAAAATACAAACTGTAGCGTCGTTATTCGATTAAATATATATATATATATATATATATATATATATATATATAATCGCTTCTGGCGCTGTTTTTCATCAGATTTGAATTAAACATTCCAGACAATCCAACCGTTGGATTTTTACAAGGTTGGTGCCGTTGGGAAGATATTTCCAAGGCGAACCCGACGGTTGAGGTTTCGGGAAAATCCAATGGTCGGATTTCCCGCACTAGTTGTTTGAAATCATGGTTTCAAAATGCGAACTGCACGACTACGTTTCGTTTTAATTTTATTTATATTTATATATTTATATAAATATAGTTCATTCAATGATTTCAATATCGTTTTCACTTCAAATATTCACTAACGCCTTAAAATTTTGGAAAATTTCGCCATAACCTCCCCTGCACTGGGAGCATCGGGAAATCTCAACTAGCTTCCCCGGTCCTTCTAATCTCAAAAAGAAAAAGAAAAAGCCAAGCGACTAGCCAACAGGCTCATAAAATCATCACCCAAACAAAACAGTAAATGTGTACCTATTTGTCGGGCACAAAATTTTATTCCTCTTCTCTAGCCCCTTTGCTATAACCTGTTCAATAAATATGCATGTACATATATATAGTTCTTACCATTTATCATTTTCTATTCAAGTTCATATTTGATTTCTATTTGGTTTAAAAACACCATTCATTCTAATGTTACATACATAGGTACAAATCATATCGTTAGCTAATTAATGAATATTTCAACTCATATATATTTATTTGAACAAGTGGCTATTTTTAACACTTCACATTTCAACGATTCACGCATATAATAAAAAATGTGATTTTTATTGTAAAACAACTCATTTCAAAACACTATTTTTCTATATAGTTCATATAGGTGATAAAAATAGGATTTTTATCATAAAACAATTTCTTTTAAAACGAGATTATTTTACACAGTTCATATAGTCGATAAAAGGTGATTTTTTTTATTATCAAACAATTTATTTCAAAATATGAATACCATTCAACACATGAATTTCAAATCAACGAATGAATATCGATTCAACACATGAAGGTTTTCTATAGTTTCTATATATAGATAAAAATGTGATTTTTATATTTAAAGCGCGAATACCATTCAACACATGAATTTCTAATCAACGAATGAATATCGATTCAACACATGAAGGTTTTCTATTCAATGAATAAATATAGTTTTAGCAAATGAAAATAATTCAAACACATGAATATTATTCAAAATTTCGGCAGCATAACGGCAGGGTAGTTAAAACCGGGACCGTCCCTAGTACGGCTCCTCGCTCTACTTTAAAACCTCGCGGTTTTTGACAATGGGGATCATGCATCTAGTTCGCACGCAGGCGGCATGTATATATTTATTTCATTTCCACAAACTAATCCTATGTGGTTTCAACCAAATATTTTTCAACCACAAACGGGTATTTTTCAACCACAATCAATCAATATCAACCACAAACAATCCCAAACAACCATTCGCTATCAATCAATAAATATCGTCCATGGTTTGTGGACGAGGGGCGTATATATATATATATATATATATATATATATTTATATATAAAAATTCACTTTTATTTCAATACATATATAATTTTTTACAACGCATATATAATTTATACATCGAACATACAACTTATACAACGCTTATACACGAGGTGTACAACGTTTATATAACTCATACATCGACTATATAATTTATACATCGTCGTTTTCCATATTGTTTATAAATTAGAAATCTCACCGAATAGATAAACCAAACGTCTCGACTCTTCATATGTAGGAAATCTTCTTCGTTTCTTCTTCTGTCACTTTCGTCATTCGTATTCACTACATATATAAAAATCACATTTTTACTTCGCTATTCAATATATGAAAAATTGAGTTTTTACTTCGCTATTCAATATATAAAAATCGAATTTTTACTTCGCTATTTAATATATAAAAATCGAATTTTTACTTCGCTATTTAATATATAAAAATCGAATTTTTACTTCGCTTTTCAATATATAAAAATCACATTTTTATAATTACTCCATATGGATAAAATTCTATCTTTATCTCGCTAGTATTATAATAAAAATTATATTTTTATTACTCTACATGAATAAAAATCATATTTTTACATGGCTACTTCTATAAAGATCACATCTTTATTATTTCTACTATATAAAAATCACATTTTTAATCTTCTTAGCATATAAAAATCAAACCTTTCTAAATATAAAAATCTAACTTTTACATCGTTAAAAATCTAATCTTTATATGATTACTCATTTATACTTCATATGAATAAGAATATATTCTTCATACGAATAAATATTTAAACTTTATATTCAATTAAAATCGTATTTTCTTTCTAATCTAAATTTATAAAAATCAGTTTTTTTTATACTTAAGAAAAATAAATAAACTTCAAGTAATAATAAGAAGAGAAAAAAAATTGGATTATATATATATATATAAAGGTTATAAAACTTACTGTAATCAGAGGAGGGGGGTCTTCCTAGTGCTGACGTCAGATTGGTGGAGGGGGATGTGCTCTCTGAGGAGGCGCCGGAGTCTGGCGGTCGCGGTGGTGGGCCGAGGGAGCTAGCGGCGGTTTAGGGTTTTGAAATTGGGGTCGGGATTGGGGTTTGTTGGATGGAGGAGATAAAGGAGAGGCGGATCATCGGAGGGTTGGGGAGGTGGGCGATGGCCTGGCGGTAGGCGGCGAGGTCCGGCGACGGGGGTTCCAATGGAGCGACGACTATGATTCTTTTTTTTTTCTTTCGGGTCTGCTTTGAAATGGATCGGGGGGCGTGGAGGAGTTTAAGGGAAGAAAGGTTTTTTTTTATTATTTAATTATTTTATTTTCAAAAAAGTTGACTTTTACATACGAATCTCAAATCGAGCCCAACGACTGTCGTCCATAGTGTTTCACCCCCATTCCGAACACAATGAGATATGTATCGTAAGCTGATTCGACCATTTCGATCAGTTTCCGTTAAAATCAACATATAACTCTATATATTGAATTTGAACGCGCATTTCAATTTACCGGGGTCACATACTAACTAGAAAAATTCTCGAAAAATATTTTCTAGCTTCGTATTGACGATACGGTCCTAACAAAACTAGTTTCGTCAAATTCTGAGACCGTTTGAAAAATGGCCAATTTCCAGTCGATTAAAATCAACTGAAACCGGTCAAACGCGTTTTCCTTTGCCACGCTCACATATTGATTCGAAAAATTATGTAATTTGAAACCTAGCAATAACTTGACATCACGGTTCCAACAAAAGTAGTTTCGTCGAAATCCGATATCGTTTGCAAAATGGCTATTTTTTAGGGCCTGAATTCCATAGCGACTATTCAAGATTTTCAACTGGACATATCTTTTTATCCCCGCTATGAAATTTTGATTTGTCAGATTCGTCGGAAAGGTATTCACTAACAGATTTAGATATTTTTGGTTTCACTAAAATTCGTTTTGTTTTGCACCCGGTATAGTCCGACAAAGTTTGAATTCGATTTTTGAAACTACAGTGCCTTTTCAGGCCTTGTTTATAATTATAATTAATTATATTCGTTTTCAATTGTCGATTCAAACTAAGTTTTCATCCCTATTATTGAAAATATTTATTTTAAATATTTAAAACCCATTATTTTAGCCAATTTAAAATTTTTAAATTGGTTCAGATTTTCTGGGTCGTTACAATAGGCCTCATTCCAGTTTCGAATAGAAATATTTGAAAAGAAATATTTGAAAAGAAATATTGGAATAGAAATATTGAAAAGAAATATTTGAAAAGAAATATTTGAAAAGAAATATTGGAATAGAAATATTGAAAAGAAATATTTGAAAAGAAATATTTGAATAGAAATATTGAAAAGAAATATTTGAATAGGAATATTTGAACAGAAATATTTGAAATAGAATATTTGAAAATAGGAATATATGAAGCCGTATTGATTAGGTTGACGCCATTTTGACGTGAACGATATTTATATCGATTTTATTCATTTTATAATGAATATCGAAAGTGATTTCAAAATCTGATATTTTGAATAGAAATTGAATATAAATAAATTCGAAAAGAAATTGAATAGAAATGAATTCGAATTGAAATTGAATTGAATTGAAAACGAACTGAAATTGAATTAGAAATCAATTTGAATTGAAATCAATTTGAAATGAATTTAAAAAGAATTTAAATTGGAATATTCAATTTTGATTTGAAATTGAATATGAAGTTGAAACCGTTTTGAAAACGAATTTAAAACGATTTATAAAGCGTGTTTTGAATTGAAATCGGCGAAGTATATATTATATATATAATATAATGGCCTGAATAGAATGCGCCGCGCTGCGGCAGTTCGCGAGTTTCGACCATTGACTTCGAACGGATATTACGGGAGATTCGACCGTCGGATTCTCCTGAAACAGGAACCGTTGGGTTCGTATCGAAAAGAGCTTTCTAACGAATATTAGAAACTAGAAATCTAACGGTTGGATTTGGAATTATGTCCAAATCAAATTTGAAAAAGGTCGTTGTAAGTGCAGTTCGATGGCCATTGATGGAAATCGAATGTACGGGCTTTGATAAAATCATTAAAAATATCAATAATTTGTGTAAAATCATAATAAATGATTTGGGAAGAATTGGGATGAAAAACTCTATATTTGAAATGATAAAAATAGATTTCTATCGAAATGAACTAGTTTTGTACTAGAATTAAAATTCTATTTGTTTTTAAATAAATAAACTGAATTCGAAAAGGGTTTTAAAAATAACCAGAATTTCCAATGATTGCATTGGAGTGGATTTGAATCGAAATTGTCTTCGGAATATTTCGGTGTTGGAATTCATGATTATACAGATGTTGTGATGGAAATTTGAAAGATATATATTTATATCGTTATTTCCAATACGACATTTGTTAATCGTAGAATCTGATATTGAATATAAGCCGATATATTTTCTATTCAGAGCCTTGTATTGAATATCAAACGTGATTTGGGTTTGTCGTGAATGGTGTCTTCATTAACATTGTTCTTGAACCCAGTTGAGAAAAGATTAAATCTTTTTATTTAGATTTAATGAAGTGAACCAATTAAACAATATTTAATTGGAATTGAATTGATATTTGGGTTTATCGTGGACAGTGTTTTTAAATAACACTCGTTCTTTAACCCGATAATTAATGGAATGTGATTTTGGGTTTATCGTGAACTGTGTTTAAAATGACACTGATTCTTTAACCCAGTTGAAGATTAAAACTAAGTGGAGTTTTAATGAATCTTTAATTAGATTGAAATGATCGAGAATGGAGTATCACCAGTTTTGCTCCAGGAGATAGTTAAATCTTTAATTAGATTTGAACGTGAAATGGTAATTGAATTTACCGATAACACCGTGGTGTTAGATATGAAGTACTACCAGTTTTACTTCATGGGATGAATAGGTTGGGATTGGGAAATTAAAACAAATGATTACTTCGGTAAGGTTCGTTAATCCCGACTAGTTAAATCGAAATTCAAAAGAAGATTAGAGAATAAATTCAACGAATTTATCTTGGATAAAATTAATGGGAACCTTTCCCTATAAATGTGAAATTTATAAACTAACTGTCGGTTAGCCAAGCAGAATGGTTTTCTGGATATTGATCTGATGTTGGTTTCGGCCTACGGGGTTAATATTTGGGGAATTATTCTCTTGTTAATTTACGGTTAGTGACTGATGAATTGGAATGAGGCGTATATTGTGTTTGTGTAACACTTATTTAAAATATACGCGAGTTATTCGGAAAGACCGGGTTTATCCTATTCTGAATAACCGATACGACGATAAGTCGAAGATGAAGACGGTGGTCGAAGATCGAAGGTCTTCACGTCGTTTGGGTGATTACTGATGATCTTGATTGGGCTGTACACCCAAGAAGATGGAAACAGTTAGTGATCGTCCAGACGTACATGGAGATCGATGGATATGCGGGGTACTAGGTGCCTCCGGTTTCGTTCAGACCCAGAACGAACTTGTAAATGGACTGTGTGTCTGACATTGGATTTTAGTCCGTGTGATTGATCTCTATTAAATATATATCTGTTTGGCGGCGGAGAATTTATTCTCTTGCTTAACGCCCTTCTCTGAGACGTACGAGCTCAGGGGTTATATATTGATGGATATCAAACGCATGGAGTGAATTGCCTGTGTGGCATGCCTAAGTGGCAATTGATCGAGGCTTCTGTTGAAAAGCAAAGTCTTGTGGTGATGATCAAAGCACAACCTGTGTGGCACAGCTTTGTGTAACGTGAATTCGCGAGCCTCGCACCCCGGTTGTGAACCAAAAACGGGAGAGGACATCAAGGAGGGCATGCATTTCTTTCTAGCTAGGGTGGTGTCAGTGACCTACCAGCCCTGACATTTATATACTTTTCACCTGTGTGGTTGTTGCTGTTGCGAGGCACCTCGGTTTGATCGGACGATCCAGGTCCGATGGAGTCATTCGTTGGCTCATTTGCGCCCCAAAGGGCGGGGAAACGTAGTGTTCAGGCATTTTAATCCACATCGGTGGACCGGCCCTGACGATCCAAGGGTCACTCGAGCTCTGATCCTGAGACATGGTAGGCTAGATTGTCTCGAATCGGTTGAGGACTATCTTTTGCCTCGGTTCATAGATGGAAATCCAATTTCCAGATACGTGACATTTGCAGTTTTAATTGTAGAACTAGTATGGCGACATGATATATGGTACCCATGCCGCCTATGATTGGTACTTATGATTTGAAGTTGTTTTATACACTATGCACTTATAATAGTATCAAATGATTTGTCTTAAAACGTATAAAGCATTCTTTGGCTGTTATAAGGGAAAACCCTATCCCCCGGCTTGCGTTGCATTGTGTGATAGGACCTGGGTCTTATAACAGCTTCATTTTTCTTTATTTAGCATTGCGTTGTTTGTTTCATGCACTGGTATTCTTGGGAGGAAACCCGTTCCGTGTTATACGGCATGGTCCCTTGATTTACCTAACTTTAAAATAAAGATTAATAACTGTATTAGTTCTCACACCAGTCACATGACTGACCTGGAGTTTATTGTTTTAACCTAAACTCTGGGTGCCCTTATTTTGACACGGGCAGCTAGTAGTTTTGGTTTTGCAGATTTATATTCACAGGATCCTGGTTTACAGCTGGAGCGATATTCGGAAAGCTTTGTATCCGTATATCTCTTCTAGTTGTGTGTTGTATTATTTTCCGCTGCTATGTATTTAAATGTAATTCAAATCTCTGATATTTCTGTGTAATATTCATTTATACTCTGTATATTCTTGTAATCTGATGGTATTGTTGTAATATACAATGAAATGTTCTTTTGTATGCGTTCTATTTTGTCGTGTTCTCGAAACGATTCGGCGTTTCGAACGGTCTAGATCGGTTTAGCGACTGGTTCGGATCGAGCGAAATCCCTTCTCGTCACAACCTCCCAGGGACAAGGTCGACCATAGTGTCGACCTGGGGGTCGACCTGGTGCCGAATTCCAGTTTTTGAACCTGATGCATTTCGATGTATTTAGACGTGTTTTCTGACTAGATTCATAATCCTAAACCTATATAAACCTCCCCTAATCCCCACTACTCCTCACACCATTCTTCTCTATCCTTATGCTGCACAAATTCTTAATGAACAAGATGACTTCTTCTTCTCCAAAGACTGCATGATTCAATTAAAACAAGATTAATCAAATTAAGAGAGTCCTTCTACCTTCTTCTTCAAGCAATGCGAGATTCGCAAATTGGAGATTCAAATAAAGTTAAAACTTCAAGAAGGGAAGCAAAGGCTAATTCAACGGCTTCGAGCAACGTCGCGCGAATCATAGCAAATCACCTCAGCGTTATTATCCTTTTCTAAAACCGATCAATGTAAGTCAGTTACTTTTTAGATTTGAACGCCTAGATCTATTCGTGACATGTAATTAAATGGATATGAGAATATGCCTAATCCTTTCGTTTGAATTGGTGCTTGTATATGCCTTTGGATCTGATTCTCGATTATGGCCTAGAACTTATTGTGGCTAATTGTCAATGACTATGATTATGGGACTTTTTGCCTAAGACTATGACTATGAAGCTGTGGCCTATGAAATTATTGCCTATGACTATGAACATAAGACTATGCCTATGCCTATGACTATGAACATAAGACTATTGCCTATGACTATGAACATAAGACTATGCCTATGACTATGAACATAAGACTATTGCCTATGACTATGATTCATAACTATGAGACCATGACTAGGACTATTTTGTGGTTAATTGCCTAGGACTATTTTGTGGTTAATTGCCTAGGACTATTGTGGTTAATTGCCTATGACTATTACGGTTAGTGGCTTATGTCCATAACATTATAGTTACAAATCATGATTGTATACCGAATTGGCATTATGTTGGATCAAATCACCTATGTCTCCCTTGATTATGTTGGATCTCATACTTAGGGTGTAATTTGCTTAGTTTATTCCTGTTCGCTATTATGTACACCAAACCCATTGGATCCATTATCTTTGTATTTTTGTATTTTGATTCACTTTTTCATGCCTATCTTCTTATGTAAATTCTCGTGCTTATCCCATATTCCTTTTGTAAGTTTCATGTTATGAGTATCTAGAAACTCGTGAAATGATGTTATACGTACGACTACGGCGGGGGAATTTGGGCGTAGCTTAATTAAGATAACATTGCATAACAAATATGTTGGGATAATCTGATTTGGCTATAATAGTAAATAATTTACATGAATATTAGACTTGGGCGTAAATGGTAAATTGTTAATTGGCCGCAAAGTATGTAATTGGCATGTAATCCAAGTTTGGATATAAATTGTAAACTAGAATATTAAATCTAGTTTTGACATGAACTGTAAATGGGAATACTAGATCTAAATTGGCATAAAACTGCAGGTTGGGTTAAATGATAGTTAAATCAAGATTTGGGCCTAGAATACAGGTATGTTAGTGGGCATGACAAATGAATATGACATAGGCCAAATTTGTTTAAAAGAGTCGTTAGCAATTTACATAGAGACAAAAAGGATAAATATGTAAATCTAGGAAAGACGAATATGCCTAACACGAGGTTAGATTGAGTTACGGTTTAAGACTGCCCGGAACCCCTCGGAAAATCCAGCAACCGTAACAATACCTATCTAATGTGGGTGGTTAGAGCATTGAGCCCAAAAAGGACCCGAGGTTAGACTGAGTTGCGGTGTAAATCTGCCCGGAACCGACCGGCACATCTAGTGATCGCAACAATATCTGTCTAATGTGAGTGGTTGGTGCTTTAAATGAATAATTTAAAGCTAAGAAACAGTTAAGTTATAATGGGAGGGTTAAGTCCATAGGAACACTTAACCAATTTAACATGTTAACTAGACTAGAAGGTGGGGTTAAGTAAAATACACTTAGCCAATTTAACATGTTAACTAGACTAGAAGGTGGAGTTAAGTAAACTTAGAACATTTAGCCATCATAGTGTGCCAAATGAACAAGGTTAAGTTAAAACATGAAGGGACAATACTTAACAATTAGGGCATGTGAATTAAACAGATGTTAGGGTTAAGTTAACAAAGAGGACACTTAATCGTTATAACGTGTTAGCTAAATAGATGGGCAAGGTTAAGTTAAAGGGAACATTTAACCAAT
Source organism: Allium sativum (assembly GCA_030737875.1). Taxonomy (NCBI): domain Eukaryota; kingdom Viridiplantae; phylum Streptophyta; class Magnoliopsida; order Asparagales; family Amaryllidaceae; genus Allium; species Allium sativum. The sequence continues at coordinate 821,370,948 of CM060909.1, forward strand.
ACAAGATGAAGGGGTGGGGTTAAGTAATAAGAAATACTTAACCAATATAACTTGATTCGTGGTAGGGTTAAGTCAACATGAACTACTGATAACACTTAACCAGTTTAACATGACAAATGAATGGGTTAGGTTAACTTGAATTGATTAATGACACTTAACGAATCCAACTTGACGAGAAAAAGAACTATGTAGTAAAATTTAGCTAAGAGGACTAAGTTGTAAACCTTAGTTAAGAAAACGACGATTCAAGAACTAAGTAGTGTAACACCCCACCTCCGCCAGGGCCACACTCACGAGTGATATCACTAGCTTTGGAGGGGCGTTGTCTAGGTAAACATGCACAGAGATATCACAAGACAGAACATAGATAAATAAATAAGTAAAGCAGCGGAAATTTAAAAACCATAGTTAACCATTTCAAAACCGAATAGTCAGCTTACATCAAAGTACTTAGTCATTATTTTCCAACCACCACAAGTCTAGAAAACATAAACTGAAAATAACATAAAGTAAACTATCCCCAAAGTAGATATGATGAAGCCATAGCAAGCTCAAGTCCAAACCGTACATGAGCTGTCAAGAAAGCAAGCCAAATGTCCAAGCTAAGCAATACTGTTCCCTCCTGAGAACCTTGGGGGGGGGGGGACGGAAGAAAAGAGGCGAAAGAAAAAGGGTCAGTCATAAAGACTGGTAAGTCCTACCTACTATTAGTATAAAAACTAATGAAGTTAACTAAACATGAGAAACTGAGTTGAAACATAAAGGTAGTAACTAACTGGCATGATAAATAGATAACAAGGTAGATCAAGAGTGGCATCGCATATACAAGGTTTAGTTTTGCACCAATAGTACTAGTATTCCAACCTATGTCAAGTATAAACAAGAAGTGATCCCTTGGCCCAATATCATGAGATGACCCAAGTCGGGGTCCAACTACACGGTCTGGTCGATCGGCTCCCTATAAGCCTAACTCGTCAAGTGTCGGTGTCATACGGCCCAATCACGAATGTAGTCAAACTGTGTTAGGTACACCCTAGGGTGTATCAAGTCCTAGGGTGCCAACCACTGACACGAATCAAGCACGCACAGTCTAAACCTACTGGTGCCCGTGCCTGCTTTTTCAACTCCGGACTATGTGCACGACCATAGTCCGCCTGAACCTACACCGGCGCACCTACTCAGCCGTCGTTCTGGTCGCTTACAATCAGCCCAGTAATCGTGCCCCACCCTAGCCTAGTCCCTAGGGTATCGTAGATACATCCAAGAGGGTTACTGCTGAAAAGGATCACGTAACTAGGGTTTCTAACGGGTTAAGTGTGGTTAACCCTATCCAATCATGTATCCAGTTGGTTAAGTGTACCCAAATGGTTCATGACTTAACCCCATCCAATCATGTATCAAGTTAGTTAAGTGTTTCCAAGTGGTTCATGACTTAACCCTAACATGTGGCATTAATTAATTTAATGCACCCAACCTCTCACATTAGACTTTGTTGTGGTTACTGGATATGCCGGGCGGGTCCGGGCAGCTTTACACCACAACCTAGTCTAACCTCGGGTTTCAAGCGCGATATGACCAACTTCTCACATTGGGTCCTATTGTTTGTAGCCACTGGATTTGCCGGGCGGTTCCGGGCAGATTTACGCTACAAACTCAACCCAACCTCGAGTTGGCCACTTTATGGTTTTCTACATGTCATGACCATATTCAAGTTTTCAAGCATAATAAAGTTTCATGTCACATTTCAAGTCATGTTTTTCATGTCATTTCAAGTTTTCCTAACTACCCATAACGTATCCCCATCGCACATAAATTCGCATCAACTCAAGTGAATCAAGGAACATAAAAATATGACCAAGAGGGGCATAAGGTTGATAAAGTTGGTCATAGGTTAAACATGATGATATTTGAGGCCAAGGTGTTCGTCACAACTAGCATATAGGGTTATTGGCCTCAAAACATGCATGACATCAAACTTAGCAAATAAACTAGCATGTAGTTCAACATCATAGGCAAAGGTGAAACATGATAATAATTGACATAGGGTGATAAACTTGTGGGTAGCATGTAGTTCAACATCATATGCAAGTTAACATCAAGGTTATAAGAGGTTCTATGTTGCATTATGCATAACTACCAAGTTCTATGTTGCATTATGCATAACCACCAAGTAAAACTCATAGCTTTCTACCCAAAAATCAAGGTAAATGGTACTAGGTTCGTGATAGTGCCACAATCATAGATCAAAAGAGTCATAAATGGACATATGCATACAAATATAGCCCCAAAACAAGTATTATACCCAAAAGTCCCATTTCAACTTGCTACATGATCATATTAACTTCATAGTTCAAATCTAAGAGTAGAGTGGGGCTTACAAAGCGTGGCTATAAGAACTAGAACAAGATAGAGACGTTGTAGTAGCTCTAGGAATGATGTAGCAACACAAATAGCCTTGAGAATAAGTAGCTCCTTTGATAGAAAGAAGAAAGCTTGCTCCTTTTTGCCTTAGAAGCTCTCAAGATGAAGATGGAGGCCATGATTAGGGAGCATTTTGGCAGAATTTAGTTGTAAGGTTGATTTGTGATGGTTTAGGCTAGGTATTAGGGTGTTTTTATAGGTGTAGAGACTAGTTTAGGCCATAGGATTAACCCTAGTTTAGATCTGAACCATCAAAAATCGTCACAGGCCAGCAGAACAGACCAGAGAACCAAAACAGGTGCACCAGGTCAGCCAGGGTCAAACCAGAAAGCTGTGCAGGCTGTTGCTCGGCCTGGGCGCACTTGCCAAGCGCGCCAGTGTATTTTTGTACTGGCGCACTTCACAAGTGCGCCAGTGCATTCTGGCTTGTTTTCGGTTTTTTCTGCCTAACTTCGTTCGTCTATATCTTCTTCATATGGACTCCGATTTTCAAAAACTCGGACCCTATTTCGCGTATTTTTCCGAGACGAACGCAATGGCGCATCCCGTTTCCCTTGATTTAGCATTTAAAATTTAATTATGCCTTGATTAATGTTATAACATGTTATTCAAAATACGGGTTGTTACATTCTCCCCACCTTAAAGGATTTCGTCCCCGAAATCTTCAAGTTAGGAAGAACGCATCCTACCATCCATCATCCATCTACTCAAAACATCATCCACAAGTAATCATTTTCCTTAAAAAGATTTCTAATGCTGTATGAACATATGCAAAAAGTGTGTGTATATGTACTTATCTAATGCGAAAAATCAGGCGGTTACTGATTTAGTAAACCTCCTTAATGCAAAGTATGTTAGTGAAATGAGTCCATATGTATGCAAATTCCTAACATAATTTATAATCTCTACATGAGTGCACATAACATTCATTCATATGCAACATCCACGTGATAGCATAACAAGTTTCATCCATGAATAAGTATAAGCACTCATGCATATGCAATATGAAAGTGTGTGAGCCGATCTTAGTGCCTAACGTGTATCATGCATCCACGAGTAACCACTTGCAAACACTTACAACCATTTGCAACCATCAAGCATAACATGTTTCAAATACATGTTTCATCCAAAGGGTTTCTACCTAAGGTTCTCATGACAAGATTAACGAGGTAACAAGATAAACATGGATAGTAAAAGAAAGATATGCTGACTAGGAAAAGAGATCGAGAATGTACCCTCAAAAAGAAATGGATAAAGCCCATGCATCTTCTCCTCGGTTTCCCAAGTTGCATCTTCATCGGCTTCACTCCACTGAACCTTTACTAACTTGACTTCTCGATTCCTCAGCTTCTTGATCTCCGTTCCCAAGATACGAATCGGAGCTCGCCTCAGAGTTGCCTCTTTCTCTACCTCTACGTCTTCAAGAATGCTAGGCTCAACTACTTCGGCTGATTCATGTAGGCATTTTCGGAGATGCGAGACATGAAAAACATTGTGCACTCCAGCCAGCTTCTCGGGCAATTCCACCCTATAAGCCATTTGCCCAATCTTCTCGATGATAAGGAAGGGTCCAACGAACCTTGGTGCTAGCTTTCCAACTTCAAACTCTAAGTCTGTCCTTCGCTTGTCTGCATAGGATTTCTGTCTGTCTTGGGCCGTTTTCATCCGCCTTCGAATCAACTCAACCTTCTCGGATGCGTCCCTTATCATGCCGGGCCCAAGTATAAGCTTATATGTCGTCTCCCACCAACATGTTGGTGACTTGCACGACCTCCCATACAAAGCTTCGAATGGTGCCATCCCTATGCTTGCTTGGTAGCTGTTATTATAAGCAAACTCTACAAGAGGAAGGTGATCTTCCCAAGTGCCACCAAAGTCAAGAATGCATAGCCTCAACAGATCTTCTAGTACCCTATTCACCCTTTTGGTCTGACCATCCATCTGTGGGTGATAGGCCGTACTTAGATTCAATCGCGTACCCATCGCTTCTTGCAAACTATTACAAAATTGGCTAGTGAAGATTGGGTCACGATCGCTAACTATGCTAGAAGGAACTCCATGCAATCGCACTATCTCTAGAAGATAAACAGATGCTAGCCATGATGCGGTCCTCTTGCTCTTCACTGGAATGAAAAGAGCGCTCTTCGTGAGTCTATCCACTATGACCCATATGCTAGTATTCCCCTTCCTGGATCTCGGCAATCCATCCACAAAATCCATAGAGATACTTTCCCACTTCCATAGCGGGACCTCCAATGGATGCAGTAGCCCACCGGGCTTCTTCGACTCGGCCTTTACTTGTTGGCAAACAATGCATCTAGAAACAAACTCTGCTACATCCTTTTTCATTCTATCCCAAAAGAAAATGCGCTTCATATCTCGGTACTTCTTATCCCCTCCGGGATGTATGGTCATCCTCGAGTGATGCGCCTCCTCAAGAACTGTATTTACCAAGTCTCCCACTCGTGGGACACATAGTCTTCCATCACGCCTTAGCCATCCCTTGTCATCAATAGAATATCTAGCGAGGTGACTTGACATCTCACCATGATTCAACTTGTCCATGATCTCGACTATCTGCGGGTCTTCCCTCTGTGAAGCCCCAACTTGATCAAGAAGTGTAGGTCTAAGCTCAAGGGATGCTAACGAACCAGTCATCGACTCAACATCAGGCGTAAAATCAAAGGTTGCGAAGAACTCTAGGCTCTTCATCTCAACAAACAAGGGACTCAAAGTCAACCTTCTTCTACTTAGCACATCCGCCACAACATTACCCTTGCCAGGGGTATAAGCTATATCAAAGTCATATGATGCCAATAATTCAATCCACCTTTGCTGCCTTAGATTCAAATCTTTCTGTGAGAAGAGGTACTTGAGCGACTTGTGATCAGTATACAACTCAAACCTTTCACCTAGAAGATAGTGGCGCTAGGATTTGAGTGCAAAGACAATCGCCGCCAACTCCAAATCATGAGTGGGGTAGTTCTTCTCATGAGCTTTGAGTTGCCTACCCCCAAAGCATATCACTCTCTCTTCTTGCATCAGGACAACGCCTAATCCCGTGCCACATGCATCGGTGTACACGGTAAACATCTTCCCTCCATCGGGTAATGCTAGAACTGGAGCTGTGGTGAGGGCTCTCTTAAGCCTTTGAAAAGCAAGCTCACACTCTAAGTCCCATGAAAAGACTAAGTTCTTCTTCGTTAACTTAGTAAGAGGGGATGAAATCTTAGCGAAGTACTTAATGAACTTCCTATAAAATCCTTCCAGACCGAGAAAGCTTCTCACTTCAGTTGCATTCTTCGGAACTTTCCAGTCTTGTACCGCCACTACTTTAGCGAGATCCACAGCTATGCCTTGCTTAGAAACTATATGCCCAAGGAACCGAACTTCCCTTCTCCGGAAATGGCATTTAGAGAACTTGCCTTTCAACTGATGAGCTCTAAGCGTATCCATAACCTCCTTGAGGTGTGTAGCATGCTCTTCCTCGTCCTTAGAGAAGATCAGAATATCATCCACGAAGACAACCACAAACTTGTTTAGGAACTCTCTAAACACCCTACTCATCAAATCAACGAAGTATGCGGGTGCATTAGTCAAACCGAACGGCATGACTAGCCATTCAAAGAATCCATCTGGAGTCCTAAACGCAGTCTTGTCAATACTATCCTCAGCCACTCTAAGCTGATGGAATCCGGTGGCTAGATCGAGCTGAGAGAAAACAGAAGCACCTACAAGCTGGTCAAAGAGATCATCAATCCTCGGTAACGGGTGCCTATTCTTCTTTGTCAGCTTGTTCAACTCACGATAATCAACACATAGATGAAGCGAACAATCCACCTTAGTGGCGAATACCACAGGAGCACCCCATTCAGAAATGCTTCGCCTAATGAAATTTTTCTCAAGCAACTCCTTGATTTGCTTGCTAAGCTCTCTTCTTTCTCGCGGGGCCATGTGCCTAACAGGCAATGAAACTGGCTTGGCATTATCAACCAGATAAATACGGAAGTCTATCTTGCGTTTAAGGGGTAACCCCTTCACCTCATCAAAAACATCAGGATATTCTCGGACCACCCTCACAGATTGAAGATTGTCAATAGACGAGTCGAGGGATTCAAGATAACATAACATGACGGGATCCAGAAGGTTACAAGAAATCTCTAGGGTATTGCCAAGGCGAGTCATAAGCCTCACTACCCTATGCTCACAATCGAGAATGGCTCCATAACTAGACAACCAATCCATGCCCAAAATCAACCCGTATCCCATGAACCCGAGAACATAAGCATTACATGTGAATTCTACGGTCAAGATAGAAATCCTCAAATCCATACAAATAATAGATAGATGGGCGGAACCCCCAATTGGATTTGAAACACTAACGGGATCCTCAACTAGACTAGTACTTAGGTGCAAACTTTCAACAATGTCAGAAGAGATAAAGGTATGCGATGCGCCAGAATCAAATAAAGTTCGAACAGGAAAACCAGAAATGTAAACAAGGCTTTCTACAGAAATACTACCTCGGTCCGGAGCTGGAGTAGTGTTGAGATCATGCATCTGCCCTCCAGAAGGTCCTGCTCGCTGAGTCTGTCCTTGCCCTTGCCCTTGCATCTTTGGGCAATCCTTACTGAAGTGTCCAGACTCTCCGCAATGAAAGCATTCTCCCAACTTCCTCTTCTTCTTCCTACAGTCTTTGGCTATGTGTCCCGTAATTCCACAGAAGTTGCACTTCCTTGTATCCTTTGCCTTGTTGTTGTTGGCCTTGTTACCCTTGTTGTTCTTGTTGTTCTGGTTACTCTGATTGTTCTGATTGCCTCCCCACTTGGAATCTACCTTCTTGGTTTGAGCCTCATTAAGCTTAACTTCTTTCTTGCCATTCTTATCATCTCCTTGAAGCAAGGCCATATCCACTATGCTTTCAAAAGTGGCCCCCATGGGTATATGAGACATGGCCAAACCTTGTAATGGCTCATTCAATACTCGAGCAAAGTGTAGAGCCTTCTTCTGAGGTGTGTTAACCATGTCTAAACCGAATCGAGCAAGCTGGTTAAACTTATTCACATACTCCCTCACGGTCATGTCCCCTTGCTTCAAAGATATAAACTTCTCCATTTGCGGATTCTCCTCAGCAGATGATAGAAACTTAAGCCCAAACCTCATCCTAAAGTCGGCCCAAGTCTCTATAGGCCTAGTAGCGTTGGTGACCTCCCACCAATAAGCAGCTTCCTCTTTCAGTAACCATACTGCCAACAGAACTTTCCTACGGTCTTCCACATCAAAGATAGCAAAAAGGTATTCAGTTTCCTTTAACCAGCTTCTTGCCTCCACATAATTCTCCGTCCCAACAAAATTCTTGCCACCCATCGCTTTAAAGTCTTTGCAAATCTTCGCGAAATCCGCTTGTGGACGCTGAGGAGGAGGAGGAACCTCAGGTACGGGAGGAGGAGTGGGAGTGTTTGCTGGGCCCGCATCGTTGGCCCTAGCTTCCAAGTACCTTCGGAACCATCCGGGTATGGGTACTCCCTTAGAAAGATTAAGATCGGCCATGTTGAAAAAGGAAAAGATAGATTTAGAACAAGGAAACGAAGGATAGTGCTAATGGCTTTTGGGGAATAGCCTTTTAAAATAAACTAGACTTTTCTTGGAAAAATACTTAATTGGTTTTGAAAATAGTTTTTCAAAAAGGGTTTTTAAAACTTTTGTCCGGTCTAGTAAAACCTTATGCTCTGATACCAAATGTAACACCCCACCTCCGTCAGGGCCACACTCACGAGTGATAGCACTAGCTTTGGAGGGGCGTTGTCTAGGTAAACATGCACAGAGATATCACAAGACAAAACATAGATAAATAAATAAGTAAAGCAGCGGAAATTTAAAAACCATAGTTAACCATTTCAAAACCAAATAGTCAGCTTACATCAAAGTACTTAGTCATTATTTTCCAGCTACCACAAGTCTAGAAAACATAAACTGAAAATAACATAAAGTAAACTATCCCCAAAGTAGATATGATGAAGCCATAGCAAGCTCAAGTCCAAACCGTACATGAGCTGTCAAGAAAGCAAGCCAAATGTCCAAGCTAAGCACTGGTGTTCCCTCCTTGAGAACCTTGGGGGGGGGGGGGGAACGGAAGAAAAGAGGCGAAAGAAAAAGGGTCAGTCATAAAGACTGGTAAGTCCTACCTACTATTAGTATAAAAACTAATGAAGTTAACTAAACATGAGAAACTGAGTTGAAACATAAAGGTAGTAACTAACTTGCATGATAAATAGATAACAAGGTAGATCAAGAGTGGCATCGCATATACAAGGTTTAGTTTTGCACCAATAGTACTAGTATTCCAGCCCATGTCAAGTACAAACAAGAAGTGATCCCTTGGCCCAATATCATGAGATGACCCAAGTCGGGGTCTAACTACACGGTCTAGTCGATCGGCTCCCTATAAGCCTAACTCGTCAAGTGTCGGTGTCATACGGCCCAATCACGAATGTGGTCAAACTGTGCTAGGTCCACCCTAGGGTGTATCAAGTCCTAGAAACCACTGACACGAATCAAGCACGCACAGTCTAAACCTACTGGTGCCCGTGCCTGCTTTTTCAACTCCGGACTATGTGCACGACCATAGTCCGCCTGAACCTACACCGGCACACCTACTCAGCCGTCGTTCTGGTCGCTTACAATCAGCCCAGTAATCGTGCCCCACCCTAGCCTAGTCCCTAGGGTATCGTTGATACATCCAAGAGGGTTACTGCTGAAAAGGACCATGTAACTAGGGTTTCTAACGGGTTAAGTGTGGTTAACCCTATCCAATCATGTATCCAGTTGGTTAAGTGTACCCAAGTGGTTCATGACTTAACCCCATCCAATCATGTATCAAGTTGGTTAAGTGTTTCCAAGTGGTTCATGACTTAACCCTAACATGTGGCATTAATTAATTTAATGCACCCAACCTCTCACATTAGACTTCGTTGTGGTTACTGGATATGCCGGGCGGGTCCGGGCAGCTTTACACCACAACCTAGTCTAACCTCGGGTTTCAAGCGCGATATGACCAACTTCTCACATTGGGTCCTATTGTTTGTAGCCACTGGATTTGCCGGGCGGTTCCGGGCAGATTTACGCTACCAACTCAACCCAACCTCGAGTTGGCCACTTTATGGTTTTCTACATGTCATGAACATATTCAAGTTTTCAAGCATAATAAAGTTTCATGTCACATTTCAAGTCATGTTTTTCATGTCATTTCAAGTTTGCCTAACTACCCATAACGTATCCCCATCGCACGTAAATTCGCACCAACACAAGTGAATCAAGGAACATAAAAATATGACCAAGAGGGGCATAAGGTTGGTAAAGTTGGTCATAGGTTAAACATGATGATATTTGAGGCCAAGGTGTTCATCACAACTAGCATATAGGGTTATTGGCCTCAAAACATGCATGACATCAAACTTAGCAAATAAACTAGCATGTAGTTCCACATCATAGGCAAAGGTGAAACATGGTAATAGTTGACATAGGGTGATAAACTTGTGGGTAGCATGTAGTTCAACATCATATGCAAGTTAACATCAAGGTTATAAGAGGTTCTATATTGCATTATGCATAACTACCAAGTTCTATGTTGCATTATGCATAACCACCAAGTAAAGCTCATAGCTTTCTACCCAAAAATCAAGGTAAATGGTACTAGGTTCATGATAGTGCCACAATCATAGATCAAAAGAGTCATAAATGGATCTATGCATACAAATATAGCCCCAAGACAAGTATTATACCCAAAAGACCCATTTCAACTTGCTACATGATCATATTAACTTCATAGTTTAAATCTAAGAGTTGAGTGGGGCTTACAAAGCGTGGCTATGAGAACTAGAACCAAATAGAACAAGATAGAGACGTTGTAGTAGCTCTAGGAATGATGTAGCAACACAAATAGCCTTGAGAATAAGTAGCTCCTTTGATAGAAAGAAGAAAGCTTGCTCCTTTTTGCCTTAGAAGCTCTCAAGATGAAGATGGAGGCCGTGATTAGGGAGCATTTTGACAGAATTTAGTTGTAAGGTTGATTTGTGATGGTTTAGGCTAGGTATTAGGGTGTTTTTATAGGTGTAGAGACTAGTTTAGGCCATAGAATTAACCCTAGTTTAGATCTGAACCATCAAAAATCGTCACAGGTCAGCAGAACATACCAGAGAACCAAAACAGGTGCACCAGGTCAGCCAGGGTCAAACCAGAAAGCTGTGCAGGCTGCTGCTCGGCCTGGGCGCACTTGCCAAGTGCGCCAGTGCATTTTTGTACTGGCGCACTTCACAAGTGCGCCAGTGCATTCTGGCTTGTTTTCGGTTTTTTCTGCCTAACTTCGTTCGTCCATATCTTCTTCATACGGACTCCGATTTTCAAAAACTCGGACTCTATTTCGCGTATTTTTCCGAGACGAACGCAATGGCACAGCACGTTTCCCTTGATTTAGCTTTTAAAATTTAATTCTGCCTTGATTAATGTTATAACATGTTATTCAAAATACGGGTTGTTACAAATAGTAAACCTTGGTTAAGGGAACTAAGTAGTAAACCTTAGTAGAACACGAGAAGGAGCAAACATCCATATGATCTTAAAGAAGGCTCTAACAAACTGGGTTACGAAGCACCCGGCTTCGAAGGGACGTGAGGGTACTCTTGGTATCCCTCTGAGAGGCTGCAGATGATCCGCCTGGGTTCACAGAGGTTAAGGTCTGCGTTAGAAGAACCAAGGGTATGCCTTGGTTGCAATATAAGGCAACCTAAAGACTAGGATGGGCCAGCGTGATTCGGCGAGACCAGTAGCCCTGTAATAGCAACTCGTCGTCTACCAACCATCTTGAGTCAGTCGAGATACATACAGCGGAAAGGCGGAGAACTCCAAAAGACCATATACTTGCTATCTAGTTATGGGTACGGATGGCCATAGGTTAGTAGGGCATAGAGGGCCTGCGCATAGTTCTCATTTTTCAAGGTGTGCCTTTCATTAGTTGAGGGAGGGGTCAAGTGGGACCATAGCCACTGGAAAAACAGACCTTAGCATCTGCATCGGCAGATATCTGAAAGCTCCCGACCGAGTTCCGTGTTTCTTGATTTGCCCTGCCACGAGACTCGGGTCGCACATATAGAGGACATGTGCATCTAGACAGCAATAACGATCCATGACACATACGTGGTGAAAGTCTAGGAACATATACCACTCTGGGTAGTGTGTCCTAGATTAGGGGCGTCGTTCGATAGGTAGCGTAATCCCTAGTTGGACCTAGGTCGCGTAAACCCTAAAATCCGGGAAATGTTCAATAGGTAGCATAAACCCCAATAGCCCTGGGTAGCGTAAACCCTGGTTGGATCTAGGAAGCGTTTGATAGAAAACCCTAGATTAGATCTAGGTAATAAATAATAGATGTACACCTAAAAACAACCACAATTTCGGGGATTGGGATCACGTTATTGTTTTATTAGTTTATACAGATTACTAGTTGGACGCTAGTTAGGTGGTGCAGAGATATAGAAACCTGAATAACAGGGTAATCGCGAAGCAGAGAAAGTATGGAAGCATATTCAGTTTATCAGTATATTCATCTTGTCGGTAGATCCAGTTTATCAGTACATTCAGTTCTATCTTGCCTTAGCATAGCTTGCGTTGTCTTCTTAACCCTATCATCATGGTATTGTCTTGTATTCAATTAATTCATGCCATGTTGTTTTTTTTACCTGTTCACATGCTGAAAGTTACTGAACTTACCAGACTTTATGTCTGACTCTGTTTTCTTTCGCTTTCTTTTCTTCCTTCCCCCCCCCCCTTCCCCAGGTTCGCAGGGAGGGAATATTACTACTTAGCCCAGTTTTCTTTCCAAGCTGAAGATTAGTCGAAGTTTTGCTTGGATTCTCTTTTCCATTGCTATGGCTGGCTCACGCTACATTGGGGAATATAAATGTTATTTTATGCTTCTTTATTTTGTAGGACAGATACTCTGGTATTGGAAACAATTATTGTACAAACTATTTTATCAATAAAGTAAAGTTTTATTTTCCGTTGTTTTAATTATCTGTCTTGTAATTTATCTGCATCTTTTACCTTAAATGCTCCACAGAACTTAGTGCATTCCCTTTGTGAGTGACACTAATGGATGTGGGGTGTTACACGTGGTATCAGAGCTGAAGGTTACCGGATCAGATAAAAGATTTGAAAAAAAAAATTATTTTCAAAACGGTTTTTAAAGAAGCATTTTTCAAAAGAAAAGTTTTTGTTTTAAAGGCATATTTCCCAAAAGCCATACGCACTATCTTCTGATCCTATGTTTGAATTCTTGTCCCCTTCTTTCTTGAGTCTTCAAGGCTCCTGGCTTTCTGGGAGGTGACCTCATCGCAACACAGTTCTGTAGGCTTGATAAGACTACGATACCTATCGAAGGGCAATGTAGTGCCCAACTTCCATCTATAGCCATAGTAGTTTCACCTACAGCTAGTTTTCTTTCAAGCTTTGAAGTGTTTTCCGTGCGATAAAGGCAACTTTTGAGAAACTTGTCAATACGATTACACAGGGATGGTAAAGATGAGGATGAGGGAGTTTGGCTAGGGAGCTCAACGCAAGGATGAGAAATTCATGGATATAAACTCGACTCACGAAGAAAGAAGGAATTATAAAACCTAAGACGAGAGGAAGTATCTTTTCCATGGTATAATAGGGCATAAAATTAAGGACAAGGGCAAGGACGAGGGACAGGATTTTCAGAAGGGTGAGTGCATGCTTCCACCACCAGAATACCTGAGAGAGAGATAGTAAAAGTCTCTGTTGGAAAAGTTTAGCTTTTCGTTTTGATCAACCAGTTAGTACTCTTTTGATCTTAGCGCTTCGCATTTGTTCATATCTACTTCCATAGTTGAGACTCTGCACCTTAGTACTTGTATAGTAGAAGATCCCATTAGTGTCTCGAATTCAATTGGTGGTTCGGCCCGTTTACCTTTGGTTTGTAAGGATTTGAGAATAACTATATTAATTGTTGAGTTTAAGCATAATGCTTATGTTTTTGGTTCCATGGGCTATGAGTTGATTATAGGCATGGGTTGGTTGGCTAGTAATTCTGAAAGGAGGGTAGTTAGACTTTTGACTTGCCTTGGAAATACCCTCAAGATTTCGTGTAAAGAATCAGTTAGGCTTAGCTAGCTAGAATCGCTTAATGCATTTATCGATGATTTACAATCCGTTAGGGCAGTCCATGAGTACGCAGATGTTTTTGATTAGGTTAGGAGTTTACCCCTAAAACGCGGGATAGACTTCCGCATGTATCCAGTTGACAATGAAAAGCCAGCTATCCGATCAACGACAGTTTTGGAAACGGAGGTCAAGAAGCTTCGCAATTATGAAGATTAATTGGATAAGGTACAGAATAGTGAAGCTCAAGAAGATGCGACTTAGAAGACTGAAGACTAGATACACGCATCATACCCTTTTTCTTTAAGGGTACATCCTTGATCTCTTTTTCTAGGAATTCTATGCATACTTTCTAGCTTTTAAGGTATATCCTCTAGGGCGTAACATCGATCCTTAGGTAGAAGCCAATGGATGTAAACATGTATTTGAAACATGTTATGATTGATGGTTGCAAATGGTTGCTCGTGGATGCATGTACACACCATAGGCGCTAGAACGACTCAGCCACTTTCATATTGCATTCGCATATACGTATTTTCTTAACGGAATTAACTTGATATGTTATCATATGGATGTTGCATATGGATGAATGGCTATGCACACATGTAGTATTTACATAACTAGGGATGCTTGCATACATGATTGGACGCATGGCACTAACATAATTCGCATTAAGGAGGTCAACTGAATCAGTAGACCGCCTGATTTTGCATTAGATAAAGACATATACACACACTATGCATATGAACATGAGCGCATTAGAAATCTTTTTAAGGACAATGAATGCCTGTGATTGAATGGTTGAGTAGATGGGTGATTGGATGGTAGGATACATTCTTCCTAACTTGAAGATTTCGGGGACGAAATCCTTTTAAGAGGGGGAGAATGTAACACCCCATAATTCTATAACATTAAGTTTCGCAAATTAAAGTATAAATAAATTTTAAAATAAGAATCAAGGGAAACGGGTTGTGCCATTACGTTCGCCTCGAAATTCTGCTTGGAAACGAGTCCGAGTTTTCGAGAAACGGAGTCTGTATGAGGGACATATGACCCTCCAAAGTTTCAAGGATTTTCAGAACAGAAAAACAGCTCAAAATTCAAATTCAAATTCAAAACCCAAAACAGGCTGGGCGGGAAATTTCCGCCCAGGACCAGGTCGATCTGGGGGTCGACCATAGTGTAGACCTCCCAAGGACCAGGTCGACCATAGTGTCGACCTGGTGCCGAATTCCAGTTTTTGAACCTGATGCATTGCGATGTATTTAGACGCTTTTTCTGACTAGATTCGTAATCCTAAACCTATATAAACCTCCCCTAATCCCCACTACTCCTCACACCATTCTTCTCTATCCTTATGCTGCACAAATTCTTAATGAACAAGATGACTTCTTCTTCTCCAGAGACTGCATGATTCAATTAAAACAAGATTAATCAAATTAAGAGAGTCCTTCTACATTCTTCTTCAAGCAACGCGAGATTCGCAAATTAGAGATTCAAATAAAGTTAAAACTTCAAGAAGGGAAGCAAAGGCTAATTCAACGGCTTTGAGCAACGTCGCGCGAATCATAGCAAATCACCTTAGCGTTATTATCCTTTTCTAAAACCGATCAATGTAAGTCAGTTACTTTTTAGATTTGAATGCCTAGATATATTTGTGACATGTAATTAAATGGATATGAGAATATGCCTAATCCTTTCATTTGAATCGGTGCTTGTATATGCCTTTGAATCTGATTCTCGATTATGGCCTAGAACTTATTGTGGCTAATTGTCAATGACTATGATTATGGGACTTTTTGCCTAAGACTATGACTATGAAGCCATGGCCTATGAAACTATTGCCTATGACTATGAACATAAGACTATGCCTATGACTATGAACATAAGACTATTGCCTATGATTATGAGCATAAGACTATGCATATGACTATGAACATAAGACTATTGCCTATGACTATGATTCATAACTATGAGACCATGACTATGACTATTTTGTGGTTAATTGCCTAGGACTATTTTGTAGTTAATTGCCTAGGACTATTGTGGTTAATTGCCTATGACTATTATGGTTAGTGGCTTATGTCCATAACATTATAGTTACAAATCATGATTGTATACCGAACTGGCATTATGTTGGATCAAATCACCTATGTCTCCCTTGATTATGTTGGATCTCATACTTAGGGTGTAATTTGCTTAGTTTGTTCCTGTTCGCTATTATGTACATCAAACCCATTAGATCCATTATCTTTGTATTTTGGTTCGCTTTTTCACGCCTATCCTCTTATGTAAATTCTCGTGCTTATCCCCTATTCCTTTTGTTAGTTTCATGTCATGAGTACCTAGAAACTTGTGAAATCATGTTATACGTACGACTACTGCGGGGGAATTTGGGCGTAGCTTAATTAAGATAATTTGGCGTAACAAATATGTTGGCCAAATATGATTTGGCTATAATAGTAAATAATTTACATGCATATTAGACTTGGGCGTAAAATGGTAAATTGTTAATTGGCCGCAAAGTATGTAATTGGCATGTAAGCCAAGTTTGGATATAAATTGTAAACTAGAATATTAAATCTAGTTTTGACATGAACTGTAAATGGGAATACTAGATCTAAATTGGCATAAAACTACAGGTTGGGTTAAATGATAGTTAAATCAAGATTTAGGCCTAGAATACAAGTATGTTAGTGGGCATGACAAATGAATATGATATAGGCCAAATTTGTTTAAAAAAGTCGTTAGCAATTTACATATAGACAAAAAGGATAAATATGTAAATCTAGGAAAGACGAATATGCCTAACCCGAGGTTAGATTGAGTTACGGTATAAGACTGCCCGGAACCGCCCGGCAAATCCAGCAACCGTAACAATACCTATCTAATGTGGGTGGTTAGAGCATTGAGCCCAAAAAGGACCCGAGGTTAGACTGAGTTGCGGTGTAAATCTGCCCGGAACCGACCGGCACATCTAGTGACTGCAACAATATCTATCTAATGTGAGTGGTTGGTGCTTTAAATGAATAATTTAAAGCTAAGAAACAGTTAAGTTAGAATGGGAGGGTTAAGTCCATAGGAACACTTAACCAATTTAACATGTTAACTAGACTAGAAGGTGGGGTTAAGTAAAATACACTTAGCCAATTTAACATGTTAACTAGACTAGAAGGTGGAGTTAAGTAAACTTAGAACACTTAGCTATCATAGTGTGCCAAATGAACAAGGTTAAGTTAAAACATGAAGGGACAATACTTAACCATTAGGGCATGTGAATTAAACAGATGTTAGGGTTAAGTTAACTAAGAGGACACTTAACCGTTATAACGTGTTAGCTAAACAGATGGGCAGGGTTAAGTTAAAGGGAACACTTAACCAATACAAGATGAAGGGGTGGGGTTAAGTAATAAGAAATACTTAACCAATATAACTTGATTTGTGGTAGGGTTAAGTCAACATGAACTACTGATAACACTTAACTAGTTAACATGACAAATGAATGGGTTAGGTCAACTTTAATTGACTAATGACACTTAACCAATCCAACTTGACGAGAAAAAGAACTAAGTAGTAAACCTTAGCTAAGAGGACTAAGTCGTAAACCTTAGTTAAGAAAACGACGATTCAGGAACTAAGTAGTAAACCTTAGTTAAGGGAACTAAGTAGTAAACCTTAGTAGAACACGAGAAGGAGCGAACGTCCATCTGATCTTAAAGTAGGCTCCAACAAACTAGGTTACGAAGCACGCGGCTTCGAGGGGACGTGAGGTTACTTTTGGTATCCCTCTGTGAGGCTGCAGTTGATCCGCCTGGGCTCACAAAGATTAAGGTCTGCGTTAGAAGAACCAAGGGTATGCCTTAGTTGCAATATAAGGCAACCTAATGACTAGGATGGACCAGCGTGATTCGGCGAGACCAGTAGCCCTGTGATAGCAACTCGTCGTTTACCAACCATCTTGAGTCAGTCGAGATACGTACAACGGAAAGGCGGAGAACTCCAAAAGACCATATACTTACTATCTGGTTATGGGTGCAGATGGCCATTGGTTAGTGGGGCATAGAGGGCCTGCGTATAGTTCTCATTTTTCAAGGTGTGCCTTTCATTAGTTGAGGGAGGGATCAAGTGGGACCATAGCCACTGGAAAAACAGACCTTGGCATCTGCATCGGCAGATATCTGAAAGCTCACGACCGAGTTCCGTGTTTCTTGATTTTCCCTGCCACGAGACTCGGGCCGCACATATAGAGGACATGTGCATCGAGACAGCGATAACGATCCACGACACATACGTGGGGAAAGTCTATGAACATATACCACTCTGGGTAGTGTATCCTAGATTAGGGGCGTCGTTCGATAGGTAGCGTAATCCCTAGTTGGACCTAGGTCGCGTAAACCCTAAAATCCGGGAAATGTTCAAAATGTAGCATAAACCCCAGTAGCCCTGGGTAGCGTAAACCCTGGTTGGATCTAGGAAGCGTTCGATAGAAAACCCTAGATTAGATCTAGGTAAAAAATAATAGATGTACATCTAAAAACAACCACAATTTCAGGGATTGGGATCACTTTATTGTTTTATTAGTTTATACAGATTACTAGTTGGACACTAGTTAGGTGGTGCAGAGATATAGAAACCAGAATAATAGGGTAATCGCGAAGCAGAGAAAGTATGGAAGCATATTCAGTTTATCAGTATATTCAGCTTGTCGGTAGATCCAGTTTATCAGTACATTTAGTTCGATCTTTCCTTAGCATAGCTTGCGTTGTCTTGTTAACCCTATCATCATGGTATTGTCTTGTATTCAGTTAATTCATGCCATGTTTTTTTTTTAGCTGTTCACATGCTGAAAGTTACTGAACTTACCAGACTTTATGTTTGTCTCTGTTTTCTTTCACTTTCTTGTCTTCCGTTCCCCCCCAAGGTTCGCAGGGAGGGAATATTACTACTTAGCCCAGTTTTCTTTCCAAGCTGAAGATTAGTCGAAGTTTTACTTGGATTCTCTTTTCCATTGCTATGGCTGGCTCACGCTACATTGGGGAATATAAATGTTATTTTATGCTTCTTTATTTTGTAAGACAGATACTCTGGTATTGGAAACAATTGTTGTACAAACTATTTTATCAATAAAGTAAAGTTTTATTTTCTGCTGTTTTAATTATCTGTCTTGTAATTTATTAGCATTTTTACCTTAAATGCTCCACAGAACTTAGTGCATTCCCTTTGTGAGTGACACCAACGGATGTGGGGTGTTACACTTTATTTATATAGATATAGATCTGAACCAAGGGTTAGATATGAACCTTCATACTCTGTGTCGTTTAAGAGCTATGCTCCTTCACAAGGTATATTCGAGTTCGATCTAATGCTTATCAGACTTAGATCTAACTTTTAGGGTATTAGAAATGAAATAGTGAATCTATCATGATAGCCTATGGTTGTTTAAGAGCTTAGCTCCTGCATAGGCTATACTTGTCGTTATCCACCTATTTGTTTCTAGAAACCTAATCATCGTTGATTCATGTTTGTGACAGAAACATGAATTAGATCTGTATTAATCTATTTGGTTATTAATTCATATTAATCTAGTTTATGTCATTGCTCCCTAATTGTTTTCATTTATTATTAAAAACTCTCTTTTTGTTTATTTTATGTTATTTTAAAACAATCAAAATTTCAGAATAACTTGATTGGATTTATTAATGAAATAATTTTTGTTCCCAGAGTTAGACACCCTTTACAACAACCCTTTTTGTTTAGGAAAGCCGAACGAATTAAACAATTGTTTACAGTTGTTAATTTGTTCGCAAACAATCTGCAATTTGATTTCCTGTTTTCTTTATTTACGTTATCTTTTAAAAAATGATGTCTTACATCAATATGTTTTTATTCTAGCATGATGTGTAGGATTTTTAGATAGATTTAAAACTTTTATTATCACACTAAATTGGTGATTTGGTTATATTTAAACCAAAATATCTTAGAGTTTTTTGCATATATATTACTTGAGAACAAGCCAAAGCAATAGATATATATTCTACTTCAGTTATTGACAAGGAAACGGTATTTCTTTTTACTAAACCAGGGAATGACCTAAAAAGTGACAAGTTCCATTTATGCTTTTTTGATCTGATTTACAACCAGCATAGTCAGCATCGCAATACGGAATCAAATCGAATGAATCATTTTTAGGATAGAATAAACCAAAATCTAATGTATGTTTGACATATCGTAGAATACGTTTTACGGATTGTAAGCGAGTTTCCTTAGATTATGATTGATATCTAACGCAATGATAAACATTATGCATTATGTCTGTCTACTCGCAGTTATATATAATAAGGATCCTATCATTCCTCTATATAGTTTCTGATCTACATCTTTTTAAGAATCATCTTTACTTAAGGCGTCATTGGTTACCATAGGAGTAGGTTTTCCTTTAGTACTAGCCATATTAAACTTATTAATTAAATCCCTAGCATATTTTTCTTGAATAATAAATATTTCATTATCTAATTGTCTAATTTGTAATCTAGAGAAGAAGGTAAGTTCTCCTATATGACTCATTTCAATTTTTTTGTCATGATTTCAGAAAATTCTTGGTTTATTTTATTATTCGTAGATCCAAAAATTATATCGTCTAGATAGATTTGTACTAATTCAATGTCATTTTCATTTCTTTTAATAAATAGTGTATTACCTACTTTATCATTTTCTAATTTGGTTGTAATAAATAAGTTCTTAATCAATCATACCAGGCTCTAGGAGCTTGTTTTAAACCGTATAAGGCTTTCTTTAACATACAAAAACGATTAAGAAAATTTTCATCCTTAAATAATGGGGTTGTTCAACATAAACGTCTTCTTTAACGAATCCATTTAAAAAGGCATGTTTTACATCCATTTGAAATAATTTGAAATTATTACCCTTAGTGAAAGCCATAGAACTCTAATAGCTTCTAGTCTTGCTATGGGGGCAAAGGTTTCGTCGTAATTTATTCCTTCTTCTTGACAATATCCCTGAGCAACTAATCGTGTCTTATTTCTAATGAACTCACCGAGTTCATTCATTTTATTTTTATACACTCATCTAGTTCCAATTATAGTTTTATCCTATGGTATAGGAACAAGTTCCCATACATCATTTCTGGTGAACTTATTTGATTCCTCTTGTATGGAAAGTATCTGAGTCATCAGATGATTCTTCCTTTGGATTTTTGGGTTCAATAGTTGATATAAATGCTATATTACTCATATTATTTAATTGATTTCTCATTCTAACTACAAATTTAGTATCTCCTAGTATATTTTTCACATGATGATCTCTTAAAAGCCTAATTCTTTTATTAAGTTGATTAATTTCATATGATTCATTATTATTATCAAATTCATCTTCATTTTGATTTAAATCTTTATAATTTTCATCAAATGACACTTTTAAAGTTTCTTCAATAGTATTAGTTCTTAAATTGAAAACTCTATGTGCTTTACTTCTATTTTAATATCCAATAAATATTCCTTTATCTGATTTTGGATCAAATTTATCTAGATTTTAGTATTTAAAATAAAGCATTTACTTCCAAAATATCTAAAATAGGACAGCTTCGGTTTCTTTTTATACAGAAATTCATACGGAGTTTTCTTAGTTAATGGTCTAATTAAGATTCTATTTAAAATATAACAAGTCGTAGCAACTGCTTCAGCTCAAGAACTTTATGGTAAACTACTATCAGATAACCTAGTTCTTGAACGCTCTTGTATCGTCCTATTTTTACACTCAACTACTCTGTTTTGCGGAGGAGACCTTAAAAAAGAAAAATTATTAATTCCCTTTTTAATACAAAATTTCTCAAAATTTTCATTTTGAATTCTCCACCGTGATCACTACGTATAGTTTTAAATTTTAATGATGATTGATTTTGTATTCTCTTGGCAAAGGTTTTTAATAATTCAAAAGCATAACTTTAATGTTTAATAAACAACGTCCAAGTAAATCTATAGAAATAATTGATAATTAAGAAAACATATTTACTATGGTTTATTGATTGTGTTTGAGATGGATCAAATAAATCCATATGAAGTGATTATGATGGATTTGAAGTAGTAGTCTCATCTTTTGACTTGAATGAACTTTTTCTTAATTTTCCTAATTGGCAAGCGTCACATAAATTATCTAATTTAAAATTCACTTTAGGTAAACATCTAACCAGAACTAATTCAGAGTTTTCAGATAGATATTTTAAATTTAAATGACCAAATCTCTTATGCTAAATCCAAGAGTCGCTTGTATTGGCCAAAACACACAAATTATAATTTGAAAATTTTCAACATTAGATGTAAATATTTATCTTTTGAATTCCTTCAAAAATTGTGTTTGAGTTATTATCTTCAACAAAGAACTTATCTTTTTCAAATTTAATTTTATAGCCTTTATTGCATAATTTACTTATACTAAGCAAGTCATATTTTAAATTCCTCACTAATAAACATAAAAAATAAGGGGTTTTATAATTACCGACATTGTCGATGCCAGTCACATATCCTTTCGAGTTATCACCAAAATTGACCATTCCACCATCCTCATAGACTATATTGTTTAGTAATTTTGGATTTCCCATCATATGCCTCAAACAACCACTATCTAATATCCATTTATCTCTTTTGATTTTCACCAACTGACCTGTATGTTTTGAATCATCAATGTACATGTAACACCTCTGTTCCTGTACAACACACTGATTCGGTAGACAACTTGACTTTTCTTAATAACTAAATGCAGACTCATGAACAATGATGAAATGCGTACTTTTGAACTAGTGTTATGAAAATATTCAAAAATCGCCATTTAAACTTTTCAAAATTCAGATTATGAAAAATTTGAACACCATTGCTTTGATACCAATTGTTGGGGATGTGGATGAAGGATCTTAAGGCAAGTTAAACACTAGAGGGAGGTGAATAGTTTGTATGAGATTTATTAATTTATTGAATTCTTTTGAATTAAAATAAAATAAAATGTAGATCATAGGTATTAAAAAACACAAAATCAATCATAGAATGTAGAAAATAAAAGTAAAACCAGTAAAAGGAAAGTATACACCGGGATTTTATACTGGTTCAGAACTCCCCTACATCCAATCCTATACAACGCTAGGTTAATGTGGATTTTTAGTCAACAATATCCAATTAAAATCCTTGATTTTAGGTCTACAAGAGCACATCCCAAATGATTCAAAACTTAGTTGATTTCCTTGCCACAACTTTACACCCAATCGATTTTCGGGACACAATCGCACACAATCACTTTATACAGGACATAACCACACCCTTCTCTTATCATTTTTCGTAGTATTGACTCGATTGGACTTGATCTTGAGATATTTGATTACAAACATCCTATAACTCTTGAGTAGCACATGAATTTTAAAGAGTTTGATTCAGAATTGAAAGAGAAGAAGAATGATATAATTTATATTGAAATCGGCAGAGTATAAGCGCAGAAAGTTAAGAAATTAAGAAGAATAATGGTGATATGATTAAAGAAGAAGATGAAAAGTAATTAAAAAATTCGAATTCTGTAAGATAATTATAGTTTTTCAACAGCCGCAACCTTCCAGAAAAGGTTTGAATTCAAAAGACACTTCCTTTCAAAATTTAAAGAACTAGTTAACGGTCTACATGTCGATATGCACAAAGTGGGATGTAAACATCCCTTAGTAAATTTCCAAAAATAAAATTTTAAACTAAATCAAATTATTCAAATAAATTATAGAAATTCCCGAGTTAAAACCAACTATTTTCCTTTATATTGAAATAGAGTATATTAAGTAAAAATATATTAAAAACATATATTAAAATGACTTTAAGAAAATGATTAAAATATAAATATAAATGACATAATGTATAAATATAAAACTATAAATATATTAAAACTTAATAGCAATAATTAAATTGAAAACATATGTAACTATAATAAAATTAGTGAGAAATTTATGAGTAAAACAAATTTGAATTAGGAGTTAAAGATATATTAATTATAATTTTAAAAATAGGAGTTAAAATATTTCTTAAAATAAAGAAGTATAAATTTAAAATAAGGAAGTAATTTTGAAATCACTTAAAAATAGATTTAAAAACAAGGAAGTAATTTTGAAATCATTTGGAAAGAATTTGAAATCAGAATTACAATTCTGTGCTTACCAGAGTTTTAATAATATATCTAGACACAAATACTCTATATCTCTTGAATGCTTAATTTCCTTATACTCAGGAGTATTGAATCATGAACTCTTCTACGTTGAAATCTTAATTCTTTGAACTATACAGTCTTCAATAATTATACCCACATAGATTTCCTGTATATATATATATATATATATTAATTCTAGATAACAGTGTTAGTATATATTTTATAATTGAAACAAGGTTGTTGTCATCAGAACCATCACTATCAATGTCTCAGTCTCTAACAAAGGTGACAATCAGGAATGTGGAAGGGTGGACAATTGTTATTCGCTGCCTGTCGGAGGATAGGGTCCTGATTAGCTTTTTATATTCACTTGAAATTCCACCGATAGTGTGGTCATCTATGCGGATTGTTAGAGTATTTTTTGATGTTTTTGATGAGGTCACATGATTTCCGCTGTAAAAGGAAATTAAGTTTTAGATTGATTTAGTAGACAGAGCCAAACCTATATTTATGTCACTTAGGAAAATGGTGCTAAGAGAACAACGATAGTTGGAGGTGCAAATGAATTATCTACTAAGTAAGGGATTCATTCAGAGAAGCGTATTGAAATGGGGTGCACCAGTTGTGTTTGCAACCAAGGCCGAAGGATCTTTGAGATTGTGTGTGGGTTATCGTGAGTTGAATAAGGTGACCAAGAAGAACAAGTATCCATTACTAAGGATTGATGACTTATTCGATCAACTTAACGAAGCTAAGGTGTTTTCCTAAATAAATTTGGCTATAAGATTTCATCAACTGAGAGTAGTAAGACATTTTGTGTCAAATACTTCTTTTAGGACACCATTTGGGTTCTTTGAGTGGTTGGTGATGCCATTTGGATTGACCAATGCAACAATGTATTTTATTGATCTTACAAATCGAGTATTTAGGGATCAACTGAATAAGGTTAGTGCTTATATTCGTGAATGATATCTTAGTCTATTCTAGAATTGAGGAGGAATACAAGTTGAATTTGAGGATTGAGTTTCGAGAAAGAATAAAAAAAGTGATAAGTTTTTGAAGTGTTTCTTCTTGAAGGAAGAAGTGAGATTCTTAGGTATTGTCATATCGGGATAATGAAAAATAGTGGATCCTACTAAGGTAGTAGTAGTTCAGGATTGAAATCAACCTAAGAGTGATATGGATGTTAGAATTATTCATGGTTTTGCCGGATATTATCGATGTTTATCAAGGATTTTTCAAAGATAGCCACACCATCGACCAATTTGACGAAGAAGAACTAGGCCTTCATATGGAATGCAAAGTGAGAGCATGCTTTTGTGATTTTGAAGGAGATACTGAATAGTGAACAAGTGCTAATTATTTCGAGTGGTTATAAGGAAATGGTTATTTATTTTGATGCACGTGGTACCAGTTTGGGAGTGGTGTTGATGCAGAAAGGAAAATTTGTTACATATTCTAGTCGACAAAGAATGTGCATGAAATGAGTTAGCCTAATCATGACCTATAATTAGCGGTGATAGTGTTTGCTTTGAATATATGGAGGCATTATCTACTACGAGTTAGATTCGAGATACTCACGAATCATAAGTCATTACAGTATCTTTTCTCTCTAAAGGATTTGAATCTTCGGCAGTTATGGTGGTTATAGCTTCTAGCTTCATATGATTTTGGTATTTCCATACTCTAGGAAAAGATAATGCAATGAAAGATGAACCGAGTAGAAGACACGCTAATTTAGGGGCTATATTTTTGGAATGGAAGCAACTGCAGTATCTAGTTAGATTTAATTTCAGACCTCCTTGTGAGTTAGAGATTGAGATGTTGGCAAGCTTATCTATTATACCTACTCTTGTCGAAAGGATTGGTAAAATCCAAATGCGAGATGCTAAGCTTATTGAGATTATTAAGAGGAGATGAGAGTTGTGTCCAAGGATTTGAAGCAATATAAAATCAACTAAGAATGTTAGCGTCATAAAGATGGACAAATGGTTGTTTCTAATATTGATGGATTAAGAGATGAAGTTCTGAGAGAATGCCATCATTCTATAGATTGACCATGTATCCTTGTGGTAATGAGATGTATCAAGATATGAAGAGAGTTTACTACTAGGAAGATATTAAAAGATATTGGGAAAGTTTATCTTGAAATGTATGAACTGTCAATTGGTCAAAGTTGGGCAGAAGAAACCAAGTAGGTTATTGTTAATGATATTTTTTGTCAACACCGGAGATAGGTCTAAGGAGATGGACCTAAGGGATGGGGTTATTTAGTTCCTACAAGCTTGAGTTAGTTCACCATTTCCAGATATCAAGGTCTTAAGTCCAAAGATTAGTTACTCGTCCCTCAAGGGGTGAGTATCACGCTTACGAGACTTAACAACCAATAGTTACATTGGTTCATAAGGGTTCCCTAAGCGCAACACAAGATAGAAAGCTAAACAGACATAGAAAGGGGGTTTCTTAATAATCTTGAGGAAATTAGGTTTAGACATGTATAGGGAACCTTTTTCGTGTAAAAAGCATAAGGTAATATGTAAAGGAAGTAGCTAAACAACTCATAGAAAATATGCTAAGTGTCGATTCACACTTTATTGCTCATTTATTTGAGTGCATGAGTGTTTACAAAGGAAATCCCCAAATTGATTTTGAAATTATGATTTACTCTATAAGAAAGGAGTACAAGATTGAGAAATGAGAAATCAGCCCTGAAAATTTGACCCTTAGGGTCTTATTTATAAATAAATCGGGACCCCTTTTGCCATCGAGTCAGCAGAAACCCCCTTCGTGCGGGCAGCTACATGTCGGCCGCCTTTTCCCTTTCAGTTCCGGTTGCTTTGGCTTTTTGTCTTTCTTTTGGCCTTGTTAATAGAGATAACAGAGCTTTTATCAGTTCTAGCCTCGGCAGGATAGTCTCGGTCTCTTGAGCTTCTCTTTAATGTTACATTTTCCTCTCGTATCGATACCAAGCCTATTGATATGGATATCTTTAAGAAAAGCTTTCAGCTCTCGGTCATAAGCTTCTGGTCTTACTTTAAGTATTCGTAGTGCTTTTTCTTGTGTTTCAATCACTTAAGTTACGGGAATCGTCACCCCTCTCAGTATCGACACTAAGCAAGTTAGTGTGGATAGCTCTTTTTCCTAGAAGCTTTGTTTTGCTTTTGGTGGATCTTCGGAGGTTGGGTTTCGATCTTCCAGAAGGAGGATCTCGGTGCATAACTTGTTTTATGAAGTTTCCTCTCGGATATCATCAATTTTTGGCCTTGATAGCTAGCTTTTGGAAGGTTCCACTTATGTTTCGGCTTCTTGTGCCTTTGACTCTTTCATCTCCTTTTGTATTGACATTAAGCAGGTTAATGCCGATAGCGGTAACACCCCGTATTTTCTAAGAATAATAAAAGAAAAAATTAAAGTATACTTAATTTTTAAAGTGAGAATTAAGGAAAACGGGTTACGCCATTGCGTTCGTCTTAGAATTCTGCTTGGAAAAGAGTCCAAGTTTTCGTAAATCAAACTTCGTATGAAGGATTTATGGCCTTCGGAAGATTCAAGAGAAATTCAAAAAATTAAATACCAAGGCAGGTCGACCTGAGGGTCGACCTACCCAGGCCAGGTCGACCAGGGGGTCGACCTCCCCTATACACGTCGACCAGGGGGTCGACCTGGGGGTCGACCTACCCCCTCGCCCAGATCCAAATCTGAGATGATTCTGACTAGTTGCTGAGTCCTTTCTGACCTGTTGCTGAGTCACTAGGGCTTAGGTGGCAATTCTGGATAACTCTATCTAGTTTGGACGGTTGTGATTGCTCTAAAACGATCTAACAGCTCACATAAGATTTAATTTCTATAAAAGCAACCTTAATCCTCAAACCCTAAATCACACAAATTCATTCGAACGAGCCACCATGCTGTCCATGACTTTTCTAGCCTAGCCACCATTTCTTCTTCAATTAGAAAGCGAGTCAAAAGCTTCGAATCAAAAACTAACTTAGAGAATTGATAGTATTCTTCAAGGGATTGCTTTTCAAATTTAGAAAACAAATCCTAGAAAACAAGACTTTCTTTTCCTTGTAAGTCCTGTTATTATTTAGATGTGAACGATTAAAAGTTATGATTTGTAATAAAATGGAAACTAGCGTTATTCCTAGTTGTAAGATAATGATGATGCTGATTCATGCCTATTCTTGTAACGATTCTATCATATATGCTTATGAGATTATTGTGGTTATTTTGTTGGTGTTAAACCAATCATGTATTATGTAAAGTTTGGTGATTTATTCATGTTATGTTACATGCAAGTTGTTAGGCTATGTGGTTATTATGTTGATGTAAACCAATCATGTAAAATTGGTGATTCATTCATGTTATGTTACATGCATATTATTAGGCCAAGACATGTATTATATTTAGATTTACATTTAGATCTATGAAAATTGGATCCAAGATTAAAGTTCATATTTACATGCCTTGTTAAACTTGTGTAAAACCATATGCTTAAGATTCACGTTTGTTGGATCCAAAATAAAAAGTTCATATTTACATACCTTGTTAAACTTGTGTAAAACCGTATGCTTAAGATTCATGTTTGTTGGATCCAAAATAAAAAAGTTCATATTTACATGCCTTGTTAAACCTATGTAATTCCATAGGTTTAAGATTCATGATTATTGGATCCAAATTAAAAGTTCACATTCACATGTCTAGTTGAACTTGTGTAATTCTATATGCTTAAGGTTTATGTTCATTGGACCCAAAATAAAAGTTTACATTTACATGCCTAGTTGGATTTGGGTAATTTCATATGCTTAAGACTTATGTTGATTGGATCCAAAAATGCAAGTTCATTGTTTTATGCCAAAATTTATATGACACATGTTCAGTTAGATCCTTATTATGTTGTATGAATGGCACATGTTACCTTCTTTCCCTTTTGTATATAAGTTAGGCTAAGTTACGAGCCTAACATTCTATGTGAATTTTGCGAATGTATGACGGGGGTTACGTTGGGAAAATCTTTAATTTATATTATTGGCATAATTTGGCCCATAAATATATGAATGATTAGTGGCATAAAAATGGTATGATTTATATACCAAAAATCTTGAATATGATTTAGAGGAAAATCGGACATGGCCTGAATGGCAATAATTGTGGAAAATTTACATATAAATATGAAAAGTAAATATGTAAATTAAGTAAAAGACGAACATGCCTAACCCGAGGTTAGATTGAGTTGTGGTGTAAAACTGGCCGGAACCGCCCGGCACATCCAGTAACCACAACAACACCTATCTAATGTGAGAGGTTAGTGCATCATGCCAAAGGAAAACCCGAGGTTAGATTGAGTTGTGGTGCAAAACTGCCCGGAACCGCCCGGCACATCCATTAACCACAACAACACATATCTAAGGTGAGAGGTTGGTGCATTAATAAATCAATTATTGCTATAACTAGATGAATGACTAGGGTTAAGTTCAGAGGAACACTTAACCAATGTAATATGAATGACTAGGGTTAAGTTAATGAGAAACACTTAACCAATATAACAAGATGAATGACTAGGGTTAAGTTAATATGAAACACTTAACCAATATAACAAGATGAATGGGTAGGGTTAAGTAATAATAAAAACTTAACCAATATGACTTGATTTGTGGTAAAGTTAAGTTAAATCAAGATGGCAACACTTAACCAATGTAACTTGATTTGTGGTAAGGTTAAGTTAACACAAGAGGGCAACACTTAACCAATATGAATTGATTTGTGGTAAGGTTAAGTTAAATCAAGAGGGCAACACATAACCAATGTAACTTGATTTGTGGTAAGATTAAGTTAAAACGAGAGGGCAACACTTAACCAATATAACTTGATTTGTGGTAAGGTTAAGTTAACACGAGAGGGCAACACTTAACCAATATAACTTGATTTATGGTAAGGTTAAGTTAACACGAGAGGGCAACACTTTACCAACATAACTTGATTTGTGGTAAGGTTAAGTTAACACGAGAGGGCAACACTTAACCAATATAACTTGATTTGTGGTAGGGTTAAGTTAACACAAGAAGGCAACACTTAACCAAAGTAACATGATAAGTAGGTGGGTTAAGTTAACTTGAATTGATTGATGACATTTAACCAATACAACATGATGAACACGTGGGGTTAAGTTAACAAGAAACACTTGACCAATATAACTTGATGGACGAACGGGGTTAAGTTGATAGGAAACACTTAACCAATCAAACATGATAAGCGAGGAGAGTCAAAACACTTAACCAACATGACATGATGAATGGGTTGGTTAAGTTAACATGAATGGACAACACTTAACCAATATGGCATAATGTGTGGAAGGGTTAAGTACATATCAAGTTGGGTGGGTAATATTAGTAAATATCGGCCCACAAACTTAACCTTTAAATAAACATGCTTAAATCGGTGGGAGGTTTAAGTACATATCGGGTTGGTGGGTAGTATTAGTAAATATAGGCCCACAAACTTAACCAGTAAGAAACCATAGTAACGGGGACCCATTTCAGCAGTAACCCACATAGATGTATCATGGTACCCTGAACTAGGCAGGGTTGGGCACGATTACTGGGCTGATTATAAGCGGTCAAAATAGCGGCAAGGGGTACGTCAGTGTAGGTTCCGATGGTTTAAGGGCGTGCACGTACTCCGGAGTGCGAAAAAGTAGGCACTGGGTACCAGTAGTTATACACTGTGCATCTTGAATCGTGTCGGGTTGCTATCATAAGGATTGATACAACTTATGGTGGGACCAGCACAGGGTATCTACACGGAAGAGAGGGCCAATTGACACAGACACAAGAGAAATTAATACAAGTAGGGAGCCGATCGATAGGGTAGTAAGGGTACATCAAATACATTCATGGCAACTATCCAGATTGAGGTGGAATCCTCATAATTGATGTACACCTGAAGGGTACCACAATTGCGGGGATTGGGATCACGTTATCATATTATCATTTTATACAGATTACTAGTTGGGACACTAGTTAGGTGGTGCAGAGATATAAAAATCAGAATAACAAGATAGTAGCGAAGAAGAGAAAGAGTAGAAGCACATTCAGTTTATCTTGCCTTGTCATATCTTGTGCTAATCTTATGTTATCTTTTTGTCCTTGTTATCACGGTATTGTCTTTTATTCAGTCTTATTATCTTATTTCTAGGGTGTTGTCCTAGGTTCAGTTTATTCATGTCATAATCCTTTTTCTTGTTTAAATGCTAAATAGTCACTGGACATACCAGACTTATGTCTGACCTAGTTTTGTTTCGCCTCTTTTCTTCTGTTTCCCCTCCAGGTTCGCAGGGAGGAAATGTTACAACTTAGCTCAGTTTTCTTTCCAAGCTCGAAGATAGTCGATGTATTTCTTTGGACTCTCTCTTTCACTGCTATGGTTGGTTCATGCTTTATTGGGGAATATCATTGTTATTTTTGTGCTTCTTTTATATTTGGAAGTTTCTAGATCAAGACATAAGTTCTATGTATTACTTTTAAGTATGATTGACACAACTATTGTAAAAGCTTGACTGAACCATATTGTTTATAAAATGGCTTTACTTTCCGTTGCTTTATTTGTCTGTCTTGTAATTTATCTGCGTCTTTTACCTAAAATGCTCCATCAAAGTTAAGGCATTCCCTTTGTGAGTGACCTTAACGGAGGTGGAGTATTTCACTTGGTATCAGAGCTGAAGGTTACCAGATCAGATAAAAGATTTGAAAAAATATTTTCAAAACGATTTTAAAAGAATCATTTTCAAAAGAAAAGTTTTGTTTTAAAGGCATATTCCCCAAAGCCATATGCACTATATTTTTGATCCTCTGTTTGAATCCTTGTTTCCTTCTTTCCTGAGTCTCCGAGGCTCCCGGCTTTCTGGGAGGTAGCCTCATCGCGGCATGGTTCCGTAGGCTCGATGAGACTACGACACCTGTCAAAGGGCGAAGAAGTGCCCAACCTCCATCCGTAGTCGTAATAGTTTCACCTACGACTAATTCTCTTCCAAGCTTTGTAGGGTTTCACGTGCGATGGAGGCAACGTTCGAAAGGCTTGTCAATATGGTTCACAAAGGAGGTAAAGAGAAAGAGGCAAAAGGGGAAGAATGACAAACAAGGGATTGGAATATAAGAAGGGCGGAGGAAATAATAGATCCCACAACAAGAGGAAGTATCTTTTCTGCGGTATAGCGGGTCATTTAATTATAGCAAGTAAAAGACAAGTGGTTGTTTTCAGCATGGTGAGGCAGGGCATCTTATCGAGGATTTCCCAGAGGACAAGGACAAGGACAAAGGACAAGATTTTCAGGAAGGCAAGTGCATGCTTTCACCGCCAGCATACCTAAGAGAAAAATAGTAAAGTTTAGTTTTTCTTTTTGATCATCCTGTTAGTACTCTTTTTGATTTCAGCGCTTCACATTCGCTCATATCTGCTTCCGTAGTTGAGTCTCTGCACCTTAGTACTGGTATAATAGAAGATCCCATTATTGCCTCAAATTCGGTTGGTGGTTCAGCTCGTTTATCTTTGGTTTGTAAGGGTTTGAGAATATCTATGCTAAGTATTGAGTTTAAGTGTAATATTTATGTTTTTGGTTTCATGGGCTATGGGTTGATTCTAGGCATGGATTGGTTAGCTAGTAATTGTGAAACGAAGGTAGTTAAACTTTTTACTTGCCTCGGGAATACCCTTGAAATTTCTTGTGATCCTAGGGGGATCAGTTAGGCTTAGTTACCAAGAATCACTTGATGCATCTATCGACGATTTGCGATCCGTTAGAGTAGTCCATGAGTACGCAGATGTTTTTGATTAGGTTAGGGGTTTTCCCTTAAAACTCAAGATGGGCTTCCGCATATATCTAGTTGACAATGCAAAGCCAGTTATGCGATCAACGATAGTTTTGGAACGAGATTGGCGAGAATAGCCAGAGTCTGTTAAGTGCTCAACTGTTTGGTTGTTTTGCTAGTATCATCTCACGTAGATCGTCCAAATTCAGAGGAGGTATTCCTTGGGTGCTTGTCTGATATTGGTTTAGGCCTTTGGTGCTTGTACTTGAGGGATGTCGAGTTCGACTAGGATGGTTTGTGTGAGAGATAATGGTTGTAACAGGCGCCCTAAGTAGAAAAAGACTGACCTTAAGAGAGGTAAAAAGTACATAGAAACCTTTAGCTTTAGACCCTCAGATTTGTAACATGATGGATAAGCTAAGTAGAGGAGAGACCTCTAATCATCTTAGTATATACACTTGGTATCATGATTAACAACTCTTTATCTTGGGAAGATAGTTCGACTACATTAGATACCCTCTAGCATAGTAAGTGATCAAGGTCCTATCTTTACTAGTGGGTTTTGGAAATGGAGTCAAGAAGCTTCGCAATCGTGAAGTTAAATTAGTTAAGGTACAGTGGAGTGAAGCTCAAGAAGATGCGACTTAGAAGACTGAAGACTAGATACGCGCAGCCTACCCCTTTTCTTTTTGAGGGAACATCCTTGATCTCTCTTTCCTTAGGTTTATGCATGCTTGTATCTACCTTTTAAGTATATCTCCTCGATCCTTTTCCTTATCCTTGGGCAGAAGCCAATGAATGTAAACATGTGTTTGAAACATGTTATGATTGGTGGTTGCTAGTGGTTGCTCGTGGATGCATATACACACATTAGGCACTAGATCGGCTCAGTCACTTTCATATTGCATATGCATGAGTGAATTTTTGTGAATTGAAACTTGATGTTTTATCATATGGATGTTGCATTTGTATGAATGATTGTGCACTCATGTAGAATTTATAAAGTATGATTAGGAATAATTGCATACATGATGGACTCATGGCACTGGCATAATTCACATTGAGGAGGTCAACTGAATCAGTAGACCGCCTGATTTTGCATTAGATAAGGACATGTACACACACTATGCATATGATCATGAAAGCATTAGAAATATTTTTAAGGACAATGGACGCCTGTGATTGGATGGTTGAGTAGATGGATGTTGGATGTTAGGATATGCATTCTTCTTAACTTAGAGATTTCGAGGACGAAATTCTTTAAGGAGGGGAGAATGTAACACCCCGTATTTTCTGAGAATAATAAAAGAACAGACTAAAGTATACTTAATTTTTAAAGTGATAATTAAGGGAAACGGGTTATGCCATTGCGTTCGTCTTGGAATTCTTCTTGGAATAGAGTCCAAGTTTTCGTAAATCGGACTTTGTATAAAGGAGTTATGGCCTTCGGAAGAATCAAGAGAAATTCAGAAAATTAAATACAAAGGCAAGTCGACCTGGGAGTCGACCTACCCCAGGCCAAGTCGACCAGGGGGTCGACCATGGGGTCGACCTCCCCTATACAGTTCGACCTGAGGGTCGACCTGCCCCCCTCGCCCAAATCCAAATCTGAGACGATTCTTACTAGTTACTGAGTCCTTTCTGACCTGTTGGTGAGTCACTAGGGCTTAGGTGGCAATTCTGGATAACTCTATCTAGTCTGGACAGTTGTGATTTATCCTAAAACGATCTAACGGCTCGAAGAAGATTTAACTTCTATAAAAGCAACCCTAATCCTCAAACCCTAAATCACACAAATTCATTCCAAGGAGCCACCATGTTGTCCATGACCATTCTAGCCTAGCCACCACTTCTTCTTCAATTAGAAAGCGAGTCAAAAGTTTCGAATCAAAAACTAACTTAGAAAATTGATAGTCTTCTTCAAGGGATTGGTTTTCAAATTCAGAAAACAGATCCCATAAAACAAGACTTTCTTTTCTTTGTAAGTCCTATTATTATTTAGATGAAAGTTATGATTTGTAATAAAATGAAAACTAGCGTTATTCCTAATTGTAAGATAATGATGATGCTAATTCATGCCTATTCTTGTAACAATTCTATCGTATATGCTTATAAAATTATTGTGGTTATTATGTTGGTGTAAAACCAATCATGTATTATGTAAAGTTTGGTGATTTATTCATGTTATGTTACATGCAAGTTGTTAGGCTATGTGGTTATTATGTTGATGTAAACCAATCATGTAAAATTGGTGATTCATTCATGTTATGTTACATGCAAATTATTAGGCCAAGACATGTATTATGTTTAGATTTACATTTAGATCTATGAAAATTGGATCCAAGATTAAAGTTCATATTTACATGCCTTGTTAAACTTGTGTAAAACCATATGCTTAAGATTCACGTTTGTTGGATCCAAAATAAAAAGTTCATATTTACATGCCTTGTTAAACTTGTGTAAAACCGTATGCTTAAGATTCATGTTTGTTGGATCCAAAATAAAAAAGTTCATATTTACATGCCTTGTTAAACCTATGTAATTCCATAGGTTTAAGATTCATGATTATTGGATCCAAATTAAAAGTTCACATTCACATGTCTAGTTGAACTTGTGTAATTCTGTATGCTTAAGGTTTATGTTCATTGGACCCAAAATAAAAGTTTACATTTACATGCCTAGTTGGATTTGGGTAATTTCATATGCTTAAGACCTATGTTGATTGGATCCAAAAATGCAAGTTCATTATTTTATGCCAAAATTTATATGACACATGTTTAGTTAGATCTTTATTATGTTGTATGAATGGCACATGTTCCCTTCTTTCCCTTTTGTATATAAGTTAGGCTAAGTTACGAGCCTAACATTCTATGTGAATTTTGTGAACGTGTAACGGGGGTAACGTTGAGAAAAATCTTTAATTTATATTATTGGCATAATTTGGCCCATAAATATATGAATGATTAGTGGCATAAAAATGGTATAATTTATATACCAAAAATCTTGAATATGGTTTAGAGGAAAAATCAGGCATGGCTTGAATGGTAATAATTGTGGAAAATTTACATATAAATATGAAAAGTAAATATGTAAATTAAGTAAAAGACGAACATGCCTAACCCGAGTTTAGATTGAGTTGTGGTGTAAAACAACCTGGAACCGCCCGGCACATCCAGTAACCACAACAAAACCTATCTAATGTGAGAGGTTAGTGCATCATGCCCAAGGAAAACCTGAGGTTAGATTGAGTTGTGGTGTAAAACCGCCCGGAACATCCAGTAACCGCAACAACACATATCTAATGTGAGAGGTTGGTGCATTAATAAATCAATTAATGCTATAATAAGATGACTGACTAGGGTTAAGTTCATAGGAACACTTAACAAATATAACATGAATGACTAGGGTTAGGTTAATGAGAAACACTTAACCAATATAACAAGATGAATGACTAGGGTTAAGTTAATAGGAAACACTTAATCAATATAACAAGATGAATGGGTAGGGTTAAGTAATAAGAAACACTTAACCAATATGACTTGATTTGTGGTAAGGTTAAGTTAAATCAAGAGGGCAACACTTAACCAATGTAACTTGATTTATGGTAAGGTTAAGTTAAAACAAGAGGGAAACACTTAACCAATATGAATTGATTTGTGGTAAGGTTAAGTTAAATCAAGAGGGCAACACTTAACCAATGTAAATTGATTTGTGGTAAGGTTAAGTTAACACGAGAGGGCAACACTTAACCAATATAACTTGATTTGTGGTAAGGTTAAGTTAACACGAGAAGGCAACACTTAACCAATATAACTTGATTTGTGGTAAGGTTAAGTTAACACGAGAGGGCAACACTTAACCAATATAACTTGATTTGTGGTAGGGTTAAGTTAACACAAGAAGGCAACACTTAACCAAAGTAACATGACAAGTAGGTGGGTTAAGTTAACTTGAATTGATTGATGGAACTTAACCAATACAACATGATGAACACGTGGGGTTAAGTTAACAAGAAACACTTAACCAATATAACTTGATGGACGAGCGGGGTTAAGTTGATAGGAAACACTTAACCAATCCAACATGATAAGTGAGGAGGGTCAAGAAACACTTAACCAACATAACATGATGAATGGGTGGGTTAAGTTAACATGGATGGACAACACTTAACCTATATGGCATAATGTGCGGGAGGGTTAAGTACATATCAAGTTGGGTGGTTAATATTAGTAAATATAGGCCCACAAACTTAACCTTTGAATAAACATGCTTGAATCGGTGGGAGGGTTAAGTACATATCGGGTTAGTGGGTAATATTAGTAAATATAGGCCCACAAACTTAACCAGTAAGAAACCCTAGTAACGGGGACCCATTTCAGTAGTAACCTACATAGATGTATCATGGTACCCTGAACTAGGCAGGGTGGGGCACGATTACTGGGCTGATTATAAGCGGTCAAAATAGCGGCAGGGTGTCATCAGTGTAGATTCCGATGGTTTACGGGCGTGCACGTACTCCGGAGTGGGAAAAAGCAGGCACTGGGTACCAGTTGTTATACACTGTACATCTTGAATCGTGTCGGGTTGCTATCATAAGGATTGATACACCTTATGGTGGGACTAGCACAGGGTATCTACACGCAAGAGAGGGCCGACTGACACAGACACAAGAGAAATTAATACAAGTAGGGAGTCAATCGATAGGGTAGTAAGGGTACATCAAATACATTCATGGCAATTAGGCAGATTGAGGTGGAATCCTCATAATAGATGTACACCTGAAGGCTACCACAATTGCGGGGATTGGGATCACGTTATCATATTATCATTTTATACAGATTACTAGTTGGGACACCAGTTAGGTGGTGCAGAGATATAGAAATCAGAATAACAAGGTAGTAGCGAAGAAGAGAAAGAGTAGAAGCGCATTCAGTTTATCTTGCCTTGTCATATCTTGTGCTAATCTTATGTTATCTTGTTGTCCTTGTTATCACGGTATTGTCTTATATTCAGTCTTATTATCTTATTTCTAGGGTGTTGTCCTAGGTTTAGTTTATTCATGTCATAATCTTTTTTCTTGTTTACATGCTAAATAGTCACTGGACTTACCAGACTTATGTCTGACCAAGTTTTGTTTCGCCTCTTTTCTTTCGTTCCCCCCCCCTCCAGGTTCACAGGGAGGAAATGTTACCACATAGCTCATTTTTCTTTCCAAGCTCGAAGATATTCCATGTATTTCTTTGGACTCTCTCTTCCACTGCTATGGATGGTTCATGCTTTATTGGAGAATATTATTGTTGTTTTTGTGCTTCTTTTATATTTGGAAGTTTTTAGATCAAGACAGAAGTTCTATTTATTACTTTTAAGTATGATTGAGACAACTGTTGTAAAATCTTGACTGAACCATATTGTTTATAAAATGACTTTATTTTCCGCTGCATTATTTGTCTGTCCTGTAATTTATCTACATCTTTTACCTAAAATGCTCCACCAAACTTAAGGCATTCCCTTTGTGAGCGACCTTAATGGAGGTGGGGTGTTTCAATAGCCCTTTCGTCTCTTTTTGCTCTGCTTGATGCTTCTGGTTTCAAGTGGTTTGCCTTTCAGCTTGCATTTTCGTTAGCTACATTTCATGTCAAAAATACCTTGTTGGTATTCTTTCTTCATGTTTAATTTGAGCTTTCTTCTTTTATGATGGTGCCGGCTTTGTGCTTCGGATTGTTCTTCTGTGCTAGTGGCAGTCTAATACCCCTTCACCGATAACCTCTTTCGATATTGAATTTTGGTAGTAACATTTGCCTCCCTCTGGTGAAGAGGAATTTTCGACTTTTCAAGTCATATTTGATTTTCCTTCGGCACATTGACTTCCCGCCGTTTGGTATCCTTCAATCTGATTTGTTGATTTAATTCTGGTTATGCAGCTGAGATCTAAAATACAATTTGACATAAATACACCTCCTCCTCCTCCTCCTCCTTCTTCTTCTTCTTCTTTATTTTTCACTTGCGAATTCATTGCTTAAACCAGATCATTACCCTCCAAGAATTGCACAAGTTATCCGGGATTTCAAATTCAAATTTTTGTAAGTATTTCTATTTCGATTACAAGTAGAAACCCAAATTACATTTTCAACCTGTCTAGGAAATCAATCAGGGTTTTCATGTATTAATTGTGAGTTAAGAAATAATGGTAGCTTAGGTATCACTTAATGGCAGATATGATAGGTTATCCCTTTACCTAATATACTTTTAGGGGTTCAAAACATAAATCTAATATACGTAAGGTCAATTTTATTATAAAGTGAGATGTTGTGCTTCCCGTCTGAATGTTCTCAACATCACTGTTGTTAACTCATTTTGCTTTCGATTTTGCCGACACTAATTTTTGTGTTAACTAAACTTTCGACCCCGTGGGTGTCGGCTCAGTATGGAGGTGATGCCGAAAGCTCTATTGCATTTCAGTTTCAATGTTGGCAAATTTTGAAATTTTCATATTGAAGATTTCGGTTTTACCTGTACCATATCTCAAGACCAATTAAGCTTTTGGTGATGATGCCAGGTCATTTAGTTTTAGTTGAACCATTACCAAATGTGACCGACAATCTAATCCTTTTAGATACCCGCTTTTCATACTTTTGAATTTGGTGTCGGGAAAATTAGTTTAATCATCACCAAAGATTTTACTATTCCTATGTGTACGTTATTCATGTATAAAAGCTTGTCTAGATTAATTCTTATGATCAACCTGATGTTTTACAGCTCCAATCCCTAATATTGGTGTTGTTTACCAATTCATGGATGCTATATGTATATTTATGTAAAAGAATGTGGTGCTGGCTCATATATTATGAAATGATATCTAACATCATATCTGGTAAAAAGAGCGTTGATAAGTCGAAGTCCAAGGGTTCCTATAACAACCCGGAATTTTGGCGATATAAATTAAGTATTAGAATTTCAAAAAAATAGGAATTTTTGCAAATGATGGAATTTGGCTATGAAACTTAAATCGATGCGTTCGTCTAAGAATTATGGTCAACTTTCGTGTTTGGAATTTTGCGAACGGAGTCCGTATGAAAAAGTTACGGACGAAATACAAAAATGGACGAAAAATAAATAAACTAGAATTTAAATAAATATTATAGCTTATATAACTAGCCGACCTGGGCATCTGATGGCCCAGGCGATCGACCATAGCAATCGACTGCCACGATCGACCTACTGGGCGTCGGTTTGCCCAGTGACGGCTAGGTTTTTAGGGTTTGGTTTATAATATTTATAAAACGGATGGACAGATATAACTTAAAACTAATCCAATGGTTCAAGGCCAATTCCACCCCTATAAATAAAGGGGTAAGGCCTCATTCCTTTCCACACAAATTTGCAGTGGCAGCCGAGCTCTGCCATTTTCCTCCTTCTCCAAACCTAATTTCTAAAATAAAAATATATTCATACAAACAAATCAAATCCAATTCATATGAAATTAAGAGGATTAGCATATCTAATGGAAAAGAATACAAGTTGATGCTCCAAATTAGATTCTCCCCTCTCTTCCTGTTTTCTTACATATCTACATATCTGGAATTTTCCCGTTTCCAAATAAATTGTAGATTTATAAGAATTTGGGGATTGTAGACCTAAAGGGTTCAATCTTTGGATTTGGAGGATATAAGGTGAGTGGGAAATTTAATACAGTTATAATAACGTTGAATTAGATCTAAATTTTTATGCCTATTTCTATCATATATGTTCATTTAATTATTGTAATTTGATTGACAACCTTCTGATCTGATTATAAACATTGTTAAAACTTGTGAATTGTAAGTAGTGGTTATGCTTAATCTCAATTGTAGGATCCTCAAAATTGTTCGTAAATGTTCCTGCAGTTATGTTGTAAAATATGTTGTAGTTGTTGCACAGCTTTGTAGATTTGGAAATCAGTCCCATTAAACACTAATTAGATATAGTTACATTCCAAATCTTTAGTTCAGTGTTTATTAATAAAGTATGTGAATTGGGTAAAAAGATGTAACTAGTAAATTACGTGATTGTAATATTAAAGAAATATGCCTGGTTGTATTCAATATTGTTGGGTTTTGGCTTAATCGTTGTAGATTTGTCGTTTTCCTTCTTTTGAAAAAAGCATTATTTTGAAATCACAAGAGATATGATAAAAAGGATTAAAAAGGAAAAGTGGTGCAAATGTACGTATAAATATAAATATATATATATATATATATTTACACATTACTTTTAATCGACTATTCCAAATTATATATTTACATATATCTCTTGTGATTTGGAAATACGTCAATTCCATTAAATAGGCTTTATTTACAATGATTATGGCTAATGGTCTTTTGTGAGATTTGAAACCTTTTGGCTAGATTGAATGCATAAAGTAATGTTTGGTTATTGATTAAACCAAATCTTTTAACTTAAAAACGATAATAATAATAATAACAACTACATTAACCGCACGAAAACATAAAATATAAATATATACATATTATCCATCCAAATCAGCGTAAAACGGTAAAATATACATTGTATGGAATGTTTGAATGTTTGGATAAGGTTCAATTATGGAATTATATGTAAATTAAATCCATATTGAATTAATTAATTTTGGTGGCCATTTTTAGCAATCAATATAATTAATTGCTATAAATAGGACTTCAAAATCAATAAATAACAATTGTGACTAATGTTGATTGGAGAAAATGAATATTATAGGAAAATGGTTAAAATTCCTAAAATTAATTAGGATAAATGTTGTACACCCCAAATTTGGAAATATGAATTATAACCACATTGGACACGAGTTTAAGCTCAACTTGTGGTATAAGCCTGCCCGGAACTGACTTGCAAATCCAACAACCACAGGTAGTTAGCTTAGTGTGAGGGGTATATTGCGTAGAGATAAATGTACTAAGGGACGTGGTTAAGTTTAACTTGTGGTAGAAGTCTGCCCGGAACCGACCGACAAATCCATCATCCACAAGTAATCAACTTAATGTGAGAGGTCTGGTACACACACACACGCATATATATGTATAACAGTCAATCAATAAATAAATAAGAGTAATTGTCTGTTGGGGTACAACAATATAGATACCTTAGGACTAATAAATAGTTTCCTTAGGAAAATATGACCGTGAAGGTCAAAAAAGGCAATAAAATTAGAAAGAAAAGAAAATGGGTATCAAAAAAGGGATTAATGGATATTGATTGACATTTAAGTACTAAGTCCAAATTTGGGAAGAAATCAAATAAATACCCTAGGAAAAAAAGGGATATAACCTTCCTTATTACATTAATGAATATGAAACTTACAGTAAAAAAAAAGTTGGACTTAGTAGTTAATATTGTAAAATATTATTAACCACATA
This sequence comes from Allium sativum, assembly GCA_030737875.1. Classification (NCBI taxonomy): domain Eukaryota; kingdom Viridiplantae; phylum Streptophyta; class Magnoliopsida; order Asparagales; family Amaryllidaceae; genus Allium; species Allium sativum. Next base: position 821,412,922 of record CM060909.1, read on the forward strand.
AAACCATGACGATAATGAATCATGTATGTATAGAATTTCCGTGTATAGGGACTAAACGGGAATGACTTAATAACGTAGCCCGCTTATCCCAAAAAGGGAAAAGTATTAAAGGAAAACGGGATACGAACCAATAACCTTCACGTATAGTCCGTTTCTTGGGTCTTAAGCGGCTAGAGTTGAGGAGTCCGCCTGGGAATAGGTCTTTCATTTTAAGGGTCTTAAATGGCAGGTGCGTGTGGGCCTACCCACACGTGGAAACTAAAAACGTCAGATATGGTTACCTACTATATGGGAAGTAATAAGCGACTAAGAGGGTTATCTAAAAAGGTCAGCCAGAAGGTATAGTGAACGATAAAATACCATCTCTCACCTTATGCGGGGCAAGGGTATATGTGTGAATGACGGAAGCCTTAAATAGCAGGGCCCATAGCTAGTACCCTCTTGTTCATGTTAACGTTAAGCAAATTATCGAGAAATAATAAGTGACAAATCGATCAGCCAACGGTCTTAAGCGATCAGAAAGAATCCACCATATCTATCATTGATAGTGAGGCAATAAATGATGAAGGATAAGCGAATGAAAGTATATGGATATAGAAACTCAGTAATTAGGGGTTTAATCTCGATATAGTAAGCATCTAAGCCCTGGTATAAAGGCTTCACAAAAATATGCGTAAATGTCCTATCTCGGTATTATACTTCGGGGATACTACTTTGGGAAGAGTAGTACAATCGTGCGTAAACATTCGCAAGGTTAGGCTAGAATCACTAGCCTTGTTAGACGTACATCTTGTGTTGAACCAAACGGGATGCATCTGTCTATTATAATCTGTGTTGTACATTTACTATTCACCAGAGTTTTGTTGTTCTGACCCCCTCCTCATTACAACCCCAAGTTTTCTAGAGAAGGTTGGGCTCTTACAGGTGTTTTAGTTTGGCTTTCGGTTTTTGTTCTCTCTCATGCTCGGTATTGGCAAAGTGACTTACTTTGAAAAAGATAGTTGCTTGAGGTAATACTAGTTTATTCTATTTTGTTTCCGCTGTGAGTTATCTTATCATAATCTGATTATGCTCAAGCTCATTTATTGTAGGTACCATATATACACGCTCCATGCTTGGATTTATTCAACTTTGGATTTTTGTTGAAATTTGGGCGCATAAAAGTGTGGAGTGTTACATTTGGTATCAGAGCTTAGGTTAACAATCAGTGGAATTAGTTAAATTAGGACTCGTGAGAGAGCGTAATTCGATTTCCTTTTCTGTTTTTCTTCTTCTTTCTTACTTGACTTTAATTTATTTCAACAATGAAATTAGTCGTGGGCCAAATTAATGGGCTTTGAGCGACTAAGAGTTGAAATTTGTTGACTTCGGGTTTCTACCAATTCTATCTTACCTCCACAGCACGTTGGCAATCTCGTCATGAAGAGCATGAGGACGACATATAATGATTTTCGTTGATTCGACTTTGGAAACTGGAATTATATATATATATAGCTACAACCGAGATAGTCATAATTCCTGGTTTGTTTCGTTGGTAGTTCCGGTTAAGACCATTACTTGATCCAAAACAGGAAAAAATCCCACGTTATTATATCATATCCATTTCGGAAATATAATTACGAGGTATATCCATTTGTTACTTCGTTGAAATTATGAATCTACCTTTATTGAAGCATTCGATTGAGTTCTTGGCCTTGTATTCGAGAAAAAATTATTTTTAAAACTATTTGGAAAAATAAAAATGTGTCTTGAAAGTTTTGAAATACGGTTTCGAAAAATGGTTTTATAAAGGCCTAGTTTTGTAAAGATATGGTTTTTGGAATTTTTAATCTATTCATCAAATTTTAGGGCTATTGAGTAATTTTAATAGATATAGTCGATTGGTAGGAAAGATGGAATTGGAAATGACAAGGAATAGGCCACTAAACTTAAGAATAATAAATATCTATTCCTTGTGATTTTTAGTATCCCTCTTCCTATTGGATAATTTATTGAAATTATCACAATTAATCCTTAAGATTTTAAAAATCCAACATTTTTGAAGACGAAAAGGTTTTCCTAGTTTGAAATACAAACCAGAATATAAATAGTAGTAATAATAAAATGTATTTATGAATACAAAACCGTTAGATTTTAATAAATTCCGTATTTGGAAAAGTTTTAAATTTTTCTTTGAAAAGGCTAAGAAATTCCTTCATCCTTATTTTGGGGTATTTGATTTTGAATCGTTTTATGTCAATTAGGTAAGGGGAAAATCCGTTTTAATTTGTATTACAGATTTCTAGCTAAATTATTTTTGGAATTTGTTCGTTCATTGTGTAGTCGCAGCATCGTTGTTGAGACTATAAATCGTTGGAGTTGGTTTGGAGTTTAACTATGGTCTTTAAATACCGCAGTGATGAGGATAATTATTTTTTGGATCGCGTTAAACTTTAAAAGATGACATGGGACGATTAGTGTTTTAATCCAACCTAATAAGGTCAAAGTACAATCTTTGTCCAAAGCCATTTTATAGTTGACCGTTTAGTGTTATGCAAGAATGGTCAACTAGTCGGTAAGTTTTTGTACAACTTGGACTTAGGACTCAACCATAAAAGTTGTATCCAAATTACTCCCCTAACTTCCTTCTTTCGTCCTTTCTTCCTCATCTAGACGAACCATATGCCTATCCTTCTTCTCTTTCTTTATTGTCGCCTTGTCTCTTCTCTTTCCATGCTTGTTTGTGCATTAGATCTTTCCTCACTAATACTCCAAGAACTAATTTCTTCTCTCCGTCGATTTCTTAGTCCATAACACCTACTTGCATTACCCTATCATTCTTGTACCATTTATGTCTCATCCTCAGGGAAGAGATCATTCGGTTGGATCAAGATAAGCAAAAAGGTCTCACCGCTTTAGGGATATGAAATTTTTTCAAGGTAGTTGGATAGCACCGGCCAGTTGCTTCGAGATCTTTGAATAGGGTTTGCTGTTTTTGCTGCACCCACCATTGATATACCTTAGAATAGGTTCTTTCAAAGGCGATCGTCGTTTCGGAGATGAAGATTAAGCTATCTTTGGATGGTCTTTCCGAGGAGAATCTCGAAGAGATTATAGAGGAATCCGTGTCTTAAGCGGACTTATATGGTCTTTTGTATGACCGGCTTTGGAGATTTTGTAGCAAATCTTTTTTTCCTGATGTCAGTTTTTGTGTTTGGAAATCTATGTTCGAACTACCCATGTATACGTGTGACCCATTTAGCACATCGTTCTATAAATGGGAAGTTATGACTAAGTTTTTCTCATGCTACGGAAATTAATCTTTTGTTTGATTGATGGGGCAACCATCATTTAGTGCCACATCATATTTTATTTAGCTTATTGTTTTTGTTTGTTATCTCATGGAGTTACTTTTTGTAATTTCACATATCCATTTTGTCTTAAGTAAATATTCGATGGATTTTCATAAGAAATAGTTTAGTGTTAGGTTCCTTTTCCCTTTGCAAATTCTCTATTAGTAGAGATGGTGATGTGATGTGACGGCCCGCCCCGCACCAACCGACATTTACTCCAAAAGTGCGCTGTACACATGTCCAGTTAGCACGGAACGGGTCGCCAGAAGGGAAGGGAAGAAGGAAATGAACATACAAAGAACCTGTAGAATGTCTCACAGCGCATAGAATAAAATATAATAACAACATACTTGACATAAAACAGGAGAGACAGTGCATAAGCTGAAAATCAGAACTAAACATCATAGCAGCGGAAATCCAAAATACAGCTTATTACAACTTTCAAACTGTCTCAAAACAAAAGTAAGATAAATGAGGTACACTACTAATGCCCAAGTAGCGACCATCAACGACACAGGGAGAATGTGTATATATATATATATTTATTTATCATACGTGGAAGCCTCCTACCCGCCTCCGAATCAGCTACTCGCGCATCACCAGCTAACCTGTCTCTAGTCTGCTCGTGTGAGCACCCAGAGTAATAAGAGGAGACATAAAACTCTGGGTCAGACATAAAGCCTGGTATGAGCGATAAGCATCTAAAGTGAACAATAACAGGTAGACTAAAACATACCTGAACCTAGACCTGCAACCAAAGAGTTAGCACTACATACTGTACAACACTCTAAGGTATCATATCAAACAGTGTAAAGATACGGAGGTGGGGGAGGTGTGCATGTCATAGGGATGGAAAACAATCAAACATAGCATCCATCCTCACATCTCTCACTCAGTGCGTAAAGCATACGATATTCACCACTTCGATCACCCAACATACCTTGCTACGATCACTTTGCCCCATGAAGTCATAAATGGCTTCACTGCACTGGTAACGTAGCCACTAATCATTTGTTATGTGCACTTTGCCCCATGGAGTCACAAGAACCCCACTGCACTAGCTCATAGCCTTACCAATCCTTACTATGTCCACTTTGCCCCATGGAGTCACAAGAACCCCACTGCACTGGCTCATAGTCTTACTAATCCTCACTATGTCCACTTGCCCCATGGAGTTATCCACCCCATCTGCGCTGGCTCATAGTCTTACTACGCATCACCTTGCCCCTCAGGTCATAATGACCCTACTGCACTGATAACGTAGTCTTGCTACCATCACCTTGCCCCTCAGGTCATAATGACCCTACTGCACTGATAAGTAGCCCATTATTCTTTCTTAGTGGTGAATCGAAGTTATGAATGTCGACAACTCCTTAGCACACGTCCCGCAGCAAAGTCCAACCATGAAGTGAACTCATTGGTTCCCAACTGGTTCCGGGATCCTGAGTTCTAACTTCCATTTGAACTACCTTTGCATCTCGGGTTATTGGTCGTCACCATCGGGTCGCATCGGGTTGGCCTTCATTTCTCCTCTTCGTTTTGCTTCAAGTCGCCATCGTCAACTTCTCGGTTCGGATCGTGATCATCACCCCCGCTCGGGTCGGATCGCGACTCGCGGATCGTTCATGGTGTCAACTCGTGCTCCTCCCACTGGATCGGGTCATGCTCTTCAGATCGGGTCGGATCGTGAATACCCATTGGTTCGGGTCGTGCCACCTTACTGAGATCGTGACGTGTTCCTTCAGGCGGATCGTGACACCTAGGCTGGAACGGATCGTGGAAGATAGGGGCGGATCGGGTCGTAATGCTTATTCGCGACCCGGATCGGAGTACTTCAGTTTGGGCACAGCGCTGCATCGATTCGTCTCGTGGGCCTTGCACAGGTGGTTCGGTTCGAAGGAGACGACTCGGCTCGTGGTGATGACCCACAATCCCATAGGTCGATCCGATCGACCCTCAGTCCCCTATGCGATCCGAATCCCTGCACCTTGTCCAGCGAGTTGTTTACGCCTCTCGACGGCGTTTTCGACCATTCCAACTATTCTAAGCAGTCACAAAGCATTTCATACAGTCATAGCAACATGCGTAATCAATCACAAACATCAACATGGTAGGTCAAAATGGATCAAACATACCCAAAACCCCATATTTCCCCCTAAGCATATTTAGGTGAAACTAATGATAGGATTAACAAAACTTAACCAAATTAACCCAAATTCATATCAGAGGTCTAAAACATCATTCCGAATTTTATAAACATTTTTCCAGAATTTTATCATGTATAAATTCGCTAATTAACACTAATCACCCCTAATTAGCCATACTTAGTGCAAAACTATGCAAATCACTCACCTTAGCCACAAAATAATCTAAGATCTGAAATGAATCTCTGATTTGATGTGAATCTCAATGCCAACAACAGCTCCTTTGTTGATTTGGTGAAGATCCTCCTTGATTAGGGGTTGCTAAGCTTAATCCTTGACCAAAAGATGATTTGGAGGTGATTTAGAGGTTGGAGGCCATTTTTAGGGATCCTTGGTGATAAGTGGAGGCTAGAAAACTGAAATGGAATGATTCTCCATCTCATTTCAGCCCTCCCATAACCCTAATCCCGAAATGGGTTATGGGCCTACTCACTAATCACCCGATTTGGCCCGGTTAAGCAGTTTTTCACCCTCCAAACCTTGTTTCAGCCATATCTCCCAAACGGTAAGTTCGTTTGGCTAATGTAACCACTCTACGGAAAGGTAAACCATCAAACGAATCAAATGGAAGTGGTTTCAGGTCAAAATTCCTTTCCAATCAAAAGTTATGGCCAAAACAGTACTAACTAGGGGGCAAAATGGTCATTTAAAAATCGACAAAAATCATGAACATGGGAAATGGCTCTAATGGATGTTTCCCAAAGTTACATGACCATACAACTTCATACGGGAAAGAAATAAGTATTCTACAATCCTATGATGTGTAGAATACGGGTCGTTACACTCTCCCCCCCTTAAGAAATTTCGCCCCCGAAATTCCCTAATCCAAACACACACAAAGGTCCCGCATGCCTATCAACCATAAAACAACCATCAATCATGCAAGACAAGTAAAATAAGTCTATCCTAGCATGCAGAATAACTAAATCGCAAAGTAAATCTTACCAGGCAAAGAGTTCTGGATATGCCTTCCTAATGCCCTCCTCTGTCTCCCAAGTACAATCATTCTCGTCCTCGCCCCACTGAACTTTGACTAGCTTCACCGACTTCCTTCGAAGTTGTTTCGTATCGTGCCCCACAATACGAATCGGCTTGCGGTTCCCGACCGCCTTGGGTTCTACTTCGAAGTCCTCTAACTGATCAGGTGAAATAGTCACATTTGAGTTGTGAACGAACTTCCTTAGTTGGGAAACATGAAATACATTGTGAACTCCCGCCATTTTCTCTGGTAAGCCAACTTTATATGCCAAATTCCCGACTAGTTCAAGAACAGGGAATGGGCCAACAAATCTTGGTGCCAACTTGCCTCTCCTGCCAAATCGTATCACGCTCTTCAACGGAGAGATCTTGACAAACACCAAGTCACCAACGGAGAATTTCAAGTCTCTTCTCCTCTTATCAGCATAGCTCTTCTGCCTATCTTAAGCAGCTTTCATTCGTTGTTGAATGACCTTAATCTTATCTGAAGTTTCCCTCACCACATCTGGTCCAAGCACAAACTTCTCGCTAGTCTCTATCCAACATGATGGTGAGTTGCACGGTCTTCCGTACAAAGCTTCATATGGAGCCATACCGATACTGGATTGGTAGCTATTATTATATGCAAACTCTACTAGATGCAAATGGACATCCCACGATCCACCAAAATCCAATATACAAGCTCTCAAGAAATCTTCCAATATACGATTCACCCTCTCCGTCTGACCGTCGGTCTGAGGATGATATGCGGTACTGAGACGTAATCTTGACCCTAGAGCCTCTTGTAAGCTTTTCCAAAACCCACTAGTAAACAACGGGTCTCGGTCACTCACAATGCTTTTGGGTACTCCATGAAATCTCACTACCCACTTCATATACAATTCTGCCAACTTGGCTACTGTTCTGGTCGATTTGACTGGTATAAATCTTGCACTTTTAGTCAATCGATCCACAATTACCCAAATGCTATCATATCCCGATCTAGTCCTTGGTAAACCATCGATGAAATCCATCGAGACTTGCTCCCATTTCCATTCGGGAATTTCTAATGGTTGCAACAACCCACTAGGCTTCTTTTGCTCGGCTTTAACTAGCTGGCAATTCATGCATTTGGATATAAACTTCCCAACGTCTCTTTTCATCCCTTCCCAGTAGTAAGTCTGTCTCATGTCTCGATACATCTTGTTACCACCGGGATGTATAGTCAGTTTTGAGTGATGACATTCTCTAAGCACTTCATCTCTCAAACCATTCACGTTGGGCACAACTAATCTTCCATTCTTTCGAAGCCATCCATCTCGATCAAGCCCATACACATTCATCTCCTCATCGATACCCATCTCTAACTTGGAGATGATTTCCAATAGGTTAGGATCGTCCCTCTAACTAGAACCAATCCGCTCTATCAAAGTAGGTCTGATCGTCAAACTAGCTAACATGACTGGATCCAATTCGCACTTTGGTCTGAAATCAAACCCCGCGATATACTCCAGTTGCTTCCACTCAAGAAACATTGCCCCTAAGCTGGCATGTCTCCTACTCAAGGCATCGGCTACCGCATTACCCTTCCCAGGTGTGTATGCGATATCAAAATCATACGAAGCCAAGAACTCTAACCATCTCTCCTGACGGAGATTCAGATCTTTCTGAGAGAAGAGATACTTTAACGATTTATGATCGGTAAACAGCTCAAATCTTTCTCCCAAGAGATAGTGTCTCCACATCTTCAGCGCAAATACAATCGCTGCTAATTCCAAATCATGGGTAGGATACTTCTTCTCATGCGGCTTTAGCTGTCGACTAGCTTAAGCTACAACCTTAACTCCTTGCATCAATACAGCACCCAGTCCGGTACCACAAGCATCTGTGTATACCGTCGTCTCTTCATTCCCTTTAGGAATGACTAACACTGGCGCACGCGTCAACCTCTCTTTTAGACTCTTGAAGGCATCCTCACACACTCCATCCCAGATGAAGGACTGATTCTTCTTAGTCAACTGAGTCAACGGTGCTGCTATCTTGGAGAAGTCCTGGATAAACTTACGATAATATCCAGCTAATCCTAAGAAACTTCTTACATCTGTTGCATTCTTGGGTGTAGGCCAATCCTGTACCGTAGCCACCTTCGCAGGGTCCACGACAATACCACTCTCTGAAACAACATGACCCAAGAATCTCACTTCCCTTCTCCAAAAATGACACTTAGAGAATTTCGCCTTCAATTGGTGTTTCCTCAACACCTCCATCACTATCCTCAAGTGTCCCTTGTGTTCCTCCTCTGTCCTTGAATAAACAAGGATATCATCCACGAACACAAGAACAAACTTATTCAACTGATCTCTGAATACTCGATTCATAAGATCCGCAAAATAGGCTAGTGCATTGGTCAACCCAAACGGCATGACCAACCACTCATAAAATCCAGACGGCGTCCTAAAGGCCGTTTTCGGAACACTCTCATCTGCTACTCTAAGCTGATGAAATCCTGTCACGAGGTCCAACTGGGAGAACACTCTTGCTCCTTCCAGCTGATCAAACAAATCATCTATCCGCGGTAGAGGATACTTATTCTTCCTCGTCACCTTATTCAACTCGCGATAGTCCACACACAAACGAAGGGAACCATCTGCCTTAGTGGCAAACACAACTGGTGCTCCCCACTCGGAGACACTTCTTCTAATAAGTCCCTTCTTCAAAAGATTGCTGACTTGCACCCCGAGCTCATGCTGCTCTCTTGGTGCCATACGACGAAGTGGCATCAAATAGGCCTGGCATCTTTCACTAAACCAATACGGAACTCAATCTCTCGGTGTGGTGGAAGCCCGGTCACCTCCTCGAAGACGTCCGGATACTGGCCAACCACGGGCACATCTGACAACTCATCCTGCGGGATGTCGAGGGAATTTACAAAACTAGCCATAACCCCATCACTAGGTAGACTACCAAACACTACCCTCCGCCCATCATCCGCCCTCACTGTCACCAAAAAGCCCTCACAGTCTACCACCATCCTGTATCTTTGGAGCCAATCGACTCCCAATATAATGCCATACCCAGTAAAGCCCAAAACAAAGCAATCACATACAAACATACATCCATGACTCGATAAGACCAAATTCCTGCAAATCATACTAAGGCTAGTCGAACCACCAATCGGGTTCGTCACTATCAATGGTCTATCGACTATCTCGGGTTCCAGTCCCAACCTATCTACCAGGTCACTTGATATGAAGGAACGGGAAGCCCCAGTATCAAACAAAACTCGAACTGGTATATCATAAATAGAAAGCATATCTTGAATAACAACATTCTTTCCTTTCTTCGCCGCAGTTGGGGCATTCGACGAAGAAGGAACAGCATCAAGAGCATATTCTTTCACAATCTGCTTCTCCTTAAGAGGTTGCGGACACTTATCCTTCTGATGTCCCACTTGACCACAATTGTAGCACTTCCTTTCCGCTGGCTTGGCTGGACATTCTTTAGCATAATTGCCTTTCTTTCCACAGCTGAAGCACTCAACATCCATCTTGCTCTTTTTCTGGCCACCTTCTGATTGGTCCTGCATCCTCTTATTCTGAGAGCTATTCTTGCCTCCACCACCTGCTTGCGGCTTTGGCCCTCCTGCAGATGCAGCCTCAGTCTTTGACTTAGGGTAAAGACTCTCTGATCTCAAAGCTTTCCCCACGATCGATTCAAAAGTCTCATCGATGTGGTTAATAAGCCTTTCCCCCAGGTACCCATCCAAACCAGTGATGAACTTCTCATTGTTCTTTTCAGGGGTATCAATGAGAGACAATCCATACTTCGACAAAGTGTCGAACTCAGCAATATAATCAGAAACTGCCCTCCCATTCTGCTTGAGTTCTAAGAATCTCTTGAACAACACTGACTTCTGGGCAGCTGGAATAAACTTCTCGCTAAAGGGAGCCTTGAACTGAACCCAAGTAACCTGGTCCTCTGGAGTAGTTGTCCTAATGGCATTCCACCAATTCATCGCTCGCCCTTGCAGCTGACGAGACGCTAGCCTTCTCTTCATCGCATCCTCAAGACCCAAGTCATCGAAGATACGGTCACAGCTATCCATCCAATCTTGAACATCTGTGGCCGACTCCGTTCCGTGGAACGGCTTCCCACCAAGATTAGTGTAATCTTTGCACAACTTGGCGAAATCGACCCTAGGCGCCTGCACTACTGGGCCAACACCAACTCCGGGATTGGGAACTGCCCCTTGCACTTCTCTAAGCATATCTCTCATGAGGTTAGTAAACATTGCCCTCATGTCAGCGGCATTCCCTTGGTCGGTCCCTCTACCAGCACCCCTCGTGTCTCGGCTCATCATCAATCTGAAAAAGGGAAACGATTAACGACCCCATAGTGGTGCGAGTGCAGTGCGACTTCATTCTTATACTACTAATAGTATGTATATACATAGCTTTTGAAAACCAAAGTAATCACAAATACGCGCTCTCATATACGTACTAACTCTCCCTAGTGTCTTTCCCTAGGTTAACTACGCAACCTAGAGCTCTGATACCAAGTGTGACGGCCCGCCCCGCACCAACCGACATTTACTGCAAAAGTGCGCTGTACACATGTCCAGTTAGCACGGAACGGGTCGCCAGAAGGGAAGGGAAGAAGGAAATGAACATACAAAGAACCTGTAGAATGTCTCACAGCGCATAGAATAAAATATAATAACAACATACTTGACATAAAACAGGAGAGACAGTGCATAAGCTGAAAATCAGAACTAAACATCATAGCAGCGGAAATCCAAAATACAGCTTATTATAACTTTCAAACTGTCTCAAAACAAAAGTAAGATAAATGAGGTACACTACTAATGCCCAAGTAGCGACCATCAACGACACAAGGAGAATGTGTATATATATATATTTATCATACGTGGAAGCCTCCTACCCGGCTCCGAATCAGCTACTCGCGCATCACCAGCTAACCTGTCTCTAGTCTGCTCGTGTGAGCACCCAGAGTAATAAGAGGAGACATAAAACTCTGGGTCAGACATAAAGCCTGGTATGAGCGATAAGCATCTAAAGTGAACAATAACAGGTAGACTAAAACATACCTGAACCTGGACCTGCAACCAAAGAGTTAGCACTACATAATGTACAACACTCTAAGGTATCATATCAACCAGTGTAAAGATACAGAGGTGGGGGAGGTGTGCATGTCATAGGGATGGAAAATAATCAAACATAGCATCCATCCTCACATCTCTCACTCAGTGCGTAAAGCATACGATATTCACCACTTCGATCACCCAACATACCTTGCTACGATCACTTTGCCCCATGAAGTCATAAATGGCTTCACTGCACTGATAACGTAGCCACTAATCATTTGTTATGTCCACTTTGCCCCATGGAGTCACAAGAACCCCACTGCACTGGCTCATAGCCTTACCAATCCTTACTATGTCCACTTTGCCCCATGGAGTCACAAGAACCCCACTGCACTGGCTCATAGTCTTACTAATCCTCACTATGTCCACTTGCCCCATGGAGTTATCCACCCATCTGCGCTGGCTCATAGTCTTACTACGCATCACCTTGCCCCTCAGGTCATAATGACCCTACTGCACTGATAACGTAGTCTTGCTACCATCACCTTGCCCCTCAGGTCATAATGACCCTACTGCACTGATAAGTAGCCCATTATTCTTTCTTAGTGGTGAATCGAAGTTATGAACGTCGACAACTCCTCAGCACACGTCCCGCAGCAAAGTCCAACCATGAAGTGAACTCATTGGTTCCCAACTGGTTCCGGGATCCTGAGTTCTAACTTCCATTTGAACTACCTTTGCATCTCGGGTTATTGGTCGTCACCATCGGGTCGCATCGGGTTGGCCTTCATTTCTCCTCTTCATTTTGCTTCAAGTCGGCATCGTCAACTTCTCGGTTCGGATCGTGATCATCACCCCCGCTCGGGTCGGATCGCGACTCGCGGATCGTTCATGGTGTCAACTCGTGCTCCTCCCACTGGATCGGGTCGTGCTCTTCAGATTGGGTCGGATCGTGAATACCCATTGGTTCAGGTCGTGCCACCTTGCTGAGATCGTGACGTGTTCCTTCAGGCGGATCGTGACACCCAGGCTGGAACGGATCGTGGAAGATAGGGGCGGATCGGGTCGTAATGCTTATTCGTGACCCGGATCGGAGTACTTCAGTTTGGGCACGGCGCTGCATCGATTCGTCTCGTGGACCTTGCACAGGTGGTTCGGTTTGAAGGAGACGACTCGGCTCGTGGTGATGACCCACGATCCCATAGGGTGATCCGATCGACCCTCAGTCCCCTATGCGATCTGAATCCCTGCACCTTGTCCAGCGAGTTGTTTACGCCTCTCGATGGCATTTTCGACCATTCCAACTATTCTAAGCAGTCACAAAGCATTTCATATAGTCATAGCAACATGTGTAATCAATCACAAACATCAAAACATCAACATGGTAGGTCAAAATGGATCAAACATACCCAAAACCCCATATTTCCCCCTAAGCATATTTAGGTGAAACTAATGATAGGATTAACAAAACTTAACCAAATTAACCCAAATTCATATCAGAGGTCTAAAACATCATTCCGAATTTTATAAACATTTTTCCAGAATTTTATCATGTATAAATTCGCTAATTAACACTAATCACCCCTAATTAGCCATACTTAGTGCAAAACTATGCAAATCACTCACCTTAGCCACAAAATAATCTAAGATCTGAAATGAATCTCTGATTTGATGTGAATCTCAATGCCAACAACAGCTCCTTTGTTGATTTGGTGAAGATCCTCCTTGATTAGGGGTTGCTAAGCTTAATCCTTGACCAAAAGATGATTTGGAGGTGATTTAGAGGTTGGAGGCCATTTTTAGGGATCCTTGGTGATAAGTGGAGGCTAGAAAACTGAAATGGAATGATTCTCCATCTCATTTCAGCCCTCCCATAACCCTAATCCCGAAATGGGTTATGGGCCTACTCACTAATCACCCGATTTGGCCCGGTTAAGCAGTTTTTCACCCTCCAAACCTTGTTGCAGCCATATCTCCCAAACGGTAAGTCCGTTTGGCTAATGTAACCACTCTACGGAAAGGTAAACCATCAAACAAATCAAATGGAAGTGGTTTCAGGTCAAAATTCCTTTCCAATCAAAAGTTATGGCCAAAACAGTACTAACTAGGGGCAAAATGGTCATTTAAAAATCGACAAAAATCATGAACATGGGAAATGGCTCTAATGGATGTTTCCCAAAGTTACATGACCATACAACTTCATACGGGAAAGAAATAAGTATTCTACAATCCTATGATGTGTAGAATACGGGTCGTTACAAAACCTCCAACAACACTAGCAGTGTTTGTAACATGAGATTGAGCATTCTACTACCGTGATATGGTTAACTAAATATCAAAAAAATTGTTTGAGACATCTCATTGTTTATAGTCGTTGTTTTGAGGTTCTCGGTGATCGTTTTTGTTGTTCTCCCTTTCCAGCATCGGGTTTTTGGCTTAGTGATGATTTGTGCTTATAACTACTAGTAATGAAAATGGCACGACTTTGACTATTGAGATTTCTGTGTTTAAAAGTGTTTTGTCGTTCACGCATACTAATTTGAATGAAATCTCATTCATGAACTAGCAATTTGTCCTAGAATTGGAAAGAATAGAATTTTGTAATTGGATAAATTTTAGTAAAGGGTCGGTTCCATGTCATGGGTATATAAATAAATAAATAACTGTTCCTTGTTAAAGCTAAAGTTTATTTTGGTCTCTCGTATGATTTCAGTTTTTGCATTTTTGCACGACTGACTTCCTTTTTCGCCGACATGAGACTTGAATCGTTTGAATTTCCTCAAAATACATTTTTGAATTTTTTTGGAAATTACTGTTTGAAAAAAAAACTTTTTATCATTTTCTTATTTTTATGGGAAAGTGAAATGGTTTTGAAACAAAATTTTCAAAACAAACTTGACAAGTTTTCAAGTGGAAATTTATTTTTATGAAAAAAATTTGATTTTTGGTCACATGAGCGGCGTAAGGAAGATTTTTGGATGCTTTGTGTGTGCATTTTAGTGGTGCAGTAGGACTGATGATATGATAAAAATGTTAACGGTAACAAGGAAAATACTATTTTTGCCTTGGAAACGTTGTTTTCATACATTTTCAACGATGCGTGCGAGCTATTAATTAACTCGTTTTACGTTTTAGAACTTGTTTTAATCCTCCTTTACAGTTTGCAGATTGGAATTTTCGGAGTATTTTGGGTAGCTGAGGTAAGCATTCCACTATAGGGCGGGAAATGGAAGATTTCTAAGCGAGAAAAATGTTAAATACTTCGCTTTGATTTCCTTTTTCCAGATTAGGAGAAATTAAATAAGAAATGGTCAGATTGCGTGACGTTTTGGATGGTAGGTTTTGGATGCAAAATTGGTTGTTTCACATTTTTATTCGTAATTGTGTGACGGTACTGGATGAAAAAGAGTTCTAAAATTTTACATTTATATAGAGCTTCCAGTATATTTAGGATGTTCTACATCATGTTTTAAAAAGTATTTTAAAGATTTAATGCAAACGTATAGGAGGATCCAATTAGAATCGTCTTGCATGCATATTTTATGGTTGAATTGCATTATGTACATGTAACACCCCACATTTTGTAACAACTAAATAATTAAATAATGCATATGTGTATATATATGCATAGACATATACATTTAAAAGAAAATTATAATAATGATGATATGTGGTTGCATGTAATAAATACATGCACTGAAAAAGAAAGAAAGGATTGGTTGCATGCAGTGTAAATATGTTGCATGCACTGATTGAAAAATATTATGCATTAATAATAAAAGAAAAACAAACGAAAAAGATTCATGCAATGGTTTAAATGAAATATTGTAGCAAAAATGAAAAAGAGGAATAAGAAGAGGACAATAACTACCATTGTTCTAAGCCTTGTTAATAGTAGCCTTAGTAGTCCAGTTAATTAGAGCATGTGGCTTGCATACAAGAGGTGCAAAGTTCGATCCCCCCCCCCCAGTCATATTTTTGTTTTAAGGGAATGGCTAAAATAACACATGTTCCTAAGATAAAAATATGTATAAACGCACATATGAGGTAAAATATACACATTGGAAGTAAAGAAAATATGTGTGTGTGTATATATATATATATATGAGAAAGTATATGTATATATGTGCAAATATATAATATATATATATACACATATACAAGAGAAAAATTCAAAACAAGGCTGCAATCACAGAAATATGGAAAGAATTAGATAAGGGTACAACACCATTTGAATTTTGATATCGAAATGAAAGTTGTGCGTATATGTATACACGTAAAATGGTCACTAGAAGATTTGTATACGTATAAGAAGATTACATGTGAATATAACAGTTAAATAAATTCCAAAAATTCAAACATTCGAAATTCAAACTTCCACGCCAAAACAGCTCGCGGGACCCATACGGGGGTCGACACCCCTGTAGGGGGGTCGATACCGGGGTCGACACCCCCCAGATTTGGGCAGGTTCAATGCTGAAGCACTACGTGTACAATAAGATCTTGAACACCTATAAATAGGCTAGCAGAGCCTAGCCTAAATCTCACATTCTCTAAGACAACGTCTAAGCTCTGCCATTCTTCCTCCTCCTCAAATCTCTTCAGAAAAATAAGATAATTAATTTAGGAAAATTCTGAATCAAGATCTGGAGGAAAAGAATGAATATTAATAAGAAAGTATTCAAAATCATATGCAAAATAAGGTAAATTCTCAGATCTGATCTATTCAATTTTCTTCCTCTTTCTTTTAGTAAGAATTGTTGATCCGTGGTTGTTTGGTTCTAAATCCAGTTAGGGAAAACCATGAAATGCTAGATATGGACCAGGTTCGGGAATTGAAAAGCAATTTAGGTGTGTGGACTTAAGTTATATCATTTTCGATAATGATATACTATCGTTTGACATTCCTCGTAACCTGTGATGAAAATATGTTATAATGATTAAAAAAGTTGAAATGCTAATACGACTTATTGAGATATTAATATGTTAAAATATTAATATGTTAGAAATTCATATGTTGAAATGTGCTAAAATCTTCATATGTTGAAATATAAACTTGTTAATATATGTATAGCGATTACTGTTGTTCTAATTTCATGTTAACTTGTGACATTTATGTATTTGAACCCTTAATTGTAGAAATTGGAATCATTACATGTTAAATTAGAATAATTACAGGATTTGACGATCACATGACTTTGAGATGAAATTAATTATATGTTAGGAAGAACATACGACATAAAATAGGCATAATATGATGACATTTAAAACTGGTTGTAGTAAAAATGTGGAAAAAAAATAATATGCCTAAATTTACAGTAAATAGAAAACTGTAACACACCTAGACACGAAGTGAAACACCCCACCTTCGTTAAGGTCACTCACAAAGGGAATGCCTTAACTTTGGTGGAGCATTATAGGTAAAAGATACAGATAATTTACAAGACAGACATATAAACAGTGGAAAAACTAAATTTATTTCATAAGTACGTGCTTCAGTTAAAACCTTACAACAACTTTCTCAAACCAACTTCCAAATTATTACGACAAAATCTATGTCTTGATTAAATCATAAAGAAGCATAAAATAACAATAAGGCAGCATAAATCCCCAATAAGAGTGTATCCAAAGCCATAGTCCAAGGAAAGAGAATCCAAGCAATACATCTACTCTCTTCAAGCTGGAATTGGTCCGAACTAAGTTGAAGTATTCCCTCCCTGCGGACCTGGGGTGGGGGGGGGGGGGGAGGGAACTGAAAAAAAGAAGACGAAAGAAAAATGGGTCAGACATGAGTCTGGTAAGTCCAATGATTATTTAGAATGTAAACAGGAAAAAGGATCATGACATGAATAAACTGAACCTAGAACAACACCCTAGAAATAAGATAATAAAACTGAATATGCTATTGCACTCATTACTATTTCTCTGCACCCACTTACAAGGGTTTCAACTAGCACCATGTGTTCAAGATAAATGACCCCCTTCATCGATCGGCTCCTACTCGTATACGTTTTCTACTTGTGTCATTCGGCCCCACTTGATTGTAGATACCTGTGCTGGTCCCACCATATGGTGTATCAAATCATATGGTGTCAACCCGACACAATTCAAGATGCACAGTGTATAACTACTGATGCCCAGTGCCTGCTTTTTCCACTCTGGAGTACATGCACGCCCGCACTCCGTCAGAACCTACACTGACGCACCACCTGTCATTGCTTTGACCGCTTATAATAAACCCAGTAATCGTGCCCCACCCTGCCTAGTTCAGGGTACCATGATACATCTATGTGGGTTACTGTTGAAATGGGTCCGCGTTACTAGGGTTTCCTAATCAACATGTTAAAATGGTTAAGTGTTCTCAAATTAACCTAACCCCACCCATCAGTTTAGTTAACATGTTGTATTGTTTAAGTGTTACCTTAATGAACTTAACCCTACCATTCATGTCTTAGCTTTAATTCATTCATTAAAGCACCAACCACTCACATTAGATATGTATTGTTGCGGTCGCTGGATGTGCCGGTCGGTTCCGGGCAGTCTTACATCGCAACTCAATCTAACCTCGGGTTCTTTTGGGCTTAATGTGCTAACCTCTCACATTAGATCTATATTGTTACGGTTGCTGGATGTGGCGGGCGGTTCCGGGTAGTCTTACACCGTAACTCAATCTAACCTCGGTTAGGCATATTCGTCTTTTACTTAATTTACATATTTACCCTTCATATTTATATGTAAATTATCCACAATTATTGCCATTCAAGTTATGCCCATTTACCCAATAAATCATGTTCATAATTTTTAGGTATATAGATTATACCATTTAATGCCACTAATCATTTATATGATTATGAGCCAAACTGTGCCAATAATATGAAATTTAAGGTTTTTCCCAATGTTACCCCCATTATATGTTCGCATAATTCAGATATAACGTTAGGCTCGCAACTTAGCCTAACTTATAAACAAAAAGGGAAAAGAAAGGAGCATGCACCATTCCCACAACATAAAATAATAAGGATCTAACTAAACATGTGTCATATAAATTTGGCATAAAACAATGAACTTGCATTTTGGATCCAATTAACATGAATCTTAAGCATATGAACGGGGACTTACATAGAATTACACAAATCCAATTAGGCGTGTAAATGTGAACTTGCATTTGAGTTGGATCAAATTAACATAGATCTAAACATATGAGAATGCAGATCTAAACATAATAGGCACATAAGACTTAGCCTAAAAACTTGCATGTAACATAACATGAAAGAGTCACCAAATTTATATAATACATGATTGGTTTAACATACAACATGATAAGTCCAATAAACCACAATAGTCTCATAGGCATATATGATAGAATTGTCACAAGAATAGACATGAATTAGCATCACCATTTTCTTACAACTAGGCACAGTTCTAGTTTAACTTTATTACAAATCATGGCTTTAATATGTTCACATCTAACGAATAACTGAACTTACAAACAAAAGAAAAATATTGTTTTCTGAAACTGAAAAGCTATCCCTTGACGTAGACTATCGATTCTCTAATTTAGATTTGATTCGTAGCTTCTAACTTGCTTTCTAGTTTGCTTCCTAGTTGGAGAAGGATGGTGGCTATGCTAGGTTGACCATGGACAGCATGGCGGCTCCTTGGAATGAAATTATGTGGTTTAGGGTTGAGGGTTGGGGTTGTTTATATAGAAGTTTAGATTTATGTGAGCCGTTAGATCAACCTAAGAGCAATCAGAACCATCCAGACTAGATAGAGCTATCCAGAAATCGCCACCTATGCCCTAGTGACTCAGCAACAAGTCAGAAATGGTCACTGTTTAGATCTGGGCGAGGGGGTCGCCCCCTGCGGGGGGTGGGGGGTCGACACCCCTCTTGGGGGATCGACACCTATTTCGACCCCCCGGGGGGAAGTCGACCCCTATGGGCGGGAATTTTCCCGCTCAGCTGATTCACGTGATTTTGAAATTCGAACTGTTTTTGTTTATTTAAT
Source organism: Allium sativum (assembly GCA_030737875.1). NCBI lineage: Eukaryota > Viridiplantae > Streptophyta > Magnoliopsida > Asparagales > Amaryllidaceae > Allium > Allium sativum. The sequence continues at coordinate 821,432,529 of CM060909.1, forward strand.
TATTAAACATGAAATCTTCTGAACTCTGTAACTTCTTCATACGGAGTCCGATTCACGCAAACTCGGACTCTATCTCAAGAAGAATTCCGAGATGAACGTAATGGCGTAACCCGTTTCCCTTAATTCTCACTTTTACAATTAAGTATTCTTTAATTCGTTACTTTCATAAACATAGAAAATACAGGGTGTTACACGAAGTTAAATTCAACTTGTGTTAGAAGTCTGCCCAGAACCGCCTAGCAAATCCATCATCCACAAGTTGTTAATTTAATGGGTGGTCTAGTGCGTTAATAAAACATGTAATGGTGCTAAGACACGAGGTTAAGTAAACTAGTGGAAGAAGTTTGCCCAGCACCGCCCGGCAAATCCAGCTTCCACAAGTGGTAGGCTTAATGTGAGAGGTCTAGTACATAAGCGTATATATAAATATATGAATATAAAGGATAGAGCTAAATGTCACTAAATGTGATTGATGGAAATGAATTAATGATGATTACAACAGTAAAGGAAGTGAAATGAACGGGGAATGATAATAACCTATTATAAATAAGTTACATTAAAGAGAATGTTATATAATAGGTAGGCTTGTCCTACGAAAAAGTGGAAATTATAACTTAGGTTATAATAAACGATAAAGATGGAATAACTTATGTAAGAAGATAAGTTGTACTTGATTGTAAATTAAGTTATATGTGAGAACTAGAATCTGAAATATGCTGATAAGGACAACGTAAGTTATATTTATGGGAAGGAAACTTATTAGTAAACCTTAGTTAAGAGAACTAAGTTAATAAGTAAACAACGATAAGTTGTAATGACAGTATAAGAGGGAATTATGATTAAATAAGAAAGAATGAGGAAACTTATGAAACGAAATAAGAAATATTTAATCATAAATTATAAGTGACATGTTAAATAGAAAATATGTGAATTGAGATATACTTAATAACATATTAAGTAGAACATGTTATTATAACCTTGAATCAAAAAAGAACATAAAGGGATTGTGGATTTCAGACCTTGGATCACAATCTAGAGAATAACATGTTGTGGGCTTATTAATAGGCATACATGGGTTAAGTTATATGAATGAAATTAATAATCAAGAGGAACTTGGTAACTTGAGTAAGAAGTCAATGTGAATGGGAATAACCAAGTTAAATGGGAACCTGATGAGGTAAAACAAGCGCAAAAAAAATGTTTAGACATAGGGTCTAATAACATATTAAAATGAGGAGCTTGGACCAGTCCACACGTTTGGGGGTGAATAACCCAATGGGGTAGATCATCGTGGTGTCATGAGGCACGAGGGGAGCGCATGTTCCTCTGATTATTCTGCCGGCTTTGAAGGACTGGTAGGAGAAGCACACGACTTCCTGAGATGTGGAAGGTGCTCCTGGTAGTCCTCGGTGGTGGTGCAGTGTTTGGGTTGTGCATTACAAAGGTTGGGTTTGCATGTAACTACCTGGTGAGTAGCCTTGACTGCAAGAGTAGCTTTGTAGTCAGAAAGTTGTGACGAGGTGACACTAGGGTGATTCGGCGATCACCTCAATAGGGAGGTAGGGTTCACGACCAACAAGGATAGTTGATCGTCGGGTACCCATCATCGACAGCCAGTGAGATGCGAAAATACTAGAGCTAAACCTAAGACGCCATCCACCTTTCAGTATCGAGGCACGGTGGTTGAGGGGAGATGCCAACTGGATGTTTAGATTGTTTTTTAGGGGCAAGTCGCTTAGCTCTTGTAGTCTTTACTAGTTGAGGGAGGGGCCGAGGTGGGGCCATAACCATTATGAAAAACAGACCTGAAGGATATCTGTATTTTGAAGCTCTTAAAGGTGGGACTGTACATATATGGAAAAGCTCCCGACCGAGTTCTGTGTTTCTTATATAGCCCTGACGTGGAACTCGGTGCACAATAGAGGTTACGTGCGTTCAACGCATCAAATACGATTGACGATACGTACGTGGGAAGTCTAGATACATGCGTGTCTACTCTGGATGGTGTATCATAGGCTGGAGGGCATTACTCTGTGATGGAATCTGATTCAGTCGAAGGTGGCAATCCGTATGCTTACATAGCATAGTAATGAAAGATATATGTGGAATGTAACATTGTTATATAGAAATCTGTAAGTCACTCCGGCGTAGGATGAGGGACTACGTACATTTTTATGGCATTACGGTGGAGACCGTGCAAGTGGGGTACCATGGGGTGTACCTTTATATTGGGGGTAGCTACATATATACTGTATTTGGTTAATCCACTAGGAAGTAGATGGGTATGACGTGTGTGTAAGCTTTGAGTGTTGTTAACCCAATTAACCTAATAAATAAGAAAATGTGTTGAACAATACATGTAGGGTTATCCAAAATATATAGTTTAAATCCAGTCACCAGACCTTGTGATCTGGCCCCCTCCTCATAACATACTCGCAGGTTAGATTAATGACAGAGATATGATAGCTTTGGATACTGGCTAGGCAGTATTATTATTTGGGTAAGGCTATATTTCGATTATATTATATTATGTTTTTTCCATTCCGCCGTGAGATGTTTTATGAGCTCTAATATATTTTATATCTCTATCTTTTCCGTAGGATACCAGAGTAACCAACACGAGTTTCGATGGATTAGAATTTTGAAAAAAAATTGATTTGTCGGAATTTGGGTTGTTACATCTAATATCAGAGCTTTGGTTTAGGATTCTTGTATAAATAGCAAGTGAACGTATTTGTATTTTTAAAAATATAAATATTATGTATACACACAACCACATATATACCTAGATCCATAGAGGAACCCACAAAATAGAAAGAGTATAATATGGTAAGAATTGGGATGTTCGTTTTTTACACTAAAGGAATGAAAATGAAAATATGAGACCCTTAGGTAATCTAGGTGGAAAGTTACATTGTACTTTGTATGGAAGGAAGGTGGAACCTATATGATTAGTATTTTGGGTTAGTGGGTTTGGTGGAAAAACCTTGTAAATTGGAAAAGGTTAAAAAGAGAAATGCATTAGGAACATATATAGTTAAGAGAATTGGACTTGTGGGCGTGTCTAGGAAAAACCTAGAAAATTGGAAACCCGCTTTGAGTCTAACCCCATTGTTAACATTTAAGAACTTGAATTGTAAAAGTTTTGGAAAAATGCTTCATGGTATTTTCAAGTTTCAATCTTAAAAGTCATAGTTTTAAAATATGTAAAGAAGTACATAATGGTTTTAAAGTAAAATGGGGTATATTTTGGAAGCAATGATTTCTCATGAAAATTTTGTTTAAAATAAAATTCTCTCAGTAAAAGATGCATATTATAGAGCATCTATAACTCGCTAGTTTTCTTATTATATTGCATGAAAGGATTTAAAACCAAAACTTAGAAAATATTGCATTTTTTTAAGTTGAAATTTTCAGTAAAGAAAGTTTTGAAATCTCTATTCTTTTGACAACCATTTTTGATAAATTGTTTTAACAAGAGAATTTTTTTCGGGTGGACAAAATAAGTTGTAGAAATTAAGAATAAAGTAAATGTTTGCACCTTATAGTAAGAAACTGAACCGGCCTGATAGGCAAGAACATGTCGTAAACATAATTGAGAAATAGTTGTCCTTATCGACTCTAGTTTTTGTGATTTGAAAAAAATGATATAATTTTTTTATATAAAATGACATGTTTTATGGTTTGGCAAAAGAAAGTTTTCACGAGGAAAATAAAACTTTGACACTTCTAATTTTTGGAAGAAAATTTAAATGAAAAGGCCAAACCGTGTTTTAAAAGTATGGAGTAGGTAAGGATTAGTGTATAGGGAAGACGGGAAAAGTTTAGAGGCTATGAAGTAAGTAGCGAGAATTATCTTGGAATAATGGTAAGTTCCCGTAGAATGAGTAAGCATTGAAAAAGCCTAGGGTGTTTCTTGAAATAATTGTTGGTACACAGTTAGGACTACTAGTGACTACTAGATAGTAAAGGGAAAGTAAGTATTTGGATCATGTGGCTAATTTTCATGTTAAGGGTACAACCTGTTATTATATTTCTATTGGGATCGTTCCGTTATTTTATTCTTGTTGGGTAGTTAGGGTAACACCTAAACCTGTCGTGGATCCCATGGTTTGGACTTTTCTGTCTGAGGGGGACATAGTCCCGATATTCTTGGCCCTAAGTAGTAGATGTGTAGAGTGTCTGTTTTCCTGCTTTAGTTGAAAGACTAGACGGCTTATTTGAAAACTCAACTTAGATCAGATGATTAAATAAAGCTAACAAAAGAGAAATGGTACAACTAAAAATGAAACAACAAATTCAGTAAAGCAACAAACATGACAGTTAAAGAAAAATTGAATTATGTGAAAAGATGAATAAGAGAAAAAAATTCCAAGATAAGAGAAAAAGAAAATCAGTAACAAATAAAATTTTCTTATGTGGGCTGTGCATGGATAGGAAAATAACGAATCTTCATAAATAGTTGCATAAAATCCAAGTACAGTTGGAAAAACGTACATAAAAGAAAAATGAAAGATGTGAAATTTTCCGTTTTCCACCCTTTTGTAACATAAGAAATCAAATTTAGAAAATTTGATTTTTTTGAAATTTGGAAAACAAAGTTGCATTATAGGATTTTGGATGCAAAAATTGGATGAAATACGCTCTTACTCAGTAAGAGTGTGGGAAAATTTGGATGAAAATGTATTTTTATTTTCAAAATATTGCATTCATATAGAACTGCCAGTAAATTTAGGATGTGAGCATCATGTTTTTAAAGAATTTTTGAAAAATTTGCATACACATAAGAGGTACCGCTTAGGCATACATGTATTATTATGTTGTATTTCACTTTGCACAAGTGCACAATGTTTGCAAAAATTGGATGCACACATGATGGATGTACATTATGCGAGGGGTTAATTGATTTTACCCTTGTCAAATTTCGGGGACGAAATTTCCTAAGTGTGGGAGAATGTAACACCCCGTATTTTATAACAATTAAATAATTAAATAATGCATATGTGTATATATATGCATAGAAATAAACATTTAAAAGAAAAAATATAATAATGATGATATGTGGTTGCATGTAATAAATACATGCACTGAAAAAGAAAGAAAGGATTGGTTGCATGAGTGTAAATATGTTGCATGCACTGATTGACAAATATTATGCATTAATAATAAAAGAGAAATAAAAGAAAAAGATTCATGCAATGGTTTAAAAGAAATATTATAGCAAACATGAAAAAGAGGAATAAGAAGAGGACAATAACTACCATTGTTCTAAGCCTTGTTAACAATAGCCTTAGTAGTCCAGTTGGTTAGAGCATGTGGCTTGCATATAAGAGGTGCAGAGTTTGATCCCTTCCGCCATCGTTTTTTTTAAGGGAACGACTAAAATAACACATGTTCATAAGAGAAAAATATGTATAAATGCATATATAAGGAAAAAAATACATATTAGGAAGTAAAGAAAATATATGTATATATATAAGAATGTATATGTGCATATATTATATATATATACAAGAGAAAAATTCAAATTAAGGCTGCAATCACAGAAATAGGGTAAGAATTAGATAACGGTACAACACCGTTTGAATTTTGAAATCGAAATGAAAGTTGTACGTTTATGTATACGCGTAAAATGGTCACTAGAATATTTATATACATATAAGAAGATTACATGTGAATATAACATTTAAATAAATTACTGAAATTCAAACATTCGAAATTCAATCTTCTGCGCCAAAACAGCTCATGGGACCAATGGGGGGTCGACACCCCTATAGGGGGGTCGACACCCCTATAGGGTGGTCGATATCGGGGAGTGACACCCTATAGGGGGGTCGACACAAGGGTCGACACCCCCTAGATCCGGGTATATTCTTTAACATATATGGACTGTTTTCTTAACTGGGTTCAATGCTGACTCAGCACTGCGTGTACGATAAGATCCTGAACACCTATAAATAGGCTAGTAGAGCCTAGCCTAATTCTCACATTCTTTGAGACAACGTCTAAGCTCTGTCATTCTACCTCCTTCTCAAATCTCTTCAGAAAAATAAGATAATTAGTTTAGGAAAATTCTGAATCAGTTCTAGAGGAAAAGAATGAATATTAATAAAAATGTGTTCAAAATCTTATGCGAAGTAAAGTAAATTCTCAGATCTGGTCTATTCAATTTTCTTCCCCTTTCTTCCCTTTTTCTTTTAGTAAGAATTGTGGATCCATGTTGTTAGGTTCTAAATCCAGTTGGGGGAAACCATGGAATGCTATATTTGCACCAGGTTCAGGAATTGGAAAGCAATTTAGGTGAGTGGATTTAAGTTATATCATTTTTTAATAATGATATATTATCGTTTGACATTCCCAGTTGACCTGTGATGAAAATCTGTTATAATGATTAAAAGTGTTAAAATGCTAATATGACATGTTGAGATATTAATATGTTAAAATATTAATATGTTAGAAATTCACATGTTGAAACGTTTAATGTGCTAAAATGTTCATATGTTGAAATATAAACTTGTTAGTATATGTGTTTCGATTACTGTTGTTCTAATTTCATGTTTATTTGTGACATTTATGCACTTGAACCCTTAATTGTAGAAATTGGAATCATTACATGTTAAATTAGAATAATTACAGGATTTGACGATCACATGTTACTTTGAGATGAATTTAATTATATGTTAGGAAGAACATATGACGTAAAATAGGCATTATATGATGACATGTAAAATAGGTTGCAGTAAATATGTGAAAAGAATAATATGCCTAAATTTACAGTAAATAGAAAACTATAACGCACGTAGACACGAGGTTAAATTCAATTTGTGGTAGAAGTCTGCCCTAAACTGCCCGGCAAATCCAGTGTCCACAAGTTGTTAATTTAATGTGAGGAGTCTAGTGTGTTAATAAAACATGTAACGATGCTAAGACACGAGGTTAAGTAAACTTATGGAAGAAGTCTGCCCAGAACCGCCCGACAAATCCAACATCCACAAGTGGTAGGCTTAATGTGAGAGGTCTAGTACATAAGCGTATTTATAAATATATGAATATAAAGGATAGAGAAAAATGGCACTAATTGTGATTGATGGAAATGAATGGAAATGGATAAGGAAATGAATGAAAGATAATTACAACAGTAATGGAAGTGGAATGAATGGGGAATGATAAAAACCTCTTATAAATAAGTTACATTAATGAGAATGTTATATAATTGGTAGGCTTATCCTAGGGAAAAGTGGAAATTATAACTTAGGTTATAATAAACGATAAAGGAGATGGAATAACTTATGTAATAAGATAAGTTGTACTTAATTGTAAATTAAGTTATCTGTGAGAACGAGAATTTGAAATATGCTTATAAGGACAACATAAGTCATATTCATGGGAAGGAAACTTATTAGTAAACCATAGTTAAGAGAACTAAATTAATAAGTAAACAATGATTTGTTGTAATGACAGTATAAGAAGGAACTATGATTAAATAGGAAAGAATGAGGCAACTTATGAAATGAAATAAGTTATATTTAATCATAAATGATAAGTGACATGTTAAATAGAAAACATGTGAATTGAGATATACTTAATTACATATTAAGTAGAACATGTTATTGTAACCTTGAATCAAACAAGAACATAAAGGATTGTGGATTTCAGATCTTGGATCACAATCTAGAGAATAACATGTTGTGGGCTTATTAATAGGCTTACATGGGTTAAGTTATATGACTGAAATTAATAAGCAAGAGGAACTTGGTAACTTGAATAAGAAGTCAGTGTGAACAGGAATAACCAAGTTAAATGGAAATCCGGTGAGGTAAAGCAAGCACATAAAAGAATGTTTAGACATAGGGTAAAATAACATATTAAAATGAGACGCTTGGGCCAGTCCGCACGTTTGGGGGTGAATAACCCAATGGGATAGATCATCATGGTGTCATGAGGCACGAGGGGAGCACATGTTCATCTAATTATTATGTCCTCTCCGAAGGACTGGAAGGGGAAGCACGCGGCTTCCTGAGACATGGAAGGTGCCCCTAGTAGTCCTCTGTGGTGGTGTAGTGTTCAGGCCGTGCATTATAGAGGTTGGGTCTGTGCGTAACTATCCGTTGGGTAGCCTTGACTGCGAGAGTAGCTTTGTAGTCAGAAAGTTGTAACGAGGTGACACTAGGGTGATTCGGCGATCGCCTCAACAACGAGGTAGGGGTCACGACTAACAAGGATAGTAGATCGTCGGGTACCCATCATCGGCGGCCAGTGGGATGCGAAAAGACTAGAGCTAAACCTAAGACGCCATCCATCTTTCACTATCGAGGCACAGTGGTTGAGGGGAAATGCCAACTGGATGTTTAGATTGTTTATTAGGGGCAAGTCGCTTAGCTCTTGTAGTCTTTACTAGTTAAGGGAGGGGACGAGGTAGGGCCATAACCACCATGAAAAAACAGACCTAAAGGATATCTGTATTTTGAGGCTCTTAAAGGCGGGCCTGTACAGATATGGAAAATTTCTCGACCGAGTTCCGTGTTTCTTGTATAGCCCTACCACGGAACTTGGTGCACATTAGAGGTTATGTGTGGTCAAGACATCAAATACGATTGACGATACATTTGTGGGAAAGTCTATATACGTGCATGTCTGCTCTGGGTGGTGTATCGTAGACTAGAGGGCATTACTCTTTGATGGAATCTGACTCGGTCGAAGGTGGCGGTCCATACGCTTATGTAGCGTAGTAATGGCATATATATGCGGAACCTAACATTGTTATATAGAAATATGTACGCCATTCTGGCGTAGGATGCACTACTACAAAAGTGGGCATATTCAACACTAATTTGTGTGCGTTGCATGAAAAGTGTGGCAAAATCTATGCATTCTTTGATCTTCTGCAACAACATTCATTTGTTGTTCCATTAGATGTGAAAACAGTGTTGCGGTTGGAATTCTTGTGCTGTGACGTGCAACACCAGTTCAAAGTGTTGCATTACATAAATACATGCCAGGTCAATGATCCGCGTTATTAGTTTAAACAAATAAATAACCGTAGATGTTGATTAATCCAACGGTTCCAGCCGATCCTTGCAATACCAGTTCAACGTGTTGCATTACATAAATACATGCCAGGTCAGCGATCCGCGTTATCAATTTAAACCAATAAATAATCGTAGATGTTGATTAATCCAACGGTTCAAGCCGAACCTTACTACAGCTTAGTGAAAATTTGGCGCGATAGTTTCCCCATTCATGAAATACTTCCCCCCAAAACAAATTTCTCCCATTCTCCTCCTTCTGTCCGTTTCTCTCTCCACGAAATCCATCGAAGAACACCTCCGATTGGTACTCTTCCTCAGGTTACAAACTATAAACCTTCGATTGCTCCTATTTTACAAACTTTACACCTCTAATTTGGATCATTTAGGATAATTACAGGTAGTTAGGGCTTCATCATTTCGGTTTTATTTAGTTGATTTCATCTCTAACTTATTTTGGTCTACGTTCAAAGTCTCTGGGTGATTTGGGTATACCGATTGCCTCAAATTAGGGTTTTTATACTTGAAGTGTTATATTTATATGTTTGCATGTGTTAAAATTGTGCAAGTTCTGTATTTTTATGTTTACCAAACCATTGATGTATTGGTAAATAATGCTTATTTCGAAAGGTGGAAACAAAATTTAGCGGACAAAAGAAATCCAATTTAAATGTTTAAATGTCTATTTCTGTTTATAGTTAAATAATGCCTATTCCTCTTCCTACATCGTATGACTACGAAGATACCCTGGGCATGGGTGATCGACGACTGTCAAACCCATCATCACCAGAAACTCCTATTGATTTTTATATAGAGATGCAAGAAAGGCACTACGAGGATTTGCGTGAGTATGAACTAGAGCAAGAAGAACTCCGAAGACAATGGCGAGAAGAAGAACGACGTGAAGAAAGGGCGATGTGACGGCATAGTCGTGCTGCCTTGCATCGTCAGCATCAAAACAACCAAGTGGTTAACGAACAGCAAGCTGACTCACCAATCATAATTGTGATTGTGAGTACACCGCTGTAGAAGATGTTATTTCGATTGGATTCAACATTGGTCGTCATTATTTTAGATGTCGTGTTTATCCCACAAGGTGTACCTTTTGGCAGTGGATTGACCAACAGTTTAGAAGTCGAGCCGCTGAGTATGCAAATGAATTACAACATCAACTTACAATGCTGAAAAATCGAGTTATTGGTTTTCGAACTGACGTTAGTACACTTAACGACCAACTTCAAGGGCTAAACATTAGAAGACAAAAATAAATTATTGCATCGCTCTTTGTATTTGGTACAACTGTATCGTCTTTGTATCACCTGTATAGTCTTTGTATCTATACCGTTTTGTTTTGGTGTAGTCATGCAATGTTATGAATTTGTGTTCAGTATCCTTAGTTGCTTGTTTTTTGTATTCTCCTGATAACTCAGTTCCAAAAGTTAGTGATAATTCATATCAAAACAATCATCTTTGTATCATCACGCTGATTATGTATATTTGTAAATTATTAACTTGTTTTGTTTTTATTTCTAATTTAGTCGAACATTACAGGGTAGCCCTTGTTCGTGTCTTGAAACTCTTATTGGTATCAAATTTAGTCTTACTAGGCCGTGGTTAGATTGTGGCAATGGATAGTGAGTACTACATATGGATAGGACTTCCGAGATCGAGTGCAGAATATGTAAGAGGGGTAATAGCTTTTCTAAGAAATGTATTTCCCATTTATAAAGTAGGTGATGAGATGAAATGCCCCTGCAAAAAATGTACAGAACGTAATTGGTATTATGAAAATGTCATATACGACCATCTTATTTTTAATGGCCCTTCTCCATTACATACCGGGTGGATTTGTGAAGTTTCACAGATAAAATTAATAGGTGTTGATGACTATATGGATTGTGAAATGGAGATGGATTTTGAGGATAATTTAGATGTGATGTTCAAATGTGCGGGTTACAAATTTGGTCAAAATCCCAAGTACTTTGTAGTAGAACCAAATCCAGAGGCCGAGAAATTTTATCGGCATGTTAAAGAAGGAAAAAAGTCGTTATATCCTGGCTGCACTAAATTTTCTCGACTAAGCTTCTTGATTAGGATTTATCATTTAAAGTGTGCTTATTTAATTAACAAGTCTGCATTTGAGGAATTACTAAAGCTTATAAAAGAAGCCTTTCCTGATGCCCAACTGCCTTTGTCTTCCTACGCTGTAAAGAATGTCATTAAGGATTTATATCTTAATTACCATAAAATACATGCCTGCCTAAACCATTGCATGTTATATTGGACAAAGAATAAAGATAAAGAGGCTTGTGACATTTTTGGTTTTTCGAGGTAGGCTGTGAAAGAAAAAGAAGACATCATTGATAATAATGATCCCCCTAAGTCGATTCCCAAAGTGCCAGCAAATGTTATGAGGTACTTTCCTCTATGACCAAGGTTACAAAGGATGTTTATGTGCAAATAATTTTCCAAACTTATGAGATGGCACCAAGTGGAACGAAAAGAAGATGGAAAACTAAGACATCCAGCTAATGGTGTGGCATGGAAGATGATGGATGCTCGCTATCCTAATTTTTCATCAGAAAATCGTAATGTTAGATTGGGTCTAACATCTGATGGATTTAATCCATATCGTTCAATGAATTCAAGTTAAAGTACATGGCCAATTGTGCTGGTAAACTACAATCTTCCACCTTGGTTATGTATGAAACAAGAGAATTTGATTCTTTCAACATTAATATCTGGTCCAGATTCTCCAAAGAACAGTATTGACAAATATATGCAGCCTTTAATTGCGAAATTGAAAGAGTTATGGGATGTTGACGTTGAAACATATGATTCCTTGACTGATGGGAATTTTAATTTACGCGCAAGTGTCTTATGGACCATTAGTGATTTTTCGGGATATGTCATGTTGTCAGGTTGGAGCACAAAGGGGAAACTAGCATGTCCAGTATGCCATTACGAAACTTCTTCAAATTATTTGAAGCATAGCGAAAAAATGTGTTATATGCACCATAGAAAGTTTCTTGATCCAACACATAAGTGGAGGATGGATAAGAGGAGATTTAATGGCGAAACTGAAATGGGGATCATTCCAGAAATATTATCAGGAACTGATATTGAAGAGTTATTGCGGGGGTTCAAAAATTAGTTTGGGGATAAGATGAAGAAACCTGGTAAAAGTGACGACCCTTTTAAAAGAAGGTCAATACTGTTTGACTTACCTTATTGGTGTCATAATCCCCTTCGACATAACCTGGATGCCATGCACATAGGGAAGAACATATGCAACGAAATATTAGGTACTTTACTTAATATAGGTCGCATGTCGAAGGATCACCTAAACGCTCGTTTGGATTTACAGGAATTGGGCATAAGGAAGGCCATTCATCCTATTGAATGTGGTGACAGAAAGCATGTTGAAATTAGAGCTGTAATATTTGATATGACAAATAAGGAAAAAGAAATCTTTTGCTTTGTATTGAAGAACGCCAAACTGCCCTACGGTTGTGCCTCGAATGTTAGTCGGTACGTGCACATAAAAGAGAGAATGATCGTGGGATATAAGAGCTATGATGCTCATTTCATACTCCACTATTTGTTACAATTTGCCGTAAAGAAAGCGTCAAAACCCGAGGTTGTGTTATCAATGATCAGATTTAGTGCATTCCTTGGAGGATTATGGAGTAAGGTTATCGAAGTGGATGATATCAAGAGGCTGCAAGAAGAAATTGTCGAGATACTTTTTCATTTTGAAATGATTTTTCCACAGTCTTTTTTTGATATAATGGTACACTTTCCTGTTCTTTTATGCAGAGAAATCGAATACGGCGGGCCTGAACATCTTAGATGCATGTATCCAATAGAGCGATATCTAGGAAAGTTGAAATCTTATGTGCGAAATAGAAACATACCGGAAGGTTCGATTGTAGAAGGTTACTTGGTAGAAGAGTGTGTGACCTTCTGTTCAAGATTTTTAAGCATTGATGGAGGAACAGAAAACACATCGATTGATATTAGAAGATGTCCAACAGATTTGGAATATCATATTAGAACAAAGAAGAATAAAGATAGAAAGATGTTCAATTTGAAAGATGCAGATTGGAAGGCAACGCATCACTATATTCTGTTCAATTCCGGTAATAAAGAAATTGAGAGTTTGATCGAGTAAGTTCTTAAGTTCCTATATCATTTTCCTTAACTATAAATTAACATCTGCATTTCACAGTTTTTTGACCTTATTTATTATTTAGGGTTCATCGAGCGATTGTGGATGGTCTTGCAAATCCAAGAAGATTCAAGAGGGAACGAGAACATTTCAAAGAGTTTTGGAATTGGCTTAAAGAAGAGTTTCTGAAGAAGGACAATATTTCAATAGATTTAGAGGTTTTTGCATTAGGTCCTAATCGAGTAGCTAGGAAGTTTACCGGTTATATAGTAAATGGATATAGATTCCACAAAAAAATTAGAAATTCTCGATGTACCACACAAAATAGTGATGTATTTTTGACTGTCAAAACCACCAGCTTTGCAAGTTCCAAAGACCAATACCCAATAGTGGGTGATGTCAATTACTACAGATCAATCGAAGAAATTTTTGAGCTTGATTATTGGGGAGCTTTCACAGTGGTCCATTTTAAATGTTGCTGGTACCAAGAGGAAAAAGATCCATATGGTCTTACTCGAGTAATTTTTAACAAGTTTCATAAAACTGATCCTTATGTCCTGTCTTCGCAAGTGCAGCAAGTATTTTATGTTGAAGATGCAGTTGAAAAGAACAGTCATTACGTTATTAAAAAATTGCCGAGAGATTGGTGTGATACTGAAAATCAGAATGCAACGGAAGAAGACATAAGCAATACGCATTCACATGATATGGGCATAGGTGGTGAACTAGAACCAGAAGTTGTTGATGGGGGTTGGATTAGGGATGATGTCCCCGTAATACAACTAGAAACAGAACTAGAAGCAGAAGTTCCTGATCCTATTCCGTCTGGTTAGGACAAAAAGTTCCTCTTTCTTATTTCTTTAATTTGGTCTAATTTATGATGTATTTGGCACTATTTGTTTTAGCTGGAAATTATTATCTTTGATGAATGTATTTGGCACTCTTTTCTCATATTGCAATGTACACTGTTCGCATGTTTTATGATTTAATATCTTTCTTTACTATCATCTAAATTGGTTATAGACCAAAATGTTATAATTGTTGTTTTTTGTCCACTTTAACACGCATGTACCTTGTTCTAATGTATTCAGTTTGTACAGGATGGATGAACTTATTAATATCCGACTGCACCATGGCAGCCAGTTTCGAAGGACATGTTACGTCGATGGAGAATCCTTTGTAGTGACAAAATTTGATGTAGACCGCTTTTCTTACAGTGTGCTTATGGACTTTGTTAAAGATTGTCACCATTACACTAAAATAGGAGGAGTATATATCAGCAAAGGAATGAGGGGTGGCTGGCAGCTAATATTGAATGACAAGGACGTGAACGAGTATGCACAGGGCTGCATTAAGCAAGAAGAAGTGGTTTTTTACATCGACAACACCATTGACAAAGACAGTGAGCCGTTGATTCAACTGCAGCCGCATGTAATCATACGGCCAAGGAAAAACATAATTCAAGGTATATATGTATATGTAATATATATAGATCCGTTCTTATATATATATCTGTGTGTGTGTGCGTGTAAAGAACTATGAAGGAGGCCGTCGTTATTATTTTTATTGTTCTAGGTTCTGCTCAGAAGCCGCTTTCAAAACGCAAGTATATTACTGCACATAGACTTCAGCAGCAACATAAAATGATGAAAAACAACCCAACTCAAGTGGGTCAGAAGAAACCATCGCCGGAGCCTGATATGAATAATGATGAAGAAGATGTTACTGTGATGGACAAAGGAACCAGGAGGAAATTAAATGTAGAAAATGAAACATGTAATGATGATGATACCCGAGGGAATGAAGCTGATGTTCAGGTATTTTTCAGTTTTCATTTCAATTTTATTAATCCGGATGAAATCTTATTCTGACCATGAAGGCTGTAGCTAATTCAAGTAACTAATTGTTCTTTGTGCATGCATTCTGTCAAAATAGCAAGAATTGTTTACATGTCGAGTCTATTTCGTTAACTAGCTTAAATTTATCATCGATGGTGAGTAATAATGCTAATCTGCTTGCAGTTCTCACAACCATCAGTTTTGACGAAGTATGAACAAGAGGGAATCGCGCGAATGCAAGAAAATGATGCAGTTAGTAGATCACTTGGGGTGCCTTCATTGGTTAGTTGTATACACGAGGCTGCCGCACAAAATAAGAAAGATAAAGGTAAAGATGTTGCTGGACATGATGAATACATCCCATAAATTGCTGGTGAAGACGTCCCTGATGATTCATCGGATTCAGAGGTATAAAGAAGTTATTTGTTTATTACTTATTGTCTTTGCCTTTATGAACGTAAAAAATCTTGAACTTTGACTTAATTATAGAGAATCAAAATTGTTAAGTCAAAGAATCCTTTACCTGGACCGAGAAATCGATGCAGCCATTGAAATTGAGAAGGAAGCGATGAAGCACACACCCTCCCCCCCAAAGAAAGCTGCCTCCAACAAGGATTTGATCATGACACACACTCCCACTCCAAATAAACTCAGTAACTGGGAGAAATTCAAAGAAACATTAAAGAACTTGAAGAACCCTACACCGTCCAGGAGTTTTAAAACCTATAACATCTCGTCCATCTGTTTTAAAACCTACATGTAGCAAATTGTTCAAACAAACAACCAATTCATGTGCAGCTGCTGGTTCAGTTGTTGCGTATTTAGCGATGTGGAAACGTCAAAAGCAGAATGCTGAAGAGCCTCTAACAATGGAAAATCTTACCGATCGATTAGAGCAGGAATGGATTGCATAGGAAGATGAAGTAGGTACAATATAATGTTTCTTTATCTGTGCACTGCACTGCACTGTTGAGTGTGTCTTTTTTCTGTTCACATTTTTGAACCTAGTAGGTAAAATACAAGGTACAAAAACACCTAGAGGGAAGTCGAAAATGACCAAGGTGCATGCTAGAACCCCGGATGATAAAGTAGTCATTGAGTTGAATGAGGATGGTCAGCCAGTATCTGATAATATTACAGAGTTAAGCAATTTTCTTGGTACACTAGCAAAGGATAACGTGTCTCTTACTTACGTCAATTGGCATGTTGTTCCTGATCAATTAAAGCGACAAATGTTGGATTATGCTCTGATACAATCTAATTTCCTTAACCATATACAATTCAACTGACTTCCTAAATGTTTGGTTTTAATTAATTAGTTTGTCTCCTGAATTTTGTGATTGATATATTGTAGACTAGGTATGTCATACCGGAAGAAGGACACAAGTGGGTCTTGAACTCGCTTAACGACTCTTGGAGGTAGTACAAGTCTCGCATCAAAGCATGGTATTATAAAAAATATTCAACTGATGAGGAAAGGCTTGCAAATAGGCCCAGTACAATTCCGTTGGAGGATTTTAAAATTCTCCTGGAATACTGGGGGATGAAGCAGTTCAGGTACGACTTTAATGATATTCACATTTGTATAATGTTTAGTAGTTCACATTATCTTGGTTAATGCTAATCTTCTCTTTAGTAGTTCACATTATCCTTGTTTAGTGCTATTTTTTTTGGATTTCCAGGCCCTAGCTGATACTAATTCCGCGCATCGTAATTTGTTAAGTGAGACACATACCATGGGTCCCAAAACTCATGCAGTAGCCAAAGAAAAGATAGTATGTGTTTTTTTTGAACTTAAGTTATTTTTTTATTGTGATTGAGTTGAATTGACCACATGATAATTCTAATTTGTTATATCATTAAATTATTGGTAATCCTAATAATTGACAGAGAAAGAAGGACCCGAAAAAGCCTCCCCATCCGCTACCTTGGTTTATTTGGAAACATATAAATGAGAACCGGGAATAAGTTACAAGACTAACACGGATGAAATAAAGGCCAAATACGTGAGTACATATATAATTAATACTGAAAAAGCAATACTTGTGTCAGTATAATTGGCACATTGTATGTTTGTTGGAGCTGCTTATTAAATCGAACACATAGTTAATTTGAAAGAGAACCAGTTCTGTTAATAAATTCATTCCTGCCAACTGCCTATTTATCTATATGCTTCCCTGGTTTTTATTTTGTAGGCAAAGGTTCAAGCAATGGTGGATGCAGGAAACATTGCTAAGGCAGATGCACTTGTTTCTGGTGGGAAGAGCCACACGCGGAACTGGCTTGTAGGAACGCGAGGTAATTTAGCTGAAAAGTCTCCAACAACTCCTGGTTCTTCAGACAGTTATGTGCAAGAGCTGACAAAAAAAATAAGGCAAGAGCTTGAGGCGGATTTGGAAGAAAAGGTGAATAGAAAAGTGAAAGAGAACGTGTCATGAGTGTTAAAAAAGCTAGGTGAAACCAATCCAGATCTTAATTTAGATGTCGGAGACTTTTGTGTCACCACAACAAGTGATGAAAATGCTAACATTTGTACTCCTTCAACCCCGTCAACTGACTGAAGTATTTGGATGGTATGTGTTGGCAATTGTGATATATTCGGATTGTTCTTTTAAATGATGGCACTTGTGGTATGTTTTCGTGATGGCACTTATGGTATGTTTTGGTGATGGCACTTATGGAATGTGTTGGTGATGACACTTGTGAGTTGGTATATATAATTGGTTGGTCTGACTGTGGTGATGAATGTTCAGGGAGGATTTGTTGTATGAATATTTTGGTATATATATATGAATGTGGTACAATGTTTTGGATTGAATATATGTACTATAGAATATGTAATTACAAGGTTGTATTACAGCTGTAGTTGATTTTTTTTCTGGTGTCTCATTTGATTTTTTACCATTGCAGTTGATGTCTTCTGGTTTTGCGTTAGACTGTGCCGTGCTGTTGTGTTAGACTGTACCGTGGTGTTGCGTTAGACTATGCGGTGGTGTTGCGTTAGACTGTGCTGTGGTGTTGCATTAGACTGTGCTGTGGTGTTGCATTAAATGTAATATTATTAATTCCACAATGGTACGGCACGTGGGGCCCACAGCTTACGTGGTGCCACGTGGAAAGCTGACGTGGCATGTGACACATGTGCAGCTGACGTGGCGAGCTGGCGTGGCATGTGACACGTTGGCAGCTGACGTGGAAAGTCCATGTGGACCCCGCTATCATGACCTGGAAGCCAGGCTCTGGCTTCTACTTAAGGCAATGCTGTATGTTATTGCATTACATGCATACACTGTTGCAATAGGGAAAAAGCTCTACTTAAGGCAACGCTTTCTGTCTGTGGCCATAGATGGGCAAAAGCGTTGCCTTAGATGGCTAATGCAACGGCCGTGGATGTCGCTCCCCCTGGTGCTGCCTATTTGAAAAAAGGGCCTTCGGCAATGCTTTTTGGATCTACGGCCACAACAAAATAGCGTTGAATATGCCCACTTTTGTAGTAGTGATGAGAGACTGCGTACATTTCTGTGGCATTATGGTGGAGACCGTGCGAGTGGGGTACCATGGGGGTGTACCTCAATATTGGGGATAGCTACATATACACTGTATTAGATTAGTCCACTGGGAAGTAGATGGGTACGACATGTGTGTAAGCCTTGAGTTCTGTTAACCCAAGTAACCTAATAAATAAGAAAATGCGATTGAAGGGTATATGTAAGGTTATCCAAAATATATAGTTTAAATCCAATCACTAGGTTTTGTGTTCTGACCCCCTCCTCATAACATACTCGCAGGTTAGATATATGGTAGAGATATGATTTCTTTGGATACTAGCTAGGCAGTATTATTACAAGGGTAAGGCTATATTTTGATTATATTAACTATATTTTATCCATTTTGTTGTGAGATGTTTTCCGAGCTCTAATATATTTTATATCTTTGTCTTTTCTACAGGATACCGGAGCAACCAGCACGAGTTTCGATGTATTAGAATTTTGAAAAAAAAATCTGTCTGTCAGAATTCGGGTTGTTACAGTACACCATGCATATATACACATGGTTGCAAAGTGGATGCACACAAATTAGTTGTGTAAAATAGGATTATAGGCGTCATAATTTTGGGATGAAATTCCTTTTAAGGAGGGAAGAATGTAACAACCCAAAATTTTGCCGATATAAATTAATTATTAGAATCTCAAAAAAATAAAAATTTCTGCAAATGATGGAATTTGGCCACGAAACTTTAACTGATGCGTTCGTTTCGGAACTCTGATCAACTTTCTTGTTTGGATTTCGTGAACGGGGTTCGTACAAAAAAGTTACGGATCAATTACATAAATAGATGGAAAATAAGTAAATCAGAATTAAAAAAATATTATACCTTGTATAACTAGCCGATCTGGGAATCTAATGGCCCAGGCGGTCGACCAAAGCGGTCGACCGACGGTTGACCTACTGAGCGTCAGTTTGCCTAGTGACGGCTGGTATTTTAGGGTTTGGTTTATAATATAAATACAGATGGACGGATATAAAACTAATCCAATGGTTCAAGCCAATTCCAACCCTATAAATAAAGGGGTAAGGCCTTATTCTTTTTCACACAAATCTGCAGTGGCAGCGGAGCTCTACCATTTTCCTCCTTCTCCAAACCCAATTTCTAAAATAAAAATATATTAATACAAATAAATCAAATCCAATTCATATGAAATTGAAAGAATTAGCAGATCTAGTGGAAAATAATGCAAGTTGACGCTAGAAATCAGATTCTCCACTCTCGTCCTTTTTTCTTCATCTCTACATATCTGGAATTTTCCTCTTTCCACATAAATTGTAGATTTATAAGAATTTGGGGATTGTAGGCCTAAAGGGTTAGAATTTTGGATTTGGAGGCTATAAGCTGAGTGGGAAATTTACGAATACAATTATAATAATGTTGAATTAGATCTAAATTTTTATGCCTATTTCTATCAGATATGTTATTTAATTATTATAATTTGATTGGCAACCTTCATATCTGATTATAAACATTGTTAAAACTTGTGCATTGTACGTTGTAGTTAGGCTTAATATCAATTGTAGGATCCTTAAACTTGTTCACACATGTTCCTACAGTTACATTGTAAAATATGTTGTAGTTGTTGCATAGTACTATAGATCTAGAAATCAGTCTCGTTGAACACTAATTAAATGCAGTTAAATTCCAGATTTTTAGTTCAGTGTTGAATAATAACATATATGAATTTGTGTAAGAAAATGCAATTAGTAAATTATGTGATTGTAATATTAAAGAAATATGCCTGGTTGTATTCAATATTGTTGGGTTTTGGCTTAATCGTTGTAAATATGTCATTTTCCTCCTTTTGAAAAAAGGCATTATCACAAGAAATATGATAAAAAGGATTAAATAGGAAAAGAAGAGCAAACGTACATATATATATATTTGCGCATTAATTTGCATCGACTAATCCAAATTATATATTTACATATATTTCTTGTGATTTGGAAATATGTCAATTCCATTAATTAGGCATTATTTACAATGATTATGGCTAACGGTCTTTTGTGAGATTTGAAACCTTTTGGCAAGATTGAATGCAAAAAAGGAATGTTTGATTATTGATAAAACCAAATTATTAACTTAAAACGATAATAATAATAATAATAATAATAACTACTACGTTGACCGCATGAAAACATAAAATATAAATATATACATATTATCCATCCAAATCAGCGTAAAACGGTAAAATATACATTGTATGGAATGCTTGAATGTTTGGATAAGGTTCAATTATGGAATTATATGTAAATGAAATCCATATTGAATTAATATAATTGTGGTGGCCATTTGTAGCAACCAATATAATTAATTGCTACAAATAGGACCGCAAAATCAATAAATAACAACTATGACTAATGTTGATTGGGGAAATTAATATAATAGGTAAATGGTTAAAATTCCTAAAATTAATTAGGATAAATGTTGTACAGCTCAAATTTGGGCATTTGAATTATAACCGCGTTTGAATACGATGTTAAGCTCAACTTGTGGTATAAGCCTGCCCGGAACCGACCGATAAATCCAGCAACCACGGGTAGTCAGCTTAATATGAGGGATCTAATGTGTAGATTTAAATGTACTTAGGCATGAGGTTAAGTTTAACTTGTGGTAGAAGTCTGCCCGGAGCCGATCGACAAATCCAGCATCCACAAGTAGTCAACTTAATGTGAGTGGCTTGGTATATACATATACATACATACATATATATATATATGACTGTCAATCAATAAATAAATAAGAATAGTAATTGTCTGTAGGGGTACAACAATATAGATACCTTGGGATTGATAAATAGTTGCATTAGGAAAATATGACGTTATGGTTATAAAAGGCAATAAAAATAAAAATAAAAGAAAATGGGTGTCAACGGGGGATTAATGGATATTGATTGACCTTTAAATACTAAGTCCAAATTAGGGAAGAAATCAAGTAAATACCCTAGGAAAAAAGGGGATATAGTCTTCCTTATCTACATTAATGAATATAAAACTTATAATAAAAAATAGAGCTGGACGTAGTAGGTTAATAATGTAAAATATTATTAACCACTTAAACCTGTGACGATAATGAATCATGTACGTATAGCATTTCCGTGTAGAGGGACTAAACATGAATGACTTAATAACGTAGCCCGCTTATCCCAAAAGGCGAAAAGTATTAAAGGAAAATGGGGTACGAACCAATAACCTTCACGTATAGTCCGCTTCCTGGGTCTTAAGTGGCTACGATTGAGGAGTCCACTTAGGAATAGGTCTTTCAGTTTAGGGCTCTTAAATGGTAGGTGTGTGTGGGCCTACCC
Organism: Allium sativum; assembly: GCA_030737875.1. Lineage (NCBI taxonomy): Eukaryota > Viridiplantae > Streptophyta > Magnoliopsida > Asparagales > Amaryllidaceae > Allium > Allium sativum. Next base: position 821,454,418 of record CM060909.1, read on the forward strand.
CTGGAAACTAAAAACGTCAGATATAGCTACCTATCCTACGGGAAGTAATAAGCGACTAAGGGGGTTATCTAATAAGGTCAGTTAGAAGGTATAGCGAATGATAAAATACCGTCTCTCACCTTATGTGGGGCAAGGGTATATGCATGAATGACGGAAGCCTTAACTAGTAGGGCCCGTAGCTAGTGCCCTCTAGTTCATGTTAACGTTAGGTAAATTATCGAGAAATAATAAGTGACCAATCGGTCTGCCTAGGGTCTTAAGCGTTCAGGAAGGATCCACCCTATTTATCATTGATAGTGAAGCAATAAATGATGAAGGATAAGCAAATGAAAGTATATGGATATAGAAACTCTGTAATTAGGGGTCTAATCTCGATATAGTAACTAGCTAAGCTCTGGTATAAAGGCTTCACAAAAATATGCGTAAACGTCTTATCTCGGTATTATACTTCAGGATACTACTTTGGGAAGAGTAGTACAGTCGTGCATAAACATTCACATGGTTAGGCTAGAATCATTAACCGTGTTAGGCATACATCTTGGATTGAATCAAACGGGATACATCTGTGTATTATAATCTATATGTGTTGTACATTTCCTATTCACCAGAATTTTGTTGTTCTGACACCCCTCCTCATTACAACCCCAGGTTTTCTAGAGAAGGTTGGGTTCTCATAGGTGTTTTAGTTTGGCTTTCGGTTCTCGTTCTCTCTCATGCTCGGCACTGGTAAATTGGCTTACTTTGAAATAGGTAGTTGCTTGTGTTAATACTAGTTAATCCTATTTTGTTTCCGCTGTGAGTTATCTTATCGTATGCTGATATGCTCGTGCTCATTTATTGCAGGTACCGGATATACACGCTCAATGCTTGAATGTGTTCAAGTTTTGATTTTTGTCAAAATTCGGGCGCATAAGTGTGTGGGGTGTTACAGTTTCTGTGTTCCATGGACTAAGAAGGAGTTTACTCTAAAGCAATCTCTAATCACTTACAAAGAAGAGGTAAGGACTTTCTTTGATAGTTTTGGAATATCTGGTATTGACGCTATTGTAGCTTTTTCCCACGGTACCATCCAAGATCCCCTAGAGGGGTACTTTGCATACTCAGCGATTCATATTTAGCCTGGGGGCTTCCTTCCTTTTCCATCTTTCATGCTCAGGCTTTTGTGTGATCTAGGGATTGCCCCTATCCAGCTTTCACCCAACACTTATACCATTCTCCTCTGCCTTGAGATCCTGGCACTTGATTCAAATTAGGTTTCCGTTAGTCCTAATCTCATTCGTCATCTGATATGATTCTACAAAAGTGCATAGTTACCTATCTTACATGCAAAAACCCATAAGGAAGCTTAAAAGTGATAGCATTAGCAAGTCCAAGCCCTGGAAAGACCAGTTTTCTTATGCCAGGTGCCACTCCGGTATATCAGGGAAATTTGTTTATCTTGGTAAGCTTCCTGTCTTCTAAGAATGATTATGCCACATCACATTTTTGTTTGACTTTCGTTTCTTTTCAGATCCTTCTTCTAGAAACGTTACTTTATTAATTGAGGAGTCTCAAATTGTTGTAGCCATTTTAAAAACGTTTGAGACAAAGATCATCGATCATCCGTGCTCACTATGGATAAACTTTGCCAATTAGCCTTCTTCCTCCAGGGTAGAATATTTTGGGAAAGTCGCCCATCCATTTTTCTGGTGCTAAAAGCTTATCCTGGGTCTACAATACTTTTAATGCAGCATCTCCCTTATTCCCAGGTACTTTGTACAGAACTACGTTTTTGTTCAAACATATGATTTATCACTTTCTTATATATTATTTTTCTTATCCTTCTAATATGGTTGTTTTCTGATCAGAAACTTCAATCTCTGAAGATACTTCTACCCTTGACGCTTTGGCTCAATCTGACGCTGAAGCTGCAAAGAGGTTTGTTGATCCCATTACTATGCCATCGCCTAAAAGGCCAAAGCGTGACATGTCCGTCCGCTTTTCTGAAGATGTTACCGTTATGACCTAGGAGTATATAACCCCTAGTCCCACCATTCTTGATGCTGGGATTATAGTTGATATCAATTCTTCACTTGAGACAACTCCTAATGGAAAATTCGCCAATTATTCTATAATTCCCAAAGCCCCAATCGAGTTTGATACGAGAGAACATGATTTGTCTCCATCTTCCTCTTTTCAACAAATTAGTTCTTCCAATCTGTCCTCATCGATCCCGGAATTTGATAAGCTCGTGAACCTAGCTCTTTCCTCTACCAAAATTGCTTACACTCTACAACTTTCCATGCCCCTGGACTCAGAGGACTTCTACCAGCAGCTTATAAAGGATCATCTTTTGGTATGGGTTTGTCCCCCTTAGTTTCTCTTTTACCGTGTTATTTCCACATGTAGGCCAACTTATCTCTATCTTTCCTATATCATCTTAGTAATGAAAAGTTGGCTCTTGTCCAAAGGAATGGCTCCTTCATCTTCTACTGAGATTACCACACTTAGGGAGGAAAACAATGCCTTGAAAAGAAAAGTTGACATTTTGACTCGAGCAAAGGAAGAGAGTGACGATGAGTATGAGACATGAAGGCCTACCTTAAGGAGGAAAAACAGGCTAAAAACAGCTTATTTGAGTAGGTTTTAATTCTTAAGAATGCGTAGGCAGAGATTGCATACCACCAAGCTAGAGAAGGTAAATGACAAACTTTCCAATGTGAGAAGAATAATTTATGAGACTAGCAACAGAATATCTGAATTTTTGAAAGATCATCTTCAGAAGGATGTGATGGAGTATTACAAAGATGCTCTTTTCCTCGCCTTTTTCGATAATCACAAAAAGTTTTCGGGAATCGAATTCACTTGTACCTATCCTTCTGTCCAGAGTAAAGTTATGAAAAGGACTGGGTTGGCTAAACAGGGAACCAAAGCATTGAAGAGAGACAAGATAAGCTTGAAAAATTTTTGTTCATTGAAGAGCTTCTCGATGACTCCGACAACGAGGAAGAGGACATGACTGTTGTTGATGAAGAGGCAAGTGGTGATTGTGCTGGTGAGGGAGTCAGCAAGTTAATTCTGTTAAGGATGGTGGTGATCCACCTTCTGCTGCTATAGGTACACATATTCTCGAAGGAACTAAAATTGACCCTTTAAGTGCCCCCTCTGTTCAATACCCGGTCGAAGTTCCAACTAAGAAGGATGGTTCCACTGGACTAAAGGAGAAAGTGCTTTCCATTCAAACCGACGTTCCTGCCACACAGGTATGGCTATCGCTTTCAAAGTGCTTTCTTTCTTCTTGAGTTTATAGCAATGACTAGTTTCTATGACTAGTTTCTTTACATCATGACAGAGCCTTGCTTCCACAAAGGTGTAGTTTCCATAAGTGCCTTATATCCGTTTCTTTTAGATTAAAAGAAGGGTTTTCAATGAGCTCGCCCTATGAACCTGGAAAGATCATTTTGTAGGAAATCTTACATGTGTTTTTGTGAAGTGCTTTTGTCTCCTTCATGACTCATAATTTAGTTTTTGATAAAACTTATGACTAACTCTATCATATTGATGTAGAAAATGGACAACAAGTATATTAACAAGTGAACTTGTGTTCTTTTAATTTGCGGATGTGTATGATTGTTAACATAATTCAGAATTTGTATGTACAAAGTTTATGCAATAGTTCTCCTTCAGCAAGCATGATACTATTAATGTCGTTATTATATGACTTGCTTTTGTGTGTTATCGTTCTTTATCTTGTTTATGAATAGGGGAATCAATTCCAGACTTCCCCCCCTCAATCTAGGAATGAGTCATCGATAACTATGGGTCAAAAAGACATTTTTAATGATGCTTCCATTTTGAGACGGGAAAGGACATACTATCTTCATAGGATAGCTAACATATCTCTAATGGAGCAAGTATCCTTTCTGGAAAATCGACTTAAGGAGAAATATAAAACCATCCTTGGGGTACAAAATCAATTAAAAACCAGCCCCTCAACCAGTTCAGATGTAGTAATAGGCAAATTACTTCATCGAATTGACGAATTAGAAGTTGAATTAATGAAAACAAAAGCAGGTTATGCATCTTTGGAATTTACTTTAAAGAATTCTGACTCAGATTAAAGTCTAGTTATTGCAGGACTTTTCTACTAGACAGTTATGACGTGATGTCTGTGTGACTTAGATGTAAAACACTTGCCATGGCAGTAGTATGTACGTGATAACTTGTGAAATGATTATGTAAACAAGTTTGTAGATTGTGTGGATATCACCTGATATCTGAGATTCCCTTGCCAAGAAGGCCCTCTTTCCAAAGTTCTATTGCACTGCTCTGCATAGACTTAACACGTTGTCTTGTGTTAGCTTCAGAAGATATATGCAATAACTCGCTTGTTTCTGTTGAAATCATTAGTATTGTAGTAATAAATGTATAATTGGATAACGGGTTCATCATATCTTAAGTATTAGAGACAATAACTTTATTTAGTAGAAGCTCCTCAGGATCTTTCCTTTGTGAATTATTTGGGAAAAGCGTAACCTTCATCATAGGATTTTATTGGGAACGATTAAGAGATCCACTCAAGCTCTTCCTTGTGCTTGTGTTTTCGAGTAATGTGGCTATTTATATTACTTATTTTGTTGGAATAATGAGTAATGACTTGGAATATATAATTGAGTTAAGGGAACCTCCCTGAGCAAGATGGAAGATCACAAGTAGTAGAACCAAGTCATTACTTTGAGTATTAATATTTGATCCTTTTCTTCAGGGTTTAGAATCAAACTCTGGAGATCCAGGTTAGGGTATTTAATAAGATGATGCCATGGTAGCTTCCTTGGTAATAATTGGAAATTTCGAACCATAACCTAGATTCAGGTGCTTAATAGGAGTTCATAACCACTTCTGCTAATGACGCGAGTCCCGAACCAACCCAAATCGGGTATTTGATAGAAGAGTAGAAATTCACTCTGGCATTCTAATAGAAGTGCCGAATCATGCTAGATTCGTGGATTTAAGGACAGAAGACCAAAACCCACTTCTAGCAATAATAGATGCTCCGAACCAACCCAGATTAGGGTATTTAGAATAGAAGAGCAAAAACCCACTTCTGGCAATAAGAAATGCTCTAAACCAACCCAAATTCGGGTATTTAGAGTAGAAGACCAAAAAACCCCTTCTGGCAATAAGAAACGCTCCTAACCAACCTAGGTTCGGGTATTTAGAATAGAAGACTAGAAACCCACTTCTGGAAATAAGTTTCGCTACCCCCTTTGGGTTTGATTTGTGAACCAGAGGATGGACGTGCTTCTTGAGCCACTCTCTGGGCTTTTTATTATCAATGCAGAGGATGTACATGCTTTGTTGTCTACTCCCTGGGCATATGCGTCCCTTTGGCTAGGTTATTCTCAAGCAGGACTCAAGGACTTACCCCGACCTCCCTCCAGAAGGCGCCTTACCCCGACCATCATAGGTGATGATAAGGGCTTAGATGCTTAAACCGGATCATCGTAGACGCGGAAGTAAGGCTTACTCTTTTGATTCTCTACCCCGACCATCATAGGTGATGATAGAGGCTTACACTCCACCCCCCTCCAAAGGGTGCCTTACCTTGGTCATCATAGGCGGTGATAAGGGTTTTCGTTCCCTTCTACGGGTAACGTGGAACATAAGAAGAGATAGGACGTGCTCTCGTAGGAGCAGAGGTAGTGAAGGTAAAGTTGGATCAGCGTGCGGCGGATTAACATGATTTAGCAACCCTAGTTTAAAATTTTCGAATCCAAAGTGAATCAAAACGTGTACCTTTCTTCTTCGAATCGCAAAATCGAACAAATCCTATTTTTGTTTGAATCGAATCGTACGCTTGAAGCAAAGTGTATCTATTGGAAATCCACGAACGATTATCTCGAAATTCAGACAGAATCGAGAAAGGATGAGGTGGTACTAGCCAAGATATTGAGATTTTAGGTTTTCTAAATCTCGTTTTTTGATTGTGATCTTCTATCAAAAGAAAAAGGGATCGACCCCTTTTCTTTTATAACAAAACTCTACGAGATTTTTGGTAAAACCTATTCACCCATTCACCATTTAAAATAGAAGAAATATTCAACCTTTTTGATTTTCTTTTATTTTGAATGGCTCTCACCCTATTCAACGTTCATATGTGTGACCCAATAGGTTTATCATAACGTCGGCAACAATTTAAACAATATGTAAATTGTAAAAGTAAGCGGCATCTAGTAATACATCACTGCTACCCAAGTTATAATAATATCAATGATTCAATACAATCCTTTTGTGACTAGTGTATCAATGTAATATAACCCTTTTAACAAGTATATCCAAGATTAAACTGAAGGCATGAAACGTATCACCCTCTTTATAATTTAATCTATTTATCTTGATCGATGAGTAAACTATATAAAACAATCAATATTTGAGCATGACCATGCATTTCATAGTCGCACTCAATCAGGAGGCCCATCGATAATTCTATATATATATATATATATACACACATATTATAGGGTTAAATTCCATCTAGATCATTCATAATTTTCATTCGATTCGAGATGTATCCAATAACCACCTTCATCGTCAACTCAATTACGAATGACTTTTGATGGTATACAAACAAAATATCTTCGAATAAAATTATAATGATTTCAGGTCTGAGGACCATTACATCACTGTCACTATGAGAATAACTTGTGATACTATTATTTATATTCCACCTAGTTATTCTCATGTTGGGTCAGCCCAATATGCTATTCTCCAATACGTATTTATGTTTTGACATTAATATCATGTATATTATTGATCAATGAGATGTGATCATCAGTCAGTCAACATACTAGTCTCAATGTTTTATTGTTGTCCTATATAAACAATAAAACTTGTCTATGGACATTTAAGAATTATAGTACTTAATATATTATATAATCTCATGTTCAAGTCACTTACTTGAAACTATATAAATCTGTATTGTTATTCTAAGGACTTCTATTATGTTAATATTTATATTTCATAGTAAACATAAAATAACAGTATATTTTATTCCAAATAAATGTAACATCAACGGTGTTCTTATTATTCACATCTAACAGATTGCCTCTAGGGCACAAATTCTAACAATCTCTCACTTGCACTAGAGCCAATCACTGATGTATTGAATACCCATGAAACTAGTGTGACTATCATTTTTCGGATCTGACAAAGCTTTAGTCAGTGGGTCTGCAACATTATTATCCATTGGGACTCTCCAAATATGTATATCTCCTTTGTCAATAATCTCACGGATGATACGGTATCACCGAAGTATGTGTTTGGATCGTTGATGTGATCTAGGTTCCTTAGCCTGAGCAATGGCCCCATTGTTGTCACAATAAAGATCTATTGGATCAATAACGGATGGAACAACAGAAAGTTCAGTGATGAATTCTTAATCCAAACAGCCTCCTTAGCAGCTTCTAAAGCAGCAATGTATTTAGCCTCCATAGTCGAATCGTCGACTGTTTCTTGCTTTGAACTTTTCCAACTAACAATAGCACCATTCAGGAAAAACACATAACATGACTGTGACTTGTAGTCATCTTTATCAGTCTGGAAACTAGCATCTGTACGACCTTTTACCATTAATTCCTCTTCGCCTCCATATATCAAGATTGAGTCTTTAGTCCTTTAGGTACTTAGGAATGTTCTTGACTGCTGTCCAGTGACTTTCACCTGGATCAGAATGGAATCTACTTGTCATACTTAAAGCGTAAGATACATCTTGGATGAGTACACCACATTGCATGCGTGTTTGATCCAATTACCGAAGCATAAAGGATCATCTTCATGCGTTCCTTATCATCTGATGACTTTGGACATTTGGACTTAGAAAGTGATATACCGTGTGATATGGGTACATATCCTTTCTTTGTCTCTTGCATGCCAAATATTTTTAGCACTCTATCAATGTATGTACTCTAACTTAGGCCTATTAATTTTCTTGGTCTATCTCTATAGATCTTAATACCTAAAATATAGGATGCCTCTCCTAAGTATTTCATTGAGAAACTTTTCCCTAACCATGTCTTTATCGCTTGTAATGAATCAACGTTATTCCCAATAAGTAATATGTCATCCACATATAATACTAGGAATATAATGTTACTCCCACTAATTTTCTTGTTTACACAGGGTTCATCTTCATTTTTAATGAAGCCAAACTCTTTGATTATTTCATCAAAACGAAGGTTCCAACTCCGAGATGCTTACTTCAATCCATATATAGATCGTTGCAGTTTGCATACTTTTCTAGCATCCTTTGGATTGACAAAACCTTCAGGTTGTGTCATGTACAAAACCTTCAGGTTTTGACATCCATCTGCCAGATTTCGTAATTGTAAAAGGCTGCAGTTGCAAGCATAATCCTAATGGATTTAACCATAGACACTGGGGAGAAGGTTTCATCACAGTCAACTCCTTGAACTTGTTTGAAACCTTTCGCCACCAATCGGCCTTTATAGGTATGTACTTTACTATCCATGTCAGTTTTCTTCTTGAAAACCCACTTACACCCGATTGGTTTTACCCCGTCAGGTGGATCAACCAAAGTCCACACTTGGTTGGTGTACATGGAATCCATTTCAGATTTCATGCCTTCATGCCATTTCTCATATTCTCGTCCATTCATAGCCTCTCGCTAAGAAGTGGGATCATCTTGATCTATGATCATTACATCTCCTGTTTGAGTTATTAGATATCCAAAATATCTATCGAGCTCATGACGTATTCTACCAGATCTAGAATGTTTTGTGTAATTTGAGCATCTTTGATTTCCACGACAGCTTGTGGTTCTTGCTCAATTTCAAGATCAGGTTCAATATTATCTTTTGGTTCCCGAATTTCTTTGAGTTTTACTTTATTTCCATTGGTTCTTTTAGAGACTAGATCTATTTCCATGAAAACACCAAATTGAGCAATAAACACTTTATTCTCTAATGGTTTGTAGAAACAATATCCTTTTGTTTCCTTTGGATATCCCACAAAATAACACTTATATGATTTGGGTCTGAGCTTATCATAGATAAGACACTTATCATAAGCATCACATCCCCAAATCTTCATAAAAGAGACATCGGGTTATTTCCCAGTCCATATCTGTATGGTGTCTTCAGAACCATTTTAGTGGGAACTCAATTAAGTATGAATGCAGTAGTTTCAAGGGCATGACCCTAAGAACTTATTGGAAGATCTGTTTATCTCATCATTGATCATAACATATTTAATAAGGTACGATTTCTCCTTTTGGATACACCATTCCATTGTGGTGTTCCTGGTGGAGTGAGCTATGATACAATTCCACACTCTTTCATATAATCATTAAACTCTTGGCTTACATATTCTCCTCCTCGATCTGTTCGAACAGTTTCTATATTTTTACCAGTTGGTTTTGAACTTCATTCTTGAATTGTTTGAACTTTTCAAAGGATTCTGATTGGTGTTTCCTAAGATACACATATCCATGCCTACTGAAATCATCAGTAAATGTAATGAAGTAATAAAACCCACCTTTAGATGATTTACTCATTGGTCAACATACATCACTATGTATAAGAGCTAATATATCATTAGCCCATTCACCATGTCCAGTGAAAGGAGCTTTGGTCATCTTGCCTAATAAACAAGATTCACATTCTTTATATGATTCGAAATCAAATGAATTCAAAATTCCATCTTTATGGAGTTTCGATATGCGCTTCTCGTTTATATGGCCTATACAACAATGGCAAATGTATATTGGATTTAAATCATTAAATTAAATCCTTTTGGTATTAATGTTATAAAGTGGCACATCAAAGTTAAGAATAGAGAGACCATTAACTAACTGTGCACTTCCATAAAATATCTCATTTAAATAAAATAAACAACACCTGTATTTTATTATAAATGAAAATCCGAGCTTGTCCAAACAAGATACAGAAATAATATTTGTTTTAATAGAAGGCACAAAATTACAATGTTCTAATTTTAAAACTAATCCAGTTCATAAGGACAAGTGGCAACTTCCTATGGCAAATGCAGCAATATTTTCTCCATTTCCCAATCGTAACTCCACTTCTCCTTCTGCCAAGATTCTACTCCTTTGCATTTCCTGCAAATTGACATAAATATGTGATCCATATCTAGTATCTAATACCCAAGATGTAGAAGTAGATAAATTGACATATATAACATTTATACCTGAATTGGGCGAAGTCAAACTTCCCTTCTTCTTCTTTAGATCTTCTAAATAAGCATAATAGTTGTGTTTCCAATGACCCGACTTTTCATAGTAGTGACATTCACCCTCTTTGGGAACCCCTCCTTTAGGCTTTAATGCCTATTTGAAATTGGCCTTATTAGCAGTCTTCTTAAGCTGCTTTTTCTTGCCCTTACCCTTGGATTTAACAATCTCCTTTTGTACCATCATTATGGCAACCGGTTCTGCTTTCTTCATGTTATTCTCAGCAGTTCTTAACATGCTTAATAACTTAGTCAAGGGTTTCTCAATATCATTCATGAGATAATTCATGAGAAATTGAGAATACTTACTGTTTAATGATTGTAGTACAAGATCGGTTTGAGCTTCCTGTGTCAATGGAAGCCCTAAGCTTTCCAGATACTCAATATATCCAATCATCTTCAGCACATATGGACCATTGGGTTCCTTTTCTCCCATTTTGCAGTGATATAGAGCCTTACTTGTGTCATACTTTCTTGTCGAGCATTCCCTTCAAACTATTTCTTAAGGTACTCGATCGCCTCATAAGCATTCATGAACTCGTGTTGCTTTTGAATCCCTGGAGTTATGGTTGCCAACATGAGACAGCTGACATCAAGAGCATCATCTTGGTGCTTCTTGTGAGCATTAATCTCTGCATGGGGCGCAGTACTTGGTGGAGCCTATGAACAAGCCCATCAAGTACACACAACTTCCTTTCTTTCTTGAGGACAATCCTCAACTTTCGGTGCTAGCCACGGAAATTAATTCCATTCAGTTTTTCTTTTTCAAGAACAGGCCTTAGTGACAAATTATTGGTGTTGCTTCCCATTTAGTATCTACAAGAGATAATAAATAATAATGATAAATAATTTTATATCACAAATTCTGATATTCAAAATAATACCAATCACTGCTTTATAAATGTATAAATAAAATAAATATGCTCCCACTCAAATTAATATCCTTATATTTCAATATATATATATATATATATATATATATATGTGTGTGTGTGTGTATGTATGTATATTTAGGTGTTCCAAGATCCATATCTAATCATGCCTTGACTTAGCTTTGGCTAATCCCCAAAACACAATCTTCTAGGTAGACATCTTATGTCAATTATATCGCATATATAACTCTTGGATCGCATGATGAACATATTGTTCAGTATTATTCAATTGCTCAAATTATAGAATAATTTATGTTATTTATCTCTAAGCCATAATCTTATTATGCAGCTTAGTTAAGTCAAACCCAATAATACAACTCAGGTATCACTATTACTCTGTCACATATAGCCAAAATAAAGGGATGCACAATGCTTTGGCATTAACTACATCCAGTGATTTGGACATTTATGAGTGTATTATTGGAAGACGTCACCTTGACTTAATATAAACAATATTTTTAAAAGGGATTCAAATTCGAATTTGCAAGCAACGTTATTTATACATTTTAAAATATGCGAATTTTATATTGGTAAAATTAATGTAACAATAAATTAATAAGTGTTTATTATCATATTTTAAAATAAAACAATATATAATGATGCTGAACATTTCAGACTTTTAACTAATTTGGGACAAGCTACAATCAAAACAATTTTTTTTTTGAAAACTTTAATATGTTAACCGAATTATAATTCATTCTTTAAAATTGGCTAACATAAAAAGGGACGCAGCCCATCCTTATACCAATTAATTAAGATAGGCTTTTAGAGCCCAAAAATAAAACATGTGCGGATCCCTCCTAGAAGAAAACATCAGGGTACGGTAACTATGCAAAACTAAAACATTTAAAATAAAAAAAATTAAACTATAGTATAATTATAACATAGCCGATATATCACAATATTGTCTCACACAACATATATGAACACCTTTCAAACACATCAGAATATGATAAAAAATGCCATTACAAATTTAATGAACTACCAGAATTCAATAAATACTGTAATTTACAAGATCATACTGGAATGCATAACATCTACATCAAATTATACATATTCATACTGGAATGATTTCACGTTTAAACTTATCATAGGCATAAAATCAAATAAGTAGAAAGCATATGGAAAAATATGAACATTTACAAATAGAATTGCAAAGAGATCCACATGCCTGCATATTATCATGTCAATTATGACTACAACAGATTGTATAGCATGGCTTGCTACGAGAACATATTATATCAGAGTATAAACAGTTTGTAAAGCTTGTTAACACACATTATATAGATAAGTGAACCTATTCTGCTTGTAGTTTTATTTTGAGCAAATACAGTATGAAAGCAACAAAACAAAACTATTCATAGCATTCATATATAATATCCTTTCAAAAACATATTGATTCAAATAAAATACTAAATCAACATTAATTCCATATACATCTATACTAACAGATTTAGTTTGTTCATATATATATGGCATTCATTACACGAGTATGTGCATCACCAGCACATATGCCTTAATTTAAGCAATACACATGTTGTTGTGTCATGACTAAGGTACACACACACACACACACACACACACACACACACACATATATATATATATATATATACACATATATATATGAAGATTGGTAATAATTTATTAATGCTTTTCAGCCCAAAGATATGCCATGAACGGCCAATACATATAGGCTAATCATAAACGAGGCCCATAAGCCCACGTAACACTCCAACTAAGCATTAAAAAACAAAACCACTTTCTACTGCCATATTCTCGTTCCCTCAGAAACACGAAAAGCAAAACTTGAAAATTAGGTCATGGCGGCTGAAGATTGCTTCCCACAAATCGGTTTTCCTCCCATGGATCCCTACGATCCACTGCTCGCAAGTCCACTTCTGCTTCTCCCTGCCTACCTATAAGACTTCTCTTCTTAATTCTCTTAGCCGTAATTCATATGTCCACCTAATTCATATAACTGACTTTGCTTGATGATTGAATTGCGTGCTTGAAAATTCTAGAATCTCTCTCCTTCCAAATCGTCCAAACTGAAGTAGTGACGACGATCGTATATAATTTGGCTCGCTGTCTTCCAGCTGCCTCTGGACATTCAGGTAATCAACACTGCTTTTCAAGTCGTAGCTACCATTGATAATGTTAAGTTTATCAAGGCAATTACTCCATATCTCCTTCGAAAATTCACAGTCAAAAAATAAGTGTTGGTGAGTTTCAGTTTCATTATTGTATATAAAACACACATTGTTATCTACAATGCCCCATGCCATTAGTCTGTCCTTGGTGGGAAGTTTGTTTAGCAAAGCTTTGTACATGGTAGTTGCCATTTTAGGACAATTAGCCTATCCCAAATGAATTTATGCCAAGCTTTTGTCTGGTACTTCTTTCTAGTTACTTCCCAAGCTGATCATGTTGTAAATTCTTTATCATGTTTCCATGCCCAAATATCCTCTTCTTTATTGTATAGCAAAGGCATGTACTCAATTTTTGTTTTGAATTCCTCATTGCAAGGCAAATTCTACAGTTCCACCTATTTTCTTCAATTATGTCTTCAACTTTTTTGTTAGGGCATCCATAATCCGAGATTAATTGATTATATATACATCTACCCATATAGCATCACTATAATTTAACATGCATGTGCAGATTATATTCTAATATATCTTGGATAAACTGTTTATCTAACATACACTTCATTGCAGGTGTAGAAAATACATACTCAGATTTCATCAATATTTAAATAAAGTTATTATAGTATGAAATTATTAATCTAAACAATAATTGGTGCATAGATTAACAAGTGTACCCTAGTTCAAATTTGATGCATATGACTAAAAGGGATTATCAGATAAAATTTTAGAACACTGGGATATTGCAGAACTCAAAAGGTACTTATATATGTATATATGGATATCTATATATATACTTGAATTAATGGATGTGAGGTATTAACTAATTTTATATTAAAGATCTAGTGATTTTCGAACTCAATCTTAATACAGACAGAGTTTTCAAGTATTCTTGTTTCCATATCAATGGATTACTGATTGATCACGGAAATTATAGAAAGAAAAAAACACAGATCCAAACACATACATCCATTCGTATAGTTTAAAATCTAAAGAAAGTTCATAAGCTCCAACAGAGCACAGGTGTAATATTTATAGCAGAGTTAATTCAAAATCAACCATGTATATATATGTATATATATAAGTGTAACGGACCGGGTTCCGCCCGACCCGATCGATCGCAAAATCGACCAAGACCGTTCAAAACCCGAACACGTTAACTCTGGGAATACAACAACATCAGAACAACAACAACAGACTTTTATAAACATTACAATAATGTTACATCAGAGTACAGAATATTAGAGTACATCGAATAAAATTACAGCGGAAGACAAATTTCAATAAATTAAATACAATAAACAGCGGAAGACTTCTATGCTCTGGACACAGCTTTAGGCTTCGATGCAGAATCCTGCTCAAGAGATAAATATCTGCAAAAAACTACTCGACTGCCCATGTGGAAAAGAGGGCACCCGAGTTTGCAAAGGTGGAAACAAACAACGGGTCAGTCGTGGGACTGGTGTGAGAATTCTTAACTAATATAACTATTAGTAATAAGGCAAATCCAAGGACCACGCTGCTAACGCGGAACGGGTTTTATTCCAATGGATTACCGTGCATAACAATAAAGTAAATCGTAGAACAACGCAATGCTTTTTAGAAAAATGAAACCATTATAAGACCCAAGTCCCATCACACAATGCAACGCAAACCGGAGGATTGGGTTTTACGTTATAATGGTCAAAAGATGCTTGATACGATAAAAACGGATTTGATATTATTATTATTAGTGTATATATGTTTCAAAAACATTTCAATCATAATGTATCAATCATAGACGGCATAGTACCCCATCCTACTATGTCGCCATACTAGTTCTACAATCAAAACCGCATGAGGTCGTATTGGAAATTGGGTTTCCATCATGAGTCAAGGCTAGGGAGGAGCTCCTTACCGATTCAAGACACTCTAGCTAATGTCCCAGGATCCCTCGCAGTGAACCCTTGGAAAACTGCAGGGCCGGTCCACCATATGAGTTGCGGATTAGTTATTCCTGAACACACGTTTCCCAGTCCTATAGGACCTACCATCCGAGGCGCGCCACATCCCATCATCCACATAAGTAAATATCAGCCAGTTTAAGCACCGACACCACTTCTAGCTAGAAAGAAACGTGCTGCTCTCCCTGCGTTCCCTTCTCCCGTTTTAGACTCCACCGGGTTGTGAGGCTCGCGAAGTCACGTAATACACAAAGCTATGCTTATTCAAGCTGTTCTTTGATCATCCCACAAGGTTCTGCTTTTCAACAAGAAACCTTGATCATTTGCATCTTGGCGTGCCACATTGACAATTCACGCCATGCGATCAATCACTATTAATATATAAAAGGGTGTTAAGCAGAGAATAAATTCTCCACCACCAAACAGATATACATTAATAAAAACTAATCTTATTTACATGGAACGAAATTCAACGTCGGACACACATCCATTTATAAGCTTATGCTCTGGGTTCGAGCGAAAGCCAAATCCGTACGAATCAACACTACGTCCGGACGGCCTCCACTTAGCCCCATCAAGGTAGCTACTCCAATCACGGGCATCAGCAGTCGTCGTCCATTCGATATGAAGATCATCGGTCTTCTATCGTTGTCTTCAAAACTTGAATTTTAAACATTGCTTAAATTATGTGGAATGAGATAGACTCGGACTTTCCAAATAATTCTCGTATATATATAAGTTGGAAATCATTTCATATCGTTATTAGTAATTTATAACGATTTATCTTTATTTTTATATATATAAAAATAATTAAATTCCATTTCATTAACGTAATTATATAACAAGTAGTGAATGTTTTGTTTCACAACCTATCGAAATGTTTATAATGTGTAATGAAATGTATTTTATTTCATTACATTTTGCGAACGAAAAATATTCCTATTCGTATATACAATATTAACGTACAATGTACACACCATTTATTTTCATACACATACACGTCTTATAAACAACAATGTACATTTTCTTGTTTCATCTTTCGAATTACACAAAATGTATATTTTGTTTATCAATAAAAATGATCATTTTTGTGTTTCATTTTAATTTCAACAACCGAATATTTTTTTGTTCATTTACCTTTACTTCTACAAGGATGAGTATTTTTGTTTGTTTATTTCAATGTAACAAAATTGATAATTTTATTATCTTTTCAATGCAAAACAAAAATAATAATTTTATATTACAAACAAAACGATAATTTTGTGTGTTAATCTATTTACGTGAAAATATAATTTTCATATCTTTAATCTTTTTAATGAAAACCTAATTCATTAAAATATAAATTTCATATCCTTATTTTTATTTTTTTGAAAATCCAATTACATAAAAATGTAATTTCATATCCTTATTCTTTTTAATTAAAATCCAATTACATAAAAATGTAATTTTTCACTTTTAATCTACATGCATGAAAAATGTAATTTTTCCCTTTTACATTAAAAATGTAACTTTTACCTTTAATCTTAATTTCATAAAAATGTAAATTTCTTACTTTTGGTTTTAATTACATAAAGATGTAATTTTCTTTCTTTCTCTTCATCTTAATTACATAAAAATATAAATTTCTTCTTTTAATCTAGTTACATAAAAATGTAATTTTCTCTTCTTTAAACATGACAGTGAAAATAATGTAACTTTCTAATTTAACTCATGACGGTGTAAATAATGTCCATTTTCTATTTAACCATTTATATTTTAATATAGGCCTGACCTCTCACATTAGTCCTGCAACTTGTGAATGTTGGATGGGTCGGTCGGTTCCGGGCAGACTTATCCCACACGTCGGGCTTAACCTCGTGTCTTGCCCCAATTTGTATTTGCGCACTTGGACCCCTCACATTAGGCCCAACATTTGTGGCTGCTGGATATGCCGGTCGGGTCCGGGCAGACTTCCACCACAAATGTGACCTAACCTCGTGTCCAAGTACAATTTTAATTAATCATTATAATTGTTCTACTAAAAATATTATTTTACATGGCACTTCTTAACAAAATTGATGTTTTTAATTCACGTGCCGTTCTTAAATAAAAGTGATGAATTCTAACGTCATATAAAGAGGATATTTTATATGGAAACATATTTTCTATGAATTCTAATGACCTTTTTTCATCTAGTGACCTTCTAGTTTTAATGACTTTATAATTTAACGACATTTTAATCTAGTGATATTTTAGTTTCAATGACATTCAAATTTTAATGACATTTTCAATAAATGACATTATAATATTTAAACATGAAGGGCAAATTTATCTCAACAGAAATGCCAATTCCAATCTTCACATAAATGACAAATTAAATTTCACATAACTGACAAATTAATTTTTACATAAATGACAAATTCAATTTTTACATAAATAACAAATTCAATTTTTACATAAATGACAAATTTATCTTACATAACATGTTCCTAATAAAAATGGAATTTCTATTCTAATTAAACATTTTTTTCTTTTTGTTTAATCCTTCTAATGAACCATATTACATTAAACATGAAATCTTTTTATTGTAATATAAATGACAACAAAAATATGTTATTTCAAATTGCAACAAAATGACACTAAGAATATATTATTTTTAGTTGAATCAACATGACACTAAAAATATGTTCGTTTTTAATATTTCAACATGGCACTAAAAATATATTCATTTTAATGATTCTTAATGACATTAAAATTTCGCTCATTTTCATGAAACTTAACGATGCTAAATATATGTTTATTTTATGTCAATTTCATATCACCGTCATATTTCTACATATGAGATCAACTGATGTTTAATTTTACCGCCAATGAATTTTCATAAAAGAATGTAAATAAAAGTACATTCTATTACTTATGTATATTTGCATCGAGGAACGCAAATAAAAGAACAATTTATCATCCTAAATATATTTGCATAAAAGAATACAAATAAAAGGACCTTTTCTTTTTATTTAATTTAAATAACCATTTCTAAATAAGATGGTGTTTTTAATGTAATTTAACGATTCCAATCAAAATGACATTTTTGTTCTCATATGACAATCCTAACATAAAAACGTGATTAACATTATGATGAAAATTTCTATCTTTTTAAATTACATAAGAAAAAATGTAATTTTAATTCCAATGTCTAATTCTTCTTTTAAATTGCATTAAAAATGTAATTTTTGTTTCCTGTCCAGATCTTGTCTTTTAATTTCATAAAAAAAATGTAATTTTGTTTCAATATCAAAATCTTACCTTTATATTACATTAAAAATGTAATTAATAACACAATGTCATATCTTGTCCTTTCATTTACAAAAGTAAACGTAAATAAAAGTTTTCCTTTTCAGATTTTTTTTTTTACTTACATAAGGAATGTAAATAAAGTTTATCAAGTTTTTATAATCACATTTTCGTTTACCACTACATTGTAAATAAAAGAAATGTCCCTTTTCCATGTCATACTTCTATAATCAAAATTCTATTTACAACTAAACTGTAAATAAGATGAAATGTCTTTTTTTTTTAGTGATTCATATTTCAATAAAAAATATAATTTTTATTGTCTACTCTATTTCTAATGTTCGTGTGAAAGTATATTTTCTATGTGAACATTTTCTATGCAGTCTAATTATTACATAAAAGTATATTTCATATGTTCACATTTTCTATATATTCTAATATCAAAATAAAGAACATTTATTTGTTTCCATCCAATGTAAAATCAAAAAATGACATATTTGTTTTCGTCAATCTTATAATCACAAGGCGTCATTTTTTTCAAATTGTCTCAACAAACTATATAAAATGTTATATTTGTTTTTTTCCTTTTCTTCAATCCTAATACGATAAAATATATAAAGTGATATATGTTTTTGTCGTCAATTCTAATACAACATGGGATCACAAGCAATACAAACAACAGACACAAATTTCCAACTCAATCATCACAGCAGATTTAGGATATACACAAACAATAGTTACATAACATTTTAAATTAAATAGATAAATTAACAATTTAAAAAGAAGAAATCTCACCGAATAATTCAGATCTGAATTTTGGTCAAATTTTGATCGGCTCAGAAATGGCTCTAGTCAGCTTCATACTATAGATCTCATTTATACGATTTCAACGATTTCGTTTCGTTTGATTTCGTTGCTGTACGAAGAAGTTACATGATTTTAAACTTTTGATTATATGGATAATTAATTAAATAAATAATTAAAGTTAATTACTTCTCTACTCCTCCTTTCTTCTACAACCAACCCGTCGCTCCTTCTCAGGTAATGGAACCCAAACCATCATCACTAATCCTCCCTTGCGCACCACCATAGAAGACCCCGGAACTTGATCCGACACCGCCCCTTTGAAGCTCTGACTGCTGCCTCCCTGCGTCCCCAAGGGCGTCGAACCCGAAGCACCTCGGCATGCTGAAAAAGCCTCCAAGCGCCGGCCCTTCGTGGCCAGAATTCGCGAAATCCGTGAGCTAAAGCCCGATCTTAACCGTATGGATCTGTAGATCTCTCCAAGAGCTTCGATTTGGCACCAAGTTTGTTGAAATCCATTGAGCGGATTACAAGTTATTGATGTTTGAATTCCGGAGGATTTGGGCCATCCGTGAATATGAACGGCGGCGGCCATGAATTAGGGCTAGGTTATTTTTTTATTATTTTAATAATAAATCTCGATTTTCGTGCTTAAAAGGTGGAAATCCGGGCTGACTCCAAATTAGGCCTGCTTAGTGTCGTTCTTAATGTTTTGACATCTTCTGAACGTGATGGGCTATGTCCCGTGGCCCAATTCTGAAGTCTGTTGCGCGTTTTATTAAAATTACAATATTAAATTAATATTTTAATTTCCACCGTACATTTAAATACGCCGGGGCCACATACGGACTCCGAAAATTATAGAAAAATTATTTCTGGCTTTCTTTTGTCGATACGGTCCTAACAAAATTAATTTCATCGAATTTTGAGACTGTTTGAAAAATGGCCTTTTTCTGGTCGTTCCGATTTAACTGAAATGGTCAAAACACGTTTTCTTTTGCCACGCTCACATATTAATTCAAAAAATTCTGGAAAATTAAACTAAACAATAATTTGACATTCCGGTTCCAACAAAAGTGGTTTTGTCGAAAACAGAGGTCGTTTGTAAAATGATTATTTTCAAGGCATATATAATAAATATTAAAAATACAATTTTAAACAAATAATTTCCGAAACTCGAAATATATTTATACTTTTTAAATGCAGAAACATCATTCTGAACTCAATGGAAGTGGTTTGGAGTTCAAATTCCTTCGTATGCAAAAAGTAGCATTTTTGACCTTTATATATTTCATAGCGACCTTTCTAAATTTTAGACTGGGCATAACTTTTGATTCCCGCTATGAAATTTCAATTCTTCAGATTTGTTAGAAAGATATTTTTAAATAGATTCTAATATTTTTGGTTTCGCTTAATTCTGATTTATTTTGAATCCTGTACAGTCAGTCAAAGTTTAAATTTGACTTTTCAAACTACCGCATTATTTCTAACTTCTTTTATAATTAAAATTAAATTATCCATTCTAACTTCAATTTAAATCAATTTTTAATCATTATTATTTTAAATAAATTATTTTAAATATCAAAAACTCAGTAAAATTTCTTAATATAAAATTTTAAATTGACCCCAAAATTCAGGGTTGTTACAATAAGACTTTCCATATCAAATACAAAATTCATTTATTCGAATTCAACATTTGTTCTGATATAAATTTACAATTTTTACATTTCGATCTGAAATTCATATTAGTGTTCATAACACCATAAATTTACATATGTACATAGAATCGAATACATTGCTTAAACCAAACATTTGAATTCGAATGTAACCTCGCTTTGATACCATTGAAGGTAAAGTTGGATCATCGCGTAGTGGATTAACATGATTTAGCAACCCTAGTTTAAATTTTTTGAATCCAAAGTGAATCAAAAACGTGTACCTTTCTTCCTCGAATCGCAGAATCGAACAAATCCTGTTTTTGTTTCAATGGAATGTACACTTAAAGCAAAGCGTCTATTTTGGAAATCCACGAACGATTATCTTGAAATCTAAACGGAATCGAGAAAGGATGAGGTGGTACTAGCCAAGAGATTGAGATTTTAGGTTTTCGTCTTCTCATTTTTGATTGTGATCATCTATCAAAATAAAAAGGGATCGACATTCACCTGTTCACCATTTAAAATAGAAGAAATATTCAACCTTTTTGAATTCCTTTTATTTTGAATGGCTCTCACCCTATTCAACGTTCATATGTGTGACCCTATAGGATATCATTACATTGGCAACAATTTAAACAATATTTAAATTGTAAACAGTGAGCGACACCTGATAATACATCGCTGCTACCCAAGTTATAATAATATATCAATGATTCGATACAATCCTTTTGTGACCAGTGTATCAATGTAATATAATCCTTTTAACCAGTATATCCTGGATTAAACTCAAGGCATGAAACGTATCAACCTCTTTATAATTAATCTGTTTATCTTGATCGACAAGTAGACTATATAAAACAAATCAATATTTGAGCACGGTCATGCATTTCATAGTCTCACTTAATCAAGAGGCCCTTGGATAATTCTACAAATATATATATATATATATATTATAGGGTTAAATTCCGTCTAGATCATTCATAATTTTCATTCGATTCGAGATGTATCTAATAATCACCTTTATCGTCAACTCAGTTATGAATGACTTCTGATGATATCAAAACACAAATATCTTTGAATAACATTATAATGATTTCAGGTCTGAGGACCATTACATCATTGTCACTATGAGAATAACTTATGATACTATTAATTATATTCCACGTAGTAATTCTCATGTTGGGTCAGCCCAATATGCTATTCTCTAATATGTATTTATGTTTTGACATTAATATCACGTATAGTAATGATCAATGAGATGTGATCATCAGTCACTTAGCATACTAGTCTCAGTGTTTTATTGTTGTCCTATATAAACAATAAAAATTGACTAAGGACATTTAAGAATTATAATACTTAATATATTATATAATCTCATGTTCAAGTCACTTACTTGAAACTATATAATCGGTATTATTATTCTAAGGACTTCTATTATGTTAATATTTATATTATGCAGTAAACATAAAATAACAGAATATATTCTTCCAAATGAAATATTGCATCAACAATGTTCTTATTATTCACATCTAACAGATTGCCTCATGGGAACAAATTCTAACTGGTCGGACGTGCTTATTTCATAGTAGAGGCATGGCATACTTGTGATACCCCATGTCTGTTAATGTCACTCACTAAGTGAATGCATTAAGTTTCGTGAAGCGTTATAGGTAAACAGAAGCAAAATTATTACAAGACATATATAAAAGCAACAACGGAATTTAAATTTTATTTCAAACATAAGCTATAGCATTGTGGTCCAAAATATCACAAGTCTAAAACTACATAAAAACCATTACAAAATATAAAAATTTCCTGTCTTATTCCATCAGAGTACGTAAAAAGCATAATTCCCCCTAAAGAGACAAACCCATAGTAGAGATAAGAACTTGAGGAATACTTCAAGAGCAGGTCCTAGCAAGATAAAAGCATAATCAAGGTCAAGCCTGAGTGTTCCCACCCTGAGAACCTGGAGGGGGGAGGGGATGGAAGAAAGAAGACAAAACAAAAAGGGTCAGACATAAAGTATGGCAAGTCCAGTTACTTTTAGTAAGTAAATAAATAAAAGTAGCATGACAGGCATATAAAGTGGATAAGAAAGATGACATCTCAAAAGATAAGTACGACAAGGTAAACAGGATAGGGTGTATGTGCCTCCTTAATGATTACTCTGCACTATTACTAGTATAACCAGAATGAAATGATCCCTTCCACTATAAGATGGTAGACTTAGGCATACGTCCCAATGTACCCTAACTACTACCCTAATCGATCGGCTCCCTAATCTGCGTAGATACTCTGTGCTGGCCTCACTGTAGGATGTATCACGTCCTAAAGTGGCAACCCTCCGCTGATATGTACAGCCCTATATCTACAGGTGTCATAGTCGTCTTATCCCCCTCTGCCCGGCCCATGCATGCACATGATCTGGTCGGTTTGCGCCGCCCACACCATCCTCTACGTTTGGATATCTTACAATCAGTTCAGTAAGCGTGCCCCTTCTCTGACCTAGTTCAGAGTACTTTGTTTGATACTTACTCTGGGTTAATGATTGAAACGGGTCCCACACAATATGATACAAGTTCTCCCCTTTGTCTTGTATCCCCTACTAGGTTTTCCATAGGTTATATTTGCCCTAAAATGTGTCTTTAATTAAATAACCCCAATCTTTCTACCAGTTATGCTTACCTATGGTGTCTTTAATACATAACCCCCAATTGGTTATGTCTTGTGGGCCTATATTTAAATATTACCCACCCATCTCAGATATACTTAACTTAAACCCCCCATTGTTCAACCAAGTTTATTTAACCCTTATTCATGTTCATGTTTACGTTCACAGAATCCCTATGGATTCAACTAGGTTAAGTATTCCAATTCGTTACCATGTCCATTTATGGTTATAATGGGCTAGACCTCCCACATTAGTCCTACAACTTGTGGATGCTGGATATACCGGTCGGGTCGGGCGGACTTCTTCCAAAAGTTGAGCCTAACCTCATGTCTTAGCCCGTCTCGTATTTGTGCACTTAGACCCCTCACATTAGATTCAACGTTTGCGGTTGCTGGATATGCCAGTCGGGTCCGGGCTAACTTCCACCACAAATGCAATCTAACCTCATGTCATAAGTGCAATTACAGTTCCTAATTACTGTAATCCTAGGTATTTCACTATTATCCAATTTTCACCTATGTTGTTATAGGTGTTCATGCCCATATAATCTATTATATTCATAGTGAATTATGTGTCCGAATTCATATTCATTATTCAAGTTATGCCAATTCTAATGTTTCCCCTCATTCCCTAACTAACGCATTTGCATATATTTGGCGGCATGCCTAGGCTAGAAAGTAGCTTGGCCATAAACAATAAATGGGAAAGGTGATGGGAAGATGACAGTGGTGATTATTCTAACATAACTGGCATATATATATATATATATATATATATATATATATATATATATATATACTGACATAGACATGTAATTGGCATAGTAATAAGGTGGACATAAACACAGATCTAGTGAACAGGTGATGATAAAACTAGATCTAACAAAATAAGGATGTCCTAATAGGCATGAATGGATCTAAATATGGATTCACATGTCCAATTAATGGCAAATCTGAATTAACCACAACATGATAGGCACAAGATGATCTAGATAGAGAATTAGATCTAAACAAGGATTTAACTGTCCAAATAATGACAGATCCAAATTAACCATAGACATAGATAAAGGTCAAGATCCACAAATGTGACATGATAAATTAACCACAAATGAATTAGTTTTATAAAGGTAGATCTAGCTTGATAAAGTTTAAATCCAAGAGTATCGTAGATTCACAATTTATAACAGATCGAAATCACAGTCATATCACATTTTACTTTTAATCATTTAAATCTAAAAGTAACTAAACTCACTGTTTTTGGATTTTAGAAGATAGAAGAGAAATTGTTGGTGCTGAATCTCAGATCTATACGTGAATCTCTAACTGATTAGCTCTTACTTGATTGTTGTTGAACAAAAGGGTTCGTTTTAGTTCAGGCACCAGCAACATTTGGTCTCCATTGATTTCCAATGAAGAAAACAAGAGAAATGGACCTTTATTTATAGCTGCCAGCCCCCCAAAAATCGACTGCCACCTCAGCCGTAGGGGGGCGACCCCCTTTATGTGGTCGACCCCCCTTTATGGGGTCGACACCCCTACTATGGGGTCGACCCCCTATTATGGGGTCGACACCCCTGATGCGGGAATTTTACCGCCTACGGGATTTTTGAAATCTGAATTGAAATTTGGTTTTCTGGATAGATTTGAACTGTTATATATATAATTACCTTGCGCATATACAAACTTTAAACCTTCATACCTTCTTCACACGATGTCCGTTTTACGCAAACCAAATGTCTATCTTGACCAGAATTTCGAGACGGAAGCAATTGTGCAGTCTGTTTCCCTTAATTATGATTATCAAATTAATTATTATTTAATTTTTTTCTCTTTACTGTTGTTAAAATTATGGGGTCTTACATTCCCCCTATTTAAAGGATTTCGTCCCCGAAATCTCTAAGTTGAGAAGAATGCATATACTACCATCCATTATCCATATACTCATTCATCAATCACAAGCATCCACTGTCCTTAAAGACTTCTAATGCTTATATAAACATATGTAAAGGTGTGTGTATATGTCTCAATACTAATGCGAAGATTAGGCGGCCTATTGATTCAGTCGACCTCCTCAATGCAATATATGTTAGTGCCATGAATCCAATATGTATGCAAATAATCCTATTATAACATGTAAGTTCTATATGTGTGCACACTCATTAGTCCAGATGCAACATCCATTTTTACCCACCAAAAGAAAAGGAAAATGCACGTACATCCATATGCAGTGTGAGAGTGATTGAGTGGATCAGGTGCATAATGTGTGTGTGTATGCATCCACCGGCGACCATTAGCAAACACTTGCATCCACTTACATCCATCAATCATAACATGTCTCAAACACATGTTTACATGCATAGGATTTATAACAGCCCACATTTTACGTATCAGAAGTTCGTAAAATATTTTTATTTTATTCCTTAAGGGTTGGATCATTCTCATCTTTTGGTATGTTGCTTATGGGGATGTGAGACATGTCCATAATTTTTACCAATTTTGTTTGTGAGCATTTTTCCCCTATCAGTTTTGCATAGGGGTTTTGACTTAGGTCGAATCAGAGGGTGAGATCTGTGCCATTGGAAAGGAACTGATGTTTGCCTTTCCGTATAGTGGCTACGTTAAATATTTGGATCAGCGGTTTGGGAGAAATCGTTGTTTTAAGGTTTTCAGTTGGCTATCCAGGTTTGGTAAGCCAAAGTGGGCTGAATTGGGAAGGCCTGTTAGGGGGTTGGTGGAAACTATAAACAGGAGGTAAGGGATATGAGAAAGGGTTTGAATTTTCCATTCTCTCGTTAGGAGGTCTTGTGCTCCTCCTTCCTCTAACACTCTTCCACCATTATAAATCATAATCCAAGGAGGAAAATTGGAGATCTATATCACTGGAGGCTAGATCTACATCAATTGAGGCAAGGATTCATCAGATCAAGGTGTTTGGTGGGAGGTGCTTGCTGTTCGGATTCATATTCCGTTGATTTTTTCTTGTTTGGGATAATCGGTGAGTGATTTACATCTCTCACATGAATACAATGAAGTATATGAGTGTTTGTGCATGTTTCTCATCAAATTCAAGTGTTTTACCATAGATTTACACCATTATATGTCTTTTTTCATATGCATCACCCTATGATCTAATTTATCAAGTTTTACCCATTAATTTCATGTCATTTCACATGTTTATGTTAGTTAGATCTCTCATTTTGATCATATGTTCAATTTAATGGTTTTAGGTGATATTACATCATTTTTGTAGTAATCATCATATTCATGTTATTAGCAATGTTATGACACGTTTACGATTATGTTTGATGAATTCGGTTGAGTCGGTTTCGCTGGATTCGTCGTTTGACGAAATTTTGGTCGAAATCGGAGTAGAACTAAAGATGTGCAGGATGTGGATCGGGTCGGCCATAAGTTGGTTGGGTCGGTCTCAAATCCTGTCATGGAGAACAAGTTAGAACGGGTCGGCCAGTGGAGCTGGTCGGGTCGGGCAAATATCTCGTCGGATCATTCCATTCAAGATGAGTCGGGTCGGTCCATAAGTTGAGGTGATGACGGGGTGACCGGATCGGGTCGGTCATGTTGGTGATCGGATCGGGTCGGTCATGTTGAGTTAGTCAGATCGGGTCGGTCATGTTCCAAAGGGGGGTGATCAGATCGGGTCGGTCGAGTTTGGAGTTAGGAAGGTACTAGGTCGGGTCGAAGTCGGGTCGGTCTGAAGGGGCTGATCGGTCATGTTTTTAGCAGCACTTTTAAACGCTGTGGTTGATAGTGATGATGCTATGGTTTGTTACCAATAGGGTCATTTTTTGAAAAGGTATGTTTTTCGAGTACGACTTGGATTTGAAGAAAAGAACTTGAAAAAAATGTTTTTCGGGGGCAACCCTTCGAACCATGGCCACAACACAGTGATCTAACTAGCTCAGTGATGGTGTAACTTCAAGAAGAATTCAAGTAGGAATATTTGAAGTGTTGGACGGTGTTCGTTGATCGGTATAGAACAGCGAATGAGGTGACAACTCAAAGGTCGTGAGTTGGTGGATAACGGTTGCTTGAGAAAGTTGCTTGAGAAAGTTGCTTGAGCTATGAAAAGTCGTAGAGTTGGATGACTAGAGATGAGAAGGCCGAGAGATTATCATTGTCATAAGTTCTAGTGGCTCAAAGCAAAGGTACAATGGGGGCTACCCAAAAGACTGATTGTAGGTCGAGTACCTTGGGTATCGTTGAAAGGCCAAGTTGTCAAGGTTGGACATACATACGTATCGTTGAAAGGCGTATGGAGTTTATGCAAGAGACGGGGTTACCATTAGCCCTTGACATATGGCAAGGTTGGTCGTTATACGATTAACGATGGTTTTAAAGCAGGATTGACGGTGATAGCCAGAGTCTGTCGTGATTGATTGGTTGTTTTGTTTGAACCGACTCATGTAGATTGTCCAACGTTGAAGGAGACGTTCCTTGGGTGCTTGTCTGATATTGGTTTAGGCCTCTAGGGCTTGTGCTTGAGGGGTGTTGAGTTCGATTAGGATGGTTTACATGAGATCTATAATTTGGATGTCATGAGTACTTTGCCACGATTTAACGGGTGTTCTGGTTTCCATGGATGGATGATTGAATTTTTAAAGTAAAGGCTATCACTATCCGATGCGGGGAAGATAAGGTTGAGTTCTTCTCTGGTGTTGTGGGTAAATTAGTATGTTTATCTATCCCTTCTCATATACTTTACTTTTGAAGTTTGTTAGCTGTTTTATCGCTCACTAAGACTGTTGTTTGACTCAAGGTTTTATGTCTCCTCTTATTACCTTGGGTTGTTCATCCGATTGTTGGATGGGCAGACTAAGTTGTAGGTGACAGGTGATGCCTTAGTGGGAATGGTGATGCTGATCAATGGCGAGCATGAGGCTGGCGTACTATCTTTACTACTATCTAATATTTGTTTCCACTGTTTGCTATTTATCTGAGTGTTGTAGTGAGGCAAATTGTACAAACACTATTGTTGTTATCCACGTATGGGAAATACTTTCTAGTTGTCGTGAAAGTTTAGTGTTTTCCGCTTCACTATCACTACCTGTTGTATATGTTCTATTATATTTTATCCTTGCGCTATGAGTTTACGACATGTTTCGATATTGTTTACTACTCTGATGATCGTCCATAGCTGCTCGGCACACCCTTCAACGTATTATTCCTCTTGTTCACTGCTGGGGGTTATGGGCGGTCATCACATTTGGTATCAGAGCTCTAGTTAACGATTTTAGCCAAAGTTTAAAGATGTAATAATGTATGATAGACGTACTTGTAGATTTCAGTTGGATGCTTACTATATATGTTAGCATATATAGTAGTAGTGATTGTATCTCTTTAGCAGTTTTTCTTAGAAGTGGCTAATTATTCTAAATTGCAGATATAGAATGAATAGACGACCATCAAGACATGCTGCTCGGGGAGATAATACTGAAGGGGGAGAATGTGGCTAACCGGACTACCCAGCCATTTTTGAGGCCATAGCAGCAACAATCATGAATAGGATTCCTGCTCCAGTGGCGGCTGCGGTTAATGTTGGAGTTCCAGTGCCTAGAGGTGTAGAATTTGCAAAGCTATGTAAAGACTTTTCTTTATTGGGAGGAAAACAATTCAAAGGCACAGAACCAGTTGAATAGGTTCAAAGGTGGTTGGATACTTGTGTTAGGATCTTCATAGACTTGGGCATTGATGATGCAACAAAAAGGAAACTTGCATCAAGGCAATTAGTGGGCAGAACAATGGACTAGTGGAACTCTGTCATACTTAAGACTCCTGAAGAGGATATTTCATGGGAGCTGTTCCAAGCTAAGTTTGAAGCGAAGTTTATCTCCATCAAGCAAAAGTATATTTTGTTTAGGAGATTCATGGAGCTTAAGCAGAATGGTCGACCAGTTCTTGACTATATTTCTGACTTCGAGGCCTTGTCGAAGTATACTCGTTCATATGTGGATACTCCTTATTAAAAGAATGAGAAGTTTGTCTTGGGTTCGGATGAATATCTTGGGAATCAGCTTGTGGATCACCTCGGTGACAGCTTTGAGAAGATCGTCGAGAAGGCTTTGAGGCATGAAAGTCTATTTCCTAAGAAGATGTCTGTTGGTGCACCTAAGGAAAAACAGAAGCCACAGCAGGGTGGTAATAATAAGAAGAGGAAGCAACAACAACAGAAAGGGAAGAATGGCCAAAAGAAGCCTAAGAATGAGGTGGTTTGCTTTAACTGCCAACAGAAAGGCCATTTTGCTAGTGAGTGCAAGAACCCCAAAGCTGAGAAGAAGTGCTTCAAGTGTGGAAAGCCTGGGCATGAGAAGAAAGACTGTCCAAAATCAGCTAAGGGCAAGCAGGTTGTGAAGGCATAACCTTTGGAAGCCATGCCAACTTCTTCAAGCGCTCCTACTACATAGGAGAAGGGAAAGAGTGTCGTGGTGCGAGGTACTCTTTCTGTTAATGGTGTTTCAATTCGTGTGTTTTTTGATACTGGAGCATCACATTCATTCATTTTCTATGAGCTAGTTTGTCACATGGGTCAATTCATATGTTTTTTGATACTGGAGCATCACATTCATTCATTTGCAATGAGCTAGTTTGTCACATGGGTTTGGAACCCGAGATTTATGATAGACCATTAATCGTGACTAATCCAGTTAGGGGTTCATCCAGTTAGTGCATGATTTGTCTTGGTCTAGTGTTGTCGAGTCATGGTTGCTCTTTTATGTGTGATTGCTTTGTTCTTAACTTCGTTGGGTATGGGATCATCTTGGGCATGGATTGGCTCAAAAGGAATGCGGCAAGGGTGAATTGCGAGAAGCTAGAGGTGAGGGTCGGGGACGTGGAAGGGCGAAAGGTGTTGATTAGATGTAAGCGCGAAGATGGGGTCTTCGTGAGTTATTTATATTCGCTTGGGATTCCGCAAGAAGACCTGTCATCAGTCCTGATTGCTAATGAGTATGTAGATGTCTTTGACGAGGTCAAAGGGTTGCCGCCAAATCGTGAGATCAAGTTTAGGATCGATTTGGTCGAAGGTGTTGGACCAATCGTTATGCCTCTTAGGCGGATGGCGCCTAAAGAACAGCGAGAGTTAGAGGTGCAAGTTCGTGACCTTCTAAGGAAGGGATTCATTCAGAGAAGTGTTTCCGAATGGGGTGCACCGGTCATGTTTGCAACCAAGGCAGATGGCTCGTTAAGATTGTGTGTGGATTATCGTGAGTTGAATAAGGTGACTAAGAAGAATAAGTATCCATTGCCAAGGGTTGATGACCTGTTCGATTGGCTTCACAAAGCCAAAGTGATTTCTCAGATGGATTTGGCAACGGGATGTCACAAGTTGAGGGTAGCTAAGGATAGTGTGCTGAATACTGCTTTTAGGACACCATCCGGTTTCTTCAAATGGTTGGTAATGCCATTCGGGTTGACTAACGCACCAGCGTATTTTGTGGATCTTATGAATAGAGTGTTCAGATATCAGTTGAATAAGTTTGTGCTTGTGTTAGTGGATGATATTCTGGTTTACTCTAGGAATGAGGAAGAACACAAGACACACTTAAGAGTTGTGTTAGAGATCTTGCGAAAACATCAGTTGAAAGCTAAGTTCTCGAAGTGTCACTTCTAGAAGGATGAGGTGAGATTCTTAGGCCATGTAGTTTCTAGAAAAGGGATAGCCGTTGACCCCGCTAAAGTTGCAACAATCAGGACTGGGATCGACCTAAGAATGCGACAGATGTTCGGAGTTTCCTTGGGTTGGTAGGATATTGCCAATGGTTTATCAGGGATTTCTCCAAGATAGCTGCACCATTGACAGGATTGACGAGGAAGAACCAAGTGTTCACATGGGATACGAAATCCTGAAGGAGAGATTGACATGTGCTCCCGTGTTTACCATTCCAAGTGGGAATGAAGAGATGGTGGTATACACTGATGCAATTGGTACTGGGCTTGGAGCAGTGCTAATGCAAAAGGATAAGGTCGTGGCCTACGTGAGTCGACAGCTAAAGCCACATGAGAAGAATTACCCAACTCATGATTTGGAGTTGGCAGCGATTGTGTTTGCTCTGAAGATGTGGAGACATTATCTGTTGGGAGTCCGACTCGAGTTGTTTATGAATCACAAGTCAATGAAGTATCTTTCTCTCCCAAAAGGATTTGAATCTTTGGCAGCAACGATGGTTAGAGTTTCTGGCATCGTATGATTTTGATATAGCCTATACTCCTGGCAAAGGTAACGCAGTTGCAAATGCGTTGATCCGAAGACACGAAAATTTAGAGTGATGTTTTCAGAATGGAAGAGCCTTGAGTATTTGGTAAGGTTTAATTTCAGGTCAAGGTGTGAGTTGGAACCTGAAATGTTGGCAAGCTTGTCGATAAGAACTACACTTATCGAAAGAATTAGTGAAAGCCAAATGCGAGATGCAAAGCTTGTTGAGTTTATCCAGAAGCTAGAACCAGAAGATAAAGAGTTCAAAGTAGATCAAGGAGGTTAGCTTCAAAAGCAAGGGCGATTAGTTGTTCTTGATATCGACGGATTGAGAAATGAGGTTCTAAGGGAATGTCATCACTCAAAGTTAATAATTCATCCCGGTGGTAACAAGATGTATCAGGACATGAAGTGAGTCTACTATTGGGAGGGGATGAAGCAAGATATTGGAAAGTTCATTTCCAATGCATGAACTGTCAGTTAGTGAAAGCTGAACAGAAGAAGCCGAGTGGTTTGCTTCAGCCATTAGAAGTTCCTACATGGAAGTGGGAGCAGATATCGATGGACTTTATTGATGGACTTCCTAGAACCAAGGCAGTAAATGAAGGAATTTGGGTCATCGTGGATCGCTTGACCAAAAGTGCAAGGTTCATTCCTGTCAAGTCGACTAGGACAGCGTTGAAGATGGCTGAACTTTATGTGAAATGGATTGTTAGATTCCATGGCATCCCAAAGAGTATAGTAAGTGATCAAGGTCAGTTATTCACTAGTGGATTTTGGAAGAGTTTGCAAGAAGCTTTGGGAACTGAGTTGTGCTTAAGTACGACTTATCATCCCCAAACTGATGGTCAAACGGAGAGGGTCAATCGAGTTTTGGAAGATGTCCTAAGAGCTTGTGTGTTGGATTTTGGAGGATCGTGGGAAGACCATCTACATCTGGTTGAGTTTGTATATAAAAATAGCTACCAGTCCAGCATTGGGATGGCACCATAAGAGGCATTGTATGGGAGACCATGCAATTCTCCGGCATGTTGGTTAGAAACTAGAGATAAGTTGGTACTTGGGCCAGAAATGATAAGAGAGACCTTGGATTGTATCGAGATCGTTTGGCAACGAATGAAGGCAGCCCAAGATCGTCAGAAAAGTTACGCCGATAAGCTTCGTAAGGACTTGGAATTCGACGTTGGCGATATGGTTTTCGTGAAGGTTTCACCGTTGAAGCATATGGTGAGATTTGGAAGTAAAGGAAAGTTAGCTCCTAGGTTCGTTGGACCTTTTCGATAGTCGAGCAAATTGGAAAGCTCGCATATAGATTGGAGTTACCTGAGAAGATGTCGAGTGTGCATAATGTTTTCCATGTGTCATTTCTATGGAAGTTCGTGCATGATTTAAATGAGGTGGTATCTCCAGAGCAGTATGAAGACTAAGAAGTGGAAACCACAGTTGTGTAACCTCGTAAGCCACTTCGTGTTGTGGAAAATGACACGAAACAGCTTAGGAGGAAGACGGTTAAGCTAGTCAAGGTACAATGGAGTGAAGATGGCGACGATTGTATGTGGGAGACGGAAGAGGGCATGAAGGTGACTCATCCAGAACTCTTCGTCTGTAGGACCCTTTGATATTGTACCATCGTTATATAGTTGTATCTTGTTGACTGTTTGATAGAATTCCACGTGCTAGGATAAGGCTATGGATGCATGGCTTGATGGTTGCTAGTTTGAGTGATAGAATTGGCTTCTCATGGATGATAGGCATGCAGAACTGTTGTAGTTGCTTATGTTTACTTGGAATTTCAGGGGAGAAATTCTTAAGGGGGGAGAATGTAACGGCCCGCATTTTACGTATCGAAAGATTGTAAAATATTTTTATTTTATTTCTTAAGGGTTGGATCATTCTCATCTTTTGGTATGTTGCTTATGGGGAAGTGAGACATGTCCATAATTTTTACCGATTTTATTTGTGATCATTTTGCCCCTATCAGTCTTGTATAGGGAATAACTTTTGACTTAGGTTGAATCAAAGGGTGAGACTAGTTCCATTGGAAACGAATTGATGTTTGCCTTTCCGTAGAGTGGTTAAGTTAAAGATTTGGCTCAGCGGTTTAGGAGAAATCGTTGTTTTAAGGTTTTTCAGTTGGTTATCCATGTTTGGTAAGCCAAAGTGGGCTGAATTGGGAAGGTCCATTTGGGGGTTGGTGGAAACTATAACTAGGGGGTAAGGGATATGATAAAGGGTTTGAATTTTCCATTCTCTCATTGGGAGGTCTTGGGCTCCTTCTTCCTCTAACACTCTTCCACCATTAAAAATCATAATCCAAGGAGGGAAATTGGAGATCTATACCATTGGAGGCTAGATCTACATCAATTGAGGCAAGGATTCATCGGATCAAGGTGTATGGGTGCTTGCTGTCCGGATTCATATTCCTTTGATTTTTGCTTATTTGGGATAATCGGTGAGTGATTTACATCTCTCTCACATAACTGCAATGAAGTATTTGAGTGTTTGTGCATGTTTCTCATCAAATTCAAGTGTTTTACCGTAGATTTCCACCATTATATGTCTATTTTTTTGGGGTATTCAGTCATTGATTTGCGAAGTAAAGGGTGAAGTAGAAGTCATGACATGGTGCAGCAGCCCTAGCAAGGTCTCAGTTGCTTCCGTGATAAAGATAGTCGCAGTTACTCACTGTAGTTCATATTGCGATCTGACCTAGGAACTGGTGTTTGTGTTCGCAAGTTGCAGAAGGCGGTTTCAGGTAGGATGCTTAAAACGAGAAGGAGAGAGAAAAAGGGCTGGTGTTATTTGCGATGTGGTGGAGGGCGAAAACGTTGTAGGTGCGATTACTGTAGGGATTGATTTGGGAATTAGAAGTTGGATTCTTGCCAATAGAGGCGAGCAGTTATTGTGTGCAAATTTTGATGTAAATCGGTGCTTAAGGACATCGTTGTTTCCTATAGCCGACGCCCTGGAAGTTGAAGTCGCGATCAACAATAGGAGTCATGGGTTTCAGTGAAGTTGTAAAGGTTGAACGATATTGAATTTAAGAATGTACTGGAATGTGGATTCGACAATTGGACTGGAATAGTCTGTCAGTGGTTAGAGTGAAGGGAATGAGGGTCAACGTTAGTGGAGTACGGTTGTGCTGAGTTTGTAAGGAGGAACGGACTTTGAATTTTAATCGGGAAAGGAAGAAGACTATCACAAAAAAAGGGTTAAGGTATATTCTTTGATTTTGAAATTCAAAACCTATATGGAGATTTAATTATATAATTGATATCTTATTAATGGAAACTAGTTTATATAATTTATTTATAAAAAAGAAATTTTTGGTATAGAATAAAATTTGTAGGATAATCGTTTAAGAAAGTTAAGGTTTAATTTGGAATTGATTTACGCATGGGTAATTAAATAAATTGAATTAGCACAATTCAATAACTGAAATTTTATTAATATTATTTTACATTGGAAAACAGACGTATGGAAGAATCACTGTGAAATGGATAATTATCATTGGATATTTGGCAAAAAAAAATCACTGTTTGTAAATCTCACTCACCTTTTATTTAAAACTATTTTTATCAGTTAAAAAAAATTATTTGTTGCTTGTTGGTTGCCTTCAATATTTTTGTGCATCTTAAAAATATTAGTTATTTAGGCTTGGTGGTTGTTATTATATATATATATATATATATATATATATATATATATTGGTGGTTGGATTACCCGCAGTATCATTAGCGGATGCCCGCGGTACCATTAGCGGATGATTACCCTATACGCCCCACGCTATGATAGTGGATGACCTTCTATACCGCGATACCCTGCCTCGAAGCAGGATGGGTATTATTTTTTGTTGACTAACGTCTGTGGATGCAAGAAAAACAGGTTGGAGGAATCCAACTGGATTCCTCAAAAATATATTATCTTTTTCTTTATTTGTTTGCATATATACTGTCATATATGATGTGTTAGAAAAATAAATAATTGGTTGTTTGGTGTTTAAATACCACTGGGCCTAAATGTTGATATTTTAAAAATATCGAAAAAGGAAATTTCCAGAGTTAAAAAGGGAAATTCTATTTTTCTAAAATAGAATTTAAATTTGAATAGAATAAAAATATTAACTTGTTTTAAAAGAATAAAACAAGTAGTTCCTTTATAAACGAAGTTTATAAATAGTTCTTTTATAAACGAAGTTTATAAATGAAGTGAAAAGAATTATCACTTGATAATTCAGAAATAAAAATACAAGTGTGAAATTGAAAAGGGAAATCTATTTTTCAAAAGTAGAAATATCGATTTCAAAAGGAATTGAAATCGAGACTTGTTTTAAGAATGAATAAAGAAAGTTTGAAATAGAAATTGAATATAGAAATTCAAATGGAATTTGAATATACAAATTCAAATAGAATTAAATATGGAATTTGAATATAGATAATATAAAGGAAATTCGAATATAGAAAGTGAAATGGAATTTGAATAAAGGAATTTTAAATATAGAATTCGAATATAGAAATTCAAATGGAGTTTGAATATAGAGAATTTGAAATAGAATTTCAATATGAAATTCAAATAGAGTTGAAAGGGGAATTTGAATATAGAATTTGAATATACAGAGATTAGAATAGAATTGAATAGAACTTGAATAGAATTGAAAATAGAATTTGAAAATAGAAATTTCAAAGAGAATTTGAAATAGAAAGTTGAAATCATTTCGAAATGGAAACAACGAAATATATTTGGAAATGTGGATTTTTAAACAGAATAGAAATAAATCCAAAGGATTTATAATTTATAAAAGGGAATTGAAATTAAATATAGAAGATCGAAATATAAATGAATTTATTACTGAATAAGGAAAAATCGACAATTTTAGAAGACTGGAAATAGTATGTTGAATTGGGAAAAATTGATTTGATATATATTAAAAATATATCAGAATGGAGTTGAATTTATTATAGACGAAGTTTAAACGTTTATATTTATAAATATAATTAAAACGAACTCGCCGCAGCGCTGCAGTTCATAAATTGGCATTTCAAACTTCAATTGAGTATACAGAACTCAATTGAAGTCGGAATTCTTTGAAACAAGAAACGTCAGGACCGATTTGATAATAGATTTCTAATTGAGGAGAAAAATCTAAATTTCGTCGTATATATTTTGAGTTATGACAAAATCAAATTTTCAGAAAACATCGCCATAACCATTTAAAAACCATAATGGTTTATTTAATTTTATAAAAGGATTTTAAACGAATGAAATACGAATTTCTATTTAGAAAATTTCAGATTTTGAGTTGTAAATTATATGTGAACTCAAGTGGAGTAATGAATTGATTTTTGAAACAGAAATCGGATTTTTGATTATTGAATAGAATTAACTAATTTGAATAGTAATTAGTTAATGAGATTTTGAATTGATATTGGGCTTTGAATAAGTGAATTCGATTTGAAAATTTATATTCGAAATCGAAAAGGAAACTAGAATTGAAATTGAAATTCAATTTGGTTATGAGCAAGTTAAATATTTTGTTTGAACATGTTATGTTCAAACAAAGAAGTGGAATAGACAAAATGGCCAATTAAAGAATAAATGGGCGGGACCGAATTCAAACGATTAGATTGAGTTGAACTGAAAACAAGTGAGCATGTGTTAGACAGGTATGGGATGAAGTATATGAAGGTTTTAATTTATGTGCCCGACAAAAAGGTACAAGTTAAAATTCATATATGAGATTTTATGCACCGCATCGACAGGCCGCTTGGCTTTTTCTTTTTCTTTTGGATTGGTGAGGGCCATGGGAGGCTATTTGAAATATCCCGATGCTCCCAGTACAAAGGAGGTTATGGCAATTTTTCTGGGAATTTAAGGAGTTAGAATATTTTTAAGAAAAATTTGATATTTAGAAATCAATGTATTGTAACACCCCGTGTATTCTATAACAGTGAAATTCACAAATTAAAGTATAACTAATTTCAAATCAAAGAATTAAGGGAAACGGGATAAGCCATTGCGTTCGTCTCGGAATTCTGCTTGGGATAGAGTCCGAGTTTGCGTAAAACGGATTCCGTATGAAGAAGATATGGCCTCCGGAAGTTTCAGAATTCAGTTTAAAATTCAAAACAGCTCAGAAAAACCAATTCAAAATTCAAAATCGGGCCGGATTGGCCAGGGCGGGAATTTTCCCGTCCAAGGCACCCAGGTCGACTAGGTAGTCGACCTGGGGCTACCCAGGTCGACTGCGTAGTCGACTTGGGTCACCCGTGTCGACTGCCAAGTCGACACGGTGTCGACTGGCGTGTCGACCTGGCCCCTGAGCCAAGTCGAACCCAGCCCCTGTGACGGCAAGGGATTTCGCTCGGTCTGAACCAGTCGCTAAACCGACCCAGACCATTCGAAACGCCCTATCGTTTGAGAACAGGACAGAACAGAACGCATACAGAAGAACATTACACCGTATATTACAACAATGCATCAGATTACAAGAATATACAGAGTATAAATGAATAAACATTACACAGAAATATCAGAGATTTAAATTACATTTAAATACATAGCAGCGGAAAATAATACAATACACAACTAGAAAGAGATATACGGATACAAAGCTTTCCGGATATCATTCCAGCTGTAAACCAGGATCCTGTGAATATAAATCTGCAAAACCAAAACTACTAGCTGCCCGTGTCAAAATAGGGGCACCCAGAGTTTAGGTTAAAACAATAAACTCCAGGTCAGTCATGGGACTGGTGTGAGAACTAAAACAGTTATTAATCTTTATTTCAAAGTTAGGTAAATCAAGGGACCACG
Source organism: Allium sativum (assembly GCA_030737875.1). NCBI lineage: Eukaryota > Viridiplantae > Streptophyta > Magnoliopsida > Asparagales > Amaryllidaceae > Allium > Allium sativum. The sequence continues at coordinate 821,493,112 of CM060909.1, forward strand.
CCGTATAACACGGAACGGGTTTCCTCCCAAGAATACCAGTGCACAAAACAAACAGCGCAATGCTAAATAAAGAAAAATGAAGCTGTTATAAGACCCAGGTCCTATCACACAATGCAACGCAAGCCGGGGGATAGGGTTTTCCCTTATAACAGCCAAAGAATGCTTGATACGTTTAAAACAAATCATTTGATACTATTATAAGTGCAGAGTGTATAAAACAACTTCAAATCATAAGTATCAATCATAGGCGGCATGGGTACCATATATCATGTCGCCATATATAGGTTTACAAATAAAACCGCAAATGTCACGTATTTGGAAATTGGATTTCCGTCTATGAACCGAGGCAAAAGATAGTCCTCAACCGATTCGAGACTGCCTAGTCCGAGTCTCAGGATCAGAGCTCGAGTGACCCTTGGATCGTCAGGGCCGGTCCACACGGAGTGGATTAAAATGCCTGAACATGCGTTTCTCCGCCCTATGGGGCGTAAACGAGCCAACTAAATGACTCCATCGGTTCGAGAACGACCGATCAATCCGAGGCGCCTCGCAACAGCAACAACCACATAAGTCAAACTCGTCAGGGCGTGTAAAACCACTGACGCCACTTCTAACTAGGAAGAAACGCATGCCCTCCCTGAGGTCCGTCTCCCGTTTTTGGTTCATACCTGGTGTGAAACACGCGAGGTAAACGTTACACAAAGCTACGCCACAAAGGCCGTGCTTTGATCATCAACCACAAGACTTTGCTTTTCAACAGAAGCCTTGGTCATTTGCATCTTAGCATGCCACACAGGCAAACCATCCTATGCAACCGATATCAGTCACACAGAATGAAATCCGATGTCAGACACACAGTCCATTTACAAGTCCGTTCTGGGTCTGAACGAAACCGGAGGCACCTAGTACCCCGCATATCCATCGATCTCCAAGTACGTCTGGACGATCACCAACTGTTTCCATCTTCTTGGGTGTACAGCCCAATCAAGATCATCAGCTATCACCCAAACGACGTGAAGACCTCCGGTCTTCGACCATCGTCTTCATCTTCGACTTATCGTCGTATCAGTTATTCAGAATGGGATAAACCCGGTCTTTCCGAATAACTCGCGTATATTTTAAATAAGTGTTACACAAACACAACATACGCCTCATTCCAATTCATTAGTCACTAACCGTAAATTAATCAAGAGAATAATTCCCCAAATATTAACCCCGAAGGCCGAAACCAACATCAGATCAATATCCAGAAAACCATTCTGCTTGGCTAACCGACAGTTAGTTCCTAAATTTCACGTTCAAATCTAATTAAAGATTTAACTATCGCCTGGAGCAAAACTGGTGATACTCCATTCTCGATCTTTTCAATCTAATTAAAGATTCATTAAAACTCCACTTAGTTTTAATCTTTTGACTGGGTTAAAGAATCAGTGTCATTTAAAAACACGGTTCACGATAAACCCAAAATCACATTCATTAATCGTCGGGTTAAAGAACGAGTGTTATTTAAAACACTGTCCACGATAAACCCAAAAATCAATATCGATTCAATTCCAATTAAATGTCATTTAATTGGTACACTTCATTAAATCTAAATAAAAAGATTTAATCATTTCTCAACTGGGTTCAAGAACAGTGTTAATGAAGACACCATTCACGACAAACCCAAATCACGTTCATTAATTATCGGGTTAAAGAACAAGTGTTATTTAAAACACTGTTCACGATAAACCCAAAAATCAATATCAATTCAATTCCAATTAAATGTTATTTAATTAGTACACTTCATTAAATCTAAATAAAAAGATTTAATCTTTTCTCAACTGGGTTCAAGAACAGTGTTAGTGAAGACACCATTCACGACAAACCCAAATCACATTTGATATTAAATACAAGGCTCTGAATAGAAAATATCCCGGCTTATATTCAATATCAAATTCTATGATTAACAAATGTCGTATTGGAAATAACGATATAAATATATATCTTTCAAATTTCCATAACAACATCTGTATAATCACGAATTCCAACTTCGAAATATTCCGAAGACAATTTCGATTCAAATCCACTCCAATGAAATCATTGGAGATTCTGGTTATTTCTAAAACCCTTTTCAAATTCAATTTATTTATTTAAAAATAAATAGAATTATAATTCTAGTTCAAAACTAGTTCATTTCGATAAAAATCTATTTTTATCTTTTCAAATATGGAGTTTTTCATCCCAAATCTTCACAAATCATTTCTTATGATTTTACACAAATTATTACTATTTTTAATAATTTTATCAAGGCCCGTACAGTCGATTTCCATCAACGGCCATCGAACTGCACTTACAGCGACCTTTTTCGAATTTGATTTGGACATAATTCCAAATCCAACCGTTAGATTTCAAATTTCTAACATTCATTAGAAAGCTCTTTTCGATACGAACCCAACGGTTCCGGTTTTAGGAGAATCCGACGGTCGGATCTCCCGCAATGTCCGTTTGAAATAAATGGTCGAAATTCACGAACTGCCGCGGCGCGGCGCGTTCTATTCAGGCCATTATATTATATATATAATATATATAATATATACTTCGTCGATTTCTATTTAAAACGAATTATATAAATAGTTTTAAATTCGTTTCAAAAGCAATTTCAACTTCCTTTTCAATTCAAATCAAAATTGAATTCTTCTTTATAAATTCGTTTCAAAATTCATTTCTATTCAATTCAAATTTCAATTCAATTTGAATTCATTTCAAATCGTTTTCAATTCAATTCATTTCGAAATCGTTTTCAATTCATTTCGAAATCGTTTTCAATTCAATTTGAATTCGTTTTCAATTCATTTCATTTCGAAATCGTTTTCAATTCAATTCATTTCGAAATCGTTTTCAATTCAATTCATTTCGAAATCGTTTTCAATTCAATTCATTTCGAAATCGTTTTCAATTCAATTCATTTCGAAATCGTTTTCAATTCAATTCATTTCGAAATCGTTTTCAATTCAATTCATTTCGAAATCGTTTTCAATTCAATTCATTTCGAAATCGTTTTCAATTCAATTCATTTCGAAATCGTTTTCAATTCAATTCATTTCGAAATCGTTTTCAATTCAATTCATTTCGAAATCGTTTTCAATTCAATTCAAAATATTCGATTTCGAAATCACTTTTCAATATTCATTTTTAAGATGAATAAAATCGATATAAATATCGTTCACGTCAAAATGGCGTCAATCTAATCAACACGGCTTCATAAATTTCTATTTTCAAATATTCTATTTCAAATATTTCTTTTTCAAAATAGTTGTTATTATCAAAATATTTCGTTCAACACATGACCAATCTCAATGAATGAGTACTGTCAACACATGAACTTTTATTTTATAATATTCTTTATTTTTCAAATTCGAATGAGGCCCAATCAATCACCATATAAAGTTAATTATATGGATTTTCATACAACACATGTATATAATAACATTGAAAATAATCAACCATCAACCAAAGTGCACTACACTGTATAAGCATCAAATATAGATATCTAACGCTTATAACAGCCTGTCAATCAATCGATCGACATATTTAATCAATCAGGATGAGTGAACTTCAAATTTCATCCCAACACCCGTGTGGGGTTTCAAACAATCAAACACAGATTTTATTCGAGCAGTTGGGCGATGTGTAAAATTTATCGTCCCAATCCATATCAGTCAAATCAGTGTACATAAACAAACCGTCTGGTTTGTAAATGAATATTTTATTTTATTCACATTCACGTTAAAAACTATATTTTTAACGATAAAATATTTATTCCAACACATGAATTTTCTTTTCAGTTCATTTATTCAATAAATGACATTTTTATTTTTCTAACATATTTTAGAAAATTTCGGCGGCATAACGGCACGATACTAGAAACGGGACAAGGCCTAGCCTTATCCCCGGTCTAGTGAAGGCCCACGCCATTCACACATCAATCAAATCAATTCGTTATGTAAACCACAAAGTTTGGAGTAAGCGTCTAACCTAGCCTTACTCCTTCGCCTTATAACGGCGCACGTCTAATCCTAACCAATTTATCGATTCGATTTTTCACACCACAAACCACATTCAAACCAATATCGCAATCAATAACCAAACAGCCAAACAAACAAGTCCATGGTCTGTGGACGGGTGTCGGGTGCTACTAAGCACCGTCTGCATCCTAGTATATATATATATATATAACTAGAAAAATAAATTGAAAGGTGAGAAGTTCTCACATATAGCTATCCTAGCTCCACGGCACTTCTAATGCAGGAAATCTTCGCCAACTCGCCTTTTGTCGCTTTCGTTGTCCGCTTTCACTACATATATAAAAATCCCATTTTTACTTCGCTATTCAATATATAAAAATCGAATTTTTTATTTCAAAGTTCAATATATAAAAATCGAATTTTTATTTCAAAGTTCAATATATAAAAATCGAATTTTTATTTCAAAGTTCAATATATAAAAATCGAATTTTTATTTCAAAGTTCAATATATAAAAATCGAATTTTTATTTCAAAGTTCAATATATAAAAATCGAATTTTTATTTCAAAGTTCAATATATAAAAATCGAATTTTTATTTCAAAGTTCAATATATAAAAATCGAATTTTTATTTCAAAGTTCAATATATAAAAATCGAATTTTTATTTCAAAGTTCAATATATAAAAATATGATTTTGACTTCGCTTTCAATATATAAAAATATGATTTTTACTTCGCTATTCAATATATAAAAATCGAATTTTTAGTTCGCTATTCAATATATAAAAATTCTATTTTTCTATCGCTATTCAAACGAATAAAAATCTCATTTTTGTCATGATGTTTATATAATAAAAATCACTCCTTTAATATGACAAAAATCATGTTTTCACGTTCGCTTTCAACATATAAAAATATGATTTTTACTTTTCTAAAAGAAATCAGTTTTTATCTTTTTATAAGATTCAGTTTTTAAATCTTTAAAACCAGTTTAAAAATGCTTTAAAAATCAGTTTTTAAAAATCTCATAAAATCAGTTTTTTTAAAATTCTTTTATAAAAATCCAGTTTTTAAATCTTTAAAATCAGTTTTTATTATCCTAAAACTCAGTTCTTTTTTTTTAAATTCCTTTTCAAATCAGTTTTGCATCCTTTTAAAAACAGTTTTTATACTAAAGAAAATTCAGTTTTAAACTTAAATTAAAAATCAGTTTTAAACAACTTTTAAAAATCAAAATTAAAATAAAAATAAAGTAAATAAATAAAATAAAATAAAAATGAAAAAAACTTACAGAAAAGGGGATGGGTGGCTCTGGGGGTTTTCGAACGAAGGACGGGGGGCTGTAGGGGAGCGGAGGAGGAGGGGAAGGTGGAGGCGAGGGTGGCAGGGTGCGGCGACTGGGTTGCGGTGGATTGGTGGTGCGGTGGCCTGGGGGATGTCGCGGTGGAGTTTGTAGAGGAGGAGAGGAAGGAGAGCAGGAGAGGGAGGGCGCGCGCCTCCACCCGACGCGGCGGCGGTGGCCATCGATGGCCTGCGACGACCTAGGGCTCCGCCCTTTTGTTTTCTGGTTTCTCGTTTTTTTTTTTTTTTTCTTTTTTTTTTTTAAACGATCGGTAGAAATGATGAATTGGGGGGGGGGGGGCAGCGTATATAGGAAGAAAGATATTTTTTTTTCTTTATTAATTAATTCGTTTTATCCTAAAGAGTTGACTTTTACATACGACCTCGAAACGAGGCCCACCTTCTGTCGTCCATAGCGTTTCACCCCCATTCCGAACACAATGGGATATGTATCGCAAGCTGATTCGATTGTTACAATCAGTTTCTTTTTGAATTTACATTTAAATCATTATATTGAATTTTAAACGCATATTTCAAATTACCGGGGTCACATACTAACTAGAAAAATTCCAGAAAAATATTTTCTAGCTTCGTATTGACGATACGGTCCTAACAAAACTAGTTTCGTCGAATTCTGAGACCGTTTGAAAAATGGCCAATTTCCAGTCGATTAAAATCAACTGAAACTGGTCAAACGCGTTTTCCTTTGCCACGCTCACATTTTGATTCGAAAAATTATGAAATTTGAAATCTAGCAATAACTTAACATCACGGACCCAACAAAACTGGTTTCGTCGAAATCCGAGGTCGTTTGCAAAATGTCCATTTTTAAGGGCTATATATTATATAAAATATATATAAATTCCACAGCGACTATTCTAAATTTTCTACTGGACATATCTTATCATTTCTAAAGTGAAATCTCAGTTTGTCAACTTCGTTACAAAGATATAGTTATACAGATTCAAATATTTCTTGTTTCGTTCAATTCTGACTTATATTGAATTCTGTATATTCATTTCAAATTAGAAATCGAATTTTCGAACTACCGCGCCATTTTCAATTCCTTTTATAATTATATATAAATATTTATATTCTAGCGACGACGCGTATAATATATATACGTTGAATTCTATTCAAAATAAATTTCTCGTCGATATTATTTAAAATAATTCATTTTAAATAATCAAAATTCGCTAAAATTGCCAAAATAAAAATTTTAAACTGGCCCAGATTTTCCGGGTTGTTACAATCTCCCCCACTTAAAACTTTTCGTCCCCGAAAAGGAACAAAGTCGAAAGTGGTTTGATTATTCAGCTCTACGTTCGATCTGGCTTCCATTCTCCAACTTTTCAGTTTCTGAGAATTTTCAAAATTTCAAAAATTTGGCTAACACTCTAAATTTTTGAAAAATTTCGCCATAACCTCCCCTGCAATGGGAGCATCGGGGAATTTCAAATAGCTTCCCCGGTCCTTCAGATCTCAAAAAGAAAAAAAGAAAAAGCCAAGCGGCTAGCCAATAGGCTCACAAAATCATCATCACCCAAACAAAACAGGAAATTATGTAGTAAACATGTACCTATTTGTCGGGCAAACAAATTTTATTTTCTGCTCTAGCCTCCTTGCTATGACCTGTTCAAAGATATATATGTACATGCAAGCAAACGCAACCAATTTTCGATATAATTCAATATTTGGTTCGATTAAGCATAATGGTTCAAAATTAGCAAACTAATGAACAAACAACACAAACATCAATCAATTAGTGAATTAGAGTCTCAAATTCATAACTTTGATACATATACAAAAATCATGTTTTTGATGCCAATTCACAACTATTAGCCCTATCTAATTTTGGTTCTCACACCAGTCAATAGGAAATATATAGATATCACACCTTCGAAACACGAACATAAATGTTGATGATGCGATCGCTATCATCAATATCATCTCCGGGCGACTAGGGTGTGGTGCTATATCTATCCAATATATTAAAACTTCGAATACACGCTAGCTAGGCGCATACGCAAAAATCTTTATATTTTGGATTGTCCTAATCAATATAAAATAAATAATCAAATACGAATAATTGATTTAAATTTTCAAAACAAAAATCGTTTTCATTTTAAAAATATACTCTTCACACTCGTTCTAGGATACTACTGATCCCATCTCTAACGAGTCATTCTAATTGGATATTACTAATCCAATATCTGATGAATTCTTTCGTATGGTTCTAATGTGTCTTGTTCTCTGCTTTGTAAACCAAAGCTCTGATACCAAATGTGACGGCAAGGGATTTCGCTCGGTCTGAACCAGTCGCTAAACCGACCCAGACCATTCGAAACGCCCTATCGTTTGAGAACAGGACAGAACAGAACGCATACAGAAGAACATTACACCGTATATTACAACAATGCATCAGATTACAAGAATATACAGAGTATAAATGAATAAACATTACACAGAAATATCAGAGATTTAAATTACATTTAAATACATAGCAGCGGAAAATAATACAATACACAACTAGAAAGAGATATACGGATACAAAGCTTTCCGGATATCATTCCAGCTGTAAACTAGGATCCTGTGAATATAAATCTGCAAAACCAAAACTACTAGCTGCCCGTGTCAAAATAGGGGCACCCAGAGTTTAGGTTAAAACAATAAACTCCAGGTCAGTCATGGGACTGGTGTGAGAACTAAAACAGTTATTAATCTTTATTTCAAAGTTAGGTAAATCAAGGGACCACGCCGTATAACACGGAACGGGTTTCCTCCCAAGAATACCAGTGCACAAAACAAACAGCGCAATGCTAAATAAAGAAAAATGAAGCTGTTATAAGACCCAGGTCCTATCACACAATGCAACGCAAGCCGGGGGATAGGGTTTTCCCTTATAACAGCCAAAGAATGCTTGATACGTTTAAAACAAATCATTTGATACTATTATAAGTGCAGAGTGTATAAAACAACTTCAAATCATAAGTATCAATCATAGGCGGCATGGGTACCATATATCATGTCGCCATATATAGGTTTACAAATAAAACCGCAAATGTCACGTATTTGGAAATTGGATTTCCGTCTATGAACCGAGGCAAACGATAGTCCTCAACCGATTCGAGACTGCCTAGTCCGAGTCTCAGGATCAGAGCTCGAGTGACCCTTGGATCGTCAGGGCCGGTCCACACGGAGTGGATTAAAATGCCTGAACATGCGTTTCTCCGCCCTATGGGGCGTAAACGAGCCAACTAAATGACTCCATCGGTTCGAGAACGACCGATCAATCCGAGGCGCCTCGCAACAGCAACAACCACATAAGTCAAACTCGTCAGGGCGTGTAAAACCACTGACGCCACTTCTAACTAGGAAGAAACGCATGCCCTCCCTGAGGTCCGTCTCCCGTTTTTGGTTCATACCTGGTGTGAAACACGCGAGGTAAACGTTACACAAAGCTACGCCACAAAGGCCGTGCTTTGATCATCAACCACAAGACTTTGCTTTTCAACAGAAGCCTTGGTCATTTGCATCTTAGCATGCCACACAGGCAAACCATCCTATGCAACCGATATCAGTCACACAGAATGAAATCCGATGTCAGACACACAGTCCATTTACAAGTCCGTTCTGGGTCTGAACGAAACCGGAGGCACCTAGTACCCCGCATATCCATCGATCTCCAAGTACGTCTGGACGATCACCAACTGTTTCCATCTTCTTGGGTGTACAGCCCAATCAAGATCATCAGCTATCACCCAAACGACGTGAAGACCTCCGGTCTTCGACCATCGTCTTCATCTTCGACTTATCGTCGTATCAGTTATTCAGAATGGGATAAACCCGGTCTTTCCGAATAACTCGCGTATATTTTAAATAAGTGTTACACAAACACAACATACGCCTCATTCCAATTCATTAGTCACTAACCGTAAATTAATCAAGAGAATAATTCCCCAAATATTAACCCCGAAGGCCGAAACCAACATCAGATCAATATCCAGAAAACCATTCTGCTTGGCTAACCGACATTAGTTCCTAAATTTCACGTTCAAATCTAATTAAAGATTTAACTATCGCCTGGAGCAAAACTGGTGATACTCCATTCTCGATCTTTTCAATCTAATTAAAGATTCATTAAAACTCCACTTAGTTTTAATCTTTTGACTGGGTTAAAGAATCAGTGTCATTTAAAAACACGGTTCACGATAAACCCAAAATCACATTCATTAATCGTCGGGTTAAAGAACGAGTGTTATTTAAAACACTGTCCACGATAAACCCAAAAATCAATATCGATTCAATTCCAATTAAATGTCATTTAATTGGTACACTTCATTAAATCTAAATAAAAAGATTTAATCATTTCTCAACTGGGTTCAAGAACAGTGTTAATGAAGACACCATTCACGACAAACCCAAATCACGTTCATTAATTATCGGGTTAAAGAACAAGTGTTATTTAAAACACTGTTCACGATAAACCCAAAAATCAATATCAATTCAATTCCAATTAAATGTTATTTAATTGGTACACTTCATTAAATCTAAATAAAAAGATTTAATCTTTTCTCAACTGGGTTCAAGAACAGTGTTAGTGAAGACACCATTCACGACAAACCCAAATCACATTTGATATTAAATACAAGGCTCTGAATAGAAAATATCCCGGCTTATATTCAATATCAAATTCTACGATTAACAAATGTCGTATTGGAAATAACGATATAAATATATATCTTTCAAATTTCCATAACAACATCTGTATAATCACGAATTCCAACTTCGAAATATTCCGAAGACAATTTCGATTCAAATCCACTCCAATGAAATCATTGGAGATTCTGGTTATTTCTAAAACCCTTTTCAAATTCAATTTATTTATTTAAAAATAAATAGAATTATAATTCTAGTTCAAAACTAGTTCATTTCGATAAAAATCTATTTTTATCTTTTCAAATATGGTGTTTTTCATCCCAAATCTTCACAAATCATTTCTTATGATTTTACACAAATTATTACTATTTTTAATAATTTTATCAAGGCCCGTACAGTCGATTTCCATCAACGGCCATCGAACTGCACTTACAGCGACCTTTTTCGAATTTGATTTGGACATAATTCCAAATCCAACCGTTAGATTTCAAATTTCTAACATTCATTAGAAAGCTCTTTTCGATACGAACCCAACGGTTCCGGTTTTAGGAGAATCCGACGGTCGGATCTCCCGCAATGTCCGTTTGAAATAAATGGTCGAAATTCACGAACTGCCGCGGCGCGGCGCGTTCTATTCAGGCCATTATATTATATATATAATATATATAATATATACTTCGTCGATTTCTATTTAAAACGAATTATATAAATAGTTTTAAATTCGTTTCAAAAGCAATTTCAACTTCCTTTTCAATTCAAATCAAAATTGAATTCTTCTTTATAAATTTGTTTCAAAATTCATTTCTATTCAATTCAAATTTCAATTCAATTTGAATTCATTTCAAATCGTTTTCAATTCAATTCATTTCGAAATCGTTTTCAATTCATTTCGAAATCGTTTTCAATTCAATTTGAATTCGTTTTCAATTCATTTCATTTCGAAATCGTTTTCAATTCAATTCATTTCGAAATCGTTTTCAATTCAATTCATTTCGAAATCGTTTTCAATTCAATTCATTTCGAAATCGTTTTCAATTCAATTCATTTCGAAATCGTTTTCAATTCAATTCATTTCGAAATCGTTTTCAATTCAATTCATTTCGAAATCGTTTTCAATTCAATTCATTTCGAAATCGTTTTCAATTCAATTCATTTCGAAATCGTTTTCAATTCAATTCATTTCGAAATCGTTTTCAATTCAATTCATTTCGAAATCGTTTTCAATTCAATTCAAAATATTCGATTTCGAAATCACTTTTCAATATTCATTTTTAAGATGAATAAAATCGATATAAATATCGTTCACGTCAAAATGGCGTCAATCTAATCAACACGGCTTCATAAATTTCTATTTTCAAATATTCTATTTCAAATATTTCTTTTTCAAAATAGTTGTTATTATCAAAATATTTCGTTCAACACATGACCAATCTCAATGAATGAGTACTGTCAACACATGAACTTTTATTTTATAATATTCTTTATTTTTCAAATTCGAATGAGGCCCAATCAATCACCATATAAAGTTAATTATATGGATTTTCATACAACACATGTATATAATAACATTGAAAATAATCAACCATCAACCAAAGTGCACTACACTGTATAAGCATCAAATATAGATATCTAACGCTTATAACAGCCTGTCAATCAATCGATCGACATATTTAATCAATCAGGATGAGTGAACTTCAAATTTCATCCCAACACCCGTGTGGGGTTTCAAACAATCAAACACAGATTTTATTCGAGCAGTTGGGCGATGTGTAAAATTTATCGTCCCAATCCATATCAGTCAAATCAGTGTACATAAACAAACCGTCTGGTTTGTAAATGAATATTTTATTTTATTCACATTCACGTTAAAAACTATATTTTTAACGATAAAATATTTATTCCAACACATGAATTTTCTTTTCAGTTCATTTATTCAATAAATGACATTTTTATTTTTCTAACATATTTTAGAAAATTTCGGCGGCATAACGGCACGATACTAGAAACGGGACAAGGCCTAGCCTTATCCCCGGTCTAGTGAAGGCCCACGCCATTCACACATCAATCAAATCAATTCGTTATGTAAACCACAAAGTTTGGAGTAAGCGTCTAACCTAGCCTTACTCCTTCGCCTTATAACGGCGCACGTCTAATCCTAACCAATTTATCGATTCGATTTTTCACACCACAAACCACATTCAAACCAATATCGCAATCAATAACCAAACAGCCAAACAAACAAGTCCGTGGTCTGTGGACGGGTGTCGGGTGCTACTAAGCACCGTCTGCATCCTAGTATATATATATATAACTAGAAAAATAAATTGAAAGGTGAGAAGTTCTCACATATAGCTATCCTAGCTCCACGGCACTTCTAATGCAGGAAATCTTCGCCAACTCGCCTTTTGTCGCTTTCGTTGTCCGCTTTCACTACATATATAAAAATCCCATTTTTACTTCGCTATTCAATATATAAAAATCGAATTTTTTATTTCAAAGTTCAATATATAAAAATCGAATTTTTATTTCAAAGTTCAATATATAAAAATCGAATTTTTATTTCAAAGTTCAATATATAAAAATCGAATTTTTATTTCAAAGTTCAATATATAAAAATCGAATTTTTATTTCAAAGTTCAATATATAAAAATCGAATTTTTATTTCAAAGTTCAATATATAAAAATCGAATTTTTATTTCAAAGTTCAATATATAAAAATCGAATTTTTATTTCAAAGTTCAATATATAAAAATCGAATTTTTATTTCAAAGTTCAATATATAAAAATATGATTTTGACTTCGCTTTCAATATATAAAAATATGATTTTTACTTCGCTATTCAATATATAAAAATCGAATTTTTAGTTCGCTATTCAATATATAAAAATTCTATTTTTCTATCGCTATTCAAACGAATAAAAATCTCATTTTTGTCATGATGTTTATATAATAAAAATCACTCCTTTAATATGACAAAAATCATGTTTTCACGTTCGCTTTCAACATATAAAAATATGATTTTTACTTTTCTAAAAGAAATCAGTTTTTATCTTTTTATAAGATTCAGTTTTTAAATCTTTAAAACCAGTTTAAAAATGCTTTAAAAATCAGTTTTTAAAAATCTCATAAAATCAGTTTTTTTAAAATTCTTTTATAAAAATCCAGTTTTTAAATCTTTAAAATCAGTTTTTATTATCCTAAAACTCAGTTCTTTTTTTTAAAATTCCTTTTCAAATCAGTTTTGCATCCTTTTAAAAACAGTTTTTATACTAAAGAAAATTCAGTTTTAAACTTAAATTAAAAATCAGTTTTAAACAACTTTTAAAAATAAAAATTAAAATAAAAATAAAGTAAATAAATAAAATAAAATAAAAATGAAAAAAAACTTACAGAAAAGGGGATGGGTGGCTCTGGGGGTTTTCGAACGAAGGACGGGGGGCTGTAGGGGAGCGGAGGAGGAGGGGAAGGTGGAGGCGAGGGTGGCAGGGTGCGGCGACTGGGTTGCGGTGGATTGGTGGTGCGGTGGCCTGGGGGATGTCGCGGTGGAGTTTGTAGAGGAGGAGAGGAAGGAGAGCAGGAGAGGGAGGGCGCGCGCCTCCACCCGACGCGGCGGCGGTGGCCATCGATGGCCTGCGACGACCTAGGGCTCCGCCCTTTTGTTTTCTGGTTTCTCGTTTTTTTTTTTTTATTTTATTTTAAACGATCGGTAGAAATGATGAATTGGGGGGGGGCCAGCGTATATAGGAAGAAAGATATATTTTTTTTTATTAATTAATTCGTTTTATCCTAAAGAGTTGACTTTTACATACGACCTCGAAACGAGGCCCACCTTCTGTCGTCCATAGCGTTTCACCCCCATTCCGAACACAATGGGATATGTATCGCAAGCTGATTCGATTGTTACAGTCAGTTTCTTTTTGAATTTACATTTAAATCATTATATTGAATTTTGAACGCACATTTCAAATTACCGGGGTCACATACTAACTAGAAAAATTCCAGAAAAATATTTTCTAGCTTCGTATTGACGATACGGTCCTAACAAAACTAGTTTCGTCGAATTCTGAGACCGTTTGAAAAATGGCCAATTTCCAGTCGATTAAAATCAACTGAAACTGGTCAAACGCGTTTTCCTTTGCCACGCTCACATTTTGATTCGAAAAATTATGAAATTTGAAATCTAGCAATAACTTAACATCACGGACCCAACAAAACTGGTTTCGTCGAAATCCGAGGTCGTTTGCAAAATGTCCATTTTTAAGGGCTATATATTATATAAAATATATATAAATTCCACAGCGACTATTCTAAATTTTCTACTGGACATATCTTATCATTTCTAAAGTGAAATCTCAGTTTGTCAACTTCGTTACAAAGATATAGTTATACAGATTCAAATATTTCTTGTTTCGTTCAATTCTGACTTATATTGAATTCTGTATATTCATTTCAAATTAGAAATCGAATTTTCGAACTACCGCGCCATTTTCAATTCCTTTTATAATTATATATAAATATTTATATTCTAGCGACGACGCGTATAATATATATACGTTGAATTCTATTCAAAATAAATTTCTCGTCGATATTATTTAAAATAATTCATTTTAAATAATCAAAATTCGCTAAAATTGCCAAAATAAAAATTTTAAACTAGCCCAGATTTTCCGGGTTGTTACAGCCCCCCTGGATGGCCTGGTCTGTGCTTGGTCGATTTTCTGAACCTTGCCTTGTCACTATGGCTAGGTGTCAGCTCCTGATTGGTCTCTCCTTAAAATGAACGGCTATTATTAAACCTAGCTCCATCGACGGTCCTAATCAACTCACAAACTCTATAAAAAGGACCTAAGACTCACCCTAATTCATACAAACACAAATGGAGAAGAGACCGTCATGCTGCTGAGGAAAGACTAGGAATAGCCATCAGAAATTGAGAGAAAATTAGGAGACAATTCGAAAGCTTAAAGCAACGTCAATTAAATCAAAACAACGCCTACAACAAAGGATAGCATCTCCAAATTCAGAATTCAGATTCCTGAATTGAAGATTCATCATACGTTGTAAGTAGAGTGCTATTCCGATGTGAATAAATAATTGTGTTTTGATTTGTGTAAAATGAGAAATAGAATTGTACTTGATTTGTGGTGACAATAATTCATATTTGTATAATGCTATGATTCTAATCGATTTGGGATGTTGTGGTATAACGATTGGATATTAGCAAGTATGTAATTCATGTTGAAAACTACATGTTTGTGGTAGTTTATTACGACACCTATTGGAAAATTGCAAGTATGTGATTCATGTTGAAAATAACGTCTATATGTTTGTGGTAGTTTATTTGAGATTCATGCAAGTATGCGATTCACTATTATGCCAACATGATGAACATACATTTATGATCACTTTTAGTGTGTAATTGGATTCAACTGAGTATTATGGTTTATATGAATTTATATTGGAATTGGCATCGTGATTTAAGTGTAAAACCATACTTTTGTATTAGAGACAAAAAGTAAGCATCTTTATGAACATGACTAAACTATGTTTGGTGTTATGCCTAGTTGAAAACATGTTTTAGGCCTATGTTGTTATCAAAATCAAATGGTGATATATGTGACACATAATTAAGTTAGATTTACATTCCAATTGCAAGTTCACATTAAAACCATGATTCATGTTTAGGTATGTTTATGCCATGATTATATGAATAGAATGATTCATGTTTAGGTATGTTTATGCCATGATTATATGAATAGAATGATTCATGTTTTAGGTATGTTTATGCCGTGATTATATGCTATTATAATGCAAGTTCACATGTGCCTAATTCATGTTAATTAGTTCGCTATGTTGCAAGTTCATGCGTTCACACTCCTTTTTTTTTTATGTTACTTAGAATATATAAACACCATGTTATAAGCCTCCCCTTTTTCATGTGGCTAAGTTGGGTTTAAGTGTTAAACCCAACATATGTTGTATTGTGGCGAATGTATAAAACGGGGGTAATGACGATTGGGTTAAAAATATAGAACATATGTGTTGGCATGTTTGACACATGCCAACAACCTTGTAAAACAATTAAGTGGCAAAAATTAATTTTACCCAATAAAGATGAATTTGAATAATGGGCCGCAAATATTTACATATAAAAAGAAAAGAGACAAAATATGTAAATTTAGAAAATACGATGTGTTTAACCCGAGGTTGGATTGAGTTGTGATGTAAACCTGCCCGGAACCGCCCGGCTGTCCAGTAGTCACAACAATACCTATCCAATGTGGGTGGTTAAACACGGAGCTCAATAAGGACCCGAGGTTAGACTGAGTTGTGGCGTAAGACTGCCCGGACCCAACCGGCAACAGGCAGCCACAACAATACCTGTCTAATGTGAGAGGTCGAGGCTTTAATAAGACAATTAAGGCTGAGTCAGGATTGATAGGATTAAGTAAATTGAATTAACACTTAATCAAAATGGAACATGCTAAACTATACAGACTGATTGGGGGTTAGGTTTACAAAACACTTAACCAACTTAGCATGTTGGCTAGAAATAGAAAACCTAGTAGCGGGGGACCCTTTTTAGCAGTAACCCTACAAGGTGTATCAGGATACCCTGAACTAGGCAGTGTGGGGCACGATTACTGGGCTGACTGTAAGAGGTCAAATCGACGGCGGTGGTGCAGCAGTGTAGGTTCTAACGGGGTGCGGACGTGCACACACTCCGGCGTAGAAAAATAAGGCACTGGGCACCAGTAGCATACTTGTGCATTCTAGGATTGTGTCGGGCCGCCACCATGGGACTTGATACACCCCATGGTGGGACCAGCATAGGTAACTACAACATCGGGGGCCGTAAGACACATGTAACTATGCGAGTAGGAGCCGATCATCAGAACTGGATCACCTCACCCTGATTTTGGGGTGCCTGTTGGGAACTAGTTTATATGGGTACAGAGATTAATATGGGGTACGATAGTACATTCGACTCTAGACAACTTAACCTAGTTTATAGTGCTTTCCCATTTCCAGTTTATACTTATCATGCCCAATTCTTTATTCATAGACTGAATAGTCCTAGACTTACTCAGGCTTTATGTCTGACTCTACTTTTCTTTCGTCTTCTTTTCTTTCGTCCCCCCCCCCAGGTCCACAGGGAGGGAATACCGCGGCTTGACCAGTTTTCACATCCAGCTTGAAGAGAAAGAATGTATTGCTTGGATCTTTTTTGTTTTGGACTATGGCTTTGGACAGCAATTATGGGACTTATGCAGTTTACTTTTGTTTTTATGCTTCTTTAAATAATGTAATCAAGACAGTTATGAAGATGTTATGATTTTGGAAGTATTGTAAGACAAATTATGACATGGTTTGTGTAACACGTATTTTAATGAAATAAAAGTTGCTGTTGTTTTCCGCTGTTCAAAAATACGTGTTTTTATATCTGTCTTGTGTATCTGTGACTTATACTTATAAACCTCCACCAAAATTAGGGCATTCCCTTTGAGAGTGACCCTAACGGAGGTGGGGTGTTTCACTTGGTATCAGAGCATAGGTTTGCCAGATAAGATAAAAAGTTTTGAAAATGTATTTTCAAAAGAAAATTTAAAGAAGCATTTTTAAAGATAAAAGATTATTTTATTTTAAAAAGGCATAGTCCCCAAAGCCATAGGTACTATCTTTTATCCTTTGTTTTGAATCTATCCTTTTTGTTTCAGCATGTCCGAAGAACTTAACTTGCCAGAGGGTATACCAATACCTGGTTGGTTCAGACGGTTCTTAGAAGCAAGGGCCACTCAGCCAGGTCCTACCGTTCCTCCTTCCCCAGCTGCAGGAAATCAACCAGCTGCAGCAGCACCTCTTCCTCCACCTCCTCCGCGGGGTAATACTTTTGCTAAGATATGTAAAGATTTTAAAGCTATGGGAGGAAAGGGCTTTCATGGAACCGAATCCTTCGTGGCAGCCAGGAATTGGATGAAGGAAACCGAGGACTTATTCGTCATCTTTGAGGTAGAAGATAGGCAGAAGGTACAACTGGCAGTATGGCTACTTAAAGGTGAAGCTTCCTACTAGTGGGAAGTCACCAATGCAGAAAGACCAGTGGAAACATGGGAGGACTTTAGGGCAAGGTTTGAGGCTAAATTTCTCTCAGAAGCTGAAAGGAGTCTGCCGTTGGAAATATTCTTATTTCTTAAGCAAGGGAATATGACAGTCAAAGAGTATGTTAATCAGTTCGATGAGCTGGCTAGGTTCGGACTGGATCTAGTCAACACCCTGCACAAGAAGGCTCTCCGTTTTGTCAAAGGGTT
The DNA here is from genome assembly GCA_030737875.1 of Allium sativum. NCBI lineage: Eukaryota > Viridiplantae > Streptophyta > Magnoliopsida > Asparagales > Amaryllidaceae > Allium > Allium sativum. Next base: position 821,511,426 of record CM060909.1, read on the forward strand.
GAGTGAGCCATTACATAGTTTGGCCATGACCCATATACCCATGGGAGCTACGTATGAAAGATTGTTACAGATGGCATTGCTGAACGAAGAGGATAAGGGCAAGAAGGAGACAAAGCCAGAAAGCTCTCAAGGGAAGAAAGCGGGTTTACAGCCTAAGAAGACAGACTTTAAGAAGGGCGGGAAAGACAACAAAGAGAAGAGGAAGTGTAATTTCTGTGGCAAAGTGGGGCACTCAGTGAAAGATTGCCAGAAAAAGAAGGCCAAGTTGAATGGTGGGTGCTTTTCTTGCGGTAAGACAGGCCACATGGCTAAGGATTGCCCAAGGAAACAAGGGCAGGGGCAGAGAGCTGGATCCACCTCGGGGGCACAGGTTCATGTGCTAGAAGTGCCACCTCTGCAACAGCGAGGTATAAATACTTCTATAGAAGGTGTAGTTTATCTTTATGATCACCCATTTCACACTTTATTTGATTCTGGCGCATCACACTCCTTTATCTCATCTGCTTTAGTAGAATCTCTGCACCTAGAAACTAGTATGGTAGAGGACCCCTTAATTGTTTCAAATCCAATCTGGGGCCCGGCTCATTTGTCTATGATCTGTGTGGGATTGAAAATTTCTATTCTAATCGTAGAATTTAGATGTAGTGCCTTTGTTTTGGGCTTCTCGGGGTATGGTTTGATTTTGGGCATGGATTGGCTGTCCAGTAATGGTGCCATCCTTGATTGTGAGAAAAGGGTGGTTAGGCTTCTAACCCAACTTGGTAACACTCTGGAAATTACTTGTAATCCCTCGTATGCGGTTATGCTTAGTTATCTTGAATCGCTAGATGCTTCTGTTGAAAGTTTGCAATCGGTTAAAGTGGTCCGTGAATATCCGGATGTCTTCGAAGAGGTGAGGGGCTTACCTCCGAAGCGGGAGATAGACTTCCGCATATATCTTGTAGATAATGCAAAGCCCGTTGCGTTGCCCGTTAGACACATGGCTCCACGGGAAAGGAAAGAGCTCAGTAAAAAGAATAAAGAGCTCCTAGAGAAGGGGTTCATTAGAAGGAGCATTTCAGAATGGGGTGCTCCAGTGGTATTCGCTACAAAGGCGGATGGTTCACTCCGTCTGTGTGTTGACTATAGGGAGCTCAACAAGCTAACGAAAAAGAATAGGCACCCTCTCCCCATAATTGACGATCTGTTTGATCAACTTGTAGGAGCGTCTGTTTTCTCCTAACTTGATTTAGCGACCGGATTTCATCAGCTAAGGGTGGCTGAGGATAGCATCGATAAGACAGCATTCAGAACCCCAGACGGCTCCTTTGAATGGCTTGTCATGCCTTTCGGCTTGACAAACGCACCCGCTTACTTCGTGGACCTAATGAGTAGGGTGTTCAAAGATTTCCTCAATAAGTTCGTAGTGGTCTTCGTAGACGATATCTTGATCTCCTCAAAGAGTGAAGAGGAGCATGCTCAACACCTAAGGGCAATCATGGAAACTCTGCGAGTCCATCAGCTAAAAGCCAAATTCTCCAAATGCCACTTTTGGAGAGAAGAAGTGAGGTTCCTTGGGCACATAGTATCCAAAAATGGGTTAGCTGTGGACCCTGCTAAAGTAGTAGCGGTGCAGGACTGGAAGACACCAAAGAACGCAACAGAAGTCCGAAGCTTTCTCGGGCTAGCAGGCTTCTATCGGAAATTCATCAGAGACTTTGCGAAAATCTCAGCTCCGCTCACAAAGCTGACCAAGAAGAATCTAGTGTTCAATTGGGACTTGGATTGCGAATTTGCTTTCCAACGACTGAAAAGGGCTCTTACAGCAGCCCCTGTTTTGACGTTGCCAGATGGAAGCAAGATGTTCACAGTTTATACAGATGCATGTAGGACAGGGTTAGGCGCTGTCTTAATGCAAGAAGGAAGGGTAGTAGCTTATGGCGGAAGACAGTTGAAAGTTCACGAAAGAAACTACCCGACCCACGATCTTGAGTTAGCGGCCATCGTCTTTGCACTCAAGTCTTGGCGACACTATCTCCTAGGTGAGAAGTTCGAACTTTACACTGACCATAAATCATTGAAATATCTTTTCTCGCAGAAAGATCTTAACTTGAGGCAACAGAGATGGATGGAGTTTCTTGCCTCATACGATTTCGAGATCTCCTACACTCCGGGCAAAGGCAACGTAGTGGTAGACGCGTTGAGCCGAAAGAAACTGACCCTAAGCCCGCTGTTTGTTGAAAGACAAACCCTAAAGTTTATAGCCAGCTTTGACTTTAGGCCCTCCTCCGATTTTGTACCAGGCTTGCTAGCATCTCTCGAAGTACGCCCGACTTTAGTGGACGCAATAGGGACAGCACAACGCGAAGACCCTCAGCTTGTAGAGTCAATTGATAGGCTCATTAGGGGTGAGACTTCAAGTCACCTCAACAGATACTCCATCGACGACAAGGGTTGGCTAAGGCAAGACGGAAGACTATGCGTCCCACAGACAAGGGATTTAGTAAAGAAGGTTCTCGAGGAAGCACATCACTCCAAGATGACGATACATCCAGGCGGAGATAAAATGTACAAGGACATAAAGAGAACTTTCTTTTGGAACGGCATGAAGAAGGACGTGGCAGATTTCGTTTCTAAGTGTATGGTGTGCCAACAGGTTAAGGCGGAACAGAAAAAGCCTGGCGGTCTGCTCCATCCACTAGAGGTCCCACAGTGGAAGTGGGATAGCATCTCAATGGACTTCATCGATGGGTTGCCTAGGTCTAGGAGAGGCAACACTAGCATTTGGGTAATAGTGGATAGGCTTACTAAAGGCTCCCACTTTTTACCTGTCAAAAGTAAAAGATCTGCCTCATCCCTAGCATCTCTTTACCTCAAGGAAATTGTTCGACTCCATGGAATACCATCCATCATTGTTAGTGACCGAGACCCTATCTTCACAAGTGAGTTTTGGCGGAGTCTGCAAGAACGATAGGCACACAGTTATGCTTAAGCACAGCCTATCATCCCCAAACCGACGGCCAGACAGAAAGAGTAAACAGAGTTTTGGAGGACCTTTTAAGACTGTGCGTCCTTGACTTCGGAGGGACATGGGAAGACCATCTTCCTTTGGTGGAATTTTCCTATAACAACAGCTACCAAGCAACCATCGGAATGGCGCCCTTCGAAGCCTTATATGGAAGACCGTGCCGATCGCCCACTTGTTGGTGGGAGTCTACTGACAAGCTCATACTTGGACCAGATATGATCCGAGAGACTTTAGAAAAAGTAGACTTAATACGAAGAAGAATGAAGACAACCCAAGACAGACAAAAATCCTAAGCCGACAAGAGGAGGACTGACCTTGAATTTGAGGTTGGGGACAGAGTTTTTCTTAAAGTATCTTCGCTAAGGACCGTTGTTCGTTTTGTAACCACAGGAAAGCTAGCACCAAGGTTCGTAGGACCGTTTCCTATTATTGAGAAAATTGGGAAAATGGCCTATAAATTAGAGCTACCCGAAAAGTTGGCCGGAGTTCACAACGTCTTTCACGTTTTGCACCTCCGAAAATGTCTATATGAATCTACTGAAGTGGTAGAGCCAAATATCCTAGAAGAAGCTAAAGTGGAACGCGAAGCAACCGTGAGGAAAGTTCCAACCCGCATATTAGGAACGGAAGTGAAAAAGCTACGCAACCGCGAAGTCAAGCTCGTCAAAGTTCAGTGGAGCGACGCCGAGGGAGACGCAACTTGGGAAACTAAAGCTAGAATACGCGCAACCTACCCTTTTCTTTTCGAGGGTACATCTTTGATCTTTCTTTTTCCTTAAGTTGCGCTTTTATCTATCTTTTTAGGTATATCTCCTCGACCTTATCTTTTAGGTAGAAACTCTTTGGATGAAAACATGTAATTGAAACATGTTATGGATGACGGTTGCAAGTGGTTGCAAGTGATTGCTAGTGGTTGCTCGTGGTTGCATATACACACACAATTTAGGTTTTAGATCGGCTCAGTCACTTCATATTGCATATGCATATATGTATTTATATTCGTATATGGTTGAAGTTTAATGTGTTGTCATATGGATGTTGCATTTATATGAATGATTGTGCACTCATGTAGAATCATGAATAGGAAAATTTGCATACATAATGAGTTCATGACACTTACATAATTTGCATTAAGGAGGTCAACTGAATCAGTAGACTGACTGATTTTGCATTAGATAAGTACATGTACACACACTTCGCATATGATCATGGAGCATTAGAAGTCTTTTAAGGACAATGGATGCTCGTGTTTGATGGATGAGTAGATGGATGTTTGGATGTTAGGATGTACATTCTTACTGAACTTGAAGATTTCGGGGACGAAATCCTTTTAAGTGGGGGAGAATGTAACACCCCGTATATTCTATAATGGTGAAATTCACAAATTAAAGTATAACTAATTTCAAATAAAAGAATTAAGGGAAACGGGATACGCCATTGCGTTCGTCTCGGAATTCTGCTTGGGATAGAGTCCGAGTTTGCGTAAAACGGACTCCGTATGAAGAAGATATGGCCTCCGAAAGTTTCAGAATTCAGTTTAAAATTCAAAACAGCTCAGAAAAACCAATTCAAAATTCAAAATTGGGCCGAATTGGTAAGGGCGGAAATTTTCCCGCCCAAGGCACCCAGGTTGACTGGATAGTCGACCTGGGGCTACCCAGGTCGACTGGGTAGTCGACCTGGGTCACCCGTGTCGACTGCCAAGTCGACACGGTGTTGACTGGCGTGTCGACCTGGCCCCTGAGCCAAGTCGAACCCAGCCCCCCTGGCTGGCCTGGTCTGTGCTTGGTCGATTATCTGAGCCTTGCCTTGTCACTAGGGCTAGGTGTCAGCTCCTGATTGGTCTCTACTTAAAATGAATGGCTATTATTAAACCTAGCTCCATCGACGGTCCTAATCAACTCACAAACTCTATAAAAAGGACCTAAGACTCACCCTAATTCATATAAACAAAAATGGAGATGAGACCGTCATGTTGCTGAGGAAAGACTAGTAACAGCCATCAGAAATTGAGAGATAATTAGGAGAAAATTCGAAAGCTTAAAGCAACGTCAATTAAATCAAAACAACGCCTACAACAAAGGATAGCATCTCCAAATTCAGAATTCAGATTCCTGAATTGAAGATTCATCATACGTTGTAAGTAGAGTGCTATTCCGATGTGAATAAATAATTGTGTTTTGATTTGTGTAAAATGAGAAATAGAATTGTACTTGATTTGTGGTGACAATAATTCATATTTGTATAATGCTATGATTCTAATCGATTTGGGATGTTGTGGTATAACGATTGGATATTAGCAAGTATGTAATTCATGTTGAAAACTACATGTTTGTGGTAGTTTATTATGACACCTATTGGAAAATTGCAAGTATGTTATTCATGTTGAAAATAACGTCTATATGTTTGTGGTAGTTTATTTGAGATTCATGCAAGTATGCGATTCACTATTATGCCAACATGATGAACATACTTTTATGATCACTTTTAGTGTGTAATTGGATTCAACTGAGTATTATGGTTTATATGAATTTATATTGGAATTGGCATCGTGATTTAAGTGTAAAACCATACTTTTGTATTAGAGACAAAAAGTAAGCATCTTTATGAACATGACTAAACTATGTTTGGTGTTATGCCTAGTTTAAAACATGTTTTAGGCCTATGTTGTTATCAAAATCAAATGGTGATATATGTGACACATAATTAAGTTAGATTTACATTCCAATTGCAAGTTCACATTAAAACCATGATTCATGTTTAGGTATGTTTATGTCATGATTATATGAATAGAATGATTCATGTTTAGGTATGTTTATGCCATGATTATATGAATAGAATGATTCATGTTTAAGTATGTTTATGCTGTGATTATATGCTATTATAATGCAAGTTCACATGTGCCTAATTCATGTTAATTAGTTCGCTATGTTGCAAGTTCATGCGTTCACACTCCTTTTTTTATGTTACTTAGAATATATAAACACCATGTTATAAGCCTCCCCTTTTTCATGTGGCTAAGTTGGGTTTAAGTGTTAAACCCAACATATGTTGTATTGTGGCAAACGTATAAAACGGGGGTAATGACGATTGGGTTAAAAATATAGAACATATGTGTTGGCATGTTTGACACATGCCAACAACCTTGTAAAACAATTAAGTGGCAAAAATTAATTTTACCCAATAAAGATGAATTTGAATAATGGGCCGCAAATATTTACATATAAAAAGAAAAGAGACAAAATATGTAAATTTAGAAAGTACGATGTGTTTAACCCGAGGTTGGATTGAGTTGTGATGTAAACCTACCCGGAACCGCCCGGCTGTCCAGTAGTCACAACAATACCTATCCAATGTGGGTGGTTAAACACGGAGCCCAATAAGGACCCGAGGTTAGACTGAGTTGTGGCGTAAGACTGCCCGGACCCAACCGGCAACAGGCAGCCACAACAATACCTGTCTAATGTGAGAGGTCGAGGCTTTAATAAGACAATTAAGGCTGAGTCAGGATTGATAGGATTAAGTAAATTGAATTAACACTTAATCAAAATGGAACATGCTAAACTATACAGACTGGTTGGGGGTTACGTTTACAAAACACTTAACCAACTTAGCATGTTGGCTAGAAATAGAAAACCTAGTATCGGGGGACCCTTTTCAGCAGTAACCCTACAAGGTGTATCAGGATACCCTGAACTAGGCAGGGTGGGGCACGATTACTAGGCTGACTGCAAGAGGTCAAATCGACGGCGGTGGTGCAGCAGTGTAGGTTCTAACGGGGTGCGGGCGTGCACACACTTCGGCGCAGAAAAATAAGGCACTAGGCACCAGTAGCATACCTGTGCATTCTAGGATGGTGTCGGGCCGCCACCATGGGACTTGATACACCCCATGGTGGGACCAGCATAGGTAACTACAACATCGGGGGTCGTAAGACACATGTAACTATGCGAGTAGGAGCCGATCATCAGAAATGGATCACCTCACCCTGATTTTGGGGTGCCTATTGGGAACTAGTTTATATGGGTACAGAGATTAATATGGGGTACGATAGTACATTCGACTCTAGACAACTTAACCTAGTTTATAGTGCTTTCCCATTTCCAGTTTATACTTATCATGCCCAATTCTTTATTCATAGACTGAATAGTCCTAGACTTACTCAGGCTTTATGTCTGACTCTACTTTTCTTTCGTCTTCTTTTCTTTCGTTTCCCCCCAGGTCCATAGGGAGGGAATACCGCAGCTTGACCAGTTTTCACATCCAGCTTGAAGAGAAAGAATGTATTGCTTGGATCATTTTCGTTTTGGACTATGGCTTTGGACAGCAATTATGGGACTTATGCAGTTTACTTATGTTTTTATGCTTCTTTAAATAATGTAATCAGGACAGTTATGAAGATGTTATGTTTTTGGAAGTATTGTAAGACAAATTATGGCATGGTTTGTGTAACACGTATTTTAATGAAATAAAAGTTGCTGTTGTTTTCCGCTGTTCAAAAATACGTGTTTTTATATCTGTCTTGTGTATCTGTGACTTATACTTATAAACCTCCACCAAAATTAGGGCATTCCCTTTGAGAGTGACCCTAGCGGAGGTGGGGTGTTTCATGTATCGATATATATAGAATTCGATAAGGAAACAGATTTAAAAATAGAATATTATAAACAAAAAGGGAAATCGATTGGCTGGTAATAGAAAGAGAAACATATATACGTTTAAAATGAATAATTGGTTTTTAAAATGTTGATTATTCGAGGTAAGTGGTTTTGTCTATTTTGAAGTTAATGATGTTTTCAGTCAAGGTCCGAGAGGTAATAATACCCCAACTTGATTGATTTCATTTTTAATTGATAAATAGCAAGATCCAATCTCGAAGAGAAGTGTTGGATAATAGTTAGTTGAATAAAATATTTGGGTTGTTGTAACGATGTTTTACACAGCATTCGTTTTAACCCAAGTGATGGAATTTCGGAAATATAAAAGTAAATATTTCCTGAGTATAATTAAAGTAGTTGGGAAAGAGATAAGTGATTGAAAATGTTTCAATTTCAAATAGAATATATTTTCTAAGTGTAGAAAATAAAAGAAGGTGAGATATAGAAATGTTTTCCAAAGAATGTAAGAGACCGAGATGATAATTGAAAATATTTGTTTAACAAACATTGATAAGGAAATGGAAAGGGTGATTTAATTAATGAATAGTGATCAAGGGGCCCAATGATTGTTTGATTGTTTTGAATGGATGTTTGTTTTTCTTCGATAGTTAAATAACCGACTATCGAAGTATTTGCCAATATCGTTGTCAATATGGAGAGACCGGTTGGATTATTATCCGTGAACCACTCTTTATTGGTAGTAGCATTGCGAATCAGATTATATGAAGATAATCGAAGACGGAGTAAAGTGCAAGGGCTTTTTCTATTAATAGAAATTGTGCCTTCGATTTCGTTCAATCCCAGAATGAACGTATATGGACGAGTGTCTGACAAAGTATTTCCAATAATCGAATATGTTGATCTGTACAAATATATATGGTGGCAACAGATTTATTCCCTTAGCATAATATCCAGAATATTTGTGCAAATAAATTAGTGATTAACGGATCTGACAATGTGGCATTCAAAGTGATTGTGCTATCAATGAATAGAAAGTAATCGTAGCCTCAGGCCTCAACAACCGGGAAATGACAAAAATCGGGTAGGCAGCATGGCTATGTGGGTCGCTCCCATTAGGATGTATAATCACCTATCTAGATATTCATTTAATTCCTTATTCTAATTGATGCTGTCCCAATCGGGAAACGGTAGCTGATCCCAACCGTTGGTGATATACATTCGATACACTCAAGCGAAATGAGTGGTCGGTCGTGTGTGGGTCGGGTTGCAAGATGTTCTTGTTGAACCCAGTGTATTCCTATCTATAGATACACTATCGGAAGGTGGTTCCATACCTTGTCATGTTGGAAACCCAATCTCCAATAAGCGCCATGCGGTTTTTGATTTTATACTATGTATGTGGAGCGTGAGATGCAAGCGTTCCGCTAGATTGTTATTTATTTGATTTAGACACTATTATAATATCACTGGATTTTGTATTAAAGTGTTTTGGGTTATAGTAAGGTAAAAACCGTCCATGTTTATGTGTGGGATGGTCTTACTATTATCTTTTCTTTCAAAAGGATTTTGAAAGTTAAACACTTGGTTGGAGTTTACTCACACCAGTCCCATGACTGACCCAGAGTTTATTTTGTTTGTTTCCCTAAACTCTTGGGTGCCCAAATTTGTACGGGCAGTCAAGTTGTCAGGATTTTTTAGATTCACTTGGAGGAGCTGGAAGCAGGAGGCTTCACCAGTTAGCTATAGACTATCATATATTCCGCTGTGTACCATGTCTATATCTGGAAACAGGTATTTATAACTGTTCCAGAAATAGCTTTTGTGCTCTGATGAGAGTATGTATATATACGGTTACTGAATTGTATTTCAAAAGTTATGTTATATAATATATTTTATTTGTTCCGCTGTGAGTTTGTGATCTTCGTTTTCTTCTATTCTAATATTTCTTTGTTTCTATTTCTCAACCTCTAACTTCTTTCTAATAATGATTCGTATTTCTATGCAATATGGGTTGGACGTGTGGTGTTATTAGTCAACTCAGATAGTATGGATTTGCAGGCCGTTACAGTTGGTATCAGAGCTTAGGTTGAGCGAATACCTAGGCTTTGGTGGGATATGCTCATTAGAGATAGGGTCAGTAGTACCCTAGAATGAGTTGAGTATATATATACGAGAGAGCGTATTTGTTAATTGATATAAAAGTTGTTTTATATTGTGTTGGTTAATCTGTTGAGTGGTTTATGAATTTTGATCGAATAATGGGACGCCAAAAAAGTCGATAAGAATTTCTAAACACTTGAACAGAAGAATGAACACGATATTGCTTTAAAGTGGGTGAATGAAATTATTTTACCCAAAATTCTATTTTGATATAGAAAGAATAATTTTTGAAATTATTATAATATATGGATGTGTTGGTTGTTATTATTATAATCAAATGAGATTATAAGAAATGAAATGGTTATATAGAACCAAATAGAATTTATATATGAATGAAATATACAAATGAGATGAATTAAAATTGAATTCAAAACAGAATTCAGAATTAAAAATCCTAGGAAGTTGGAAAATATTTTCTGAAGTATATTAAAATAATATAGCTTTGTTTGAAAGGGATTTTTGAATAAAAATCATTTGAATGGATTTTGTATTTGTTAAAGCACTAAACTCACTTCAATTGCTGGGAAATAATTCTGATGATGACTGCAGCATTATCAGTGTTCATTTTCGAGTTTTAAGCGATGGATTGCTACCTTAGAAATTTTTTTATGGGAATTTGTTTGAAAGAAAACAAGTTTAGATGAAAAAAATCAAATATTTTGAATTTTAAAGGTTATAAATATATGTACATGTTTAAGTGATTTCAAAAGGATTTGAAATGAAAACCCTGAGATTTGGATTCTGGAAGTGGAATTTAACTTAAGCAAGTTAAATGGATCGAGGTAAATAAATTAATGAAATTCAAATTGAATAAGATTGAATGGAATTTGAATTGGGTGTAAATCATTTAGATTAAATGTGTGAAAACCAAAAGTTTTGGTTGGAACTAATTTGTTGAAATATGAGGAGTTGAGTTTCAACATAAGTGAGATTTTGATAAGTAATGGATTTGTACAATTTTTCCTACCTTAGCAATTTCGAGGATGAAATTATTTTAAGGGGGAAAGAATGCAACGACCCAGATTCTCTTGTCGATTTATTTTATTGAGCTTATAATATAAATCGATTTTTTATTGAATTATCCATATAATTATCATAATACGAGGATCTTAAGTAATTCAATTTGAAATGGAGTCAAAATGATTTATATGAATTTTTATTTGATATATACGATAATAAATAATAATTTATTTGAAATATTTTTTTTTTTAATTTTAAATTATATTGTATTAATTTATTTTGGTTATTTATATTTACGTTCAAATTAAGTATCAAAATATATTCAGTTAGTTCAGAATAGTGTTACACTATTGAAATAACAGTGGTTACGTTAAAATAGCGGTTCGTGGTTTAAATTAATGAACCTCGAGATATTTGATTGTGGATAGGATCAAAATCAAATCAGAATCCATTTAAAAAGAATGAATATCTCTTTAAATCAAATCAAGATCTATTTAAAAGGAAATAAAATCTTTTTAAATCAAATAGCATTAAATATAAATCAAATCATATTTAATTTACTGTACCATACATTGACTAAAATTCCTTAATGGCCAAGTTTTCTTTAGCTGTATAAAATCGCGACTATGCCTTCTTCTTTTCTCATTTCGTTTCTCAGTAAACAGATCAAAATCTTCATATATAAAAAAATGTCACACTCCCATTTTTGTTTTGCAAGTCTGAAAGTTTAAGTTGGAGATTTAGTTTAGCCGTTCTCTTTAGACAGCAACCCCTCATTTTTATTCTCTACACAATCAAAGCTTCAGTGATGACTGAAAAGAAGTAGCTGAATTATATTCCTCCCGTTCCTCTTTCATTCTTTTTAAAACGAAATAAAATTCATAAAAAAAAATCCTTTCCCTCAAACTCGTCTGCGTTAGTCTTCAACAGGGCAGTCGCAAATGTTGTTCTTACGAACGGATTTGGGGATCTCGATTTCAAAAGGTCATATGTTTAAGGCTTCGATTTTTTTTGAGTATTCGGTCATTGATTTGCAAAGTAAAGGGAGAAGTAGAAGTCACGACATGGTGCAGCAGCTCCGGCAAGGTCTCAGTTGCTTCCGTGATAAAGATAGTCGCAGTTACTCACCGTAGTTCATATCGCGATCTGACCTAGGAACTGGTGTTTGTGTTCGCAAGTTGCAGAAGGCGGTTTCAGGCAGGATGCTTAAAACGAGAAGGAGAGGGAAAAAGGGCTGGTGTTATTTGCGATGTAGTGGAGGGCGACAACGTTGTAGGTGCGATTACTGTAGGGATTGATTTGGGAATTAGAAGTTGGATTCTTGCCAATAGAGGCGAGCAGTTATTATGTGCAAATTTTGATGTAAATCGGTGCTTAAGGACATCGTTGTTTCCTGTAGCTGACGTCCTGGTAGTTGAAGTCGCGATCAACAATAGGAGTCATGGGTTTCAGTGAAGTTGTCAAGGTTGAACGATATTGAATTTAAGAATGTACTGGAATGTGGATTCGACAATTGGACTGGAATAGTCTGTCAGTGGTTAGAGTAAAGGGAATGAGGGCCAACATCAGTGGGGTACGGTTGTGCTGAGTTTGTAAGGAGGAACAAACTTTGAATTTTGATCGGGAAAGGAGGAAGACTGTCACAAAAAAAGGGTTAAGGTATATTCTTTGATTTTTAAATTCAAAACCTATATGGAGATTTAATTATATAATTGACATCTTATTAAGGGAAACTAGTTTATATAATTTATTTATATAAAAGAAATTTTTGGTATAGAATAAAATGTGTAGGATAATCGTTTAAGAAAGTTAAGGTTTAATTTGGAATTGATTTACGCATGGGTAATTAAATAAATTGAATTAGCACAATTCAATAACTGAAATTTTATTAATATTATTTTACATTGGAAAATAGACGTATGGAAGAATCACTGTGAAATGGATAATTGTCATTCGATATTCGGCAAAAAAAAAATCACGGTGAGTAAATCTCACTCACCTTTTATTTAAAATTATTTTTATCAGTTAAAAAAAATTGTTTGTTGCTTGTTGGTTGCCTTCATTATTTTTGTGCATCTTAAATATATTATTTATTTAGGCTTGGTGGTTGCTATTATATATATATATTGGTGGTTGGATTTCCCGCAGTATCATTAACTGATGCCCGCGGTACCATTAGCGGATGATTGCCCTATACGCCCTACGCTATGATAGTGGATGACCTTCTATACCGCGATATCCTGCCTCGAAGCAGGATGGGTATTATTTTTTGTTGACTAACGTCTGTGGATGTGGGAAAAACAGGTTGGAGGAATCCAATTGGATTCCTTAAAAATATATTATCTGTTTGTTTATTTGTTTGCATATATACTGTCATATATGATGTGTTAGTAAAATAAATAATTGGTTGTTTGGTGTTTAAATATCACTGGGCCTAAATGTTGATATTTTAAAAATATAGAAAAAGGAAATTTCCAGAGTTAAAAAGGGAAATTCTATTTTTCTAAAATAGAATTTGAAATTTGAATAGAATAAAAATATTAACTTGTTTTAAAAGAATAAAATAAGTAGTTCCTTTATAAATGAAGTTTATAAATAATTTTTTTATAAACGAAGTTTATAAATGAAGTGAAAAGAATTATCATTGGATAATTCAGAAATAAAAATACAAGTGTGAAATTGGAAAGGGAAATCTATTTTTCAAAAGTAGAAATATCGATTTCAAAAGGAATTGAAATCGAGACTTGTTTTAAGAATGAATAAAGAAAGTTTGAAATAGAAATTGAATATAGAAATTCAAATGGAATTTGAATATAGAAATTCAAATAGAATTAAATATGGAATTTGAATATAGATAATATAAAGGAAATTCGAATATAGAAAGTGAAATGGAATTTGAATAAAGGAATTTTAAATATAGAATTCGAATATAGAAATTCAAATGGAGTTTGAATATAGAGAATTTGAAATAGAATTTCAATATGAAATTCAAATAGAGTTGAAAGGGGAATTTGAATATAGAATTTGAATATACAGAGATTAGAATAGAATTGAATAGAATTTGAATAGAATTGAAAATAGAAATTTCAAAGTGAATTTGAAATAGAAAGTTTAAATAATTTCGAAATGGGAATGACGAAATATATTTGGAAATGTGGATTTTTAAACAGAATAGAAATAAATCCAAAGGATTTATAATTTATAAAAGGGAATTGAAATTAAATATAGAAGATCGAAATATAATTGAATTTTTTACTGAATAAGGAAAAATCGACAATTTTAGAAGATTGGAAATAATATGTTGAATTGGGAAAAATTGATTTGATATATATTAAAAATATATCAGAATGGAGTTGAATTTATTATAGACGAAGTTTAAACGTTTATATTTATACATATAATTGAAACGAACTCGCCGCAGCGCTGCAGTTCGTAAATTGGCGTTTCGAACTTCAATTGAGTATACAGAACTCAATTGAAGTCGGAATTCTTTGAAACAAAAAACGTCAGGACCGATTTGATAGTAGATTTCTAATGGAGGAGAAAAATCTAAATTTCGTTGTATATATTTTGAGTTATGATAAAATCAAATTTTCAGAAAAATAACGCCATAACCATTTAAAAACCATAACGGTTTATTTAATTTTATAAAAGGATTTTAAGCGAATGAAATCCGAATTTCTATTTAGAAAATTTCAGATTTTGAGTTGTAAATTATATGTGAACTCAAGTGGAGTAATGAATTGATTTTTGAAACAGAAATCAGATTTTTGATTATTGAATAGAATTAACTAATTTGAATAGTAATTAGTTAATGAGATTTTGAATTGATATTGGGCTTTGAATAAGTGAATTTGATTTGAAAATTTATATTCGAAATCGAAAAGGAAACTAGAATTGAAATCGAAATTCAATTTGGTTATGAGCAAGTTAAATATTTTGTTTGAACTTGTTATGTTCAAACAAAGAAGTGGAATAGGCAAAACGGCTAATTAAAGAATAAATGGGCGAGACTGAATTCAAACGATTGGATTGAGTTGAATTGAAAACATGTGAGCATGTATTAGACAGGTATGGGATGAAGTATATGAAGGTTTTAATTTATGTGCCTGACAAAAAGGTACATGTTTAAATTCATATATGAGATTTTATGCGCCGCAACGACAAGCCGCTTGGCTGTTTCTTTTTCTTTTAGATTGGTGAGGGCCATGGGAGGCTATTTGAAATATCCCGATGCTCCCGGTACAAAGGAGGTTATGGCGAATTTTTCCGGGAATTTAAGGAGTTAGAATATTTTTAAGAAAAATTTGATAGTTAGAAATAAATGTATCGATATATATAGAATTCGATAAGGAAACAGATTTAAAAATAGAATATTATAAACAAAAAGGGAAATCGATAGGCTGGTAATAGAAAGAGAAACGTATATACGTTTAAAATGAATAATTGGTTTTTATAATGTTGATTATTCGAGGTAAGTGGTTTTGTCTGTTTTAAAGTTAATGATGTTTTCAGTCAAGGTCTGAGAGGTAATAATACCCCAACTTGATTGATTTCATTTTTAATTGATTAATAGCAAGATCCAATCTCGAAGAGAAGTGTTGGATAATAGTTAATTGAATAAAATATTTGGGTTGTTGTAACGATGTTTTACACAGCATTCGTTTTAACCCAAGTATGGAATTTCGGAAATATAAAAGTAAATATTTCCTGAGTATAATTAAAGTAGTCAGGAAAGAGATAACTGATTGAAATTGTTTCAATTTCAAATAGAATATATTTTCTAAGTGCAGAAAATAAAAGAAGGCGAGATATAGAAATGTTTTCCAAAGAATGTAAGAGACCGGGATGATAATTGAAAATATTTGTTTAACAAATATTGATAAGGAAATGGAAAGGGTGATTTAATTAATGAATAGTGATCAAGGGGCCCAGTGATTATTTGATTGTTTTGAATGGATGTTTGTTTTTCTTCGATAGTTAAATAACTGACTATCAAAGTATTTGCCAATATCGTTGGCAATATGGAGAGACCGGTTGCATTATTATCCGTGAACCACTCTGTATTGGCAGTAGCGTTGCGAATCAGATTATATGAAGATAATCGAAGACGAGTAAAGTGCAAGGGCTTTTTCTATTAATAGAAATTGTGCCTTCGGTTCTTTCAATCCCAGAATGAACATATTTGGACGAATGTCTGACAAAGTATTTCCAATAATCGAATATGTTGATCTGTACAAATATATATGGTGGCAACGGATTTATTCCCTTAGCATAATATCCAGAATATTTGTGCAAATCAATTAGTGATTAACGGATCTAACAATGTGGCATTCAAAGTGATTGTGCTATCAATGAATAGAAAGTAATCGTAGCCTCAGGCCTCAACAACCGGGAAATGACAAAAATCGGGCAGGCAGCATGGCTATGTGGGTCGCTCCCATTAGGATGTATAATCACCTATCTAGAGATTCATTTAATTCCTTATTCTATTCGATGCTGTCCCAATCGGGAAACGGTTGCTGATCCCAACCGTTGATGATATACATTCGATACACTCAAGCGAAATGAGTGGTCGGTCGTGTGTGGGCTGGGTTGCAAGATGTTCTTGTTGAACCCAGTGTATTCCTCTCTAGAGATACACTATCGGAAGGTGGTTCCATTCCTTGTCATGTTGGAAATCCAATCTCCAATAAGCGCCATGTGGTTTTTGATTTTATACTATGTATGTGGAGCGTGAGATGCAAGCGTTCCGCTAGATTGTTATTTATTTGATTTAGACACTATTATAATATCACTGGATTTTGTATTAAAGTGTTTTGGGTTATAGTAAGGTAAAAACCGTCCATGTTTATGTGTGGGCTGGTCTTACTATTATCTTTTCTTTCGAAAGGATTTTGAAAGTTAAACAATTGGTTGGAGTTTACTCACACCAGTCCCATGACTGACCCAGAGTTTATTTTGTTTGTTTCCCTAAACTCTTGGGTGCCCAAATTTGTACGGGCAGTCAAGTAGTCGGGATTTTTTAGATTCACTTGGAAGAGCTGGAAGCAGGAGGCTTCACTAGTTAGCTATAGACTATCATATATTCCGCTGTGTACAATGTCTGTATATGGTAACAGGTGTTTATAACTGTTCCAGAAATAGCTGTTGTGCTCTGATGAGGTTATGTATATATACGGTTACTGAATTGTATTTCAAAAGTTATGTTATATAATATATTTTATTCGTTCCGCTGTGAGTTTGTGATCTTCGTTTTCTTCTATTCTAATATTTCTTTGTTTCTATTTATCATCCTATAACTTCTTTCTAATAATGATTCATATTTCTGTGCAATGTGGGTTGTACATGTGGTGTTATTAGTCAACTCAGATAGTACGGATTTGCGGGCCGTTACAGTTTGTAACCAATAGGGTCATTTTCTGAAAAAGTACGTTTTTCGGGTACGACTTGGATTTGAAGAAAAGAACTTGAAAAATGTATTTTCGGGGGCAACCCTTTGAACCCTAGCCGCAGCGCAGTGATGTAACTGGCTTGGTGATGGTGTAACTTCGAGAAGAATTCAAGTGGGAATATTCGAAGTGTTGGAAGGTGTTCGTTGATCGATATAGAACAGCGAATGAGGTGACAACTCAAAGGTCGTGAGTTGGTGGATAATGGTTGCTCGAGAAGGTTGCTTGAGCTATGAAAAGTCGTCCAGTTGGATGACTAGAGAAGAGAAGGCCGAGAGACTATCATTGTCGTAAGTTCTAGTAGGCTCAAAGCAAAGGTACGATGGGGGGCCACCCAAAAGACTGATTGTAGTTCGAGTACCTTGGGTATCGTTGAAAGGCCTAGTTGTCAAGGTTGGACATGCATACGTATCGTTGAAAGACGTATGGAGTTTATGTTAGAGATGGGGTTACCATTAGCCCTTGACATATGGCAAGGTTGACCGTCATACGATTAATGATGGTTTTTAAGCAGGATTGGCGGTGATAGCCAGAGTTTGTCATGATTGATTAGTTGCTTTGTTTGAACCGTCTCATGTAGATTGTCCTACGTCAGGGGAGATGTTCCTTGGCTGCTTGTCTGATATTGGTTTAGGCCTCTGGGGCTTGTGCTTGAGGGGTGTTGAGTTCGATTAGGATGGTTTACATGAGATCTATAATTTGGATGTCATGAGTGCTTTGCATGGTTGAATGGGTGTTCTGGTTTCCATGGATTTATGATTGAATTGTTAAAGTAAAGGCTATCACTGTCCGATGTAGGGAAGATAAGGTTGAGTTCTTCTCTGGTGTTGTGGGTAGATTAGTATGTTTATCTATCTCTTCTCAAATACTTTACTGTTGAAGTTTGTTAGCTGTTTTATCGCTCACTAAGACTGTTGTCTGACTTAAGGTTTTATATCTCCTCTTATTACCTTGGGTTGTTCATCTGATTGTTGGATGGGCAGATTAAGTAGCAGGTGACAGGTGATGCCTTAGTGGGAACGGTGATGTTGAACGATGGCGAGCAGGAGGCTGGCGTACTATCATTACTACTATCTAATATTTGTTTCCGTTGTTTGCTATTTCTATGAGTGTTGTAGTGAGGCAAATTGTACAAACACTATTGTTATTATCCACATGTATGGGAAATACTTTCTAGTTGTCGTGAAAGTTTAGTGTTTTCCACTTCACTATCACTACCTGTTGTATATGTTATATTATATTATATCCTTGCGCTATGAGTTTACAACATGTTTTGATATTGTTTGCCTACTCCGATGATCGTCCATAGCTGCTCGGCACACCCTTCAATGCATTATTCCTCTTGTTTAGTGCGGGGGGTTATGGGCGGTCGTCACAGGATTCCTATCCAAAGGTCGAAAATTCTATTGATAGGACATACTCAAATGATAGAAACATGCATAGATACAACTTTTAAAAAAGGAGTTAAGGACATACCCTCGAAAAAGAAAGGGTACTAAGCATGAATCTTGTCTTCGGTCTCCCAAGTCGCATCTTTTGGGTTATCTCCCCGTTGAACCTTTATCGGCTTGATTTCTTTATTGTGTAGCTTCTTAACTTCTGATCCAAGAATACGGGTAGGGACTCGTCTGACTGTCGCCTCCTGCACCACTTCTACTTTCTCCAATATACTTGGCTCAACAACTTCCACGGTATCATGCAAGCACTTCTGCAGATGAGAAATGTGGAAAACATCATGAACGTCAGATATATTTTCTGGTAGCTTTACTCTATAGGCCATTTGGCCGATCCTTTCGGTTATGGGAAATGGTCCCACAAATTTGGGTGCCAACTTCCCTACAGATCCGAAGCGAACCACATTCCTCAGAGGTGGTACTTTAATAAAAACTAAGTCTCCTACTTCAAATTCGATGCCAGTCCTTCTCTTGTCTGCATAAGATTTCTACCTATCTTGAGCTGTCTTCATTCGTCGTCGAATAAGATCAATTTTCTAGGACGTTTCTCCAACCATATCAGGTCCAAGTAATAATCTTTCTGTAGATTCCCACCAACAAGTTGGTGATCTACAGGGTCGTCCGTACAATGCTTCAAAGGGTGCCATACCTATGCTAGCTTGATAACTGTTATTGTAGGCAAACTCTACTAAAGGAATATGCTCTTCCCAAGTCCCTCCGAAGTCTAGGATACACAGCCTTAAAAGATCCTCAAGAATTCTGTTCACCCTTTCCATCTTACCATCAGTCTGTGGGTGATAAGAAATGCTTAAACACAACTGTGTACCTAATGTTTCTTGCAAGCTCCTCCAAAATTCACTACTGAAGATGGTGTCATGATCGCTTACATGCTGGAAGGTACCCCATGAAGATATACTATCTCACGAACGTAAATTACTACCAACCATGATGTCGTCCTCTTACTCTTAACTGGAATGAAATTAGCACTCTTAGTGAGTCTGTCCACCACAACCCAGATACTAGTGTTGTCTTTCTTCGATTTAGGCAAACCATCTATGAAATCCGTAGAGAAGCTCTCATACTTCCACCATGGAACCTCCAAAGGATGAAGTGAACCACTGGGCTTCTTTTGCTCAGCTTTAACTTGCTGACAAACTAAATATTGAGAAACAAACTCTGCCACATCTTTCTTAATCCCAGACCAAAAAAAAACTCTCTTCATGACTATGTACATCTTACCACTACCTGGATGAATAGTCATCTTAGAATGGTGGGCTTCTTCCAGGACTGCCTTTATCAAGCTTCCAATTTGAAGAACACAAAGCCTTCCATCTCGTCGCAACCACCCTTTTTCATCTATGGAATATCTACTGAGGTGACTAGAAGTCTCCCTTTTTCTGAGCTTATCTATGATGTCTAAAATCCGTGGGTCATTTTGCTGTGAAGCTCCTATCTGGTCCATAAAAGTAGGTTGTATCTCTAATGATGCAAACAAATTAGGAAAAATCTCAATGGAGGGTCTAAAGTTGAAAGTTGATATGAACTCCAAGCTCTTCCTCTTCGCAAACAGAGGACTTAAATCCATCCTCTGCCTACTTAGTGCGTCGTCCACCACATTACCCTTGCCAGGGGTATAAGCGATTTCATAATCATAAGAAGCTAGGAATTCCATCCATCTTTGTTGCCTTAAGTAAGATCCTTCTGCGAGAACAGGTACTTGAGAGATTTATGATCGATGTATAATTCAAACTTCTCTACAAGTAAATAGTGACGCCACATCTTAAGCGTGAATACTACGGCAGCTAGCTCTAAATCATGGGTGGGGTAGTTCTTCTCATGAACTCTCAACTGTCTAACCCTATAACACATTACCTTTCCTTCTTGCATCAGAACAACACCAAACCCAGTACAACATGCATCAGTGTAAACCGTAAATACTTTGCTCCCATCAGGAAAGGTCAAGACTGGGGCTGTTGTCAGTGCCCTCTTCAAACGTTGGAAAGCAACATCACAATCTATATCCCATGAAAATGCCAAGTTCTCCTTTGTCAGCCTAGTGAGAGGGGCTGATATCTTTGTGAGGTCCTTAATGAACTTCTTATAATAGCCTGCCAACCCAAGAAAGCTTCTAACCTCTGTTGCATTTTTCGTAATCTGCCAATCTTGCACTGCAACCACCTTTGTGGGATCCACAGCTATCCTTTCGTTGGAGACCACATGCCCTAAGAATCTCACCTCTTTTCTCCCAAAATGGCATTCGGAGAACTTTGCCTTAAGTTGATGTGCACGGAGAGTTTTCAAAACTTCTCTCAAATGCTGGGCATGCTCTTCTTCACTTTTGGAGAAGATCAAGATATCATCAACAAAGACCACGACAAATTTGTTTAGAAACTCTCGAAACACCCTACTCATCAGATCAACAAAATAAGCGGGTGCATTTGTCAACCCAAAAGGCATAACTAGCCATTCAAAGAAACCATCCGGAGTCCTAAAAGTGGTCTTATCTATACTGTCTTCAGCCACCCTCAACTGATGAAATCCTATGGCCAAGTCTTACTGAGAAAGTACCAAGGCACCAATAAGTTGGTCAAACAAATCATCTATCCTCGGAAATGGGTGCCTGTTCTTCTTAGTGAGTTTATTCAATTCTCTATAGTCCACATAAAAACGATGCGAACCATCCGCCTTAGTTGCAAATACAAATGGACCCCATTCATATATGCTTCGTCTGATAAATCCTTTCTCAAGTAGCTCCCCTACTTGCTTACTCAGCTCCCTCCTTTCCCTCGGAGCCATATGGCGCACTGGTAATGCATCTGGCTTTGCATTGTCCACCAGATATATATGGAAATCAATCTCGCGCCTTGCAGGTAAACCCCATGCCTCATCAAAAAAATCAGAATAATCTCGGACTACTGGAATAGATTATAGATCATCGATAGATGCATCAAGAGACTCTAGGAAACTAAGCATAACTGTAACACCCCACACCCGCTATGGTCACTCGCTAAGGGAATGCCATAACATCGGTGGAGTATTTTAAGTGAATATAGAACAGAAAAATTACAACAAGACAGATATAAGTAATACTTAAAAATTTTAAAACATCATTTCATTGCAGCGGAAAGTAAAACATGTTTGGTTACATCACAAAACCATAATAAGAGTCAAGTACAAAATATCCATCCTGATAATAAAAGTACATAATCCCAATACATGAACTGATAGCCATAAAAGAAAGGGTAAGCTGAGCTCTACATCTATGGTCCAAGCTCCAAAAGAGAATAAAGCAGCCTGATCAAAGCCCACTCGTATTGGGCCCACTCTGATAACCTGAGGGTTGGGAAAAAAAGATAAAAACAATGGGGTCAGACATAAGTCTGAGCGAGTCCTATAACTTTAACAATACAATCATTAAAGTAACCAGAGAAGACATAAGCTTGATATATGGTGTCGTCTGGGGATGAATGGCTACACTAAGCAGCTTGGTAGACTTAGGATAAACTAAGAAACGTAAAGATGCATCTACCCTTCCAAAGGTAAATTACTAAACTGCACCACACCAGTCATTCCTAACTTAAAGGTTGATCCCACCCATGGACTTATAAAATTAACTTAATAGTTCTCGCGTACCCCTAGGTGACTGAGTAGACGCCACAGGGCCCTACAATCCACTAGGTGTACACACTACTCCCCATTCGATCGGCTCCCTAATGTAGATACCCGTGCTGGCCCCACCGTGCGGTGTACCATTCCCCAACGTGGCAACCTGATAAAACTAACGGTGCACGGCTTATATCTACAGGATGCAACAACGTCTTATTTACCAGCCCGGGGCCACACACGCATATGAAACCCATTGGTCATGCGTTGCCACCGCTAACCCGTTTTGGCCTCTTATAGTCAAGCCCAATATGCGTGTCCCGTCACTCGACTAGAGTCAAGCCCACTAAGATACGTTTGGGATATTGGTTGAAATGGGCCCCCACAAGCTACCACCTAAGCTTGTTATTTCTAGTGAATCCCGCTTAACCCTTTAACCATGTCCACTTACATGTTATAAATTCTGGTTAAGTCATTAATCATATTTTAATTGCCATTCAAGGTACCCACTAGATTTCCACATGCCACCCAAAGCACTTACTTAACCCTTTAACCATGTTTTAATTACATGTTCCACTTTGGTTAAGTATTCTAATCGTATTTTCTATTGCCACCCAAGGCCCCCACTTAACCCCTCATGTCCCTCTACATGCTAATATGGTTAAGTGTTTCTTAATTAATTAATTAAGATCATGACCTCATAAAGGCCTCTCACATTAGACCGTCTTTTATGACTGCTGGATATGCCGGTTGGGTCCGGGCAGCCTTACGTCATAAAAAGGGTCTAACCTCGTGTCTTTACTTTAATCACGTATTTAATTTGTGCCTAAGACCTCTCACATTGGGCTAACATTTGTAGCAACTGGTTAAGCCGGTTGGGTCCGGGCAGTTTTACGCTACAACCGAGTCCAACCTCGTGTCTTAGTCGATTAATTACACCTAATTAATCACCCTCATAATTTATATTAATTATCCCTAATTAATTAATCATGTTTTCCAGAATATGGGTAGACCTAACTCAATAGGTAAATTCCCAACTCCGTAGTATGGGTAGACCTAACTCAATAGGTAAATTCCCAACACCATAATATGGGTAGACCTAACTCAATAGGTAAATTCCCAATTATGTCCATTTAATTTATGTTACTCTTAAGCATACCCATTCCACATCATTTTATTAACATGCATATTAACCCCATCGTTCCCCACGTAATTCGTTCTCGTAACGTGACATAATAAAAGGGAAGATTCATCACAAATGTCATGGGTTTAACCAACATAGCTTATAACTTTATCATGGGTTCAAAAGGTGTCAACTTGCATATATGAGCATACATTAAACCCAACTAGCATTTAACCCAAACTTGCATTATGCATGTCATAAAAAGAGACAAACTTGCATATGAACTTGCACATAAACTTGCATATGAACTTGCACATAAACTTGCATGTGAACTTGCATAACATGTCATACATAGAGGCAAACTCGCATATGTTATGCATATCATAAAAAGAGACAAACTTGCATATGAACTTGCATCATAATAGGGTAAACATGCATATGTATGCATAGCATACAAAGGTGTCATCTTGCATATGTATGCATCTTATTTAGAAAAAGGGTAAACTTGCATGTCATAATGTATGCATAAAACCAAACACTTAGCATGCATAAAATCAAATACTTAGCATGCATAAAACCAAACACTTAGCATGCATAAAATCAAATACTTAGCATGCATAAAATCAAATACTTAGCATGCATTTAATCAAATACTTAGCATGCATAAAACCAAACATTTAGCATGCATAAAATCAAATACTTAGCATGCATAAAATCAAATACTTAGCATGCATAAAACCAAACACTTAGCATGCATAAAATCAAATACTTAGCATGCATAAAACCCAATGCTTAGCATGCATGAAACCCAATGCTTAGCATGCATGAAACCCATCACTTAACTTGCATAAATCCACATACTTAACTTGCATAAACATAGGGTTAACATTAAACATAGATTAGCAAACTAACATCATATCATATGACTTAAAACCCACAAATCCGCATACAAAACCGCATGATCTCATCATATCTCATCTACTTAATTTAGCAATTGGTTATTAAAGTGATAGAAACTCACCAAAACCAAGATTAGCAAACTTATGTAGTAGAACTAGTTGCTATACAAGAAGAAGATGATGAGTAGAGGTTGATTAGCTTGCAACTTTCTTCATAAACTAGTGGAGGTTCCTCTCAAGTTTGATTTTGGCGGCATGGTGGCATCATTTCTATTTTTAGTATGAATTAGGGTAGTATTAGGGTGTATTTATAGACTAGGCAAGTGTTTTAGGCCATTAGATTAACCCTAAATTAGATTAGGACCCTTAGATTTCGGAACCTTCCAGAAACCAGCCCTAAGACCAAGCCCAAACCCCAAACTGGTGCACCCAACCACAGAACTCTCTAGAAACTGTGCAGGTTTCCTGTCCCGACATGGGCGCACTTCCCAAGTGCGCCAGTGTATTTTTGTGCTGGCGCACTTCACAAGTGCGCCAGTGCATTTCTGGCCTGTTTCGGGTTTTTCTGCCTAACTTCGTTCGTCCATATCTCTTTCATACGGTACCCGTTTTACGCAAACTAGGACTCTATTTCGCGTATTTTTCCAAGACAAACGCAATGACGCAGCCCGTTTCCCCTGATTCTCACATCTGATATTAATTATACTTTAATTACTAACCATTAGTGTTAATTGAAATTTGGGGTGTTACATTCTCCCCTACTTAAACGATTTCATCCTCGAAATCTCTAAGTCAAGAAGAACGTATCCTACCAACCAAAAAACCATCTACTAAACCATCAACCACAAGCAACCATTATCCTTAGAAACTTCTAATGATGTATGAACATATGCAGAAAGTGTGTGTATATGTCCGTATACTAATGCAAAATCAGGCGGTCTACTGATTCAGTCGACCTCCTTAATGCAAACCATGATAGTGCCATGCATCCAATATGTATGCGAAACCCTATTGACACATACAATTTCTATATGCGTGCACAACCATACACAAAAATGCATCATCCACATGATAACACAGCCATGATACATCCATCAATCTAACTACCACATCCATTTATGCGATATGCAACATGAAGTGACTGAGCCGATCTAGTGCCTAATGTGTGTGTATATGCATCCACGAGCAACCACTAGCAAACAATTGCATCCACATGCATCCATCAACCATAACATGTTTCAAACACATGTTTCAACCATAGGTTTTACCCTATCTAAAGGTCATAGGTACTAGCGAGAGGATATACTAAAGATAAGATAAGTACTAGACAAGCGGTAAAGGAGAAGTTAAAAGACATACTCTCAAAAAGAAATGGGTACAAAGAACGCATCTTCGCTTCCGCCTCCCAAGTAGCATTGCCCTCGTCTTCTCCCCATTGCACTTTAACTAGTTGAACTTCTCTGTTCCTCAACTTCCTAGTTTTTGACCCAAGGATGCGAGTAGGAGCTCGTCGAATCGTCGCATCATGCTCTACCTCTACATCTCTAAGCAAGCACGGCTCTACCACCTCTGCGGTCTCATGTAAGCACTTCCTCAAATGTGATACATGGAATACATCATGAACACCACTAAGTCTGTCGGGCAACTCCACCCTATATGCCATCCGTCCAATCCTTTCCTTAATAGGAAACGGCCCAACAAACCTCGGTGCTAACTTCCCAACGGACCCAAAGCGAACAACATTTCTCAACGGAGATACTTTGACAAAAACCATGTCCCCAACCTCAAACTCAAGATCCGTCCTTCTCCGATCCGCATAAGATTTCTGTCTATCTTGCGCTGCCTTCATCCTTCTTCGAATCAAATCAATCTTCTCTGAAGTCTCTCTAACCATATCTGGCCCAAGCAAGATCTTATCCGTAGATTCCCACCAACATGTAGGAGATCGACAAGGCCTTCCATAAAGAGCTTCGAAAGGTGCAATGCCAATACTAGACTGAAAGCTGTTATTATATGCGAACTCCACCAAAGGAAGATGTTCTTCCCATGTACCTCCAAAATCCAAGATACAAAGCCTCAAGAGATCTTCTAAGATACGGTTCACCCTCTCGGTCTGACCGTCCGTCTGAGGATGATATGCGGTGCTCAAACACAACTAAGTCCCTACCGCCTCTTGCAAACTTCTCCAAAACTCACTAGTGAAGATAGGATCTCGATCACTCACAATGCTGGATGGTACGCCATGCAATCTAACAATCTCTCTAACATAGACTGAAGCAAGCCATGGAGCGATCCTCTTACTCTTCACGGGTATAAAATGGGCACTCTTGGTAAGTCTGTCTACCACAACCCAAATTCCAGTATTGCCCTTCCTCGATCTCGGTAACCCATCGATGAAATCCATCGAGACACTATCCCACTTCCATTGCGGAACTTCCAATGGGTGTAGCAACCCACCGGGTTTCCTTTGCTCCGCTTTAACTTGTTGGCACACTAAGCATCTAGCCACATACTCGGCCACATCTTTCTTCATACCGGCCCAGAAGAAAACTCTCTTCATATCTTGGTACATTTTGTCTCCACCGGGATGAATAGTCATTCTTGAACGATGTGCATCATCCAAAATAGCCTTCTTCAAACTCTCATCTTGCGGTACACAAAGTCTACCGTCTCTATGCAACCATCCCCTATCATCTATGGTGTATCTACCCAAATGGCTGGACGACTCCCCCCTTATAAGCTTCTCTACCAACTCAACCAACTGTGGGTCGTCTCGCTGAGCCTCGCCAATCCGCCCCAAAAGAGTAGGCCTAACCTCCAAGGAGGCTAGCAAACCGGGTACAAAGTCAACGGAAGGACTAAAGTCAATCATAGAATTAAACTCCAAGCTTCGCCATTCCACGAACAATGGACTCAAAGACAGCCGTTTTCTGCTCAAGGCGTCTGCCACCACGTTACCCTTGCCAGGGGTATACGCTATCTCAAACTCATAGGATGCTAAGAATTCCATCCACCTTTGTTGTCTTAAGACAATGCGCTCAAAGAGTCTCCAACACTTCCCTAAGATGTAGGGCATGCTTTTCTCCACTTCTAGAGAAAATCAGGATATTCTCCCATGCAAAATCGTCACAACTATACATCTCTCACGCAGACCACCTTAGTCGAACTCGACATCCCCCAAATGCAAGCCCCAAAGGCCTAAACCAATATCAGACAAACACCCAAGGGATACCTCCTTCGAATTCAGACGACCTACGTGAGATGATACTAGTAAAAACGGCTAAATAATTAAGCCCTTGTCCAACTCTGGATGTCCTTGCCAGTCTCGCTCCAAAACCACCGTTTATCCCATAACTGGCTTTGCTCAACCTATTGAGCACATACGAAAACTTATTTCGCTCCTAGAAAAGACCAAGATGCCATCCACCAAGATCATCACGAACTTATTTAGGTACTCCCTGAACACCCTACTCATCAAATCAACAAAGTATGCAGAGGCGTTCGTCTAACCAAATGGCATCACTAGCCACTCATAAAACCATCCGGAGTCCTAAAGGCAATCTTCTCTATACTATCCTCAGCCACTCTCAACTGACGAAACCCCGTGGCTGAGTCCAACTGCGAAAATACTGAGGCGCCAACCAACTGATCAAAGAGATCATCAATCCTCGGCAATGGGTGTCTATTCTTCTTTGTGAGTTTATTTAGTTCTCTTTAGCCTACACAAAGTCTGAGGGACCCATCCGCCTTCGTAGCAAAAACTACTGGAGCACCCACTCCGATATACTTTGTCTTATGGACCCCTTCTCAAGCAACTCCCCTACTTGCTTATGGAGTTCCCTCCTCTCGCGAGGAGCCATGTGGCGCACTGGTAAAGATACAGGTTTAGCATTGTCTACCAGATATATTCGGAAGTCAATCTCCCGCTCCGGAGGTAAGCCCTTCACCTCCTCAAACACATCCGAGTATTCCCGGACCACTCTAACAGATCGCAAACTCTCGACCGACGTGTCAAGCGATTCTAGATAACTTAGCATAACAGATTCCATGGGATTACAAGAGATCTCGAGAGTGTTACCCAAGCGGGTCATAAGCCTAACAACTCTCCCTTCAAAATCAAGAACGGCACCCCTACTGGATAACCAGTCCATGCCCAAAACTAACCCATAGCTCGTGAAGCCCAAAAAGCATCACATCTACTCTCAACGCTAAGTATAGCAACTTTCAAACCCAAACACTTCATGGAGCCCCAATTGGGTTTGAAACAACTAAGGGATCATCTACTAACTGGTGTCTAAGTGCAGTGACTCAACCAACAATGATGAGATAAACGAACTCGATGCGTCAGAATTAAATAAAGTTCGAATCGGATAATAAAGAAATCCAAATTCCAACCTAGACGGTCTATCCCCATTTGGTACCCTAGTCGTGAGGGAATACAACTACCCTCTAGGAGATTCCGTACCTTGCCCTTGCCTCTTTGGACAATCCTAATAAGGTGTCCTATTCCTCCCAAAAGGATAACTACTCGCCTTCTTCATCCCATTCTCCACTCGTAACCTCCCACCAATGAGGTTTCATCCTTCATTAACCAAACAACTATTTGAGCCTTCCTCCCTTCGTCTATCCAATAGATACCTACCAGTCCTCCTCCTTCTTGAACCAACTTCTAATCTGACTAACGTCTAAGTCCCTTGAAGTGGTTTTCCATTCTTATCTATCTTAGAAAGGTCATCTATACGCAGAGGGGAAACTCAAAACGAGAGAGGAAGAGATTCAAAACGGAGAATTCGAAAGATATAGATATGGCTATTGGGGATTATGCTTTTCTTTCAAAAACTTTTCTTTTAAAAGACATGTTTTTGAAAATACTCCTTTCAAAAATATTCTTAGAAAATAGTTTTTCTAAAAATATTTTTCTGTTCTGGTAACCTTAAGCTCTGATACCACGTGTAACACCCCACACCCGCTATGGTCACTCGCTAAGGGAATGCCATAACATCGGTGGAGTATTTTAAGTGAATATAGAACAGAAAAATTACAACAAGACAGATATAAGTAATACTTGAAAATTTTAAAACATCATTTCATTGTAGCGGAAAGTAAAACATGTTTGGTTACATCACAAAACCATAATAAGAGTCAAGTACAAAATATCCATCCTGATAATAAAAGTACATAATCCCAATACATGAACTGATAGCCATAAAAGAAAGGGTAAGCTGAGCTCTACATCTATGGTCCAAGCTCCAAAAGAGAATAAAGCAGCCTGATCAAAGCCCACTCGTACTGGGCCCACTCTGATAACCTGAGGGTTGGGAAAAAAAGATAAAAACAACGGGGTCAGACATAAGTCTGAGCGAGTCCTATAACTTTAACAATACAATCATTAAAGTAACCAGAGAAGACATAAGCTTGATATACGGTGTCGTCTGGGGATGAATGGCTACACTAAGCAGCTTGGTAGACTTAGGATAAACTAAGAAACGTAAAGACGCATCTACCCTTCCAAAGGTAAATTACTAAACTGCACCACACCAGTCATTCCTAACTTAAAGGTTGATCCCACCCATGGACTTATAAAATTAACTTAATAGTTCTCGCGTACCCCTAGGTGACTGAGTAGACGCCACAGGGCCCTACAATCCACTAGGTGTACACACTACTCCCCATTCGATCGGCTCCCTAACGTAGATACCCGTGCCGGCCCCACCGTGGGGTGTACCATTCCCCAACGTGGCAACCTGATAAAACTAATGGTGCACGGCTTATATCTACACGATGCAACAACGTCTTATTTACCAGCCCGGGTCCACACACGCATATGAAACCCGTTGATCATGCGTTGCCACCGCTAACCCGTTTTGGCCTCTTATAGTCAAGCCCAATATGCGTGTCCCGTCACTCGACTAGAGTCGAGCCCACTAAGATACGTTTGGGATATTGGTTGAAATGGGCCCCCACAAGCTACCACCTAAGCTTGTTATTTCTAGTGAATCCCGCTTAACCCTTTAACCATGTCCA
Organism: Allium sativum; assembly: GCA_030737875.1. Classification (NCBI taxonomy): domain Eukaryota; kingdom Viridiplantae; phylum Streptophyta; class Magnoliopsida; order Asparagales; family Amaryllidaceae; genus Allium; species Allium sativum. Next base: position 821,541,727 of record CM060909.1, read on the forward strand.
CTTACATGTTATAAATTCTGGTTAAGTCATTAATCATATTTTAATTGCCATTCAAGGCACCCACTAGATTTCCACATGCCACCCAAAGCACTTACTTAACCCTTTAACCATGTTTTAATTACATGTTCCACTTTGGTTAAGTATTCTAATCGTATTTTCTATTGCCACCCAAGGCCCCCACATAACCCCTCATGTCCCTCTACATGCTAATATGGTTAAGTGTTTCTTAATTAATTAATTAAGATCATGACCTCATAAAGACCTCTCACATTAGATCGTCTTTTATGACTGCTGGATATGCCGGTTGGGTCCGGGCAGCCTTACGTCATAAAAAGGGTCTAACCTCGTGTCTTTACTTTAATCACATATTTAATTTGTGCCTAAGACCTCTCACATTGGGCTAACATTTGTAGCAACTGGTTAAGCCGGTTGGGTCCGGGCAGTTTTACGCTACAACTGAGTCCAACCTCGTGTCTTAGTCGATTAATTACACCTAATTAATCACCCTCATAATTTATATTAATTATCCCTAATTAATTAATCATGTTTTCCAGAATATGGGTAGACCTAACTCAATAGGTAAATTCCCAACTCTGTAGTATGGGTAGACCTAACTCAATAGGTAAATTCCCAACTCCATAATATGGGTAGACCTAACTCAATAGGTAAATTCCCAATTATGTCCATTTAATTTATGTTACTCTTAAGCATACCCATTCCACATCATTTTATTAACATGCATATTAACCCCATCGTTCCCCACGTAATTCATTCTCGTAACGTGACATAATAAAAGGGAAGATTCATCACAAATGTCATGGGTTTAACCAACATAGCTTATAACTTTATCATGGGTTCAAAAGGTGTCAACTTGCATATATGAGCATACATTAAACCCAACTAGCATTTAACCCAAACTTGCATTATGCATGTCATAAAAAGAGACAAACTTGCATATGAACTTGCACATAAACTTGCATATGAACTTGCACATAAACTTGCATGTGAACTTGCATAACATGTCATACATAGAGGCAAACTCGCATATGTTATGCATATCATAAAAAGAGACAAACTTGCATATGAACTTGCATCATAATAGGGTAAACATGCATATGTATGCATAGCATACAAAGGTGTCATCTTGCATATGTATGCATCTTATTTAGAAAAAGGGTAAACTTGCATGTCATAATGTATGCATAAAACCAAACACTTAGCATGCATAAAATCAAATACTTAGCATGCATAAAACCAAACACTTAGCATGCATAAAATCAAATACTTAGCATGCATAAAATCAAATACTTAGCATGCATAAAATCAAATACTTAGCATGCATAAAACCAAACACTTAGCATGCATAAAATCAAATACTTAGCATGCATAAAACCAAACACTTAGCATGCATAAAATCAAATACTTAGCATGCATAAAACCCAATGCTTAGCATGCATGAAACCCAATGCTTAGCATGCATGAAACCCATCACTTAACTTGCATAAACCCACATACTTAACTTGCATAAACATAGGGTTAACATTAAACATAGATTAGCAAACTAACATCATATCATATGACTTAAAACCCACAAATCCGCATACAAAACCGCATGATCTCATCGTATCTCATCTACTTAATTTAGCAATTGGTTATTAAAGTGATAGAAACTCACCAAAACCAAGATTAGCAAACTTATGTAGTAGAACTAGTTGCTATACAAGAAGAAGATGATGATTAGAGGTTGATTAGCTTGCAACTTTCTTCATAAACTAGTGGAGGTTCCTCTCAAGTTTGATTTTGGCGGCATGGTGGCATCATTTCTATTTTTAGTATGAATTAGGGTAGTATTAGGGTGTATTTATAGATTAGGCAAATGTTTTAGGCCATTAGATTAACCCTAAATTAGATTAGGACCCTTAGATTTCGGAACCTTCCATAAACCAGCCCTAAGACCAAGCCCAAACCCCAAACTGGTGCACCCAACCACAAAACTCTCTAGAAACTGTGCAGGTTTCCTGTCCCGACATGGGCGCACTTCCCAAGTGCGCCAGTGTATTTTTGTGCTGGCGCACTTCACAAGTGCGCCAGTGCATTTCTGGCCTGTTTCGTGTTTTTCTGCCTGACTTCGTTCGTCCATATCTCTTTCATACGGTACCCGTTTTACGCAAACTCGGACTCTATTTCGCGTATTTTTCCAAGACGAACGCAATGACGCAGCCCGTTTCCCCTGATTCTCACATTTGAGATTAATTATACTTTAATTACTAACCATTAGTGTTAATTGAAATTCGGGGTGTTACAATAACCGACCCTTGTGGGTCACAAGAAATCTCGAGGGTCCTCCCATAGCAAGTCGAAAGTCTAACAACCCTCCTCTCACAATCTAGAATGGCACCATACGTAGTTAACCAATCCATCCCTAGAATCAAACCATAGCCCATAAAACCAAGCACATATGCATCACATTCAAACTCGACGCACATAGATATTCTCAAACCTCGACAAATCATAGATAAATGAGCTGAATCACCAATGGGGTTTGAGACAACTACGGGATCCACTACCATACTAGTAATTAAGTGCAGAGATTCAACCACGGAACTAGATATAAATGAATGTGAAGCGCCAGAATCAAAAAGTGTTCTAATAGGATGATTTGAAAGAGAAACTAAACCTTCCATAGAAATTTTTCTACCTCTATCAGGAGCACTGATCGTGAGAGCATGCACCTGCCCTCTAGAAATTCCTGCCCTTTGACCTGTCCCTATTTCTTCGGGTACTCCGTAGCAAAGTGTCCGACCTCTCCGCAATTGAAGCAAGAATTCTTCCTTCTTTTGCAGTCCTTCACCAAGTGACCCTCACGTCCATAACTTTGACAGTTCCTCTTATCCTTAGCCTTGCCATTCTTTCCTCTCTTCTTCTGTTGCAGTTGTTGTTGTTGTCCTTTCTTGGGCCATATCTTCTTGTTTTGCGATGTTTCCTCAACTTTAACCTTCTTCTTTTCTCCCTTGTCTTCCTTATGCATTAAGGCCATATCGACAAGTCTTTCAAAAGTAGCTCCCAAGGAATGTGGGACATAGCCAACCCATGAAGGGGCTCATTAAGTCCTTTGACAAACCGCAAAGCCTTCTTATGCGGAGTGTCCACCAACTGTAATCCAAACCTTGCTAGCTGGTTGAATTTGTTGACATATTCTTTAGCGGTCGTGTTTCCTCGTTTGAGCGCCAAGAACATCTCCATTTGCATGCTTTTCTCATCTTGGAAAAAAAAATTCATTTCAAATCTTTGCCTAAAATCATCCTAAGTTTCCACTGGATGGCCTGCTTGGGTTACTTTCCACCAAAATAATGCTTCGTCTATCAGTAGCCAGGCAGCCAACTGAATCTTCCTTCGATCTTCCACTTCAAAAATTACAAACAAGTCCTCGGTCCCCTTGAGCCAATTCCTCGCCTCTACGAATGTCTCGGTTCCATAGAATGGCTTTCCTCCCATAGCACGAAAATCTTTGCAGATCTTAGAGAAGTTGTCTGCATGCGGAGGAGGAGGAGGAACAATGGGTGCATCTAGGGGGGCACATTTCCTTAGCCGTCGGCAGGTGCCGTGGCCTCCAGATATCTACGGAACCAGCCTGGTATCGTAACTCCCTCTGGAATATTAGGTTCCTCAGACATGCTGAAAAAGAAGAGGAAAGAGATTCAGGCAAGGGATCGAAAAATATTACTTATGGCTTATTGGGGAATGTTTTTCAAAACAGAATTTTCTTTTTGAAAATGCTTTCTTTTAAACCCATTTTGAAAATAAATTTCAAAAACTTTTATCTAATCTGGTAACCTTCAGCTCTGATACCAAGTGTGACACCCCACGTCTGTTAGTGTCACTCACTAAGGGACTGCATTAAGTTTCTTGAAGCGTTATAGGTAAACAGAAACAGAATTATTACAAGACAGATATAAAAGCAACAGCAGAATTTAAATTTTATTTCAGACATAAGCCATATCATCGTGGTCCAAAATATCACAAGTCTAAAACTACATAAAAGCCATTACAAAAAATAAAACTTCTGTCTTGTTCCATCAGAGTACATAAAAAGTATAATTCCCCAAAAAGAGACAAAGCCATAGTAGAGATAAGAACTTGAGCAATACTTCAAGAGCAGCTCCTAGCAAGATAAAAGCAGAACCACGGTCAAGCCTGAGTATTCCCGCCTTGATAACCTTGGGGGAGGGAGGGAACGGAAGAAAGAAGAGGAATCGAAAAGTGTCAGACATAAATTCTGGCGAGTTCAGTTACTTTTAGTAAGTAAGTAAATAAATAAAAGTAGCATGACAGGCATATAAAGTGGATAAGAAAGATGACATCACAAAAGGTAAGTATGATAAGGTAAACAGGATAGGGTGTATATGCTTCCTTAATGATTACTCTGTACTATTACTAGTATAACTAAAATGAAGTGATCCCTTCCACTATAAGATGGTAGACTTAGGCATACGTCCCTATGTACCCTAACTACTACCCTAATAGATCGGCTCCCTAATCCGCGTAGATACTCTGTGCCGGCCCCACCATAGGATGTATCACGTCCTAAAGTGGCAACCCTCCACTGATATGCACATCCCCATATTTACAGGTGTCACGGTCGTCTTATCCCCCTCTGCCCAGCCCATGCATGCACATGACCCGTTCGGTTTGCACCGCCCACACTGTCCTCCACGTTTGGATCTCTTACAATCAGTTCAGTAAGCGTGCCCCTCTTTCGACCTAGTTCGGAGTACTTTGTTTGATACCTACTCCGGATTACTGACTGAAACGGGTCCCACACAATATGATACAAACTCTCCCCTTTGTCTTGTATCCCCCACCAGGTTTTCCGCAGGTTATGTTTACCCTAAAAGGTGTCTTTAGTTATATAAACCCAATCTTTCTAACGGTTATGCTTACCTATAGGTGACTTTAATACATAACCCCCAATTGGTTAAGTCTTGTGGGCCTATATTTAAATATTTCCCAACCATCTTAGATAAACTTAACTTAACCCTCCCATTGTTCAACAAAGTTTACTTAACCCCTATTCATGTTCATGTTCACACAATCCCTATGGATTCTACTAGGTTAAGTATTCCAATTCGTTACCATTTCCATTTATGGTTATAATGGGCTAGACCTCCCACATTAGGCCTATAAGCTGTGGATGCTGGATATGTCGGTCGGGTCTGAGCGGACTTCTTCCACAAGTTGGGCCTAACCTCGTGTCTTAGCATGTCTCGTATTTGTGCACTTAGACCCCTCACATTAGATTCAACATTTGCGGTTGCTGGATATGCCGGTCGGGTCCGGGCAGACTTCCACCACAAATGCAATCTAACCTCGTGTCATAAGTGTAGTTACAGTTTCTAATTACTGTAATCCTAGGCATTTCATTATTATCCAAATTTTCACCTATGTCGTTATAGACGTTCATACCCATTTACCCAATTATATTCATAGTGAATTATATGTCTAAATTCATATTCATTATTCAAGTTATGCCAATTCTTATGTTTTCCCCGTTCCCTTACTAATGCATTCGCATATATTTGGCGGCACGCCTAAGCTAGAAGTAGCCTGGCCATAAACAATAAAAGAGAAAGTTGATGGGAAGATGACAATAGTGATTATTCTAACATAACTGGCATATATATATATGTTGACATAGACATGTAATTGCATAGTAATAAGGTGGACATAAACACAGATCTAGTGAACAAGTGATGATAAAACTAGATCTAACAAATTAAGGATGTCCTAATAGGCATGAATGGATCTAAATAAGGATTCACATGTCCAATTAATAACAGATCTGAATTAACCACAACATGATAGGTATAAGATGATCTAGATAGGGAATAAGATCAAAATAAGGATTTAATTGTCCAAATAATGACAGATCAAAATTAACCATAGACATAGATAAAGGTCAAGATCCATAAATGTGACATGATAAATTAACCACAAGTGAATTAGATCTATAAAGGTAAATCTAGCATGATAAAATTTAAGATCCAAGAGTATCATAGGTTCACAATTTATAATAGATCCAAATCACAGTCATATCACATTTTACTTTTAATCATTTAAATCTAAAAATAACTAAACTCACCGTGTTTGGATTTTAGAATATAGAAGAGAAATTGTTGGTGTTAAATCTCAGATCTATACGTGAATATCTAACTGATTAGCTCTTGGTTGATTATAGCTTCCAGCCCTCCATAAATCGATTACCACCTCAGTCTTAGGGGGGTCGACCTCCCCTTTATGGGGTTGACCCCAGGGGGGTCGACCCCCCTACTATGGGGTCGACACCTCTGGGGCGGGAATTTTACCGCCTATGGGATTTTCGAAATCTGAATTGAAATTTGGTTTTTTAGATAGGTTTGAACTGTTATATATATATATATATATATATATAATTATCTTGCATGTATACAAACTTCAAACCTTAATAACTTCTTCATACGATGTCCATTTTACGCAAACCAAATGTCTATCTTGACCAGAATTTCGAGACGGACGCACTGGCGCAATCTGTTTCCCTTAATTCTGAATATTAAATTAATTATTATTTAATTTGTTCTCTTTAGTGTTGTTAAAATTACGGGGTGTTACAGTACTCTTCTACGAGCAGAGGCAGGGTATGCTAATTAGATGCTCCATCTCAACCATTTCTAGCATGGATGGGAGGCTTACGCTTTCGATACTTTAACCTTGCCCTTTCGAATTTGGGTGCGGAGAAAGGCTTACACCCTACCCCCTCCGAGGAGTGCCTTGCCAAGACCGACTTAGTGATGACAAGGCTTTTGATCCGTTTGTAATTTGACCCTTTTCAGCTTATTCCAAAGTTTAAGAGGGTTTCCATACCCTTAGTTATGTAAATAATCCTTTTGCAACGGACCTTGCTTGAACTTAGTTTGATTCTTTTACGAAATTTTGTAATTGTCCTTAATTAAGGAACTTGATGATCATCCCTTCAAGAACTCTATAGTGGTTAATTTCATGTCCATTCATCATGTAACAGTGGCAGTAAGGCCCTCCCGGTTTCCTTTAATACTTTGGCTTCTTCTTTTTAGATGGCCAGAAATTAAGCCCATGTTTGGTTAGGAAGTAGATATTTTCCATTGAGGTGGTAAGGTGGCACCCATTAGGCAGTCTTAATGCAAAGGGTTCTTTTTGTTATAGGAACCTAGCCTTTTTGGTACTTAATCTCGTTACTTCATCCATATCCTTGTTTCTCATTCTCAAGGTGTATTGAGATTGAAGTATTATCCTTTTATTCCATTTGGAGGAAAAACGGTTAAAATCCTTCATTATTCCTTGTTCGAACTCCATTCCTTTGGTTTGTTCATGGATAGTTTCTCTTACACGAGAAAATAAGTTATACTCCATTGATATAGGACCACTTAAGGTTAAGGTTGGGATTTTTTCTATGCAGGAAGGGTTATTGCTCCAATAATCAAGACCTTACTGCCCGGTTTCCTTTTTTCTTTTGATTGTTTGCAAAGCTTCCATTCTCAACCTTTGTTCTTCCATCACTCTTGGGTCAACGATATCTGATATAGCCATTTGAGATCCAGAAGACTCTTGTTAGGACCCTTTTCCCATAACCTTGCTTCTTCAAAGCTTAGTCCAGTCCTAGACGGAACAACACAGTTAGATATGTGGTAATGTTAACCACAAGGTCGAAGGTTCAGGGCCCTCCTTCTAGCGCCAAAATGTTAACAATATTTTCATCAACACTAGGGATCTAAGGGGGAAATGGGATTATTTAGTTCCTATAAGCTTGAGTTAGTTCACCATTTCCTAGATATCAAGGTCTTAAGACTGAAGATTAGTTACTCTTCCCTTAAGGGGTGAGTATCACACTTATGAGACTTAATGACCAATGGTTACCTTAGAATAAGGGTTCCTTAAGCGCAACACAAGATAGAAAGCTAAATGGACTTTAGAAAGGGGGTTTCTTAATAATCTTGGGGAAAGGTTTAGAATTATGTAGGGAACCTTCGTCGTGTAAAAAGCATAAGGTAATATGTAAAGGAAGTAACTAAACAACTCATAGGAAATATGCTAAGTGTCGATTCACTCTTTATTGCTCATTGTTTTGATTACACAAGTGTTTACAAAGAAAATCCCAAATTGCTATATGAAAAGAGAACAAGATTGAGAAATGAGAAATCGGCCCTGAAAATGTGACCCCTAGGGTTTTATTTATAGACAAAACGGGACCTCTTTTGCCATTGAGTCAACAGAATCCCCCTTTGCGCACGGCAGCTACGTGTCGATCGCCTTTTCCCTTTCGATTCCGGTTGCTTTGGCTTTTGGCCTTGTTAATAGAGATAATGGAGATTTCGGTGTGTCGGTTCTGGCTCTTGGTAAGCTGGCCTCGGTCTCTTGAGCTTCTCTTTGATGTTACATTTTCCTCTCGTATCGATACCATGCCCGTTGGCATGAATAGCTTTGAGAAAAGCTTTCGGCACTCAGTCACAAGCTTCTGGTCTTGTATTTAAGCCTTCATAATGCATGTTCTTGTGTTTCAATTACTTATGTTCCAGGAAACGTCACCCCTCTCGGTATCGATACTAAGCGAGTTAGTGTGGATAGCTTTTTTCTTACAAGCTTTGGTTTGCTTTCGGTAGATCTTCGAGGTGGGTTTCGATCATCCGGAAGGAGGCTCTCGATGCATTACTTCTTGTTTTCTCAAGTTGCCTCTCAGTGATCATCAGATTTTGGCCTCGATAGCTGGGTTTTGGAAGGTTCCTTTTATATTTCGGTTTCTTGTGCCTTTGACTCTTTCATCCCCTTTTGTATTGACATTAAGCAAGTTAATGCTGATAGATCATTCGTCCCCCTTTGCTCTACATGATGCTTTCGGTTTCAGGTGGTTTGCCTTTTGGCTTGCACTTTCGTTAGCTTCCTTTCATGTCGGAACTACCTTGTCAATATTCTTCCTTCACATTGAATATGAGCTTTCTTCTTTAATGTTAGTGTCAGTTTTGTGCTTTTGAATTGTTCTTTTGCGCCGGTGGATGGATTGCCAAGGACCAGGGCAGGATATAATAGTATATGAGTAGTAATTGATCATATGACCAAAAGCGCAAGATTTGTTCATATCAAATCTAATTGAACAACATTCAAGTTGGCTAAATTGTACGATAGATGGATAGTTCAATTCCATAGAATCATAATAGTATAGTAAGTGATAGAGACCCTCCACTCACTAGCGGAATTTGTAAGAGTTTGTAAGAAGCATTAGGACTGAGTTGTATATCAATACAACTTATCATCGGTACACAATTGGGTAGACCAAAAGAGATAACGAGTTTAGGAAGATCTTTCAGAGCATATGTCTTGGGTTTTGAAGGATCATGGGAACACCATTTTCATCTAGTCGAGTCTTCCTATACAATAGCTACTAGTTAATTATTGGAGCGACACCGTATAAGGCATTGTAAGGGAGACCATTTAATTCATCTTCTTGTTGGTTGGAATTAGGAGAGATATTTCAACAACGAATGAAGGCAGCCCAAGATCGTGAGAAGAGTTATGCTGATAAGAGAAAAAAGATTTGAAGTTTTTTGTTGTTGATTCGGTATTTTTAAGGTCACATTTAAGAATTGTAGTTCAGTTAAATAAGAAGGGGAAATTAGCTTCAAGATTTTTTGGGTTGATTCCGATTGTAGAGTGAATCGAGAATCATGCTTATGGACGGTATTACCTCAGAAGATGGCAGGTGTGCATAATGTATTTCATCTCTTATATCTATGAATTTTTTTTCATGACTTGAGTGTTGTGGTATCCTCGGATCAGCTTAAACATGCATAGGTAGAGCTAAAAGTCTCAAGACCTCATTGCCCGCTTCGAGCTATTGGGAAATACACAAAGTGTTTAAGAGGAAGATAATTATGCTAATCAAGGTACAATGGATAAAGAATTATGAAGATTGTACATGGGAGACATAAAAGAGTGCGAAGAGGACCTATCTAGAACTCTGCAAGTGGTATGTCCCATACCTAGTATCTACTTGTGCTACTGCGTCTTGTACTATTAGAATTCTTCATGCTAAGATAGGAATTACTTGTGTGAATTGTTGGATGCTACATCGAATGATAGATTGGTTGCTTATGGATGGTAAGCATGTGGGATGCAGTGTCTGCTTACGTTTGTTTAGAATTTCGAATGAGAAATTCCCTAAGGGGGAGGTAATGCAATGACTCATATTTTACGTATCGGATGATCGTAAAATAATTCTGTTTAATTCATAAGTGGTATATCACTCTAATATTTTGATATGTGGTTCATGAGGATGTGTTATATGTCCATGATTTTTACTAGATAATTTTGTGACTGTTTTGCTCTTGTGGAATCTTATTTTAGCTACAACTTCTAATAAAGACCAAATTAGGTTCCCTTCGTGGTCTCATTTACTTTGGATGGTGGTTGGATATTCATTGAAGTGGTCACATTGAGAAAATGGTTCGGCAGTTCGGGAGAAATTGCAGTTTAAGTTTTCATTTCTACTGGATAGACTAAAAAACAACTAATGGGCTGAGAATAGCAAGCACATTATATAAATGACCCACAATTATAAGTAGGTCTCGTAGGGAGAGATTAGAATCTTTCTCACATTAGGTATGACTATGATCTACTCCGCTTCATCTTGATTCTCTCTGACCCCAATCTCTATTTTACATGAAATCATCCATATTCATCACCTAGAGGCCAGATCTACATCAGTAAGACTATATCTCATCAAATCATCGTTGAATTGTGCATTTTCATCATTGCTTAGATCAGATCTACATTCTTCTACATTGAATCAAAATTTTTCGTGAATGATAGTGATATCCCATATGAGTATGTTGGATTATATGTTGTAATTAGGTATTCTAAACTTCCTAGATTTAATTTAACCGTAAAAACTGGTTCATACATGTTATTCAGATCTAGAAACCTCTAGGATAACCTAATTATGATATCTGCTAAGTAAATTATTTAATCCAATATGATTAGTATATGATTATCCTTAATTTGTGATAGATGTATGATTGTTATTATTTGACTCATGTTTACATATGAATATGTATTTGTATATGATTGGAATTGGACGTAACTGTTGGTTGGATGCTCGAATTGTATGTTATGCTTCCTATTTACAATTGTTTGAATTGGGATTTACGATGAAGATCGGAGCATAGTTCATCGGATTCACACAAAACTTAGAAGATAGGCTCTGGAGGACATCATAAGAAGTCCAAAAATTTCAAGGCAAAAATCCACTAAGTACATAGATCCTTATCGGTTCATAGGGCATGAAACTCTTGCCTATCCATAAGGCATGGACCTCCTATTGATCTATAAGGGATGTTCCGATCCATGCAGGAATGTCGGTGAGTGGTACGATTTCTATTAGAGCATGTTGTGACCTTGTGGAGGCTACATTGGAAGTGTGGTATTGTCGTATTAATTGGGTAGGCTAATTTTGAATTATTTGATTGATCAACAAGGGAGTGAACGAGTGGTCACATTGAAGCTTGGGTACATGCGATATGACCACGAGGAATATTTAGGAGTCATGAAGTGATCCATGAAGTCACTTAGCCACAATTGGCCAAGTGTATGGACCCGTGTCAGTCCATAGGGTATAGACTAGTACCAATCTGTAAGGGTTAAGTCTATAAGGTATGGATCAGTACATATCCATAAGGATGCATCGGGGAGAGATGGCATTCATGGTAGGGAAAGCTAGCTTTATTTGGAGCATGCTGGAACTTATAGTTCATCAATTAATTCTATGTGTAGAAGTAATGGGCTAACAAAGTTGTAAATTTTCGATTGTGGGATCGAACAGGAATGATCGAATGAGGATGTCATAGGCAGCTTGGGATGGAACGTGGCTGTAAGATAATGGACTAGTTCAGGTGGGACTCGACCTAAGATGGAGTTGTGGATGGATCTTGTTCTTGGTATTGCCAAGGAGTCATTAATAGCTTGGAGGTTTCTAGGGTTGTTCTGACTTAAAGCATGGATATCGTGGGGATGTCCAATAAGACTGACAGCAATGATCATGTACCCCAAATTCCCGAAACATGTTTTGGAATGACAAACGTTCGTAGGATGTACAATAGTTAGATTAGCTACTCGGATTTCCATTATCCCTTCTCGTAAGCGAGAATGATCACACGGGTTATCAATGTATTCAATGCTTTATAAAGTGATAACTAGAATATTGTTTGATGGGTGCTATGGTTGCTTTGAATGTTCTCTTTCTCTAAGCAGGCTATCACCTTAGGAGACTGAAGAAAAGTAGGGATTGGGAATATTATTTATGTAGTATATATTTATATTATTTGAGTAGAATGCTCTATTTGGTTATCACCTGCTAACTCTTGGGTTGTAGGGACAAGTCAGGTGAGACATGAATTATCTAGTTTCATATTTTGTAACATATTCGTTAATATTCATTATCGCTTATATCAGACTATTTTCTAACTCAAGATTTTATGTTTCCACTTATTACCTTAGACGGCTCATCAAATGATGTTGTTGATTAGACCGAGTAGAATGTTTGGTAAGGAGGATGTTGATCGACAACAAGCAAGAGGCTGGCATATTAATCTACTGTATAGCTATTCATTTCATTCAACTATTTTGATTGATATATACTTCGAGAGAGATTGTAGTGAGGCTTGATGTATTCAGATTTATGACATATTGTAATGGCCCGGAAATCCATACTATCTGAGTTGACTACATACATCACACGTCCAACCCAAATATCACATAAATACGAATCATTTTTTTAGAAGAAAAAGGTAGAAGAAGAACATAAATAACAACACAGAATCTCACATCACAGCGGAACAAAATATAATATATCATAACTTTTGAAATACAAAATTTTAACTGTATAACATACAATTATCAGAGTACACACTTACAACAAAGCGGGAATAAAAATACTATATATCTAACACTGAAGCCTCCTGCTCCAAGCTCCTTTAAATTGATCTGTAAAATCCTGAACTACTTGACTTCCCATACAAATTTGGGCACCCAAGAGTTTAGGTAAAAAAAACTCTGGGTCAGTCATGGGACTGGTATGAGTAAACAATTTAAAACAGTTTGAGAAATTAAATGATATCTCATAAGACCATGCCGTATAACATGAAACGAGTTTTTTCCCTTATGAAAACCCAAAACACTTGATTTAAATTTCAAAGTATGTTTGAAAGAAAATGATAATCTTTATATCAAAACTCTTTTGATATTACAATAGTGTCTAAATCAAATAAATAGAAATCTAGTGGAACGCTTTCATCTTACGCTCCACATACATAATATACAATCAAAACCATGAGAACTTATTTGGGTAATGAATTTCCAACTATGACAAGGTATCAAACCACCTTCAGATAGTGTGTCTCTAGAGGAGAATACACTGGGTTCAACAAGAACATCTTGTAACCTGACCACACATGACCGACCACTCATTTCGCTTGAGTGTATCGAATGTATATCACCAACAGTTGGGATCGACAACCGTTTTCCCAAATGGGACTACATCGAACAGAATAAAGAATGAAATGATTTTCCCTAGATAGGTGATAATACACCCTAATTAGGAGCTACCCACTTAGCCACGTTGTCTGCCCGATTTTTGTCATTTCCCGCTGTTGAGGCCTGAGGCTACGATTACTTACCATTCATTTATAGCACAATCACTTTACATGTCACATTGCCATATCCTTTAATCACTAATTGATTTGCACAAGTATATTATGGATATTATGCTAAGAGAATAAATTCTCTGCCACCATATATGTTTATACAGACCAATATATGCGATCATTGGAAATACTCTATCAGACATTCTTCCATACAATTTCGTTCAGGGACTGAATGAAACCGAAGGCACAATTTCCATTAATAGAAAAAGTCCTTGCACTTTACTCCATCTTCGATTATCTTCATATAATCTGATTTGCAACGCTATTGCCAATACGGAGAGGTTCACGAATAATAATCCAACCGGTCTCTCCATATTGACAACGATATTGACAAATACTTCGATAGTCGGTTATTTAACTATCAAAGAAAAACAAACACTCATTCAAAGCATCAAACAATCACTGGACCCCTTAATTAATATTTCTTTAATTAATTCACTTCTCCATTTCTTTATCAATATTTATTAACCAAATATTTTCACTAATCGCCTTGGCCTCTTATGCTATTTGGAAAACATTTCCATATATCGCCTTCTTTTATTTTCTACACTTAGAAAATACCTTCTATTTATAATTGGAAAATATTCCAATTACTTATCTCTTTCTGGAACTCGGTTATTTTTATACTTAGGAATTATTTATGATATATTTCCAAAATTTCACTTACTTGGGTTAAAACAAATGTTGTGTAAAACATCGTTACAACAACCCAAAATATTTCATTCAACTAAATTTCTTTAGACATTTATCTTTGAGACTGAATCCTCCTATTTATCGATTAATAATTAAATCAATCAAGTTGGGGTATAATTACCTCTCAGACCTTGACTGAAATCATCATTAACTTTAAAACAGACAAGACCACTTGCCTCGAATAATCAATACTGCACAAATAAATTATTCATTTTTAAACCCATATACGTTTCTGTTTCTAATTTTACCAGATTTAATTATAGATTTCCTTTTTGTTTATAATATTCTATTTTTAAGTACGTTTCCTTTCGAATTCTATATATATAGATACATTGATTTCTAACTATCAAAATTTCTTAAAAATATTCTAACTCCTTAAATTTCTAGAAAATTTCTCCATAACCTCCTTTGTAAGGGTCACTCAGTACAACTACAAAACGCCTCTCTGGGACCTTTCCATTCAAAAAGAAAATTAAAAAGCCAAGCAGCTTGCCGATTCGGTGCATAAAATCTCATATGGAATTTAAACATGAACCTTTTTGTTAGGCACTAAATTTATAAACTTCATTCTCTTCATTCTATACCTGTTTAACACATATGTATCCATTTCTAATTTATTCCAACTCAATCTGACCATTTTAACTTAATTTGCAAATTTATCTTTAATTAACCCTTTTACCTATTTTACTTTTTAATCGAACATATCACGTTCATATACAAATTTTAATTTGCTTGTTAACCAATCAAATTCCAATTTTCAACTCGAGTTTCATATTCGATTTCGAATATGGATTTACAAATGCAATTCACTTATCCAAAGTCCAATTTCAATTCAAAATTTCATTAACTAATTATTCTTTAAATTAGTTAATTCTATTCAATAATTAAAAATCAGATTTTTGTTTCAAAAATCAGTTCACTTACCTCAATTGAGTTCATATTTATTTTACATCTCAAGTCTGGATTTTTCTAATGGAAATTCAGATTTTATTTACTTAAAATCCTTTTATTTATTTAATTAAACCGTTATGGTTTTATAATGGTTGTGGCGCTATTTTTCTAAAAAAATTGATTTTGACATAACTCAAAATCTATTCAACGAAATCCAGATTTTTCTCTTTCATTAGAAAACTATTGTCAAATCGGTCCTAACTATTATCTCAAAGAATTCTGAATTAAATTGAGCTCTATATACTCAGTTAAAGTTCGAAATGCCAATTTATGAACTACCGCGCTGCAGCGAGTTCGTTTTAATTATACTAATATATATAAACGTTTAAACTTCGTTTATAATAAATTTAACTCCATTCTAATATATTTTTAATATATATCAAAACAGTTTTCCTAATTTAACATAATATTTCTGATTATCTATAATTGTCGATTTTTCCTTACTCGGTAATAAATTTATTTATACTTCAATCTTCTATATTTAATTCCAATTCCTTTTATAAATAAATTATTTATAAAATTCGATATAATAAAATTTCAGTTATAAACCCATTGGATTTTTCTCAATACAGGTTATATTTCGAATTCCGAAATATAATCAATCGTTTTATTTCAAAACACTTCCCAATTTACTTTTTAATTCAGATTTGAATTTAAATGTTTTAAATTGTCCAAATGATAATTATCTCACTTAATTTATAAACGCTGTTTATAAATTTAATTTCCTTGTTTTATATATTAAAACAAGTTTCCATTTCTAAATTCTATTTGAAACTCCATTTCTTTTATATTCTGAATTCCAGAATATAAACCGTTGTTCCCTTTCGAATGATTTCAACTTTCTATTTTAAATTCAAAAGTTGAATTTAAAATTTCAAATTATCTTCTGATAATTAATTCGCTACAATTATAACATCGTTTATAAATTTACTTGTTTTATATTTTAAAACAAGTTCCATTTCGAAATTCTATTTAAAACCAAAATCTTATGTTGGAATATTCTATTTACATTAACTTATCCATATATAACATAGAATCCATTTTCATATTTAAATTTAAATTCTATTTAAATAAATTCAAACTAATCGAATTCAAATCATAAATCCTTATGGATTTATTTTAGTTCAATTTATATTCTGAACATCAGAATAAGCTTCATCGTTTAGTTCTTTAAAATGATTCCCCACTTCTATTTTTAAATTCACATTTGAATTTAAATATTCAAATTATCAAATGATAAAATTTCCACTTCAGTTATAAATACCGTTTATAAATTCATTTCAATTCCCTAATTATCCAATGAAAATCATTCCATTTTATTTGTAAACACCGTTTATAAATTTACTCCAATTTCCTGTATTATTTAATTTATAAATATCGTTTATAAATTTCTTTAATTCCTGCATTATTTAATTTATAAATATCGTTTATAAATTTCCTTACTTGTTTTTATTATTCAAACAAGCTAATATTTCTCAGTCCACTCGAAATTCGAATTCTATTTTTAGAAAAATAGATTTCTCCTTTTTATCTCAAAAATTCCTTTTCCCGGTATTTCTATAAATCAACATTTAGGCCTAATGATATTTTAAACACCCAAAACAACCAATTATAAATGACAAGTTTTCTAACACATCATAAATGATAATATATGAACAAAAAACAAATAATAACATTTTTGAGGAATCCAATTAGATCCTCTTACCTGTTTTCCTGCATCCGCAGATGTTAGCCAACATAAATAATACCCATCTTGCTTCAAGGCAGGATATCGCGGTATAGAAGGTCATCCACTATCATAGCGTGGGGCGTATAAGGTCATCCGCTAATGATACTGCGGGCATCCGCTAATGATACAGCGAGAAATATCCAACCACCAATATATATATATATATATATATATATATATATAACCACAAACACCAAGCCTAAATAACTAATATATATTTATCATAGCCACAATATTATTTAAATAAATCCAAACAATCAACGAACAATTATTTTTAACTAATAGAAATAATTCTAAATAAAATATGAGTGAAATTTACTCACCTGGTTTTTAATTGTAGATTCGATCCAAAATTAAATCCAACGATGTTCGATTTAAATTTAAGATTCACTGCAGATATTGAAAAGGGTGCGTTTTTTACAGGTCCCTATTAAGTTTCAAAATTAGACTCACATCCGGTCATAGTTTATAATATAAACCCGCCCCCTATTTTTGAATTCCCGCCTCCTTTTTTGTAGGATCCGCATCCTACTTTCATGCTTTCGCCTACTACTTATTTAGTTTCGCTTCCTACAGTTTCTTCCAAAAAAAAAAAGTGCGGCGTTGGTCAATTTTTATTTTTTCCTAAAATCTGGAAATAATCCCAGAAATCTACGCCAAGAAAAAAAATAGTTGCATATATGTATGCAAGTATTGTCAATACTTGCATACATATATGCAATTATTGCACAAAGAAAATTATGCTAATGTTTTGCCTGTAGATATGTTGCACACATGTGTGCATGTTTCAGATTTACTAGCACACTTGAATGCAAAAAAAAAATGAAATGAGTTGGAATTCTCGCAACACTGGAATACTTGCACATATATATGCAAGAAGTTGGAATTCTTGCATAAAATTATGCATTTAACTGCATTTTTCGCTGTTTTTTTCTGTTTTATTTTTTTTGCGTGTTTTTATTGTTTTTTGAACAATTTTTTTGTCGAATGCATAATTTATTTAAATAATAATTTTCATATTTTTTTATTCATTTTTTTTGCTACTTTTGAAAAATAGGAACCTAATTTATAATAAGTTTATGACCGGATGTGAACCTAATTAAGCTTGCTTTTAGGGATGTGTGCCTAATTTTCACTATTGATAATTCCAGAATCAATTCCAACTCGTATATAGTACTTGCTTCAAACCACTTATTTATTGAATATTTTCGACCTTGCAATTAACGTATAATATTGATTAATTAATTTCAACTACCATATTAATTGCAATAATTTAATTAAATAAATTATATTAAAATTTTACCTAGTCTTCGAGTATGATTTTAATGGCACAATCCTTTACCACATACACCTTCCTCTTGCTGCTTCCAAACCAACTTTCATATATCATGTCAGCCACTACCATAAAACAGCCTCACCCTCAACCCCTCTTCACTGTCACTCCTGCTTACCATTCCCAGGAAATCTTCATTTTCTGTTGCTAAAAATATATTACCACCGTGAGCTTTCCCATTTCACCATCAACAAAAACACACCATTCTTCTCCAATTATGCCTACGACAAAACCAGACAGAATAACCTTGACTTTAGTTTCGTAGCCAAGCACAAAAGGACGTGACTTTTATTCGCGTTGAACCTCACCATTCTCCCCTTCCTGGACGCTGTGTTCACCATAGTCAACTTTCTCATCTCCAAAATTGTTCTCTGCCATCCCTCTTTCTCCATAATCGCAACCTCTCCTGATGTGAATCACGACTTCAACCTCCCCAGAAATTACGACACCCAAAATGTGAAATCGAACCCCATCATTTTACTCCACTCGCAAGAACCCAGAAGGTCACGGCATTCCTCCTTTCGGTACAAAATCACGCGACAGTAAATGGAGTCGAACTCCCCAAAACTTCAATCACTTTGACACTACAGACTCAAGGACGGCTTCATCTTCCTCCTGCGTGGTCACCGAATCTAGCAAAATCTAACCCTAACTGTATTGGTTCCAACATTGACAAGGTATCGCATCTGATTCAAGGGTACAAACGTGGAGCTCACGAGCACATTTGAGGAAGAACAAAGCTTCCTGTTTCAATTTACTTTGTTGCAAATTTAATTGAGATTCAACGAGGGAGACTTCGGCTTTTTTTTTAATTTCTTCATTAATTCTAAACTTTGGATTTTCAGAGCACGAAATGAAAAGGAGATGGAATGAGGAGTAGACGCGATTTTATAGGACAACCATAGCGTAGGCATTAAGAAATTAGTGCAGAGTAAGGTACATTATAAATTAATTTCGATTTGATGTTAATTTAATGCGATTTGATTTTGATTTAACTATGACTTGAGTTCGAGCTTATCCAGTAAATTTTATAATAATATATTCGCGGTTCCGAACTCCCATTCGAGCGCAATAACCTACGTTCCTAGGGTTGTACCACTATTCTAAACACACTGGAACATGTTTCACAGCCCAACTCGATCATTTGAAGAAGATTTTAATTTAAATCAATATGAATTAAATTCAAAACAATTAATAATTAATATCATCGTTTCTATTCATTTTAGAATTTTTACTGATTATCTGACTCATTTTCGATACAGTTTAAATCTTCGAATTTAATTATATTTCGATTTACGATAATTCGATATATATTCTAAATTAAATTATATTCGATTATTAAATCGATAACTCAATATAAAAATTCATTTATATTATTAATTCAACATTTAAAATAATATTAAATATTTAAAATTAATCGATCAAAAATCTGGGTCGTTACATTCTTTCCCCCTTAAAAGACTTTCGTCCCCGAAATTACTATGGTAGGAAAATGCTACAAACTCATTACTTTTCAAACTTATTTGTGTTGAAACTTAACATTTCATATTTCTAAAACTCTAGTTCTCCCAAAAATTTTGGTTTTCGCTCCTATTACACATCATATATACTCACATTCATTTTATTCGAATGATTTATAAACCATACATTCACACAATCTAATTAATATTCATTCAGATTAATTCAAACTGAGTCTAATCAAATTTATTCACTTTGATCCATTTAACTTGCTTAAGTTAAATTTTAAATTCCTGAAGTTAAATTCCCAGGTTTTTATTTCTAATCCTTTTGAAATCATATAAATATTTACCTATATTTATAACCCATCAAAAATTCAAAACGTTTGAATTTCAAAACAACTAGTTTTATTTCAAACTAATTTCTAACAAAAACTTTATAAGGTAGCAATCCATCACTTAGAACTTGAAAATGAATAACAATGATGCTGCAGTCATCATCAGAATTATTTTCCAGCAACTGAAGTGAATTCAGTGCTTTATCAATTCCAAAATTCATTTAAATGATTTTTATTCAAAAATCATCCCAAAACAAAGCTATATTATTTTAATATACTTCAGAAAATACTTTTCCAAGCACCCAGGATTTAAAAATCCAAATTCTGGTTTAAATTTTAATTCATCTCATTTGTATGTTTCATTCTCATACAGATTTTATTTGGTTATATATAACCATTCCAATTTTATAATCTTATCAGATTATAATAATAGCAATCAACGCATCCATATACCACAAAATTTCAGAAAATTATTCCTTCTATATCAAAAATAGAATTTTGGTTAAAATTATTCTATTTACCCTTTTCAAAACATATTGTATTAGTGTATCGTGTTCAAGTGTTTATAAATTCCAATCAATATAGCGGCATCCCATAAATTGATCAGAATTCATAACTCACTCAACCAATAAATCAAAACAATATAAAACAACTTTTATATAAATTAACAAATACTCTCTCTCGTATATATACACTCAACTCATTCTAGCGTACTGCTGACCCTATCTCTAATGAGCATAATCCAACAAAAGCATAGGTGTTCTCTTAACCTAAGCTCTAATACCAATTGTAATGGCTTGCAAATCCATACTATCTGAGTTGACTACATACATCACACGTCCAACCCAAATATCACAGAAATACGAATCATTTTTTCAGAATAAAAATGTAGAAGAAGAACAGAAATAACAACACAGAATCTCACATAGCAGCTGAACAAAATATAATATATCATAACTTTTGAAATACAAAATTTTAACTGTATAACATACAATTATCAGAGTACACACTTACAACACAGCGGAAATAAAAATACTATTTATCTAACACTGAAGCCTCCTGCTCCAAGCTCCTTTAAATTGATCTGTAAAATCCTGAACTACTTGACTTCCCATACAAATTTGGGCACCCAAGAGTTTAGGTAAAAAAAAAATAAACTCTGGGTCAGTCAAGGGACTGATAAGAGTAAACAATTTAAAATAGTTTGAGAAAATAAACGATATCTCATAAGACCACGCCGTATAACACGGAACGTGTTTTTTCCCTTATGAAAACCCAAAACACTTGATTTAACTTTCAAAGTATGTTTGAAAGAAAATGATATTCTTTATATCAAAACTCTTTTGATATTACAATAGTGTCTAAATCAAATAAATAGAAATCTAGTGGAACGCTTTCATCTCACGCTCCACATACATAATATACAATCAAAACCGCGAGCACTTATTGGGTAATGAATTTCCAACTATGACAAGGTATGAAACCACCCTTTAGATAGTGTGTCTCTAGAGGAGAATACACTGGGTTCAACAAGAACATCTTGTAACCCGACCACACATGACCGACCACTCATTTGGCTTGAGTGTATCGAATGTATATCACCAACGATTGGGATCAACAACTGTTTTCCCGAATGGGACAACATCAAACAGAATAAAGAATGAAATGAATTTCTCTAGATAGGTGATAATACACCCTAATTGGGAGCTACCCACTTAGCCATACTGCCTTCCCGATTTTTGTCATTTCCCTGTTGTTGAGGCTTGAGGCTACGATTACTTACCATTCATTTATAGCACATGATCGATATCTTTCTCGAAACAAACAAAAATCACTTTAAATGTCACATTGTCATATCCTTTAATCATTAATTAATTTGCAAAAATATATTCTGGATGTTATGCTAAGAGAATAAATTCTCTGCCAGCATATAAATATTTATACAGACCAACATATCCGATCATTGGAAATACACTGTCATACATTCATCTATACAACTTCGTTCTGGGACCGAACGAAACCAAAGGCACAATTTCCATTAATAGAAAAAGTCCTTGCACTTTACTCCATCTTTGATTATCTTCATATAATCTGATTCGCAATGCTGTTGCCAATACGGTGTGGTTCACGGATATATAATCCAACCGATCTCTCCATATTGACAACGATATTGGCAAATACTTCGATAGTCGGTTATTTAACTATCGAAGAAAAACAAACACTCGTTCAAAGCATCAAATAATCATTGGACCCCTTAATTAATATTTCATTAATTAAATCACTTCTCCATTTCTTTATCAATATTTATTAACCAAATATTTTCACTAATCATCTGGGCCTCTTATGCTATTTGTAAAACATTTCCATATATCGCCTTCTTTTAGTTTCTACACTTAGAAATTACCTTCTATTTATAATTGGAAAATATCCCAATTACTTATCTCTCTCCCGAACTCGATTATTTTTATACTTAGGAAATATTTATGATATATTTCCAAAATTTCACTTACTTGGGTTAAAACAAATGTTGTGTAAAACATCGTTACAACAACCCAAAATATTTCATTCAACTAAATTTCTTTGAACATTTATCTCCGAGGCTGGATCCTCCTATTTATCGGGTAATAAATAAATTAATCAAGTTGGGGTATAATTACCTCTAGACCTTGACTGAAATCATCATTAACTTCAAAACAAACAAGACCACTTGCCTCTCAACACCATACAAATCATTTATTCATTTTTAAACCCATATACGTTTCTCTTTCTAATTTTACCAGATTTAATTATAGATTTCCTTTTTTGTTAATAATTTCTATTTTTAAGTTCGTTTCCTTATCAAATTCTATATATATAGATATATATACATTGATTTCTAACTATCAAAATTTCTTGAAAATATTCTAACCCCTTAAATTTTCGGAAAATTTCGTCGTAATCTCCTTTGTATGAGTCACTCGGTACAACTACAAAACGCCTCTCTGGGTCCTTTCCATTCAAATAGAAAATTAAAAAACCAAGCGGCTTGCCGATTCGGCACATAAAATCTCATATGGAATTTAAACATGCACCTTTTTGTCGGGAACTAAATTTATAAACTTCATTCTCTTCATTTCTAATTTATTCCAACTCAATCTGACCATTTTAACTCAATTTGCTAATTTATGTTTAATTAGCCCTTTTGCCTATTTTACTTTTTAGTTGAACATATCACGTTCATATACAAATTTTAATTTGCTTATTAACCATTCAAATTCCATTTTTCAACTCGAGTTTCATATTTGATTTCGAGTATGGATTTACAAATCCAATTCACTTATCCAAAGCCCAATTTCAATTCGAAATTTCATTAACTAATGATTCTTCAAATTAGTTAATTCTATTCAATAATTAAAAATCTATTTTTTTTCATTTACTTCACTTGAGTTCATATTTATTTTACGTCTCAAGTCTGGATTTTTCTAATGGAAATTCGGATTTTATTTACTTAAAATCCTTTTATTTATTTAAATAAACAGTTATGGTTTTATAATGGTTATGGCGCTGTTTTTCTGAAAATTTGATTTTGACATAACTCAAAATCTATTCGATGAAATCCAATTTTTCTCTTTTATTAGAAAACTATTATCAAATCGGTCCTAACGATACTTGTTTCAAAGAATTCTGACTTAAATTGAGTTATATATCCTCAATTGAAGTTCAAAACGCCAATTTACAAACTACCACGCTACGGCGAGTTCGTTTTAATTATATTAATATATATAAACATGTAAACTTCGTTTATAATAAATTCAACTCCATTCTAATATATCTTTACTATATATCAAAACAATTTTCCTAATTTAACATAATATTTCCGATTATCTATTATTGTCGATTTTTCTTACTCGGTAATAAATTTATTTATACTTCGATCTTCTATATTTAATTCCAATTCCTTTTATAAATAAATTATTTATAAAATTGGATATAATCGAATTTCAATTATAAACCCATCGGATTTTTCTCAATTCAGATTATATTTTGAATCCCGAAATATAATCAATCGTTTTGTTTCAAAACACTTCCCAATTTACTTTTAAATTCAGATTTGAATTTAAATGTTTTAAATTATCCAAATGATAATTATCTCACTAAATTTATAAATGTCATTTATAAATTTAATTTCCTTGTTTTATATATTAAAACAAGTTTCCATTTCAAAATTCTATTTGAAACTCCATTCCTTTTATATTCCAAATTCCAGAATACAAACCATTGTTCCTTTTCGAATGATTTCAACTTTCTATTTTAAATTCAAAACTTGAATTCAAAATTTCAAATTATCTTCTGATAATTAATTCGCTACAATTATAACATTGTTTATAAATTTACTTGTCTTTTAAAACAAGTTCCATTTCGAAATTCTATTTAAAACCAAAAATCTTATTTTGGAATATTCTATTTATTTTAACTTATCCATATATAACATAGAATCCATTTTCATATTTAAATTTAACTTCTATTTAAATAAATTCAAACTAATCGAATTCAAATCATAAATCCTTACGGATTTATTTTAGTTCAATTTATATTCTGAGCATTAGAATAAATTTCATCGTTTAGTTCTTTAAAATGATTCCACACTTCTATTTTTAAATTCACATTTGAATTTAAATATTCAAATTATCAAATGGTAAATTTTCCACTTCAGTTATAAATACCGTTTATAAATTCATTTCATTCCCTGATTATCCAATAAAAATAATTCCATTTTATTTATAAGCACCGTTTATAAATTTACTTCAATTTCCTGTATTATTTAATTTATAAATATCTTTTATAAATTTCTTTAATTCCTGCATTATTTAATTTATAAATATCGTTTATAAATTTCCTTATTTTTTTTATTATTCAAACAAGCTAATATTTCTCAGTCCATTCCAAATTCCAATTCTATTTTTAGAAAAATAGATTTCTCCTTTTTATCTCAAAAGACCCTTTTCCCGATATTTCTATAAATCAACATTTAGGCCCAACGATATTTTAAACACCCAAAATAACCAATTATAAATGGCAGGTTTTCTAACACATCATAAATGATAATATATGAAAAAAAAACAAATAATAACATTTTTGAGGAATCCAATTAGATCCTCTAACCTGTTTTCCTGCATCCGCAGACGTTAGCCAACATAAATAATACCCATCTTGCTTCAAGGCAGGATATCGCGGTATAGAAGGTCATCCACTATCATAGCATGGGGCGTATAAGGTCATCCGCTAATGATACTGCGGGCATCCGCTAATGATACAGCGAGAAATATCCAACCACCAATATATATATATATATATATAACCACAAACACCAAGCCTAAATAACTAATATATATTTATAATAGCCACAATATTATTTAAATAAATCCAAACAATCAACGAACAATTATTTTTGATAATATATGGAAAAAACAAATAATCATATTTTTGAGGAATCCAGTTGGATCCCTCCAACCTGTTTTCCTGCATCCACAGACATTATCCAACATAAATAATACCCAACCTGCTTCAAGGCAGGATATCGCAGTATAGAAGGTCATCCACTAATGATACTGCGGGCATTCGCTAATGATACTGCGGGAAATATCTAACCACCAATATATATATATATATAGCCACAAACACCAAGCCTAAATAACTAATATATATTTATAATAGCCACAATAATATTTAAATGCATCCAAACAATCAACGAACAATTATTTTTAACTAATAGAAATAATTATAAATAAAATCTGAGTGAAATTTACTCACCTGATTTTTAATTGTAGATTCAATCAAAATTAAATCGAACGATTTCGATTTAAATTTAAGATTCACAGCAGATATTGAAAATTCCTAAACAAAATTCCAGGTCGTATATAGTACTTGCTTCAAACCACTTATTTTTTGAATATTTTCGACCTTGCAATTAATGTATAATATTGATTAATTAGTTTCAACTACCGTATTAATCGCAATAATTTAATTCAATAAATTATATTAAAATTTTACCTAGTCTTCATGTACGATTTTAATGGCATAATCCTTTACCACATACACCTTCCTCTTGTTGCTTCCAAACCAACTTTCATATTCCAAGTCTGCCACTACCATAAAACAGTCTCTCCCTCAACCCCTCTTCACTGTCACGCCTGCTTACCATTCCCAGGAAATCTTCATTTTCTGTTGCTGAAAATATATTACCATCATGAGCTTTCCCATTCCTCCATCAACAATAGCACACCATTCTTCTACAATGATGCCTGCGACAAAACCAGATAGAAGCACCTCGACTTTAGCTCTATAGCCAAGCACAGAAGGATGCAAATTTTATTCGCGTTGAACCTCACCATTCTCCCCTTCCTCACGCTATGTTCACCGCAGTCAACTTGCTCATCTCCAAAACTATTCTCTGCCATCCCTCTTTCTCCATAATCACAACCTCTCTTGATGAGAATCACGACTTCAACCTCCCTAGAAATTACGACACCCAAAATGTGAAATCAACCCCATTGTTTTACTCCACTCGCAAGAACCCAGAAGCTCGCGACATTCCTCCTTTAGGTACTAAATCACGCGACAGTAAATGGAGTCGAACTCTCCAAAACTTCAATCACTGAATCACTTCGCCACCACAGACTCAAGGACGGCTCCATCTTCCTCCTGCGTGGTCACCGAATCCGGAAAAAATATAACCCTAACTGTACTAGTTCCAATATTGACAAGGTATCACATTTGATTTGAGGGTACAAACGTGGAGCTCACGAGCGGATTTAAGGAAGAACAAAGCTTCCTGTTTCAATTTACTTTGTTGCAAATTTAATTGAGATTCAACGAGGGAGACTACAGTTTTTTTTATTTCTTCATTAATTCTAAACTTTGGATTTTCAGAGAACGAAATGAAAA
Organism: Allium sativum; assembly: GCA_030737875.1. Lineage (NCBI taxonomy): Eukaryota > Viridiplantae > Streptophyta > Magnoliopsida > Asparagales > Amaryllidaceae > Allium > Allium sativum. The sequence goes on from CM060909.1 coordinate 821,568,912, forward strand.
GGAGATGGAATGAGGAGTAGACACAATTTTATAGGACAACCATAGCTTAGACATTAAGGAATTAGTACAGAGTAAGGTACATTATAAATTAATTTCGATTTGATGTTAATTTAATGCGAATTGATTCTGATTTAACCATGATTTGAGTTCGATCTTATCCACTAAATTTTATAATAATATATTCGGGGTTCCGAACTCCCAATCGAGCGCAACAACTGATGTTAGTAGGGTTGTACCACTATTCTGAACACACTGGAACATGTTTCATGGCCCAACTCGATCATATGGAGAAGATTTTAATTTAAATCGATATGAATTAAATTCAAAACAATTAATTCCTTGATAATAAATAATTATTATCATCGTTTTTATTCAGTTTAGAATTTTTACTGATTATCTGAATCATTTTCGATATAGTTTAAATCTTTGAATTTAATTATATTTCGAATTACGATAATTCGATATATATTCTAAATTAAATTATATTCGATTATTAAATCGATAATTCAATATAAAATTCATTCATATTATTAATTCAATATTTAAAATAATATTAAATATTTAAAATTAATCGATTAAAAGTCTGTGTCGTTATACATATGGTATCAGATTCTTAGATTTTATTTGGAGATGGGATTTCTGTCATGCTTCACTGTATATTCTATGGTATAAGTTCCTATTTTATCCACATGTTGTAAGATATATGACACGTTTTGTTTCAATTTACTTTCCTTGCGATCGTCCCATATCGTCTTGGCATGACCTATAGTGCATCTTCTTTATCATTCAATGCAGGAGGTACAGGGCAATCTAATAATGTAACACCCCGTAATTTTAAATATTAAAATTAACAATTTTTAAGAACACTTAATTGTTAAAGTGAGAATTAAGGGAAACAGTTATGCCATTGCGTTCGTCTCGAAATTCTGCTTGGAATAGAGTCCAAGTTTTCGTAAATTGGACTTCGTATGAGGAAGTTATAGCCCTCAGAAGTTCTAGGAATTTAAATAAATTAAAAACAGTTTAGATTAAATTCAAAAATTCGAATTCAAACAAAGAAGCGCGCTGGGCGGGATTTTTCCTGCCCTAGGCCAGGTCGACCAGGGGGTCGACCTCCCCTATACAGGTCGACCTGGGGGTCGACCAGGGTGTCGACCTATCCCCTCGTGCAGATCTAAACTGTGATGATTCTGACTTGTTGATGAGTCTTTTCTGACCTGTTGCCGAGTCACTAGGGCATAGGTGGCAATTCTAGATAACTCTATCTAGTCTGGACGGTTGTGATTGCTCCTATGATAATCTAACGGCTTATATTGATTTAAACTTCTATATAAGCACGCATAGACTCAAGCTCTAAACCTAAACTAAATTAATCTATTGGCCTCCATGCTGCTGCTAGAATAGTTCTTCTTCTTAAAGCTTAGGAATTGCAAGTCAGGATTCTAATACAAACGACGAACGAATTATTCTCTTCTCTAATCTGTCTTTGTGAGTACAATTTCTTTCACAAAATAATAAATTAATTAATTATGATGAGTTATAATTGGGATTATGAGAACATGTCTGTTGAATCATGTGACGTTACTTAACTTTGTTATCGTCATTTGGTGAACATATGATAGTTTTGTTAACCTATGTTAGTAGATCTATTTCATATGTCCAATCACATATGTTTAACTTAATTCATTTTATGAGATCAGTTTATATGCAAGTTTGGGATGTAAATCATATGCTAGTTTGTATGTGAATCATATGCATGTCAGTATGCGAATTTACACAAGTTTATATGTGAATCAAGTATATATATATATATATATATGCGAATTTATATGTAAAACATGTGATATTAGTTTACATGTTTAAATTGATATGCAAGTTTGTAGGAATCCATATGCAAGTTTAGGTGAAAACTATATTCACATATGCAAGTTTAGGTGAAAACCATATTCACATATGCAAGTTTAGGTGAAACCCATATTCATATATGCAAGTTCACAATTTCATGTTTAGATCTATATTTAGATCCATGGTAGTTTATGAAAATTTATGTTCTATATGTCCATTGCCTATGCAAGTTATTGGCTATGCAAACTTAGGTTATAATTCTTATTCGCAAATTAGATCTATTTTATGTGTTATGCAAGTTATGATGTTTCTTTTCTTTTTATGAGTTAGACTATTTGCGAGTCTAACATATTTCATATTAAACGTACAAACGGCGTGGGACAACGGGAAAATATCAATTATACAAATTGTGAATTGGCATAAAATGGCTTCAAAGGCATATAATTAATTTGATACACTAATTGGTATAATTTATATACCTGAAAAGTATGGACATAATTTAGGTGACAATTATGGACATAGATTAATTTGGAAATTATTGACAATTCGAATAGGGATAATTAATTCATATTGGGGTGAAATAATTATGTGTAATAATAAACGCCTAAGACACGAGGTCAGACTCATTTGTATAAGACTGCCCGGACCCGCCTGGGAAATCCAGCAACCACAAATGGTAGTCTAATGTGAGAGGTCAAAGACATAAATTAAATGCATAACAATTGTAAAAACACGAGGTTAGGCTCGTTTGCGGTATAAGACTGCCCGGACCCGCCCGGCAAATCCAGCAACCGCAAATGGTAGTCTAATGTGGGAGGTCTTACAAGGTTACGGTTATAATAAATTAACACTTAACCATGATAAACATGTGGTGGGACATGGGGGTTAAGTGGGTGACATGTGAAATACGATTAGAAACACTTAACCAAATTGAAACATGTAAGAAGACATGAATAAGAAGGGGTTAAGTGGGAAATCCTAGTGGGGACCAAGCATAGGTGGAAAGCTTGTGTCAAGCATGGGGACCCTTTTCAAATCAGTAACCCATTAAGTATCTTTGTGAGCTCGAGTTAGATCGAGGATGGGACACACTTATTGGGTTTGATTGTAAGAGGTCAAAACGGGTTAACGGTGGCAACGCAAGTGCAACGGGGTCATGTGCGTGCATAGGCCCGGGCTGGTAGGTAAGACGTTGTTGCATCGTTTAGATATAAGCCGTGCATCTTTAGTGGTATCGGGTTGCCACTTTGGGGAGTGATACACCCCACTATGGGACCAACAAGGATATCTATGAGTTAGGGAGCCGATCGCATGTGGGTAGTGGGTACAACTAGTGGAGATAGGGGCATGCAGCACCTATGAAGACAACTAGGGGTACATGAAACTACCATTAAGATTATTATGTTCAGTAGGAGGGATCAACTTTTAGGGTGACTAGAAATGGTGCAGTGTAGTAATTATCCTATAGTTGTTAGGAGCACGATTAACGCCAGCATATTCCTCTTGTTTGTTTTGTCTTGCCCATTTGCTTCACAGTCATTCCTTGTTTTACCAGTTTATGCCTTATCCTAATTACTTTAATAATTATATTGTTAAAGTTATTGGACTCGCCATACTTTATGTCTGACCGCCTTTGTTTTCGCCTCTTTTCTTCCTTGCCCCCCCCAGGTTCTCAGGGTGGGACTAATGCTAGTGGAGCTTAAATTGGACCTCTTTCTCTCTCTTTTGGAAGTGCTTGGATAACTGAAAGTAAAGTTTAGCTTATCTCTTTTATGGCTACTTATGTTGGGGTTATGCTTTTTACTTTATGTACTCAGAAAATAATTTTTCAAGATGGATATTAAGTGTACTTGGTTTTATTGTTGGTTTTTGATGTTATTGTAACCAAACTATTTATCCGCTGCAATAAAAGTTGTTTTAATTTTTCAAGTACCAATATATGTGTCTGTCTTGTTATATTCTGTTCTATACACCAATAATACTCCATGAAAGTTAATGCACTCCCCTTAAGAGTGACATTAATGGACGTGGGGGGTTACACGTGGCATCAGAGTTGAAGGTTACCAGAACAGATAAGAGATTTTGAAAAATTGTTTTTCAAAAGCATTTTATAAAGAAACACTTCCAAAAATAGGTTTTAAGGAGAGTATTTTCAAGAGAAAAGTTTTTTTTAAAAACATAACCCCCAAGAGCCATATATCTTTCCTTCGATTCTCCATTTTGAATCTCTTCCTTTTTCTTTTCAACATGTCTTGGGTATCCGAGATACCGGAGGGCATACCGATACCAACCTGGCTCAGAAGGTATCTGGAGGCTAAGGCCACTGCCGCAGGCCCAGCAGACGTTCCTCCTCCCCCAGCTGCAGCTCCTCCTCCTCCCCCTCCCCGCGTTGATACTTTTTCGAAGATATGCAAAGACTTTCGGGCAATAGACGGGAAACCTTTTAACGGGTCAGAGACGTTTGTTGAAGCTCGACATTGGCTTAAGGAGGTGGAAGATTTGTTTGGTATCTTCGAGATAGAAGATGGAAGGAAGGTCCAATTAGCAGCTTGGTTAATGAAGGATGAAGCCTCGTTTTGGTGGGAGGTCACGAATGGAGAGCGTCCAGTGGAGACATGGATGGATTTCAGGCATAGGTTCGAGATGAAATTTCTCTCATGAGCAGAAGAGAATTTATACATGGAGAGGTTCTTGGCATTGAAGCAAGGGAAATTATTAGTAATGGAGTACGTCAACAAGTTCAATCAGTTGGCGAGTTTTGGCTTAGACTTGGTGAACACACCTGAAAAGAAGGCCCTGAGATTCGTTAAAGGTTTGAATGAGCTGCTACATGGGTTGGCTGTGACCCACATTCCTATGGGGCTACCTTTGAGAAACTAGTTGACATGGCGCTTATGCATGAAGAGGAGAAAGGCGCTAATGCTAATAAGGCACCGGAAAAGAAAGGGGATCAAAAGAAGTCACAGCAACAACCTAAGAAAGGTGGTAAGGATAACAATAGCAAAGGAAAGAAAAGGTGCTTTAATTATGGAAAACCACGCCATCTGAGCAACGACAGTAGGAAGAAGAAGACTGGTTGTTTTAACTGTGGTGAGGCAGGACATCTGATTAAAGACTGCCTAAGAAGACAAGGGAAAGGGCAGAGGACAGGGTCTACTTCTGGAGGGCAGGTTCAGGTTCTCATGCCACCAGGGAAGGCAAGAGGGCAGGTTCATGCTCTCAAGGCACCAGGACAGGAGAGAGGTAGAAACATTTCCGTTGAAAGTTAGGTTTTTCTGTTTGATCATCCAGTTCATACTTTGTTTGATTTTGGCGCTTCACACTCGTTTGTATCTGCTTCATTAGTTGAAACACTGCACCTAAATACTAGTCTAGTTACGGATCCCATAGTAGTCTCAAATCCTATTGGTGGTTTGGCTCATCTTTCAATGATTTGTCGGGATTTGAGAGTGTCTATCTTGGGCATTGGGTTTGAATGCAACGCCTTTGTACTTGGCTTCATGAGCTATGGGTTGATTCTAGGCATGGATTGGTTATCCCGTAATGGTGCCATCCTCGATTGTGAAAAGATAGTGGTTAGACTTATGACTCGCCTCGGTAACACTCTCGAAATCTCTTGTAATCCCATACATTTTGTTATGCTTAGCTACCTAGAATCTCTTGATGCGTCTGTTGAAAACTTACAATCTGTTAGAGTAGTCCGTGAATACTCAGATGTATTTGAAGAGGTTAAGGGCTTACCTCTGAAGCGGGTGATAGACTTCCGCATATACCTTGTTGATAATGCAAAACCCGTAGCTCTACCCGTTAGACACATGGCTCCAAGGGAGAGAAAAGAGCACAGCAAGCAAGTCAAAGAGTTGCTCGAAAAAGGTTTTATAAGGCGGAGTATTTCTGAATGGAGTGCTCCAGTAGTATTCGCAACCAAAGCGGATGGTTCACTTCTCCTATGCGTTGATTATAGGGAGCTAAACAAGCTGACCAAGAAAAATAGGCACCCACTTCCAAGAATAGACGACTTGTTTGATCATCTTGTAGGTGCGTCGGTTTTCTCCCAACTAGATCTTGCTACTGGGTTTCATCAGCTAAGAGTGGCTGAAGACAGCATTGACAAGACCGCGTTTAGAACCCTGGATGGTTTCTTCGAATGGCTTGTCATGCCTTTCGGCTTGACAAACGCACCCGTTTACTTCGTTGACTTGATGAGCAGAGTATTTAGGGAGTTCCTTGATAAGTTTGTGGTGGTCTTCGTAGATGACATTTTGATTTTCTCGAAGAATGAAGAAGAGCATGCTTTGCATTTAAGCGAAGTCATGGATACTCTTCGTGCACATCAGCTGAAAGCCAAATTCTCAAAATTCAATTTCTAGAGAGAAGAAGTAAGGTTTCTTAGACATGTGGTGTCCAAAAGAGGGGATAGCTGTGGACCCCGCAAAAGTAGTTGCGGTGCAAGATTGGAAGGTTCCACGAAATGAAACTGAAGTCCGAATCTTTCTCAGGCTAGCGGGCTTTTACCGAAAGTTCATTAAATACTTTGCAAAATTCTCAGCCTCACTCACAAGATTGGCAAAGAAGAACCTAACTTTCGCTTGGGATTTGGATTGCGATATTGCTTTCCAACGTTTGAAAAGGGCTCTAACAACAGCCCAATTTCTGACATTGCCTGATGGAAGCAAAATGTTTACCATATACACAGACGCATGCAGTACAGGGTTGGGCGCTGTCTTGATGCAAGAAGGCAACGTAGTTTGTTATGGGAGAAGGCAATTGAAGGTACATGAGAAGAACTACCCAACTCATGATTTGGAGCTAGCTGCCATGTTTTCGCTCTAAAGTCATGGTGTCATTACCTACTAGGAGAAAGTTTGAATTGTTTGCTGACCAGAAATCGTTAAAGTACCTTTTCTCATAGAAAGATCTTATCTTAAGACAACAAAGGTGGATGAAATTTCTGGCCTCATATGATTTTGAGATTTCCTATACCCTTGGCAAGGGCAATGTGGTAGCAGACGCCTCGAGTAGAAAGAAGCTGACCTTGAGTCCTCTCTTTGTAGAAAGGCAAAGCTTGGAGTACATAGCAAAATTTAACTTTAGACACTCCTCTGAAATTGTACCTGGTCTGTTAGCATCGCTAGAGGTGCGGGGTACTCTTTTGGACTCCTTAGGAACCGCGCAACGAGAAGACCCTCAGCTAGTTGATATAATGGATAAGCTAGTTAGGGGTGAGACTTCTAGTCACCTTAATAAATACTCCATTGATGATAAGGGTTGGTTGAGACGGGGTGGAAGGCTATGCGTCCCACAAGCAAAGGATTTAGTGAAGACGGTTCTCGAAGAAGCACACCATTCTAACCTGACCATACACCCAGGCGGAGACAAGATGTATAAAGATATAAAAGGGTTTTCTTCTGGAATGGCATGAAGAGAGATGTAGCTGAGTTCGTCGCTAAGTGCTTGATATGCCAGCAAGTCAAAGCAGAGCAGAAGAAGCCTGTTGGTCTGCTTCATCCTCTAGAGGTCCCATAGTGGAAGTGGGATAGCATTTCGATGGACTTTGTTGATGGGTTGCTTAGGTCAAGAAGGGGCAATACCAGTATTTGGGTAATAGTGGACAGGCTCATTAAAAGCGCTCACTTTATACCTGCTTAAAGTAGAAGGACTGCCTCGTCCCTAGCATCCATTTATCTTAAAGAGATAGTTCGACTCCATGGGATACCCTCCAGCATAGTGAGTGATTGAGATCCTATCTTTACGAGCGAGTTTTGGAAGAGTTTGCAAGAGGCTGTAGGCACACAATTATGCTTAAGCACGGCCTATCACCCCCAAACCAATGGTCAGACGGAAAGGGTGAACATAGTATTGGAAGACCTCTTGAGATTGTGCATTCTTGACTTTGGAGGGACATGAGATGATCATCTTCCTTTGGTGGAATTTTCTTACATCAATAGCTAACAGGCCAGCATAGGTATGGTACCGTTCGAAGCTTTATATGAAAGACCATGCCGATCACCAACTTTTTGTGGGAGTCTACAGACAAGCTCGTATTTGGGCCAGACATGATTAGAGAAACCTCAGAAAAGGTGGACTTGATAAGAAGACGGATGAAGGCTGCACAAGATAGGCAGAAGTCCTACACAGACAAAAGGACCGGCCTTGAGTTTGAGGTTGGAGATAGGGTGTTCCTTAAAGTATCTCCTTTGAGGAATGTCATTCGCTTTGGCTCCGTAGGAAAGCTAGCACCAAGATTTGTAGGACCATTTCCTATCATTGAAAGGATTGGGACGATGGCTTACAGAGTAGAGCTACCCGGAAGACTGGCTGGAATTCATAATGTTTTTCATGTTCCTCAACTACGAAAGTGCTTACATGAGTCTGCGGAAGTTGTCGAGCCAAGTATACTACAGGAAGTAGAAGTGGAACGAGAAGCGACTGTGAGAAGAGTTCCAACTCGTATCTTGGGTACGGAAGTCAAAAAGCTACGCAACTGTAAAAACCCGCAACTTCCCCGATAAGGAAAGTGCAGATAGTTCGAGAACAAGCCACAACAGAACGCGGACGGAAGAACATTTCATTGTATATTACAACAATTCATCAGAATACAAGAATATACAGAGTATGAATCAATATTACACATTTATCAAATACCAGAGATTACAATAAATTACATAGCAGCGGAAAATAATACAATACACATTTGAAGGAGATATACGGATACAAAGCTTTCCGGATATCATTCCAGCTGTAAACCAGGATCCTGTGAATATAAATCTGCAAAACCAAAACTACTAGTTGCCCGTGTCAAAAATAAGGGCACCCAGATTTTAGGTTAAAACAATAAACACCAGGTCGGTCATGGGACTGGTGTGAGAACTAAAACAGTTATTAATCTTTATTTTAAAGTTAGGTAAATCAAGGGACCACGCCGCTAACGCGGAACGGGTTTCCTCCCAAGAATACCAGTGCATAAAACAAACAGCGCAATGCTAAATAAAGAAAAATGAAGCTATTATAGGACCCAGGTCCCATCACACAATGCAACGCAAGTCGAGGATAGGGTTTTTACCTTATAATAGCCAAGAATGCATGGTACGTGAAATTTCATGTTTTATTATTACTATAAGTGTATATTGTCAAAACAATTTCGAATCATAAGTATCAATCATAGACGGCATGAGTGCCCCATCCCACTATGTCACCATACTAGGCTCTACAAATAAAACCGCAAAATCACGTATTGGAAGCTGGATTTCCATCTGTGAACCGAGGCAAAAGATAGTCCTCTACCGATTCGAGATGCTCTAGTCCGCCCCTCAGGAACAGCCGCAACTGCCCCTTGGATCGTCAGGGCCGGTCCACCGATGTGGATTATAATGCCTGAACACTATGTTTCCCCACCCTATGGGGTGTAAGCCCGGTCCGTCTGCCGACCAGAATGCATCGGGCGAAACCGATATAACCGAGGCGCCTCGCAACAGCAACAACCAGATAAGTCAAACTCGTCAAGGCATGTAAAACCACTGACGCCACTTCTAACTAGAAAGAAATGCATGTCCCCCCTGAGGTCCTCCTCCCGTTTCTGGTTCCCAACCGGGGTGTGAGGCTCGCGAATCAACGTTACACAAAGCTATGCCACATAGGCCGTGCTTTGATCATCCACCACAAGACTCTGCTTTCAACAGAAGCCTTGATCATTTCCATCTTAGCATGCCACATAGGCAAACCACTCTATGCAACCGATATCAGTCACACAGAATGAAATCCAATGTCAGACACACAGTCCATTTACAAGTTCGCTCTGGGTCTGAACGAAACCGAAGGCACTTAGTACCCCACATATCCATCGATCTCCAAGTACGTCTGGACGATCACCAACTGTTTCCATCTTCTTGGGTGTACAGCCCAATCAAGATCATCAGTAACCACCCAAACGACGTGAAGACTTCCGGTCTTCAACCACCGTCTTCATCTTTGACACCACGTCGAATTAGTTATTCAGAATGGGATAAACCCGGTCTTTCTGAACAACTCGCGTATATAATAAACACGTGTGACACAAACACAACATACGCCTCAATCCAGTTCAGAATATTCTTTTATTCAAATATTCTTATACTTTGGGAAAGGTTCCCATTAATTTTATCAAAGATAAATTCTTTAAATTTATTCTTTAATCTTATTTGAATATCAATTCAAACTAGTCGGGAATAGCGAACCACACCGGAGTAATCATTTATTTTATTTCCCAATCCCTACCTATTCATCCCCTGAAGTAAAACTGGTAATACTTCATATCTAACACCACAGTGTTATCGGTAAATTCAATTACCATTTCACGTTCAAATCTAATTAAAGATTTAACTATCGCCTGGAGCAGAACAGGTGATACTCCATTCTCGACCATTTCAATCTAATTAAAGATTCATTAAGACTCCACTTAGTTTTAATCTTCACAGAAATCAATAACATGTCTTTAACTGGGTTAAAGAACCAATGTTATTTAAAAACACGGCCCACGATAAACCCAAAATCACCTTCATTAATTATCGGGTTAAAGAACAAGTGTTATTTAAAACACCGTTCACGATAAACCCAAAGAAATCAATTCAAATTCAATTCCAATTAAATACCATTTAATTGGTACACTTCATTAAATCTAAATAGAAAGATTTAATCTTTTTCTCCACTGGGTTTAAGAACAGTGTTAATGAAGACACCATTCACGACAAACCCAAATCACATTTGATATTAGATACAAGGCTCTGAATAGATAATATATCGGCTTATATTCAATATCAAATTCTACGACCCACAAATATCGTATTGGAAATAACGATATATATATATATCTTTCAAATTTCCATAACAATATCTGTATAATCACGAAATCCAACATCGAAATATTTCGATGACAATTTCGATTCAAATCCATTCCAATGTAATTATTTGAAATTCTGGTTATTTTCAAAACCATTTCAAATCCACTTTATTTATTTTAAAAATAAATAAATTATTATTCTAGTTCAAAACTAGTTCATTTAGATAAAAATCTATTTTTATCTTTTCAAATATGTAGTTTTTCGTCCCAGTTCTTCACAAATCATTTCTTATGATTTTACACAAATTATTACTATTTTTTAAAATTTTATCAAGGCCCGTATAGTCAATTTCCATCAACGGGCATCGAACTGCACTTATAGCGACCTTTTTCAAATTTGATTTGGACATAATTACAAATCCAACCGTTAGATTTCAAATTTCTAATATTCGTTAGAAAGCTCTTATCAATACGAACCCAATGGTTCCGAATTAAGGAGAATCCGATGGTCGGAGCTCCCGTAATGTCCGTTCGAAGTCAATGGTCGAAATTCGCGAACTGCCGCGGCGCGACGCGTTCTATTCAGGCCATTATATTATACATATAATATATATAATATATACTTCGTCGATTTCCTTTTTAAAACGCATTATATAAATCGTTTTAAATTCGTTTTCAAAACGATTTCAACTTCTTTTTCAAATCCAAATCAAAATTGAATTTTCCCTTATAAATTCGTTTTAAATTCATTTCAAATTGATTTCAATTCAGATCGATTTTTGAATTCAATTTCAGTTCGTTTTTAATTCAATTCAATTTCAATTCGAATTCCTTTCTATTCAATTTCAATTCTATTCAATTTAAATTCGAATTCATTTCTATTCAATTTAAATTCGAATTCATTTCTATTCAATTTCAATTCGATTCAATTTCAATTCGAATTCATTTCTATTCAATTTCAATTCTATTTAATTTCAATTCTATTCAATTTCAATTCGAATTCATTTCCATTCAAAATATCAGATTTTGAAATCACTTTCGATGTTCATTATAAAATGAATAAAATCGATATAAATATCGTTCACGTCAAAATGGCGTAAATCTAATCAACACGGCTTCATATATTTCTATTTTCAAATATTTCCTTTTCAAATATTCTATTTCAAATATTTCCTTTTCAAATATTCTATTTCAAATATTTCCTTTTCAAATATTCTGTTTCAAATATTTCCTTTTTCAAAAACTGGAATGAGACCCAATCAATTACCATATAATGTTAATTATATGGATTTTCTACAACACATGTATACAATAACAACGATGAATAATCAACCATCATCCAAAGTGCATTCTACACTGTATAAGCATCAAATATAAATATTCAACGCTTATAACAGCCTGTCAATCAATCGATCGACATACAACTAAACAATCCGGATTAGTGTACGGCAAATATCATCCCAATACCCATGTGGGGTTTCAAACAATCAAACACAGATTTTATTTGTGCAGTTGGGCGATGTGTAAAATTTATCGTCCCAATCAATATCAATCAAATCAGTGTATATAAACAAATCTCCGATTTGTTTATAAATATTTATTCACATTCATGCTAAAAATTATATTTTCAACTATAAAATATTTTTAACTACATAAATATTTTATTTCATTTCACATCACATCACACAATCAACTACACATCAAAATCAAGCAAACAAGCCGTCCATGGTCTGTGGACGACGGGTGTCGAGTGCTACTAAACACCGTCTGCATCCTAGTATATATTTTAACTAGAAAACAAAATTAAAAGGTGAGAAGTTCTCACAGAGGGTTCCACTCCGCCGTGCTTTGCTTTTGAACTGCTGAATCTGCTTGAAATTCCTATGTAGTTCTTTTCACGCTGTTCACAATAAAAATTATATTTTTATCACTTCATTCTAATAAATAAAAATCATATTTTTATTTCTTCTTCATATATATTTTCGACGCTTCATTCAATTTGAAAATTATATTTTTATATTTCTACTTCTTATATAAAGATTGAATTTTTATTTCAATGCTATAAAAATCACAACTTATATTTTAAATAAAATCATTTCTTTATATTGTTAATTCGCTACAACACATATAAAGATCGTATTTTTATAATCTCTTCTATATTAAGATAATATTTTTATATTCCCCATTATATAAAAATCATATTTTTATTCCTTCTACTTTATAAAAATCATATTTTTATTCCTTCTACTTTATAAAAATCTTATTTTTATATCTCTTACATAATAAAGATCGAATTTTTATTATCTATATTTTATAAAAATTATATTTTTAACCTTTCTATCATATAAAAATATTGTCTTTCCCTAATTTAAAATATCACCTTTCTCTCTTCGCTATACATATAAAGATCAAATCTTTGTTCGCATTTCATAGTAATAAAAATCGTATTTTTAAAGCGTTAAAAAATCATACTCTTACTACTAAACGTTTTTATATCAAGAATCGTATTTTTAAAGTGTTATATATATACAATCAGGTTTTAAATTAATAAAACTAAATAAAATAATATAAAAATGCACCTTAATCAATCGAAGGAGGGGATGCTCGCGTCGTTGGGGGGGGGGGGGGGTTCGGCGCACTGGAGGGTGGTTGGAGGCGGCGCCGTGCTGCTGGCCATCGGAGGTGGTCTCGGGGGCTCGGGTTCGGGTTAGAACGAAGGGGATCAAAGGAGAAGGAGGGGCGAAGGAGAGAGAGAGGTAGCGGCAGGGGGAGCGGGAAGAAGGAGAAGGTGGAGGCGGCGCGACGACTGGGGAGGGGGGGCGATCCGGTGGCGCATCGACGATCGAGGGGGGGGAGAGGTCTGGGCATCGGGTTTTTTTCTTTTTTCTTTTGACTGTCGATTTGGTCATCGAGGGGAAGGAGATAAAGTAGGGGAGGGTAAGTATATATAAATTTTATAATTATTTAATTAATTAATTTCTCTAAAATGCAACTTATTATTTCGACTTCAGAATCGAACTCACCAACTGTCACCCCTAGCTAATTACCCCCATTCTGAACACAATGGGATATGTATCGTGAGCCAATTCGATTGTTACGATCTGTTTCTGTCAAAATCAAAATATAACTCTATATATTGAATTTGAACGCGCATTTCAATTTACTGGGGGCACATATCAACTCGAAAATTTCCATAAAATATTTTCTAGCTTCGTATTAACGATACAGTCCTAACAAAACTAATTTCGTCGAATTCCGAGACCGTTTGAAAAATGGACAATTTCCAGTCGATTAAAATCAACTGAAACTGGTCAAACGCGTTTTCCTTTGCCACGCTCACATATTGATTCGAAAAATTATGAAATTTGGAATCTAGCAATAACTTGACATCACGGATCCAACAAAAGAGATTTCGTCGAATTCCGAGGTCGTTTGCAAAATTCCCATTTTTAAGGGCCTGAATTCCATAGCAACTATTCTGAAAATTCAACTGGACATATCTTTTGATCCCCGCTATGAAATTTCGATTTTTCGAATTCGTTGGAAAGATATTCTCAAATAGATTCAAATATTTTTCGTTTCACTAAAATCCGGTTTATTTCGCACCCGGTATGTTCAATTGAAATTTGAAATCGAATTATCGAACTACCGCGCCATTTTCAATTCCTTTTATAATTTAAAATAAATATTATATTCTAACGACGATTTATATAAATATATTCATTCGAATTCTATTCAAAATAAATTTCTCGTCGTTATTATTCAAAATAATTCATTTTAAATATTCAAAATTCATCAAAATTTCCAAAATAAAAATTTTAAACTGACTCAGAATTTCGGGTTATTACATTCTCCCCCACTTAAAACTTTTCGTCCCCGAAAAGGAACGAAGCCGAAAGTTGTTTTAAATACCAACTCAACTTTCATTATTTTTATTATGGCTTAAGTTCTTCAACTTTTCAGTTTCTAAGAACTTTTCAAATTTTTCAAAAATTTGGCTAACACCCTAAATTTCCGAAAAATTTCGCCATAACCTTTCTTGCACCGAGAGCACCGGGAAAATCCCGAAATTGCCATACAGGCCCTCTGATCTCAGAAAGAAAAAGAAAAGGCCAAGTGGCTAGCCAATCGGCTCATAAAATCATCATCACCCAAACAAAACAGTAAATTATGGTAAACTTATACCTATTTGTCGGGCAAACAATTTTATTCTTCTGCTCTAGCCTCCTTGCTATGACCAGTTCAATGTAAGTACATGTATATGCAAGCAAATGCGACCAAATTTTCAATACAATTCACTATTTGGCTCAATTGGGCTATATGGTATAAATTTTAATAAATCAACCAATAATCAACAACACAACCATCAATCAATTAGTTGATTAGCTTTTGAAATTCATAACTTTGATACATAGTCAAAAAATCAGATTTTTGATGACAAATCACAACAATAAGCCCTATCTAGTTTCGGTTCTCACACCAGTCAATTGGAAATATATAGAAATCTCACTTTCGAAACTCGAAAATAAATACTGGCGATGGTGCCCCGTTACCAGAATTATCCCCGGGCACTAGAGGGATTCTATATCTACCCAGTATATTAAAACTTCGAATACACGTTTGCAAGACATATATGCAAAATCTCTATATATTGGATTGTCCAAATTCAATATAAAATAAATAATCAAATACGAATAATTGATTTAAATTTTCAAAACAAAAATTGTTTTCATTTTCAAAAATATACTCTTCACACTCGTCCTAGGATACTACTGATCCCATCTCTAACGAGTCATTCTCTTTGGGTATTACTAATCCAATATCTGATGAATTCTTTCGTATGGTTCTAATGTGTCGTGTTCTCTGAGCTTTGTAAACCAAAGCTCTGATACCAAATGTAAAAACCCGCAACTTCCCCGATGAGGAAAGCGCGGATAGTTCGAGAACAAGCCACAACAGAACGCGTACGGAAGAACATTTCATTGTATATTACAACAATTCATCAGAGTACAAGAATATACAGAGTATGAATCAATATTACACATTTATCAAATACCAGAGATTACAATAAATTACATAGCAGCGGAAAATAATACAATACAAAACTGAAGAAGATATACGGATACAAAGCTTTTCGTATATCATTCCAGTTGTAAACCAGGATCCTGTGAATATAAATCTGCAAAACCAAAACTACTAGCTGCCCGTATCAAAAATAAGGGCTCCCAGAGTTTAGGTTAAAACAATAAACTCCAGGTCAGTCATGGGACTGGTGTGAGAACTAAAACAATTATTAATCTTTATTTTAAAGTTAGGTAAATCAAGGGACCACGCCGCTAACGCGGAAAGGGTTTCCTCCCAAGAATACCAGTGCATAAAACAAACAGCGCAATGCTAAATAAAGAAAAATGAAGCTATTATAAGACCCAGGTCCCATCACATAATGCAACGCAAGCCGGAGGATAGGGTTTTTACCTTATAATAGCCAAGAATGCTTGGTACGTGAAATTTCATGTTTTATTATTACTATAAGTGTATATTGTCAAAACAATTTCGAATCATAAGTATCAATCATAGACGACACGAGTGCCCCATTCCACTATGTCGCCATACTAGGCTCTACAAATAAAACCACAAAATCACGTATTGGAAGCTGGATATCCATCTGTGAACCGAGGCAAAAGATAGTTCTCTACCGATTCGAGACGCTCTAGTCCGCCCCTCAGGAACAGCCGCAACTGCCCCTTGGATCGTCAGGGCCGGTCCACCGATGTGGATTATAATGCCTGAACACTATGTTTCTCCACCCTATGGGGTGTAAGCCCGGTCCGTCTGCCGACCAGAATGCATCGGGCGAAACCGATATAACCGAGGCGCCTCGCAACAGCAACAACCAGATAAGTCAAACTCGTCAAGGCGTGTAAAACCACTGACGCCACTTCTAACTAGAAAGAAACGCATGTCCCCCCTGAGGTCCTCCTCCCGTTTCTGGTTCCCAACCGGGGTGTGAGGCTAGCGAATCAACATTACACAAAGCTATGCCACACAGGTCGTGCTTTGATCATCCACCACAAGACTCTGCTTTCAACAGAAGCCTTGATCATTTGCATCTTAGCATGCCACACAGGCAAACCACTCTATGCAACCGATATCAGTCACATAGAATGAAATCCAATGTCAGACACACAGTCCATTTACAAGTTCGCTCTGGGTTTGAACGAAACCGGAGGCACCTAGTACCCCGCATATCCATCGATCTCCAAGTACGTCTGGACGATCACCAACTGTTTCCATCTTCTTGGGTGTACAGCCCAATCAAGATCATCAGTAACCACCCAAACGACGTGAAGACTTCCGGTCTTCAACCACCGTCTTCATCTTCGACACCACGTCGAATTAGTTTTTCAGAATGGGATAAACCCGGTCTTTCTGAACAACTCGCGTATATAATAAACATGTGTGACACAAACACAACATACGCCTCAATCCAGTTCAGAATATTCTTTTATTCAAATATTCTTATACTTTGGGAAAGGTTCCCATTAATTTTATCAAAGATAAATTCTTTAAATTTATTCTTTAATCTTCTTTGAATATCAATTCAAACTAGTAGGGATTAGCGAACCACACTGGAGTAATCATTTATTTTATTTCCCAATCCCAACCTATTCATCCCCTGAAGTAAAACTGGTAATACTTCATATCTAACACCACAGTGTTATCGGTGAATTCAATTACCATTTCACGTTCAAATCTAATTAAAGATTTAACTATCGCCTGGAGCAGAACTAGTGATACTCCATTCTCGACCATTTCAATCTAATTAAAGATTCATTAAGACTCCACTTAGTTTTAATCTTCACAGAAATCAATAACATGTCTTTAACTGGGTTAAAGAACCAATGTTATTTAAAAACACGACCCACGATAAACCCAAAATCACCTTCATTAATTATCGGGTTAAAGAACAAGTGTTATTTAAAACACCGTTCACGATAAACCCAAAGAAATCAATTCAAATTCAATTCCAATTAACTATCATTTAATTGGTACACTTCATTAAATCTAAATAGAAAGATTTAATCTTTTTCTCAACTGGGTTAAAGAACAGTGTTAATGAAGACACCATTCCCGACAAACCCAAATCACATTTGATATTAGATACAAGGCTCTGAATAGAAAATATATTGGCTTATATTCAATATCAAATTCTACGACCCACAAATATCGTATTGGAAATAACGATATATATATATATATATATATATATATATATATATATATATCTTTCAAATTTCCAAAACAATATCTGTATAATCACGAAATCCAACATCGAAATATTCCGAAGACAATTTCGATTCAAATCCATTCCAATGTAATTATTGGAAATTCTGGTTATTTTCAAAACCATTTCAAATCCACTTTATTTATTTTAAAAATAAATAAATTATTATTCTAGTTCAAAACTAGTTCATTTCGATAAAAATCTATTTTTATCTTTTCAAATATGGAGTTTTTCGTCCCAATTCTTCACAAATCATTTCTTATGATTCTACACAAATTATTGCTATTTTTAATAATTTTATCAAGGCCCGTACAGTCGATTTCCATCAACGGCCATCGAATTGTACTTACAGTGACCTTTTTCAAATTTGATTTGGACATAATTCCAAATCCAACCGTTAGATTTCAAATTTCTAATATTCGTTAGAAAGCTCTTATCGATACGAACCCAACGGTTCCGGTTTTAGGAGAATCCGACGGTCGGAGCTCCCGTAATGTCCGTTCGAAGTCAGTGGTCGAAATTCGCGAACTGCCGCGGTGCGGCACGTTCTATTCAGGCCATTATATTATATATATAATATATATAATATATACTTCGTCGATTTCCTTTTTAAAACGCATTATATAAATCGTTTTAAATTCGTTTTCAAAACGATTTCAACTTCTTTCTCAAATTCATATCTAAATTGAATTTTCCCTTACAAATTCGTTTTAAATTCATTTCAAATTGATTTCAATTCAGATCGATTTTTGAATTCAATTTCAATTCATTTTCAATTCAATTCAATTTCAATTCGAATTCCTTTCTATTCAATTTCAATTCTATTCAATTTAATTTCGAATTCATTTCTATTCAATTTTAATTCGATTCAATTTCAATTCGAATTCATTTCTATTCAATTTCAATTCTATTCAATTTCAATTCGAATTCATTTCTATTCAAAATATCAGATTTTGAAATCACTTTTGATGTTCATTATAAAATGAATAAAATCGATATAAATATCGTTCATGTCAAAATGGCGTAAATCTAATCAACACGGCTTCATATATTTCTATTTTCAAATATTTCCTTTTCAAATATTCTATTTCAAATATTTCCTTTTCAAATTTTCTATTTCAAATATTTCCTTTTCAAATATTCAATTTCAAACATTTCCTTTTTCAAAAACTGGAATGAGACCCAATCAATTACCATATAATGTTAATTATATGGATTTTCTACAACACATGTATACAATAACAACGATGAATAATCAACCATCATCCAAAGTGCATTCTACACTGTATAAGCATCAAATATAAATATTCAACGCTTATAACAGCCTGTCAATCAATCGATCGACATACAACTAAACAATCGGGATTAGTGTACGTCAAATATCATCCCAATACCCGTGTGGCTTTCAAACAATCAAACACAGATTTTATTTGTGCTGTTGGGCGATGTGTAAAATTTATCGCCCAATCAATATCAATCAAATCAGTGTATATGAACAAATCTCCGATTTGTTTATAAATATTTATTCACATTCATGTTAAAAATTATATTTTCAACTATAAAATATTTTTAACTACATAAATATTTTATTTCATTTCACATCACATCACACAATCAACTACACATCAAAATCAAGCAAACAAGCATACAAGTCGTTCATGGTCTGTGGACGACGGGTGTCGGGTGCTACTAAACACCGTCTGTATCCTAGTATATATTTTTAACTAGAAAACAGAATTAAAAGGTGAGAAGTTCTTACAGAGGGTTCCACTCCGCCGTGCTTTGCTTTTGAACTGCTGAATCTGCTTGAAATTCCTATGTAGTTCTTTTCACGCTGTTCACAATAAAAAATTATATTTTTATAACTTCATTCTAGTAGATAAAAATCATATTTTTATTTCTTCTTCATATATATTTTCGACGCTTCATTCAATATGAAAATTATATTTTTATATTTCTACTTCTTATATAAAGATTGAATTTTTATTTCAATGCTATAAAAATCACAACTTATATTTTAAATAAAATCATTTCTTTATATTGTTAATTGGCTACAACACATATAAAGATCGTATTTTTATAATCTCTTCTATATAAAGATAATATTTTTATATTCCCCACTATATAAAAATCATATTTTTATTCATTCTACTTTATAAAATCATATTTTTATTCCTTCTACTTTATAAAAATCATATTTTTATATCTCCTACATAATAAAGATCGAATTTTTATTATCTATATTATATAAAAATTATATTTTTACCCTTTCTATCATATAAAAATGTTGTCTTTCCCTAATTAAAAATATCACCTTTCTCTCTTCGCTATACATATAAAGATCAAGTCTTTGTTCGCATTTCATAGTAATAAAAATCGTATTTTTAAAGCGTTAAAAAATCATACTCTTACTACTAAACGTTTTTATATCAAGAATCATATTTTTAAAGTGTTATATATATATATATATAATCAGGTTATAAATTAATAAAACTAAATAAAATAATATAAAAACGCACCTTAATCGATCGAAGGAGGGGATGCTCGCGTCGTTGGGGGGGGGGGGGGGGCGGTTCGGCGCACTGGAGGGTGGTTGGAGGCGGCGCCGGGCTGCTGGCCATCGGAGGTGGTCTCGAGGGCTCGGGTTCGGGTTAGAACAAAGGGGGTCGAAGGAGAAGGTGGGGCGAAGGAGAGAGAGAGATAGCGGCAGGGGGAGGGGGAAGAAGGAGAAGGTGGAGGCGGCGCGGCGATTGTGGAGGGGGGGGCGCTCCGGTGGCGCATCGACAATCGAGTGGGGGCGAGGTCCGGGTATCGGGGTTTTTTTTTTGACTGTCGATTTGGTCAACAAGGGGAAGGAGATAAAGTAGGGGAGGGTAAGTATATATAAATTTTATAATTATTTAATTAATTAATTTCTCTAAAAAGCAACTTATTATTTCGACTTCAGAATCGAACTCACCGACTGTCGCCCTTAGCTAATTACCCCCATTCTGAACACAATGGGATATGTATCATGAGCCAATTCGATTGTTATGATCTGTTTCTGTCAAAATCAAAATATAACTCTATATATTGAATTTGAACGCGCATTTCAATTTACTGGGGGCAGATATCAACTCGAAAAATTCAATAAAAATATTTTCTAGCTTCGTATTGACGATACAGTCCTAACAAAACCAATTTCGTCGAATTCCGAGACCGTCTGAAAAATGGCCAATTTCCAGTCGATTAAAATCAACTGAAACTGGTCAAACGCGTTTTCATTTGCCACGCTCACATATTGATTCGAAAAATTATGAAATTTGGAATCTAGCAATAACTTGACATCACGGATCCAACAAAAGCGGTTTCGTCGAATTCCGAGGTCGTTTGCAAAATTCCCATTTTTAAGGGCCTGAATTCCATAGCGACTATTCTGAAAATTCAACTGGACATATCTTTTGATCTCCACTATGAAATTTCGATTTTTCGGATTCGTTGGAAAGATATTCTCAAATAGATTCAAATATTTTTGGTTTCACTAAAATCTGGTTTATTTTGCACCCAGTATGTTCAGTTGAAATTTGAAATCGAATTATCGAACGACCGCGCCATTTTCAATTCCTTTTATAATTTAAAATAAATATTATATTCTAATGACGATCTATATAAATATATTCGTTCGAATTCTATTCAAAATAAATTTCTCATCGTTATTATTCAAAATAATTCATTTTAAATATTCAAAATTCATCAAAATTTCCAAAATAAAAATTTTAAACTGGCTCAGAATTTCGGGTTATTACAGCAACCGTGAAGTCAAGCTTGTTAAAGTTCAATGGAGTGACGTTGAGGAAGACGTGACTTGGGTAACTGAGAGAAAAATACGCGCAGCCTACCCTTTTCTTTTTTAGGGTACCTCCTTGATCTCTTTTTTTTCATAAGTTTATTCATGCTTATATCTATCTTTTAAGTATATCTCCTTGATCCTATTCTTTATCCTTAGGTAGAAACCAATGGATGTAAACATGTATTTGAAACATGTTATGATTGATGGTTTTGAGTGGTTTCAAGTGGTTGCTAGTGGTTGCTCGTGGATGCATGTACACACACATTAGGCACTAGATCGACTCAATCACTTTCATATTGCATATAAATATGTGTGCATATTTAAATTAATGGATGTATAATGGTTGTGTTATCATATGGATGCTGCATTTTGATGAATGGTTGTGCACACATGTAGAAGTAATATGTATCGTTAGGATTCTTTCGCATACATAATGGACGCATGGCACTATCATGATTTGCATTAAGGAGGTCAACTGAATCAGTAGGCCACCCTATTTTGCATTGGATAAGGAACATATACACACACTTTTTGCATATGTTCATACGATATTAGAAATCTTGTAAGGACAATGGATGCCTATGTCTGATGGTTGAGTAGATGAATGATTGGATGTTAGGATATACATTCTCCTTAACTTGGAGATTTCGTGGGCGAAATCCTTTAAGGAGGGGAGAATGTAACACCCCGTAATTTTAAATATTAAAATTAACAATTTTTAAGAACACTTAATTGTTAAAGTGAGAATTAAGGGAAACAGGCTACGCCATTGCGTTCGTCTTGAAATTCTGCATGGAATAGAGTCGAAGTTTTCGTAAATCGGACTTCGTATGAGGAAGTTATGGCCCTCAGAAGTTTCAGGAATTTAAATAAATTAATAACAGTTCAGATTAAAATTCAAAATTTCAAATTCAAACAAAGAAGCGGGATGGGCAGGATTTTTCCCGCCCCAGGCCAGGTCGACCAGGGGGTCGACCTCCCCTATACAGGTCGACCTGGGGGTCGACCTACCCCCTCGGGCAGATCTGAACTGTGACGATTCTGACTTGTTACTGAGTCTTTTCTGACCTGTTGCTGAGTCACTAGGGCATAGGTGGCAATTCTAGATAACTCTATCTAGTCTGGACGATTGTGATTGCTCCTATGATAATCTAACAGCTTATATTGATTTAAACTTCTATATAAGCACGCATAGACTCAAGCTCTAAACCTAAACTAAATTAATCTCTTGGCCTCCTTGTTGCTGCTAGAATAGTTCTTCTTCTTCTTAAAGCTTAGGAATCACAAGTCCGGATTCTAATACAAACGACGAACGAATTATTCTCTTCTCTAATCCGTCTTTGTGAGTACAATTTCTTTCACAAAATAATTAATAAATTAATTATGTTGAGTTATAATTGGGATTATGAGAACATGTCTGTTGAATCATGTGACGTTACTTAACTTTGTTATTGTCTGTTGGTGAACATATGATAGTTTTGTTAACCTATGTTAGTAGACCTATTTCATATGTCCAATCACATATGTTTAACTTGATTCATTTTATGACATCGGTTTATATGCAAGTTTGGGATGTAAATCATATGCTAGTTTTGTATGTGAATCATATGCAAGTCTGCATGCGAATTATACACAAGTTTATATGTGAATCAAGTGTGTATATATATATATATATATATATATATGCGAATTTATATGTAAACATGTGATATTAGTTTACATGTTTAAATTCATATGCAAGTTTGTAGGAATCCATATGCAAGTTTAGGTGAAAACTATATTCACATATGCAAGTTTAGGTGAAAACCATATTCACATATGCAAGTTTAGGTGAAACCCATATTCACATATGCAAGTTCACAATTTCATGTTTAGATCTATATTTAGATCCATGGTAGTTTATGCAAATTTTTGTTCTATATGTCCATTGCTTATGCAAGTTATTGGCTATGCAAACTTATGTTATAATTCTTATTCGCAAGTTAGATCTATTTTATGTGTTATGCAAGTTGTGATATTTATTTTCTTTTTATGAGTTAGACTATTTGCGAGTCTAACATATTTCATATTAAACGTACGAAAGGCGTGGGGGCAATGGGAAAATATTAATTATACCAATTGTGAATTGGCATAAAATGGCTTTAAAGGCATATAATTAATTTGAGACACTAATTGGTATAATTTAAATACCTGAAAAGTATGGACATAATTTAGGTGACAATTATGGACGTAGATTAATTTGTAAATTATTGACAATTCAAATAGGGATAATTAATTCATATTGGGGTGAAATAATTATGTGTAATAATAAACGCCTAAGACATGAGGTTACACTCGATTGTGGTATAAGACTGCCCGGACCCGCCCGGCAAATCCAGCAACCACAAACGACAGTCTAATGTGAGAGATCGAAGGCATAAATTAAATGCGTAACAATTGTAAAGACACAAGGTTAGGCTCGTTTGCGGTATAAGACTGCCCGGACCCTCCCGGCAAATCCAACAACCACAAACGGTAGTCTAATGTGGGAGGTCTTACAAGGTTACGGTTATAATGAATTAAGTAACACTTAACCAAGATAAACATGTGGTGGGACTTGGGGGTTAAGTGGGTGACATGGGCGACATGTGAAATACGATTAGAAACACTTAACCAAATTGAAACATGTAAGAAGACATGAATAAGAAGGGGTTAAGTGGGAAGTCCTTGTGGGGACCAAGCATAGGTGGAAAGCTTGTGTCAAGCATGAGGACCCTTTTCAAACCAGTAACCCATTAATTATCCTTGTGAGCTCGAGTTAGATCAAGGACGGGACGCACTTACTGGGTTTGATTGTAAGAGGTCAAAACGGGTTAACGATGGCAACGCAAGTGCAACGGGGTCATGTGCATGCGTGGGCCCGGGCTGGTAGGTAAGACGTTGTTGCATCGTGTAGATATAAGCCGTGCATCTTTAGTGGTATCAGGTTGCCACTTTGGGGAGTGATACACCCCACTGTGGGACCAGCACGCACTACAACAAAATGAACCTATTACAACGGTGGAACACCGTTGTAATATACATTTTACAACGGTGGTTAAACCGTCGTGTATTAAGAAGTTGTAATAGACTAATATCTTTTACAACTTTTTTGCACTGTTGCAACACCGTTGTAATATGTATATTTTACAACTTTTTTCCACCGTTGTAAAATATTTTATTACAACTTTTATTCCCTATTGTTGTATATTCTGTTGTAACGTCAAAACATATGTACGACAACTGGTGGTTACAGTTGTGACTTCCAGAATATTACAACTATTTCATACCATTGTAAAATATTTTATTACAACTTTTTTTGCTGTTGTAACTTACATACACCTTACTAATATAATGAATTCACATATATTAATAATAATATGATTCATATTTCAATGCAACAAATACAACTATACATAATCATTCATATATATTAATTAACATAATATTCGATCAACATACACATAGTACATCACCAACTAAATCCGTCATAAAAAACATAACCGTTTCAAAATACATACATCGATCTAACACAAAAGATACATAAGAAAGATAGAAATTTTGTCCACCAAAGATACATAAGAATACCCTACGTGGCCGACGACCATCCGTCCATAAATGAGCATATGGTTTTCCCTGAGTACCGAGTGAGAAAATCAAACTGGAAATATGCTGCAGCAATGAAATAGTTTAAAAAAATGAAAAATGAGATACCTTAGGTCCTTAAAATGATTGATGAGGAGAAGCTACAGCAAGAAACAAATATTTGGTAAGTTTATCATGTTGATTTTTTATTTTCACTAAAGAACAACTTCCAGCTATACATATTGCCTTTGCTTTCTGCTGCTTCCAGTCATTTTCCACCAATCTAAATCAAAATGAAATCTCAAACAATCAATAATATTATTACACTTAATAATCACAAAATAAGAAATATAGAACTAACCATTCGTTCTATATTTGCTGTAAATACAGGATTAGGTTAAGAAGCGGTAAGGATTTCTTGAATTGAGAGAGACCATGTTTAGGTGAACACCATTCATTCTTTATAGCAGGCGGCACTAAGAGTTATGAACTACCCATTCGAGCACCATAATGAAATAAAGCATAAGGGATTCAAACCTGGAAGAACCTAGCCAAAATCCACCAAAATCTAGAGTGAATGATCATAAGTTCGTGTGAAATTATCTTTTAAATAAACACCCTAAGACAATTCAGAGGATTGAGTAAGCACCTGGTACCGGTTAAGTTCTAAGGATGGCATATCTTGCACTGATAGCTGTGATTTTTGTTCCTCTGAGTTCATTTTTCGGTCTCCTTTTCAATTCTTTTCACTTCATCTTTATTCTCTGGAAACTTAAAATGAAAGATCAGTACCATTGCAAAGGTAATCAATATTTGCAAATGGAGCCGGATAGTTTCTTATCTTGCACTGATAGCAGTAAGTATTGCTTATATTAGACAATCAGACAGCTCAATGTGTTCACCAGATTACCCCTGAAGCTGCAAATAACAAAAGAAAAGGAAATCACACTATCATACTATAACTAAGCAAAGTTTTAAGCTAGAAATTAAAAGAAAGCTATGTATGAAAACAATATAAAGATCTGTAAAACAATATAAACCTACAGAAAAGTTAGCAGTAGAATCACACCAGAATTCCAGAAAGCATGGATAGTAATGGGAGTCATCAGATTACGGGTCTGCGCGTATGAAAGACCCAAAGCAGTTCCTATTTCAAAAACATATGAGATGCTGAAAGACAAGGAAACAATACCTTAGTGACACTAGCAAAGTTGGAAATTAAAAATAAAACATTGATTACCTAATATGAAGAGCTGTGGAAATTGTCCAGACGTTAGATGAGCAAGAGCGAACAATGCAGCGCTAATAGTGACAGAAATTGGTGTTGGCACCCTGCATAATGAACATAAATTTTAAAATGTAATATGTATAGCAAATATAAGATATAAACTACTAACAACATTGAAATAGCAACGTAGGTCTCAAATGGGAAGTAATCATACCACTTAGTCAGTGAAGCCATTAAAAATCCTCGGAACACGGTCTCCTCAAGAACTGGTGCTAAAACTCCAGTTACACCTACTAAACATGCAGTGCTAGCGTATTGCAACAAGAGAAGAAATTTAGATAGCATCAGAATGTTCGTAACTTGCTATTTCATTTTTAATGTACCTGATGCTAGATGAACTGATCAATGGCAACAAACACATAAGGGCGTCAGTCTGAAACAAAGAAAATATAGTCAAAAATATCAACATGAAATATGTTGGTAGTAGAGAGCTCATTTAACTGTTTAAGCTCTAATATTATTAGGGTAACCTTATGAACAGTGACCCAAAATTCAGTAGGTCGCAACTTCGCATATCATAGTATACGGTGCACGTTTACACATTTATTTATAATAAAAGTGGTTTCATTGGCAGTATAAGTTTGACTTTTTTTTTTAATTATTAGTTATTTATTTTGCTGGAAAAAAACGGCCTACTACAGGTAACTTGTTGTTTAAAAAATAATGGAAACTGATTTTGGTGAAGTGGGTCCAAAATCAACCTAATGTGTGTAAAATTCAGTATTATCTATAGCCACTTTAACTTCTTTGGCAAACTGATACCATCAATAATAGCCCTTGCATTGTTACGTTGAAAAGACAGGAGGAAAAAAATGTTTAGCACAACAGAAACATCAGCCTCATGCTCTAACAGACAAAATCATGGTTTAAGAAAGGACAATAAAAAACATCATCGCAGTTATGCCATTGCAACAGTTTTAATCCATAAGTTCCATGAAAGGTTCTTGCTTACATCTCTTTGTGGTGGGTTATCGCTAAAAGCAGTCAAGGCAACACCTGCTAATGATACGGTGATGACTGCGCCTACAAGACCAATTCCAGCCCACAGAAGCCAGCCTCTTCTAAGATCAAAAGGTTCTTTCAGTTCTGAATTTTACAGTATATATAAAGTGGATTAGTTTCACTGTTTTTGGATTACGTTGTTTCCAACAATGTCATTGAACTTTGAGATAGTTCAAGAAAAGTAACAAAGCAAGCACTCTAAAGTTTAGTCAGATGTTCATAAGCAGTAACCTCCATTTTAAAATCCTTCTAGGCCAATGCCTAGGCCTCGCCTAGTTGCTAGATGAGGCTTACTGCTTAACTATCCTCCTAGACTTGCATTGGCAAGGTTTATTGTCTCATCTAAGCATCTAAATGAGTATCTAGGCATTGTTTATGCACTATCTGAGGTGTTATGTCTCATATAAACATCGACATCCTTGTTTTGGGTGGTCTTGCTACTCCCAGACCCATCCAAACTCCCAGTTTCCAATTTGGACCAATTAGTAATAAACTAAATAGTAAATGCTAAACTTCCATCGAAAACACATTAGTTTATCAATAATTCATTACTTTGATTAATCCTCATCTAGATGATTAATTTCTAGTCCATGTTTACCGCTAATGTCCACCTAACCAAATTTATAAACTGGGCAGTAACTGAATTAAGATGCCAATACATAAACATCCACCGAATACTTTTCAGTAGTCTACGTATAAATTTGAAACATGAATGTTTTAGAAGCTACATTCACAAACTATATCAAACAAGGTATATATAAGTTGCTTTTCGATTTTCAAAAACAGAAAACTAGTTCATTTTGATTTTCAAAAAGTCAAGAAATGACTTATATAAGGAGATCCAAACGGGGCATTAAAGTTATATGCTGGGCTAACATTAACGAGATAACTGGAATTTTAGGCTTGAACATTTCCCCCCTTTAACTTTCAATTTTATTGCTAAGAAAAAAGGAAAAAAGAAAAGATACCAACCATAATAGAAAAGATCTTCGGGCAATGGCTGAAAGGCGTTGGTGATGCCATATATAATTCCTAATACAACAGCAGTAACACTACTGAAAAGAGATGAAACAAATAATAGATTTGCATCAGATATCCATCAGGAATACTAAATATATAAGGTCCTTGAAATCTTCACATTTCTTACAACTGGCCAACAAAAAAACTTCCTCCTTCTGATCTAAACTCAAATCTTCACCCTGTAATCCCAAATACTACAATGCTGATGCTTCAACCAGTCCTGTTAAAACAAGACTGTCTACA
Source organism: Allium sativum (assembly GCA_030737875.1). Classification (NCBI taxonomy): domain Eukaryota; kingdom Viridiplantae; phylum Streptophyta; class Magnoliopsida; order Asparagales; family Amaryllidaceae; genus Allium; species Allium sativum. The sequence goes on from CM060909.1 coordinate 821,597,842, forward strand.
GAAACTTCATTATCACAATATGGATACATATTTCCCTCAGTGTAGGTTATGTTTGGTAACTGCTTTGACAAATTACACTACCAGAATATGGTCTGGAGAAATGAAGTCAAATGACGAACAATTCAACCAATAACCAAAAAACAAATCGAACACAATATCTACCAACTTCAATCCATGTGATGCACAGTTGCAACACACTTTATTACTTCACATAAAACAATTAACAATATGTCCAATTACAAAATCAATTTTGTCATATCTAATGGAGAATAACCCCAGACCTTGAAAAAACCTGAGAACAATCAATGGAGAATTTAACTTGATTTGATAAGTTTCTTAAATGAAGTAATCTGGGATGAAAAAACTTGAAAACAATTAACACTGAACTTCTGGATCGTATGTGATGGAAGAAATGAAGACTACCTCAATCAACAAGTTCCGCCACCATAAAGCAACCGGATACAGCTGAGATTTAACATGACATCCGCTTTGAGATGCTGCTGAGAAGCATGAAGAAGGTAGAGAAGCGATAAATTGGATTTGAGATTTAGGATTGATAAAGTTAGAGAAAGAATACCCAGTTAGCGATTTCCGATTTAGGAATTAGGATTGATAAGTGAAGAAAGCGGGGTAGCTGTAAGATATTAAACGGCGGAGAAGGAAAATGTGGATCCGCTTCGGGATTTAGGTCGAAATGAAAACTGGGTTAGGCGGCGAAATTGAAATTAGAGCGGGCATTGAAATTTTCGGAGGACGCCTTTTTTGTTTGTTTGTAAAACCGTAAAATGCAGGCCTATCGTTCACTTATTGTAAAATGTACATTGAAAGATTTATATTTATTAAATAATATTTATAAATTTATACATAGTGATAAATAATCTGTGATCTGAAATTGTAATTTAATTTAAAAGGTTTGATTTCGAGAAAAGCTTATTATGAAGATTAAGTAACAAACATTGAAAAAAACAATTACTAATTTTTTTTATATTTTCTAATTTTAGGAAAATTGAATATCTGAAATTTTTATATTTTTATTTCAAGGAAATTAAAAAATAATTATTAAAAGTAATTATAAACTATTAAATATTAGATGTTAAATATAATTATTACCCATAACTATTAATATCTGAAATCTTAGTTATTAATCTTTTAATCTCTACTTCTTAATTATTAATAGCAATCATTGATTATTCATGATTAAAATTAATTATTATATTTTAATTATTAACTATTTAATAGTAATTATGTAATATTAACTATATTTTAAATTATTCTTCTTAATTACTAAGTATTAAGTATTACAGATTGATTATTAATTATTACTTCCTAATTGATTATTAATAGTAATTATTCGTTATTAATCATAAATAATCAATATAAATGTATTAAATATTAATTATTAGTTGTTAATTATATTAAAATATAGTCATATATTACAACAGTCAAAAATTAAAGTTGTGATAGGCTTTTATTACAACTGTGAAAATAACACAGTTGTTAAAAGTAAGTTTATTACAATTTTTCTGGAAAAAAGTTGTAAAAAAAACATTTATTACAACGGTGCTTTTACCACCGTTGTTATATTAAAGTTGTAATATGGTGTTTTTGTTGTAGTGACGGTTATCTATGAGTTAGGGAGCCGATCGCATGGGGGTAGTGGATACAACTAGCGGAGATAGGGGAAGGCGGCACCTATGAAGACAACTAGGGGTACACGAAACTACCATTAGGATTATTATGTTCAGTAAGTGGGATCAACTTTTAGGGTGACTAGTAATGGTGTAGTATAGTAATTATCCTACAGTATTAGGAGCGCGATTAATGCCAGCATATTCCTCTTGTTTGTTTTGTCTTGCCCATTTGCTTCACAATCATTCCTTGTTTCACAAGTTTATGCCCTATCCTAATTACTTTAATAATTATATTGTTAAATTTATTGGACTCGCCAGACTTTATGTCTGACCCCCTTTGTTTTTGCCTCTTTTCTTCCTCTCCCCCCAGGTTCTCAGGGTGGGACTAGTGCTAGCGGAGCTTGATTTGGACCTCTTTCTCTCTCTTTTGGAAGTGCTTGGATTGCTGAAAATAAAGTTCATCTTATCTCTTTTATGGCTGCTTATGTTGGGGTTATGCTTTTTTACTTTATGTACTCAGAAAATAATTTGTCAAGATGGATATTAAGTGTACTTGGTTTTGTTGTTGGTTTTTGATGTTGTTGTAACCAAACTATTTCTCCGCTGCAATAAAAGTTATTTTAAATTTTCAAGTACCAATATATGTATCTGTCTTGTTATATTCTGTTCTATACACCAATAATACTCCATGAAAGTTAATGCATTCCCCTTAAGAGTGACATTAATGGACGTGGGGGTTACAAATTATCTTCAGAATTATTAGGCAAAGATTTTTTGAGATTCAACGAAGCTTTTCCAATGGTAAAAGGGCGATGTCATCTTTTAAATAAGGAGAAGTGATATAGGTTCCTAACCCAAGATCAAACAATACTTTCTTTTTTGAAACTAACGAAGAGAATAGTTTTAGATTGAACTCTAGTAATCTCTAATCTTAGAGAAGTAAATCAATTATACGAAGTAACAGGATTAACACAATTTTAAGGCAAGCACAAGGTGGCACGACCTTTCAATTTCAATCCTAAAGGCAACATGGTCTCAAATTGAGGCGATGTAAATATGGTGTAACACTAGCCCCCAAACCTGATGAGTTCATCAATTTTAAGTTAATTCCCACTATCACTTAGTATCTAGTCATTCATTTTTATTGAACAAAATATGAGTAGTAAATTTATAGTTAGAGGTTCCTCTTCATTTCTTCTTTATATAAATAACAATTTCATCATTTTTTCTTCATTCTTCCTAATAGATTTAATGTCTCAAAAAATAAATCAAAAATTCCAAAAATTAAATAACAATTCTTCTTCAAGCATATAGATCTGTGTTTTAGGTATGAAAATCTCCACTCAACCCATTTATTTGCTTAAGTTTTGCTATTTAAAGTTAAAATCATGATTAGGGTTTCCCATTTTGCTTAAATTTAGTAACTGGGGACTTTTTGATCCTATTTTGTAATCTTACCCATTTCAAGTTAGATATTACTTTGACCTTAACACCTGAAGATGAATTTGATGACATTATTATTAAAGAACATGAGAAATAAAACTAAATTTTGCCTTGAGTTAATGCCCTTGTTTAAACTCGACATAAACCTAAAGTTTGATCCTTCATGTCAATTCTATTAATGTTCAATATGAAATACCATTCACGGTTAAGTGTGATTCATTGTACCATCTACGAATAGTCTTAATAATATTCCTTTTTCATGATGAAATGTCAAAAAGGCATTTTCATGATGCTTAGATTATAGTAGGGGAGATACACTGTGTCAGTGCTTATTGAAGTTGATTGCAGTGCGCCAATTTGTTGGAATTGATACTCTATGCAGAATTTAGTAGAATTTTATTTGAAGAGAGAAAATGTTTGTGTGTCGGCTTAAAAAAAAGGTATCTTCCATCACTCCAGCCTTACTAGAGATCATGTTTCATGTCAAAATTTAGTAAACTTAACTATACTGCACTAGTTTTGTTTGAGATTAGACGATCGGCCTAAAAAGATTTAAATTTATGCTTGTAGAGAATTTGTGTCTCTCTTTCACAAAGAAGCGTAATATATTATGTGATGCCCCACCTCTATACTCATGTTATCCAAGGGAATAACAAGTAATGTTGTCAACTAACCCAAGAATAAGGCTGTTGAGGAGAGACCATCTATATAATGACTTTAAACGAGTGGTAAACATGCCGGATAACGTGGTCTTACTTTTCAAATCTCAAGAGGAAATCTAACACATCTAATTCAAGTTCAAACCAGAGTGGCTATATATAATTTGAAATCAATATAAAATACATAATAATATAATCAGAGTCAGAAATAGATATTCACATCAACAAGGCATAAATAAATACAAATATAACACGTAAGTGTATACACAGAAATAGTGGTCATACAATCCACTATACAACAAAGGAGTAAGAACAAGTTCTAGCGAAATGAATATGTATACATAATAGTCTCATATACATATAACCCAAAATACTACAATGCTAATGTAGTTTCCAAAAGTCAAGAGATGGTCCCCGCTAGAAGTCATGAAGAAGCACCTGTAATACCTCAGCCTGACCTGAGTATTATTTATAAAAAAAATAAAAAAATAAACGTACTAGTATAACTATACTTATTATAATAAACTGAGATGGAAATTAAGATATAGCAGATAATGACATATATCCAACGAAAACAATGTCCACATGTACATGTGAAACCCCAAAAATGTCCACAAATTATCTCAAAGAAATCTCAGTGCCACAAAAGAATTTCCATTTTATATTATATAGCAACCCATAAGAAATGATATAACCTATCAAAACAACAAAAAATTGATAACACATTATAAAAATCCAACAAAATTATATCACATTTCAAAACACCATAATTCAGGAAATCAGTAATTAGAAATCCAGAAAATCAAAAAAAGAGGGGAACACCTATCACAAGATGGAAGCCTGTAAACTCCCAAGCAGTCTGAAGACTCACCAATACGTGTATCATAAATGAGACATGATCCTTAGGTAGCTAACCTATCATGAATGGTCTGAACACCCGGTCCAACGACTAAAATGGTTTGAAGATCACGGTAGCGAATCCACTCGCAAATTGAACCGAAGTTCCACCAGAACGGTGTGAAGGCCGTCAAAAGCAAAAATCCAAAAAAGATCACAATTGATCAAAGTAGTGCAATCAGACAAAATGAAATGAAGTTCCTCAAAGTGATCAAGAGATCCTCAAAAGTGCAAAAATCCAGAAAAATGAACCGAAGTTCTATAATACGATCTGGAGATCGTCAAAGTGATCCGAAGATCCTCAAAATGTGAAATAAATTCCACAACATAAAGACGTCGTTACAAAGCCAGTTTGAATCACAAAAGATCATAGTTGATCAGGGAAAGTGTAAACTACTCCAAGATAGTAAATATAAGAGTTGAGCTACATGTCCCATAACCACTTGGTTTACTTGAATATTTACAAACAAGTTATATATTCCACTACACGAAACTATCATTACATGGTTTTCAATCGAACTAGTTCAAGAATTAACCATCGAAGAAAACACAAGTGTTGCATATCACTTGTTTTACTAAGGCTTTTAATTGGATTTCTCATACGAATGAGGAAAAAGTGTATATAAATATATACTAGTAGATTTAAAGACGACTTTTAAACTGACTCTCTACGGAAAATAGCATTAGAAACCATTTTAATAAAATATTTGGTATCTACCAATAATATAAAAATTCTTTATAGTTTGAAGTGGCAAAACTCGTATAATATCGATCGTAATAACAACCGATTTCAGAATTCACATTTAATAACATAAATCAAATCTCATAAATATTGATTACAAATTCGTTCATCACAAATCAAAAGTCGATATAATCGAGCCGCTGAAATTCACGAATTAGAGCAACTTAGAAAACACAGGAAAAGAGCAAATGAGCCGAAACTAAACCGGGAGGAAGCCTGGATCACCCTAAATTGTTGATCATTGTATCCAACGGTCAACAGTTGAAAACGGATTCATTGGCTAAATTCTTCATTCAGTTGTATTAATCTATGCAACTTTGAATTTTTATGCATGTACAGGATTCAGCCGGCTAAACTTCTCCATTCAGTCGATTGAAGTAATATTCAGTCGACTGAATGGAAAATTCAGTCGGCTCACATGTGCATTAATTCATTCCTGAGAGAAAATAAGAATTCAGTCGACTGAATTTCTCAATTCAGTAGGCTAAATTTCTTTAAAAGGCTGATTCCATTGCTTTTGAGGGAAAAGTCGATATCCGACGATTTCGAACAAGTAGTGAAGGCTTGTATCATTCTTTAAGTGGAAATGCAGCTTCTAAGGCTCGAGGAAACAACTAATATCACAAGAATCAATTCTACACACAGGTTTGCACTAGAAATCATCGAAATGAAATCAAAACTCATAAATTGGAAATTTCATACACATACAAACCAGTTCAACCAATGAGCACACAATGTAAACATGCGAAGGGAACACTAGCCAAGCACATAAGCTTGAGTCATAGATGTGAGTTCGCAAGAACTCAATTTTGAACCCAATAAGAAAGGAGAGGCTCTAAAACCAAGAAAAATCAACTTCTCCTCAAATAATACTCTCCAATCTAAACAAATATACATAAGAATCCTAAAAATTAGGTATTAGGAAATCATAAGAATTGAAGAGGAGTTGAGTTGGAGAAGATAGAGATTGAACTTGCCTCTCTTCTATATGAATTTTAACTCGATTCATACGTGAATTTGAATTCCTTAGATCAACTAGGGTTTAGGATTTTAATTTCCCTTCCCTCCATTTTCTATTTTTGTTGAAGTATTAGGAATGAATGAAGGAGAGGGGTGGTCAAGTGGGATATAAGGAAGTGGGCTAATGCGTTATGTCTACTAACCTCTACCCCTACCGGAAGTCTGGAAATTCACTAACTCCAAACATACCGTTGTATATAATTTTAAATATATTAATTTCCATTTTGAACTCAATGGAAGTGGTTTTAAGTCCAAATTCATCCGTTTACAAAAAGTTACAAATCTCGAGTTTCAAATTGAACTCAAGATACAATATTTTAATAAATCTCTTAATTAAATAATCGAAAATTATGTGGATTGTTCATATTCCCCTTCTTAAGGAAATTGTGTCCCCACGATTATTTAAGGAAAAAAAAACCAAAATGTAACAACCAAGCATCAACAAAAAACCTATATATATATATATGTATATATATATTAGATGAAATCTCGATTTATTTGACCAAATTCGACTCTAGAATATAAATCAAAATTTCTAAGATGTTACCGAAATCATAAAACATGAAATAGATCATGAATGGAAGAAAATTTAGCCGGTAACAAAAGGCGCCAAGCCACGACCAAATCAGACAATATCCTTCATTGGTGAAGCGCATATAGTAAAATGATTTATAGTTTATTCTCACCTACTAGTTCGAAAATAAGTTTTACATGGCTTTTTTGTTTCTTTCCATAATAAGATATCCCAAAATTCATAGTTAAAATTCTAACTACGCAAGGTGTAAAGGATATATATATGATAGTCATATATATCCCTTTCTCAAATCATTATCTTATAAAAATCCCAAAGGAGAACCTTGGAAACAAGGTTCCGTTATTTTTCTACCATGTTTTAATTAGAAATTTTACCACTTAAGAGATTATCAAAAATGTTCTAGCTCATACATTTTCTTGAAAAAGAAAAGGACGTATATGGTGGTCATATATATCTCATTCACAAGGATGGGGAGTCTTGTTGGGGAAACAAGACCATGAAACAAAAATCCGAGGTACATACCCCAAATTTGGAATATTAGCACGCCCTCTAATATTTCATAAGTGAATAAATGGAGATTTAAATTTTCAATTAATCCCTAAAATTTCAAGTTTGAAATATTAGCACGTCCTATAATATTTCAAAAACAACTTCTAAATCATTACAACATGGTAAATGGAAGAAGCTGCATGAACTTAACAAAACTTTAAAACTGTAGTTTTCAAATACACAAGAATATCACCAGCAAAGATGAGGTCAAACCAATCGGGAAATGACCTCGAAAAATTGGTTCATTATGGTTAACAAAATAAATTGGAATATTTGTTAACCCTAAATGATAAAACGAGAACAAAATGAAACCAAAGGAAATCTACCCTTTTGAATCAAAAGTTAGTGAAAACCGATTGATAAGTCTACCAGTGAAATATCTTTATCACAATTAACCTGTCAAATATATCATCGGTCTAAGGCAAGGAATTTATTAAGCTTACTGCGGTCGCAAAGTTAAAGCAATCTATCATATCTCTCCACAAAGATAGCTCTATTTGTCCTTGGTGGTCGGCCACTAAGGAGGTCAAGCAAATAGATTGAGCTATGGAAATGAAAATCAATTTCGAGCTCAATTAGCTATCAAGGTGGTCATCCTAAAATGGGTGTAAAGATGTGACGAAAAGGAATTTCGCTCGATCTGAATCGGTCGCTAAATCGATCTAGACCGTTCGAAACGCCTGATTGTTTTGAGAACATGACAAAATAGAACTCAGACGGGAGGACATTTCATTGTATATTACAATAATGCATTAGATTACAAGAATATACAGAGTATAAATGAATCAATATTACACAGAAATTTCAGAGATTTAAATTACATTTAAATACATCACAGCGGAAAATAATACAATACACAACTAGAAGAGATATACGGATACAAGGCTTTCCGGATATCGTTCCAGTTGTAAACCAGGATCCTATGAATATAAATCTGCAAAACCAAAACTACTAGCTGCCCGTGTCAAAATAAGGGCACCCAGAGTTTAGGTTAAAACAATAAACTCCAGGTCAGTCATGTGACTGGTGTGAGAACTAAAACAGTTATTAATCTTTATTTTAAAAGTTAGGTAAGTCAAGGGACCACGCCATATAACACGGAACGGGTTTCCTCCCAAGAATACCAGTGCATAAAACAAACAGCGCAATGCTAAATAAAGAAAAATGAAGCTGTTATAAGACCCAGGTCCTATCACACAATGCAACGCAAGCCGGGGGATAGGGTTTTCCCTTATAACAGCCAAAGAATGCTTGATACGTTTAAAACAAATCATTTGATACTATTATAAGTGCATAGTGTATAAAACAACTTCAAATCATAAGTATCAATCATAGGCGGCATGGGTACCATATATCATGTCGCCATACTAGGCTCTACAATCAAAACCGCAAATGTCACGTATTTGGAAATTGGATTTCCGTCTATGAACCGAGGCAAAAGATAGTCCTCAACCGATTCGAGACGCTCTAGCCCGCCCCTCAGGAACAGCCGCAACTGCCCCTTGGATCGTCAGGGCCGGTCCACCGATGTGGATTATAATGCCTGAACACTACGTTTCTCCGCCCTTTGGGGTGTAAATGAGCCAACGAATGACTCCATCGGACCCGGATCGTCCGATCAAACCGAGGCGCCTCGCAACAGCAACAACCACACAGGTGAAAATAATATAAATGTCAGGGCTGGTAGGTCACTGACACCACCCTAGCTAGAAAGAAAACACATGTCCCCCCTGAGGTTCGTCTCCTGTTTTTGGTTCACCACCGGGGTGTGAGGCTCGCGAATTCACGTTACACAAAGCTGTGCCACACAGGCGGTGCTTTGATCATCAACCACAAGACTTTGCTTTTCAACAGAAGTCTTGATCATTTGCATCTTAGCATGCCACACAGGCAAACCACTCTACGCGTTTGATATCCATCAGTATATAACCCCTGAGCTCGTACGTCTCAGAGAAGGGCGTTAAGCAAGAGAATAAATTCTCCGCCACAAAACAGATATATATTTAATAGAGATCAATCACACAGACTAAAATCCAATGTCAGACACACAGTCCATTTACAAGTCCATTCTGGGTCTGAACGAAACCGGAGGCACCCAGTACCCCGCATATCCATCGATCTCCAAGTACATCTGGATAATCACCAACTGTTTCCATCTTCTTGGGTGTACAGCCCAATCAAGATCATCAGTAATCACCCAAACAACGTGAAGACCTCCGGTCTTCGACCATCGTCTTCATCTTCGACTTATCGTCGTATCAGTTATTCAGAATGGGATAAACCCGGTCTTCCCGAATAACTCGCGTATACTTGAAATAAGTGTTACACAAACACAACATACACCTCATTCCAATTCATCAGTCACTAACCGTAAATTAATCAAGAGAATAATCCCCTAAATATTAATCCCGAAGGCCGAAACCAACATCAGATCAATACCCAGGAAATCACTCTGCTTAGCCAACCTATAGTTAGTTTCTAAATTTCACATTCTTAGGGAAAGGTTCCCATTAATTTTATCAAAGATAAATTCTTTAATTTATTCTTTAATCTACTTTTGAATATCAATTCAAACTAGTCGGGATTAACGAATTTTACCGAAGTAATCATTTGTTTTAATTTCCCAATCCCAACCTATTCATCCCATGAAGTAAAACTGGTGATACTTCATATCTAACACCACTGTGTTATCGGTAAATTCAATTACCATTTCACGTTCAAATCTAATTAAAGATTTAACTATCGCCTGGAGCAAAACTGGTGATACTCCATTCTCGATCATTTCAATCTAATTAAAGACTCATTAAAACTCCACTTATTTTTAATCTGTGACTGGGTTAAAGAATCAGTGTCATTTAAAACACGGCTCACGATAAACCCAAAATCACATCACATTAATTATCGGGTTAAAGAACAAGTGTTATTTAAAACACTGTTCACGATAAACCCAAAAATCAATGTCAATTCAATTTCAATTAAATATTATTTAATTGGTACACTTCATTAAATCTAAGTAAAAAGATTTAATCTTTTCTCAACTGGGTTCAAGAATAGTGTTAGTCAAGACACCATTCATGACAAACCCAAATCACATTTGATATAAAATACAAGGCTCTGAATAGAAAATGTCCCGGCTTATATTCAATATCAAATTCTACGACCAATAAATATCGTATTGGAAATAACGATATATATATATATATATATATATATATATATATATATATATATATCTTTCAAATTTCCATAACAACATCTGTATAATCATGAAATCCAACATCGAAATATTCCGAAGACAATTTCGATTCAAATCCATTCCAATGCAATCATTGGAAATTCTGGTTATTTTCAAAACCATTTCAAATTCAATTTATTTATTTAAAAATATATAGAATTATAATTCTAATTCAAAACTAGTTCCTTTCGATAAAAAACTATTTTTATCTTTTCAAATATGGAGTTTTTCATCCCAATTTTCCCCAAATCATTTCTTATAATTTTACATAAATTATTACTATTTTTAATAATTTTATCAAGGCCCGTACAGTCGATTTCCATCAACGACCATCGAACTGCACTTATAGCGACCTTTTCCAAATTTGATTTGAACGTAACTCCAAATCCAACCGTTAGATTTCAAATTTTTAATATTCATCAGAAAGCTCTTTTCGATACGAACCCAACGGTTACGGTTTTAGGAGAATCCGATGGTCGGATCTCCCGCAATATCCATTCGAAGTCAATGGTCGAAATTCGCGAACTACCGCGGCGTGGCGCGTTCTATTCAGGCCATTATATTATATATATAATATATACTTCATCAATTTCCTTTTTAAAACATATTTTATAAATCGTTTTAAATTCGTTTTCAAAAACGGTTTCAACTTCATATTCAATTTCAAATCAAAATTGAATATTCCAATATAAATTCGTTTTAAATTCATTTCAAATCGACTTCAATTCAATTTCAATTCGAAATCATTTATTCATTTTCAATTCGAATTTATTTCTATTCATTTAAATTCGAATTCATTTCTATTCATTTAAATTCGAATTTCAAATCTATCTCAATATTTATTGAAAAATGAATAAAATCGATATAAATATCGTTCACGTCAAAATGGCGTCAATATAACCAACATGGCTTCATATGTTTCTATTTTCAAATATTCTATTTCAAATATTTCTATTTCAAATATTTCTATTTCAAATATTTCTATTCAAATATTTCTATTCAAATATTTCTATTTAAATATTTTTATTTCAAATATTTCTTTTTCGAAACTGGAATGAGGCCCAATCAATTACCATATAATGTTAATTATATAGATTTTCTACAACACATGTATATATCAACAACGATGAATAATCAACCATCATCCAAAGTGCATTTTACACTGTATAAGCATCAAATATAAATATTCAACGCTTATAACAGTCTGTCAATCAATCGATCGACATACAACTAAACAATCAGGATTAGTGTACGTCAAATATCATCCCAATACCCGTGTGTAGTTTCAAACAATCAAACACAGATTTTATTTGTGCAGTTGGGCGATGTGTAAAATTTATCGTCCCAATCAATATCAGTCAATTGTGTGTTTACAAACAAATCGTTCGATTTGTTTATTTTTATTTTATTTCATTTCATATACACGTTAAAAATTTATTTTTAACTATAAAATATTTTCCACTATAAAATATTTTATTTCGTTTCACATCACATCACACAATCAACTACACATCAAAATTAAACAAACAAGCATACAAGCCGTCCATGGTCTGTGGACGACGGGTGTCGGGTGCTACTAAACACCGTCTGCATCCTAGTATATATTTCAACTAGAAAATTTAAATTGAAAGGTGAGAAGTTCTCACAGAATTGCTAGTCCAATCCCACGGCTCTTCTTTTGTAGAAATCTTCGCTGTTCTTGCCTCTTGTCACTTTCCCTGCCTGCTTTCGCTATATATGTAAAAATCACATTTTTATACCGCTACTCAATATATAAAAATCGAATTTTTACTTCGCTATTCAATATATAAAAACCGAATTTTTACTATGCTATTCAATATATAAAAATCAAATTTTTACTTAGCTATTCAATATATAAAAATCGAATTTTTACTTAGCTATTCAATATATAAAAATCGAATTTTTACTTTGCTATTCAATATATAAAAATCGAATTTTTACTATGCTATTCAATATATTAAAATCGAATTTTTACTATGCTATTCAATATATAAAAATCGAATTTTTACTTTGCTATTCAATATATAAAAATCGAATTTTTACTATACTATTCAATATATAAAAATCGAATTTTTACTATGCTATTCAATATATAAAAATCGAATTTTTACTATGCTATTCAATATATAAAAATGGAATTTTTACTTTGCTATTCAATATATAAAAATCGAATTTTTACTTAACAAAAGATTATATTTTTATACTTCTACAATATAAAATTTCAGATTTTTAATTGCTAAAATTAATTAAACAAAACAAAACAAAATAAATAGAGGGCTTACATTGCTTTAAGGAAGAGGAGGGGGGTCTTTGCGTTCGGTGGAGGACTGTCGGCGAAGTCAGCGGGGGTGGAGGAGGTCGGGGCAAGGCTCGGGAGGGGGGGGGGGGGGTCTGTGGCGGCGCGTCGATCAGAAGGGGGAGGGGTATCGCGGTTGCGCGCAAAAGGGGGGGTCTCGCTTCGCACGCCAGCAGGGGGGGTATTCGGCGCGAGGCAGAGGAAGAGGGAGGGGGGTATTCGGCGCGAGGCAGAGGAGGAGGGAGGCGGTGTAAATCGCGCATCGATTAGGAAAGGGGAGGGGGTCTGGGTGGCTCGCGGCAAGAGGAGGGGAGGGGGGCCCACGCCTGAGGCGGCGGCGACGATATAGGGGGGGTCTGGGTAGCTTGACGAGGTTTTTTTTTCTCCCTTCGATTCTGATAGTATGGGGAGGTGTTTGACTAAGTAGAGAAAAAAGGGGGGTATAATATATTATTTAATTATTTAATTTATTTCAAAAAGGTACTTTTTATTCTGACCTCGAAACGAGACCCACCGCTTGTCGTCCATAGCGTTTTACCCCCATCCCGAACACAATGGGATATGTACTGTGGGCTGATTCTATCGTTTCGATCAGTTTTCGTCAAATTTAACATATAACTCTATATATTGAATTTGAACATGCATTTCAATTTACCGGGGTCACATACTAACTCTATAAATCCTAGAAAAATATTTTCTAGCTTCGTATTGACGATACGGTCCTAACAAAACTGGTTTCGTCGAATTCTGACACCGTTTGAAAAATGGCCATTTTCCAGTCGATTAAAATCAACTGAAACTGGTCAAACGCGTTTTCCTTTGCCACGCTCACATATTGATTCAAAAAATTATGAAATTTGAAACCTAGCAATAATTTGACACTGCGGATCCAACAAAAGTGGTTTCGTTGAAATCCGAGGTCGTTTGCAAAATTCCCATTTTTAAGGGCCTGAATTCCATAGCGACTATTCAGAATTTTCAACTGGACATATCTTTTGATTCCCGCTATGAAATTTTGATTTGTCGGATTCGTTGGGAAGATATTCACAAATAGATCCTATTGTTTTTGGTTTCACTAAAATCCGGATTGTTTTGCACCCGGTACATTCAATTGAAGTTTGAAATCGAATTATCGAACTACCGCGCCATTTTCAATTCCTTTTATATATATAAATAATTATTTATATTCTAACGACGACGTATATAATATATACGATCGAATTCTATTTAAAATAAATTTCTCGACGATATTATCTAAAATAATTCATTTTAAAAAATCAAAATTCGCTAAAATTGCCAAAATAAAAATTTTAAACTGGCCCAGATTTTCGGGTTGTTACAAAAGATCCCATAAATTCATGAGTATTGTGAATTGTAGAAACAAGCCTTCATCAACATCATTATCATTGCTATGTGAATTTTAGAAAACATAAGGAATTTAACGAATCTAACTGAGACGACCCGAACTTCCCTACGAAGGAAAGCACAGATAGAATTAAGGACAAGACCGATCAGAACACAAACAGGAGAACATTTCATTGTTTATTACAACAATTCCATCAGAATACAAGAATATACAAAGTATGAATAAATATTGCACAGAAAATATCAGAGATTTAAATTACATTTAAATACATCGCAGCGGAAAAATAATACAAAACACAACTGAAAGTAATACACGGATACAGAGCTTTCCGAGCATCGTTCCAGTTGTAAATCAGGATCCTGTGAATATAAATCTGCAAAACCAAAACTACTAGCTGCCCGTGTGGAAAATTGGGGCACCCAGAGTTTAGGTTAAAATAATAAACTCCAGGTCAGTCATGGGACTGGTGTGAGAACTAAAACAGTTATTTAAAACTTTTACTGTAAAAGAGAGTAATTCAAGGGACCACGCCGTATAACACGGAACGGGTTTCCTCCCAAGAATACTAGTGCATATAACAAAACAGCGCAATGTTTTTTGGAAAAATGAAGCTATTATAAGACCCAGGTCCCATCACACAATGCAACGCAAGCCGGAGGATAGGGTTTTCCCTTATAATAGCCAAATAATGCTTGATACGTTTAAACATAAATCATTTGATACTATTATAAGTGTATAGTGTCAAAACAAATTCAATCATAAATATCAATCATAGACGGCATGGGTACCATATATCATGTCGCTATACTAGTTCTACAATTAAAACCGCAATATCACGTATTGGAAATTGGATTTCCGTCATGAGTCGAGGCAAGGGGCAAGCTCCTCTCCGATTCGAGACACTCTAGCAAATGTCTCAGGACCCCAATATGATCCTTGGATCTTCAGGGCCGGTCCTCTCTTACTTTTGAGGATTAATTATTCCTGAACACACGCTTCCCGGTCCTAACAGACCTATATCTGAGGCGCCTCGCATCCGACAACCACATAGGTGAAAAGTATATAAATGTCAGCCAGTTTAAGCACTGACACCACCCATAGCTAGAAAGAAACGTCGTGCTCTCCCTGCAGTCACTATCCCGTTTTTGACTCATACCGAGGTGTGAGGCTCGCGAATTCACGCTATACACAAAGTTGTGCAACACAGGCCGTGCTTTGATCATCAACCACAAGACTTTGCTTTTCAACAGAAGCCTTGATCAATTTCCACTTACGCGTGCCACACTGGCAATTCACTCCATGCGACTGATGTCCATCGATATACAACCTCTGAGCTCGTACGTCTCAGAGAAGGGCGTTAAGCAAGAGAATAAATTCTCCGCCGGCAAACAGATGTATATTTAATAGAGATCAATCAACACAGAATAAAATCCAATGTCAGACAAACAATCCATTTACAAGTTCGTTCTGGGTCTGAACGAAACCGAGGCACTTTCCTCGCATATCCATCGATCTCCAAGAACGTCTGGACGATCACCAACTGATTCCCTCATCTTGGGTGTATAGCCCAATCAAGATCATCAGTAATCACCCAAACGATGTGAAGACTTCTGGTCTTCAACCACCGTCTTCATCTTCGACTTATCGCTGGATCGGTTATTCAGAATGGGTAGAAACCCGGCCTTTCTGAATAACCCACGTATATAATAAACAAATGTTACACAAACACAACAAACGCCTCATTCCAATTCAGAATGTTCTTTTATTCAAATTTTCACACTCTTAGGGAAAGGTTCCCATTAATTTTATCCAAGATAAATTCTTCTAAATTTATCCTTTAATCTTCCTTTGGATATCATTTCAAACCATATTATGGTTTTCCAAACTAGTCGGGATTAGCGAACCACACCGAAGTAATTATTTATTTTATTTCCCAATCCCAACCTATATATCCCATGGAGCAAAACTGGTAATACTCCATATCTAACACCACGGTGCTATCGGTAAAGTTAATTATCATTTCACGTTCAAATCTAATTAAAGATTTAACTATCGCTTTGGAGCAAAACTGGTGGTACTCCATTCTCGATCACTTTTCAGATTTGATAATTTAAATTATCAATTCACATTTCAATCTAATTAAAGATTCGTTAAAACTCCACTTAGTTTTATTCTTTTCAAAAATCAATATCCTGCCATTAACT
Source organism: Allium sativum (assembly GCA_030737875.1). Classification (NCBI taxonomy): domain Eukaryota; kingdom Viridiplantae; phylum Streptophyta; class Magnoliopsida; order Asparagales; family Amaryllidaceae; genus Allium; species Allium sativum. The sequence continues at coordinate 821,614,440 of CM060909.1, forward strand.
GGGTTAAAGAACCAATGTCATTTAAAACACGTGTAACAACCCGGAAAATTAGAACCAATTCAAAAATTTACTTTAAGGAAATTTTTGTTAGAAAATGCGTCAGAAAAAAAAGAAAAGAAAAGAAAAAAACTCCATTATTAAATTAAATTATTGGGTTAAAAAAGTTTTTTTAATAAATTACACAAATAATTTTTCTATCCATTCACATTTCATGCAAGTTTACTTTTCTTTCCTATTCCTTTTCTAATTTCCTCAAATTCAGTGCTTCTTTCTCTCCGCTCTATTTCTCCGTTAATTAGCATTCATTGTTTCCTATTTAATGTATACGTTACCCATTTCAATTTAAATATTATAAAAAAAATGCTAAAACAAACAAATGGAGAGAAAGTTTCTTTACTAGAATTACCCCTTTCTCCCTTCCATTTCATTTATTTCTTAACGTTACAATTCTTAAATAAATAAATAACGCATTAAGACAAAACATGAAATCAAAGATTATATTCTTTTATTTGCATCGACAAATGCAAATATGCATTGAAATTGAAATTTATTCTTTCGTTTGCGTTCACTTATGCAAACATATATTGAAAATGAAATTGGTCTCTTTTATTTGCATTAACAAATGCAAACATGCATTAAAAATAAAATTTATTCTTTTATTTGCATTCACCAATGCAAATATATATAGAAGATAGAAATTGTTCCTTATTTGCATTTACCAATGCAAATATATATTGAAACAAATCACTCTTTCATTTGCACCCACCTATGCAACTAAATATATTGAAAATAAAGTTTATTCTCTTATTTGCAAATTCAAATACAAGCATACATTGAAATTTAAGATTGTTCTTTTAAATTTACATTTACCAATGCAAAAACATATTCCAAATGAAACTTATTCTTTTATTTTCATTCACAAATGCAAGTATACTTTGGAAATAAATGTTGTTCTTTTATTTGCGTTCACAAATGCAAATATACTTTGAAATAAAACATTTTGAAATAAAATATGCCTTGAAATGAAATAAACTTTAAAAATGAATTTTGTTCTTTTATTTGCATTAATTACTGCAAATAAACTTTACAAATGGGAGTTGTATTTACTTTGCATTCACAAAAGCAAATACCCATTGAAATTAAAATTGTTCTTTCATTTGCATTCACAAATGCCAATATATATATTGAAAACAAAGATGTTCTTTTATTTGGAATCACTAATGCAAATACACATTTAAATAAAATTTGTTTCATTATTTACATTCACTAATGTAAATACACATTGGAAATGAGTTTCTTTTCACATTCACTCAAATATACTTTTAAATCAAAATACAAAGTTACATTTGTTATTTGCATTTCTTGTTGCAAATAAAACCTTAAATTAAAGTTCATCTTTATTTGCAATTCATCAATGCAAACAAACCATCAAAATGAAAGTTACATTTTTGATTTATAATTTTGATATGAATAAAATATTGTTTGAGAGCTGCATTTTTATTTGCATTCTTCAATGCAAATAAAACATGAATTAAATCTTTCATTTTACTTTCAAATTAAGAAATACCTTTTTATTCACATTTTTAGGTATAAATAAAGGATAAGATTTAAAAGTTACATTTTAGTACATTCTAGTTGTAGCAAAAGAAAAATAATGGGTCATTTTATTTTCATTTAAAGGACAATAGAAAGAATAGTTTTTTGAAGTGCATTTTTATTGCAATTCTATATGAAGTGAAAAGAGTCAATTTGTCAAATGTCTTATATGAAATAAAATGAGTTCTTTTTGTCACTTCAAAAAGAATGAATTGAAAATGTTTATTTAATCTTTTGTAAAGAATGAATAACTAAACATTCATATTTTTATCATTAAAGTAAAATAGACAAAAACACTCATTTTGTCTAAATTAAAAGGCTGAAACAAAATATAGCACTGGAATATTATATTAAAATTGAAATACAAATTAATCACTTTTGTCAGTTTACATTTGTTGAAAACAATTATTTGTTCTGTCACTATAGAGTTGTTAAGACAAAGATATGCATTTTTGTCTTGTTATCACTTTTCCATGAAATAGGAATAGACATTTTTAGTCATCTTTCAAGATTATTATTCTATTTGCATTTTCCAATACAAATATACATAAAAATGAAGATGTTCTTTTGTTTGCATTTCTTGATGCAAATAAAACATATATTAAAAAGTTACAACTCTATTTGTAACTCAAATGTGAACGAACACATAGTTTCAAAAGATAACATTTTTATTTGTCTTTTGATGCAAATAAAAATATTGTTTTAGAAATTGTATCTCTGTTTATATTTTATATGCAGATAAGAAGGTAGGATTGAAAATATTAATTTCTATTTTTAAATTAGAGGCAATAGAAAGATTGTACATAAAAAAAATACATTTTTAGTGAAGTTCATATTTCATTAAGGAGATTAGTTAAACCAAAATAGAATTTGTCAAAAATATTCATTTTTGTCAAAATGAATTAGTTAAAGCAATTTACACACACACACACACACACACACACACACACATATATATATATCTTATGTTTGGCAAGATATATACTTGTCAAGATAGGTTAGTTAAATCAAAATTATCCTTTTAGTCCCATTAGAATTGCCAAAACAATATAACCATTTTTGCTTGAGTTTAAACTAGTGGAACAGAAATTGTCAATAGAGACGAAGTTATTATTCTTATTCGTTCATTGCAATAGAATTACATATAATATAAAGGAGACATTTTCTTGTCATGATTATATATATTGTGTATTACACTTCCATTCACAAGTTACCCGACTTGTTTATGTGATTGGGACGATTATTTTCACACATCGCCCAAGTGCACAAATTAATTTATTATTTATTTATTGGTTGAAACCCCACATGGGTGTTGGGATGAAAATTAACATACACTAATCCCAATATTTAGTTGTATGTTGATCGTTGGATCGACAGGCTGCGACGAGCGTTATTATTTAATTTTAACGCTTACACAGTGGAAATTACACTTTGGATGTAGATGGATGATTTGATGATTATACTGTTATTATCATATATATGATGTGTGTGAAATCCATATAATCCAAATTATATGATAAAATATTGAGTCGCATTTCGATTCAGGTGTTCTTTTAAATAAGAATATTTCTACATTTGAAATTTTCTTTTTATATAAAGGATATTCTTTCATAAAAGAGAAAATATATTGTTAATCAAGTATATGTTAAAACAAAGAATATTTGTAAAAGATAAAAATTTGTAATATAAAGAAAACTTCCCATTTAGAATATTTTATATAAATAATATTTTTAATGATTATCTTAAAATATGTTTCTAAAAGATTATTAGGATTTGCAATTATATTTTGTGATATGAAATAAATTGAGATGTGAAGTGGATTTATCGTGGACGGTGTTTTAAACGACATTTGTCCTTTAATCCAATTTACATTGAAATTATTATTTGGAATTTATAAATCTATTTTATAGATTTAAAAGGGCATTTTCTAAAATTCAAGTTTTTCCAATTTAATATATTAAATTGGAATTAAGTGGAAATTCGATTGGTAATAATCGAAATGGGCTTCTGTAAAAGAAGACCGATATTATATATGGAATTTAAGAGGCTTTGCCGTTATTCCATTTATATTATTAGTCCAATACATAAATCTATATCGATTATGTATTGATTTGATTTCGGTGGAATTCCATATTTTGGAAATAGATTGTAGGTTTATTGTGAACTGTATTTAAAGGACACTAGTTCTTAACCTGTTTAAGACAAGATTTATTCCTTAAAATAAGTGATCTTGTAATAATGATTTTTGATATCAAATCAAAACTGGAGTTTTAATAAACCTTTTAAGGAAGATTTAAGATTTTATTTTCAGAGTTTATCTTTGATAAAATTAATGGGAATCTTCTAATATGAATATCTTATTAAAAGAATACTCGGAGTTGGAATGTGGCGTAATGTGTGATTTTCCATTATTTGCTTTTTAATCACAAAATACGCGAGTTATTCAGAAAGACCGGGTTTAACCCATTCTGAATAATCATCACGACGATCAAGAGTCGAAGATGAAGACGGTGATTGAAGACCGAAGGTTTTTACATCGTTGGGATGATGATGACTGGTATCTTGAATTGGGATTGGCCTTCCAAGGCAAGGTATTTGGTAATGATCGTCCAACCGCATTTCAAGATCGACGGACACGTTATTTTGCTCAGACCCAGAGCGGACTTGTAAATGGATTGTGTGTCTGACATTGTATTCCTTTCTACTATATTTGTTGAACGCTACTGATTATATATTTCTGTTTGGTGGTAAAGAATTTATTCTTTACTTATCACCCTTCTCTAAGACGTATGATCTTAGAGGTTATATATTGGTAGATGATCAATGATATGGTAGGGTCTGACAATGTGACATGCTAAGATGCAAATGATCAAGGCTTTGTTGAAAAGCAGGCCTTGTGGTTGATGATCAAAGCACAGTCTCTTTATACATAGCTTTGTGTATATCATGACATCGCGAGCCTCACACACCGGTTGAGTCTAAAACGGGAGAAGGGAATGCAGGGAGTGCACACGTTTCTTTCTAGCTAGAAGTGGTGTCAGTGCTTAAACTGGCTGACATTTACTTATGTGGTTGATGGAATTTTTGCGAGGCCTCGGTTTATTCTTATCGGTCGCCCACGACCGATTTGTAGGTCCAATAGGATCGGGGAGCGTGTGTTCAGGCATAACTAATCCACTAAAGTATTTGTGGACCAGCCCTGCTGTATCCAAGGGTTCGCCAGCGTCCGAATCCTGAGACATTGCTAGAGGGCGTCGAATCGATCAGGAGCTCATCCCTAGCCTTGACTCATGATGGAAACCCAATTTCCAATACGTCCCCTTGCGGTTATGATTGTATAACTAGTATGGCGACATAGTAGATGGTAGCTATGCCGTCTAGGATTGATATTATATTTGAAATGTTTTAAATATATATATATATATATATACACACTAATAATATCGTTTTTACGTATCAAGCATCTTTTGACCATTATAAGGTAATACCCTATCCTCCGGTTTGCGTTGCATTGTGTGATGGGACCTGGGACTTATAATGGTTTCATTTTTCTAAAAAGCATTGCGTTATTTGACGATTTACTTTATTTTATGCACTGGCAATCCAATGGAGTAAACCCGTTCCGCGTTAGCGGCATGGTCCTGTGATTAGCCTTATTATTAGATAAATTTGGTTAAGAATTCTCACACCAGTCCCACAACTGACCTGTAGTTTGTTTCACTTTGCAAACTCGGGTGCCCTCTTTCCACACGGGCAGTCGAGTAGCTTTTTGCAGATATAGTTAAGCAGGATCCTGGATTGAAGCCTGAAGCTGGGTCCAGAATATTGATGGCCTTCCGCTGAGATTAGTTCCGCTACAATGTATCAATCTATTGTAATTTATCTTCCGCTGTAATTTTATTCCGATGTACTCTGATGTAACATTTATTATTGATGTTATAAAAGTCTGTGTTGTTGTTCTGGAGTGTTGTATGCCCAAAGTTAACGTATGCGGAATTTGAATGGTTTTGGTCGATCTTCCGATCGATTGGGGTTGGGCAAAATCCGGGTCGTTACAGCGTGGTATCAGAGCTCTGGTTAGCCCAAAGTTAACGTATGAGGAATTTGAATGGTTTTGGTCGATCTTCCGATCGATTGGGGTCGGGCAAAATCCAGGTCGTTACAACATGATTCACGATAAACCCAAAATCACACTCTATTGTTAATCGGGTTAAAGAACAGGTGATGTTCAAAACTCCGCTCACGATAAACCCAAAAACCAATTCAAATTCAATTCCAATTAAATACTATTTAATTGATACACTTCATTAAATCTAAATAGAAAGATTTAATCTTTTTCTCTATTGGGCTTAAGAACAGTGTTAATGAAGACACCATTCACGATAAACCCAAATCACATTTGAAATTAAATACAAGGCTCTGAATAGAAAATATATCGGCTTATATTCAATATCAAATTCTGAAACCAACAAATATCGTATTGGAAATAACGATATAAAATATATCTTTCAAATTCCCATAACAATATCTGTATAGTCACGAAATCCAACATCGAAATATTCCGAAGATAATTTCGATTCAACTCCAGTCCAATTCACGTATTGGGAATTTTTATTATTTTTAAAACCACTTTCAAATTCAATTTATTTATTTCAAAAATAAATTGATTTTAATCCTAGTTCAAAACTAGTTCATTTTGATAAAAATCTATTTTTATCTTTTCAAATATGGAGTTTTTCACCCCAATTTTTCCCAAATCATTTCTTATGATTTTACACAAATTATTGATATTTTTAATAATTTTATCAAGGCCCGTACAGTCGATTTCCGTCAACGGCCATCGAACTGCACTTACAACGACCTTTTCCAAATTTGATTTGGACAAAATTCCAAATCCAACTGTTAGATTTCTAATTTCAAATATTCGTTAGAAAGCTCTTTTCGATACGAACCCAACGGTTCCGGTTTCAGGAGAATCTGACGGTCGGATCTCCCGTAATGTCCATTCGAAGTCAATGGTCGAAATTCATGAACTACCGCAGCGCGACGCGTTCTATTCAGGCCATTATACAATAATATATATATTATATATATTCCATCGATTTCCTTTTTAAAACGTATTTTATAAATCGTTTTAAATTCGTTTTCTAAACGATTTCAACTTCCCTGTCAATTTCAAATCAAAATTGAATTTTCCTTTATAAATTCGTTATAAATTCATTTCAAAATGATTTCAATTCGAATCGATTTTTAATTCAATTTCAATTTCATTTCATCTCATTTCAATTTCAATTTCAATTCGAATTCATTTCAATTCAATTTCAATTTCAATTCGAATGCATTTCAATTCAATTTCAATTCGAATTCATTTCTATATATTCGATTTGAAATCACTTTTCGATATTCATTAGAAAATGAATAAAATCGATATAAATATCGTTCACGTCAAGATGGCGCATCTCTAATCAACACGGCTTTGTATATTTCAATAAATTCGTTATTCTATTCAACAAATGAATATTTATTCCATTCAACACATGAATCTATATTTCTTTCAACACATGAATATTCTCAACACATGAGCACTGTCAACACATGACTATTTTTGTTATTTAATATATTTTATAAAATTATGGTGTCTATCGTTTGATTTTTAAATCAGACTCCAACCGTAAAGTAGTAAGAGAATGATTCCCTAAGTATTAACCCCGAAGGCCGAAACCAATATCAGACCAATACCCAGGAAACCACTCATCTTATCTATTTTCCAGTTAGTTTCTAACTTTAAATATGATAAAGATGTAAATTTTATTGTTAAAATATTTTCTGTCAACACCTGATAATTTTCAACACATGATTATTCTTTATTTTCCTAATTGGAATGAGTCCCAATCAATTACCATATAATGTTAATTGTATGGATTCCATACAACACATGTATATAATCACAACAATAAATAATTAATCATCATCCAAAGTGCACCACACTGTATAAGCATCAAATATAGATATCTAACGCTTATAACAGCCTATCAATCAATCGATCGACATACAACTAATCAATCGGGATGAGTGGACTTCAAATATCATCCCAGTACCCGTGTGGGGTTTCAAATCAACAAACACATATTTTTATTCGCGCACACACGTTAAAAATAATATTTTTAACGATAAAATATTTTTAACTATATAAATATTTTATTTCATTTCACATCACACAATCAATTTTCACCACAACAAACAATCTAACATACAAGCCATCCATGGTCTGTGGATGACGGGTGTCGGGTGTTGCTAAGCACCGTCTGCATCCTAGTATATAATTTAAACTAGAAAAGGAAATTTAAAGTGAGAAGTTCTCACCGACTTGCTAATCCAAATGCCTCGAATCTTCTTATGTAGAAGTCATCATTGTTCTCGCCATTTGTCACTTTCATTGCCCGTAGCCACTACATATATAAAAATCGAATTTTTATCTTCACCTCATATATAAAAAATCGAATTTTTATCTTCACTTTGTTATAAAAATTACATTTTTATTTTGCTCTTCTCTTAATAAAGATTATATTTTTATTACTCTACTTGAATAAAAATCATATCTTTACTACCATACCTATATAAAAATCATATTTTTAATATGCCACTATTATAAAAATTATATTTTTAATATGCCACTAGTATAAAAATTATATTTCTAATATGCCACAAGTATAAAAATTATATTTTTAACTTACCACTAGTATAAAAATTATATTTTTAACCTTTCTATATTATAAAAATTATATTTTTAACCTTTCTATATTATAAAAATTATATTTTTAACTTTTGTATATTATAAAAATTATATTTTTAACTTTTCTATATTATAAAAATTATATTTTTAACCTTTCTATATTATAAAAATTATATTTTTAACCTTTCTATATTATAAAAATTACATTTTTAACTTTTCTATATTATAAAAATTATATTTTTATTTTCTTCTTTCCTATAAAAATATATACTTTTCCTATATAAAAGTCATGCCTTTTCCAATCGAAAAATATAATCTCTTCTAATAAAAATCAAAACTTTAAACAAATTAAAATCCTAGCTTTCTTGAAGTAAAAATCATTACTTTTTATGCTAAAAATCGTATACTTCTTGTGCTAAAAATTATATTTTTACATGAGTACAAATCATATATTTTCAAATAATGCTTTATAAAAAAATCAGATTTTTACTGGATAAATAACATAAAAAAATATATATAAACAAAAGGACTCACGTTGCTTGCCTGAGGTGGGGTTTTGTGGCGCAATCGATTGAAGGGAGGGGGAGTTCTTTGCGGAAATCGAGGAGAGGGGGTTTCACGTCGGGTGGCGGCCTTCAGTTGGTCAGAGGGTGGAGCTTCAGGGGCGGCGCCTTCGATTTGGGTTAGGGGGGCTCGCACTGGGTTTTTTTTTCACGTCGAGGGAGGTTTGGGGTAGAAGAAGAGAGAGAGGAGAAGAGGGTGGGGGTTCGGTGGTGGGCAGCGCCACCTGGAGAGGGGCGGCGATCGAGATCCGCGGTGGTGGATGGGGAGGAGCGACGGATCGGTGAAGCAGTTTTTTTTCGATATTCTGAAGAGAAGAGAGAGAAGAGGGAAAGGGAGGGGCCAAGGGTTTATATAATTAATTTATTTAATTTAATTCTCAATAAAAAGTTGACTTTTTGTTCGAACTCGAAATCCAACCCAACGACTATCGCCCATAGCCAATTACCCCCATTCCGAACACAATGGGATATGTATCGTAAGATGATTCGATCATTTCGATCAGTTTTCGTCAAAGTCAACATATAACTCTATATATTGAATTTGAATGCGCATTTCAATTTACTGGGGTCACACACTAACTCGAAAAATTCCAAAAAAATATTTTCTAGCTTCGTATTGACGATACGGTCCTAACAAAACTAATTTCGTCGAATTCCGAGACCGTTGGAAAAATGGCCATTTTCCAGTCGATTAAAATCAACTGAAACTGGTCAAACGCGTTTTCCTTTGCCACGCTCACATATTGATTCTATAAATTATGAAATTTGAAACCTAGCAATAACTTGACATCGCGGAGCCAACAAAAGTGGTTTCGTCGAAATCCGAGGTCGTTTGCAAAATGGCTATTTTTAAAGGCCGAAATTCCATAGCGACTATTCTGAATTTTCAACTGGACATATCTTTTTATCCTCGCTATGAAATTTTGATTTTTCGGATTAGTTGGAAAGATATTCTCAGTTAGATTCTAATATTTTTGGTTTCACTAAAATCCGGTTTATTTTGCACTCGATACATTCATTTGAATTTTGAAATCGAATTATCGAACTACCGCGCCATTTTCAATTCCTTTATAATTAAAATAAAATTTATATTCTAACGACGATCTATATAAATTATACGTTCGAATTCCATTCATAATAAATTCCTCGTCGTTTTTATTTAAAATATTCATTTTAAATAATCAAAATTCATCAAAATTGCCAAAATAAAAATTTTAAACTAGCTCAGATTTTCCGGGTTGTTACAATCTCCCCCACTTAAAACTTTTCGTCCCCGAAAAGGAACGAAGCCGAAAGTTGTTTAACTAATCAACTCAACTTCCATTATTTTCGTTACGGCTTAAGTTCTTCAACTTTTCAGTTTCTAAGAACTTTTCAAATTTTTCAAAAATTTGGCTAACACCCTAAATTTTCGAAAATTTTCGCCATAACCTCCTCTGCTCTGGGGACTTCGAGATATTTCATATAGCCTCCCATGGCCTTCTTCAACTCAAAAGAAAAAGAAAACGCCAAGCGGCTAGCCAATCGGCTCATAAAATCATCATCACCCAAACAAAACAGTAAATTATGGTAAACATGTACCTATTTGTCGGGCAAACAATTTTATTCTTCTGCTCTAGCCTCCTTGCTATGACCTGTTCAATGTAAGTACATGTATATGCTAGCAAATGCGACAAATTTTTGTAACAACCCGTATTTTTAATAACCTGTTATAACGTAAATCGAGGCAGAATTTAATTCTAAAATCTGAATCAAGGGAAACAGGCTATGCCATTGCGTTCGTCTCGGAAAAATACGCAAAATAGAGTCCGAGTTTTCGAAAATCGGAGTCCGTATGACCCGATTAAGGCCCAACGAAGTTTTCAGAAAATTCCAAAGCAAAAACAGATTTCAAATTCAAGTTTGAAATTGGAGATTAGGGTAAGATTGGGCCAGGCGGGAAAATTCCCGCCAGAGCACCCAAGTCGATAGCCCTGTCGACTTGGGAGTCGACTTGGTTGGACCCAAGTCGACAGCCCTGTCGACTTGGCTGTCGACTTGGTCCAGCCGGGCAGTTTTGCCTGGTGCACCATTTTGGGTTTGTGTTGAGTTTGGGGGCCAGATTCGGTTTTAAGGGCTGAGATTGGAACTAGGGTTTAATCCTAAGGTTGAAACTAGTCCTAATCTCTATAAATAAGCCCCTAACCTAACCCTAAATCATCATTATTCATTCAAGTAACTAAACTATGGCAAAATCATTCCTTTCATGGCCTCCACTCTCTTCATAAAATTCTAAATAAATTTCTATGAGAGATTTTCCATGCATACAAGTGTTTTCAAGCTTGTATGAGCATCATTAGCTTGCATTCAAGTCAAGTTTCTATATTTGCATCATAAAGCAAGGGTTTTGATCATTTTGGCTCAAGGGATTTTCTATTAGAGCTTGCATTTTGGGTTTAATTGATTTCATAAGGGCTTTGTCATATTTTTGTGACTTCCTAAGCATTGTAAGCCCTATTCTACTTTCATACTTAAACTCTAAAGTTAAATGTATGATATGCAAGTTTGCCATGATATGCAAGTTTACTATGTCATGTTATGCAAGTTTGAGATGTTATGATATGCAAGTTTACTATGTCATGTTATGCAAGTTTGCCATGTTATGATATGCAAGTTTATCATGTTATGTTATGCAAGTATGCCATGTTATGATATGCAAGTTTATCATGTTATGTTATGCAAGTTTGCCATGTTATGATATGCAAGTTTATCATGTTATGTTATGCAAGTTTGAGATGCAAGTTCGTCATATAATATGCAAGTATGTTATGCAAGTTTGGGATGATCATTTTGTTCATGTTATCATGCTATACAAGCTTATCTTGAGTATATGAACATAAAGCTTCAAGCTTTATGCTAAAGGTTGCATTTTGGCAACATGTAAGTTATCATATCCCTTATGATAACTTGCATGTGAGGCCAAATGCGAACTTATGGCCATTTCTACATGTCATTTATCACCATGTATCACCAATATGCTAAGTTTGGTTTTATGCATGCTTTTGAGGCCTAAAATGTAATATGCAAGTATATGAACATATGTACATTTCATATGCCACCATGTTAAACTTGTGGCTTCAACACCTTTATGTCATGATTATGCCAAGTTCCCTCTTTCTATCCTTTATGCGCTATTGCGATATGTAAGCGATGGGATTGCGTTTGGGGTTGGGTAAACTTAAAAGACATAAAAACATAAGATTGAGAATTTACCTATTAAGTTAGGTCTACCCATTGGGAATTTACCTATTAAGTTAGGTCTACCCAAATTCTTGAAAACCTGTAACATGTTTTGGAAACATGATGGACATGACACTTTGAAAATATAAGTGTGACCAACTCGAGGTTGGGTTGAGTTTGTAGCGTAAACCTACCCGGAACCGACCGGCTTAACTAGTTGCTACAAACAATAGGACCCAATGTGAGAAGTTGGTCATGTTGTACCTTGAACCCGAGGTTAGATCAAGTTGTGGTGTAAAGCTACCCGGACCCGCCCGGCTTAACTAGTAACCACAACAAGGTCTAATGTGAGAGGTTAAGGCACATTAAATTAATTAATGCCTCATGATTAGGGTTAAGTCATGGTCCACTTAATACTTAACTAATTTGGGCTTGGTAGATTAATCAGGGTTAAGTCGTGAACTCATCGTTACACTTAACCAAGTTAATCCATGATTAGTAAAAGGGTTAAACCGTACTTAACCCACTAGAAAATCCTAGCAATGGGGGTCCACTCCAGCAGTAATCCCAAGTTCGTATCATTAAGACCCTAGGGTCTAGGCTAGGGAGGGGGGCACAATTACTGGACTTGAGGTAAGAGACCAAAAACGACGGCAGAGTGGTACGCCGGTGTAGTTCCGGGCGGACTTATGGTCGTGCACATAGTCCGAAGCCGGGGAAAACATGCACGGGTACCAGTAGATCGAGACTGTGCACGCATGTTTATGGTGTCCAGGGGTTGCCACCCTAGGGCTTGATACACCCGACGGGAGACCCGGCACAGTCTGACTACAATTATGTTTGGGCCGCACTGACACCAACACGTGACGAGTTAGGCTTATAGGGAGCCGATCGACTAGACCGTTTGGTTAGACCTTGTATTAGGGTCATTTCATGTTATTGGGCCAAAGCTTGGGCCAAGGGATCAATACTTGTATATTCAAGTCATGTTAGTTTGCTAGTACACCTGTGGTGCAAAACCTTAAACCTGATTATGCGATGACACCTTTATCTACCTTGTTAGTTAATCATCATGCTAGTATGTTGTTATCCTTAAGTTCATCCCTGCTTCTCATGCTAGTTAACTCTATCAGTTTACATTGATTGTAGTAGGGCTTACTCAGTATTTTTGACTGACCTGTTTTCTTTCGCCTCTTTTCTTCCGTTCCCCCCTCCCCCCCCCCCCCCCCGCCCAGGTTCTCAGGGTGGGAATATTGGAGCTTAGCTTGGATTTCTGATCGCTTGCTTGTGGGATTTTAGCTCATGTACGGTCTTGACATGAAGCTAGCTATGGTTATCACTTATTTTGGGGATAGTACTTATGTATTTCAGTTTTTCAGTAATGTTGTTTTTATCTAAACTTGTGTATTTGGAAAGTTTACATTATGTTGTATCAGACTTGTTTTGAAATAGATTGAAATCTTCCACTGTTTTACTTATCTTATTTACTCTGTTTACATATATACATATGTTCTTGTTCTGCCTTGATATATCATTATGCATGTTTACCTGATTCAAACGCCCCTCCAAAGTCAGAGTGCTTGCAAGAGCCACCCTGGCGGAGGTGGGGTGTTACATTTGGTATCAGAGCATATGGTTTACGAGAAGGAACAAAAAGGTTTTTTAAACTTTTGGAAAACTATTTTCAAAACCAAGTATAAAGTATTTTCCAAAGAAAAGTCTAGTTTATTTTAAAGGCTATTCCCCAAAAAGCCATTAGTAAAATTCCTTCGTTTTTCTCCGTTCTGAATCTATCTTTTTCTTCATTTTCTGTATGGCCAATAACTTTGCCATTCCGGAGGGAGTACACGAACCTGTTTGGTATAGGAGACTTTTGGAGGCTAGGGCGACCGAAGCCGGCCCCGCAAATGTTACACCTCCTCCGGTAGTTAATGTTCCTCCTCCTGTCACTGATGTTCCTCCTCCTCATGTCACTGATGTTCCTCCTCCTCCTGTCGCTGAGGTTCCTCTTCCTCCTCCCCCTCAGCATCCACAAGAGGATTTCGCGGAGATTTGCAAAGACTTTAAGACGATGGGTGGCAAGAATTTCATTGGAACCGAGACTTATGTAGAGGCAAGGAATTGGTTGAAAGAAACCGAAGATCTTTTTGCCTTCTTTGATATAGATGATCGTAGGAAGGTTTTATTGGCAGTGTGGTTGCTAAAGGAAGAAGCTGCACGTTGGTGGGTGGTCACCACCGCTACTAGGCCAATTGAGACTTGGGATGATTTCGGGGAAAGTTTGGACTAAGGTTCCTGTCACTAAAGCAAGGGGACATGACTATTAGGGAATACATAGATAAGTTTAATCAACTTGCTCGGTTCGGTTTAGACTTGGTCAACACAGCTCAGAAGAAGGCCCTATACTTTGCTCTAGGATTAAACGAGCCATTACATGGTTTAGCCATGACTCATATACCCTTAAGGGCAACTTTCGAGAGCTTGGTGAATATGGCCCTACTCAATGAAGAGAATAGGAGTGACAAGAAAGAGATCAAGATGAATGATACTCAAGCCAAGAAGACTGATTCCCAGTGGAAAGGAAATCAGGGTAATCCAAGCGGTCAGAGCAGTCGAGGCAATAAGAACAAGAGTCAAGGCAACAAGGGGAACAACAACAAGGGAAATAACAAAAAGAGGAAGTGCCATTATTGCGGTTCAGTTGGGCATCTTATTAAGGATTGTAAGAAGAGGAAAAGGGAGAATGGTTAATGCTTTTTCTGCGGTGAGACTGGACATTTCAGTAAGGATTGCCCGAAGAAGCAAGGGCAAGGCCAGGGTCAGACTTAGCGTGCTGGACCTTCAGGAGGGCAAGTTCATGCTCTCAATGTCGCTCCAGTTCCCGACCGAGGTAGTATTTCTGTTGAAAGTCTTGTTTACATTTCTGATTTTCCTGTTCGTACTTTGTTTGATTCTGGTGCATCGCATAGTTTATTTCATTTGGTTTAGTTGAAAGTTTGCACCTAAGTACTAGTCTAGTTAATGATCACGTGTGTGTTTCAAATCCAATTGGGGTTTCCGCCCATTTGTCTATTATCTAAGTGGATTTGAAAATCTCTATCTTTAGTGTAGAGTTCTCGTGTGATGCTTATATTCTCGGTTTCATGGGGTATGGGTTGATTTTTGGGCATGGATGGGTTGTCCAATTTTGGAGCCATCCTTGATTTTGAGCATAGGGTTGTGAGGCTCATGACTCGCCTCAGTAATACACTAAAAATTTCTAGTAACCCTATGAGTCCCGTCATGTTGTGTTATCTTGAATCCCTCAACTCGTCTATCGATAGTTTGTAATCGGTGAGGGTGGTCCGAGAATATCCTGATATCTTGGGTAAAGTGAAGGGGGGGGTTACCCCTAAACGAGAGATAGATTTCCGCATTTATCTGGTTGATAATGCCAAGATAGTTTCGTGGCCGGTTAGGCACATGGCCCCGCAAGATGAGAGTTAAGAAAGCAAGTCAAGGAGTTGCTTGAGAAGAACTTCATTAGACGAAGTATATCCGAATGGGGAGCGCCTGTAGTATTTACTACCAAGGTAGATGGTTCTCTTCGACTTTGTGTTGATTATCGTGAGTTAAAGAGAATAGACAACCATTGCCAAGGATCGATGATTTGTTTGATCAGCTTGTAGGAACATCTGTTCCATCAGCTCAGAATAGCTGAAGATAGTATAGACAAGACTGCGTTCAGAACTCCGGATGGATTCTTAGAATGGCTGGTCATGCCATTCGGTTTGACTAATGCACCCGCCTACTTCGGGGACTTGATGAGTAGGGTGCCTAGGGAGTTCCTGAACAAGTTTGTGGTAATCTTTGTAGAAGATATCCTGACTTTCTTAAAGAACGAGGAAGAACATGCTAGACATCTCAAGGAGGTGATGGATACGCTTAGAGCGCATCAGTTGAAAGCCAAGTCCTCCAAATGTCATTTTGGAGAAAAAGGAGTTAGATTTCTTGGGCACATATTTACTAAGCAAGACTTAGCGGTGAATCCCGCTAAAGTGGTCGCGGTTCAAGACCGGAAAGCTCCGACGAGGATAATAGAAGTAAGAAGTTCTCTCAGTTTAATTAGTTAGTTAGCGTCCCTTGAGCTTAGACCTACCCTTATGGATCAAGTAGGGACTTCGCAGAAAGAAGACCCGCAGTTAGTCGAGATCATGGACAAGTTGATTCGAGGCGAGATGATAAGTCACCTCGCTATAGATGACAAGGGATGGCTAAGACGCGATGAGAGAAAGAAGGTTCTTAAGATGCACATCACCCGAGGAGGTGGCCGAGTTTGACCCAAGGTGCATGTTGTGCCAACAGGTTAAAGGCCGAGTCATAGAAGCCCGGTGGGCTATTACATCCATTGGAGGTCCCCGCAATGGAAGTAGTAAAGCGTCACGAAGGATTCCGTGGATGGACTGCCTAGGTCAAGGAAAGAGAATACGAGCATATGGGTCATAGTAGGTAGACTCACGAAGAGTGCTCATTTCACTCCGGTAAAGAACGAAAGGACTGCATCATAGCTAGCGACAGTTTACTTTCAAGAAATAAAGCGGTTGCACGAGGTTCCCTAAAGGATAGTTAGTAACCATGACTCAGCCAGTCTTGGGATAGTCTACGGAAAGTCATGGGCAAGCAACTGAATCTAAGTACGGCCTATCATTCACGGGCGGATGGTTCATTTCGTTTAAGCATGAGTTATAGAAAATCACGTTAGTAAGAGCAATTGGCAACGTGGATTGGTATTTTCAAGAAAAGTTCTGCTGCGTGGAATACTTTATAGTAAGTAAACGAGATCCAGGATTCACTAGTGAATTTTGGAGAGCTTGCATGAAACCATGAGGTCATAGTTATGTTTAAGCCAAGAATGATAGAAGAGTAAGTGAAAGAGGAAGACGAGAGACGACAATGAAATGGGTTCCAACTCATATTTGGAAATAAGAATTAAGAAGCCAAGAAATCATGAAGTAAAAGACGGTCAAAGCACAGTGGAGTTAAGCTCAAGGAAACGTGACTTAGAAGATTGAAGGCTAGATACGCGCATCATATCTCTTTTTAAGAGCATATCCTTGATCCTTATTTTCCTATGGAACTTACTCGCATGTTATCTTTTTACGTATATCCTCTCGGTCCCATTCTTGGTCCTATTTCTGTCAGGAGGTATGACTTATTGGCTAGTAATACATGTCAGGGTTAGGAAGGGATTTCTGTAATCCAAAAGGAGTGCTTATCTTCCCGATCTCTTTGTAGCATATATTTTGCTATCCATGTTTGTCTTGATTATCTAGTTTATCATGTTAATCTTGTCATGAGAACCTTAGGTAGAAACCCTTTGGATGAAACATGTGTTTGAAACATGTTATGCTTGATGGTTGCAAGTGGTTGCAAGTGTTTGCAAGTGGTTACTCGTGGATGCATTATACACGTTAGGCACTAGATCGGCTCACACACTCCTCATATTGCATATGCATGAGTGTTTACGCTTATTCATGGATGAAATTTTTTTGTGTTATCACATGGATGTTGCATATGGATGTATGTTATGTGGACACATATAGATGTTATACATTATGTTAGGAATTGCATACATATGGATTCATTTCACTAACATAATTTGCATTGATGATATTTGCATTAGATAAGTACATATACACACACCTTTGCATATGTTCATACAACATTTAGAATCTTGTAAGGACAATGATTGCTCGTGGATGATGTTTTGAGTAGATGGATGTTGGATGGTAGGATACGTTCTTCCCAATTTGAAGATTTCGGGGACGAAATCCTTTAAGGAGGGGAGAATGTAACAATCCGTATTTTTAATAACCTGTTATAACGTAAATCGAGGAAGAATTTAATTCTAAAATCTGAATCAAGGGAAACCGGCTATGCCATTGCGTTCGTCTCGGAAAAATACACGAAATAGAGTCCGAGTTTTCGAAAATTGGAGTCCGTATGACACGATTGAGGCCCAACGAAGTTTTCAGATAATTCCAAAGCAAAAACAGATTTCAAATTCAAGTTTGAAATTGGAGATTAGGGTAAGATTGGGCCAGGCGGAAAAATTACCGCCAGAGCACCCAAGTCGACAGCCCTGTCGACTTGGGAGTCGACTTGGTTGGACCCAAGTCGACAGCCCTGTCGACTTGGCTGTCGACTTGGTCCAGCCGGGCAGTTTTGCCTGGTGCACCATTTTGGGTTTGTGTTGAGTTTGGGGGCCAGATTCGGTTTTAAGGGCTGAGATTGGAACTAGGGTTTAATCCTAAGGTTGAAACTAGTCCTAATCTCTATAAATAAGCCCCTAACCTAACCCTAAATCATCATTATTCATTCAAGTAACTAAACTATGGCAAAATCATTCCTCTCATGGCCTCCACTCTCTTCATAAAATTCTAAATAAATTTCTATGAGAGATTTTCCATGCATACAAGTGTTTTCAAGCTTGTATGAGCATCATTAGCTTGCATTCAAGTCAAGTTTCTATATTTGCATCATAAAGCAAGGGTTTTGATCATTTTGGCTCAAGGGATTTTCTATTAGAGCTTGCATTTTGGGTTTAATTGATTTCATAAGGGCTTTGTCATATTTTTGTGACTTCCTAAGCATTGTAAGCCCTATTCTACTTTCATACTTAAACTCTAAAGTTAAATGTATGATATGCAAGTTTACCATGATATGCAAGTTTACTATGTCATGTTATGCAAGTTTGAGATGTTATGATATGCAAGTTTACTATGTCATGTTATGCAAGTTTGCCATGTTATGATATGCAAGTTTATCATGTTATGTTATGCAAGTATGCCATGTTATGATATGCAAGTTTATCATGTTATGTTATGCAAGTTTGCCATGTTATGATATGCAAGTTTATCATGTTATGTTATGCAAGTTTGAGATGCAAGTTCGTCATATGATATGCAAGTATGTTATGCAAGTTTGGGGTGATCATTTTGTTCATGTTATCATGCTATGCAAGCTTATCTTGAGTATATGAACATAAAGCTTCAAGCTTTATGCTAAAGGTTGCATTTTGGCAACATGTAAGTTATCATATCCCTTATGATAACTTGCATGTGAGGCCAAATGCGAACTTATGGCCATTTCTACATGTCATTTATCACCATGTATCACCAATATGCTAAGTTTGGTTTTATGCATGCTTTTGAGGCCTAAAATGTAATATGCAAGTATATGAACATATGTACATTTCATATGCCACCATGTTAAACTTGTGGCTTCAACACCTTTATGTCATGATTATGCCAAGTTCCCTCTTTCTATCCTTTATGCGCTATTGCGATATGTAAGCGATGGGACTGCGTTTGGGGTTGGGTAAACTTAAAAGACATAAAAACATAAGATTGGGAATTTACCTATTAAGTTAGGTCTACCCATTGGGAATTTACCTATTAAGTTAGGTCTACCCAAATTCTTGAAAACTTGTAACATGTTTTGGAAACATGATGGACATGACACTTAGAAAATATAAGTGTGACCAACTCGAGGTTGGGTTGAGTTTGTAGCGTAAACCTACCCGGAACCGACCGGCTTAACTAGTTGCTACAAACAATAGGACCCAATGTGAGAAGTTGGTCATGTTGTACCTTGAACCCGAGGTTAGACCAAGTTGTGGTGTAAAGCTACCCGGACCCGCCCGGCTTAACTAGTAACCACAACAAGGTCTAATGTGAGAGGTTAAGGCACATTAAATTAATTAATGCCTCATGATTAGGGTTAAGTCATGGTCCACTTAATACTTAACCAATTTGGGCTTGGTAGATTAATCAGGGTTAAGTCGTGAACTCATCGTTACACTTAACCAAGTTAATCCATGATTAGTAAAAGGGTTAAACCGTACTTAACCCACTAGAAAATCCTAGCAATGGGGGTCCACTCTAGCAGTAATCCCAAGTTCGTATCATTAAGACCCTAGGGTCTAGGCTAGGGCGGGGGGCACAATTACTGGACTTGAGGTAAGAGACCAAAAACGACGGCAGAGTGGTACGCCGGTGTAGTTCCGAGCAGACTTATGGTCGTGCACATAGTCCGAAGCCGGGGAAAACATGCACGGGTACCAGTAGATCGAGACTGTGCACGCATGTTTATGGTGTCCAGGGGTTGCCACCCTAGGGCTTGATACACCCGACGGGAGACCCGGCACAGTCTGACTACAATTATGTTTGGGCCGCATTGACACCAACACGTGACGAGTTAGGCTTATAGGGAGCCGATCGACTAGACCGTTTGGTTAGACCTTGTATTAGGGTCATTTCATGTTATTGGGCCAAAGCTTGGGCCAAGGGATCAATACTTGTATATTCAAGTCATGTTAGTTTGCTAGTACACCTGTGGTGCAAAACCTTAAACCTGATTATGCGATGACACCTTTATCTACCTTGTTAGTTAATCATCATGCTAGTATGTTGTTATCCTTAAGTTCATCCCTGCTTCTCATGCTAGTTAACTCTATCAGTTTACATTGATTGTAGTAGGGCTTACTTAGTCTTTTTGACTGACCTGTTTTCTTTCGCCTCTTTTCTTCCGTCCCCCCCCCCAGGTTCTCAGGGTGGGAATATTGGAGCTTAGCTTGGATTTCTGATCGCTTGCTTGTGGGATTTTAGCTCATGTACGGTCTTGACATGAAGCTAGCTATGGTTATCACTTATTTTGGGGATAGTACTTATGTATTTCAGTTTTTCAGTAATGTTGTTTTTATCTAGACTTGTGTATTTGGAAAGTTGACATTATGTTGTATCAGACTTGTTTTGAAATAGATTGAAATCTTTCGCTGTTTTACTTATCTTATTTACTCTGTTTACATATATACATATGTTCTTGTTCTGCCTTGATATATCATTATGCATGTTTACCTGATTCAAACGCCCCTCCAAAGTCAGAGTGCTTGCAAGAGCCACCCTGGCGGAGATGGGGTGTTACAATTTTCAATACAATTAAATATTCGGTTCAATTAGGCTAAATGGTTCAAAATTAACAAACAACACAACCATCAATCAATTAGTGAATTAACGTTTCAAATTCATAATCTTGATACATATACAGAAAATCATGTTTTTGATGCCAAATCACAACAATAATCCTAAGTAAATTTTGGTTCTCACACCAGTCTAATGGAAATATATAGTTATCACACCTTCGAAACACGAAAATAAATACTGATAACGCTTCAGCATTACCAGAATCATCCTCGGGCAACTAGAGTGTGATTCTATATCTATCCAGCATATTAAAACTTCGAATATACGTTCATGACGCGTATATGCAAAATCTGTATATACTGGATTGTCCAAATTCAATATAAATATTCAAATACGTATAAAACGATTTAAATTTTCAAAACAAAATTTGTTTTCATTTGAAAAATATATTCTTCACACTCGTTCTAGGATACTACGGATTCTATCTCTAACGAGTCATTCTAATTGGATATTACTAATCCAATATCTGATGAATTCTTTCATTCGGTTCTAATGTGTCTTGTTCTCGAGCTCTGTAAACCAAAGCTCTGATACCAAACTGAGACGACCTGAACTTCCCCGCGAAGCAAAGCACGGATAGAATTAAGGACAAGACCAACCAGAACACAAACAGGAGAACATTTCATTGTTTATTACAACAATTCCATCAGAATACAAGAATATACAGGTATGAATAAATATTACACAGAAAATATCAGAGATTTAAATTACATTTAAATACATCGTAGCGGAAAAATAATACAAAACACAACTGAAAGTAATACACGGATACAGAGCTTTCCGAGCATCGTTCCAGTTGTAAATCAGGATCCTGTAAATATAAATCTGCAAAACCAAAACTACTAGCTGCATTTTTGGAAAATAGGGGCACCCAGAGTTTAGGTTAAAACAATAAACTCCAGGTCAGTCATGGGACTAGTGTGAGAACTAAAACAGTTATTTAAAACTTTTACTGTAAAAGAGAGTAATTTAAGGGACCACGCCGTATAACACGGAACGGGTTTCCTCCCAAGAATACTGGTGCATATAACAAAACAGCGCAATGCTTTTTGGAAAAATGAAGCTATTATAAAACCCAGGTCTCATCACACAATGCAACGCATGCCGGAGGATAGGGTTTTCCCTTATAATAGCCAAATAATGCTTGTTACGTTTAAACACAAATCATTTGATACTATTATAAGTGTATAGTGTCAAAACAATTTCAATCATAAATATCAATCATAGACGGCATGGGTACCATATATCATGTCGCCATACTAGTTCTACAATTAAAACCGCAATATCACATATTGGAAATTGGATTTCCGTCATGAGTCGAGGCAAGGTTCAAGCTCCTCTCTGATTCGAGACACTCTAGCAAATGTCTCAGGACCCCACTATGATCCTTTGATCTTCAGGGCCAGTCCTCTCTTACTTTTGAGGATTAATTATTCCTAAACACACGCTTCCCGGTCCTAACAGACCTATATCCGAGGCGCCTCGCATCCAACAACCACACAGGTGAAAAGTATGTAAATGTCAGTCAGTTTTAAGCACTGACACCACCCATAGCTAGAAAGAAAAGTCGTGCTCTCCCTGCAGTCACTATCCCGTTTTTGACTCATACCGAGGTGTGAGGCAGGTGAATTCACGCTATACACAAAGCTGCGCCACATAGGCCGTGCTTTGATCATCAACCACAAGACTTTGCTTTTCAACAGAAGCCTTGATCAATTGCCACATACGCGTGCCACACTGGCAATTCACTCCATGCGACTGATGTCCATCGATATACAACCTCTGAGCTCGTACGTCTCAGAGAAGGGCGTTAAGCAAGAGAATAAATTCTCCATCGCCAAACAGATGTATATTTAATAGAGATCAATCAACACAGAATAAAATCCAATGTCAGACACACAATCCATTTACAAGTTCGTTCTGGGTCTAAACGAAACCGGAGGCACTTTCCTCGCATATCCATTGATCTCCAAGTACGCCTGGACGATCACCAACTGATTCCCTCATCTTGGGTGTACAGTCCAATCAAGATCATCAGTAATCACCCAAACAATGTGAAGACTTCCGGTCTTCAACCACCGTCTTCATCTTCGACTTATCGCCGAATCGGTTATTCAGAATGGGTAAAAACCCTGCCTTTCTGAATAACCCACGTATATAATAAACAAATGTTACACAAACACAACAAACGCCTCATTCCAATTCAGAATGTTCTTTTATTCAAATTTTCACACTCTTAGGGAAAGGTTCCCGTTAATTTTATCCAAGATAAATTCTTCTAAATTTATTCTTTAATCTTCCTTTGGATATCATTTCAAACCATATTATGGTTTTCCAAATTAGTCGGGATAGCGAACCACACCGAAGTAATTATTTATTTTATTTCCCAATCCCAATCTATATATCCCATGGAGCAAAACTGGTAATACTCCATATATAACACCACGGTGCTATCGGTAAAGTTAATTACCATTTCACATTTAAATCTAATTAAAGATTTAACTATCGCTTTGGAGCAAAACAGGTGGTACTCCATTCTCGATCACTTTTCAGATTTGACAATTTAAATTATCAATTCACATTTCAATCTAATTAAAGATTCATTAAAACTCCACTTAGTTTTAATCTTTTCAAAAATCAATATCCTGCCTTTAACTGGGTTAAAGAACCAATGTCATTTAAAACACGATTCATGATAAACCCAAAATCACACTCTATTGTTAATCGGGTTAAAGAATAGGTGTTGTTCAAAACACCGCTCATGATAAACCCAAAAACCAATTCAAATTCAATTCCAATTAAATATTATTTAATTGATACACTTCATTAAATCTAAATAGAAAGATTTGATCTTTTTGTTTATTGGGCTTAAGAACAGTGTTAATGAAGACACCATTCACGACAAACCCAAATCACATTTGAAATTAAATACAAGGCTCTGAATAGAAAATATATCGGCTTATATTCAATATCAAATTCTGAAACCAACAAATATCGTATTGGAAATAACGATATAAAATATATCTTTCAAATTCCCATAACAATATCTGTATAGTCACGAAATCCAACATCGAAATATTCCGAAGATAATTTCGATTCAACTCTAGTCCAATTCACGTATTGGGAATTTTAATTATTTTTAAAACCACTTTCAAATTCAATTTATTTATTTCAAAAATAAATTGATTTAAATCCTAGTTCAAAACTAGTTCATTTTGATAAAAATCTATTTTTATCTTTTCAAATATGGAGTTTTTCACCCCAATTCTTCCCAAATCATTTCTTATGATTTTACACAAATTATTGATATTTTTAATAATTTAATCTAGGCCCGTACAGTTGATTTCCATCAACGGCCATCGAACTGCACTTACAGCGACCTTTTCCAAATTTGATTTGGACATAATTCCAAATCCAACCGTTCGATTTCTAATTCAAATATTCATTAGAAAGCTCTTTTCAATACGAATCCAACGGTTCCGGTTTCAGGAGAATCCGACGATCGGATCTCCCGTAATGTCCATTCGAAGTTAATGGTCGAAAGTCACGAACTGTCGCAGCGCGGCGCGTTCTATTCAAACCATTATATGTATAATATATATATATATTATATATTTCGTCGATTTCCTTTTTAAAACGTATTTTATAAATTGTTTTAAATTCGTTTTTGAAACGATTTCAACTTCCCTTACAATTTCAAATCAAAATTGAATTTTCCTTTATAAATTCGTTATAAATTCATTTCAAAATGATTTCAATTCGAATCGATTTAAAATTCAATTTCAATTCTATTTCATTTCAATTCAATTTCAATTTCAATTCGAATTCATTTCAATTCAATTTCAATTCGAATTCATTTCAATTCAATTTCAATTCGAATTCATTTCAATTCAATTTCAATTCGAATTCATTTCTATATATTCGATTTGAAATCACTTTTCGATATTCATTAAAAAATGAATAAAATCGATATAAATATCGTTCACGTCAAGATGGCGCATCTCTAATCAACACGGCTTTATATATTTCAATAAATTCGTTATTCTATTCAACAAATGAATATTTATTCCATTCAACACATGAATCTATATTTCTTTCAACACATGAATATTCTCAACACATAAGCACTGTCCACACATGACTATTTTTGTGATTTAATATATTTTATAAAATTATGTTATCTATCGTTTGATTTTTAAATCAGACTCCAACCGTAAAGTAGTAAGAGAATGATTCCCTAAGTATTAACCCCGAAGGCCGAAACCAATATCAGACCAATACCCAGGAAACCACTCATCTTATCTATTTTCCAGTTAGTTTCTAACTTTAAATATGATAAAGTTGTAAATTTTATTGTTAAAATATTTCTGTCAACACCTGATAATTTTCAACACATGATTATTCTTTATTTTCCTAATTGGAATGAGGCCCAATCAATTACCATATAATGTTAATTATATGGATTCCATACAACACATGTATATAATCACAACAATAAATAATTAATCATCATCCAAAGTGTACCACACTGTATAAGCATCAAATATCGATATCTAATGCTTATAACAGCCTGTCAATCAATCGATCGACATACAACTAATCAATCGTGATGAGTGGACTTCAAATATCATACCAACACCCGTGTGGGGTTTCAAATCAACAAACACATATTTTTATTCGCGCACACACATTAAAAATAATATTTTTAACGGTAAAATATTTTTAACTATATAAATATTTTATTTCATTTCACATCACACAATCAATTTTCACCACAACAAACATACAAGCCATCCATGGTCTGTGGATGACGGGTGTCGGGTGCTGCTAAGCACCGTTTGCATCCTTGTATATAATTTAAACTAGAAAAGGAAATTTAAAGTGAGAAGTTCTCATCGACTAGCTAATCCAAACGCCTCGACTCTTCTTATGTAGAAGTCATCACTGTTCTCGTCTTTTGTCACTTTCGTTGCCCGTAGCCACTACATATATAAAAATCGAATTTTTATCTTCACGTCATATATAAAAAATCAAATTTTTATCTTCACTTTGTTATAAAAATTACATTTTTATTTTGCTCTTCTCCTAATAAAGATTATATTTTTATTACTCTACATGAATAAAAATCATATCTCTACTATCATACCTATATAAAAATCATATTTTTTATATGCCACTAGTATAAAAATTATATTTTTAATATGCCACTAGTATAAAAATTATATTTTTAATATGCCACTAGTATAAAAATTATATTTTTAACTTGCCACTAGTATAAAAAATATATTTTTAACCTTTCTATATTATAAAAAATATATTTTTAACCTTTCTATATTATAAAAAATATAATTTTGACTTTTTTATATAAAAATTATAATTTTAACTTTTCTATATTATAAAAATTATATTTTTAACCTTTCTATATTATAAAAATTATATTTTTAACCTTTCTATATTATAAAAATTATATTTTTAACTTTTCTATATTATAAAAAAAATATTTTTATTTTCTTCTTTCCTATAAAAATATATACTTTTCCTATATAAAAGTCATGCCTTTTCCAATCGAAAAATATAATCTCTTCGAATAAAAATCAAAACTTTAAACAAATTAAAATCCTAGCTTTCTTGAAGTAAAAATCATTACTTTGTATGCTAAAAATCGTATACTTCTTATGCTAAAAATTGTATTTTTACATGAGTACAAATCATATATTTTCAAACAATGCTTTATAAAAAAATCAGATTTTTACTGGATAAATAACATAAAAATAATAATATATAAACAAAGGGACTCACGTTGCTTGCCTGATGTGGGGTTTTGTGGCACAATCGATTGAAGGGAGGGGGAGTTCTTCGCGGAAATCGAGGAGGGGGGTTTCACGTCGGGTGGCGGCCTTCAGTTGGTCAGAGGGTGGAGCTTCAGGGGCGGCGCCATCGATTTGGGTTAGGGGGGCTCGCGCTGGGTTTTTCTTTCATGTCGAGGGGGGTTTGGGGTAGAAGAAGAGAGAGAGGATCGGGAGGAGAAGAGGGTGGGTGTTCGGTGGTGGGCGGCGCCACTTGGGGAGGGGCGGCGATCGAGATCCGCGGTGGTGGATGGGGAGGAGCGACGGATCGGTGAAGTAGTTTTTTTCGATATTCTAAAGAGAAGAGAGAGAAGAGGGAAAAGGAGGGGCTAAGGGTTTATATAATTAATTTATTTAATTTAATTCTTAATAAAAAGTTGACTTTTTGTTCGAACTCGAAATCCAACCCAACGACTGTCGTCCATAGCTAATTACCCCTATTCCGAACACAATGGGGTATGTATCGTAAGCTGATTCGATCGTTTCGATCAGTTTTCATCAAAATCAACATATAATTCTGTATATTGAATTTGAACACGCATTTCAATTTACTAGGGTCACACACTAACTCGAAAAATTACAGAAAAATATTTTCTAGCTTCGTATTGACGATACGGTCCTAACAAAACTAATTTCGTCGAATTCCGAGATCGTTGGAAAAATGGCCATTTTCCAGTCGATTAAAATCAACTAAAACTGGTCAAACGCGTTTTCCTTTGCCACACTCACATATTGATTCGAAAAATTATGAAATTTGAAACCTAGCAATAAATTGACATCGCGGATCCAACAAAAGTGGTTTCATCGAAATCCGAGGTCGTTTGCAAAATGGCTATTTTTAAAGGCCAAAATTCCATAGCGACTATTCTGAATTTTCAACTGGACATATCTTTTTATCCCCGCTATAAAATTTTGATTTTTCGGATTCGTTGGAAAGATATTCTCAATTAGATTCTAATATTTTTGGTTTCACTAAAATCCAGTTTATTTTGCACTCGGTACATTCATTTGAATTTTGAAATCGAATTATCGTACTACCGCGCCATTTTCAATTCCTTTATAATTAAAATAAAATTTATATTCTAACGACGATCTATATAAATTATACGTTCGAATTCCATTCAAAATAAATTCCTCGTCCTTTTTATTTAAAATATTCATTTTAAATAATCAAAATTCATCAAAATTAAAAATTTAAACTGGCTCAGATTTTCTGGGTTGTTACACTAAATTAGAATCGTTAGGAATAACATAAACTATGTCACAGATATAAGATAACAAAGATGAATGATAATCTCAGAAAATAAGATGCGAGCCTCAAAATGGTTAGGTCAATCCATCCCGAAAAATCACCACTAAACTAAAACAAACAAGACATGCAAATAAGCATGGAAAGAATAGTCACACAAAAGAGAGCTCATAATCCATAAAAACACGATTTTAAAAACCCACCGAAGTTAGTTTCAATGGCGATTCACAAAAGAATAAACACTTTTTACAAGGTTGTTTTATCGAAATAGCAAACCAAATATAGTATAAAAGAGATGAAATCACACAAGATCCCCATATCACAAAAGCCCGGAGATCAAGAATCGAAATCCAAAAACAGGAGACTAAGTTCAATCAGCCAAATATAGCTTATCAATTTTTAAAAAATATTCATGGAAATTTTTAATGAAAACTCGAATCACCTAAGTTCTAAAAATCACCAAAGAAATCTAGAAAAATATGAAATGGAAAGGCACTTAAACCATAACAAGTGCGAGCGTACAAATCCATAAATCACAATGTTATCATAAATGGTTCTTATAACACAAAAATGGACATACACGAAATTCCATAAAACTCTAATGAGCGCATGGCTCCGTAGAAGAACATGTAGGAAATTTGTGTTGTAAATAAATAAAGAAAAACTCGTGTTTCCCGGAATGAGAATAAGTCATCCTAAATGGTCCTAAGACCTTCTAAAATGAGATAAACTCCACAAATGGTCGTATGACGGGGATTTCTAATCCACACAAATGAGTCAAAGCTCCTAAGGCGATCAAAAGGCAGTAGAACACATGGATCACTAAAATCACAAGGATCACTGAAGTCACAATAAAAACATAAGTACTTCAGTTACTCGAAGTTATGTATATATTTATACACATAATACCAGTTATCAAGAAAATGGTGAAATCATAAATAACACAAAAACACCGAAAACAATATGAGGCTGATCCGCACAAATTACGCCTACCCAAGCAATTTCGCCTTAACAACAAGGTTCCTGACACCTAATGGCCTCGACAAGGTCACTGACACCTACCCGAGCAGTTTCACCTCAACGGCAAGGTTGTTGACACATCCCAAAGCAATTTCGTCATTTATCCACAGAATGTTTCACAAGACTGGAAAAATCAAATGTTCCACAAATGATTAAAAGATAAAAACCATAAATTGATCATTAACAATCAACAAAGAAAGCGTAATTTACATTAAGCTCGTAAATAGGCGAGTTTAGCATAACCACTGACTTAACTCAAATATTTACGAATAAATTGCAAACTCCACTATAAAACACAAAATAATCATGGCAAAGTTGAAAAAGGCATAACCTAAAGGTTTCTCAAAAAAGCTCAAAATGACCTTCATAGCCAAGTATAAGAAGAATGGAAGCCAATTCAAACAACTTTTTCTTTTAATTAAACCAAACATCCATATCACTACTTATTTTGGTTTTAAATCATGAACTACAAAACCGTGATTTTTTTGAAAATTTGACTCGGTTATATCTCAAAATTTACAAGATGAAATTCAAATCTTATTCTTTAATTAGAAAAGTGTGAGCCAATAGATCTGGATAGATCTTGTTTCGAAGAATTGCGACTTATATTGGATCCTATACATTCATTTGAACTTCAATTCTCAAATTCATGAACTACCACTAATTAAATTAATTTGTTTAACGTTCATTAATTTTATAAATGATAAACCTATTCTCTTATGTTTTGACCATAATCTGGTTAAACATTAAAATTCAACCTAGAAACATCAGCTATCCAAAATCATCGAACATTCCAATTCATATATAGACGAAATCCACTAAACATCATATCAGCTAAGATGCAAAATCATATAACTATAATATGTAAACTACATGCATCCATAGTAGCAAGTTCTTATTTAAAATCTCGAAAATGAATCTCGATGATGTTGTAGTCATCACCAGCATTATTTTCCTTAAATATACCAAGATTAACATCCCAAGATTGCAAATTAACAATTAATATTAATGATTTTCCTCGCCATCTATTTATATCAAATTACTATGCTAAGGTTCAATGGCGATTCACATCATTAGTATTTAATACAAGTGTTGTGTCAGAATTGTCTCACCGAAGTATTTAGAAACTCCTCTCGATACCGTGGCATCCCACGTCTCGATCAGAATTCCTAACATACTCCATGGAAAAATTAACACAATAAAACAAATTCCAATAGGGATGAAAGTTCGTAAATGAAACATTAGAGATGCAACAATTTATTCATGAATTAATTTTTTAATCATAAATAAATAAACAGCCATTTCATAGTGAGAGAATAATTTATCCGCTTTCGCCTCGCAAAGCTAATTTGAAATGGATTAGTATACTATTTAGCCAAAATTATTTTATTAAATCATTTTATGAAATGATTCAACAGTCTTCATGAATAAGTCTCAAAGATGATTTCAACTCAAAATAGGAAATAACTCTGAATTTCTACTCATGAAAGGGGCAGGACTCTAAAATTTGTCTAGTCCAAGATTCATAAAGATGAACTCAAATAAATTTGATTGATTGAACAAAGGATAATAATATAAGATAGTATATGACGGTACCTAAGACTCAAATTAAATCCAAATACAAGACTTCCAAAGAGAGACTTAGGATAATGACCCTCGTCAAAATATCTTATATTGTTTCGTACTTGGCTCTGATACCAAGTTGTGATGCCCCACCTATATACTTGTGTTAGCCAAGGGTATTACAAGTAATGTTATCAACTAACCCAAAGAATAAAGATGTTGAGGAGTGACCATCTATATAACGATTTTGAACGTGTGTTAAACAAGCCGAATAATGTGGTCTTACTTTTCACATCTCATGAGAAAATCCAACTCATCAAATTCAAGGTTTAAAGAACTACAAAGTGGATATATATAATTCGATATCAATATAAAATGCATAATAATATAATCAGAGTTAGACACAAATATTCACATCACTAAGGTGGAAATAGATATGAATATAAGACATAAGTGTATACACAAAAACAGTGGTCATACATGATCCACTATACAATAAAAGAATAGGCACTAGTTCTAGCCAAATGAATATGTATACATAATAGTCACATATGCATATAACCAAAAATACTACAATAATAATGTAGTTGCTAAAAGTCAAGAGATGGTCCCCGCCAGAAGTCATGCAGAAGCACCTGTAATACCTCAGTTTAACGTGAGTATTATTGATAAGGAAGTAAACAATAAACATATCAGTCTAGCTGTACTTATCATAATACACTGATATAGAAATAGGGATATAAGCAAATAATGACATATATCTAATAAAAACAATGTTTACATGTAAATGTGAAACCCTAAAAATGTCCATAAAGTATCTCAAAGAAATCTCAGTGCTATAAAAGAATATCTCATTCTATATTATAAAGCAACTCACAAAAAATGATATCACCTATCGATTCAACAAAAAATTGATAACACATTATCAAAAGCCCACAAAATGATATCACATATCGAAACACCAAAATTGCGGAAATTAATAATTAGAAATCCAAAATATCACAAAAAGGGGAAGGCTTATCACTAAATGGGAGCCTATAAACTCCCAGGTATCCCGAAGACTCACCAGCACGTGTATCAAAAATTAGACACAATCTTTAGGTAGCTAACCTATCATGAAATGGTCTGAAGACCCAGTCCAACGGCCAAATGGTCTGAAGACCATAGGTCGCGAACCCGCTCCCAAATTGAACTAGAGTTCCACTAGAATGGTCTAAAGGCCGTCAAAAGCACAAATCCACAAAAAGATAACAATTGGTCTAAGTAATGCAATTCCACAAAACGAACCGAAGTTCTTCAAAGTGAACCAGAGATCCAAATAAATGCACAAATCCAAAAAATGAACCAAAGTTCCATAATACGATCCAAAGATCCTCAAAATGCGAAATAAATTCAACAATACAGAGACATCGCATAAAACTAGTCTAAATCTTAAAAGATCAAAGTCGATCAAGGAAAGTGTAAATTACTCCAAGCTAGTAAATACAAGAGTTAAGATGCATATCCTATATACGCTTTCTCTACTTGAATATTTATGAACAAGTTGTATATTCCACAGGAAACACAAAAAGATCGTTGCCACAGTTTTCTGTAGAAGGAGTTCAAGAAGCAGACACAAGCATTTCATACCACTTGTTTTACTAAGGCGTTTAATTGGATTTCTCATATGAATGAGGAAAAAGTTTATTTAAATATATGCTAGTAGATTGGAAGACGATTTATGAAATGACTTTGTACAAAATATAGCTTTAGAAACCATTTTAATAAAAGATTTGTTATCTATTAATAATATAAAAACCTTTTACAGTTTAAAGTGGAAATTCTTGTATAATATCGATCGTAATAACAATCAAACTCAGAATTCATGTTTTAATAATGTAAATCAAATATCATAAATATCGATTTCAAATTTGTTCATCACGAATAAATCAAATGATCATCAAAATTTGAAATGCTGAAATTCATGAATTAGAGCAACTAAGAAAACATGGAAAAAGAGCAAATGAGCCAAAACTCGACCGGGAAGAAACCTGGATCACCCTAAATTGTTGATTGTGGTATTCATCGGTCAACAACTGAAAACAAATTCAGTCGGCTGAATACTTCATTTAGCCGGTTGAACCTGTGCAACCTCAAATTTTTATGCATGTACAAGACTCAGTTGGTTGAACTTCTCCTTTTAACCGACTGAAATAATATTCATTCGGATAAATGGAAAATTCAGTAGACTGACCTGTGCACTGATTCATTCCTGAGAACAAACAAGAATTCAATCGATCGAATTTCTCAATTCAGTTGACTGAATCTTCTGTAAAAGCATAATTCCATTGTTTTTGATGGAAAAGTTGATATCCGATGGTTCCGGATGAGTACTGAAGGCTTATATCACTCTTTAAGTGGAAATGAAGCTTCTAAGGCTCGAGAAAACAACTAATATCACAACAATCAGTTCTACACAAAAAATTACACTAGAAATCATAAAAATGAAATCAAAACATATAAATTGGAAAGTTCGCACATAAACAAACCAATTCAACCAATGAGCGCACAACATAAACGTGCAAAGAGAACACTAGCCAAGCACATATGCTTGAGTCATAGATGTAAGTTCGCCAGAACTCACCTTTGAACCTAACAAGAGAGGAGAGGAGCTAAAACCAAGTAAGATCAACTTCTCTACAAACAATACTCAAGAATATTGTAACACCCCGTATTTTTAACAATACTAAAAGAGGATAAATTAAATTATAATTAATTTAATATTCAGAATTAAGGAAAACGGACTGCGCCATTGCGTCCATCTCGAAATTCTAGTCAAGATAAACATTTGGTTTGCATAAAACGGACAACGTATAAAGAAGTTATGAGGGTTTTAAGTTTGTATATGCGCAGAAGGATTATATATATACACATGACTCAGGGATGAGTCAGAATTTTACCCAGAACCGTTCGAATTTGAAAAAGAAAAAGTGGCGGCAGTTTTTCCGCTCTCAGGGGGTCGCCTCCCCTAGAGGGGTGTCAACGCCAGGGTCAACCTCCTTAAGGGGTGTCGACACCAGGGTCGACCCACCCACAAGGGTGTCGACACCCCTAGGGCTGACGTGGCAGTCGGTTTCAAAGGGTCTGGAAGCTATATATACGTGGTTATTTCTCTTGTTTTCTTCATTGCGAATTCACAGTGGCCAAACTCTGCCTGTATCTGAACTGATTTGGATCCGTTAATCTCCTACAACTATCAACTTAAGCAATTCTGTTAGAGAATCAAGATCCATCCTTTCTCTATTTTCTAATCCAAGCTCTGTGAGTACCTAGTTGCTTTTAGATTTAAATATATAAAAGTAAACGTGATATGACAATAGTTTGGATTTGTTCATGTTCCTATATTATACTGGATCCATTGTGAATTGCGAACATATGACATTCTAAATTGAGTATAACTTGTATCTAAAACTCTATCTTGTTGGATCTGTTGTAACTTTTGTCGCATTCTATGATGTGGATCTTGACCTTATTTGTGCTAGATCTAGTTTTAATTATTGATCTAAATCTCTATCTTGTTGGATCTGTTGTAACTTTTATGGCATTCTATGATGTGGATCTTGACCTTATTTGCACTAGATCTAATTTTAATTATTGATCTAAATCTCTATCTTGTTGGATCCAATATGACATTCTATAATGTGGATCTTGACTTTAACTGTGTTAGATCTAGTTTTAACCATTGGATCTGAATCATGTGGACGTCTAAATTGCTAACCAGCTCTAGTTTATCACCTTGTGCTTATTATATTAGATCTAAACAAGTTGGACATCTAAATTGTTAATTTAGATCTTATTATGCTTATCATGACATCATAGTTATGTTAGAATCAATTAACTGCCACAAGTTCATCAGATTTATGCTTCTATGTCCAACTTATCACTATGCTAGTTTATGTTTATGCCAAAACAATCACTTATGTCATATTCCAATCACTTTTCCCTTTTTATTGTGTATGACTAAGCTACTTTCTAGCCTAGATGCCACCAAATATATGCGAATGCGTTAGTTAGAGAACGAGGGAAAAAGGGTTAGAATTGGCATAATTTAAATCATGTTTATATGAATTGGACATATAATTCAAGTTGGGGAAGTGGGGACATAATCAACTATAAAGACATAGTTAAGAATTGGATAAGAATGGAATGTCTTGTAATTACAATTAATTGTAATTTCTCTTATGACACGAGGATAGGTTGCATTAGTGGTGGAAGTCTGACCGGACCAAACCGGCATATCCAGCAGCTGTTAATGTTGAACCTAATGTGAGAGGTCTAAGTGCGCAAATACGAATCGGGCTAAGATACGAGGTTAGGCCCAACTTGTGGAATAAATCTGCCCAGCCCGACCGGCTTATCCAGCATCCACAAGTTGTAGGCCTAATATGGGAAGTCTAGCTCATTATAAACCATAAATGGACATAGTAATGAATTGGACTAGCTAACCTAATCTAATCCATAGGGATTGTATGATTGTGAAATAAAGTTAGGGTTAAGTAAAATTGGTTGGACAGTGGGTGGGTTAAGTAATTCTGAGGGGGTGGGTAATATTTACATATAGGCCCACAAACTTAGCCCGATAAGGTTATGTAATTAAAGACACCTAGTGGAAAGCATAACCAGTAGAAAGATTGGGGTTATATAATTAAAGACACCTTTAGGGTAAATATAACCGGTGGAAAACCTAGTAGGGGATACAAGACAAAGGGTAGAGCTTGTATCGTATTGTGTGGGACCCGTTTCAGTCAGTAAACCGGAGTATGTATCAAGTAGAGAACTCCGAACTAGGTCAGAGAAGGGACACACTTACTGACTGATTATAAGAGATCCAAACATGGAGGCAGTGTTGGCGGCGCAAACCGACTGGGCCATCTGCGTGCATGAGCCGGGCCGAAGGGGATAAGGCGATCATGACACCTGTAGATATGGGGCTGTGCATATCAGCGAGGGGTTGCCACTTTAGGATGTGATACATCCCACTATGGGGCCGTCATAGAGTATCTACGGAGTAGGGAGCCGATCGATTAGGGTAGTAGTAGGATACATTTGGACGTATGCCTAAGTCTACCACCTTGAAGTGAAAGGAATCATCTCATTCGGGTTATACTAGTAATAGTGTAAAGTAATCATTAGGGAAGCATATATATCTTGTCATGTCTACCTTGTCACACCTGCCTTTTATGTAGTGATCTCACTTATCCACTTTATATGCCTGTCATGCTAATTTTATTTATTTACTTGCTAAAACTAACTAGACTCACTAGACTTAATGTCTAACCCTTTTATTTCCTCTTCTTTCTTCCGTTCCCCCTTCCCCCCTCCCCCCCAAGGTTCTCAGGGAGGAAACAATTAGGCTTAGTCAGGACTCAGATATCATCTTGCTAGAGCTGCTTTTGAAGTATGGCTCAAGTTCTTATATCTACTATGGCTTTGTCTCTTTTATTTAGGGAATTAAGTTTTATTTTAAGTATTTATGTACTCTAATGGTAAAATACAAAAATTATATAATTGTAATGGTTTTAATGACTTATGGTATTTTGGACCATGATGTATGATTTATTGATGAAATAAAAGTTTGAACTTCCGCTGCTATCATATTTATATATGTCTTGTAATATTCTGTATCTGTTTACCTATAATGCTTCACGAAACTTAATGCATTCCCTTTGTGAGTGGCATTAATGGGTGTGGGGTGTCACACTTGGTATCAGAGCTGAAGGTTAATAGATTGGATAAAGTTTTTGAAAACTATTTTCTAAAAGGTTTTAAAAGAAAGCATTTTCAAAAATAAAAGTCTGTTTTCTGTTTTGAAAGACATTCCCCAAGAAGCCATATGTAATATCCTTCGGTCCTTTGTCTAAATCTCTTCCCTTCTTCTTTTCAGCATGTCTGGAGAACCAAACATTCCTAATATTCCGGAGGGCGTTACAATACCCGATTGGTTCCGTAGGTATCTGGAGGCCATGACACCTGCCAAGGGCTAAGGAAACGTTCCTCCCCCAGATGCACCAGTCATTCCTCCTCTTCCCTCTCCTAGAGCAGATAATTTCGCTGAGATCTGCAAAGACTTCCGTGCTACGGGAGGGAAGCCATTCCATGGGAACGAGACATTCGTGTAAGCATGGAATTGGCTCAAGGAGACCGAGGACTTGTTCGTAATCTTTGAAGTAGAGGATAGAAGGAAGGTTCAGTTAGCCAACTGACTACTGAAAGACAAAGCCTCATTTTGGTGGAAAGTTACCCAGACTGGACGTCCGGTGGAAACTTGTGAAGATTTTAAACAAAGATTTGAAATAAAGTTTCTTTCCCAAGATGAAAAAAGCATGCGGATGGAGAGGTTCTTGGCACTCAGGCAAGGGAACTTGACGGTGAAAGAATATGTGAAAAAATTCAACCAACTAGCAAGGTTCGAGTTAGAATTGGTAGATACTCTGCACAAGAAGGCGTTGCGGTTTGCTAAAGGGCTAAATGATCCCCTTCATGGGTTAGCCATGTACCATATTCCAATGGGAGCCACTTTTGAAAAGCTTGTCGATATGGCCCTAATGCATGAAGAAGAAAAGAGAGAAAAGAAGGAAGTAAAGGCTGAGGAAACATCACAAAATAAGAAGGTGTGGCCCAAGAAGGGGAAACAACAACAACAACAGAAGAAATGTGGAAAGAATAACAAGGGCAAGGATAAGAGAAAATGTCACAATTGTGGGAAAGAGTGTCACTTGGTCAAAGACTATAAGCGACCACTTTGGAGAGGTCGGACACTTTGCTAGGGAATGCCCAAAGACACAGGGGTCGTAGTCAAAGGGAAGGAACTTTTGGAGGGCAGGTGCATGCTCTCGCAATCAGTGCTCCTGATAGAGGTAGAAAAATTTCTGTGGAAGGTTTAATTTCTCTTTCTAATCATCCAGTTAGAACACTTTTGATTCTGGCACTTCACATTCATTTATATCTAGTTCTATGGTTGAATCTCTGCACTTAGTTACTAGTATGGTAGTGGATCCCGTAGTTGTTTCAAAGCCCATTGGTGGTTCGGCTCATTTATCTTTGATTTGTCGGGGTTCGAAAATATCTGTGTTAGGCATCGAGTTTGAATGCGACGCGCATGTGCTCGGGTTTATGGGCTATGGGTTGATTCTAGGAATGGATTGGCTTACCACGTATGGTGTCGTTCTGGATTGTGAGAAGAGGGTTGTTAGGCTTCTGACTTGTCATGGGAGGACCCTCGAGATTTCTTGTGACCCGCAAGGGTCGGTTATGCTTAGTTTCCTAGAGTCTCTTAGTTCATCTATCGATGATCTACAATCTATTCCTATGGTTTGATATTATTCTGATGTTTTTGATGAAGTACGGGGTTTACCTCCGAGGTGTGAGATCGATTTTCGTATATATCTGGTGGACAATGCAAAGCCAGTTGCATTATCAGTGCGCCATATGGCTCTAAGGGAAAGGAGAGAGCTGAGTAAGCAAGTAGGGAGCTACTTGAGAAAGGATTTATCATACGAAGCATATCTGAATGGGGTGCTCCAGTTGTGTTCGCAACTAAGGCGGATGGTTCGCTTCGTCTATGTGTTGACTATAGAGAGTTGAATAAACTCACAAAGAAGAACAGGCATTCACTTCCGAGGATAGACGACTTGTTTGACCAGCTTGTCGGGGTCTCGGTATTTTCCCAGTTAGACTTGGCCACGGGGTTTCATCAGTTGAGGGTGGCTGAGGACAACATAGATAAGACCGCTTTTAGAACTCCGGATGGTTTCTTTGGATGGCTAGTTATGCCTTTTGGGTTGACGAATGCACCCGTCTATTTTGTCGATCTATTGAGTAGGGTGTTTTAGGAGCTCCTAAATAAATTTGTTGTAGTCTTTGTTGATGATATTTTAATCTTCTCTAAGAGCGAAGAAGAGCATGCCCAGCATTTGAGATAAGTTTTGAAAACTCTTCGTGACCATCATCTTAAGGCAAAGTTCTCCAAAATCCCTTTTTGGAGAAAAGAGGTGAGATTATTAGGGCATGTGATCTGCAAAGAATGGATAGCTGTAGATCCCGCAAAGGTGGTTGTGGTGCAAGATTGGAAGATTCCTAAAAATGCAACCGAGGTGAGAAGCTTTCTTGGGTTTCCAGGTTATTTTAGGAAGTTCATTAAGGACTTCGCGAAGATATCAGCCCCACTCACCAGGCTGACAAAGAAGAACTTGGCATTTTCATGGAATATAGATTGTGATGTTGCTTTCCAACATTTGAAGAGGGCTCTTACAATAGCCCCAGTCTTGACTTTGCCCAATAAGAACAAAGTGTTTACAGTTTACGCTGATGCGTGTGGTACACGGCTTAATGCGATTTTGATGTAAGAAGGGGAAGTGGTGTGTTTGAGGATAGACAGTTGGGAGTTCATGAGAAGAACTACCCCACCCATGATCTAGATCTAACTGTCGTACCATTCGCGCTAAAGATGTGGCGTCATTATTTACTTGGAGATAAGTTTGAGTTATACACCGATCATAAATATCTCAAGTATTTGTTCTCGCAGAAGGATCTCAATTTAAGGCAACAACAGTGGATGGAGTTCCTAGCTTCTTATGAATTTGAGATTGCTTATACCCCTAGCAAGGGTAATGTGGTGGCAGACGAAGTAAATAGGTAGAGGATGGCCTTGAGTCCTCTGTTTGTGGAGAGGAAGAACTTGGAGTTCATCTCAACTTTTTATTTTAAACCCTCCATCGAGATTTTTCCTGATTTGTTTACATCCTTGGAGATACGACCAACTCTTATGGATCAGATAGAAACTTCACAACAAGATGACCCATAGATTTTAGACTTCATGGAAAAGCGCAGAAAAGGGGAGACTTCTAGTCACCTCAGTAGATGTGCCATAGATGAAAAGGGGTGGTTGCAATGAGATGGATGGCTTTGTGTTCCTCAAACCAGAAGCTTGATAAAGGCAGTCCTGTAAGAAGCCAACCATTTTAAGATGACCATTCATCCAGGCGGTGATAAGATGTATAGAGACATGAAGAGGGTTTTCTTTTGGGCTGGGATAAAGAAAGATGTGGCCGAATTTGTTTCCAATGTTTAGTTTCCTAGCAAGTTAAAGCTGAGCAAAAGAAGCCCGGTGGTTTACTTCATCCTTTGGAGGTTCCTCAGTGGAAATAGGAGAGCATCTCTATGGATTTCATAGATGGTTTGCCTAGACTGAAGAAAGGCAACACTAGTATTTGGGTAGTAGTGGACAGATTTACTAAGAGAGCTCACTTTATTTCAGTTAAGAGCAAGAGGATGACATCATGGTTGGCAACAATTTATGTTCTTGAGATAGTTCATCTTCATGGAGTACCTTCCAGCATCGTGACTGATCATGACCCCATCTTTACAAGCGAATTTTGGAGGAGCTTGCAAGAAGCGTCAGGTACACAGTTGTGTTTGAGCACCACTTATCATCCTAAGACCGATGGGCAGATGGAGAGGGTGAACATAATTCTAGAGGATCTTTTGAGGCTGTGTATCCTAAATTTCGGAGGAACTTGGGAAGAACACCTTCCTTTAGTAGAGTTTGCCTATAACAACAGCTATCAAGCCAACATTGGCGTAGCACCCTTCGAAGCATTGTATGTACGAATCTGTAGATCACCAACTTTTGGTGGAAATCTACAGAAAGATTATTACTTGGACAAGATATGGTTATGGAAATGTTCGAAAAGATTGACCTTATTCGACGGTGGATGAAGACAGCTCAAGATAGGCAGAGATCCTATGCAGACAAGAGGAGGACTGACATCGAATTTGAAGTGGGAGATTTGGTTTTTATTAAAGTATGCCTCTGAGGAATATGGTTCGCTTCAGATCACTAGGGAAGTTGGCACCTAGGATTGTGGGACCATTTCCCATAACCTAGAGGATTGGCAAAATGGCCTATAAAGTAAAGCTCCCAGAAAATCTATCCCGTATTCATGATGTTTTCCATGTTTCTCATCTGCGGAAGTGCCTGCATGACACCACAGAAGTTATTGAGCCGAGTGTATTGGAAGAGGTAGAAGTGGAACGGGAGGCGACAGTCAGGCGAGTTCCTTCCCGTATTCTTGGATCAGAAGTTATGAAGCTACGCAATAAAGAGATCAAGTTACTAAAGGTTCAATAGGTAGATAACCCAGAGGATGCGACTTGGGAGACCGAAGCCAAGATTTGTGCTTCATACCCTTTTCTTTTCGAGGGTATGTCCTTAACTCCTCCTAAGTTTTATCTGTGCTTATTTCTATCAATTGAATATATCATATCCATAGTATTTTCTACCATTAGATAGGAATCCTATGGATGTAAATATGTGTTTGAGACATGTTATGTTTGATGGATGCAAGTGTTTGCTAGTGGTTGCCTGTGGATGCATATACACACACATTAGGCAATATATTGACTCAATCACTCTCATATTGCATATGGATATGTGTGCATTTTCTTTTCTTTTATGAATGGAAATGATGTATTACCATATGGATGCTGCATTTGGACGAATGAGTGTGCATACATATAGAACTTACATGTTATAATAGGATTATTTGCATACATATTTGATTCATGGCAATAACATACATTACATTAAGGAGGTCAACTGAATCAGTAGACTGCCTGATTTCTGCATTAGTGTTGGGACATATACACACACCCTTGCATATATTCATATAAGCATTAGAAATCTTTAAGGGCAATGGTTGCCAGTGGTTGATGGATGATGGACGGTAGGATATGCATTCTTCTTAACTTAGAGATTTTGGGGACAAAATCCTATGAGTAGGGGAGAATGTAACACCTCGTATTTTTAACGATGCTAAAAGAGGATAAATTAAATTATAATTAATTCAATATTCAGAATTAAGGAAAACGGACTGTGCCATTGCGTCTGTCCCAAAATTTTGGTCAAGATATACATTTGGTTTGCTTAAAACGGACACCGTACGAAGAAGTTATGAGGGTATTAATTTTGTATATGTGTAGAAGAATTATATATATACACACATGAGTCAGAATTTTATCCAGAACCGTTCGAATTTGAAAAAGAAAAAGTGGCGGCAGTTTTCCCGCTCTAGGGGGTCGACCCCCTAGAGGGGTATCGACACCGGGGTCAACCCCCCTTAAGGGGTGTCGATACCAGGGTCGACCCACCCACATAGGTGTCGACACCCCTAGGGATGACGTGGAAGTCAGTTTCAGAGGGTCTGGCAGCTATATATACGTGGTCATTTCTCTTGTTTTCTTCATTGAGAATTCATGGTGGTCAAACTTTGCCGGTATCTGAATTGATTTATATCCGTTAATCTTCTACAACTATCAACTTAAGCAATTCTGTTAGAGAATCAAGATCCATCCTTTCTCTGTTTTCTAATCTAAGCTCTGTGAGTTCCTAGTTGCTTTTAGATTTAAATATATAAAAGTAAACGTGATATGACAATAGTTTGAATTTGTTCATGTGCCTATTTGATATTGGATCCATTGTGAATTGCGAACATTTAACATTCTAAATTGAGTATAACTTGGATCTAAATCTCTATCTTATTGGATCTGTTGTAACTTTTGTGGCATTCTATGATGTGGATCTTGACCTTATTTGTGCTAGATCTAATTTTAATTATTGATCTAAATCTCTATCTTGTTGGATCTGTTGTAACTTTTGTGGCATTCTATGATGTGGATATTGAACTTATTTGTGCTAGATCTAATTTTAATTATTGATCTAAATCTTATCTTGTTGGATCCATTATGACATTCTATAATGTGGATCTTGACCTTAATTGTGTTAGATCTAGTTTTAAGTATTGGATCTGAATCATGTGGACATCTAAATTGCTAATCAGATCTAGTATATCACCTTGTGCTTACTATATTAGATCTAAACCAGTTGGACATTTAAATTGTTAATTTAGATCTTATTATGCTTATTATGACATCTTAGTTATGTTAGAATCAATTAGCTACCACAATTTCACCAGATTTATGCATCTATGTCCACCTTATCACCATGCTAGTTTATGTTTATGCCAAAACAATCACCTTTGTTGTAACATCCCGAATTTTCTGTTAACATTAAATTAACAAATTAAAGTATACTTAATTCAAAATGAAATAATTAAGGGAAACGGGTTACGCTATTGCGTTCGTCTCGGAATTCTTCTTGAGATAGAGTCTGACTTTGCGTAAATCGGACTCCGTATGAAGGAGTTATGACCGTCCGAAGTTTCAGAATTCAATTTAAAATTCAAACAGTTCAAATCCAGTTCAAAATTCGAAAAACAGACCCAAACTGGGCTGGGCGGGAAAATTCCCGCCCAAGAACCAGGTCGACCAGGGGGTCAACCTGGGTACCCAGGTCGACAAGGGGGTTGACCTGGGGGTCGACCTGCCCAGTCGACCTGGTCAGGTCCTGGCTTGCCTGGTCGGACTCTAGTCGAATTTCTGAGCTCTAGTGTGTCACTAGGACTGATTTGTCACTTTCTAATTGGCTCCTCTTGGTGTGTATGGTCTGGATTCACTCTATGATCATCTGACGGCTTAAATCAAACTGAAATTCTATAAATACAACCCAACACTCAACCTAAATTCACGCAAATAAAATAGAACTAGAGCCGCCATGCTGTCGGGAAGAAACTAAGAGTAGCCGTCAGTTAGAGAAAGCTTAGAGACGAGCAAAACTAAAGTAAAAACAAGAATCAAACAACGTTTATCTACCCAAAGGAAAGCATTGCAAATTCAGAACTCAGAAACCAGAACTCAAGTTCGTCGTTCGTTGTAAGTTTAGTTATGTTTTGGGATGCGAATCAAAATCAATGTCATGCCTTGGAAATAAATTGAAAATAGAACAATGTTTATTATGTTATATGTGGAATTGAATGATATTGATCTATGTCTGTGGTTCTATTTTGTTATCATGTTGAATTGGGAATTGATGGATAAGTCTATTCATATGTATATGAACTTGGAGTATAACCTGTTATGACAAGTTGTGTAGTTTATCATGTTATGCAAGTTTTAGGTTGTAAAATCCTATCACATATGTGACCAAATGTTAGTTCTACATGTTTATGTGTATATGTTACACCTATGTCATGCTTTTGTTCGTGGATTTCTTTAT
Source organism: Allium sativum (assembly GCA_030737875.1). NCBI lineage: Eukaryota > Viridiplantae > Streptophyta > Magnoliopsida > Asparagales > Amaryllidaceae > Allium > Allium sativum. Next base: position 821,658,402 of record CM060909.1, read on the forward strand.
GCAAATTTTGTGTATGCTAAATTAGGCTAAGTTTTTAGCCTAATATTATATGTCAAAAATCATGCGAGCGGAAAATTAGGCTAAGATTGTTAGCCTAATATTTAGACGGGGTAACGTTGGGAAAAATTGGTTATTATAGGAAACTTGACATAAATGGGTGAAAAATCACATAGATAATTTATGGCATGAAACGGTATAAATTATATACCTAAAAATAATGAATTTGGAAAGTGGGCCATAACATTTAATTGTTAACAAATTTACATATAAGATTAAAAGAACAAATATGTAAATCTAGAAAATACGAATATGCTTAACCCGAGGTTGGATTGAGTTGTAATGTAAACCTGCCCGGACCCGCCCGGCTATCCAGTAATCACAACAATACCTATCCAATGTGGGAGATTAAAGCATTAAGCCCAATAAGGACCCGAGGTTAGACTGAGTTGCGGTGTAAACCTGCCCGGAACCGACCGGCTATCCAGTAACTGCAACATTACCTGTCTAATGTGAGTGGTCGGTGCTTTAGTGAATAAATTAAAGCTAGAATAAGGATGGTAGGGTTAAGTTAACTAAAACACTTAACCAATTCAACATGTTAACTAAACTGATGGGTGGGGGTTAGGTTAATACAGACACTTAACCACTTAACATGTTTGACTAGAAAACCCTAGTAACGGGGACCCATTTCAGCAGTAACCAAATTAGGTATCATGGTACCCTGAAACTAGGCAGGGTGGGGCATGATTACTGGGCTAATTGTAAGCGGTCAAAAGCGACGGCGGTTGGTGTAGCAGTGTGGGTTCTAACGGAGTGCGGGCGTGCACACACTTTGGAGCAGACAAACAGGGCACTGAGCACCAGTAGTATAACCTATGCATTCTAGAATTGTGTCGAGCCGCCACTATGGGACTTGATACACCCCATGGTGGGACCAGCATAGGAATCTACAATCAAGTGGGGCCGTATGATACATATGTTTATGCGAATAGGAGCCGATCTTTAGAAAGGGGATCACTTCACCCTGATCATGGGGTGCCAGTTGAGACAGTGCAAGTAGGTGCAGAGAAGTAATAGTGAGTACATTTAGTATAGTTAGTATTTCCTGCCATATCTTATCTTATATTCTGGTATTGTCCTATTCTCAGTTTATACAAGTCATGATCTTTTTGTTGTTCTCATGCTAGAATTATAACTAGACTTACCAGACGTATGTCTGACCCATTTTCCTTTCGCTTTCTTTTCTTCCGTCCCCTCCCCCCTCAGGTCCACATGGAGGAAACACCTCATCTTAGTCGGATTTTTGATCCAGCTTGAAGAGAGAGAATGTATTGCTTGGATCTCTTTTGTTTTGGGCTATGGCTTTGGACATTCTATGGGGATTTATGCGGTATTAATTTTGTTTCATGCTTCTTTAAGTTTTAAATCAAGACAATATTATGGTTGTAATAATTAGAAGTTTGTTTTGAGGCAATTATGGAAATGTTTTGTATGAACACGTATTTATGAAATGAACGTCTATTTGTTTTCCGCTGCTTATATATATATATATATGTGTGTGTGTGTGTGTGTGTGTGTGTTTATATCTGTCTTGTGTTTTATCGGTGACTTTTACTTATAAACCTCCACCGAAGTTAAGGCATTCCCTTTGTGAGTGACCTTAATGGAGGTGGTGTGTTTCACTTGGTATTAGAGCACAGGTTTACCAGATTAGATAAAGGTTTTTGAAACTATTTTCAAAAAGAAGTTTAAAGAAGAATTTTTTTTCCAAGAAAAGCGTTGTTTTTAAAAGGCATAATCCCCCAAAGCCATACGCACTATCTCTCTATCCTTTTGTCTTGAATCTTTCCTTTTTTTTCAGCATGTCTGGAGATCTTAACCTTCCAAAAGGAGTACCGATACCTGGCTGGTTCCGAAGGTACCTAGAGGCTAGGGCCAATGGTGCGGGCCCAGTAGACATTCCTCCTCCCACTGTGGTAGCGGTTCCTCCTCCTCCTCCTCCTCCTCCTCGTGGAAATGTTTTCGCTAAGACATGTAGAGACTTCAAGGCTATGGGTGGAAAGGACTTTTATGGAACCGAATCCTTTTTGGTAGCAAGGAACTGGCTAAAGGAGACCGAAGATTTGTTCGTCATCTTCGAAGTTGACGACAGGCAAAAGATACAGCTAGCAGTGTGGTTGCTTAAAGACGAAGCTTCTTATTGGTGGGAAGTTACCCATGCTGAGAGAACATTGGAAACTTGGGAAGATTTCAGGATGAGGTTTGAGATGAAATTCCTCTCCCAAGCTGAAAAAAGCCTGTAGATGGAAAAGTTCCTAACTCTTAAACAAGGAAGTATGACGATCAAGGAGTACGTCAATCAGTTTAATCAGCTAGCCAGATTTGGGCTGGATTTAGTAAACACCCAACACAAGAAGGCCCTTCGCTTCGTTAAAGGTCTGAATGAGCCTCTACACAACCTTGCTATGACCCATATACTTATGAAAGCTTGGTGGACATGGCGCTGCTACACGAGGAAGATAAAGGCAAGAAAGAGGCAAAGGTGGAAGTGCCTCAGGAAAAAAAAGGGGTTTGCAGGCTAAGAAAATAGACTTCAAGAAGGGCGGGAAGAACAACAAATCCCGTGAAAAGAGAAGGTGTAATTTCTGTGGCATTGTTGTACAAATAGCGAAAGACTGTAGAAAGAAGAAGGCGAAGATGAATGGTGGTTGTTTCCACTGCGGTGGGACTGGACATGTGGCTAAGGACTACCCAAATAAGCGGGGGCAGGGACAGAAGACTGGATCCACCTCAGGGGGATAGGTTCACGCGCTGGTGGCACCTCCGCAGGAACGAGGTAGAAATATTTCTATAGAAAGCTTAGTTTATCTCTATGATCATCCAGTTCGCACTCTCTTTGATTCTAGTGCATCACACTCCTTTATTTCATCTGCTTTAGTAGAATCTCTGCACCTAGACACTAGTATGGTAGAAGATCCCTTGGTTGTTTCAAATCCAATTGGGGGCTCAGCTTATTTGTCAATGGTTTGTTTGGATTTGAAAATCTCTATTCTAAGCGTTGAGTATAGATGTAGTGCCTTTGTTTTAGGTTTCTCGGGATATGGATTGATCTTAGGCATGGACTGGTTATCTAGTAATGGTGCCATTCTTGATTGTGAGAAGAGAGTGGTTAGACTCTTGACTCGGCTCGGCAACACTCTAGAAATTTCTTGTAATCCCTTGAATGTTGTCATGCTTAGTTATCTAGAGTCGCTTGATGCTTCTGTTGAGAATTTGCAGTCAGTTAGAGTGGTCTGTGAATACCCGCATGTCTTTGAAGAGGTGAAGGACTTACCTCTGAGGCGGGAAATAGACTTCCGCATATATCTTGTTGATAATGCAAAGCCCGTAGCTTTACCTGTTAGACACAAGGCTCCAAAGGAGAGAAAGGAGCTCAGTAAGCAAGTTAAAGAGCTTCTCGAAAAGGGGTTTATAAGGTGGAGTATCTCGGAATGGGGTGCTCCAGTGGTGTTTGCCACCAAAGAAGATGGCTCACTACGTCTTTGTGTGGACTATAGGGAGATAAATAAGCTGACTAAGAAGAATAGACACCCGCTTCCCAGAATAGACGATTTGTTTGATCAGCTTGTAGGTGCGTCGGTTTTCTCCTAACTTGATCTGGCTACTGGGTTCCATCGGCTAAGAGTAACTGAAGATAGCATTGATAAGACGGCATTCAGAACCCCAGACGGTTTCTTCGAGTGGCTTGTCATGCCTTTCGGCCTGACAAACGCACCCGCTTATTTTGTGGACCTAATGAGCAGGGTGTTCAGAGAACTCCTCAACAAGTTTGTGGTTGTCCTCGTAGACGATATTTTGATCTTCTCAAAGAATGAGGAAGAACATGCTCAGCATCTGAAGGAGATCCTGGATACTCTCCGGGCACATCAGCTAAAAGCAAAATTTTCCAAGTGCCACTTTTGGAGAGAAGAAGTAAGGTTCCTTGGACATAGTGTCCAAAGAGGGGTCAGCTGTGGACCCCACGAAAGTGGTGGCAGTGCAAGATTGGAAGGCACCAAGAAATGCAACCGAAGTCCGAAGCTTTCTCGGGCTAGCAGGTTTTTACCGAAAGTTCATTAGAGATTTCGTGAAAATCTCAGCTCCACTCACAAGGCTAACAAAGAAGAATCTAGCGTTCGCTTGGGATTTGGATTGTGATATTGCTTTCCAACGCTTGAAAAGGGCTCTTACAACAGCCCTAGTTCTGACTTTACCAGATGGAAGCAAAATGTTCACAGTATACATGGATGCATGCGGAACGGGACTAGGCGCTGTTATGATGCAAGAAGGGAAGGTAGTGGCTTATGGTGGAAGACAATTGAAAGTTCGTGAAAAGAACTACCCAACCCACGATCTTGAGTTGGCCGCCATCGTCTTTGCGCTTAAGTCTTGGCGCCATTATCTCCTAGGTGAGAAGTTCGAATTATATACTGACCATAAATCGTTGAAGTATCTTTTCTCGCAGAAAGATCTTAACTTAAGACTGCAAAGGTGGATGGTGTTTCTTGCCTCGTATGATTTTGAGATTTCCTATACTCCTGGCAAGGGAAACGTAGTAGCAGACGCCTTGAGTAGAAAGAAGCTGACCCTAAGCCCTATCTTTGTAGAAAGGCAAAGCTTGGAGTATATAGCCATTTTTGACTTTAGGCCCTCCTCTGTTTTTGTACCTAGTTTATTGGCATCACTAGAAGTAAGACCCACTCTTTTAGACTCAATAGGGGCCACACAACGCGAAGACCCTCGGCTTGTTGATGTGATGGATAAGATAATTAGGGGTGAAACTTCCAGTCACCTCAATAGGTACTCCATCGATGATAAGGGTTGGCTGAGGCGAGATGGAAGACTATGCGTCCCACAAGCAAGGAATTTGGTAAAGTTGGTTCTCGAGGAAGCACACTATTCCAAGATGACAATACATCCAGGTGGAGACAAGATGTACAAAGACGTAAAGAGAGTTTTCTTTTGGAACGGCATGAAGAAGGACGTGGCAGATTTCGTTTCTAAGTGCATGATATGCTAACAAGTCAAGGCGAAACAAAAGAAGCCTTGAGGATAGCTTCATCCTCTAGAAGTCCCACAATGGAAGTGGGATAGCATTTCAATGGACTTCATTGATGGGTTGCCTAGGTCAAGAAGGGGCAATACTAGCATTTGGGTAATAGTGGACAGGCTCACAAAAAGCGCCCACTTTATACCTGTCAAGAGTAGAAGGACTGCCTCATCTCTAGCATCTCTTTATCTCAAGGAAATAGTTCGACTCCATGGAATACCCTCCAGCATAGTGAGTGACTGAGTTCCCATCTTAACGAGCGAGTTTTGGCGGAGTCTGCAAGAAGCTGTAGGAACACAGTTATGCTTGAGCACGACCTATCACCCCCAAACTGATGGTCAGACGGAAAGGGTGAGTAGAGTATTAGAAGATCCTTTGAGATTGTACGTTCTTGACTTTGGAGGGACATGGGAGGATCATCTTCCTTTAGTGGAATTCGCCTACAACAATAGCTACCAAGCCATCATCGGCATGGCGCCGTTCGAAGCTTTGTATGGAAGACCGTGCCGATCACCAACTTGTTAGTGGGAGTCTACAAACAAGCTTATACTTGGGCTAGACATGATTAGAGAGACTTCAGAAAAAGTGGACTTGATACGAAGGAGAATGAAGACTGCCCAAGATAGACATAAATCCTACGCAGACAAAAGAAGAACCGACCTTGAGTTTGAGGTTGGGGATAGGGTTTTCCTTAAGGTATCTCCTTTAAGGAACGTCGTTCGCTTTGGATCCACAGGAAAGCTAGCACCAAGATTTGTAGGACCGTTCCCTATCATCGAGAAGATTGGGAAGATGGCTTATAGAGTAGAGCTACCTGAAAGGTTGGCTGGAATTCACAATGTCTTTCACGTTTCTCATCTCCGGAAATGTTTACATGAGTCTACGGAAGTGGTGGAGCCAAGCATTCTAGAAGAAGTTGAAATAGAATGAGAAACAACTGTGAGGAGAGTTCCAACTCGAATTGTAGGAACTGAAATCAAAAAGCTACGCAACCGCGAAGTCAAGCTTGTTTAAGTTCAATGGAGCGATGCCAAGGAAGACGCGACTTGGGAAACTGAGGACAAAATATGCGCTGCCTACTCTTTTCTTTTTGAGGGTACATCTTTGAACTCCCTTTTTCCTTAAGTTATGCTTGTATCTATCTTTTTAGGTATATCTCCTCGGTCTTACCCTTTTATCCTTAGGTAGAAACCCATTTGGATGTAAACATGTAGTTGAAACATGTTATGGTTGATGGCTGCAAGTGATCGCTAGTGGTTGCTAGTGGTTTCTCGTGGATGCATATACACACACACCCTAGGTATTAGATCGACTCAGTCACATCCATATTGCATATGCATATATGTATTCATATTTGTATGTGATTAAAACTTGATATGTTGTCATATGGATGTCGCATTTGTATGAATGGTTGCACACTCATGTAGAATTATGAGTAGGGAAAATTTTGCATACATAATGGATTCATGACACTTACATGATTTGCATTAAGGAGGTCAACTGAATCAGCAGACCACCTGATTTTGCATTAGATAAGGACATGTACACACACTATACATATGATCATGAAGAATTAGAAGTCTTTTAAGGATAATGGACGCCTGTGTTTGTTGGTTGAGTAGATGGACGATTGGATGTAAGGATATACGTTCTTCCAGACTTGAAGATTTCGGGGACGAAATCCTTTAAGGAGGGGAGAATGTAAAACCCGAATTTTCTGTTAACTTTAAATTAACAAAAAGTATACTTAATACAAAAAGTATACTTAATACAAAATGAAAGAATTAAGGGAAACAGGTTACGCCATTGCGTTCGTTCGGAATTCTTCTTGAGATAGAGTCCGAGTTTGCGTAAATCGGACCCCGTATGAAGGAGTTATGACTGTCCGAAGTTTCAGAATTCAATTTAAAATTCAAACAGTTCAAATCCAGTTCAAAATTCGAAAAACAGACCCAAACTGGGCTGGCCAAGAAAATTTCCGCCCAGGAACCAGGTCGACCGAGGGGTTGACCTGGGGGTCGACCTGCCCAGTCGACCTGGTCAGATCCTAGCTGGCCTGATCGGGTTCTAGTCGAATTTCTGAGCTCTGGTGTGTCACTAGGGCTGATTTGTCACTTTTTGATTGGCCCCTCTTGGTGTGTATGGTCTGGATTCACTCTATGATCATCTGACGGCTCAAATCAATCTGAAATTCTATAAATACAACCCAACACTCAACCCAAATTCACACAAATAAAATAGAACTAGAGCCGCCATGCTGCCGAGAAGAAACTAAGAGTAGCCGTCAGTTAGAGAAAGCTTAGAGACGAGCAAAACTAAAGTAAAAACAAGAATCAAACAACGTTTATCTACCCAAAGGAAAGCATTGCAAATTCAGAACTCGGAAACCAGAACTCAAGTTCGTCGTTCGTTGTAAGTTTAGTTATGTTTTGGGATGCGAATCAAAATCAATGCCATGCCTTGGAAATAAATTGAAAATAGAACGATGTTTATTATGTTATATGTGGAATTGAATGATATTGATCTATGTCTGTGGTTCTATTTTGTTATCATGTTGAATTGGGAATTGATGGATAAGTCTATTCATATATATATATGAACTTGGAGTATAACCTGTTATGACAAGTTGTGTAGTTTATCATGTTATGCAAGTTTTAGGTTGTAAAATCCTATCACATATGTGACCAAATGTTAGTTCTACATGTTTATGTGTATATGTTAAACCTATGCCATAATTCAAGTTCACACTTATTCATATATTTGTGATTGATTTGCAAGTTCACATATATGTAAGATGATTTAGTCTATGTTGCAAATTCACATATATGTAAGTTGATTTAGTCTACGTTGCAAATTCACATATATGTCTATGATGCAAATTCATATATATGTATGTGGCTTAGTCTACGTTGCAAGTTCACACCCATGACATTCATGATGACTATTTTTCAAGTTCACCCCTATTGTGTTCATATTGACTATGCCAAAAATGCCAAGTTTACACCTATGTCATGCTTATGTTCATGGATTTCTTTATGCAAATTTTGTGTACGCTAAATTAGGCTAAGTTTTTAGCCTAATATTATATGTCAAAAATCATGCGAGCGGAAAATTAGGCTAAGATTATTAGCCTAATATTTAGACGGGGTAACGTTGGGAAAAATTGGTAATTATAGGAAACTTGACATAAATGGGTGAAAAATCACACAGATAATTTATGGCATGAAACAGTATAAATTATATACCTAAAAATAATGAATTTGGAAAGTAGGCCATAACATTTAATTGTTAACAAATTTACATATAAGAATAAAAGAACAAATATGTAAATTTAGAAAATACGAATATGCTTAACCCGAGTTTGGATTGAGCTGTGATGTAAACCTGCCCGGACCCGCCCGGTTATCCAGTAATCACAACAATACCTATCCAATGTGGGAGGTTAAAGCATTAAGCCCAATAAGGACCCGAGATTAGACTGAGTTGCGGTGTAAACCTGCCCGGAACCGACCGGTTGTCCAGTAACCGCAACAATACCTGTCTAATGTGAGTGATCGGTGCTTTAATGAATAAATTAAAGCTAGAATAAGGATGGTAGGGTTAAGTTAACTAAAACACTTAACCAATTCAACATGTTAACTAAACTGATGGATGGGGGTTAGGTTAATACAGACACTTAACCACTTAACATGTTTGACTAGAAAACCCTAGTAACGGGGACCCATTTCAGCAGTAACCCAATTAGGTATCATGGTACCCTAAAACTACGCAGGGTGGGGCACGATTACTGGGCTGATTGTAAGTGGTCAAAAGCGACGACGGTTGGTGTAGTAGTGTGGGTTCTAACGGAGTGCAGGCGTGCACACACTTCGGAGCAGACAAACAAGGCACTGAGCACCAGTAGTATAACCTATGCATTCTAGAATTGTGTCGGGCCGCCACCTTGGGACTTGATACACCCCATGGTGGGACCAGCATAGGAATCTACAATCATGTGGGGTTGTATGACACATATGTTTATGCGAGTAGGAGTCGATCTTTAGAAAGGGGATCACTTCACCCTGATTATGGGGTGCCAGTTGAGACAGTGCAAGTAGGTGCAGAGAAGTAATAGTGAGTGCGTTTAGTATAGTTAGTATTTTCTGCCATATCTTATCTTATATTCTGGTATTTTCCTGTTCTCAGTTTATACAAGTCATGATCTTTTTATTATTCTTATGCTAGAATTATAACTAGACTTACCAGACTTATGTCTGACCCATTTTCCTTTCCCTTTCTTTTCTTCCGCCCCCCCCCCCCCCACCAGGTCCACAGGGAGGAAACACCTCAGCTTAGTCAGATTTTTCATCCAGCTTGAAGAGAGAGAATATATTGCTTGGATCTCTTTCATTTTGGGCTATGGCTTTGGACATTCTATGGGGATTTATGCAGTTTTAATTTTGTTTCATGCTTCTTTAAGTTTTAAATCAAGACAGTATTATGGTTGTAATAATTGGAAATTTGTTTTGAGGCAATTATGGAAATGTTTTGTATGAACACGTATTTATGAAATGAAAGTCTGTTTGTTTTCCGCTGCTTATATATATAAGTGTGTTTATATCTGTCTTCTGTTTTATCTATGACTTTTACTTATAAACATCCACCGAAGTTAAGGCATTCCCTTTGTGAGTGACCTTAATGGAGGTAGGGTTTTTCATTTGTCATGTTCCCATCACTTTTCCCTTTTTATTGTGTATGACTAGGCTACTTTCCAGCCTAGATATCGCAAATATACGTGAATGCATTAGTTAGGGAACAGGGGAAAAAGGGTTAGAATTGGCATTATTTAAATCATGTCTATATGAATTGGACATATAATTCAAGTTGGGGAAGCGGAGACATAATCACCAATAAAGACATAGGTAAGAATTAGATAAGAATGGAATGTCTAGTAATTACAATTAATTGTAATTTCACTTATGACACGAGGTTAGGTTGCATTAGTGGTGGAAGTTTGCCCGGACCCGACCGACATATCCAGCAGCCATTAATGTTGAACCTAATGTGAGAGGTCTAAGTGTGCAAATACGAATAAGGGTAAGACACGAGGTTAAGCCCAACTTGTGGAATAAGACTGCTTGGACCCGACTGGCATATCTAGCATCCACAAGTTGTAGCCCTAATGTGGGAGGTCTAGCCCATTATAAAACATAAATGGACATGGTAATGATTTGGGCTACTTAACCTAATATAATACATAGGGATTGTATGATTGTGAACTAAAGTTAGGGTTAAGTAAAATTGGTTGGATAGTGGGTGGGTCAAGTAATTCTGAGGGGGTGGGTAACATTTACATATAGGCCCACAAACTTAGCCTGATAAGGTTATGTAATTAAAGACACCTAGTGGTAAGCATAACCGGTAGAAAGATTGGGGTTATATAATTAAAGACACCTTTAGGGTAAATATAACATGTGGAAAACCTAGTAGGGGATACAAGACAAAGGGCAGAGCTTGTACCGTATTGTGTGGGACCCGTTTCAGTCAGTAACCCGGAGTGTGTATCAAGTAGAGAACTCCGAACTAGGTCGGAGAAGGGACACGCTTACTGACTGATTGTAAGAGATCCAAACATGGAGGCGGTGTTGGCGGCGCAAACCGACCGGGCCATGTGCGTGGATGAGCCGGGCCAAAGGGGATAAGACGACCGAGACACCTGTAGATATGGGGCTATGCATATCAGCGATGGTTTGCCACTTGTGGACGTGACACATCCTACTATGGGGCCGACGCAGAGTATCTACGGAGTAGGGAGCCGATCGATTTGGGTTGTAGTAGGATACATTTGGACGTATGTCTAAGTCTACCACCTTAAAGTGTAAGGGATCATCTCATTCGGGTTATACTAGTAATAGTGCAGATTAATCATTAGGGAAGCATATATACCTTATCATGTCTACCTTATCACACATGCCTATTATGTAGTGATCTCACTTATCCACTTTATATGCCTGTCATGTTACTTTTATTTATTTACTTGCTAAAAGTAACTAGACTTGCCAGACTTTATGTCTGGCCCTTTTATTTCCTCTTCTTTCTTCCATTCCACCCCCACCCGCTCCCCCCACCCAAGGTTCTCGGGGAGGAAACACTTAGGCTTAGTCAGAACTTAGATATCATCTTGCTAGAGCTGCTTTCGAAGTATGGCTCAAGTTCTTATCTCTACTACGGCTTTGTCTCTTTTATTTGGGGAATTATGTTTTCTTTTAAGTATTTATGTACTCTGATGGTAAAAGACAGAAGTTGTATTATTGTAATGGTTTTAATTACTTATGGTATTTTGGACCATAATGTATGATTTATGGATGAAATAAAAGTTTGAATTTCCGCTATTATCTTATTTATATCTGTCTTGTAATATTCTGTATCTGTTTACCTATAACGCTTCACGAAACTTAATGCATTCCCTTTGTGAGTGACATTAATAGACATGGGGTGTCCCAAATATCCAATCTAAACACATATCCATAAGAATCTTAGAGATAGGTACTAGGAAATCAGAAGAATTGAAGAGGAGTTGAGTTAGAGAAGATAGAGATTGAGCTTACCTCTCTTCTCTATGAATTTGCACTTGATTCCTAAGCTAATTTGACTTCCTAAGATCAACTAGGGTTTAAGAATTTTAATTTCCCTTCCCATATTTTCTATTTTTATTGAAGTATTCAGAATGATTGAAGAACAGGGGTGCTCGGGTGAGATATAAGGAAGTGGGTTAATGGGTTATGTCTACTAACCCAAGCTCCTACCCGTAGTCCCAAAATTTCACTAACTCCAAGAATATCTATGTTTACAGTTTAAAATATCATAAATGGCATTTTGAACTCAATGGAAGTGGTTTCAAGTCCAAATTCATCCGTTTACAAAAAGTCACAAATCTCGTGTTTTAAAACGAACTCAAGATGCAATATTTAAACAAATCCTTAATTAAACAATCGCAAATTATGTGGGTTGTTACATATTGTTTAATTTTATTGTGTCTGCTCTAATAATAGGTAAGCGTGATGTCAATAGTCATTCACTAAGTTTGACCAATGCACATTATCTATATTGAGTTGATGCAACATATTTGAGGTTGACAACTTTTAGTATTTGGTACCAATCCTTATAGAATTCGATATGTGACTTCAGTACTTATAATGGACCGGCCCAAAAGGCTTCTCTCTCATAAAACAAAACAAAGTGCATGGCTCCAAATTTTTATGTGCATGATGTTTCAAAGGCAACATATCATTTTGACCTCAAGATTCAGTCGATTCATAAGATAAGTCTAATAAGCTTATCATTCCTGTGATTAATCAATTTATAGTGGTAGCTATATTATAGTTTTAAAAATTAAATAATATTATAGGCAGGAAAATGGTAATTTCTTTTCTTAGTAAAAGATCCATCAAAAAAATAAGCTCTAGCCCTGGAGTTTTAGCTTCTAGATATCAAACGAGATCTATTTTCTCAATAGTCTGAAAATACTACTCAATAGGAAGTGGATTTTGATTTGGAGAAAGCTGGAGTGCAAGGGTCGAGGTTATTCCTACTAGCCTAAGTGATACTATATGTTTTCTACTAGAGATTTATTTTGCTTTCACCTCAATTTATATATGGCACTCTTGGTGCCTTCCATTTCTTGAATTCCTTTAGAGGCATCTGCAACATCTAGACATTACCCTCATTCATCTACTTCCTAATGCCTACACATACCCTACATACTTGAGAGTGTTGGATATGGAAATTTCTGTCCCTTCACTTAATGCTGATATTCTTCACTTCTTGGCTATCTTAAATAAATCTAGATATCAAGGTGGTCGAATGTTATGCATAACCAATGCTTGTAACACTTCATATTTTAGTAAACAGTAATCATATTAAAAGGATAATAGAATGAATATTAATTAATTAAATATTTAGAATTAGGTGAAATGGACTTTACCATTACAATCATTACGAAATTTTGGTTCAGATAGACTCTTGGTTTTCGTAAATTGGATTAAATATGAAGAAGTCATAGGCTTAAGAAGATTGAATGAAAATATATACATAATATATATATATATATGTGTGTGTGTGTGCGTTGTAACATGCCGTAATTTTAACTCAAGATAATAAAATAAGGATAACTTAATTAAATATTCAGAATTAAGTAAAATGGACTACGCCGTTGCGTCCATCTCGAAATTCTGGTCAAGAAAGACACCTGGTTTGCGTAAATCGGACAACATATGAAGAAGTAATGAGCATTAGAAGTTTGTGTATATATATATAAGGAGCTTATATGTATATATATTAAATAAGTATATCCAGAGAATTCAAAAATCATTTCAAAAATCAAAAATCACAAGCGAGAAAATCTGGAGGGTAGTTAGACCGTTGGGGGTCGACCTAGGGGTCGACCCACCCGCGGATCTGGAAAGTTCTTTTCTGACATGGACGATTATGATGTTTATAAATTAAATCTGAGGGTCCTGGTTCCTCCGCTACACCTATAAATAAGACCTTAGACCTAACCCTAAACCTCATAATTTGGTGGCTACGCTGGAGCTCTACCATTACTCTCTCTCTTCTCAAATCTATTCTGAAAACTAAAATATTAACCTAGGAAAATTATGAATCTAGATCTGGAAGAGAGAATTGACAATAATAAAAAGATTATCCAGAATCATGAAAGCAAGGTAAAATTCTAGATCAAATCCATTCTACTTCCTACTCTTCCTTTCCCTTCTCTTTTATTGAAAATAATAAATCCATGGTCGTTAGGTTGTGAATCCGATTAAAGGGGAGAAACCATGGATGTTAAAACTGGATCAGACCTAGAATTGGAGAAAGCATAAAAGGTAAGTGCGTTTAAGCTATAGCTTTTAGATAATATTATGATTATCGTTTAGCATTCCCCTTTTTATAAATTGTGAAATTTCCAGATCAATTATAAATTATTGTTATAACAAGTTAAGAAGTTAATATGAATAGTTCACACGTTGAATTAGTTAAAGTATTGGAATGATTGCATGTTGAGTGAACTTGTTAGAATATGGGCAATGATTACTGTTGTTATAATTATATGATTCACTTGGAGCATATTATTGATTGAACGACATGTTTAACTTGTTGGATTTAAATAATTACCCAATTGAATGTTCACATGTCAATATAAAATTAAACATACGTTGAAAATGACATGCGACAAAACAGAGGCAAAAATTAGATGACCTGTTAATTAGATTACTGTAAACTAGATTACTGAAAAAGGATAATATGCCTAAAATTTTCATGAAATGGGAATAATTGTTAAAGAATGAACATGCCTAGATTCACAGTAATTTGACACTATAATACTCTTAGACATGAGGTTAGAATGCACTTGTGATAGAAGTCTGCCCAGAACCGTCCAGCATATCCAGCATTCACAAATGGTAAATCTAATGTGAGGGGTCTAAGTGAAAAATTAAAAACATGTAATGGTTCTAAGACACGAGGTTAAGTCAACTTGTGGTAGAAGTTTGCGCGGACCTGCCCGGCAAATCCAGCGTCCATAAGTGTAGGCTTAATGTGAGAGGTCTAGTGCTTATATATATATATATATATATAAACATATGTATATAATAAGATATGAATAAATGGCAATGATGGTAATTAAATGTCTAACTCAGAAAATAAGAAAGTAAGGGATGTAATGAACTGAGTTAGTGTGATGAGAAGGAAAAGTGATGTATTTCTCTAAATGACCTATTTCTGAGAACGTTGTTGCAAGTAAACCACAGTAAATAAAGAAAAGTAAAGAAATTAATTGCTACCACGGATTTAGATGGGGATACGTTATGAAAATAAATCATTGATTCCTTCTATCAAACTTATAAGGTGCATGAAGTGTTTTCCTTAATATAATAAGGAATATATATTACGGTGAATGAAGAATAATGGTTTACATCAGTAAATGGTTTAAAAGGGGAATGATAATAACCTATTATAAATTAATAACATTAATGAAAATGTTGTATAATAGGTAGACTTGTCTCAGGGACAAGTGAATATTATAACTTAGGTTATAATAAACTAGTAAGGGAATGGGATAACTGGTGAATTGAGTTAAGGGACACTTAATTGTAAATTAAGTAGTTAGTGAAGGGGAAAACCTGAAACCAGTTCAGAAAAGGGGGAAAATATATTGTACTTAATTATAAATTAAGTAATCTGTAAACTTGGAGGTATGAAACCCGCTGATAAGAATAACATGTTCAGACTTGTCCTAGGGACAAGGGGAAATTATAACATAGGTTATAATAAATGGGTAGAGAAACTTATTAATGGGCCTTAGTCAATAGAACTAAGTTAATAAGTAAACAACGATAAGTTGTATTGACGATGTAAAGTGGAATTATGATTAAATGAGAAAGGATGAGGAAAACTTATGAAATGAAATAAGTTATATTTAATCATAAATGGTAAGTGACATGTTAATTGGAAAACATGTGAATTGAGATATACTTAATTACATATTAAGTAAAACATGTTAATGTAATGATAAAATCAAACAAGAATATAAAAGAGATTATGGATTACAGACCTTGGGCCACAATCTGGAGAATAACATGTTGTGGGCTTACTATTAAACTTAAATGGGTTAAGTTATAATTGAAATTAATAAGCAAGAGGAACTTGGTAACTGATGAAGAATTCAATGTGAATGGGAATAAATAAGTTAAAAGGAAACCTGGTAAGGAAAAGCAAGCACGTAAAAGAATGTTTAGACATAGGGTCTAATAACATATTAAAGTGAGGCGCTTGGACCAGTCCGTACGTTTGAGGGTGAATAACCCAACGGGGTAGATCATCGAGGTGTTATAAGGCATGAGGGGAGCGCACATTCATTTGATTGTTCTGACGGCTCAAAAGAACTGGAAGGGGAAGCACATGGCTTCCTGAGGTACGTAAGGTGCTCCTAGTAGTCCTCTATGTGGTGACAAATGTCTTAGGCTGTGCTCGCAGAGGTTGAGTCTGCGCGTAACTACTAGGTGGGTGGGCCTTGACTGCAGAAGTAGCTATGCAGGCATAATGTTGTGATGCGGTGACACCAGGGTGATTCGACGGTTGCATCAACAGGGAGGCGAAGGGTCATGACCAATAAGGATAGTAGATCGTCGGATACCCGTCATCGACAGCCAGTGGGATGCGAAAAGACTAGAGTTGAACACAAGATACCAGTCATCCTTCACTATCGGGGTAAGGGGTTAAGGGGAGACGCCAAATGGATGTTTAGATTGTTTGTTATTAGGGGCATGTCGCTTAGCTCTTGCAGTCTTTACTAGTTGTGGGAGAGGAATAGGTGGGGCTATAGCCACCGTGAAAACAAACCCTAGGAATATCTGTAGAGGCTCTTAAAGACGGGCCTACACAGATATAGAAAAGCTCCCAACCGAGTTTCGTGTTTCTTGTATCGCCCTGCCATGGAACTCGGTGCATATTAGAGGACGTGCGGTTGAGGCATCGGGCTACAATTGAAGATACGTATGGTGGACAGTCTAGATACATGCATATCGGCTCTGGGTGGTGTATCGTAGACTTGAAGGCATTACTCCAGTATGAATTCTGATTCAAACAAAGGTGGCAGTCCGTACATTTGCGTAGTATAGTAATGACAGGTATATGCGGAACGTAACATTGTTATATAGAGATCCATACGTCACTACAACGTAGAATGAGGGACTGCGTATATTTCGTTAGTTTTACGGTGGAGACCGTGCAAGTGGGGTACCATGGGGTATACCTTAATATTGGGGGTAGCTACATATATACTATACTAGGATAATCCACTGGGAAGTAAATGGGTACGACGTGTGTGTAAGCCTTGAGTGCTGATAACCCAAGTAACATAATAAATAAGATAATATGATTGAACGGTATATGTAGGATTATCCAAAGTGTGTAGTTTAAATCCACTCACCAGAACTTTTGTTCTGACCCTCTCCTCATAACATACTTGCAGGTTAGATTTGTGGCAGGGACATGATAGCTTTGGATACTGGTTAGGTAGTATTAATAATACGGTAAGGCTACGTTTTGACTATACTATATTTTATCCATTCCACTGTGAGATATTTTCTGAGCTCTGACATATTTTATGTCTTTGTCTTTTCTGCAGGATACCAGAGCACAACAACTTGAGTTTCGGTAGATTGGAATTTTGAAAAAAAAAATCGGTCTATCGTAATTCGGGTTGTCACACACACACCCCCCCACATATATATATTAGATAATAAAAATGAACAACGTAAAAAAGCAACGGTCACTGGGCGACCCAGCCTGACCAGGTCGACCCATGGGTTGACCCATGTCTACTGTAGGTTGACCCAGGGGTCGACACAGGTAAAGGTGGGTTGATCCAGATACATGCAGGTAGAATTCCTGCAAACGAATCTGGACTGTTTTATTTGATAGGTTTGCATGCTGACTCAGCCTAAGGTGTACGGTTGGATTAATAAACCTAAAATCTAATCCTCATTGTTTTTTACACACAAACATTCTTCTTCCTCTAAACTAATTTTGAACAAAAATAAGAGGATGATGAGGTTCTGCCTAAATGTAGAGTAAAGAGGACAATTGTAGCTTTTCTACAACAATAATATAAAAGAGTCGGTCAAACAACTATGGGTTCTAGTTATCTTCTTATTTTATAATTAAACAGTGTTCTAACAGAAAATAAATCGGAATATGAGATTATACAGTGTTTATATGTTTATATATTACTGTCAGTTATCTATTTAGTTTTTGGTTGTTTTACTGTTACAAGTATATCCTATTATCCCTTTTTTGCCTTGGATTTATTTACAGTCTTATGCCTATTTTATTCAGTTTATGTATTTCTGAATCGTATCTATATTTTTCTCCTTTTCCTTTTTATTTTGCGTTTAACCTAGGCCATCAAATTCCTAGGCTATTCACGTAAGAATTGCATAAATTGGGTTAAATTGGAATAACTTGAAATGATGGTAAAAGAAGAATTAGGCATATTGAAACAAGAAATCCAATAATTGTATAATTGGTATAAAATGCAAAACATGTTAATCTAAATAGGTTAAACTTAATTTAATAATTAAATATAACATGTTCGGAGGATCAAATGTAATTAAGTAAAATAGGAAACTTAATACATACACACACACACACATCTGAGTGGGTGCTTGTTTTGGGGAAAGGTTGTACACAGAACAACATTTATAGGAAATGTCATTTACAATCATTCTTATTAGTGAACTTAAATCTGCTAAATTAAATTTGTTAATTAATAAGTTAAGAGGTCCCATGCCTTGCTGTTTGTATATTGTTTTGGGACTATTAAAATCCTAGTTTGGGGGCACAAGCCTAAGGGGTGGCTTGTGTCAATCTTGATGTGAGGAACCCGTATCTATCGTTATCCTTGTTAGTATCTTAGAGAGGGGCCTTGCACAAGGTAGAGGCCAAGGTATGCTTTAATGATCTGGATTGTAAGAGGTTCAAAGGTGGAAGGTGGGTATGGGCGCGTTCCCGCGGAGTCATGATCGTGCATGGGTCTGATGGGGGAAACTAAGCCGCTATAACACTAGCGAATAGGTCTATGTCTTATAGTTGATGGGTTAGGGACTGATACCCCTACAATTGTAGCTGGCACGTGATATTTGCGTAGTAGGGAGCCGATCGTATAGGTAGTAATTAGGGTAACACCTAATCTTGATATTCTAGTAAGTGGTGCAAAAAACTTGATTCTTGGGACATGAATGAGATGCGTACATGATCTTTACCTTACCTTGTTATCATATTATCTCGTTTACCTTGTACTTGTATAGTTTACTGTAGTTTCATATTCAGCATTATTTACCTGTCTTGATACTTTCTATCTTATCCTATTGCTAAAAATCACTGGAACTCACCAGACTTTATGTCTACCCTATTTTGCTTTTCCTTCTCCCTCTTCCTTCCCCCCTCAGGTTCTTAGAGTTGTAGTTGACAGTAGATGGGCCGTGATTCAATTCTGCTTGGACCCGGATTGCTTTTATTTCCATGTATTTCTTCAGTTTATTTATCTATGTTTATTGTTATGACATTTAAGGGATATTATTTATGGTTTTTGTACTTTAATGATTTAAGAGACAAATATCCTTGCTTTTGACATTGGTGGTTTATTTGGAAAAATGTAATGTCGTGTTTGATTTGAAATAAATTTTTGAAAATTTTCGATGCATATTTTACATTCTATCATGTTTAATTAGTCTTTGTATTATTAGTGCACTTCACGAAAATTAATGCATCCTCATATGGGTAACATCAACGGACGTGTTGTGTCAAATTTGGTATCAGAGCCTGAGGTTACTAGATCAGAGGAAAAAAGTAAAAAAATTCAAATAAAACCACTTTTTGAAAAATATATCCCCTCAAGTCGTTTAACAATATTCCTTCGTTCTCTTTTTGAATCCTTGTTTCGCCCTTCTTCAGCATATCTGGGGCTTCTAATTTCCCGGAGGGCATTCTCATTCCGACATGGTTCCATAGATACATAGATGCTACGACACCTGCTGGAGTGCATGAAAATGTCCCTCCCTCACCTGCAACCCCAGTTGCTCCACCGATGAAGGCTCAGATCAAGAAAGTGGTTAAATGTCATGGATGTGAGGCTTTGGGGCACTTTGTGAGGGATTGTAATAAGATGAAGAATGCTTGTTTCAGTTGTGGCCAAGTTGGACATTTTACAAGGCAATGCCCTAATAAGCAAGGACAGAAGGTTGGATCATCTTGAGGGAAATTACATGCGCTCGAGGCTGGTGGATCGGATCGTGGTAAGAAAGTCACCGTGGAAGGTTTGATTTATTTTTTGACTCTCCTATTAGCACTCTCTTTGATTCCGGTGCTTCTCATTCATTTATATCCAATTCAATAGTAGATAATATGCACCTAGACTCTATTATTGTTTCTAATACTGTTGTAATCTCAAACCCCATAAGAGGAACAACTCATTTGTCTACAATATGTAGTGGTTTGAGAAATTCTATTATGGGCGTTGAATTTGAATGTGACGCATATGTTCTTGGCTTTATGGGTTAAGGATTAATTCTTGGAATGGATTGTCTAGCTATGTATGGTGTCATCCCTGATTGCGAGAGGAGAGTTGTTTGACTTCTAACATGCCAAGGTAGAACTCTCAAAATTTCTTGTGACCCATGGAGGTCAGTTATGCTTAGTTTCCTAAATTCTCTTGATTTTTCCATTGACGATCTTCGATCATTACTCGTAGTTAGTAGTTTTCCGAACATGTTTGATGAGGTAAGAGGATTGCCTCCGAGGCATGATATAGATTTCTATATTTAATTGGTAAAGAATGCGAATCCGACAGCTTTACTAGTGCGCCACATGACTCCTAAGGAGAGGAGTGAGCTCAGCAAACAAGTAGGTGAGTTATTGGAGAAATGATTCATTATACAGGGAATTTTAGAGTGGGGAGCTCCAGTTGTCTTTGCTACAAAAGTAGACGGCTTTCTCTGTTTATACATGGACTACAGAGTGTTGAATAAACTCACCAAGAAGAATAGGCAACCACTTCCGAGGATTGACAACTTGTTTGATCAGCTAGTAGGCGTTTGGTTTTCTTGCAATTGGATCTACCCATGGGATTTCATCAGCTTAGGGTGGTCAATGATAGTATTGAAAAAATAGCTTTCAGAACTCCAGATTGTTTCTTTAAGTGGTTGGTCATGCCTTTTAGGATGACAAATGCATCCGCGTACTTCGTGAATTTAATGAGTCGAGTGTTTATAGAGTATCTGAATAATTTTGTGGTGGTTTTTGTGGACAACATTCTGGTTTTCTCAAGGAGCGAGGAAGAGCATGCCAAACACTTAGAGGAGGTTCACAGTACTCTCAGATCGCATCAGCTTAATGCTAAATTTTCTAAGTGTCATTTCTGGAGATAGGAAGTAAGATTCCTAGGGAATGTAGTCTCCAAGGATGGAATAGCGGTGGACCCTACTAAAGTTGTCGCAGTTCAAGACTGGAAAGCCCCCAAGAATGTGACAGAAGTAAGAAGTTTTCTTGGATTGGCGAGTTATTATAGAAAGTTCATTAAGGACTTTGCACGGATATCAGCTCCGCTCACGTGTTTGACGAAGAAGAACTTGGTTTTCTCCTAGGGCATTGATTGCGAGGATGCATTCCACAGGTTAAAGAGGGATCTAACATTAGCCTTCATTCTGACTCTTCCCGATGGTAGCAATGTGTTTACGATCTACATGGATGTTTGTGGCACGGGGTTAGGTGTTGTGTTGATGCAAGAGGGTAGGGTGATTTGCTATGGGAGTAGGCAATTAAGAGTTTATGAGAAGAACTACCCCACCCGCGACTTGGAGTTCACTGTAATAGTGTTCCCACTTAAGTCTTGACAGCACTATCTACTTGGAGAGAGATTTGAGATCTACACGGATCACAAGTCGCTCAAGTTTTTGTTCTGGCAGAAGGATCTCAACTTAAGGCAGCAACGATAGATGAAGTTCCTAACGTCCTATGATTTTGAGATAGCTCATACCCAAGGCAAGGGTAATGTGGTTGCAGAAGCATTGAGTAGGAAAATAATGACCTTAATTCCTTTGTTTATAGAGAGGCAGAGCTTGGAGTTTATCTTGCGTTTGATTCTAGGCCATCTAGGGATTTTGCGCCCAGATTGTTAGCATCATTGGAGGTGCAACCTACTCTTATGGAGCGCATTAGATACACACAACTAGAGGACCAACAGTTAGCGGACATCTTAGATAGACTCAATGGAGGAGAGACCTCTAGTCTCGTAGCAAGATAATATGTGGACGAGGAAGGGTGGCTAAGACGAGATGGGAGATTGTGTGTTCCCAGAATTGGAAATTTGCTGAGATCAGTCCTTGAGAGGGCTCATCACTCTCATATGACTATCCATCCGGGCGGTGACAACATGTACCAAGATATGAAGCGAGTTATTCATTGGACCGGCATGAAGAAAGATGTGGTAGAGTTTGTGACCCAATATTTGACTTGTCATCAAGTCAAGCCTGAACAAAGGAAACTCAGTGGATTACTTCAGCCTTTAGATTTCCTACAATGGAAGTGGGAGTGCATCTATATGGGCTTTATTGATGGAATTCCCTGATCGAGGAAGATAAACACAAGTATATGTGTGATAGTACACAGACTTACTAAGAGCGCTCACTTTATTTTGGTCAAGAGCAAGAGGACGACGACTTGGCCGGCATCGGTTTACCTTAGAGACATCATCCAACTTCATGGGGGTACCTTCCAGTATAGTAAGCGACCGAAACCCTATCTTTACAAGTGAATTTTGGAGGAGTTCATAAGAGGCCCTAGGTACACAGTTAAGACTTAGCACAACTTATCACCATCAAAACGATGGACAGACTCAACGGGTCAATAGGGTTCTTAAGGATATACTGAGATTGTGTATCCTAGAGTTCGGAGGGACTTGGGAAGAGAATCTCCCATTGGTTGAGTTCGCCTACAATAATAGTTATTAATAAAGCATAGGTATGGTACCATTCGAGGCACTTTACGGACGACCCTGCAGATCATTGACATGTTGGCGGGAGTCTACAGACAGACTTCTGTTGGATCTAGATTAACCCTAGAGGGGGTGAATATGGTTCACTGGATTTGTACGAGATATTAAAAATATCACTACACAGATTGCAGCAGAGAAAATAAATGCAGAAAATAAATAATAGGGATTTTACCTAACTTTAGCAAACCCTGCCTATTCTGCATCCCCAAGATTTTTTACTAGAACTAAAACAATTTCTGCGATTACAAAATCCCTGTAATTCGCAATACCCACTACCAACTGATCGTTAACCCAAAGCTCAAATTTTCTCCGAATTACAATCCTGTAACTCGTAAACCCTAGTTAAAAAACATATAAGTAAAAAACCCTAGTTTTTACAGAAAAACTAGAAAACAGATTGACATGTTACAAAAGAAAATAAAAAACAATTTAAAACAAATAAACAAATACCCCCTTTCAAAAAAAATAGTCGTCCTTTTTATTTCTTTTATCTCTTAAAAAAATTGTCGGCTTCAACTCTTTTCTTCAATGGTGCCTAATAAATGAAATTATGGTTTTTGCACCCTAAATCAAATCACTTCTTCAATTCTGGATGAATATTTTGACGGCTTGATTGTCATTGCTTGGTTTTCAATTGATTTGGGGATTGCGATTGAAAACGTGAGTACTCTGATTTTTGATTTGCTCTTGAACTTGTGTTGCTTGATTTTCGATTCATGTCGTGATGAATTAGTGTGCGTATATATAGGATGTAGAATCCCTTAATTCATTCTTTGGTTTCATTAATGGTTCGGTTTGAAAACTTGCATGGATAAATGATCGTGAATTCCCAAATGATTTTACTCCAAAAATGTTATTGTGGAATCACTTTACAGCCGTGAGTATTTCCTTTGAATTCCTGGAAATAAATAAATAATTCCATGCATGTTTTTCTTGAATGTATTTCTTGGCCCTTTAATCACGATGATTAATTTCTAGAAACATTTAAAATCCTGAATTCGACTTTGCTAAAAATAAAAGATGCCAAGATGATTGCCCCTTGTGAATTTGGAAAATTCTTGCCAAACATTGTGCTTATTGGTTTTTAGAGAAAAAAATTCTTGCCAGACAACTTGTGAATTATACTTGTGCTATCCTTGACTCTCTGTATATTTTAGAAAAGAACAGAAATGATTTTTTGCCAAATTTAATCCAAATGATTTGTCCCACTATGAAAAATTTGAGATGATTGGCAAAATCTAATTTCCAAATTTAACACATTCCAGCAGTGTAAATTTGAGAATTTTTCCCTATTATTTCAAACAGTGAGTTTAAAAAAATGCCTTTCTTTTAACAGAGATTACTCGAGCATTTTTTAGGCATATGAGATATAACAGGATAATTTCAGTAACTCCATTATACACACACACACAAGTGTGTATATATATATACACATATATCAATGTTGTTGCTTTATTACTGAGATTGTCTTGTCCACTGTTAACCCTTATATGTTAGCATTTACTTGTCTATGCTTTGATCACCTCACCGCCATATTGAGCTTATTCTCTTGTAATTGTGTAGCTGAAAGAGACATGTCCAGTTGCACGTTTATGTTCTTGTACCACTTGGCCTTGACCTGTGCATGTCCATATTGTACATTTGAATGTGGCTTATGCGGCTTTGGCCACGTTGAACTGTTTGTTGTTCTCGTTGACTTGAAATTAGAAACTAGATTGCTTCTTTGTGTCTTGTACTTGAGTTTTTGCATCAGTGTCACCTGATCCCTGGTGGTCATTGTGCTTGTGTCATGATCCTTTGTATGCTGCCCATTGACTTGTTTTGTCTTGACTACGCTGAAACATGCTTTGTCACTTGTATTTGATCTTATATTTGTACTACCTTGGCTTCCTTGTTGAAACAGCTTGTAAATGTACTTTGTGGACCTGGTATGTTGTTGTAGCATGAATTTGATGCTACACCAAGTCAGATCTGGGTTGAGCCATGCTATTGCTCGAGTTGGCTATGCATTGATTTTTCCTTGTATATATATATATACGCACACACACATACATACATAACATGTATTTATTCATACAAGAAATTATTTGAACGAAAAAACATCTACTTTTTTTTGCCAAAATGACGCAGCTTCTTTTCTTCAGCCAGAAGGGCGCGGGTTTTAAATTTTCGTTCAAAGGAAAAACTATTCCCAAATCTTAAATTCTAGGTCGTCATCTTCGATTTCTTCATCAAATTTAGATCGACGTCTTCCTTTTTCTTTCCTCTCAATCTATTCTGTCTTTCGATGTTTTTTCTTTCTCTTTGAGCTAAATCTTACTACCGATTTTTTCGTTCTTAATTGATTTGCTAATTTTTATATTATTTTCATCTACTATCATTCATTTCTATGTTATATATGTGTTGGTTGTAATCTTGTTTTTGATGGCTAATTTGGGTTCGTCGATATCAATAATTCCTCCTGTGAAGTAATCTTTTATTTCTTCTTTTAGATTTGTTAATCATTATTAATTTAGATTGTGTTTATGCATATTTCAATGTTTATCCCAGTGTTTATTAATTTTTGGAAGCTATTTTACCCTGATATGCTATGTGTGTATAGCATTTTCTGTTTTGTTAATAATAAATGTACACCTTTGTTTTGCAGTGATGATATTACCTATGGTAAATCAACAAGCTTGCTAGTTGTTTTGAGTATAATAATAATTTATATTCCACCCGTCTTGTAACGAACAGGGATTTTCGACCCCGAAAATCGACACAAAACACCATGTCGAACATTCAAGCATCGAAAATACCGGAACGTTAATAGAAAGAAATTAGAGGGTGAGGAAAGAAAGAAAGAAATATTAGAATAGAAGAAGAAGAAGAACCTACACAACACAGAGTCTAACATCGCAGTAGAACAAAATATAATATATAAATAAACTTTATAGAGAGCTTCGAAAAAAAATTACAATCATTAGAGTACATCAATATATTGGGACAGTTATAATAGTCTGTTCTTGTATACATCACACAGCGGAATAATAACGATAGAACATCATACGTCTGAATTCCTTCAGCTCGTCTTCGGACTTCACAATATCTGATAGCCTGAATCTGTACAACCTGGTCTAACCCGAGCATTTCAAATACTAGGTCAGTCTGGTGAACCAGAGTGAGAAAAAAACTCGCTAAATTTAAATATCATCCATATTGATTTTAAAGTCAAAAATCCTTTTTGAAAGAAAAAGGATAATAGTAAGACCAAATCCACACATAAATATGGATTATTTTTATCTTACTATAACCTAAAACATTTTGAAATCATATTTTATTATGATATTATAATAGTGTCTAAATACAAATAAATAGAATCTAGCGGAACGCTTGCATCTCATGCTCCACATGTATAGTATACAATCAAAACCGCGGGCGGTTATTGAAGATTGGATTCCGATTATGAAAAGGTATGGAACCACCTTCTGATAGTGTATCTCTAGAGGCGAATACACTAGGCTCAACAAGAACGTCTTGCAACCCGGCCCACACATGACCGACCACTCATTTCGCTTGAGTGTATCGAATGTATATCACCAACGGTTGGGAGCTACCCACCGTTTCCAGGAAAGGGACAGCATCGATAGATTAAAGAAGCAAAAGGATTTTCTCTAGATAGGTGATTATACACCCTAATGGGTGCGACCCACATAGCCATGCTGCCTGCTCGATTTTTGTCATTTCCCGGTTGATGAGGCTTGAGGTTATAATCGACTTTTGGAACATCTGGTCACTGTTCACATCGTCCATACATGTCATCCAGGAACAGAATGAACCGAAGGCACCCTCCTACCACACCCTAGGAATCACCCTATAGATCAGTAGCGAGCAGTCCTTGTAATCCGTAGATTTCAATCATGATAGAATCATCGTCAAATATATATCTCTAGGGATCAGCTAGAGAAATTCAAAAATAGTTCTTCCGCTCATGAAGATTTACGGTCTTCAATTGCTCCATCTCGAACAACATCAGAAATCTTCTTCGTTTACGTAGTTGTTGATTTGGAATGGTTTTTGAATTTAAATTTGATCCCGATCTTTCCGTACCAACATGCGTTGGGTCTGATTTTGATAGTCGGTTATTTAACTATCAAAATAAACAATCATAAAATAAAATAAATCCATTGGTTTAGCATGCAGCGTCACTTGGCCATTAAAATAATATATCAGATGTAATACCAAAGTATATACCTTAGTTTTAATATATTAATATTCTCAATTCCATTTATATTAATACTTAGAAAATATATCTTAAAATCATATCAAAATTCCCGTTAACTTCCATTTCAAAACATTTGTTATAATATTGCCTATTATTTAATATTTGGAAAACCGATTCAACTAATTATTTTAAAACAATCGTTACGATATCTTATTTGTTTTGTTATTTGAACACCATCATCGTTACTTTATCCTTTAGAATAAGTCATTCTAAATCTCTTTCCTTTACCTTTTGAAAATATCGTTACAATTTTCACAAATTCCTTTCGTTGATCTCTTTACCACGGAAATATCATTTCATATTCTCATGCCCTTTTTCCCTTTATTTCGAAATTGCATTACCTATATTCCAAAGTTTTCCAAATAATGTTGTGTCATTATTTCTCAAAATAATTTACTTCTAACACCTTCATCATTACAACTAATATCATCTTTCTATAATCCTGAAGTCGTTCAAGTTGGGGTATTTTAATTACCACTCAGACCATGATCAACAACGTTCTTATCTTAAGATAAATATTAGTTGTAATATCCAAAACCGATATTCATTCCCAATATCAAAACGGAATCCCATTTTAGTTGCCTCTTGATGAAACATCATCTCTTATTTAATATAACAAATCCAGGTCGTATCTTTATAATTGAACTCGCCTCACTACTTTATTTCAAATTTGAATTTCCATTCTGAATTCCATTTTAAACTTCCATTAGTTCCTAACCATAAATCAGTAAGAAAATAATTCCCTAAACATCAACCGCGAAGGCCGAAACCAACATCATATCAATAGTCAAAAAATCATTTATCTCAACTAATCTCCAGATAGGTTCTATGTTCTTAATTTCATATCCTGGATTTTTATTACCTTTATAAACCATTTCTAATAACTCGTTCTAGTCATACATTCAATAAATCTTGGGTTTTATAACTCCGTCCAACATGGATTTCATAAACTAAACCTCAATAAGAATTTAATTTAAAATTTCGAATTAAACTTAACTTATATTATTATTTACATAAACTTTCTTAAACATCACTTTACTATAACAATGGTAACCCTTCGTTTATACATTTTAAATCCCAAGATATCACTTTGATCAACATTTAAAAATGGTTTAATTATCCGTTAACTATTTTCATTAATAACTAACTAAATATTTCAATTTCAAGTAACACAGTTGACTTAGTCAATTCTACACATGATTAACTAATTAATCAAATCTTAGTTCGTCTTTCCACTTAAATTTAGTTTCAAATGAAATAAATTTAAATAATTCCATTTGATTATTATTAAATAAAAAGTAATCAAATCACTATAATCTCATTTTAAACAATTATTCATGGTTTTTAAACATCTCATTAATATCCACTCACTTGCTTATCAGTCTTGTAAATATAAGAATCATCTTTATATGATCATTTCATAATTGAGATGATGCACGTGCTTCGCACATGGATAGATTTTTGGTAACAAAAATGGTAATTCGTGGTTAAAGTAATTAATGTATATAAGGTTGGTTTATTTCCTTTATATAAACCCAATTAAAATAATATATTTAAAAAACTATATTTAGTTATAAATAAATTTCATAACTTTATTTCCATCGATTCACCTGACTGTAAATCAATCTCTATAACACAGTTTGTAATTTGGCCATCTGCTATAAATTCCTTAACCAGTATCACTCATTGGTTAATAGTTCAAAAAATGTTGAATTTGGGTTTAACAATCAATAACCAAATTAATAATCCAATCATATGGGTTCAACAGTTCATATAATGATGATAAACAATAAATTTAACTGATAACGGTCAACTAATAACAACCATTCAAGCATCCAATTTAATTTAATATGTTTATATTGTTATAAACGTAACCAACAAGGTAAGTTACCTCGATTGGGATTTATCGTTAAAATAACGACTTCATTTCATTTAAATTAAACAATGTTTAATTTAAATATTCAATAAAAATATTTATTATGCATCCAAACAATCATCAAATCAACCAATGATTAGCAAACATAGAAAACAAACATTAAACCTGACCTATAAAATTATAAGTGGGGTAGCTGAGTGAGTTTAACTCACTTGGGTTTCGTTCTGTCTTTAAATGGTGTGACGGTCCGCCCCGCACCAACCGACATTTTCTCCAAAAGTGCGTTGTACACATATCCAGTGTAACGACCCGGATTTTGAGCGACTTTGGTTATCGACGTAAGCCCGACGTCGATAACCAAAACATCGAAAAATCCCGGTAATTAATGAAAGAAATTAGAAGGTGAAAATAGATAAGATAGAAACTTAGAATAGAAGAAGAAGAAGAAGAACACAACATCAGAGTAACACGAACCTCACAGCGGAACGAATAACATATAATAGATAACATAACTTTGAAATATAACAGTTATGTATACAATAGCACTTATCAGAGTACAACACTTACAACACAGCGGAAATAACTATAGCTATATGATCCTGAAGCCTCCTGCTCCACGCTCTTCCAGTATATCTGTAAATTCCTGACTACTTGACTGCCCGTACAAATTAGGCACCCAAGAGTTTAGGGAAAACAAAACAAATAAACTCCGGGTCAGTCATGGGACTGGTATGAGTAAAACAGTTTAAACAGGTATATGAACAAGTAAACGATATCTCATAAGACCACGCCGCAGAACGGAACGGGTTTTTCCCTTATGAGAATCCAAAATATCTTTATATCAAAAACCTTTTGATATTATAATAATGTCTATGTACAAATAGATATCAACTAGCAGAAACGCTTTCATCTCACGTTCTACATATATAGTATACAATCAAAATCGCAAGCATGTTTTGGATAATGGATTTCCAACTATGACAAGGTATGGAACCACCTTCCGATCAGTGTACTCTAGGAACGATACACTGGAGTTCAACAAGAACATCTTGTAACTCAGCCACACATGACCGACCACTCATTTCGCTTGAGTGTATCGAATGTACATCACCAACGGTTGGGATCAGCAACCATTCCCGTATATATATGGGACAGCATTGATAGATTTAAGAAACAAATGAATATTCACTAGATAGGTGATTATACACCCTACTTCGGTGCGACCGACTTAGCCATGCTGCCTGCCCGATTTCTATCATTTACCGGTTGATGAGGCTAGAAGCTACGCTTTATCATCACATCAGATTCACTTCGAATGCCACATTGTCAGATCCATCGAAAATCACTAATTGACGTCTACAACAATACATTACGTGTCAGCTAAAAGAAGTTTCCTTCTCCGCTTCCACTCTTGGTACGGTTGAAGAAATCAATGTACGTGACCTTTCTGGAAATACTATGTCAGACATCCATCTTCATTCGCTTAGAAATGTCACATCGTCATACCCGCCAAATCACAAATTGACTTATCCAAAAATAACATGGGTATACAGCTAAGAGAAACGAATTCCTCCGCCACCAAACGTGAATACGTTTGAACAGATCAACTTACGCGATCCATTGGATATACTCTGTCAGACCTTCGTCCATACAAGTTGTCCTGGGACTGGACAAACCGAAGGCACTATTCTGTAAACAGGATAGCCCTTGCATTTTACTCCGTCTTCAATTATCTTTGGCATATATGATTCGCGACGCTTATGCCAATACAGAGTGGTTCTATGGATAATAATCCAACTGGTCTCTCCATATTAACAACGTTAAAATTGTCAAAACTTCGATAGTCGGTGATTTAACCATCAAAGAAAAACAAGTGTGCAAACAACGATATTATTTCCAAATGGAAATTATATCGAACAAACATCATTTAACATAAATCTCTTTAGTTCATTTATTTACTTATCTCCTGTTTCCCTATATTCTAAATTCTTATTTTTCTTTTATCAGAAAACATTTCTGATTCTCGTTTGGAAAACATTTCCAAAACTCCTTTACGATCAAACCTTACCATTTCTTAGTTAAGAAGGAAGTCACTCAAGTTGGGGTATAATTACCTCTCAGACCTTAACTGAACAACGTTATAACTTCGAAATGGTCAAAGTTTATCTTTTAATCTTTAACAACTTCTTTACGCCTTTCTCGGATCCAATTTTACTAATCCACTTCTATATTTAAAACATTGGTTATAACGATAACGTTATAATCCCTCCTTTCGAATTATCTAACTTTAATTATAACTTCTATTCTTACTAGTGAATAATTAACCTAACACTTATTTATTTATAAATAAATAAATCTCTATTTAAACACTGGAAAGTATAAGTACTTTCCCGAATTCGATATAATCGAATTTGCCGATTAACTCTCTTCGAGAAATCTCTATTCGATTAACTCTTCTTCGAATAACCTATATTCGATTAACTCCTTCTCGAATAAACGATATTCGATAATCTCTCTTCGAATAACTAATATTCGATAACTCTTCCTTTCAAATATCTCATATTTGAAAATCTCACTTCGATTAAACTATAATCGATAACTCCCCTCGATGAAACTAACATCGATAACTCCTTTCGATGAAACTAACATCGATTAATTTAACTCGACGAACTTAACTCGACTAACTTAACTTGACTCAACTAACTCGACTTACTTGGTTCGACCAATTCGATTCGATTAACTAGGCTCGACTAACTTAACTCGACTTACTTGGTTCGACCAATTCGATTCGATTAACTAGGCTCGACTAACTTGACTAACTTAACTCGACTTACTTGGTTCGACCAATTCGATTCGATTAACTAGGCTCGACTAACTTGACTAACTTAACTCGACTTACTTGGTTCGACCAATTCGATTCGATTAACTAGGCTCGACTAACTTGGTCGAACCACCCGATCAACTCAACTTATTTAACTTAACTTATTTCTCAACTCGATCAACTCAATTTACTCCTATCGAATAACTAATATTCGATTAAACTCCATTCGCTTGACTCTAGATCACAGCGATCACAATGGCTACGCCTGACTCCCTCAGGAAACATCCGACCGCCGTAGGCTATTTACAGCCCTGCGAATTACGCTAGCAGTCGTACAAGATGGCAACTTACCCTGAATACTATGTTTGACTAACTCTGTCTCAAATAACTATATTTGATTAACTCTAGTTCGTTTTAACTCTAATCGATTAACTCTAACTAATTAACTCCAACTGGTTAACTCTAACTGATTAACTCTAACTGATTAACTCTAACTGGTTAACTCTATTTGACTAACTCGACTTGACTAACCCCTTTCGAATAACCTATTCGATTAACTAACTTTCGAATACCATATTCGATTAACTAACTTCGAATACCATATTCGATTTCTCCTTTCGATTACCATATTTGATTAACTAACTTCGAATACCATATTCGATTTCTCCTTTCGAATGTCTATATTCGATTAACTAACTTCGAATACCATATTCGATTAACTAACTTTCGAATACCATATTCGATTAACTAACTTCGAATACTAATATTCGATTACTCCTTTCGAATACCATATTCGATTTACTAACTTCGAATACCATATTCGATTAACTAACTTCGAATACTAATATTCGATTACTCCTTTCGAATACCATATTCGATTTACTAACTTCGAATACCATATTCGATTAACTAACTTCGAATACCATATTCGATTTACTTTATTCACTTTATAAAGATTTCCTTTTTAACAACGTTTTATTCATTTGAAAAGATTTACTTTTAAATAACGGTTCTATACTTTAAAAATGATTTCCTTTTTATAATGTTCCCTTTCCAATTCTATTTGTAAATGGTTTACAAATATTTCCTTTTCAAATTTGTTCTTGAAATATTCTAACTCCTTAAATTTTCGGGAAAATTCGCCATAACCTCCTTTGTATCGGGAGCATCGGGAAAATCCCCAACCCCGCCACACAGGCCTTTCCATTCAAAAAGAAATGTTTTGAATTTATTTTCCTTTTCGAAATATCTCCTATTTATAAATATCCCAATTTATAAATATTCCTTATTTATAAATATTCCACTCTAAAAATATCTCTTATTTATAAATATTCCATTTTATAAATATTCTATTTTCAATATCACTTTGAAAATTCCTTTATCAACATTCTGGCATGTTATGGTATTCAATCATATCAAATCACGATGTTCAATATCGTCCAAGCACATATAATCGCCCACAGATTTTATATCACATCATATAACAATATATGAAAAAAACAATAGAATAACTGTTGAGGAATCCAGTCGGATTCCTTCAACCTGTTTCCCTGCATCCACAGATGTTACACAACATGATTGTCATCACTTTCAGTTTAATATGAATTATTCTGATAAACAGAATCAATATATAACTATCTAACTGTTTATATTATATATATATATATATATTAATATATATATATATATAATATTTTCATTTACTGACTAGCAGTTCAATCAATCAACCAACCCACAGCAATCAACAGATGATTAACAGTTCTAAAAATACATTATAAAAATATACTGTTCAGAGTTGGTGAGTTTTACTCACTTTTGCGCGTTAACCGATAAATATCGGTTTGCGTTCATTGATTCAGTCGAACAATTTATTTCTCCATAAATTGTAACGAGCTCGGATTGACTCGCGGTCAGTCCCATTTTGTTGCTCCCGTCCATACGATCCCAACGCAACTTACGGTTCGTAAATCTGACTCCGTATGACCAAGTTATGAATTTTATACGTTAATACACATTTTATTTTAACTTTAAACTTAATTGAATAAAATATCGGGCCTTACTCTTTAAACCGGCCCATTAGTCCACGCCCATACCGCTCCCTCTTAATCCTTCTTCCCAAACGATGATACAGGAAACCGCTCAAGACTTTGCTCATTCCTTCTTCTTTAAGAAATCCGTCCCTTCTTCTACTATAAATAATCACCGCACCCAACACCTTCACAACCTCTTCAACCTGGACACCTTCACGATACCCCCTTACACACACTTGGATGCCCCTTTGTTGCTGTTACGCACAGCAGTACACCCTCGCAACCCTTTAGCATTCCTGAAAGCTTCACCGTCATCAACACACCAATTACCTTGAACTCGAATTCGACTTCATCACAGTAGTACTCCGTTCTTTGTATCTCCGAATTCAGCTAGAACCGAACACCACACATCCAATGATCGCACCCTAGAACCACGCTGTACCTTGCTGAATTCCAGATCTGAGCATCGAGCTGTATAAGCGTTTACCAAAAGGACGAGAGGGTCTGGAGGATTCAATATGTTTGGTTTCGAGACTTAAATGATTTGTCTTTGATTTTCTGTTGATTTTTAATACCTCCGATTTGTTTTGCTGCAATGGAAATTTCGTGGCGGCGGTATTTTGAGAAGTAAGAGGTCATTAGGTCTTAAGGAAAATCAGTTGAAGTCGTTTTATAGGCTTTTGTTTGAAAACGTGGAAGCAGGACTTCAATTTCCTAAGTGGTGGCTGAGAATACAGGTTGCGTGTGTTTGTTTAGGGCCATATATCACTTAGGATATTTTGTTTTGATTTTACATAGCGCTTTGTACTGTTTGGAGAGTACGCCGAAGTAGTTGATGGCTTTGATGGTTATATGCGGATTTCTTTCATGAATGGATGGCTCAAATTGTTTAATAGTTACGGTTAAATGGTTGGTGGGAATATAAGGTGCCAGACATGTTACCATTCTAGTGAATGTTTGTAGTAGTTAGATCCAACAGGGACTGTGTTAACTAAAATTCCTATCGTTTATGTACCGCTATCACAGAAATAAAAATACCATTTGGATGAGCGAGGCATCCCGACTCCAGAAATAAAATAATACCGGTAGATTAACTCATAATGGGAAACCCCACAATGTTGTTACAGGGTGCAAAACACTCCAAATAAAAAGTTGCTTATTTAATTAATTAAAAATTACAGAAAAATTCTAAAAATTAAATTATCGTTACGTCAAAAAGGATTTGTCCCAATTCAAAGCCAATATTTAATTATAACTAAATATATCGTTCTGGTTTATAAACGATTCCAAAGCGACTATTTGAAAATTTGATTTGGACATAAATCAAAATCTATCCGACGAAATCCCGATTTTTCTCTTCCACTAGAAAGATATACTCCACCAGCTCCACACGTTTCTTGTTTCACAGAAATCCGGCTTAAAACGAATCATGTACATTCAGTTGAAGTTCAAATCGCCAAATAGCGAACTGCCGCGCCATTTCAAGCTCTATTTTAATTATATTACAATTATACGTTCAAACCGTCGTCGATTGAATATATTCGTTATTATATTTCGAATCGAAACTCCACTAAATCTCGTATGCTATTCAATTCACATGATATTGTGAATTTCACTATTTCCGACTATTTCGACATTATAATATATCATTATATTATAATTATTA
This sequence comes from Allium sativum, assembly GCA_030737875.1. Classification (NCBI taxonomy): domain Eukaryota; kingdom Viridiplantae; phylum Streptophyta; class Magnoliopsida; order Asparagales; family Amaryllidaceae; genus Allium; species Allium sativum. The sequence goes on from CM060909.1 coordinate 821,693,738, forward strand.
ATTAAATATTCAATATTATTTAATTAAACGATCATTAACTTCTCTAAATCACCAATTATATAATTAAATAAATTAATTATATATCTCTAAAAATGCGGGTCATTACATTCTTCCCCACTTAAAATAATTTCGTCCTCGAAATTGCTAAGTTAGAGGACGACCCTGTCTATTGGAATTCCTAAGATTTGTTTACTCCTTATTTCTGATTTTAACTGAACCAATTAATATCGACTAAAATATTTATTTATTCCGACTAATTAAAATTTTCAAAAATTCTGAAAATTTTCTAACACTTTAAACTTTCGAAAAATTTCGCCATAACTTCCTTTGTACAGCCCTATCGATAAAACCCAACTCGCCTCTCTAGGCCATCTCCAACCCAAAAGAAAATCAAAATGCCAAACGGCTTGCCAATTTGGCTCATAAATTCCAAACTCATATAAAATATAAACTTGTACCTTTTTGTTGGGCATATCATTATATCCCTACCATCTGTTATCAACTCGGCATATACAAATACCATCCCAATCAACTCCAACCAAGTTATTCTTAACACAATCATTCGCTTATACTCAAGTCGAATACCATTGTCAATCTCAAGTTTCATTCTTGATTTTCAAATTCTAAGTCTAGCTAAATTTCAAATTCTTGACTTATCCATTCAATTCTATTTAACTTAGTTCAAGTTAAATTTGAATTTGTTTAGTCATTTATACCATCTCAATCTATTTAACTTCATTAGTTAAATTTTAATTTCAGAACTCAAATTCCTGGGTTTCTTTCAAATCAAATTTGAAATCATAATACCAATTCAAAACCTTTGAATTTCTAAACAACTTGTTTTCTCAAAACAATTCAAATCAAAATCTCTGGTAGTAATCCACCACTTAGAACTCGAAAATGAACACTGATGATGTCGCGATTCATCCTCAGAATCTATTTTCCAGCTATCGAAGTGAGTTCAATACTATATCACATTTTCAGTTGAAAAACGTTTTCAAAACCTCCCAGGAACTTAAAATTTCCTTATTTTAATTCCAAATCTGATTTAAATTCATATTTAATTCATCTTATTTCATATACTTTACTTATATGATTCTGATTGGTCATATATAACCATTTCGCATTTTATAATCTTATCTGATTAAAATCACTACCAACACATCCTATATATGATAATATATCACATATCCATACTGTGTCGGTCCATCGTATTCAAGTGTTTATGTACTCCTCCTGATACAGTGGATCAAACTGATCGACCAGAACTCATAAACAACTCAGCCAATGAATCTCCACAATATAAAACCATTTTTATATCAAATACAAATACGCACTCGTATATATACACTCAAACTCAATCTAGGGTATTACTAACCCTATCTCTACCGAGTCACGCCACAGAGCCAAGTAATTCTTAACTTAAGCTCTGATACCAACTGTAACGACCCGGATTTTGAGCGACTTTGGTTATCGACGTAAGCCCGACGTCGATAACCAAAACATCGAAAAATCCCGGTAATTAATGAAAGAAATTAGAAGGTGAGAATAGATAAGATAGAAACTTAGAATAGAAGAAGAAGAAGAAGAAGAACACAACATCAGAGTAACACGAACCTCACAGCGGAACGAATAACATATAATAGATAACATAACTTTGAAATATAACAGTTATGTATACAATAGCACTTATCAGAGTACAACACTTACAACACAGCGGAAATAACTATAGCTATATGATCCTTAAGCCTCCTGCTCCACGCTCTTCCAGTATATCTGTAAATTCCTGACTACTTGACTGCCCGTACAAATTAGGCACCCAAGAGTTTAGGGAAAACAAAACAAATAAACTCCGGGTCAGTCATGGGACTGGTATGAGTAAAACAGTTTAAACAGGTATATGAACAAGTAAACTATATCTCATAAGAAAACGCCGCAGAACGGAATGGGTTTTTCCCTTATGAGAATCCAAAATATCTTTATATCAAAAACCTTTTGATATTATAATAATGTCTATGTACAAATAGATATCAACTAGCAGAAACGCTTTCATCTCACGTTCTACATATATAGTATACAATCAAAATCGCAAGCATGTATTGGATAATGGATTTCCAACTATCACAAGGTATGGAACCACCTTCCGATCAGTGTACTCTAGGAACGATACACTGGAGTTCAACAAGAACATCTTGTAACTCAGCCACACATGACCGACCACTCATTTCGCTTGAGTGTATCGAATGTACATCACCAACGGTTGGGATCAGCAACCGTTCCCGTATATATATGGGACAGCATTGATAGATTTAAGAAACGAATGACTATTCACTAGATAGGTGATTATACACCCTACTTTGGTGCGACCGACTTAGCCATGCTGCCTGCCCGATTTCTGTCATTTACCGGTTGATGAGGCTAGAAGCTACGCTTTATCATCACATCAGATTCACTTCGAATGCCACATTGTCAGATCCATCGAAAATCACTAATTGAGGTCTACAACAATACATTACGTGTCAGCTAAAAGAAGTTTCCTTCTCCGCTTCCACTCTTGGTACAGTTGAAGAAATCAATGTACGTGACCTTTCTGGAAATACTATGTCAGACATCCATCTTCATTCACTTAGAAATGTCACATCGTCATACCCGCCAAATCACAAATTGACTTATCCAAAAATAACACGGGTATACAGCTAAGAGAAACGAATTCCTCTGCCACCAAACGTGAATACGTTTGAACAGATCAACTTACGTGATCCATTGGATATACTCTGTCAGACCTTCGTCCATACAAGTTGTCCTGGGACTGGACAAACCGAAGGCACTATTCTGCAAACAGGATAGCCCTTGCATTTTACTCCGTCTTCAATTATCTTTGGCTTATATGATTCGCGACGCTTATGCCAATACAGAGTGGTTCTATGGATAATAATCCAACCGGTCTCTCCATATTAACAACGTTAAAATGGTCAAAACTTCGATAGTCGGTGATTTAACCATCAAAGAAAAACAAGTGTGCAAACAACGATATTATTTCCAAATGGAAATTATATCGAACAAACATCATTTAACATAAATCTCTTTAGTTCATTTATTTACTTATCTCCTGTTTCCCTATATTCTAAATTCTTATTTTTCTTTTATCAGAAAACATTTCTGATTCTCGTTTGGAAAACATTTCCAAAACTCCTTTACGATCAAACCTTACCATTTCTTAGTTAAGAAGGAAGTCACTCAAGTTGGGGTATAATTACCTCTCAGACCTTAACTGAACAACGTTATAACTTCGAAATGGTCAAAGTTTATCTTTTAATCTTTAACAACTTCTTTACGCCTTTCTCGGATCCAATTTTACTAATCCACTTCTATATTTAAAACATTGGTTATAACGATAACGTTATAATCCCTCCTTTCGAATTATCTAACTTTAATTATAACTTCTATTCTTACTAGTGAATAATTAACCTAACACTTATTTATTTATAAATAAATAAATCTCTATTTAAACACTGGAAAATATAAGTACTTTCCCGAATTCGATATAATCGAATTTGCCGATTAACTCTCTTCGAGAAATCTCTATTCGATTAACTCTTCTTCGAATAACCTATATTCGATTAACTCCTTCTCGAATAAACGATATTCGATAATCTCTCTTCGAATAACTAATATTCGATAACTCTTCCTTTCAAATATCTCATACTTGAAAATCTCACTTCGATTAAACTATAATCGATAACTCCCTTTGATGAAACTAACATCGATAACTCCTTTCGATGAAACTAACATCGATTAATTTAACTCGACGAACTTAACTCGACTAACTTAACTTGACTCAACTAATTCGACTTACTTGGTTCGACCAATTCGATTCGATTAACTAGGCTCGACTAACTTGACTAACTTAATTCGACTTACTTGGTTCGACCAATTCGATTCGATTAACTAGGCTCGACTAACTTGACTAACTTAACTCGAATTACTTGGTTCGACCAATTCGATTCGATTAACTAGGCTCGACTAACTTGACTAACTTAACTCGACTTACTTGGTTCGACCAATTCGATTCGATTAACTAGGCTCGACTAACTTGGTCGAACCACCCGATCAACTCAACTTATTTAACTTAACTTATTTCTCAACTCGATCAACTCGATTTACTCCTATCGAATAACTAATATTCGATTAAACTCCATTCGCTTGACTCTAGATCACAGCGATCACAATGGCTACGCCTGACTCCCTCAGGAAACATCCGACCGCCGTAGGCTATTTACAGCCCTGCGAATTACGCTAGCAGTCGTACAAGATGGCAACTTACCCTGAATACTATGTTTGACTAACTCTGTCTCAAATAACTATATTTGATTAACTCTAGTTCGTTTTAACTCTAATCAATTAACTCTAACTAATTAACTCCAACTGGTTAACTCTAACTGATTAACTCTAACTGATTAACTCTAACTGGTTAACTCTATTTGACTAACTCGACTTGACTAACCCCTTTCGAATAACCTATTCGATTAACTAACTTTCGAATACCATATTCGATTAACTAACTTCGAATACCATATTCGATTTCTCCTTTCGAATACCATATTTGATTAACTAACTTCGAATACCATATTCGATTAACTAACTTCGAATACCATATTCGATTTCTCCTTTCGAATGTCTATATTCGATTAACTAACTTCGAATACCATATTCGATTAACTAACTTTCGAATACCATATTCGATTAACTAACTTCGAATATTAATTTCAATTACTCCTTTCGAATACCATATTCGATTTACTAACTTCGAATACCATATTCGATTAACTAACTTCGAATACTAATATTCGATTACTCCTTTCGAATACCATATTCGATTTACTAACTTCGAATACCATATTCGATTAACTAACTTCGAATACCATATTCGATTTACTTTATTCACTTTATAAAGATTTCCTTTTTAACAATGTTTTATTCATTTGAAAAGATTTACTTTTAAATAACGGTTCTATACTTTAAAAATGATTTCCTTTTTATAATGTTCCCTTTCCAATTCTATTTGTAAATGGTTTACAAATATTTCCTTTTCAAATTTATTCTTGAAATATTCTAACTCCTTAAATTTTCGGGAAAATTCGCCATAACCTCCTTTGTAACGGGAGCATCGGGAAAATCCCCAACCCCGCCACACAGGCCTTTCCATTCAAAAAGAAATGTTTTGAATTTATTTTCCTTTTCGAAATATCTCCTATTTATAAATATCCCAATTTATAAATATTCCTTATTTATAAATATTCCACTTTAAAAGTATCTCTTATTTATAAATATTCCATTTTATAAATATTCTATTTTCAATATCACTTTGAAAATTCCTTTATCAACATTCCGGCATGTTATGGTATTCAATCATATCAAATCACGATGTTCAATATCGTCCAAGCACATATAATCGCCCACAGATTTTATATCACATCATATAACAATATATGAAAAAAACAATAAAATAACTGTTGAGGAATCCAGTCGGATTCCTCCGACCTATTTCCCTGCATCCACAGATGTTACACAACATGATTGTCATCACTTTCAGTTCAATATGAATTATTCTGATAAACAGAATCAATATATAACTATCTAACTGTTTATATATTATATATATATTAATATATATATATATATATATAATATTTTCATTTACTGACTAGCAGTTCAATCAATCAACCAACCCACAGCAATCAACAGATGATTAACAGTTCTAAAAATACATTATAAAAATATACTGTTCAGAGTTGGTGAGTTTTACTCACTTTTGCGCGTTAACCGATAAATATCGGTTTGCGTTCATTGATTCAGTCGAACAATTTATTTCTCCATAAATTATAACGAGCTCGGATTAACTCGCGGTCAATCCCATTGTGTTGCTCCCGTCCATACGATCCCAACGCAACTTACGGTTCGTAAATCTGACTCCGTATGACCAAGTTATGAATTTTATACATTAATACACATTTTATTTTAACTTTAAACTTAATTGAATAAAATATCGGGCCTTACTCTTTAAACCGACCCATTAGTCCAAGCCCATACCGCTCCCTCTTAATCCTTCTTCCCAAACGATGATACAGGAAACCGCTCAAGACTTTGCTCATTCCTTCTTCTTTAAGAAATCCGTCCCTTCTTCTACTATAAATAATCACCGCACCCAACACCTTCGCAACCTCTTCAACCTGGACACCTTCACGATACCCCCTTACACACACTTGGATGCCCCTTTGCTGCTGTTACGCACAGCAGTACACCCTCGCAACCCGTTAGCATTCCTGGAAGCTTCACCATCATCAACACACCAATTACCTTGAACTCGAATTCGACTTCAACACAGTAGTACTCCGTTCTTTGTATCTCTGAATTCAGCTAGAACCGAACACCACACATCCAATGATCGCACCCTAGAACCACGCTGTCGCCTTGCTGAACTCCAGATCTGAGCATCGAGCTGTATAAGCGTTTACCAGAAGGACGAGAGGGTCTGGAGGATTCAATATATTTGGTTTCGAGACTTAAATGATTTGTCTTTGATTTTCTGTTGATTTTTTATACCTCCGATTTGTTTTGCTGCAATGGAAATTTCGTGGCGGCGGTATTTTGAGAAGTAAGAGGTCATTAGGTCTTAAGGAAAATCAGTTGAAGTCGTTTTATAGGCTTTTGTTTGAAAACGTGGAAGCAGGACTTCTATTTCCTAAGTGGTGGCTGAGAATACAGGCTGCGTGTGTTTGTTTAGGGCCATATATCACTTAGGATATTTTGTTTTGATTTTACATAGCGCTTTGTACTGTATGGAGAGTACGCCGAAGTAGTTGACGACTTTGATGGTTATATGCGGATTTCTTTCATGAATGGATGGCTCAAATTGTTTAATAGTTACGGTTAAATGGTTGGTGGGAATATAAGGTGCCAGACATGTTACCATTCTAGTGAATGTTTGTAGTAGTTAGATCCAACAGGGACTGTGTTAACTAAAATTCCTATCGTTTATGTACCGCTATCACAGAAATAAAAATACCATTTTGATGAGCGAGACGTCCCGACTCCAGAAATATAATAATACCGGTAGATTAACTCATAATGGGAAACCCCACAATGTTGTTACAGGGTGCAAAACACTCCAAATAAAAAGTTGCTTATTTAATTAATTAAAAATTACAGAAAAATTCTAAAAATTAAATTATCGTTACGTCAAAAAGGATTTGTCCCAATTTAAAGCCAATATTTAATTATAACTAAATATATCGTTCTGGTTTATAAACGATTCCATAGCGACTATTTGAAAATTTGATTTGGACATAAATCAAAATCTATCCGACGAAATCCCGATTTTTCTCTTCCACTAGAAAGATATAATCCACCAGCTCCACACGTTTCTTGTTTCACAGAAGTCCGGCTTAAAACGAATCATGTACATTCAGTTGAAGTTCAAATCGCCAAATAGCGAACTGCCGCGCCATTTCAAGCTCTATTTTAATTATATTACAATTATACGTTCAAACCGTCGTCGATTGAATATATTTGTTATTATATTTCGAATCGAAACTCCACTAAATCTCGTATGCTATTCAATTCACATGATATTGTGAATTTCACTATTTCCGACTATTTCGACATTATAATATATCATTATATTATAATTATTAATTAAATATTCAATATTATTTAATTAAACGATCATTAACTTCTCTAAATCACCAATTATATAATTAAATAAATTAATTATATATCTCTAAAAATGCGGGTCATTACATCCAGTTAGCACGGGACGGTCGCCAGAAGAAAAAGAAAGAAGAGAATGGGCTAATCAAGGAACCTGTAATACGTCTCACAGCGTATAGAACAAAATATAATAATAACATACTTGACATAAAACAGGAGAGACAGTGCATAAGCTAAAAACCAGAACTAAGCATCATAGCAGCGGAAATCCAAAATACAGCTTATTACAACTTTTCAAACTGTCTCAAAGCAAAAGCAAGATAAAGGAGGTACACTACTAATGCCCAAGTAGTGACCACCAACGACACAGGGAGAATATCTATATATCATACGTGGAAGCCTCCTGCTCGCCTCCGAATCAGCTACTCGCGCATCACCAGCTAACCATAACCTGTCTCTAGTCTGCTCGTGTGAGCACCCAGAGTAATAAGAAAAGACATAAAACTCTGGGTCAGACATAAAGCCTGGTATGAGCGATAAGCATCTAAACAGAATAATAACAGGTATAATCCAATCATACTTGAACCTGGACTTGCAACCAAAGAGTTAGCACTACATACTGTACAACACTCTAAGGTGCCATTTCAAGTGGTGTAAAGATAACGCGGGTGGGGTGTGCATGTCATAGTGATGTCAAACAATCAAACATAGCAAGCATCCTCACATCTCTCACTCAGTGCGTAACGCATACGATACCCACTACCTTGGTCCTCTAATCCTTTGGGCCATGACGGAATCCAATCCTATGTAACTATCACTACAAGCCCACTATCCATCTCTCAGTGGTGGACCAAAGTTATGAATACCGACAACCCCTTTGCACACGTCCCGCAGCAAAGCCCAACCATGAAGTGAACTCATTGGTTCCCAACTGGGTCCGGGATCCTGAGCTCTAACTTCCATTTGGACTACCTTTGCATCTCGGGTTTTAGTCATCATCCTCCGGATCGGTCTTCATTCAGTTCATAGCCTCCTGGTTCGGTTCGCAGTCACCATACTTGTTCGGGTCGAGTTCCTCCATTCGGATCGGGTCGCGCCATCAACTCGTGGTGGAGGGCTCGGATCGGATCACATCGTCGGATCGTGGTCTTCAAGCATCGGCGGATCGGGTCGCGCCATCGGTTCGGATCGCCTTTGCTTCCACCGATCCGGTCCGGTTCGGGCTGATTTCCTGCAGTTCTTCCAGCGAGCAGTTTACACCATTCGACGGCGTTTTCGACCATTCTAACTATTCTAAACAGTCACAAAGCATAACATACAGTCATAGCAACATGTATAATCAACCACAAACACCAATACAACAATATGATAGGTTAAAATGGATCAAACATAGCCAAAACCCCATATTTTCCCTAAAGCATGTTTGGGTGAAACTTATGATATGATTAGCAAAACTTAACCAAATTATCCCAAATTCACATCAGAGGTCTAAAACAATATTTCAGAATTTATGAATATTTTCCCAGATTTTTAACATGCACAAATTCGCTAATTATCACTAATTACCCCTTAATTCCCCCAAATTCCGGGATTTGCTAAATTAGTCGAAATCAACCCAAATTCATATCAGAGGCATAAAATGATGTTTTAGAATTTTGGGAATTTTTCTAGATTTTTCTGAGCCATAATTTCGCTAATCTTCGGTAATTACCATAATTAGCCATAATTAGTGAGGAACTATGCAAATCACTCACCTTAGCCACAAACAAACTTTAGATCTGAAATAATCTCTGATTTGGATCCAATCCCTATGTGTTCCAGCAGCTCTCTCTGATTTGGTGCTACCCTTCCTTGATTTGATGTAGTTTTGCTTAATCTTCGATTAGAAAGAGATTAGAGATGATTTGGGATGAAATTAGAAGGTGTAGGCCATTGCTAGAGCTTGAAGGAGGTAAGTGGCGGCTGGAAAAATGAGTCTAAAACCGAAATCCTAACCCTAGCAGCCCTTAAATACCCCAAATCCCGAAATCTCCCATTGGGCCTAGTTGCTAATCACCCGGTTAAGCCCGATTAGCTGTTTTTCACCTTCTAAACCTTGTTTCAGCCATATCTCCCAAACTGTAAGTCCGTTTGGCTAATGTAACCACTCTACGGAAAGAGAAACCATCATTCGAATCCAATGGAAGTGGTTTCAGGTCAAAATTCCTTTCCAGTCAAAAGTTATGGCCAAAACAGTACCAATTAGGGGAAAAACGGTCATTTAAAAATCAACAAAAATCATGAACATGGGAAATGACCCCAATAATCGTCTCCCAAAATTACATGACCATACGACTTCATATGTGAAAGAAATAAATATTCCACGATCCTATGATGCGTAGAATGCGGGTCGTTACACTCTTCCCCCCTTAAGAAATTTCGCCCCCGAAATTCCCTAACCAAAACACAAAAAGGGTTCTGCATGCGTATCAACCATAAACAACAATCAACATGCAAAACAAGTCTATCCTAGCATGCGGTTTACTAACAAGGGAAGAAACTATCACTACCAAAACCTTACTAGGCAAAGAGTTCTGGATACTTCTTCCTTATATCCTCCTCTGTTTCCCAAGTACAGTCTTTCTCATTCTCACCCCACTGGACTTTGACTAGTTTCACCGCCTTCCTTCGAAGCTGCTTCGTATCGTTCCCAACAATACGCATAGACTTGCGGTTCCCAACCGCCTCGAGTTCAACTTCGATGTTATCCAACTGATCAGGTGAAATAGCCACACTAGGGTGGTGCACGAATTTCCTTAACTGGGAAACATGAAATACATTGTGAACTCCCGCCATCTTGTTAGGCAGCTCTACCTCATACGCCAAATTCCCAACTTGCTCGAGGACTGGGAATGGGCCAACAAATCTTGGTGCTAACCTACCTCTCCAACCAATCTGAATCACATTCTCTATGGAGAGATCTCGACGAACACTAAGTCGTTAACGAAGAATTCCAAATCTCTTCATCTCTTATCGAGATAAGCCTTCTGCCTATCTTTATCCCTTCCCAGTAGTAGATCTTCTCTATGTCTCAATACATCTTGTTACCACTGGGATGTATAGTCAATTTCGAGTGATGATATGCTCTAAGCACTTCACCTCTCGGTCCATCTACGTTGGGTACAACTAGTCCCTTATTCTTTCGAAGCCACCCTTCTCGATCAAATCCTTACTTGATCATTCTCTATCCATCGATACCTATCTCTACCCTAGAGATGGTTTCCAATAGATTAGGATCGTCCTTCTAACTGGAAACAATCCACTCAATCAAAATCGATCTAATCGTCAAGCTTACTAGCGTTTCTGAATCTAATTCAGTCTTGGGTCTGAAATCATATCCTGTGACATACTCTAGTTGCTTCCATCCTAGAAACAAAACCCCTAAACTGGCATGTCTCCTACTCAATGCAACTAGTACTGCACCCACATCCTTTACTATGATCACTCTGCCCCATGGAGTCATAGCGACTCCACTGCACTGATCCATAGTCACTAGTCATTTGCTATGTCCACTCTGCCCCATGAAGTCATAACAACTCCACTGCACTGGCTCATAGCCTTACTAATCCTTTACTATGTCCACTTTGCCCCTCGAGTCACAATGACTCTACTGCACTGGCTCATAGTCCTACTACAATCACTTTGTTCCCCATCGCCGGAACCCTATAGGTGATAGTCTACTCAAGGGAAGAAAAATAGGAACAACATAGCAACCATAATATCCATCAAACAAGTCCTACCTATCACCTGCTAAATTCATAAACACATCGACACCTACATGACTGGTCTAACCAATCCCAATATGTCGAATCTAGCATGTCTGGTCCAACCAACATCACTAACTAATGGAAGCCCAGCCCCCATACATACACCGATGCCTACTTGACTGGTCCAACCAATCCCAGGCCAATGGAAGCCTCGCCTCCCTTCGGACTACCGTACGTCCAACGTAAGTTTATCCTCCAAGGATAATTAAACTAATGGAAGCCCAGCCTCCAATCGGACTACCGTACGTCCAACGTACGTTTATCCTCCAAGGATAACTAGATCACGTCCAACGGATCCAAGGTAACGAGCGTCCCCAGATACCCCTGCTTTTAGTCCTCCTAAAATACTTGAGTCCAACCCAAGTCTATCCATTATCTTGCTGCCCTCTCGAGTCCAACTCGAGCTGAATCCAATTCCTTGCAGCCTTCTCGAGTCCAACTCGAGTCACTCTATAACTCAGACCCAGTCTTGAGTACCGACAAACTCTAGTCCAACGTGAGTCGTCTCCCTATTCGTTGCATCTCCAAGATCAACGAACACCTATTTTCTTTTACGAGTTCAAGTCCAACTTGAATCGCTCTAATCTTCGTTATATCATCCATGATCAACGAACACATCCTATTCCTTCAAAGTTCTACTATCCAATAGAGAACATCAACATAGGGTCCTAAACAATCCATTACTTTGCATCTTTCTCGAGTCCCACTCGAGCAATCTCATAACCCTATCGAGTCTAACTCCGGGCAGTCTATACCATTGAACAGTCTTATCATGTTCTGTCTGACCATCACTCCTCGAGTAAACCAAGATATCATCCAATGAAAAATCACAACAACTATTTACCCCTCACGCAACTCATCCTAGTCGAAATCGACATTCCCCAAGCACAAGCCCCAAAGGCCTAAACCAATATCAGACAAGCACCCAAGGAACATCTCCTTCGAGTTCAGACAATCCACATGGGGTGATACTAGCAAAACAATCTAGCACTGGAGTACTCATTTGCCTCCCAGAGACAACTAGAACTTATTACAACGATAACCTCTTAGCTTCCTTAGCTCCAGTTACTATCGCCATCACTAGGTAGGTATCTAATACCACCCTATTCCTTTGGAGTAGATCGACTCCCCAAAATAATGCTAAACCCAGTAAAGCCCAAAACAAAGCAATCACAAGGAAACATACATCCATGACTCGATAAGAACACATTAACTAATCATGCCAAAACTAGTCGAACCACCAATCGGGTTCGTCACTACTAAAGGTCTACCGACTAACTCAGGTTTTTCAAACAAAACCCGATCAAAACATCTTAAGTAGAAAGCATACCTCGAATAACGACACCTTTTTCCTTCTGCGCCGCAGTTGGGGCATTTGACGAAGAAGGAACAGCATTGATAGCATACGCTTTCACAATCTGCTTCTCCCTAGGAGGTTGTGGGCAATCATCCTTGTGATGTCCCGCCTGGCCGCAGTTAAAGCACTTCCTTTCCCCAGGCTTTTCTCGACAATCTCTGGCATAATGGCCCTTCTTGCCACAACTAAAGCATTCGCCATCTTTCTTATTTTTCTTATCCTGACCATCCTTGGTCGGGTTCTGCTTCCTCTTGTTCTGAGAATTCTTCTTGCCTTCACCGCCTGCTCGCGGCTTTGGCTCCTCTGCAGATGCAATAGCAACTTCGGTCTTCGACTTAGGGAAAAGGCTCTCTGACCTTAATGCCTTTCCTACAATAGACTCGAACGTCTCATCTATATGGTTTATAAGTCTTTCCCCCAAGTACCCATCCAAGCAAGTTATGAACTTCTCGTTCTTCTTTTCGACTGTATCGATAAGGGACCATCCATATTTCGATAAAGTGTCGAATTCAGCGATATACTCCGAGACTGCTCTACCATTCTGCTTAAGCTCCAAGAACTTCCTGAACAGTTCCGATTTATGAGCAGCTGGAATAAACTTATCACAAAAGCGAGTCTTAAACTGATTCCAAGTAACTTGATCTTCTGGAGTAGCTGTTCTAATGGCATTCTACCAATTCATCGCTCGCCCTTGCAGCTGACGAGACGCTAGCCTTCTCTTCATCGCATCCTCAAGACCCAAGTCGTCGAAGATACGATCACAGCTATTCAACCAATCCTGAACATCTGTGGCCGACTCCGTTCCGTGGAACGGCTTCCCACCAAGGTTAGTGTAATCCTTGCACAACTTGGCGAAATCGACCTTAGGTGCCTGCACTACTGGACCACCACCATTTCCGGGATTGGGAACTGCTCCCTGAACATCTGTAAGCATGTCTCTCATGAGGTCGGTGAACATTGTCCTCATGTCAGGAGCATTCCCATGGTTGGTCCCTCTACCAGCACCTCTAGGATATCGGCTCATCGTTAATCTGTAAAAGGGGAAACGATTAACGACCCCATAGTGTTGCTAGTGCAGTACAACTTCATTCTTATACTACCAATAGTATATATATAGCTTTTGAAAACCAAAGTAATCACAAATACGCGCTCTCATATACGTACTTTCTCTCCCTAGTGTCTTTCCCCAGGTTAACTACGCAACCTAGAGCTCCGATACCAAGTGTGACGGCCCGCCCCGCACCAACCGACATTTTCTCCAGAAGTGCGCTGTACACATATCCAGTTAGCACGGGATGGTCGCTAGAAGAAAAAGAAAGAAGAAAATGGGCTAATCAAGGAACCTGTAATACGTCTCACAGCGCATAGAACAAAATATAATAATAACATACTTGACATAAAACAGGAGAGACAGTGCATAAGCTAAAAACCAGAACTAAGCATCATAGCAGCGGAAATCCAAAATACAGCTTATTACAACTTTTCAAGCTGTCTCAAAGCAAAAGCAAGATAAAGGAGGTACACTACTAATGCCCAAGTAGTGACCACCAACGACACAGGGAGAATATCTATATATCATACGTGGAAGCCTCCTGCTCGCCTCCGAATCAGCTACTCGCGCATCACCAGCTAACCATAACCTGTCTCTAGTCTGCTCGTGTGAGCATCCAGAGTAATAAGAAGAGACATAAAACTCTGGGTCAGACATAAAGCCTGGTATGAGCGATAAGCATCTAAACAGAATAATAACAGGTATAATCCAATCATACCTGAACCTGCAACCAAAGAGTTAGCACTACATACTGTACAACACTCTATGGTGTCATTTCAAGTGGTGTAAAGATAACGGGGGTGGGGTGTGCATGTCATAGTGATGTCAAACAATCAAACATAGCAAGCATCCTCACATCTCTCACTCAGTGCGTAAAGCATACGATACCCACTACCTTGGTCCTCTAATCCTTTGGGCCATGACGGAATCCAATCCCGTGTAACTATCACTACAAGCCCACTATCCATCTCTCAGTGGTGGACCAAAGTTATGAATACCGACAACCCCTTTGCACACGTCCCGCAGCAAAGCCCAACCATGAAGTGAACTCATTGGTTCCCAACTGGGTCCGGGATCCTGAGCTCTAACTTCCATTTGGACTACCTTTGCATCTCGGGTTTTAGTCATCATCCTCCGGATCGGTCTTCATTCAGTTCATAGCCTCCTGGTTCGGTTCGCAGTCACCATACTGGTTCGGGTCGAGTTCCTCCATTCGGATCGGGTCGCGCCATCAACTCGTGGTCCGCCAGCTCCATCGGATCGGTTCGAGTACCCTTCAGCGGATCGGGTCGGAGTCTCCAAGTCCATCGCCCCGGATCGGTTCGTGACAAGCTCCTTCGGGTCGGGTCGTGCTTCATCAGTTCGTGGGGGCCCTATCGGATCGGGTCGTGCTTCCTTCTGGCGATCGGAGCTGCTAGCGGATCGTGAAGGTGGATCGTGGTGGAGGGCTCGGATCGGATCACATCGTCGGATCGTGGTCTTCAAGCATCGGCGGATCGGGTCGCGCCATCGGTTCGTATCGCCTTTGCTTCCACCGATCCGGTCCGGTTCGGGCTGATTTCCTGCAGTTCTTCCAGCGAGCAGTTTACGCCATTCGACGGCGTTTTCGACCATTCTAACTATTCTAAACAGTCACAAAGCATAACATACAGTCATAGCAACATGTATAATCAACCACAAACACCAATACAACAATATGATAGGTTAAAATGGATCAAACATAGCCAAAACCCCATATTTTCCCTTAAGCATGTTTGGGTGAAACTTATGATATGATTAGCAAAACTTAACCAAATTATCCCAAATTCACATCAGAGGTCTAAAACAATATTTCAGAATTTATGAATATTTTCCCAGATTTTTAACATGCACAAATTCGCTAATTATCACTAATTACCCCTTAATTCCCCCAAATTCCGGGATTTGCTAAATTAGTCGAAATCAACCCAAATTCATATCAGAGGCATAAAATGATGTTTTAGAATTTTGGGAATTTTTCTAGATTTTTCTGAGTCATAATTTCGCTAATCTTCGCTAATTACCATAATTAGCCATAATTAGTGAGGAACTATGCAAATCACTCACCTTAGCCACAAACAAATTTTAGATCTGAAATAATCTCTGATTTGGATCCAATCCCTATGTGTTCCAGCAGCTCTCTCTCTGATTTGGTGCTACCCTTCCTTGATTTGATGTAGTTTTGCTTAATCTTCAATTAGAAAGTGATTAGAGATGATTTGGGATGAAATTAGAAGGTGGAGGCCATCGCTAGAGCTTGAAGGAGGTAAGTGGCAGCTAGAAAAATGAGTCAAAAACCGAAATCCTAACCCTAGAAGCCCTTAAATACCCCAAATCCCGAAATCTCCCATTGGGCCTAGTTGCTAATCATCCGGTTAAGCCCGATCAGCTGTTTTTCACCTTCTAAACCTTGTTTCAGCCATATCTCCCAAACGGTAAGTCCGTTTGGCTAATGTAACCACTCTACGGAAAGAGAAACCATCATTCAAATCCAATGGAAGTAGTTTCAAGTCAAAATTTCTTTCCAGTCAAAAGTTATGGCCAAAACAGTACCAACTAAGGGCAAAACGGTCATTTAAAAATCGACAAAAATCATGAACATGGGAAATGACCCCAATAATCGTCTCCCAAAATTACATGACCATACGACTTCATATGTGAAAGAAATAAATATTCCACGATCCTATGATGCGTAGAATGCGGGTCGTTACAAATGGTTCGTTTTAATTAAATTAAACATGTGTTTAATTTAATTAAAATCTCCGTCTACTTTCATCTTTGTCGATTCCAGCTCCATAGTGCGCGGCTCTTGTCCATATAGTTCCAGTGTAATTTGTTTTTGCTTTAATCTATTAAAATATGCATGCATTATTAACGTTATAGTTATATGATTTTATATTAATTAACTTACTCTTGAATAATAAAATAAATAAACTAATTATTTAAATTAGTAAGTAACGGGCTTACTTGCTTCGGGTTCAATCCAATGCAGGCAGCCGATGCATTTCTGTTCACCCTTGACAAAATATGAAACAACCCGTCCTCCTCAAAATGTAAAACAGACCGTCCTCCTATTTGCTATGTTCCATCCCATACGCTCCCTTTCATTTTTCTTTTATATAGACTTTACTGCCATCTTGTTTCTTACGGACTATTCACGTGCAAAAGGCCACATATATTTCTTCCCAAGCTTCCTGTAGCCAACCGCCTTTCCGTCTGACACTTCTGGTCATGCTTTGTTCGGTTTACCTTTTTTTTTAAAACATGGTGGCCGAAAGCCTAGACAGCCTGCATCCATACTCACGCTAAACCAAAACCATCTGCTACAGGACCTCCTTCTCCAAACTTTAGCTTCCTTAAGCTCCATCGTGCCATCTTCCAAACAGTTTCAGTTTTCATCCTTTTTTTTTTTGGTAACCACTCATACAAACCGCATATGTCATCACTCTTCCACTTTGCCAAACAAACACGCCACCGTTCCTCCTTTTTAACTCCTCTTGAAACCATCGTGACATAATTCCGTGCACGAAAATTTATTGACACAACAAAGTATTCATTGAACCACTAATCTAACTCCACTAACCAACTTCTCCAACCAATCTCCATTCGCCTACACCATTCACTCTCCCTCCGGCGGCCTCTTCTACAATTCGACAATGCATGAGCTCCTTCCTGTATCGACATTAATTCTCACAGTTCCCACCCAAACTTCGGCAATCCGCTCATCTTACCTATATGAACTCACGACATACCCCGTCCGACCCCTTGGCCCTCCCCACTGTTGGCCACGCACTTGACCCTAGTTGTACGGGTTTTTAAAACCATGGAACAAAAATTCCCTGAAACCCATCAAAAATCGCATCGTGTTGAAGAGCATTACTCCATGAATTCAGATGTATTAGTTTGGTGATTTTTTTAGTGAGTATGGGTTATGAAGTAAATTTCTTTGTTTTGTTTTTCACTGAGTATTTCTTTTCCTGCTGAAATGAAGAGTGCTGTTGGTATATATATGGGAAACAACCTGGCACGCATAGGGTATATGGCTTGATAGGCAAGGTTTCAATAGCTTGGTCTTCACGGCTTTGGTTTGGGAGGCACGTAGAGGAATATAGGATAGGTAAGTAGTTGTTTGATTTAGATTTTCTTGGATAGGCTTTTAAAATAGGAGACTAGACGTGCATGTGCTTTTGCTTTCATCCGCAGGTAGGTCCGTGGCTTGTTTCTCTTCATAGAGGTAGCCAGGTGATTTGTAATCTAGGACAGGAATTCTTCTTGATAATTGTTTTGAAATTGATATGTATAAAATAGTGTTAAATGTCAGTTTTCATGGGTTAAGGGATGCGTGTTTATTCTCATGAAAAGAACCAAAAACTGACAGTCTACATACCAATATGGCATGGGTTTGTACAAATGTAATGCGTGATTATCATTGTTTTCGTATAAATTGGGTGACATAATATAGCTGTAACACGTGCAAGGAGGAAAGATTTGCAGAATATGGTAGCTACGTTTGTAGGTGATGTGTTATAGGGTAGGTTTATAAATTGGGTTTATAGTGCATATCTCAATTTCAGACTGCTATGCGTGATTTATTTATAGGATAGGCAAAAATAAAGAATCAGTTTTTTATATAAAAAAATGGTTACATGGCAGATCATATTTCATTAATAACGGTCCAAGTTCTGATATGGTTATATAATAATGTCACACTTATGGTACCATTTCAAGCGATAGAGGCATTAGGTATTAACGTGATTGTTTTTATCTGGTATTTAAGTCTACCGTTTGTTGCCTCTACCCGTTATATATTCGTATTATCACACGCGAGCTATCACATAAGGAAAATGATCACACTGCTACGTCCTGATATTACGATCCCAATAAAATTTATTTCGTTGAAAACAAAGATCGTTTGGAAAACTATCATTTCTAACGCTTATACACATCGATATATTACAAAACAATTAAATAAAAAAAATAAAAAAATTATTATTGCCGTATATTTTCAAATAAAATAACATACCACTTCAGATTTAACAAATGCGAAATTATAACTCAGTATTAACATTTTCGAGATTAACGATATACGAAATACATAGAAATTCCTTTTACATTTATTAAATATGCGTTATAATTTATTAACGATTCCATAACGACTATTTTAAATTTTGATTTAGACATAACCCATAATTTATAAGATGAAATTTCGATTTTTCTCTTTCATTAGAAAATTATAATCAATCTGATTCTAGCATTTCTTGTTTCACATAATTCCGTCTTAAAACGGATTATGTATATTCAATTGAAGTTCAAAACTCAATATTACGAACTACCGCGCCGTTTATTGTTCGTTTTATATTAAATATAAATATAAATGTTCAATCGTTGTTAAATAACGAATTCTATATTAAATCCATTAATATTTCCAGTATAATATTTAATACAAATTTAAATATTAAAAGTCAAATAACCGAAAAATCCGGGTCGTTACATGTCTTAGCATAGACTTTTCTTTATTTGAAGTTAAGCATGAAATTTGTGAATGTTGGTCGCATAAATGTATGGTTATCACCTTAACTAGGGTTTTTAAAATTTGATCATTTGTATTCAAATGGTATATTTAACTATCATTTTCTGTTTATATTGGCATTTAGTTTGATAGTGGTTTATTTCTTTCAGTTTGATGATAGTATAATTATTGCTGCATAATGGTAGTTGTATATATCATTTCATACTGTAGAATTATGGAGCAAATTGCCAAAAGAAGGGAGAAATGTGCATTATGGAAAATAGTTCTTTGTTATATCATGGAGAACCATTTATCAAAATTAGTTGATGATGGTTTTGGTTAGGATGTTTTCAAGTCATCAGGTTTTTTTTTCTGAAGTTAAGTCATGGAAGTCACAAGTTGTTGATCTTCAAAATCATTCATGTAGTTATAATCAATGGAGAGTTTTTGTTTTTCCATGTTCTCATGCAGTTAAATGTATTATACATTTTGCCATGTAATTCGATTTTTTTAATTATTTAAATACTATGCAAATATCGTTTGATTTTTATTCTATTTGATTTTCTCTGTTTATTGTGTTTGTGGTTATATTATCATTTGTTATAGTATTATGCTAGTTGTATATATCATTTCATTTATTTTTCATATTGATTGTATGATGCATGTTGTGTGATTTGTTTCTATCTGGTTTACTCTATTCATTATGTTTGTGGTTTATTATTCTTTGTTTGAGTATAATGCTAATTGTGCATTTCATTTTGGTTATATGGATTCATATTTGTATAGTGCATGATTTCATACAGGAGAGAGGTGTACTAAATGCTTTTTCACATTTGATAATACTTATTATACAACTATGATATGGGTAGACAAATCTGGTTTTGTATTTGCATTTGGTTTAAAGCATTAGTTGTACATGATGCTCCAGCTCAAAAGTATAAAAACTATAATGCATTACAACTAGGGGAGCATATGGAATTTTACAATGACATCAAGGGATAATCAAGATGCACACCTAATATTAAGATATTAAACATCAGTTCTTTATATAATGAAAGTTGTATACAGCATTTTAGTATAATACAAACTATCAACATCAATCATCTCAATTTGCATTCTACTGAGTGTCAACCATAGTTCAAATAAGATGACAATGCAAATAATATAATATGAACATACCATGTGAAATCGTAAAAGTTAATAAAAGTAAATATGATAGTTCAAATGATGCCATCTCAGTACGTATATTTTGACTGTGAAAATAATAGATAAGTTTTAGAAAAGAACCATAGAAGTTAATATCAAATTTTGAAAAAAAAAACATTGTATTTAACAATACATTTTAGATCAAAAAATTATTTTTTGTAGAAGCATCATCATCCAATTTTCAACAGTGTCAAGAATTAAGAAAATTGATTGTACTTTTAAACTGGAAATTTTATCCTTCCCATAATGGTCTGGAAGCTCACTTTTATTCAATGTCTTAATATTTTTCATCATAAAACGAGCAAAATCATTCTTATAAAGCAAGCACCAGGTAAGCAAAATTTATTTACGTAATTCATGGCAAAGCGAATACGCGAAGTTTGTAGGTTAATTAAAGTAATAGTTGATGCAATAGATACACATTCATAATTGTATCAGAAAAAGGAATAATGTTTTACTTATGGGCTTGGTCCTTGTTGTAGGCATTTTGGTTATTTTATTCCTTTTCTTCCAAGATCTTTGTTCATGATATTGTTTTCCTTCCAAAATTTCTTGAATAAATCTTCAATTTCCTTTTTCTGAAAATAATAATAATTTTAACTATGATAGTTGAATATAACATTCTTTCCCTTTCATAATTTTCATACCATGTTGTGTATAGATATTGCTTACCACGATTGAAGCTTGTTTGAAGCTAGGAGTTGATGCTTGTGTTAATCTGGTGATTGGTTTATTGGATTCAAAATATGTCCAAGTTAATGTATTATAATCCAGTACTAACAATGTCTAGTGGTTAATATAATGCAATGGAAAGAAGATGGTTTCTGCATATTCATTTAGAACAATTTCTTTTATTCTTGGATGAAAATCCTATATCACTTTCTCCAAATCTAAGACGATAGCATTCTGTATATGAATAACTGTTAGAACCTTTAATATTTAAATTTAACATTATAATACAAAAGCTTATACTTACCATCATCATGATGCTGAAGATGTAATTATTCTTATATAGCTCCCGCTTTTAAACAAACCAATCTACGATTTGATTGTAAGAAAATTATAACTTAGTTAACTATGCTTTTTCCTATATGTTAATGGAGTTGTAATACACAAATGTGTTATATTCGTCTATTATTTGCATAATTTAGCATAATACTGGATATTAAGAATAAAATGATATATTAATATATCATTTTATATAAGTATTAGACTGCAACCGACTTTAAACAAGTAATACATCCTTGAGTTTTTTTTAACCTTAACCTAATATACTTGATGTGTAAGTTGAAAGAAACTTCAGCCAATATTGTTAGTACCCGCTCGTTTAGTTAAACTCTATTGAGTGCGGTTTCGTTGTTGAAGTACCGATTAGGCCTTGCGTGCGAATGTATTTTACGTGTCATAGGTACCCGATTAGGCCTTGTGTGTGAATGTATTTTATGTGCCATAGGTACCCAGTTAGGACTTGTGTCTGAACATCTTTTATGTGCCATAGTTACCAGCTCGATTAATGTAACAACCCAGAAATTCTGAGCCAATTTAAATTTTTTATTTTGGCAATTTTGATGAATTTTGAATATTTAAAATGAATTATTTTAAATAATAACGATGTGAAATTTATTTTGAATAGAAATAGAAGTATATATTTATATAGAGCGTCATTAGAATATAAATATTTTATTTTAATTATAAAAGGAATTGAAAATGGCGCGAAGTTCAAAAATTCGATTTCAAATTTCAAATGAATGTACTGGGTGCAAAATAAACCGGATTTTAGCGAAACCAAAAATATTAGAATCTAATTGAGAATATCTTTCCAACGAATCCGAAAAATTGAAATTTCATAGCGGGGATAAAAAGTTATGTCCAGTTGAAAATTCAGAATAGTCGTTATGGAATTCTGGCCCTTAAAAATAGCCATTTTGCAAACGACCTCGGTTTTCAACGAAACCACTTTTGTTGGATCCGTGATGTCAAATTATTGCTATGTTTCAAAATTCTTAATTTTTCGAATCAATATGTGAGTGTGGCAAAGGAAAACTGAAAAATGGCCATTTTTCGAACTTTCTCAGAATTTGGCGAAACTAGTTTTGTTAGGACCGTATCGTCAATACGAAGCTAGAAAATATTTTTCAGGAATTTTTAGATTTCGTATGTGGCCCCAGTAAATTGAAACGCGCGTTCAAATTCAATATATAGATTTATATTTTGATTTTGACGAAAACTGATCGAAACGTGTGACGGCAAGGAATTTTGCTCGGTCCGAACCAGTCGCTAAACCGACCCAGACCGTTCGAAACACCCTATCGTTTGAGAACACGACAAAACAGAACGCATACAGAAGAACATTTCATTGTATATTACAACAATGCATCAGATTACAAGAATATACAGAGTAAAAAAAGAATATTACACAGAAATATCAGAGATTTAAATTACATAGCAGCGGAAAATAATACAATACGCAACTAGAAGTAGATATACGGATACAAAGCTTTCCGGATATCGTTCCAGCTGTAAACCAGGATCCTGCGAATATAAATCTGCAAAACCAAAACTACTAGCTGCCCGTGTCAAAATAGGGGCACCCAGAGTTTAGGTTAAAACAATAAACTCCAGGTCAATCATGTGACTGGTGTGAGAACTAAAACAGTTATTAATCTATATTTTAAATCATTAGGTAAATCAAGGGACCACGCCGTATAACACGGAACGGGTTTCCTCCCAAGAATACCAGTGCATAAACAAACAGCGCAATGCTAAATAAAGAAAAATGAAGCTGTTATAAGACCCAGGTCCCATCACACAATGCAACGCAGTCGAGGATAGGGTTTTCCCTTATAACAGCCAAAGAATGCTTGATACGGTTAAAACAAATCGTTTGATACTATTATAAGTTCATAGTGTATAAAGCAACTTCAAATCATAAGTATCAATCATAGGCGGCATAAGCGCCCCATCCCACTATGTCGCCATATATAGGATTACAATTAAAACCGCAAATGTCACGTATTTGGAAATTGGATTTCCGTCTATGAACCGAGGCAAAAGATAGTCCTCAACCGATTCGTGACTCTCTAGCCCGAGCCACAGGCAAGTACTCAGTCAAGCCTTGGAGCGACAGGGTCGGTCCACCGATGTGGATTAAAATGCCTGAACACTACGTTTCCCCACCCTATGGGGTGTAAGTCTGGTCCGTCAGCCGACCAGAATGCATCGGCCGAAACCGATATAACCGAGGCGCCTCGCAACAGCAACAACCACATAAGTCAAACTCGTCAGGGCGTGTAAAACCACTGACGCCACTTCTAACTAGAAAGAAACGCAAGTCCTCCCTGAGGTCCGTCTCCCGTTTTTGGTTCATACCGGGTGTGAAACACGCGAGGTAAACGTTACACAAAGCTACGCCACAAAGGCCGTGCTTTGATCATCACCACAAGACTTTGCTTTTCAACAGAAGCCTCGATCAATTGCCACTTAGGCATGCCACACAGGCAATTCACTCCATGCGTTTGATATCCATCAATATATAACCCCTGAGCTCGTACGTCTCAGAGAAGGGCGTTAAGCAAGAGAATAAATCCTCCGCCGCCAAACAGATATATATTTAATAGAGATCAATCACACAGACTAAAATCCAATGTCAGACACACAGTCCATTTACAAGTCCGTTCTGGGTCTGAACGAAACCGGAGGCACCTAGTACCCCGCATATCCATCGATCTCCAAGTACGTCTGGACGATCACTAACTGTTTCCATCTTCTTGGGTGTACAGCCCAATCAAGATCATCAGTTATCACCCAAACGACGTGAAGACCTCCGGTCTTCGACCATCGTCTTCACCTTCGACTTATCGTCGTATCAGTTATTCAGAATGGGATAAACCCGGTCTTTCCGAATAACTCGCGTATATTTTAAATAAGTGTTACACAAACACAACATACGCCTCATTCCAATTCATTAGTCACTAACCGTAAATTAATCAAGAGAATAATTCCCCAAATATTAACCCCGAAGGCCGAAACCAACATCAGATCAATATCCAGAAAACCATTCTGCTTGGCTAAACGACAGTTAGTTTCTAAATTTCACGTTCAAATCTAATTAAAGATTTAACTATCGCCTGGAGCAAAACTGGTGATACTCCATTCTCGATCTTTTCAATCTAATTAAAGATTCATTAAAACTCCACTTAGTTTTAATCATTATCTGGGTTAAAGAATCGGTGTCGTTTAAAACACGATTCACGATAAACCCAAAATCACATTCCATTACTTATCGGGTTAAAGAACAAGTGTTATTTAAAACACTGTTCACGATAAACCCAAAAATCAATACCAATTCAATTCCAATTAAATATCATTTAATTGGTACACTTCATTAAATCTAAATAAAAAGATTTAATCTTTTCTCAACTGGGTTCAAGAACAGTGTTAGTGAAGACACCATTCACGACAAACCCAAATCACATTCCATTAATTATCGGGTTAAAGAACAAGTGTTATTTAAAACACTGTTCACGATAAACCCAAAAATCAATACCAATTCAATTCCAATTAAATATCATTTAATTGGTACACTTCATTAAATCTAAATAAAAAGATTTAATCTTTTCTCAACTGGGTTCAAGAACAGTGTTAGTGAAGACACCATTCACGACAAACCCAAATCACATTCCATTAATTATCGGGTTAAAGAACAAGTGTTATTTAAAACACTGTTCACGATAAACCCAAAAATCAATACCAATTCAATTCCAATTAAATATCATTTAATTGGTACACTTCATTAAATCTAAATAAAAAGATTTAATCTTTTCTCAACTGGGTTCAAGAACAGTGTTAGTGAAGACACCATTCACGACAAACCCAAATCACATTCGATATTCAATACAAGGCTCTGAATAGAAAATATATCGGCTTATATTCAATATCGAATTCTACGACTAACAAATGTCGTATTGGAAATAACGATACAAATATATATCTTTCAAATTTCCATAACAACACCTGTAATATCACGAATTCCAACATTATTTATTTAAAAATAAATAGAATTATAATTCTAGTTCAAAACTAGTTCATTTCGATAAAAATCTATTTTTATCTTTTCAAATATGGAGTTTTTCATCCCAAACTTTCACAAATCATTTCTTATGATTTTACACAAATTATTACTATTTTTAATAATTTTATCAAGGCCCGTACAGTCGATTTCCATTAACGGCCATCGAACCGCACTTACAGCGACCTTTTTCGAATTTGATTTGGACGTATCTCCAAATCCAACCGTTAGATTTCAAATTTCTAACATTCATTAGAAAGCTCTTTTCGATACGAACCCAACGGTTCCGGTTTTAGGAGAATCCGATGGTCGGATCTCCCGCAATGTCCGTTTGAAATAAATGGTCGAAATTCACGAACTGCCGCGGCGCGGCGCGTTCTATTCAGGCCATTATATTATATATATAATATATATATATATATATATATATATATAATATATTCCGTCGATTTCCATTTAAAAACGAATTATATAAATAGTTTTAAAAATTCGTTTCAAAAGCAATTTCAACTTCCTTTTCAATTCAAATCAAAATTGAATTCTTCTCTATAAATTCGTTCCTATTCAATTCAAATTTCAATTCAATTTGAATTCATTTCACTTCGAAATCGTTTTCAATTCAATTCATTTCGAAATCGTTTTCAATTCAATTCATTTCGAAATCGTTGTCAATTCAATTCATTTCGAAATCGTTTTCAATTTAATTCGTTTCGAAATCGTTTTCAATTCAATTCATTTCGAAATCGTTTTCAATTCAATTCATTTCGAAATCGTTTTCAATTTAATTCGAAATCGTTTTCAATTTAATTCATTTCGAAATCGTTTTCAATTCAATTCATTTCGAAATCGTTAAAATCGATATAAATATCGTTCACGTCAAAATGGCGTCAATCCAATCAACACGGTTTCATAAATTTCTATTTTCAAATATTCTATTTCAAATATTTCTTTTTCAAAATAGTTGTTATTATCAAAATATTTCGTTCAACACATGACCAATCTCAATGAATGAGTACTGTCAACACATGAACTTTTATTTTATAATATTCTTTATTTTTCAAATTGGAATGAGGCCCAATCGATTACCATATAAAGTTAATTATATGGATTTCCATACAACACATGTATATAATAGCATCGAAAAATAATCAACCATCAACCAAAGTGCACTACACTGTATAAGCATCAAATATAGATGTCTAACGCTCATAACAGCCTGTCAATCAATCGATCGACATACTTAATCAATCAGGATGAGTGAACTTCAAATTTCATCCTAACACCCGTGTGGGGTTTCAAACAATCAAACGCACATTTTATTTGTGCAGTTGGGCGATGTGTAAAATTTATCGACCCAATCAATGTCCTTCAAATAGGTGTACATAAACAAACCGTCTGGTTTGTAAATGAATATTTATTTATTCACATTCACGTTAAAAATTATATTTTTAACGATAAAACATTTTATTTCAACATATGAATTTCTATTCAATTCATTCTTTAAATAAAATGATATTTTTATTTTTCTAACATATTTTAGAAAATTTCGACGGCATAACGGCACGATACTAGAAACGGGACAAGGCCTAGCCTTATCCCCGGTCTAGTGAAGGCCCACGCATTCACATATCAATTTTAATCAATTTCCAATTCAACCAATCAATCAAATCCAAATCAAATAATCTAACCAACTACACAACCAAACAAACAAGTCCATGGTATGTGGACGGGTGTCGGGTGCTACTAAGCACCGTCTGCATCCTAGTATATATATATAACTAGAAAATTTAAATTGAAAGGTGAGAAATTCTCACATATTGCTATCCTAGCTCCACGGCACTTCATTGATATAAATCTTCTTCGTTCTCGCCCTTTTGTCATCTTCGCCCGTATTCACTACATATGTAAAAATCGAATTTTTACGATGCTATTCAATACATAAAAATCTGATTTTTATCTCGACTTTCAATATATAAAAAATATGATTTTTATCTCGACTTTCAATATATAAAAATATGATTTTTCTCTCGACTTTCAATATATAAAAATATGATTTTTAACTCGACTTTCAATATATAAAAATATGTTTTTTCTCTCGACTTTTAATATATAAAAATATGATTTTTATCTCGACTTTCAATAAATAAAAATATGATTTTTATCTCGACTTTCAATATATAAAAATATGATTTTTATTTCTAAAGAAATCAGTTTTCAATACCTTTTAAAAATCAGTTTTCAATACCTTTTAAAATCTGTTTTCAATATCTTTTAAAAATCTGTTTTTATATCTTTTTAAAAAAACTGTTTTCATTTCTTTTAAAAATTATGTTTTCATTTCTTTTAAAAATTCTGTTTTCATTTCTTTTAAAAATTCTGTTTTATACTTTCTTTAAAATTTCAGTTTTCATTTCTTTTAAAAATTCTGTTTTATACTTTCTTTAAAATTTCAGTTTTCATTTCTTTTAAAAATTCTGTTTTATACTTTCTTTAAAATTTCAGTTTTCATTTCTTTTAAAAATTCTGTTTTATACTTTCTTTAAAATTTCAGTTTTACTTTCTTAAAATTTCAGTTTTATACTTTCTTAAAAAAATCAGTTTTTACTAATTAAAATCCAGTTTTAAATACTTAAAAAAAAATCAGTTTATATTTACTGAAAAAAAATCAGATCTATACTTTGTTTAGAAAATAAATAAACAAAAATTTCTTTATACATACTAAAATAAATGAACAAAACAGATTTCATATAAATTAAAATAAATAACCGCTCACTGTTCGCATAGCAGCTCCAAGCTAGGGCTCCAAATCTCGAACACCACAGGCGGCTTGACGTTGATCGGAGGGTGGAACGGGCCTCGTCGTCGCGAGCTCTTCCTTCGCCGGGGACGATGGCGAACTCGTCAGCATGGAGGCAGCGCTTGCGGAGGGGGAAAATCGGTGGAGGCGGTGGCGGTTTAAAAAGGGTTTCTGGGTTCGTTACTTGGACGGAGGGAGGAGGAGCTTCAAGAACTGGAGGAGGGGGCAGAGCTGAGGACGCGGAGGCGTGGGGCAATGGAGCGCCACCATCGACGATCGAGGGGCGGCGCGGTTTACAGGGGGCATCGGGGTTTTTTTTTTTTTTGATTCGATTATAAAAAGAGGGGGGGGGGCAGATAGATAAAAGGGAGGAGAGAGGAGATTTTTTTTATTTTTATTTTTTTAATTATTTTATTTGCTAATAGTTGACTTTTACATATGACCTCGTAACGAGGCCCACCGCCTGTCGCCCATAGCGTTTTACCCCCATTCCGAACTCAATGGGATATGTATCGTAAGCTTATTCGATTGTCTCGAATAGTTTCCGTTGAATTTCCATTTAAATCACTATATTGAATTTAAACGCGCATTTCAAATTACCGGGGTCACATACTAACTCTAAAAATTCTCGAAAAATATTTTCTAGCTTCGTATTGACGATACGGTCCTAACAAAACTAGTTTCGTCGAATTCTGAGACCGTTTGAAAAATGGCCAATTTCCAGTCGATTAAAATCAACTGAAACCGGTCAAACGCGTTTTCCCTTGCCACGCTCACATATTGATTCGAAAAATTATGAAATTTAAAACCTAGCAATAACTTTACATCACGGACCCAACAAAACTGGTTTCGTCGAAGTCCGAGGTCATTTGCAAAATGTCCATTTTTAAGGGCCTGAATTCCATAGCGACTATTCAGAATTTTCAACTGGACATATCTTTTGATTCCCGATATGAAATCTTGATTATTCGGATTCGTTGGAAAGATATTATCAATTAGATCCCAATGTTTTTGGTTTCACTAAAATCCGGATTGTTTTGCACCCGGTACATTCAATTGAAGTTTGAAATCGAATTATCGAACTACCGCGCCATTTTCAATTCTATTTTATAATTATATATAATTATTTATATTCTAACGACGACGTATATAATATATACGTTCGATTTATATTCAAAATAAATTTCACGTCGATATTATTTAAAATAATTCATTTTAAATAATCAAAATTCGCTTAAATTGCCAAAATAAAAATTTTAAACTGGCCCAGATTTTCGGGTTGTTACAATCTCCCCCACTTAAAACTTTTCGTCCCCGAAAAGGAACAAAGTCGAAAGTGGTTTGATTAATCAACACTACGTTCGATCTGGCTTCCATTCTCCAACTCTTTAGTTTCTGAGAATTTTCTAAAATTTCAAAAATTTGGCTAACTCCCTAAATTTTTGAAAAATTTCGCCATAACCTCCCCTGTACCGGGAGCATCGGGGAATTTCAAATAGCTTCCCCGGTCCTTCAGATCTCAAAAAGAAAAAGAAAAAGCCAAGCGGCTAGCCAATAGGCTCACAAAATCATTATCACCCAAACAAAACAGGAAATTATGTAATAAACATGTACCTATTTGTCGGGCAAACAAATTTTATTCTCTGGCTCTAGCCTCCTTGCTATGACCTGTTCAATGTAAGTATATGTATATGCAAGCAAATGCAACCAATTTTCAATACCATTCATTATTCGATCAAATTAGGCATAATACTTCAAAATTAGCAAACAAATGAACAAACAACACAAACATCAATCAATTGTGAATTAGAGTTTCAAATTCATAATTTTGATACATATACAAAAATCAGGTTCTTGATGCCAAATCACAACAATAGGCCCTATCTAATTTTGGTTCTCACACCAGTCTAATGGAAATATATAGAAATCCCACCTTCGAAACACGACCATAAGTTCTGATGATGATCGATCTATCATCAGAACCATCTCCGGGTGTCTAGAGTGTAATTCTATATCTATCCAGTATATTAAAATTCCAAATACACGTGGATCAGACGTATACGCAAAATCTATATATACTGGATTGTCCACGTCAATATAAATAAATAACCAAATACGAATAGTTGATTTATATTTTCAAAACAAAATTTGTTTTCATTTGAAAAATATACTCTTCAAACTCGTTCTAGGATACTACTGATCCCATCTCTAACGAGTCACTCTCATTGGATATTGTTAATCCAATATCTGATGAATTCTTTCGTACGGTTCTAATGTGCCTTGTTCTCTGCTTTGTAAACCAAAGCTCTGATACCAACTGTGACAGCAAGGAATTTCGCTCGGTCCGAACCAGTCGCTAAACCGACCCAGACCGTTCGAAACACCCTATCGTTTGAGAACACGACAAAACAGAACGCATACAGAAGAACATTTCATTGTATATTACAACAATGCATCAGATTACAAGAATATACAGAGTAAAAAAAGAATATTACACAGAAATATCAGAGATTTAAATTACATAGCAGCGGAAAATAATACAATACGCAACTAGAAGTAGATATACGGATACAAAGCTTTCCGGATATCGTTCCAGCTGTAAACCAGGATCCTGTGAATATAAATCTGCAAAACCAAAACTACTAGCTGCCCGTGTCAAAATAGGGGCACCCAGAGTTTAGGTTAAAACAATAAACTCCAGGTCAGTCATGTGACTGGTGTGAGAACTAAAACAGTTATTAATCTTTATTTTAAATCATTAGGTAAATCAAGGGACCACGCCGTATAACACGGAACGGGTTTCCTCCCAAGAATACCAGTGCATAAACAAACAGCATAATGCTAAATAAAGAAAAATGAAGCTGTTATAAGACCCAGGTCCCATCACACAATGCAACGCAGTCGAGGATAGGGTTTTCCCTTATAACAGCCAAAGAATGCTTGATACGGTTAAAACAAATCGTTTGATACTATTATAAGTGCATAGTGTATAAAGCAACTTCAAATCATAAGTATCAATCATAGGCGGCATAAGCGCCCCATCCCACTATGTCGCCATATATAGGATTACAATTAAAACCGCAAATGTCACGTATTTGGAAATTGGATTTCCGTCTATGAACCGAGGCAAAAGATAGTCCTCAATCGATTCGTGACTCTCTAGCCCGAGCCACAGGCAAGTACTCAGTCAAGCCTTGGAGCGACAGGGCCGGTCCACCGATGTGGATTAAAATGCCTGAACACTACGTTTCCCCACCCTATGGGGTGTAAGTCTGGTCCGTCAGCCGACCAGAATGCATCGGCCGAAACCGATATAACCGAGGCGCCTCGCAACAGCAACAACCACATAAGTCAAACTCGTCAGGGCGTGTAAAACCACTGACGCCACTTCTAACTAGAAAGAAACGCAAGTCCTCCCTGAGGTCCGTCTCCCGTTTTTGGTTCATACCGGGTGTGAAACACGCGAGGTAAACGTTACACAAAGATACGCCACAAAGGCCGTGCTTTGATCATCACCACAAGACTTTGCTTTTCAACAGAAGCCTCGATCAATTGCCACTTAGGCATGCCACACAGGCAATTCACTCCATGCGTTTGATATCCATCAATATATAACCCCTGAGCTCGTACGTCTCAGAGAAGGGCGTTAAGCAAGAGAATAAATCCTCCGCCGCCAAACAGATATATATTTAATAGAGATCAATCACACAGACTAAAATCCAATGTCAGACACACAGTCCATTTACAAGTCCGTTCTGGGTCTGAACGAAACCGGAGGCACCTAGTACCCCGCATATCCATCGATCTCCAAGTACGTCTAGACGATCACTAACTGTTTCCATCTTCTTGGGTGTACAGCCCAATCAAGATCATCAGTTATCACCCAAACGACGTGAAGACCTCCGGTCTTCGACCATCATCTTCACCTTCGACTTATCGTCGTATCAGTTATTCAGAATGGGATAAACCCGGTCTTTCCGAATAACTCGCGTATATTTTAAATAAGTGTTACACAAACACAACATACGCCTCATTCCAATTCATTAGTCACTAACCGTAAATTAATCAAGAGAATAATTCCCCAAATATTAACCCCGAAGGCCGAAACCAACATCAGATCAATATCCAGAAAACCATTCTGCTTGGCTAAACGACAGTTAGTTTCTAAATTTCACGTTCAAATCTAATTAAAGATGTAACTATCGCCTGGAGCAAAACTGGTGATACTCCATTCTCGATCTTTTCAATCTAATTAAAGATTCATTAAAACTCCACTTAGTTTTAATCATTATCTGGGTTAAAGAATCGGTGTCATTTAAAACACGATTCACGATAAACCCAAAATCACATTCCATTACTTATCGGGTTAAAGAACAAGTGTTATTTAAAACACTGTTCACGATAAACCCAAAAATCAATACCAATTCAATTCCAATTAAATATCATTTAATTGGTACACTTCATTAAATCTAAATAAAAAGATTTAATCTTTTCTCAACTGGGTTCAAGAACAGTGCTAGTGAAGACACCGTTCACGACAAACCCAAATCACATTCCATTAATTATCGGGTTAAAGAACAAGTGTTATTTAAAACACTGTTCACGATAAACCGAAAAATCAATACCAATTCAATTCCAATTAAATATTATTTAATTGGTACACTTCATTAAATCTAAATAAAAAGATTTAATCTTTTCTCAACTGGGTTCAAGAACAGTGTTAGTGAAGACACCATTCACGACAAACCCAAATCACATTCCATTAATTATCGGGTTAAAGAACAAGTGTTATTTAAAACACTGTTCACGATAAACCCAAAAATCAATACCAATTCAATTCCAATTAAATATAATTTAATTGGTACACTTCATTAAATCTAAATAAAAAGATTTAATCTTTTCTCAACTGGGTTCAAGAACAGTGTTAGTGAAGACACCATTCACGACAAACCCAAATCACATTCGATATTCAATACAAGGCTCTGAATAGAAAACATATCGGCTTATATTCAATATCGAATTCTACGACTAACAAATGTCGTATTGGAAATAACGATACAAATATATATCTTTCAAATTTCCATAACAACACCTGTAATATCACGAATTCCAACATCGAAATATTCCGAAGACAATTTCGATTCAAATACACTCCAATGCAATCATTGGAAATTTTGGTTATTTTCAAAACCATTTCAAATTCAATTTATTTATTTAAAAATAAATAGAATTATAATTCTAGTTCAAAACTAGTTCATTTCGATAAAAATCTATTTTTATCTTTTCAAATATGGAGTTTTTCATCCCAAACTTTCACAAATCATTTCTTATGATTTTACACAAATTATTACTATTTTTAATAATTTTATCAAGGCCCGTACAGTCGATTTCCATTAACGGCCATCGAACTGCACTTACAGCGACCTTTTTCGAATTTGATTTGGACGTATCTCCAAATCCAACCGTTAGATTTCAAATTTCTAACATTCATTAGAAAGCTCTTTTCGATACGAACCTAACGGTTCCGGTTTTAGGAGAATCCGATGGTCGGATCTCCCGCAATGTCCGTTTGAAATAAATGGTCGAAATTCACGAACTGCCGCGGCGCGGCGCGTTCTATTCAGGCCATTATATTATATATATAATATATATATATAATATTCCGTCGATTTCCATTTAAAAACGAATTATATAAATAGTTTTAAAAATTCGTTTCAAAAGCAATTTCAACTTCCTTTTCAATTCAAATCAAAATTGAATTCTTCTCTATAAATTCGTTCCTATTCAATTCAAATTTCAATTCAATTTGAATTCATTTCACTTCGAAATCGTTTTCAATTCAATTCATTTCGAAATCGTTTTCAATTCAATTCATTTCGAAATCGTTTTCAATTCAATTCATTTCGAAATCGTTTTCAATTCAATTCATTTCGAAATCGTTTTCAATTCATTTCAAAATCGTTTTCAATTTAATTCGTTTCGAAATCGTTTTCAATTCAATTCATTTCGAAATCGTTTTCAATTCAATTCATTTCGAAATCGTTTTCAATTTAATTCGAAATCGTTTTCAATTTAATTCATTTCGAAATCGTTTTCAATTCGATTCATTTCGAAATCGTTAAAATCGATATAATTATCGTTCACGTCAAAATGGCGTCAATCCAATCAACACGGTTTCATAAATTTCTATTTTCAAATATTCTATTTCAAATATTTCTTTTTCAAAATAGTTGTTATTATCAAAATATTTCGTTCAACACATGACCAATCTCAATGAATGAGTACTGTCAACACATGAACTTTTATTTTATAATATTCTTTATTTTTCAAATTGGAATGAGGCCCAATCAATTACCATATAAAGTTAATTATATGGATTTCCATACAACACATGTATATAATAGCATTGAAAAATAATCAACCATCAACCAAAGTGCACTACACTGTATAAGCATCAAATATAGATGTCTAACGCTCATAACAGCCTGTCAATCAATCGATCGACATACTTAATCAATCAGGATGAGTGAACTTCAAATTTCATCCTAACACCCGTGTGGGGTTTCAAACAATCAAACGCACATTTTATTTGTGCAGTTGGGCGATGTGTAAAATTTATCGACCCAATCAATGTCCTTCAAATAGGTGTACATAAACAAACCGTCTGGTTTGTAAATGAATATTTATTTATTCACATTCACGTTAAAAATTATATTTTTAACGATAAAACATTTTATTTCAACATATGAATTTCTATTCAATTCATTCTTTAAATAAAATGATATTTTTATTTTTCTAACATATTTTAGAAAATTTCGACGGCATAACGGCACAATACTAGAAACGGGACAAGGCCTAGCCTTATCCCCGGTCTAGTGAAGGCCCACGCATTCACATATCAATTTTAATCAATTTCCAATTCAACCAATCAATCAAATCCAAATCAAATAATCTAACCAACTACACAACCAAACAAACAAGTCCATGGTATGTGGACGGGTGTCGGGTGCTACTAAGCACCGTCTGCATCCTAGTATATATATATAACTAGAAAATTTAAATTGAAAGGTGAGAAATTCTCACATATTGCTATCCTAGCTCCACGGCACTTCATTGATATAAATCTTCTTCGTTCTCGCCCTTTTGTCATCTTCGCCCGTATTCACTACATATGTAAAAATCGAATTTTTACGATGCTATTCAATACATAAAAATCTGATTTTTATCTCGACTTTCAATATATAAAAAATATGATTTTTATCTCGACTTTCAATATATAAAAATATGATTTTTCTCTCGACTTTCAATATATAAAAATATGATTTTTATCTCGACTTTCAATATATAAAAATATGATTTTTCTCTCGACTTTCAATATATAAAAATATGATTTTTATCTCGACTTTCAATATATAAAAATATGATTTTTATCTCGACTTTCAATATATAAAAATATGATTTTTATTTCTAAAGAAATCAGTTTTCAATACCTTTTAAAAATCAGTTTTCAATACCTTTTAAAATCTGTTTTCAATATCTTTTAAAAATCTGTTTTTATATCTTTTTAAAAAAACTGTTTTCATTTCTTTTAAAAATTCTGTTTTCATTTCTTTTAAAAATTCTGTTTTCATTTCTTTTAAAAATTCTGTTTTATACTTTCTTTAAAATTTCAGTTTTCATTTCTTTTAAAAATTCTGTTTTATACTTTCTTTAAAATTTCAGTTTTCATTTCTTTTAAAAATTCTGTTTTATACTTTCTTTAAAATTTCAGTTTTCATTTCTTTTAAAAATTCTGTTTTATACTTTCTTTAAAATTTCAGTTTTACTTTCTTAAAATTTCAGTTTTATACTTTCTTAAAAAAATCAGTTTTTACTAATTAAAATCCAGTTTTAAATACTTAAAAAAAAAAATCAGTTTATATTTACTGGAAAAAAATCAGATCTATACTTTGTTTAGAAAATAAATAAACAAAAATTTCTTTATACATACTAAAATAAATGAACAAAACAGATTTCATATAAATTAAAATAAATAACCGCTCACTGTTCGCATAGCAGCTCCAAGCTAGGGCTCCAAATCTCGAACACCACAGGCGGCTTGACGTTGATCGGAGGGTGGAACGGGCTTCGTCGTTGCGAGCTCTTCCTTCGCCGGGGACGATGGCGAACTCGTCAGCATGGAGGCAGCGCTTGCGGAGGGGGAAAATCGGTGGAGGCGGTGGCGGTTTAAAAAGGGTTTCTGGGTTCGTGACTTGGACGGAGGGAGGAGGAGCTTCAAGAACTGGAGGAGGGGGCGGAGCTGAGGACGCGGAGGCGTGGGGCAATCGAGCGCCACCATCGACGATCGAGGGGCGGCGCGGTTTACAGGGGGCATCGGGGTTTTTTTCTTTTGTTTTTTTTTTTTTTTTTTGATTCGGTTATAAAAAGAGGGGGGGCCAGATAGATAAAAGGGAGGAGAGAGGAGATTTTTTTTTTTTTAATTATTTTATTTGCTAATAGTTGACTTTTACATATGACCTCGTAACGAGGCTCACCGCCTGTCGCCCATAGCGTTTTACCCCCATTCCGAACTCAATGGGATATGTATCGTAAGCTGATTCGATTGTCTCGAATAGTTTCCGTTGAATTTCCATTTAAATCACTATATTGAATTTAAATGCGCATTTCAAATTACCGGGGTCACATACTAACTCTAAAAATTCTCGGAAAATATTTTCTAGCTTCGTATTGACGATACGGTCCTAACAAAACTAGTTTCGTCGAATTCTGAGACCGTTTGAAAAATGGCCAATTTCCAGTCGATTAAAATCAACTGAAACCGGTCAAACGCGTTTTCCCTTGCCACGCTCACATATTGATTCGAAAAATTATGAAATTTAAAACCTAGCAATAACTTTACATCACGGACCCAACAAAACTGGTTTCGTCGAAGTCCGAGGTCATTTGCAAAATGTCCATTTTTAAGGGCCTGAATTCCATAGCGACTATTCAG
Organism: Allium sativum; assembly: GCA_030737875.1. NCBI lineage: Eukaryota > Viridiplantae > Streptophyta > Magnoliopsida > Asparagales > Amaryllidaceae > Allium > Allium sativum. The sequence goes on from CM060909.1 coordinate 821,731,252, forward strand.
AATTTTCAACTGGACATATCTTTTGATTCCCGATATGAAATCTTGATTATTCGGATTCGTTGGAAAGATATTATCAATTAGATCCTAATGTTTTTGGTTTCACTAAAATTCGGATTGTTTTGCACCCGGTACATTCAATTGAAGTTTGAAATCGAATTATCGAACTACCGCGCCATTTTCAATTCTATTTTATAATTATATATAATTATTTATATTCTAACGACGACGTATATAATATATACGTTCGATTTATATTCAAAATAAATTTCACGTCGATATTATTTAAAATAATTCATTTTAAATAATCAAAATTCGCTTAAATTGCCAAAATAAAAATTTTAAACTGGCCCAGATTTTCGGGTTGTTACAAAACGATCGAATCAGCTTACGATATATATCCCATTGTGTTCGGAATGGGGGTAATTAGCTATGGACGAGAGTCGGTGGGTTCGATTTCGAGGTCGAAATTAAAAGTTGCTTTTTGAAATTAATTGAATAAAATAATATATATATCCCCCCTCCTTTTCTTCTTATCTGTACAAATAGAAATAAAAAAAGGAAGAAAGGCGAGGAGGGAGGAGCCACGCTCCTCCCATCAACGCGCCACCGCGCCGCAGGCGCAACCACCCCCCTCACCTCCCCTTCTCCTCCTCTTACTCCATCTCCTCCGATGTCCCCCTCCCCTCGACGTGAAAACCCCCATCCCCCAAAACCGCGCCGCCACCCTACAACCTCCGGCGCCGCTCCGATCCAGACAGCACCCCCCTTACGCTTCTCTCTCCCCTCGTTACTCCTCCCATCTCTCACCTAAAGACCAGCGCCCCCTCTCCGCCTTCACACCTAATCGAGCACCCTAAAACCCCCCTCTCGCTGAAAGAAAACATTGTAAGCTTTTTTATTTATTTTTAATTATCTTTTCGGTAATTGTTTTTAACATAGATAGGAATTGGATATTATTTTTATTTAGGTAAGGAACGATCTTTATAATGGAAAAAGGAATGATCTTTAGAAAGTAAAGATGAGATTTTTAACAAGGAAAAGACGAGATTTTTATTATAGAAAAGATGTGATTTTTATAATGCAAACGAAGTGATAATAAAAATACGATTTTTATATTATATAGAGAATAATAATTTGATCTTTATATTTGTAGCGAAATAAAAATCTGATTTTTTATTATATATATGTTGAAATAAAAATGTGATTTTTATAGCGTCGAAATAAAAATTCGATCTTTATATAAGGAGTAGAAATGTAAAAATATAATTTTTATATAGAGAATAGCGTGATAAAAATGTGATCTTTATTGTATGAACACCGTTATAAAAATAGAATTTTTTATCTATGTAGTAGCGGTATAAAAATGGAATTTTTATCTATATAGTAGCGGTATAATAATAGAATTTTTATCCATATAGAGTGATTATAAAAATGTGATTTTTATATATGTTGCAACAATATAAAAATGTGATTTTTATATATGTAGTGGCTACGGACAATGAAATTGACAAAAGGCGAGCACGACGAAGATTTCTACATATGAAGAGTCGTGGCGTTTGGTTTTGCTAGTCGGTGAGAACTTCTCACTTTAAATCTTATTTTCTAGTTAAAATATATACTAGGATGCAGACGGTGCTTAGCAGCACCCGACACCCGTCGTCCACAGACCATGGATGACTTGTATGCTTGTTTGATGTGTTGTGAAGTTTGTTGTATGCTTGAAATGGATAATAAAATATTCATGTGTTGAATAGGAAAAATATTCATGTGTTGAAATAAATTGTTTATCGTTAAAAATATAATTTTTAACGTGAATGTGAATAAATAAATATTCATTTACAAACCGGACGGTTTGTTTATGTACACCTATTTGAAGGATAATGATCGGGACAATAAATTTTACATGTCGCCCAACTGCATAAATAATATTCGGTGCCTATGGATTGAAACCCCACACAGGTGTTGGGATGATATTTGGCGTACTATAATCCCAATTATTTAGTTGTATGTCGATCGATGGGAACAATCCTGTAACACCCCGTAATTCTGTAACACTAGGATTCACAAATCAAGCCAGAATTAAAAGTTAAAATCAAAATCAAGGGAAACGGGCTACGCCATTGCGTTCGTCTCGGAATTCTGCATGAGATAGAGTCCGAGTTTGCATTAATCGGACTCCGTATGAAGGAGTTATGGTCTTCAGAAGTTTCAGAATTCGAACAGGTCAGAGAAAGAGTTCAAAATTCAAAATCGGACCCAGATTGGGCTGGGCGGGAATTTTCCCGCCCAAGACCCAGGCCGACTGTGTAGTCGACCTGGGGCACCCAGGTCGATTGGGTAGTCGACCTGGGGGTCGACCCCCCCCCTCCGCTTTTTCCAGATCTGCAGTCTGGTTCGTTCTTCTGTATCCGGATGCCATTATGACCAGATTCGTCCGCCTAATCCTATATAAACAGCCTTATTCTCCTTCTCTATTCACAATTCTTTTCTATCCTTATGCTGCCTCTGAGAAAATGTATAAATAAATAATATATAAAATAAATCAAGACGAGGAAATGTTGCTCAAGACTTTTAAGAGGAGATTCAAGTCAAGCTAGGATTCAAGTGAAGATTCAAACGACTTCAACGACTGTTTTTCTACGAATCTAATCTAATCTCTGTAAGTCGGTTACTTTTAGATTTGAACGTTTTCTCTGTTCGTGACATGAAATTAAAGGAATAAAAGAATATGCCAAATCTTTCTATTCGAATCTGTGCCTATATCTTTGGACCTAATTAAGAACTGTTATGATTCGATGACCAATAAGATTGTGACTATGAAACTTTGGACCTTAGAACATTGCCTATGACTATGAACATTGCCTATGACTGTGACTCATGACTATGAGAATTATTTCCTTGACTATGAACACAAGCCTATGCCTTTGATTAGGAAACATAAACTATTGCCTATGACATAACAAGGACAACTGTGATTAAACACCTATGATTCATGACTAGGAAAGTGTTGCTTAAGTTTTGTGACTAAGAAATTGGGTCTAAACCTGATTATCTATTCTGTCTATTCTTGGTTTTCTTTGGTTTTAGATCTTGGGAATTTACCTATTAAGTTAGGTCTGCCCATGCTCTTGAACCTACGTCGTTATTCAACCCTTTTTATGTCATAAGATTTTCAGACCTATAGGCCTTCGATGTTCTAGATCAATTTCAGTGTAATTCGTTAGGTCTGTAATTAGTAAATTATCATTTTATGCCAGTTATTATGTCTATCTTTTTCATAGCATCTTTGGTTCATTCCCTATTTTCTACGAATCTAGATTTATCTATAATCTAGATTGAATCACGATTATACGAACGGTGGGAATACGATTTGGGCAAAATATGAAATTTACTAAAAACGTAGTTATAAACTTGGAAATTGGCATAAATTGGGAACATGTATTATGGCATGTTTATAGGAATGCAAATTGGATAAATTTGACATGAATTATAGGATGTGTAATTTGAATCTAGTATGGACTTGTAAATCTAGCTTTTACATGAATTGTGAACTAGAATAATAGGTCTAGTTTGACATGAACTGTAATTAGAATGTTAAATCAGAATTGGATTAGCTAATTTGGCATATTGGCATAAATTTGAAATTGGCCATAATTAGGAGTAATTGTCAGGTTTAGCAAAATCATGGTTAGTGACACTTAATTTGGTATAGTTTATATACCAAAAAGGCATAAATATGATATAGAGGGGAAAATGGGCCATAAGAATAAATGTTGACAATTTACATTAAAAGAGTAATTAAGAAATAAGTAAATTAGGAATAATTTACTTATAGAATTTGTCCTAAATGAGAAAATGTGAATTTAGACAAATTAAAGGTTTATTAACGACATCTCTTTTAATAATACACCAGAAAGTTCTAGGGTGACAGAGAGGATAGTGTCTAGGCTTGGGTTTGGAAAATACAAGTTTCCTGCTCTCCCTAGCTATCCCTAACTGATCCGATGGACGGGATGGTTACTTTCAAAACCTGATTTGAAAATTAATCAAAACCCTTTGAACTTAGAAAACACGAATATGCCTAACCCGAGGTTAGACTGAGTTGCGATGTAAACCTGCCCGGAACCAACCGGCACATCCAGTATTCGCAACAATATCTGTCTAATGTGAGTGGTCGCGGCTTTAATTTATTTAGTTAAAGCTAGAACAAGAATGGTAGGGTTAAGTTAACTAAGACACTTAACCAGTTCAACATGATAACCAGACCGGTGGGTGGGGTTAGGTTCATACAGACACTTAACACAGTTAAGCTAGAATGGGAGGGTTAAGTCCATAGGAACACTTAACCGACTTAACACAGTTAAGCTAGAATGGGAGAGCTAAGTCCATAGGGACATTAACCAACTTAACATGGTAACAGGACAAGATTTGTAGGGGTTAAGTAACTAAGAAAACACTTAGCCAAATTAACTAGACTAGAAGGTGGGGTTAAGTAAAGTTAATACACTTAGCCAAATTAATATGTTAACTAGAAGGTGGGGAAATTAACAAGTTAACTAGACTAGAGGTTGGGGTTAAGTAAATACACTTAGCCAATTTGATATGTAAGCTGGACTAGATTGTAGGGTTAAGTAAACTTGAGCACTTAACCATCAGATTATGATAAAGGAATAGGGTTAAGTCTAAAACATGAAGGGATAATACTTAACCATTAATAACATGGTAGTTAAAACAGACGGGCAAGGTTAAGTTAAAAAGGAACACTTAACCAATACATGATGAATAGGGTTAAGTAATAAGAAATACTTAACCAATATAACTTGGTTTGTGGTAGGGTTAAGTCAACGTGAAGTACTAATAACACTTAACCAGTTTATCAGGATAAATGAAGAGGGTTAAGTTAGCTTGAATTGACTAATGACACTTAACCAATCCAAATTGACGGGAAAGAGAACTAAGTAGTAAACCGTAGTTAAAAGGAGCTAAGTAGTAAACCTTAGTTAAGAAAACAACGATTCTGGAAACTAAGTGGTAAACCTTAGTTAGTAGAACTAAGTAGTAATTCTTAGTATAACACGGGAAGGAGTGAATGTCCGTCTGAGTAAAAAGAAGGCTCCAACGAATTGGGTTACGAAGCCCGAGGCTTCGAGGGGACGTGAGGGTACTCTTGGTATCCCTCTGTGAGGCTGCAGATGATCCTCCTGGGCTCATGGAGGTTAAGGTCTGCGTCAGAAGAACTAGGGGTATGCCTTGGTTGCAATATATGGCAACCTAAAGACTAGGACGGACCGACGTGATTCGGCGAGAAAACGGTAGCCCTGTGATAGCAACTCGTCGTCTACCATCCATCTTGAGTCAGTCGAGATACGTGAAGCGGAAAGGCGAAGAACTCCAAAAGACCATATACTTGCTATCTAGTTATAGGTGAGGATGGCCATAGGAGTGGGGCATCGGGGGCCTGCGTATAGTTCTCATTTTTCAAGGTGTGCCTTTCATTAGTTGAGGGAGGAGTCGAGTGGGACCATAGCCACTGGAATAAAAACAGACCTTAGCTTCTGCATCGGCAGATACCTGAAAGCTCCCGACCGAGTTCTATGTTTCTTGATTTGCCCTGCCACAGGACTCGGGCCGCACATTACAGGACATGTGCATCTAGACAAGCGATAACGATTCGCGATACATGCGTGGGGAAGTATAGGAACACATACCACTCTAGGTATTGTGTCCTAGACTTGGGGGCATCGTTCGACAGGTAGCATAATCCCTAGTCGGACTAGGTGGCATTAACCCTGAATCCGAGAAGCGTTCAGCAAATAGCGTAAACTCTAGTTGAATCTAGAAGGCACTTGGTAGAAAACCCTAGATTAGATCTAGGTAACAAATAATAAATGTATGCCTGAAGGAAATGGAAACTACATGGATTGGGATTACGTTATCGTTACTAGTTGGGACATTAGTTAGGTGGTGCAGAGGTATAGAAACCAGTATAACAAGGAAATAGCGAAGTGGCGAAAGTATTAGAGCATATCCAGTTTATCTTAGCTTAGCATATCTTGTGTTAATCTTGTCTAATCTTGCCAACCCTATTATCATGGTATTATCTTGTATTCAGTTAATTCATGTCGGTTGTTTTTCCATGTTCACATGCTAGAAGTTACTGAACTTACTCAGGCTTTATGTCTGACTCTGTTTTTCTTTCGTCTTCTTTTCTTTCGCTCCCCCCCCCCAGGTAGTAAAGAAGGGAATAGTATAGCTCAGGTTAAGTTGGACTGTCACTCTTTCCCAGCTTGAAGATTTGTCGAAGTTTGCTTGGATTCTCTTTTCAGATGCTATGGCTGGCTCTTGCTAAAATTGGGGAATATAAATGTTGTTTTATGCTTCTTTATTTTGTAAGACAGATGATACTCTGATATTGTAAAGAAATCATTGTACAAACTATTTTATCAATAAAGCAAAGTTTTATTTTCTGTCTGTCTTGTAATTTATCTGCATCTTTTACCCTAAATGCTCCACAGAACTTAGTGCATTCCCTTTGTGAGTGACACTAACGGATGTGGGGTGTTACACGTGGTATCAGAGATGAAGGTTACCAGATCAGATAAAAGATTTGAAAATTGTTTTCAAAACGGATTTAAAAGAAGCATTTCCAAGAGAAAAGATTTATTTTAAAGGCATATTCCCCAAAAAGCCATACGCACTATCTTCTCTTCCTCTGTTTGAATTCTTGTCTCCTTCTTTCTTGAGTCTCTGGGGCTCCTGGCTTTCTGGGAGGTAACCTCATCGATGGGCGAAGACGTGCCTGGCTTCTATCCATAGCCGTAGTTGTTTCACCTACGGCCAGTTTTCTTTCAAGCTTATAGGGTTTTATGTACGATGGAAGCAGCTTTCGAGAGATTTGTCAACATGACTACACACGGAAGGGGATGAGGATTTTGGCAAAGGAGCATAACCCTAGGATGAGGAATTCATGGATGTAGATTTAGCTCACAAAGGAGGAAGTATCTTTACTAGGATATGATAGGTCATATAATTAAGGACAAAGGCAAGAACGAGGAACAAGATTTTCAGAAGGGCAAGTACATACTTTCACCACCAAGTGTACCTAGGAGAAAGGTAGTAAAGTCCTGTTGGGAGAGTCTAGTTTTGCTGTTCGTACTCTTTCCTTTGGTTTTAACGCTTCGCATTTTGTTCATATCCACTTCCATAGTTGAGTCTCTGCACCATAGTACTTGTATAGTAGAAAGATCCCACTAGAGTCTCAAATCCAATTGGTGGTCTGACCAGTTTATTTTTGGTTAGTAGGGATTTGAGAATAGCTATCTAGTTTGCTTATATCATCTCACGTAGATCGTCTAAATTCGGAGGAGATATTCCTTGGGTGCTTGTCTGATACTGGTTTAGGCCTTTGGGGCTTGTACTTGAGGAATGTCAAGTTCGGCTAGGATGGTTTGCGTGAGAGATGAATAGTTGTGGCAGGCACTCTAAAAAGCACGTAGTAACCTTTCGACCCTTATAGTTATGGCATGGCGGATAAGAGGAGAGACCTCAAACCATCTTGGTATGTACACTTGGTATCATAGTTAACATCTGTTTATTGTGGAAATGGGGGTCAGAAACTTCACAATCGTGAAGTTAAATTAGTTAAGATACAGTGGAGTAAAGCTCAAGAAGGCTAGATACTAGCAAGATACCCTTTTCCTTAAGGGTGCATCCTTGATTTCTTTTTTTAGGAGCTTTACGCATAATTGTTTCTCTCTTTCCAAAGTATATCCTCTAGGTCGTATCTTCGATCCTTAGGTAGAATCCAATGGATGTAAACATGTATTTGAAACATGTTATGGTTGATGGTTGCAAGTGGTTGCTAATGGTTGCTCATGAATGCATATACATATGTATTAGGCACTAGATCAGTTCGGACGCTTTCATATTGCATTTACAGATATGTATTTGTTTGTAAGTTGAACTTGATATGTTATCATATGGATGTTGCATATGGATGAATGGCTGTGCACGCATGTAGTATTTACATAACTAGGGGTGCTTGCATACATGATTGGACGCATGGCACTGACATGATTTGCATTAAGGAGGTCAACTGAATCAGTAGACCGCCTGATTTTGCATTAGATAAAGACATATACACACACTATGCATATGAACATGAAAGCATTAGAAATATTTTAAGGACAATGAATGACTGTGATTGAATGGTTGAGTAGATGGGTGATTGGATGGTAGGACACATTCTTCCTAACTTGAAGATTTTGGGGACGAAATCCTTTTAAGTGGGGGAGAATGTAACACTAGGATTCACAAATCAAGGAAGAATTAAAAGTTAAAATCAAAATGAAGGGAAACGGGCTACGCCATTGCGTTCGTTTCGGAATTCTGCATGAGATAGAGTCCGAGTTTGCGTTGATCGGACTCCGTATGAAGGAGTTATGGTCTTCAGAAGTTTCAGAATTCGAACAGGTCAGAGAACGAGTTCAAAATTCAAAATCGGACCCAGATTGGGCTGGGCGGGAATTTTCCCACCCAAGACCCAGGTCGACTGGGTAGTCGACTAGGGGCACCCAAGTCGACTGGGTAGTCGACCTGGGGCACCCAGGTCGACTAGGTAGTCGACCCCCCCCCTTTTTCCAGATCTGCAGTCTGGTTCGTTCTTCTGTATCCGGACACCATTCTGACCAGATTCGTCCGCCTAATCCTATATAAACAGCCTTAGTCTCCTTCTCTATTCACAATTCTTTTCTATCCTTATGTTGCCTCTGAGAAAATGTATAAATAAATAATATATAAAATAAATCAAGATGAGGAAATGCTGCTGAAGACTTTCAAGAGGAGATTCAAGTCAAGCTAGGATTCAAGTGAAGATTCAAACGACTGTTTTTCTACGAATCTAATCTAATCTCTGTAAGTCGGTTACTTTTAGATTTGAACGTTTTCTCTGTTCGTGACATGAAATTAAAGGAATAAAAGAATATGCCAAATCTTTCTATTCGAATCTGTGCCTATATCTTTGGACCTAATTAAGAATTGTTATGATTCGATGACCAATAAGACTGTGACTATGGACCTTAGAACATTGCCTATGACTGTGACTCATGACTATAAGAATTATTTCCTTGACTATGAGCACAAGCCTATGCCTTTGATTAGGAAACATAAACTATTGCCTATGACATAACAAGGACAACTGTGATTAAACACCTATGATTCATGACTAGGAAAGTGTTGCTTAAGTTTTGTGACTATGAAATTGGGTCTAAACCTGATTATCTATTCTGTCTATTCTTGGTTTTCTTTGGTTTTAGATCTTGGGAATTTACCTATTAAGTTAGGTCTACCCATGCTCTTGAACCTACGTCGTTATTCAACCCTTTTTATGTCATAAGATTTTCAGACCTATAGGCCTTCGATGTTCTAGATCAATTTCAGTGTAATTCGTTAGGTCTGTAATTAGTAAATTATCATTTTATGCCAGTTACTATGTCTATCTTTTTCATAGCATCTTTGGTTCATTCCCTATTTTCTACGAATCTAGATTTATCTATAATCTAGATTGAATCATGATTATACAAACGGTGGGAATACGATTTGGGCAAAATATGAAATTTAGTAAAAACGTAGTTATAAACTTGGAAATTGGCATAAATTGGGAACATGTATTATGGCATGTTTATAAGAATGCAAATTGGATAAATTTGACATGAATTATAGGATGTGTAATTTGAATCTAGTATTGACTTGTAAATCTAGCATTTACATGAATTGTGAACTAGAATAATAGGTCTAGTTTGACATGAACTGTAATTAGAATGTTAAATCAGAATTAGATTAGCTAATTTGGCATATTGGCATAAATTTGAAATTGGCCATAACTGGGAGTAATTGTCAGGTTTAGCAAAATCATGGTTAGTGACACTTAATTTGGTATAGTTTATATACCAAAAAGGCATAAATATGATATAGAGGGGAAAATGGGCCATAAGAATAAATGTTGACAATTTACATTAAAAGAGTAATTAGGAAATAAGTAAATTAGGAATAATTTACTTATAGAATTTGTCCTAAATGAGAAAATGTGAATTTAGACAAATTAAAGGTTTATTAACGACATCTCTTTTAATAATACACCAGAAAGTTCTAGGGTGACAGAGAGGATAGTGTCTAGGCTTGGGTTTGGAAAATACAAGTTTCCTGCTCTCCCTGGCTATCCCTAACTGATCCAACGGACGGGATGGTTACTTTCAAAACCTGATTTGAAAATTAATCAAAACCCTTTGAACTTAGAAAACACGAATATGCCTAACATGAGGTTAGACTGAGTTGCAATGTAAACCTGCCCGGAACCAACCGGCACATCCAGTATTCGCAACAATATCTGTCTAATGTGAGTGGTCGCGGCTTTAATTTATTTAGTTAAATCTAGAACAAGAATGGCAGGGTTAAGTTAACTAAGACACTTAACCAGTTCAACATGATAACCAGACCGGTGGGTGGGGTTAGGTTCATACAGACACTTAACACAGTTAAGCTAGAATGGGAGGGTTAAGTCCATAGGAACACTTAACCAACTTAACACAATTAAGCTAGAATGGGAGGGCTAAGTCCATAGGGACACTTAACCAACTTAACATGGTAACAAGACAAGATTTGTTGGGGTTAAGTAACTAAGAAAACACTTAGCCAAATTAACTAGACTAGAAGGTGGGGTTAAGTAAAGTTAATACACTTAGCCAAATTTAACATGTTAACTGGAAGGTGGGGAAATTAACATGTTAACTAGACTAGAGGTTGGGGTTAAGTAAATACACTTAGCCAATTTGATATGTTAGCTGGACTAGACTGTAGGGTTAAGTAAACTTGAGCACTTAACCATCAGATTGTGATAAAGGAATAGGGTTAAGTCTAAAACATGAAGGGATAATACTTAACCATTAATAACATGGTAGTTAAAACAGATGGGCAAGGTTAAGTTAAAAAGGAACACTTAACCAATACAGGATGAATAGGGTTAAGTAACAAGAAATACTTAACCAATATAACTTGGTTTGTGGTAGGGTTAAGTCAACGTGAAATACTAATAACACTTAACCAGTTTATCAAGATAAATGAAGAGGGTTAAGTTGGCTTGAATTGACTAATGACACTTAACCAATCCAAATTGACGGGAAAGAGAACTAAGTAGTAAATCTTAGTTAAAAGGAGCTAAGTAGTAAACCTTAGTTAAGAAAACAACGATTTTGGAAACTAAGTGGTAAACCTTAGTTAGTAGAACTAAGTAGTAATTCTTAGTATAACACGGGAAGGAGCGAATGTCCGTCTGAGTAAAAAGAAGGCTCCAATGAATTGGGTTACGAAGCCCGAGGCTTCGACGGGACGTGAGGGTACTCTTGGTATCCCTCTGTGAGGCTGCAGATGATCCTCCTAGGCTCACAGAGGTTAAGGTCTGCGTCAGAAGAACCAGGGGTATGCCTTGGTTGCAATATATGGCAACCTAAAGACTAGAATGGACCGGCTTGATTCGGCGAGAAAACGGTAGCCCTGTGATAGCAACTCGTCGTCTACCATCCATCTTGAGTCAGTCGAGATACGTGAAGCGGAAAGGCGGAGAACTCCAAAAGACCATATACTTGCTATCTAGTTATGGGTGAGGATGGCCATAGGAGTGGGGCATCGGGGGCCTGCGTATAGTTCTCATTTTTCAAGGTGTGCCTTTCATTAGTTGAGGGAGGGGTCGAGTGGGACCATAGCCACTTGAATTAAAATAGACCTTAGCATCTGCATCGGCAGATACCTGAAAGCTCCCAACCAAGTTCTGTGTTTCTTGATTTGCCCTAGCACAGGACTCGAGCCGCACATTACAGGACATGTGCATCTAGACAAGCGATAACAATTCGCGATACATGCGTGGGGAAGTATAGGAACACATACCACTCTAGGTAGTGTGTCCTAGACTTGGGGGCATCGTTCGACAGGTAGCATAATCCCTAGTTGGACTAGGTGGCATAAACCCTGAATCTGAGAAGCGTTCAGCAGATAGCGTAAACTCTAGTTGAATATAGAAGGCACTTGGTAGAAAACCCTAGATTAGATCTAGGTAACAAATAATAAATGTATGCCTGAAGGCAATGGAAACTACAGGGATTGGGATCACATTATCGTTACTAGTTGGGACATTAGTTAGGTGGTGCAGAGGTATAGAAACCAGTATAACAAGGAAATAGCTAAGTGGCGAAAGTATTAGAGCATATCCAGTTTATCTTAGCTTAGCATATCTTGTGTTAATCTTGTCTAATCTTGCCAACCCTATCATCATGGTATTATCTTGTATTCAGTTAATTCATGTCGGTTGTTTTTCCATGTTCACATGCTAGAAGTTACTGAACTTACTCGGGCTTTATGTCTGACTCTGTTTTTCTTTCGTCTTCTTTTCTTCCGTCCCCCCCCCCCAAGGTAGTAAAGAAGGGAATAGTATAACTCAGGTTAAGTTGGACTGTCACTCTTTCCCAGCTTAAAGATTTGTCGAAGTTTGCTTGGATTCTCTTTTCAGATGCTATGGTTGGCTCTTGCTAAAATTGGGGAATATAAATGTTGTTTTATGCTTCTTTATTTTGTAAGACAGATGATACTCCGATATTGTAAAGAAATCATTGTACAAACTATTTTATCAATAAAGCAAAGTTTTATTTTCCGCTGTTTAATTTCTGTCTATCTTGTAATTTATCTCCATCTTTTACCCTAAATGCTCCACAGAACTTAGTGCATTCCCTTTGTGAGTGACACTAACGGATGTGGGGTGTTACAAATCCCTACCAGGTGCTGATTTGTTGCTGAATGTTTGCGAACAAATTAAAAATTGTAAACAACTGTTAAATTCATTCGGCTTTCCTAAACAACAAGGGTTGTTGTAAAGGGTGTCAAACTTTAGGACCAAAATTACTTAAATTAATAAATCCGATCAAGTTATTCCAAAGGTTTGATTGGTTTATAACACAAAAAATATATGAAAAAGAGAGAGTTTTATGTAATAAATGAAAGCAATTAGAGGGAAATGACATAAACTAGATTAACATGAATTAATAACCAAACATATTGATGTAGGTCTAATTCATGTTTCTGTCACAAACATGAATCAATGATAATTATGTTTCTAGAAATAAATAGGTGAATAACGACAAGTATAGCCTATGCAGGAGCTAAGCTCTTAAACAACTATAGGCTATCAGGATAGATTCTCTATTTTATTTTTAAAACCCTAAAAGTTAGATCTAAATTAGATAGCACTACTACAAAATTGGTCATTTGCATCAGTTGTTAAACCCATGTTGCATTAATTCTTAAACTAATGCAAATGAAGATGATGCAACAGACAAATTTCTATTGCGTCAGTTAAAGAACTGATGTAAATGAAGATTACTTGCATCAGTTGTTCAATACACTATATGCTATAGAGCAGATGCAAACGTCTACATTTGCTTTCGAAGTCTTCGTCTATTGCATCAGAGTTTTTAAACAACCGACGCTAATGAACAGATGCAAAAATGACATTTGTTATGACCATTAATGTATTGCATCGGTTGTCTTTGCTATTACAGCTGATGCAAATTAAGTTTGAAGTAAAAAAAAAATTCCACTATTTCATTTTTTAAACAGGAAGCAATATTAAATGGAATTTTAAATTCTACAAATGCATTATAACCACCAATCTGATGAAACAAAAAATATAATTGTATTATTAATCAACATAGTTCATGTGTAAAACTCAACAAAAAAAATACACACTATAATCATAAAACTAAAGTCAATGTTCATAACAAAAGACTAACATAACTACATCCAATTATGCATGATATAAGTCGCCAAGCAATCCCGAACTTCGTCTACCTCTTGTCGGTCATAAGAACCACGTTGTGCAAAGTCCTGCAATCTATAAGAGTACTGTTTTAAAACGTACGTAAATAACATATAATAGCTAGGAGAATGAAATAAATTAAAGTATACCTTTTGTAAGTCGATGCTTTGATTGTGGTGTTTTACTACGTCAAGCATATACCTCATCACATAATATACACAATCCATTACTTTAGATTGTTGCGGACACTGTCAACATTACAAAATAATTTAATAGTTAGTTTACAATAAAACAAAATAAGCACAATATTACTTCATCACAGCTTTTAATGTGTGTCATTTTCTTGATGACATTCATCAATGTGAAAATGTGAATTTCGCGTTTAGATTTGTCACATGCAACGTGAATTTCACATTCAGATCCATCAATGTGACATTCATCTTATCACAAAAAGGCATTCAATTTTCTGTACAGCTGTGTTTAGACTGCATTTCTTTAGAGTCCCAGTGACTACCTACTATAATTTCTTTTTGATCGCATCAAAATTTGATAGTAACATTATTTTTTGGGTTTGTAGTTGGTGATGTTTGATTCTCATTTTGGGGTTAAAGGTTGTGCCAATGTGTAAGTGGTCAACAAAAGAATGTGCAAGTCGCAATATCAAAGACATATGACGATTATTCGTTTGAAGCTAGATTTGTGGTATGGTGCAGAAACTATGCGTATAATTCTAAACAACTCCACAGATCATGTGCCCTTTTTTGATTGAAACCTGGAATATCCTCAATTCATAATTTTTGAATTTCCTCCAAGGTAAACTATTGAATGTAAGTTAACAACAATAGCAATGGCCATACAAAATGAAGAACTTACATATCATCAACAAAAAATGGATATCAGTACCAAAAATATCGCATTTGGAAATGATCGGTCAGCTGAAACACTTATTTGCAATGATATCTGCAATCAAGCGTTACAACTGTGAATTTTGACCCAAGATCAGAAGAAAAAAGGGAGAAAAAAGAATCCATCTGACAATTATTGAGTTCTAGCGTTTATCTTGAAGTTTTTTTATATCCAACTTCTTTCATCAAATGTCTACAACTTCTGCCACATATAAGCCTTTGCCATAAATATGGTAAATAATCATGAAAGCTCATCTGCAACTTTTCATGAACAAGCCTAATATCCAATAACATATGATAGGTAAACGGTTTCATCTTAAAACAGATCATTAGAAGGTAACGGGTAAATAAACTCACCATCTAGCAAGGCATCATTCAATACCACATGTGATTGGCCGTAGGAAAGACGGTTCTCTCTGAGAGCACAGTATACCAACCTAGAATAAAACATATGCATAGAAATATAAACAACTGCATCCTTGAAAACATGCAATGATGACATATTATGTGTAACAGTAAATTATGTGTACCTCCATAAGAGCTACTGCGGAAGGGTCTTCTAATGTCTTAATGCTGCATGCATGCCTCGCAGGACTACCGTCATCCAAGCTATGGCGTTGGATGAACTTCCACGAGCTCTGGACCGTTTATCGAGAAAAGCAATTCAAATCCTGCGATATTTTATTGGGAAAAGCCATTCAGTGTTTGATTTCTTACCACAGCTCTGGACAGTATAGAAGTTTGTCGCTGAAGAATTTACAAATGTTGTGTAAGAATTCGACGAGCCATTCACTATCACTGTGAACGATATCAGGTTCTATAAGGATTTGCAAATGTTGCACAGCTCTGGTTGATCATGATTGTTATTGGATTGTTATCAGTAGCCAATCACTGTCATAAAATAACAAATCTAATTAAACGAGCAAGCCAAGTTATCCCATTACTGTCCATTTGCCAAACATTGTGACTGCACCGTTTATTTCATCAGAAGCTATCCTTTGTCCATTTGCCAAACATTTTCCCATCTCAATGCTCTACCATGTAGTGTCATGCACAGTGATTCTTAAGTTATATCAACAACTAAACCCTAGCAAGCCAAGTTATGCTGGAACAAATCATATTCACTCAGTCTTGCTCACTTCCGGTCTCCAGTCTACTGATTCCCATGTTTAGTCGCACCCTCTTACTGATACCTCATATCAATACGAGTCGACTATTCTTATCCCCATAATGATGTCTATGCCAATTTACACCTAGAGAAATCTTAAGCTTCTGATTCTTCATCTTACCTAAATTGTACATATGCTTGGCGTGCACATAAGCAAGTTCATCATGGCAATGCCCACCCATGCTTCTTGCAGTAGCATGAAACCCTCTAGATCCTGTTATTGGTATTGAACATGAAAATCTATTTTACCTTATTGGCAAAATTCCACAAGTATAAATATACCCTAGTGTAATAGATTCAGATATGACTTTTAACATGCTTTGAATAAGAAAAGTATAAAGTGAAAAGGAAGACATTAGATAGGTTGAATATTTTTGACAGAGCGCAAGTGGAAAATAATCTCTATATAGGAGAATGTGAGTGAGAAAGCTATGAACTTAATAATTAGATGCCATATATTCATATATAGATATTTTACATCATCCATAGATGTTTAGGTGAGTAAAGATGAATTGGTTTATGGTTTAAAATACATAAGCTTTGATTGGTAAATCATAATTATCACACGAAAATTTACCATTCACGTAGAATGCATGCAATTCAAAAATCTGTTGAACTAAAGTTAACATGAAACTAACATGATGATATAAATGCAGCAAGGACATTCTGGCATATAGCTTAGGTTGGCAGCCTCACCCCATAAGTAAGTAAAATCTTAATATAAAATAGCTTGCGTTGTAATGCTTCCTGTTGGATATTAGGCAACCTGCAAAATAAGCATAATGTAAATACTAGAAAATGAACATCTAAAAATCTGGACCCTACTCGAACGGAACATATGCAGACATGCTCACAGTAACCATTTGGTATCAACTGAAATTTAGATTGTGCTATGTTCATTTACTCATATTATATTTGCTATTTACAGGGTCTGTTATTGTCAGAGGAAAATGTTACACCATCGTGTAATCTTCATTTTTTTAATTCAAAAGTTTTTATGCATAGCAAACTAATGGGATTCAGTTTCACGTATTTCTTGTACTACAAAGGTAAACAAAATCTATTTGAGTTGTACATAAAGTGTTCCTATTAATGAGAATAGACCCACTGAAATTTACATCTCACTTAACAGTTTCTGATCAGTCGATTCGTGTTTGACTCTTAAGACCCTTCATAATCTCAACTACAACTCTGTGCATGTTGTAAATATGCTGTTTTTTTTAACTCTAACATGTGGATTTCCATCTTTGTATGGGTTGAAATGTGCTCGAAAATCAAACAGTAATGCATTCGTCATAGATTCATAGCTACGTTATGTCTTCACTCATCTATTATCAATTGGATTTCACAGCATCTCTCATTTGAGTACGATGTACAATATATTCCCTGGTATCCAGATGCAAAAACTTCCACTCATATGATTGAAAATCGAACACGGATACACAAGCATTGCTCTACAATAGTGACCTAGGTGACTGGGTGCTCCATGAAATGGTAATCAGATGACTTATCATATACACAATGCTTGATTCATCTATAATTATATACTTGGGTAAAATGTGATCCATCTGTTTTTGATTGTTCCAGGGCCACTTAAGAATTTTGCATGCATAGACATCAAATTAACAAAATGACAAGGAAAATTTCAAATTAAAAATTCATCATTATCTATAGTTTAAGTATTTTATTAGGAAAAACAATGTGCTAGATGTTAAAACCAAAATCAGGAACAAAACAAGGGGATAATTATATCATTTAAAAAGAGAGTTAAGACAAACACAAATGGTGGTAAATCTGAAATGACTGACGCCCCGCTCTATGTAAAATGATCCTGAATATTAACAACTATCTTTCTGGTCATCAACTTAACACTTGTTTTTAGCAGGCAAAATACTATAAAATATTCTTTGTTTTCATATTTTTCAAATCATACAACAAATTAAGTGTATTTAACATTGTCATCAACAAAATTGCACTCCAAATTCGTGGCTCGAAGCAACATATATAACAAATTATAAGAACAGATAAACCATTTCCTAACTACTGATTAAGATATCACTAAGCAACATCATGAATAAATTAATCAATTAACTATTCCTCACTTAATTTTAAAGAAGTTGCCTCCCCATTCATTCTCTTGTACTTTACCTCTCTATATGGTATATATACCCCTACAGCTTCAAACACTCTTCCACGTTATACTAATTCACATCCTTTTCCTTCACAATTTATTTATATTTCTCCTTTTTCTTTAATCAAATGCATCCTCCGGAATTTCATAGAAAAATCTATCAACATGCCAATGAAAGGCTTGCTGAAGCTTTTTAAAAGCAATAAAACTAACCACCATCATATTTCTTCTCCCACATCACGAAAAACATTTTTTTACATATTATCTGCTGAATTAATCATTTCAAAATGGAGCCTCACTTCTCCACAATCCAAAATAAAAACACTATTCCACGACACCAGAGAAGAGGCTGACAAGTTTTGCCTAGTTGTTCATGATTTACAACATGCTATGGTTTTTTTTTCTCATCTAATGATTGTGTGGTAAACACAAATTCAAAGCCTAACTATTTGATATATGCACAAAGTTTAATGCAAACGGTAATGAAAAGACTGGAGAAGGAATTTTACCTGATTCTTCCAGCTAACCGTGACAAGTTGGATCCAGATTTGGTTTCACATCAATCAGCAAGATCAAGTATATCTGAACTGGAATACGGAGATGATACCAGAATGGTTTACGTAACTATTAGTGAAGTCTAATATTATATTATAGTTAAATTTTTATAACATTTAAAATTAATTATTGAAGTTTCTTATATCCTGAATGTATCAACTATCAAATATACGTTATTGAGTTGGTTTAAACTGATTCAAAACAAATTATAATTTAAAAATATAATTTTTCCGTGTTTTTTTCAAAATCTCTATTCAAACACTATGTTCGCTACCAACAACTCATTTTATGTAGAAAAACTAACCAATCACCCAGTCACATCGAGGCTGAGCACCCAATCACCCAACCACATAAAAACATACTTATGGATAGATCCCATACCATCACTTTTTGATCATGATCATGTGCCATCATCACCTCATTTTTTTAACGCTTGCATCTACTGATTTAATTCCTACTATTCAATGTAGAAAACCTAACCATTCTTAATAGAACAAATTTCCATCACCTCATTTCCAATGGATATTTCACAGAATAAATTTTGATTTGTCGACTCACTTGTTTAAATTGAATTTAAACTTCATTTAAAAAATGAGCTACCCTAGACATTAAAACTCAGTTTGAAACTGGTTTTACAACTCAGTTTTTAATTATCGTTTTTATGAAAAGAGACCGATATAGTTAGGTTTAAACTCAATTTTTAGTTCTCATATTTTATTAAAAAACCGGTATACCTAACTTTGAAAATACCTTTGAATGAATCATATTAAATGGGAAAATTCTTATTTTTCTTGCTAGAGATACCAATGTTTATAAATTTTCTCAGACCATTAGTTGTCATTTTTTGAAATCGAAATTGATATCATTAATTGAAATAGGTTCCATCCACCAAAACAATTCCTATTACGATATATTAAAATCGAAATCTGCAATTCCTAAAAATTGGTGTAACTCTATTGTAAATTAAAATCATTAGTTGAATCGAGATACGACAATCAAAATCGAAATCAAAAAACGGAAAAATCGAAATCAAAATACGGCAAAGGAAATCGAGATTTAAATCAGAAGACGGAAAATCAAAATTGGCAAAATATAATACCTGAAACAACGGCAGTTGAAATCGAAATCTCCGGAATCGAAATCTATAATTTGGAATTGGGCCGAATCGAAAGAGCGGCAGTGATTTCCGTTCGTCTTTCCTCTTTTCTTTTCTTTTTTTTCTTTTTCCTTTTTTGCTTTTGTACTGGCGCAAAAATAAAAAATACCACGTAAGTGAAATGGAAGGAAGATAGGATGTTTGTTTGGCACGGGTTTATGATATGTGCGATGTGACATACTGGTTGTATTTTTTAATTTAACATGCATTTTGCTTCACTATATTAGCTTCAAATTTAAGAATCCGATGCAAATTAATATACTTGCGTCAGTTGTTAACGTATGTGATGCAACTAGAAACACATGCTTCTAATTATTTGCTTCGAAGATGGTTTGGAACCGATGCAAATTACATTTTCAACCCTTCAACTGCTTTCCCTAAGACAATTGCTTCGCATGGTAGTAGGGAACTGACTCAAGTAATTATATTTGCATCAGTTGTTTATACAACTGACGCAACTACGGCAATGCAACCGGACTGTTTTGTAGTAGTGTAGACGTTAGACCGAACTCGAACATACCCTGTGAAGGAGCATAAGTCTTAAACGATACAGAATATGAAGGTTGAGTTCTAACCCTTGGTTCAGATCTAGAACTATATACATAAATTCCTAATCTCTTTGGCTATGTGATTCATATTGAATCTAATCTAAGCGTCATCACCCCCTAATTAAAGGGGATTAGGTAGATATAGCTAAAAGAAAAGAAGATAAAAAGAAAATAGAAAACATGAAATAAAAAATAAAGAGAAGAGAAGAAGAGTTTTATTCTAATAGAAGAATTTACATAATAAAACTAGATGTAATTCTAATGTGAGAGATACAAATGTTTTTATAGTTGCCATAGCCAAGACAAAGTTGCCAATTACACAATGTGGGACAAAAGCCCTTTTTCAAAATAACAAATAAACCAATTAGCTAAATGTGAACGCGTGTGAATAGATTTGCATTTGTCATAGCTTGCGGGCATCAAATGGCATCAATTTCAATTGTTTTGAGCATGAATGAAAACTCCATATCATCCGAGACAAGCGATCTTTATGAAAAGCAATGAATCTTGACTTTAAAATACGAAGAAGAAGGTGGTTGAACATCAACATTTCTTTAGGTCTTCAAGCTTCAATCTAGCTCTAAATTTCAGCACTCTACTTGCATCAGTTCTTCAAGTTTTTTCAACAATTAAGTGCATCAATCCATTCGTCATAAATAATCTGGAAACACAACTATAAATACACAGTATCAATTATTTTAAAGATAAAACAAGATAAATAAGTGGATAAAATATACACATTTACGTGTATATCAAATACCCCCACACTTATCTTTTAATTCGTTCTCGAATAAACTAACGTAAAATATGTCACACTTTCGTAGGAAACACGATTGCATTTAGGGTAAGCAACAAGCCGTTAAACCCCTAGGTGTCCCTAGTAGGACGAGTGTTATCTCGTGAGGGTTTTCAGCGGAAACTACCAACAAAATCCAAAGCGTCTTATGTACGCGGATTAATCAAACGATATATTTAAGGTCTTTCAAATTCCAAGGACTGTACCTAACTTCAATAATAACAGTTCAGTCCTAAATTTTCCATCCCATTATTGGTGCAAAAACGAATAAAAATTTTCAAGCTGAATCGTAATTCCTTAATAACATTGTAATTGCCTTGAAGGTTAAGAGCGTGGTGTCAAACAAAGTTCTACACATCGATAATGTGCACCCCAATCATTTATTCATTTTTTCTTTGAATAATTTTGCACCAGTGTAACTGTAATGTATTGGATGTGAATTATGCATAGATGAAGGAGAATTTTGTAAGTTCTAAAAATATTATGGATAAGAGGGCAAGTTCATTGGTTGAACTTCAAGCTACAAAAGATAAAGTAATACTAAGGCACATATTGATGTTTTGTTTCCTTTCATCTCCTTTACTACAATCCTCACTTCTAAGTACGGTATGATGGATGTGGATGGAATGGAAATGAATGCTTTATTGTCAAAAATGATGAATGACTATTTTATTCTTAAAGATTTTCTCTTTATTGCATTTTTTCCTTTTCTTTTCCTTTTTTTTGCATGATGAATGAAGAGTGGAGATGGAATGGAATGATACCGTATATTATTTCATTTGATTCCTCCTCTACTAAGTGAATCATAACCAACACTTCATGAAAGGAAAATTTTGTACCCTAGTTACTCTACTTGTATAATCCTACTTCAACACACAAGTCTAGATTGATGTTATATAAAAAGTTGAAAGGAAAGATAATCAAAGTTTCATAAGATAGATAACCCATATAAAATAAGATGTGATATATGGTTATCCTACCTTAAAACAAGTACGGAGTGGATTGTGTAATATTAGTGACGTTTGCTAACCTTTAACAATAAAAACGGTTCTTGAGTATACCAATTGTAACATCCCGCATTTTTAATGAAATTAAAAATGTGGAAATATGTATATATATTATATGCATAGATATATTTAAGAGAAAAATTAAATAATGACAATTAAATTGCATGTAATAAGTTCATGCAGTGAAATGAAAAAAAAAACATTAATAAAAGAAATTACATGCAATACATGAAATGTGAAGAAATGCATGCAAACATTTAAAAAGAAAAAGGAAAATCTGAAAAGCTTCCAGAATTTGGTCACGGGACTAGCGTCATTGCTTACGTGGCAATTTTTCGGTCAATTTAGACCTATGGTTTGTAGAAAACCGATTTAAAATGAAAGAGATATCTTGAAATTAAATATTGCAACAAAACATGAAAAAGAGGAATGAGAAAAGAGAATAATGATTACCATTGTCCTAAATCTTGTTAACAAAAGACTAAGTAGCCTAATTGGTTCGAGCACGTGACTTGCATACAAGAAGTACAGAGTTCGATCTTCGCCAGTGCCAAATTTTTTGTTTTAGAGGAATGGCTAAAAAGTGGCTTAGTGTGAATGCAGTTTAATTAAAAGATGATGTGTAAAAAGAAGAAGGTAAAGAGCAATTAATAAATAAATTTAATTACGTGAAAATAAGAAAGATGTGTGTGTCTGTATATATATATATATATATATATATATATATATATATATACACATGACGGTTAAGAATTTAACGCATGCAATTAATTACATGCATATGAATATATGCATAATTAAGAATAAAATTAATAAATGGAAGTTTGTATTGTTTATGCATGCAATCATACATGTGCATGAACATAAATTAAAATAAAAAGAAGAATTAGTAAATTGATTGAAATGAGGGCTTGCATTTAAAATAGAAAGAAAGCAATTAAATAAATTCAGCGATGAATTAATTAAAAGAAGGAGGTAGACCGCATATATATATATATATATATATATATATATATATATATATAACACCCCGCCTCCGCTAGGGTCACTCGCAAAGGAATGCACTAGCTTTAGAGGGGCATTATTGGTAAACATGCACAGAAATATCACAAGACAGAACATATAACATAGCGGAAGTAAAATCAAACTTTCATAAATATTAATAATTAAGGTCTAAAGCCTTTTACATCAGAGTACATCAAAACCTGTCTTGCAATAATAAAGAAGCATAAAGACTTTTTCATAAATTATTCCCCAAGTAAAACAGTAAAGTAGCCATAGCCAAGAGAAGTCCAAGCCATCCATGATGACCTTCAAGCAGAAGAAGTCCGAACTAAACAACATTGTTTCCTCCCTGTAACCTGGAGGGGGGGGGAACGGAAGAAAAGAGGCGAAACAAAACGGGTCAGTCAAAAAGACTGAGTAAGTCCTATCTACTTCCAGTATAAAAACAGGTAAAGGTAACATGACATGCATAAACTGAAAGTAAACATAAGGATAACTACAAGATAGATAAACTAAACCAGGGTAGCTGGTTGAACTACTGTGGCAAGGTAAACTAAGGTATCATGATAAACTACGGTGTTATGATAAGTCAAGGTATCACATCGTCAGATTTCTATCGAGTACATTATCCCAAGGTATCTGCCCCGTCTAACATCCCACGGTATCTATTATGTATATTCTTCCTAGTTCTAACATGTATATTTGCTCTGCACCTCTCGTACTAGTATCCCAACCCGCGTCACGTGTTAACCATGAATGTCCCTTGCCCAATGTCATGTAATGGTCCATGTCAACCTAATATATAGCATATGTAGGTTTTCCCACTCATATGTTTCTTTCCATGTATAAGATCAGTCCTTTGCCGTAGGCCGTACGGGCTTTCTCATGTAAACGTTTTATCCTTGAAGTTGTTTTGGACTCCAACCCTTGATCTAGTTGTGTTTCCTTACCATGAACTATCGCGCGTCCACTTAGGATTTATGCCACCTAGGACCGCTAGGGATTATGCTACCTAATGAACGTTTTCGTGTCTCGGTTTGGGTCTTGGCCACCTAGGACCACTAGGGATTACGCCACCCGTCAACCGCGCCCTTGATCCCACGTATGTATCGTGAATCGTTTTCCATGTCTAGATGCACATGTTCCCCAATGTGCCATCCGAGTTCCGTGCCAGGGCAAATCAAGAAATACGGAACTCGGTCGGGAGCTTTAAATCATCTGCCGATGCAGATATCAAGGTCTGTTTTTGTACCCGTGGCTATGGTCCCACGTGACCCCTCCCTCAACTACTGAAAGGCAATCCAAGAAAAATCATGTATAAGAACCACTCCACGGCCCCTCTATAGCCCCACTTTCCTACGGGCCAACCTCACCCATGACTCGATAGCAAGCACATGGTCTGTTGGGGGTTCCTTGCCTTTCCGTACGTACACGATTTGACTAAAGATGGTAGGTAGTCGGCGATGCGCTATCCAGGGCAAAAACAAGAATCGTCGACTCCACGCTAATCCATCCCAGTCTTTAGGTCGCTCGCATAGCAACCAAGGCATACTCTTGGCTCTTCTACCGCAGACCTTGACCTCTTGTGAGCCCAGGCGGATCATCTGCAACCTCACAGAGGGATACCAAGAGTATCCTCACGTCCCCCGAAGCTTCGGCTTCGACACCCAGTGCGCTGGAGCTTTTATCCAAGTCAGATAACTTGCTCCTCCTCGTATACTAAGCGATGACCTACCGTATCAGGTTACTCATCGCTTTGCGAACTAGTCCTATGTCCTTAGCTAAGAATTATTACTTAGTTACCCTTAACTAAGGTTTACCACTTAGCTTCCCTTCCCGTTATCCTTGATTAACCACGGTTTTCTACCTAGTTCTTCTAACTAGGGTTTGTCTTATTTGGTTAAGTGTTATCATTCAAGTCCATGCCTTAACCCGCCCACGAATCACGTCACGATTGGCTAAGTATTTAAGTTCAAGACTTAGCCCTACAAGTTGGTTAAGTATATATTAACTTGACCTTATCAAATTACTTAGTCAAACCGGTCAAGTGTATTCAAGCGATTCATGACTTAGCCTTATCATGTTTTCACGTTATATTGGTTGAGTATGGGTTAACTTAACCCCCATAAATTCACGAGTTAGATTGGCTAAGTATAGGTCACTTAACCACATCCAATTAACGAGTTAGATTGGTTAAGTTTAGGTCACTTAACCACATCAAATTAACGAGTTAGATTGGTTAAGTTTAGGTCACTTAACCACATCAAATTAACGAGTTAGATTGGTTAAGTTTAGGTCACTTAACCACATCAAATCTTCATGTATAATTGGTTAAGTATAAGTTGCTTAACCCCATTAAATTATCACGTTAAGTTGGTTAAGTATTGGTTACTTAACCTCATTGAATTACCAAGTTTAAATTGGTTAAGTGTTTAACTTAACCCCATCGAATTACCGTGTTTAGATTAGTTAAGTGTGGATTACTTAACCCCATCTAATTACCGTGGTTAGGTTAGTCAAGTCTTAATTACTTAACCTCATCTAATTACCCAGTCAGATTAGTTAAGTGTAAATTACTTAACCCCATCCCCTAATCATCTTGCATGGTTAAGTGTCATTAAGGAAATCAAGCCCGGTCCCACTTAACCTACCCATTCGTGTCATATCGGTTAAGTGTCATTAGTCAAATTTACTTAACCTTATCATGTGGCATTAATTTAATTAATGCACTCTTAACCTCTCACATTAGACCTTGTTGTGGTTACTAGTTAAGCCGGGCGGGTCCGGGTAGATTTACACCACAACCTAGTCTAACCTCGGGTCTTAAGCGCGACATGACCAACTTCTCACATTGGGTCCTATTGTTTGCAACTACTAGTTAGGCCGGTCGGTTCCGGGTAGTTTTACGTTGCAAACTCAACCCAACCTCGAGTTGGCCACACTTATATTATCTAAGTTCATCATGTTTCCAAAACATGTTACAAGTTTTTCAAGCATTTGGGTAGACCTAACTTAATAGGTAAATTCCCAAAGGGTAGACCTAACTTAATAGGTGAATTCCCAAGCTCATTTTTTTATGCATACTTACATGTCAACTTCCATGTTATCTTTCAAGTCATATTTTCAAGTATAAACACATGTCATATTCAAGTTAAGATTTCGCGACATGTTCATGTTTATCTAACTACCCAAAATCGTGTTTTCCCAACGCAAGCAAAGCGAGTCAACATAGTAGGTATACTATGGCTACATGTAGACCCCAAAACATGCACGATGCCACAAAAGGGATTGGCTCCAAACATGCATGGCGTCATAAGGGGGTTTGGCCTTAAAACATGCATGATAGAGTCATATAGGGATTGACCATAAGCATGCATACTATCATATAGGATTTGGCCACAAACTTGCATAATATCATAAGGAGGTTTTGCCACAAACATGCATGAAACATAAGGGGTTTGTGTTCATATGCATGCATAAGCCCCAAGGTCAAGTATTTGCCTATGTTTCACAAGTCAAATGGTTCCCAAAGGTTCATGCAAATCTTCCATAGACAAAGATCCAAACTTGCAAGATAAACTAGGCTAAACATAACATGAGTGACATGATTAAGTTGCTACATCTTAGTCTAAGGTCATAGATCATAGAAAAGGGACAAAGTTAGGTTCACATACATGCATACTTATGCTTTATCTCATTTTATCCCATGTCAACATTAAAAATACCGTTTTGATCCAAAAGTAGCTAGAACTTACATAGGCAAGGCTTAGAAAAGGGGTCATGCATCATCTTGACGAAGAAAGGTGGCTCCTTTGAAGAAGAACCTTCATGAAACTCGCATAGCAATGTTGATTTGGCCTCTATTTGGTGTAGCAAGCTTGCACCTTTTGATTTGAACCCGATTTGAATGCATAGGCTCTAGGGATTGGAGATGGAGGCCATGATCAAAATTGATTTTGGCAGCACTTAGTTGCTAGGTTTGATTTTTAGGGATTTAGGTTAGGTTTAGGGTCTTTTTATAGAGATTAGGATAGTTTTAGGCCCTTAGATTAACCCTAGGACCAACCTGAACCGTCAGATTTCAAACCAGGCCCAAAAACCTAGCCAAGATAGAAAATAGGTGCACCATACCAGAATCAGCCGACAGGGCAAGTCGACAGCCCTGTCGACTTGCTGTCGACATGCCTGTCGACTTGCAAGTCGACAGCCCTGTCGACAGCCCAGTCGACTTGTCTGGGCGGGAATTTTCCCGCCTGGCCCCATTTCTGCATGTTTCGAAATTCAAATTTCCTGAAAACTTCTTTGGGCCTTAACCGGGTCATACGGACTCCGATTTACAAAATTTCGGACTCTATTTCGCGTATTTTTCCGAGACGAACGCAATGGCATAGCCCGTTTTACTTGATTCAGAATTTAAAATTAAATTCTGCCTTGATTCTCGTTTTAACATGTTATCGAAATACGGGTTGTTACATTCTCCCCACCTTTTAGGATTTCGTCCCCGAAATCTGTAAGTTAGGAAGAACATATCCTACCATCCATCATCCATCTACTCAAAACATCATCCATAAGCAACCATTGTCCTTAGATGATTTCTAATGCTGTATGAATATATGCAAAACGTGTGTGTACATATTCCTTAGCTAATGCTAATGATCAGGCCTGAATAATCTTTCTAATGCAAAAATATGTATAGTGCCATGAATCCAACATGTATGCAAATAGTCCTAGTCATATAGATACTATATGTGTGCACAATCATTCGTTCATATGCAACAACCGCATGATAACACATTCGATTTCATCCATAAACAAGTATAAATACTCGTGCATATGCAACATGAAATGTGACCGAGTCGAGCTAGTATCTAATGTGTATTCGCGCATCCACGAGCAACCACTTGCAACCATATCAATCATAACATGTTTCAAATACATGTTTACATCCATAGGATTCTACCTAGGATTCCCTGAAACAGGGTCAAACAAGACAAACTCCTTACGGGGTTTGTAACAGAAAATAGGACCGAGTGGATGTCCACGAAAGATAGCCTACAAGTAAGCTCTACAGAAAACAGGGATCAAGGATATACTCCCAAAAAGAGATATCATGCGCGTATCTAGTCTTCGACCATCAAAGTCGTATTTCCTTGAGCTTAATTCCATTGTGCCTTGACCGTCTTTTAACTTCGCGATTTCGTAGCTTCTTATTTCCTGTTTCCATAACATGAGCTGGAACTCATTCCTTCGTCGCCTCTCGTTCCACTTGCACTTATCCTTTTTCTAGAATACTTGACGCAAACATGACTGCGTATTCATGATCTCATGCAAGCTTTCCAAAATTCACTAGTGAACCTTGGATCTCGTTTATATACTATAAGGTATTCCATGTAGAAGAACTTTCTCTTGAAAGTAAATAGATGTCAACCAGGTTATCATGCGCACTTACTAGGATGATCTCTATAACCCATGCATAAATGAAGTAAACCATCCATCTTATTGGCGAACACCACTCGATCGGGCTTCAAATTTCCAATAAAGGCATCAAGGGATTCTAAGTAACTAGTCATGACAGAACCTCAAAAAGGTTACCCGATACTTCGAGGGCATTACCAAGGCGAGTCAAAAGGTCTAACTACCCTCCTATCAAAACCGAGAGTGGAACCCCCTACTGGATAACCACTTCATCCCTAGAATCCATCCTTAGCTTATAAACATAAGCATTATTTCCAAACTCAACACTTGGCATAGACATTCCCAAATCCAAACAAGTCATGTATAAATGGACTGATTCTCCAATAGGACTTTGAGACAAGAATGGGATTCTCTATTACGCTAGTACTTAAGGTGCAGAGACTCAACTATCGAAGCAAACTTAAATGATGCGGGGATCAAAACAAAGTCTTGACGGGATGATAGAAAAGAAGAGCTAAACTTTTAACAAGATCGTTACCCTCCTTCCGAGGTACCCTAGAAATGAGAGCACACTATTACCCTCCCGATGATCTTGTCCTTGTCCCATAATACTTAACTATCCACCCCATTTTACCATGCCAAAGGTACTCTCTCGTCATGGGTTTCATTGTTCCTCTTTCTCCCTCCTTTGAATACTAAGCCATACCAACAAGTTGTTCTTCCTTAAGCTCGTATCCTTTATCCTCTTCCTCACTATCCTTTCTTATAACGCGGCCACTGGTCTCTCGAGAACCACCTCCATCGTAAGGAAAACACTTTCGTAGATAGAAAAGACTAGTCGCAGTTAAAACCACTGTGACTATAGATGGAGGAAAGAAAGGAAAAGAGATTCAATTAAGGAAACAAGGATAGTGCTAATGGCCTTTGGGGAATAGCCTTTTTCTTTTAAAAGAAAATTTTCTTGAAAAATGCTTCTTTATAAACGATTTTCAAATAGTTTTCAGAAGGTCTTTAAAAACTTTTGCCCAGTCTGGTAACCTTCTGCTTTGATACCAAATGTAACACCCCGCCTCCGCTAGGGTCACTCGCAAAGGAATGCACTAGCTTTAGAGGGGCATTATTGGTAAACATGCACAGAAATATCACAAGACAGAACATATAACATAGCGGAAGTAAAATCAAACTTTCATAAATATTAATAATTAAGGTCTAAAGCCTTTTACATCAGAGTACATCAAAACCTGTCTTGCAATAATAAAGAAGCATAAAGACTTTTTCATAAATTATTCCCCAAGTAAAACAGTAAAGTAGCCATAGCCAAGAGAAGTCCAAGCCATCCATGATGACCTTCAAGCAGAAGAAGTCCGAACTAAACAACATTGTTTCCTCCCTGTAACCTGGAGGGGGGGGGGAAACGGAAGAAAAGAGGCGAAACAAAACGGGTCAGTCAAAAAGACTGAGTAAGTCCTATCTACTTCCAGTATAAAAACAGGTAAAGGTAACATGACATGCATAAACTGAAAGTAAACATAAGGATAACTACAAGATAGATAAACTAAACCAGGGTAGCCGGTTGAACTACTGTGGCAAGGTAAACTAAGGTATCATGATAAACTACGGTGTTATGATAAGTCAAGGTATCACATCGTCAGATTTCTATCGAGTACATTATCCCAAGGTATCTGCCCCGTCTAACATCCCACGGTATCTATTATGTATATTCTTCCTAGTTCTAACATGTATATTTGCTCTGCACCTCTCGTACTAGTATCCCAACCCGCGTCACGTGTTAACCATGAATGTCCCTTGCCCAATGTCATGTAATGGTCCATGTCAACCTAATATATAGCATATGTAGGTTTTCCCACTCATATGTTTCTTTCCATGTATAAGATCAGTCCTTTGCCGTAGGCCGTACGGGCTTTCTCATGTAAACGTTTTATCCTTGAAGTTGTTTTGGACTCCAACCCTTGATCTAGTTGTGTTTCCTTACCATGAACTATCGCGCGTCCACTTAGGATTTATGCCACCTAGGACCGCTAGGGATTATGCTACCTAATGAACGTTTTCGTGTCTCGGTTTGGGTCTTGGCCACCTAGGACCACTAGGGATTACGCCACCCGTCAACCGCGCCCTTGATCCCACGTATGTATCGTGAATCGTTTTCCATGTCTAGATGCACATGTTCCCCAATGTGCCATCCGAGTTCCGTGCCAGGGCAAATCAAGAAATACGGAACTCGGTCGGGAGCTTTAAATCATCTGCCGATGCAGATATCAAGGTCTGTTTTTGTACCCGTGGCTATGGTCCCACGTGACCCCTCCCTCAACTACTGAAAGGCAATCCAAGAAAAATCATGTATAAGAACCACTCCACGGCCCCTCTATAGCCCCACTTTCCTACGGGCCAACCTCACCCATGACTCGATAGCAAGCACATGGTCTGTTGGGGGTTCCTTGCCTTTCCGTACGTACACGATTTGACTAAAGATGGTAGGTAGTCGGCGATGCGCTATCCAGGGCAAAAACAAGAATCGTCGACTCCACGCTAATCCATCCCAGTCTTTAGGTCGCTCGCATAGCAACCAAGGCATACTCTTGGCTCTTCTACCGCAGACCTTGACCTCTTGTGAGCCCAGGCGGATCATCTGCAACCTCACAGAGGGATACCAAGAGTATCCTCACGTCCCCCGAAGCTTCGGCTTCGACACCCAGTGCGCTGGAGCTTTTATCCAAGTCAGATAACTTGCTCCTCCTCGTATACTAAGCGATGACCTACCGTATCAGGTTACTCATCGCTTTGCGAACTAGTCCTATGTCCTTAGCTAAGAATTATTACTTAGTTACCCTTAACTAAGGTTTACCACTTAGCTTCCCTTCCCGTTATCCTTGATTAACCACGGTTTTCTACCTAGTTCTTCTAACTAGGGTTTGTCTTATTTGGTTAAGTGTTATCATTCAAGTCCATGCCTTAACCCGCCCACGAATCACGTCACGATTGACTAAGTATTTACGTTCAAGACTTAGCCCTACAAGTTGGTTAAGTATATATTAACTTGACCCTATCAAATTACTTAGTCAAACCGGTCAAGTGTATTCAAGCGATTCATGACTTAGCCTTATCATGTTTTCACGTAATATTGGTTGAGTATGGGTTAACTTAACCCCCATAAATTCACGAGTTAGATTGGCTAAGTATAGGTCACTTAACCACATCCAATTAACGAGTTAGATTGGTTAAGTTTAGGTCACTTAACCACATCAAATTAACGAGTTAGATTGGTTAAGTTTAGGTCACTTAACCACATCAAATTAACGAGTTAGATTGGTTAAGTTTAGGTCACTTAACCACATCAAATCTTCATGTATAATTGGTTAAGTATAAGTTTCTTAACCCCATTAAATTATCATGTTAAGTTGGTTAAGTATTGGTTACTTAACCTCATTGAATTACCAAGTTTAAATTGGTTAAGTGTTTAACTTAACCCCATCGAATTACTGTGTTTAGATTAGTTAAGTGTGGATTACTTAACCCCATCTAATTACCGTGGTTAGGTTAGTTAAGTCTTAATTACTTAACCTCATCTAATTACCCAGTCGGATTAGTTAACTGTAAATTACTTAACCCCATCCCCTAATCATCTTGCATGGTTAAGTGTCATTAAGGAAATCAAGCCCGGTCCCACTTAACCTACCCATTCGTGTCATATCGGTTAAGTGTCATTAGTCAAATTTACTTAACCTTATCATGTGGCATTAATTTAATTAATGCACTCTTAACCTCTCACATTAGACCTTGTTGTGGTTACTAGTTAAACCGGGCGGGTCCGGGTAGATTTACACCACAACCTAGTCTAACCTCGGGTCTTAAGCGCGACATGACCAACTTCTCACATTGGGTCCTATTGTTTGCAACTACTAGTCAGGCCGGTCGGTTCCGAGTAGTTTTACGTTGCAAACTCAACCCAACCTCGAGTTGGCCACACTTATATTATCTAAGTTCATCATGTCTCCAAAACATGTTACAAGTTTTTCAAGCATTTGGGTAGACCTAACTTAATAGGTAAATTCCCAAAGGGTAGACCTAACTTAATAGGTGAATTCCCAAGCTCATGTTTTTATGCATACTTACATGTCAACTTCCATGTTATCTTTCAAGTCATATTTTCAAGTATAAACACATGTCATATTCAAGTTAAGATTTCGCGACATGTTCATGTTTATCTAACTACCCAAAATCGTGTTTTCCCAATGCAAGCAAAGCGAGTCAACATAGTAGGTATACTATGGCTACATGTAGACCCCAAAACATGCACGATGCCACAAAAGGGATTGGCTCCAAACATGCATGGCGTCATAAGGGGGTTTGGCCTTAAAACATGCATGATAGAGTCATATAGGGATTGACCATAAGCATGCATACTATCATATAGGATTTGGCCACAAACTTGCATAATATCATAAGGAGGTTTTGCCACAAACATGCATGAAACATAAGGGGTTTGTGTTCATATGCATGCATAAGCCCCAAGGTCAAGTATTTGCCTATGTTTCACAAGTCAAATGGTTCCCAAAGGTTCATGCAAATCTTCCATAGACAAAGATCCAAACTTGCAAGATAAACTAGGCTAAACATAACATGAGTGACATGATTAAGTTGCTACATCTTAGTCTAAGGTCATAGATCATAGAAAAGGGACAAAGTTAGGTTCACATACATGCATACTTATGCTTTATCTCATTTTATCCCATGTCAACATTAAAAATACCGTTTTGATCCAAAAGTAGCTAGAACTTACATAGGCAAGGCTTAGAAAAGGGGTCATGCATCATCTTGACGAAGAAAGGTGGCTCCTTTGAAGAAGAACCTTCATGAAACTCGCATAGCAATGTTGATTTGGCCTCTATTTGGTGTAGCAAGCTTGCACCTTTTGATTTGAACCCGATTTGAATGCATAGGCTCTAGGGATTGGAGATGGAGGCCATGATCAAAATTGATTTTGGCAGCACTTAGTTGCTAGGTTTGTTTTTTAGGGATTTAGGTTAGGTTTAGGGTCTTTTTATAGAGATTAGGATAGTTTTAGGCCCTTAGATTAACCCTAGGACCAACCTGAACCGTCAGATTTCAAACCAGGCCCAAAAACCTAGCCAAGATAGAAAATAGGTGCACCATACCAGAATCAGCCGACAGGGCAAGTCGACAGCCCTGTCGACAGCCCAGTCGACTTGTCTGGGCGGGAATTTTCCCGCCTGGCCCCATTTCTGCATGTTTCAAAATTCAAATTTCCTGAAAACTTCTTTGGGCCTTAACCGGGTCATACGGACTCCGATTTACAAAATTTCGGACTCTATTTCGCGTATTTTTCCGAGACGAATGCAATGGCATAGCCCGTTTTACTTGATTCAGAATTTAAAATTAAATTCTGCCTTGATTCTCGTTTTAACATGTTATCGAAATACGGGTTGTTACAAATGCAGTTTAATTAAAAGATGATGTGTAAAAAGAAGAAGGTAATGAGCAATTAATAAATAAATTTAATTACGTGAAAATAAGAAAGATGTGTGTGTCTGTATATATATATACATACACATGACGGTTAAAAATTTAACGCATGCAATTAATTACATGCATATGAATATATGCATAATTAAGAATAAAATTAATAAATGGAAGTTTGTATTGTTTATGCATGCAATCATACATGTGCATGAACATAAATTAAAATAAAAAGAAGAATTAGTAAATTGATTGAAATGAGGGCTTGCATTTAAAATAGAAAGAAAGCAATTAAATAAATTCAGCGATGAATTAATTAAAAGAAGGAGGTAGACCGCATATATATATATATATATATATATATATATATAAGCAATAAATCTAATATCATGAAAGAAACGCCATAAGTGTATGAAAGGGAAAGAATGAGCAACTAAAGTAAATGTCAAAAGAATTAAATGCATGAAGGAAAGAAGTTACTATACATTAAAAATAGTATAGTAATGCACTAATTAGAAAGAAATAAGAAAGTTTCTTTTTAATTAAAGGAGCACTAGGTGTGAAAAGGATTAAGGCGGTTTCTTTTTAAAAGAGCACTAAGTGTGCAAAGGGTTAAGGCAATTTCTTTTAAGAGCATTCGGTGGTTAAAAACGGAATTAAGTCATCTAATTGATTAGAGGAAGAATAGGACGAATAATTGTTCACATACAATTACTTAGTTTACACACAAAGGTGGAATATAAATAAATATAAGTTAGAACAAGCATTGCACGCGAACAAAGGAGCAACCAAACAAAGAAAGAAAAGATTGTCTTGAAATTTTATTTATGTGCAATGAATAAAATTTCAAATCAAAAAGAGAAATAAATATATATTTATATAATAATAATAATAATAATAATAATAGCATATGCCCCTGTGCACGGTCTATGGGGGCAACGCACCCTGGCTGTGTTGGCTGGGTTCTGGAGTGTTCTTTTCTATGGTGAGGTGGACGGTTTAGATGAGTTTTTATTTAATCCTAAGGGCCCAGTTCTTCTAACCCACCTATAAATAGATGGCTAGGTTTTCTTCCACTCTCATAATTTCAGGAGAGACGTCAAAACTCTGCTCTTTTCTTCCTCAAGCAATTCTCTTCTCTTCTCCTCCAAATCCTATTCTAAAAATAAAAATTAGATTTAGGCTTCTTCTGCTTCAGAATTAGAGAAACAGAATTTAGATTATTCAAGAGCTGAAAGGGAGAATTAAAGTTAATAAAAGATTATTCGGAATTGGGAAAGCAAATCAAGGAGAGTGGGTTTAAATTATAATTTTGAATAATAGTATACCTATCGTTTGACGTTCCCCATTTATGTAAAGATTAATTTGATAAACATTCTAATTACTACAGTCTTAATTTTATGTTTATTATGTTCTTCTCCCTCTATTTCCCCTTTTTATTTTTAAGACTAGGCTACCTTTGAGCCTAGTCCAATCTCGCTGAAATATGCGCACGAATGAAATTGAGATAATTGGAAAAGTTTGGGTATGATAATGAAAAAAAAGGAATATGGGGATATTGCTTAATTGAGAATATAAGACTGTAATTTGGGGCATAACTATAAAGATTATGAAAAATTGGTAGAATTGGAATAAGTACACTATTTGAGAATTACATGTTATTTTAAATGATGTTAATTACATGTAGAAAGACATGTGGCATGTACGGGAAATTGGGCATAACTTATATATGGGATTATAAGCATAAATTGAATTGGGTAATCATGGGTAATTAGTATTCACTATAATACAAGACTTGAAATTGGGCATGAATTAAGGAAAAGATAATGAATGCCTAAGACACGAGGTTAGATTTGGTTTACGGTAGAAGTCTGCCCGGAACCGCCCGGCATATCTAGTAATCACAAACGGTAATCTAATGTGAGAGGTCAAAGGAAGAAATTAGATGCGTAATAGTGATAAGACACAAGGTTAGATTTGGTTTGCAGTAGAAGTCTGCCCGAAACCGCCCGGCATATCCAGCAACCGCAAACGGTAATCTAATGTAGGAGGTCTTGCACGATTACAGGTATAATGAATTAATGAACACTTAACCAAGATAAGACATGTGGTAAAGACATGGAAATAATAAAGGGGTTAAGTGGGTAACATGGGCAACATGGATAAATTGTTAAATTTGAATACTTAACCTAATTAAACCTATAGTGGTGTTACGAACCAGTTGGATTGAGTAGGGGTTAAGTAAACTTGTAAAAAAATGTGGGAAGGGTTAAGTTGATCTTAATTAATGCCAAAATGGGGAATGATAATAATAACCTATTATGAATGAACTTGAATAAGAAAAGGAAAGATAATAGGTAGGCTTGTCCTAGGGACAAGTGAGAATTATAACTTATGAAATAAGGTAAGTTATAAGGAACGATAAGGGAAATGAAATAACTTATGTAATAAGATAAGTTGTACTTAATTGTAAATTGAGTAATCTGTAAAGGCAGGAATAAATCTATGAATGAAGATAACATAAGTTATATGAATGGAAAGGGATTAGGACATAACATGAGATTGGTTGAGCTGAGTAATCCTCTGAGTGTCAATCTGATGTTGATTTCGGTCTTCGGGGTTGATACTTAGGGAGTTATTCTCTTACCAATGTATATGTGAATTAAGATGTACTTAATTATAAATTAAGTAGAACATGTTATGGTAACCATAAGATGGAATAATGAATAGATTACGAGAATAACATATTGTAGGCTTATTAATAAACATAAATGGATTAAGTTATAAATGGAATTAATAAGCAAGGGTAACATGGTAAACTTGAAAAGGAAGTCAATGTGAATGAGAATAACCAAGTTAAATGAGAAAACTAAAGAGGTGGCGCAAGCGCGTAATTAATGACTAGACGTAGGGTTCAATGACATATTAAACTGAGGCGTTCCGAGCAGTCCGTACATTATAGGATGAATAGCCTAACGAGGTAGATCATCATGATGTCATAAGGCACGAGGGGAGCGCACGTTCATCTGATTATTCTGGCGGCTCTGACGGACTGGAAGGGGAAGCACATGGCTTCTTGAGACGTTAAAAGTGCTCCTATTAGTCCTCTGTGTGGTGGAATATGTTTAAGGCTGTGCCCGCAAAGGTTGGGTCTACGCGTAACTACTAGGTGGGTAGGCCTTGACTGCAAGAATAATTTGGCAGTCAGAATGTTGTACACGGTGGGGAAAAGGTGATTCGGTGGCTGCCTCAACGGAAGCGGAGGGTCAGGACCAACAATGATAGTAGGTCATCGAGTACCTGTCACCGGCGGGTAGTGGGATGTGGAAAGACAAGAGCTAAACCCAAAAGTACCATTAACCATTCACTATCATGGGATGGTGGTTGAGGGGAGACGCCACATGGATGTTTAGACTGTTTGCTTAGGGGCTTCTCACTTAGCTCGTGTAGTCTTTACTAGTTGAGGGAGGGGCTGAGGTGGGGCCATAGCCACCGTAGAAAACAGACCTTAGGGATATTTGTGTGAGAGGTTATTAAAGGAGAATCTTGCACAGATATGAGGAAATCTCCCGACTGAGTTCCGTGTTTCTTGTGTAGCCCTACCACGGAACTCGGGCATGCACACACGATGGGTGTGCGGGTTAAGCATTGAATGCGTTTGACGATACGTAGGAAAGTCTAAGATACATGCATGTCTGCTCTGGGTGGTGTATCGTAGACTCTAGGGCATTACTCGATGGAGGGATCTAACTCGATGGAAAAGTTCGAGGATGGCAGTCAGTACGCTTACGTAGTACATCGATAGTGGTTCTATGCGTATGTAGCGTTGTTATATATATAAAGAGATATTTACGTTACTATGGCATAGGATGAGGGACTGCGCATATTAATGTGGTGTTACAGAGGAGACCATGCAAGTGGGGTACCATGGGTGTACCTCAGTTTGGAGGTAGCTACATATACATTATATTAGGTTAATCTACTAGGGAGTAGACGGGTGCGGCATGTGTGTGTAAGCCTTGAGTGCTAATAACACAGATAACCTAATAAAATAAGAAATGTAATTGAACGGTATATGTAGGATTATCCAGAAGTGTAATTTTAAGTCCAGTCGCTAGAACTTGTGTTCTGACCCCCCTCCCTTCCTTATAATATTCGTAGGTTAGGTTCATGATAGAGACAGTATAGCTTTGGATACTGGTTTAGCAGTATTGTTATTAAGGTAAAGCTATGTTTTAATTACATTATATTTTATTCAATCCGCTGTGAGATGTTTTCCGAACTCTGACATGTTTTATGTCTCTGTCTTTTCTGCAGGATACCAAAGTAAACCAACTCGGGTTTCAACGGATTGGGTTTTTGAAGAAAAATAATTAGTCCATCGGAATTTAGGTTGTTACACCAATATAAGAAAAACTTGTCGAAACATGAATGTAAATCGACTAAAACTTGGGTTTGAATAATGTGGGTATCGAAGAAGAATGCTACACTGAGTCATTTCTCCTTAAGTGGGCCAAGTGGAATTTAGAACTTACAGGTTTACAAATTTGAGTGGAAAAATATTATGCATGAAAACGAACTCAGAAAATCCAACAAATGTAGGTGCAAAATCATTTTTATTTGATTTTTTTTACTTTCTTCACTTGCACATTCTAACATGTATAACAAGGGTTGAGACGCTTACTCCAGAACACAACTCACGTCTGCACAGTCTCAAGCTAGCATCTTAAAAAGACACATCACAACTCAATGAATAAATAATGTTCATTCCCCTCACCCAACAATTCAACTTATCAAACAAGGATCAAGGTGTTGTTCATCAATTTTAAGTTAGTTCTTGTTCAACGAATGACCTAGTTCATAAAATTTGATTGTTGATGTTAGGTAAATTCCCCTCCACACTTGAGTGTGACTGTGTCCTCAATGACATATCTTAGTGAAAGGGAAATAAAATAAGTGGGTAAGCGTGGCTTATCGGATGCGTGTGCAAAAAATACTCAATCATCGAATAGATGAACCGGTTGTAATGGCGCGTTTTGTAAGGTATAATAATTAAGTTATTTAATTATTTAAATAACGAATATATTAAATAAACGATAGTTGAAAGTATAAATTATAATAATAATTATAATCGAGCCCGTAACGACGCGGCAGTTCGTTATTTGGCGAGTTGAACTTCAACTGAATATACAAGATTCGTTATAAGTCGGATTTCTGTGAAACAAGAAACGTTTGAATCTGTTAGGCTATATTTTTGTAATGGAAGAGAAAATTGAAGATTTCGTCGTGTAGATTTTTAGTTATGTCCAAATCAAATTTCAGAAAAGTCGCTGTAGAATTCCTTTATAATTTGCGACGCTTTATATACGTTATAAAAGAGATTTTCAGTATAAACTGAATACCGGGATAATCTGGAATCTGAAATATCAAACTGTATATTCTGATATGATATTCTGGAGCTGTATGATATCATATGTGAATATATACGATAATATAAATTTATTTATATTTAATTTAATTTTTATATTTAAATATATTTATATATTTAAATAGGTTATTTAGAACGTTAAAAATAGCCACTTTTGCAAACGAAGTCGGAATTCGACGAAACCAGTTTTGTTGGATCCACAATATCAAATAGTTGTTAGATTTCCAGTTTTGTGATTTTTAGAGTCACTGTGTGGTCGTACGGATTTTTAGAGTAAGAAACAGTCAGTATTTTGAAAGTTAAAAATACGCTGTATGAGCATACGAAGTCGGAATTCGACGAAACCAGTTTCGTTGGGACCGTAATGTCGAACTGTAGCTGCATGTCAATTTTCATGATTTTTAGGTATCGTACGTAATCGTATGGATTTTTAGAAGACGAATATGAATAGAAAATCGATAAAATAAAATATAAAATCAATTCAAAATATCTCCCCTCATTTGCTCTGATCACAAGCAGGCCACGCGATCTCTTTCCTCAACCACAAAGCTTACCAACCTCAAACAGCTTATAAATACCGTATAAACCATTTCAACAGAAAAGTTTGAGCAAAAAATAAAATCCAAAGAAATAGAAACAAAATCTATAAATTCCTACATAGATATATTTGCATTCGGGGTGATGAACGCTTTCACCTCATAGGATTTTTGTGGGGTTCGACGTTGTTCTGGGGCTCGACATTTTTGAGCGAACATCTAGGGTTCGGGTTTAACGTTGATTCGAGGGGAGTTATGCTAAAAGGAGGGGTGCAGGTTGCTGTCGGGGAGAAGGCGCACCTTTGCAGACGGTTTGGCGGTGCTCGGTGGGAAAACCTGTCGTGCGAGGTGTGTACAGCGTTGAGAAGCCTGAGAACGAAAAGGTGCTGAGGATGATCGGTTTCGCATTTGATGATATGGGTTGATGGAGTTTTCGGAGTGGAGTTTTATGGTGGTGGTTGCAAGGTCTGCCGTTGAACGAGGTAGGGGTGGTTGGTGGTCAAAGGGTCGGTCAACGGTGGAGGTATTGGGTCTCCTGGAGATCGACATTTCGTGGTTTTGGGGAAGATAAGGTGCGGTTTTGGTAAATAAGTGGGCGATGGGCCTTGGTTTAAAGTAAGCCCAATAATATATAATCCAAGTTTTAATCTATTTTAATGTATATTTAACTTCTTAATATTGTAACTTCTCCATACGATATCAGAATTGGACGAAACAAGATCCGACAGGATCGTATGGACGGACACTACCCAATGGAACTGACTGGAAGACCATTGGAGTTCGTTACAATTTATGGTGAAAAGAATTGTCCATCTGAATCAACGACAATTATCGTTATCAACGATGATCGTCCAATGTGAGTAAAACTCACCAACTCTGAGCAGTTATATTTTTATAATGTATTTTTAGAACTGCTAATCATCTGTTGATTGTTGTGTGTTGGTTGATTGATTGGACTGCTAGTCAGTTAGTGAAAATTATATATATATATGTAATTATATATATATAAACCGTTAAATATTTATATATTGATTCTGCTATCAGAATAATTTATATTGAACTGAAAGTGATGATAATCATATTATGTAACATCTGTGGATGCAGGGAGACAGGTTGGAGGAATCCGACTGGATTCCTCAACAGTTATTTTATTGTTTTCCATATATTGTTATATGATGTGATATAAAATCTATGGGCGATTATATGTGCTTGGACGATATTGAACATCGTGATTTGATATGATTGAATACCATAACATACCGAAATGTTGATAAGGGGATTTTCAATGTTTATATTGAAAATGAATCTTATTTATAATATCGATAGGATTTTATAAAAGGAAAACATTTATTTAATTTGAAAATAAATAAATGAAAAAGGAAACATTTATTTAGAAAATAAATGAAATAAAATAGAAACATTTATTTAGAAAATAAATGAATTAGAATATAAAGGAATATTTATTTTAGGAAATAAAGGAACATTTATTTAGATTATAAATAAATGGAATAAAGGAATATTTA
Organism: Allium sativum; assembly: GCA_030737875.1. NCBI lineage: Eukaryota > Viridiplantae > Streptophyta > Magnoliopsida > Asparagales > Amaryllidaceae > Allium > Allium sativum. The sequence continues at coordinate 821,772,779 of CM060909.1, forward strand.
TTTTAGGAAATAAATAAAGGAACATATATTTAGATTATAAATAAATGGAATAAAGGAATATTTATTTAGGGAATAAAGAAAGGAACACTTGTTCGGAAAATAAATAGAATTATACAAGGATAGATTTAAACACGTGCTTCGCACACGGTATAACACGATATGGATTTAAATGAGATATTAAATAGGAAATCTGTTTTAAACAGATAAATTGAAGTAGATTAATTTATAAATTAAATAAATTATTTATCGTTGATAAATGGAATATATATAAGTCTGGACTTATATAGAGAAGTAGAAACGTTATTAAAAGGACATTTATAAAGTGAAGAACCGTTACTAAAAGTAAATCTTTATAAATGGATAAACGTTGTAAAAAGTAAATCTTTATAAATGGATAAACGTTGTAAAAAGGAAATCTTTTGAAATGAATAAAAGTTATTCGAAAGGAGTTAACCAATTTGAGTAAAGTTAATCAATTTGAATTAAGTTGAATCGAAATGGAGTAAATCGATTAGAATTAAGTTAATCGAGTTAGAGTAAATCAAATATTAGTTATTCGAAGGTAAGTTATTCGAATTAGTTATTCGAATAGAGTTAAACACGTAAGAGTTAATTGAATATTAGTTATTCAATTTGAGTTAATCGAATTTAGTTATTCGAGAAGAGTTAAATCGAATTTAGTTATTCGAAAGGAGTTAACCAATTTGAGTTAAGTTAATCGATTTGAATTAAGTTGAATCGAAATGGAGTAAATCGATTAGAATTAAGTTAATCGAGTTAGAGTAAATCGAATATTAGTTATTCGAAGGTAAGTTATTCGAATTAGTTATTCGAATAGAGTTAAACACGTAAGAGTTAATTGAATATTAGTTATTCAATTTGAGTTAATCGAATTTAGTTATTCGAGAAGAGTTAAATCGAATTTAGTTATTCGAAAGGAGTTAATCAATTTGAGTTAAGTTAATCGATCTGAATTAAGTTGAATCGAAATGGAGTAAATCGATTAGAATTAAGTTAATCGAGTTAGAGTAAATCGAATATTAGTTATTCGAAGGTAAGTTATTCGAATTACTTATTCGAATAGAGTTAATCACGTAAGAGTTCATTGAATATTAGTTATTCAATTTGAGTTAATCGAATTTAGTTATTCGAGAAGAGTTAAATCGAATTTAGTTATTCGAAAGGAGTTAATCAATTTGAGTTAAGTTAATCGATCTGAATTAAGTTGAATCGAAATGGAGTAAATCGATTAGAATTAAGTTAATCGAGTTAGAGTAAATCGAATATTAGTTATTCGAAGGTAAGTTATTCGAATTACTTATTCGAATAGAGTTAATCACGTAAGAGTTAATTGAATATTAGTTATTCAACTTGAGTTAATCGAATTTAGTTATTCGAGAAGAGTTAAATCGAATTTAATTATTCGAAAGGAGTTAATCAATTTGAGTTAAGTTAATCGATTTGAATTAAGTTGAATCGAAATGGAGTAAATCGATTAGAATTAAGTTAATCGAGTTAGAGTAAATCGAATATTAGTTATTCGAAGGTAAGTTATTCGAATTAGTTATTCGAAGGAGTTAATCAATTAAGTTATTCGAATGAGTCATTCGAAGGAGTAAACCAAATTAAGTTAATCGATTAGAGTTGAGTTAATCGATTTGGGTTAAGTTAAGTAATCGAGTTAAGTAATCGAGTTGAGATAATCGAGTTAAGAAAATCAAGTTGAGTTAATCGAATAAGTTATTCGATAAGAGTAAATCCATTTAAGTTAAATCGGATGTTAGTTATTCGATAAGAATTGACACATTTAAGAAAATCGAATATTTGTTATTCGATAAGAGTTAATGAAATAGAGCCAACCAAGAAGAGTTATTCGAATATTAGTTATTCGATAGGAGTTAATCGAAATAGAGTTTATCGAATATCAGTTATTAAAAAGGGAGAGTTAATCGAATAGAGATTACTCGAAAGAGAGTTATACGTCGAATTCGATTATAGCGAATTCGGGAAAGTACTATTTACTTTCCAGGGTTTAAATCAAGATTTAGTTATTGATTTAGAAATTAGGTGTCTGTTAAATTATTCGAGTTAGGAAATAAATTTATAATTTAGGTTAGATATTTTAGGGGTAGGAATTATAACGTTATAGTTATAATCAAACGTTGTCATATAATAAGTGGATTCGTAACCTGAATCCGAGAATTTGCGTAAACAAATGATTGTAAAAAAGTGAGTGATGAGCTTTATCTATTTCACAGTAAAGGACGTTGTTCAATTAAGGTCTGCGAGGTAATTATACCCCAACTTCATTGACTTCAGAATTGACAAAGGAATAGTTGTGGTTCGATCTAAAAGGTTGATTTGGAATAAAGTTAAGGAATAAGCGATAAATGGATTAAGCGAAACGATGTTTTATACAACGTTCATTGGAAATCCGTAAATAAGTTTTGGAAACGTTTTCCAAATATAGTCAGATATGTTTTCTAAACATAGAAAATGAAATGTTTTCATGATAAGAATTTAAGAAATAGAGTTAAGAAAATTCAGAAACTGACTGGAGAGGGTAAGTTGAACGGTTTTCTAAGTGACGATCTGATGTTGGTTTCGACCTTCCGGATTGATACTTAGAGAATTGTTCTCATACTAGTTACAGTTAGGGACTGATAGTTGCGAAATAATAGTGATGTGAAAATAAGCTATGGAAATGTTTTCCAATGATTAATAACATATATTTTCTAAATATATGAAATAAGGAAATATGAACATATGATGATTGATCGATCGAATTTCCATTTGGAAATAAGATCGTTGTTTGTACACCGATATGTTTTCATTTGATAGTTGAATCACAGACTATCAAAGTTTTGACCATATTTACGTTGTAAATATGGAGAGACCGGTTGGATTATTATCCGAAGAACCACTCCGTATTAGCATAAGCGTTGCGAATCAAGTACGTTGAAGATAATTGAAGACGGAGTGAAGTGCAAGGGCTATTGTGAAAAGCCTAGGTAGGATGGATTCACTGAATAGTGCCTTCGGTTTATTCAGTCCCAGAACAACGTATATGGACGAGTGTCTGACAAAGTATTCTTAACGAATCATATATGTTGATCTCTTTAAATGTATTACGTTGGTGGCGGAGAAATTCGTTTCTCTTAGCTTTTATACCCGTGATGCCTTGAGAAATCGATAATGATTTGACGGGTATGACGATGTGGCATTCAAAGTAATTGAAGAAATAATCTGTCAAAGTGATAAACGTGACCTCAAACCTCACAACCGGGAAATAACAGAAGTTGGGCTAGGCAGCATGGCTAGTTGGGCCATACCCAAGCAGGGTGTATTATCACCATCTAGAGAATATTCAATTGTACTTCTTTATAATCTATTTCAATGATGTCCCTTATCGGGAAGGATGGTTGCTGATCCCAACCATCGGTGGTAATATATTCGTTACACTCAAGCTAAATGAGTGAACGGTCATGTGTTGCCGGGTTGCAAGACGTTCTTGTTGAACCCTAGTGTATCTCCTCTAGAGTACACTGATCGGAAGGTGCTCCCATACCTTGTCTGTTGGAATCCAATCTCCAATAAGCGCTCACGGTTTTATTTGTATACTATGAATGTGGAACGTGAGATGCAAGCGTTCTGCTAGATTGATATCTATTTGTATTTAGACATTATTATAATATCAGAAAGATATCCTTTATTTAACCAAGTGTTGGAGTTTTATTCACACCAGTCCCATGACTGACCCGGAGTTTATTTTGTTTGTTTTCCCTAAACTCTTGGGTGCCTAAATTTGTACGGGCAGTCAAGTAGTCGGGATTTTACAGATACACTTGGAGAGCTTGGAGCAGGAGACTTCAGGATTATAGCTATTATTATTCCGCTGTGTTGTTAAGTGTTGTACTTTGAAATGGTATGTATATACGAGTACTGATTTGTATTTCAAAGTTATGTTATATTTTATTCGTTCCGCTGTGAGATTCGTGTTTACTCTGATGATGTAAGTTCTTCTTCTTCTTCTATTCTATTAGTTCTATCTTTTCTTCCTCACCCTCTACTTTCTTTCACTAACGTCTCGGAATTCTCGACTCTCGAGGAGTCGAAAATTTCCAGCCGTTACATCGGTCCATAATGGACCAATGGATCAGCCTCATTAAGATTATGAGACACAGTTGAAGCACAGAAAACCAAATCATAAAGAATTTTATATTATGTGTCAGATTTGGAAAAATAAATTTTGTTTTTTTGAAAGTTTGAGTTGCTAATTTTAAAACTTTGAGCTTACAATTGACCCTAAAATCGAATTGAATTTCTGTAGCTACTAAAGAGAGGTCATCAAGTTGGCGTTCTGCAAAAGTTTCAAAAACAAAGTTTGACTTGTTCTGATGATGAATAAATTGAGAGATATGTGCATCATTCTCACCCCCACACTTGTTTTGAGAAATATTGTTCAGTTTTGCTTTGATATTTGAAATGTTGTTGACTAAAGGTTCATTCGTAAACCTGAAGTTAAAACCAAACAAATGAATTTTCAGTAAATTTCGAAATCGTGTTTTCTCAAAAACATTGTTATTCCAAAAAGAGTTCATATACTGCAGAAATTTATCATTGAAAAACAAGTGATCAAAGTGAGGTTCAGTTGAAATGATCAAGTCGCAAGGGGTTTCAACAGTTTCAAAAAAATCGTCATTGTGTTTAAGGTCACCTTCAGCAGTTTTGTTTCATTCAACCTCAAGAATTTCAAATGTTTTATTTTCAATTTCAGACCCAGCAACATTATCGTCAATCAGTTCAAGAAGTTTTCGCTCATCAAAGTCGTCCTTACCTAAAACAGTTGTTACCAACTTCGTCATTTCTTTCAAGTTGACAATCCAAAGTTGCTAAATTTTCAAAATTTTCAGAATCTGAGAGAGGAAGATTAAATTGAAGATTGACGACTTCTTTTTTAAGAGAATTTGAATTCAAATCAATTACAGAGATTTCAATAAATTTATTAAGATTTTTATCAATTTCAAAAGTTGTTAGTTGAAAATTTTCGATTTCAGTAAGAGTTGAATTCTCAGTACAAGCATCAGTTTGAGTTTGAATTTCAATTTCACAGAAATCGGAATTTTGCACCAGAGATTTTTCAAAATTAAGATTTTCATCAACAGTTAGAATCATCAATAATCATTATGTAATGTTGTAAAGAAGTTACTGGCGGATTATTGTTTTCAAAAGAAGCGCTGACAGAAACTTGTATAGGGATTGGAGTATGGTTTGAAAATGGATGTGTGCAAACTATTAGAGAAAATGACTGAGCAAAGTATTGAAAATAAAAACTCGTTACACTCATATATGCAAAACACGAATCAACAAATGAGTGAACTTAAAAAACAAATGTCTCAACTTAATGCTAGACTAAGTGAAAGGTAAAAGGGTATGTTTCCAAGTCAACCCATCCAAAACCCTATATGACAAAATTCGAACCCCAACCAAATTCACATCATTCAAGATTCAAATGTTAGTCACTTGAATGCAGTCACGACTCTTAGATCCTGTAACAACCCACACCTCCGTTCATGCAAGACATTGTCCCCAACTTAGCCACCGTATAGGTGTGGGGTTGATAACCATGTGGGAAAACCATATGATCTACGGGACGATCTTCCAAACCCTTCCGAAAATTCGACCAATTTGGATCATAACATTGAGCCAATTTTTGGTAAGGACCATCCTCAAACTAAGGTAGCCCAACCTACTGAGTTGTCTGCTCCATTTCCTCATAGACTCCGACCTAGGAAAAAGACAGATCAGCTAGAAAATTCCAAGAAATATTTAAGAAAGTTAAAGTGAACATTCCTCTTTTAGATATTATTCATCAAGTTCCATAGTATGCGAGATTTCTAAAAGATTTGTGCACTCAAAAACATCATACACAAGTACCTAAGAAAGTGTTTCTAGAGGCAACTCTAAGCGAAGTCTTGTCCCAATCAATGCCAGTGAAATACAAAGATCCTGGCTGCCTCACAATATCCTGTACTGTTGGGGACAAGAAAACTGATAGATGCCTGCTAGACTTAGATGCTAGTGTTAACTCGCTTCCATATTCCGTCTACCGCCAATTAGGACTTGGATAACTAAAACCCACCAAGGTTACCCTTCAGCTTGTTGACCATTCAATTAAGAAACCTGTGGGAGAAATTGAGGATTTATTGATACAAGTAGGCGAATTCATATATCTAGTCGACTTCATTGTCCTAGAAAATCGATAGGTAAGTAATCCTACGAACCAGATCTCCTTGATTTTAGGACGACCCTTCTTGGCAACCTCTAATGCACTTATCAACTGTATAAATGGGTCTATGAAACTTTCTTTCGGTAACATGACCATTGAACTAAACATCTTTAGAATAGAAAACTCTCCCGACTCTTATGTGGACCCGTTTTCTGAAATACATGCGGTCCATGACAATGAACCTGAGCTCGACCATCTGAACAACGAAATTGAATCGAATTACAAAACTTTGTTTCAAGATATCCCCAAAATTGTCTCTGAATCAATCCCTATCGAGCCGCTCACAACTGAGCCTATCTCTCAACCAATTTCCTCGTTTGAGTCGTCTCCATAATTCGAACTCAAAGTGCATCCTAGTCATCTTAAGTACGCTTACTTAGGAGACAATGAAACTCTTCCTGTCATTATTGCTTCTGGCCTTACTAGAGAGCAGGAACAATTGCTCCTTCCCATCCTTAAGAAAAATAAGGAAGCAATTGGTTGGTCTATGGCTGATATAAGGGGATTAGTCCTTCGATAGTCTAACATCAAATCAACCTTATAGATGACGCCAAACCCACTCGTGATCCCCAGTGTTGATTAACCCTATCATGAAAGAAGTAGTTCGTGCTGAAATCCTTAAATGTCATGATAATGGATTCATCTACCCGATTTCCGATAGTCAATGGGTTAGTCCGATTCATGTCGTACCTAAGAAATCAGGAATAACCGTGATCCAAAATGAAGCTAATGAGCTTATCCCAACCCGCACCCAAACGGGTTGGCGTGTTTGCATTGATTATAGGAAACTTATTGTTGTAACATGTAAGGATCATTTCCCTCTATCATTTATTGACCAAATGTTAGAACGACTAGCCAGTCACGAGTACTACTGTTTCCATTACGGGTACTCAGGCTATAATCAAATCCCTATAGCTCTTGAGGACCAAGAGAAAACCACTTTCACTTGTCCATTCGGTACATTTGCGTATCATCATATGCCTTTTGGTCTCTGTAATGCACCTGTAACCTTCCAGAGGTGCATGATTAGCATTTTTTCTGATATGATCGAGAAATTTTTGAAAGTTTTCATGGATGATTTTTCCACCTTTGGGGACTCTTACGATGAGTGTTTAAATCACCTTGATCTTGTTCTAAACCGTTGCAAAGATAAACACTTAACTCTTAATTGGGAAAAATGTCACTTCATGGTCAAACATGACATTGTTTTAGGGCATGTCATTTCTAATAAAGGAATTGAAGTAGACAAAGCCAAAATCAAAGTCCTCTCTAATCTTCCCATACCCAAGTCCATTAAGGACATTCGATCTTTTTTAGGTCATGCTGGCTTTTACCGTCACTTTATAAAGGATTTTAACAAAATCATCTGACCTTTGACTAATCTTCTTGGTAAGGATGTTCCTTTTGACTTCAACTCTCACTAGATTTCATCTTTTGAGCATCTCAAAAATGAACTTGTCTCTGCTCCCATCATCTACTCCCCCAACTGGAAGCTTCCTTTTGAAATCATGTGTGACACCTCGAATTTCGCTGTAGGCGCTGTCTTAGGACAACCAATCAATAAAATTCTTCATGTCATTCACTACGCAAGTAAGACTTTGAACGACGCTCAAATCAATTATACGACCACTGAAAAAGAACACTTGGCTGTTGTTTTCGCTCTAGAAAAATTCAGACCTTATCTAGTTAGCTCACATATCACTGTTCATACCGATCACTCCGCACTTAGGTACCTTTTCTCTAAAAAGGATGCTAAAGCTCGTCTCATTCGTTGGATCCTTCTACTTCAAGAATTTGACATTACCATTAAGGATAAAAAAGGATCTGACAATGTTATTGTGGATCACTTGTCTCGTCTTCCAAATGCCATCTTCTTCTCTTCCGATCAACGAGAATTTTCCAGATGAACAGCTCTTTTCTTTATCCACTGATCCTTGGCTCGCTGACATTGTCAACTACTTAGTCACCAAGCAGACCCCTTCTTTTTGTTCTAAATAGGATAACCACAAAAATTCTTATCCCACGTGAAACATTTTTATTTAGATGACCCTTATGTTTTCAAGAACTGCCCCGACCAAATCATCCGAAGGTGTGTTCCCAACACAGAGACTCTCAGTGTCCTCTCTTTCCGTCACGACCAAGCCTGTGGTTGTCACATCGGCCCCAAAAAGACAGCCAAAAAGGTTCTCCAATAGGGTTTCTACTGGTACAACCTTTTCAAAGATGCTTACGAATTTCGCAAAACTTGTGATCAATGTCAATTTTTAGGGAAAATTGGTGAACGAAATATTGTACCCCTAAACCCCATTCTAGAGGTCGAAATTTTTGATGTTTGGGGTATAAACTTCATGGGACCCTTCCTTAATTCTTTTGGGAACCTTTACATTCTCTTAGCTGTCAATTATATTTATAAATGCGTTGAAGCTGTTCCATGCAAAACGAACGATAATAAGGTTGTTGTGGGCTTCTTAAAAGAAATATCTTTTCTCGGTTTAGCACACCTCGAACAATAATCAGCGACAACGGAACACACTTTTGTAATCGTTCTTTTGAAGCCCTCATGAGAAAGTATTCGATAACCCATAGGTTATCCACTCCTTACCATCCTCAAACTTGTGGGCAAGTTGAAGTATCAAATAGGAAGATAGTAACACTCCGTATTTTCTATTAACGTTATAATAACAAATCGTAGAATACTTAATTAAAAATGTAAGAATTAAGGGAAACGGGTTACGCCATTGTGTTCGTCTCAGAATTCTGGTTGAGATAGAGTCCGAGTTTGCGTAAATTGGACTTTGTATGAAGAAGTTATGGCTGTCAGAAGTTTCAAATAAATTCAAACAGCTCGAAAAACAAGTTCAAATTCAAACAAAAGACAGAAGCGGGCTGGGCGGGAAAATTCCCGCCCAGGCAGGTCGACCCTAGTGTCGACCTCCCCTCCTAGAGGTCGACTTGGGGGTCGACCTGGCCCCCGGCCAGATCTGAATTTTGAACGACTGCTGTCTTGATGCTGAGTCGATGTTGAGTCACTAGGGTTTCTCGATGGTCCTGATCTGTTCTGAGTGGCTGTGATTAACCCTAGGTTCATCTGACGGCTATAATTAAACTGTAATTCTATATAAACAACTCAATGTTCAACCTAAAAACACATAGAAAAATAAACCTAGAACTGAAATGCCGTCAGTAGAGGATTTGGTGTAGCCGTCACCGTTTTCAATTCAAAGACGAGTTAAAAGCTTACATCAAAAATCAAATTAATCTAGTCTAATTCAACGATCTTCATCGCGCATCTCCAATTTCAGAATTCAGATTTCAGATTTCAGAACGCAAGAATTCCTTTTTAGTTTGTAAGTTAGTTGTTACGCAGATTTAAACATTCTTTTCGATTGAATCATGACAAGTTGTAATTGGGATATAGTATAATGCCTATGTATAAGAATTGATTCTCGTTCATCTTTGTAATTAATCATGTCCATATGCTTGTGGCAATGAACATGTTGTATATTAATCATATCTATATGCTTGTGGTGATGAACAACATTTTATGTTATTGGAATCTATTATAATTGGGTAATGGATTTATTTTGCCAATTAAATGGTAAAACATGTCATGTTGTAATTTGGTGGTTATTTGCAAGTTTATGATCTAAATCACATGCTTACATGTTAGATTTACATTTAGAACTATGAATCTATTTAGGTTGCAAGATTAGATTTGTAATCTTCTTATGTTTTAACACAAGTTATCATGCTAAGTGTGATTTAAACATGTTTATGGTTATCCTCTTATGTTTCAACACATAAGTTATCATGCTAAGTTGTGATTTAAATATGTTCATAGTGGCTTTCTTATGTTTTGACATACAAAAGTTAGTATACTAGATTGTGGTTTAAAATTTTGTTTATATGTTAAACCTCCATGTTAGACCCATATCAATTTTACATGAAAATTAGATCCAACTTAGTCACAAGTTCACCATTACCTGTTTAGTTAAGACAATTATACATCTATGCCAAGTTACATGTGATAAGTTAAATGTATGCTATTTTATGTTTATTTCATGTTCCTTGTTCATTACCCCTTTTTGTTTATGGGTTTGGGCTAATTTGTTAGCCCAACATCTTATGTGATTCATACGTACGTTCTACGGGGATAACGATGGAAAAACATGAAAATTCATGGCATAGGTTTGTTCATAAAATGGTATATTTGATATACCATTTATTGTGAGCAATATTTGAAAAGATAATTATAGCATGATTAAATTAAATTTAATCTACATAAAGAAATTTGATATATATATATAGAAAAATATGAATTTAGAAAAGACGAATATGCCTAACCCGAGGTTAGACTGAGTTGTGGTGTAAATCTGCCTGGAACCGACCGGCATTTCCAGTGACCACAACAAGACCTGTCTAATGTGGGTGGTTAGTGCATCAAGCCCAAAAAGAACCCGAGGTTAGACTGAGTTGTGACGGTAAGGAATTTCGCTCGATCCGAATCGATCGTTAAACCGACTAAGACCGTTCGAAACCCCTGATCGTTTTGAGAACACGACAAATCAGAACACAGACAGAAGAACATTTCATTAATTGTTACAATTATTCCATCAGAATACAAGAATATTACAGAGTATGAATAAATATTATACAACAGAGAATATCAGAGATGTAAATACATTACTGTAGCGGAAAAATAATACAAAACATAACTGAAAGGAATACACGGATACAGAGCTTTCCGAATATCACTTCAGCTATTAACCAGGATCCTGTGAATATAAATCTGCAAAACCCAACTACTAGCTGCCCGTGCGGAAAATAAGGGCACCCAGAGTTTAGGTCAAAACAATAAACTCCAGGTCAGTCATGTGACTGGTGTGAGAACTAAAACAGTTATTAATTTGATTTTTAAAGTTCGGTAAATCAAGGGACTACGCCGTATAACATGGAACGGGTTTTTACCCCAAGAATACCAGTGCATTAACAAACAGTGCAATGCTAAATAAAGAACAATGAAGCTGTTATAAGACCCAGGTCCCATCACACAATGCAACGCAAGCCGGAGGATAGGGTTTTACCTTATAACAGTCAAAAATGCTTGATACGTGAAATTTAATCTTTTAATTCTAAATCAGACTCCAACTGTAAATTAGTAAGAGAACGATTCCCTAAGTATTAACCCCGAAGGCCGAAACCAACATCAGACCAATACCCAGGAAACCACTCATCTCAACTCGTTTCCAGCTAGTTTCTAATTTTATATACAATCATAAATATCAATCATAGGCAAAACTGGTAATACCCCATATCTAACACCACGGTGTTATCGGTAAACTTAATTACCATTTCACGTTCAAATCTAATTAAAGATTTAATTATCGCTTTGGAGCAAAACTAGTGATACTCCATTCTCGATCATTTCAATCTAATTAAAGATTCATTAAAACTCCACTTAGTTTTAATCTTTAGTTGGGTTAAAGAACCGATGTCATTTAAAACATGGTTCACGATAAACCCAAAATCGCATTCCATTCAACCAGTCTCTAACCGTAAATTAGCAAGAGAATAATTCCCAAAATATTAACCCCGAAGGCTGAAACCAACATCAGATCCAGGAAACCATTCAGTCACTAATTCCCGGTTATAAACTAGTTCATTTCGATAAAAATATATTTTTATCCTTTCAAATAGGGAGTTTTTCATCGCAGTTCTTTCCAAACCATTTATTATGATTTTAGAAAAATTATAGATATTTTTAATAATTTCATCAAGGCCCGTACAGTCGATTTCCAATCACGGTCGTCGAACTGCACTTACAGCGACCTTTTCTAAATTTGATTTGGACGTATCTCCAAATCCAACCGTTAGATTTCAAATTTCTAATATTCATTGGAAAGCTCTTTTCGATACGAACCCAACGGTTCCGATTTCATGAGAATCCGACGGTCGGATCTCCCGTAATGTGTATTCGAAGTCAATGGTCGAAATTCACGAACTACCGCGGCGCGGCGCGTTCTATTCAGGCCATTTAATATATATTATATATATTTCATCGATTTCAATTCTAAACGTATTTTATAAATCGTTTTAAATTCGTTTTCAAAACGATTTCAACTTCATATTCAATTTTAAATCAAAATTGAATATTCCATATCATCGATATATATATATAAATGATAATATTTCAAAACGTTATATTTTGAAATCACTTCCTTTTCGATATTCGAATAAAATCGATATAAATATCGTTCACGTCCAAATGGCGCAAATCTAATCAACACGGCTTTATATATTTCAATAACTTCGTTATTCTATTCAACAAATGAATATTTTCTTCAACACATGAATATATAAATTTTTCAACACATGAATATTTTGTTATTTAATATATTTGATAAAATTATGATTTTTATCGTTCAATTCTCAATCCGACTCCAACCGTAAATTAGCAAGAGAACGATTTCCTAAGTATTAACCCCGAAGGCCGAAACCAACATCAGATCAATACTCAAGAAACCATTCATCTTAACTCGTTTCCAGTCAGTTCCATCGCAGTCTATTTCAAACGATTTTCATACTAAACATCACATTTTTATTCCTATGCTAAACGGATAAAAATCGCATTTTTATACTGTTAAAAACAATGCCATTTTACATTTTCTAAACAAACCGATTTTATATTTCTTAAACAAACTGATTTTATATTTCCTAAACAAACTGATTTTATATTTTCTAAACAAAATGATTTTATATTTTGAAAGAAAATCCTGTTTATATTTTTATATCAAAGATGTTTATTTTTCAAAACAATTGCTAATTTTATCTTCAAAAACAATTCTATTTCTATCCTCAAAAATCGTGCTATTTTTATTTTTAAAAACAAAGCTATTCTTATATTTAAAAACAAAGCTATTCTTATATTTAAAAAAAAACAAAGCTATTTTATAGTTCAAAAATCTCTATGCTAATTTTATTTCAAAATTAATGCTAATTTATTATTTAAAAACATATGTAAATTTTATTTTTCTAAAATCAATGTATTTTCTATTTTAAAAGAAATGTATATTTACAATGCTATATATTTATTTACAAAACAATGTTATTACTGTTTTTATTATACAAAATTAATAGTTCACTGTGTTTAGAAGAATACGCTGCCAAGGCCTTGTCTTCCTCATCGTTGAACTTCTGTAAAAACCGCACCTTTGCTCCTCCTTCCTCTCGCCTCTCGCACACCCATCGGGGCCACCAGAACCAAATCGAACGACACCCCGTGAAGCGCGCCACCTCCCTCCATCAACGCCCCGCCACCGTAGACAACTCGCGCCACCCCATAACCCAGAATTCCGGTTCGAAAGTCGCAGATTTGCGGGGTGATTTCTCGAAATTCATGGCACTAATAACGATGACTCCTTTATAGATTTAAAGATTGAGAAAATCTCTGCTAATTCATTCAAGAATTCTTGTCTAATTCGTATTAGATCGGGAGGATTTGAGGAATGAAAATTGAATGTTTCTGGCCCTAAAAGAATAGAGTGATGGCAGGTGTGTGGAGTTGACCGAGTAGAAAGAAGAGAGATAGGGTTTTGACTTTATTTATATTTAATTTTTAATATTATTTTAATTACTAAAAGTGTGTTTTTATCATACAACCTTCAAATCAAACCCAACGACTGTCGCCCCTAGCGTAATACCCCCATTCCGAACACAACGGGATATGTTTCGTAACCCAATTCGGCTGTTACGATCAGTTACAGCTAAATTTAAAATATAAATCAGTATATATTCAATTTGAACGTACATTTTTAATTACCGGGGCCACATACGAACCCTAAAAATTCTCAAAAAATATTTTCTAGCTTTGTATTGACGATACGGTTCTAACAAAACTAATTTCATCAAATTCCGAGACCGTTTGAAAAATGGCCATTTTCTGGTCAATCGAAATTGACTATAACTGTCAAAACACGTTTTACTTCGCCACGCTCACATATTGATTCGAAAAATTATGAATTTTGGAATCTTGCAATAATTTGACATCCCGGATCCAAAAAAAGTGGTTTCGTCGAAAACAGAGGTCATTTGCAAAATTTCCATTTTCAAGGGCTATATATTCTCTATAGCGACCTTTCTGAAAATTCATTTGGCCATAACTTTTGATTCCCGCTATGAAACTTTGATTTTTCAGATTCATTAGAAAGATATCCATAAACAGATTTAGGTATTTTTGGTTTCACTAAAATCCGGTTTATTTTGAATCCTGTACATTCATTTGAACTTTGAAATCGAATTATCGAACTACCGCGCCATTTTCAATTCCTTTTATAATTTAAAATAAATATTTATATTCTAACGACGATCTATATAAATATATACGTTCAAATTCTATTCAAAATAAATTTCTCGTCGTTATTATTTAAAATAATCCATTTTAAATATTCAAAATTCATTAAAATTGCCAAAATAAAAAATTTAAATTGGCTTAGAATTTCCGGGTTGTTACAATCTCCCCCACTTAAAACTTTGCATCCCCGAAAAGGAACGAAGCCGAAAGTTGTTTTAACTAACCAACTCAACTTTCATTATTTTCATTACAGCTTAAGTTCTTCAACTTTTCAGTTTCTAAGAACTTTTCAAATTTTTCAAAAATTTGGCTAACACCCTAAATTTTCGAATTTTTTTGCCATAACCTCCCCTGCACCGGGGACTTCGGTATATTTCATATAGCCGATCATGGCCTTCTTCAATCCAAAAGAAAAAGAAAAAGCCAAGCGGCTCATAAAATCATCCATACCCAAAGAAATACAATAAACATGTATCTATTTGTCGGGCAAACAATTTTATTCCTCTTCTCTAGCCTCCTTGCAATGACCTATTCATTGTAAGTACATGTATATGCACGCATTTTCAAACAATTTTCAATACAATTCAATATTTGATTCAATTTCGCTACATATACCTTACATTCACATAATGGTTTAAAATTTTAATTAATCAAACAAAAATCAAACAACACAATCAACAATCAATTAGTGGATTAACGTTTCAATTTCATAATTCTGATATATATATATACAGAAAATCCTGTTTTTGATGCCAAATCACAATAATAAACCTATCTAGTTTTGGTTCTCACACCAATCTAAAGGAAATATATAGATATCTCACTTTCGAAATTCGAACATAAACTCTGATGGTGGTGCACCGATCATCAGAATCATCTCCGGGCGACTAGAGTGGGCTTCTATATCTATCCAGTATATTAAAACTTCGAATACACGTTTGCAAGGCATATATGCAAAATCTTTATATATTGGATTGTCCAAATTCAATATAAAATAAATACTCAAATACGTATAAACTGGTTTAAATTTTCAAAACAAAATTTGTTTTCATTTTTATTTTGAAAATAACACTCTTTCGACCCGTTCTAGGATACTGCTGATCCCATCTCTAACGAGCCATTCTCATTGGATATTACTAATACAATTTCTGTTGAATTCTTTCATTTGGTTCTAACGTGTCTTGTTCTCGAGCTTTGTAAACCAAAGCTCTGATACCAAAAGTGACGGTAAGGAATTTCGCTCGATCCGAATCGATCGTTAAACCGACCAAGACCGTTCGAAACCCCTGATCGTTTTCAGAACACGACAAATCAGAACACAGACAGAAGAACATTTCATTGTTTGTTACACAATTCCATCAGAATACAAGAATATTACAGAGTATGAATAAATATTATACAACAGAGAATATCAGAGATGTAAATACATTACTGCAGCGGAAAAATAATACAAAACACAACTGAAAGGAATACACGGATACAGAGCTTTCTAAATATGACTTCAGCTATTAACCAGGATCCTATGAATATAAATCTGAAAAACCCAACTACTAGCTGCCCGTGCGGAAAATAAGGGCACCCAGAGTTTAGGTCAAAACAATAAACTCCAGGTCAGTCATGTGACTGGTGTGAGAACTAAAACAGTTATTAATTTGATTTTAAAAGTTCGGTAAATCAAGGGACTACGCCGTATAACACGGAACGGGTTTTTACCCCAAGAATACCAGTGCATTAACAAACAGCGCAATGCTAAATAAAGAACAATGAAGCTGTTATAAGACCCAGGTCCCATCACACAATGCAACGCAAGCCGGAGGATAGGGTTTTAACTTATAACAGCCAAAATTGCTTGATACGTGAAATTTAATCTTTTAATTCTAAATCAGACTCCAACTGTAAATTAGTAAGAGAACGATTCCCTAAGTATTAACCCCGAAGGCAGAAACCAACATCAGACCAATACCTAGGAAACCACTCATCTCAACTCGTTTCCAGCTAGTTTCTAATTTTATATACAATCATAAATATCAATCATAGACGGCATAAGTGTCCCATACCACTATGTCGCCATACAAGGCTCTACAAATAAAACCGAATGACACGTATTGGAAATTGGATTCCATCATGAGTCGAGGTAAGGGGCAAGCTCCTCTCCGATTCGAGGCACTCTAGCAAATGTCTCAGGATTCGGACGATGGCGAATCCTTGGATCTTCAGGGCCGGTCCTCCGTTACATTTGAGGATTAGTTATCCCTGAACACACGTTTCCCGGTCCTATCGGACCTATATATATAATGGTCTGTACGTCGGCTCACAAAGTGCTAGTTATCGACCATATATATTCGAGGCGCCTCACATTCCAACAACACGGGTAAAAAGTATATAAATGTCAGCTAGTTTAAGCACTGACACCACCCATAGCTAGAAGGAAACGTCGTGCTCTCTCTGCAGTCCTTATCCCGTTTTTGACTCATACCGAGGTGTGAGGCTCGCGAATCCACGTTACACACAAAGCTAAGCCACGTAGGCCGTGATTTTATCATCAACCACAAGACTTTGCTTTTCAACAGAAGCCTTGATCAATTGCCACTTAGGCATGCCACACAGGCAATTCATGCCATGCGATTGATATCTATCGATATATAACCTCTAAGCTCGTACGTCTCGGAGAAGGGCGTTAAGTAAGAGAATAAATTCTCCGCCGCCAAACAGATATATATTTAATAGAAATCAATCACACATAATAAAATCCAATGTCAGACACACAGTCCATTTACAAGTTCGTTTTGGGTCTGAACGAAACCAGAGGCACTTTCCTCGCATATCATCGTCTCCATCTTCGACTTATCGTCGAATCAGTTATTCAGAATGGGTATAAACCCCGTCTTTCCAAATAACCCATGTATATAATAGACAAATGTTACAAAAACACAATATACGCCTCATTCCAATTCATCAGTCTCTAACCGTAAATTAGTAAGAGAACAATTCCCCAAATATTAACCCCGAAGGCCGAAACCAACATCAGATCAATACCCAGGAAACCATTCATCTCAACTAATCTTTAGTTAGTTGCTAATTTTCACATTCTTAGGGAAAGGTTCCCATTAATTTTATCAAAGATAAATTCTTTGAAATTTATTCTTTAATCTTCCTTCGAATATCATTTCAAACCATGTTAAGATTTTCCAAACTAGTCGGGATTAGCGAACCACATCGAAGTAATTATTTATTTTATTTCCCAATCCACCCCTATTTATCCCATGAGGCAAAACTGGTAATACCCCATATCTAACACCACGGTGTTATCGGTAAACTTAATTACCATTTCACGTTCAAATCTAATTAAAGATTTAACTATCGCTTTGGAGCAAAACTGGTGATACTCCATTCTCGATCATTTCAATCTAATTAAAGATTCATTAAAGCTCCACTTAGTTTTAATCTTTAGTTGGGTTAAAGAACCGATGTCATTTAAAACACGGTTCACGATAAACCCAAAATCGCATTCCATTCTACCAGTCTCAAACCGTAAATTAGCAAGAGAACAATACCCCTAATATTAACCCCGAAGGCCGAAACCAACATCAGATCAATACCCAGGAAACCATTCAGTCACTAATTCCCGGTTATAAACTAGTTCATTTCGATAAAAATATATTTTTATCCTTTCAAATAGGGAGTTTTTCATCCCAGTTCTTTCCAAACCATTTATTATGATTTTACACAAATTATAGATATTTTTAATAATTTTATCAAGGTCCGTACAGTCGATTTCCAATAACGGTCGTCGAACTGCACTTACAATGACCTTTTCTAAATTTGATTTGGACGTATCTCCAAATCAAACCATTTGATTTCAAATTTCTAATATTCATTGGAAATCTCTTTTCGATATGAACCCAACGGTTCTGATTTCAGGAGAATTCGATGGTCGGATCTCCCGTAACGTCTATTCGAAATCAATGGTCGAAATTCACGAACTGCCGCGGCGCGGCGCGTTCTATTCAGGCCATTTAATATATATTATATATATTTCATCGATTTCAATTCTAAACGTATTTTATAAATCGTTTTAAATTCGTTTTCAAAACGATTTCAACTTCATATTCAATTTTAAATCAAAATTGAATATTCCATATCGTCGATATATATATAAATGATAATATTTCAAAACGTTATATTTTGAAATCACTTCCTTTTCGATATTCGAATAAAATCGATATATATATCGTTCACGTCCAAATGGCGCAAATCTAATCAACACGGCTTAATATATTTCAATAACTTCGTTATTCTATTCAACAAATGAATATTTTCTTCAACACATGAATATATAAATTTTTCAACACATGAATATTTTGTTATTTAATATATTTGATAAATTTATGATTTTTATTGTTCAATTCTCAATCCGACTCCAACCGTAAATTAGCAAGAGAACGATTTCCTAAGTATTAAACCTGAAGGCCGAAACCAACATCAGATCAATACTTAAGAAACCATTCATCTTAACTCGTTTCCAGTCAGTTCCATCGCAGTTTGTTTCAAACGATTTTCATATTAAACATCACATTTTTTTTCCTATGCTAAACGGATAAAAATCGCAATTTTATACTGTTAAAAACAATGCCATTTTACATTTTCTAAACAAACCGATTTTATATTTCCTAAACAAACTGATTTTATATTTCCTAAACAAACTGATTTTATATTTTCTAAACAAACTGATTTTATATTTTGAAAGCAAATCCTGTTTATATTTTTAAATCAAAGATGTTTATTTTTCAAAACAATTGCTAATTTTATCTTCAAAAACAATTCTATTTTTATCCTCAAAAATCATGCTATTTTTATTTTTAAAAACAAAGCTATTCTTATATTTAAAAACAAAGCTATTCTTATATTTAAAAAAAAACAAAGCTATTTTATAGTTCAAAAATCTCTATGCTAATTTTATTTCAAAAGTAATGCTAATTTATTATTTAAAAACATATGTAAATTTTATTTTTCTAAAATCAATGTATTTTCTATTTTAAAAGAAATGTATATTTACAATGCTATATATTTATTTACAAAACAATGCTATTACTGTTTTTATTATACAAAATTAATAGTTCACTGTGTTTAGAAGAATACGCTGCAAAGGCCTTGTCTTCCTCATCATTGAACTTCTGTAAAATCCGCACCTTTGCTCCTCCTTCCTCCCGCCTCTCGCACACCCATCGGGGCCACCAGAACCAAATCGAACGACACCCCGTGAAGCGCGCCACCTCCCTCCATCAACGCCCCGCCACCGTAGACAACTCGCGCCACCCCATAACCCAGAATTCCGGTTCGAAAGTCGCAGATTTGCGGGGTGATTTCTCGAAATTCATGGCACTAATAACGATGACTCCTTTATAGATTTAAAGATTGAGAAAATCTCTGCTAATTCGTTCAAGAATTCTTGTCTAATTCGTATTAGATCGGGAGGATTTGAGGAATGAAAATTGAACGTTTCTGGACCTAAAAGAGTAGAGTGACGGCGGGTGTGTGGAGTTGACCGAGTAGAAAGAAGAGAGATAGGGTTTTGACTTTATTTATATTTAATTTTTAATATTATTTTAATTGCTAAAAGTGTGTTTTTATCATACAACCTTTAAATCAAACCCAACGACTGTCGCCCCTAGTATAATACCCCCATTCCGAACACAATGGGATATGTTTCGTAACCCAATTCAGCTGTTACGATCAGTTACCGCTAAATTTAAAATATAAATCAGTATATATTCAATTTGAACGTACATTTTAAATTACCGGGGCCACATACGAACCCTGAAAATTCTCGAAAAATATTTTCTAGCTTCGTGTTGACGATACGGTTCTAACAAAACTAATTTCGTCAAATTCCGAGACCATTTGAAAAATGGCCATTTTCTGGTCGATCGAAATTAAATGTAACTGTCAAAACACGTTTTACTTCGCCACGCTCACATATTGATTCGAAAAATTATGAATTTTGGAATCTAGCAATATTTCGGCATCCCGGATCCAACAAAAGTGGTTTCGTCGAAAACAGAGGTCGTTTGCAAAATTTCCATTTTCAAGGGCTATATATTCTCTATAGCGACCTTTCTGAAAATTCATTTGGCCATAACTTTTGATTCCCGCTATGAAACTTTGATTTTTCAGATTCGTTAGAAAGATATCCATAAACAGATTTCGGTATTTTTGGTTTCACTAAAATCCGGTTTATTTTGAATCCTGTACATTCATTTGAACTTTGAAATCGAATTATCGAACTACCGCGCCATTTTCAATTCCTTTTATAATTTAAAATAAATAATTATATTCTAACGACGATCTATATAAATATATATGTTCGAATTCTATTCAAAATAAATTTCTCATCGTTATTATTTAAAATAATTCATTTTAAATATTCAAAATTCATTAAAATTGCCAAAATAAAAATTTTAAATTGGCTCAGAATTTTCGGGTTGTTACATGAGTTGTGTTGTAAATCTGCCCGGAACTGAACGACACATCCACTGACCACAACAAGACCTGTCTAATGTGAGTGGTTGGTGCTTTAATAAATTAAAGCTAAGTCAAGATTGGTAGGGTTAAGTAAATTAGGAAAACACTTAACCGATTCAACATGTTAACTAAACGAATGGGTGGGGTTAGGTAAACATGGACACTTAACCAAATAAACATGTTGATTAGAAAACCCTAGTAACGGGGACCCATTTCAGCAGTAACCCACATAGATGTATCATGGTACCCTGAAACCAGGCAAGGTGGGGCAATATTACTGGGCTGAATTATAAGCGGTCAAAACGTCGGCGGTTGGTGGGCCAGTGTAGGTTCCGACGGAGTATGGGCGTGCACCTACTCCGAAGTGGAAAAATCAGGCACTGGGCATCAGTAGTGTACACCGTGCATCTTGAGTCGTGTCGGGTAGCCACCAGGGGGACTGATACACCCCATGGTGGGACCAACACAGGTAGCTACAGTCAAGCGAGGCCGAATGACACAGGATATGAATGCATGCGAGTAGGAGCCGATCATTAAGGGGATCGTTTGGGGCTGGTTGAACTAATGGTTAAGTAGGTGTAGAGACTATAGTAATGGGTGCGATCACATGTTCCTCTTATCTTATATTAGGGTATTGTCCTATGTTCTGTTATCACTGTCATGATCCCTTTCATTGTTTAAATACTAGTAACCACTGAACTTACCAGCCATTTGCAGCAACCGCCGCCGCCTCTGGCCAAGGCCCCGCCTCCACCCGGACCTCCAGCGCCCATGCAGCGCTCCCTCCGCCTCCACAACCTCCTGTCGCGCAGGAACCCCCCCTCCCCCCCCCCCTCCGCTGAAAGCATGATAAAGTAAGTTTTTATATATATTAAAAGCATGGGTTTCTTTTAGGTTAATTCTTTTGATATGATGGCATGACAAAGTTTATATTTTTATTTATAAAAGGCTTATATTTTTATTTATAAAAAGTTTATGTTTTCAATTAGGGAAAGATTATATTTTTATGATAGGAAAGGTTCGATTTTTAATTTATAAAGTTTAGATGTTTATACATATAAAGATACGATCTTTAGAAATGTGAAGATGTGATTTTTTTTTATATGAAGACAAGATTTTTAATTTGAAAAGATTAGATCTTTAACAACGAAAAGATTGGATTTTTATTTATATATATGAAGTAAGGATAAAAATTCGATTTTTATATATATGTAGTGAAGATAAAAATTCGATTTTTATATATATAAAGTGAAGATAAAAATTCGATTTATATATATATGAAGTGAAAATAAAAATTCGATTTATATATATATGAAGTGAAGATAAAAATCCGATCTTTTTATATATGTCGAGAACATAAAAATATGATTTTTATGTATAGAAAGCATTATTAAAAATGTGATTTTTAATATCAACTGTGTGAAACAGAGGGCAATGGAACGGATTGAAATCAAAAAGGAATTCAAACGGTCCAGGAGTTCAGAAATGAAATGGAGGAGTGGAACCCCAAGGTGAGAACTCCTCACTTTTATTTTAATTTCTAGTTGAAATATATACTAGGATGCAGACGGTGCTTAGCAGCACCCGACACCCGTCGTCCACAGACCATGGACGACTTGTTTGATTTTGCGTGTTGTGAAAATTGATTCTGATGTGTTGAAATAAAATATATATTCATGTGTTGAATAGAATAAAATTCATGTGTTGAAATAAAATATATATTCATGTGTTGAATAGAATAAAATTCATGTGTTGAAATAAAATAAAATATTCATGTGTTGAATAGAATAAAATTCATGTGTTGAAGTAAAATATATATTCATGTGTTGAAATAAAATATATATTCATGTGTTGAATAGAATAAAATTCATGTGTTGAAATAAAATATATATTCATGTGTTGAAGTAAAATATATATTCATGTGTTGCAGTAAAATAAATATTCATTTACAAATCGAATGATTTGTCTATGTACACCGATTTGACTGATATTGATTGGGACGATAAATTTTACACATCGCCCAACTACACAAATAAAATATGTGTTTGATTGATTGAAACCCCACACGGGTATTGGGATGATATTTGATGTACACTAATCCCGATTGTTTAGTTGTATGTTAATCGACGGGTTGACAGACTGTGTAAGCGTTAATTATTTATATTTAATGCTTATGCAATTGTGTGGTGCACTCTGGATGATGGTTGATGATTTATCGTTGCTATTATATACATGTGTTGTAGGGAATCCATATAATTAACGTTATATGGTAATTGATTGGGCCTTATTCCAATTTGGAAAATAAGGGATATTAAAAGAAAATTCATGTGTTGAATAGAAAGAAAATTCATGTGATGAATAGAATAAAAATTCATGTGTTGAATAGAATAAACTATTCATGTGTTGAATAGAATAAAATATTCAAGTGTCGAATAAAAATATATATTCATGTGTTGAAATAAAATATATATTCATGTGTTGAAGAAAATATTCATTTGTTGAATAGAATAACGAAGTTACTGAAATATATAAAGCCGTGTTGATTAGATATGCGCCATTTTGACGCGAACGATATTTATATCGATTATATTCGTTTTTGTAATGAATATAGAAAAGGAAGTGATTTCAAAATATAACGTTTTGAAAATATTATCATTTGTATATCGATGATGTGGAATATTCAATTTTGATTCGAAATTGAATATGAAGTTGAAATCATTTCGAAAAAGAATTTAAAATGATTTATAAAATACGTTTTAAAAGGAAATCGATGAAATATATATAATATAAATATTATATATGTAGAATGGCCTGAATAGAATGCGCCGCGTCGCGGCAGTTTGCGAATTTTGACCATTGACTTCGAATGGACATTACGGGAGATCCGACTGTCGGATTGTCCTAAAACCGGAACCGTTGGGTTCGTATCGAAAAGAGATTTCTAACGAATATTGGAGATTTGAAATCTAACGGTTGGATTTGGAATTATGTCCAAATCAAATTTGGAAAAGGTCGTTGTAAGTGCAGTTCGATGGCCGTTGATGGAAATTGACTGTACGGGCCTTGATAAAATTATTAAAAATAGTAATAATTTGTGTAAAATCATAAGAAATGATTTATGAAGAATTGGGATGAAAATTTCCATATTTGAAAAGATAAAAATAGATTTTTGTCGAAATGAACTAATTTTGAACTAGAATTATAATTCCATTTAGTTTTAAAATAAATAAATTGGATTTGAAATGGTTTTGAAAATAACCAGAAGTTTCAATAATTGAATTGGAATGGAATGTGATTTTGGGTTTATAGTGAACCCGTTTTAAATGACATTGGTTCTTTAAACCAGTTAAAGATAGGATATGATTTCCCAAGTTAAACAACCATTGATATTGATTTTTGGGAAGATTAAAACCAAGTAGTGTTTTAATGAATCTTTAATTAGATTGAAGTGATCGAGAATGGAGTATCACCAGTTTTGCTCCAGGCGATAGTTAAATCTTTAATTAGATTTGAACGTAAAATGGTAATTAAATTTACCGATAACACCGTGGTGTTAGATATGAAGTATGACCAGTTTTACTTCGTGGGAAGAATAGGTTGGGATTAGGAAATAAAATAAATGATTATTTCGGTGTGGTTCACTAATCCCGACTAGTTTGAATTGATATTCAAAGAAGATTAAAGATTAAATTTAAAGAATTTATCTTTGATAAAATTAATGGGAACCTTTCCCAAAGTATAAGAATATTTGAATGAAAGAATATTCTGAATTGGAATGAGGCGTATGTTGTGTTTGTGTAACACTTGTTTATTATATACGCGAGTTATTCAGAAAGACCGGGTTTATCCCATTCTGAATAACTGATTCGAAGTGGTGTCGAGGATGAAGACCGTGGTCGAAGACCGGAGGTCTTCACATCGTTTGGGTGATTACTGATGATCTTGATTGGGCTGTACACCCAGAAGGAGGGAATCAGTTGGTGATCGTCCAGACGTACTTGGAGATCGATGGATAGGCGAGGTACAAGGTGCCTCCGGTTTCGTTCAGACCCAGAACGAACTTGTAAATGGACTGTCTATCTGACATTGGATTTTATTCTGTGTGATTGATTTCTATTAAATATATATCTGTTTGGCAGCGGAGAATTTATTCTCTTGCTTAACGCCCTTCTTTGAGACGTACGAGCTCAGGGGTTATATATTGATGGATATAAATCACATGGAGTGAATTGCCTGTGTGGCATGCCTAAGTGGCAATTGATCAAGGCTTCTGTTGAAAAGCAAAGTCTTGTGGTTGATGATCAAAGCACCGCCTGTGTGTCATAGCTTTGTGTAACGTTGATTTGCGAGCCTCACACCCCGGTTGTGAACCAGAAACGGGAGAGGACATCAGGGAGGGCATGCGTTTCCTTCAAGTTAGGGTGGTGTCAGTGACCTACCAGCCCTGACATTTATATCATTTTCACCTGTGTGGTTGTTGCTATTGCGAGGCGCCTTAGATATATCGGTGACTGTGTGGAGCCGATGGAGTCATTTGGCTCATTTACGCCCCAAAGGGCGGGAAACGCAGTGTTCAGGCATTTTAATCCACATCGGTGGACCGGCCCTGACGATCCAAAGGCTTGATTGAGTACTTGCCTGAGACTCGGGCTAGACAGTCTCAAATTCGGTAGAGGACTATCTTTTGCCTCGGTTCATAGGTGGAAATCCAATTTCCAATACGTGACTTTGCGGTTTTGATTGTAGATCCTAGTATGGCGACATAGTGGTATGGGGCACTTATGCCGTATATGATTGATACTTATGATTTGAAGTTGTTTTATACACTATGCACTTATAATAGTATCAAATGATTTGTTTTAAACGTATCAAGCATTCTTGGCTATTATAAGGTAAAAACCCTATCCTCCGGCTTGCGTTGCATTGTGTGATGGGACCTGGGTCTTATAATAGCTTCATTGTTCTTTATTTAGCATTGCGTTGTTTTGTTTTATGCACTAGTATTCTTGGGAGGAAACCCGTTCCGTGTTATACGGCGTGGTCCCTTGATTTACCGAACTTTAAAGTAAAGTTTTAAATAACTGTTTTAGTTCTCACACCAGTCCCATGACTGACCTGGAGTTTATTGTTTTAACCTAAACTCTGGGTGCCCCTATTTTGACATGGGCAGCTAGTAGTTTTGGTTTTGCAGATTTATATTCACAGGATCCTGATTTACAGCTAGAATGATATCCGTATATCTCTTTCAGTTGTGTATTTTATTATTTTTCTGCTGCTATGTAATATATTGTAATCTCTGATATTTATTGAATGTGTAATATTTATTTATACTCTGTATATTCTTGTAATCTGATGAAATTGTTGTAATATACAATGAAATGTTCTTCTGTTTGTGTCCCGATGTGGCTTGTTATCAACTCAATCCGTGCTTTCCGTACCAGGGAAGTTCGGGTTGTTTCAGAGAGGTTAGTGGACATGGCACTCCTACATGAGGAAGACAAGGGGAAAAATGTGGCAAAAGTGGAAGTGCCTCAAGAGAAGCAGGGGGAAGGGTCGCAGAACAAGAAGGCTAATTCAAAGAAAGGCGGAAAGAACAACAAATCTCGTGAAAAGAGAAAGTGTAATTTCTGTGGCATTCCCGGGCATCTGATCAAAGACTGCAAGAAGAAGAAAAGGAAGATGGGTCGCTGTTTCCACTATTGTGAGACAGGACACATGGCTAGGGCCTGCCCAAGGAAGCAAGGGCAGGGAGCTGGACCTTCTTCTGGAGGACAAGTTCGCGCTCTCACGGCACCTCCGCAAGAACGAGGTAGAAATATTTCTGTCGAATGTTTAGTCTATCTTTTTTATCATCCTGTTCGTACATTATTTGATTCTGGCGCATCGCACTCATTTGTATCTGCTGATTTAGTTGAATCTCTGCACCTAGACACTAGTTTAGTAGAGGATTCCTTGGTTGTTTCAAATCCAATCGGGGGCTCAGCTTATTTGTCAATGGTTTGTTTGGATTTGAAAATATCTATTCTAAGCGTTGAGTTTAGGTGCAATGCCTATGTTTTGGGCTTCACGGGCTATGGATTGATTCTAGGCATGGATTGGCTATCCACTAATGGTGCCATCCTCGACTGTGAAAAAAGAGTGGTTAGACTCCTGACCCGCCTTGGTAACACTCTTGAAATTTCTTGCAATCCCCTTAACTTTGTTATGCTAAGCTATCTAGAATCTCTTGATGCGTCTGTTGAGGACTTGCAGTCTGTAAAGGTAGTCCGTGAATATTCTGATGTGTTTGAAGAGGTAAAGGGTTTACCCCCGAAGCGGGAGATAGACTTCCGCATATACCTCGTTGACAATGCAAAGCCTGTTGCCTTACCCGTTAGGCACATGGCCCCAAGGGAGAGAAAGGAGCTCAGCAAGAAAATCAAAGAGCTACTTGAAAAGGGGTTCATAAGACGGAGTATTTCTGAATGGGGTGCTCCGGTAGTGTTTGCAACCAAAGCTGATGGTTCACTTCGCCTGTGCGTTGATTATAGGGAGCTAAACAAGCTGACCAAGAAGAATAGACACCCACTCCCAAGAATATCTGATTTGTTCGATCAGCTTGTAGGTGCATCGATTTTCTCCCAATTAGATTTAGCTACCGGGTTTCATCAGCTAAGAGTGGCTGAAGATAGCATTGATAAGACCGCGTTCAGAATTCCCGATGGTTTCTTCGAGTGGCTTGTCATGCCCTTCGGCTTGACAAACGCACCCGCTTACTTCGTTGATTTAATGAGCAGGTTGTTCCGAGAGTTCCTCAATAAGTTTGTGGTGGCCTTCGTAGACGATATTTTGATCTACTCAAAGAATGAGGAAGAACATGCTTAGCATCTAAAAGAAGTCATGGATACTCTCCGTGCACATCAGTTGAAGGCAAAATTCTCCAAATGCCATTTCTGGAGAGAAGAAGTTAGGTTTCTTGGACATGTGGTGTCCAAAGAGGGGATAGCAGTGGACCCCGCGAAAGTGGTTGCCGTGCAAGATTGGAAGGTTCCTCGAAACGCAACCGAAGTCCGAAGCTTTCTCGGGCTAGCAGGCTTTTATCAAAAGTTCATCAAAGATTTTGCAAAAATCTCAGCTCCACTAACAAGATTGACAAAGAAGAACCTAGCTTTCGATTGGGATTTGGATTGAGATATTGCTTTCCAACGTTTGAAAAGGACTCTAACAACAGCCCCAGTTCTGACATTGCCTGATGGAAGCAAGATGTTTACAGTATACACAGATGCATGCGGAATGGGACTAGGCACTGTTCTGATGCAAGAAGGGAAGGTAGTGGCTTATGGTGGAAGACAGTTGAAAGTACATGAGAAAAACTACCCAACCCACGACCTAGAGTTGGCAGCCATCGTTTTTGCGCTTAAGTCTTGGCGCCATTATCTCCTAGGTGAGAAATTTGAACTGTATACTGACCATAAATCGTTGAAATACCTATTCTCGCAGAAAGATCTCAACTTGAGGCAGCAAAGATGGATGGAGTTTCTTGCCTCGTACGACTTTGAGATTTCCTACACTCCTGGCAAGGGCAATGCAGTAGCTGACGCCTTGAGTAGAAAAAAACTGGCCTTAAGCCCTCTCTTTGTGGAAAGGCAAAGCTTGGAGTTCATAGCAAGCTTTAACTTTAGACCCTCCACTGACTTTGTACCTGGCTTGCTAGCAACATTAGAAGTGCGACCAACTCTATTAGACTCAATCGGAGCCGCGCAAAGAGAAGACCCTCAGCTAGCCGATGTGATGGACAAGTTAATTAGGGGTGAGACTTCTAGTCACCTCAATAGATACTCCATTGATGCCAAGGGCTGGTTGAGACGAGATGGAAGACTATGTGTCCCACAAGCAAGTGGCTTGGTAAAGATTGTTCTAGAAGAGGCACACCATTCCTAGATGACCATACACCCAGGCGGAGACAAAATGTATAAAGATGTCAAAAGAGTTTTCTTTTGGAATGACATGAAGAAAGACGTAGCTGAATTTGTTTCTAAGTGTTTAACATGCCAACAAGTCAAGGCGGAGCAGAAGAAGCCTGGTGGTCTACTTCATCCTCTAGAGGTCCCACAGTGGAAATGGGATAGCATCTCGATGGACTTTATAGATGGGTTGCCTAGGTCAAGAAGGGGCAATACCAATATTTGAGTAATAGTGGACAGGCTCACAAAAAGCGCCCACTTTATACCCGTCTAGAGTAGAAGGACTGCCTCATCTCAAGCATCCATATATATTAAGGAGATAGTTCGACTCCATGGGATACCCTCCAGCATAGTGAGTGATCGAGACCCTATCTTCACGAGCGAGTTTTGGAAAAGTTTACAAGAGGCTGTAGTCACACAGTTATGCTTAAGCATGGCCTATCACCCTCAAATCGATGGACAAACGAAAAGAGTCAACAGAGTATTAGAAGTCCTTTTGAGGTTATGCATTATTGACTTCGGAGGTACATGGGAGGATTATCTACCTTTGGTGGAATTCACATACAATAATAGCTACCAAGCCACCATAGGCATGGCACCTTTCGAAGCTTTATATGGAAGACCGTGCAGGTCACCAACTTGCTGGTGGGAGTCCACAGACAAGCTCATACTTGAACCAGACATGATTAGGGAGACTTCAGAGAAAGTAGACTTGATACGAAGAAGAATGAAGACTACCTAAGATAGACAGAAGTCCTACGCAGACAAAAGAAGGATTGACCTTGAGTTCGAAGTTGGAGACAAGGTGTTCCTTAAAGTATCTCCTTTGAGGAACGTCGTTCTCTTTGGATCCACAGGAAAGTTAGCACCAAGATTTGTAGGGTCGTTCCCTATCATCGAGAAGATTGGGAAGATGGCTTATAGGGTACAACTGCCCGAAAGATTGGCCGGGATTCATAATGTCTTTCATGTCTCTCATCTGCGGAAGTGCTTACACGAGTCTGCAGAAGTGGTAGAACCAAGTATGTTAGAAGAAGTTGAACGAGAAGCAACTGTGAGGAGAGTTCCAACTCGTATCTTGGGAACAGAAGTCAGAAAGCTACGCAACCGTGAAGTTAAGCTCGTCAAAGTTCAATGGAGCGACGCCGAGGAAGACGCGACTTGGAAAACTGAGGACAGAATACACGCAACCTACTCTTTTCTTTTTGAGGGTACATCTTTAATATCTTTTTCCTCAAGTTTATGCTCATATCTATCTTTTTAGGTATATCTCCTCGATCTTATCCTTTATCCTTAGGTAGGAACCCATTTGGATGTAAACATGTATTTGAAACATGTTATGGTTGATGGTTGCAAGTGGTTGTAAGTGGTTGCTAGTTGTTGCTAGTGGATGCATACACACACATTAGGTGTTAAATCGGCTCAGTCACTTCCATATTGCATATGCATATATGTATTGGTTTATGGATTAAAACTTGATGTGTTATCATATGGACGTTGCATTGGTATGAATGATTGTGCACTCATGTAAGAAATTTTGAGTAGCAAAAATTGCATTCATAATGGACTCATGGCACTGACATAATTTGCATTAAGGAGGTCAACTGAATCAGTAGACCGCCTGATTTTGGATAAGGACATGTACACACACTATGCATATGATCATGAAGCATTAGAAACCTTTTAAGGACAATGGACGCCTGTGTTTGATGGTTGAATAGATGGGTGATTGGATGGTAGGACATAAATTCTTCTCAACTTGGAGATTTTGGGGACAAAATCCTAAAAGGAGGGGAGAATGTAACACCCCGTATTTTCTATTAGCGTTATAATAACGAATCCTTGAATACTTAATTTAAAATGTAAGAATTAAGGGAAATGGGTTACGCCATTGTGTTCGTCTCGGAATTCTGGTTGAGATAGAGTCCAAGTTTGCGTAAATTGGACTTGTATAAAGAAGTAATGGCTGTCAGAAGTTTCAGAAGTTTCAAATAAATTCAAACAACTCGAAAAACAAGTTCAAATTCAAACAAAAGACAGAAGCAGGCTGGGCGGGAAAATTCCCGCCCAGGCAGGTCGACCAGGGGGTCGACCCTAGTGTCGACCTCCCCCACTAGAGGTCGACCTAGGGGTCGACCTTAGGGTCGACCTGGCCCCCGGCCAGATCTGAATTTTGAACGACTGCTGACTTGATGCTGAGTCACTAGGGTTTCTGGATGGTCCTAATTTGGTCTGAGTGGCTGTGATTAACCCTAGGTTCATCTAATGGCTATAATTAAACTGGAATTCTATATAAACAACTCGATGTTCAACCTAAAAACACACAGAAAAATAAACCTAGAACTGAAATGCCGTCAGTAGAGGACTTGGTGTAGCCGTCACCGTTTTCAATTCAAAGGCAAGTTAAAAGATTACATCAAAAATCAAATTAAACTAGTCTAATTCAACGATCTTCATCAAAGGCGCGCATCTCCAATTTCAGAATTCAGATTTTAGAACGAAAGAATTCCTTTTTAGTTTGTAAGTTAGTTGTTACGCAGATTTAAACATTCTTTTCGATTGAATCATGACATGTTGTAATTGGGATATAGTATGATGCCTATGTATAAGATTTGATTCCCATTTATCTTTGTAATTAATCATGTCTATATGCTTGTGGCGATGAACATGTTGTATATTAATCATATCTATATGCTTGTGTGATGAACAACATTTTATGTTATTGGAATCTATTATAATTGGGTAATGGATTTATTTTGCCAATTAAATGGTAAAACATGTCATGTTGTAATTTGGTGGTTATTTGCAAGTTTATGATCTAAATCACATGCTTACATGTTAGATTTACATTTAGAACTATGAAAATATTTAGGTTGCAAGATTGGATTTGTAATCCTCTTATGTTTTAACACAAGTTATCATGCTAAGTGTGATTTAAACATGTTTATGGTAATCTTCTTATGTTTCAACACATAAGTTATCATGCTAAGTTGTGATTTAAATATGTTCATAGTGGCTTTCTTATGTTTTGACATACATAAGTTAGTATACTAGATTGTGGTTTAAAATTTTGTTTATATGTTAAACCTCCATGTTAGACCCATATCAAGTTTACATGAAAATTAGATCCAACTTAGTCACAAGTTCACCTTTACCTATTTAGTTAAGACAACGATACATCTATGCCAAGTTACATGTGATAAGTTAAATGTATTCTATTTTATGTTTATGTAATGTTCCTTGTTCATTACCCCTTTTTGTTTATGGGTTTGGGCTAATTTGTTAGCCCAACATCTTATGCGATTCATACGTACGTTTTACGGGGATAACGATGGGAAAACATGAAAATTCATGGCATAGGTTTGTTCATAAAATGGTATATTTGGTATACCATTTATTGTGAGCAATATTAGAAAAGATAATTATAGCATGATTAAATTAAATTTAATCTACATAAAGAAATTTGACATATAGAAAAATATGAATTTAGAAAAGACGAATATGCCTAACCCGAGGTTAGACTGAGTTGTGGTGTAAATCTGCCTGGAACCGACCGGCATATCCAGTGACCACAACAAGACCTGCCTATTGTGGGTGGTTAGTGCATCAAGCCCAAAAAGAACTCGAGGTTAGACTGAGTTGTGGTGTAAATCTGCCCAGAACCGACCGGCACATCCAGTGACCACAACAAGACATGTCTAATGTGAGTGGTTGGTGCTTTAATAAATTAAAGCTAAGTCAAGATTGGTAGGGTTAAGTAAATTAGGAAAACACTTAACCGATTCAACATGTTAACTAAACGAATGGGTGGGGTTAGGTAAACTTGGACACCTAACCAAATAAACATGTTGATTAGAAAACCCTAGTAACAGGGACCCATTTCAGCAGTAACCCACATAGATGTATCATGGTACCCTGAAACTAAGCAGGGTGGGGCACGATTACTGGGCTGAATTATAAGCGGTCAAAACGTCGGCGGTTGGTGGGCCAGTGTAGGTTCCGACAGAGTATGGGCGTGCACGTACTCCAGAGTGGAAAAATCAGGCACTGGGTATCAGTAGTGTACACTATGCATCTTGAATCATGCCGGGTAGCCACCAGAGGGACTAATACACCCCATGGTGGGACCAGCACAGGTAGCTACAGTCAAGCGGGGCCGAATGACACAGGATATGAATGCATGCGAGTAGGAGCCGATCATTAAGGGGATCGTTTGGGGTTGGTTGAACCAATGGTTAAGTAGGTGCAGAGACTATAGTAATGGGTGCGATCACATGTTCCTCTTATCTTATATTAGGGTATTGTCCTATGTTCTGTTATCACTGTCATGATCCCTTTCCTTGTTTAAATACTAGTAACCACTAAACTTACCAGACTTATTGTCTGACCCGTTTTCTTTCGTCTTCTTTTCTTCCGTTCCCCCCCCCCCCCTCAGGTCCACAGGGAGGAAATACTCCATCTTAATCAGACTCTTTGCAAGCTTCAAGAAAGTAGATGTATGATTTGGACTCTCTTGCATTGGCTATGCCTTTTGGATATGACCCTCAGGGATTTATGCAGTTTTATCTATGTTTTATGCTTCTTTATTTATTAATCAAGACAGAAATTATGGTGTAATGTTTTGGAAGTTATTTTGAGACAATTTGCTGTAATACTTTTGTATTGAACCACGTATGAAATAAATATTTGAATTCCGCTGCTTATATTTATCTGTCTTGTAAATTTTTCTGTGTCTTGTACCTATAACCCTCCACCAAAGTTAAGGCATTCCTTTTGTGAGTGACCTTAACAGAGGTAGGGTGTTTCAAAGATTAAACAAATCCTTGAGAAAACCGTTAATCGAAATCGTAAAGATTGGTCTTATAAGTTAACCGACACTCTTTGGGCTTACCGCATCGCTTTCAAAACAAACTTAGGCATGTCCCCTTATTAGTTGATTTTTGTTAAGCCATGTCACTTGCCAGTTGAACTAGAACATAGAGCGTTATGGGTAGTAAAAACTTTAAATCTTGACTTAGAGCAAGCAGGCGAACTTAGGAAGCTTCAACTTAATGAACTTGATGAAATTCTAAATGATGCCTATGAAAATGAACGAATTTCTAAGGAGAAAACGAAAGTTTTTCACGATAAATCACTTTTACATAAAACTTTCATGCCAGGTCAAAAAGTTCTGTTGTATGACTCAAGATTGCATTTATTTCCGGGTAAGTTAAAATCTAGATGGGCAGGACCTTACCATGTACAGACCGTTTTTCCATATGGTGCGGTAGAAATTGAGAATCCAACCGATGGATTATCCTATAAGGTCAATGGTTGTAACACCCCACCTCCATTAATGTCACTCACTAAGGGAATGCATTAACTTTCATGGAGTATTATAAGAGTATAGAATAGAATATCACAAGACAGATATATAAAATGGTACTTAAGAAAATTCAAAATTTATTCATTGCAGCGGAAAAGCAAAACATGTCTGGTTACAACATCAAAACCATATACTAAAGCCAAGTACACAAATATCCATCTTGTACAAAATTATTATCAGAGTACATAAAAGTAAAACCATAATCCCACCCCAAATAACCATAATAGAAAAGAGATAAAGATGAGCATTACTTTCAACACATCCAAGCACTTCAAGAAGAAAGGAATCCAAGTCAAGCTTCACTAATCCCACCTTGAGGACCTGGGGGGAAAAGAAAGAAAAGAGGCAAAACAAAACGGGGTCAGATATAAGTCTGGCGAGTCTAGTGACTTTAAAAATATAATTATTAAAGTAACGTGATAAGAACATAAACTGGATATAAGAGATGACTGCAAAATAAGCAGATATGACACGGTAAACAAGGTAAGTAAGATAGAACATCGGATGCGCTCCTAACCAATATAAGATATGCTCTGCATCGTACCACATACTAGTTACATACTAAAAGGTGACCCCTCTCTACTAATCAAAATAATGGTAGCTTCGTGTACTCCTAGCTACTCTCGTAGGTGCCCACTTACTCCTATCACCACCAGTTGTACCCACTACCCTCCCTATTTGATCGGCTCCCTAACCTCGTAGATACCTGTGTTGGTCCCATAATAGGGTGTAACACTCCCTAAGGTGGCAACCCCGACACTACTGAAATGCACAGCTTATACCTACATGATGCAACAACATCTTACCTACCAGCCCGGACCCATGCACGTACATGACTCCGTTGGACTTGCACTGCCATCGCTAACTCTTTATTGACCTCTTACAATCAACCCCAGTAAGCGTGTCCCTGTTCTCGACCTAGTTCGAGCTCATATAGATACTAAAATGGGTAACTGGTTGAAAAGGGTCCACCCACTTGACACAAGCTTCCCTCCTAAGCTTGGTCCCCACTAGGAATTCCGACTTAACCCCTCTTTATCCCCATGTCTAATCACATGTCTCATCTTGGTTAAGTGCTTTTATTATGTTTCACATGCTACTCATGTTACCCACTTAACCCTTTATTATCCTCATGTCTAATCACATGTCTTATCTTGGTTAAGTGTTCAATTATTCATTATAACCGAAATCTTGCAAGACCTCCCACATTAGATTACCGTTTTGCGGTTGCTGGATTTGTCGGGCGTTTCCGGGCAGGTTTATACTGCAATCCGAATCTAACCTCGTCTCTTTGCATTATTACGCATCTAATTTCTGCCTTTGACCTCTCACATTAGATTACCAAATTGCGGTTGCTGGATATCCCGGGCGGTTCCGGGCACGCTTATACCGCAATCCAAATCTAACCTCGTGTCTTAGGCGTTCATTTTCTTGATTCAAGTCCTAATTTCAAATATATTCCAATTACCCATAATTTCCAATCTAAATTATGTTTATATTCTCATGTGTCAAAATATGCCCAAACCCATCTTCATAGTTATTAACAATTTATGCCAAATCTTATGTATACAAGTCATACTCTATTATGCCAAAACCAATTTTCCATATTCATCAACAATTTATGCCAAATTTCATTTCATTTCATTGCATATTTCCCAAACTTTTTCCCAATCGTTCCAACGTTATTCGTACGTAAATCTCAACGCAATATGTTAGGCTCGAATTTAGCCTAATCTCATAAAGAAAAAGGAAAAGAAGAAGGGAAGAGAATCAAAACATCAAAACTGGCATAAACATAAGAACAGGTATATGAAATATAAATAGGCATATAACGATAAAATGGGTCAGAAAGGCATATGACAGATTTATAGGTATGAATCTGAAAGATAATGATTTACAAGCTTGATGAGATTCATTTTAGTCACAGGCATGTAAATTAGATCCAATTTACAATCCTATCATAATTACTTTTTAATTTAATTATATGCGAAAGTAACATAGACTCACAACGATAGGATTCTTAGAAAGGAGAATTAGGCGTTGTTGTAGTAACTCTGATCTTGAATAATCTCTAGATTGTTTGTAGATCTGATCTTCTAATTTGAATACTCCTATTCTGATTTGCTTTGTTGGAGAAGAGAGGCTAGATTTGATTTAGATTAGAGCAACATGGAGGCGCCATGGATGAAAACAATGAGATTAAGGTTAGGTGTAAGGGTATTTTATAGATGCTCTAGGTGAATTAGGACCCTTAGATTAGATTAGGATCTATCTGAACTATCTAGACCAGAAAAACACATCATCCCACCAATCCCAGAAGAACACGTCAGGCGAGATCTGGGCCGATGGGGTCGACACCCCTATAGGGGGGTCGACACCACTGTCGACACCCCATGTGGGCGGCGGGTTGACACCCATGTCGACACCCCCTAGGGGTCGACACCCACGAGCGAGAAATTTCCCGCTCAGCCCCTTTGTCTAAATCTTGATTTTTGAACAATTTTTGTTATTTAATTATTATTTAAATAAATTCTGCTTTAAACTAAAATCTTCTAAGCTTCATAACTTCTTCATATGATATCCGATTTACGCAAACTCGGACTCTATTCCAAGCAGAATTCCGAGACGAACGAAATGGCGCAGCCCATTTCCCTTAATTCTTCCTATAAAAATTAAGTATTATTTAATTATCTCTTATGTCATATTTTAAAATTACGGGGTGTTACAATGGTCAACGCCTTAAACCATACTTGGAACCAATACCCAACCAAGAGGAAGAGCTCATGGTCCTCCATGAGCCATATTACATTGGTAAGATGCACTAACCGTCTTTTGTACATATGTAAATATTCTCTTATTTTTTTCCCTTTCACTAAGATATGTCTGATTAACTACTGTGAGGACACAGTCATACTCAAGTGTGGGGGGGGTTTACATTACATCAGCAATCAAATTTTATGAACCAGGTCATTCGTTGAACAAGGACTAACTTAAAATTCTTAAATAACACCTTGGTTCTTGTTTGATAAGTTGAATTGTTGGGTGATGGGAATGAACACTATTTATTCATTGAGTTGTAATGTGTCTTTTTAAGATGCTAGCTTGAGACTGTATAGACGTCAGTCGTGTTCTGGAGTAAGCATGTCAACCCTTGTTATACATGTTAGAATGTGCAAGTAAAAATAGTTAAAAAAAGAAATCAAATAAAAATGATTTTGCACCTACATTTGTTGGATTTTCTGAGTTCGTTTTCATGCATAATATTTTTTCCACTCAAATTTGTAAACCCCACTACAACAGAACTGCTATTTTATAGCGGTCCCAGCCGCTATGAATAAGAAAGATAGCGGTTTAATAACTGTTGTATATGAACATGTTCTAAAAAATTGTAAACATTTATAACGCTTTGTATGCCGTTATTAAAGATACCGTTTGATAGCGATGACATGTCGCTATGTTACTTTATAACAGTAGCTCATTTTAACTGCTATAATACATCAAATTTACATTCTAAGTGAAAATATTTATAACACAGTTTTGCCGCTATGCTACGTCAATACAATAGCTCATTTTTGCCGCAACGCTACATCAATACAATAACTCATTTTTACCGCTATTATACATCTAAATCTCAATAAATTTGAGATTATTCATAACGCAGTTTTACTGCTATAACATATATCTTTGATAACTTCCATAAGACGCTATTAAATTAACATGTTATAGTAAAAATCTCTCTACAGCTTATACATTTTAATAATAATAATAATCAAAATGAATCTTTTAACAAGTTAAAGATGAACACACAAATTATACTAATAACAAATAAAGGATCAACTAACAAAAGAAATTCAATCCATGAATTAACACTTAATTCAATACATATGTTTTCAATTCTCATTGATGTCAACATGAGTACACAAAATACAAAACATTGTTCATAAATATTCAGTTAACACACAAAAGACACAAGACAAAACAGCCGAATCCTGCTAGATAAAGCTGCTCAAACCTGCTAGATAAAGCACCAATCATAACAAGTTATACAAATTGGGTCTGTTGTAATCGCAACAATATTGTTAAATAACTCACGCTTCCTTTGATAATCGCAGCACCATTACCAAAATCATGTCCTATTTCCTCACGAAAAAAATTTAGCACCTGCAAATATAAAAATTCAAAATAGTTCATAAGGAATATCAGTCTTTAAAATAAATAAATAAATCGATTACGCTGTTTCAACCGAGAAACGTGAGAGCCATTTTGACTGAATTGATTAGAGTCGTTGGATGATAGATCCCCCCATGAATTTCAGACTCCCTCCTAAATTTCTCCATGTTCGTTCTCGGATCCTATTTTTTTCATCACTTTTTCTCCTGATCGTTCTAGCATGATCCTAAATAAAAAGTTGCACAAACTTCTGAAATACTTTTTATCGGTCATGAGATAATGAGTAACATGGTGAATTATTTTTAAGCTCAGGTGGAGGACATGTTCATTATGTCTGTCACCTACCAGCCATGAATATGAACAAGATCTTAAGTAATATGCAAGGAAAAAACTTTTTATGTACTCAACAAAACGATTATCTAAATGGAATTTTGTATGACATGTATTACATGTATATTATAATATTATTGTATTTAGAAAAACTTCATAATTGTTGTATTCATCCATATTTGTGGGAATTTTCACCTCCAAATCAATAATGGAGATAATATGTGCAGCTAAATGGAATATGGAAGACATGTATTACATGATCATTGTCAAGGTATTACGGTAAAGGTAAAGTCAAACAAAAAATACTATAAGGTGGCATAAGCAGATGTGTGTTAAATAACATTGTATTGTATTAAACTCAATGTACAGTTGGGCGTTATTTTAAGTTTGAATGCATTACTGACATCATTACGTTGATAAGTATGTGCGGCAGGAGTAAGAAATTGAGCGGAAACCAATGTGGTAAAAGTGTAGTACTACTTTTGTCATACATTTATTTGGACAATATTCCATGTAAGGATGAAGTAAATCAATGATGTAATGCAATATCATTCATAACGATCCTATTTATAGAAGCGGTGTAAAATCATTTTACTATAGAAAACATAAAAATATACATTGAAGTAATGAAGGAAAAAAACAATTAAAGGCAAGAAAGAAAACTAACTATGCAATTTTTTCATACATTGGTTGTGTAGTTGATGCCAATAAAGTTAGGTTTCCTCGCATTTCCTTTTTCCTTCGCTGCATTGACTACTTGTTCTCATGGGTTTATTTGGTAATGGGTCAAAATGAGCTGCAGCTTCGACGTCCTCCTGTTAATTGTCGTTATCATAAAAATGTGCAAGATTTAGAGTACAATTGGAGGGGGGAAAAGCCATGTATTAAGATGCATACAAATACCTTCAATTGGAGGGGGGAAGCCATCTATCCAAGTCCAAAAATAATCATAATTTCAATCATTGCCTTGCACACTCATTTCCAAAGCATTCTATTAAGATGCAACAAAATATTCAGCATGCAAGAGGAGTTTCGAGGAAAATTTAAAATATAAAGACAATGAAAGTGGCATTATCCCATTTTTAGTGGTTGAACTGTTATCAGTGCCTGTCTCTGTTTACGCCGAGGGATAGTGTAAAACATAACGTTTGATTAAATCAGAAAGTTGCCGAGCAAGCCTTCTCACTATCATGCAAAAATAACACAGTGATCCATCATTATCAGATCGTCAAGAGTGGAATAATTCTAAAGTCAACACAAAAATATTTCAAAATGGACCTCCATCAGAAAACATTATGATATAGACTCTATTTTTATCATGGACATTTGATGGGAAAAGAATGACAAAACCACAGGTTTAATTCTATAATAGAATAATATTATACAAATATCTAGAAACTGCAGGTGATGATGAGCAGACGATAAATTTCAGTAGTGAAGAATATAACATCTATTATCAGTCACAACATTTATATAACTCTAGAAGGCAACAAACAAAAAATTATCAGTATAAAGAACATGATCAAAACATAGTGAATGTTCATTACACATAAATTGATTCAGGATCTTCTAATAACAAATGAAACTTCATTCGAATTTTTAAAATATTTTTTTTTAGTTTGGAGCAATATTAACATGGATCCACTATGAAGCGAAATCCATTCGAATCTTTAAAATATTTTTTTAGTTTGGAGCAATAGCTTGTCCATAATAAAACGTAAAGAGTGATATCTCTGTTATCAGAATGCAAATTAGGCATTTGTAGTTCTGTCAGTGGTAAGTTGGTTGTTTCAAAAAAATTAATCACTGCTTATAAGTTAATAATAAGCTCAAAATGTGATACACGTTATTAGTGCAGTTGTGATTGTCGTTGACCATTACAACGGAGCCTTTCTTTCTCATAAAAATGAAAACATATGAACTGTTGACAGTTGTTATCGAGAATCGTATATAGGCTCCTTATATTCTTCCCCTCCACATTCACCGTCAGTCCGAAAAAAGATGTGATTATCCAAAAATATTATTAATTAGGAAAAAATTGAGGGGAAAAGAGTGTATTTTAAAAAATATTCGTTGGTCATAAATTTAAGTTAACATTGATCTAGTTATGGAAAATGAGTAGGATGGATCAATCGACTACCGTGGTAGCAGTAATCTTGCAGAGAAGCCAGCTAAATCCAAGTCCAAAAATCATCATAATTTCAATCATTGCCTTGCACACTCATTTCCAAAGCATTCTATTAAGTTAAGATGCAGCAAAATATTCAGCAAGCAAGAGGAGTCTCGAGGAAAAATTAGAATATAAAGAAAACCAGGTGAAGTAAATTAGTTTTGTAAAAATGGATGATAGATAATGAAAAGAAAAGAATAAGTCAAAATCTCAAACCATCAATTCTAAATTCAAATTAATATATCCTTTTGGCACATGCATCCTTTAATTTTAAATGCAGTTTTAGTAAATTATGCAGTCACGTGCAGAAATCGTGCAAATACTTTCAATTCCAATCAGTGTCGTTGTCCCTGTGTTAGTGGTTGAACTGTTATGAGCGCTTGACTCTGCTTGCAATGACAGATAGTCTAAAACATATCATTTGATTCAATCATAAAGTAGCCCAGCAAGTCTTCTCACTGTCATGGAAAAATAAAACAGGGATCCATCATTATTTGACCGTTTGCAATCAAATAATTCTCATCTCAAAAAAAGATATTTCAAAATGGACCTCCATCAGAAAACATTATGATATATAAAATAACTATTTTGATAATACATAAAACAACTATTTGGTTGATGAGTCATACCTGAACAATGAGCTTCAGAAGAATTTTTTAATGTATCCGTATATTTTTGCATTGCATGGTATGCGTACTGTCTACCTCAACATGACATAATCAAAATATATCCATTAAATAAATGCAAAGGTACACTGTACATCAATAGAATAAGCAATTGTGATAAGTTTGGTTCTCACAATGTGTCCAGTTGACTATTTAATTACCTACAATTAATAAATATCTATTCTGCATCAAAGAGTACTGCACAAAGATACTGCAGTCGGATTATTCAAACGTATTTCATATATTATTTAGGACTGCTCTAAAAATAAAGGTAATCTGGTTCATAAAAGGGTGAAAAACTAAATACAGCGAAGAATAAGTTGAAGCTGAATATCTGACGCAATGATTTTATGGCAAGGAAGAGACCTTTATGCAGAGAAAAAACTATGTTGTCCATCAATGCAAATAAACTTTAATAGTCAATATGGACTAAATGCTTGAATGGATGATCTTAATAAACTGGAAATCTCAAAAACTAAATATAGTACCATTATATATCACTTTCCAGTGAAATATGACTACTGAAAATTTTGTTTATAATGCCTGACCTGGGTCCATCACAATGGAAACAAATTAAGCAAACATGTACGACATCCATTCATTTGCATCTAATGTCAAAACCCCTGAAACATATAAAAAAAACATGTTTACCTAAATAACTATTCAAATAACGCATGCTTCTTGTAGTGAAAAAGAAATGCCTAGTTAGTGCTAGAATTGAACAATATCTGAATTCCTCAGAACAGATTTGATGAACTTCGGAGTAAAATGATAAATAAAATAAAGATCTTTGAGATTCATCAATCATAAAGAAAAATAATCAAGCTACCTTTGAGGTTGACTGTAAAATGCAAATTCATGCTTAATTGTTTCCAACTGAAGCAAAGAAAATACACATCACCAATGGAAGAACGTATGCATAAATGACAACTTGTAGACCACATAAATTCATCCAAATGGTATTAAAAATTGTAGATAATCGAATAATGAGCAGGAACCACTTTCATATATCTATTTATAAAAATAAAATATAGTTAGGAGCATTAGCAAATAATAGTATATAGCAACAAATTAGTATGTTATTTTTATATGAATAGAAATAACAAATAAATTAAGGGCAAAAATAATATGTTAAGTAAGGAAGGTAAATGAAATGAATTTGATAATACATCACTATTATATTTTGGCTGAAACTCCACTGAATCTCACGTTTTAATGAACCTTTACATCACTACATGCTATATATTTTACTTAAATTATAGATTAGAAATATAGGTATGCATTATATGCCTTTTCATATAAGACTAATCACTATCAAATGTTAGTGTAATGGAAACCCTTTCAAATATGGAAAATACATGGACAAAATATGGTAATCAAATGCATAAAACCATAGCATGTATAAAGCTGCACATACATAAATTTCAGACTATCACATTTAGTATTATAACTATATATAGCTTCTTGAATGATTTTAATAACAAAGCGAGTGTAAACCAATTTCAATAAATTGTAATAACAAATCAAGTGTAAATGAGAAAATGGTAATATCGAATAGATCTTAATAAATAGTTATGACTGAGCAATGTAAAGATTAAAAAGCAGCCAAATCATAATTATTTTTATGCAACACCGAAATGCTTATTTTTTATTTTATCTTTTTTAATATATATTTTGCATTTTATATAAAATACGTTTTTATTTGTTCACTATAAAAAGTGTAGAAATGATTTGCAGAATATTCTCCCGTTTAAATTATCTATATAATACTAGATTATCCCCCAAATAGATTGTTTCCTTCTTTCTTACTATTTGTAAGATGGCAATTTATTATAAAAATATGATCAAAATATCAAAAATATATCCTGTAATTGATATTTATTCTCTTAATTATTGACAATAATAAATGGTAGGACTAATTTAAAAAATTAGCTTATGCGCCTATGCTAAAAAAATTCACTCGCACACATCCTTGTTACATATATTGTCTACCTTAAACCAACCATTTATAACCAAATTATGATGATAGCACACTAAGTCGAAAGATGTAAACCTGGAAGGAAATAATGGGCAATAAACATGAAGCTTAGTTATTTTGAATCGGTGAAAAAATATAAACTTAGATTATGCCAAATTAGTTGGATACATAATAATACATAATTATGAAATAAATCTAGCATTCTTTTTCTTACAAACATTCGTTAGCCCGGATAAAGTAATAAGAAAATAAGTATAGAATTTGTTTTACTCAAAAATTATGCATACTAATTTCGCATTGTCATACGATAAGAA
This sequence comes from Allium sativum, assembly GCA_030737875.1. Taxonomy (NCBI): domain Eukaryota; kingdom Viridiplantae; phylum Streptophyta; class Magnoliopsida; order Asparagales; family Amaryllidaceae; genus Allium; species Allium sativum. Next base: position 821,816,875 of record CM060909.1, read on the forward strand.
TCTATAAATGGCATAGTTCATATATCATTTAGAGCACAAACTTCAAATGTAATAGAATATCAAAGAAGGAAAGCTTTATTAAGCATAAAAGACATCAAATGGACTTGTCTCCGCCACTTTTTAAAAATTCAGGTCTAATCTGAAAGCTTCGAATAAAATATATAAACTATTTTCAATCTTCATTTTTGGTTGATCTAATTTAGTGGAAATGGCAAAAATAAAATCTACCTATATCTAGATATCATGATTCATATATGGTTGGTGTACTAAATTCTACATTCATTAGTAACCCAATAAGAAATTTTTTTTAATGCATTACTAAAATACGTTCAAAGGAAGTCCTTTATATAATAGCATATAACACAAGCTGAATTACTATGCTCTAACGCCAAGTACATTTATCTAATTAATATAAAATTAATGATGCATGTACCTACGTGGAACTTGCAGCACAATGTAATCAACAAAAAATGCAAACCTTGTCATCCTTAAAACAACTTTCAACTCTATTTCACAGTAATTTCTGCTCTTAAGACACCATTTTATTACAATTTACACATAAAAACCAAAATCATATTTTCATCATTCATGAAAGCCTATATCCTAAAAAATATAAGTAGTTCCAAACGTATAAAAATCAACTATTATATAGCTCTGGTATTACAACAACCCTTAGTGCATAATCTATGAACATCAGGTTGATGTCTTTAGACTTGTAAACATATAAATTTAGATACCAAACATGAGGACGGAATATGAATTAACGCCAAGCCTTTGCATCAATATGTAAAGTTTACTTTATTAGATATAGTTGGAAATTCATTTTTAGCACGCAATAATATATATGGCAATAATGAAAATGATCTCCATATCTATATAGAGGTAATGATTTAAATCCATTCGCAGTAACACTGATAACTCATTTTTCTTCAGAATAGTTATAAAGTAAGCTTACCCTTTTTGGTTATGATTGGTGTGACTTGAAGCAAATAAGGTCGTCTATTTTTGTTAAACAAATATAGTACTGGGTTCACTCAAATAATCTTTAATGTCCCATTTGGATCGACTTAATATAAGTTGTTTTTTTGACTTTTTGAAAGCCAAAATAAACTAGTTTTTTGTTTCCGAAAGTTGAAAAGCAACTTATTTGTGTTATTTATATTATAATTTGAAAGGAGATCTATCCTATCCTATGGAATTATTCTTTAGACGTGCAGGTACAGCGTTCGTTATTACAGCAATGTTATGATCATACAGAAATCTTTTTTCGTTCATCTCACACATCTATAAAAATCATGAATTATATACATTGAAATATTAATTATGTGACATAATATGAATTGACACTTCAGTTACGAAGAAAATATTTTGAGTCTGTGCATTCATGTGCAAATTGCAGTACCAAACTTCATCAGATATACAAAAATATGAATCAAAGGTATGTTACAAATATTTGTAACAAATAAAACACCCTTGTCTTAAAATCATTTCTATTATGCTGCAAAATTTGCATTGACCTTGGAGACTAAAAGATATAGTAGTCCTTTTACATGACAGATGCTTAACGTATTTACATTTAATAGTGGTTGGAAAGATCAATTCTTTAACGCCTAAGCTTCTTTCTTAGGTCAGTTCTTTATCCTAACCTACAAACATCAAAGAAATCGTAACCCAATATCGCTTGAATAGACCAATATATGAAATTATGTTCTCCTCATACGTGAATAAGAAAATATTATGAATTTACAATTGTAGGAATGGGGCAGTTGGAGCTAAAAGTCTTGCAGCCCCACAGACCACCATAGCCATAATCAACACATATAGCTTATTTGTTTATATCCCTCTAAATAAAACTTATGGGATTCAAAATTGTATATGTAAAAGTAGGAAGTGAAGAGGCGGAAATGACTATAGATATGCTAGAGACAGTATGCTTGTTCTATCAACAGGCAATATATCACTTGAAAAGCCTCATTAAATAATTCATTACCGAGTCCGCTCATTGGAAAATGCAAAAAATACAACGAAGGCAACCAAAAACTTATTGTATAATTATTTATTGTATGTGTGTTTTTGTGCTTGTTTATCAGTTAACATCCTACATGTTTGGTAAATTAGCTCTGTGATAGTATTAATAAACAAAATAGTTGACCCTCACTCAAAACACTAAAAAAAACTTGTAATTACATGGAAGTTCAATTACGTATTCATAACCGCTTATTTAATGATACTGGAAAAAAATGCAAATTTTCTCCCCTTATTAAATTCAACTATTATTTAGGTTTCATCTTAAAACAAACATTGATGTGTAGAGAATTGAACACTGCCTCTGACCACTAAACTAATAAGTGGACTTGATTTGATGAAATATAAATGCAAAGAGTTATTGAAACAGTTAAGGATAACAAAAGGATATTAAACCATATAAATAAATATCAAATTTAATTTTAACTATTCCACCACCACAAACTGAGTCACAAACTGGATCGTTTTCTTTAAGATGTTTAATCACGGGGGACATAATCATTGGGACATAATAGTTGAGAGACATAATATTCAGTGTATAGGACATTAATCTGACGCTACATTATTCCTCAAAATTCAACAAGTCATTCGGGTCATAATAGTTGAGAGAACAATTCAGAGTACGGTTTAAACTCCACTCTTTCTTAGTCCCATTTCACTTATAGGAACAGGAGAATAAAATACTGACATCACAAAATGAAACTCTGATTGAGTGAAATCGAAATGGGGAAAAATACATTTTGGCAAAAATCTAGGTAAAAAAGGCCATACCTTTCCCAATTAAGATCAAACGACATACAACCAGTTGTACTATATTACTGGAATTTTGTACCGTGACACACTAATCACAATAGATAGAAAATAACAAAACCCTAAAAACAGCAAGCCTAAATCGTAGATCCGTGTTCCATTTACGCAGTTTTACCCTAATCTACAAATCCATAATCGATTCAAATCTACAACATTTAAAATCACTAACAACTTTACAAAAGAATCGGGTTCGCATACCAGATTCAAATCGAAGATTATCCAAAATGCTCTGCCCTAGCTTCGACAAGTCGGTGGTTTTTGAGGGAGAGAGACGATAATCAGCTGATAAGATTGAGACAGATTCGTGGTTTTGGGCAGATCCGGTAGACCGGTGGGTTTTGTGAGGCATTGTTTTGGAGGAAGCGGAATGTTCTAGGAGGGAGAGATGGAATAATTGGTGAAGATGGAGGGAAACGCTAAATAGAAGGGTTAGAATGATAAAACAACAAAATCAAGCATGGAAAAAGGAATTAAGTGTAATTAATAACACTGAAGAAAATTGTGTTATTAAAAAGCGTTATTAATAGTGCAGTGCTAAAAACATCCAGAAATATGCTGTCTAATACCATTACTAAAGATCACCTTAAAAATAAGTCAAACATGCTATACAATACCATAACCAGACTACCACAAAAGCTAATAATATTAATTTTCTATTACACGTATTCATAGAAACACAACCTTTCACGTATTCAGCACCTCGTTTTCCATTACCAAATCTATCACATTTGAATGTTGTTATGCAAATTAATCATATATTCAAATAGAGTTTAAATCGTCTACGGCCTCCTGAATAGATTCATTATTAAGTCTAAGTTAGAAGTTTTAACTTAAAACATACATATCCCGGAAGAAATTGCATTTCAACTGGCAATGAAAGATCTATTTTCTTTCTAGAGCACATGAACACCAAAATAGTATATTTCTGCTTTCTTCTGGTAGGTTACCTTAGATTGCGTGCTCTGGTGCAATATATCCTCTGAAACAAAAAGTTATATCGACCATGAACTATATACACACTCAAAATGCTTTTAATCGTTTATACTGGAAGAAACTTAAATTAACATAATTTCAAAGACTAAATCATAATAAAATATAACAAGTAAATTTCAAGTCTTTTGTAGTCATGGTGAAACGACTACTTACGACACAAAAACCAATTGTCGACAGCAGCATGTTGCCTTCGTTGATAACAATAGAAAAATAGATTTGAAACCCATCATGTGAACAGTCAATATAATGCCAGGAAGGTTGGATCCATGAGAGCTTAAGAGTGAGAGGACTATTTAGTTGGAATTGGTAGGACAACATTTTTAAAGTAGAGCGGAGAGAACTATTTTCTGGAAAAAGAAAATTAGGGAAGATGAAGCAGTTTAGAATAGGAGAGAAAGAAAAAAGTGCTTTCTCAAGATTACGTGGTCATTAGTAACTAAATGGAGAAACAGACTTGGTATTAGGAAGCATATGAATTAATTAGCACTAATTAAATTTTTTAATGGTATTAAGTAGCACATTTCTTGGTGCTTTTAGCATCACACTATTAATATCATATTTTGTTGTAGTGCCCGTAAGTTCAAAATTCCACTTGGCCCACTTAAGGAGAAATGACACCCATGTCGACACCCCCTTGGAAGGGGTCGACACCCACGAGCGTGAAATTTCCCGCTCAACCCGCTTTGTCTAAATTTTGATTTTTGAACAGTTTTTGTTATTTAATTATTATTTAAATAAATTCTGCTTTAAACCAAAATCTTCTAAGCTTCATAACTTCTTCATACGATATCCGATTTATGCAAACTCGGACTCTATTCCAAGAAGAATTCCGAGACGAACGATATGGCACAGCCCATTTCCCTTAATTCTTCATATAAAAATTAAGTATTCCTTAATTATCTCTTATGTCATGTTTTAAAATTACGGGGTGTTACATTCTCCCCTCCTTAAAGGATTTCATCCCCGAAATCTTCAAGTTAAGAAGAATGTATCCTACCATTCATCATCCACAAGCATCCATTATCCTTAAAAGATTTCTAATGTTATATGAACATATGCAAAAGTGTGTGTATATGTCCCTTAATGCAAAGATCAGGCGGTCTACTGATTCAGTTGGCCTCCTTAATGCAAAACATGATAGTGCCATGCGTCCATTATGTATGCAAAAGAATCCTAATGATACATATCATTTATATATGAGTGCACAACCATTCATTCAAATGCAGCATCCATATGATAACACATTCAATATACATCCATTAACTTAAATATGCACACTCATTCATATGCAATATAAAAGTGATTGAGCTGATCTAGTGCCTAATGTGTGTGTAAATGCATCCACGAGCAACCACTAGCAGACACTTGCATCCACCAAACATAACATGCCTCAAACACATGTTTACAACCATAGGATTTTCTACCTAAAGGTCGAAGATATAATCAAGAGGATACACTAAACGATAGAACAAGTACAAACGAAGTGGTAGAAAAAGGAGAAGTTAAGAACATATCCAAGGAAAGGGTACGACGCGCGTATCTTGTCTTCAGTCTCCCAAGTAGCGTCTCCTTGATCATCTCCCCACTGGACTTTAACCAACTTGACCTCTCGGTTGTGTAATTTCTTGACCTCCGATCCAAGGATGCATGTAGGAACTCATCTAACTGTGGCATCTCGCTCTACTTCCGCTTCTCTAAGCATGCTCGGCTCTACTACTTCCGCGATATCGTGTAAACACTTCCTCAAATGGGATACATGAAATACGTCATGAACACCACTGAGCTTCTCAGGAAACTTCACTCTGTAGGCCATCTATCCAATTCTTTCTGTAATGGGGAATCGCCCTACGAACCTTGGTGCCAATTTCCCTATAGATCCAAAACGAACCACATTTCTCAATGGTGACACTTTAATAAAAACCATGTCTCCAACATCGAGCTCAAGATCGGTTCGTCTTTTATCAGCGTATGACTTTTGTCGGTCTTATGCCGTCTTCGTGCATCTTCGAAACAAGCCTTTCTTCTCTGAAGTATCCCTAACCATTTCGGGTCCAAGCAAAATCTTATCCGTAGACTCCCACCAACAAGTCAGTGATCGGCAAGGTCGTCCATATATAACTTCAAAAGGTTCCATGCCAATACTAGTCTGATAGCTGTTGTTGTAGGCGAACTCTACTAATGGATGGTGTTCCTCCCATGTTCCTACAAAGTCCAAGATGCATAATCTCAAAAGATCTTCTAGAATTCGATTCACTCTTTCTGTTTGGTTGTCCCTCTGAGGGTGATAAGCGGTGCTCAAACACATTGCGTTCCTACCGCCTCTTGCAAGCTCTTCCAAAACTCACTAGTGAAAATGGGATCTCGATCGCTTACGATACCAGAAGGTATGCCATATAGACGAACTATCTCTCGGAGATAAACAGATGCTAACCATGTCGTTGTTCTTTTACTTTTAACGGGAATGAAATGGGAGCTCTTGGTAAGTCTATCTACTACTACCCAAATCCCTGTATTACCTTTCCTTGACCTCGGCAACCCATCGAAAAAATCCATGGAAACACTTTCCTATTTTCACTATGGAACCTCTAAAGGGTGAAGCAAACCACCAGGCTTCTTTTGCTCAGCCTTGACTTGCTGGCACACTAAGCATTTAGAAATGAACTCAGCCACATCCTTCTTCATTCCGGCCCAAAAGAAAACTCGCTTCATGTCCCTATACATCTTGTCACTACCGGAATGTATGGTCATCTTAGAACGATGTTCTTCTTCAAGGATTGTCCTCCTCAAACCCTCGTCTCGTGGTACGCAAAGTCTCCCATCTCTACGCAACCAACCTTTTTCATCTATAGTATACCTACAAAGATGGCTCGAGGACTCCCCTCTTATGATCTTGTCTACTATCTCTATCAACTGTGGGTCATCTCGCTGTACCGCACCTATCGATCCCAAAAGCGTAGGTCGTACCTCTAACGATGCCAACAAAATCGGGTACATAATCGATAGAGGGTCTAAAGTCAAAGGTAGAGATATACTCTAAACTCTGCCGCTCGACAAACAAAGGACTCAAAGTCAACCTCTTTCTACTCAAGGCATCAGCTACAACGTTACCCTTGCCAAGGGTATATGCAATCTCAAAATCATAAGATGCTAAGAACTTCATCCACCTCTGTTGCCTTAAGTTTAGATCTTTTTGAGAGAACTAGTATTTTAGTGACTTATGGTCTGTATACAACTCAAACCTCTCTCCATGCAAATAGCGACGCTAAGACTTAAGCGCAAAAACTATGGCAGCTAACTCTAAGTCGTGGGTAGGGTAATTCTTCTCATGGACCTTTAACTGCCTTCCACCATAGCATAACACCCTTCCCTCTTGCATCAAAACTACGCCAAGCCCTGTCCTGCAAGCATCGGTATACACTATGAATGGTTTACTCCCATCCGGCAAAACTAAATTTGGAGTTGTCGTCAATGCCCTCTTCAAATGTTGGAAAGCATCGTCATAGTCAACATCCCAAGAAAAGATCAAATTCTTTTTCGTCAACCGTGTAAGTGGGGCTGATATCTATGCAAAGTCCTTGATGAACTTTCTGTTATAGCCCGCCAAACCAAGAAAACTTCTTACTTCCGTTGCGTTCCTAGGAATCTTCCAATCTTGGATTGCTACCACCTTTGTGGGATCCACTTCTATCCCTTCCTTGGAGACTACGTGCCCTAAGAACCTCACTTCCTTTCTCCAAAAATGACATCTAGAGAACTTAGCTTTGAGTTGATGTGCTCGAAGGGTCTCTAAGACTTCCCTAAGATGTAGGGCATGTTCTTCCTCGCTTCTAGAGAATATCAAGATATCATCCACAAAGACCACCACGAACTTGTTTAGAAACTCCCTAAACACCCTACTCATCAAGTCTACGAAATAGGCGAGTGCATTCATCAAACCAAAAGGCATGACGAGCCATTTGAAGAAACCGTCGGGAGTCCTAAAAGCAGTCTTATCTATACTATCCTCAGCTACCCTCAACTGATGAAATCCTATAGCTAAGTCCAACTGCGAGAAAACCAAAGCACCAACCAACTGATCGAACAAATCGTCTATCCTCTGCAATGGGTGTCTATTCTTCTTCATGAGCTTATTCAGCTCCCTATAGTCCACGCACAATCTAAGCGAACCGTCAGCCTTCGTACAAAAACAATAGGAGCACCCCACTCTGAGATACTTCTTCTTATGAACCCTTTCTCAAGCAACTCTTTCACTTGTTTACTAAGCTCCCTCCTTTCTCTTAGAGTCATGTGGCGCACAGGCAATGCAACTGGCTTTGCATTGTCCACCAAATATATATGGAAATCCATCTCGCGTTTTGGAGGTAATCCTATAACCTCCTCAAAGACATCTGCATACTCACGAACTACTCGAACAGATTGCAAATCATCAATAGATGTGTCAGGAGAATCTAGGTAGCTAAGCATAACAGAACCCTTAGGATCGCATGAGATAACGAGAGTATTACCCAAACTAGTCAACAGTCTAACTACCCTCTTTTCACAGTCGAGAATGGCACCATACCTGGCTAGCCAATCCATTCCTAGAATCAACCCATAGCCCGTGAAGCCAAGCACATAAGCGTTGCATTCGAACTCAACGCCGTACACATATATTCTCAAATCCCAACATAACATAGAAAGATGAGCCGTACCCCCAATAGGATTTGAGACAATAATGGGATCCACTACTATACTAGTATCTAGGTGCAGAGACTCAACAACAGAAGCATATATAAATGAATGTGAAGCGTCAAAATAAAACAAAGCAGGTACAGGATGATCGAAAAGGAAAATCAAATTTTCAACAGAAATTTTTCTACCTCTCTCTTGTTTAGGTGCCACGAGAGCATGAACCTGCCCTCCAGAAGTAGATTCTGTCCTCTGTCCTTGCCCTTGTCCTTGCCTCCTTGGACAGTCTTTAATCATATGTCCTGCCTCACCACATTGGAAGGAACCCGTCTTCTTCTTCTTCCTACATTCCTTCAAATGGCCAGGTATTCCACAATTGTGACACTTCCTTTTCTCTGAACCCTTGTTATCCTTGGCGTCCTTCTTTTGTTGTTGTTTTGCCTTCTTTGGATCCTCTTTCTTATCCTGTGCCTTATCTACATTATCACTTTTCTCCTCTTCATGTATCAATGCCATATCAACAAGATTCTCGAAAGTAGCCCTCATAGGAATGTGGGGCATAGCTAACCCGTGTAAAGGTTCATGCAGACCCTTGGAATATCTCAAGGCCTTTTTGTGTGGTGTATTAACTAATTCCACACCAGATCTTGCTAACTGGTTAAACTTGTTAATGTGCTCATTCACAGACAAACTCCCTTGTTTCAAAGCCAAGAATCTCTCCATGTATAAACTCTCCTCCACTTGTGAAAGAAATTTCAACTCAAACCTTTGCCTAAAATCCATCCACGTCTCCACTACACGTCCTCCATTAGTCACTTCCCACCAAAAGGAAGCGTCATCCTTCATTAACCAAGCAGCTAACTGAACCTTCCTTCCCTCGTCTATCTCAAAGATACCAAACAAATCCTCCACTTCCTTGAGCCAATCCGAGCCTCAACAAACGTCTCAGTTCCATAAAATGGTTTTCCGCCCATCGCACGGAAGTCTTTGCATATCTTGGAAAAAGCGTCTACATGGGGGGGGAGGAGGAGGAGCAGCTGCAGCTGGGGGAGGAGGAATGACTATTGGGCTTGCGGCAGTAGCCCTACCCTCCAGATACCTTCTAAACCAGCCTGGTATCTCTATGCCCTCGGGTATAACGGGTTCCCCAGACATGCTGAAAGGAAAAAGGAAGAGATTCAAAACAGAGAATCGAAAGATAGATATATGGCTTTTTGGGGATTATGTTTTTCATAATAAACTTTTCTCTTGAAAAATCCTCTTTAAAACATGTTTTTGAAAATACTTCTTTCTAAAAATGCTTATGAAAAAATAGCTTTCAAAATCTTTTATCTATTCTGGTAACCTTCAGCTCTGATACCACGTGTAACACCCCATGTCCATTAATGTCACTCACTAAAAGAATGCATTAACTTTCATGGAGTATTATAAGAGTATAGAACAGATATCATAAGACAGATATATAAAAGGGTACTTAAGAAAATTCAAAATTTATTCATTGCAGCGAAAAAGTAAAACATGTCTGGTTACAACATCAAAACCATATACTAAAGCCAAGTAAACAAATATCCATCTTGAACAAAATTATTATCAGAGTACATAAAAGCAAAACCATAATCCCACTCCAAATAGCCATAATGGAAAAGAGATAAAGCTGAGCATTACGTTAAACACTTCCAAGCACTTCAAGAAGAAAGAAATCCGAGTCAAGCTCCACTAATCCCACCCTGAGGACCTGGTGGGAAATAAAGAAAAGAGGCGAAACAAAAAGGGGTCTGACATAAGTCTGGCGAGTCTAGTGACTTTAACAATATAATCAGTAAAGTAACAGTATAAGAACATAAACTGGATATAAGAGATGACTGTAACATAGGCAGATATGACAAGGTAAACGGGGTAAGCAAGATAGAACATCAGATGCACTCCTAACCAATATAAGAAATGCTCTACACCGTACCACATACTAGTTACATATTAAAAGATGATCCCTCTCTACTAATCATAATAATGGTAGCTTCGTGTACTCCTAGCTACTCTCGTAGGTGCCCACTTGCTCCTACCACCACTAGTTGTACCCATTACCCTCCCCATTCGATCGGCTCCCTAACCTCATAGATACATGTGTTGGTCCCACAATAGGGTGTATCACTCCCTAAGGTGGCAACATCAATACTACTGAAATGCATAGCTTATACCTACACGATGCAACAGCGTCTTACTTACCAGCCCAGACCCACGCACGCACATGACTCCGTTGGACTAGCACTGCCATCGCTAACTCTTTATTGACCTCTTACAATCAACCCCAGTAAGCGTGTCCTTGTCCTCGACCTAGTTAGAGCTTATATAGATACTAAAATGGGTTACTGGTTGAAAAGGGTCCACCCACTTGACACAAGCTTCCCTCCTAAGCATGGTTCCCACTAGGAATTCCCACTTAACCCCTCTTTATCCCAATGTCTAATCACATGTCTCATCTTGGTTAAGTGCTTTTATTATGTTTCACATGCTACCCATGTTACCCACTTAACCCTTTATTATCCTCATGTCTAATCACATGTCTTATCTTGGTTAAGTGTTCATTAATTCATTATAACCAAAATCTTGCAAGACCTCCCACATTAGATTACCGTTTTGCGGTTGCTGGATTTGTCAGGCGGTTCCGAGCAAGGTTATAGTGCAATCCGAATCTAACCTCGTGTATTTGCATTATTACGCATCTAATTTCTGCCTTTGACCTCTCACATTAGTTTACAAAATTGCGGTTGCTGAATATGCCGGGCGGTTCTGGGCAGGCTTATACCGCAATCCGAATCTAACCTCATGTCTTAGGTGTAATGGCCCGAAAATCCGTACCAATTTGAGCTGACTAATATCTTACCCATTCAACTCAAAGTGCACGAAAATTCAGATCATTAATAGAAAGAATTTAGAGGATGAGATAGAAAAGGTAGAACTAATAGAATAGAAGAAGAAGAAGAACATCAGAATCAGAGTAAACACAAATCTCACAGCGGAACGGATAACATGTATTATAACATAACTTTGAAATACAAAACTGTATTGTATATACATACCATTATCAGAGTACAATACATTATATCATAGCGGAAATAATCTCTAAATACTAATGGTGGAGCCTTCTGCTTCAAGCTCCTCCAAGTGAATATGCAAAAGCCTGAAACACTTGACTGCTCGTACAAATTTGGACACCCAAGAGTTTAGGGAAAACAACAAAATAAATTCGAGGTCAGTCATGGGACTGGTGTGAGTAAATTCCAACTATACTGTTTAACTTTGAAAAACCTTACTATAACCCAAAATATCTTTGATATCAAATCCAGTGATATTATGATAACGTCTAAGAAAATAAATATCCAAGTAGCAGAACGCTTGCATCTCATGTTCCACATATATATAGTATAAAATCATAAACCGTAGGGCGCTTATTGGAGAATGGATTCCAACAAACAAGGTATGGGGGCACCTTTTTATCAGTGTACTCTAGAGGGTATACACTGGGGTTCAACAAGAACTTCTTGCAACCCGGCCACACATGACCGTCCATTCATTTAGCTTGAGTGTAACGAATATATTGCCACCCACGGTTGTTGTCCATCCAACCGTAATCCGAAGATACAGAATCGGAAAGAAGTATAAATATGAATTTTCTATAGATCGGTAACAATACACCCTGCTTGGGGATGACCCAACTAGCCATGCTGCCTAGCCCAACTTTTGTTACTTCCTGGTTGTGAGGCTAGAGGTTACGTCTATCTTCAGAACATTTGATCACCATTCACTTTGAATGCCACATCGTCAAATCCGTAATCACATATTGATTACACAAATGCACACTGGGTGTAAAATAAAGAGAAGTTACCTTCTCCCCCACCAACTTGGTATATTCGTAAAAATCAACGGCATGACCGTTGGAAATACTCTGTCAGACACTCGTCCATACAAGTTGTCCTGGGACTGGACAAACAAAAACACCATTCTAGAACTGTACAACCCTTGCATTTAACTCCGTCTTCAACTATCTTCAGCATATCTAATTCGTAGCGCTTATGCCTACACGGAGTGGTTCCCGGATAACATATCCAACCGGTCTCTCCATATCGACAACGATGGTCAAAACACTTCGATAGTCGGTTATTTAACTATCCAAGTAAAACAAACATGCATTCTAATGTATAACTAAACATCATACAAATCACGGGCACTTTTTATTTAACATTCGTTTTATTATTCAAATTCCAATATCTTACTAGATATTTCTCAAATCCCATCTAGCCTTTTTACACTTCTTGGAAAACATTTCCAGTTATTTATTCTCTCATGTTCCAGAAACATACGTTATTAACATTCGAAACATTTCCCTTCTTTTCACGTTCTTTATTTTCCACACTTGGATAATATACCCTAACTATATTGGAAAAATATTTCCAATTTCATTTTAATCATTTTAAATCTGCCAAGTGTTCGCTTTAAAACATTATTCACTTTAAAATGTGAATATCATTTCTATTATTTAAAATCTGATCTCATTATTCCAGTAGTAAATACCATTATCTTGTTTTCCGAAATCTCTTTTATATTCCCATTTCATTCTATAAACTTTGTTTCTAAGCCAACTTCTTGTTAAATCAATATCAAGTTTATAACTAATATTGATTACATATCCTTCTGTAATTTATTGTTTTAGACCTAAATATTAACTATCCTATCAGATTATAATTCCTAAAAATAATTTTCTTTTAATACATTCGACATGGTCGAATTCTAGTTCAAAATCCTAATGGTTTAATTCAGTTCTAATCATATGATGTCATCGTTTTTCTGAAACGATTCTCCAATTCTTTTTCTAACTGATTCTTGTATTTCCTTGAACAACCGTCATTACTTAGTACTCTTAGAATAAGTGGGTTTCACACCAAATTGTTTTCATTTCCTAGGAAGTGCTGCTATATATAAAAAAATCGCGTTTAAGCTTGGTCAACAGCGTTAATTTATCGTTACAATTTAAAACTTGTCATACGCTGTAATATTCTCCTTTATACTACTCTTGACATAACGGTCACACTTAAGCCTAATCAATAGCGTTTATTTTATCGCTATAGTTAAGACTTGCAATATGCTGCCATATTCCCTTTATACTAATCTTGACATAACAGTCGCGCTTAAGCCTTGTCAACAACGTTTATTTTATCGCTATAGTTTTTAATACTTGCAATACGCTGTCATATTCCCTTTATACTAATCTTGACATTCCTTTTCGTTGCAAACTGATATCGTTCCTCGATAATAGTGAAGTCGTTCAAGTTGGGGTATTCTATTTACCTCTCAGACCTTGATCGACAAAGTTCTTACCTTAGAACAGATATAAGTCTGTAACTCTAATTCCTTATTACTTATAATATCTATCAGACCGTATTTTCTTGTTTAATTTTAACTATGGTTTTATAACACCATATTCTTACTTTGAAATCTCTGTCGTTTATGATCATCATTTATATTTAACATTAACTCTTCGCTTTCTCCATCCCACAGTTCTATTTATAACTTCTTAAACTAAAAAGGTAATTAAATCTCATTAATTTTGATTAATTTATTTCTAAACTGTTTCCATTAGATTAATTAAACACCAATTAATCTAATAATCATTTTCCCAAATAACAGTTGATTAAACAAACTTCATTCCATCACTAAATTCGTTAACTGATTTTAATTACTTCTTAACATTAGATTAATCTAATTAATCTAATGATATTTCTAAATTGTTTATCTTAAATATAATTATCCAAATATTTAATCGTCGGATAATTTCTTCTTTATAAACTTATTTAAATATCAATAATCGTTTTTATTTATTTTATAAAAACGAACTCTAAAATACTGGTTTATAATAGAACTTCTATTATAAATTTAAATCTTCTTTTTAATTATAAAAATATAATTTTATAATTAATTTCGTTCATTTGCCTGACGGCAAATCAAGTTCTTAACACAACGATGGGTTTACGGTCGACTGTCGCCGCTTCTTTAATCGATATCGTTTATTGATTAAATCAAAACAAATTCTGACTTTCCATTCAACACCAATATTCACATGGGATTTACTGTCATTTGGGTTCAAACAGTGCATATACATAAAACAAACAGTACATATAAATATCGAGGAATCCGGTCGGATTCCTCCAACCGGTTTCCGCATCCACAGATGTTAATCAAACAATTATCACTAACTCTATACTAGGGAATATTCTAATTGATGGAATCAGTGTCCAATCGACGATGATATATAATATTCAACCAAATGAATTGTAATCTAACTAATCGACCATCACACAGCATTCAAACAACATTAAAATATGATTATAATATTTTAAAATAGATCGGAGTTAGTGATTTTACTCACCTTGGCGCGTTAACCGTTAAATAACGATTTGCGTTAGTAAATCACTTCAGACCAGTTTCAGTATCCAGTTTGCGACCATATAATTCCAACGAGTCCCCTTATTTCACGTCCGCTCATCGCTCGAACTACCAGCTATTTTGCTTCATTCTTTCTCAACTTAAAAAACGAACTGCTCCCATATTTCCATTCTATTCTTTCCATTGTTTTATTTATTTATTCTTTTTACTGGGCTTGCTTAGAGACCCGGCCGAAGCCCACGTGAGAAAACTTACTGGCTTCAACAGTAACCATCTTCCCTAGATGATTGTGCTGCTCCAAGATTTCTTCACGAAAACAAATAATGGCCAATACGGATTTTGGCATCTTCGTTTGCCAATATAACTTCACAAAACAAAGAAACTTAAATATCCATTTAAAACCACTTCCACTATTCTCCCCTACCATTCCCGTTTCTACCCATTTCCACGTTAGTACTTCTTTGAAGGGTGTTGCCAACCGAACTGTCCATCCTCCCCATGCGTTTCATGCTTCCCCATATCCCCAAGTAAACCGACCTGTTGCCACTCATATTTCAGGTCATACTCTCCGCAAAACATATACATGCGCTTCACAAATATCATGCCACATCATCCTCCCATCCTTACAAAGTCTGCACCACACAACAGCACTGTCCACAGCACTCTCCCATCCGTTCAAGAAGCCACCACCCTCAACAGATCCCGAAAACATAAACAGCATTTACTTCCGTTCTCCTGCTCGACACCACTATCCCCTCTTTTTCCTTGCTCGTCGTCTCCCACAAAGTCTCCGTCTCCGCCTTGCTACACCATATAACAAACACTAATGCCTACTGCAAATCTCATCTTCCTTTGTCGTGACCTTCCGTGCTTCCATCCAGCCCAACGTCCACCTTCTTCAAGCGTAGTAAGTGTATGAATCCATACATATATGTTTCGTAAATCTTCTTTTTTAGAGTTGTAAAGATTTTGGTTTGAATTCTTAGAAGCCATTACTGTCGACAAACTAGTTTCGTGAAGCAGAAATAACGAAGGCCTTGCGTTTTGGTTCTGAGAATGGAAGATTTGTGGGATATATATATATATATATATATATATATATATATGTAAAAGAAAGCTTAATTGTTAAGCTATAGGGTTTGTAGGTCAGTAGGGTAGCTCCTCCTTTCCTTGCTTAAGTTTTAAGCTATAGGGATGATAGACTAGGGTAGACATATTTTTTTTTGACGTAGGCTTACTGGAGTATGGGTGTTTGCTTTTGTGGAAAGAAATAGGTAATGGGAAGCTATAGAGTAGGAATACGTGTGTTTTGTCTTGTGTAAATTTTCTTCATTGCTAAGCAAATCAATTTCGTACATAAAATATTTTAATATGTAGGCTTGGAAGCTTCCGGGTTAAGAAAATGGCACAAAGCAAAAGTATACGTCCTATCGTAAAGTTTATACATTTTAAAAGCTTAGTGTACCCTGTTCCATAAAATCTCTGTTCATGTCCAAGCAACTATGGACAAAATTAAGAGTACAGTCGTGCTCAACGAGGTGTCACGATCCCAAAAATATAATAATACCGGTAGATTGACTTATATTTTGAAACCCCAAAATACCGATACAGGGTGCAAAATACTTCAAATAAAAAGTTGCTTATTTAATTAATTAAAAATTATAGTAAAATTCTAAAAATTAATTTATCACTATGTCCCAAAAGAACCTTATCCAGATTCGAATCCGATATCTAGTTATTTCAAATAAACCGTTACGGTCGATATACGATTTCATAGCTACTTTCTGAAAGTTTGATTTGGACATATCTTGCAATCTATACGACGAAATCTTGGTTTTTCACTTCTGTTAGAGAAATAAAGTTCAACAGATTCCAACGTTTCTTGTTTCGCAGAAATCCGATTTAAAATGAATCCTGTACACTCAGTTGAAGTTCATAACGTTAAATTATGAACTACAGCGTTGTTATGAGCTCGTTTATAATTAATATATATTTTTATACGTTCAACTTCGTTTTAATTAATATATAAATCCACGAAATTCAATATTTAAACTGATTTAAATATTCACATGCAAATCGATAAAATGCGGGACATTACATTCCTTCCCCCTTAAAATAATTTCGTCCTCGAAATTGCTAAGATAGGGAAAATGATACAATCCATATTATAGCCAGGTTATAAAAAATCTTTTATTTAATTTCTTAAATTCAGTTTCAATAGAACCGATTAATTCTAATTAAAATATTAATTCTTTCTTATTTCGAATATTTTCAAAATTCTGAAAATTTCATAACAGCTCAAATTTTCGGAGAATTTCGTCAGCATCTCCTCTGCACGGTTCATTCGGCACTACTACAACTTGCCACTCTGGGCTTTCTCCAATTCAACAGAAAATCAAACAGCCAAATGACTTGCTCAAACCGACTCATAAAAATCTCAAACTCGTATATAAACATGTACCTTCTCTATTGGGCATTCAACTCTATCTCTGCCATCTGCTATCAAACCAGCATATATCCAAACATTTCCAACTGATCTCCAATCAATTTATTTTCCAATCCAATCATACACTTTTACTCAACCAAATTTCTATTTCAACTTTAATTCCATTTACTGATTTATTTCTCAAATCAGTTATCTTCATCTCCCGTTTCAAAATTTGATTCTTATTCTCCAAGAATCAATTCATTTTAATAATTCGAATTTTTAATATTTCTCTTTTACCATTTCCATTCTGGATCGTTCCAACTTCAGCCCAATTTTGTTTATCTTAGTTTAAGTTCCACTTTTACCATTTTAACTCCGTAAGTTAAATTTTTATTTCAAAATTCAAATTCCTGGGATTTATTTCAAATCAATTTGAAATCATATATTATTCAAAACTTTTGAATTTCTGACAACTTGTTTCCTTACAATAATTCAAAACAAAATCTTTGGTAGTAATTCTTCACTTACCAGCTCGAAAATGAACATTGATAATGTCGCGATCATCATCGGAATTTATTTTCCAGCCATCGAAGTGAGTTCAGTACTATATTACTTTGAAAACTCATTTATAAACACTCTATTTTTTAAATTACTTCAAAATATCTTTCACAGCACTTGGAAAACAAATTTTCAAATCTCCCAGGGTTTTAAAATTCCCCTATATTTAATCCACATATCATTTCCAACTCTTTTCCAAGTTTCTAGAATTTTATTTCAGTTCTGGTTTTAAATTCAGATTTTGTTCATCTGATTTTGTATATTATACTTATATAATATTTCGATTGGTTATTTATATAACCAGCTCAATCATAAATCTTATTCGATCATAATAATGATCAACACATCCAATATAATATTCTCAAGATATATACTTCTTTTATATCAAAATATATTTTGGGTAAAAATTATTTCAGTTACCCTCTTTTCAAAACATACTATGTCGAATTACTCTGTTCAAGAGTTTAGAAACGCTTATCGACACAGTTTGCATTACTGTTTCGACCAGAATTCATAAACCACACGACTGACCAGTCCACACAATATAAAACAGTTTTTATATTAATTTACACATACGCGCTCATATATATATATACGCTCAAACTCAATCTAAGGTATTACTAACCTTATCTCTATTGAGTCACGCCACAGAGCCAAGGTAATAACTTAAACTTCAGCTCTTATACCAACTGTAATGGCCCGAAAATCCGTACCAATTTGAGCTGACTAATGTCTTACCCATTCAACTCAAAGTGCACGAAAATTCAGATCATTAATAGAAAGAATTTAGAGGATGAGATAGAAAAGGTAGAACTAATAGAATAGAAGAAGAAGAAGAACATCAGAATCAGAGTAAACACGAATCTCACAGCGGAACGAATAACATGTATTATAACATAACTTTGAAATACAAAACTGTATTGTATATACATACCATTATCAGAGTACAATACATTATATCACAGCGGAAATAATCTCTAAATACTAACGGTGGAGCCTTCTACTTCGAGCTCCTCCAAGTGAATCTGCAAAAGCTTGAAACACTTGACTGCTCGTACAAATTTGGACACCCAAGAGTTTAGGGAAAACAACAAAATAAATTCGGGGTCAGTCATGGGACTGGTGTGAGTAAATTCCAACTATACTGCTAACTTTGAAAAACCTTACTATAACCCAAAATATCTTTGATATCAAATCTAGTGATATTATGATAACGTCTAAGAAAATAAATATCCAAGTAGAAGAATGCTTGCATCTCACGTTCCACATATATATAGTATAAAATCATAAACCGCAGGGCGCTTATTGGAGAATGGATTCCAACAAACAAGGTATGGGGGCACCTTTTTATCAGTGTACTCTAGAGGGTATACACTGGGGTTCAACAAGAACTTCTTGCAACCCGACCACACATGACCGTCCATTCATTTAGCTTGAGTGTAATGAATATATTGCCACCCATGGTTGTTGTCCATCCAACCGTAATCCGAAGATACAGAATCGGAAAGAAGTATAAATATGAATTTTCTATAGATCGGTAACAATACACCCTGCTTGGGGATGACCCAACTAGCCATGCTGCCTAGCCCAACTTTTGTTACTTCCTGGTTGTGAGGCTAGAGGTTACGTCTATCTTCAGAACATTTGATCACCATTCACTTTGAATGCCACATCGTCAAATCCGTAATCACATATTGATTACACAAATGCACACTGGGTGTAAAATAAAGAGAAGTTACCTTCTCCCCACCAACTTGGTATATTCGTAAAAATCAACGGCATGACCGTTGGAAATACTCTGTCAGACACTTGTCCATACAAGTTTTCCTCGGACACGACAAACAAAAACACCATTCTAGAACGGGACAACCCTTGCATTTAACTCCATCTTCAATTATCTTCAGCATATCTAATTCGCAGCGCTTATGCCTACACGGAGTGGTTTCTGGATAACATATCCAACCGGTCTCTCCATATCGACAACGATGGTCAAAACACTTCGATAGTCGGTTATTTAACTATCCAAGTAAAACAAACATGCATTCTAATGTATAACTAAACATCATACAAATCACGGGCACTTTTTATTTAACATTCGTTTTATTATTCAAATTCCAATATCTTACTAGATATTTCTCAAATCCCATCTAGCCTTTTTACACTTCTTGGAAAACATTTCCAGTTATTTATTCTCTCATGTTCCAGAAACATACGTTATTAACATTCGAGTAGTAAATACCGTTATCTTGTTTTCCGAAATTTCTTTTATATTCCCATTTCATTCTATAAACTTTGTTTCTAAGCCAACTTCTTGTTGAATCAATATCAAGTTTATAACTAATATTGATTACATATCCTTCTGTAATTTATTGGTTCAAACCTAAATATTAACTATCCTATCAGATTATAATTCCTAAATATAATTTACTTTTAATACATTCGACATCGTCGAATTCTAGTTCCAAATCCTAATGGTTTAATTCAGTTCTAATCATATGATGTCATCGTTTTTCTGAAACGGTTCTCCAATTCATTTTCAAACTCATTCTTGTATTTCTTTGAACAACTATCGTTACTTAGTACTCTTAGAATAAGTGGGTTTCAAACCAAATTGTTTTCATTTCCTAGGAAGTGCTGCTATATATAAAAAATCGCGTTTAAGCTTGGTCAACAACGTTAATTTATCGTTACAATTTAAAACTTGTCATACACTATAATATTCTCCTTTATACTACTCTTGACATAACGGTCATGCTTAAGCCTAATCAATAGCGTTTATTTTATCTCTATAGTTCTAAGACTTGCAATACGCTGCCATATCCCCTTTATACTAATCTTGACATAACAGTCGCGCTTAAGCCTTGTCAACAACGTTTATTTTATCGCTATAGTTTTTAATACTTGCAATACGCTGCCATATTCCCTTTATACTAATCTTGACATTCCTTTTCGTTGCAAACTGGTATCGTTCCTCGATAATAGCGAAGCCATTCAAGTTGGGGTGTTCTATTTACCTCTCAGACCTTGATCGACAACGTTCTTACCTTTGAACAGATATAAGTCTATAACTCTAATTCCTTATTACCTATAATATCTATCAGACCGTATTTTCTTGTTTAATTTTAACTATGGTTTTATAACACCATATTCTTAATTTGAAATCTCTGTCGTTTATGATCATCATTTATATTAAACATTAACTGTAATGACCCGGATTTTTAGCGACTTTGGTTATCGACATAAGCACGATGTCGATAACCAAAACATCGAAAAATCCTGGTAATTAGTGAAAGAAATTAGAGGGTGAGGAAAGATAAGATAGAAAATTAGAATAGAAGAAGAAGAAGAACAAAACATCAGAGTAACACGAATCTCACAGTGGAACGAATAACCTATAATAGATAACATATCCTTGAAATAAATCATTATATGTATACAATACATTATCAAAATACAACACTTACAACACAGCGGAAATAACTATAGCTATAATGATCCCGAAGCCTCCTGCTCCAAGCTCTTCCAGTATATCTGTAAATCCTGACTACTTGACTGCCCATACAAATTTAGGCACCCAAGAGTTTAGGGAAGACAACAAAATAAACTCTGGGTCAGTCATGGGACTGGTGTGAGTAAAACAGTTAAAAACAGTTGAACAAGTAAACGATATCTCATAAGACCACGCTGCATAACGGAACGGGTTTTTCCCTTATGAGAATCCAAATATCTTTATATCAAAAACCTTTTGATATTATAATAATGTCTATCAACCACAACTATAATAATCATCTAGTAGAAACACTTTCATCTCACGTTCTACATATATAGTATACAATCAAAACCGCAAGCACGTATTGGGTAATGGATTTCCAACTATGAAAAGGTATGGAACCACCTTTCGCTTGTGTACCTCTAGAGAGGAATACACTGGGTTCAACAAGAACATCTTGCAACCCGGCCACACATGACCGACCACTCATTTCGCTTGAGCGTATCGAATGTATATCACCAACAGTTGGGATCAGCAACCGTTTCCCGAATGGGACAGCATCAACAATAGATTTTTAGAAGTAAATGAAACTCTAGATCAAGTTATTATACACCCTACTTCGGTGCGACAGACTTAGCCATGCTGCCTGCCCGATTTCTGTCATTTACCGGATGATGAGGTTAGAAGCTACGCTTTATCATCATACCAGATTCACTTTGAATGCCACATCGTCAAATCCAACAAATCACCGATTGACGTCCTCAACCATACATTACGCGTTAGCTAAAAGAAGTTTCCTTCTCCGCTTCCACTCTTGGTACAGTTGGAGAAATCAATATACGTGATCGTCTGGAAATACTCTGTCAGACATCCGTCCATACAAGTCATCCAGGAACAGGATGAACCAAAGGCACTATTCTGTAAACAGGATAGCCCTTGCATAACACCGTCTTCAATTATCTTTGGCATATATGATTCGCAACGCTTACGCCAATATAGAGTGGTTCTTTGTATAATAATCCAACCGGTCTCTCCATATTAACAATGTTAAAATGGTCAAAACTTCGATAGTCTGTGATTTAACTATCGAAGAAAAACAGGTGTGCAACCAACGATATTATTTCCAAATGGAAATTTATATCAATCAAACATCATTCAACATTTATCTCCTTATTTCATAAATTTACTTATCTCATGTTTCCCTATATTCAATATTTAATATTTTCTAAATTTGGAAAATATACGTTATTAACAATGGAAAACATTTCCATTTCTTATTTTCTTTATTAGAAAACATTTCTGGTTTCTTATTTGGAAAACATTTCCAAATCTTCTTTATTGGACTTAGACAGATGTTTAAACAAAGATCGCTATGCCAACTCAAACCATTTCCTTTACTGCCGAACCTTAACTATTCCTTAGTTAAAAATGAAGCAAATCAAGTTGGGGTAGAACTACCTCTCAGACCTTAACTGAACAACATTTCTAACTTTGAAATAGACAAAGTTCACTTTATATCCCTTTACTAACTTCCTTACTTAACCCTCCTTCGAATAGCTATATTCGATTGACTCTTTTCACTTAACTCTATTCGATTAACCCTTATCAGTTAACTCTATTGGACTAACACTATTGGGTTAACTCCATTTGACTAACGCTATTGATTTACTCATTTCACTTAACTCCTTTCGAATAAACTATATTCGATAACTCCTTTTACTTTCTTCGAATAAACTATATTCGATTAACTCCTTTTACTTTCTTCGAATAAACTATATTCGATTAACTCCTTTTACTTTAACTCTAATCGACTGACTAACATCGATTAACTCATTTTACTTTAACACTAATCGATTTAACTAACATCGATTAACTTCTTTTACTTTAACTCTAATCGATTAAACTAACATCGATTAACTTCTTTTACTTTAACACTAATCGATTAACTAACATCGATTAACTCCTTTTAACATTATTCTCTAATCGATTAAACTAACATCGATTAGCTCCTTTATTCTATTCGAATAAACTATTCATTTATAAAGATTTACTTTTAGTAACAGTTCTTCACTATACAAATGATTTCCCTTTTATAAACTCTATTCGTTTTTAAAAACATTTTCCCCTTTTTATTTACTTTCGAAATATTTCCTTTTATAAAATCTGTTGATTTTATAAACTCCCTTTTATTTCAATATACATTGAAATAATTCTTTTTACATCCCAGGGTCTTTTATGATATTTAAAATATCGAATAACAATGATCAACATCATTTCCACACACATAATCCACAACAGATTATATAACACATCATATATCACAATATATGAAAAACAGTAAAATAAATGTTGAGGAATCCAGTTGGATTCCTCCAACCTGTTTCCGTGCATCACAGATGTTAAACAATATAGATAACATCACTTTCAGTTCTATATGATACACTCTGTCAAACAGAATCAATATAGAAATTTAGCTAACTGACTAGCTGTTCAATCAAACAGTCAACACACAGTCAATCAGCCAATATCTAACAGTTCTAAAAATACAACATGAAATTATAAACTATTCAGAGTTAGTGAGATTTACTCACTTTGGCAGTTCATCGTTAATGAACGATAAGCTGTTTGTTTGATTTGAATCAAACAATTTATTTTGCCATAAATTGTAACGAGCTCGGATTCACTCCCAGTCGGTTCCATCGTGTTGCTCCCGTCCATACGATCCTGTCGGGTCTTGTTTTGTTTAATTCTGACCATAGATGCAAAAGATATGATTTTTATAAGCTTACTGGAATTAACGGTCATCAACTTAATTTATTAACTAAATAATTAAACCCTTAATTTAATTACCATTTAGAACAACCAAAGCCACCTAATCATACGTTCGAACACTCCATGCTCGTCGCATCGTTCCGCAACCTACGGTAAGGTGTGAAACAAAGAACTCCATTTCTTTACTAAATCTGAAAATCGAGTTCACCATAACTCTTCCCTTTAAACATTCCATCAATCCACAACACAAAGATTGGGCTCAACCATTGTAAACAGACCCACTACATCATACAAGCAACAATAGTACCTTCCTTCTCTTCCTCCCAAATCCCGTAACACTTCGAACGTTCAACAAAACCAACGCTCCATTTTCACGCCATCAAATCTCCAGCTATACTCCATCTGTCCAACTCTACTTCCTTTCATGCCAATACTCAACAACTCGTGTCTCTTCCTCACAGAAAACAGAAAGAAATCCCGCTCCAATATTGGTCAGTTCCCATTCCACTCGCGCCCCTCTCTTCTTCTTTCAGTACGCAAGTTCCACCGCAAATTTCATGGCCATTCTCCAAACTTTCTATCCAAATACCTCCTCCTTTTCTTCATAATAATTCACATAAAAATCACCATAACACTTCGTAGGACTTCCTCTTTCAATTCATACCCAATTTATAAAACTCGAAGCAAATCTTACCTCACGGCTTCTGAACAAAACTGCACTCCACTGTAGAGATATGCGACATAAAATTTTCTCCAATCCTTATGAAAGAATTCAAATAAGTGCTAATCGATATCGCGATTACCTCTGCAACTTCTAAGTCGTGAATCCAAGCTTCATACTCGCCATTTCCTAAACCCTAGTTTCTTGCGAAACCTGACTTCGAGATTTACCCATCGAGCTCAGCAAAATGCACATCTGGGTGTAGAGGAGCTCGAAGAGAATCCAATAATAGCTAGCTAAGGATTTATAGAATTTTCCATGATTTTCCTTTTAATTTAGAACCTCGATTTTTGTTTAAGAAGGAAGAAACCGACGGCTTGGTTTGTTTGACCAGAGGAAATGAGGATGACTTAGGTTAAGGGATAACAGAGTATTTATAGGGTACAAGGTGGCTTGTTGGAAGAGCCATATCCATCAATTTCTTTATTTACTTTTACAACACTTGTATTTGCCTTCTAAAAACCCATGTGCTCACACACGATACCTTAAAATCACGAAACTGGACATGTAGCTAGGGTTCGACATTACGGTCCCAACGAAACTAGTTTCGTCGAATTCCGACTCCGTTTGCTCACACAACGTATTTTTAACCGTCAAAATATTGACTGTTTTTCACTCTAAAAATCGGTACGGCCACATACTGACTTCAAAAATCATGAAACTGGAAATGTAACAACTATTTGATGTTGCGGATCCAACAAAATTAGTTTCGTCGAATTCCGACTTCGTTTGCAAAGGTGGCTATTTTTAAAGCTCTGGATGACCCATTTAAATATATAAATTTATTTAAATATAATTTAATTAAATATAAATAAATTTATATTATCGTATATATTCACAGTGGAATACCATACAGCTCTACTGGGATTTATAACTTGATATTTTCAAATCCCGATTTAATCGATATTCGATTTAAAATGAAATCCCTTTTTAAAATATAAATAATTCCTTTATAAATTATAAAGGAATTCTACAGCGATTTTTTTAAAATTTGATTTGGACATAAATCAAAATCTACACGAAGAAATCCCGATTTTTCTCTTCCACTAGAAAGATATACTCCACCAGCTCCACCAGCTCCACACGTTTCTTGTTTCAAAGAAATCCGGCTTAAAACGAACCCTGTACATTCAGTTGAAGTTCAAATCGCCAATTTACGAACTGCAGCGCCATTTGAGCTCGTTTATAATTATATTATAAACTATACGTTCAACTGTCGTTTATATAATATATTCGTTATTCAAATTAAATTCTAAGCTGAATTAAATATCACAGATGATCCGGTTCACACCATATCGCCATTTCAGCCAATTCTGATTATTTCAGAATTAAATATATTATTTAATTTATTATTTTAAATTAAATATTCACATTATTTAATTCCACGACCATTAAATCCTCTAATCACTATATAAATAATTAAATAAATTAATTATAATACCTCTGCTAATGCGGGTCATTACAATCTTCTCCACTTAAAATAATTTCGTCCTCGAAATTGCTAAAAGTTAGAGAACGACCCTATCGACTGGTTAGAACATATTTGTTCACTTCCTAACTTCAGTTTCAACTGAACCAATTTAATTTCAATTAAATTATTAATTAATTCTTATCAACGAAAATTTTAAAAATCCTCAAAATTTTCTAACTCCTTAACTTTTCGGAAAATTTCGCTTGCACCTCCTTTGTACTGGTCAATAGGTCAAACTCCAACTTGCCTCTCTGGGCCATCTCCATCCCAAAAGAAAATCAAATAGCCAAGCAGCTTGTCAATTCGGCTCATAAATCTTATATCCAATAGAAATATAAACTTGTACCTTTTGTCGGCATATCAACTCTATCACTTCCATTTGCTATCAACTCAGCATACACCAGTGTTATCCCAATCAAATTCTGAAATCACATTTATCTCCAACACAACTATTCGCTTTTTACCAAGCCAAATTTTCATTTCAACTCAAGTTTTCTTCTCGATTCCCAACCCTTGACTTGATTATCACATTACACTTCAAATTTGAATCTCGCAATCCAATTTGTCTTGATATCATTCTAATTCAATCTCAGTTACCACTTTACTGGCTTTACTTTAATTCAAATTTGCTTTCACAATTTTCTGTTAAATTTGTTTTTAATTCAAACAGTCTTTCCTTGGGAGTTTTTAAACAGTTTACTCTTTTCAAAAATCAAAATTTTCTTTTGAACATGTCACTGAGCCCTTAATCAATATTCCATTAGTTAAATCACTCCTTTATTTCTTTATCAATATTTGTTAACCAAATATTTTTAATTACCATATTGGCCTTTTATGTTATTTGGAAAACATTTCCGAATATCGCCTTCCTTTATTTTCTAAACATTTTAGAAAATATATGCTATTTATAATTGGAAAATATTCCAGTTACTTATCTCTTTTCCGATCTCGTTTATTTCTATAGTTAGGAAATATTCTTTATTATATTTCCAAGTTTACACTTATTTGGGTTAAAATGGATGTTGTGTAAAACATCGTTACGACAACCCAAATACTATATTCAACTAACTCTTATTCGACATTGATCTTCGAGCCTGAAATCTTACTATTTATTTGTTAATAATGAAATCAATCAAGTTGGGGTATAACTACCTCTCAGACCTTGACTGAATAACATTTATAACGTCAAAACAGATATGACTACTTACTCGAATATTCAATACCATACAACTACTTCTTCACTTTTCAACACGTATACACTTTCTCTTTCTATTCTTACTAGATTTTATTCTTAGTCTTCCTTTTTGATTTTACTATTCTATTTTTAAGTTCATTTTCTTATCGACTTCTATATATATATCGATACGTTGATTTCTAACTATCAGATTATCTTAAAAATATTTTAACTTTTTAAATTCCCGGAAAAATTCGCTATAACCTCCTTTGTACTAGGAGCATCGGGAAAATCCCCAAACTGCCACACATGCCTTCTCCAATCAAAAAAGAAAAAGAAAGCCAAGCGGCTAGCCGATACGGCGCATAAAATCTCATATATGAATTAACTACGTACCTTTTTGTTGGGCAATCTATCTATTCACTTCTATACTATATTCCAAACATGTCTCATATATATCCATACATTTCTAATTCATTCCAACTTAATCCAATCGTTTTAACTTAGTTCGTTAAGTGATTTTCATATTACTGGTTTGCCCATTTCACCTTCATATTTGAGTATAACACGTTCAAATATATTTTAACTTGTTTATCAACTAATTGAATTCCATTTCAATTCTATTTGAATTCTATATTCGAATTCCATTTCAATTCCCTTATTCAAATTCTATATTTGAATTTTATTTCAAATCTCTTATTCAAATTCTATATTTGAATTTCGTTTCAATTTTCTTATTCAAATTCCATATTTCATTTTCACTTTTGATATTCAAATCCTATATTTGAAATCTCTTATATTTTCTATATCCAAACGCCATTTGAATTTCTATATTCAAATTCTATATCACTTCCATTGAGTTTCATATATTCAAACTCCCTTGGAATTTCTATATTCAATTTTCCATTATTTAAATCTTCTTTATTCCAATCTCATTTGAATTTCTATATTCAAAACCCCTTTGAATTTCCTATATTCAAATTCTATTTCAACTTTCTTTATTTATTCTTTAAATAAGCCTCGATTTCAATTCCATTTGAAATCGATATTTCTACCTTTGGAAAATAGGTTTCCATTTCAATTTCACACTTGTATTTTTATTTCTGAATTGTCCAATGATAATTCTTTCCACTTTATTTATAAACTTCGTTTATAAAAGAACTATTTATAAACTTCGTTTATAAAAGAACTTCTTGTTTTATTTCTTTTAAAACAAGTTAATATTTCAAATCTATTTCAAAATTCAAATTCTATATTTGAAATTCTATTTTGAAATTCAACACACTTGTCTTTCCCCAAATAATTTCAAAACAGTATCTCTGGTAGTAATTCGTCACTTACAACTCGAAAATGAATACTGATGATGCAGCTGTCATCATCAGAATCTATTTTCCAGCGATCGAAGTGAGTTCAATACTATAAAACCATTTCTAAACATTTCCACTTTGAAATCCATTTCAAAATATAATTCACACTGCTTGTAAAACAATTTAAAATCTCCCAGGATCTTAAATTTCCCTTATTTTTAATCCAAATTCATTTACAAACACTTATCCAATTTTCCAGGATTTTAATTCAATTTCTGATTTAAATTTCAGATTTAACTCATCTGATTCACGCATTTCACTTATATGATTTCTGATTGGTTATTTACATAACCATTTAATTTATAATCCTACTCGATTATAATAACAATCGATATATCCAATATATATCAAAATATACTTTGGGTAAACTATTTCGTTTCCCTCTTTTCAAAACATACTACGATGGTTCATCGTATTCAAGTGTTTACAAAATCCCTACCGATACAGTGGATCAAACTGATCGACCAGAACTCATAAACGACTCAACCAATGAATCTCCACAATATAAAACAAATTTTTATATCAATAACAAATATGTTCACTCGTATATATACACTCAATCTCAGTCTAGGGTATTACTAACCCTATCTCTACCGAGTCACGCCACAGAGCCAAGGCAATTCACTTAACTTAAGCTCGGATACCAACTGTAAAGACCCGGATTTTGAGCGACTTTGGTTATCGACATAAGCACGATTTCGATAACCAAAACATCGAAAAATCCTGGTAATTAGTGAAAGAAATTAGAGGGTGAGGAAAGATAAGATAGAAAATTAGAATAGAAGAAGAAGAAGAACACAACACCAGAGTAACACGAATCTCACAGCGGAACGAATAACATATAATAGATAACATATCCTTGAAATAAATCATTATATGTATACAATACATTATCAAAGTACAACACTTACAACACAGCGGAAATAACTATAGCTATAATGATCCTGAAGCCTCCTGCTCCAAGCTCTTCCAGTATATCTATTAATCCTGACTACTTGACTGCCCATACAAATTTAGGCACCCAAGGGTTTAGGGAAGACAACAAAATAAACTCTGGGTCAGTCATGGGACTGGTGTGAGTAAAACAGTTAAAAACAGTTGAACAAGTAAACGATATCTCATAAGACCACGCCGCATAACGGAACGGGTTTTTCCCTTATGAGAATCCAAATATCTTTATATCAAAAACCTTTTGATATTATAATAATGTCTATCAACCACAACTATAATAATCATCTAGTAGAAACGCTTTCATCTCACGTTCTACATATATAGTATACAATCAAAACCGCAAGCACGTATTGGGTAATGGATTTCCAACTATGACAAGGTATGGAACCACCTTTCGCTTGTGTACCTCTAGAGAGGAATACACTGGGTTCAACAAGAACATCTTGCAACCCGGCCACACATGACCGACCACTCATTTCGCTTGAGCGTATCGAATGTATATCACCAACAGTTGGGATCAGCAACCGTTTCCCGAATGGGACAACATCAACAATAGATTTTTAGAAGTAAATGAAACTCTAGATCAGGTGATTATACACCCTACTTCGGTGCGACCGACTTAGCCATGCTGCCTACCCGATTTCTGTCATTTACCGGATGATGAGGCTAGAAGCTACGCTTTATCATCATACCAGATTCACTTTGAATGCCACATCGTCAAATCCATCAAATCACCGATTGACGTCCTCAACCATACATTACGCGTTAGCTAAAAGAAGTTTCCTTCTCCGCTTCCACTCTTGGTACAGTTGGAGAAATCAATATACGTGATCGTCTGGAAATACTCTGTCAGACATCCGTCCATACAAGTCATCCAGGAACAGGATGAACCGAAGGCACTATTCTGTAAACTGGATAGCCCTTGCATAACACCGTCTTCAATTATCTTTGGCATATATGATTCGCAACGCTTATGCCAATACAGAGTGGTTCTTTGGATAATAATCCAACCGGTCTCTCCATATTAACAATGTTAAAATGGTCAAAACTTCGATAGTCTGTGATTTAACTATCGAAGAAAAACAGGTGTGCAACCAACGATATTATTTCCAAATGGAAATTTATATCAATCAAACATCATTCAACATTTATCTCCTTATTTCATAAATTTACTTATCTCATGTTTCCCTATATTCAATATTTCCTATTTTCTAAATTTGGAAAATATACGTTATTAACAATAGAAAACATTTCCATTTCTTGTTTTCTTTATTAGAAAACATTTGTGGTTTCTTCTTTGGAAAACATTTCCAAATCTTCTTTATTGGACTTAGACAGATGTTTAAACAAACATCGCTATGCCAACTCAAACCATTTCCTTTACTGCCGAACCTTAACTATTCCTTAGTTAAAAATGAAGCAAATCAAGTTGGGGTAGAACTACCTCTCAGACCTTAACTGAACAACATTTCTAACTTTGAAATAGACAAAGTTCACTTAATATCCCTTTACTAACTTCCTTCCTTAACCCTCCTTCGAATAGCTATATTCGATTGACTCTTTTCACTTAACTCTATTCGATTAACCCTTATCAGTTAACTCTATTGGACTAACACTATTGGGTTAACTCCATTTGACTAACGCTATTGATTTACTCATTTCACTTAACTCCTTTCGAATAAACTATATTCGATAACTCCTTTTACTTTCTTCGAATAAACTATATTCGATTAACTCCTTTTACTTTCTTCGAATAAACTATATTCGATTAACTCCTTTTACTTTAACTCTAATCGATTGACTAACATCGATTAACTCATTTTACTTTAACACTAATCGATTTAACTAACATCGATTAACTTCTTTTACTTTAACTCTAATCGATTAAACTAACATCGATTAACTTCTTTTACTTTAACACTAATCGATTAACTAACATCGATTAACTCCTTTTAACATTATTCTATAATCGATTAAACTAACATCGATTAGCTCCTTTATTCTATTCGAATAAACTATTCATTTATAAAGATTTACTTTTAGTAACAGTTCTTCACTTTACAAATGATTTCCCTTTTATAAACTCTATTCGTTTTTAAAAACATTTTTCCCTTTTTATTTACTTTCGAAATATTTCCTTCTATAAAATCTGTTGATTTTATAAACTCCCTTTTATTTGAATATATATTGAAATAATTCTTTTTACATCCCAGGGTCTTTTATGATATTTAAAATATCGAATAACAATGATCAACATCATTTCCACACACATAATCCACAACAGATTATATAACACATCATATATCACAATATATGAAAAACAGTAAAATAAATGTTGAGGAATCCAGTTGGATTCCTCCAACATGTTTCCCTGCATCACAGATGTTAAACAATATAGATAACATCACTTTCAGTTCTATATGATACACTCTGTTAAACAGAATCAATATAGAAATTTAGATAATTGACTAGCAGTTCAATCAAACAGTCAACACACAGTCAGTCAGCCAATATCTAACAGTTTTTAAAATACAACATGAAATTATAAACTGTTCAGAGTTAGTGAGATTTACTCACTTTGGCAGTTCATCGTTAAAGAATGATAAGCTGTTTGTTTGATTTGAATCAAACAATTTATTTTGCCATAAATTGTAACGAGCTCGGATTCACTCTCAGTCGGTTCCATCGTGTTGCTCCCGTCCATACGATCCTTTCGGATCTTGTTTTGTTTAATTCTGACCATAGATGCAAAAGATATGATTTTTATAAGCTTACTGGAATTAACGGTCGTCAACTTAATTTATTAACTAAATAATTAAACCCTTAATTTAATTACCATTTAGAACAACCAAAGCCACCTAATCATACGTTCGAAAACTCCATGCTCGTCGCATCGTTTCGCAACCTACGGTAAGGTGTGAAACAAAGAACTCCATTTCTTTACTAAATCTGAAAATCGAGTTCACCATTACTCTTCCCTTTAAACATTCCATCAATCCACAACACAAAGATTGGGCTCAACCATTGTAAACAGGCCCACTACATCATACAAGCAACAACAGTACCTTCCTTCTCTTCCTCCCAAATCCCGTAACACTTCGAAAGTTCAACAGAACCAACTCTCCATTTTCACGCCATCAAATCTCCAGCTATACTCCATCTCGTCCAACTCAACTTCCTTTCATGCCAATACTCAACAGCTCGTGTCTCTTCCTCACAGAAAACATAAAGAAATCCCGCTCCAATATTGGTCAGTTCCCATTCCACTCGCGCCCCTCTCTTCTTCTTTCAGTACGCAAGTTCCACCGCAAATTTCATGGCCATTCTCCAAACTTTCTATCCAAATACCTCCTCCTTTTCTTCATAATAATTCACATAAAAATCACCATAACACTTCGTAGGACTTCCTCTTTCAATTCATACCCAATTTATAAAACTCGAAGCAAATCTTACCTCACGGCTTCAGAACAAAACTGCACTCCACTGTAGAGATATGCGACATAAAATTTTCTCCAATCCTTACGAAAGAATTCAAACAAGTGCTAATCGATATCGCGATTACCTCTGCAACTTCTAAGTCGTGAATCCAAGCTTCATACTCGCCATTTCCTAAACCCTAGTTTCTTGCGAAACCTGAATTCGAGATTTACCCATCGAGCTCAGCAAAATGCACATCTGGTTGTAGAGGAGCTCGAAGAGAATCCAATAATAGCTAGCTAAGGATTTATAGATTTTTCCATGATTTTCCTTTTAATTTAGAACCTCGATTTTTGTTTAAGAAGGAAGAAACCGACGGCTTGGTTTGTTTGACCAGAGGAAATGAGGATGACTTAGGTTAAGGGATAACAGAGTATTTATAGGGTACAAGGTGGCTTGTTGGAAGAGCCATATCCATTCAATTTCTTTATTTACTTTTACAACACTTGTATTTGCCTTCTAAAAACATGTGTGCTCACACACGATACCTAAAAATCACGAAACTGGACATGTAGCTAGGGTTCGACATTATGGTCCCAACGAAACTAGTTTCGTCGAATTCCGACTCCGTTTGCTCACACAGTGTATTTTTAACCGTCAAAATATCGACTGTTTTTCACTCTAAAAATCGGTACGGCCACATACTGACTTCAAAAATCATGAAACTGGAAATGTAACAACTATTTGATGTTGCGGATCCAACAAAATTAGTTTCGTCGAATTCCGACTTCGTTTGCAAAAGTGGCTATTTTTAAAGCTCTGGATGACCCATTTAAATATATAAATTTATTTAAATATAATTTAATTAAATATAAATAAATTTATATTATCGTATATATTCACAGTGGAATACCATACAGCTCTACTGGGATTTATAACTTGATATTTTCAAATCCCGATTTAATCGATATTCGATTTAAAATGAAATCCCTTTTTAAAATATAAATAATTCCTTTATAAATTATAAAGGAATTCTACAGCGACTTTTCTAAAATTTGATTTGGACATAAATCAAAATCTACACGAAGAAATCCTGATTTTTCTCTTCCACTAGAAAGATATACTCCACCAGCTCCATACGTTTCTTGTTTCACAGAAATCCGGCTTAAAACGAACCCTGTACATTCAGTTGAAGTTCAAATCGCCAATTTACGAACTGTAGCGCCATTTCGAGCTCGTTTATAATTATATTATAAACTATACGTTCAACTGTCGTTTATATAATATATTCGTTATTCAAATTAAATTCTAAGCTGAATTAAATATCACAGATGATCCGGTTCACACCATATCGCCATTTCAGCCAATTCTGATTATTTCAGAATTAAATATATTATTTAATTTATTATTTTAAATTAAATATTCACCATTATTTAATTCCACGACCATTAAATCCTCTAATCACTATATAAATAATTAAATAAATTAATTATAATACCTCTGCCAATGCGGGTCATTACATTAACTCTTCGCTTTCTCCATCCCACAGTTCTATTTATAACTTCTTAAACTAAAAAGGTAATTAAATCTCATTAATTTTGATTAATTTATTTCTAAACTGTTTCCATTAGATTAATTAAACACCAATTAATCTAATAATCATTTCCCCAAATAACAGTTGATTAAACCAACTTCATTCCATCAGTAAATTCGTTAACTGATTTCAATTACTTCTTAACATTAGATTAATCTATTTAATCTAATGATATTTCTAAATTGTTTATCTTAAATATTATTATCCAAATATTTAATCGTCGGATAATTTCTGCTTTATAAACTTATTTAAATTTCAACAATCGTTTTTATTTATTTTATAAAAACGAATTCTAAAATACTGGTTTATAATATAACTTCTTTTATAAATTTAAATCTTCTTTTTAATTATAACATTATAATTTTATAATTAATTTCGTTCATTTGCCTAACGGCAAATCAACTTCTAAACACAACGATGGGTTTACGGTCGACTGTCGCTGTAACACCCCGAATTTCAATTAACACTAATGGTTAGTAATTAAAGTATAATTAATCTCAGATATGAGAATCAGGGGAAACGGGCTGCGTCATTGCGTTCGTCTCGGAAAAATACGCAGAATAGAGTCCGAAATTTTGTAAATCGGAGTCCGTATGGCCCAGTTATGGCCCAATGAAGTTGGCAGAAAATTCAAGGTTAAAAACAGATTTAAAATTCAGTTCTAAAATAAGTTTGGAGCCAAAAGCGGAAAGGGCGGGAAAGTTCCCGCCTAGCCCCGTGTCGACAGGCATGTCGACAGGGGTGTCGACAGGCATGTCGACAGGGGTGTCGACAGCCCTGTCGACAGGGGTGTCGACACAGGGTGTCGGCCCTGTTGATCTGGGTGCACCAGATCTGGTTTTTGGGTTAGTCTTGGGCTGTATTCTAGAGATTTCCGAAATCTAAGGGTCCTAATCTAATCTAGGGTTAATCTAAGGGCCTAAAACACTCACCTAATCTATAAATACACCCTAAACCTACCCTAATCCATACTAAAAATAGAATTGAGGGCTACATGCCGCCAAATTAAATCTTAGAAGGAGCCTCCACTAATTTATGAAGAGGGTTGCAAGCTAATCACTCTCTAATCAACCTCTAATCCATTCTAAGCATCTTAATCTTCTTCATTTGGAGTGCAAAATTGCTAGTTGTGAGTTTCTATCACTTTAATGATCAATTGCTAAACTAAGTAGATGAGATATGATGAGATCATATGGTTTTGTTTGGGGGTTAATGGATTTTAAGTCATATGACATGATGTTAGTTTGCTAATGTATGTGGGTTATGCAAGTTTTGTGTTTTGTGATCATATGTTAATATGCAAGTTACATGTATGATAAAATGCAAGTTACATGTATGATAATTATGCAAGTTGTATGTTTCTTCATATGCAAGTATGTAACATGTTATGCAAGTTCATGAGTTCATATGCAAGTATGTTATGCAAGTTCATATGCAAGTTTATGAGTTCATATGCAAGTATGTTATGCAAGTTCATATGCAAGTATGTTATGCAAGTTCATATGCAAGTATGTTATGCAAGTTCGTATGCAAGTTTATGAGTTTATATGCAAGTATGTTATGCAAGTTCATATGCAAGTTATGTGACATATTATATGCAAGTCATGTATTTGTTAATATGTAAGTTTGTGTGACATGTTATAAAAGATTATATGCAAGTTATGTGACATGTTGTGCAAGTTCATATGCAAGTTATGTGTTTGTTAATATGCAAGATGGCACCTTTGAAACATGTTCATACATATGCAAGTTGACACCTTTTATATGTGTTATGTCATGAGAACGAAATCACGTGGGAACGATGGGGTTAATTAAATACATATGTTAATAAGATTGTGTGAAATTAATATAATTATGCATAACATAAAATAAATGAACATAGTATGGGAATTTGCCTATTAAGTTAGGTGTACCCATACTATGTGTTGGGAATTTGCCTATTAAGTTAGGTGTACCCACACTTTGGAGTTGGGAATTTGCCTATTAAGTTAGGTGTACCCATATTCCTAAAATAAACATGATAATTAATACAAATTATGGGGGTGATTAATTAGGAGTAATTAATCGATTAAGACACGAGGTTGGACCCGTTTGTAGTGTAAGACTGCCCGGAGTTTACCGGCTTAACCAGGCATCTACAAATGACGGTCCAATGTGAGGGGTCTTAATCATAAATTAAATACGTAACAAGGGTAAATGACACGAGGTTGGACCCGTTTGTAGTGTAAGACTGCCCGGAGTTTACCGGCTTAACCAGGCATCTACAAATGACGGTCCAATGTGAGGGGTCTTAATCACAAATTAAATACGTAACAAGGGTAAATGACATGAGGTTGGACCCGTTTGTAGTGTAAGACTGCCCGGAACTTACCGGCTTAACCAGGCATCTACAAATAACGGTCCAATGTGAGGGGTCCTTTACACGGTTACGGTGTTAATCAATTAAGAAACACTTAACCAGATAATCATGTAGTGGGGCATGGGGGTTAAGTGGGTACCTTGGGTGGTATGTGGAAATTGCTAGTGGTTGCCAATAGAAAATATGATTAAATACTTAACCAAGATGAAACATGTAATTAAACATGATTAAAGGGTTAAGTGGGAAACACTAGTGTGTGGGCCAAGCTTAGGGGGATGGCTTGTGCTGGGGGCCCATTTCAACCAATATCCCAAACGTATCTTAGTGGGCTCGACTCTAGTCGAGTGACGGGACACGCATATTGGGCTTGACTATAAGAGGCCAAAATGGGTTAGCGGTGGCAACGCATGACCAACGGGTTTCATATGCGTGTGTGGACCCGGGTTGGTAAATAAGACGTTGTTGCATCGTGTAGATATAAGCCGTGCACCGTTAATTTTATCAGGTTGCCACGTTGGGGAATGGTACACCCCACGGTGGGGCCAGCACGGGTATCTACGTTAGGGAGCCGATCGAATGGGGAGTAGTGTGTACACCTAGTGGATTGTAGGGCCCTGTGGCGTCTACTCAGTCACCTAGGGGTACGCGAGAACTATTAAGTTAATTTTATAAGTCCAGGGGTGGGATCAACCTTTAAGTTAGGAACGAATGGTGTGGTGCAGTTTAGTAATTTACCTTTGGAAGGGTAGATGCGTCTTTATCTTTTATCTTAGTTTAGTTGACTGCTTAGTGTAGCCATTCATCCCCATTAGTTACCGTATATCAGTTTATGTCTTCTCTGGTTACTTTAACGATTGTTTTGTTAAAGTTATAGGACTCGCTCAGACTTATGTCTGACCCCGTTGTTTTTATCTTTTTCCCAACCCTCAGGTCCTACGGTGGATCCTAGCAGTAGTGGAGCTTGATCGGATTGCTGTTCCAGTCTTTAGGAGCTTGGATAGATGTAAAGCTCCAGTTATCCAGTTATCTTTTCTTTTGTCATGGCTATTGTATGAGAGTGGGATTATGTACTTCTTTATTTTGATGGATATTGTACTTGACTTTTATTGTGGTTTTATGATGTAACCAGACATGTTTTACTTCCGCTGTTATGAGATGATATTTTTAAATTTCAAGTAATATTTATATCTGTCTTGTTGTAATTTTTCTGTTCTATATTCACTAAAATACTCCACCGATGCTATGGCATTCCCTTAGTGAGTGATCATAGCGGGAGTGGGGTGTTACACGTGGTATCAGAGCTTAAGGTTACCGGAACAGATAAATTTTTGAGAAAAATACATTTTTTTTAGAAAATAGTAAAGGTATTATTTTTGGGAAAAAGTATTTTCAAAAACATGTCTTTTAAGAGAAAAGTTTTTGAAAAAGAAAAGCATAATCCCCAATAGCCATATCTTTATCTTTCGGAATCTCCTTTTTGAATCTTTCCTCTTTCGTTTCAGCATGGCTGAAGATCTTAACATCCCGGAGGGCTTAGTTATACCACTATGGTATAGGAGGTTACAAGAGGCTAGGGCCGCGGCTGCGGGTCCAGCCAATGCTACTACACCAGAGGCAACCGCTCCTCCTCCTCAGCCTAGAGTGGATAATTTTGCTAAGATTTGCAAGGAGTTCAAGGCTATAGGAGGAAAACCTTTTCTAGGTTCAGAGACTTTCGTAGAGGCTAGAGATTGGCTTAAGGAAGTGGAAGAGTTGCTAGATATCTTTGAAGTGGAAGAGGGAAAGAAAGTCAAGTTGGAGGCTTGGTTAATGAAGGGAGAGGCCTCATTCTGGTGGGAGGTCACTAATGGAGAACGCCCTGTTGACTCTTGGGCAGATTTTAAGCAAAGGTTTGGGGCTAAGTTTCTCTCAAGGGCGGAAGAGAATCTGTTTATGGAGAAGTTCTTGAATTTGAAGCAAAGGAATCTCACGGTGAAAGAATATGTCAACAAATTCAATCAATTAGCAAGGTTTGGCATAGAGTTGGTGAATACACCGGAGAAGAAGGCTTTGAGGTTCGTTAGAGGCTTGAACGAACCATTGCAAGGAATAGCTATGACTTACATTCCTATGGGGGCCACCTTTGAGAAGCTTGTCTACATGGCACTTATGCATGAGGATGATAAGAGTTCTAAGGCACCAGAGAAGAAGGGGGATCAGAAGAAACCGCAACAACAACAACAAGGCAAGGGTGGAAAAAGCAATGGTGACAAGGGGAAGAAGAAGAAGAAGAAGTGCTTCAATTGTGGGACCCCATGCCACCTCAGCAAGGATTGTCGCAAAAAGAAGAAGACCGGTTGCTTTCATTGTGGTGAAGCAGGACATCTTGTGAAGGACTGCCCAAGAAGGGGCAGAAGATGAGGTCTACCTCGGGAGGTCAGGTGCAAGCTCTTATGGAACCACCTCAGGCAGGGGGCAAGTTCAGGCTCTCTCAGTTCCACCGATTCAGCAGAGAGGTAGAACTATTTCCGTTGAAAGTCTAGTTTTTCTGTTTGATCATCCAGTTCATACTTTGTTTGACTCTGGCGCATCGCATTCTTTTATCTCATCATCGTTAGTTTAGTCACTGCACTTAGACACCAGTCTAGTTGATGATCCCTTGGTTGTTTCAAACCCAATTGGGGGCTCCATATATCTGTCTATGATATGTTTGGGTTTGAAGATTTCTATACTTAGCGTTGAGTTTGGATGTGATGCTTTTGTATTGGGCTTCACGGGCTATGGGTTAATTTTGGGCATGGACTGGTTATCCAGTAATGGTGCCGTTCTTGATTGTGAAAGGAGAGTTGTTAGGCTTATGACCCGCTTGGGTAACACTCTCGAGATCTCTTATAATCCCATGGAATCTGTTATGCTAAGTTATCTTGAATCGCTCGATGCTTCGGTCGAGAGTTTGCGTTCTGTCAGAGTGGTCCGGGAATATCCGGATGTGTTTGAAGAAGTGAAGGGTTTGCCTCCGAAGCGGGAGATAGATTTCCGAATTTATTTGGTGGATAATTCCAAACCAGTGTCTTTGCCAGTACGCCACATGGCTCCTCGTGAGAGAAGAGAACTTCATAAGCAAGTAGGGGAGTTGCTTGAGAAGGGGTTCATAAGGTGAAGTATATCGGAGTGGGGAGCTCCAGTAGTGTTTGCCACGAAGGCGGATGGGTCCCTCAGACTTTGTGTGGATTATAGAGAACTTAATAAGCTCACGAAGAAGAATAGACACCCATTACCGAGGATAGATGATCTCTTTGATCAGTTGGTTGGCGCCTCAGTGTTTTCGCAGATGGACTTAGCTACAGGGTTTCATCAGTTAAGAGTGGCGGAGGACAGTATAGAGAAGACTGCTTTCCGGACTCCGGATGGTTTTTATGAGTGGCTTGTGATGCCATTTGGGTTGACAAACGCCCCTGCATACTTTGTTGATCTGATGAGTAGAGTGTTCAGAGAGTATCTGAATAAGTTTGTAGTAGTCTTTGTGGATGACATCTTGGTCTTTTCCAAGAGTGAAGAAGAGCATGCCTTACATCTCAGAGAAGTATTGGAGACTCTTCGAGCACATAGTCTTAAAGCTAAATTCTCTAAATGTCATTTTTGGAGAAGAGAAGTGCGATTCTTAGGGCATGTGGTCTCTAAGGAAGGGATAGCTGTGGATCCCGCAAAGATAGTATCTATCCAGGATTGGAAAGTTCCTAGAAATGCTACCGAAGTAAGAAGTTTCTTGGGGTTGGCAGGATATTATAGGAAGTTCATCAAAGACTTCGCGAGGATATCAGCCCCATTAACCCGCTTGACGAAGAAGAATCTGGTTTTCTCATGGGACGTAGATTGTGATGATGCTTTCCGACGGTTAAAGAGAGCTTTGACCACCGCTCCAGTTTTAGTGCTTCCAGATGGGAGTAAGCCGTTTGTTGTTTATACCGATGCTTGTGGGACAGGATTAGGCGCAGTCTTGATGCAGGAGGGAAGGGTAATAGCCTATGGAGGGAGGCAATTGAGAGTGTATGAGAAGAATTACCCTACCCATGATCTAGAGTTGGCCGCGATTGTTTTCGCACTTAAATCTTGGCGCCATTATCTTCTTGGTGAGAGATTCGAGTTGTTCACGGACCATAAATCATTGAAGTACTTATTCTCTCAGAAGGATTTAAACTTAAGACAGCAAAGGTGGATGGAGTTCTTAGCATCCTATGATTTCGAGATAGCGTATACCCCTGGCAAGGGTAACGTAGTGGCGGACGCCTTGAGTAGAAAAAGGCTATCTTTGAGTCCATTGTTCGTGGAACGGCAAAGCTTGGAGTTTCTTTCTTTGTTCGACTTCAGACCTTCTGTTGACTTTGTACCTGGTTTGTTAGCATCCTTGGAGGTTAGACCTACTCTTTTGGGACGGATTGGCGAGGCTCAGCGAGACGACCCACAGTTGGTTGAGTTGGTAGAGAAGCTTATAAGGGGGGAGTCGTCCAGCCATTTGGGTAGATACACCATAGATGATAGGGGATGGTTGCATAGAGACGGTAGACTTTGTGTACCGCAAGATGAGGGTTTGAAAAAGGCTATTTTGGATGATGCACATCGTTCAAGGATGACTATTCATCCCGGTGGAGACAAAATGTACCAAGACATGAAGAGAGTTTTCTTCTGGGCCGGTATGAAGAAAGATGTGGCCGAGTATGTGGCTAGATGCTTAGTGTGCCAACAAGTTAAAGCGGAGCAAAGGAAACCCGGTGGGTTGCTACACACATTGGAAGTTCCGCAGTGGAAGTGGGATAGTGTCTCGATGGATTTCATCGATGGGTTACCGAGATCGAGGAAGGGCAATACGGGAATTTGGGTTGTGGTAGACAGACTTACCAAGAGTGCCCATTTTATACCCGTGAAGAGTAAGAGGACCGCTCCATGGCTTGCTTCAGTCTATGTTAGAGAGATTGTTAGATTGCATGGCGTACCATCCAGCATTGTGAGTGATCGAGATCCTATCTTCACTAGTGAGTTTTGGAAAAGTTTGCAAGAGGCGGTAGGGACTCAGTTGTGTTTGAGCACCGCATATCATCCTCAGACGGACGGTCAGACCGAGAGGGTGAACCGTATCTTAGAAGATCTCTTGAGGCTTTGTATCTTGGATTTTGGAGGTACATGGGAAGAACATCTTCCTTTGGTGGAGTTCGCATACAATAACAGCTTTCAGTCTAGTATTGGCATGGCACCTTTCGAAGCTCTTTATGGAAGGCCTTGTCGATCTCCCACATGTTGGTGGGAATCTACGGATAAGATCTTGCTTGGGCCAGATATGGTTAAAGAGACTTCAGAGAAGATTGATTTGATTCGAAGAAGGATGAAGGCAGCGCAAGATAGACAGAAATCTTATGCGGATCGGAGAAGGACGGATCTTGAGTTTGAGGTTGGGGACATGGTTTTTGTCAAAGTATCTCCGTTGAGAAATGTTGTTCGCTTTGGGTCCGTTGGGAAGTTTGCACCGAGGTTTGTTGGGCCGTTTCCTATTAAGGAA
This sequence comes from Allium sativum, assembly GCA_030737875.1. NCBI lineage: Eukaryota > Viridiplantae > Streptophyta > Magnoliopsida > Asparagales > Amaryllidaceae > Allium > Allium sativum. The sequence goes on from CM060909.1 coordinate 821,859,641, forward strand.
AGGATTGGACGGATGGCATATAGGGTGGAGTTGCCCGACAGACTTAGTGGTGTTCATGATGAATTCCATGTATCACATTTGAGGAAGTGCTTACATGAGACCGCAGAGGTGGTAGAGCTGAGCTTGCTTAGAGATGTAGAGGTAGAGCGTGATGCGACGATTCGACGAGCTCCTACTCGCATCCTTGGGTCAGAAACTAGGAAGTTGAGGAACAGAGAAGTTCAGCTAGTTAAAGTGCAATGGGGAGATGACGAAAGCAATGCTACTTGGGAGACTAAAGCGAAGATGCGTTCTTTGTATCCATTTCTTTTTGAGAGTATGTCTTTTAACTTCTCCTTTATCGCTTGTCTAGTACTTATCTTATCTTTAGTATATCCTCTCGCTAGTACCTATGACCTTTAGATAGGGTAAAACCTATGGTTGAAACATGTGTTTGAAACATGTTATGGTTGATGGATGCATGTGGATGCAATTGTTTGCTAGTGGTTGCTCGTGGATGCATATACACACATTAGGCACTAGATCGGCTCAGTCACTTCATGTTGCATGTCGCATAAATGGATGTGGTAGTTAGATTGATGGATGTATCATGGCTGTGTTATCATGTGGATGATGCATTTTTGTGTATGGTTGTGCACGCATATAGAAATTGTATGTGTCAATAGGGTTTCGCATACATATTGGATGCATGGCACTATCATGGTTTGCATTAAGGAGGTCGACTGAATCAGTAGACCGCCTGATTTTGCATTAGTATACGGACATATACACACACTTTCTGCATATGTTCATACATCATTAGAAGTTTCTAAGGATAATGGTTGCTTGTGGTTGATGGTTTAGTAGATGGTTGTTTGGTTGGTAGGATACGTTCTTCTTGGATTAGAGATTTCGAGGACGAAATCCTTTAAGTAGGGGAGAATGTAACACCCCGAATTTCAATTAACACTAATGGTTAGTAATTAAAGTATAATTAATCTCAGATATGAGAATCAGGGGAAACGGGCTGCGTCATTGCGTTCGTCTCGGAAAAATACGCAGAATAGAGTCCGAAATTTTGTAAATCGGAGTCCGTATGGCCCAGTTATGGCCCAATGAAGTTGGCAGAAAATTCAAGGTTAAAAACAGATTTAAAATTCAGTTCTAAAACAAGTTTGGAGCCAAAAGCGGAAAGGGCGGGAAAGTTCCCGCCTAGCCCCGTGTCGACAGGCATGTCGACAGGGGTGTCGACAGCCCTGTCGACAGGGGTGTCGACACAGGGTGTCGGCCCTGTTGATCTGGGTGCACCAGATCTGGTTTTTGGGTTAGTCTTGGGCTGTATTCTAGAGATTTCCGAAATCTAAGGGTCCTAATCTAATCTAGGGTTAATCTAAGGGCCTAAAACACTCACCTAATCTATAAATACACCCTAAACCTACCCTAATCCATACTAAAAATAGAATTGAGGGCTACATGCCGCCAAATTAAATCTTAGAAGGAGCCTCCACTAATTTATGAAGAGGGTTGCAAGCTAATCACTCTCTAATCAACCTCTAATCCATTCTAAGCATCTTAATCTTCTTCATTTGGAGTGCAAAATTGCTAGTTGTGAGTTTCTATCACTTTAATGATCAATTGCTAAACTAAGTAGATGAGATATGATGAGATCATATGGTTTTGTTTGGGGGTTAATGGATTTTAAGTCATATGACATGATGTTAGTTTGCTAATGTATGTGGGTTATGCAAGTTTTGTGTTTTGTGATCATATGTTAATATGCAAGTTACATGTATGATGAAATGCAAGTTACATGTATGATAATTATGCAAGTTGTATGTTTCTTCATATGCAAGTATGTAACATGTTATGCAAGTTCATATGCAAGTTTATGAGTTCATATGCAAGTATGTTATGCAAGTTCATATGCAAGTTTATGAGTTCATATGCAAGTATGTTATGCAAGTTCATATGCAAGTATGTTATGTAAGTTCATATGCAAGTATGTTATGCAAGTTCGTATGCAAGTTTATGAGTTTATATGCAAGTATGTTATGCAAGTTCATATGCAAGTTATGTGACATATTATATGCAAGTCATGTATTTGTTAATATGTAAGTTTGTGTGACATGTTATAAAAGATTATATGCAAGTTATGTGACATGTTGTGCAAGTTCATATGCAAGTTATGTGTTTGTTAATATGCAAGATGGCACCTTTGAAACATGTTCATACATATGCAAGTTGACACCTTTTATATGTGTTATGTCATGAGAACGAAATCACGTGGGAACGATGGGGTTAATTAAATACATATGTTAATAAGATTGTGTGAAATTAATATAATTATGCATAACATAAAATAAATGAACATAGTATGGGAATTTGCCTATTAAGTTAGGTGTACCCATACTATGTGTTGGGAATTTGCCTATTAAGTTAGGTGTACCCACACTTTGGAGTTGGGAATTTGCCTATTAAGTTAGGTGTACCCATATTCCTAAAATAAACATGATAATTAATACAAATTATGGGGGTGATTAATTAGGAGTAATTAATCGATTAAGACACGAGGTTGGACCCGTTTGTAGTGTAAGACTGCCCGGAGTTTACCGGCTTAGCCAGGCATCTACAAATGACGGTCCAATGTGAGGGGTCTTAATCATAAATTAAATACGTAACAAGGGTAAATGACACGAGGTTGGACCCGTTTGTAGTGGAAGACTGCCCGGAGTTTACCGGCTTAACCAGGCATCTACAAATGATGGTCCAATGTGAGGGGTCTTAATCATAAATTAAATACGTAACAAGGGTAAATGACATGAGGTTGGACCCATTTGTAGTGTAAGACTGCCCGGAACTTACCGGCTTAACCAGGCATCTACAAATAACGGTCCAATGTGAGGGGTCCTTTACACGGTTACGGTGTTAATCAATTAAGAAACACTTAACCAGATAATCATGTAGTGGGGCATGGGGGTTAAGTGGGTACCTTGGGTGGTATGTGGAAATTGCTAGTGGCTGCCAATAGAAAATATGATTAAATACTTAACCAAGATGAAACATGTAATTAAACATGATTAAAGGGTTAAGTGGGAAACACTAGTGTGTGGGCCAAGCTTAGGGGGATGGCTTGTGCTGGGGGCCCATTTCAACCAATATCCCAAATGTATCTTAGTGGGCTCGACTCTAGTCGAGTGACGGGACACGCATATTGGGCTTGACTATAAGAGGCCAAAATGGGTTAGCGGTGGCAACGCATGACCAACGGGTTTCATATGCGTGTGTGGACCCGGGCTGGTAAATAAGACGTTGTTGCATCGTGTAGATATAAGACGTGCACCGTTAATTTTATCAGGTTGCCACGTTGGGGAATGGTACACCCCACGGTGGGGCCAGCACGGGTATCTACGTTAGGGAGCCGATCGAATGGGGAGTAGTGTGTACACCCTAGTGGATTGTAGGGCCCTGTGGCGTCTACTCAGTCACCTAGGGGTACACGAGAACTATTAAGTTAATTTTATAAGTCCAGGGGTGGGATCAACCTTTAAGTTAGGAACGACTGGTGTGGTGCAGTTTAGTAATTTACCTTTGGAAGGGTAGATGCGTCTTTATCTTTTATCTTAGTTTAGTTGACTGCTTAGTGTAGCCATTCATCCCCATTAGTTAACGTATATCAGTTTATGTCTTCTCTGGTTACTTTAACGATTGTTTTGTTAAAGTTATAGGACTCGCTCAGACTTATGTCTGACCCCGTTGTTTTTATCTTTTTCCCAACCCTCAGGTCCTACGGTGGATCCTAGCAGTAGTGGAGCTTGATCGGATTGCTGTTCCAGTCTTTAGGAGCTTGGATAGATGTAAAGCTCCAGCTATCCAGTTATCTTTTCTTTTGTCATGGCTATTGTATGAGAGTGGGATTATGTACTTCTTTATTTTGATGGATATTGTACTTGACTTTTATTGTGGTTTTATGATGTAACCAGACATGTTTTACTTCCGCTGTTATGAGATGATGTTTTTAAATTTCAAGTACTATTTATATCTGTCTTGTTGTAATTTTTCTGTTCTATATTCACTAAAATACTCCACCGATGCTATGGCATTCCCTTAGTGAGTGATCATAGCGGGAGTGGGGTGTTACAGTCGCCACTTCTTTAATCGATATCGTTTATTGATTAAATCAAAACAAATTCTGACTTTCCATTCAACACCAATATTCACACGGGATTTACTGTCATTTGGGTTCAAATAGTGTATATACATAAAAAAACAGTACATATAAATATCGAGGAATCCGGTCGGATTCCTCCAACCGGTTTCCGCATCCACAGATGTTAATCAAACAATTATCACTAACTCTATACTAGGGAATATTCTAATTGTTGGAATCAGTGTCTAATCGATGATGATATATAATATTCAACCAAATGAATTATAATCTAACTAATCGACCATCACACAATATTCAAACAACATTAAAATATAATTATAATATAATTATAATATTTTAAAATAGATCAGAGTTAGTGATTTTACTCACCTTGGCGCGTTAACCGTTAAATAACGATTTGTGTCAGTAAATCACTTCAGACCAGTTTCAGTATCCAGTTTGCGACCATATAATTCCAACAAGTCCCCTTATTTCACATCCGCTCATCGCCCGAACTACCAGCTATTTTTCTTCATTCTTTCTCAACTTAAAAATCGAACTGCTCCCATATTTCCATTCTATTATTTCCATTGTTTTATTTATTTATTCCTTTTACTGGGCTTTCTTAGAGACCCGGCCCAAGCCTACTGGAGAAAACTCACTGGCTTCAACAGTAACCATCTTCCCTAGATGATTGTGCTGCTCCAAGATTTCTTCACGAAAACAAATAATGGCCAATACGGATTTTGGCATCTTCGTTTGCCAATATAACTTCACAAAACAAAGAAACTTAAATATCCATTTAAAACCACTTCCACTATTCTACCCTACCATTCCCGTTTCTACCCATTTCCACGTTAGTACTTCTATGAAGGGTGTTGCCAACCGAACTGTCCATCCTCCCCATGTGTTTCATGCTTCCCCATATCCCCAAGTAAACCGACCTGTTGTCACTCATATTTCAGGTCATACTCTCCCCAAAACATATACATGCGCTTCACAAATATCACGCCACATCATCCTCCCATCCTTACACAGTCTGCACCACGCAACAGCACTGTCCACAACACTCTCCCGTCCGTTCAAGAAGCCACCACCCTCAACAGATCCCGAAAACATAAACAGCATTTACTTCCGTTCTCCTGCTCGACACCACTATCCCCTCTTTTGCCTTGCTCGTCGTCCCCCACAAAGTCTCCGTCTCCGCCTTGCTACACCATATAACAAACACTAATGCCTGCTGCAAATCTCATCTTCCTTTGCTGTGACCTTCCGTGCTTCCATCCAGCCCAACGTCCACCTTCTTCGAGCGTAGTAAGTGTATGAATCCATACATATATGTTTCGTAAATCTTCCTTTTTAGAGTTGTAAAGATTTTGGTTTGAATTCTTAGAAGCCATTACTGTCGGCAAACTAGTTTCGTGAAGCAGAAATAACGAAGGCCTTGCATTTTGGTTCTGAGAATGGAAGATTGGTGGGATATATATATATATATATATATATATATATGTATGTATGTATGTAAAAGAAAGCTTAATTGTTAAGCTATAGGGTTTGTAGGTCAGTAGGGTAGCTCCTCCTTTCCTTGCTTAAGTTTTAAGCTATAGGGATGATAGATTAGGGTAGACATATTTTTTTGACATAGGCTTACTGGAGTATGGGTGTTTGCTTTTGTGGAAAGAAATAGTTAATGGGAAGCTATAGAGTAGGAATACATGTGTTTTGTCTTGTGTAAATTTTCTTCATTGCTAAGAAAATCAATTTCGTACATAAAATATTTTAATATGTAGGCTTGGAAGCTTCCGGGTTAAGAAAATGGCACAAAGCAAAAGTATACGTCCTGTCGTAAAGTTTATACATTTTAAAAGCTTAGTGTACCTTATTCCATAAAATCTCTGTTCGTGTCTGAGCAGCTACGGACAAAATAAGAGTACAGTCGTGCTCAACGAGGTGTCACGATCCCAAAAATATAATAATACCGGTAGATTGACTTATATTTTGAAACCCCAAAATACCGATACAGGTTGTAAAATACTTCAAATAAAAATTTGCATATTTAATTAATTAAAAATTACCGTAAAATTCTAAAAATTAATTTATCACTATGTCCCAAAAGTACCTTATCCAGATTCGAATCCGATATCTAGTTATTTCAAATAAACCGTTACGGTCGATATACGATTTCATAGCGACTTTCTGAAAGTTTGATTTGGACATATCTTGCAATCTATACGACAAAATTTTGGTTTTTCACTTCTGTTAGAGAAATACAGTTCAACAGATTCCAACGTTTCTTGTTTCGCAGAAATCCGATTTAAAATGAATCCTGTACACTCAGTTGAAGTTCAGAACGTTAAATTACGAACTGCAGCGTTGTTGTGAGCTCATTTATAATTAATATATATTTATATACGTTCAACTTCATTTTAATTAATATATAAATCCATGAAATTCAATATTTAAACTGATTTAAATATTCACATACAAACCGATAAAATGCGGGGCCTTACATTAGGCGTTCATTTTCTTATTTCAAGTCCTAACTTCAAATATATTCCAATTACCCATAATTTCCAATCTAAATTATGTTTATATTCTCATGTGCCAAATTATGCCTAAACCCATCTTCATAGTTATTAACAATTTACGCCAAATCTCATGTATACAAGTCATACTCTATTATGCCCAAACCAATTTTCCATATTCATCAACATTTTATGCCAAATTTCATTTCATTGCATATTTCCCAAACTTTTCCCAATCGTTCCAAAGTTATTCGTACGTAAATCTCAACGCAATATGTTAGTCTCAAAGTTAGCCTAATCTTATAAAGAAAAAGGAAAAGAAGAAGGGAAGAGAATCAAAACATCAAAACTGGCATAAACATAAGAACATGCATATGAAATATAAACATGCATATAACGATAAAATGGGTCAGAAAGGCATATGATAGATTTATATGTATGAATCTGAAAGATAATGATTTACAAGCTTGATAAGATTCATTTCAGTCACAAGCATATACATTAGATCTAGTTTACAATCCTATCACGTTTACTTTTTAATTTAATTATATGTGAAAGTAACATAGACTCACAGCGATAGGATTCTTAGAAAAGAGAATTAGGAATTGTTGTAGTATATCTGATCTTGAAAAATCTCTAGATTGTTTGTAGATCTGATCTTCTAATTTGAGTACTCCTATTCTGATTTGCTTTGGTGGAGAAGAGAGGCTAGATTTGATTTAGATTATAGCAGCATGGAGGAGCCATGGATGAAAACAATGAGATTAGGGTTAGGTTTAGGGGTATTTTATAGATGCTCTAGGTGAATTAGGACCCTTAGATTAGATTAGGATCCATCTGAACCATCCAAACCAGAAAAACACATCATCCCGCCAATCCCAGAAGAACACGTCATTAGATCCACCAAAAAACACGTCAGGCCAGATCTGGGCTGATGGGGTCGACACCCCTATATGGGGTGGGGGTCGACACCACTATCGACACCCCATGTGGAGGGGTCAACACTAGTGTCGACACCCCATGTGGAGGGGTCGACACCCACGAGCGGGAAATTTCCCGCTCAGCCCACTTTGTCTATATTTTTATTTTTGAACGGTTTTTGTTATTTAATTATTATTTAAATAAATTCTGCTTTAAACTGAAATCTTCTAAGCTTCATAACTTCTTCATATGATATCCTATTTACGCAAACTCAGACTCTATTCCAAGCAGAATTCCGAGACGAACAAAATGGCGCAGCCCGTTTCCATTAATTCTTCTTATAAAAATTAAGTATTCTTTAATTATCTCTTATGTCATGTTTTAAAATTATGGGGTGTTACAATGGTCAACGCCTTAAATCATACTTGGAATCAATACCCAACCAAGAGGAAGAGCTCATGGTCCACCATGAGCCACATTACATTCAGTTAGATGCACTAACCATCTTTTGTACATATGTAGATATTCTCTTATTTTTTTCCCTTTCACTAAGATATGTCTGATTAACGACTGTGAGGACACAGTCATACTCAAGTGTGGGGGGAATTTACATTACATCAGCAATCAAATTTTATGAACTAGGTTATGTAACACCCCGTATTTCAGTTAATGCTAAGATTCACTAATTGTAGAATAAATAATCTCAAATGTGAGTATTGGGGGAAACGGGCTGCGTCATTGCGTTCGTCTCGGAAAAATACGCAGAATAGAGTCCGAAATTTTGTAAATCGTAGTCCGTATGGCCCAGTTATGGCCCAATGAAGTTTGCAGAAAATTCAAAGCTAAAAACAGATTTAAAAATTCAAATTCAGATTTTAAAATAGAACCAGCGGGGCCAGGCGGGAAAGTTCCCGCCCTAGCCATGTCGACAGGGCTGTCGACAGGCCTGTCGACTGGGGGGTCGACTTGCCTGTCGACACGGCGTGTCGAGCCAGAGGGCCTGGGTGCACCAGGTCTGGTTTTCTGGCTAGGGCTGGGCTGGGTTCTAGAGATTTCCTAAATCTGACGGACCTAATCTAACCTAGGGTTAATCCTATGGTCTAAAACACACCCTAATCCTATAAATACACTCTAATGCAAGCCTAATCCACACTAAAAATAGAAATGATGCCATCATGCCGCCAAAATCAAACCTAAGAGGAGCCTCCACTAGTTTATGAAGGAAGTTGCAAGCTAATCAACCTCTAATCATCATCTTCTTCATATTTAGCAACTAGTTCTACTTCATAAGTTTGCTAATCTTGGTTTTGGTGAGTTCCTATGCCTTTAGCAAGTAATTGCTAAACTAATTAGGATAGGATATTAGGAGGCTATGGATGTAAATGTGGATTATGCAAGTTGTGGTTGTCATATGTTATAAGTTCATATGTAAACTTGCCTCTTTTTATGATATGATGTGTTATGTAAGATCATATGCAAGTTTTATGCAAGTTCTTATGCAAATCATATGCAAGTTAGTCTCTTTTTATGATATGCATAACATATGCAAGTTTGCCTTTGTGATATGACATGATATATGCAAGTTCATGTGCAAGCTAGTCTCTTTTTATGATATGCATAACATATGCAAGTTTGCCTTTGTGATATGACATGATATATGCAAGTTCATGTGCAAGTTAGTCTCTTTTTTATGATATGCATAACATATGCAAGCTTGCCTTTGAGATATGACATGGTATGCAAGTTCATATGCAAGTTTTATGCAAGTTCATTTGCAAGTTTTATGCAAGTTTATATGCAAGTTCATTTGCAAGTTTTATGCAAGTTCATATGCAAGTTTTATGCAAGTTTATATACAAACTCATATGCAAGTTTGTCTCTTTTTATGATGTGCATAACATATGCAAAGTTGTCCCTATGAATGACGTGTTATGTAAACGAATTACGTGGGAAACGATGGGGTTAATATGCATAATTATAAAAAGGTGTAAAGTTGTTATGATTAAGCATAACATAAAATGAATGGACATAATTGGGAATTTACCTATTAAGTTAGGTCTACCCACATTATGGAGTTGGGAATTTACCTATTAAGTTAGGTCTACCCATACTATGGAATTGGGAATTTACCTATTAAGTTAGGTCTACCCATATTCTTAAAAATGTGTAATTAATTAGGGATAATTAATTATGGGGGTGATTAATTAGGTGTAATTAATCAACTAAGACACGAGGTTGGACCCTTTTGTAGCGGAAGTCTGCCCGGAACCGACCGGCCATCCAGCAGCTACAAATGATTGGCCTAATGTGAGAGGTCTTAGTCATAAATTAAATACGTGATTAAAGTAAGGACACGAGGTAAGACCTTTTTATGACAGAAGTCTGCCCGGAACCAACCGGCATATCCAGCAGTCATAAAAGATGGTCTAATGTGAGAGGTCTTTATGAGGTCATGATCTTAATTAATTAATTAAGAAAACACTTAACCATATTAGCATGTAGAGGGACATGAGGGGTTAAGTGGGTGCCTTGGGTGGCATGTGGAAATCTAGTGGTTGCCTTGGGTGGCAATAGAAAAATACGATTAGAATACTTAACCAAAGTGGAACATGTAATTAAAACATGATTAAAGGGTTAAGTGGTATACACTAGAAATGACAAGCTTAGGTGGGTAGCTTGTGGGGGCCCATTTCAACCAATATCCCAAACGTATCTTAGTGGGCTCGACTCTAGTCGAGTGACGGGACACGCATATTGGGCTTGACTATAAGAGGCCAAAACGGGTTAGCGGTGGCAACGCAAGTCCAACGGGTTTCATATGCGTGTGTGGACCCGGGCTGGTAGGTAAGACGTTGTTGCATCGTGTAGGTATAAGCCGTGCACCGTTGATTGTATCGGGTTGCCACTTTGGGGAGTGATACACCCCACTGTGGGGCCAGCACGGGTATCTACGGTAGGGAGCCGATCGCTTGGGAGTAGTGGGTACACCTAGTGGAGATAGGGGCAGACGGCACCTATGTAGTGAGCTAGGGGCACACGAAACTACTGGGAAAATTTTCTAAGTCCTTGGGAGGGATCAACCTTTAAGTAGGAATGACTGGTGTGGTGCAGTGTAGTAATTATCCGTGGGTGGGTAAATGCGTCTTTATCGCTATCTTAGTTCACTCTAAGTCTGATTGGCTACTGAGTGTAGTCATTTATCCCCAGTCACACCGTACCAAGTTATATCATATCCTTATTACTTTAATGGTTACATTGTTAAAGTTATAGGACTCGCTCAGACTTATGTCTGACCCCGTTGTTTTTTTATCTTTTTCCCAACCCTCAGGTTCTCACAGTGGGCCCAACACGAGTGGGCTTTGATCAGGCTGCTTTTATTACTCTCTTGGAGCTTGGATCCTAGATGTAGAGCTCAGCTTACCCTTTTCTTTTATGGCTATCAGTTCATGTATTGGGATTATGTATTTTTATTTAGCAGGATGGATATTTGTACTTGACTTCTATTATGGTTTTGTGATGTAACAAGACATGTTTTATTTTCCGCTGCAATTGAAATGATGTTTTAAATTTTCAAGTATTACTTATATCTGTCTTGCTGTAATTACTCTGTTCTATATTCACTCAAGATACTCCACCGATGTTATGGCATTCCCTTTGAGAGTGACCATAGCGGGCGTGGGGTGTTACACGTGGTATCAGAGCAAAGGTTACCGGAACTGATAAAATTTTTAGAAAACTAATTTTCTAAAAACATTTTTGGAAGAGATATTTTCAAAAACATGTCTTTAAAGAGAAAAGTTTTTTTTGAAAGAAAAGCATAATCCCCAATAGCCATATCTTTATCCTTCGAATTCTCCATTTTGAATCTTTCCTTTTTCGTTTCAGCATGGCTGAGGATCTTAACTTTCCGGAGGGTGTGACGATACCAATATGGTATAGGAGATTGATGGAGGCTAGGGCCACCACTGCGGGTCCAGCAAATGTTCCTCCACCAACCGTAGCACCCGATCTTCCTCCTCCCCCTCCTCCTCGCACGGATACTTTTGCTAAGACTTGCAAGGAATTTAAAGCTATGGGAGGGAAACCTTTTCAAGGATCTGAAACTTTTGTGGAGGCTAGAGATTGGCTTAAGGAGGTGGAAGAGTTGATAGATATCTTTGAGATGGAAGAAGGAAAGAAAGTCAAGTTAGCTGCTTGGTTAATGAAGGGAGAGGCCTCATTCTGGTGGGAGGCCACTAATGGAGAACGCCCCGTCGACTCTTGGGCGGATTTTAGGCAAAGATTTGTGGCAAAGTTTCTCTCAAGGGCGGAGGAAAACTTGTATATGGAAAGATTCTTGACTCTAAAGCAAGGAAATCTCTCAGTGAAGGAATATGTCAACAAGTTTAATCAATTGGCAAGGTTTGGCCTAGACATGGTGAATACACCGGAGAAGAAGGCTTTGAGGTTCGTGAAAGGTTTGAATGAACCGATGCATGGGTTAGCTATGACTCATATCCCTATGGGGGCCACCTTTGAGAAGCTAGTTGACATGGCACTCATGCATGAAGAAGAGAAGGGTCCCAATGCTAATAAGGCACCCGAGAAGAAGGGAGATCAAAAGAGACCTCAGCAACAACAGCAAAACGAAGGTGGGAAAGGCAACGGTGGCAAGGGGAAGAAGAAGTGCTTCAATTGTGGGATACCAGGCCACATAAGCAAAGATTGTAGAAAGAAGAAGAAGACTGGTTGCTTTCACTGTGGCGAAGCAGGGCATTTAGTGTAGGATTGCCCTAAGAAGAGGCAAAGGACGGGATCTACCTCAGGAGGACAGGTGCAAGCTCTTATGGCACCGGGTCAGGCTAGGGGGCAAGTACAGGCTCTCGCGGTTCCACCGATTCAGGAAACAGGTAGAACTATTTCCGTTGAAAGTCTGGTTTTTCTATTTGATCATCCTGTCCGTACATTGTTTGATTCAGGCGCATCGCATTCGTTTATCTCATCATTATTAGTTGAGTCACTGCACTTAGACACCAGTCTGGTAGATGATCTCTTGGTTGTTTCAAACCCAATTGGGGGCTCCACTTATTTGTCCATGATATGTTTGGGTTTGAAGATTTCTATACTTAGCATTGAGTTTAGATGTGATGCTTTTGTTTTGGGCTTCACGGGCTATGGGTTAATTTTGGGCATGGACTGGTTATCCAGTAATGGTGCTGTTCTTGATTGCGAAAGGAGAGTTGTTAGGCTCATGACCTGCTTGGGTAACACTCTTGAGATCTCTTGTAATCCCATGGATTCTGTTATGCTAAGTTATCTTGAATCGCTTGACGCTTCGGTCAAGAGTTTGCAATCTGTTAGAGTGGTCCGGGAATACTCGGATGTGTTTGAGGAGGTGAAGGGCTTACCTCCGAAGCGGGAGATTGACTTCCGAATATATCTGGTGGATAATGCTAAACCTGTATCTTTACCAGTGCGCCACATGGCTCCTCGTGAGAGGAGGGAACTCCATAAGCAAGTAGGGGAGTTGCTTGAGAAGGGGTTCATAAGACGAAGTATATCGGAGTGGGGTGCTCCAGTAGTTTTTGCTACGAAGGCGGATGGGTCCCTCAGACTTTGTGTAGACTATAGAGAACTCAACAAGCTCACAAAGAAGAATAGACACCCATTGCCAAGGATTGATGATCTTTTCGATCAGTTGGTTGGCGCCTCAGTATTTTCTCAGTTGGATTTAGCCACGGGGTTTCATCAGTTGAGGGTGGCTGAGGATAGCATAGACAAGACTACCTTTAGGACTCCGGATGGTTTCTATGAGTGGCTGGTGATGCCATTTGGGTTGACGAACGCCCCTGCATACTTTGTTGATTTGATGAGTAGGGTGTTCAGGGAGTTCCTTAATAAATTCATGGTGGTCTTTGTGGATGATATCTTAGTATTTTCTAAGAGTGAAGAAGAGCATGCCCTACATCTTGGGGAGGTATTGAAGACTCTTCGAGCACATAGCCTTAAGGCTAAATTCTCTAAATGTCACTTCTGGAGGAGGGAAGTGCGGTTCTTGGGGCACGTGGTCTCCAAGGAGGGGATAGCTGTGGATCCCGCGAAGGTAGTATCAATACAAGATTGGAAGGTTCCGAAGAATGCTACCGAAGTAAGAAGTTTCTTAGGGTTGGCGGGTTACTATAGGAAGTTTATCAAAGACTTCGCGAAGATATCAGCCCCGTTAACCCGCTTAACGAAGAAGAATCTTGTTTTCGCATGGGACGTAGATTGTGATGATGCGTTCCGACGGTTAAAGAGAGCTTTAACCACTGCTCCAGTTTTAGTGTTGCCAGATGGGAGCAAGCCATTTGTTGTCTATACCGATGCTTGTGGGACAGGACTTGGCGCAGTCTTAATGCAAGAGGGAAGGGTGATAGCCTATGGTGGAAGGCAGTTGAGAGTGCATGAGAAAAATTACCCTACCCATGATTTAGAGTTGGCCGTTATTGTTTTTGCGCTTAAGATTTGGCGCCATTATCTTCTTGGTGAGAGATTCGAATTGTTCACTGACCACAAATCATTGAAGTACTTGTTTTCTCAAAAGGATTTGAATTTGAGACAGCAAAGGTGGATGGAGTTCTTAGCATCCTATGATTTCGAGATAGCGTATACCCCTGGCAAGGGTAACGTGGTGGCGGACGCCTTGAGCAGAAAGAGGTTGTCCTTGAGTCCGTTGTTCGTGGAACAACAAAGCTTGGAATTTATCTCGATGTTTGATTTCAGACCTTCCATTGATTATGTACCCGGTTTGCTAGCTTCCTTGGAGGTTAGACCTACTCTTTTGGGGCGGATTGGAGAAGCACAGAGGGACGACCCACAGTTGGTTGAGTTGGTGGAGAAGCTCATAAGGGGGGAGTCGTCTAGCCATTTGAGTAGGTACACCCTAGACGATAGGGGGTGCTTGCGTAGAGACGGTAGACTTTGTGTACCGCAAGACGAGGGTTTGAGGAAGGTTATTCTTGATGATGCACACCGTTCTAGGATGACCATTCATCCCGGTGGGGACAAGATGTACCAAGACATGAAGAGGGTTTTCTTCTGGGCCGGTATGAAGAAAGATGTGGCCGAGTATGTCGCTCAATGCTTGGTGTGCCAACAGGTGAAAGCGGAGCAAAGGAGACCTGGTGGGTTGCTTCACCCATTGGAAGTTACGCAATGGAAGTGGGATAGCGTCTCGATGGATTTTATTGACGGGTTACCCAGATCAAGAAAGGGTAATACGGGAATTTGGGTTGTGGTAGACAGGCTTACTAAAAGCGCCCATTTCATACCTGTGAAGAGCAAGAGGACCGCTCCATGGCTAGCTTCAGTATATCTTCGAGGGATAGTTCGATTGCATGGGGTACCCTCTAGCATAGTGAGTGATCGAGATCCTATCTTCACTAGCGAGTTCTGGAAAAGTTTGCAAGAGGCAGTGGGGACTCAATTATGTCTGAGCACCGCATATCACCCTCAGACAGACGGCCAGACTGAGAGGGTGAATCGTGTCCTAGAAGACCTTTTGAGGCTTTGTATCTTAGATTTTGGAGGTACATGGGAGGAGCATCTTCCATTGGTGGAGTTCGCATATAATAACAGCTTTCAGTCCAGCATTGGTATGGCTCCTTTCGAAGCTCTTTATGGAAGGCCCTGTCGATCACCTACTTGTTGGTGGGAATCCACGGATAAGATCTTACTTGGGCCTGATATGGTTAGGGAGACTTCTGAGAAAATTGACTTGATTCGAAGAAGGATGAAAGCAGCGCAGGATAGGCAAAAATCTTATGCGGACAAGAGAAGGACGGATCTTGAGTTTGAAGTTGGGGACATGGTCTTTGTCAAATTGTCTCCATTACGAAATGTGGTTCGCTTTGGATCTGTTGGGAAGTTAGCACCAGGGTTCGTAGGGCCATTTCCTATTAAGGAAAGGATTGGACGGATGGCATATAGAGTGGAGTTGCCCGACAGACTTAGTGGTGTACATGATGTATTCCATGTGTCCCATTTGAGGAAGTGCTTACATGAGACCGCAGAGGTGGTAGAGCCGAGCTTGCTTAAAGAAGTGGAAGTAGAGCGTGATGCGACTATTCGACGAGCTCCTACCCGCATCCTTGGGTCAGAGACTAGGAAATTGAGGAATCGAGAGGTTCAACTAGTCAAAGTACAATGGGGAGAAGACGAGAGCAACGCAACTTGGGAAACGGAAGCGAAGATGCGTTCATTGTTCCCGTTCCTTTTTGAGGGTATGTCTTTTTAACTTCTCCTTTATCGTTTGTCTAGTACTTATCTTATCTTTAGTATGTCCTCTCGTTTGCACCTTTGACCTTTAGATAGGGTAAACCCATGATTGAAACATGTGTTTGAGACATGTTATGTTTGATGGATGCATGTGGATGCAAGTGGTTGCTAGTGGTTGCTCGTGGATGCATATATATACACACTCTAGGCACTAGATCGGCTCAATCACTTCATATTGCATATTGCATAAAATTGTGTGTAGGAAGCTATATTTATGTATGTATAATGATTGTGTTATCATATGGATGATGCATTTTGGTGAATGATTGTGCACTCATGTAGATATTGTATGTGTCGATAGGGTTCTTTCGCATACATAATGGATGCATGGCACTATCATGGTTTGCATATGTTCATACATTAGATAGGGAACATATACACACACTTTTTGCATATGCTTATACATTATTAGAAATTTTGATTTAAGGACAATGGATGCTCGTGATTGATGGATTGAGTAGATGGTTGTTTGGATGGTAGGATATGCATTCTCCTTAGCTTAGAGATTTCGGGGACGAAATCCTTTAAGGAGGGGAGAATGTAACACCCCGTATTTCAGTTAATGCTAAGATTCACTAATTGCAGAATAAATAATCTCAAATGTGAGAATTGGGGGAAACGGGCTGCGTCATTGCGTTCGTCTCGGAAAAATACGCAGAATAGAGTCCGAAATTTTGTAAATCGGAGTCCGTATGGCCCAGTTATGGCCCAATGAAGTTTGCAGAAAATTCAAAGCTAAAAACAGATTTAAAAATTCAAATTCAGATTTTAAAATAGAACCAGCGGGGCCAGGCGGGAAAGTTCCCGCCCTAGCCATGCCGACAGGGCTGTCGACTGGGGGGTCGACTTGCCTGTCGACTTGCCTGTCGACACGGCGTGTCGAGCCAGAGGGCCTGGGTGCACCAGGTCTGGTTTTCTGGCTAGGGATGGGCTGGGTTCTAGAGATTTCCTAAATCTGACGGGCCTAATCTAACCTAGGGTTAATCCTATGGTCTAAAACACACCCTAATCCTATAAATACACCCTAATGCAAGCCTAATCCATACTAAAAATAGAAATGATGCCATCATGCCACCAAAATCAAACCTAAGAGGAGCCTCCACTAGTTTATGAAGGAAGTTGCAAGCTAATCAACCTCTAATCATCATCTTCTTCATATTTAGCAACTAGTTCTACTTCATAAGTTTGCTAATCTTGGTTTTGGTGAGTTCCTATGCCTTTAGCAAGTAATTGCTAAACTAATTAGGATAGGATATTAGGAGGCTATGGATGTAAATGTGGATTATGCAAGTTGTGGTTGTCATATGTTATAAGTTCATATGTAAACTTGCCTCTTTTTATGATATGATGTGTTATGTAAGATCATATGCAAGTTTTATGCAAGTTCTTATGCAAATCATATGCAAGTTAGTCTCTTTTTATGATATGCATAACATATGCAAGTTTTCCTTTGTGATATGACATGATATATGCAAGTTCATGTGCAAGCTAGTCTCTTTTTATGATATGCATAACATATGCAAGTTTGCCTTTGTGATATGACATGATATATGCAAGTTCATGTGCAAGTTAGTCTCTTTTTTATGATATGCATAACATATGCAAGCTTGCCTTTGAGATATGACATGGTATGCAAGTTCATATGCAAGTTTTATGCAAGTTCATTTGCAAGTTTTATGCAAGTTTATATGCAAGTTCATTTGCAAGTTTTATGCAAGTTCATATGCAAGTTTTATGCAAGTTTATATACAAACTCATATGCAAGTTTGTCTCTTTTTATGATGTGCATAACATATGCAAAGTTGTCCCTATGAATGACGTGTTATGTAAACGAATTACGTGGGAAACGATGGGGTTAATATGCATAATTATAAAAAGGTGTAAAGTTGTTATGATTAAGCATAACATAAAATGAATGGACATAATTGGGAATTTACCTATTAAGTTAGGTCTACCCACATTATGGAGTTGGGAATTTACCTATTAAGTTAGGTCTACCCATACTATGGAATTGGGAATTTACCTATTAAGTTAGGTCTACCCATATTCTTAAAAATGTGTAATTAATTAGGGATAATTAATTATGGGGGTGATTAATTAGGTGTAATTAATCAACTAAGACACGGGGTTGGACCCTTTTGCAGCGGAAGTCTGCCCGGAACCGACCGGCCATCCAGCAGCTACAAATGATTGGCCCAATGTGAGAGGTCTTAGTCATAAATTAAATACGTGATTAAAGTAAGGACACGAGGTTAGACCTTTTTATGACAGAAGTCTGCCCGGAACCAACCGGCATATCCAGCAGTCATAAAAGATGGTCTAATGTGAGAGGTCTTTATGAGGTCATGATCTTAATTAATTAATTAAGAAAACACTTAACCATATTAGCATGTAGAGGGACATGAGGGGTTAAGTGGGTGCCTTGGGTGGCATGTGGAAATCTAGTGGTTGCCTTGGGTGGCAATAGAAAAATACGATTAGAATACTTAACCAAAGTGGAACATGTAATTAAAACATGATTAAAGGGTTAAGTGGTATACACTAGAAATGACAAGCTTAGGTGGGTAGCTTGTGGGGGCCCATTTCAACCAATATCCCAAACGTATCTTAGTGGGCTCGACTCTAGTCGAGTGACGGGACACGCATATTGGGCTTGACTATAAGAGGCCAAAACGGGTTATCGGTGGCAACGCAAGTCCAACGGGTTTCATATGCGTGTGTGGACCCGTGCTGGTAGGTAAGACGTTGTTGCATCGTGTAGGTATAAGCCGTGCACCGTTGATTGTATCGGGTTGTCACTTTGGGGAGTGATACACCCACTGTGGGGCCAGCACGGGTATCTACGGTAGGGAGCCGATCGCTTGGGAGTAGTGGGTACACCTAGTGGAGATAGGGGCAGACGGCACCTATGTAGTGAGCTAGGGGTACACGAAACTACTGGGAAAATTTTCTAAGTCCTTGGGAGGGATCAACCTTTAAGTAGGAATGACTGGTGTGGTGCAGTGTAGTAATTATCCGTGGGTGGGTAAATGCGTCTTTATCGCTATCTTAGTTCACTCTAAGTCTGATTGGCTACTGAGTGTAGTCATTTATCCCCAGTCACACCGTACCAAGTTATATCATATCCTTATTACTTTAATGGTTACATTGCTAAAGTTATAGGACTCGCTCAGACTTATGTCTGACCCCGTTGTTTTTTTATCTTTTTCTCAACCCTCAGGTTCTCACAGTGGGCCCAGCACGAGTGGGCTTTGATCAGGATGCTTTTATTACTCTCTTGGAGCTTGGATCCTAGATGTAGAGCTCAGCTTACCCTTTTCTTTTATGGCTATCAGTTCATCTATTGGGATTATGTATTTTTATTTAGCAGGATGGATATTTGTACTTGACTTCTATTATGGTTTTGTGATGTAACAAGACATGTTTTATTTTCCGCTGCAATTGAAATGATGTTTTAAATTTTCAAGTATTACTTATATCTGTCTTGCTGTAATTACTCTGTTCTATATTCACTCAAGATACTCCACCGATGTTATGGCATTCCCTTTGAGAGTGACCATAGCGGGCGTGGGGTGTTACACGTTATTCGTTGAACGAGGACTAAATTAAAATTCATAAATGACACCTTGGTTCTTGTTTGATAAGTTGAATTGTTAGGTGATGGGAATGAACATTATTTATTCATTGGGTAGTAATGTGTCTTTTTAAGATGCTAGCTTGAGACTGTGCAGACGTCAGTCGTGTTCTGAAGTAAGCGTGTCAACCCTTGTTATATATGTTAGAATGTGCAAGTAAAAATAGTTAAAAAAAAATCAAATAAAAATGATTTTGCACCTACATTTATTGGATTTTCTGCATTCGTTTTCATGCATAATGTTTTTTCCACTCAAATTTGTAAACCCGTAAGTTCTAAATTCCACTTAGCCCACTTAAGGAGAAATGACTCATTGTAGCGTTCTTCTTCTATACCACACAGTATTCGAACCCAAGTTTTTGTCGATTTACATCCATGTTTCGAAAAAAAATTCTTATATTGGTATAATATAGAACCTTGTACTGATTTATTTTCAAAGGTTCAAAAAACGTCACTTTTTATACCAATATTACACTACTCACTCCGTATTTAAGGTAAGATAACCATATACCGCATCTTATTTTATACGGGTTATCTGTCTTACGAAACTTTACTTATATCTCCTTTCAGCTTTTTAATAACATCAATCTAGACTTGTGTGTTGAATTAGGGTTATAGAAGTAGAGTAACTAGGGTACAAAACTTTCCTTTCATGAAGTGTTGGTTATGATTCGCTTAGTAGAGGAGGAATCAAATGAAATAATATATGGTATCATTCCATTCCATCACCACTCATCATTCATTATGCATTTATGAAAAGAAAAAAAGAAAAAAGGAAAAGAAAAGAAAAAATGCAATAAAGAGAAAATATCTGAGAATAAAATAGTCATTCATCATTTTTGACTATAAAGTATTTCCATTCCATCCACATCCATCATACGGTACTTAGAAGCGAGGATTGTAGTAGAGGAGATGAATGGAAACAAAACATCCATATGTGCTTATTATTACTTTATCTTTTGTAGCTTGAAGTTCAACTGTCACACTTCCCTCTTATCTAGAATATTTTTAGAGCTTACAAAATTTTCCTTCGTCTATGCATAACTCACATCCAATACATTACAGTTACACTGGTGCAAAATTATTCAAAAAAAAGAATGAATAAATGATTAGGTGCACATTATCGATGTGTAGAACTTTGGTTGACACCACGCTCGTTATCAAGGAGTTACGATTCAGCTTGAATTTTTTAATTCATTTTGGCACCAATAATGGGATGGACAATTTAGGACTAAATCGTTAATATTGAAGTTAGGTAAAACCCTTGGAATTTGAAAGACCTTAAATATATTATTCGATTAATCCGTGTACATAATACACTTTGGATTTTCTGGGTAGTATCCGCTGAGAACCCTCATGAGACGACACTCGTCCTACTAGGCACACCTAGGGTTTAATAGCTTGTTGCATACGCTAAATGCAATCGTGTTTCCTAGGAAAGTGTGACATATGTTATTTTAGTTTGTTCGAGGACGAATAAAAAGATAAGTGTGGGGGTATTTGATATAAACGTAAATGTGTATATTTTATCCGTTTATTTATCTTGTTTTATCTTTAAAATAATTGATACTGTGCATTTATAGTTGTGTTTCCAGATTATTTATGATGAATGGATTGATGCACTTAATTGTTGAAAGACTTGAAAAATTGATGCAAGAAGAGTGTTGAATTTTAGAGCTGGATTGAAGCTTGAAGACCTAAAGATATGTTGATGTTCAACCACCTTCGACTGCATATTTTAAAGTCAAGATTCATTGCTTTTCATAAAGATCGCTTGTCTCGGATGATATGGAGTTCTCATTCATGCTCAAAATAATTGAAATTGATGTCATTTGATGCCCGCAAGCTATGACAATTGCAAATCCATTCACAAGTGTTCACATTTAGCTAATTGGTTTATTTGTTATTTTGAAAAAGGGCTTTTGTCCCACATTGTGTAATTGGCCACTTAGTCTTGGCTATGGCAACTATAAAAACACTTGTATCTCTCACATTAGAATGACACTGGGTTTTATTCTACAACTCTTCTCTGAAATAAAATTATTTTTCTCCTTCGCTTCTTAGTTGTTATTTTATTTTATTTATGCTTATGTTGTTTATTTCTTTTCACAATTTCTCGTTTAGCTATGTCTAGCTAATCCCCTTTAATTAGGGGGTGATGACGCTTATATTAGATTCAATATGAATCACATAGCCAAAATGGATTAGGACTTTATTTATATAGATCTAGATCTGAACCGAGGTTAGATCTGAACCTTCATACTGTGTCGTTTAAGAGCTATTCTCCTTCATAGGGTATATTCGAGTTCGATTTAACGTTTATCAGATTTACATCTAACTTTTAGGGTTTTAGAAATAAAACAGTGAATCTTACCTGATAACCTATGGTTGTTTAAGAGCTTAGCTCCTATATAGGCTATACTTGTCGTTATTCATGTATTTGTTTCTATAAACCTAATTATCATTGATTCATGTTTGTGACCAAAACATGAATTAGATCTGTATTTATCTGTTTGGTTGTTAATTCATACTAATCTAGTTTATGTCATTACTCCCCAATTGCTTTCATTTATTATTAAAAACACTCTTTTTCTTTATTTTATGTTATTTTCAATTAATCAAACTCTAGGAATAATTGGATTGGATTTATTACTTAGAATAATTTTGGTCCCAGAGTTCGGCACCTTTTACAACAGTCCTTATTGTTTAGGAAAGCCAAATGAATTAAATAGTTGTTTTAAATTGTTTAATTTGTTCGCAAACAAATTTTGGCGCCGTTGCCGGGGATCAAATATGCAAAACATGAATTAACACAATGGTGAAGTGGTTTGAAAATGGATGTGTGCAGGTTGATAGGGAGAAGTATGGTTGTATGGGGACTAGAGTTGTAGCTGTTGAATTAAGAGGGTTTGATGTAAGCGCTTAGGTGGTCCACTTGAAGTTGTGTGAAGGAAAGAGATGTGGGTTGTGGATCAAGGAAGTTGAGAAGTGATGATGTTGTTCTGGGTGATGAATTAAGGGTTCTTGATTGGTGTGGTGATGTATGGATTTATAGGATGGAGCAGTGGTGATTGGCAGATCAATTTTGGCAAAGAATAGGAAAAAGAAATAAGAAAGAAATCTTTGTAAAAAAAATTCTTGTAGAAACTTGGAAAATAAATATGTTGTAGAGGGAAAGAAATTGTATTGAAAATAGGAAAGAAGGTTGAATGGAAAGAAATCAGAAAATTGGCCAGAATTTTTTTTCTTTTGTTTTGAGATTGTAGCACCAATAAATAATACCAAATCACCAAACAAGAATCTTTTTTCTATATATATGAAAGAAAAAAAGGAATAAAAAAAAAATTAATGGAAAAATAAAAATATAACCTGACGGATTTACTAACAAAATTATTTTGATCCCTGACAACAGCGCCAAAATTTATTTGCGAACAAATTGAATAATTTTAAACAACTATTAAATTTGTCTGGCTTTCCTAAACAACAAGGGTTGTTGTAAAGGGTGTCGAACTCTAGAACCAAAATTACTTAAATTAATAAATCCAATCAAGTTATTCCAAAGGTTTGATTGGTTAAAAACACAGAAAATATATGAAAAAGGAGAAAGTTTTACATAATAAATGAAAGCAATTAGGAAGCAATGACATAAACTAGATTAACATGAGTTAATAACCAAACAGACTGATGCAGATCTAATTCATGTTTCTTCCATAAACATGAATCAACGATAATTAGATTTCTAGAAACAAATATGTGAATAACGACAAGTATAGCCTATGCAGGAGCTAAGGTCTTAAACAACCATAGGCTATTAGGACAGATTCTCTATTCTATTTATAAAACCCTAAAAATTAGATTTAAATCAGATAAACATTAGATCAAACTCGAATATACCCTGTGAAGGAGCATAGCTCTTAAACGACACAAAATATGAAGGTTCAAATCTAATCCTTGGTTCAGATCTAGATCTATATACATAAAGTCCTAATCTCTTTGGCTATGTGATTCATATTGAATCTAATCTAAGCGTCATCACCCCCTAATTAAAGGGGATTCGCTAGACATAGCTAAAAGAAAAGAAGATACAAAGAAAATAGAAAACATGAAATAAAAACTAAAGAGAAGAGAAGAAGAGTTTTATTCTAATAGAAGAATTTACAGAATAAAACTAAATGTAATTCTAATGTGAGAGATACAAATGTTTTTATAGTTTCCATAGCCAAGACTAAGTGGCTAATTACACAATATGGGACAAAAGTCCTTTTTCAAAATAACAAATAAACCAATTAGCTAAATGTGAACACGTGTGAATGGATTTGCAATTGTCATAGCTTGCGGGCATCAAATGGCATCGATTTCAATTGTTTTGAGCATGAATGAGAACTCTTTATCATCCAAGACAAGCGATCTTTATGAAAAGCATTGAATCTTGATTTTAAAATATGCAGCAGAAGGTGGTTGAACATCAACATTTCTTTCAGTCTTCAAGCTTCAATCCAGCTCTAAAATTCAACACTCTTCTTACATCAATTCTTTAAGCTTTTCAACAATTAAGTGCATCAATCCATTCATCATAAATAATCTGGAAACAAAACTATAAATACACAATATCAATTATTTTGAAGATAAAACAAGATAAATAAGCAGATAAAATATACACATTTACATGTATATCACTGAAGTACCCGATCAGGCCTTGCGTGCGGAGGTATTTTACATGTCATAAGTGCCCGATTAGGCCTTTCTTCTGGATGTCATTCACAAGTCATAATTACCTGCTCGGTTAAATAATCCCTACTGGTTGCAGATTCGTTGCTGAAGTACCCGATTAGGCCTTGCATCCGGATATTTTTTACGCGTCATCGGTACCCGATTAAGCCTTGCGTCCGGGTGTCTTTTACGTGTCATCGACACCTGCTCGGTTAATCAATCCCTACTATGTGCAGATTCTTTGCTGAAGTACCCAATTAGTCCTTACATGTGGATGTATTTTACGTGTCATCGATACTTGACTAGGCCCTGCTTCCTGATGTTTTTTCCGTGTCATAGGTACCCTCTCGATTATTCAATTCCTACTGGGTGCAGTTTCGTTGCTGAAGCACCCGATTAGGCCTTACATGCAGATGTATTTTACATGTCATGGATACCCGATTAGGCCTTGCATCTGGATGTCTTTTACGTGTCGTAGGTACCCGCTCGGTTAATCAATCCCTATAGGTTGTAGATTCATTGCTGAAGTGCCCGATTAGGCCTTGTGTGTGGATGTATTTTACGTTTGCATCCGGAGGCCTTTTACGTGTCATAGTTGTCTGCTCGGTTAAACAATTACTACCGGATGAAGATTCATTGCTGAAGTACCCGATTAGGCCTTCCGTCCAGACGTCTCTTACGTGTCATAGTTACCTGATCAGTTAAACAATCCTTACTGGATGCAGATTCATTGCTGAAGAACCCGATTAAGCCTTGCGTCCGGATGTCTTTTGCGTGTCAATGATATTCGATTAGGCCTTGCGTTCAGATGTATTTTACGTATCATAGTTACCAGCTCGGTTAATCAATCCCTACTGGGTGCAGATTTGTTGCTGAAGTACCCGATTAGGCCTTGCGTTCGGATGCCTTTTATGTATCATAGGTACCCGCTTGGTTAATCAATCCCTATT
This sequence comes from Allium sativum, assembly GCA_030737875.1. Classification (NCBI taxonomy): domain Eukaryota; kingdom Viridiplantae; phylum Streptophyta; class Magnoliopsida; order Asparagales; family Amaryllidaceae; genus Allium; species Allium sativum. The sequence goes on from CM060909.1 coordinate 821,884,802, forward strand.
AGGTGCAGCTTCGTTGCTGAAGTTCTCGATTAGGCCTTGCGTGCGGATGTATTTTACGTGTCATAGGTACGCGATTAGGCCTTGCGTCCAGATGTCTTTTACGTGTCATAGTTCCTTGCTCGGTTATACAATCTCTACTGGGTGTAGATTGGTTTTCAAAGGTACCCGCTTAGGCCTGAGTCTAGTCATCCTTTGCATCTCATAAGCACCCGCTTATGTTTGACCCCGGCCGTCCTTTGCATTCTTTTAGTTTGTTCAGTTAAACTATATGTTTTGGGTATAGATTGGTTTTCAAAGGTACCCAATTAGCGTTGAGTCCGACCATCCTTTACGTCTTGTAAGTACCCGCTTAGGTTTGAATCTGACCGTACTTTGCATTCTTTTAGTTTGTTCGGTTAATCATTATGTTTTGGGTATAGATTGTTTTTTAAAGGTACCCGATTAGGCTTGAGTCCGGCTGTCCTTTACGTCTCGTAAGTACCCGCTAAGGTTTGAGCCCGACCGTACTTTGCATTCTTTTTGTTTGTTAGATTAAACATTATGTTTGGAGTACTTATTGGTTTTCAAAGGTACCTGATTAGGCTTGAGTTCGGCCATCCTTTACGTCTTGTAAGTACCCGCTTAAGTTAGAGTCTGGTTGTCCTTTCCATTACATAAGTACCCGCTTAAGCTTGAGTCTAAACGTCATTTGCATCCCATAAGTACCCGCTTAAGTTTGAGTTTGGACGTCCTTTGCATTTTTTTAGTTTGTTTCGTTAAACAATATGTATTTGGAGTAGATCGATTCCACATGCTATGTTTGTCTATTATTTTTTCTCAATGTTATATTTTCTATCATTCTGTCATCTTTCTTTTGTCTATCATCTGTCAAATACCAAATGTTATTTTTCTCTATCATTTATCATTACAACATAACACATTAAGCAAACAAAGTAACATATCCAACTGTAACTATATCATGTTGTGTTTATCTACCATTTTTTCAGTGATATGTATGTCTATCATTCTATATATACACATCTTACTTTGTTCAATACTTTTCAAAACACTGAATGTTATAAACGCAAAGCCCAGTTGACATACTCAATAATGTTCTATTAATATATCATTTTAGTCATGATGTTTTTTAAATAAAGAATAATCTTAGAATGATATTTCAATATATCATCTTATTAGTTGCATGCATCATACAAAAATATTAGATGAATAGTTGTAGAATGATAAGTAAATATAGGATTGAACAAAAAAAATATCATCTTATTAGTTGCCTATAACCGTGCCCTTGATTGAGCCCATGACCGAGCCCATGACCGAGCACTTGACCGTGCAGTTGACCGAGCCTATGACCGAGCCCTTGATTGAGCTCATGACCGAGCACTTGACCGAGCCCATGACCGAACCCATGATCGAGCTCTTGACCGAGCCCATGGCCGAGCTCTTAACTTAGCATTAGCATTAATTTTTGCTACATGTATGACATTAATTTAGAAAATGCTAGGTTACATTAGCATTAATTTTGGCTGCATGTATAAAATTTATTTAGAAAATGCTAAGTTGCATTAGTGCAAGTTTTTGCTGCATGTATGACATTTATTTAGAAAACACTAGATTACATTAGCATTAATTTTGGGTGTATGTATGACATTTATTTAGAAAACACTTGGTTACATCAGCATTAATTTTGACTACATGTGTAATATTTATTTAGAAAACGCTAGGTTACATTAGCGTTAATTTTTGCTGCATGTGTGACATTTATTTAGAAAATGCTAGATTACATTAGCGTTAATTTTGGCTGTATATATGAAATTTATTTAGAAAACGCTGGGTTACAATAGCATTAATTTTGGCTTCATGTATGAAATTTATTTAGAAAACACTAGCTTGCATTAATATTAATTTATGTTGCATGTATGAAATTTATTTAAAAAAATCTAGGTTGCATTAACATTAATTTTTACTGCATGTATGACATTTATTTAGAAAATGCTATGTTACATTAGCATTAATTTTGGTGCATATATAACATTTATTTAAAAAATGCTAGGTTACATTAGCATTAATTTTTTCTGCATGTATGAAATTTATTTAGAAAATGCTAGGCTGCATTAACATTAATTTTGACTGCATGTGTGAAATTTAGTTAGAAAACTCTACGTTACATTAGCATTAATTTTTGCTGCATGTATGACATTTATTTAGAAAACGCTAGGTTGCATTAGCATTAATTTTTGCTGCATGTGTGACATTTATTTAGAAACCGCTAGGTTGCAGTAGCGTTAATTTTTTTTGCATGTGTGACATTTATTTAGAAAATGCTAGGTTGCATTAGCTTTAATTTTGGCTGCATGTTTGAAATTTATTTAGAAAACGCTAGATTGTATTAATATTAATTTTGGCTGCATGTATGAAATTTATTTAGAATGCTTGGTTGCATTAAGATTAATTTTTGCTGCACATAAGACATTTATTTAGAAAATGCTAAGTTGCATTAGCATTAATTTTACCTGCATGTATGAAATTTATTTAGAAATGCAAGGTTACATAAGCACTAATTTCGGCTGCATGTATGACATTTATTTTTAGAAAATGCTAGGTTACATTAGCATTAATTTTGGCTACATGTATGACATTTGAGATTATTTATTCTACAATTAGTGAATTTTAGCATTAACTGAAATACGGGGTGTTACATTCTCCCCTCCTTAAAGGATTTCGTCCCCGAAATCTCTAAGCTAAGGAGAATGCATATCCTACCATCCAAACAACCATCTACTCAATCCATCAAACACGGGCATCCATTGTCCTTAAAACAATTTCTAATGATGTATGAGCATATGCAAAGAGTGTGTGTATATGTTCCCTATCTAATGTATGAACATATGCAAACCATGATAGTGCCATGCATCCATTATGTATGCGAGAGAACCCTATCGACACATACAATATCTATATGAGTGCACAATCATTCACTAAAATGCATCATCCATATGATAACACAATCATTACACATCCATAAATATAGCTTCCTACACACAATTTTATGCAATATGCAATATGAAGTGATTGAGCTGATCTAGTGCCTAGAGTGTGTATATATGCATCCACGAGCAACCACTAGCAACCACTTGCATCCACATGCATCCATCAAACATAACATGTCTCAAACACATGTTTCAACCATAGGTTTGCCCTATCTAAAGGTCAAAGGTACTTAATGAGAGGACATACTAAAGATAAGATAAGTACTAGTCAAACGATAAAGGAGAAGTTAAAAGACATACCCTCAAAAAGGAATGGGTACAATGAACGCATCTTCGCTTCCGTCTCCTAAGTAGCGTTGCCCTCGTCTTCTCCCCATTGTACTTTGACTAGTTGAACCTCTCGATTCCTCAATTTCCTAGTTTCTGACCCAAGGATGCGGGTAGGAGCTCGTCGAATAGTCGCATCACGCTCTACTTCCACTTCTTTAAGCAAGCTCGGCTCTACCACCTCTGCGGTCTCATGTAAGCACTTCCTCAAATGGGACACATGGAATACATCATGTACACCACTAAGTCTGTTGTAACGACCCGCATTCTACGCATCATAGAATCGTAGAATATTTATTTCTGTCACATACGAAGTCGTATGGTCATGTAACTTTGGGAGACGACTATTGGGGTCATTTCCCATGTTCATGATTTTTCCCGATTTTTAAATGACCATTTTACCCCTAGTTGGCACTGTTTTGGCCATAACTTTTGACTGGAAAGGAATTTTGACCTGAAACCACTTCCATTGGCTTCGGATGATGGTTTCTCTTTCCGTAGAGTGGTCACATTAGCCAAACGGACTTACCGTTTGGGAGATATGGCTGAAACAAGTTTCAGATGGTGAAAAACAGCTTAATTGGGCTTAACCGGGTGATTAGCAGCTAGGCCCACAGGGGAATTTCGGGTTTAGAGGTATAGGAGGACTGATTAGGGTTAGGTTATCACTTCCATTTCAGTTTTGAGCCGCCACTTTCATTCATCTTAACCTAGTCATGGCCTCCACTCTCTAAATCTCTCTAAAACACCCAAAAATCACTTTCTAATTGAAGATTAGGCTTAGCAAACATTAAATTAAGAAGAAAAAGCACCAAAGCAAGGTTGGAGCTGCTGTATAAGATTGGGAACAACGCCAAATCAGAGCATATTTCAGTTTTGGGGATCTAGTTGTGGCAAAGGTGAGTGATAGCATCATTTTGACACTAATTACAGTTAATTAAGGGTAATTAGTGAAGATTAGCGAATTTATACGTAAATAAATTCTGGAAAAATTCTTAAAATTCTAAAATAATGTTTTAAGGCTCTGTTAGAAATTTGGGTTAATTTCGATGTGTTTTGCTAATCGTATGCTTAAACATGATTAAGAGGGATTATAGGCAAATGTGAGGATTTAGCCTCTTTTGATTCATTTTGATTCATTTAAATTGTTGTTTGCTGTTTGTGGTTGCTATTACATGTTGCTATGACTCTATGGTATGTTCCATGATTGATTAGAATAGTTAAATTGCTCGAAAACGTCGTCGAATGGCATAGAAAGCTCGCTGGAAAGTTGCAGAAGTGTGTAGGTTCCGAACCGGTTCGGATCGGAGAAAGGGGTCGGATCGGACTAGGGAACTGACCATGGGAATCCGAACTGGATGAGGACTTGCCACTGGAAGAAGTTTGGCAGGAAGGAAGGCCATTGCTTAGAATTGGATGGAGAAGATTGGATCGGAGTAAGGGAGCAGACCGGATCGGAGGAAGAGAACAGGGCGGATCGGAGCAGGCAAACAAGTCAAACAGGAAGAATCAGATCGGATGAACTACCTCCGAACCGAACTCAAGCAGAGGCACCCGAACCGAACCGATATCTGAAGGGGGAGAATCACTGAACTGACCCGACCCGAAGTGGACTACCGACCCGGAGGGAGACACCGACCCGACCCGAAGTGGACTACCGACCCGATCCGATGATGGTGATGACTACCGAACCGAACAGAATTCTAGGACCGTTAATGCGCGACAACTCTTCTGAAGACCCACTCCAATTCGACTAAACCCGAGATGCAAAGGAGGTCCAAATGAGAAGTTAGAACTTAAGATTCAGATGGGAATCAACGAGTTCACTTCATGGTTGGGCTTTGCTGCGGGACGCGTGCCAAGGAGTTATCGACGTCTATAGCTTTGGACCACTATGGTAGGAGGTACGAAGGCGGATTCAGGGCCATTATGGCATCGGTAGAACCAAGGGCTACGACCAATGAAGTGGGTCATTGAAATGTTTGGTCATGACTCCAAGTGTTTGGCTTGGTCACAGCAGGGTTTCTACAAGTCGGAATTCGTCGTTACCTCAGTTTGTCTAGTGTTCCAAAGTGATAGATATCGTATACTTTACGCACTGAGTGAGAGATGTGAGGATGGTTGCTATGGATGATTTGCTTGCTATCATTGTGACATCCACACCCCACCCCCGTATTCTTACACTATTTACTATTGGCACCTTGGAGTATTGTACGGTATGTGGTACTAACTCTTTGGTTGCAGGTCCAGGTTCAGGTATGGTTTAGTATACCTGTTATTACTCTGTTTTGATGCTTATCGCTCATACCAGGCTTTATGTCTGACCCGGAGTTTTATGTCTCTTCTTATTACTCTGGGTGCTCACACGAGCAGACTAGAGACAGGTTAGCTGGTGGTGCACGGGTAGATGATCCGGAGACGAGCATGAGGCTTCCACGTAATATATATATAGTATTCTCCCTGTATTGTTGAAGATCACTGCTTGGGCATTGGTGGTGTATCTTCTACTTTAGTTTTCTTTTGATTAGAGACAGTAAATTTGGAAAGTTGTAATAAGCTGTATTTGGATTTCCGCTGCTCTGATGTTGACATTGATTGTTAGTTATCAGCTTATGCACTGTCTCACCTGTTTTATGTCAAGTATGTTATTATTATATTTTATTCCATGCGCTGTGAGACATTCTACAGGTTCCTTGATTAGTTCATTCCCTTCTTTCCTTCCTATGGCGACCGTTCCGTGCTAGTCGGGACATGTGTACAGCGCACTTTCGGAGGAAATGCAGGCTGGTGCGGAACGGGCCGTCACACTTGGTATCAGAGCTCTAGGTTGCGTAGTTAACTTAGGGAAGTTATCAGGGAGAGATAATATACGTATACGAGGGAGCGTATTTGTGATTACTTTGGTTTTTAAAAAGCTATATATATATATACTATTAGTAGTATAAGGATAAAGTTGTACTGCACTAGCACCACTATGGAATCGTTAATCGTTTCCTTTTTCAGATTGACGATGAGCCGAGATACTAGAGGTGCTGGTAGGGGAGCCAATAATGGGAATACTGCTGACATGAGGACGATGTTTACTGACCTCATGAGAGAGATGCTTAGAGATGTACAGAGGGCAGCTCCCAATGGTGGAAATGGTGGTGGTCCAATGGTGCAGGCGCCAAGAGTCGACTTCGCCAAGTTGAATAAGGATTATACTAGCCTTGGTGGAAAGCCGTTCCACGGAACGGAGTCGGCTACGGATGTTCAAGATTGGTTGGATAGTTGCGAACGTATCTTCGAGGATTTGAGTATCGAGGATGCAATGAAGAGGAAGCTAGCGTCCCGTCAGCTGCAAGGGCGGGCAATGAATTGGTGGAATGCTATAAAGGCAGCTACTCCCGAAGACCAGATTACTTGGGAGCAGTTTAAGGCTCGCTTTAGTGAGAAGTTCATTCCAGCTGCCCAGAAGTCAGTGCTGTTTAAGAAATTCTTGGAGCTCAAGCAGAATGGCAGAGCTGTCTCGGAGTATATTGCTGAATTTGACACTTTGTCAAAATATGGGTTATCTCTTATTGATACTGCCGAGAAAAAGAATGAGAAATTCATAACTGGTTTGGATCAGTACTTGGGGGAAAAACTTATTAACCACATCGATGAGACGTTAGAATCGATTGTGGGGAAAGCGTTAAGATCGGAAAGTCTCTACCCTAAGTCGAAGACTGAGGTTGCATCCGCAGATGAGCCAAAGCCACAAGCAAGTGGTGGAGGCAAGGGTGGTTCCCAGAATAAGAGAAAGCAGAATCAGGCTAAGGATGGCCAGAGGAAAAAGAATAAGCAAGATGTGGAGTGCTTCAGCTGTGGTAAGAAGGGCCATTATGCTAGTAATTGTCGGGCCAAGCCAGCGGATAGGAAGTGCTTCAATTGTGGCCAATTGGGACATCACAAGGACAAGTGTCCACAGCCCCCAAAGGAAAAGCAAATGGTGAAAGCCTACGCTCTTAATGCTATTCCTTCTTCGTCGAATGCCCCAACTGCGGCGGAGAAGGAAAAGAATGTCGTCATTCAAGGTATGCTTTCTGTTTACGATGTTCCTGTTAGAGTTTTGTTTGATACCGGAGCTTCCAGTTCTTTCATATCTAGTGACCTGGTAGATAGGTTGGGATTGGAGCCCGAGATTGTCGATAGACCTTTAGTAGTGACGAACCCGATTGGCGGTTCGACTAGCCTTAGCATGATTTGTCGTAATGTGGTCTTATCGAGTCATGGATGCATGTTTGTTTGTGATTGCTTTGTTTTGGGCTTTACTGGGTTTGGCATTATTTTGGGAGTAGATTGGCTCCAAAGATACGGGGTGGTGGTAGACTGTGAGGGCTTGTTGGTGACAGCTAGAGCGGATGATGGGCGGAGGATAGTGTTTGGTGGTCTACCCAGTAAGGGGGTATTGGCTAGTTTTCTAAACTCCCTCGATATTCCGCATAGTGAGTTGTCAGGTTTGCCCGTGGTTGGCCAGTACCCGGATGTTTTCGAAGAAGTGACCGGACTTCCACCACACCGAGAGATTGAGTTTCGCATTGACTTGGTAAAAGATGCCAGGCCTATAGTGATGCCACTTCGTCGTATGGCACCAAGGGAGCAGCGAGAGCTCGAGGTGCAAGTCAGCGATCTTTTGAAGAAGGGATTTATCAGAAGGAGTGTTTCTGAATGGGGAGCACCAGTCGTGTTTGCTACCAAGGCGGATGGTTCCCTTCGTTTGTGTGTAGACTACCGCGAGTTGAATAAAGTGACGAGGAAGAACAAGTATCCTCTACCGCGGATAGATGATTTGTTCGATCAGTTGAGTGGCGCGAGAGTATTTTCTCAGTTAGATCTCGCGACAGGTTTTCATCAGCTTAGAGTGGAAGCTGAGAGTATAGCTAAAACGGCATTTCGGACACCGTCTGGGTTTTATGAATGGTTGGTTATGCCATTTGGGCTGACCAATGCCCCAGCATATTTTGTGGATCTTATGAATAGGGTATTCAGAGATCAGTTGAATAAGTCTGTCCTTGTGTTCGTTGATGATATTTTGGTCTATTCGAGGACAGAGGAAGAACACAAGGAACATTTAAGAGTAGCGATGGAGGTGTTAAGAAAACACCAATTGAAAGCAAAGTTTTCTAAGTGTCACTTCTGGAAGAGGGAAGTGAGATTCATGGGCCATGTTGTATCAGAGAGTGGTATTGCCGTGGACCCAGCAAAGGTGGCTACGGTACAAGATTGGCCTACGCCCAAGAATGCAACAGATGTAAGAAGTTTCTTGGGATTAGCGGGATATTATCGTAAGTTTATCCAAAGTTTCTCCAGGATAGCAGCACCATTAACCCAGTTGACCAAGAAGAATCAAGCTTTTGTCTGGGATGAAAGGTGCGAGAATGCATTCAGAAGCCTAAAGGACAAGTTGACAAGCGCACCTGTGTTAGTCATTCCTAAGGGGGATGAAGAGATGACGGTATACACGGATGCCTGTGGTACCGGACTGGGTGCTGTATTGATGCAAGGCGGTAGGGTTGTAGCTTACGCAAGTCGGCAATTGAAACCGCACGAGAGAAGATACCCTACCCATGATTTAGAATTGGCAGCGATCGTGTTCGCGTTAAAGATGTGGAGACACTATCTCTTGGGAGAAAGATTTGAGCTATTTACAGATCATAAGTCGTTAAAGTATCTATTCTCCCAGAAGGATTTAAATCTCCGTCAGCAGAGATGGTTAGAGTTCTTAGCTTCTTATGACTTTGACATCGCATACACACCAGGAAAGGGCAATGCGGTGGCTGATGCATTGAGCAGAAGACATGCCAGCTTAGGGGCTATGTTCCTTGAATGGAAGCAACTGGAGTTTATCGCGGGGTTTGATTTCAGACCAAAGTGCGAAATGGATCCAGAAATGTTAGCAAGTTTGACGATCAGACCCACTTTGATTGAGCGGATCGGCTCTAGTCAGAGGGACGATCCTAACCTATTGGAAATCATCTCCAAGTTAGAGATGGGTATCGATGAGGAGGTGAACAAGTATGGGCTTGATCGAGATAGATGGCTTAGAAAGAATGGAAAGCTTGTTGTACCCAATGTCAATGGATTGAGGGATGAAGTGCTTAGAGAATGTCATCACTCAAAACTGACTATACACCCCGGTGGTAACAAGATGTATCGAGATATGAAGCAGACTTACTACTGGGAAGGGATGAAGAGAGACGTTGGGAAGTTTATATCCAAGTGCATGAGTTGCCAGCTAGTTAAAGCCGAGCAAAAGAAGCCTAGTGGGTTGTTACAGCCCTTAGAAATTCCCGAATGGAAATGGGAGCAAGTCTCGATGGATTTCATCGATGGTTTACCAAGGACTAGATCGGGATATGACAGCATTTGGGTAATTGTAGATCGACTGACTAAAAGTGCAAGGTTTATACCAGTCAAATCGACCAGAACGGCAGCTAAGTTAGCAGAATTGTATATGAAGTGGGTAGTGAGATTTCATGGAATACCTAAAAGCATTGTGAGCGACCGAGACCCGTTGTTCACTAGTGGGTTTTGGAAGAGCTTACAAGAGGCTCTAGGGTCAGAGTTACATCTCAGTACCGCATATCATCCTCAGACCGACGGTCAGACGGAGAGGGTGAACCGTATTTTGGAAGATCTCTTGAGAGCATGTATATTGGATTTTGGTGGATCATGGGATGACCATTTGCATCTAGTAGAGTTTGCATATAATAATAGCTACCAATCCAGTATCGGTATGGCTCCATTTGAAGCTTTGTACGGAAGACCATGCAACTCACCATCATGTTGGATAGAGACTAGCGAGAAATTTATGCTTGGACCAGATGTGGTGAGGGAAACTTCAGATAAAATCAAGACCATTCAACAACGAATGAAGGCTGCCCAAGATAGGCAGAAGAGTTATGCTGATAAGAGGAGAAGAGACTTAAAATTCTCCGTTGGCGACTTGGTGTTTGTCAAGATTTCTCCGTTGAAGAGCGTAATACGATTTGGCAGGAAAGGCAAGTTGGCACCAAGATTTGTTGGCCCATTCCCTGTTCTTGAGCTAGTCGGGAATTTGGCATATAGGATTGACTTACCAGAGAAGATGGCGGGAGTTTATAACGTATTTCATGTTTCCCAACTAAGGAAGTTCGTTCACGACTCAGATATGACTATTTCACCTGATCAGTTAGAGGACTTCGAAGTAGAACCCGAGGCGGTTGGGAACCGCAAGTCGGCCCGTATTGTCGCGCACGACATGAAGCAACTTCGAAGGAAGGCGGTGAAGCTAGTCAAGGTACAGTGGATCGAGGACGAGAATGATTGTACTTGGGAAACAGAGGAGGACATAAAGAAGAAGTATCCAGAACTCTTTGCCTGGTAAGATTTTGACTTCGATTTAGATTTTCCGCATGCTAGGATAGGCTTGTTTGCTTGTTTTGCATATTTGAATGTTGTATATGGTTGTTAGGCATGCGGGATCCCTTGTATGTTTTGGGATTAAGGAATTTCGGGGACGAAATTTCTTAAGGGGGGGAGAGTGTAACGACCCGCATTCTACGCATCATAGAATCGTAGAATATTTATTTCTGTCACATACGAAGTCGTATGGTCATGTAACTTTGGGAGACGACTATTGGGGTCATTTCCCATGTTCATGATTTTTCCCGATTTTTAAATGACCATTTTACCCCTAGTTGGCACTGTTTTGGCCATAACTTTTGACTGGAAAGGAATTTTGACCTGAAACCACTTCCATTGGCTTCGGATGATGGTTTCACTTTCCGTAGAGTGGTCACATTAGCCAAACGGACTTACCGTTTGGGAGATATGGCTGAAACAAGATTCAGATGGTGAAAAACAGCTTAATTGGGCTTAACCGGGTGATTAACAGCTAGGCCCACAGGGGAATTTCGGGTTTAGAGGTATAGGAGGACTGATTAGGGTTAGGTTATCACTTCCATTTCAGTTTTGAGCCGCCACTTTCATTCATCTTAACCTAGTCATGGCCTCCACTCTCTAAATCTCTCTAAACACCCAAAAATCACTTTCTAATTGAAGATTAGGCTTAGCAAACATTAAATTAAGAAGAAAAAGCACCAAAGCAAGGTTGGAGCTGCTGTATAAGATTGGGAACAGCGCCAAATCAGAGCATATTTCAGTTTTGGGGATCTAGTTGTGGCAAAGGTGAGTGATAGCATCATTTTGACACTAATTACAGTTAATTAAGGGTAATTAGTGAAGATTAGCGAATTTATACGTAAATAAATTCTGGAAAAATTCTTAAAATTCTAAAATAATGTTTTAAGGCTCTGTTAGAAATTTGGGTTAATTTCGATGTGTTTTGCTAATCGTATGCTTAAACACGATTAAGAGGGATTATAGGCAAATGTGAGGATTTAGCCTCTTTTGATTCATTTTGATTCATTTAAATTGTTGTTTGCTGTTTGTGGTTGCTATTACATGTTGCTATGACTCTATGGTATGTTCCATGATTGATTAGAATAGTTAAATTGCTCGAAAACGTCGTCGAATGGCATAGAAAGCTCGCTGGAAAGTTGCAGAAGTGTGTAGGTTCCGAACCGGTTCGGATCGGAGAAAGGGGTCGGATCGGACTAGGGAACTGACCAAGGGAATCCGAACTGGATGAGGACTTGCCACTGGAAGAAGTTTGGCAGGAAGGAAGGCCATTGCTTAGAATTGGATGGAGCAGATTGGATCGGAGTAAGGGAGCAGACCGGATCGGAGGAAGAGAACAGGGCGGATCGGAGCAGGCAAACAAGTCAAACAGGAAGAATCAGATCGGATGAACTACCTCCGAACCGAACTCAAGCAGAGGCACCCGAACCGAACCGATATCTGAAGGGGGAGAATCACTGAACTGACCCGACCCGAAGTGGACTACCGACCCGGAGGGAGACACCGACCCGACCCGAAGTGGACTACCGACCCGATCCGATGATGGTGATGACTACCGAACCGAACAGAATTCTAGGACTGTTAATGCGCGACAACTCTTCTGAAGACCCACTCCAATTCGACTAAACCCGAGATGCAAAGGAGGTCCAAATGAGAAGTTAGAACTTAAGATTCAGATGGGAATCAACGAGTTCACTTCATGGTTGGGCTTTGCTGCGGGACGCGTGCCAAGGAGTTATCGACGTCTATAGCTTTGGACCACTATGGTAGGAGGTACGAAGGCGGATTCAGGGCCATTATGGCATCGGTAGAACCAAGGGCTACGACCAATGAAGTGGGTCATTGAAATGTTTGGTCATGACTCCAAGTGTTTGGCTTGGTCACAGCAGGGTTTCTACAAGTCGGAATTCGTCGTTACCTCAGTTTGTCTAGTGTTCCAAAGTGATAGATATCGTATACTTTACGCATTGAGTGAGAGATGTGAGGATGGTTGCTATGGATGATTTGCTTGCTATCATTGTGACATCCACACCCCACCCCCATATTCTTACACTATTTACTATTGGCACCTTGGAGTATTGTACGGTATGTGGTACTAACTCTTTGGTTGCAGGTCCAGGTTCAGGTATGGTTTAGTATACCTGTTATTACTCTGTTTTGATGCTTATCGCTCATACCAGGCTTTATGTCTGACCCGGAGTTTTATGTCTCTTCTTATTACTCTGAGTGCTCACACGAGCAGACTAGAGACAGGTTAGCTGGTGGTGCACGGGTAGATGATCCGGAGACGAGCAGGAGGCTTCCACGTAATATATATATAGTATTCTCCCTGTATTGTTGAAGATCACTGCTTGGGCATTGGTGGTGTATCTTCTACTTTAGTTTTCTTTTGATTAGAGACAGTAAATTTGGAAAGTTGTAATAAGCTGTATTTGGATTTCCGCTGCTCTGATGTTGACATTGATTGTTAGTTATCAGCTTATGCACTGTCTCACCTGTTTTATGTCAAGTATGTTATTATTATATTTTATTCCATGCGCTGTGAGACATTCTACAGGTTCCTTGATTAGTTCATTCCCTTCTTTCCTTCCTATGGCGACCGTTCCGTGCTAGTCGGGACATGTGTACAGCGCACTTTCGGAGGAAATGCAGGCTGGTGCGGAACGGGCCGTCACATCTGTCGGGCAACTCCACTCTATATGCCATCCGTCCAATTCTTTCCTTAATAGGAAACGGCCCTACGAACCTTGGTGCTAACTTCCCAACAGATCCAAAGCGAACCACATTTCGTAATGGAGACACTTTGACAAAGACCATGTCCCCAACTTCAAACTCAAGGTCCGTCCTCCTCTTGTCCGCATAAGATTTTTGCCTATCCTGCGCTGCTTTCATCCTTTTTCGAATCAAGTCAATCTTTTCAGAAGTCTCCCTAACCATATCAGGCCCAAGCAAGATCTTGTCCATAGACTCCCACCAACATGTAGGTGATCGACAAGGCCTTCCATAGAGAGCTTCGAAAGGAGCCATACCAATACTGGACTGAAAGCTGTTATTATATGCGAACTCCACCAATGGAAGATGCTCTTCCCATGTACCTCCAAAATCTAAGATACAAAGCCTCAAAAGGTCTTCTAGGACACGATTCACCCTCTCAGTCTGGCCGTCCGTCTGAGGATGATATGCGGTGCTCAGACACAATTGAGTCCCCACTGCTTCTTGTAAACTTCTCCATAACTCACTAGTGAAGATAGGATCTCGATCACTCACTATGCTAGAGGGTACCCCATGTAATCGAACTATCTCTCGAAGATATACTGAAGCTAGCCATGGAGCAGTCCTCTTGTTCTTCACAGGTATGAAATGGGCGCTTTTAGTAAGTCTATCCACCACAACCCAAATTCCCGTATTACCCTTTTTTGATCTGGGTAACCCGTCAATAAAATCCATCGAGACGCTATCCCACTTCCATTGCGGAACTTCCAATGGGTGAAGCAACCCACCAGGTTTCTTTTGCTCCGCCTTCACTTGTTGGCACACCAAGCATCGAGCGACATACTCGGCCACATCTTTCTTCATACCGGCCCAGAAGAAAACCCTCTTTATGTCTTGGTACATCTTGTCCCCACCGGGATGAATGGTCATCCTAGAACGGTGTGCATCATCAAGAATAACCTTCCTCAAACCCTCGTCTTGCGGTACACAAAGTCTACCGTCTCTACGCAAGCACCCCCTATCGTCTAGGGTGTACCTACTCAAATGGCTGGACGACTCCCCCCTTATGAGCTTCTCCACCAACTCAACCAACTGTGGGTCGTCCCTCTGTGCTTCTCCAATCCGCCCCAAAAGAGTAGGTCTAACCTCCAAGGAAGCTAGCAAACCGGGTACATAATCAATGGAAGGTCTGAAATCAAACATCGAGATAAATTCCAAGCTTCGTTGTTCCACGAACAATGGACTCAAGGACAACCTTTTTCTGCTCAAGGCGTCCGCCACCACGTTACCCTTGCCAGGGGTATACGTTATCTCGAAATCATAGGATGCTAAGAACTCCATCCATCTTTGCTGTCTCAAATTCAAATCCTTCTGAGAAAATAAGTACTTCAATGATTTGTGGTCAGTGAACAATTCGAATCTCTCACCAAGAAGATAATGACGCCAAATCTTAAGCGCAAAAACAATAGCGGCCAACTCTAAATCATGGGTAGGGTAATTTTTCTCATGCACTCTCAACTGCCTTCCACCATAGGCTATTACCCTTCCCTCTTGCATTAAGACTGCACCTAGTCCTGTCCCACAAGCATCGGTATAGACAATAAATGGCTTGCTCCCATCTGGCAACACTAAAACTGGAGCAGTGGTTAAAGCTCTCTTTAACCGTCGGAACGCATCATCACAATCTACGTCCCATGCGAAAACAAGATTCTTCTTCGTTAAGCGGGTTAATGGGGCTGATATCTTCGCGAAGTCTTTGATAAACTTCCTATAATAACCCGCCAACCCCAAGATACTTCTTACTTCGGTAGCATTTCTAGGAACCTTCCAATCTTGAATTGATACTACCTTCGCGGGATCCACAGCTATCCCCTCCTTGGAGACCACGTGCCCCAAGAACCGCACTTCCCTCCTCCAGAAGTGACATTTAGAGAATTTAGCCTTAAGGCTATGTGCTTGAAGAGTCTTCAACACCTCCCCAAGATGTAGGGCATGCTCTTCTTCACTCTTAGAAAATACTAAGATATCATCCACAAAGACCACCACGAACTTATTAAGGAACTCCCTGAACACCCTACTCATCAAATCAACAAAGTATGCAGGGGCGTTCGTCAACCCAAATGGCATCACCAACCACTCATAGAAACCATCCGGAGTCCTAAAGGCAGTCTTGTCTATGCTATCCTCAGCCACCCTCAACTGATGAAACCCCGTGGCTAAGTCCAACTGAGAAAATATTGAAGCGCCAACCAACTGATCGAAAAGATCATCAATCCTCGGCAATGGGTGTCTATTCTTCTTTGTGAGCTTGTTGAGTTCTCTATAGTCTACACAAAGTCTGAGGGACCCATCCGCCTTCGTAGCAAAAACTACTGGAGCACCCCTCTCCGATATACTTCGTCTTATGAACCCCTTCTCAAGCAAATCGCCTACTTGCTTATGGAGTTCCCTCCTCTCATGAGGAGCCCTGTGGCACACTGGCCAAGATACTGGTTTGGCATTGTCTACCAGGTATATTCGGAAGTCAGTCTCCCGCTCCGGAGGTAAGCCCTTCACCTCCTCAAACACATCCGAGTATTCCCGGACCTCCCTAACAGTTCGCAAACCCTCGACCGACGTGTCAAGCGATTCTAGATAGCTTAGCATAACAGATTCCATGGGATTACAAGAGATTCTCGAGAGTGTTACCTAAACGGGTCATAAGCCTAACAACTCTCCCTTCAAAATCAAGAACGGCACCCCTACTGGATAACCAGTCCATGCCCAAAACTAACCCATAGCTCGTGAAGCCCAAAAGCATCACATCTAAACTCAACGCTAAGTATAGCAACTTTCAAACCCAAACACATCATGGAGCCCCAATTGGGTTTGAAACAACTAGGGGATCCTCTACTAAACTGGTGTCTAAGTGCAGTGACTCAACTAACAATGATGAGATAAACAAACTCGATGCGTCAGGATCAAATAAAGTTCGAATCGGATAATAAAGAAATCCAAATTCCAACCTAGACGGTCCTATCCCCATCTGGTACCCTAGTCGTGAGGGAATACAACCACCCTTCAGGAGATTCCGTACCTTGCCCTTGCCACTTTGGACAATCCTAATAAGATGTACCATTCCTTCCCAAAAGGATAACTACTCGCCTTCTCCTTCCCATTCTCCGCTCATAACCTCTCATCAAAATGAGGTTTCATCCTTCATTAATCAAACAACTATTTGAGCCTTCCTCCCATCGTCTATCCAATAGGTACCTACCAGTCCTCCTTCTTCTTGAACCGACTTCTAATCCGACTAACGTCTAAGTCCCTTGAAGTGGTTTTCCATTCTTATCTATCTTAGAAAGATCATCTATACACGGAGGGGAAATTCAAAACGAGAGAGGAAGAAATTCAAAACGGAGAATTCGAAAGATATAGATATGGCTATTGGGGATTATGCTTTTCTTTCAAAAAAATTTCTCTTAAAAGACATGTTTTTTGAAAATACTCCTTTCAAAAATATTCTTAGAAAATAGTTTTTCTAAAAATTTTATCTGTTCTGGTAACCTTAAGCTCTGATACCACGTGTAACACCCCACACCCGCTACGGTCACTCACAAAGGGAATGCCATAACATCGGTGGAGTATTTTAAGTGAATATAGAACAGAAAAATTACAACAAGACAGATATAAGTAATACTTGAGAATTTAAAACATCATTTCATTTCAGCGGAAAGTAGAACATGTTTGGTTACACCAAAACCATAAATAAGAGTCAAGTACATAATATCCATCCTGATAAAATCAAAAGTACATAATCCCACTACATAACCTAATAGCCATAATAGAAAAGATAAACTGAGCTTTACATCCACGGTCCAAGCTCCAAAAGATAGATAAAGCAGTCTGATCAAAGCCCACTAGTGCTAGGCCCATTCTGAAAAACCTGAGGGTTGGGAAAAAGATAAAGAAACAATGGGGTCAGACATAAGTCTGAGTGAGTCCTATAACCCTAACAATACAATCATTAAAGTAATTAGGGTATGATTTAAACAAGGTACGGTACCTCTGGGGATAATGACTACCCTAAGTAGCCAACTACACAGGATGCACTAAGATAACCGAAAAGACGCATTTATCCACCCAAGGATAATTACTAGATTGCACCACCCCAGATCTACCCACCCAAGGGTAATTCCTACACTGCACCACACCAGTTCTACCCACCCAAGGGTAATTCCCACTTAAAGGTTGATCCCACTAAGTGTACTTAGTAATTTTACCCAGTAGTTTCGTGTACCCCTAGCTCACTACATAGGTGCCGTCTGCCCCTATCTCCACTAGGTGTACCCACTACTCCCAAGCGATCGGCTCCCTACCGTAGATATCCGTGCTGGCCCTACAATGGGGTGTATCACTCCCCAAAGTGGCTACCCCGATACAACAAATGGTGCACGGGTTATATCTACACGATGCAACAACGTCTTACCTACCTTCCCGGGTCCACACACGCAGATGAAACCCGTTGGACTCGCGTTGCCACCGCTACCCCGGTTTGGCCTCTTATAGTCAAGCCCAATATGCGTGTCCCGTCACTCGACTAGAGTCGAGCCCACTAAGATACGTTTGGGATATTGGTTGAAATGGGCCCCCACAAGCTTCCACCTAAGCTTGTTAATTTATCTAGTGTATCCCACTTAACCCCTTTTATAATCATGCCCACCTACATGTTAAGGTTTGGTTAAGTCATCTAATCATATTTCAATTGCCACTTAAGGCACCCACTAGATTTCCACATGCCACCCAGAGCACTTACTTAACCCTTTACCCATGTTTAATTACATGTTCCACCTTGGTTAAGTATTCTAATCGTATTTTCTATTGCCACCCAAGGCAACCCGCTAGTTTCCTCATGCCACCCAGGGCACCCCCACTAGTTTCTACATGCCACCCAAGGCACCCACTTAACCCCTCATGCCCCACTACATGCTACTTTGGTTAAGTGTTTCTTAATTAATTAAGATCGTAACCTTTGTAAAGACCTCTCACATTAGACTGTCTTTTATGGCAGCTGGATATGCCGGTTGGTTCCGGGCAGCCTTACACCATAACAGAGTCTAACCTCGTGTCTTTACACTTGTCACGTATTTAGTTTATGACTAAGACCTCTCACATTGGACCAATCATTTGTAGCCGCTGGATTTGCCGGTCGGTTCCGGGCAGTCTTATGCTACAAAAGGGCCCAACCTCGTGTCTTAGTTGATTAATTACACCTAATTAATCACCCCCCCATAATTTGTATTAATTGTCCCTAATAAATTTACACATTTTTAAGAATATGGGTAGACCTAACTCAATAGGTAAATTCCCAATTCCATAGTATGGGTAGACCTAACTTAATAGGTAAATTCCCAACTTCATAATATGGGTAGACCTAACTCAATAGGTAAATTCCCAATTATGTCCAATTACTTTGTGGTATGCTTAATCATACCCATTTCACATCATTTTATTAGCATGCATATTAGCCCCATCGTTCCCCACGTAATTTGTTCTCATAACACGACATAATAAAGGGAAGATTCATCACAAATGTCATGGGTTTAGCCAACATAGCATATAACTTTATCATGGGTTCAAAAGGTGTCAACTTGCATATATGAACATACATTAAACCCAACTAGTATTTAACCCAAACTTGCATTATGCATATCATAAAAAGAGACAAACTTGCATATGAACTTGTACATAAGCTTGCATATGAATTTGCACATAAACTTGCATATGAACTTGCACATAAACTTGCATATGAACTTGCACATAAACTTGCATATGAACTTGCATCATAACTTTGCATATGAACTTGCATCATAACTTGCATAAAACCAAACACTTAGCATGCATAAAACCAAATACTTAGCATGCACAAAACCACATACTTAGCATGCACAAAACCAAATACTTAGCATGCATAAAACCAAATACTTAGCATGCATAAAACCAAACACTTAGCATGCATAAAACCACATGCATAACTTGCATATCATGTCACATATAACTTGCATATACTCTCACATATAGTTTGCATAACATGTTGCATATGCATAAATGTTCAACATAGTGTTTTGCATCATAAAACATGGCATTAAGCTTGCATGTAGCATAAAACTTGCAAAACACATAACATACACTATACTAAACTTGCATGAACACATTTATCCACAAACATAGCCATATCTTATCATATCCTACCATAATCAATTTAACAATTGATTATTAAAGCTATAGGAACTCACCACTAAGCTCCCATAAGCAAACCCTTGCCACAAATTACCCAAAAACTCTAGCCTTGAACATAAAGCTTGCAACTTGATGATGAATGCAAGCTAATGATCCCTTAAACAACTCAAAAATGCTTGTATGAACATGAAAGCCTTCATAGAAATAGTTTCATAAGAGGATGGAGGCTAGGGTTTTGGGTGGAGGCCATGATCATAGAAAATTTTGGCATAGTTTAGTTAGGAGATAGGATTATGATCATTTAGGGTTAGCTTAGGGTCTTATTTATAGGATTAGGCAAGTGTTTTAGACCATAGGATTAACCCTAGGTTAGATTAGGTCCGTTAGATTTAGGAAGTCTCTAGAACACAGCCCAGCCCTAGCCAGAAAACCAGACCTGGTGCACCCAGGCCAAGTGGCTCGACACCCCGTGTCGACAGGCAAGTCGACAGGGCAGTCGACTCCCCAGTCGACAGGCCTGTCGACAGGCCTGTCGACATGGCTAGGGCGGGAACTTTCCCGCCTGGCCCCGCTGGTTGAAATTAAAAATCTGAATTTGAATTTTTAAATCTGTTTTTAACTTTGAATTTTCTACAAACTTCATTGGGCCATAACTGGGCCATACGGACTCCGATTTAAAAATTTCGGACTCTATTTCGCGTATTTTTCCGAGACGAACGCAATGACGCAGCCCGTTTCCCCCAATTCTCACATTTGAGATTATTTATTCTGCAATTAGTGAATTTTAGCATTAACTGAAATACGGGGTGTTACAACATTGGTTCTTTAACCCAGTTAAACACAGGAATATTAAAACCAAGTGGAGTTTTAATGAATCTTTAATTAGATTGAAAAGATCGAAAATGGAGTATCACAAGTTTTGCTTCAGGCGATAGTTAAATCTTTAATTGGATTTGAACGTGAAATGGTAATTGAATTTACCGATAACACCGTGGTGTTAGATATGAAGGATGACCAGTTTTATTTCATGGGATGAATAGGTTGGGATTGGGAAATTAAAACAAATGATTACTTCGGTAAGGTTCGTTAATCCTGACTAGTTGAATTGATATTCAAAAGAAGATTAAAGAATAAATTTGAGGAATTTATCTTTGATAAAATTAATGGGAACCTATCCCTAAGAATGTGAAATTTAGCAACTAACTGAAGATTAGTTAAGGTGAATGGTTTCCTGGGTATTGATCTGATATTGGTTTCGGCCTTCGGGGTTAATATTTGGGGAATTGTTCCCTTACTAATTTACGGTTAGTGACTGATGTATTGGAATGAGGCGTATGTTCTGTTTGTGTAACACTTGTTTATTATATACGCGGGTTATTCAGAAAGACTGGGTTTATCTCATTCTGAATAACTGATTTGACGATTAGTCGAAGATGAAGACGGTGGTTGAAGACCGTAGGTCTTCACGTCGTTTGGGTGATTACTGATAATCTTGATTGGGCCGTACACCCAAGAGGAGGGAATCAGTTAGTGGTCATCCAGACGTACTTGGAGATCGATGGACATGCGAGGTACTAGGTGCCTCCGGTTTCGTTCAGACCCAGAACGGACTTGTAGATGGGCTGTGTGTCTGACATTGGATATCATTCTGTGTGATTGATGGATATTAGTTGCATGGAGTGGTTTGCCTATGTGGCATGCTAAGATGAAAATGATCAATGCTTCTGTTGAAAAGCAGAGTCTTGTGGTTGATGATCAAAGCACGGCCTGTGTGGCATAGCTTTGTGTAATGTTGATTCGCGAGCCTTACACCTCGGTTGTGAACCAGAAACGGGAGAGGACATCAGGGACGGCATGTGTTTCCTTCTAGTTAGAAGTGGCGTCAGTGGTTTGACACGCCCTGACGAGTTTGACTTATGTGGTTGTTGCTGTTGCGAGGCACCTCGGATATATCGTTGGCTATGTGAAGCCGATGGAGTTATTTATTGACTCATTGACACCCCAAAGGGTGGGGAAACGCAGTGTTCAGGCATAATAATCCACATTGGTGGACCAGCCCTGACGATCCAAGGCTTGTCCGCGCGCTTGCCTGAGGGGCGGACTAGAGCGTCTCGAATTCGGTGAGGACTATATTTTGCCTCGGTTCACAGATGGAAATCCAACTTCCAATATGTGACTTTGCAGTTTTGATTGTAAACCTATATATGGCGACATGATATATGGTACCCATGTCGTCTATGATTGATACTTATGATTGAAATTGTTTTGACACTATACACTTATAGTAATAATAAAAGATGAAATTTAGCGTATCAAGCATTCTTTGGCTATGATAAGGTAAAACCCTATCCTCCGGCTTGCGTTGCATTGTGTGATGGGACCTGGGTCTTATAATAGCTTCACTTTTCTTTATTTAGCATTGCGCTGTAGTTTTATGCATTGGTGTTCTTGGGAGGAAACCCGTTCCGTGTTATACGGCGTGGTCCCTTGATTTACCTAACTTTAAAATGAAGATTAATAACTGTTTTAGTTCTCACACCAGTCACATGACTGACCTGGAGTTTATTGTTTTAACCTAAACTCTAGGTGCCCTTATTTTGACACGGGCAGCTAGTAGTTTTGGTTTTGCAGATTTATATTCATAGGATCCTGATTTACAGCTGGAACGATACTCAGAAAGCTCTGTATCCGTGTATTACTTCTAGTTGTGTTTTGTATTATTTTCCGCTGCTATGTAATGTATTGTAATCTCTGATATTTTAGAATGTATTTTATTTGTTTATACTCTGTATATTCTTGTATTCTGATGAAATTGTTGTAATTAACAATGAAATGTTCTTCTGTCTGCGTTCTGATGTGGCTGGTTCTCAATTCAATTTGGGCTTTCCTCCCCGGGGAAGTTCGGGTCGTAACAATTTGGTATCAGAGCTTTGGTTTACAAAGCTCGAGAACAAGACACATTAGAACCATACGAAATAATTCATCAGAAATTGGATTAATATTATCCAATGAGAATGACTCGTTAGAGATGGGATCAGTAGTATCCTAGAACGAGTGTGAAGAGTATATTTTTAAATTGAAAACAATTTTTGTTTTGAAAATTTAAATCGGATTATTGGTATTTGAATATTTATTTATGTTGATTTGGACTGTCCAATATATAAAGATCTTGCGTATACGTCTGATCCACGTGTATTCGAAGTTTTAATATACTGGATAGATATAGAATCACACTCTAGTCACCCGGATATGATTTTGATGATGCCGCGGCATCATCGGTATTTATATTCGAGTGTCGAAAGTGGGATAACTATATATCTCCAATTGACTGTTGTGAGAACCAAAATTAGATAGGGCTTATTGTTGTGATTTGGCATCAAAAATGTGATTTTTGACTATGTATCAAAATTATGAATTTGAAATGTTAACCAACTAATTGATTGCTGATTGTGTTGTTTGATTATTGTTGTGATTAATTAGAATTTGAACCATTTAGCCAAATTATATCAAATGTTGTACTGAATTGAAAATTGTTTGAAATTGCATGCATATACATGTACTTACATTGAACAGGTCATAGCAAGGAGGCTAGAGAAGAAGAATAAAATTGTTTGCCCGACAAATAGGTACATGTTTACTAATTTATTTGGTTTTGGATGATTTTATGAGCCGCTTGGCTGTTTCATTTTCTTTTGGATTGAAGAAGGCCATGGGAGACTATATGAAATATCCCGAAGTCCCCGGTGCAGGGGAGGTTATGGCGAAATTTTTCGAAAATTTAGGGTGTTAGCAAAATTTTTGAAAAATTTGAAAAGTTCTTAGAAACTGAAAAGTTGAAGAACTTAAGCCGTAATGAAAATAATGGAAGTTGAGTTGATTAGTTAAACAACTTTCGACTTCGTTCCTTTTCGAGGACGAAAAGTTTTAAGTGGGGGAGATTGTAATAACCCGGAAATCCGAGCCAATTAAAATTTTTTATTTTGGCAGTTTTAGTGAATTTTGAATATTTAAAATGGATTATTTTAAAGAAAAACGACGAGAAATTTATTTTGAACAAAATTTGAACGTATATATTTATTTAGATTGTCGTTAGAATATAAAGATTTTATTTTAATTATAAAAGGAAATGAAAATGGCGCGGTAGTTCGAAAATTCGATTTCAAAATTCATATGAATGTACCGGGTTCAAAATAAACCGGATTTTAGTGAAACCAAAAATATTTGAATCTATTTGAGAATATATTTCCAACGAATCTGAAAAATTGAAATTTCATAGCGGGAATCAAAAGTTATGGCCAAATGAAATTTCAGAATAGTCGCTATGGAATTCTGGCCCTTAGAAATGGCCATTTTGCAAACGACCTCGGTTTTCGACGAAACCACTTTTGTTTGATCCGTGATGTCAAGTTATTGCTAGATTCCAAAATTCATAATTTTTCGAATCAATATGTGAGCGTGGCGAAGTAAAACGTATTTTGACAGTTTCAGTCAATTTCGATCGACCAGAAAATGGCCGTTTTTCAAACGGTCTCAGAATTCGATGAAATTTGTTTTGTTAGGACCGTATTGTCAATACGAAGTTAGAAATATTTTTCGGGAATTTTTAGAGTTCATACGTGGCCCCGGTAAATTGAATTGCGCGTTCAAATTCAATATATAGAGTTATATTCTGATTTTGATGGAAGTTGATCGAAACGATCGAATCAGCCTATGATACATATCCCATTGTGTTCGGAATGGGGGTAATTAGCTATGGACGATAGACGGTGGGTCTCATTTCGAGGTCAAAATAAAAAGTACCTTTTTGAAATAATTAAATAATATATATATTAATATATTCCCAAATCCCTCTCCTATACCCCCTCCCCCCCCCCCCCCCCCGCTCAAATCAAATTAGGTCAGAAAGAAAAAAAAGGAAAACGAGGGCGATAGAAGCCGCCGCCGCCTGGGTGGGCCACCGCGCCACCTCCGCCCCTCCGACAACCCCTCCTCGACTCTGCCCTCCCCCCTCTTCCCCAGCGCAGCATCGACTTCTCCCCCCTCCTCAATCGAAGACTACGAACGCAAAAACTCTGACCCTCAGAGAAACCGCCGCCGCCACTGCAGAAGTCCACCGCCGGCCTGTAGCGCCTTCCCTCCAACCACTTACACCCAGCACCGACCCTGACCCCCTCCTCCGATTCGTTGTGAGTTGTTTTTTTATTTGTTTTGTTTTAATTTACTTTAATAATCAGTTTTAAATGGTTATAAAGGAAAAAAATCTGATCGTTTATATAATAGCTTAGATCCAAAGTTTAAAATTTTATTAGCAAAAAGATTAGGTTTTGTTAATGAAGAAGATTAGGTTTTTTTAATGAAGAAGATTAGATTTTGTTAATTAAAAAGAAGATTAGATTTTGTTAATTAAAAAGATTATATTTTTATACATAGTAAAAATATGATTTTTTTTATATTATAGAAAGAATAAAAATATGATTTTTATATAGTAGAGAGAATAAAAATATAATTTTTATATAATGTAGAGTAATAAAGATGTGATCTTCATAGAAGTAGCAATGTAAAAATATGATTTTACTATATATATGTTAAAATAAAAATGTGATTTTTATAGCGAAGATATAAAAATTCAATCTTTATATTAGAAGTAGATATATAAAAATATAATTTTTATATAGGAAGGAGCGTTATAAAAATATAATCTTTATTGGAAGAAGAGCGATATAAAAATATAATTTTTTATATAGGGTGTAGCGTGATAAAAATATGATCTTTATTATATGAACACCGGTATAAAAATAGAATTTTTATCTATATCGGTGTAAAAATAGAATTTTTATCTATATAGCTGTAACGGCCCAGATTTTTTTGACCATTTAGTTATTATTTAAAAATGTTTTTTTTATTGTTTTGGAAGTTTAAATGGTTTAATTTCAATAATTATGAATATTTTGTTTTATTCCGAAATGGTAGAAATTTAGTGGATCTGCAATATAATGTGAACTGGCAGTATAAAAGGATAAATTTTTAATTTAAAATAGTACGTTTACAAAGGAAGTAGTAGCTAACGAACTCGGATTTCGATGAAATCAGTTTCATTAAATACGAAATGATGAAATTAGGTAACCAACCAAGTTACGTCAAAAATGGTATCCGTATGTGGAAAAGAAAAAATAAAAGGCCAAAATTTGAACTAAATTTTGACGGTAATTGGAATTTGCTAATGCTAACGGCAAAACTGGAACCTGAGACCTATCCAGGAAAATTCTGAACATAGGATATTAGCTATATATGAAATCTGGGAAAATCCTATAACGGATATAGAAAGTTATTAAGGAAACAAAATTTAAATAAATTATTTGAAAATCTAAACGAACTCCGATTTTTGATTTGAATACATAGGATTGAAGTACGTTAAAAACCGGACCAGATGATGGAAGAATTTCTGAAAACCGTTATCGTTTGATACTCCAACATGAGACCGGAAGGTGTTGAAACTAACACAAAACACTATTTTGAATTTGAATTTAAATTATTTGAAAGTTCAAACGAATTCAAAATTTAAATATTTTTATATATTATTGAAGAACAAGAAAAATTGAACAACATGGTTGAAAAAGATTTTGGATAAGGTATCAATAAGTAAGTTAAATTAACGTCCGAATAGGGTTGAGAAAACACACTTTACTATTCATAAATTATTAAGTTTATTTATAATTTAATTAATTTAAGGATTAATCCTAGACATCCATTTTCGACCGTTGGATTCGCGCCACCTCGGCAATCCATGTGACTCCTTCGGCTATAAATAGCCCCCCCCCTTCATTTTAAACTCACTCCTCCTCCTCCTCTTTCAAGCTTTGGCAATGACAGAAATAATAATAAAATAATAGAAAATAGGGAAAAGGAAGGAAGGGAGAAAGGAGGGCAAGACGGGGAGCTAGGGACTCTTAGGCAGAGGCTTGGGCTTCACGGGGTAAGTTTTTAAATAATATTTATTTATTTATTTATTTTTGTAATATATATATATATATATAATAATTAAAATAGAATTTGTAAAAATAAATATCGGAACATTCTAAGGGTGACAGAGAGGATAGTGTCTAAGGCTTGAGTTTGGAAAATATAGTTTCCTGCTCTCCTTGGCTATCCCTAACTGATCCGACGGATGGGATGATTAATTTAAATTTAAATTTAAAATCTAATTTGAATTTAATTTGAATTTAAAACAGACCAGGGGCATTTTCGTAATTTTTAACCATAAACTTTAAAAGCTTATAACTTTTTCAAAACAAGTCGGATTTCCACGAAACAAGGACCGTTGGATTCTTATCGAAAAATACTTTAAAATGAGTGGAAGCAGATTTTTGATCCGGGTTAAAATTTTTAAGTTATAATTAAATGAATATTTTTAAATATTTTATTTGAAAATTAAATTAAATTAATATTAAAATGGTTTTTTCAATTTTAAAAAAAATTGGATATGGCTAGAGATGGGAAAGTAGGATTTTTTAGAAGGGCAGGGAAGGTAATTTGGCTAATTAATTAAGATAAAAATAATTTAATTAATTTTATTAAATATATATCCATTTAAATTAGGTAAACATTGTAAATAGCATAACTTTTGCATACATTAACGAAATTTAACGAAACAGGATCCGTTGGGATCGTATGGACGAGCACTACGCAAGTGAACTGACCGCAAGTGGATTGGAGCTCGTTTGGATTTATGGTGAAATTTAACGTCTGAACCAAATCAATGACCGATTATCGCTATTCAACGATAAACCGTCCAAGGTGAGTAAATCTCACTAACTCTGAACACTTTATATTTTTATAAAGTATTTTTAGAACTGATAATTATTGGTTGAATTGCTGAGTGTTGATTGTTTGGTTGAACTGCTAGTCAATTGATTGAAAATACCGACATAGTTATATATATCGTTAACCGATGTTGATTTTGTTTATCAGAATACCTCATATTGAAATGAAATTGATGTGAATTATATTGTGTAACATCTGTGGATGCAGGGAAACAGGTCGGAGGGATCCAACTGGATTCCTCAACATTTATTTACTGTTTTTCATATATTCTGTTATATGATGTGTTATATCATCTGTCGTTGAACCCGTGTGTTTGGATGATGATCAAACCTTTTGATTTGGTATTTTTATACCATAAATGATAACGGGAAGTGAAAAGAGATTTTCAAAGTATATTTTGAAAATAAATTATTTATATAAAATCAATAGATTTTATATATAAAAGGAAAAGAGTTTCATAGAGGAAAATAATTATAGAATCAAAGAAATTGAGTAAAGGAAAATATTTGTGAAATCAAATATAAAGGAGAAGATTTGAAAAGAAAAACAAACATAGAGGAAATACATTTGTAAAACAAATGTAAAGGAAAATATTTGCAAATCAAATAGAATAGGGAAAAAGTAGCTATTTGTGAAACCTTTACAAATAGAAATCAAAAAGGAATCATTTGTAAAACGATTACAAATGGAATTGAAAAGCGAATATTCATTTAGGGAATAAAGGAAAGTTAAAAGAGATATTTATGTAGAGAATAAATGGAAAAGCTAAAAGTAATAATTATTTGTTAAATAAATAGAAGTAAAAAGGGAATAGTTATTTGTTAAGTAAACAAATAGAAAAAAGTATTAATCAAAAGAGCTATTCAAAAAGTGTTAATCAAAAGAGTTATTCAAAAGAGTTATTCAAAAGAAGTTATTCAAATGGAATTATTCAAAAGAGAAAATTCAAAGGGGTTAATTCAAAAGAGTTAATCAACCAAAGTTAAACTGTCAGAGTTAAACAGTTAGAGTTAAACCATTAGAGTTAATTAGAAAAGTTAGTCAGTTAGAGTTAAACCGTTAAAGTTAAACATTTAGAGTTAAACCATTAGAGTTAAACTGTTAGAGTAAACTATTAGAGTCTAACAGTTGGTGTTAATCTATTAGAATTAAACCGTTGGAGTTAAGCTGTTAGAGTCAAACAGTTAGAGTTAGTTAGTTAGAATTAACTAGTAGAGTAAATCAGTTAGAGTTAAGCGGTTTGAATCAAATCGGACTAGAGTTATTCGAATATAGTAACCGAATAAGGGTTAAATTGAATATTAGTTATTCAATTAGAGTTGATTGAACTTAGTTATTCGAGATAGAGTTAAACAGAAGTAGTTATTCAGTATAAATTGCCATTTAGAACGACTGCTAGCGAAATTCGCAGGGCTGCAGATAGCCTAAGGTGGTCGGATGTTTCCTGAGGGAATCAGGCGTAACCATTGTGATCGTTGCGATCTAGAGTCAAGCGAATGAAGTTAAATCAAATATTAGCTATTCAAAATGAAGTTAAAAACATACATAGTTAGTCGAATATAAGTTAATCGAATATTAGTCGATAATAGTTAGTCAAATTAAGTTAAATAAGTTGAGTTAAATAAGTCGAGTTAATTAAGTTAAGTTAGTCAAGTTGAGCTGATCAAGTAAGTTGGTCGAGTTGAGTTAATCAAGATGAGTTAATCAAACCGAGTTATCCAAATAAGAGTTAATCCAGTAAAAGTTAATAGAATAAGGTTTATAGAATATAGTTAACCGAATAGGAGTTGATAAAATTAGTTGTTCGTGTATTTATTTGAGCTAGAAAGAAAAAGTCATATTAAAGTTATTATATTTCGGACGCAGGGGATTATAACACCATAATAAAATGACTTCCGTAAAGGAAGTGGATTCCTAAATAGAATCCGAGAGTTACGTAAGTAAGTGGTTGAAAGTGTAAAAAGGTGAACTTTGTCTGTTTCGAAGTTAGAAATGTTGTTCAGTTAAGGTCTGAGAGGTAATTATACCCCAACTTGATTGACTTCAGTTTTAACTAAGAAATGGATAAGTTCGATAGTGAAAAGTGGTTAAGTGAATTTAGTTAATGGGCATAATGGTCTGTGTTGACATAGCGATGTTTATTCAAACATCTGTTTAAACCCAATGAGGGAATTTTGGAAATGTTTTCCAAATAAGATCAGGATATTTTCTAATATAGAAAACAAGAAGTGGAAATGTTTTCCATTGTTAATAACGTATATTTTCTAAATATAGTAAATAAGAAATATAGGGAAACAGGAATAAGGAAAAGAATAAATTTATGATAATTTAATTTAAGAATTTATGATGATTGATGATTGATCGATAGAATTTCCATCTGGAATATATATCGTTGTTTGCACACAGACATGTTTTCATTTGATAGTTAAATCACCGACTATCAAAGTTTTTTGACCATTTTACGTTGTTAATATGGAGAGACCGGTTGGATTATTATCCACAGACCCACTCCGTATTGGCATAAGCGTTGCGAATCAAGTATGCTGAATATATTGAAGACGGAGTAAAGTGCAATGGCTATCCTGTTTACAAAATAGTGCCTTCGGTTTGTCCAGTCCCAGGACAAACGTGTATGGAAGATTGCCTGACAGAGTATATTCAATAGATCGCGTAAGTTGATCTCTTCAAACATACTTACGTTTGGTGGCGGAGGAATTCGTTTCTCTTAGTTTTATACCCGTGGTGTTTTTGGGGAAATCAATTTGTGATTTGGCGAGTATGACGATGTGGCATTCAAAGTGAATGATCTTTCAGAGATAAGCGTGGCCTCTAGCCTCATCAACCGGGAAATGACAAAAATCGGGCAGGCAGCATGGCTATGTGGGTCGCACCCATTAGGATGTATAATCACCTATCTAGAGAAATTCCAATTGCTTCTTAAATCTATCGATGCTGCCCCATTCGGGAGACGGTTGCTGATCCCAACCATTGGTGATATATATTCGATACACTCAAGCGAAATGAGTGGTCGGTCATGTAAGGGCCGGGTTGCAAGATGTTCTTGTTGAACCCAGTGTATTCGCCTCTAGAGATACACTATCGGCAGGTGGTCCCATACCTTGTCAAAGTCGGAATCCAATCTCCAATAAGTGCCCGCGAGTTTGATTTGTATACTATATATGTAGAGCGTGAGATGCAAGCATTCTACTAGATTTTAATTACTTTTGATTAGACATTATTATAATATCAGATAATATATGATTTCCAAAGTGTTTTGGGTTATCGTAAGGTAAAAAATCGTCCGTGTTTATGTGTGGATTGGTCTTACGATTATCTTTTCTTTCGAAAGGATTTTGAAAGTTAAACCAAATGATTTGAGTTTACTCACACCAGTCCCATGACTGACCCAGAGTTTATTTTGTTTTGTTTTCCCTAAACTCTTGGGTGCCCAAATTTGTACGGGCAATCAAGTAGTCAGGATTTACAGGTATGCTTGAAGAGCTTGGAGCAGGAGGCTTCAAGATTTTTCTAGCTATTGATTATTCCGCTGTGATGAAAGTGTTGTACTCTGATAATGGTATGATATACATATACTACTTTGATTTCAAGATATGTTGTCTATTATATTTTATTCGTTCCGCTGTGAGATTCGTGTTACTCTGATGTTGTTGTGTTCTTCTTCTTCTTCTGTTCTAATTTTCTATCTTATCTATCCTCACCCTCTAATTTCTTTCTTGGACTATCCGATAATTTCGACTTTTGATTGTTCGATAGGTGTTATATATCGGATAACCAAGGTCGCTTTTTCCCGGGTCGTTACAGTTGGTATCAGAGCTGAAGGTTTAGTGATTTGCCTTAGCTCTGTGGCGTGACTCAGTAGAGATAGGGTTAGTAATGCCCTAGATTGAGTTTGAGTGTATAAATACGAGTGAACGTATTTGTTATTTGATATAAAAATGGTTTTATATTGTGGAGTTTTATTGGTTGAGTTGTTTATCGATTCTGGTCGATCAGTTTGATCCACTATATCGATAGGAGTTTATAAACACTTGAATACGATGGGTCGACACGATATGTTTTGAAAAAAGGGTAAATGAAATAATTTTACCCAAATTATATTTTGATATAAGCAAAGTATAGATATTTGAAATTATTATAGTATATTGGATGTGTTGGTTGTGATTATAATCGAATAAGATTATAAAATGTGAAATGGTTATGTAAATAACAAATCAAAATTCATATAAGTGAAATATATGAAATCAGATGAATTATATCTGAATTTAAGTTCAGAATTGGAATTAAAATTGCTAAAATTTGAATAAGCGTTGTAAATGGAATTAAATTGAATGTATGTGAATTTTAAAATCCTGGGAGATTTTAAATTTGTTTAAAGCATTGAAAAGGGATATTTTGAAATGAATTTCAAAATGAAAATGTTTAAAAATGGGTTTTGAAAGTGCTATAGTATTGAACTCACTTCGATAGCTGGAAAATAAATTCCGATGTTGATCCGGACATCATCGGTGCTCATTTTCGAGTTTGTAAGTGACGGATTACTACCAAAGATTTTGTTTTTGAATTGTTTTGAGAAACCAAGTTGTTTTGATATTCCAAAGGGATATTTGATTTTTGGAAAAGGCAAAGCCATTTAAAAAATTCCCAGGTACAGATTATTGAAATAAACACAAATTAAATAGAAATTTGTGAAAGCAAATTTGAAATTGAATTGAAGCCAGTTCAGTGGAAATTGAGTTGAATTGAAATAGAATGGTATCAAGTAGAATTGGACTGGATTAGAGATAATCTGGAGTAGAAATGAATTGTTGAGCAAGAAATTTGAATTGAGATTGGAATTGCAGTTTGATTGAAATTTGGCTTGGTTATAAGCGGATGGTCGTGTTGAAGATAAAAGTGATTGGGAGTTTGATTGGGATGATAGTGGTATATGCTAAATTGATAGCAGAATTGAATGTCGACAAAAAGGTACACATATATATTCATATGAGTTTGATGAGATTTATGAACCTGTTGGGCAAGCCACTTGGCTGTTTGATTTTCTTTTGGGTTGAAGAAGGCCTAGGGAGGCGAGTTGGAGTTTGAGCTATTGACCAGTACAAAGGAGGTGCTGGCGAAATTTTTCAGAAATTTCGAGTGTTAGAAAATTTTCAGAATTTTTGAAAATTTTCGTTTATAGAAATAAATTAATTAGAATAGATTGGTTTAGTGAAATCATAGTAAACAAATAATTTTAACCTAGTTATAAAGTTCATTTTTCTACCTTAGCAATTTCGAGGACGAAATTATTTTAAGGGGGGAAGAATGTAACGGCCCAGATTTTTTTGACCATTTAGTTATTATTTAAAAATGTTTTTTTATTGTTTTGGAAGTTTAAATGGTTTAATTTCAATAATTGTGAATATTTTGTTTTATTCCGAAATGGTAGAAATTTAGTGGATCTGCAATATAATGTGAACTGGCAGTATAAAAGGATAAATTTTTAATTTAAAATAGTACGTTTACAAAGGAAGTAGTAGCTAACGAACTCGGATTTCGATGAAATCAGTTTCATTAAATCCGAAATGATGAAATTAGGTAACCAACCAAGTTACGTCAAAAATGGTATCCGTGTGTGGAAAAGAAAAAATAAAAGGCCAAAATTTGAACTAAATTTTGACGGTAATTGGAATTTGCTAATGCTAACGGCAAAACTGGAACCTGAGACCTATCCAGGAAAATTCTGAACATAGGATATTAGCTATATATGAAATCTGGGAAAATCCTATAACAGATATAGAAAGTTATTAAGGAAACAAAATTTAAATAAATTATTTGAAAATCTAAACGAACTCCGATTTTTGATTTGAATACATAGGATTGAAGTACGTTAAAAACCGGACCAGATGATGGAAGAATTTCTGAAAACCGTTATCGTTTGATACTCCAACATGAGACCGGAAGGTGTTGAAACTAACATAAAACACTATTTTGAATTTGAATTTAAATTATTTGAAAGTTCAAACGAATTCAAAATTTAAATATTTTTATATATTATTGAAGAACAAGAAAAATTGAACAACATGGTTGAAAAAGATTTTGGATAAGGTATCAATAAGTAAGTTAAATTAACGTCCGAATAGGGTTGAGAAATCACACTTTACTATTCATAAATTATTAAATTTATTTATAATTTAATTAATTTAAGGATTAATCCTAGACATCCATTTTCGACCGTTGGATTCGCGCCACCTCAGCAATCCATGTGACTCCTTCGGCTATAAATAGCCCCCCCCCCCCCTTCATTTTAAACTCACTCCTCCTCCTCCTCTTTCAAGCTTTGGCAATGACAGAAATAATAATAAAATAATAGAAAATAGGGAAAAGGAAGGAAGGGAGAAAGGAGGGCAAGACGGGGAGCTAGGGACTCTTAGGCAGAGGCTTGGGCTTCACGGGGTAAGTTTTTAAATAATATTTATTTATTTATTTATTTTTGTAATATATAAATATATATAATATTTAAAATAGAATTTGTAAAAATAAATATCGGAACATTCTAAGGGTGACAGAGAGGATAGTGTCTAAGGCTTGAGTTTGGAAAATATAGTTTCCTGCTCTCCCTGGCTATCCCTAACTGATCCGACGGATGGGATGATTAATTTAAATTTAAATTTAAAATCTAATTTGAATTTAAAACAGACCAGGGGCATTTTCGTAATTTTTAACCATAAACTTTAAAAGCTTATAACTTTTTCAAAACAAGTCGGATTTCCACGAAACAAGGACCGTTGGATTCTTATCGAAAAATACTTTAAAATGAGTGGAAGCAGATTTTTGATCCGGGTTAAAAATTTTAAGTTATAATTAAATGAATATTTTTAAATATTTTATTTGAAAATTAAATTTAATTAATATTAAAATGGTTTTTCAATTTTAAAAAAAATTGGATATGGCTAGAGATGGGAAAGTAGGATTTTTTAGAAGGGCAGGGAAGGTAATTTGGCTAATAACGCAATTAGAAATTAATTAAGATAAAAATAATTTAATTAATTTTATTAAATATATATCCATTTAAATTAGGTAAATATTGTAAATAGCATAACTTTTGCATACATTAACGAAATTTAACGAAACAGGATCCGTTGGGATCGTATGGACGAGCACTACGCAAGTGAACTGACCGCAAGTGGATTGGAGCTCGTTTGGATTTATGGTGAAATTTAACGTCTGAACCAAATGAATGACCGATTATTGTTATTCAACGATAAACCGTCCAAGGTGAGTAAATCTCACTAACGCTGAACACTTTATATTTTTATAAAGTATTTTTAGAACTGATATTTATTGGTTGAATTGCTGAGTGTTGATTGTTTGGTTGAACTGCTAGTCAATTGATTGAAAATACCGACATAGTTATATATATCGTTAACCGATGTTGATTTTGTTTATCAGAATACCTCATATTGAAATGAAATTGATGTGAATTATATTGTGTAACATCTGTGGATGCAGGGAAACAGGTCGGAGGGATCCAACTGGATTCCTCAACATTTATTTACCCTTTTTCGTATATTCTGTTATATGATGTGTTATATCATCTGTCGTTGAACCCGTGTGTTTGGATGATGATCAAACCTTTTGATTTGGTATTTTTATACCATAAATGATAACGGGAAGTGAAAAGAGATTTTCAAAGTATATTTTGAAAATAAATTATTTATATAAAATCAATAGATTTTATATATAAAAGGAAAAGAGTTTCATAGAGGAAAATAATTATAGAATCAAAGAAATTGAGTAAAGGAAAATATTTGTGAAATCAAATATAAAGGAGAAGATTTGAAAAGAAAAACAAACATAGAGGAAATACATTTGTAAAACAAATGTAAAGGAAAATATTTGCAAATCAAATAGAATAGGGAAAAAGTAGCTATTTGTGAAACCTTTACAAATAGAAATCAAAAAGGAATCATTTGTAAAACGATTACAAATGGAATTGAAAAGCGAATATTCATTTAGGGAATAAAGGAAAGTTAAAAGAGATATTTATGTAGAGAATAAATGGAAAAGCTAAAAGTAATAATTATTTGTTAAATAAATAGAAGTAAAAAGGGAATAGTTATTTGTTAAGTAAACAAATAGAAAAAAGTATTATTCAAAAGAGCTATTCAAAAAGTGTTATTCAAAAGAGTTATTCAAAAGAGTTATTCAAAAGAAGTTATTCAAATGGAATTATTCAAAAGAGAAAATTCAAAGGGGTCAATTCAAAAGAGTTAATCAACCAAAGTTAAACTGTCAGAGTTAAACAGTTAGAGTTAAACCATTAGAGTTAATTAGAAAAGTTAGTCAGTTAGAGTTAAACCGTTAAAGTTAAACAGTTAGAGTTAAACCATTAGAGTTAAACTGTTAGAGTAAACTATTAGAGTCTAACAGTTGGTGTTAATCTATTAGAATTAAACCGTTGGAGTTAAGCTGTTAGAGTCAAACAGTTAGAGTTAGTTAGTTAGAATTAACTAGTAGAGTAAATCAGTTAGAGTTAAGCGGTTTGAATCAAATCGGACAAGAGTTATTCGAATATAGTAACCGAATAAGGGTTAAATTGAATTTTAGTTATTCAATTAGAGTTGATTGAACTTAGTTATTCGAGATAGAGTTAAACAGAAGTAGTTATTCAGTATAAATTGCCATTTAGCACGACTACTAGCGAAATTCGCAGGGCTGCAGATAGCCTAAGGTGGTCGGATGTTTCCTGAGGGAATCAGGCGTAACCATTGTGATCGTTGCGATCTAGAGTCAAGCGAATGAAGTTAAATCAAATATTAGCTATTCAAAATGAAGTTAAAAACATACATAGTTAGTCGAATATAAGTTAATCGAATATTAGTCGATAATAGTTAGTCAAATTAAGTTAAATAAGTTGAGTTAAATAAGTCGAGTTAATTAAGTTAAGTTAGTCAAGTTGAGCTGATCAAGTAAGTTGGTCGAGTTGAGTTAATCAAGATGAGTTAATCAAACCGAGTTATCCAAATAAGAGTTAATCCAGTAAAAGTTAATAGAATAAGGTTTATAGATTATAGTTAACCGAATAGGAGTTGATAAAATTAGTTGTTCGTGTATTTATTTGAGCTAGAAAGAAAAAGTCATATTAAAGTTATTATATTTCGGACGTAGGGGATTATAACACCATAATAAAATGACTTCCGTAAAGGAAGTGGATTCCTAAATAGAATCCGAGAGTTACGTAAGTAAGTGGTTGAAAGTGTAAAAAGGTGAACTTTGTCTGTTTCAAAGTTAGAAATGTTGTTCAGTTAAGGTCTGAGAGGTAATTATATCCCAACTTGATTGACTTCAGTTTTAACTAAGAAATGGATAAGTTCGATAGTGAAAAGTGGTTAAGTGAATTTAGTTAATGGGCATAATGGTCTGTGTTGACATAGCGATGTTTATTCAAACATCTGTTTAAACCCAATGAGGGAATTTTGGAAATGTTTTCCAAATAAGATCAGGATATTTTCTAATATAGAAAACAAGAAGTGGAAATGTTTTTCATTGTTAATAACGTATATTTTCTAAATATAGTAAATAAGAAATATAGGGAAACAGGAATAAGGAAAAGAATAAATTTATGATAATTTAATTTAAGAATTTATGATGATTGATGATTGATCGATAGAATTTCCATCTGGAAATAATATCGTTGTTTGCACACAGACATGTTTTCATTTGATAGTTAAATCACCGACTATCAAAGTTTTTGACCATTTTACGTTGTTAATATGGAGAGACCGGTTGGATTATTATCCACAGACCCACTCCGTATTGGCATAAGCGTTGCGAATCAAGTATGCTGAATATATCGAAGACGGAGTAAAGTGCAAGGGCTATCCTGTTTACAAAATAGTGCCTTCGGTTTGTCCAATCCCAGGACAAACGTGTATGGAAGAATGCCTGACAGAGTATATTCAATAGATCGCGTAAGTTGATCTCTTCAAACATACTTACGTTTGGTGGCAGAGGAATTCATTTCTCTTAGTTTTATACCCGTGGTGTTTTTGGGGAAATCAATTTGTGATTTGGCGAGTATGACGATGTGGCATTCAAAGTGAATGATCTGTCAGAGATAAGCGTGGCCTCTAGCCTCATCAACCGGGAAATGACAAAAATCGGGCAGGCAGCATGGCTATGTGGGTCGCACCCATTAGGAAGTATAATCACCTATCTAGAGAAATTCCAATTGCTTCTTAAATCTATCGATGCTGCCCCATTCGGGAGACGGTTGCTGATCCCAACCGTTGGTGATATATATTCGATACACTCAAGCGAAATGAGTGGTCGGTCATGTAAGGGCCGGGTTGCAAGATGTTCTTGTTGAACCCAGTGTATTCGCCTCTAGAGATACAGTATCGGCAGGTGGTCCCATACCTTGTCAAAGTCGGAATCCAATCTCCAATAAGTGCCCGCGAGTTTGATTTGTATACTATATATGTAGAGCGTGAGATGCAAGCGTTCTACTAGATTTTAATTACTTGTGATTAGACATTATTATAATATCAGATAATATATGATTTCCAAAGTGTTTTGGGTTATCGTAAGGTAAAAAACCTTCCGTGTTTATGTGTGGATTGGTCTTACGATTATCTTTTCTTTCGAAAGGATTTTGAAAGTTAAACCAAATGATTTGAGTTTACTCACACCAGTCCCATGACTGACCCAGAGTTTATTTTGTTTTGTTTTCCCTAAACTCTTGGGTGCCCAAATTTGTACAGGCAATCAAGTAGTCAGGATTTACAGGTATGCTTGAAGAGCTTGGAGCAGGAGGCTTCAAGATTTTTCTAGCTATTGATTATTCCGCTGTGATGAAAGTGTTGTACTCTGATAATGGTATGATATACATATACTACTTTGATTTCAAGATATGTTGTCTATTATATTTTATTCGTTCCGCTGTGAGATTCGTGTTACTCTGATGTTGTTGTGTTCTTCTTCTTCTTCTGTTCTAATTTTCTATCTTATCTATCCTCACCCTCTAATTTCTTTCTTGGACTATCTGGTAATTTCGACTTTTGATTGTTCGATAGGTGTTATATATCGGATAACCAAGGTCGCTTTTTCCCGGGTCGTTACAATAGCAGCAGTGTAAAAATGTGATTTTTATATACATGGCAACAATATAAAAATGTGATTTTTATATATGTAGTGAATACGGGCAACGAAGTGACAAAAGGCGAGCACGACGGAGATTTCTACATAAGAAGAGTCGTGGCGTTTGGTTTATCTAGTTGGTGAGAACTCCTCACCTTTAATTTATTTCTAGTTTGAAATATATACTAGGATACAGATGGTGTTTAGTAGCACCCGATACCCGTCGTCCACAGACCATGGATGACTTGTTTGTTTGATTTCTGTGTTGTGAAATTTTATTGTGTGATGTGGAATGAAATAAAATATTTTATAGTTAAAAATATAATTTTTAACGTGTGTATAAAATAAATATTTATAAACAAATCGGATGATTTGTTTATATACACTGATTTGACTGATATTGATTAGGACGATAAATTTTACACATCGCCCAACTGCACACAAAAAAATCCGTGTTTGTTGATTTGAAACCCCACACGGGTATTGGGATGATATTTGACGTACACTAATCCCGATTGTTTAGTTGTATGTCAATCGATGGGTTGACAGACTGTGTAAGCGTTAATTATTTATATTTAATGCATATGCAGTTGTGTGGTGCACTCTGGATAATGGTTGATTATTTATCGTTGCTATTATATACATGTGTTGTAGAAAATCCATATAATTAACATTATATGGTAATTGATTGTGCCTCATTCCAATTTAGAAAATAAATTCATATGTTGAATAAAAGCCGTGTTTATTAGATTGACGTCATTTTGACGTGAATGATATTTATATCGATTTTATTCATTTTTAAAATGAATATAGAAAATAAAGTGATTTCAAAATTTAACGTTTTGAAAATATTATCATTTGTATATCGATGATGTGGAATATTCAATTTTGATTAGAAATTGAATATGAAGTTGAAATCGTTTCGAAAACGAATTTAAAACGATTTATAAAATACGTTTTAAAACGAAATCAATGAAATATATATAATATATATTATATATACAATGGCCTGAATAGAACGCGGCGTGCTGCGGCAGTTCGCAAATTTCGACCATTGACTTCGAATTGACGTTGCGGGAGATCCGACCGTCGGATTCTCCTAAAACCGGAACCGTTGGGTTCGTATCGAAAAGAGCTTTCTAACGAATATTAGAGATTTGAAATCTAACGGTTGGATTTGGAATTATGTCCAAATCAAATTTGGAAAAGGTCGCTGTAAGTGCAGTTCGATGGCCGTTGATGGAAATCGACTGTGCAGGCCTTGATAAAATTATTAAAAATAGTAATAATTTGTGTAAAATCATAAGAAATGATTTGGGAAGAATTGGGATGAAAAACTCCATATTTGAAAAGATAAAAATAGATTTTTATCGAAATGAACTAGTTTTGAACCAGAATTATAATTCTATTTATTTTTAAAATAAATAAAGTGGATTTGAAATTAACTAGAATTTCCAATAATTGAATTGGAATGGATTTGAATCGAAATTATCTTTGGAATATTTCGATGTTGGATTTCGTGATTATACAGATATTGTTATGGATATTTGAAAGATATATTTATATCGTTATTCCCAATACGATATTTGTTGGTCGTAGAATTTGATATTGAATATAAGCCGATATATTTTCTATTCAGAGCGTTGTATTTAATATCAAATGTGATTTGGGTTTGTCGTGAATGGTGTCTTCATTAACACTGTTCTTAAACCCAGTTGAGAAAGAGATTAAATCTTTTTATCTAGATTTAATGAAGTGTACCAATTAAATGGTATTTAATTGGAATTGAATTTGAATTGATTTTTGGGTTTATCGTGAATGGTGTTTTAAATAACACTTGTTCTTTAACCCGATAATTAATGGAATGTGATTTTGGGTTGTTGTGAACGGTATCTTCAATAATACTGTTCTTAGACCCAACTGAGTTAAGAAAATCAGAAACTAACTGGAGATTAGTTAAGTTGAATGGTTTCTTGGGTATTGATTTGATGTTGGTTTCGGCCTTCGGGGTTAATACTTAGGGAATTGCTCACTTGCTATTTTACGGTTAAAGGCTGATATAATGGAATGAGATTTTGGGTTTATCGCGAATCGTGTTTTAAATGACATTGGTTCTTTAACCCAGTTAAACACAGGAATATTAAAACCAAGTGGAGTTTTAATGAATCTTTAATTAGATTGAAAAGATCGAAAATGGAGTATCACCAGTTTTGCTTCAGGCAATAGTTAAATCTTTAATTAGATTTGAACATGAAGTGGTAATTGAATTTACCGATAACACCGTGGTGTTAGATATGAAGTATGACCAGTTTTACTTCATGGGATGAATAGGTTGGGATTGGGAAATTAAAACAAATGATTACTTCGGTAAGATTCGTTATTCCCGACTAGTTGAATCGATGTTCAAAAGAAGATTAAAGAATAAATTTGAGGAATTTATCTTTGATAAAATTAATGGAAACCTATCCCTAAGAATGTGAAATTTAGCAACTACCTGAAGATTAGTTAAGGTGAATGGTTTCCTGGGTATTGATCTGATGTTGGTTTCGGCCTTCGGGGTTAATATTTGGGGAATTGTTTCCTTACTAATTTACGGTTAGTGACTGATGAATTGGAATGAGGTGTATGTTTTGTTTGTGTAACACTTGTTTATTATATACGCGCGTTATTCAGAAAGACCGGGTTTATCTCATTCTGAATAACTGATTCGAAGATTAGTCGAAGATGAAGATGGTGGTTGAAGACCGGAGGTCTTCACGTCGTTTGGGTGATTACTTATGATCTTGATTGGGCCGTACACCCAAGAGGAGGGAATCAGTTAGTGGTCGTCCAAACGTACTTGGAGATCGATGGATATGCGAGGTACTAGGTGCCTCCGGTTTCATTCAGACCCAGAACGGACTTGTAGATGGACTGTGTGTCTGACATTGGATATCATTCTGTGTGATTGATGGATATCGGTTGCATGGAGTGGTTTGCCTATGTGGCATGCTAAGATGCAAATGATCAAGACTTCTGTTGAAAAGCAGAGTCATGTGATTGATGATCAAAGCACGGCCTGTGTGGCATAGCTTTGTGTAACGTTGATTCGCGAGCCTCACACCCCGGTTGTGAACCAAAAACAGGAGAGGACATCAGGGAGGGCATGCGTTTCCTTCTAGTTAGAAGTGGCGTCAGTGGTTTGACACGCCCTGACGAGTTGAACTTATGTGGTTGTTGCTGTTGCGAGGCGCCTCAGATATATCGGTGACTATGTGAAGCCGATGGAGTCATTTGTTGACTCATTGACACCCCCAAAGGGTGGGGAAACGCAGTGTTCAGGCATAATAATCCACATCGGTGGACCGGCCCTGACGATCCAAGGCTTGTCTGCGCGCTTGCCTGAGGGGCGGACTAGAGCGTCTCGAATTAGGTGAGGACTATCTTTTGCCTCAGTTCACAGATGGAAATCCAACTTCCAATACGTGACTTTGCGGTTTTGATTGTAAACCTATATATGGCAACATGATATATGGTACCCATGCCGTCTATGATTGATACTTATGATTGAAATTGTTTTGACACTATACACTTATAGCAATAATAAAAGATAAAATTTAGCGTATCAAGCATTCTTTGGCTATTATAAGCTAAAACCCTATCCTCCGTCTTGCGTTGCATTGTGTGATGGGACCTAGGTCTTATAATAGCTTCATTTTTCTTTATTTAGCATTGCGCTGTTGTTTTATGCACTGGTGTTCTTAGGAGGAAACTCGTTCCGTGTTATACGGCGTGGTCCCTTGATTTATCTAACTTTAAAATAAAGATTAATAGCTGTTTTAGTTCTCACACCAGTCACATGACTGACCTGGAGTTTATTGTTTTAACCTAAACTCTGGGTGCCCTTATTTTAACACGGGCAGCTAGTAGTTTTGGTTTTGCAGATTTATATTCATAGGATCCTGATTTACAGCTGGAACGATACTCGGAAAGCTCTATATCCGTGTATTACTTCTAGTTGTGTTTTGTATTATTTTCCGCTGTTATGTAATGTATTGTAATCTCTGATATTTTAGAATGTATTTTATTTGTTTATACTCTATATATTCTTGTATTCTGATGAAATTGTTGTAATTAACAATGAAATGTTCTTCTGTCTGCGTTCTGATGTGACTGGTTCTCAATTCAATCCGGGCTTTCCTTACTGGGGAAGTTCGGGTTG
Organism: Allium sativum; assembly: GCA_030737875.1. NCBI lineage: Eukaryota > Viridiplantae > Streptophyta > Magnoliopsida > Asparagales > Amaryllidaceae > Allium > Allium sativum. Next base: position 821,927,627 of record CM060909.1, read on the forward strand.
TAACAATGTGTATGACTGAGATCTGCTATGTCATGATATTGTGAATGATTTATCTGTTTTTTGGTGATGTATAAACATAGATTGGTATGTGTTAAATAAAAATAAATCATATTGCTTTATTTTTGATTTGGATTAGAATTTCCATTTCAATAAAAATAAATCATTTTGTTATAGTGTTGAATTGAAATAGAATTGTCAATTCAACATTTGAAACATTATTTTTATGATTGTTGTTGAATTGCATTAGATTTCCAATTCAACATAAAAATTATTATTTCGATCATATTTGTTGAATTGAATTAAATTGTCAATTCAATATAAAATTATTATTTTGATCATATTTGTTGAATTGAATTAGATTATCAATTCAATATTAAAAATATCTTTTTATCATTTTTGAGCATTGAAATAGAATTATCAATTCAACATAAAACATTATTTTATCATTTTATTTGTATTGAAATAGAATTGTCAATACAATTGAAAATATATCGTTGTTGTCTATAACATTGAATGGATTTAAAAAGTTATTCTTTTATTTGCAATCTTTGATGCAAATAAATATTGATATAAAAGTTGTTCTTTTATTTGCATTCTTTGATGCAAATAAATATTGATATAAAAAGTTGTTCTTTTATTTGCATTCTTTGATGCAAATTAATATTGATATAAAAAGTTGTTCTTTTATTTGCATTCTTTGATGCAAATAAACAATGAATTGGAAAATTTTCTTTTATTTGCATTCTTTGATGCAAATAAACATTGAATTAAAAAGTTATTCTTTTATTTGCATTCTTTGATGCAAATAAACAATGAATTGGGAAATTTTCTTTTATTTGCATTCTTTGATGCAAATAAACATTGAATTAAAAAGTTATTCTTTTATTTGCATTCTTTGATGCAAATAAATATTGAATCAAAAAGTTATTCTTTTATTTGAATTCCTTGATGCAAATAAATGATGAATTAAAAGTTATTCTTTTATTTGCATTCCTTGATGCAAATATACGATGAATTAAAAGTTATTCTTTTATTTGCATTCCTTGATGCAAATATACATTGAAATAAAGAGTTATACTTTTATTTACATTCTTTGATACAAATAAAATGTTAAAATTGGAAGTTAAATTTTTATTTGCATTTCTTGATGCAAATAAGACATAGTTTTTAAAAGGTTATATTTTATTTGTAATTTAGATACAAATTAAAAACATGATTTGTAAAGATACATTTTTGTTTGCAATTTTAGATGCAAACAAAACATTAGAATTAAAGATACATTTTTGTTTGCAATTTTAGATGCAAACAAAATATTAGAATTAATGTCACAATTTTGTTTGCATTTTTAGGTGCAAACAAAACATTAAAATAAAAAGTTACATTTTTATTTACATCTTAGCTGTAATAAAAATGATAGGATTAAAAGTAATATTTTTATTGTCACTTTGGAGACAATAAAAATAAAATAATTTAATGTACATTTTTATTGCCACTTTCGAGATGATAAAAAGAGTAGAATGACGATTACATTTTTTTTATGTCACAGTATGCAATGCAAAAAGGATTACATTTTTAATGTAATATAAAGATTACATCTTTATACATTGTAAAAAGGATATCATCTTTTTGTAATATAAAAAGAATACATTTCAATGTAAATGAGTCAACATTAGAATTCACATTTTTAATGTAAATGAATTAGTAGAAAAGATTCATTGTTTAGATAAATTATGTTAACATGAGAACCTACATTTTTATTGTATATGAAAATGATTCATTGTTGCATTAAAATGTTTAACTAAAAAAAGTTCACATTTTTATTGTAAAAAGGGATTATATGAAAATATTCATGTGTTGAAAATATAATGTAGTGATGTCTTGAAATATATGTTTGCGACGTTGAAATGTTACACTTCCCTTTACAAGTTGTCCGACTTGTTTATGTGATTGGGATGATAATTTTTCACACATCGCCCATGTGCACAAATAATATATTATTGTTTGTTGGATGAAAACCCCACACGGGTATTGGGATGATATTGGACACACACTAGTCCCAATATTTAATTTATTGTCAATCGATGGATTGACAATCTGTGTTGAGCATTACTTATTTATTTTTATGCTCACACAGTTATAATTCTCACTTTGGATGTGAATGTATTGTTTGATGGTTGTTTATCATTATCGTTGGATATATGCAATGTATGAAATCCATATAACTGAATTTATATGGTAATGGATTGAGTCGCATTCCGATTCAGAATTATTTTAATGAAAAAGGTCATTTTAATGGGAAAATACATTTTTGTGCAGATGAATGAAAAGATCATATTAATGTAAAAATACATTTTAATGTTTAAGAATATAAAGAAAGAACATCTTAGAACAAAGAATATTTTAATATAATATATTTTAAAATAAAGAATATCTTAAAATAAATTTAGTGAAGGATTAAGTATGATTTTTATGTCCGTCTCAGAATGGATACAAATTTATAAAATATGAAGCCGTGTTATGTAGGGACGCTATTTTTAACCCGAACGGGTTTATCGATCGATTATTTCATTTTAGAATGAATATAAAAAGAAGTGATTTATAAATCTAATATTTTGATAATATATAAATATTTTAATATGATAAAAATATAGAATATTCAATGTTGCTTTAAAATTGAAATAAAGATAAAATCATTATAAATAAATTTATAAATATTTTATAAAATACTTTTAGAAATCGACGATATATATATATATATATATATACATACATATATATATAATGGTCTGAATAGAACGCGCCACACAGCGACTATTCGCGAATTTCGACCGTTAATTTCAAATTGATGTAACGGGAGAATCGACCGTCGGATTCTCCTAAAACCGGAACCGTTGGGTTCGTATCGAAAAGAGCTTTCAAATGAATATAAGAGTTTTGAAATCTAAAGGTTAGATTTGGATTTATGTCCAAATCAATTCAGAAAAGGTCGCTACAAGTGCAGTTCGATGACCGTTTATGGAAATCGACTGCAAAGGCCTTAATAAAATTATTTAAAATATGGAATTTTTTTGTAAAATCATAATAAACGGTTACAAAAGATTTTTGATGAAAAACTCCAATTTTCGTAAAGGTAAAATATATTTTTATCAAAACAAACTGGTTATTAACTAGAAAGATAATCCAATGTTTTAAAAGACATTAGTTCTTTAACCCAATCAACAGTGGAAATATAATTTGGAATTTATAACTCTTTTATTAAGATTTAAGTGGAAATTTTCCAAAGTAAAGTTTTCCAAATTAATATATTAAATTGGAATTGAATGGAATTCGATTTAACAATAATCGAGATGAGATTCTGTAAAAGAAGACCGTTACTATATATGGAATTTAAAAGGCTCTGCTGTTATTCCATTTATATTATTGGTCTGATACAGAAATTTATATCGATTATATATTGATTTGATTTCTATGAAAATTCCACATTTAATGGAAGATGATTTTGGGGTTTATCGTGAACAATGTTTTTAAATGACATTTGTTCTTTAACCCAGTTAAAGATAAGATTTATCTCTTAAATCTGAATAATCATAAAGTAATGATTTTTTATATTAAAACCCAATTTGAGTTTTAATGAATCTTTAAAAAAGAAAATTAAAGAATAAATTTAAGAATTTATCTTTGATAAAATTAATAGGAACCTTTTTCCAAATAATGTGAATACCTGATTAAAAGAATATTTTGAATTGGAATGAGGCATTGGGTGAGTTTGCACAACAATTGATTTTAAATTACGCGAGTGATTCGGAAAGACCGGGTTTAACCCATTCTGAATAATTACTACGACGATTAAAAGTCGAAGATGAAGATAGTGGTTGAAGACCGACGATCTTCACATCGAATGGATGAGGACTACTGATGCCTTTGATTGGATTTGCTGCCTTGAAAAGGTTCCAGTGGTAGTTGTCCAAACGTATTGTTGATCGTTCGGATATGCGAGGTATAAGGTGCCTCCGGTTTCGTTTAGACCCAGAACGGACTTGTAAATGGATGGCATGTCTGACGTTGTATTCCTTTACATTGTATCCGTTGATTTCTGCTAATATATATCTGTTTGGTAGCGGAGAATTGATTCTCTTGCTGAATACCCTTCTCTGAGATGTATGAGCTTAGTGGTTATATATTGGTTGAAATTAATGGTAGGGATTGACAATGTGGCATGCTAAGATGCATAGATCAAGGCTTTTGTTGAAAAGCAGAGCCTTGTGGATGATGATCAAAGCATAGCTTTAATTAGCATAGCTTTGTGTGGTGTTACTTCGCGAGCCTCACACTCCAGTAGAGTCTAAAACGGAGCGAGGGAACGCAGGGAGTGCACATGTTTCTTTCTAGCTAAAAGTAGTGTTAGTGACTTCATTTTACTTATGTGGATGATTGAATTTTTGTGGCCTCGGATTTATCGGTCGCCAATGGACGTATTATAGGTCCAATTGGACCGGGAAGCGTGTGTTCAGGCATAACTAATCCAACCCATTGCACTATTGGGGGACCGGCCCTGCAGAATCCAAGGGTTCGCCAGCGTCTGTGTAACGTCCCGCATTTTTGTCGGTTTGTATTTGAATATTTAAACCAGTTTAAATATTGAATTCAGAATATAAGTGGATTTATATTTTAATCAAAATGAAGTTGAACGTATATAAATATATATTAATTATAATCGAGCTCATAACGACCCTGCAGTTCGTAATTTAACGTTCTGAACTTCAACTGAGTATACCGGACTCGTTTTGAATCGGATTTCTTCGAAACGAGAAACGTTGGAATCTGTTGAACTGTATCTGTCTAACAGAAGTGAAAAACCAAGATTTTGTTGTGTAGATTGCAAGATATGTCCAAATCAAATATTCAGAAAGTCGCTATGAAATCATATATCGACCGTAACGGTTATTTGAATATAACTTGATATCGGTTGCAAATCGAGACAAGGTTCTTTTGAGGTGCAGCGATACTTTAATTTTTAGAATTTTACTGTAATTTTTAATTAATTAAATGAGCAACTTTTTATTTGGAGTATTGTGCACCCTGTATCGGTATTTCGGGATTTCAAAATATGAGTCAATCTACCGATATTATTATATTTTTGGGATCGGGGCACCTCGCTGAACATAACTGTATTATTATTTCTGTCCATAGTAAATCATATGTGGATGGAGTTGGTACGTTTAACATTTTGAACTAAAAAAAAATGCGTTAACCGCTTTCGCTAAGAAACAAATCAGATTCAAAACTAAATATCGACAACCTCTATTCTCTAGAGATAGTACGCTAGAAATAGAAATCACATGCCTAAGGGATTAAACAATATCTACACCATGCAGCTATATTTTGGAAATGCCAACTAACCTATATCCTATAATGTAATATGCATGCCTTAGCTCTTAAGAAACCATCAACATTTCCTTCGCCCATACCAAAAGCAAGGCATACCGTGTTATTTCTTTTCACTAGCACGTTCCTAAGTTTGAAATTAGCTTCCTAGACTAACCTGCACCATTACCCTATTTCGTAAATAGTAAGGAATAACAGTACCTACCCTAGAAGCTATCAGCCATTACCCTACTCCTTCATGGCCAAGTAACCCCAATCCTATAAATACAGGACCGCATCTCTTCCATCATTCAAGACAGCGAAAACAAATACTCCAGTAAAACCCAAAAAGCACTATCGCAAGCTAGTTCAAAGGACGTATGGGAACGCAGCAAAGCAGGCTCTGTATTTCCTCTTCAGATCTTCACCGTGAGCTGCTAAGGTTGAAGCAACGGTGTGGTTTCAGTCTGGAAGTGATGAAGCAGTGTACTAGTTTGCATGCATGAAAAAGGAGCTGATGTGTTTCCTTTTGGTCGCGTGGAGGGGGATGGTACCAGGGATGTGAGGTAGGTGTGTTGAGTAAAGACAGTAGAGGCCACGTGTTATGATGGGATATGGCACGGGGTTGGTATTGTCTAGTTATGGGGTGAGGCATGGCAAAGTTGGGTTTTGGGAAATGAAAAGGTAAAAGATGGAAATAATATACTGAGAAGGGGTTGCAAGGGGTACACGCGCATGGGATTATGGACGTGAAGTATGTGTGACGTAGGAAGTTTGGGCTGTGTGGGAAGTAAAGTGGAGAAGGTGTGTGTTCGGAAAAGAAGAAAAGCAGTGCGGTTCTCGTGGAGGGTGCGGTATAACGTGATGTTGAACGTCGAGAGAGGCTGTACAGGGAGATGATTGCACGGGAGTGTGTGCAGTTCCGTGTAGTAAAGAAGTGGACTTTGGCGAAGTCCATGGTGAAGACAGAAAAGGTTGAGATGTTAAAAGTAATGGAGTTGGATTTTCTCCGGTGAGGCGAGTTCGAACGAAGGGGTTTGTGGCGAAAAGGAGAACCAGTGGACTGGTTTATACAATCAAAGTGAAATAGACGCCGATGGGATTAGTAAAGCACTACACTGACGGATAATTTGGGGAGACCGAAAGTGATGCAAATCGTTATTTAACGGTTAACGCGCCAAGGTGAGTAAAATCACTAACTCTGATCTATTTTTATAATTATATTTTAATGTTGTTTGAATGCTGTGTGATGGTCGATTAGGTAGATTACAAGTAATTTGGTTGAATATTATATACCGTTACATATGTACACACCATCGGTTGGACACTGATTCAATCGATTTGAATATCCCCTAGTATAGAGTTAGTGTAAATTGTGTTGACTGACATCTGTGGATGCGGAAACCGGTTGGAGGAATCCGACCAGATTCCTCGATATTTATATGTACTGTTTGTTTTTTATACACTGCTTGAACCCGAATTATATTTAAAACCCCATGTGACATTTAAATAAGTTATTAAGATATAACTATCCTGCGAGTGGATAACTTGAATAATTAGTTTACAGCAAAAAGTTAAGAAATATTATTAGATTAATTATATTAATCTAATGTTAAGAACTAATTAAAATTCAGTTAACGAGTTTACTGATGGAACGAAGTTGATTTAAATCAACTGTTTAATTGAAAAATGATTATTAGATAAAATGGGTCCTTGTAAAGAAATTATAAATAAAACTGTGGATTGAAGTTAAAGCAAAGAGTTAATGTTTAAAATAAATAATCGTAAACAATGAAGATTTTTAAAGTATGAATATGGTGTTATAAAACCATATTTCAGAATAAAACAAGGAAATACAATGTAATGAATATTATAAGTAATTAAGGATTAGAATACAGACTCATATCGGTTCTAAGGTAAGAACGTTGTCGATCAAGGTCTGAGAGGTAATTAAAATACCCCAACTTGAACGGTTTCACTATTATCGAGGAACGATATCAGTTTGTGACGGAAAAAGATGTCAAGATTAGTATAAAAGGAATATGGCAGCGTATGAACTATAGCGATAAAATAAACGCTGTTGATTAGGCTTAAGCGTGACTGTTATGTTAATTAGTTATAAAGGAGAATTTTACAGCGTATGACAAGTTTGAACTATAGCGATAAAATAACGCTGTTGATAAGGTAGGTGTGACTGTAATGTTAAGATTAGTTATAAAGAGAATATTACAGCGTTTTGCAAGTTTTTACTATAGCGATAAAGTAACGCTGTTAACCAAACTTAAGCGTGATTTTTATATATAGCAGCACTTCCTCGGAAATGAAAATAGTTGGGTTTGAAATCCACTTATTCAGAAAGAAATAAGTAACGATGTTTATCCAAGGGAATACCAGAATTAGTTTAGAAAGAGAAATTAGAGAATCGTGGTAGAAAAACGATGGCAGCATTTCGATGTTCGAAATGTAATTAGAATTAAACCATTAGGGGTTTGAATTATAATTCAACGATGTCGAATGTAATAAAGTAAATCACTTTTAGAAATTATAATCTGATAAGATAATTAACATTTAGTTTTAAACAAATAAATGTTGATAGGATAGGGATCAGTATTTAGTTATAAACTTAATATTGATTTGATAAGAAGTTTACTTAGAAACAGAATCTATAAAGTGGAATAGGAATATAAAAGTAGGAAAGAGATCCCGGTAAACAAGATAAAGGAAATTATTACGTGAATAAAGAGTTATATGATAAAGATGTTTAGATTTCTATAATAAGGGGTGGTATTCACATTCCAAAATGAATAGTGGGTTAAAAGTGAACGTTGGGCTGATTAAAAGGTTAAAATGAAATTGGAAATATTTTCCAATGTAAATAGGATAGTTTTTTCAAGTATAGGAAATAAAGAACGTGAAAGGAATGGAAATGTTTCGAACGTTAATAACATATGTTTTCTAGAACATGAGAAAATAAGAGTTTGTAATGGAAATGTTTTCCAAGAAGTGTAAAAAGGCTAAAACGGGATTTGAGAAATATCTGGTAAGAAATGTTAATTCGAAGAATAAAAAAACGAATGTTAAATAAAAATAACCCGTGTTTGTGTGACGTCTAGTTATACATCTGAATGAATGTTTGCTTTTACTTCGACAGTTAAATAACTGACTATCGAAGTGTTTTGACCATCGTGTCAATACGGAGAGACCGGTTGGGTATATTATCCGAAAACCACTCCATATAGGCGTAAGCGTTGCGAATTAGATATGCTGAAGATAATTGAAGACGGAGTTAAATGCAAGGGTCGTCCAGTTCTACAATGGTGTTTTCTGTTTGTCCAGTCCCAGGACAACTTGTATGGACGAGTGTCTGACAGTGTATTTCCAACAGTCGCGCCGTTGATTTTACGAATATACCGAGTCGGTGGGGAGAAGATAACTTCTCTTTATTTTACACCCAGTGTGCATTTGTGTAATCAATGTGTGATTACGGATTTGACGATGTGACATTCAAAGTGAATGGTGATCAGATGTTCTGAAGATAGACGTAGCCTCTAGCCTCACAACCAGGAAGTAACAAAAGTTGGGCTAGGCAGCATGGCTAGTTGGGTCATCCCCAAGCAGGGTGTATAGTCACCGATCTAGAGAAAATTCATATTTATACTTCTTTTCGATTTTGTATCTTCGGATGACGGTTGGATGGCCTACAACCGTGGTGGCAATATATTCGCGACAATCAAGCTAAATGAGTGAGCGGTCATGTGTGGCCGGGTTGCAAGACGTTCTTGTTGAACCCTGAGTGTATCCCCTCTAGAGTACACTGATCAGAAGGTGCTCCCATACCTTGTCTATTGGAATCCATCCTCCGATAAGCGCCCTGCGGTTTATGATTTTATACTATATATATGTGGAACGTGAGATGCAAGCATTCTGCTACTTGGATATTTATTCGCTTAGACATTATCATAATATCACTGGATTTGATATCAAAGATATTTTACAGTAAGGTTTTTCAAAGTTAAACAGTATAGTTGGAATTTACTCACACCAGTCCCATGACTGACCCAGAGTTTATTTTGTTTGTGTTTTCCCTAAACTCTTGGGTGCCCAAATTTGTACGGGAAGTCAAGTGTTTCAGGCTTTTACAGATTCATTTGGAGGAGCTCGAAGAAAGAGACCTCACCACTAGTTATGTAGATATTATTTCCGCTGTGATGATATGAGTTATACTCTGATATGATATATAAGTACAGATTCAGAAACTGTATTTCAAAATTATATTATAATACAATTTATTCATTCCGCTATGAGTTTTCGTGTTTACTCTGATTCTGTTCAGTGTTCTTCTTCTATTCTATTAGTTCTATCTTTTCTATCTCACCTTCTAAATTCTTCTACTAATGTTCCGGCGTTTTCGATGCTCGAGAAAATTGACAGTGTATTTATGTTGATTTTCTGGGTCGAAAATCCCGCTCCATTACAGTTGGTATCAGAGCTGAAGGTTAAGTGATTACCTTAGCTCTGTGGCGTAACTCAGTAGAGATGGAGTTAGTAATACTCTAGATTGAGTTTGAGTGTATATATATGAGTGAATGTATTTGTAAATCAATATGAAAACTGTTTTATATTGTGTTGACTAGTTAGTCGAGTGGTTTATGAATTCTGGTCGAAACAGTAATGCAAACTGCATCGATAGGTGTTTCTAAACTCTCGAACAGAGTAATTCGACACAGTATGTTTTGAAAAGAGGGTAAATGAAATAATTTTACCCAAAATATATTTTGATATAAAGAGGAGTATATATCTTGAGATTATTATAGAATATTGGATGCGTTGATCGTTATTATGATCAAATAAGATTTATAATTGAGTTGGTTATATAAATGACCAATCGAAATATTATATAGGTATAATATGAAAAATCAGATGGATTGAATCTGAATTTAAAACCAGAATTGAAATGAAACTCTAAAAACTTGGAAAAGAATTGAAATTGAAATTGAAATTGAATTAAATATAAGGGAATTTTAAAATCCTGGGAGATTTGAAAATTGTTTTCCAAGTGCCGTGGAAGATATTTTGAAGTAAAAACTCAAAATGGAAGTGTTTTAAAATAAATTTTTAAAGTGATATAGTATTGAACTCACTTTGATTCGCTGGGAAATAAATTCCGATGATGAAGTCGACCATTATCGGTGTTCATTTTCGAGTTTCTGAGTGACGGATTTCTACCAAGGATTTTGTTTTGAGGAAATAAGTTGTTTAGAAATTCAAAAGTTTTGAATTGTTATTGTTAGGTATATATATTTCAAACTGATTTGAAATAAAATCCTAGGAAGTTGAATTTCGGAATTTAAATTTTACTTATGAAGTAAATACATAGAAATTTTACTAAGTCAAATAAAATCGGTTTGAATTAGAGGTAATTTGGAATGGAATTGAATTGATGAATCAAGAGTTGGAATTGAGTTTGGAAATCGAGTGGAAACGAAGTGGTATATGCTGATTGGACAGCAAATAGAAGAGATAGAGTGGAATGCCAGACAAAATGGCTGTTTGAATTTCTTTTGGATTCGGAGACGACCCAGAGAGGCAAGTTATAGGAATACCGAATGAGCCGTGCAGAGGAGAGGCTGGTAAAATTCTTCGAAAATTTAAGCCGTTGGGAAATTTTCAGAATTTTGAAAATATTTGAAATAAGAAGGAATTAATATTTTAAATTGGAATAGATCAGTTCAGTTGAGACTGAAATTATGAAGTAAACCAAAAAGATTTTTTAACCTGGTTATAACAGAGATTGTAGCATATTCCCTATCTTAGCAATTTCGAGGACGAAATTATTTTAAGGGGGAAGGACTGTAACGTCCCGCATTTTTGTCGGTTTGTATTTGAATATTTAAATCAGTTTAAATATTGAATTCAGAATATAAGTGGATTTATATTTTAATTAAAATGAAGTTGAACGTATATAAATATATATTAATTATAATCGAGCTCAGAACGACCCTGCAGTTCGTAATTTAACGTTCTGAACTTCAACTGAGTATACCAGACTCGTTTCGAATCGGATTTCTTCGAAACGAGAAACGTTGGAATCTGTTGAACTGTATCTGTCTAACAGAAGTGAAAAACCAAGATTTTGTTGTGTAGATTGCAAGATATGTCCAAATCAAATATTCAGAAAGTCGCTATGAATTTCGACCGTAACGGTTATTTGAATATAACTTGATATCGGTTGCAAATCGGGACAAGGTTCTTTTGAGGCCCAGCGATAATTTAATTTTTAGAATTTTACTGTAATTTTTAATTAATTAAATGAGCAACTTTTTATTTGGAGTATTGTGTACCCTGTATCGGTATTTCGGGATTTCAAAATATGAGTCAATCTACCGATATTATTATATTTTTGGGATCGGGGCACCTCGCTGAACATAACTGTATTATTATTTCTGTCCATAGTAAATCATATGTGGATGGAGTTGGTACGTTTAACATTTTGAACTAAAAAAAAATCCGTTAACCGCTTTCGCTAAGAAACAAATCAGATTCAAAACTAAATATCGACAACCTCTATTCTCTAGAGACAGTACGCTAGAAATAGAAATCACATGCCTAAGGGATTAAACAATATCTACACCATGCAGCTATATTTTGGAAATGCCAACTAACCTATATCCTATAATGTAATATGCATGCCTTAGCTCTTAAGAAACCATCAACATTTCCTTCGCCCATACCAAAAGCAAGGCATACCGTGTTATTTCTTTTCACTAGCACGTTCCTAAGTTTGAAATTAGCTTCCTAGACTAACCTGCACCATTACCCTATTTCGTAAATAGTAAGGAATAACAGTACCTACCCTAGAAGCTATCGGCCATTACCCTACTCCTTCATAGCCAAGTAACCCCAATCCTATAAATACAGGACCGCATCTCTTCCATCATTCAAGACAGCGAAAACAAATACTCCAGTAAAACCCAAAAAGCACTATCGCAAGCTAGTTCAAAGGACGTATGGGAACGCAACAAAGCAGGCTCTGTATTTCCTCTTCAGATCTTCACCGTGAGCTACTAAGTTTGAAGCAACGGTGTGGTTTTAGTCTGGAAGTGATGAAGCAGTGTACTAGTTTGCATGCATGAAAAAGGAGCTGACGTGTTTCCTTTCGGTCGCGTGGAGGGGGATGGTACCAGGGACGTGAGGTAGGTGTGTTGAGTAAAGACAGTAGAGACCACGTGTTATGATGGGATATGGCACGGGGTTGGTATTGTCTAGTTATAGGGTGAGGCATGGCAAAGTTGGGTTTTGGGAAATGAAAAGGTAAAGGATGGAAATAATATACTGAGAAGGGGTTGCAAGGGGTACACGCGCATGGGATTATGGACGTGAAGTATGTGTGATGAAGGAAGTTTGGGCTGTGTGGGAAGTAAAGTGGAGAAGGTGTGTGTTCGGAAAAGAAGAAAAGCAGTGCGGTTCTCGTGGAGGGTGCGGTTTAACGTGAGGTTGAACATCGAGAGAGGCTGTACAGGGAGATGATGGCACGGGAGTGTGTGCAGTTCCGTGTAGTAAAGAAGTGGATTTTGGCGAAGTCCACGGTGAAGACAGAAAAGGTTGAGATGTTAAAAGTAATGGAGTTGGATTTTCTCCGGTGAGGCGAGTTCGAACGACGGGGTTTGTGGCGAAAAGGAGTACCAATGGACTGGTTTATACGATCAAAGTGAAACAGACGCCGATGGGATTAGTAAAGCACTACACTGACGGATAATTTGGTGAGACCGAAAGTGACACAAATCGTTATTTAACGGTTAACGCGCCAAGGTGAGTAAAATCATTAACTCTGATCTATTTTTATAATTATATTTTAATGTTGTTTGAATGTTGTGTAATGGTCGATTAGGTAGATTACAAGTAATTTGGTTGAATATTATATACCGTTACATATGTACACACCATCGGTTGGACACTGATTCAATCGATTTGAATATCCCCTAGTATAGAGGTAGTGTAAATTGTGTTGACTGACATCTGTGGATGCGGAAATCGGTTGGAGGAATCCGACCGGATTCCTCGATATTTATATGTACTGTTTGTTTTTTATACACTGCTTGAACCCGAATTATATTTAAAACCCCATGTGAATATTGATGTTGAACGGAAATTCAACATCTGTTCCGATAAATCAATAAACGATATCTATTTAGAAATTGGTGACAGTCGACTGTAAAACCCTCGTTTTGTTAAGGAGTTGATTTACTGTCAGGTAAATGAATGGAGTTAATTATAAAAATTATATTTTTATAATTAAAAAGAAGATTTAAATTTATAATAGAAGTTCTATTGTAAATCAGTATTTTAGAGTTCGTGTTAAAAGTAAATCCAGACGATTATTTGACATTTAAATAAGTTATTAAGATATAATTATCCTGCGAGTGGATAACTTGAATAATTAGTTTAAAGCAAAAAGTTAAGAAATATTATTAGATTAATTATATTAATCTAATGTTAAGAAGTAATTAAAATTCAGTTAACGAGTTTACTGATGGAACGAAGTTGATTTAAATCAACTGTTTAATTGAAAAATGATTATTAGATAAAATGGGTCCTTGTAAAGAAATTATAAATAAAACTGTGGATTGAAGTTAAAGCAAAGAGTTAATGTTTAAAATAAATAATCGTAAACAATGAAGATTTTTAAAGTATGAATATGGTGTTATAAAACCATATTTCAGAATAAAACAAGGAAATAGAATGTAATGAATATTATAAGTAATAAAGGATTAGAATACAGACTCATATCAGTTCTAAGGTAAGAACGTTGTCGATTAAGGTCTGAGAGGTAATTAAAATACCCTGACTTGAAAGGCTTCACTATTATCGAGGAACGATATCAGTTTGTGACGGAAAAAGATGTCAAGATTAGTATAAAAGGAATATGGCAGCGTATGAACTATAACGGTAAAATAAACGTTGTTGATTAGGCTTAAGCGTGACTGTTATGTTAATTATTTATAAAGGAGAATTTTACAGCGTATGACAAGTTTGAACTATAGCGATAAAATAACGTTGTTGATAAGGTAGGTGTGACTGTAATGTTAAGATTAGTTATAAAGAGAATATTACAGCGTTTTGCAAGTTTTTACTATAGCGATAAAGTAACGCTGTTAACCAAACTTAAGCGTGATTTTTATATATAGCAGCACTTCCTAGGAAATGAAAATAGTTGGGTTTGAAATCCACTTATTCTGAAAGAAATAAGTAACGATGTTTGTCCTAGGGAATACCAGAATTAGTTTAGAAAGAGAAATTAGAGAATCGTGGTAGAAAAACGATGGCAGCATTTCGATGTTCGAAATGTAATTAGAATTAAACCATTAGGGTTTGGAATTATAACTCGACGATGTCGAATGTAATAAAGTAAATCACTTTTAGAAATTATAATCTGGTAAGATAATTAACATTTAGTTTTAAACAAATAAATGTTGATAGGATAGGGATCAGTATTTAGTTATAAACTTAATATTGATTTGATAAGAAGTTTACTTAGAAACAGAATCTATAAAGTGGAATAGGAATATAAAAGTAGGAAAGAGATCCCGGTAAACAAGATAAAGGAAATTATTACGTGAATAAAGAGTTATATGATAAAGATGTTCAGATTTCTATAATAAGGGGTGGTATTCACATTCCAAAATGAACAGTGGGTTAAAAGTGAACGTTGGGCTGATTAAAAGGTTAAAATGAAATTGGAAATATTTTCCAATGTAAATAGGATAGATTTTCCAAGTATAGGAAATAAAGAACGTGAAAGGAATGGAAATGTTTCGAACGTTAATAACGTATGTTTTCTAGAACATGAGAAAATAAGAGTTTGTAACTGGAAATGTTTTCCAAGAAGTGTAAAAAGGCTAAAACGGGATTTGAGAAATATCTGGTAAGAAATGGGAATTCGAAGAATAAAAAAACGAATGTTAAATAAAAATAACCCGTGTTTGTGTGATGTCTAGTTATACATCTGAATGAATGTTTGCTTTTACTTCGATAGTTAAATAACCGACTATCGAAGTGTTTTGACCATCGTGTCAATACGGAGAGACCGGTTGGGTATATTATCCGAAAACCACTCCGTATAGGCGTAAGCGTTGCGAATTAGATATGCTGAAGATAATTGAAGACGGAGTTAAATGCAAGGGTCGTCCAGTTCTAGAATGGTGATTTCTGTTTGTCCTGTCCCAGGACAACTTGTATGGACGAGTGTCTGACAGAGTATTTCCAATGGTCACGCCATTGATTTTACAAATATACTGAGTTGGTGGGGAGAAGATAACTTCTCTTTATTCTACACCCAGTGTGCATTTGTGTAATCAATGTGTGATTACGGATTTGACGATGTGACATTCAAAGTGAATGGTGATCAGATGTTCTGAAGATAGACGTAGCCTCTAGCCTCACAACCCGAAGTAAAAAAAGTTGGGCTAGGCAGCATGGCTAGTTGGGTCATCCCCAACCAGGGTGTATTGTCACCGATCTATAGAAAATTCATATTTATACTTCTTTTCGATTCTGTATCTTCGGATGACGGTTGGATGGCCTACAACCGTGGTGGAAATATATTCGCGACACTCAAGCTAAATGAGTGAGCGGTTATGTGTGGCCGGGTTGCAAGACGTTCTTGTAGAACCCTGAGTGTATCCCCTCTAGAGTACACTGATCAGAAGGTGCTCCCATACCTTGTCTGTTGGAATCCATCCTCCGATAAGCGCCCTGCGGTTTATGATTTTATACTATATATATGTGGAACGTGAGATGCAAGCGTTCTGCTACTTGGATATTTATTTGCTTAGACATTATCATAATATCACTGGATTTGATATCAAAGATATTTTACAGTAAGGTTTTTCAAATTTAAACAGTATAGTTGGAATTTACTCACACCAGTCCCATGACTGACCCAGAGTTTATTTTGTTTGTGTTTTCCCTAAACTCTTGGGTGCCCAAATTTTTACGGGCAGTCAAGTGTTTCAGGCTTTTACAGATTCATTTGGAGGAGCTCAAAGAAAGAGACCTCACCACTAGTTATGTAGAGATTATTTCCGCTGTGATGATATGAGTTATACTTTGATATGATATATAAGTACAGATTCAGAAATTGTATTTCAAAGTTATATTATAATACAATTTATTCATTCCGCTATGAGTTTTCGTGTTTACTCTGATTCTGTTCAGTGTTCTTCTTCTTCTTCTATTCTAGTAGTTCTATCTTTTCTATCTCACCCTCTAAATTCTTCTACTAATGTTCCGGCATTTTCGATGCTCGAGAAAATTGACAGTGTATTTATGTTGATTTTCTGGGTCGAAAATCCCGCTCCATTACAGTCTGAGTCCTGAGACATTGCTAGAGTGTCTCGAATCGGTCAGGAGATCGTTCCTAGCCTTGACTCATGATGGAAATCCAACTTCCAATACGACACTATGCGGTTTTGATTGTATAACTAGTACAGTGACATAGTAGGATGGGGTACTATGCCGTCTATGATTGATACATTATAATTGAAATTGTTTTTAAAACATATATACACTAATAATAATATCAAATCCGTTTTTATCGTATCAAGCATCTTTTGACCATTATAAGGTAAAACTCTATCCTCCGGTTTGCGTTGCATTGTGTGATGGGACTGGAGTCTTATAATGGTTTCATTTTTTTCTTAAAAGCATTGCGTTGTTTAACGATTTACTTTATTTATGCATTGGCAATCCAATGAAGTAAACTCATTCCGCATTAGCGGCGTGGTCCTGTGATTAGCCTTATTATTAAACAAGTTAAATAAGATTTCTCATACCAGTCCCATGACTGACCCGTAGTTTGTTTCACTTGCAAACTCGGGTGCCCCTTATTTTCCACACAGGCAGTCGAGTAGCTTGTTTTGCAGATATACCTTTTGAGCAGGATTCTGGATCGAAGCTTAAACCTGTGTCCATAGCAATGATAGACTTCTGTTGTATCAGTTTAGTTTTCTCCGCTGCTTTGTATTAAATCTTTGGAAACTTTACCTTTCGTTGTATTATTTATTCAATGTACTCTGATATATTCTATACTCTGATGTTATATTATCATGATGTAATAAAGGTCTGCTGTTATTTGATCTAATGTATTGTATTCCCAAAGTTAAAGTATTCGAAGATTTCCAACTTTTGGTTCAAACCTGTGTGTTTTATGGTCGATCCAAAGGATGGGGATTTTCGGGTCTTTACAAGTCTTATGCCTATTTTATTCAGTTTATGTGTTTCTGGATCGGATCTATATTTTTCTCCTTTTCCTTTTTATTTTGCGCTTTACCTAGGTCATCAAATGCCTAGGGTATTCACGTTAGAATTTCGTAAGTTGGGTTAAATTGGAATAACTTGATATAACAGTAAAAAGGAGAATTAGGCATATTGAAACATGAAATCCAATGACTGTATAAATGGGATAATATGCAAAACATGTTAATCTGAATAGGTTAAACTTAATTTAATAATTAAGTAGAACATGTTGGGAGGATCAGATGTAATTAAGTAAAATAGGTAACTTATTATATACACAAACACATATGAGTGGGTGCTTGTTTTGGGGAAGGGATTTGTACATAGAATAACATTGATAGGAAATGTCATTTACAACCATGCTTATTAATGAAATTAAACCTGCTAAGTTAAACTTGTTAATTATTAAGCTAAGATGTCCCACGTCTTGTTGTTTGTATCCGGTTTTGGGACGTTTAAAATCCTAGTTTGGGGGCGCAAGCCTAGGGGGTGGCTTATGTCAATCTTCCTATGTGGAACCTGTATCAGTAAATATCCCTGTTAGTATCTTAGAGAGGGGACTCGCACTAGGTTGTGGCCAGGGCATGATTTAATGATCTGGATTGTAAGAGGTTCAAAGGTGGAAGGTAGGTACGGGCATGTTCCAGTGGAGTCATAAGCATGTGTCATGAACGTGCATGAGTCCGATGGGGGAAACTAAGCCGTTGTAACACTAGCAAATAGGTCTGTGTCTTATAGTTGACGAGTTAAGAACTGATAACCCCCATTGTCGTAGATGGCACATGATATTTGCGTAGAAGGAGCTGATCGCATGGGTAGTAATTAGGGTAAGACCTAATCTTGATATTCTAGTAAGTGGTGTAGAAAACTTGATTCTTGGTATATGAATGAAAAGCGTACATGATCTTTACCTTAGCTTGTTATCTTGTTATAATGTTATCTCGTTTACCTCTTACTTGTATATTTCACTATAGTTTCATATTCAACATTATTTACCTGTCTTGATACTTTCTATCTTATCCTATTGTTGAAAATCACTTGAATTTGCTGGACTTTATGTCTGACCTATTTTGCTTTTCCTTCTCCCTTTTCCTCCCCCTCCCCCCTCCCCAGGTATCAGAGTGGTGGTGGACAATAGCTGGACCTTGATTCTATTCTGCTAGGACTTGGATTGCTTTCATTTCCATGTATTTTTATGTATTTACCTATGTTTATTGTTATGACATTTGAGGGAGATTATTTGTGGTGTTTGTACTCTGCTGATTCATGAGACTGATATCTATGGTTTTTACATTGGTGGTTTAGTTGGAAAATTGTAATGACTGAAATTTTCCGCTGCATATTTTACGTTGTTTCGTGTTTAATTAATCTCTATGTTATTATTGCACTTCACGAAACTTAATGCATCCTCATATGGGTTACGTTAAGGGACGTGCGGTGTCACATTGCTCATTCCAGCAATCTTATTGTTGACCCTATCAACTGAGTCAAAAAGTGGGGTACACGCTTCTTCTTTGTAAAGTGCTACTCAAATAACTAAGAAACATCCTCTATAGCTAATAAGATTGTAATTCTCTATTTCTATGGCACAAAGCTAAGTGTTATGATGTTATAGTCGTCTATAGCATTAGCTTTTTTTATAGGGAAGAGCTTGTTAAGAAATCAGATCATCAAAGAACATGTGAATTTGAAAGATTTCGAAACATATTCATTTATTACATTTGCTTTCGCGTAAACCCATTCAGAGCAAATATAATTATTATAAAATATAACCTTCGATAGCGACGTAGGAAGATTTCCCCTTGGTTGATCATAATCTAAAGATATAGGCATTAAACTTTCCTACCTTTACATACGTCCAAAAATAAGCAAACAATGGAAAAGAACTCCTAGAATAACTACAACCTCTTTCATGCCTTCGAAAGTTTATTACTAGAAATAAAACCTAAAAAACCTCAACCCTCGGGCTATTTAAATGAGCATCCGAGAGTTTAAGGGGAAAACAAAAATTTGGGGTTAGTCAACAACTTAATGTGAGTAATAATTTATCTACCTGATTCGAATAGAAATCTAGTGAGATTGCCCGCATAGCAGAACGGGTTTCTCCACACTAGTATCAGACATATTAATCAAGCTTGTGCTCCTGCACTTTCAATGGTTAGAGCATAATAATATAAACAATTATAAGGTAAAACGTGCAATATACAATGGATTCCTCATCCTCTTACCTTAATTATCTGTCTTAATAGTTTAGCGCATATATATAAACAAGTTATCCACTTGCATTCTAGTTTCCTACTTTGGCTAAACATTAATGAATGATTTCCCATCATTTTATTTGTTTCGATTCTCTCTTATGCTAAGTGGATTAATTATCCCCTAGTCATCTGAACCTACATAGATGTGGATTAGCCATCACACACTTCTATAGTTTTACTTTCGAATAATTATGAACCTTTAAATAAGGCAATGCAAGTACCCATCAGATACCACTTGGTTTTACCTTCGGTTAACCAAGAAATCCCCGATATTATGGGAATAACCATCTCAGTATGTTTTGAATATAATCGGTACCCCCAATATACCTTTCGTTTATCCCATTAATATCCCTAATTTGTTCCATTAAATTTTGAATGCAATTGGTACCCTGCAAACCCCTTCTATACATTCCATTGGTTCCCCCAATGTGCTCATACATGCATAATCATAAATTGGTTCCCTACCAAGTCTCTTAAAACCCTTGCCTTCGCCAAGCAAGGTATCACATTTAAATTGGTGTATTGGTTCCCTATCGAAAGAATCATGTATAAACAATGAGTTTAGAATCCCCTTCCGACCTAAAACCCTTTTTCAGCTCCTTCCGTGGGTGTAGAAAGCAATGTGGTATAACCCTATGAAAACAAAGAGCAAGCAATACCAATGCAAGCAAACAAGCCTAAGTAAACATTCATATACAAATTATTTATTGAAATAAGGCTTTTGTTTTAAACCCTCCCCTTCAGCTTCGCTGAAGGTTTTATAGGTGGTAGCTTCTTCTCTTTAGAAGTCATTATTTAGTAAGCAACCCCCTTCGTTTCGCCAAAGGGAAGTGAGGCGATACCCTTTCTTACTTTACAAAATAAATTTTAAATAAAACAAGTCCCTTCAGATCCTTTGATAGACAGTGAGGCGATATCCTCCAAGCTTATTTAAAACATAAGGGAAGGCTACTTTGTCTTATAAATCGAGGTTCTGAAACTAACCCCTTCGACATAGTCGAGAGGCGAGGAGGTGGAAACCACTAAGTTAAAATAATATTTTGAAACAAGATCCTTCTGACATAGCCAGAGGGTCCAGAGGTGATAGCTTCTATGCGTCTTTTATAAAACTAAATTAAAGGAAAACAACTCCTTTTTGACTTAGGCGAAGGGTATTGTGGCAGAAACCTCAAATCCTTTAGAACAATAGAGGCAGTAACCCTTATTTTATATTTTCGAAAATAGTACTACCATCGAAGTACAGCGACCGAAGCCCATATGTGATGGTAATAATCCCTACTGGAGATGATACTTTAAAAACGTAAAGCCAACGACCAAGAGCCTGAAACGAAAGGTGAAGGCCAAAAACTCTTATACAAAAATGAAAACCTAAATACTTTATATGCCAGTAAGTGACATTACAAATATCCGGAACTTATTGGAAGAAGCGAAAGGTGCTTCAACCATTTTTAAAGGTTCACAAGAAGGTTTCCTTTTAAAAGGATATGACACTGATAGTAAATACAAATAAAACTAGTTTATTTCCTTTTATATATGTGCTTTTTACAATCTCCAACATAATTCTTGAAATCTTATTGTTTTGTACAAATAGGTGCTACTCAATAGCAGACCTTTTCAGTATCCTATGATTCCCAAAAATAGAAATCATTAAATAATATCATTAATGATTTAATTTACGTTAATTATACCCTAAGTCTAACCAACCTAGAAAATTCATATCAATTAATCTGTATGCGAGAAAATTTTTGAAAATTCACAGATTCATGAGTATATCCTCCTATATACTTCATAAAAATATGAAGCACAAAATAATTAATTAAACCTCTTAATTAATTTTTTTCTATAATTATCTTGTAATTAGACTTAGAAATTTCATACAATCTTAGAAAATTGCGAAATTAAAAATCGATCTCCAAAAATATATTGTGAGTATCATATAATAGTTTTAGATCAATTGGAGATGTTAACTATAGATTTTGCACTAAAATCTGCTCATTTTCACGTGCAAGAAAGCATGTTTAAGCCAATCTAGTATCGCTCTACTTAACAATATATTAGCATCTATATAAACATGAAAACAATCATGTAAATTACAAAAGTATTTGGATACTCTCTATAACCGAATTAAATAAGGGTTTAGAATCATTATTCATCTTGAGTAGTGTTGAGATTTGTTGTTTTAGAACCTAAAGCTTCAATCTTCTTAAGATTTACTTCGGTTTCTCCTTTCTATTGAGATCTTTGATGGTCGATCTATCTAGAGTTAATTTTAGGGTTTATGGAAATGAGATAATGGTTGGTAAAGGTGTACGAAAATATCTTATATATGAGGCTAAGTGTATCCCTACTTATGTTTAAGTCATTTTACTTAATTCCTAAGGCTAATACGTTACTTATTTACACGTCTAAATCCTAAATTAACAATCTAACCTAATCACATTACATTATATATAATTTATCTAACAAAATATCCCATATATTGTTTCCTGAAAATGAGGGATGCTACAAAGTTTTTCATTCTTTTTTGTTATCGAATGCTTTTATTTTCAATTTCTAACATTTTAACTTTCTTATTCTAGCTCATGCTCCCAAACATTAAGTATAGCTAATTATAAAATCATAGACACTTTAACTGAGAAGGTCGAAGTCATAGGAATAAGGTCCAATTTGTTGAATTTAGCAGAACTTCTTTAGTACTTATCCCCTAGACAAAATATTTTGGCATAGCCTCCATTATCGAAGGTAATTAATGGAAAATGAGTACTCGTACTTTGGAAGGATTCACCTTTACCTACTATTCTTCAATCTAAGTAGGATCATGGGTTATTTGTCAGAATCACTTAGTTAAATTCTATTTAGTGATAGAAATCTTTGAACTTTTATTTTTGACTTAGGTACTCATGCTACCACCGCCTCGTCTAAAGATAAGGAACGTGCAAATCCTTAGTTTCATGGGAGATGAGACTCGCGCCGCTCTTTTCTTATCATAAAGCCTCCATCAAAAGCTTTCATGCACAATGTGCATGTTTCATTTGAATATGTGAAAAGAAAATTCACTGATGACCAAGAAGTTAGAGCCTGGTTATCGAAAAGGTACAGATCCACCAGTAAATTGTTTCCAACTATGCTCAACATAGAGAAGCGTGTAAACGTTGCTCTCAGCCTTTCTTCTTTACCAATAGATCCTTCAAAATATAAATCTTCTTAAGTTGGAATCATATCAGAGTTTTAGGAATGCACCCAAAGTATTACCATCTTTGATTCTCCTGAGGATCTAACCTGTACGTGCAAGGACCTTGATCTCTTTACCTCTCCAAACGAATCACTTCCATCCATGTCATCAACACTAGTTTCAAGAAATGGATTCAAATAATTGGTTTAGTGTCTTATCCAATCTCAATCTTTCTCTAAATATGGATCATCGTAGGCTTAGATTTATTTTTTGGATGAACAATTTGCAGTTTCAAAAAAACTTTTTCATGGTATAACATCTTTTGCCTTATCCTTTAGATTTTTCATTTTCTGATGGCAAGTATTGAAAAGATATTTTGTATTCGCTTTCTATTTCAAGTAATCATAATTAATTTGAGTTGTAGGGAAATTCTTTGTAATTGATGCATGAAGTTGCTAAGCATGTAGGAAGAGTTTCCTCCTTTAACTCTCAAATTATCGACCTATCTACTGGTAAAGATGAAGCGGAGAAACACAGTGATATAGAAAGCATATAGAAACAAAATTTTAACTAGTCTTTGCAAGAGTTGCAGGCAAGTTTTGAAAAATAAAAAGAGAAACAAGACTTAAAAGCTCAAGTGAAGGACTTAACCCAAAATCTCACCAATTCTAATTCAACTATGTTGGGCTAATGAAAAACAAGACCTTTCAGGAAAAGTTGAAAAGTGAAAAGAAGCTCTTAGCCAAATCTATCAGAACAATTAAGGATGCAAAACAGAAGGTTTCTAACTACTTATAGGGTGCTCTCGATTCCATTATTAAAAAATCTTTTGAAAATACTCTTTTAACCTACATTGGTAATATAAAGAAGTGCCCTAACATGGACTTCCCTTTTTTGGACTATAACAAAGAATTAAAGGAGAAGTTTAAAGCTACGATGAGAAATTTAAGAAAATTATTAGGATGTTGATGCTAAAGATATCCTTATATTTGATGACCCTCCACAAGATAAAGAAGATGGAGTCGCTGATAAGGAAGAGGATGATGATACTGAATTCAGAAGCGATAATCAGATTCTAATTTCTTTAAGTCCATTTCTTAATTTCTTATCAACAAAATCATTTCATTTTATGTGCATAGACTGATCACGTTGGTAATGTTGGATAGGATGATAGAGGCAATGAGCATGGTGATCACGACCTTGGCCATAATGGAAACGATCATGATGGAGTTGATACGGGGCATGGAGGTAGAAACTACCTATTGATTCATGACAACAAATAAATGAAGATCGATTGAAAAGTTAGTATATATTTAATTGTGTTTACTTGTGTTAGAATCTTGTCAAAATCTATCTACACATATTATAACACAAATACACAAAACACAATATATATATATACACACGATTTAATGGCACAACAGGTGCCAGAACTAGCTTTTTACCTTAACCAGTCGACTGGTTCAAAAAAACCAGTCGACTGATAAGGAAAAGTATGCCCAGTTCTGGCCTCCTGTATATAGTTCTAATACATATACGTTTTAAAATTTCAACCAGTTGATTGGTGAATTTTGACCAGTCGATTGATTCGACAATAACGGTCATTTTTCTAAAAGGTCATCGTCTTCTTTCATGAAGAGATTCCTATTCATTTCTGAATAGAAATAGTTGTTTATTTTCATCAAAATTCTTCTTGAAAGGTTACTACTGTTCAACTATTATATATACATCAAAAACTTGATTTCCTAATCACCAACTCTTCTTCTAAATTCTGATATTTTATTTCTGAATATTCTTGCACTCTAAATTTTTTTCTGAAAACTCAAATTGCTTTTGAATCATTGATTTTATTTCATATTTCTTGATTCAAAAAGTAATCTACTTCCTTCAAATCTTTACAAACACATTTAATATCTAAGGATAAGATTATAGGAAGGGTGTACTCAAATTATTGGCCAATCAGTGTTATTTAGAACACAATCTAAAGTCAAGACTCCTATTGTATTATTGATATCCCATTGTTGGTGCGTGGGTGTGTTGATTGAAGTCTTGCTCGAGTTTCTCAGGAATGAAATCCATTGTTGATACGCGGGTGTGTTGTAAACCTACTCTTCCGGGTGAAGTGAGGGTGTTGCTAGAAAAAATCCAGAAGAATTCTGGGATTGGACGTAGGACGGTGCTCCAAACCAATATAAAAATTCCTAGTGTCATTTACTTTACTTTACAACATCCAAATATTACTTTGATATTGATATATTAGCTTCATTAAGTTTTACTTGCATAACTATTGTATAAAAATTATATATATATATATATATCATAGCTTTAGCATATCTATCCGCCATCCTATAACCGTACAAAAGTTATTTGATACTTAATAATATGGATAACAAAACAAACACTAACACCAGTACTAACATAAGTCACATTGAAGGTCAATCAATTTGTAACACCCCGTAATTTTAAATATTAAAATTATCAAATTAAAGAATACTTAATTTTTAGAAGAAGAATTAAGGGGAACGGGCTGCGCCATTGCATTCGACTCGGAATTCTGCTTGGGATAGAGTCCTAGTTTGTGTAAATTGGACATTGTATGAAGAAGTTATGAGGCTTAGAAGATTTCAGTTTAAAGCATAATTTAATTAAATAATAATTAAATAACCTGAGCAGTTCAAAATTCGAAATCCAACCCAAAATAGCTGAGCGGGAAATTTCCCGCTCGTAGGTGTCCCCCCCAAGGGGAGTCGACTGGAGAGTCGACCCCCTATAGGGGTGTCGACCCCCTGTAGGGTGTCGACCCACATCGGCCCAGATCTGGTCGATGACGTGTTTTGTGGTCTGATATAATGACGTGTCTTTCTGGGATTGGCTGGATGACGTGTTTTTCTGGTCTGGATGGTTCAGATGGTTCCTAATCTAATCTAAGGGTCCTAATGCACCTAATACACCTATAAATAAACACCTAGACCAAACCCTAATCTCATTGTTATCATCCATGATGCCTCCATGCTGCTCTAATCTAAACTAGCCTTTCTTCTCCACCAAAAAAATCAAAATAGGAGTTTTCAAATTAGAAGATCAGGTCTACAAACAATCGAAGTAGAGATTATTCAAGATCAGAATTGCTACAACAACACCTAATTCTCTTTTCTAAGAATCTTATCACTGTGAGTCTATGTCACTTTCACATATAATTGAATTAAAAAGTAATTGTGATAGGATTGTAAATTGGATCCGATATATATGTCTGTAAAAAAGATGAATCATATCAAGTTTTGTAATTTGTTATCCTTTAGATTCATACCCAATTGCTATTATTATATGCCTATCTGATCTAATTTATCATTATTCATTTCACATGCCTATTTATGTATTTATGCTAGTTTTGCTTTTTTGATTCTCTTCCCTTCTTCTTTTCCCTTTTCCTTATGAGATTAGGCTAACTTCGAGCCTAACATATTACGTTGAGATTAGTTTAGGAAATATGTAATAAAATGATATTATTGGCACAAATTGTTGGTAACCATGGAAATTGGTTTGGGCATAATAGTGTATAACTTGTATACATGAGATTTGGCATAAATTGTTAATAACTATGAAAACTGGTTTGGGCATAGTTTGGCACAACTTGTACACATGAAATTATAGGCATAATTTGGATTTAAAATTATGAACATGATTTAGACTAGAAATTATGGATAATTGTAATATATTATAATCCAAGATTTGAAATTGGGACTTGAATCAAGAAAGTGATAATGAACACTTAGACACGAGGTTAGATTCGGATTGCGGTATAAGTCTGCCCGGAACCGCCCGACATATCTAGCAACCGCAATTTGGTAATCTAATGTGAGAGGTCAATGGCAGAAATTAGATGCGTAATAATGCAAAGACACGATGTTAGATTCGGATTGCGGTATAAGCTTACCCGGAACCGCCCGGAAAATACAGCAACCGCAAAACGGTAATCTAATGTGGGATGTCTTGCAAGATTACGGTTATAATGAATTAATGAACACTTTACCAAGATAATGCATCTGATTAGATATGGGGATAATAAAGGGTTAAGTAGGTAACATGGGTAGCATGTGAAACATAATAAAAGAACTTAACCAAGATGAGACATGTGGTTAGACATGGGGATAATAAAGGTTAAGTGGGTAACATGGGTAGCATGTGAAACATAATAAAAGCACTTAACCAAGATGAGACATGTGGTTAGACATGGAAATAATAAAGGGTTAAGTGGGTAACATAGGTCGCATGTGGAATATAATAAAAGCACTTAACCAAGATGAGACATGTGATAAGACATGGGAAAAAAGGGGTTAAGTGGGAATTCCTTATGGGTACCAAGCTTAGGAGGGAAGCTTGTGTCAAGTGTGTGGACCCTTTTCAACCAGTAACTCATTTTACTATCTATATGAGCTCGAGCTAGGTCGAGGACAGGGACACTCTTACTGGGGTTGATTGTAAGAGGTCTATAAGGAGTTAGTGATGGCAGTGCAAGTCCAACGGAGTCATGTGCGTGCGTGGGTCCGGGATGGTAGGTAAGACGTTGTTGCATCATGTAGGTATAATCTTTGCATTTCAGTAGTATCGGAGTTGCCACCTTAGGGAGTGATACACCCTATTGTGGGACCAGCACAGGTATCTACGATGTCAGTGAGCCGATCGAATGGGAAGGGTAGTGGGTACAACTAGTGGTGGTAGGAGCAAGTGGGCACCTACGAGAGAAGCTAGGAGTATACAAAGCTACCATTATTATGATTAGTAGGGAGGGATCATCTTTTAGTATATAACTAGTATGTTGGTATGGTGCAGAGCATATCTTATAGTGGTTAGGAGCGTAGTCGATGTTCTAGCTTGCTTACCCTGTTTACCTTGTCATATCTGCTTATGTTACAGTTATCTCTTATATCCAGTTTGTGTACTTGTCCTGTTACTTTACTAATTATATTGTTACAGTCACTAGACTCGCCATACTTATGTCTGGCCCCTTTTTGTTTCGCCTCTTTTCTTTCTCCCCCCTCCCCACCTCCCCAGGTCCTCAGGGTGGGATTAGTGGAGCTTGACTCAGATTTCTTTCTTCTTGAAGTGCTTGGAAGTGTTGAAAGTAATGCTCAACTTTATCTCTTTTCCATTATGGCTATTTGGAGTCGGATTATGGTTTTACTTTTATGTACTCTGGTTATAATTTTGTTCAAGATGGATATTTGTGTACTTGGCTTTAGTATATGGTTTTGATGTTGTAACTAGACATGTTTTGTTTTTCCACTGCAATAAATAAATTTTGAATTTTCTTAAGTACCATTTTATATATTTGTCTTGTGATATTCTGTTCTATACTCTTATAATACTCTATGAAAGTTAATGTGTTCCCTTAGTGAGTGACATTAATGGACTTGGGGTGTTACAAGTGGTATCAGAGCCGAAGGTTACCAGAACAGATAAAAGATTTTGAAACCGTTTCCAAAAGCATTTTTTTGAAATAAGTATTTTCAAAAGCATGTTTTAAAGAGGGTATATTCAAGAGAAAGGTTTATTATGAAAAACATAATCCCCAAAAGCCATATATCTATCTTTCGATTCTCTTTTTTGAATCTCTTCCTTTTTCCTTTCAACATGTCTGGGGAACCTGATATACTCAAGGGTGTACAGATACCAGGATGGTTCAGAAGGTATCTGGATGCTAGGGCCACTACCGTAGGCCCAGCAAACGTTCCTCCTCCCCCAGCTGCAGCCGCTCCTCCTCCTCCCCGTGTAGACGCTTTTTCTAAGATATGCAAAGACTTCCGTGCGATGGGCGGAAAACTATTTTATGGAATCGAGATGTTTTTTGAGGCTCGGAATTGGCTCAAGGAAGTGGAGGACTTATTTGGTATCTTTGAGATAGATGATGAAAGGAAGGTCCAGCTAGCTGCTTGGTTGATGAAGGATGAAGCTTCCTTTTGGTGGGAAGTAACTAATGGAGGACGTCCAGTGGAGAGGTGGGTGGATTTTAGATGAAGGTTCGAGTTGAAATTTCTTTCACAAGCAGAGGAGAATGTATACATAGAGAGGTTCTTTGCTTTGAAACAAGAGATTTTGTCTGTGAAGGAGTACGTTAACAAGTTTAACTAGTTAGCAAGATTTGGTATGGAATTAGTTAATACACCACATAAGAAGGCCTTGAGATTTCCAAGGGTCTGAATGAACCATTACACGGGTTGGATATGTCCCACATTCCTATGGGGGCTACTTTCGTGAATCTTGTTGATATGGCGTTGATACATGAAGAGGAGAAAGGTACTAATATAGATAAGGCACAGGATAAGAAAGGGGATCCAAATAAGGCACAACAATGACAAAAGAAGGGCAGTAAGGACAAAAAGGGTTTAGAGAAAAGAAAGTGTCATAATTGTGGAATACCTGGCCATCTGAAGAAGGACTGTAGGAAGAAGAAGATGATGGGTTGCTTCCAATGTGGTGAGGCTGGACATATGATTAAAGACTGCCGAAGGAGGCAAGGACAAAGGCAAGGACAGAGGACAGGATCTACTACTGGAGGGCAGGTTCATGCTCTCAGGGCAGCTACGCAGGAGAGAGGTAGAAACATTTTAGTTGAAAGTATGATTTTCCTTTTCGATCATCGTGTACGTACTTTGTTTGATTCTGGCGCTTCACATTCGTTTATATCTGCTTCTGTTGTTGAGTCTCTGCACCTAGATACTAGTATAGTAGTGGATCCCGTTATTGTCTCAAATCCTATTGGGGGTACGACTCATCTGTCTATGTTATGTCGGGATTTGAGGATATCTGTGTATGGCATTGAGTTCGAATGCGACGCTTATGTTCTTGATTTCACGAGCTATGGGTTGATTCTAGGATTGGATTGGCTAGCCAGGTATGGTGCCATTCTCGACTGTAAAAAGAGGGTAGTTAGACTGTTGACTAGTTTGGGTAATACTCTTGATATCTCATGCGACCCTAAGTGTTCTGTTATGCTTAGCTACCTAGAATCTCTTGACACATCTATTGATGATTTGCAATCTGTACGAGTAGTCCGTGAGTATGCAGATGTCTTTGAGGAGGTTAAGGGCTTACCTCCAAAACGCAAGATAGATTTCTGTATATACTTGGTGGACAATGCAAAGCCAGTCTGGGATTAGGCTAACTTCGAGCCTAACATATTGCATTGAGATTTACGTATGAATAACGTTGGAATGATTGGGAAAAGATTGGGAAATATTCAGTAAAATGAGATTATTGGCATAAATTGTTGGATACCATGGAAATTGGTTTGGGCATAATAGTGTATAACTTGTATACATGAGATTTTGCATATATTGTTAATAACTATGAAAATTGGTTTGGGCATAGTTATAGGCATAATTTGGATTTAAAATTATGAACATGATTTAGATTGGAAATTATGGGTAATTGGAATATATTATAATCCAAGATTTGAAATTGGGACTTGAATCAAGAAAGTGATAATGAACGCCTAAGACACGAGGTTAGATTCAGATTGCGGTATAAGCCTGCCTGGAACCTCCCGGCATATCCAACAACCGCAATTTGGTAATCTAATGTGATAGGTTAAAGGCATAAATTAGATGTGTAATAATGCAAAGACACAAGGTTAGATTCAGATTGCGGTATAAGCCTACCCGGAACCACCAGCTAAATCCAGCAACCGCAAATCAGTAATCTAATGTGGGAGGTCTTGCAAGATTACGGTTATAATGAATTAATGAACACTTAACCAAGATAAGGCATCTGATTAGACATGGGATAATAAAGGGTTAAGTAGGTAATATGGGTAGCATGTGAAACATAATAAAAGCACTTAACCAAGATGAGACATGTGGTTAGACACGGGGATAATAAAGGGTTAAATGGGTAACATGGGTAACAGTTAAACATAATAAAAGCACTTAACCAAGATAAGACATGTGGTTAGACATGGTAATAATAAAGGGTTAAGTGGGTAACATGGGTAGCATGTGGAATATAATAAAAGCACTTAACCAAGATGAGACATGTGATAAGCATGGGAAAAAAGGGGTTAAGTGGGAATTCCTAGTGGGGACCAAGCTTAGGAGGGAAGCTTGTGTCAAGTGTGTGGACCATTTTCAACCAGTAACCCATTTTAGTATCTATGTGAGCTCGAGCTAGGTCGAGGACAGGGACACGCTTACTGGGGTTGATTGTAAGAGGTCAATAAAGAGTTAGCAATGGCAGTGCAAGTCCAATGGAGTCATGTGTGTGCGTGGGTCCGGGCTGGTAGGTAAGACGTTGTTGCACCGTGTAGGTATAAGCTATGCATTTCAGTAGTATTGGGGTTGCCACTTTAGTGACTGATGCACCCTATTGTGGGACCAGCACATGTATCTACGAGGTTAGGGAGCTGATCGAATGGAAAGGGTAGTGGGTACAACTAGTGGTGGTTGGAGCAAGTGGGCACCTACGAGAGCAGCTAGGAGTATACGAAGCTACTATTATTATGATTAGTAGGGTGGGATCATCTTTTAGTATATAACTAGTATGTTGGTACGGTGCAGAGCATACCTTATAGTGGTTAGGAGGGTAGTCGATGTTCTAGCTTGCTTACCTTGTTTACCTTATCATATCTGCTTATGTTACAGTCACCTCTTATATCCAGTTTATGTTCTTATCCTATTACTTTACTGATTATATTGTTAAAGTCAATAGACTCGCCAGACTTATGTCTGACCCTTTTTGTTTCACCTCTTTTCTTTCTTCTCCTTCCCAGGTCCACAGAGTGGGATTAGTGGAGCTTGACTTGGATTTCTTTCTTCTTGAAGTGCTTAGAAGTGTTGAAAGTAATGCTCATCTTTATCTCTTTTCCATTATGGCTATTTGGAGTGGGATTATGGTTTTGCTTTTATGTACTCTGATAATAATTTTGTTCAAGATGGATATTTGTGTACTTGGCTTTAGTATACGGTTTTGATGTTGTAACCAGACATGTTTTGCTTTTCCGCTGCAATGAATAAATTTTGAATTTTCTTAAATACCATTTTAAATATCTATCTTGTGATATATGTTCTATACTCTTATAATACTCCATGAAAGTTAATGCATTCCCTTAGTGAGTGACATTAATGAATGTGGGGTGTTACACAATTGCACGACCTCCATTTTTCAATGGCATGAACTATATTTATTGGGCTACACGTATGAGAATATATATGCAAGAAAATGGTTTCGACTCTTGAAATATTACTCAAAAAGAATACACACCCCCTACTACAAATTATTCCAAGTCAACCAATGAAAAAGCAGAAGCTACAGCAAATGCTAAAGCCATGAATATGTTGCATTGTGCCTTGGATAAAAATGAGTTTAACCGAATTTGTATGTGCAATAGTGCAAATAAAATTTAGTGAATGCTCAAAGTTACACATGAAGGAACTAGTAGGTTAAACAAAGCAAGATATCTATGCTTAAAAATCAATTTAAGAACTTTGGAATGAATGAAAATGTGTCGATTAATGATATGCATTCTATATTTCAAAATATTTATCATTCATTATTAGGCTTAGGTGAAGAACATTCTGATTTGATATAGTATGAAAGATCCTAAACTCTTTGACGGAAGATTGGGAAAGAAAGGTCTTGGCTATCAAAGAATCTAATGATCTTTCAAGCATGAAACCCGAAGAGTTAA
This sequence comes from Allium sativum, assembly GCA_030737875.1. Taxonomy (NCBI): domain Eukaryota; kingdom Viridiplantae; phylum Streptophyta; class Magnoliopsida; order Asparagales; family Amaryllidaceae; genus Allium; species Allium sativum. The sequence continues at coordinate 821,960,397 of CM060909.1, forward strand.
TAGGTAATATAATGTCATATGAAGTAAATTTGCAGGCTAAAAAGGTTCAAGCACAAGACAAAAAGAATTTAGCTTTCCGTGCTGAAAAAGATGAATCAGATTTAGATGAAGAACAAGACCTAGTTTTCATTGCCAAAAAATTTAGAAAATTTCTGAGATATAAGAAAGGATTTAAGTGTAATGAAAGAAGAATCTCAAGAACAATAACAACAAAGCTGCTCCATCTACAGCTGAATGTTTTGTTATCACAAAACAAGACATTATCAAAAATACTGTTCGAAACAAAAGAAAGAATAGCACAACAAAAACAAGAAGGAGAAAAAGAAGCGTTCTTTTACAGTAACTTGGGATGATTCAGACTCTTCATCTTTTGATAGTGATGGTGAAAGTGACAACGAACAAGCTAATGTGTGCTTCATGGCTAAAGAAACCGAGGTTAGTGATTTTACTTCTAAAGATATGGTAGAAATTAATACAAAAATATTAGAATCTAGAAATAATTTTAAAATAAAGTTTAAATTAGAAAATGAGGATAAGAAGAAGGCAGAATTTGAAGGAGATTTACTAAAAGATGAAAAAGAGATTTTAGAAGATGAAATTAGAAAACTTCAAGAATCTCTATATAATGCAAACTCTCAACTTTCTTTATTAAGTCAAGAAATTGTAATAAAAAAGAAAATAAAATATGCTTGCTTCTGAAAATCATAAGCTAAATACTGGGATTAAAGTTATGGAATTAGATAACTCTAGTCAAAAAGTAAAATTAGATGACATCACCAGAAATATCACTAATTTTAATAAAGGTAAAGAGAATTTATCTAAAATTATAGAATATTATCAACCTACATTTAGCAAAAAGGGACTAGGATATGTTCAGAAAATCAATATTTCTAAGAAAAAGACTAAACCTAATAAACTAGTAACACCTTCTATAAAGAAGCCAGAAACATTTTATTGTAAGAAAAAGTTTTCTAAAAATGTTAGTATATGGGTTCCTAAAACGACCAATTATTTGATTAGAAAAAAAATATCAAAACATTTTTAGAAACCGTACATAACAATAAAGATTATATTTTAAAAGGAACACTGAACCCTCTTGGGTTGGTGTCCTAAGACCTAACTCTTAGGACCCCGATAGAGAAGTGGGTGCCAACATCACTACATATTTTTTCAAGTTCCACTAAAGAAGAGAAGAAAATGGGTACTCGACAGTGGTTGCTCGAAACATATGATAGGAGACAAAGAAATGATATCAAATATTATATACTCAAAAGGAGGAACTGGCACTTTTGGAGATAATTCCAAAGGATATATCATCAACAAAGGTGATTTGAGCAATTACGGTTGTTAGACCAAAAAGTGGTTCTAACACCCAAACGAACGATGATTCTAAATAAAATAGAAAGAAAAACAACAAGAACACTAGATTTATAGTGGTTCAACGTTAAAGCGCGGTAACATCCCGTATTTTCCGTAGTCTGATATTTAATTTAATTTATTATATTAAATATTAATTTGGTATTTTAAATGGATTTAAAATGTATATAATTCGTTATTAAACGAAGTTTAATCATTTAATTTGTATATGATTATAAACTGAGCTCAAAATAGCGCAGTAGTTCGTAGCATTGAATTTTGAACTTCAATTGAACATACCGGATCCGATATAAGTCGGATTTCTGTGAAACAAGAAATGTTTGAATCTGTTTGATCATGATTTTCTAATGAAAGAGAAAATGGAGATTTCGTGTTATAGTTTGTTAATTATGTCCAATTCAAATTTTTGAATAGTCGCTATGGAATTCGTTAATAAACGATAACGTTTATTTAATAAATATAAAGAGTTTTTATATATATTTGAAAATTGTTTAATCAGGAATTGTTAATATTGAGTTTAAAATCTATGTTGGTTCATTTTGAAGCTGTGTAAAGTTTTATCTGAAGATATATGATAATAATGATTTATTATTATTATTAAATAGAATTTTTTTTGGATTTAATTATATATTAAATACCATATAAAAACGATGTATAAATCAAAACTAAATACATATTAGTTTCCTTCCATATGGAGAAACTAGATGAGGCCCGTGCTTCGCACACGGTCGGTTATGGAGCTGAATCATGTTGAACTTTCAAGGTAAAAATGGGAAATACCGGTAAAATTTAATAACCGCGTAGGATGGCTGCACCGCATATAATAAAATAATAAAAAAATTGACCGTATATATGAATAGAACGTAGCAATCAAAATAAAAAGTGTAATTATGACTAAACCTTCCCAAGGAAGTAATATACTTACTCCGTTCCTAAGGGATGAGGCACATCCGTAGTCTATTCAAGGATGTCGCCAACTCAATCAAATGACAGTGTATAGAAAAGAAAACTCCACCCCTAGCTACAAATAGTCTAAACTAAGGTACATTGTCTGCTCATTTTGAATCTCGCAACATCACCAACCCGTTTTCTTCCAAGCTAAGTATATATTTACTTACCTTCAAAGCAAAGTTTCGTACTGCCTCCTTTCCTCTCAACGCAATAAAACAAGACAGGCACACACTACCCTATTGAAGCTACCCAGTGCCATTTGCGTGCTCCCATCCCAAACCTTTTCTATATTAAATAGTCACACATACTTTCTTTCTTTTTTTCGGCAAATCCTAAACAATATCTCAAACCTCTTTTATAATGCAAACAATAACAGACGAGATAAGAATAATAATATGTCAAACTATACTAACGCAAAGAAGAGATGACACAGTTTTCCCACGGCCGTGACCAGAGGGATGGAGAGTTTGGGAACTGGATCCGTGTTTCGAAGGGGAAGTTCAGATCAGGCCAATGATGGAGGAAGTTCAGGTGTGTATACTGGTGGCAGCATGTGCGTGTGGAGCTGGGAACAGAGGAGCAGGAGAATACTTGAACGGGTTTGTTCTTTTGAAGCAGTGTGCATGGGGTTAACTGGAGGGAACCAAGAACAGTGCAAAGTAACGTTTGTGAAGGGAACGTTTGAATGGCCATTTGGAATGAAATCAGCATGTACATTTTTCTAGTCAGCGTGTTTAGGATGTCTAAGAAGGGTTTAGAACAATTGAAGAAAGAATGGCCAAGCATATTTCAAAAGCAGTATTCACAAAACAAAAGGGTAAAAAAATCAGTTTTTACGTGAAGGCATAACTGAAAGGTAAAAAGGAATGTTGTAACACCCCACGTCCATTAATGTCACTCTCAAAGGGAATGCATTAACTTTCATGGAGCATTATTAGTGTATAGAACAGAATATAACAAGACAGATACATATATTAGTACTTGAAAATTTTAAAACAACTTTTATTACAGTAGAGAAATAGTTTGATTACAACAACTTCATAAACCAATAGTAAAACCAAGTACACTTAATATCCATCTTGACAAATTGTTTTCTGAGTACATAAAGTAAAAAAGCATAACCCCAACACAAGTAGCCATAAAAGAGATGAGCTGAACTTTACTTTCAGCAATCCAAGCACTTCCAAAAGAGAGAGGAAGAGATACAAGATCAAGCTCCACTAGTACTAGTCCCACCCTGAGAATCTGGGGGGTGGGGGGGAAGGAAGAAAAGAGGCGAAAACAAGGGGGTCAAACATAAAGTCTGGCGAGTATAATTATTAAAGTAATAAGGATAAGACATAAACTGGTAAAATAAGGTATGACCATGAAACAAGTGTGCATGACGAAGCAAACAAGAGGAATATTCTGGCGTTAATCTCGTTCCTCATCACTATAGAATAATTACTATACTGCACCATTACTAGTCACCCTAAAAGTTGATCCCTCCTACTGAACATAATAATGATAATGGTAGTTTCGTGTACCCCTAGTTGCCTTCATAGGTGTCGCCTGCCCCTCTCTCCACTAGTTGTACCCACTACCCCCATGCGATCGGCTCCCTAACTCGTAGATACCTGTGCTGGTGCCACAGTGGGTGTATCACTCCCCAAAGTGGCAACCCGATACCACTAAAGATTCATGGCTTATATCTACACGATGCAACAACGTCTTATCTACCAGCCCAGGCCCACGCACGCACATGACCCCGTTGGACTTGCGTTGCCACCGCTAACCTGTTTTGACCTCTTACAATCAAACCCAGTAAGCGTGTCCCGTCCTCGATCTAACTCGAGCTCACAAAGATACTTAATGGGTTACTGGTTTGAAAAGGGTCTCCATACTTGACACAAGCTTTCCACCTATGCTTGGTCCCCACTAGAATTTCCCACTTAAACCCTTCTTATTCATGTCTTCTTACATGTTTTCAACTTAGTTAGGTGTTTCTAATCGTATTTCACATGCTATCCAAGCCATCCACTTAACCCCCATGTCCCACCACATGTTTATCTGGTTAAGTGTTACTTAATTCATTAGAACCGTAACCTTGTAAAGATCTCCCACATTAGACTACCGTTTGCGGTTGCTAGATTTGTCGGGCGGGTCCGGGCAGTCTTATACCGCAAACGAGCCTAACCTCGTGTCTTTACAATTGTTACGCATTTAATTTGTGCTTTCGACCTCTCACATTAGACTACCATTTGTGGTTACTGGATTTGCCGGGCGGGTCCGGGAAATCTTATACCACAAACGAGTCTAACCTCGTGTCTTAGGCGGTTAATTATTACACATAATTATTTAACCCCAAATTGGATTAATATCCCTATTCAAATTTGTCAATAAATTCCAAATTAATTTATGTCCATAATTGTCACCTAAATTATGTCCATAATTTCAGGTATATAAATTTATACCAGTTAATGTCTCAAATTAATTATATGCCTTTAAGCCCATTTTATGTCACCTAAATTATGTCCATAATTTAAGGTATATAAATTTATACCAATTAATGTCTCAAATTAATTATATGCCTTTAAGGCCATTTTATGCCAATTCACAATTATGTATATTTAATATTATCCCATCATCCCCACGCTATTCGTACGTTTTAATATGACATATGTTAGACTCGCAAATAGTCTAACTTATAAAAAAGGAAAGCAACGTCACAACTTTCATAACACATAAAATAGATCTAAGAATCATGACATAAGTTTGCATAGCCAATAACTTGCATAGGCAATGGATTTACACAAATTTGTATAAACTATCATGGATCTAACTATAGATCTAAAAATGTAATCGTGAACTTGCACATATGAATTTCATTCAAACTAGCATATGACTCACATACAGAACTAGCATAGGCAATGGGCATATAGAACATAAATTTGCATAACTGTGTACTGCCATGGATCTAAATATAGATCTAAACACAAAGATGTGAACTTGCATATGGATCAAAACCTGTAAATTATTGTCACATGTTTGCATATAAACTAGCATATGTATTTACGTGATTCACATATGAACTTGTGTATAATCCACCTACAGACTTGCATAAGATTCATAAACTAGCATATGATTTAACATCCCAATCTTGCATAAGATTCATATATATATATGATTTAACATCCTAAACTTGCATAAGATGAATCAAGTTAAGCATGTACAATTCAACATATGAAATAGATCCACAATAACAAAACAGTCAACGATGACATCACATGATTCAAAGTCATATTCTCATAATCCCAATTATAACTTATCACAATTAAAATAATTATTTATTTTGTGAAAGAAATTAAACTCACAAATAAAAAACAGTCTTGTTTTTCTGGGATCTGTATTCTGAAACTGAATTGCTCGCCTTTGATGTAGACTAATTGTTATCCTAATTTAGATTAGATTTGATTTTGATTCTTGCTTCTATTTTGTTTTTGAGTTGAAAGAAAACAGCGGCTACTCTAGGTTCTTCATTGACGGCATGGCGGCTCTTGGTATGAATTAGTGTGATTTAGGTTGAGAGTTAGGTTGCTTATATAGAATTTTAATTAATTTAGAGCCGTCAGATTAACCTAGAAGCAATCAAGACCATTCAGTCAAGATAGAATAACACCTCAGCCTTAATGACCCGGCAGTGAGTCAAAATATCGTCATCTTTCAGATCTGCCCGGGGGGCAGGTCGAACCCCAGGTCGACCCCCTGGTCGACCTGTATAAGGACATCGACCCCCTGGTCGACCTGGCCTTGGGCAGGAATTTTCCCGCCCAACCTGCTTCCCCGTTTGAAATTTGAATTTCAAATTTTCTGAACCTGAGCTGTTTTTAATTTATTTAAATTTTGAAAATTGGGAAGGCCATAAATTTTTCATACGAAGTCCGATTCACACAAACTCGGACTCTATCTCAAGAAGAATTCCGAGACGAATGCAATGGCATTAGTCGTTTCCCTTAATTCTCACATTTGAAATTAAGTATTCTTTAATTTTGATATTTAAAATCCCGGGGTGTTACAAATGTAGCAGTAACTTGAAAACAAGGTGGTGCGTTTATTTTTGTATTAAGTATAAACTGACGTGCATGGAAAGATAGTGGTAGATGATGAAGAAACAAAGGACACGGGCACATTGTATCTAAACATGGCAAAATAAAGTTAAGCACAATTTTGGAATGTCTGCTTGAAATAGAAGAACGTTTGGGCCATATTAACGTGGCAGCTATACTTTGGGAGAAGCAGTTTGATCTGAACTGAAGGGTTGGACAAACTTTCAAAATGCGAAAATTATTACAAACAGAAGTGGAAAGGAAGTTTGGACATGTTTTTAGCATGGAGCAGCAGGAGACTTGAAGCAGCGTTTTAATGAAGTAGCTTGCCTGTTGGGTTTGATCAAACAAACAAACAAGTAGCATGTATTATTTTCTTTTGAAAGAAGAGTATGGAAAGTTTCAATGGGTATAAATTGGAGGCATGCACTGGCGGCAACAGGTTTTTGAAGTGGTGAAGCATATGTGTAGAACATAGGAAGGAGCGATGTTGGCTCTTTTTTTTGGATCCAAACAAGAATGGGCAGAAGAGATTGGTTCGAGCAAAATGAATAAAAGAATATGGAGTCAAACTGTGTTAAGGTGGAGTAGTATTTTTGTCTCAAAAACGGGGTAGCAGCATGGTGGCTGTAAGTTGACGTGTTGCAAAACAAAGAGAAGGAATGGGGCACATTTTGTTTTAAAGCGTGATGGTTGGGAATATGTTAGTTATCAATGTGAAGACATGGGGTTCATATGTTGAAGTATAGTTGGGTACAAGAAACCAAAGTAGGAAAGTATTGTGTAAGAAGGAACAGACATGAACGATGCAGAACAAAGAAAAATGGTATAAACTAAATAATATAAATAGTTTATCAATTAAGAATTTATTTGGTTTAATTAAACTATGATGTTAAAACATGTATGACTGGTGATTGCAAGGTCTAAGTCGACCAAAACGAGTGGCACCAGAATCGTATTTGATGAGTAGAATATTATGGAATTGTTTTAGACGAAAATGGAAACAACTGAGGATTTCAGTTAAATTAAACGCTGTTTAATTTAACTGTGTAACCGAACTGCTACAGCGATAAAGCATATCAAATCAAGGTGAGTTTAACTCACTCAGCTTACCCACTTATATTTATATAAGTCGGGTTTATTATCTATGTGCTATGCTTTTTTTAATTGGTTGATGGATGCTATATATATATGTGTGTGTGTGTTGAACGGAACTGATTAAATTAAACATTCGTTTAATTTAATTTGAATCAAATCGTTATTTTTAACGATTAATTCCAAACAAGGTAACTTACCTTGATGGTTATGTTTATAATAATATAAGCGTATTAGATTTTAATATGGATGTTTAAGTTACTATTATTTATTCACTATTGAATATTATATCCGTTTATTGAATCAAATTATATTATTTGAGATAACGTATTTGATGCAGGGAAAAACAGGTTGGAGGGATCCAATGGGATTCCTCAAAATTTATTGTTATTTTCATATCAGAATTATATGAACTGTTTCACCAATATGGATTGGACAATTGATTTGGTTGTTGACCGTTGAACTGAAATTTCACAGTAGTTTGTTTTTAAACAATGGACAGTATTGTTGAGTAATTGGCATCAGATGGCTTGAAAATCAATTATGTTAGAAATAAGGATTTACCGTCATGTAAATCGACTGGAATGAAGTTATAAAATTTATTTTATAACTGAAGATAGATTTTTAAATCTATTTATTTAAATGGAAGTTTATTTAAATGAAATAAAATATTTATTATTTATTATCTCAGATATGTAATTATTAAATGGTTTATAACGTAAATTCTTATGTTAATAAGATTGTATAAGCAAGTGAGTAGAAATTAACCAAACAGTTGAGAATTGAATTAATTGTTCCAAGAAAACAATTAAATGAAGTTATTTAAATTAATTATATTATTAATTAATTTAAAGGAGAATTAATTAGAATCGGTCAACAAGATAACCGTGTTTTGGATTGATGAAGTCAACCACTTTTATTGGAACCGATTATTAAATTATATTAGTTTATTATCGATAAATCTATTGAAATAGTATAACGAACATTTGTTTTAATTTAATAGGACATAGAGAGTAATTTATTATTTATTTTAGTTAACCAAGGATTTAACTTCTTTTACAGTAGTTAGTGATGAAGTAAATTGTTAATTTAATTAATAATAATTTAAGAGAGTTCTTTTTAAGTGAAATTCATTTAAGTAAGAAATCAGAGTTTGAAATGAAATAGAGTTGAATTATGAAAGGAGATCTGAACGGGTTTTATATTAAAACTAAATTTATAACCAAGTTATAAAGAGATTTAAGCGAATGCGATAGCTTAAATTAAATGTTACTTAACGGTTGGATTAAGTAAAAAGAAATCAGGATATAAAAAGGATTTATATAAAACCCGAGTTTATAAATAAGATTTATAAAAGAGATGTGGAGTTAAAACGTCGACGTTAAATGGGCGAGACTTAATAATGAAATTAAGTGAAAGAATTGGAATTGAAATGATATTTACAAAATGGAAAATGGTTGAATGGATTACAAGTGAAATAAAATGGGTTGATAACGAATTAAGATAAGAATTGGAACCTCAATGGAGATTGGTTGAGTTGAGTAATTTTCTAAGTGTTAATCTGATGTTGATTTCGATCTTCGGGATTAATACTTAGGGAATTATTCTCTTACCAATTTACGGCTAAGGACTAATGAATGTTGAAATACAGAAACGCATGGATAAAAGATATATCCAAAGTAATATGGAAATAGGAAGCTTGAAAAAAGATAAAAAGATATTTACATAGTAAATAAGAAATAGAAGACTTGAGAAAGGACAAAAAGATATTTCCAAAGAGAAAAAGGAAAAAATGAGTTAATAATATATAAGATGAGATTTCCATAGTAAAGGAAAAGAAAAGGAGATTGTGCGAATTCGTAACGATATTTTCGAAGTGAGAAAATGAGAATTAGAATGGTTTTATTCTAAAATGAAAGTGTGGGCTATGGTTTTCAAGTATTGAAACAAAAGAGATTTGTCGTAATGATTATTTTTACAAATAAGAAGATAAACTGATTTCCCAGTTTAGATAATGAAGAATGTTGGGCAAATGATAATCAAATGGAATATTGGATAGTGTTATAATAAATTTTTCGAAATATTATAATGAAAGGGGTTTTGCGAGTATTAGTAAGAAGTGTAATGTTATTTCCAAATATTGGAATAGTTAGATTAACCTATCGTTAATTAATTTTAAATAAATAAGACAAATGATGCTGAGTACTAAACCAGTAAATATATTTTATTTTATGGTTGAATGGTTGTTTATTTGATAGTTAAATAACCGACTATCAAATCTGGCCAATATGATTGTTGGTACAGAAAGACCGGGATCGAATGTATATTCGAAAACCATTCCGACCAGCAAATACAAAAATGTTGAAGATATTAGATGCTGATCGAGATGGAGAAATCAAAGACCATAGATCTTCATAAAATGGAATAACCACTTAAAATCTCTGATTCGACCCTGAGATATGCTAGGGTTCAGTCGTGGTTGAAATCTACGGATTTGAAAGGGCTACTCGCTACTGATCTCTAAGGTGATACTTAGAATGTGGTAGGATGGTACGTTCGGTTCATCTTGGTCCTAGATGACTTGTATGGACGAATGTCTAACAGAGTATTTCTTAAAAATCACGTACGTTGATTTTTACAAACGTAATTCTGTTAGTGGCGAAGAAGGATGTACACCTTCTCTTAGCTTAACGACCAAAGTATGGTTGTGGACGTCAATTAGTGATTTGGTGGATCTAACGATGTGGAATTCAAAGTGAATAGTGATATGTATGCTAAAGGTAGTGTTAAACCTCAAGCCTTTTCAACTGGGAAATGACAAAAATTAGGCAGGTAGCATAGCTAAGTGGGTCGCACCCAAGTAGGGTGTATAATTACCTATTTAGAGATAATTCATTTCCTTCTTTAATCTATTTTTATGCTGTCCCTTTTCGGGAAAAAGTAGGGTAGCTCCCAACCGTTGGTGATATACATTCGATACACTTAAGCGAAATGAGTGGTCGGTCATGTGTGGCCGGGTTGCAAGATGTTCTTGTTGAACCTAGTGTATTCGCCTCTAAAGATACATCGGAAGGTGGTTCCATACCTTGTCATAGTTGTAAATCCAATCTCAATAAGAGCCCACGGTTTTGATTGTATATTATATATGTGGAACGTTAGATGCAAGCGTTCCGCTAGATTGATATTTACTTGTGTTTAAACACTATTATAATATCAGAAAAAGATATGATTTCAAAAACAAATGGTTTGACTTAAAAATCAAGTTGTGTGATGTTTTTAGACTTAGCAAGATTTTCTCACTCTGGTTCACCAGACTGATCCGGCATTTTGTAAATGCTCGGGTTAGACCGGGTTTATGTATTATTGTTGGAATTCGGGCATCGAATCTCCTGGGTTGTTATAAGCGCCTACGTCCACTTTATACTTTTTTGATTAATGATTCTAATTCAAATACAACAATGATTTTCTCTCAATCTCGCTTATACAATTGATAATCTCTCTTCAGTTTGTGAAATTACACTCCAAAAGTTGGAATATATTCTGAATAAAGCAAGGAAATCCGGTGGTTAAGAAGTTAGAGTCATTAAGTTGCCAAAAGATCCCTTCAAATGATGCTTTATTGGGTATTTATAGGAAAAAATTTGATCTGGATCGGTGCCACGTGGAGTTCATCCCGTTCGTTTTGGGCTCGGGAGCCTGGAGATGATGACGGCGCATCGAAGATCGTGGGGTAGTGGAATATAACCACTCCGGGTCTTCAGGAGAACGTGGAACGCAAGTGCAGCGATGCTAAGCCCCGATTTGGATCGGAAGATCAAAAAGAGGGTTCGGGTCGGAGAGCTCCGAACCGATCTGAACATGCCACCTTGTTCCAATCTTAAGGTCTGCTTGGTTCAAAGTAAATGGGTTCGGATCGGGGGTCTTTGAACCGACCCGAGCTCCTGTTGTGAATCCTTCCGATAAACATACCCGTTGATTAATTTCTTAGCTTTGTATAGCCTAATCCACAAAGTAGGTTAACATTTTGCCCCTTAGAAGTACACGTTTATTGGAGATAAAGTGTGCTTCGAAATGATCCACCTATTTGCTTCTGAACAGGTGTTATTCAGTTGTTGTTCCGGTCTATCCATAAGGTCGTGACATTTCATGAAGTCGCATCTTTTGGATTCGCAGAGCCTATAATTACATCGTAGAATGCAGCGGTTGCTCCTGTTGTTCCCAACAACTTCAGGGTTCCATTCAAAGCTGGTCCCTGGTAATTTCCTCGATATTCCTATATATTTGTGCCTTGACATTTTCTTTCTAATCCCTTTATTTCTCATCCATGAGTTAAGCCATGCCATTGGACCAAGGATTGCTTTCTTGGTTCAGATCGAATGGACTTATCCATTCTACATCCGACCCATTTCTACATCTCTGGGCTAAAAAGGCTTTTAAACTGCTCAATTCTTCTTTTATTCGGGTCGAGCTGACTTGAATTGATCCACTTTGCCCTCAGTCCCTCGGTTCGTTACTGGGATAAACAGGCCTGGGTACTGCTTTCTATTCAGGTCGGCTTTGGCAGTGGGGCCCATTGGAATACAAATAGTTCTATTGCTTCTATATAAAGTGGTGGAACCCTCTCCCTCCTTCCTTATTCTTCTTGCCTTCGTTTTCCCCAATTCCGATATAAACCCTAACTTCTTAAACCCGAATAAAAACTCCAATTTCTAAAATTGAGTCGTAGGTACTTCGATTCTAGCGGATTTCGATTTCAATTAGTTTAAATCTGAATTTAGAACCGATCTAAGTGATTGTGTTCGATGCAGTATCAAATTCAATGTCGCGCCTCCCGTTCATCGCCATCATCATTGGCGGCCTCGTCGCCACCTCGTGGCGGCGGCGGAGGAGATCATGAACTGGCATTGAAAACATTGATTCATGAATATTTTTTCATAAGTGAGCATTCGAAAGTGAACAGGTCTGGTGTTTTTAGAGAAGTGGAAAAGAGGAAGGAAGAGAAGAGTAGGATTGGTATGGGGCGAAGCGGATGACCTTTGAATAATTGGGTTGAAGCATGCGATTTAGGTTCAAATCAGAGGGGGCGATATTGATTGAAGCCTTACATTCACTTAAGTGGAGAGGCTTGGGTTTCAAGACGTTAGCGCGGTTTGGTTTGGTGCTAACCGATCCGAATGAAGCCACCTCTCTATAGTCTTATCCGATCTGATCCCTTCTGTTCTTAAACTCCGAACTGATTCGCTTGAGATAAGTACCCAAATCGATCTACCTATAACACAAACATCCGAATTGATCCGCTGATGAAATAAACACTCGAACTGATCTGCTTATAGCATACACATCCGAACTGATCCGTTGCCATTCAATATGAGATGCAAGCTTGTTTTAACCAACTTAACCAAAACTAAATATGGCTTGTGATTTCATGAGCAGTTCGGATAGAGCCTTTTGAACTGAACTGTCTAAACTTAATGAATATATGGCTACTCTCCATACTATTTTTCTTCCTGCTAATTTTACATTTTCTAATTTCAATGTGCACACATTTGCACAGTTTCACACACACACACGGGGGCACGGGCAACTATACTATAATTTCGTTATCTCTTGGATAGTACAACATTCATGGCCATAAGATGTTCAACCCGGCTAGCAGAGAGGAAGGAAGTCGTAGGATCATCTGAAAATCTTGTCATCGAAGACATATCTTCCACTTTAGACCCAGAATGGGATAGTGAGGGTCCGGACTACAAAATGGAAACTCATGAAAGTGGAGCATTATCCGAAGGTGATGTCTCTATGGACGAAGAAGAGGAAGGAGGGGTTGGAGACAGTCATGCTCTAGACGAGTTTGAGAATGTCATTGTTTTGGAATCGCCTGATGACTCCGTTGAATCGATAGTTGATGACGCCAAACTTGTGCGAATATGCTTAAAGCATAGAATTCTCCATAGAGACACTAAGTTGCCACAGACCAACCTCATAATCCGCCTGAAGTATATATGGCCATCAGTAGGTTGATGTGCCTTGTTGGGACGATACCTCCATTCTCGCCATTCGTCATCGACTTTTTGATACAAATGCGAATTGCTCCAATGCAACATCAGCCCAACTCCTACGCTTACCTGTATTCCTTATATATTCCTTATAGGGAAATTCTGGGCACTGAGCTCACCTTCGAAGATGTTCACTTCTTCAATAATTTCAAGCTCCAGACCCAATACACCCCATCCTTCGTATATTTTGAATCAGTTCCGAAGAGGAAAATCATTAGCATACCATTTAGTAGCAAAGTTGGTGATCCAAGACTCGAATGGTTCTATATCAAACAGCAACCAGGATGCGCTAGGAGATGGATTAAATTAAGTAAAAATATCAGCCTTTGATTTCTAATTTCAATCACTTCCATAAATGTATTGACTGTTGTTCACTTTTACTTGCAGTCCCTAACCCGAAACAGGAAATGCGTCAGGTGTACTTTGATCGTCTGAACCGACTGCTTAATGGTGATTAGAAATTCTTGACCATTAGAGACTGTCTAGTGGATGAATACCTTCATCGCCATCGCTTAGTTGTTATCACTCGTACCATTGGCCACGGAGAAGGTCACTATGTATATATACCCCAAGTCGAGGGGCCAATTGAAATTTTACCTAAGAAGGGAGAGAGTTCGAAAGATCCAACGATGCCTCAAAAGAGTCCCTCTCCTACTTCAACTCTAGACAATATATTAGCAAACATAACCGCCAAGGATAGAGATAAAAACATCACTCCTGAGGATGCGGCAACCCCTAAAAAACCGATTTCTCCATCAGGGCTGACATCGACCAAGTCTCAAGGCGACGACTCCCTTATGGATGATTCCATATATCAGAGTTTGGGGAGACTTCCCCTGCCCGACACTATCTATGCTTTCGAAGACTTCAGAACAGATCCTCTCACTCTTACCTTAGAAGAAGACTTTACTCCCGTGAAAGCCGGCGAAACCGCGCACATAGGCCTAACTCCAGGATCCGGTCCGTTGGGGGGAATCACCTAGGAAATATGCACTACACTTGCACTGCACCTCACAACACTCATGTTCTATACAACCTCTTGATTCTAATACGCACTTATATCGTTTTGCAGGACAAATGACATGCCCATGCTATGATGTCAGAAAAGTTAGTTCAAGCATGCCTAGGTTTGATTCTGATACCGGATATGATCAGCATGAGAGCCATTGCAGAGCTGGCAGGAGACACTATGATTCCAGTCATCCATATTCATTGCGCTCCCATTCTCCCCATCGATCAGATCCTGACAAGCATAGAAGCAATCAAGACCGTCGTGAAGGAGACAAACTGCATCCCAAAGTTCCGAATCCTCCCAAAGAAAAACATCCTTAAGAGAAACCACCATCGAAGCATGGTGATTCACAAGACAAACATAAGGTTTCTGAGAAAAGGCTAGACAAAGATAAAACATCATTTGTTCCTGCCAAGCAACAATATGTTGAATTATCTTTAGCCAAGCCCATGTAACTCAATTCCGAGAACAAGGCAAAGTTGGCATATTTGAAGAAACGATTTCCAGATCACTATTTCAACCACATGCAATTTGTTCCCGCTCTCGAGCCGGTGCTGTAACACCCCACCTCCGCTAGGGTCACTCTTTCGGGGGCACTAGCTTCTGGGGGGCGTTAGAACTGGGTAAGCATGCTAATGATATATCAAGGCAGAACAAGAACATAAATATATATGTAAAACAGAGTAAGTGAGAATAAAACAGCGGAATATCTCAAACCATCTCAAAACAAGTCTAGTACATCATAAAGTCAGCTGCCAAAATAAACATGTCTAGTACATCATAAACAGAAATACTGAAATACATAGTGCTATCCCCAAAATAAAGATGATAAACCATAGCGAGCTCAATGTCCAGACATACATGAGCTATCCAGCAAACAAGCAAGCGATCCAAGCTAAGCACCACTATCCCTCCCTGAGAACCTGGGGGGGGGGGGGGGGAACGGAAGAAAAGAAGCGAAATAAAACAGGTCAGTCAAAAAGACTGGTAAGCCCTACTACGATCAGTCTATAAACTAATAAAGTTAGCATCATGATGGAAACTGAGATGAACATACTGGCAATAGATAAAGGTGTCATCACATAAAGAAGATTAAGCTTTGCACCACAGTGTACTAGTAAACTAACATAACAGGTATTGATCCCTCAGCCCAAACTTTGGCCCAATAACATGAGGTGACCTTAATACAAGGTCCAGCCCAACGGTCTAGTCGATCGGCTCCCTATAAACCTAACACGTCAAGTGTTGGTGTCCATACGGCCCACATATGGTTGTAGTCAGACTGTGCTGGGTCCACCTTCGGGTGTATCAAGCCCTCGGGTGTCAACCCCAGACACCTAAGCAATAATGCACAGTCTAAACCTACTGGTACCCGTGCCTCGAGTTTGTCCAACACCGGACTACGTGCACGTCCGTAGCCCGCCTGGACCCGCACCGCTGTACCACTCAGCCGTCGCTTTGGTCGCTTACATCAGTCCAGTAATCGTGCCCCGCCCTAGCCTAGCCTCTAGGGTTGTGAATGATACCAAACTGGGATTACTGCTGGAACAGACCACGTTGCTAGGGTTTTCTAAGAGGGTTAAGTGTGGTTTAACCCCTCACTAATCATGGATTAAATTAGTTAAGTGTAATCAACAGTTCACCACTTAACCCCATTTAATCCCTCGTACCCCCAAAATTGGTTAAGTATTAGTGGGCCATGACTTAACCCTAATCATGAGGCATTAATTAATTTAATTGTGCCTTAACCTCTCACATTAGACTTTGTTGCGGTTACCTAGTTAAGCCGGTGGGTTCCGGGTAGATTTACACCACAACTTGGTCTAACCTCGGGTCTTGGCACCACATGACCAACTTCTCACATTGGATCCTATTGTTTGTAGCCACTAGTTAAGCCGGTAGGTTCCGGGTAGAATTACGCTACAAACTCAACCCAACCTCGAGTTGGCCACACTTATGTTTTATAAGTGTCATGTCCACTTTATTTTTAAAACATAATTACAAGTTTAACAAATACTTGGGTAGACCTAACTTAATAGGTAAATTTCCAAGGGGTAGACCTAACTTAATAGGTAAATTCCCAATCTTATATTTTCATGTATTTTAAGTTTTACCCAAACCCCCCAACGTCATTCTATCGCTTACATATTCGTCATAACGCATAAAGGATAGAAAGAGGGAACTTGGCACAACATACATGATGAATCTTACATATCATAATAAACATGCATAACATGTTGGACTTGCATAACTTAGCATAGTGAACTTGCATAAACATGCATAACTTGTTAAACTTGCAAATCATGGCATAGTGAACTTGCGTAAACATGCATGACTTATCAAACATGTGTAACATGGCATAGTGAACTCGCATAAGCATGAATAACTTATTAAACATGTGTAACATGGCATAGTGAACTCGCATAAGCATGCATAACTTATTAAACATGTGTAACATGGCATAGTGAACTCGCATAAGCATACATAACTTATTAAACATGTGTAACATGGCATAGTGAACTCGCATAAGCATGCATAACTTATTAAACATGTGTAACATGGCATAGTGAACTCGCATAAGCATGCATAACTTATTAAACATGTGTAACATGGCATAGTGAACTCGCATAAGCATGCATAACTTATTAAACATGCATAAATCCCAACTTTCATCACATATTAACTTTAGAGTTTCTAAAATGAAGGTAAGAGGGCTTACAAATATTATGAAGACACAAATCTACAAGTAAAGATTGAGAAGCCCTTTATGCAAGCATAAAAACCCAAAACAAAGCTCCAATAAGAAACACCCTTAACAAAAATCCCAAAAACTCTAGCTTAGCAAATAAAACTTGCAACTTGATGATGTATGCAAGCTAATGATCATTCATACAACTTAGAAATGCTTGTATGAACATCATAATCTTCATAGGAATGATTTATGAAGAGGGTGGAGGCTAGGGTTTTTAAGTGGAGGCCATTTGAGAAATCAATTTGACATAGTTTGGTTGCTAGAATGAATAATGGGGTTTTAGGGTAGGATTAGGGTCATATTTATAGAAGATTAGAGTGATATTAGCCTTAGGATTAACCCTTAGTTGAATTAGTCCATCAGATTTCGGAATTCTCCAGAACCAAGCCACACAACCAAGCCCAGATCAGAAATGGTGCGCCAGGCAAAACTGCCCGGCCACCCCGTGTCGACAGGGCTGTCGACAGGGCAGTCGACACCCTTAGACCCCTGTCGACATGCCTGTCGACTTGGGGGGTCTTGGCGGGAGTTTTCCCACCTGACGCCAGTTGTGCCCTAACCCTTGTTTTTAACTTAAAGTTTAAATCTGTTTTTAATATGGAAATTTCTGAAAACTTCAATGGGCCTTAACTGGGTCATACGGACTCCGATTTTCGAAAACTCGGACTCTATTTCGCGTATTTTTCCGAGACGAACGCAATGGCACAGCCCGTTTCCCCTTGATTCAGATTTTTAAATTAAATTCTGCCTCAATTTATATCTTAACAGGTTATTAAAAATACAGGTTGTTACAGGTGCCTTCGAAATGCGCGGATGATGCTAAAGCAAAAATAGATTTGGCAGATAAGAAGTATAAGGAGATGTATAAGTATTCGCGTAATCTCTTCAAGATCATTCGGGACTTGATTAATTATATAGATCACATGAAGGAGATGGCCGATTTTTATGAAAGCATTTTGAAAAACACAGAGAAAGAAGTGGAGGATTCTCAGGCTTGACTTGCTCTTGCTTTACGGAATGCTAATAATTACAAAAAACAACACGAGGAGTTACAAAAGCGTTATCAAACTATACTAGAATCTCATAGCCAGGAACGCTTAGATTTGAAAAAGCAAGCTGAGGATGCCAAGTCCGAATGCACTTAGGAAAAATTAGCCTGTGCCAGTCTTGAGCAGGAGAAGGCTGAGCTGGCGAAGAAAAACGCTGAGTTGGAAGCCAAGCTGATGGAGGTCGAGTTGAGGGCAGTCGTAGCTGAAGGAAATGCAAGTATTTCCATTAAACATGTCGAGTATGCCCATGCACAGCTTTCCGCTACTCAAAAAGAATGGGATGGATACAAACTCATTGTTGTTGCTATTGAAGAGGAGAAGCGTCAGGCCAAAGGGAAAGAAACTATCGATGCCGGTTCCTCTTTAACTGCCCCCGAGGTTACTGAGGCGGAAGGATATAACCTAGGGAACCCGGGAATTTCCAAGACATCCTTTTTGTCTCCTATTGTCGAAGAGGGTCCAGATACTTCTGCCGCTCATGTTAAAAATCATCTTAAGTATCTCCGCTTTTTCACCTCAATTTGTTAGGGTTATCTCAACCTTCCATCGTATCGTTGGACAATCCATTGAGGAACATCCTTTATCTCCTAATCTAATAACTGTTACTTCTCGCCCTGTAGGTGCAAAGATAGCTGAGAGGACTAATGAGCAGCTATAGGAACCTACTGAAGCAAAGTATGCTGAGAAAATGCAGGAGAAAAAGGATGAGGCTACTTGCTCCGA
The DNA here is from genome assembly GCA_030737875.1 of Allium sativum. NCBI lineage: Eukaryota > Viridiplantae > Streptophyta > Magnoliopsida > Asparagales > Amaryllidaceae > Allium > Allium sativum. The sequence continues at coordinate 821,979,497 of CM060909.1, forward strand.
ACCTACGGAAAAGATTGAGGGCAAAAAGGGGGATGTGACAGACAAAGCTCCCATGCCATCTAGCATCGGGATTCCCAAAGATGGGGATATAATAGATTCCTTGAAAGACGATGGTAGTGATGACGGCAATGAGGAAGATGGCAATGTTGTGATGACCGGAGGCTCGGAGGGAGGCGACAACGTAACTTTAGCTAAGATGAAGGAAAAGTAGGATTTACTTTTAAAAGCCAAGGTTGAGAAGGAGGATACCCAAAATCTCAAACCTCTTGCGATGATCCCTCCTAGGTTAAAGTTAGTTGTCAAGTTTTCAACCCGGTCGATTACTGAAGAGCGTGCTCAGAAGTCTTCTACTGATCCCATCACTCCAGTTTCAGGGAAAAAGAAGCGAAAGCGTATCATTTTCGAAGTTGAAAAAGAAGAGAGGGATAAGCTTAAAGCTGCCAAAAAAGCTAAGTCTTCTCCAAAACCCAAATGAAAGCTGGTTTCCCCCTTTTGTTTTGATTTTCCATTAGCCCGCTATTGTTGTAGCGAGCGCGGCCCTCGCATTTACTTGTTTAATTTTCTTGTACAACCCCGCACTCACATAAATGTAGTTTGTTTTCCACTATGTCAAAGACCTGCAAGCTTAACATTTATTAGTTAAGTTTAGTAATGGTCAGGGTATTAAAAATATAAGTAGCATATAACAATCCACGTCATGGTTGAGCTTCCCTGCAAGTGTTTAAGCAATAAAATATGATACGCGAAAGTCACTGCTTAATTAGACAATCGATAATAGGGGATGTGGTATGTATTCCCCCAATCAATCTTGAATAAAGTGCTTGGCCAGGGTTTGTTCGAGATTGATTAAGTTCGACATCGAATTGCTCTCTACCCTTCAGTAGATCTGTGGATTTTTCTCACTAGTGCTTGTTCTTAGCACCTTTATACTCTCCTGTCGTACTGTCAGGTTAGAGTGCATTTAAGGCGATCTCTTATCGTGGTGCATCTTCACGCCTTAGGGACGTCGTCTTCCCGTCCTTTATACTCTCTCTCGAAATATGAGAGTTAGAGTTCAGGACGTCATCTTCCCGTCCTTTTTATTTTGTTATGCAAACGGTTGTCTCGTTTGCTCCGGTTTCGATTCAAATTTTTAGCGTCTTATACTTAGATCACAGTAATCGCAAAACATATAAAATGATTTATGCAGGAAAAGTAAATCACACATGATGTTTTTATAGTGGTTCAGCCAAGTCGCGGCCTACATCCACTTTATAATCTTTTGTTTACTTTAGACAGACTTTTCTAGGCAAGTCATGCCTTTTTACATGGTTCATAAAACAAAAGAAAACAATACAAATCTAAGTCAAATATCGCTGCAAGTGTTGGGCATTCCAAGCTCTGAGAATTTCTTCACCATCTACAGTCGTTAACTTGAAAGCTCCTATATCAAGTGTAACATCCTGAATTTTCTATGAATATTAAATTAACAAATTTAAGAATACTATATTTCAAATGTGAGAATTAAGGGAAACTGGTTACGCCATTGCATTCGTCTCGGAATTCTGCTTGAGATAGAGTCCGAGTTTGTGTGAATTGGACTTCATATGAAGAAGATATGGCCTTCCGAAGTTTCAGAATTTAAAACAGCTCAGGTTCAAAAAATTTGAAATTCAAAATTCAAACAGGGGAGCAGGCTGGGCGGTAATTCTCCCGCCCAAGGGCCAGGTCGACCAAGGGTCGACCTGGGGGTCGACCTACCCATACAGGTCGACCAAGGGGTTGACCTACTCCCCCCCCCCCCGGGAAGATCTGAAAGATGACGCTGTTTCGACTAATTGCTGAGTCATTAAGGCTGAGGTGTTATCTATCTTGACTGGATGGTCTTGATTGCTTCTAGGGTTAATCTGACGGCTCTAAATTAATTAAAATTCTATATAAGAAACCTAACTCTCAACCTAAAAATCACACTAATTCATACCAAGAGCCGCCATGCCGTCAATGGAGAACCTAGAGTAGATGCCGTTCTCTTTCAACCCAAAATCAAGATAGAAGCAAGAATCAAAATCAAATCTAAATTAGAATAACAATTAGTCCACATCAAAGGCGAGCAATTCAATTTTAGAATACAGATCCCAGAAAAAACAAGAACGTTCTTTTGTTTGTGAGTATAATTTCTTTCACAAATTAATTAATTAATTTAATTGTGATAAGTTATAATTGGGATTATGAGAATATGACTTTGAATCATGTGATGTTATCGTTGACAGTTTTGTTATTGTGGATCTATTTCATATGTTGAATTGTACTTGATTCATCTTATGCAAGTTTGGGATGTTAAATCATATGTTATGAATCTTATGCAAGTTTGGGATGTCAAATCATATGCTAGTTTATGAATCTTATGCAAGTCTATAGGTGGATTATACACAAGTTCATATGTGAATCATGTAGATACATGTGCTAGTTTATATGCAAACATGTGACATTAATTTACATGTTTTGATCCATATGCAAGTTCACATCTTTTTGTTTAGATCTATATTTAGATCCATGGAAGTACATAGTTATGCAAATTTATGTTCTATATGCCCATTGCCTATGCTAGTTTTGTATGTGAATCATATGCTAGTTTGAATAGAATTCATATGTAAGTTATAGGAAAACCATATCCATATGTGCAAGTTCACATCTTTATGTTTAGATCTATATTTAGATCCATGATAGTTTATACAAATTTATGTATATCCATTGCCTATGCAAGTTATTAGCTATGCAAACTTATGTCATGATTCTTAGATCTATTTCATGTGTTATGCCAGTTGTGATGTTGCTTTTCTTTTTATAAGTTAGACTATTTGCAAGTCTAACATATGTCATAATAAAACGTACGAATAGTGTGGGGACAATAGAAAAATATTAAATATACATAATTGTGAATTGGCATAAAATGGCCTTAAAGGCATATAATTAATTTGAGACATTAATAGGTATAATTTGTATACGTGGAATTAATGGACATAATTTAGGTAACAATTATGGACATAAATTAATTTGGAATTTATTGACAAATTAGAATAGGGATATTAATCCAATTAGGGGTTAAATAATTATGTGTAATAATTAACCGCCTAAGACACGAGGTTAGACTCGTTTGTGGTGTAAGACTGCTCGGACCCGCTCGACAAATCCAGCAATCACAAACGGTAGTCTAATATGAGAGGTCAAAGGCACAAATTAAATGCGTAACAGTTGTAAATACATGAAGTTAGGCTCGTTTAAGGTATAAGACTTCCTGGACCCACCCGGAAAATCCGGCAACCGCAAACGGTAGTCTAATGTGGGAGGTCTTTACAAGGTTACAGTTCTAATGAATTAAGTAACACTTAACCAAATAAACATGTCGTGGGACATGGGGGTTAAGTGGGTGGCCTGGGTGGCAGGTGAAATACGATTAGAAATATTTAACCAAGTTGAAAACATGTAAGAAGCCATGAATAAGAAGGGGTTAAGTGGGAGGTTCTAGTGGGGACCAAGCATAGGTGGAAATCTTGTGTCAAATATGGGACCCTTTTCAAACCAGTAACCCATTAAGTATCTTTGTGCGCTTGAGTTAGATCGAGGATGGGAGACACTTACTGGGTTTGATTGTAAGAGGTCATAACGGGTTAGCGGTGGCAACGCAAGTCCAACAGGGTCATGTGCGTGCGTAGGCCCGGGCCGGTAGGTAAGACGTTGTTGCATCGTGTAGATATAAGTCGTGCATCTTTAGTGGTATCGGGTTGCCACTTTGGGGAGTGATACACCCCGGTGTGGGACCAACATGGATATCTACGAGTTAGGGAGCCGGTCGCATGAGGGTAGTGGGTACAACTAGTGGAGATAGGAGCAGGCGGCACCTATGAAGGCAACTAGGGGTACATGAAACTACCATTGTCATTATTAAGTTCTGTAGGTGGGATCAACTTTTAGGGTGGCTAGTAGTGGTGCAGTATAGTAATTATCATATAGTGATTAGGAACGAGATTAACGCCAGAATATTCCTCTTGTTTGCTTTGTCATGCCCACTTGTTTCACGGTCATACCTTGTTTTACCAGTTTATGCCTTATCCTAATTACTTTAATAATTATTTTGTTAAAGTTATTGTACTCTCCAGACTTTATGTCTGACCCCCTTTGTTTTCGCCTCTTTTCTTCCTCCCCCCCCCCACCAGGTTCTCAGGGTGGGACTAGTACTAGTGGAGCTTGATCTTGGATATCTTTCCCTCTCTTTTGGAAGTGCTTGGATTGCTGAAATTAAAGTTCAGCTCATCTCTTTATGGCTACTTATGTTGGGGTTATGCTTTTTTATTTTATGTACTCAGAAAACAATTTGTGAAGACGGTTACTAAGTGTACTTGGTTTTTCTGTTGGTTTATGAGGTTGTTGTACTCAAACTATTTCTCCGCTACAACAAATGTTGTTTTGATATTTTTCAAGTACCAATATATGTATTTGTCTTGTTATATTATGTTCTATTCACCAATAATACTCCATGAAAGTTAATGCATTCCCTTTGAAGTGACATTAATGGACGTGGGGTGTCACACGTAGTATCAAAGCTGAAGGTTAACAGAACAGATAAGAGATTTTGAAAAACTATTTTTCAAAAGCGTTTTATAAAGAAATACTTTCAAAAGTATGTTTTAAGGAGAGTATTTTCAAGAGAAAAGTTTGTTTTAAAAACATATCCCCCAAGATCCAAATATCTTTCCTTCGATTCTCCATTTTGAATCTCTTCCTTTTTCTTTTTCATCATGTCTGGGGAACCTGAGATACCGAAGGCATACCGATACCAGGCTGGTTTAGAAGGTATCTGGAGGATAGGGTCACTGCCGCAGGCCCAACAAATGTTCCTCCTCCCCCAGTCGTAGTACTCCTCCTCCTCCCCCTCCCCGTGTTGATAATTTTTCAAAGTTATGCAAAGAGTTTCGAGCACTGGGCGGAAAACCTTTTCACGGATCAGAGACATTTGTTGAAGCTCGAAATTGGCTTATGGAGGTGGAAGATTTATTTGGTATCTTCGAGGTAGAAGATTGAAGGAAGGTCCAATTGGCCGCTTGGTTAATGATTGACGAAGCCTCATTTTGGTGGGAGGTCACGAATGGGGAGTGTCCAGTAGAGACGTGGATGGATTTCAAACATAGGTTCAAGATGAAATTTCTCTCACGAGCAGAAGAGAATCTATACATGGAAAGATTCTTGGCATTGAAACACGGGATTTATCAGTAAAGGAGTACGTCAACAAGTTCAATCAGTTGGAGAGATTTGGCTTAGACTTGGTGAACACACCCGAGAAGAAGGCTCTGAGGTTCGTTAAAGGCTTGAATGAGCCATTACACGGGTTGGCTATGACCCACATTCCGATGGGGGCTACCTTTGAGAAACTAGTTGACATGGTGCTTATAAATGAAGAGGAGAAAGGCGCTAACGCTAATAAGGCACCAGAAAAGAAAGGGGATCAAAAGAAGTCATAGCAATAACCTAAGAAAGGTGGTAAGGATAACAATAGCAAGGGAAAGAAAAGGTGCTTTAATTGTGGGACACCAGGCCATCTGAGCAAGGACTGTAGGAAAAAGAAGAAGAATGACTGCTTCCACTGTGAAGAGGCAGGACATCTAGTTAAAGACTGCCCGAGGAAACAGGGGCAAAGGCAAAGGACAGGGTCCACTTCTGGAGGGCAGATTCAGGCTCTCATGGCGCCAGGGTAGGCAAGAGGGCAGATTCAGGCTCTCATGGCACCAGGAGAGAGGTAGAAACATTTTTGTTGAAAGTTTGGTTTTTCTGTTTGATCATCCTGTTTGTACTTTATTTGATTCTAGCGCTTCACACTCGTTTGTGTCTGCTTTGTTAGTTGAAACACTGCACCTAAACACTAGTCTAGTTACGGATCCCATAGTAGTCTCAAATCCTAGGGGTGGTTCGGCTCGTCTTTCAATGATTTGTCAGTATTTGAGAGTGTCTATTTTGAGCATTGAGTTTGAATGCAACGCCTTCGATATTGGCTTCACGGGATATGGATTGATTCTAGGCATGGATTGGTTATCCAGTAATGGTGCCATCCTCGATTGTGAAAAGAGAGTGGTTAGACCTATGACTCACCTTGGCAACGCTCTCGAAATCTCTTGTAACCCCATACATTTTTTTTATGCTTAGTTACCTAGAATCTCTTGATGCATCTGTTGAAAACTTGCAGTCTGTTAGAGTAGTCTGCGAATACGCAGATGTATTTGAAGAGGTAAAGGGCTTACCTCCAAAGCGGGAGATAGACTTTCACATATACCTTGTTGATAATGCAAAACCCGTAGCTCTATCCGTTGGACACATGGCTCCTAGGAAGAGAAAAGATCTCAGTAAGCAAGTCAAAGAGCTGCTCGAAAAGGGGTTTATAATGCGGAGTATATCTTAATGGGGTGCTCCAGTAGTATTCGCAACTAAAGCAGATGGTTCACTTAGCCTATTCGTTGATTATAGGGAGCTAAACAAGCTGACCAAGAAGAATAGGCACCCACTTCCTAGAATAGATGACTTGTTTGATCAGCTTGTAGGTGCGTCTGTTTTCTCCCAACTAGATTTGGCTACCGGGTTCCACCAGCTAAGAGTGGCTGAAGACAGCATTGATAAGACTTCGTTCAGAACCCCGGATGGTTTCTTCGAATGGATTTTCATTCCTTTCGGCTTGACAAACGTACCCACTTACTTCGTTGACTTGATGAGTAGGGTGTTCAAAGAATTCCTTAATAAGTTTGTGGTGGTCTTCGTAGACGACATTTTGATTTTCTTGAAGAATGAGGAAGAGCATGCTTTGCATTTAAGGGAAGTCATGGATACTCTTCGTACACATCAGCTAAAGGCCAAATTCTCCAAATGCCACTTTTGGAGAGAAGAGGTGAGGTTTCTTGGGCATGTGGTGTCCAAAGAGGGATTAGGCGTGGACCCCGCAAAAGTAGTTGCGATGCAAGATTGGAAGGTTCCACGGAATGCAACCGAAGTCCAAAGCTTTCTCGGGCTAGCGGGCTTTTACCGAAAATTCATTAAAGACTTTGCTAAAATCTTAGCCCCACTCACAAGATTAACGAAGAAGAACCTGACTTTCGCTTGGGATTTGGATTGCGATATTGCTTTCCAACGTTTGAAAAGGGCTCTAACAACAGCCTTAGTTCTGAAACTGCCGGATGGGAGCAAGATGTTTACCATATACACTGATGCATGTGGTATGGGACTAGGTGCTGTCTTGATGCAAGAAGGGAGGGTAGTAGCTTATGGAGGCAGACAGTTGAAAGTACATGAGAAAAACTACCCAACCCACGATCTAGAGTTGGCTGCCATCGTCTTTGCACTTAAGTCTTGGTGCCATTATCTCCTAGGTGAGAAGTTTGAATTGTATACTGACCATAAATCGTTGAAGTACCTTTTCTCGCAGAAAGATCTTAACTTAAGATAGCAAAGGTGGATGGAATTTCTAGCCTCTTATGATTTTGAGATTTCCTACACTTCGGGCAATGTGGTAGCGGATGCCTTAAGTTGGAAGAAGCTGACCTTGAGTCCTCTCTTTGTAGAAATGCAAAGCTTGGAATATATAGCAAACTTTAATTTTAGACCCTCCTTTGAAATTGTGCCTGGTCTGTTAGCATCACTAGAGGTGCGGCCTACTCTTTTGGACTCAATAGGAACCACGCAACGAGAAGACCCTCAGCTAGTTGATGTGATGGAAAAGCTAGTTAGGGGTGAGACTTCTAGTAACCTCAACAGATACTCACTACAAAAAAAACAATCTATTACAACGTCATTTTTACAATGGGCATCGGCTGCCCGTTGTAATAGAAGGCTATTAAAACGGTCAATTTAGGCCCGTTGTAATTGATGCCCTATAAAACACCTTTTTTACAACAGGCACTGGAAGCCCGTTGTAAAAGGTATCTAGTATAATGGTTCTTTCCGGCCCGTTGTAATAGATATCAATTTTACAACGTTCACAAAATACCCGTTGTAATAGATGCCAAATTTACAACGGGCAAAAAGTGACCGTTGCAATAGGTACCAATTTTACAATGGCCAAAAAATGCCCATTGCAATCTGAATATCTGCTGTGAATTTTCAGTAATAAACAATTAATAATCATAATGTTTTCTTAAAATTAATATTTATTAGTATTTAATAATTTACCATTAATAATATTATATATATTAGTCATATGTTACTAGTTACTAACTATAATGTTGCATTACTAATAATATTTATCATTTGCTACTAATATTTATTAATCGATAATAATATTATATTAATCATATGTTACTAATATTTATTATTTACTAATATTTAATAGTTAATCATTAATAACTAATTTACTACTATACGAATTGGTAAAAGTTTTCAAGGGAATCTTCGCCGTATGAAAAGATTGAATCAACATGATTTTTTTAATATGTATGCTATATACATTTAAGCAAGAACGACGGGTGAATGGAGTATAAGTTTGCAACTATGAACAAGATATTCGAGAAGAGCACTTAATCAAGGGAATTTAATTCATGATTTTTAATTCAACTAATTTATAATTAATTGATTATTTATTTTTAATTATGTAATATGCGTTTAATAATTGCGAATTACATGAAAAAAATTGTAAATTTTCATTAAAATAAAAAATTATTTCAAATAAATCAATTGTAAAATTTTAACTTGCTCGATTTAGTTCAAAATTATAATTAAGTACTGGTAAATTACATTTAATATCTATTAATTACATTAGATAATTAATAAGTATAATTAAGGACGAATAATTATAGTATTAAATATTACAATTAAATAATTTTCAATTAATATTCAGTATTTAGTTTGGTTATGTAGCAGTAAATAATTGATAGTTAAATATTACTATTAAATAATTTAAAAGCGCTAACTAAAAATTGTGACAAATAATTAATAAATGATATGCATTTATCTTAAAACAAGAGAGATACTGTGAAAAAATCTTTGAGGAATGCTAAGCACACTCTCCCATAGGGAGAGTGAGCTTATACTTGCCACCTGATTGGTGCAAATGGGTTGGCATCAATAATTAGATTTGTATGTTGTAATAAATGCCAACCCATTTCCACCAATCAGGTGGCAAGTATAAGATCACTCTCCCTAAGGGAGAGTGTGCTTAGCATTTCTCAAAATCTTTTATAATCAAGTGGTAGTATTTATTTCTTAGAATTTAATATTTAAGAATTCAAAATTTCACAAACTATACTGGTGTACTAAAACAACGGCAGTGACATAGTCACTAATTTAAAGCGCTAAATTTAATCTAACCAACGGTACTATCCGTCATTCACAAAACTAACTAGGGCTGAGATTTTTTCCAATTTTCCGATTTAGATGGAATTCCATTCGCTAATATTGTTGGAAGGAATTTCTTCCAACAAGAGATGAAAATTGCTTGTTTCCACTGGAAAGGTTTTCCTTCCTGTTTACGTTTTTGGGCCAAGCCCATTTAATAACTATTAACTAATACGCTGCGAACAAAGGAAGGCAGCGGGTTCCAATTTTACATTTCTGCATTTCATTCCCAATTTCGATTTCGTTAACCCTAATTGCTTTTCTTCGTTCTCAATCTATTTTCCCATCCTCTCTCGGGATCTTGCTTCTCCTCCGCGCTCTCGGTATTTTCATCAGTGCTCGCATCTAAACTCATATGCATCCGAGATTCAATCAGAAATCCTTACCGCCTTTTTTCTCAAGGTACTTCGATTTTTTTTTATTTTTTTGGGTTTAAGTTCGATTATGATTTCTTTTGGGTTTAAGCTTATTTATTGATGTGCTATGAGAGTTGAAATCAGGCCATGTGGAATTGATTATTATAAGTGGGTTCTTAATTTGTTACTTGTGTATGGCGTTAGCTTGTTTGTTTTGTGCTAAAAAATGCTCAAACTATTCACTGCTTACTGCAATGAACGTTTGTAATGAACTATAATTATTAAATGTTATGCATCTTCTTTTAGTGAAATTAGAGAGCTTGAAGTCATACGTGGATAAGGGCTCACCATCACTATTTCTGTTAGTGAAGCTAGTTCAGGTGGAGGACCCAAGAAGCAGAAAAGGCTGTAGATTAAGCTTAAGAACCAGTTCGAAGGAAGCAAAGCAAAGAAGTGAGTATATCCTTTTGGTTTTATTTTTCCTTTTGCTCTTGCTAATGCTGTGCAGAGACCGTATTTTTTCCTTTTGTGTCAGTTAGGTCGAGATTGTGTGGGTATTGGCCTCTGTTATTTGTGTCCATATCATGTAAAAATGTGTTATGCTGTAGTGATAATCTATTTTGTACCTATTTGAAGCACCGTACGTTCACAAATCAGAATAAAAACTCAATGTTTATAATTGGATCAATTTGACTACATGAATCATCCGAGCCACTTGTAGATAATAAGCCTGTTTTATTTCTAGACAATAAAAATATTATATTTTGTTAGGTGAATGGAGACTGCATTATGTTGTAGTTACATTGTAAATATAACCTTATCATGTTGTTTTATTTTCCTAATCAATTGAATGAATTTCTTTTTTAATTTATCTATTTTTAAATCTGGCAATTTCCAAAATAATTTACACTTTAACATCAATAGTTAACATTTATTCAAAAATATGTTTAAAAAAAGCAATTTAGAAAGAAAAAATACAACGGTCTTTCTTGGCATAATAGCAAGCTCGGATATCTTTTAAATTTCCCTTTAGATCTGTTTCACGATGCTCTTTTCCTATCGTGCAAAATACCAATGTCATTTGTCTCTTTCACTTCGTAACAACCATGTTCTTTAACAACTGCATGGAAACCATTTTCGCATCAGTTTAGTTACAAAAGTAATATTAGCACCAAATTGGTAAGAAAATGATTAAAGCTAATGACTAGTTCAACTTTTTATTAAGGCAATAGTAAATAAGTTAAGCGAATCTTTGTCCAGTTTGTCAATTGTAGTTTAGCAAAATTAAAATGCTCAGTAAATATATATTTGTTCGGTAAGCCACTATTCCTTACTTGCTTTCCACCATTAATACAGTGCAACGAAACAGCATTAGCGGCAATGGATTTGTACTGTCTTGTTTATTTTTTCATACCTAAAACTATGTCGTAAATCAATTTTCATAGTATCTCCACATACATTGATAACAAGTGTGTGGCCCGTGCTACGCATACGGGCATTGTCTACAGCAAATAAACATCAAAAGTTGTTAAGCGTGTAATTTTGTAAAAGTAATACAAGTGTGTTTTTCTAAGAATGTAAAACCTTTATACATGTATTATATAATACCTCTATATATTAAATGTAGAACGTCTATACATGGAAAAATAAAATAATGTAAAGAAAAATAGTTAATTGATACATGACTATGTCTATACAAAAATCATAATAACTAATAAATACATGTTTTATTGTAAGTAGACATTATATACTTTGGAAAAAAAAATCTAAAAAAATGTAAATCGTTTACTAAAAAATTAAACTTAAATGTGGAATATTTGGAGTTAAATAAATGAATTCATTACATTGAAATACGAAAGATTAAAAAGAACTGCAAGTGGTATCCACATTAAAGGGTGTATAATAATTAGTGAAACTCTCTCCTTTTTATGGCTAACAACTTTGTACGGCTTGTTTACCTTTTTACGTTTAAAAATGTCAACGCGCTTTAAAATGTCAATCTTTAATGATTTTGGGTTTAAAATCGTTCTCTGGTATGGTTGTAAATATTACCACATGTTTTTGCTACATTTCCAAATTACATAGGACCATTTGTAGGGATTAATTTTGTTTTGTTTTGATTAGATATGTTGTTTCTTCCCAAATCATATGATTAAAAATTTATAAATTATTTGGGTAGATTTGGACGAACATAGTGTGATGGAAAAATGCATCATAAATTGGAAAAAATGAATAGTTTCAGAGATAACATTGACTCCATGTCAAGAAAGTAGGGACATTCATAAATTAGCTTACTGCCACCAGCGTTATTCACTGATTAAACTTTGCTACCCAATTAATTTGGATTGTTTTTACGACTTAAAAAAATAATCAATAACCTGCGTAATTACATGCATTAAATCAGCTCTTGCTCGTAAATAATATTTGATGTCATTAAATAGTTGTAACTTATACTAATTGTCCCTTGAGCAGTAACGGTTTTTTTGTATGCTATTGTCTAACTTTTTAAAATTGTTTGATTTGTAACATATCCATTGAAGTAAAGAATTTCAATTGAAATAGAATCACTGAATACTAATTTGAATTGAATAATTACACAATTTTCTCAAAACGGTGGATATGCTACTATAGATTCTAAAATAGAACCATCCAAAAGTGAAAAATTCCTCATTGTCATTTTCTTTAAGCCTATTTGACTTAAAACGGTCAGCATATTATCGAATCCGTTCATACAAAAGTCCATTGCCCATATTCCGTCATGTTTTAACCCAAAAAATTAGGGGTTAAAAGGGAAAGATATGTGAAGGTGCAAATTAATATTACATAAATGTTATTGGGTCAAATAAATTATCAAACATGAGCATAAATTCAATTTTTTCTTCACCTAAAGGTATCAAACCTCTTAATGAGATAAAAGCTGGAATGTCATCCTATTTTCCTGATAAAAATGAACAAATCAAGAAATATGATAATGGTTTAAAAGATGAATAAGCTAAAATAACTTATTTGTATATTTACGTAAACAAGGGTTTAAACTTCCATACATCAATCATGAATTTTCCCATAAAATTAGAATACATCAATGGTGAAATAGTCACTTCACATCTTTTGAATCCCTCTACTTTAATTTCTTTAGCGGAATGCACCAACATCAATTAAAGGATTAAAACAACAGATTAGCTATATATTTTTGAATTGCCATTTTGTCCTCATTCCTCATCTTCAGTCAAAATGTAGGACATTTGGACATGTAACTATAATCACACCTTGTTTTAACATGTGTGAAACATGAGAACTAATCAAATATAGATAGAGAAAGACCTCTTAATAGGTGCATTAGCAGTGTACATCCTCTTTCCATCCTGCCGCAGAGGACGAATTTTGAACATCATTCATAAATAATTTTATTTTAACATCAATCTGGTGGGTCCAATCATATAGAAACATTGTGTAAAAATATCTCTATTCCCTTGTCATACCTACATGCGACGTTATTGTTTATAAGGTCAGACTAGATTAACTCTTTTAAGTTGCACCACGTGAAAAATAAGAGAAAAACATATATTAAGTAACAAACAATATTTGGTAATTTGACTCAAATCCGTTTTAGTAAAAATAAACAAATATTTTAGGATTATCACTGTTCAAGAGATAAAAAAATGATAAACCAATTCGTTACCTAAAAAAGAAATATAAAGTGCATACATGTACCTCAAGACCTTGTATGCTATATAGGAATGGTAATTTAGCAACATGTGGGTTACCAGTTCATGACTCCTACAGTTATAACTACCCTTCTCCCCTATTTAGGAATGAATTTTTACATGAGGTAAATTCTCATATATGGACCGAAGCCTCAGCGAGTACTATAAGTCAGTGTGTAGTCCGTAGCACACAGAAAAGCATGGAATTCACGTGTTAATTCAGTGCGTTTTTGTTTGCCTAACTAATTTTGGTTCTTCTCCCTATTTAATGTATAAAGTTTAATTTTATCAAATATTATTATACTGGAACATCTTCTATATTCATTGTTGCTTATGGGTCATGCTACTCAGAAAAGATGGATATAGTTTGAGTGGCAACGAATTGAAAAATGTTAGATCTAAAGACTATTGATATTATTTAACTTGGTATCCAAATAAATTATTCTATTAAAATAATTTATGCACCAAAATAACAAAGGCCGGATTCCAACTAAAAGTCATCACATATACGATTGCATGTCAACATTGAGAACTGAATCAATACATTCTTTTAATATTACAACTATTTTTTATTACTCCCTATTTCTGAGGTTGACGATGACTTCAACAGAAATATACTATAAATATTGCAACCAAGAGAAGGAAATATAGATAGAATATGGAGATATCCCATAAATTGTTTTGCTTCATTGATTCTCGGCCGGATTGAAAACTTGAACTCTTAAAAGCTTTGCGCTCATTAAATCTTTGTGCAGGAAATGAAGAATTCCTTTAACGCTTGGTCATTGCAAGTTTGCAGCCAATATCTGCATGCAATAAAAATTGCAGCCAGTGTCTGCATGTAATAAAAAACCATCATTTTTATGGAACTTGCAATATTACATGCACTATTAATAAATACACACCTACCAATGTAAATATATAATTTCAAATGAGCAAAGGCATTTGGATAATTTTAAATACATAATTTGGCTCTGTTGCATCTAAACTCCTCTCTGCTGCTTTCACATTGCTATTCTGCGTTATCACTTACATCTATTTAGCATTCTTTCGTAAACATTTATAACTAATATATGGTCTGCAAATGAATCTAATTCTTGCCTTGTCCTAATAATAAATGGTGCAGAATTTTTATCCCTTTGCTAATTGAGCCACACCAACAATAGGATAGGGGCGTTTTAACTCTTTTCTACACAAAGTACTTATTTTCATTAACCTGTTAGTGGCATTAAACCCAGAATTTGATATGATGTTAAAACTTCAAATAAAAGTACCATATAGAAAGCATGCATGATATGGTTTCCAAATAGCAAATGTGGATGGGGTTATGGTTAATTTTTCACACCATTTTCCAAAGGAAATACGTCACTGCCTTAGATAAATGCCTTAGTTATTATTTTAATTGCGTAAACTCATACAATCTAACATCAGTGGATATTCTTTTATGTTCAGCTCCAATACATATAATAAAAGTATAATCTGAGAACAAACTTGACTGACATATTAAATCCAATTACATAGTAGGTGGGATGAAAATTACTTGTCAATTCTAAACTAATTAAGGTTTTATCCCCGAATCACCAAGCTGTAAGTGGAAAAATTACTTAAATAACAATTTAAACTGAGGTAATGAAGGAAAACTCTACACTCAAGTTTACACAATCTCAAATTTATTTTCTAATTCGAATACCAAGTAAGGAAATAAATGAGAAATTTTAAAATAGCAAGTGTAAAAATCTCCAAAATATAACCAAAAGTATGTGGATACTACAACAAAAGCATATAATATACTCAGATTCTCCTTTTCCAAATTAGTATATATATAACAGAAAGAAAGAATACCAATATATACATAAGTTAGACAAATATTTTTTTAACAGAAGAAAGAATCTTTAAATACCAACCCATTTATAGCCACCATTACCTAATAGCTTACATAGATGAAATATCTATTAGAATTCCAGTCTGGCGTGAATAAATTGGACTTACCATGTATAAAAGAATTAAGGGTTTTATTTTAAATTTTACCTGCAAAATCGCTAAGTTTATCTGAAGGATTCTGTGTATGACATCACTTTTTCTAACACATATGTTAGTCATGGTAAGAACCAACAATAAATAACCCCCACGACACATTAATAAAACATATCCAATATATGATAAATTAAAATACAAACTCGAATTCTTTTTTTTAAAGTAACAGATATATAGAGAAAAATGGAAACGATGACTGGGAAGCAAGCATCTGGACAATCAAATATTCAAATTTAGAGTACATGTATTTATGGGTAAATATCATTCAGAAGTAGGCAATTATTTAATCAACTTGATTTAGTAAACATATACATATTTATTTTACACATAGCATGATTTCAAGATGGTCCCTTATGCATCAACTACCAAATATGTAATTTTTTCAAATAAATGTATTTACGTTAACAAATCAAAGGCTTCCATACCTTAGGTAGAATATGGAAAGAAAAGGAGATTCTCCTATAAGCTCTCTTTGTTCACTTTGGTTCATGCGCTCAGTAGCTTACAATATATATGGAATAGAAGTCATCATTTCTGATTGCATAGACAGTGCATAGAGTATTTCGTAGCCAAATGCGCATGTGAAATATGGTCGATGAAAGAAATGAAAACCCGGTTTTTTATTTTAATATGGTCTAGATAGAGTAATGCATAGAACTTTTGTAACAAAGAGTCCATGATAGCTGTAACATTCTTTAAATTGCCAATTAATACAAATAGAAAGTATAATAAGGAAGCATTAATCCTTTCGCATTGGCACTGAAGCACAAGTGAGCAACAACATAATACACGCATACACACGCGTATGTGCAAGTACTCCAATATGTGTTTATGGATGGAAAACTCAATACAATATGTTATAAATTTATAAGCAATAATTTGTGCACACTAACATCAGGAAAGAAAAAAAGTCCAAGGAAAAAATAAATGCATAATTTTATATTACATTTAGCTAATCGTCTCAAAAGGAAGTTCACATAGTAAATGCCATGATCTGGTAGAAGGAATTAGGTAACCTTTTTTATTCTTCCTTGTTAAAATTATTTTTCCCTTCAAATATAAAAAGATAAGTTTATAAAATAAGGCAAAAGGAATCGACGATGCTCATGGACCTCGTTATTTTGACAAATGCATGTTTTGATTATTTGTAGGGCTAGACATTTGATAGTGAATTTTATTCATTAGCTTTGCTATTTGATAGTGAATTTGATTCATTAGCCTTTTGGGTTTTGATAAATGCATGTTTTGATTATTTGCAGGGCTTGACATTTCTTTTCAAGCCAGGACCAAGTTATTTTTACTTTAGGAAGATGTTAAGGAAACTCAAGCTAATCCTGCATCACTTGAATCAATGTGTGACTCTCAATTCTCTGCTCAGTTAAAGTTATTAATGCTCACCCTAGTGCATTACCAGCTGATAATTATGTATGTTCATAATTTCTGTTCCTAATGAATTCCTTATCAGGAAATGTATGGGGCCTTACCCAATCTTCAAATTAACTAAATTTACACTTATGCACCACTAGATAATGCAACATTTTAATTGCTTCACTTAGCGCCTCATTATCTTAACACATAAGTATAAGAGATATATTCTTGTTAGGCAATGAAGGAGGCTGAATGTTTCAAGTCATTGAATTAGGAGAGTTGGTTTTTATGTTCTTTGGATTTCGACTGAAAATACTGGTATATCTTTGATGTTTCCAGTTAGAAATATAATCTACACTCCTATACATTACACTTTGATGTTTCCAGTTAAGTGCTAGTGCAATCGAAATAGTGAACATGAAACTTTTAGTGCACTTTTGTGTCTTTCAGTTGGGAAGTTAACCGATGGCATAGCGCTTGTTTAGTGATATCGAAAGAGGTAGTAGAGCATGGTTTATATTTAGTGACATTTGTGGATTGTGCACCAGAGTATGTATTTTCTATGTAGTTGTTGAGTGTACTGGTAGTGCAAAGATGTTGTAAAGGTTGTCGAGCAGAGGGAGTGTTTATGGAAATATGTTTTAGGTTAAAATCAGGACAAAAGAGCTTGTTCAGTTTGGGCTACATAATTATTTTTGGTCTTAATTGGTTATGGGCTACAAAATATTTAACATGTTTTGATGGGCACTTAATGTTACGAAGTGAAGAAAAAGGGAATTTACAAATAAAAGTAAGTTTATCAAATTATTATGTAAATGAATTAATAACTTAATATCATGTGAATAAAATTACTCCCCAAACCATATTTTTACTTAATTAATACATCACTGCAAACTAAAAGTGGAGTTTCTGTAACTTTCATCTAGCTCCTAAGGTGTATTGGGAATATACCTTAAATTAGTCCTCATGGAATATTTCAGAGCTCTAATTTTTACGTCCTAGTCTTGGATATATGTGCTCCTTATTTTGCAAAGGGAACGACAACACTGACATCATGGAATAAGTTTGTAGGTTACAATAACTAGTCATTATGGAATAAGTTTCTAGATTACACTAATTTCGAGTTAAGAATATGGGTGCTTTGATATATATACTGGGACCATATATATAACCAGCCTTCAAATATATCAATTGTGGGCATATCAAAATTTTCGTGTATGAGTTTTTAGATAAATGCAATTAGGGTATGTACCAGTTTCTAATTTATGCAGTTTTGATAGTGCTGAACAAATAAAACTTCCACTTTTTTTTAAATGTTTCTTTGAGTGCAAATAGGAAAGTTTTGAACCTCGTCCATGCATAAGCAGTTTTAACTACATGGTTAATTGGTTATACGTTCTGGTACTAATAAATAGGTAGGTGAAGCTTTGATATATTCAATCTATATTATTGTAATTTTATTCAAAGAAATTTGAGGGACCCATGTGTGAAATTGATGTGAAAAAAGGTAAAAATATATTTTGGGGAGTGATTTTAAGTGATGTGAAAAAAGGTAAAAAAATAATCTTTTCCTGTCACACATAACTTAGTACCATGTTAGCTAATTTTAGCTAATTAACATGTATGATTCTCATGGGTAACATGATATTTGCTGAGATTTCTTGTTTTTTGCTTTTAGTTTATCATTTTGTCTTCATCACGGCCTTTGTATTTGCTATCGGGTATATATTTCTTGTAAATAATCATACTCATGTCAAATTGGTATGAATAAAACACCATGAACAATAGATTAATGATTGCAAACTCTTTAGATTCCATGCGGAATTTTGGTGGAGGCTTTACTTAATGTGAATTTATCATGTAGTGTCTGTAAATCTTTTTTATGCACATCATTGTTACAAGCAAAAGACAAAAGTTTCTACTTGTTGTTCTGCTTCTAATAATGAAGTACTAATCATGAGTACAATCCAATTTAGTGCAATGCTGTAAGGTTACAGCATTGCAAGACTTAAATGTGGTATAATAAGTTCTGAATGGTGTATAATATTATGTTCTCTCTATATTTGGTAACTTTTTTTCCCTTTTTTTGCAGTCACACCGTGCTAGTAACAATATGCAGACTCAAAATCAATAGGCCGTTGGATCTACCGTCGCCTGGCACAAAGATTACTTTTCTTTGGTCTAGTGTTGGTACTTATGAAACTAGTTATGTAATTTATGTTAGAACTATATCGATGTAACTTATCTAACCTTTTGGAATGTAAACTTATCTAGTCTTTTGGAGTATAAACTTATCGAAACTTTTGAAATGTGTTGGAATTATATGATTCTTGCTTCAGTCTTTTACTTTGTTTTATTATGTGATTTTGATTGTTGCATTACAATATTTATTGCATGTTAAAATATTCAATATTATTATGGATGTATATCACAGCAGTTATATTTAAATTTGCATTTATTTCGCAAGGGGCAAAAACTGTTGTTATATGATAAATTTACAATGCTCCATAGCCCGTTGTAAAATAGGTTTACCAAATAGTATATTTTAACGGTTGACGACCGTTGTAATAAACTGTATTACAATGGGAAAAAGCCGCTTGTAATTTATTAGCTATTACAACGGGTTAATAACCATTGTTATAGAGTCATTGCATGTGACAGAGCAAGTTATTACAACGGTCCTTTACAACAGTCATTGCCCGTTGTCAAATAGTTAGGAGCTATTACGGCAACGCATATTAAGACGGGCATATGCCCGTTGTGAAATGCATAATACAACGGTTTTTGCCCGTTGTAAAAGTACTTTTTTGTTGTAGTGACTCCATCGATGATAGGGGTTGGCTGAGATGGGATGGATGGTCATGTGTCCCACAAGTAAGGGATTTAGTGAAGACGGTTCTCGAAGAGGTGCACCATTCCAAACTGACCATACACCCAGGCGGAGACAAGATGTATAAAGATATAAAAAGGGTTTTCTTTTGGAATGGAATGAAGAGTGATGTAGCTGAGTTCGTCGCTAAGTGTTTTATATGCCAACAAGTCAAAGCGGAGCAGAAGAAGCCCGGTGGTCCGCTTCATCCTCTCGAGGTCCCACAGTGGAAGTGGGATAGCATTTCGATGGACTTTGTTGATGGGTTGCCTAGGTCAAGACGGGGCATGTAAAGACCCGGATTTTGAGCGACTTTGTTTATCGGCATAAGCACGATGTCGATAACCAAAACGTCGAAAAATCCTGGTAATTAGTGAAAGAAATTAGAGGGTGAGGAAAGATAAGATAGAAACTTAGAATAGAAGAAGAAGAAGAACACAACATCAGAGTAACACGAATCTCACAGCGGAACGAGTAAATATATTTCATAACATAACTTTGAAATACAAACTTGGTACTTGAATATACATATCATTATCAAAGTACAACACTTACAACACAGCGGAAATAACTATAGCCATAATGATCCTGAAGCCTCCTGCTCCAGCTCTTCAATGTATCTGTAAAATCCCGACTACTTGACTGCCCGTACAAATTTAGGCACCCAAGAGTTTAGGGAAAACAACAAAGTAAACTCCGGGTCAGTCATGGGACTGGTGTGAGTAAAACAGTTAAAAACAGTTGAACAAGTAAACGATATCTCATAAGACCACGCCGCATAACGGAACGGGTTTTTTTCCTTATGAGAATCCAAATATCTTTATATCAAAAACCTTTTGATATTATAATAATGTCTATCAACCACAACTATAATAATCATCTAGTAGAAACGCTTTCATCTCACGTTCTACATATATAGTATACAATCAAAACTTCAAGCACGTATTGGGTAATGGATTTCCAACTACGACAAGGTATGGATCCACCTTTCGCTCGTGTACCTCTAGAGAGGAATACACTGGGTTCAACAAGAACATCTTGCAACCCGGCCACACATGACCGACCACTCATTTCGCTTGAGTGTATCGAATGTATATCACCAACAGTTGGGATCAGCAACCGTTTCCCGAATGGGACAGCATCAACAATAAATTTTTAGAAGTAAATGAAACTCTAGATCAGGTGATTATACACCCTACTTCGGTGCGACCGACTTAGCCATGCTGCCTGCCCGATTTCTGTCATTTACCGGATGATGAAGCTAGAAGCTACGCTTTATCATCATACCAGATTCACTTTGAATGCCACATCATCAAATCCATCAAATCACTGATTGACGTCCTCAACAATACATTATGGGTTAGCTAAAAGAAGTTTCCTTCTCCGCTTCCACTCTTGGTACAGTTGGAGAAATCAATATACGTGATCGTCTGGACATACTCTGTCAGACATCCGTCCATACAAGTCATCCAGGAACAGGATGAACCGAAGGCACTATTCTGTAAACAGGATAGCCCTTGCATAACTCCGTCTTCAATTATCTTTGGCATATATGATTCGCAACGCTTATGCCAATACAGAGTGGTTCTTTGGATAATAATCCAACCGATCTCTCCATATTAACAACGTTAAAATGGTCAAAACTTCGATAGTTTGTGATTTAACTATCGAATAAAAATAGGTGTGCAAACAATGATATTATTTCCAAATGGAAATTATATCGATCAAACATCATTCAACATTCATCTCCTTAGTTCATTAATTTACTTATCTCATGTATCCCTACGTTCAATATTCCTTATTTTCTAAATTGGGAAAATATATGTTATTAACAATGGAAAAACATTTCCATTTCTTGTTTCCTTTATTAGAAAACATTTCTGGTTTTCTTATTTGGAAAACATTTCCAAAGCTTCTTCATTGGACTTAGACAGATGTTTAAACAAACCATCGCGATGCCAACTCAAACCATTTCCTTTACTGCCGAACCTTAACTACTCCTTAGTTAAAAATGAAGTCAATCAAGTTGGGGTAGAACTACCTCTCAGACCTTAACTGAACAACATTTCTAACTTTGAAATAGACAAAGTTCACTTTATATTTCTTTAACAAACTTCCTTACTTAACCCTCCTTCGAATAAATATATTCGATTGACTCTTATCAATTAACTCTATTGGACTAACACTATTTGACTAACGCTATTTATTTACTCATTTCACTTACTCTTTTCGAATAAACTATATTCGATAATTCCTTTTACTTTCTATTCGAATAACTATATTCGATTTACTCATTTGCTTCTATTCGAATAACTATATTCGATTTACTCATTTGCTTCTATTCTAATCGATTAAACTAACATCGATTATCTCCTTTCAACTTTATTCTCTAATCGATTAACTAACATCGATTAACTTCTTTTTAACTTTATTCTCTAATCGATTAACTAACATCGATTAACTTCTTTTTACTTTAACACTAATCGATTAACTAACATCAATTAACTTCTTTTACTTTAACACTAATCGATTAACTAACATCGATTAACTTCTTTTACTTTAACACTAATAGATTAGCTAACATCGATTAACTTCTTTTACTTTAACACTAATCGATTAACTAACATCGATTAACTTCTTTTATAAACTACGTTTTCCGTTACAACTATTTCCTTTTTATAACGTTTACTTACCGTTACAAATATATCCTATTTATAACTTCTATTTACCGTTACAAATATTTCCTATTTATAACTTCTATTTACCGTTACAAATATTTCCTATTTATAACTTCTATTTACCGTTACAAATATTTCCTATTTATAACTTCTATTTACCGTTACAAATATTTCCTATTTGTAACTTCTATTTATTTTCTAAATAAATATTCCTTTTCTATTTCTATTTATTTTCTAAATAAATATCCCTTTTATAAAACCATGTTCGTTTTATAAATAATTCCTTTTATAAAATCCTGTGATTTTATAAAATTCCTTTATTTCAATATACATTGAAATACTTCTTCTTTTTTTTACATCCCAGGGTTTCTTATGATATTTAAAATATCGAATAACAATGATCAATATCATTCCAACACCCATAATCCATAACAGATTATAAATCACAACATATATCACCATATATGAAAACAGTAAAATAATTGTTGAGGAACCCAGTCGAATTCCTCCAATCTGTCTCCCTGCATCCACAGATGTTACACAGTATAATATATATCATATTTCATTTTGAAATGAAATATCCTGCTGTACAGAACCATATTTGATTAACAGTACATAGATTAACTATAACTACGTTTTCAATCAAATCTATTTAACAGTCCAGTTTAACAATCAATATACAGCGGTCAATAAATAAAGTACAATTTATAAAAATATAAATTGTAGAGAGTTAGTAAGTTTTACTCACATTGCGCGTTAACCGTTGAATAACGGTTTGCGTTATTTGATTCAGTCGGACAATTTATTTCGCCATAAATTGTAACGAGCTCTGATGGACTTCTAGTCAGTTTCATTGTGGAGTGCTCGTCCATACGATCATGTCGGATCTTGTTTCGCTGAATTTCGTTATACTTGAATTCAACCCAACATCGTTATACCCAAAGACCAAACCCACGTAAGAAACCCGAAGTCCCCTTCTTCTTCCCTGATTTCGGATGTCCGCTCCTATTAGACCACACGCCATTTTCGCACCTTCCAACCGCAAGAACTCATCCATCTCTCCACTGATTTTCAAAACCACTTTACACTTCTCTACTGCACAACCGAGGACCCGAGGCCACTCCGCTCCGAAGACTCCACTTCCTGACGTCATTTACCCCTACAGGTTTCCACCCCACTTTGTGCCCAGCTTTCACCACACGTTGAACACCTCACATGAACATTAGCCATTCCCCTTTTTCAATGTAAAGGCCGTAAGCCCTTCTCCTTTCCTTCATTTTTTTGTTTTGATAACAAATCCTGCTGCTCCCACCATGTACATGCAAAGTCACGCATGCTACCTTATTCCTGATTCGAACCCCACCTCGCTACACAACCCACCAGTCTGTGCCTTCTTCCTTGAGTTTCCATACTATGTGATCCACTCAGTCCACGTCCACCTCTTCACTCCCTAGCCTGCAACCGTTTCTAAATCATCCCAGCATTTCGAGGCTACAGGTACCCTTCCATCCATTTTGAAAATCCCTGAGAATCACCGCGACCCACCAGAAAAGTCAGCTAGCACCACCATTGTCTCGAACTCGAACTCCATCGCGGTTTCAGATCTCATGCATGCACCACGTAAAGGAGTTCCGATCTTCCCACATGGTTGACAGACCGGTGACGTCTGCTGTCTCTTTTCTTGTTTGCGTGGAGCCTCAAGGACTGAAATATGAACGTACCTGATAATTGGTGTTTGCCATTTATTATTTAATTTGTTTGCCATTAAAAGCTCATACGGCAAAATCGGAAGAAAACAAAGGAGAATTTAGGCTCGCGGGTATATTTACATAAGTGGAGACTATCGAAAACTTTAGTGTTAAGTCTATACTGACGTGTTGCTTCATGGGTCTCAAATCCTATTTTAGTCTCTGCGGTGGAAAAAGATGGGACGTAGCAAACTTAGCATCTAAGATACGTGTATATATGTTTACCTTTCTTTAGCCTAGGCCTTTTAGGTTTCTTGTTTTTAGATAGATGTGTCGTTTAGTTGTCCTGATGTTTTGTTTGATATCCTACTCAGGTTTTTGGGCAACATATGTTTTCTTGCATTGTTTTTATTATTATTTGTTTTGAAAGTTATGCATCCCGATGTATCCAATTCCGTTCAAGTAAGATCTGTTACAGACAGAGATAAGAACACCATTGTGACGAGCGAGGTGCCCCGACTCTAGAAATATGATAATATCGGTAGATTAACTCATATTGTGAAACCTCAAAATGTTGATTACAGGGTGCAAAATACTCCAAATAAAAAGTTGTTTATTTAATTAATTAAAAATTACAGTAAAATTCTAAAAATTAAATTATCTCTACGTCTCAAAAGAAGCTTGTCTAAATTCAAACCCGATATTCAAATATTTTTAAATAACCGTTATGGCCACGAACGAATATACCGCTGCTTTTCTGGAAATTTGATTTGGACATAAATCAAATTCTACACGACGAAATCTCGATTTTTCTCTTCCACTAGAAAGATCTACTCCACCAGCTCCACACGTTTCTTGTTTCACAGAAATCCGATTTAAAACAAATCATGTACATTCAGTTGAAGTTCAAATTGTCAATTTACGAACTGCAGCGCCATTTCGAGCTCGTTTATAATTATATTATAAACTATATGTTCAACTGTCGATGATTGAATATATTCATTATTCTAATTAAATTCCAAGTTGAATTAAATATCACAGATGATCCAGTTCACACCATATCGCCATTTCAGCCAATTCTGATTATTTCAGAATTAAATCTATTATTTAACTTATTATTTTAATTAAATATTCACTATTATTTTATTCAACGACCATGTAATTCACTAACCCACCATTTATATAATTAAATAAATTAATCATAATACCTCTGCCAATGCGGGTCATTACAGGGCAATACCAGTATTTGGGTAATAGTGGATAGGCTCACTAAAAGCGCTCACTTTACACCTGTTAAAAGTAGAAGGACTGCCTCGTCCCTAGCATCCATTTATCTCAAAGAAATAGTTCAACTCCATGGGATACCCTCGATCATAGTGAGCGATCGAGATCCTATCTTTACGAGCGAGTTTTGGAAGAGTTTGCAAGAGGCAGTAGGCACCCAATTATGCTTAAGCACGGCCTATCACCCCCAAACCGATGGTCAGACGGAAAGGGTGAACAGAGTATTAGAAGACCTCTTGAGATTGTGCATACTTGACTTTGGAGGGACATGGGAGGATCATCTTCCTTTGGTGGAATTCGCCTACAACAATAGCTACCAAGCCACCATAGGAATGGCGCCCTTCGAAGCTTTATATGGAAGACCGTGCCGATCACCAACTTGTTGGTGGGAGTCTACAGATAAGCTCATACTTGGGCCAGACATGATTAGAGAGACCTCAGAAAAGGTGGACTTGATAAGAAGACGGATGAAGGCTGCACAAGATAGACATAAGTCCTACGCAGACAAAAGAAGGACTGGCCTTGAGTTTAAGGTTGGAGATAGGGTGTTCCTTAAAGTATCTCCTTTGAGGAATGTCATTCACTTTGGGTCTGTGAGAAAGATAGCACCAAGATTTGTAGGTCCATTTCCTATCATTGAAAGGATTGGGACGATGGCATATAGAGTAGAGCTACCCAAGAGACTGGCTAGAGTCCATAATGTTTTTCATGTTTCTCAGCTACGAAAGTGCTTACATGAATCTGCGGAAGTGGGGGAGCCGAATATACTAGAGGAAGTAGAAGTGGAACGAGAAGCGACTGTGAAAAGAGTTCCAACTCGTATCTTGGGTACGGAAGTCAAAAAGCTACGCAACCGTGAAGTCAAGCTTGTTAAAGTTCAATGGAGTGATGCTGAGGAAGATACGACTAGGGTGACTGAGAGGAAAATACGTGCAACCTACCCTTTTCTCTTTGAGGGTACCTCCTTTTTTTCCATAAGTTTATTCATGCTTATATCTATCTTTCAAAAAAATCTCCTCAGTCCTATTCTTTATCATTAGGTAGAAACCGATGGATGTAAACATGTGTTTGAAACATGTTATGGTTAACGGTTGCAAGTGGTTGCTAGTGGTTGCTAGTGGATGCATGTACACACACATTAGGCACTAGATCGGCTCAATCACCTTCATATTGCATATAAATGTGTGTGCATATTTAAATTAATGGATGTATAATGGTTGTGTTATCATATGGATGCTCCATTCTGATGAATGGTTGTGCACACATATAGAAGTAATATGTATCATTAGGATTCTTTCGCATACATAATGGATGCATGGAACTATCATGATTTGCATTAAGGAGGTCAACTGAATTAGTAGACCGCCTGATTTTGCATTAGATAAGGAACATATACACACACTTTTTGCATATGTTTGTACGGAATTAGAAATCTTGTAAGGACAATGGATCCTGTGTTTGATGGTTGAGTACGTGGATGATAGAATGTTAGGATACACATTCTCCTTAACTTGGAGATTTCGGGGGCAAAATCCTTTAAGGAGGGGAGAATGTAAAACCCTGAATTTTCTATGAATATTAAATTAACAAATTTAATAATACTTAATTTCAAATGTGAGAATTAAGGGAAACGGGTTACGCCATTGCGTTCGTCTCAGAATTCTGCTTGAGATAGAGTCCGAGTTTGCGTGAATTGGACTTCGTATGAAGAAGATATGACCTTCCAAAGTTTCATAATTTAAAACAGCTCAGGTTCAGAAGATTCGAAATTCAAAATTCAAACAGGGGAGCAGGCTGGGTGGGAATTCTCCTGCCCAAGGGCCAGGTCGACCAGGGGGTCGACCTGGGGCTCGACCTACCCATACAGGTCGACCTAGGGGTCGACCTACCCCCCCTCCCCCCCCCCCCCCGAGCAGATCTTAAAGATGACGCTGTTTCGACTCATTAGGGCTAAGGTGTTATCTATCTTGACTGGATGGTCTTGATTGCTTCTAGGGTTAATCTGATGGCTCTAAATTAATTAAAATTCTATATAAGCAACCTAACTCTCAACCTAAAAATCACACTAATTCATACCAAGAGCTGTCATGCCGTCAATGGAGAAACTAGAGTAGCCGCCGTTCTCTTTCAACCCAAAAGAAATATAGAAGCAAGAATCATAATCAAATCTAAATTAGAATAACAATTAGTCTACATCAAAGGCGAGCAATTCAATTTCAGAATACAGATGCCAGAAAAAACAAGACCATTCTTTTGTTTGTGAGTATAATTTCTTTCACAAAATAATTAATTAATTTAATTGTGATAAGTTATAATTGGGATTATGAGAATATGACTTTGAATCATGTGATGTTATCGTTGATAGTTTTGTTATTGGGGATCTATTTCATATGTTGAATTGTACTTGATTCATCTTATGCAAGTTTGGGATGTTAAATCATATGTATATGAATCTTATGCAAGTTTGGGATGTTAAATCATATGCTAGTTTATGAATCTTATGCAAGTCTGTAGGTGGATTATACACAAGTTCATATATGAATCATGTAGATACATGTGCTAGTTTATATGCAAACATGTGACATTAATTTACACGTTTTGATCCATATGCAAGTTCTCATCTATTTGTTTAGATCTATATTTAGATCCATAGCAGTACATGGTTATGCAAATTTATGTTATATATGCCCATTGCCTATGCTAGTTTTGTATGTGAATCATATGCTAGTTTGAATGGAATTCATATGCAAGTTATAGGAAAACCATATCCATATGTGCAAGTTCACATCTTTATGTTTAGATCTATATTTAGATCCATGATAGTTTATAAAAATTTATGTATATCCATTGCCTATGCAAGTTATTGGCTATGCAAACTTATGTCATGATTCTTATATCTATTTTATGTGTTATGCAAGTTGTGATGTTTCATTTCTTTGTATAAGTTAGACTATTTGCGAGTCTAATATATGTCATATTAAAACGTATGAATAGCGTGGGAACAATGGGAAAATATTAAATATACATAATTGTGAATTGGCATAAAATGGCCTTAAAGGCATATAATTAATTTGAGACATTAATAGGTATAATTTGTATACCTGGAATTAATGGACATAATTTAGGTAACAATTATGGACATAAATTAATTTGGAATTTATTGACCAATTTGAATAGGGATATTAATCCAATTTGGGGTTAAATATTTGTGTGTAATAATTAACCGCCTAAGACACGAGGTTAGACTCGTTTGTAGTGTAAGACTGCCTGGACCCGCCCGGCCAATCCAGCAACCACAAATGGTAGTCTAATGTGAGAGGTCAAAGGCACAAATTAAATGCGTAACAGTTGTAAAGACACGAGGTTAGGCTCGTTTGCGGTATAAGACTTCCCGGACCCGCCCGGCAAATCCAGCAACCGCAAACGATAGTCTAATGTGGGAGGTCTTTACAAGGTTACAGTTCTAACGAATTAAGTAACACTTAACTAGATAAACATGTGGTGGGACATGGGGGTTAAGTGGGTGGCCTGGGTGGTAGTTGAAATACGATTAGAACACTTAACCAAGTTGAAACATGTAAGAAGACATGAACAAGAAGAGGTTAAGTGGGAAGTTCTAGTGGGGACCAAGCATAGGTGGAAAGCTTGTGTCAAACATGGGGATCCTTTTCAAACCAGTAACCCATTAAGTATCTTTGTGAGCTTGAGTTAGATCGAGGATGGGACACGCTTACTGGGTTTGATTGATAGAGGTCAAAACGGGTTAGCGGTGGCAACGCAAGTCCAACGGGGTCATGTGCGTGCGTAGGCCCGGGCTGGTAGGTAAGACGTTGTTGCATCGTGTAGATATAAGCTATGCATCTTTAGTGGTATCGGATTGCCACTTTGGGGAGTAATACACCCCACTGTGGGACGAACACGGGTATCTATGAGTTAGGGAGCCGATCGCATAGGGGTAGTGGGTACAACTAGTGGAGATAGGGGCAGGCGGCACCAATGAAGGCAACTAGGGGTACACGAAACTACCATTATCATTATTAAGTTCTGTAGGCGGGATCATCTTTTAGGGTGGATAGTAGTGGTGCAGTATAATAATTATCTTATAGTGATTAGGAACGAGATTAATGCCAGAATATTCCTCTTGTTTGCTTTGTCATGCCCACTTGTTTCACGGTCATACCTTGTTTTACCGGTTTATGCCTTATCATAATTACTTTAATAATTATATTGTTAAAGTTATTGTACTCACCAGACTTTATGTCCGACCCCCTTTGTTTTCCCCTCTTTTCGTCCCCCTCCCCCCCCCCCCAGGTTCTCTGGTTGGGACTAGTACTAGTGGAGCTTGATCTTGGATCTCTTTCCCTCTCTTTTGGAAGTGCTTGGATTGTTGAAAGTAAAGTTCAACTCATCTCTTTATGGCTACTTATGTTGGGGTTATGCTTTTTATTTTATCAGAAAACAATTTGTCAAGATGGTTACTAAGTGTACTTGGTTTTTCTGTTGGTTTATGAGGTTGTTGTAGTCAAACTATTCCTCTGCTGCATTAAATGTTGTTTTAATATTTTTCAAGTACCAATATATGTATCTGTCTTGTTATATTCTGTTCTATTCACCAATAATACTCCATGAAAGTTAATGTCTTCCCTTTGAGAGTGACATTAATGGACGTGGGGTGTTACATCAAGCTTCTGTTAGATGGTATATGGTCCTTCCCACTTCAGATCTAGATGGATCGAGGCTAGAAAGACACGCTTCAATACTAAGTCTCTAGGTTCAAAGGTCCGAGGACAGACCTTCCTGTCATAGTAACGTGCCACTGACACCAGTGCCTCGAGGCACACAAGTCTGCATCATCTCCCTTCTCTTCAACCATATCCAAAGATTCAAGGAGAAGTGCTTTGTTCATCATCGGATTGTAATACGTCGCCCTGTGAGAGGGAACTTTAAGCTCCATCAGATTATCGCTTCTGATCCATAAAAGAGTGAAAAAGGGGTGTGACCTATTGTCGTCTTGTAGGTCGTTCGGTAAGCCCATAATGCTAATGGTAGTTCGTCGACCCACATGGATTTTTCCTGTTCCAATCGTTTTTTAAGGATGAACTTAATAGTTTTGTTTATTGACTCAACTTGTTCTTTGATTGCGGGTGAGCTACTACAGTGTATCTCTTGTCAATCTTATACTTCTGGCAGAAATTTCTGAATTTTGTGCTGTCGAATTAGGTTCCATTGTCAGTTATGATGGTTCTTGGTATCCAAAATCAACAGATGATATTTTTGACCACAAAGTTTATTACCCGCTTTGTCGTGATCGTAGTTAGGGGTTCGGCTTCTACCCATTTAGTGAAATAATCTATGGCCATGGTTGCATATTTATCTCCTTCTTTGGCGATTGGCAGGGTTCCAATGATGTTTATCCCCCACACAACGAATGGCCATGGGCTCACCATTGATTTAAGTTGACTTGGAGGTGCCCTAGGAACTTTTGCAAATTTCTAGCACTTGTCGCAGCATCGTGAATAATCAGCTACATCTTTATTTATGGTAGGCCAGAAATAGCCATACCATAATACTTTCTTTGCTAGTGTCTGGCCTTCGGTGTGGTCTCCACATTCACCCTCATGTACTTCTCTTAGTACACGTTTGATGTCGTCATGTGCTATATACCGGAGTAGGGGCACAGAAAATCCTTGGCAGTAAAGATTTCCGTCTTGTAAGACATACCTCATGGCTTTACGAATCACAGCTCGTCTTTCGCTCTTCTTTAAAAGAAGTGTTACGTTCTGCAGGAAGTTCTTAATTGGTGTCATCCATGATTCCCTTTCTGGTTCAGCTTCGTGCACTCGGTCGACTTCCATCTGATCAAAGCTTGGTGACTTCGGTACCTCTATCAGAACCATCTTAGTCTCTTATGGATTGTCAGAGCTTGCTAACTTAGCTAATCTGTCTGCTTTCTGGTTTTCCATTCACGGGATATGAGTTATGCTGTAATACTCTAGGCCATCTAGTAACTCCTTCACCTTTCTAGGTTAAGTGATTAGTCGAGGTCCCCTAGCTTCAAATTACTTTGGAACCTGGCAAACTACTATTTTGGAATCATAGAAGATGTCTAGCATGGTCACCCCTAATTCCTTAACAAGTTTTAGCCCAGCGATCGGGGCCTCATACTCGGAATCATTGTTGGTAGCGGAGAATTCCAACTGCACGGCACAGTAAATTGATCGACCTTCAGGAGTTACTAAAACAAATACGGCGCCAGACCTTCGATCGTTTTTGGCACCATCTGTATACAATTTCCAGGGGCTAAGTTCTACACATGGCTCTTAGGAGTTAGCCTTATCATTTAACATGTCATCTTCGGGAATGGTAAACTCTGCAATGAAGTCAGCTAAGGCTTGTCCCCATATTGATCTCCTTGGCTGGAAGTTTAAGTCGAACTGGCTTAATTCAATGTTCCATTTAAGCAGTCTCCCGGATGCCTCAGGTCGTTGTAGGACCTGACGGAGTGGCTGATCAGTGTATAACACATTGGATGAGCATGGAAATAATGACGGAGTTTACGGGATGCAATCAGGAGGCTATAGGCAAGTTTCTCTATCCTTGGGTAGTTACATTCAGTTGCCTCTAATTTCTTGCTTACATAATATACCGGCCTCTAGACCTTGTCTTCCACTCGTACCAGAGCCGAGCTGATGGCATGAGATGATACTGCCAAATAGGTCTGCATGGTCCACTGGCTTAGACAAAATTGGGGGTTTTTCTAGCAGATTTAACAAGTTTTGAAAGGCCTCTACATAGTCAAAGGTCCATTCGAAGTTTCGTTTCCCTCGTTTACTTGGATCAAAGAAAGGAACACATTTGTCCGTAGCTTTGGAAATGAATATGCTCAACGCTGCAACTTTTCTGGCCAAACTCTGAACATCTCTGATTTTTCGTGGCTCTTTTATGTTCTTGATTGCTGCAATTTGGTCAGGATTAATCTCGATTCCTTGGGAACTGACTATGAACCCAACGAATTTTCCTAATGCGACTCCGAATGAACATTTCAAGGGGTTCGATTTCATCCCGTACCGTCGTAGAATGTCAAACATCTCCGCCATGTCCCTTGTGTGATTGGAAGATTGCCTAGACTTTACAAGCGTGTCATCTACATAAACTTCCATTGTTTTCCCGATCTGATTGTAGAACATCCGGTTCACCAAACGTTGATAGTGGCTCCGGCATTATTTAGTCTAAATGGCATCACCACGTAACAGTACAACCTTAAGCATGTAATGAAACTAGTGTATTCCTGATCTGGTACATGCATAGGGATCTGGTTGTACCCTGAATATGCGTCCATGAAGGAGAGAAGTTCATGCCCCACTGTTGAGTCTAACAACTGATCAATCCTGGGGGTGGAAAACAGTCCTTTAGGCAGGCTTTATTCAAATCAGAAAAGTCGATACACGTCTGCCACTTCCCATTGACTTCTTGACTAAAATGGGATTTGATATCCAGTCGGGATATGTCGAGTCTCTAATGAACCCATTATTCCTTAACTTCTCTACCTCTTCTTTTAAGGCTGCTGACCTCTCCGGGCCCAGCATACGCCTCTTTTGCTTCACCGAAGGATGCTTTAGGTTTAGGATTAGTGAATGGATCATAATCGAGGGAGAAATTCCATACATGTCTGCGTGAGCTCAACCAAACACGTCAAGATTTGTTTTTAGAAAATCAGTTAATTCTTTCGTTCGAAAAGAATCCAAATGAGATCCAATCTTTAAGACCTTTGTCGGGTCATCGCTGTCGACTGGAATATCAACCATCGCCTTGTTGGGGGTCGCCTTTCTAGTTCCTGGCTCCTCGTCCACTCTAGAATCGACATCTTCAGGTCGGTCGTCAGGCAACTCCCTTGGCGGTATTGTCTTTAGTTGCTATGCTGAATTTTCCTCAGCAATAGAGGAAGTGTTCTTAGGCTCTGAACTCTTTCCATTTCACAACATTTTTAACTCCGCCATATAATAGGCTCTTCTGGTAACTTGATCGCCTCAAATCATTCCCACTCCAGCATCTGTTGGGAATTTCATTAGCAGGCACCATTGAGCAACGTAGGCCCTGAACTTCGAAAGTGACGTCCGTCCTAGGAAAGCGTTGTAAGGTGAGTCGATGTCCATGATGACGAACTGGAGAATCCTCACTCTTCTATGCTCTCCTTCACCTAACTCTACAAGTAAGTCTATTACTCCAATCAGGGCTGTTGAGGTTCCATTAAAGCCATGAATCTAACTTTCACATGGCTTTAAGTCCTTTATTTCTAGTTTCATCTGATCGAAAGCCTTTTTAAATAGGATGTTAACAAAGCTCCCATTATCCACAAAAACATTCTTGACTATTGCGGGTCCAATAACGGTAGTTATTACTAATGGATCAGTGCTCGGTGCTTCAACCCCAACAGTTTCCCTATCTCGGAAGACGATATCATCAGTAGCTGTCTTTTGTTGTTTTACTGGTGCGGTTTCTTCAAGGTTGTTACATTCCCCTATTTCGAGATGCTTGGCTGCATTAACATACTGTTCCATTGCTCGTTACTTGACCCAGCTGGGTGTGGTCCCCTAACTATGGTGTTTATAACAATACCTTTTCCCTTCTGTTGAGATGTGGGCTTAGGAGCAGGTTGGTTTTGATTCGAGGCTTGCCCTTCTTGCCCCTTTCTCTTGGGGCGACCTTGTACTCGTCTAACTTTCCTTCCCGAAGCAGCTTTTCAACAACATCTCTTAGAAGATGACACTTGTTAGTAGAGTGACCATGAGTTCCATGAAACAGACAAAATTTTCTAGTTGCAAGCTCTTTCTCAATGGAGTCTCTGGGGGGAGGCTTCTTATACTGTAAGACGTTATAAGTATCTTGGTAAATGTTCTCTAGAGTATCATTCAACGGCATGTAAGTTTCAAAAGTCTGAAATCGAGGTCTTTTTCAGAGTTGTTCCCTCGGTTCCTGTTCCTTTTTCCACTGTTTCTACTTCGATTGTTATTTCCTTCATTCTTATTGTCGACGTTTACCTCAATCTCCCTGAACTATCGCCAAACTGTTTCACGGTGACATTACTTTAAATGTCTTCTCTAAACGCCCTGTCAGATTTTATTTTTTTAATTAGCGTATATTTCTTCTTGGCGTAGGCGGATATTGTCTTTCTCATAGAATATCTCCCTGGTCAGTGGTGGTTTTCCAGCTAAGTATTTGCCAAACTCAGTATCCTTATCTACTTCGTCGATTAATGCCATCAAGACGGACTGCTCGTGAGGATCTCTGACCTCCATGACAGCTAGATTAAAGTGAACTAAGTATGACCTCAAAGTTTCATCAAGGCATTGCTTAATGAGAAATAATTCAATAACGTTCTTGGACCTCTAAGCATGAAGTCGGAATTTATTTATGAACCTTTCGCTCAATTCTTTGAAACTGGAGATTGATCGCGCCGGCAGGCGGGTAAACCGCATTAATGCCACAACTTTTAAGAAGATCGGGAATGCCTTGCATTTCACCGCGTCGGGAGCAGCTGCGGCATTCATATACCATGAATATCTCATTAAGTGTTGAACCAGATATGTCCTTCCCGCATAACGATTCATAGTCGGCATATTGAATCGTCTCAGGAATCAGACGTCTAATATGTCATCAGTGAAAGGTGTATGACTGCAGTCTATACCCCAATCCTCGTTTCTCTATCCTCAGCTATCTGCCATGATCTGCCTCACCATCGCCTCCATATCAGCATTAGTCAAGGTGGACTCAGCGTTAGCGCTTCTAGCTCCACGGGGACCACCAATATCCCTTCGATGCATCGTTGGCCACTCTAGGACCTGAGCAGAGCTTCCTTGCTCTCTACGGTCCCAGTCGTTCACAGGATGAGTGGGCTGGAGAAGTTGTCCTTGAGTAGGATTAGTGATATTTGGGTCACTGGGAATGACATGTGATACTCGCATTGATAACAACATTGGTTCTCTCAAACTTGGGTAATTAGGTCCCAAAACACGGGCCGCATCCTCGTAGGATCCCAACGATCCAAATGTTAACTAATCCAGATTCTTGGGCCTTTCGTATGGCCTTCTCTGACATGGACATTCTTCGTTTGAATAAGATTAATGGTCCACAGCGAGACGATGAGTTGGGGAGGACGTCCTTTGTCTTCGAAGTTCATTGATTTCCCTGCTCATAGCTTTCATGCTTTCTCGCATAAGGACGCTGTCTCGTTTATGAGCCTCTAAAGTATCCTTGGTGCTATCTAGCATATCAAGTAAGTGCAAGAAATCCATGTGTGTGACGGGTGTAGAGGGATTAGGCTGATTACCAGTTGTTGTGGCTAGCATTGGTGCAACTACAGGAGCTCGAGTAGAAGTACTAGCTTCCACCACATTCGGTTCGAATCGGTGAACAATTGCACTTCCGGTTCGGATCGAGGAGTAGCATTAGAGATGTTCGGCTCTCCGGATTGGTTCGGGTTTGCATCATCGGATTAGATCAGATCCCCAGCTTCGGTTTGGATCGGTGATGCTCCCCCGGACCGGTTTTGTCCTGAACTTTGTCCCCTCGACCTGGTGACAATAATGGCCTGTTGATCTTCATCGGTCTCATTTTCCACAGTAGCTTGCGGTTCTTTTCCTTTTCTTTTAGCTATAAATTCCAATTCTTTTGAGGTTAACCAAAAAACTTCCAAAAATGCCGGAGAGAGTGGATTAACTTCTTTGAACTTAAGGGTCCAAATAGCAGAATGATAATCCAAAACGCTGAAAATTCAAACTTCCTAGTGAAAGCACCAAAATGTTAGACCAAAAAGTGGTTATAACACCCAAAAGAACGATGATTCTGAATAAAATAGAAAGAAAACCAACAAGAACACTAGATTTATAGTGATTCGGCATTAAGGAGCCTACGTCCACTTTATACTTTTTTGATTAATGATTCTAATGCAAATACAACAATGATTTTCTCTCAATCCCAATTATACAATTAATAATCTCTCTTCAATTTGTGGAATTACACTCCAAAGGTTGGAATATATTCTGAATAAAGCAAGGAAATTCGGTGGTTAAGAAGTTAGAGTAATTAAGTTGCCAAATGACCCCTTCAAATGATGCTTTGTGGGGGTATTTATAGGCAGAAATTTGATCTGGATCGGTGCCACGTGGAGTTCATCCCATTCGTTATGGGCTCGGGCGCCTGGAGATGATGAAAGCGCATCGGAGATCATGGGGGTAGTGGAGTATAACCACTCCAGATCTTCAGGAGAACGTGGACCGCTAGCGCAACGATGCTGATCCCCAGTTCGGAAGATCAAAAAGAGGGTTCAGGTCGGAGAACCCTGAACCGATCTGAACACGCCACCTTCTTCCAATCTTCGGGTCTACTTGCTTCAAAGTGAAGGGGTTCAGATCGGAGGTCTCTGAACCGACCCGAGATCCTGCTGTGAATCCTTCCTATGAACATAACCGTTGATTAATTTCTTAGCTTTGTGTAGCCTAATCCAGAAATTAGGCTAACAACTGTGTAACAACCCGGATTAGGTAACCAATTTAAATTTTTATTTTTAATTAATTTAATGGGTTTTAAGAATTTAAAAGGATTTATTTTGAGAATTAATGATTTAAAATTTATTTAAGTTTAAGTTAGAACGTATAAATTTATTTTAATTATAAAACGAGCTTGAAATGGCGCGGTAGTTTGAAAATTCGATTTTAAATTTCAAATGAATGTACATAATTCAATATAAATCAGAATTGGACGAAACAAGAAATGTTGGAATCTATATAACTATAGCTTTCTAATGAATGTGAGTAACCGAGATTTCACTTCATAAATTGAAAGTTATGATTAGTTTAAGTTTAAAAATAGTCGCTATGGAATTTATATAAATTATACATAGCCCTTAAAAATACCCATTTTGCAAACGACCTTCGTTTTCGACGAAACCACTTTTGTTGGATCCGGAATGTCAAACTATAGTCAGGTTTCAAATTTCATAATTTTTGGAAATAATATGTGAGCACAGTAAATTTAAATGTGTTTTCAATTTTAGTTTAAATTTAATTAGCCAGTTAAAAAGGCCATTTTTCAAACGGTCTCCAAATTCAACGAAACTAATTTTGATAGGACCGTATCGTCAAAACTTAGCTAGATTTCAATATTCATAATTTTTGGAGTTAGTATGTGGCCCTGGTAAATTAAAATGTACGTTCAAATTCAATATTGAACATTATATTAATTTTTATAAAAACTGATCAAAATAGTCGAATTGGATCACAAAACATATTCCATTGTTTGTGTCTGGACAGGGGGTATTTGGTTAAGGACGACAGTCGTTGGGTTTGATTTGGAGTTCGGACGAAAAATTGTGAATTAGAGAATTAAATAATATTAAACTATATATATCCCTTTTTGGCCAAACCCTAGCCTCATTACCAAACCCGCCGCCAGCCAAATTAAAGGTCAAAAAGGCACGATATTTTCTTCCTCAAATTCTCTCAAAATTCCGAGAATTAGCTTAGGATTTATAAACGAAAAACGAATAGATTTTAGTGATCTACAATTTGATATGGGTTTGATTGAAAATAGGTTTGTGGATTGTCTGAAATCGTGGGTTGAAGGGTTTGAGTTCGCGGCGGTTTTCAGGGAGGACGGCTAGATAGAGTTCGCTATTAGTCTTTGAGGGGGTGGCGGCGCTCTGGCGTGTCGTATGGGGTGGTTGGACCGGGACCCGAAGGTCTAGTGGCGGCGCATAAGAGGAAGGAAGGCGGCGATGATTTTGAGCGATGCCTGGGGTGTTTGAACAGGAGCAAGGAGGATTAAGGTTAATTAAACCTTAATTAATTCCGTTAATAATGTAATTAAATTGTACAATGTATAAAATATCATAACTATTTCATAAGTCGTTGGAATTCAGCAAACTCAGTCTCGTTTGAATCGTCTCAACAAATTCTACATTTCAGAACTGACTGGGAGGAATTTGAAAGCAGTTAGAATTTTTGACTAAACTAAACGTCCGATTTAATTTAGTTAAAACCATCGCCAAATAAAGACTAATGGAGTGGAAACCAAAATGAGAATTTTCTCACACAAAATATTTGTATATTTATTTATTTTTATAACTGAAAATATATAGATTGCCAGTATTGTTTTGTATCTGTTCTAATTATCACAAAAATGTTGTATGGTGCATGTTAGCTCGCATTCACTGTTGTTTGAAAACCATGGATGATTTAGTTGACTGTATTGTGTTGTGATTGTGATGATTAACATATTAAAAATAATGTTAATAAATTTGTGGTAGTTGAAATTAAATTATAAATATCCATTTATAAATTAAACAGTGAAAATTAGTTAATTAGAAAAATAATTCAAATCAAAGTAGAATTGGTTAAATTTATTAACCACTAATTAATTTGAATTCACCGTTGTTGGTTGAAACCCCACACGGGTCTGGGGATGATAATTTATTCACATCTCCCTTGGATTTAATTGTTTGTCAACCGATTGATTGACAGATTATTATAAGCGTTATTTAATTATTTACAGTTGTGAATTGCACTCTAGATGTGAATTGAATGTTTAATGGTTGTTCATCACTGTTTTTGTATACACGCGATGTATGGAATCTATATAAATGAAAATGTATGGTAATTGATTGAGTTTGATTCCAATTTATAAACAAAGAATATTTTAAAATAATATTCAGTGTAAAGGATCAAAGTATGATTTTGATGTCCAATTTTGGATGGACACGAAAATACAGAAATATATGAAGCCGAGTTAAGTAGAAGGGCGTCATTTTAACTCGAATGGATTTTTCTGCCCATTTTATTTATTTAGTAATGCATATCGAAAAGAATTGATTTCAAAATTTGATATTTTGAAAATATTATCATTTTAATATTATAATAATATGAAATATTCAGTTTTGATTTAAAATTGAAATCTAAGTTGAAATCATTTTAAAATGAATTGATAAACGATTTATAAAATACATTTTGAATGGAAATCAACGATATATATATTAAATATATTTATATTTATATTTATATTTATATTTATATTTAAATGGCTTGAATGGAATGCGCCGCGCAGCGACCTTTCACGAATTTCAACCATTAACTTCAAATTGATGAAACGGGTGATCCGACCGTCGGATTCTCCTAAACCGGAATTATTGGGTTCGTATCGAAAAGATCTTTCCAATAAATATACGAGATTTAAATTTTTGAATGGTTAGATTTTAAATTATGTCCAAATCAATTTCAGAAAAGGTCGCTATGGACGCAGTTCAATGGCCGTTATTGGAAACCGACTGTAAGGGCCTTAATAAAATTATTCAAAATATGGAAAAATCATATAAAATCATAATGAATGATTTGAGAAAAATTTTGATGAAAAATTCAAAGTTTGGAAAGATAAAAATATATTTTTATCAAAATGAACTAGTTATTAACTAGAATAATAATCCAATGTTTTTAAATAAACAAATGGAATTTGTAAATGATTTTTGAAATTACCAGAATTTTCCAGCGTATGAATTGGAAAGGATTTAAATGGAAATAGTCTTTAGAATATTTCAATATTGGATTCCTTGATTATATGGATATTATTGAGGAATTTAGAAGATACAGATATCGTTATTCCCAATACGATGTCCGTTGGTCTTAGAATTTGATAATGAATATAAGCCAATATTAATTTCTATTCAGAGCCTTGTATTTAATATCAAATTGGATTTTGGGGTTTGTCATGAATGGCGCCTTTAATAACACCGTTCTTAACCCCATTGAGAAAAGAATAAATCTTTTTAATTAAGATAAATGAAGTTTTCCAATTTATAATTATAAATTGGAATTAAATGGAAGATGATTTTGGGTTCATTGTGAATGATGTTTTAAATAACATTTGTTCTCAAAACCCAATTAACAGTGAAGATATGATTTGGAATTTATAAATCTTCTTATTAATATTTTATGGAAATTTTCCAAAGTAAAGTTTTCCAATTTAACACATTAAATTGGAATTGTATGGAATTCGATTCAATAATAATCCAGATGAACTTCTGTGAATGAAGACTGTTACTATATATGGAATTTAAAAAGCTTGGTCGTTATTCCATTTATATTATTAGTCTGATACGGAAATTTATATCAATTATATACTGATTAGATTTCCATGAAGATTCCATTTTAATGGAAGCTGATTTGGGTTTATCGTAACTGTGTTTTAAATGACATTGGTTCTTTAACCCGGTTAAAGACATGATTAATTTTCCTAAAGTTGAAAAATCATTAAGTAATGATTTTTGGTAGATTAAAACTAAATGGAGTTTTAATTAATCTTCAGATAGATTAAAATGAGATATGGTAATTAAATTTACTAGATTCAAGAAATGTTTCGGGATGGAACCACCAGTTTAATTCCATGCGATAGTAAATCTTTAATTAGATTTGAACGATAAATGGTAATTAAATTTACCGATAACACAGTGGGTGTTAGATATGGGGTACTACCAGTTTTCTCCATGGGATGAATAGATTGGGATAATAAAATAAATGATTACTTCGGTAAGGCTCGATAATCTCGACTAGTTTGATAAACCTTAATTTGGTTTAAGTTATGAAAAGATAATATAAAATCTTTTGAAAATGATATCCAAAGGAAGAATAAAGAATAAGTTTAAAAGAACTTATCTTTGATAAAATTAATGGAAACCTTTTCCCTAAGATGTGAATATTTGAGTAAAAGAATATTCTGAATTGGTATGAGGCGTATGATGTGTTTTTATAGCACTTGATGTAACAACACGGATTTTCCCCGACCTTAATTGATGGATATATCGACTAAAATCGTTCAAAAACCACATACATTAACTTTGGGATTACAACAAATTAAAACAAATAACAAAAGACTTTTATAAACATTACAATAATGTTACATCAGAGTACAGAATATCAGAGTACATCAAGATAAATTTACAGCGGAGGATAATTTTTACATTAAATAAAATACAGTGCAGCGGAAGACAAAAACTGATACGGCGGAAGGCTATCAATGCTCTGGACACAGCATAAGGCTTCGATCCAGAATCCTGCTCAAGAGATAAATATCTGCAAAAAGCTACTCGACTGCCCGTGTGAAAAAGAGGGCACCCGAGTTTGCAAGTGAAACAAACTACAGGTTAGTCATCGGACTGGTGTGAGAAATCTAACTAAACTAATCTAAT
This sequence comes from Allium sativum, assembly GCA_030737875.1. Classification (NCBI taxonomy): domain Eukaryota; kingdom Viridiplantae; phylum Streptophyta; class Magnoliopsida; order Asparagales; family Amaryllidaceae; genus Allium; species Allium sativum. Next base: position 822,021,054 of record CM060909.1, read on the forward strand.
AATAAGGCTAATCACAGGACCACGCCGCTAACGCGGAATGGATTTACTCCATTGGATTGCCAGTGAATAAAATAAAGTAAATCGTTAAACAACGCAATGCTTTTTAGAAAAATGAAACCATTATAAGACTCAAGTCCCATCACACAATGCAACGCAAACTGGAGGATAGAGTTTAACCTTATAATGGTTAAAAATGCTTGATACGATAAAAATGGATTTGATATTATTACTAGTGTATATATGTTTCAAAAACAATTCAATCATAATGTATCAATCATAGACGGCATGGGTACCATATATCATGTCGCCATACTAGTTCTACAATCAAAACCACATGGTGTCGTATTGGAAATTGGGTTTTCCATCATGAAATCGAGGCTAGGGATCGTCTTCTCCGATTCGAGACAATCTAGCAAATGCCTCAGGATCACACCTATGGGCAACCCTTGGATTTTCAGGGCCGGTCCCCACCTAACGGTAGTGGATTAATTATGCATGAACACACGCTCCTCGGTTCCTTTGAACCTACAGTATGACCATTAAGGCCTATAAATCCGAGGTGCCTCAAAATCCATCATCCACATAAGTAAAATGCCAGCCAGTTTAAGCACTGACACTACTCCTAGCTAGAAAGAAACGTGTGCACTCCCTACAGTCCTAATCCCGTTTTTGACTCATACCGGGGTGTGAGGCTCGCGAAGTCACGCTATACACAAAGCTACGCCTAAACAGGCTATGCTTTGATCATCCCACAAGGCCCTGCTTTTCAACAAAAGCCTTGATCCATGCATCTGGCATGCCACATTGTCAATCCTTACCATACCATTGATTCCTACCAATATATAACCTCTAAGCTCGTACGTCTTAGAGAAGGGTGTTAACCACCAAACAGATATATATTTAGCCGAGATCAACGAATACAGTATAAAGGAATACAATGTCAGACATACGATCCATTTACAAGTCCGTTCTGGGTCTAAACGAAACCGGAGGCACCTTATACCTCGCATATCCGAACAATCAACACTACGTCCGGACGGCTACCCCTGACTCCCCTTCAAGGTAGCTACTCCAATCATGGGCCTCAGTAACAACACATCCATTCGAGGTGAAGATCGTCGGTCTTCAATCACCGCCTTCAACTCTTCGACTTAAATCGACGTATAATCATTTGAAATGAGATTGAACTCGGACTTTTCAAATGATCCTCGCATATATATAAAGTTTAAAACCATTTCATATCGTTATTAGAATTTAATAATGATTTATCGCTATGAAAATAACTATTTTCATCTAACGACGCTTCGGGTCGATCGGCGGCCCTAGCGCTGTTTTTGTCCAAATTTGATTTACACTTATCTCGAAATCTAACCGTTGGATTTTAACAAAATTTATATCGTTGGAAAGATCTTCCTAAAGCGGTCCTAACGGTTCCAGTTTTGGGAAAATCCGACGGTCGGATCTTTCGGTATAATCGTTTGAAGTTACGATTTCAAATCACGAACTACAGCAGCGCGATTCATTTTATTTTAATTCATATATATATAATTCGTTCGTTCAACGATTTCAAGTTATTCATTCCTTAAATAATTTTCTACACCTTGTATTCAAGTTATTTTTAATGAACAGACGTCTATTTCAAAACATGTACCTTTTCTACATTCCTTATATGACAATAAAAATGTGAATTTTTATTGTTTATCATTTCTATTTCAAACGATAATATTCTCTTTCTTTACATTCAAAATGTGATTTTTTTTATGTAACCATGTTTTAATAGTTTAAAACATGACATTATTCTAATTTCATTTCTTACATTCAGAATTGAGGTTTTTAAGGTAAACATATTTTTATAATTTAAAACATGACATTTTTATATTGCATTCATTTCATTAATAATGAGGTTTATATTACATAAAAATGTGAACTTTTTTTAATATTACATCAAAATGTAAACCTTTTTCTATTCTTTTGTTACACTATTGAAAAATGTAATCTTTTATTTACTCTTTTATTACCTTGAAAAAAAATGTAATCCTTTATTTCATTCTTTACTGATATTGAAAAATGTAATTTTTCCTTTCATTCTTTAATTACATAGAAAATGTAATTTTAAAACTATTGCTTTTTATCGCATCTAAAATGACGATAAAAATGTCACTTTTATTTCTACTCTTTTTATTTACATATAAAATGTAAATAAATAAAAATATACCTTTTTAGTTCATACCTTTTATTTACATGTAAAATGTAAATAAAATATACTTCTTTATTCATGTCTTTTATTTACATGTAAAATGTAAATAAACTATACTTCTTTATTCATGTCTTTTATTTACATGTAAAATGCAAATAAACTATTCTTCTTTATTCATGTCTTTTATTTACATGTAAAATGTAAATAAACTATTCTTCTTTATTCATGTCTTTTACTTACATGTAAAATGTAAATAAACTATACTTCTTTATTCATTTATTTTTTTATACTGGGCCAGATCTCCCACATTAAGCTTGCGACTTGTGGATGCTGGATATGCCAGTTGGTTCCCGGTAGACTTATCCCACAAGTTGGGCTTAACCTCGTGTCATGGCCTGTTTTGTATTTGCGCACTTGGACCTCTCACATTAGGCCTAACATTTGTGACTGCTGGATATGTCGGTTGGATCCGGGCAGACTTCCACCACAAATGTAACCTAACCTCGTGTCCAAGTGCAATTGTAATTTATAATTACAATTATTTCATTAGGGAATATTATTTTAAAACATCCTTTATTTTAAATATATCAATTTTAAAATATCTCTTATTTTAAAATATAACTTTATTAAAAATATTCTACACAATAAAAAAAATATGATCTTTTTATTAAATTGTTAAAAATACTTTGTTTCCAAATATCCTAACTTACATTTTTATCATTCTTTTACATTTGACAAAACGTATATTTTTGTTTAAATCTTTTTTGATGAACAAAAATGCCTATTTTTGTTTAATCCTTTTTAAATGAACAAAAATGTCTATTTTTATTTAATGAACGAAAATGCCCTTTTTTTTATGAAACAAAAATGTCTCTTTCTTGTTAATGAACAAAAATGTATAAAAAAAATTATGGACAAAAATGTCCCCTTCTTTTCAATTATCATATAAAAGAATATCTTGTATGTTACCCTTTTTTATGTTTTCAATTATCATATAAAAGAATATCTTGTATGTTACCCTTTTCTATGTTTTCAATTATCATATAAGAGAATATTTTATATGTTACCTTTTTCTATGTTTTCAATTATCATATAAAAGAATATTTTATATGTTACCCTTTTATATGTTTTCAAATATCATATAAAAGAATATTTTATATGTTAACCTTTTCTATGTTTTCAATTATCATATAAAAGAATATTTTATATTTTCTATGTTTTCAATTATCATATAAAAGAATATTTTCTATGTTACCCTTTTCTATGTTTTCAATTATCATATAAAAGAATATCTTGTATTTTACCCTTTTCTATGTTTTCAATTGTTATATAAAAGAATATCTTGTATGTTACCCTTTTCTATGTTTTCAATTGTCATATAAAAGAATATCTTGTATGTTACCCTTTTCTATGTTTTCAATTATCATATAAAAGAATATGTTATATGTTACCCTTTTCTATGTTTTCAATTATCATATAAAAGAACATTTTATATATTACCCTTTTCTATGTTTTCAATTATCATATAAAAGAATATTTTATATGTTACCCTTTTCTATGTTTTCAGTTATCATACAAAAGAATATTTTATATGTTACCCTTTTCTATGTTTTCTCAATTTGTTAAACCTGACAATTATAATTGTTAATTCTAATTGGTTAAACATGATTTTAACCTAAATGACATGTTTATTTACATCACATGATCTTAGCATAAATGGCAATTTTTAACATGACCTCATTCTAACATGATATTTTTAACATAACATGTTCTAACCAAAATGATAATTTTATGTTCTACCATAAAAGGCAAAATTAAATTTACATGAATGTATTTTTTTTTGTTTATTTACATAAATGTAAATAAATGTAACCTTTTCTCTTCCATGTTTATTTAAATGTAAATAAAGTTTTCTTTTTCTTTTCATGTCTATTTACCTAAATGTAAATAAATAAAATTTACACAAAAATGTAATTTAATGTATCCTTTCATTTTGCATATCCTATTTACACAGAAAATGTATCATCAAAATTTTTTTTCTTTTCATTTTCATAGAAAATGTAAATAAAGGTGTCATCAAGTTTTGATCTTTTTATTTATAAAGAAAATGTAAATAAAATGTGTCATCAAATTTTGTCGACATCTCTAATTCAACAAAATAAATAAAAAGTGATATTTTAATCAACTCAACATTTTATAACTAAAATGTTATCTTTATTCAATCTTAACATTTTATATCTTAACATTTTATATAAATTCTAATATCATATAAATGAATATTTCCTATGTTAACATTTTTCTATAAATTCTAATATCATATAAATGTAAAGTTTATATATTCACATTTTTCTACGAATTCTAATGACATTCTAATTTAATCATCTTCCTAATTTAATCATATTCTGACTTAATGACATTCTAATTTAATGCCATTCTATTTTAATGTCATTCTAATTTAATGCCATTCTAATTTAATGCCATTCTAAATGACATAATAATATTTTAACAGGAAAGACAAATTCATCTCATCATGAATGACAAATTCATTTAGCATAAATGACAATTTCAATTTTAACATAAATGACAATTTCAATTTTAACATAAATGACTATTTCAATTTTAACCTAAATGACAATTTCAACATAAAAGGTATTTTTTTTATTCTAATATGACAATTTTCACATAAAAGGTATTTTTATATTCTAGTGGAGCATTTATAACAAAAAGGTTAATTTCTACGAAGGTGTTATTTTCTATTCTAACATAACATACTCTAAATAAAATGATGTTTTGATCTAACGGATTAAAGATTAGATTTTTATTCGAACTAGAACATATCATTCAACAAATAATCGTCACCACAATTCATCATAAACAATAATCAACAAAGACCAAATAACCAACCTAAATTTTGAACGGCGCATAATATATTACAATCAAAATCATTATAAATATGTATATATAATTTTTATTTAAATTTAGAATGAGAAATCTCACCGTGGTATTTATCTGAATTTCCAACAGTCTCTGTTTTTGTCCTTGTCTGTTCCATTGCGAAGTGTTTGACGATATGAGTGCAACGCCACTCGTTTCACTGAATTTTGAGTTCGTGACAAAAAGTTACAATTGTTTGAATCTTATTAACATAAATTAACTAATTAATTATATGATAAATATTCATTACATTGGATAATCAAACAAGGGCCATGGTTCTGCTTCTTCTTCCATTGCGATTCACTGTATCTCGTGAACCCACTCCTCCACTTGAAACCTCGTCGTCGCCCATCCATACAGGCCGACGACCAATGATCGATCACCACCATCCCGAAAGTTGATCACCATCGTTCAATTGATCGAGCTCGATCCTCTCTTTAAATTTCCCTTTTGAGGCGTTGGAATTTATTGAATAAATTAGAAGAACAAGGAGGTAGAAGGTTTGAGCATCGGTGGCCATTGAAATAGAAGGTGGCGGCTGTATACTTTTTAGGGGATTAGGTTTTGTTATTCTAATATTTATAATAATCTAATATTATTAATTGAACCTTTAGGTCCCGTTTCACCTATTCAAATTTCAAAATAGAATAAGAAAAAGGAAAAAAAATGGGAAGGTATTCAATTGGATAGACAGGAATAAAAAGAATAAAAATATACACGTGGGTCCATTACAATTTATATTTATAACCTGCCCATTATGATTTATATTAATAACTTCATTCTTATGTAAATTGCTCATTTTTGTCTTAGCCGGTTTGTGTGAATTCTAATATCATATAAAATAGCATTTTATATGTAAACATTTATGTGAATTCAAATATCATATAAAATAATGTTTTATATGTAAAACATTTTCTGTGAATTCAAATATCATATAAAATATAAAATAACATTTTATATGTAAACATTTCTTATAAAAATGTTTATTTTTACTTCAACTATTATGACACATTTATTTTCTTACATTCTCTTTTATTACATGCTACAATTACACATTTTTTTTATTATTTGAATTTCAAAAGTAGATAACAATGAAAAGGAGAGAGAGAGGGGATAAAATGGAAAGAATTAATGTTATTTGTTTATGAACATGTAGTCTACGTTTGGAATTTCTAAAAGTTAAATTTGAATTGACATGGGAAATATTTAAGAGGACAGCCAAAGATATATACATATAAATGTATTGTCAAAATTTATTTCATTTATAACCTACACTTTATTTTCAGTCAATAAATGTCATTATGGTTCCTACGTTACGTGACGTTAAAAAGAATAAAGTTTTAATGTAAAACATTTCATGTTTCTACATGACATTAAAAGATTAATTTTTATTGTTAACCAAATTCATGTTCTTACATGACATTGAAAAGTTAAGGTTTTTTTTTAATTGTAAATTAAATTCATGTTTTACATGACATTAAAAAATTAGACTTTTATCACTAATCAAAATATGTTCATTCACATTAAAAGAATAACTTTTTAATGTAAATCATTTTTATATTCTTACATTTAAATAAAGACTAACTTTTATTTTAAAACATATTTCTTTTTCTTTTCTTTTTTGATAAATTCTGATGCATTTTCTAACAAAGTTTCCTTAAAATAAAATTTTAAATTGGTTCCAAAATTCCGGGTTGTTACACTTGATTTTAAGATACGCAAGTTATTCGGAAAGACCGGGTTTAACCCATTCTGAGTAACTGATACGATGGTTAAAAGTCGACGACGAAGATGGTGGTTGAAGACTGGAAATCTTCACATCGAATGAATGATTACTGATGTCTTGATTGGGCGTCCACCCAAGACAAGGTAATAAGTGGTGATCATCCACACATACTTGGAGATCGACCGAATGTGCGAGGGCCTCTCTCTTGTATTGGACATATGGGATGAGGAATAAGGTGCCTCCAGTTTTGTTCAACCCAGAACGGACTTGCAAATGGATGGTATGTCTGATGTTGTATTCCTTTATACTGTATTCATTGATTTCTGTTAAATATATATCTGTTTGGTAGCGAAAAATTTATTCTCTTTCTTAACACCCTAGTAACGACCCAAGGGATTCGACGCCCGAATTCTTACAATAATACACCAATCCCGTATTACCTGCTAGAACTCCAGTATCGAAAACATCAGATAGTTAGTAGAAAGAATATTAGAGGGTGAGATAAGAAAGAAGGAAATACTAGAATAGAAGAAGAAGAAGAACCAACACAACACAGATCCTCACATCGCATCAGAACAAAATATAATATAAAATAAAGTCTTTACTAAGAGCTTTAAAAATACTTACAATCATCGGAGTACATCACACATCTGGACAGTCATAATGACCTATCCTCATATACAACATACAGCGGGATAAATAACGGTATACATCATACGTCTGAACTCTTTCAGCTCGTCTTTCGGACTTACTTGCATCCGATAACCTGAACCTGTACAACCCGGTCTAACCCGAGCATTTCAAATACCGGGTCAGTCTGGTGAACCAGAGTGAGAAAAACTCGCAAAGTTTTAAGAGTAATCATCCAATTTGATTTTAAATTTCAAAAAAAATCCATTCGAAAGAAAAGGATAATCGTAAAACCAAATCCACACATAAATACAGACGGTTTTTCCTTACGATAACCCAAAACATTTTTGAAAACATATTATTCTGATATTATAATAGTGTCTAAATACAAGTAAATAACAATCTAGCAGAACGCTTGCATCTCACGCTCCACATATATAGTATACAAACAAAACCGCAGGTGCTTATTGGGGATTGGATTCTGACTATGACAAGGTATGGAACCATCTGTCGATAGTATATATCTAGAGGGGAATACACTGGGTTCAACAAAAACGTCTTGCAACCAGGCCCATACATGACCGGCCACTCATTTCGCTTGAGTGTATCGAATGTATATCACCAACGGTTGGGCTCAAACCACCATTTCCCGAAAAGGGACAGCATCGAAATAGATTAAAGAAGGAAATGAAATTTCTCTAGATAGGTGATTATACACCCTAATGGGAGCGACCCACATAGCCATGCTGCATGCCCGATTTTTGTCATTTCCCAGTTGATGAGGCTTGAGGCTACGTTTTTATAATCAGCACATCACATTAACTTCAAATGCCACATCGTCAGATCCATCAAAAATCACTAATTGACGTCCACAATAATACTTTATGTGTTGGCTAAAGAAGTTTCCTTCTCCGCTTCCACTCTTAGTACGGTTGAAGAAATCAATGTACGTAACCTTTTTGGAAATACTCTGTCAGACATCCATCCATACACATCATCCAGGAACAGGATGAACTGAAGGCACCCTCCTACTGCATTCTAAGAATCACCCTGAGAATCAGTAGCGAGAAGTCCTTGTGAAACCGTAAAATCCAACCACAACTGAATCACAATTTATCTCTGCTTGCAATCAGAGATTTTAAGTAATCCTTCCGCTTATGAAGATCCATGGTCTTCAATAGCTCCATCTTCAATCAGCATTTCAATGTATTTGTATTTGCTGGACGGAATGTTTTTCGAATATATATTCGATCCTGGTCTTTCCATATCGACAATCGTATGGGCCAAATTTGATAGTCGGTTATTTAACTATCAAATAAAACAACCATTTCATCCATAAAGAAAATGGGTTCAATGATTCAACACTCAGTAACATCTAGCCTCTTTAATGAACCATCTATTTATTGTATTCTTTACATTTTCCAATATTTCAGCATCGCTTTTATTTCTTATTAGAAAATAAGAATATTTTCCAAATTCATGTTATTCAACTTATAAACTCTTCGAAAACAGTTTAAAATATCATTTTTTTGGAAATCATAACTTATGTTTCCCTAACCACTCTCGTTTATAATCTAATACCATCCTTTTGAAGAAAAAAACCTATTTAAACTCACACCACGTTTACATAACTAATTATTTAGTAACTCTTATTAGACTCTTTCTATTTACTTTAATAATCCTTTACAGTATTGTATATGAGCTTCGATTCTATTATAACAGAATGCTTATAAAAATTCATTAATATCGCTTTATCATTATGTTACAGATTATTTTAACAATTTGAATTCATTTTTTTTAAAACCTTATAAACGATGTTTTATAAATATGATATTATTATTTTATACTATTATATTTATATACTTTTCAAATTCTTCTATTGATCAAAATGATTCAACTTATTATCTGTAACAAATGTTACAGATTCCATTTCAAACCCATTTTACTGGTCACATTCTCTTTAACTCATACTCGACCACTTATTTGTCTTCTGCAAACATATAATAATCCTTATATCTAAAAATATTTCATTTCATTTGTAACTAATGTTATAAACCACATTTACAAACCATTAACTTTATTTCCAACTCGATTTCATTTCCAAAATTTTAAATTTCTATCTATAAAATCTTTTGTAAATTAATTACAACAACTTATCATTCGTTTTCATCTTCACATCTTTAACTGCATATAAAAATCCCATTTCCAATTTATTATCAACAACTAATATTCGTTGTCGTTATCCAAATTTTTAACTTCATTTATACTCCTGCCCCCAGTTAACATTCTAATCTTTGGAACACCACCTTCCGAACTTTGGAACGATACTTACTTCGATCAACCATTCCGAACTTCGGAATGATACATTTCGAACCTCGGAACAAACCCACTTTCATTTATTTAGCAAATTACCATTTATAAATCTCATTTACAAATCCATATTGATATTTTCAACCTCGATTTCATTTAAAATATGAAATCCCATTTCCAAATCAATACTTGTTTCTAAATCCGCCGATTTGTTAATCTTATTCACGAAATGTCATCACATTCGTATATTTTAAAATAACAGTTCAATATGATCATTCATTTACAAAAATATCACTTTATATCTCTTTTATAAATTCTCGTATAATTTATTATTTCATTTAAATATTTTGAAATCCATTTAAATGTCCTTTATGATCGTTATGCCCTATATAAAACCACTTCAATATTGAAATACCTAACACGATAATTTATATCGTTTAACCCTTTATTTCATACATCCTACATCTCTAGTAGTTATATTTTATATATTTATAAAAATTGTAAATTTTACTTTGACTATTATCTTTACAATAAAAATCATATACCCTATAAAATATATGTATATATTTGAAACCATTCGAAATCCATTTAATATCGATTTTGAAAAATCATTTCTTTTAATTGACGGTACTAAAGAGGCAAACAGTTGCTATAGTACCAAACTCTGAAATATAAACCAATTTCACATTCCCTAACAAACAATATAACCATATTGATAAGCGTTATCAATATTAGTGAGGGTAGATTCAGTATTTGACATACATTATCATATATGAAAATTTACATAACTACTGGTGAGGAATCCAATTGGATCCCTCCAACCTGTCCTTCCCTACAACACAATAGGTTACCACAGTTCACTTCAATCAATTCATTATGGCCAATTAATTTTCGTTTTCCCATCTAAACAGATGACATAAACAATTTGATAATAACAACCAATAAATAATGTAACAGGCAACACTGAGCTGACAACAGAAATTCAAGCATTTAACTATTTATTTATAACGTTTATAGTGTTATAAACGTAACCACTGAGGTAAGTTACCTCAATTGGATTTAATTGTTAGAAATAACGATTAGTTTCACCTAAATTAAATAAATGTTTAATTTAACTATTCCAGTCAATATATGAATAAAATCAACAAAAATAAATAAATAAACAACCATTAACAGCCATAGCACACAATTAGATAACCCGATTTATATAAAATATAAATGGGGAGAAGCTGAGTGAGTTTAACTCACCTTGATCTCATCTGTCGTAGAAACAATTCGGTTGCAGTCGAATTAAACAGTCGTTTAATTTAACTGTAAATTCCAATTGTCCATATTTTTGTCTTGAATAGTTCCAAGATGTTGTACTCTTCATCACGATCCCATTGCAATTTATTTCGCTTGATTCTGTTAATATATGAACGATTTATACCATTATAAGCACCCATGCTTCAAAAAAAAATATTTCCTAGTTAATTATTAATTAACTTGAATTAATTACATTGTTGTTTAAGAAAATCGGCCAATAAATCCCTTTCCAATACGAACTGCTTTCTTTTAGAACAGCTTCTTCATGCCTCGTCTACTTTTTACTATTGAAACCAAGTTCGGTCCATTTTCTCGTTTGTTCTGACTTTTTCTTTCGATCTACAAACAGTAATTGGAAAATTAATTTACCAATGCTCCTAATCATCGTTTAATACTAAAAGTTACATAATTTTTTTTTTGAAAGGCTAGCGGGGTTGAGTGGACCCCTACCACGTTTATTAAACACAATCACAGAAAGTACAAACGAAGAAAAAGCAAAGAAGAATACACACATGAAAAAACAGTCACGCACAAACAGAACAAAAGACCCTACTGCAAAACGCTGAACCAGTTGGCAATAAAGCAACCATCAAATGAGTAAATAGGCATAGTTAATTCCCTCCTCATATGCAGCTTCAGCTCAAACCATAGTTGCTCGTAACTTTTCTTCCTTCCCTTAAATACCCTTGAGTTTCTTTCATCCCATAACATTCTCACCATTATTTTTATGAAAAGAATGAACAGGACATGCTTATCCTCCTTCCATCTTGTGGACATTCTAATGAAATGCCATTGCAAAGTAGACGTAGCATACGAACCATTCTGTCTAAACATCAGCAACACCCTTTTCCACAAAGCATATGATAGATAACATTCAAATAACAAGTGGTCGGTAGACTCCTTCCCATTGTCGCATAACAGGCACATAGTGTTGACTGACATTCCCATAAGCCGGAGTTTCGTTTTCGTTAACAGACAATTATTAACAACTTTCCACAACATGAAATTTTCTCTCGGTACAGCGTACCTGCTCCACACAAGACCATGCCACTGACAAGAAGGCAGCGAATCAAGGTTTAGTAATAGGCCGTAGATAACTTTAACCCTATAAGGAAACCCATTCCAGTTAATGGCTTCAGTGGACGAGTAGTTTATAAATTGGAGGAGACCATCAACAGCAGCCCTCACGTGGGAATTTGTGAAGTATGGTAGCGAAACCTTTCCAGTTGCAAGGAAAAAATTGACAGTGGCATTATGATTTATACCAGTTTGATAAATACAGTCATATCCAAGAAGCTTCGACAGTATCACACCTTTAGAGATCCAAGGATCGTCCCAAAAAGAGACACGGTGTCTTGCGGAGATGTTATATTGTATGAAAGGTAAGAACTTTGACCATAACTTCAACAAGCTTCTCCAACCCCAGTTACACGATGTTAGAGCATCCATTAGCCAAAACTTGCGGTTCTTGACATTGTATCTCCAGCTCCATCTTACCCACAAGCTATCCTTGCAGCTGACAAAATCGTTAAATTGTGTACTCACCGCCGCTTCATTCCATGATTGAAGCGATAACAGCCCCAGCCCACCCTTCGACTTTGGAAGTTGCATTTTCTTGAATGAGCATGGGATGGGCTTCCTACCGTGGATGCTACCAGTCCACAGAAAATGTAACAGAGCATAATTTATCATTGATAATAACTTCTTGGGGAGAACGAAAGCTCGTGCCCAGTACACCGCCATAGAAAAACCAATACTACGAGCAAGAGTCAACCTACCGGCCTGCGTTAGAAATCTGTTTGCCCAATTGTTCAATGAAGCACAAATTTTATTATACAATGGCATGCAGGTTGCCTTAGTAACACGTGACGTACACAGCGGCAGACCAAGATACAAGGAACCATTTATTAGGGGTTGCATATTAAGGAGTGTATAAAGTCTGTCAGCATGGTCTTCATCTATGCCAGCAAACACAACATTTGATTTGGCAGTATTAATCTTTAGACCCGTCATTTTATGAAACATGTCAAGAGTATTAAGAATGCAGGCCATAGAAGAATCCGCAGGTTTACAGAACACCATGATGTCATCCGCAAAAAGAAGTGTAGAAATTGTGTTACATTTGCATTTAGGGTGGTACTGAATATGCCCATGATCGAATTTCTCCTTAAACATCACAGTGAGAAGTTCCATGACGATAATGAATATGTAGGGAGAAATCGGATCTCCTTGGCGTATTCCCTGTTTGCTCCTAAAGTATCCCAAGTTTGTACCATTGTAAACAAGAGAATAGCTGGGAGTAGAGATGCAAACATAGATCCACACAACAAAAGCTTTGGGAAAGTTCATCCTAGCAAGAATTCTGACGATTGAAGCCCATTGCACACTATCATATGCTTTGATGATGTCCAATTTCAACATTGCAGATGGACTTGCATTAGCGCAGCTATACCCCTTGATTAACTCATGAGTTAATAAAACGTTGTCCAGTATATTTCGCGTGGGGAGGAAGGCAGATTGGTTCTCGGAGATGAGCGATGGTAGAACAGCACGTAGTCTGTTAGAAAGGATTTTAGAGATGCACTTATAGGTGACGTTGCAACAGGAAATAGGTCTAAACGAGGACACATGAGATGCACAGCTGATTTTAGGAAGCAGCACCAAATTTGTGGCATTGACTTCGGAAAGGATTCTGAATTTGTCGAAGAAATTGTGTATTGCCTTGAAGAAGTCACTCGCAATAATATCCCAAGTAGCAAGGAAGAACTAAACATTAAATCCTTCCGGACCGCCGCAAGATTTCTTGTTCATTGAAAATAAAGTTTGCCTAATTTCATCGTCAGTAACTTTGGTTACAAGGAGATCAGATTCTTGGGCAGAAAGATAGGGGAGACTAACATCGTCGATGAGGCTTAAGTCAGGGGCGAAGCCGCTACTATTACCAAGCAGGTCATTGAAATACTTGAGAAGTGCCGCATCAACCGTTGCTGGAGTATCAAAAAGATCCCCATTTTCATTAGATATATTATGAATATGCTGCGAAAAGTGTTTCACCTTTATCGCCGCATGGTAAAAAGCCGTGTTTCGATCCCCTTCATGCTTCCACTTGAAGTTCAGCTGCTGCTTCTTCATGCAAGCTTCGATCTCCAGGGCCTTGTTTAATTCGCCAAAAAGACGGTTCTCCTCTAGAGCAAGAGCAGGATTATCTAAGTCGTTGGATAAGTCATTCTGGGCGCAGTTTAACGCAATTTTAAGCTGTGTTGACATCTTGGATCCGGACCCAAATTTTTCACTAGCCCAAAGTCGCAAAGTATTCTTTGTCGTCTTCAGTTTCCTGCATAAAATCAACATCGGGTTACCATAGAAAGTATGAGACCAAGAAGTAAGAATTTTAGAGGAGAACTCAGGATCACCGATCCATGAATTATAAAATTTAAAACTTCTGAACTCTCTTCTCGTAGGCACCCCATGGGTTAGGATTATCGGGGAGTGATCGGATAGGATGGGATTGGGCAGATGTGCATGGAGATTTGGCCAAGCAAGCAGAGCTTTAAAATTACAAAAGGTATGGTCTATATTCGTAAAGGTCGAATGCCACTCCTACTATGGTTGTTCCAGGAAAAAGGGGCACCCGACCGACTAACACTTATGAGGTCAGCATCAAACACAGCAACGTTCAAAGGATCAATATCTCTTTGTAACAAAGGCGAACCTCCGTGTTTATCATTAAAGGATAGGCAACTGTTGAAATCGCCAATGACAACCCAGGGATGGGTATCCTGTCTGAAAGCCGGGAGGAGGTTGAGAAAAGACTGACGAGCATTAGCAGAATTTTCGGCATATACAATGGTTAGGTAATAGGTGGACTGGGAGGAAAGGTTGGTGACGTGGAAGTGAATTAGCTGTCTTGTAGCTAGATCAATGCGCAGCAAAACAGAGAGGGTATCGTGGATGACAAGAATTCGACCATACGAAGCTTGATCAAGGTTAAGAGAGACAGCCCATGCAGGGTTGATATAGGAGGCAGCAGACATAGAGAGGGGAAGGTTTAGCTTAGTTTCTAACATGGCAAACAGTTGGAGATTATTATGGTTGATTATATTTCTGACTTGATCTAGTTTTAGGGGATTGTGCGCTCCCCTAACATTCCACACAACAAGGTTGTGACTCATTGATTAAACTCTTTGGATAGAGTTTCGGCTAATGTCATACTCCGTGTTCTCGGAGATTGGTAGTTTGCAACCCTGGTTGTAGGAGGTACTTTCACGGTAGGAGATACAGAGGATGACGGTTGAGCGAACACATGTGACGATCCCAAAACCCTGTTTCACGGTGTTAAGGATAATCATTGGAATATAACACATTAATCATCATTAGCAGATCACAGATAATAGCATAAACAGAAAATAGAATAATTTACACACATATGACAGCGGAATCATATCGATATCATCACATCAGAGAAGCACAGTACAGGATACAACTTACTGCATAATGATACATAGTCATTCACCATCGCTTGAGGCGGAATCATACATAAAGAGTACTCAAAATAAATATCAGACTACATTGCCAATGGCGGAATCATAATATAGATACAATAATGGTGGAGAAAATCCAAGTCAGCACGGTGTAGTCAAGCCTCGCCATGAGCCAAAAGGTACGTCAGAAACCTGTAACTAGGCTGCCCGTGTGAAAATGAGGGCACCCGAGTTTGCAAGGTGAAACAAACTACGAGTCAGTCATGGGACTGGTATGAGAAATCTACTCAACTTATTAACAACAATAATAAGGCAAATCAAAGGACCACGCCACTTTCGCGGAACGGGTTTACTCCAATGAGTGCTGGTGCATGATATAAAGTAAACGATTAAATCAACGCAATGCTTTTTATAAAATGAAGCCATTATAAGACTCAGGTCCCATCACACAATGCAACGCAAGCCGGAGGATAGAGTTTTCCCTTATAATGGCCAAAGATGCTTCATACGAATAAAACAGAAGTGTTTGATATTATTAATAGTGCATATATGTTTCAAAAGCAAATTCAATCGTAAATATCAATCCTAGACGGCATGGGTACCATATATCATGTCGCCATACTAGTAATACAATCACACTCGCATATTTCGTATTGGGAATTGGATTCCTTCATGAGTCGAGGCAAGGGGCAAGCTCCTCTCCGATTCGAGACACTCTAGCAAATGTCCCAGGACCCCACTATGATCCTTGGATCTTCAGGGCCGGTCCTCTCTTACTTTTGAGGATAGACAATTCCTGAACACACGTTTCCCGGTCCTTACAGACCTATATCGAGGCGCCTCGCATTCCAACAACCACACAGGTGAAAAGTATATATAATGTCAGGGCTGGTAGGTCACTGACACCACCTTAGCTAGAAAGAAACATCGTGCTCTCCCTGCAGTCATTCTCCCGTTTTTGACTCATACTGAGGTGTGAGGCTCGCGAATTCACATTATACACAAAGCTACGTCACACAGACCATGCTTTGATCATCAAACACAAGACTTTGCTTTGCAACAGAAGCCTTGATCATATGCCACTTAGGCGTGCCACACAGGCAATCCACTCCATGCGACTGATTTCTATCAATACATAACCTCTGAGCTCGTACGTCTCAGAGAAGGGCGTTAAGCAAGAGAATAAATTCCCCGCCGCCAAACAGATATATAGTTAACAGAGATCAATCAACACAGAACAAAATCCAATGTCAAACACACGGTCCATTTACAAGTCCGTTCTGGGTCTGAACGAAACAGGAGGCACCAATTCCTCGCATATCCGTACAATCAACAGTATGTTTGGACGGCTACTACTTCAATTCCTTCATGGTAGCTACTCCAATCACGAGCATCAGTAGCGCCCATCCATCCAATCTGGAGATCGTCGGTCTTCAGCCGTCTTCGACTCTCCGACTTCTCAACGTCGATCGATTATTTGAAATGAGATAAACTCGGCCTTTTCAAATAACCCACGTATATTTAGATTTTCAAATCAATTAATCACATGGTTGGACTATTCAACATTCACAATTCAGTTATTTAGTTATAATTTTCATGTCAAATACATTCAACCATCACATATCAAGCAAACACAACAAAATTGGTTTATTTCCACTCTATATCGTCTATAGTATTTTATAACGATATATCGCCGTTTTTATTTAATTTAAAACGGCCATATTTAATTAAACGACGTTTCAGGTCGTGTCGATGCACTGGCACTGCTTTTCACTAATTTTATTTTACCCATATCTGGAAATCTAACCGTTGGATCTTCACAAATTTGGTGTCATTGGGAAGGTCATTTCAAAACGAATCCAATGGTTTCAATTTTGGGAGAATCAGACGGTCGGATCTTCCACACTAGCCATTTGAAGTTACGATTTCAATTTACGAACTGCAGCGTCGTTATTCGATTTAATTTAATTATATTTATATAAATATATAAATAAAATCGTTTCTGGCGCTGTTTTTCTTCAGTTTTGAATTAAACATTCCAGACAATCCAACCGTCGGATCTTCACAAAGTTGGTGCCGTTGGAAAGATATTTCCAAGGCGAACCCAACGGTTGCGGTTTCGGGAAAATCCAATGGTCGGATTTCCCGCACTAGTCGTTTGAAATCACGGTTTCAAAACACGAACTGCACTGCCACGTTTTGTTTTAATTCTATTTATATTTATATATTTATATAAATATAGTTCATTCAAAAATTCCTATATCGTTTCCACTTCAATTATTTCTCTAACGCCTTTAAATTTCGGAAAATTTCGCCATAACCTCCTTTGTACGGGAGGGTCTGGGAAAATTCCCAAATAGCCACACGGGCGTCTTATATCAAAAAGAAAAAGAAAAAGCCAAGCGGCTCATAAAATCATCACCCAAACAAAGCAGTAAATGTGTACCTATTTGTCGGGCACAATTTTATTCCTCTTCTCTAGCCCCTTTGCTATAACCTGTTCAATAGATATGTATGTACATATATACAATTTCTATCACTTATCATTTTCCATTCAATTTCATATTTGATTTACTTTGGTTTAAAAACACCATTCATTCTAATGTTGCATGCATAGGCTAAAATCATATCATTAGCTAATTAATGTATATTTCAACTCATGCACATTTATTTGAACAAGTGGCTATTTTTAACACTTCACATTTCAATAGATGATAATTTTGGCGAACGAAAATAGATTTCAACACATGACTATTTTATTTGGTTCCTATGCATGTTAAAAAGGAATATTTCTTTCACAAATATTTATTTCAACGTCCGCATATTTTTAGCATATCACATACATGATAAAAATGATATTTTTATCATTTAAATTATTTATTCGACAAATGGATGTTTCAACACTTCATAGTTTCAATAAAAATGTAATTTTTATTATTCGATCTTTTTACTCAACACATGAACTTTTCCACTACACACACTTCTCAACAAATGAGCATTTCCACACATGGACATTTTATTTATGTTGTTCATATTAGAAAGATGGGATTTTTGTTGTTGAAACTATTTATATAAGGCGAATATTTTTCATACTTCATATATATATAAAAATGTGATTTTTATTGTTTAAACACTTCATTCATTCACAAATGAATTTAATTTTCACACAACACTTTTCAACACATGAACTTTTCCACACATGGATATAGTTTCAACATATGACTTTAATTTCTACGCATGAAAATAATTTCAGCATATGAAAATAATTCTAACACACAAAGATTATTCAAAATTTCGGCAGCATAATGGCAGGGTAGTTAAAACCGGCACCGTCCCTAGTAAGGCTCCTCGCTCTACCTTAAAACCTCGCGGTTTTTGACAATGGGGATTCATGCATCTAATTCGCACGCAGGCGGCATGTTTAATTTTATTTCCACAAATATTTCCAATTCATTTCGATCACCAATGGGTATTTTTCAACCACAACCAAACAATATCAACCACAAACAATTATTCAACCATTCATATTTTTCATCCAATATTTCATACAATTCACAACAATAAATATCGTCCATGTTTTGTGGACGAGGGGAGTATATATATATATATATATATATATATATATAATTGCTATATTTCACTTGCATTTCAACACATATATCAATTATTCTATGCATGTAAAATTCATACTTCGCTTATATAGCTTACACTACGCATGTACATGAGGTATACAACACGTATGTAATTTATATTTCACTAATATAAATTATACACGACATTTTCCTTTCAAATTCATGTTAATATAGATTTCTCACATTGGTTTTCGGAGTGCTAAAAATCGATACGATGTCAGAAAAATCCGCGGCTTCTTCTATTGGGTAGAGAGCTTCCTTGCGGTCCCGATGTTTCCTGTTTCATCGAATTCCGTCAACACACCAAAAAGATATGATTTTTCAAAGTGTAAAGATCAAAAAGAACTCACCTTTCACGATGGTTCAAAACTAGGTTTGCGGTTTTCGCGAGAACCGAGGCACGAGGGGATGATCGGCGGGTTGGACGTGGAAGAGCTTCGAGAGGGCTACAGGCGCGCGGCGGTTTGGTGGCGTTCGGTGGTCCAGATCGGCGGCGGCGGCGGTTTAAAGGTCGGAACTTTGGAGGGGGATATCTCGATGTAGAAGTAACGATTGGGGGAGCTCCTTATATGGATTTGAAGAGGGGAAGGAGAACTACAAAAAGTTGAATTGGGGGAGGAGCTAATTCGGGCTGTGGCGATCGGAAATCGCCAGGGAAGGGGGGAGCTTTTCATTCATCGATGTCGGGGTCGGGGGGGGGGGGGGGGGTTCTGATTTTTTTTTTATTTATGAATGGAGAAATATGATTGGTCGATGGTTTTATTAAATTTTTAAATAGTGTTTTCTCAAACGAACTCCTTTTCAAACCCAACGACTGTCGCCCTTAGCTAAATACCCCCATTCCGGACACAATGGGATATGTTTCGTTGGCCAATTCGACTGTTACAGTCAGTTATTTTTCAAATTAAAGTATAAATCATTTAATTTTTCACTCTGAACGTACATTTCAATTTGCCAGGGCCACAAACTGATTCGAAAAATTCCAGAAAAATAAATCTAGCTATCTTTTGATGCTACGGTCCCAACAAAACTAGTTTCGTCGAATTCTGAGGTCGTTTGAAAAATGGACATTTTCTGGTCGATCCAATTTAACAGAAATTGACCAATCACATTTTCCTTTGCCACGCTCACATACTAGCTTCAAAAATTATGAAATTTGAAACCTAGCAATAGTTTGACATCCCGAACCCAAAAAAGTGGTTTCGTCGAATTCCGAGGTCGTATGCAAATTATCAATTTTCCAGGGATATACATTCTATATAGCGACCTATCTGAAAATTCATTCGGCCATAACTTTTGATTCCCATTATGAAACTTCGATTTTTCAGATTCGTTAGAAAGGTATTGAATAACAGATTTAGATATTTTTGGTTTCACTAAAATCCGTTATATTTTCCACCCTGCACAGTCAGTCAAAGTTTGAATTCAAATTTTCAAACTAACTCACTATTTCTAATTCACTCCTTTATTGAAATATTCTATTTCAATTGTTCAAATCCTTTGAAATCACCAATTTAAAAATTTTAAATTGGCTCGTATTTTCCGGGTTATTACAACACAACTGCAGGAGTAGGCCATCCAGGAATATCACCAAAAAAAGAATAAGGTGGTTTGGGTGGTACATCAGTAAGGAACGAGGTTGCGAATTGAGTATGGACTAAGATGGCACCAGGCTCATGCATAGTGACAGGAGGGATGCATGCAGCAGACAAGATAGGGACAATAATGTTAGGAAATGTATCAGCTTGAGGAGCGCAAGGGGTGATTGAAGGAAGAACACTGGATGACGAGGCATGTGAAGAAGTTCCAAGTTGATTGGTGGAAACATTGTGATTCAAAGAGGCAGGAGAGGTTTCATGGTGATTTATAGAGGTAGAGAATGTTTCATGGTGATTTAATAGGGAAAAATGGTTATCATAAGATATGCACAAATAAAATATATACATCGACCCACATGGTCAGAAAACAAAAACCAAAAACTAAATTTTATATTTTCGCATAGGCGTACCTTTTACGAGCGTTATTGAGCGTACTTGCTCAATTTATTTCGATCTACGCAACCAGAATCAATCTTAAGCCATTTGGCACCTGTACTCATCTCAATTCAACACGTAAGTGATAATTACATGAAATATTTCATTTATTAACCAGAATGCTATGCAAATTCCCACATTCAGACATATGACATTATTTGTATGCAAATATAGGTTTACATTATCTAGTTTCAATTCATATGGTTCCATTTGAATTTATAATTCTAGAGTTTAGTTCCCAACTCATTAAACTGTTGCTAAACTTATATTCAGGAAATCTTACACCCAATCAGTACTAATCAACAACCAATGCACCACCAACTCAATCAAATCTATTGAATTTTACATCCGATTGGCTTAACATATTTCAATCATTAGTCAATTAATTTTCGATTGATTATTATTTAATTATCAATTCCAATTCCAAATTCCACATTAATTTTATTTAATATGATTTACTCAAATTCCAAATTCTAATTTGTTTAATTTCAATACTATTCTTAATTTAATTCCACTTAACCAAGGTTAAGTTCCATTTCTAAATTTTAATCTAATTTGAATTCAAATCAATCAACCATCCTAATATCTCAATAATATACTAAAATTATCCCTTTAATATACAAAAATATATTTCGGGTAAAAAAATTTCATCTACCCTATTTATAAAACAATATTGTGTCCATTATCAGTTCAATGCTTCTCAACGCTTGAACCGATCTAACAACACAATATAAAACAATTGTATATCTAATCTACAAATACACTCTCATATATAAATACTCAACTCGATCTAGGGTATTACTAACCCCATCTCTATCGAGTTACGCCACGGAGCCAAGGTTATTACTAAACCAATAGCTCTGATACCACTGTAACGACCCAAGGGATTCAAGCCCGAATTCTGACAATAACACACCAATCCTGTATTACCTGCCAGAACTCCAGTATCGAACACATCAGATAGTTATTAGAAAGAAAATTAGAGGGTGAGATAAGAAAGAAGGAAATATTAGAATAGAAGAATAAGAAGAACCAACACAACACAGATCCTCACGTCGCAATTGCTGACACACTTTTTGGTCAAAGCTGTCACACATGGAATCTCTGAGTAGCAACGCGCTCAGGCACTGAGAACATCGTCAACAAACATGAAGAAGTTTGGTCGAAATCGCAACATCAACATAAACAGGCCCGAAACTCCTATCAGACGACCTATTTTGGGCCCGAAAACAGCAATTACGGAGCTTTGCTCGATAACTCTTATAGCCCTCTGAATTAGCTTCAGGTTGAGCTTTCGTTTGGCTCAATTGGACTTACGGTTTGTAAGTTAAGCCCGTTTCCGTGAACGGGTGTAATTTGGCGTCGATCAACAAACACATGGACGAAGCATCGGAGACTTGGATTCCTGCAACTTGGACTGGCTCGTGGGACTCATCTCGGCTCATGGGACCCACCTCAATTCGTGAGCTAGGACCCAGCTCGCCCCTTGGCTCGTGGACTATCCCCGTCTCGTGAAAGCCCCCCTTGGACCACGATCCGCTCGTGGACTCCTGGACCACGACCCGTTCGTGGGCTCACCACTCCAGCTCGTCACCCCACTCGTGGTGCACATGGGGATCACGAAACATGACCACGAACCGCCTACAGCCTCGCACTGTTTTGACCTATTCTAAAGGCTACTTGCTCTCCAACTTTCCTGGATCGGGTGCCACGTACCCCATCACAAACCGTCTTCTCAGAAGCTCTCCTACAGCTATAAGTACACTATTTGAAGGCAGTTTCAAGGATCTTTTGGCTCTAACTCCTCATAGCTACCACCATTGCTCTCTGCAAAGCAATTTCAGTAGCAAAGGAGCCAAATTCCACATTATAACACGAGGATTTCATGTATAATCTTATGATTTCTTACCCCTTTTCATTGTAAATACGAGGATTTCGTGTATAAACTGAGAGAATTGTACTTGTAGCTTCTTAGAATTTAAGAAGAGATAAAGTGGACGTAGGCTTGGTTTGAGCCGAACCACTTTAAAAACCTCGTGTGTCTCCTCTTTATCTACTATTTTCTGCATTCTGTGATTGGTGATCTGCATTTGGGCGTTAGTGCCAATTTTTGGTCTAACATTTTGGCGCGCCAGAAAGGGGGGCACGACAACTTCAACTTCTTCTTGGATTTTTTGGCTACTGGATCAATGGTTAAAAGAAAGAAGGATGAAACTCACTCCCGTACTGAAGGTGCTGAGGCTGAAGGAAAGAGAAACGAGGCAAGTCATGAGGCTTCCTCTCATAAAAACCCATCAGCATACTTAACTAGAGACGAGATGGATGGCGTTCTCGCTGAACTGAGAGATCAAATGGCAAGGCAAGATGATCTTCTCCAAAAACAGCAAAACATGATGAATGAGTTCTTCGCTCGGATGGATGGAAGGCCGAGCAACGTTTAGGTCATTGGAAATGAAGCCATAGAAGTAGTTCATGCATCGCATGGACTTGGGGGCAACCCCCTCACTCTTGGAAATGATCAGGCTTGATCAACCTTAGCTCCGATTCAAACGGATATCAGAATGCAAGCTCCCATTCCACACCAGGATCCGTCTCGTGATGGACATCCCGACCTCGCTCGTGATGGGGACCCACGATCCACTCGTGATGGGGACCCACGATCTGCTCGTAATGGGGACCCACGACCCGCTCGTTATGGGGACCCACGACCCATTCGTGGTACACCCCCTGGCTCACGAACCGCTCCCAGCAGCTCACTCCCAGCAGCTCACCGGCAGCTTCCTTCTCTCACGCTCAACACTGGGGGAACCAGCTCTGATCTTGGCAATTTACAACAGCTTTTTGAAGGAAATCGGCTAGCAGACCTGATTGAACGCCTCTCGAGAGGCCGCACTTATCAGAACGACGTGGATGACATCAATCACAGCCCATTCACTCTGGAAATCAGGAATTCCCACAATCCCCCGGATTTCAAACTTCCACAACTGGAGCTGTACAATGGCAGGATAGATCCTACCGTGCACCTGATGCGCTACAAACGACATATGGAAGTACAATCGGCATCGGAAAACGTCATGGCTAAATGTTTTCCTCTCTTCTTGACTGAGCTGCTATGTGGATTCGGCAGCTGGAATCTGAATCAATCAACAGCTGGAATATGTTTGTAGCTCGCTTTCTTGAACAGTTTCAGGTCCACATCGCTCGACCCAAGAACGTAATGTCTCTCACCACAATCAAGCAGAGGCCTAGAGAAGCTCTGCGTTCATTTCTGGAAAGATTCAATGTTGCAGCAACATCAGTTGATCGCCCTGAACCGTCAATGGTACTGATGGCAGCGGTATCCGGTGTCTTGGATAACACGGAATTCAAAAAATCTTTGTATCGAGATCCACTGCGAAATCCCGCCGAATTCTACCTTGAAGCAGATAGATTTCTGCGGGAAGAAGATGCAACTTCCGAGAAGAAAGTTCTCGATGTCAACATGCTCAAAGACGGAGAACCATCTGATTCTGGAAATGGAAAAGGAAAAGTCGCCGTCAAGAATGACCGCAACACTCAACCCCGGAGAGGTCCTAGATATGAAAAGTATACCGAGCTCATTGCTTCACTTTCTGACATCTACATGGACACAAACGGTGTTGTCTCCTGCCCAAAGCTTCCAAGGAGGGAGCCATCGCAAAGAGAATGTGATTCTGGAAAGCACTGCATATTCCATGATATGGACAGTCATGACACGAATGACTGCAGGCATCTGCATGATTTGATTGAAGAACGGGTTAGATGTGGAGAGCTACCCGAGTATGTGAAACCATCCACAGCGCTCGCACCTGCGCTGCCACCTCCTGCTCCCCGAAGAGGGAATAACCCTGGATCGAGCTCTTGTGGGCTCATCATCAACTGATTTGGATGAGATCATCTTTCATTTTCTGCATTTCTTAGGCTTTAAGATTTGTTTTATTTCATTAGGTTTTCCGATTAGTTGAATCGGAGTACACACGTACGAGGTTAGGATGTAGCCCCAAATCGTGCTCTGGACTCGATGTCAAACCAATCAGGATTTGCTTTGGTTTTTCATTTTGAATTGAATAAGGAAGGAATTTCCAAGCATGGATTATGTTTGGTGAATTTAAGTATCTTGTTAGGATGTGGCAAGATCCTCAATCTCGGTTAAAGAATGGCTTATACTTATTATGGAACTCTAGGTATGGATTGTGCCTAGGGATGGACTATCTTGTCAGGATGTGGCAAGTATAGCTTCACCTCGGTATGAGTATGGTTTATGCTCACTTTGGAATCCTAAGTATGGATTATACTTAGGAATGGCAGAGTATGGTTTATACTCACTTTGGAATCCTAAGTATGGATTATACTTAGGAATGGCTAATGGTCTTGTCAGGATGTGACAAAAGAACTCGAGTATGGATTGTACTCGTAGTTGAAGAGCTCCGGCTCGGAACTGGACCCGTCCAGTATAAACCAACCATCATGGCATTTCCTTGGTCGTCTTACTTCGGTAAGGCTGTCTCGGAACTATGCTTGCATTGTTTGCCTTTTCTTCTTTCTGGTATGGATTTCTCAGATTATCCAGAACACATCTTCCTTCAACCAGCAAGATATGTTCTAGGGGCAAACTTGTTGACACACTTTTTGGTCAAAGCTGTCACACATGGAATCTTTGAGTAGTAACGCGCTCAGGCACTGAGAACATCGTCAACAAACATGAAGAAGTTTGGTCGAAATCGCAACATCAACATAAACAGGCCCGAAACTCCTATCATACGACCTATTTTGGGCCCAAAAACAACAATTACGAAGCTTAGCTCGGTAACTTTTGTAGCCCTCTGAATTAGCTTCAGGTGGAGCTTTCGTTTGGCTCAATCGGACTTACAGTTTGTAAGTTACGCCTGTTTCCGTGAATGGGTGCAATTTGGCGTCGATCAACAAACACTTGGACGAAGCATCGGAGACTCGGATTCCTGCAACTTGGAGTGGCTCATGGGACTCACCCTGGCTCGTGGGACCCACCTCAATTCGTGAGCAAGGACCCAGCTCGCCCCCTGGCTCGTGGACTATCCCCGGCTCGTGAAAGCCCCCCTGGACCACGATCCGTTCGTGGTGGGCTCCTGGACCATGACCCATTCGTGGGCTCACCACTCCAGCTCGTCACCCCACTCGTGGTGCACATGGGGATCACAAACCATGACCACAAACCGCCTGCAGCCTCACACTGTTTTGACCTATTCTAAAGGCTACTTGCTCTCCTACATTCCTGGATCGGGTGCCACGTACCCCATCACGAACCGGTCTTCTCAGAAGCTCTCCTACAGCTATAAGTACACCATTTGAAGGCATTTTCAAGGATCTTTTGGCTCTAACTCCTCACAGCTTCCACCATTGCTCTCTGCAAAGCAATTTCAGCAGCAAAAGAGCCAAATTCCACATTATAACACGAGGATTTCGTGTATAATCTTATGATTTCTTACCCCTTTTCCTTGTAAATACGAGGATTTCGTGTATAAACTGAGAGAATTATACTTGTAGCTTCATAGGATTTAAGAAGAGATAAAGTGGACATAGGCTTGGTTTGAGCCGAACCACTATAAAATCTTTTTGTGTCTCCTCTGATTTTAGTTTTTTCTGCATTCTTTGGGTGTTAGGCCCAGATTTTGGTCTAACAGCAGCAGAACAAAATATATTATAAAATAAAATCTTTACTGAGAGCTTTAAAGATACTTACAATCATCAGAGTACATCACACATCTGGACATTCATAATGACCTATCCTCGTATACAACATACAGCGGAATAAATAACGGTATACATCATACGTTTGAACTCTTTCAGCTCGTCTTTTGGACTTCACTGCATCCGATAACCTGAACCTGTACAACCCAGTCTAACCCGAGCATTTCAAATACTGGGTCAGTCTGGTGAACCAGAGTGAGAAAAACTCGCAAAGTTTTAAGAGTAATCATCCAATTTGATTTTAAATTTCAAAAAAATCCTTTCGAAAGAAAAGGATAATCGTAAGACCAAATCCACACATAAATACGGACGGTTTTTACCTTATGATAACCCAAAACATTTTTGAAAACATATTATTCTGATATTATAATAGTGTCTAAATACAAGTAGATAACAATCTAGCAGAAAGCTTGCATCTCACGCTCCACATATATAGTATACAAACAAAACCGCAGGTGCTTATTGGGGATTGGATTCTGACTATGACAAGCTATGGAACCACCTGCCGATAGTGTATCTCTAGAGGGGAATACACTGGGTTCAACAAGAACGTCTTGCAACCCGGCCCACATATGACACACCACTCATTTCACTTGAGTGTATCGAATGTATATCACCAACAGTTGGGCTCAAACCACTGTTTCCCAAAAAGGGACAGCATCGAAAAGATTAAAGAAGGAAATGAAATTTCTCTAGATAGGTGATTATACACCCTAATGGGAGCGACCCACATAGCCATGCTACTGCCCGATTTTTGTCATTTCCCGGTTGAAGAGGCTTGAGGCTACGTTTTTATAATCAGCACATCACATTCACTTCAAATGCCACATCATCAAATCCATCAAATATCACTAATTGACGTCCACAACAATACTTTATGTGTTGGCTAAAGAAGTTTCCTTCTCTGCTTCCACTCTTGGTACGGTTGAAGAAATCAATGTACGTGACCTTTTTGGAAATACTCTATCAGACATCCATCCATACACATCATCCAGGAACAGGATGAACTGAAGGCACCCTCCTACTGCATTCTAGGATTCACCCTGAGAATCAGTAGCGAGAAGTCCTTGCGAAACCGTAAAATCCAACCACGACAGAATCACAGTTTATCTCTGCTTGCAATCAGAGATTTTAAGTAATCCTTCCGCTTATGAAGATCCACGGTCTTCAATAGCTCCATCTTCAATCAACTTTTCAATGTATTTGTATTTGCTGGACGAAATGGTTTTCTAATATATATTCGATCCCGGTCTTTGCGTATCAACAATCGTATGGGCCAAATTTGATAGTCGGTTATTTAACTACCAAATAAAACAACCATTTCATCCATAAAGAAAATGGGTTCACTAATTCAACACTCAGTATCATCTAGCCTCTTTAATGAACCATCTATTTATTGTATTCTTTACATTTTCCAATATTTCAGCATTGCTTTTATTTCTTATTAGAAAATAAGAATATTTTCCAAATTCATGTTATTCAACTTATAAACTCTTCGAAAACAGTTTAAAATATCATTTTTTTGGAAATCATAACTTATGTTTCCCCAACCACTCTCGGTTATAATCTAATACCATCCTTTTGAAAGAAAACCTATTTAAACTCCCACCACGTTTACTTAACTAATTATTTAGTAACTCTTTCTGTTTACTTTAATAATCCTTTACAGTATTGTATATGAGCTTCGATTCTATTATAATATAATGCTTATAAAAATTCCTTAATATCGCTTTATCATTATATTACAGATTATTTTAACAATTTGAATTCATTTGTTTTAAAACCATATAAATGATGTTTTATAAATATGATATTATTATTTTATACTATTATATTGATATACTTTTCAAATTCTTCTATTGATCAAAATGATTCAACTTATTATCTGTAACAAATGTTACAGATTCCATTTCAAACCCATTTTACTGGTCACATTCTCTTTAACTCATACTCGACCACTTATTTGTCTTCTACAAACATATAATAATCCTTATATGTAAAAATATTTCATTTCATTTGTATCTAATGTTATAAACCACATTTACAAACCATTAACTTTATTTCCAACTCGATTTCATTTCCAAAACTTTTAAATTTCTCTCTATAAAATCTTTTGTAAATTAATTACAACAACTTATCATTCGTTTTCATCTTCACATCTTTAACTGCATATAAAAATCCCATTTCCAATTTATTATCGACAACTAATGTTCATTGTCGTTATCCAAATTTTTAACTTCATTTATACTCCTGCCCCGGTTAACATTCTAAACTTTGGAACACCATCTTCCGAACTTTGGAATGATACTTCGATCAACCATTCCGAACTTCGGAATGATACATTTCGAACCTCGGAATAAACCCGCTTTCATTTATTTAGCAAATTACCATTTATAAATCACATTTACAAATCCATATTGATATTTTCAACCTTGATTTCATTTAAAATATGAAATCCCATTTCCAAATCAATACTTGTTTCCAAATCCACCGATTTGTTAATCTTATTCACGAAATGTCATCACCTTCGTATATTTTAAAATAACAGTTCAAAATGATCAATCATTTACAAAAATATCACTTTAAATCTCTTTTGTAAATTCTCGTACAATTTATTATTCCATTATTTCATTTCAATATTTTGAAATCCGTTTAAGCGTCCTTTATGATCATTATCCCCTATATAAATCCATTTCAATATTGAAATACCCAACACGATAATTTATATCGTTTAACCCTTTATTTCATACATCCTACATCTCTAGTAGTTATATTTTATATATTTATAAAAATTGTAAAATTTACTTTGACTATTATCTTTACAATAAAAATCATATACCCTATAAAATATATGTATATCTTTGAAACCATTCGAAATCCATTTAATATCGATTTTGATAAACCATGTCTTTTAATTGACGATACTAAAGAGGCAAACGGTTACTATAGTGCCAAACCGTGAAATATAAACTAATTTCACATTCCCTAACAAACAATATAATCATATTGATAAGAGTTATCAATATTAGTCAGGGTAGATTCAGTATTTGACATATATTATCATATATGAAAATTTACATAACTACTGGTAAGGAATCTAGTTGGATCCCTCTAACCTGTCCTTCCCTGCAACACAATAGGTTACCACAGTTCACTTCAATCAATTCATTATGGCCAATTAATTTTCGTTTTCCCATCTAAAAAGATGACATAAACAATTTGATAATAATAGTCAATAAATAATGTAACAGGCAACACTGAGTTGACAACAGAAATTCAAGCATTTAACTATTTACTTATGACGGTTATAGTGTTATAAACGTAACCACTGAGGTAAGTTACCTCGGTTGGATTTAATTGTTAGAAATAACGATTAGTTTCACCTAAATTAAACAAATGTTTAATTTAACTAATTCCGTCAATATATGAATAAAATCAACAAAAATAAATAAATAAACAACCATGGCACACAATTAGAAAACCCAATTTATATAAAATATAAATGGGGAGAAGCTGAGTGAGTTTAACTCAACTTGATCTCATTTGTCGTTGAAACAGTTCAATTGCAGTCAAATTAAATAGTCGTTTAATTTAACTGTAAATTCCAATTGTCCATATTTTTGTCTTGAACAGTTCCAAGATGTTGTACTCTTCATCACGATCCCATTGCAATTTATTTCGCTCGATTCTGTTAATATATGAACGATTTATACCTTTATAAGCACCCATGCTTCCAAAAAAAATTCATAGTTAATTATTAATTAACTTGAATTAATTACATTGTTGTTTAAGAAAATCGGCCAATAAATCCCTTTCCAACATGAACTGCTTTCTTTCAGAACTGCTTCTTCATGCCTCGTCTACTTTTTACTGTTGAAACCAAGTTCGGTCCCTTTTCTCGTTTATTCTGACTTTTTCTTTTGATCTGGAAACAGTAATTGGCAAATTAATTTACCAATGCTCCTAATCATTGTTTAATACTAAAATTTACATAATTAGTAAAATATAATTAATCTTTAATCTCGTTGATCCTTACTTCAGACAAGATGAGCGGACCTAAACGTTACTCCTGTTTGTGTTTTCTTCTTCATACGTACAGTGCCATTTCTTCCCAACACTTCTTTATCTCTCACGTTATCATGCACCGCTCGTTCTCTTATTCTCCTACATTCCCAAACATAGTTCCCATTCATGCCTCCCTTTTTTTTCCTTTTTTATTCGAAAAGCCCAAGCCCAGAAAAAACAGCCCACCGCAAATGCTTGCCACCTTGCTGAATACCATCCGCCGGTTGCTTTTCTCCTATCTCCCCCATCCTCTTTCATTCGAACACAAGTACATGGCCTTCTTTCTTTTTTTCTCTTTTCCTCCTAGTCCTAACACATACGTCCCTCTCCACTGCTTCATCCTTCTCAATGCAGACTTCTCCGTTCAACCCACTACCATGTCCATTTCCTTCCGATCATTGAAGCCGACCTCTTCGCGGATCTGCACGGCTCACTTGCCACCGCGAATGACCCCTTCCACCTCTTCATAAACACCCTGCTCCATTCAAATGTGACCGCTATACACGGCTGGGGAGCCGCGCTGACCCTGCTATTGCCATCCTCTACTGAAGCTCGCACCCCCACATGCTATTGAGTTCAACCACCAGTTCGCATTTACAAATGGATTGAAGGATTCGTATTCGTTTGCAGGAGGTTGATTTCTTTTTCTAAGGTGCGGTTTTAAATATATAAAGAGGTGACAATCTGAAACAATGAAGTGGAGCTCGACGTTTTATTATTATTATTATTTGCAGAAGAATGGCTTTAATTCTCCATTTGGAAGCTGAAAGAAAACGAAGAACAACACATTCATTTATATCAGAGAATGCCGTGGTCAACAAGGGTACAGAAGTAGGATAACAGAGAAAAGAATAGGATAGGTGGGGATTTCGAAAACGTGATATGCACGGAAAAACAACAGATTGGTGGCCAAGTAAATATTTGGTTTGGGACGCAAGTAATGTGACTAGGAAGATTCAATTAAATTAGTAAGCGAAAATAGAGAGGGTGCGGTACGCAAGAAAAAGGGGGATCCAGATGTTTTAATTATATTAAATAAGATAATATTATACCCATTCATCATCGTTTTTTCTAATTTTGTATGGCTACTCATGGACTCTAAAAATAGCGGAAACGGAAACACCGCTATGTCTTGACATTCCAATTCCAAAAAAAATGATTTCATTGAATTCAGAGTCCGTTGGCACAACGACGTTATTTTAATTTATCGGTTTACCCTTTAAACTGTGTCTATCGACAAAATAACTCCGTTTGACTCCAAATCGGAAATCTAGCAATAATTAATTATATGCATTCCAGTAAAATTCATTTCGTTGGAAACGGAGATCGTCAAAAAAAAAAATAACTGTTCATACGGCTTAATCAAATTCCAGATTGATTCAGTTTAATAATAATATGTTATTATTATCATAAATATCCAAATAGAACAATATATGCAGCTTCAAATATAAGTTATATAACTTAATATCATCAGTTCAAGTTAAAACGGTGCCCAATTTAAATTAAAACCCTTTTAAATAAATAAATAAACGTTATATTTTCATAGCGATTTTCATAGCGACTATTTTAAAATTTGAACTAGACATAACTAACAATCTATAACAAGAAATCTGAATTTTTCTCTTTATATGAAAATTATCGTCAGCAAGATTCAAACATTTCTTGTTTCACATTATTCCGACTTATATCGAATCCGGTATATTCAATTAAGTTGAAAATTCAATATTACGAACTATCATGCCATTTCGAGCTCGTTTTATATTATATATAAATTATAACGTTTAAACTTCGTTTTTAAATAACGAATTAAAATTCGTTAACATTCCAATTATAATATTTAAAATAATAAATTAAATTAAATATTTAAAGACAAAAAATACGGGACAATACAACCCTTCTCTGAGACGTACTAGCTTAGAGGTTATATATTGGTGGAAATCAATGGTACAGTATGGATTGACAAGGTGGCATGCTGAGTTGCATAGATCAAGGCTTTTGTTGAAAAGCAGAGTCTTGTGGACGATGATCAAAGCATAGCTTTAATATACCATAGTTATGTGTGTCAAGACGTGACTTCGACGATTTTCACAACCCGTGAATGATTGAGGCCGGATAATAAACGGGAAGAAGGAATCTAGTATCTAGGAGCCCTGATATTGGTGTCTCCATTGAGAGCATGAAGGATCTATAGGATCTGGGAGCCCGCTAAGGTGATTCTCTATTGAGAGCTATGAAGGATACATATTCGCCCCTAAAAAGGCAACGAATGTGAACATTGAATGCATGTCGATATGAAATCACTATTCGAGCCTTGGATTTAATATAATAATTGAATGCATGTCGATATGATTTCTATTTCGAGTCTTGGATTCAATGTAGTGATGGCAAGAAAACATCAACCATTGATGGAATCCATTTCCAATACAAACCTTTGCGGTTTTTAATTGTAACCTATGTATGTAGTCGTATTACACTACGTCTGCTATGATTGATATATTTATTTGTGAAGGATGATTTTTACACTAAGCACTAGTGATAATAAAACAGGATTGTAAGTATCAAGCATTTTTGGCCATTATAAGGGAAAACTCTATCCTCCTGTTTGCGTTGCATTGTGTAATGGGATGGGGTCTTATAATGGCTTCATTTTTCTTTATTTAGCATTGTGATGTTTGTTTTATGGTATTCTTAGGAGGAAACCCATTCTGTGTCATATGACGTGGTCCTTTGATTTACCCAACTTTAAAATAAAGTTAATAATGGTTTTAATTTTCACACCAGTCCCACGACTGACTCGGAGTTTATTGTTTCTACCAGAACTCTGGGTGCCCCTATTTTCCATATGGGCGGCTAGTAGTTTTGGTTTTTCGCAGATATTTCTTTTCCCAGGATCCTGGATTACTACTGGAGCTATGTTCGGAATTCCTTGTATTTGTGTATCTCTTTTAGTTGAATTTGATGTTTCCCGCAACACATTATATTTATGAATATATTTTCCGCTGCTATGTAATTTAAATCTCTAATATATATTTTTCCACTGTGTATTATTTATTTGAACTCTAATATTCTTTTACTCTAATGTAAATTGTTGTAATAGCAATGAAATGTTCATTTTTTGTGTTCTAATGCGTCGTGTTCTCAAAATAATCTAGGCTCCTCAGTCTCCTCGAGGATCGGGGAAGTTTGGGTCGTTTCATTTTGGTATCATAGCTTTAGTTTACAAAGCTCGAGAACAAGACGCATTAGAACTAAACGAACGAATTCATCAGAGATTGGATTAGTAATATCCTATAAGAACGACTCGTTAGAGATAGGGTTAGTGATACTCTAGAATGAGTTTGAAAAGTGTTATTTATTAAAACCAAAATTAATTTTCAAAATTATATCTTATTATACGTATTTGAGTATTTTATTTTATATTGATTTTGGATTATCGGTTATAAGGAGATTTTTAATATACGTCTGATCCACGTGTATTCAAAGCCTCAAATATACTGGGTAGATATAGAATCACACTCTAGTCGCCCGCGGATGATTCTGATGATTGCTGCAGCATCACCAGTATTTATTTTCGAGTTTCGAAAGTAGGATATCTATATTTCCAATTGACTGGTGTGAGAACCAAAGCTTAGTTAGAATTAATAGTTTGTGATTTGGAATTAAAATATGATTTTTTTTTTGAATATATAGAAGTTATATATTTGAAAAGCTAAGTAACTAATTGATTGTTGGTTGTAATGTGTGATTATTAGTTTGATTAACAAAAATATTGGAATGATAAAAACCATATGAGAATAAATGATAAATAAAACCAAAAAAAATATAATATAGAGCTGAACAGAAAATTTAGTTCGAATTGGATTTATATATTGGATAGATATGTACATATATATACATGCTAAGCGGGTTATGGATTTACTGTCGAGTAGAGAAATATATTGCGTGCCCGACAAACTGGTGCACCTTAATGAGTTGGTTGCGCAATTTTATTTATTACATAAACCACTGTGAGTGTTTTTTTTGATGCGGTGTGATGGTTGCTCTGTGTGAAATACAACGTACGACATACGATAGCAACAAATAAATTATGAACTACATAGCACGACATAGTACATGAAGACAGCATATCATATCATATTCCATATAAGCATTTGGTGCTTATATGACGAGGTTTGGATAACCATATGAGCAAGATGCTTGTATGGAGATGACTAAATTACAGGTTGGACCAAAGACTGATTATGCACTTAATAAACATATAATGGTGCTCGGGAGAGGATTTAATAAAAACCCTACACATGTTTGGAGATGACAAAAATTCACGTCTCTCTTGTTTTCAGTTACGGCACATGGATTATTTTATTTCCAACACTGGGGAAAGGTCCGAGATTTTGACTTTTTACACGTCTCCCTTGGGCATAGATAGGTCATAAAAATTGTGCATGTTTTTTATTGATTTATTAGGTGCCTAATACGGTTCAATAAAATTTTAAAACTCTCCGCGTACAAGGGAGGTTATGGCGAAATTTTTCGAAAGTTTAGGGTGCTAGCCAAATTTTTGAGAAATTAGAAAGTTCTTAAAAATTGAAAAGTTGAAGAACTTGAGTCAAACGAAGGTGGAGTTGATTAACTAAACAACCTTCGATTCTATCTTTCTTTTCGAGGATGAAAAGATTTTAAGTCAGGGAGATTGTAACAACCCGGATTTTGGAACCAATTTAAATTTTTATTTTTAATTGATTAAATGGATTTTAAGAATTTAAAAGGATTTATTTTGACAATTAACGATTTAAAATTTATTTAAGTCAAAGTTAGAACGTATAAATTTATTTTAATTATAAAACGAGCTTGAAATGGAGCGGTAGTTTGAAAATTCGATTTTAAATTTCAAATAAATGTACATAATTCAATATAAATCAGAATTGGACGAAAAAAGAAATGTTAGAATCTATTTAACTATATCTTTCTAACAAATGTGAGAAATAGATATTTCACTTTATAAATTGAAAGTTACGAACAGTTTAAAATTTAAAATAGTCGCTATGGAATATATATATAGATATATATATTAAATTATATACAGCCCTTAAAAAAGCCATTTTGCAAGCGATCTCCATTTTTGATGAAACCACTTTTGTTGGATCCAGAATGTCAAATTATATTCAGGTTTCAAATTTCATAATTTTTGGAATTAATACGT
Source organism: Allium sativum (assembly GCA_030737875.1). Lineage (NCBI taxonomy): Eukaryota > Viridiplantae > Streptophyta > Magnoliopsida > Asparagales > Amaryllidaceae > Allium > Allium sativum. The sequence goes on from CM060909.1 coordinate 822,057,312, forward strand.
GAGCGCTGTAAATTTAAACGAACTTTCAATTTCAGTTTAAATTTAATTAGCTAGTTAAAAAGGCCAATTTTCAAACGGTCTCCAAATTCGACGAAACTAATTTTTTTAAGATCGTGTCGTCAAAACATAGCTAGATTTCAATATTCATAATTTTTGGAATCAGTATGTGGCCCCGGTAAATTAAAATGTACGTTCAAATTCAATATTGACCGTTATATTAATTTATATTTTAATTTTGATAAAACTGATCAAAATAGTCGAATTGGCTTACGAAACATATTCCATTGTGTCCGGAATGGGGGTATTTGGTTAGGGACGACTATCGTTGGGTTTGATTTGGAGTTCGGACGAAAAATAGTAAATTAAATAATATTAAACTATATATATATGTATGTATATATATATATATATATATATATATATTAAACCCCCTTTTGGCCAAACCCGAGCCTCATTACCAGACCCGCCGCCACCCAGATTAAAGGCAAAAAACACATGATATTTTCTTCCTCAAATTTTCTCAAAATTCCATGAATTAGCTTAGGATTTATAAACGAAAATGAAGAGATTTTAGTGATCTACAATTTGATATGGTTCAGATCGAAAAAAGATTTGTGGATTGTGTGAAATCGTGGGCTGAAGGGTTTGAGTCCGTGGCGGTTTTCAAGGAGGACGGCTTGACCAAGTTCGTCGTTGGTCTTGGAGGGGGTGGCGGCGCTCCGGCTCGTCCTGGGGGGTGGTTGGATCGGGACTCGAAGGTCTAGTGGCGGCGCATGAGAGGGAGGATGGCGGCAATGATATTGAGCAATGCTTGGACTGTTTGAACGGGAGGAAGGAGGACTAAGGTTAATTAAATCTTAATTAGTTCCGTTAATTATTTAATTAAATTGTACAATGTATAAAATGTCATAACTATTTCATACGGCGTCGAAATTCAGCAAATTCAGTCTCGTTGGAATCGCCTCAACAAACTCTACATTTCAGAATTGACTGGGAGGAATTTGGAAGTAGTTAGAATTTTTGACTAAATTAAACGTCCGGTTTAATTTAGCTAAAATCATCGCAAATAAAGACTGATAGAGTGGAAACCAAAGTGAGAATTTTCTCACTCAAAATATTTGTACAGTTATTTATTTTATAACTAAAAATATATAGATTGCCAGTATTGATTTTTATCTGTTCTAATTATCACAAAAATGTTGTACGGTGCCTACTAGCGTACATTCACTATTGTTTGAAAACCATAGATGATTTAATTGACTGTATTGTGCTGTAATTTTGATGATTAGCATATTAAAAATAATGTTAATAAATTTGTGGTAGTTGAAATTAAATTATAAATATCCATTTATAATTTAAACAGTGAAAATTAGTTAATTATAAAAATAATTCAAATCAAATTAAAATTGGTTAAATTTATTAACCACTGATTAATTTGAATTCATTATTGTTGGTTGGAACCCCACACGGGTCTGGGGATGATAATTTATTCACATCTCCCTTAGATTTAATTATTCGTCAACCGATTGATTGACAGACTGTTATAAGCGTTATTTAATTATTTAATGCTTATACAGTTGTGAATTGCACTATGGATATGAATTGAACGTTTAATGGTTGTTCATCACTATTTTTGTATACATGCAATGTATGGAATCCATATAAATGAAATTATATAGTAATTAATTGAATCTGATTCCAATTTAGAAATAACGAATATTTTAAAATAATACTCAGTGTAAAGGATCAAAATATTATTTTGATGTCCGATTTTGGATGGACACGAAAATACTGAAATATATGCAGCCGAGTTAAGTAGAAGTGCGCCATTTTAACTCAAACGGATTTTTCTGTTGGTTTTATTCATTTTATTATGAATATTGAAAAGAATTGATTTCAAAATCTGATTTTTTGAAAATATTATCATTTTATTATTATAATGATGTGGAATATTCAATTTTGATTTAAAATTAAAATCGAAGTTGAAATTGTTTTAAAATGAATTTATAAACGATTTATAAAATACGTTTTGAATGGAAATAGATGATATTATATATATATATATATATATATATATTTAAATGGCTTGAATAGAACGAGCCGCGCAGCGACCTTTCGCGAATTTCAACCATTAACTTCAAATTGATGTAACGGGAGATCCGACCATCGGATTCTCCTAAAACCGGAACCGTTGGGTTCGTATCGAAAAGATATTTCCAATAAATATACAAAATTTAAATTTGAACAGTCAGATTTTAAATTATGTCCAAATCAATTTCAGAAAAGGTCCCTACGGATGCAGTTCGGTGGCCATTATTGGAAACCGACTGTAAGGACCTTAATAAAATTATTAAAAATATGGAAAAATCATAATGAATGATTTGGGAAAATTTTGGATGAAAAATTCCCATTTTGGAAAGATAAAAATATATTTTTATCGAAATGAACTAGTTATTAACTAAAATAATAATCCATTGTTTTTAAATAAATAAATTGGATTTGTAAATGATTTTTGATATAACCAGAATTTTCCAGCGTGTGAATTGGAAAGGATTTAAATGGAAATAATCTTAGTAATATTTCGATATTGAATTCCGTGATTATACGGATATTGTTGAGGAATTTGGAAGATACAGATATAGTTATTCCCAATACGATGTCCGTTGGTTTCAGTATTTGATAGTGTATATAAGCTGATATTAATTTCTATTCAGAGCCTTGTATTTAATATCAAATTAAATTTTGGGGTTTGTCGTGAATGGAGTCTTTAGTAACCCCATTGAGAAAAGAATAAATCTTTTAATTAAGATAAATGAAGTTTTCCAATTTATAATTATAAATTGGAATTAAAAGTAAGTTGATTTTGGGTTCATTGTGAACGATGTTTTAAATAACATTTGTTCTTAAAACCTAATTAACAATGAAGATATGATTTGGAATTTATAAATCTTTTTATTAATATTTTATGGAAATCAATATATTCTCTTGCTTAACACCCTTCTCTGAGACGTACTAGCTTAGAGGTTATATATTGATGGAAATCAATGGTACGATATGGATTGATAAGGTGGCATGCTTAGTTGCATAGATCAAGGCTTTTGTTGAAAAGCAGAGTCTTGTGGATGATGATCAAAGCATAGCTTTAATATACCATAGCTATGTGTGTCGAGACGTAACTTCGACGATTTTCACAACCCGTGAATGATTGAGGTCGGATAATAAACGGTAGGAAGGAATCTGGTATGTGGAGCCCTGATAAGGGTGTCTCCATTGAGAGCATGAAGGATCTATAGGATCTGGGAGCCTGCTAAGGTGATTCTCCATTGAGAGCTATGAAGGATACATATTCGCCCCTAAAAAGCCAACGAATGTGAACATTGAATGCATGTCGATATGAAATCACTATTCGAGCCTTGGATTTAATGTAATAATTGAATGCATGTCGATATGATTTCTATTTTGAGTCTCGGATTTAATGTAGTGATGGCAAGAAAGCCTCAGTCATTGATGGAATCCATTTCCAATACGAACCTTTGCGGTTTTTAATTATGACCTACGTATGTAGTCATAGTACACTACATCTACTATGATTGATATATTTATTTGTGAAGGATGATTTTTACACTAAGCACTAGTGATAATAAAAAAAGGATTGTAAGTATCAAACATTTTTGGCCATTATAAGGGAAAACTCTATCCTCCTGTTTGAGTTGCATTGTGAAATGGGATGGAGTCTTATAATGACTTCATTTTTCTTTATTTAGCATTTCGCTGTTTATTTTATAGTATTCTTGGGAGGAAACTCATTCTGTGTCATACGGCGTGGGGACACTACAAGAAAACATACAAACGGCTGCAATAGTTGGCTGCGTTTGTAGTGCGTCAGTGACCATTATCGCCTTTACAATTTTTATTTTACCCTTTTTTTAAGCATGGCACGTTTATTTTTTCCATTTACCTCCGCTGCTTTCAAATTCCCTCCCACGTTACATTTTTCACAAATTCTACCAAAATTTCCCTCCTACCACATTCGCTTTTTTTTCATCAATTTTAGCAACGTCGCTGAACTTCTCCGCCTCCACTTCGTTGAGACGGCTTCCCCTTTGGCCCTTTATTTCGTCAATAGCCACCTTCGTTTCGTAGATCTGCTCGTACCGATTTGTACTTATTGGTAGATTATCTAATTGATATGTTATAGGTAATAATCGATACTTTTTTTTCATTGTACACAAATTTATTTAGGGTTTTTATTGGTACGTAGGATCCATCTTTTCAGCCTGAATGTTGTAGCTGCTGTGAACTCATCTCCTCTACTGTAGGCTCTTTTAATGTCATGGTAAAATTCAGAACTTGAATCTGGAAGTCGAAGTCATTTGAACTTGAGCAGTTCATAGTCTGAAAGTCGAATTTTTTGACCAGAAGTAGGCTTCTGATATTTGAAAATAGATTTTTGACAATTGAAAGTGACTTTGGAAATTTTCCCTAATTTTATGTTCGCTCCATTCCTAGTTAATGGATTCTTTCCATTCTGATTTTGATAAGATGCTGCTTATGATAAAATGTTTTAACAAGCTATCTCATTTGTCAGGTTACCTGGTGAATACTTATTTCTTATTTTAATTTCTGGCAAGTTGAGTCACCAAAATGTGTAAATTTGTAGTAGTCAAGATTTTGGTTGTTGCCGTAATCAAGATTTCAGTCTGGAAAGAGAAATGATCATTCATGAAATACTCTAAACAACCAAATAAACGCGCCTCCCTTTGACTGTTGCAGTGACCATTGTGGTAGTTGCTGTGCCAAAGGGGCTTCTGCTTGCTGTAACTTTGACCCTAGCTTATTCCATATGAAAAATAATGAGGAACAAAGCTTTGGTTTGGAGGCTTTCAGCTTGTGAAACTATGGGATCAGCTACGGCAATTTGTAGTGATAAAACTGGAACCCTTACCTTGAATCAAATGACCGTTGTGGATGCTTATGCTGGTGGAAGGAAAGTTGTGCCTGTAGATAATGTTGATATGTTATCTTCTCTCGCAATCTTGCTATTAATTCAAGGCATTGCAAAAAATACGACTGGCAACATCTTTGAGTCTGCGGATGGTGGAGCTATAAGAGTCGCTAGCTCACCAACTGAAAAAGCAATTCTCACCTGGGGTGTCAAACTGGGTCTGCGGATTGATGAAGCTAGACATAAAAAATTATATTCTTCATGTTTTCCCATTCAATTCAGGAAAGAAAAGAGGCGGCATTGCAGTGTCTGTTGGTGATTCCGATGTTCATATCCACGGGAAAAGGGGCTGTTGAAATAGTCCTTATCTCATGTACAAGCAGGCTTGATCCAGATGGTGTTTTTCAACAATTAACGGACGTTCATAAGATTGCATTTGGTAAGTCTATTGAAGATAAGGTAGCGAGAAGCCTTCGCTGTGTTGCATCTGCATACAAGTATTGTATCTTGGAAGAGGTTCCTAATGAGGAAGAGCGATCGAAGTTGTTATTACCTGGAGATAACCTTATTCTACTTGCCATCGTGGGAATAAAGGTACTTTTCATATTATATGGTGAGCATATTCTCATGGAACTGTAAAATTGAAATAAGGTCCTTACTACATAGGATATACAAGCTAAATTTTTGTTTTGTGATTAAAGAAATCAATGTATTTATCGTTGTCCCCCTTCTAATATTCTGGAGGTTAATTTATTTTGATCTATAATAACTGTGTGGTACTTACTGCATTTTTTTCCTTCATCCATTATAGAAATATGTTACTTGTAGGATCTCTGTCGGCCTAGTGTAAAATATGCTAGTATGCTTCGCACTGCTGTTGGTGTTAATGTGCATATTTCTTAATGACATCTACTTTGGCCCATTTTATGTTATATATCTTCTAGAAATTATCCTTTTTTTGTTTGTCTAATATTTCAAAAAGCTAATACCATAATTTCTCCATAGTTGATGTAAAATTCAGGCCTCTTCAGCCTATGATAATGCTTTGAAACCAGAGCAACAATTTGTGCATTTTATAACTTGTATTCGTGTATTCTTGAACCATGTCAATGTTTTACTTTCAGATCTTCTCTTGAAACCTTTCATCTTCCATCCCAAAAAAAAACTCCTAGCAATAATGTTATGCCTTTTGTTAATCATTGTGATTCATCGGTAAACAGGTCCGAGTAGTTACCGGAAATAACCTTTAAACTACTAAAGCAATCGCTTTCGAGTGTGGGATAATCAACTCAGAAGCTGAAGCGATGGAACTGGCATAGATAGAAGGAAAAATATTCTGAGCTTTATCTGATAAAGGAAGAGATGCCATTGCCAATAAAATTTCTGTATGATTTTCTATAACACTAATTGCTAATTTTAATCTATATGCATCTCCCATAGTATTATAGCCAGTGATAATATGGCATGTTTCTACGAAGATGCAGTTAATTCCATTTTTGTTTAATGTACATGTACTAATTTATAATGGTCATTTTGTGTTACCTTTTCTTGAACATTGTTGGATGGAAGTTTGCCAAATAGGCTTTGACTTCCATTCCCAACTGCAAATTATGTCCTCTACCATGAAAATCAACGATTAGAGCTATTTAGATCTTTTTGGATATAGTATTATCTCCTTAATATATACTAGTAAAATATTACTGGATATGCCCACTCTATTACATTTATTCTGTTTAATTTCTTTTTATGTTCAATAGGGGTTGCCAAAATAGGCTTGAAGTTCCATTGTGTCTTTAGTTATTGAATGCTTGATGGTCTGAGCCGTTTGGATGTTTTTAGGCAAATATAGAAATATCTCCTTAATCTATTCGGATAAATACTACTGGAACTCTATTCTATTTTTTCACCTTTTATCTTGCAAATTAATCGCCTATGTTTTAATTTATCTTCGGTATTACTGTAGACAATTCGCTATATAATATTCGTTGTTTGCTAAGCCGTTATAACTTAAATTATTTCATGTAAATTATGTTCAAATATCACATATACAGGGCTTGTTCCATGGCTAGGTTTACCGAAGCCACAGTCAAAATTAAATGCTCTCATTTTATCTGTCAAGAATTTTAGGCAAGAAAGAAATAATTTTACTTTTAAAGAAATGAAACATTTCATTTTAAGTTTCACATAACAGTTTTCTTGTTTTATACAATCATTTTTTTACAAACTTTTTTTGATTCAGTAAATTTGTTTTTACATCTGAAACTTCCCCTCTCCTTTCGTTTTATTTTTTACAAGAATAACAAGCCATGTCCTTTCCCAAAAATACAGAAACAACAAAACCTAGAAACTTCACAGTTTCAGCAAAGTATGCATCACCATACATGTACACATTGCAATAAACCCATCCCCCTTTCGCAAAGAGAAAAGGAAAAAAACCTTGATCCCTAAATTTCATTCATCATTGTTTGATATCACTTCATTAAACTTAAGAAACAACTGCGTATCCGAAGAAGAAGAACTCAGCGATGCCATGGAGCAGTTCACTGCTTCTAAGGTTGGCGTACTGATCAACATAACTAGCAGTTGAGTGCTGAGGTGTCATATGAGGTGGCGTTGTGGGCTCCACTAGGCATTCCAATACCCTTACCACCTCATGCATTGTCGGCCTATCGCATGGCTGCTTCTTCGTACATAGCAGAGCCAGTTGAAACAGCTTCTTCACTGCTCCAAGATCATGACATGTGGCAGAGATGTCTGGATAGACGGTCTCCATCACCGTGTCTGTAGTTGCTTTAGATAGAATCAAATGACGAAGATTGCACTCGTCATCAACTGCTTTCCTTCCAGTAAGCAACTCAAGAAGGACAATGCCATAGCTATAAACATTAGATTTATCACTGAGTCGAGATGTGCGTGCATACTCAGGGTCAATATACCCTATGGTTCCCATAACATAAGTCGAGGTATGAGCCTTTGAGACGCACATAATTTTTGCAATGCCAAAATCGCTGAGATGTGGATCGAGGTCCTTATCGAGAAGAATGTTTGATGATTTCACGTCTCTGTGTATTATTCGAGGGCTACAGTTGTGGTGTAGGTAAGCTAATCCTTGAGCAGCACCAAGGACAATTTTCACACGAATATTCCAATCTAACCTTTTCTTCTTTGTAGGCCCATGCAAAAGGTCCCATAGACTGCCATTCTCCATGTAATCATAGAACAGTAGATTTCCATAAGGTAACAATGAATAACCCTGAAGACTGACTAAATTTCGATGCTTTATGCTTCCAAAAGTTTCCAATTCTGTCTCAAACTCTTTCAGGCAATATGGATAATGAGAGTATAGTCTCTTGATGGCTACTGGTCTACAGTTTTTTAATACACATTTCTACACTGCGCTTGATGCACCATACCCAATAATGTACTTTTCACTTAAATTTTCAGTCATTCTCATTATATCTTCATACACATGAAGGGCCATATTCATGTGAAGTGTTTCTAGCTTAGGAGATACATTGCTCACTGGTTTCAAGGATTAAAGCATGTAAAAGGAACTAAACACATGACCTAATTTCAAGGATTAAAGCTTTAATCGCTTCATGGCACATACCTTGTTAAAAATTCAAACAGCAAAGCATTATTATTACTTCCGCTCTGGAACTTGTTGTTGACAAATTAAGCTCAGCACTTTGACCAAGTTTTTAGGAGCAGATATAATAGAGAGAATAAGTCATATTCTGGCGTGAGAAGACCAAGTTTTTAGGAGCAGCTATTATGGCGTGATAAGTAATAATAATTCAAATTTATGATCCTATTTTTTAGCATTCTTGAATCTATATATATGTAGCTTTTTGTTTAGAAAGTCAGAACGAAAGTAAAAAGTAATAAAAAAAATAGAGTTTTTTCCTGCTGTGCTCCTTCTTTGCTTTGCCTTATATCACTGTAAGACTATTCGTGGCTCCTACTGTGTTTTGCTGTAAGACTATTCGGTAGCCAATACATTTAACAAGTTGGTATCAGAGCCGATGGCAAGTTCCGGAAGCACGTCCTTGGGGAATATGCCGCTGCCTCGGCTTACAAAGACGAACTATGACAACTGGAGTATACAAATGCGAGCATTGCTCGGTGCACAGGATGCATGGGAGGTAGTGGAGAATGGCTACACGGAGTCGGAGAATACCGTTAACTACACGGCAGCCCAATTAACCGCATTGAAAGAGTCACGTATGAAAGATAAAACGGCTCTTTATATCATGTATCAAGCAGTGGATGAGTCGGGTTTTGAAAAAATTGCCAGTGCAAAGACGTCAAAGGAAGCATGGGAGACTTTGCAAAAAGCCTACAAGGGTGCTGATCGTGTTAAACAAATTAGACTTCAAACTCTACGAGGAGAATTGGAAACCATGAAGATGAAGGAGTCTGAAGCAGTAGCCGATTACATCACCCGAGTTCAAACGGTGGTGAATCAACTCAAACGTAATGGAGAGACTATGACCGATGCGCGAGTTGTTGAAAAGATCTTGCGGTCATTAACCGAGAATTTTGAGAACGTCGTCTGCGCTATTGAGGAGTCGAAAAATTTAGGAGAGTTAACCATCGATGAACTCGCAGGCTCTCTCGAGGCACATGAGCAACGCAAAAGGAAGAAGCATGAGTCGCTTGAGGAAGCTTTACAGGCCAAGGTGAAAATCAAAGATGAGGAGTCATTACTTGCACAGCAGAACCAAGGAAGAGGACGCGGCCGTGGAGGATTTAGTTTTGGTCGCGGGAGAGGCCGTGGACGTAGAGACAACAATTCCGAGGAAAGGGGACAGTCGAGCGAACAAAGTTGGCATAATCGAGGACGCGGACGTGGAAATGGTGGCTGGTCGGATCGATCAAACATTCAATGCTATAATTGTGGAAAGTATGGACATTATGCTAGAGAGTGCTGGTCAGACAAGAAGGTTGAAGAAGATGCAAATCTAGTCGAGAAAGAGGAGACAATAGAAGAAGGTGTTCTGATGATGGCCTATAGAGATACCGACCAATTCAGCGACACAGTCTGGTATCTAGACACCGGAGCGAGCAATCACATGAGTGGACACAAACATCTATTTATGGAGATGCAAGACATAGAGTGCGGAGAAGTATCGTTCGGAGACGCTTCAAAGGTCCAAGTAAAGGGTCGAGGAAAAATTCGTTTTTTCCAAGAAGACGGCCGAGCAGTATTGATCGATGATGTATATTATGTTCCAGACATGAAGAATAATATTATCAGCATGGGGCAACTACTTGAAAAGGGATATCTAGTTATCATGAAAGATAGGTTTATGTATTTGAAGAACAAGAAAGGTCGATTGATCGCGCGTGTGGAAATGACCAATAATCGTATGTTCAAACTCAACTTGAGAAGCATACGAGAAAAATGCCTACAAGTTGACCTAGAGGACAAATCTTTGCTATGGCATTTGCGGTTTGGGCACTTACACTTTGGCGGACTAAGAGAATTAGTCAAGAAGGACATGGTTCATGGGCTACCCGCCATGGATTATGTTGGAAAATTTTGTGAAGGATGCGTGCTTGGCAAGCATGCAAGGAGTACTTTCCAAAGGAAGGCGGGATATCAAGCACGGAAACCTCTTGAGACAATACATACCGACATATGTGGTCCGATCACACCTAAGTCATTTAGCGAGAAGAGATATTTTATCACGTTCATAGATGACTACACGAGAAAGACATGGGTTTATTTTCTGAAAGAAAAGTCAGAGCTTTGGAGGCATTTAAGAAGTTCAAGTTGTCAGTAGAGAAGGAAACCGGCTGTTATATAAAGGCTTTACGATCGGACAGAGGAGGGGAGTACATGTCAACGTTGTTCATAAGGTTCTGCGAAGAGCAAGGCATAAAGCGGTTCTTGACTACAGCCTACTCACCACAACAAAACGGTGTGGCTGAGAGGAAGAATCGGACTATTCTTGATATGGTGCGGTCAATGTTGAAAACTAAAGGCATGCCGAAGGAGTTTTGGGCTGAAGCAGTGCAGTGTGCTGTGTATGTACAAAATCGTTGTCCACATGCAAAATTAGCGAATCAAACACCACAGGAAGCTTGGAGTGGACAGAAACCAACCGTGTCACATCTAAAGATATTTGGCAGTGTGGCTTATGCACATGTACCAGATCAGAAGAGAACTAAGCTAGATGATAAAAGTAAGAAGTTTGTGTTTATCGGATATGACACAAAGACAAAAGCTTTTAAGTTGTTTGATCCGATCGAGAATAAAGTAGTCGTAAGCCGAGATGTACATGTTAATGAAGAAAGTGCGTGGGATTGGAATAATCAAAAGGAAATAATGCACAAGGAAGAAAAAGCCGAAGCATTGGTTCCTGTACCGACATTTACACCTGCCAGCCCATGTACATCCGATGACGAGGATCAGCAAAGACAACCAAGAATGCGGACTTTGCAAGATCTGTACGAATCAGCACCAGAGGTTCACTTAGTATGCCTTTTGGCAGATGCAGAAAATATTACATTTGAAGAGGCTGTGCGGAACAAGAAATGGCAGGCAGCAATGGATGAGGAAATCAAATCCATTCAGAAAAATGAAACTTGGGACTTGGTCGAGTTACCGGAAGGACATAAACCGATCGGAGTAAAATGGATATACAAGAAGAAGATGAATGCCCAAGGTGAGATAGAAAGATACAAGGCGCGACTTGTTACTAAAGGCTATAGACAAAAGGCGGGGATCGATTATGACGAGGTTTTTGCTCCAGTAGCAAGGATGGAAACAATTCGACTTCTTATATCTCTAGCAGCACAGTTCCAATGGCCGATCTATCAGATGGACGTCAAATCTGCATTTTTGAACGGTATGCTCGAAGAAGAAGTATACGTAGAGCAACCACCCGGGTACATGAAAGCCGGCGAAGAGAGAAAAGTTTTGAAGTTGAGGAAAGCGCTATATGGACTGAAGCAAGCACCGCGAGCATGGAATACTCGAATTGACACTTACTTCAAGGAGAATGGATTTATGCAATGCCCTTATGAGCATGCGCTGTATGTGAAAAAGAAAATAAATAAATTTTTGTTTGTTGCTCTCTATGTTGATGATCTCATCTTCATGGGAAATAATGAGGAGATGATCAAAGATTTTAAAAGCGCCATGACTCGTGAGTTTGAGATGACGGACTTGGGGCTAATGAAGTATTTCCTTGGTCTTGAAATCAAACAAGGAAAATCAGGAATTTTTGTGTCGCAGGAAGCTTATGCTAATGATATTTTGAGGAGATTCAAAATGGAGAATTGCAACCCAGTTGCAACGCCAATGGAACCTGGTGCAAAGCTTTCAAAATTTGAGGGAGGAGAAAAAGTCGATGCAAGCATATATCGAAGTCTAGTCGGAAGTCTGCGATATCTCGTGAGTACAAGACCAGACATAGCATACAGCGTTGGCATTGTAAGTCGATTTATGGAAGATCCGTGCTACTCGCATTGGAAAGCTATCAAGAGAATTCTTCGATACATTCAAGGAACAAAGTCACTTGGGTTATTTTACTCGAAAACAAATGGGTACAGACTGATTGGTTATTCAGATAGTGATTGGTGTGGTGATATTGATGATCGGAAAAGTACATCCGGATATGTGTTTTACATGGGCGACACAGCTTTTACATGGCTCTCAAAGAAGCAGTCGATAGTGGCATTGTCAACCTGCGAAGCAGAGTATATTGCAGCCTCTTCCTGTGTGTGCCATGCAATGTGGCTAAGAAAACTGCTATCCAAGTTACAGCTCCCACAACACGAGCCCACTGAGATACGGATCGATAACAAGTCTGCGATCGAGTTAGCAAAGAATCCTGTTCATCATGAAAGGAGCAAGCACATAGATGTTCGTTTTCACTTCATCCGAGAGCATGTCAAGGAAAAAGATGTTCAGCTGAATCATGTAATGAGTCGTGATCAGGTAGCAGATATCTTCACTAAGCCGTTGCCAAAGCTGTTGTTTGAAAATTGCATGAAGATGCTTGGAATAAAGGATGGTAAATGCTTGAGCTTAAAGGAGGGATTTGTTGACAAATTAAGCTCAGCACTTTGACCAAGTTTTTAGGAGCAGATATAATAGAGAGAATAAGTCATATTCTGGCGTGAGAAGACCAAGTTTTTAGGAGCAGCTATTATGGCGTGATAAGTAATAATAATTCAAATTTATGATCCTATTTTTTAGCATTCTTGAATCTATATATATGTAGCTTTTTGTTTAGAAAGTCAGAACGAAAGTAAAAAGTAATAAAAAAAATAGAGTTTTTTCCTGCTGTGCTCCTTCTTTGCTTTGCCTTATATCACTGTAAGACTATTCGTGGCTCCTACTGTGTTTTGCTGTAAGACTATTCGGTAGCCAATACATTTAACACTTGTGGGGTTCCGGACCATTTGTGCTTCATAGAGGCCCTAGTTCACTTGGCTCTTCACATCCATTAAATATCAATAGAACCCCTTTCTCCATGCATATTTTCTTGCACTGTTGAATTGCAGGTTATGGGAAGATCCTCTTCTAACGACAAGCTTCTACTTGTTCAAGCTTTGAAGCAAAATGGGCATGTGGTTGCTGTTACTGGAGTTGGCACAAATGATGCTCCTGCTTTACATGAGGTTTACCATACGTATTTATGTACTTTGTCATAGGAAATAGCATCACTTTCTAAGCTACTATTTTTGCGTACCAGGCGGATATTGGTTTGTCTATGGGGATTCAAGGAATAGAAGTTGCAAAAGAAAGCTCATATATTATCATATTGGACGACAGTTTTGCATCAGTTGTAAGTGTCATTCGCGTTATACGCAAATATTCAAAAATCATCCATTTCCAACTGACTGTTAATGTTGCAACAATCGTAACTGACGTTGTTGCTGCAGCTTCATCTGGCGATGTCCCCTTAACAACTATTCAAGTACGAACAATGAAATGTTTTCAGCATCATTGTCATCGAAAATTTGAAGATCTTACAATTTAAATCTTGTTTCAAATTGGAATCCCTCTGTTAACAATTTGATTACATTAGAATTCAAAGGCAAAAACATTTAGTCATGCTCAATATACTTATTTAAATGTACAATTCATATTATATTGTTTTATGAACAAATTAAAGTTGGAAGAAAAGATTAAATTGAGATTTTGAAATATACGTAAAAGTTTGAATGTAAAATCCCAATTTCAAAATCTGTACAAAGTACAAGCCTGGCACATGGATCTCTTGAATTTATAATTTACTCAACATCCATTTTGATTTAATACGGTTTACAATTTAGATTCCAATTTGAAAACCTTGTTCATCATAGATATTTCTTCAGTTTATGAAATATTGATATAAAGTTTGAACATTTTTTTTTAAAATTTGATAATTGCTATAAAAATAAGTAGAGTTGACAGCTGTACTTAAATTTTGTACTGATCAGCTTCATTGGGTAAGTCTACTTCTGGATACACTCGGTGCTCTTGCATTGGCAACTAAATCACGAACCGATCATCTTATGAAGAGGCCTCCAGTTGGCCGAAGGGAAACTCTAATTATAAATATCATGTGGAGAAATATATTTATACACGCTATTTATCAGGTCACGGTTCTCATGATCTTAAACTTTGGTGGTAGAAGTATATTGCACTTGCAGCATGATACCAGACAAGAAGCTGAAAGAATTAAGAGCACTGTCATATTTAATGCCTTTGTCTTCTGTCAAGTATTTTTTAGATGAGTTCAATGCAAGAAAATCAGATGAAATTAATATGCTAAGTGGTGTGACGAAGAACCATCTTTGGTGCAAACATTGTCTGACGTTGTGTCAATTTAGTAAACTTCGAAGAGCCTGCCTACAGAATCTTGTGAAGGTTAGTGTGCACTCATAAATAGATTTTTGATTTGTGTGCAAACTTCATATTTTGATTGTGTTGCAGTGGTTGATTTCTATTTTGCATCTTTCAGGTTGAAGCTTCAGCAAAATACTTTACCGGCGATCCATACGAGCAAAAATTTACATTTGTTTCAGCAAAATATAAGGTTATTGTCTGTTAGGATTTTAGTTTGCATCATATTGTCTTATATGTACGGGATACTACTGCTTATTCGGAAACAAGCAATGTACGTGAAACAAATATAACAACCAAGAAAAACTACAGTATAGTTTAACATTGGTCAGTCTTGAATATACTTAGTTTCATATTTTCATGTTAATTGATTCCATGTAATGCCACAACCTTCCTATCTCAGCAGTGATTTTCTAATTCTTTAGTTTGCTCTTTTTCTCCCCTAGGATTGCTACCCTTGATTATATCTCAACTAACAAGGAAGTAAGTACCTCTATGATTTTCACTCGCACATGTGAATCAGCACGACTTCTTGCCTTGCTGCTCCATGAGTTTGGTTTTGAAGCCATCTCCATCGATGGTCAAAGGTCTCAGGTGATGCATGATATTTGTGTTCTTTAAAAGCTATATCACAATAATCAGTTTTTTTTTCTTTTCTTTTTTAGTTATAAATTTTTCGCTTTGGCTAAATTCCCTTTGAGCAATAAAGTTTGGTCACAAAATGTTTAGGAACTTTAAGCAAGTTCAAGGCTGGTGAATGCAATATTCTTGTGGGCACAGATGTGGCTAGCAGAGGTCTTGACATTCTTCCCATACATATAACAAAATTGGTATGTTCTTCTCACTTTGGTACAAAATGTTTGAGACATTTGATGTTAGGTGTATTTTAGTTCAGAAGCATCAATTTTTTTACATTCTGAACATATATTACATTTACATTCAACTAAAGTAAGAATATGGCGCGGTTTTCACCAAGTTACGGCGAATTCAACAGAACAACCCAGTTGAAAAGAAATAGTTTTTACCTAGAATTGAGGCCTCATTGTTTGAAATATCCATCATGAGTGGGTGATTCTGGAACTGAGATGGCTGAGTTAAGATAGATGGAGACTATCAATAAAATGTTCTAGTTTTATATATGACCAACTATTTTAGAAATTTACGCATGCTATCCTATAACTTATTTACTTGAATGTCAGTAAAGGTCGATATTTTGACTTTTTTTTTACTAATATGTTTGGATGCTGTGAGCATATAACATAAACCTAACTTAGTGGGTGGGAAAAAAACTATCAAATCATATTTTCAATATGCAAGTTTCCATATCGTATGTATTAAGACAAAAAACGATATAACGATATACCATGACTTAACAGATAAATTTAAATTGCATGGAGTCAACTTTATTGATGCATTATTCATTTTCTATGTAAACAGGGTCTTTTCGAATTAATTGTGTGTAGATATGTCGGCGAATGTCTTAATTACTAACTTGTAGATATAAGTGTGCTTTTACATCTAACGGTAATGATCTATTTTAACAAAGTAATTAAATGGGTTTGGAAGTTAGAAGGATATGCATTTGCAACGTCAAGCAGAGTATCACTGCTATGAGAAGAAGTCATATGGTGAATTTTATTTGACGAGGCAAAGAAAACTAAATCTAAATTTTTAAAATATGTAAATAAAACGGGTAGAGATAAAAAATGTGAGAGTTAAAATTGTAACTATAAATTTATCCTTTGAATACACTTTTGGAATAAACATTGCATGAGTCACTATATAGAGTTGACTGAAGAAACGAAATATAATGTTAATTGTTTGGGAGGATCACATATAAGGCTGTTACTTAAACAAGTATGTTTGTCCTAGTTTGATTTTGATCGGAACACATTTTAGACATATAACCATTATAACAATTATAGGCACAGAGCAATAAGGCATGGTGTGAGTAACACTTTACAGTAAAAATTTCTTTATCACATTAACCTTTATAATAATTTTGTTTTTGAATATCATGAGAAAATATCTCCTCGAAAATAACATTTGACTTTGACTTGGCATCAACAATTTAGTTTGATACATCGTGACAGGTGTAAGGCATTATATATTGTCAAAATTTTGTGTGACAAAACATATTATTTTTTTATGAAAAAAACATGTTGCATAAATCAATTATTTCATGCTTCAAACACAACCAACAAGTTTAGGCCTTAAATTTGCATATATCAATTATTTCACTAATTTAACAGCGTAGGCTGAGTTTGTGTGAAGTGAAAGGAGCGCGGAGTTAATATTGTTTATGGGCATATCTTAATTTTGCAGTGGAATAAATTATTCATGGTCGAGTTCTGTTAATATTGTTTATATGCTTGTTTTAATAATAACCAATTAATATTGTCTACAGGTAATTAGCTTTTCTGGAGTGATGACCATTAGCAACAATAGACATGACTTTAATTGTCGTATATATGATGGTATTTGTTAGTATTTGGTGTGTAAATTTGTTTCTGAATGCTCGTAGTATGCGAATTTGCTGATTTTGTCAAATAATTATTATATAAATGTGGAAGATACTTATGTGACTAATGTGTTCTCAGTTATTTGAATATGATGATTATAAGATTGATTGATTGATTGTTGTTTTAAATCAGGTTTTTATATGATCTTTGTTGATTAAATATGACTATTATATAACTGGTTGCTGGAAATAATATAAGTCATTAACAGTATATAGTAGCATTTAAATATGTTATAAAACAATCAATACTTTTTAGTAGCGTTTTAGAAACGCAACAGAAACAAATGTAGCATACCACTTGAATTATTAGTGGCACAAAATAAACACTACAAAATCAAAAGGTGACCCATGTACAGAACTTTAGTAGCGTTTGGGAAATGCAACTACGCTAACCATATCGTAGCGTTTATCAAAACGCAACCAAAAAAATCAGACTTTCAGTTGCGGGACCTGTAGTAGCATTTATTAAAACGCTACCAAAAGCTTTGGTAGTGTTTTTCAAATGCTACCAAAGGGCTTTTCTGGTGTAATGTCCCTTGATTTACCCAACTTTAAATAAAGTTAATAGCTGTTTTAGTTCTCACACCGGTCTCATGACTGACCCGAAGTTTATTGTTTCTACCTAAACTCTGGGTGCCCATTTTTCCACACGGGCAGCTAGAAGTTTTGGTTTTTCGCAGATATTTCTTTTTCCAGGATCCTGGATTTCAGCTGGAGCTATATTCGGAAAGCTTTGTATTCATGTATCTCTTTCAGTTACAGTAGTTGTTAAATCTCTGATATTTATTTTTCCACTGTATATTATTTATTTGAACTATGATATTCTTGTACTCTGATGTAAATTGTTGTAATAACAATGAAATGTTCTGTTGTTGTGTTCTGATGTGTCGTGTTCTCAAAACAATCCGGGCTCCTCTGTCTCCTTGGGGATCGGGGAAGTTTGGGTCATTTCAAACGGTATATCTAATCTACCTCTTATTTCCGATGTTTTATTTGATAAAAAATTGAAACATAATTTGTTAAGTATTAGTCAGCTATGTGATAAAGGTATTAAAATATCCTTTGTGGAAAATAAATGTAGTAGTTTTAATTTAAAAAAATCTTGTTTTCGAAGGTAATCGAGATAAAATTATTTATATTTTAAATCTGAAGGTTAATAACGATCCAGATATGTGTTTAATAGCCGATTATAATGATCCTCGGTAATGGCACAAGAGATTTTGTCACATAAAATTCAAAACCACAAATAAGATTTCAAAAAATGAAATTGTTAGAGGTATACCAAATATTAATTTCAAACCTAAAAACTTATATGATGCGTGTCAATTAGGAAAATTAACTAAATATTGGTTCAAATCTAAAAAGTTAATTTCAACTTTGCAACCATTGGAATTACCACATGTGGATTTATTTAGGCCAACTCAAATTCAATCCATAAATCACAGTAGATATGTGTTTGTAATAGTTGATGACTTTTCTAGATATATATGGATGATATTTTGAAAAATAAAAGTGATACTATTGATAATTTTAAAATGTTTGTAAAAAAATTCAAAATTTAACAAAGTTAAAAGTTCAAAATATACGAAGTGACCATGGAGGAGAGTTCGAAAAATATTCGATCAATATTGTAAAAAGAAAGGTATTTTTCACAATTTTTTGTTTCCTAGAACTACACAACAAAATTGAGTTGTAGAACGGGAAAATAGAACGCTACAAAAATGTTCCAGAATGTTATTAATTGGAAGTTCGTTACCAAAACATTTCTGGGCAGAAGCAGTCGCAACAGCCTGTTATGTTTTGAATCATCTTTCCATTCGACCACTTACGAAAAATACTCTATATGAAATTTTCAATGAAAGAAAACCAAAAATTTCATATTTTAAGGTTTTTAGTTCAAAATGCTTTATTTTAAAATATTAGAGCTAGCCTGGCAAATTCGATTCGAAATCCGATGAAGGTATATTTCTAGGATATTCAGATCGAAGCAAAGCTTATCATATTTTTAATAAAAGAACAAGTAAAATAGAAGAATCGCTTCACATCTCTTTCGATGAATATTATATCTAAAATTCTAATAATACTGAAAATTTGAAAAATAGATTTTCTCAAGATGAAGATAATATAATTTTTAATTCATGAGAAGATGAAAACATTGTTCATAATAATATAAATGAAAATACTACTGAAATTCAAGATATTCTCGAATATCACGAACAACCAAAAAATATTATTTCAGAAGATAATAATAATGATAATATAATTCAAACTAATAATGAAATAAGATCACCACCAAGAATATTACGAGATCATCTGAATCAGATTATTATTAGTGAAATAAACTCAAGTGTCAGAAATAGAAATCAGCTAAACCTGGTAAGTCGCATTGCTTTCTTGTCTAATATTGGACCCAAGAATTCAAAAGAAGCATCTACTGATGAAAATTGGATTATATCAATGCAAGAAGAATTGAATCAGTTTGAACGTAATGAAGTCTAGGAATTAGTTCCAAGACCAAATGATCAAGCTATTATAGGAACGAAATGGGTTTATAAAAATAAAGTAGACGAGTTAGGAAATATAACTAGAAATAAAGCTAGACTTGTCGCACAAGGATATAACCAAGAAGAAGTTATAGACTATGAAGAAACATTTGCTCAGGTTGCTAGATTAGAAGCAATTCGTATCTTATTAACTTATGCATGTCATCATAATTTTAAATTATATCAAATAGATGTAAAAAGTGCCTTCTTAAATGGTTATATAAAAGAAAGAGCATACGTTGGACAACCACCTTTAGTCGCACATGAAAAATATTCTGATCATGTTTATAAGTTGAAAAAAGCGTTATATGTCTTAAAGCAAGCACCACATGCTTGGTATGAACGTCTTAAGAATTATTTGGTTGATTCATAATTTCAACTTGGAAAGGTTGATCAAACGTTATTTATAAAACGAGATAAGAAAAGTATTTTAATAATTCAAATATATGTCGATGACATTATTTTTGGTTCCACTAATGAAAAATTATGTCAAGAATTTTCAAAAATAATGACAAGCGAATTTAAAATGTCACATATGGGTGAATTGTCATATTCATATTTTCTAGGATTCCAAATTAAACAACTACCAAATGGTATTTTCATAGATCAAGAAAAATATTGTACTAATCTAATAGAATGTTTTCGAATGGAAAATACTTCAAGTAAACCGACACCTATGAGTACAACAACGCACTTAGAAAAAGATAAAGATGGTAAAACGTCGACCAAAAATATATCATAGTATGATTGGTTCACTATTATACTTAACAGCAAGTCGACCAAATATAATGATAAGTGTTTGTTTATGTGATCGGTTTCAAGCCAATCCTAAAGAATCACACTTAAGAGAAGTTAAACGTATATTGTGTTACCTAAGCCATACCAAAGATTTTGGACTTTTTTATCCGAAAGATTGTTCCTTTGAATTAGTGTCATACAACGATGTTGATTTTGGAGGATCATGGACCTCGAAAAAATACAAGCGGTGCATGTCATTTCATTGGCAAGTCACTAATATCTTGGTTTAGCAAGAAGCAAAATTGCGTTTCACTATCGACGTGTGAAGCTGAATATATATCAGCATAATTGGATTGTGCTCAAGTAATATATATGCAACAAACACTTAAGGATTTCAGTGTAAAGTTAAATAATTTAGCAATTTATTATATAACACTAGTGCAATAAATTTATCTAAAAATATGGTGAGTCACTCGAGAACAAAACATATTGACATAAGACATCGTTTCTTATGAGACAACATTGAAAACAAATTATAAATTTAGAATTTGTAAATTCCGAAAATCAAATCGCCGATATGTTTACTAAACTATTACTTGAAAATACATTTATTAAATTAAGAAGAGAACTTGGCATAATATCGTATAAAGATTTATGGAAAATTTATGTTCAAAAATAAATTTTTCATAAAAATAAAATTCTATGCGTCTACGAGGTCTCCAACCCGGGTGCCTTGAATGCAAGCCAAGTATCGTTACCAAATGAGCTAGGATATAATTCACATTGAACATATAAAACGACATAGTATTAAACTTATGCTACATAAACTATTTTAAGTTAACTTATTAACAAACTAACAACATCCTATATTAACTAAAGGTTGAAATTAAAACCACCTCTCGTTTAACACCTTTTAAGCTGCTATTTTCAAGCTACTATCTCTTATATATACAATAACACTTTCTATTTTTATTACAAACAATCAAATTATTCCTATACAAGAAGTTATAAAACATGTCAAACAAATCATCTCAACCAAATCAACTCCAACAAAATCAACAGAGAAACATTTATCCGAATTGGTTGATGTCTTAGCTTCTCCCACTCCAAATAAAGAACTAGAATTAAGACGGAAAGATGATCACACTGGATATTCTCCGGACGCTAAGAAAAACAAGAGACAACTTTCTGTCTCACCTTCCACCAAGTATAAAATAGACGAAATTAACCACTATTAGCAACAGCAGCTGGAGCTACAACGTGAGTTATATTTTGAGCAGAAAACTACCGCACGACGGCTAAGCTTTCTTGAGCAAATTTCCATTTGAGCATGCAGAAAGTCCATTGTACTAGAGTCACATTACTACCCATTATCAATAACTCCAGAACGACCATCAACGTCTTGAAGTCCGTGGAAAAATATTCCTATTGCTCCTAAATACAGTCTTAACTCGTGGGATAAAAACTATGTTGAAAACGAAGAATCAAGGAAGGATTCCCAAAGAAGAAATCAATGTCATTAGAATCCGAATAAATATTTCTTTACATATTATGTTTTACTGGCATTCAATAACGAATGCATTGATATAATGCAATATAAATGTATTTTGTTCTCAAGTTGTTTTAAATGAATATGTTTTTCTCATTAATCTTGTATGTACAATTTATTAAATTGCGTAAATCACTAAAAAAAATTGTTTATAACATAAATTAGAATATCTTCAAATATGTAAACATATATGCATAAATTTAATAGTAACAAGCATATGAAAACTACAACTTAATCCTTATAAACTTGATAAAACAAAATATATAATGAAAATAACCAATGTTTACAACATATATATATATATATATTAAAAATATAACATATGAATATATATAAGAAAAAATATAAGTTATATATATATATATTCATATATATATATATATATATATATATATAATGGTGTAAGATAAAAAATTGGAAAACCCAGTTTAACAGTCACCAGTCGACTGGTACCCCAAATCAAGGGCAAAAACCTGCTACTAGAATTATTATCATACCCTCAATACCTCTTTTTACTTCATTTCAAACTCTCTCTCTTTCTAAATAAAAACCTTGGCTTTCAAGAAGCACCAAAAATCGAATTTTCCCCCTCAAATTATCAAATCTATGGCTCCTCCAACCAAAATATCGAGAAGAGGTGCTTCTTCATCTCAAGAGAAGCCAATAGATCCCTATATTGATCAACGGCTCTACAATGATGTTTTTAGAGAAAAGTGGCACAAAATGGAACAACTAAGTTCCTTGAAGGCGTTTTCGTAAAGTTTCTGGACTTTGAATCATATGGATTGCAAGGATTAGCTCAAAGAGAAAGGTTAGAATCTCTAATGGACTATGTACAAAATGAGCTGAAAGTCAACGTGGTAATGGTAAAATTATTCCTAGCAAATCTCAATTTAGATCATTATACTCCAAGAAAGCCAAACAATTATGCATGGAGCTTAGTTTGTGGAAAACGAATATTTCTTTCCGTATCAAGAATGGGGCATATTTTGCATTCTTCGACCGATGGAATACCATTAGAGGACTTAAATAGTGAGATTGGTGTACATGATAAAGTAAGTCAACATTTTATTAATGACAATTCCGACGGTTCTAGAACTAAAGGCTTAAGGACTAATGCTCGAATACTGCACCATGCTTTGACTTGCACAATTCTACCACAAACTGGAATTTTTTATTTGCTGTATGCCAAGATTTTCCGAGCCTTGTATGCTATCTACGACGTTGTACAAATAAATTGGATGCAAACTATTTTATGGATCACATATTACTATTTACTACCGAAACCCCAACGTATTTTTACTATGGTGAGTATCTAATGCATATTTTTACTCATGAAAAAATACGTAAAACATCATCCGATAAAATTGAGGTAAAAAATTTAGAAGCCAAGAACTTGAAATTGATGAAGCTACCACTACTGGTACATAGTATAATGAGCTTAGAAGAATAGAAAAATAGAGAAAAAGGCCAACCTTCTTCTAGCACTACTCATGCAAATCCAAAAGACATCCGGTTAACTACTTAATACAAACAACTCGTCAAGCAATTGATGTAGTAGCACGTAATCAATTTTTTCTTAAGGAAAGACTTAAGCGAATGGATAAGAAAATGGACAAGAAATTCGACAAAATTAAGAAGTGTCTTGGAAATATGTGGAATGCAATTTCTTGTTCAACCTCTACGTCTAATCAAGCTACGGATCCGGGTAAAAGGTCAATCTCACCAATCAATTGGATAACATCGAAAAGCACAAGTTTTGATACTTTTTGAAGATGCTTTGGTAGTAAGTATGTTTGCTTTTAAATTTCAATGAACTTAAGAGACTTGTACTAAATGGTCTCACTTGCACTATGTACTCTATTTTATTTCCGTACTTGTCTTTGAACACTATTGTTATGCTTTGTGAAACTTTATGTATTATCTTGTTATGTTCTCTACTATGATTGATTATTATTACCTATCATGGCAATATTCTTTTTAATCGATGACAAAGGGGAGAAAATGGTAAGTATATACACTTACAAGTTGCTATAGGAAGCCATATATTCAGGGAAAGAAAATAAAACTTTCTACAAGATTGCATGAGGTTGTCATCAATCAAAAAAGGGGAAGAATGTTGATTCATGAGATTTTTGATTCACGACAACAAAGAAATGAAGATCAATTGAACAGTTAGTATATATTTAATTGTGTTTACTTGTGTTTGAATCTTGTCAAAATCTATCTGCACATATTATAACACATATACACAAAACACAATATATACACATATAATATATACACATATATATGATTTAATAGCACACAAGGTGCTAGAACTGGTTTTTTACCTTAACCTGTCGACTGGTTCAAAAACAACCAGTCGATTGGTAAGGAAAATTATGCCTAGTTCTGGCCTCCTGTGTATAATTCAAATATATATATATATATATATATATATTAAAATTTCAACTAGTTGACTGGTTAATTTTTGACCAATCGACTGATTCGACAATAACAGTCATTTTTATGGAAGGTCATCTCCTTTCACGAAGAGATTCCTATTCATTTCTAAATAGAAATGGTTGTTTCTTTTCATTAGAATTTTTCGTGAAAGGTTACTACTCTTCAACTATTATATATACATCAAAAACTTGATTTCCAAATCACCGATTCTTCTTCTAAATTCTGATCTTTATTTCTGAATATTTTTGCATTCTAAAAAGCTTTCTGAAAACTAAAATTGTTTTTTAATAATTGAATTTATTTCATATTTCTTGATTGAACAAGCAATCTACTTCCTTTAAATCTTCACAAACATAATTAATATCTGAGGATAAGATTATAGGAAGGGTGTACTCAAACTGTTGGCTAGTCAGTCTTATTTAGAACACAATCTGAAGTCAAGGCTCATATTATATTGTTGAAATCCCATTGTTGGTGCGTGAATGTGTTGATTAAAGTCCTGTTCGAGCTGCTCAGGCATGAAATCCATTGTTGGTGCGTGGATGTGTTGTAAACCTATTCCTCCGATGAAGTAAGAGTGTTGCTAGCGAAAAGCCAGAAGAAGTCTGGGCACCGAACCAGTATAAAAATTCCCTGTGTCATTTACTTTACTTTACACCATTTATATATTACTTTGATATCGATATATTAACTTCATTAAGTTTTATTTGCAAAATTATTGTATAAACATTATATATATATATATGTATATATCACAGCTTCCGCATATATATCCATATTAGTCGATCCTACTATATAACTCTTTTCACTACCATCCTTAAGATAAAAAAGGGCTTCATGAAGGCCAAAGTCATATAAATTCCCTATTCTGCTTCGGAGAAAACTTCTTCTCAGGAAGGCTCATCCTGAAGGTAGCTTATCACAGAAAAGCAGCAAAAACCAACTTCCTCAATTCTCCACTTGTAGAGATGATACGCTTTTCTTTCATGTTTAAATTTATCACATGATAATTAATAATCCATAAATCTTTTTAGCCAAGAGTTAGGTCAAAATATCAATCTGGATCTTTACTCTAAAGAAGCAAGGGTAGATGGATCAGTTAAGTAGGGAGCTTAGTAGACTAATAGGGTAATACAACCGACTGTTTGCTAAGTATAGAAAACTTGACCTTAGCATTGTTATCTTGAGGAAACATAAAAAGAAGACATTACTATTAAAGAGAGGATGCCTCCATCGGGAATAACTACTGAAGGAAAACATCGAACCTGGTACTCTTTCCTAGATGGTGAATGATGATGGAAACATGTTGGAGGAGACTCTATTGTAGAAGTAAGACTGTGGATTTTAGATACTGGGTAACAAATATGTTGTATTATTATGACTTCTCTACCATCGATACTTAGATGAATATGGATCCAATCCTCATGATAATCAATGTTGGAACCTTCCCAACATAACACCAATTCTCTTGTTAGACGCTAAATCACCATGAGAAGTTTATGTTTTATGAGAAAAGTTTATCCTCGAAAATTTTAAGAAATTCACTTTGTATTTGCTAGATGACTGATTATTGTAAAACTTTGCCTATTTTGTGAGTTTTGTGCATTATACTATCTTGTACTAGATCTATTTTCTTATATGTTGAGTAGACTAAAGAAACTTCATGTAGTTCTAACCCTACATGATTCTTAAGTGAATATGTTAAACAAAAAAGGGATTTTAAAGAAAAATCTAAACCTCTTAAATCTTAAAAATTATCCTAGAATTGCTTCCTAAGAGACTTATAAGAAATATATTTACAAAAACTAGCTTTAGATTTGAATTTTTAGGCAAATGAAAAGATGAATGGCTTGACGCTACACAGAGTTACCATGCTAATTTACTAAGAAATTAGCCTAGTCTTTCAATTGGTACATGGAACTATCATAGATTTTCCTAAGGTTGTTATGGTAATGGTAAATTTACTGTTACCATAACATGATCAATCAATTGGTAACCATTCCAAGTGAGATCTGTATAACTATTTAATCAGCATAATAATGGTAAATTTACCATTTTTATGGTAAATTATTGTTAACATTTCTTCAATGTCAATGATAACGGTATTTTTACCAGTCATTTTATAGCATATGTATGTGTGTGTGTGTATATATTCATACAACATGCTTTATTACAAATATTTATAACTAACTTTTTGAATTAATTTTAGTTTAGCAATCGAATGAAATAATGTTCAATACATTTTACCTCTTTCTTTTTATATCTTTTATTAGGTAATACAATAAATTGTATAGTGGTGTCGCATTACAGTTTGAATACACGTATAGTGCCTAACTCTTTTTAGGCAAATGGTAATTTACCATTACTAGCGTAATAGTTACTAGATTATTGGTATACCAGTCGATCAACAATGATAAAGGTAAGCAATTTTGGCTTATCAGTAAAAATAATTTAGTAAAATGTTACCTGGATTTTATGCTTGGTCACTTCCGTCTATCCAAATTGATGCGAGTAGATGATTATTGAGGCAAATTGCAGATAAAAGTGGTATGAAGATCCAAACATCGCGTATCGATAGCATCAAGGCAAAGCCTAGCAAACATAGGAGAACATCATTTGAGAGCTCGCAAAGTGAGGGACTAACATGAATCCATGCTTTGGATTAGTATAACTATGTGACATACTAGTTGAAAGTTCAAGTTCAAACAACCTCGCTCCATATCTCTCCAACGACAAGGAAACTTGACAAACCACTATAGGACATGGCCAGAAACGACCAAAGGAGGTCGCATGAGGAGACTCTGCTCCTATCTCCCACATCAAGAGGGATCGATATCGATCCCTATCACAAGGGTCAGCATTGATCCCTGACTTGGAGAGATACTAGGCATGGCTCTCCTATTTCGATTCTCTAAAGGTCCTCTTACTTTTTCGAGATATTTTTGTTGACTTACATTATAAATGGCAAGTACTTAGGAGATAAATTGATATTTTGGGTAGTTATTTTCTTTATTTTGTATGCTTCAGATCCCTAATGATTTGAGACTTTATATTCCTCAAACCAACAATAAATTATTCAAAACCTTGAAAGTGGACGTAGGCTAAGCACCGCCAACCAACATAAACTCCCATGTCTTGTTTTATGTATTTTTGTTGCTATAATTCTATTTTCCATTTACTTTCTTTGATTTAATTCTCTTCATAAGTCTTGGGCATCATGCTAAATTTTTGGTGCCAACATTTGGGTGCTTTAATTGAAAATAACTCACATTCTTTATCTTTTATTTCTTTTAGTTTCCATCCCTCTTAAGATTTTCTAAAGTCTACATAGGAAGCTTGAAATTATGGCTAGAAAGTATACCTTTGTTTCTCATGCTACTTCCCTTACCCACGATGATCATGGAGATGCCTTTGTAGAGCAGCAACCCCTTTTGAGAATCAAAATCTTGTCGCGATCGATGTGGCAACTACCTTTGATCTTAATGCTCTGGTCACTAGTATTCAACTAGAAAAGATGATGAACAAACTAGAGGAGATTTGATGGTATCTCAATACTCAGATCACAAAGAATATTGATCTTATGCAGCAAATGCAACGTGCAGCACAAGTTAATATTGATCTACTAGAGGGAAACATGAGAACATGGAATCCTATTCAATATGTATCGAAGAGCTCCTTATTTTAATCATCGCAAAGCAACATAATCAACGAAGGAGATTAACCAAAGACGGTGTTGCCACCACAGAGGGGATGAACCAATCTGGTCTTCCTTGGGTTGGTCTGAACCCTCCTAAGGGGTCAGGCTGATCCCCCTCATTAGGGCACCCATGTCGCCACCATCTAAAACTAGGTTCCCTCACTTCCTAGTATCGACCAAAACCAAATTAGTATGACACAACCTCTAAGAGTGTGACGATGTTGTTCAACATAGGAGGCTACATCGTAGAAATAATTCAAAGTTGGACCACAACCATCGCCAATCAATGGAGATCGCAACTTTTGATCTCACTGCCTTGATCCGGTAGATCGCAAGAGAGTTAAAATGGCAAGCTGACAACGATTGGAAAATCAGTTCAAGGAGAAATCCTTTCGCTGTAGATGTTCTAAATGCAAAGTGGACAATGTGATTTAATATGCCAACATACTTGCATATTTGAGAAAAACCAAACCTCAATAATTCCTAAGCAAAATATGATTGGAATATGGTTTCCGCTCATGCCACTTATGTAGTGAAATGCATATGTTTCCCTGTGTTCCTTGAAGGTATAGGTCTATTATGATTCCCTTGATTTCCATTGAGGACCATATCAACTTTTGACCAGCTTGCACAAAAATTGGTGTACTATTTTACATACACACTGTTGATCAAATGATATCATGTATATATCCAACATCTTATAGCGAGATGGAGAACGATTGAAAAACTTTCAAGAATGCTTCAAGAATGCCTTGATGGAGGTGTCTACCTTCAAAAGGACATTATTCCTATAGCAATCATTTGATACGTCCACCCCATAAGTAAATTGAGTGAATGCACAGAGCGAAAATCTCCAAAGACATTGGAACGTTTTTACAAATAGGTTAACCAATACCTACGCCAGTAGGAAGTGCGTTGGAATTAGGAAAACCAAGGACATCCTCATAAACATTACATAACACCATTTAAAGCAATGTTTATATCAAGCAGACCATAGTGAGCCCTAGAAAGGTGAATGCTACTCCCAGGAAAAATCAAAGCAAGGCGACAATAATGCTAGTGGTTGCAACAAGGAAAAGGATTCGACGAAATGTACTTGATTTCTCTTCTACAACAACTACACTCCACTGAACTCTCAGCCGGAGACCATTTACCTAAAGAAATTCAATGCTATTTTGTATAAGAAGTCCAATATAAGGGAATTTATGGAGAGGGAAAAGCAGTTTGGGAAGTACTGCAAGTTTCATGAGATGTTCGACCATAATACCAATGAGTGTCGATAGTTTTGAGATGCAATAGAGAAACTTATTCATGTGAAATGCCTAGAGAAATATGTTCAATCCCCAATGGGGCATCGTGTCCTTCAGAACCTAACTAAGGTCAAGAGGCGCTTAGGCCTACCAGTTAGGATTGTGATTTATAATGGCGGTTCCCATCCAGTCGACAAAGGCTAGAGATGAATGGTGGAATACTGCAATTTAATCTAGCATGTTGAATACGAAGAGTGCCTTCGCCGTGGATAAGGGTGTTCCAGCTAAACAATAAAAGACGATGAATGATGATGTCGTTTCCACAGAAAGAGAGGTATTTGGGGGTAGAAACCCCAACTATTGATCCTCTTTTCATTTCGAAAGTCATTGGTCTTGTTTATGTACATAAAGTCCTTTTAGTAGCAGGAGTTCCATCTATAATTTGTTCATAAAGGCCTATGACCAAATGAAGTTAGAGGACAAAGTTAGAAGCCTTGCACTGCTAAAATTCATAGCTTCAATGGTTTGACAAACAAGCCGGTGGGAATTATCGACCTACCATTCGAACTTGGAGAAGGAGATTGCTGGAGAGTTAGAAGTTATCATCATCGACATCTACTTCTTAAGATAAATTCTAACCCTCCGGCATAGTCTATCAGAAGCAAGTTAGAGTTTATCATCATTGACATCTACTTCTTAAGATAAATTCTAACTTCAGATTAATATTCAATGGTATGACAAATAAGTTATCATCGAGTTAGAATTTAAAATCAAGCCAGGTATTGGAGTTATCAGAAGCAACCAAATCATCTGGAGAGCATGCTACATGGTGTAATGGAAAGATGCCAACTGGCAAGAAAAAAACAAAGGGTATGGAAACTTCCTCTACCCCAAGAGCCCCAAAGCATAACAATCAACGTTCAAAACCTGTCTTAGGCAACACAGTCATATTTTCCAAAAGATTGATTGAAACACCCCACCCTCCATTAATGTCACTCACAAAGGGAATGCCTTAACTTTAGTGGAGGTTTGTAAGTAAAAGTCACAGATAAAACACAAGACAGATATAAACACATATATATAAGCAGCGGAAAACAACAGACTTTTTATTTCATAAAAATGTGTTCATACAAAACATTTCCATAGCTGTCACATAATAACTCCTAAAAACATTACATCATCATTTATGTCTTGGTTATTAAATAAAGAAGCATAAAACATAATTAAAACTGCATAAATCCCCATGATTGTGTCCAACAGTCATAGCCAAAGCAAGAAAGTCCAAATCGTACATCTACTATCTTGAAGCTTGCAAAGAGTCTGACTAAGCTGAGTTGTTTCCTCCCTGTGGACCTGGGGGGCAACAGAAGAAAAGAAGACGAAAGAAAATAGGGTCAGACATAAAGCCTGGTAAGTCTAGTGACTCTTCAGTATGAGAATAAGAATAAGGGCATGATAAGTATAAACTGGAAATAGGAGAGTGTCATAAACTAAGACAAAGCAGTTTGAATCGAATATACTATCGCACCCCATACTATATCTCTGCACCTACTTGTATTATCTTAACTGGCACCCCATGCTGGAGGTAAAGTGATCCCCTTTTCTAAATATCAGTTCCTACTTGCATAATCATCTGTGTCTTACGGCCCCTAAAGATTGTAGATACCTATGCTGGCCCTACCATGGGGTGTATCAAGTCCCATGGTGGCGACCCGACACAAAACTAGAGATGCATAGGTTATACTACTGGTTCCCCCAGTGCCCTGTTTGTCTGCTCCGAAGTGTGTGCACGCCCGCACTCCGTTAGAACCCACACTGTTGCACCCACCGCCGTCGCTTTTGATCGCTTACAATCAGCCCAGTAATCGTGCCCCACCCTGCCTAGTTTCAGGGTACCATGATACCTAATTGGGTTACTACTGAAATGGGTCCCCGTTACCAGGGTTTTCTAGTCAAACATGTTAAGTGGTTAAGTGCCTGTATTTACCTAACCCCACCCATCAATTTCATTAACATATTGAATTGGTTAAGTGTTTTAGTTAACTTAACCCTACCATCCTGACAGTCTGTCCTTAGCTTTTTAAAGCACCGACCACTCACATTAGACAGGTATTGTTACGGTTACTGGATGTGCCGGTCGGTTCCGGGCAGATTTACACCGTAACTCAGTCTAACCTCGGGTCCTTATTGGGCTTCATGCTTAACCACTCACATTGGATAGGTATTGTTGTGACTACTGGACAGCAGGGCGGGTCCGGGCAGGTTTACATCACAACTCAATCCAACCTCGTGTTAAGCATACTCGTATTTTCTAAATTTACATATTTGTCTTTATCACTTAATATATGTAAATTTGTCAACAATTAAATGTTGTGGCCCACTTTCCAAGTTTAACTTTTTTGGTATAAAGAATTTATACCATTCAAGTGCCACCAATTTTTGGCATGTGACAAACATGCCAATTTCATATATTTTTATGACGAGTTTTTCTAATATTCCCAACGTTACCCCGTTTAAACATTAGGCTAACAATCTTAGCCTAATTTTCATTCGCATTGTTTTTAACATATAATATTAGGCTAAAAACTTAGCCTAATTTAGCGCATACAAATTGGCACAAGGGAATTCATAAACATAAACATGACATAGGTGTAAACTTGGCATTTTTGGCAAAGTCAATATGAACATCATAGGTGTGAACTTGCAAAATAGTCAACGTGAATGTGAACTTGCAACATAGCCTAAATCAATGTATATGTGAACTTGCATTGAAATAGGTATTTAACCAAATAGGTGTCACATAATTTAGCATATGATTTAGGTAACATAAGCCTAAACTTGTTTTTGGATCTAGGCATAACATCGAGCATAACTAGCATATGACAAGGATATGATAATTTCATAATTTTATGACAAGGGTATAAACTAGATCCATTCATATGTCTAATTACAACCTGAAACATAAAGTGGATCTTGACATGGATCCAATTTTGGAACTTGCAACTTTCTTACAAACATACTAGCATGTATGTGAACATAATCTTTTAAGCATAAAGGTTCTAGCAAATATATATACATGAGATCTTAATCACATACAACCTATATAATCACATAAACATATAGGTGTCGATTACAATATGAACTATACAACTTGCATGCGATTCTACATGTACAATAGGATCAACATAAACTTAATTATACCACAATCATTACATCGCATATGAATCAATATCGTTGTTATACAATAACACAATTTCACTTCCAATTTACATCGAATCAAGACTTAATTTTATTCACATCGGAAGAATGACTATACTTACAACAAACGACGAACTTGAATTTTGGATTCTGAGTTCTGAATTTGATATGATTTCCTTTGGGTAGACTAACATTGTTTTGATTCGTGTTTTACTTTAGTATTGGCTTGTCTCTAAGCTTTCTAACTGACGGCCACTCCTAATTTCTTTCTAGCAGCATGACGGCTTTAGTTCTATATTATTTGTGTGAATTTAGGTTTAGACTTGAGTTGTATTTATAGAATTTCAAACTGATTAGAGGCGTTGATGAAGTTAGAGTGAATCCAGACCATCCATCTCAAGAGAAGCCAATCAGAAAGCGACATGTAAGCCCTAGTGACACAGCCAAGCCCCAAAAATCGACCAGAATCTGACCAGGACAGCCAGGGCATGACCAAGCAGGTTCCTGTTCGGCCTGGGTGCACTTGGCAGGTGCGCCAGTGCAAATTTGTACTGGCGCACTTCCTAAGTGCGCCAGTGCAATTTTGTTCTGGCGCACTTCCCAAGTGCGCCAGTGCATTCTGGCCCGTTTCTGGTTTTTCTGCCTAACTTCGTTCGTCCATATCTTCTTCATCTGATATCCGTTTTACCAAAACTCGGACTCTATCTCAAGCAGAATTCCGAGATGAACGAAATGGCATAACCCGATTCCCTTAATTCCATCATTTAGAATTAATTATACTTTAATTTGTTAAGTTACAGTTAATAGAAAATTCGAGGTGTTACATTGATCCAAGGAAAGGAAAAGAATCTAATTATGAAAGATCCAAGCCAGCCGACAAAACCGTTGACATTTCGGCCAGTGGCAACAATCCATATTGGGTCTTGATGAACAGATCACATCTTAATCCTGCTTCAATAGAGGAACTTTCCAACTTTGTACGAACCAACCTTGATGGAATTGCTTGGTGCCATGTTGATATTTATGGTATCGCATAAGGAATCATGAGTATTGCCTTGAATATTAGTTTGAAGTTCCTATTATTCAAACAGAAGTGCCAAATATTAGGCACAGAGAGATCGATAGCACTTAAAGAGGAGGTGGATAAGCTACTGAACAATGGCTTTATTTTCGATGCACTCTATCCTTAGTAGATCTCCAATCCAGTGCTCATAAAGAAATCAAAAGGAAAATGGTGGGAATAAATTAATTATCCCATTTTAAATAAAGCATGCCTAAAAGAAACTTCCCACTTTTGAAGATAGACTAGCTCATCGACTCAATATATGGCCATCAACTGATGTTATCTATGGATGCATGCCACAACCAAATATTGTTTCACATATCTAAACAAAAACGCACCAGCTTCATTATTGACTTGGAGTTGTACCTAGATGTTATTATGCCTTATGGATTGAAAAATGTTAAGGCTTCCTATCAATGACTTGTTAATAGGATGTTCAAAGATCAAATTAGGAGATCTATGAAAGTATATATGGATGACATGCTCGTGAAGTCACTACCACATTAATCAACTAGCTCGTGTTTAGTGGTTTGTGAAAATACGACATGAAACTCAATCCTTTGAAACGTTCTTTTGATGTTACATTGGGAATATTTTAATAATAATTTTACAAAATTTGTCTTGATATATGTGACATATTTTATAATTACAGGTGATAGCGAGAAGGAAATCAATCATGTTATCCAATTTTTGGACCAACAATTTTCAGTCGAAGATCTTCGTGAACTTAAATATTTCCTATAGATAAAAGTAAACAAACTATCGTTGACATGGAAAAATGGTCACTGCCCAAGTCAACACCCACATCCAATTAATCTAATCACATAATGCAGAAAAATAAATAACACCAGAGATTTATAGTGGTTCAGCAAGTGTGCCTACGTCCACTTCGATGTAACTTCGTATATTTTTATTGTATGGCTATAAGTACGGTCCTTTTGATTACAAAGATAAGTTTTAGCAATAGCAAAGTCATTTCTTAGAGCCAATATGTCCTCTCCAATGTCCAAAAGTCCAAGATGACGCTTCAATGTCCAAAAGAGTCCAAGTGCCAAGATCCCCAAAGTATCTCCAGTAAGAAGATACAAGTCCAAAGATCATTCAATAGTCCGTGAAGCCATGGGAGGAGAAGCCATTAAAAGTCTCCAAGTCCAAGAATCCCGATTTGGCCAAAAGAATCCAACCCCTACTTTATCCATGAAATGGGACATTTATATATGCTAGAGAGAGTGGGCTTGAAGCCTAAAAATTTCCCTAGGATCGGAATCGAACTCCCAAGATTTAGCCAAAAAACCATCGTCATCTTGGAGCACTCTGATTCCATCAACTCCCTGTTTCGTATCGAGGATACGAAATACAATACCGATCCTGGAAACACACTGAATTGCATCGATCTTGAAGACGAAATGAAAATACTGATCCATTATGCCTTAGTGAAAATCACACCATTCTGAATCCATCTTGGATGCAAAATTACTTGCTAACCAAATTGCCAATCCCGGTATACAAAATGTTTATAGAAATTCTGAGATCCTTAGTGAATTTCACCAATTTTCAAACCTTCATGATTCCTATCGATCCCAACCAAGTTTCAGGGAGTTGTATTGATCTCGAGAAACTGAACCGAGACTCTGAGTTTTCGAGAATTCCGCGACTTTGTCTAAATCATGGAATTTTTGCCTAAGTCCTTACTCAAGTCCTGAGTATCGTTATATCCAGAAATCCAAAGTGTGATTGCCTTGTAAAAAGGTGGGTCAAAATTTCCCCTTAAAATATGTCTTTCTATGGAAGATGTATTTTGCACAGTCCAGGAATCCATAAATCCAAAATCTATAATTTGAGAGAAGTCCAAACAGAAACCCAATAACCAAAAACTAGAAAACCACAGTCGCACCAGATCGTTTTAACAGAAAACCAAGTATCCAGAAAACCAAAAAGAAATATGATCCAAAAACCAATGGAATCCTAAGATCACTCCAGATGGTATTAGAAGAGAAAGTCAAATATAGAGTACCCAAAATCCACAGTCTCACCGGGACTACCATGAGTGAGTACAATCTATACCTCTAAAAAACCAAGTGAATCATCTTGCGAAGTCTTAAAAAAACAACCCACATCCAATCGAGTATAATCCATACCCGAGCCTTAGCCAATCGATCTCACAAAGTCCTGACAAGACGACCCGAATCTTCCCAAGAATTGCCTATGTTTAGTGAAATAGAATAAGAGTCTACTTAATGAGCATAGTCCATACTCACTAAGTCCTTGAAGTTCGAAATTCTAATTTCAGATTTCATACTTCATAAGCATAGTCCATACAAGCGAAGTATTTTTATTAAAGTTTCAAAAAGTTCTTATTTTTTTGTAAATCCAAAGGAAAGCCTAATGATTTATAGTCAGAAGCGGGGCATGCATAGAGATTACATCCTAATCATGTATGTGAGTGAGCCGACATAGCCATTTTTGATAACAAATTCATTATCGAGGGGTAGATTATTTGCCATCCGCAAAGAGCATGCCTAATAATCCCACTGGATTCCGTACATTGGTAGGCAGACTTAGCCATCTGAAACTAAAAACTAGAAAACAATTAAAAAAACATCCAAAATCTAGAAACCCAAAGAACTACATCCAAAAGCCAAAAGACCAAAGTGCCAAAATCCTAAAATTAGGAAACCAAAGTGCTATAGTTTAAAAGCCGAAAAACAAGAGTGCCTAAAGGCCAAAATCATAGTAACCAAATTCCAAAATCCGAAAACCACAAATCCAAGAGTCCATAGAATTCCAAATTAGTTGATGACTAATGTATGTAGGCCAGGTTCTGGCCCATCCCTGTTTCAAGTTGGAGCGGGCAGTTGTGCCAGTTCGATTCTTACAGTTCGGTCCATAACATATTATGCTAGTTCTTTATGTCTGACACGTTCCTCAATCATATCCCAAAGGTGCATGCAATATCTTGTATTATAGCTATCAAGCTCATGAAACAAATAATGTCTACTGGAATCCATTTCCTTCTGAGTTGGCTCCTTCCTAGGAGGCTTTCTGAAGGGAGCAGTTGGGTGAATATCCCAGTAAAGAAGAAGTAAGCTTCGTGTATGAAGGGAATTTGGGCTCCCTCCATTGAAATGCATTCCGCTCATTTCCAAATGAGACCTTCCCTTTGTCTTATCCTTGCCAGATTTATATGATCCTTCGCCCTTAACCATATTAACCTTGATAAATTCCTTATCAATTCTTGCATCCTCTTCCTGCAGAATCTATGCTTCAAAGCTAAATTCACCAAGGTCCCTTAGTGGATCCTACTGAAGCGAGATCCTAAAATCTATTTTATCCAAACCTCCAGAGATAGAAAACGTCAATACTATATACGGATCCAATCGATCAACCGACGTCACCATCGCATTAAACCTCTCCAATAATTTCTACAAAATTTCTCCAGTCCTTTGCTTGAATACCATAATAGTTATAACGTTCTTAGGTCAAGAAATGTGGACCACAAACTTTTCAATGATTTTTTCAAACATAATGTTCCAACTTCCAATACTCTTTGATTCCATTTGCCTGAACCACATGGATGCAATATTTGTAAGATATAGTGGAAAGCATTTTTCCATGACTCCATTCGACACCGCTAGCACTTCTATGCGGCAAATATAGCGCATCAAGTGAGTGGTAGGATCCTTCCTACCATCATAAGCATCCAGAACTAGTAACTTAAAATTTTGTGGGCTTTGAGAATTCTGGGCCGCTTAAGTGAATAGGTTGCATATAACACAGTCCAAATCCGAGTGAGATGCTCCGCCTCAAGCAAACCGTTGAATCACATCTACGACCCGATTTCCATTCCCAAGTAACTTCCTCCAATCTTCCAAACCAGCACCGGTGCCCTTGGTGTCTAATCCAGCCGGAGCCAATTGTAGGTTTCCAACCTAAACATCTATTTCAAAATTGACCTGAGGAGCTATCACTGGAGCAAACCTAACTTTCGGAGCCGTAGGAGTTCTTCCATCATCTCTACTCTCACATACCAGTGCTTGAGTCACGGTTCCAACTTCAGATCCCATAACTTGACCAACCAAAACATCCCAAACCGCACTCACACCAGGATTACAGGAGATGCCCCTAGCCAAGCTGGATCGGCACCAACTCTGGACTGATTTGGCGGACCGTCCCCAAGTCCTACAAACCTTGAGCGCCTTGCGCGCTTGTTCCATCCAGAGTTTCTTAGCTTTTCATCCTTCTAAATCCTTCCATCCGAGTTAAAAATGTATTAATCATCTCCTCTTTCCTTCTCAGGAATTCTTCTTGCCATTACATGCATGTATGCAATTTCTTAATCACTCCATCCTTCTCTTCCCGAGTTAGATGAATGAAGGGATTCCTAGTAGAGGAAACCTCCTGTCTTCCTTCCAATCTGGCTCCTCAGCTTGAGTTGTAGCATCAACTTTTTCCTTTTCACCATTGTTGAGTCCAAGAGTAATCTATTTCCTTAAGAAATCCAAAGTAATGTTGCCTCTACCTAGCACGCCAAAATGTTGACATGGAAAAGTGGTCACTTCCCAAGTCAACACCCAAGTACAATAATCTAGTCATAGAATGCAGAAAAAGTAAATAACACTAGGTATTTACAGTGGTTCGACAAGTATGCCTACGTACACTTCAATGTAACTTCGTATAACTGTATAGTTACAAGTACAGTCCTTTTGATTACAAAGATAAGTGTTAGCAATAGTGAAGTCCTTACTTAGAGAAAACAAGTTCTCTTCAATTTCAAAAGTCCAAAATATGTTCTAATGTCCAAAAGAGTCCAAGTAGCAAGCCAAGTGCCAAGATCCCTAAGGTATCTCCAAGAAGAAGACCACAAGTCCAAAGATGATTCCAAAGTCCATGAATCCATGGGAGAAGCCATTAAAAGTATCCAAGTCCAAGAATCCTGAGTTCGGCCAAAAGAATCCAACCCCTACTTTGTCCTCGAAATGAGGGTATTTACATGTGCTGGAGAGAGTGGGCTCAAAGCCCAAAAAATATGCTTGGGGATCGGTACAGATCCTAGGATCAGTATCGAACCCCTAGGATTTAGCCAAAAAAACCATCTTCATCTTGAAGCACTCAGATTCCATCAATACTCCTCATTTCATACCAGGGGATGCGAATTACAATATAGATCCTGGAAGCTCACTAAAATTCTAGTGATTTGGAAGACGAAGTGCAAATACCAATCTGTCATGCCTTTTAGTGAAAATCATACCATGCTGAATCCATCCTAAATACGAAATCCCAAGACCAAACCCCAGATACAAAATCCCTTGCCTACCAAAATACTGATCCCAAGATACGAAAATTTTATACCGATCTCATGATCATTAGTGAATTTCACCAATTTTTAAACCTCCTGATTCCTATCGATCCTAACCAAGTTTCGTGGAGTTGTACCGATCCCGAAACACTCAACCAAAAACCCGAGTTTTTTCCGCAACTTCATCCAAATCACTCCAAGTTTTCTAAAGTTGGTACTCAAGTCATGGTACTCCAATAGCCAGAAATACGAAGTATGATTGCCTTATAAAAAAGCGGCTTAACAACTTCCAAACTAGGAATTACAGTTGTCTTAAATAAAACATATCAAAGAAATACTTGTCACGAACTCACGGCGAGATGCATTAGCTAAATCATTACCAGCTATAATGATAGTAATCTACGCTTACCCAGACATAAGGGTGAAGTTATCACTAATGCTAAAGAGCATAGAATCACTGTTGGAGCACTACAATATGCAAAAATACCAGATAATAAATTTTATACAATGTAAATAAAGTCAGCCAATTCATGCATCAACCTTTAGATAAGCATTGGAAGATAGTAAAGAGAATATTAAGGTATCTAAAAGGGACAATTAATCATGGACTAACACTCAAACCAAGCAAACAACTCAACATTGTTAGGTTTAATGATGCATCTTAGGCATCAGATCCTCAAGGTCGAAGATAAACTACTGGTTATTGCATTTATCTAGGTGACAACCCTACCTCTTGGTGTTTAAAAAAATTACCAATTGTATCTAGTACCACAGAATCTAAATACAAAAGTTTAGCAAGAAAAACTACAGAGATAATGTGGATCATATCATTACTCAGTGAACTTCACATTCAAACAAACAAGAAAGCAGTGATCTAGTGTGACAACATAAGAGTTGTGTCATGAAACACCCCACCTCCATTAAAGTCACTCACAAAAGGGAATGCCTTAACTTCGGTGGAGAGCTATAGGTAAAAGATACAGATAATTTACAAGACAGACATATAAACAGCGGAAAAACTAAATTTATTTCATAAGAACGTGGTTCAGTCAAAACATTACAACAACTGTCTCAAACCAACTTCCAAATCATTACAACAAAATCTCTGTCTTGATTAAAACATAAAGAAGCATAAAATAAAAATAAGGCAGCATAAATCCCCAATAAGAGTGTATCTGAAGCCATAGCCCAAGGAAAGAGAATCCAAGAAATCATCTACTCTCTTCAAGCTGGAAAGGGTCTGAACTAAGCTGAAGTATTCCCTCCCTGCGGACCTTGGGGGGGAACAGAAGAAAAGAAGACGAAAGAAAATGGGTCAGACATAAGCCTGGTAAGTCCAGTGATTATTCAACATGTAAACAGGTAAAAGGATCATGACATGAATAAATTGAACATAGGACAATACCCTAAAAAAAAGATAACAACAAATAAGGTAAGATATACTAAATATACTATTGTAC
This sequence comes from Allium sativum, assembly GCA_030737875.1. Taxonomy (NCBI): domain Eukaryota; kingdom Viridiplantae; phylum Streptophyta; class Magnoliopsida; order Asparagales; family Amaryllidaceae; genus Allium; species Allium sativum. The sequence continues at coordinate 822,097,867 of CM060909.1, forward strand.
TCATTTCCATTTCTCTGCACCTACTAACTATTGTCTCAACCAGCCTCACGTGTTCATAAAAGAATGATCCCCCTTATCGATCGGCTCCTATTCGCATACGTTTACCACTTGTGTCATTCGGCCCCGCTTAATTGCAGATACATGTGCTAGTCCTACCATGGGGTGTATCAAATCCTATGGTGGCAACCCGACACAATTCAAGATGCACATTGTATAACTATTGATGCCCAGTGCCTGCTTTTTCCACTACGGAGTACGTGCACGCCAGCACTCCGTCGGAACCTACACTGACGCTCCACCCGCCGTTGTTTTGACCGCTTATAATCAGCCCAGTGATCATGCCCCACCCTGCCTTATTCAGGGTACAATGATACATCTATGTGGGTTACTGCTGAAATGGGTCCTCGTTACTAGGGTTTCCTAATAAACATGTTAAAATGGTTAAGTGTTCTCGAATTAACCTAACCCCACCCATCAGTTTAATTAACATGTTGTATGGGTTAAGTTTTGCCTTAATTAACTTAACCCTACCTTCTTAGCCTGCCTGTTCCTTAGCTTTAATTCATCCATTAAAGCACCAACCTCTCACATTAGATCTATATTGTTGTGGTTGCTGGATGTGTCGGTCGGTTCTGGGCAGTCTTACACCGCAACTCTATCTAACCTCGGGTTCTTTTGGTCTTAATGCGCTAACCTCTCACATTAGATCTATATTGTTACGGTTGCTGGATGTGCCGGGCGGTTTCGGGCAGTCTTACACCGTAACTCAATCTAACCTCGGGTTAGGCATATTCGTCTTTTACTTAATCTTCATATTTATATGTAAATTATCAATAATTATTGTCATTCAAGTCATGCCCCATTTACCCTCTAAATCATGTTCATAATTTTTAGGTATATAAATTATACCATTTCATTCCACTAATCATTTACATGATTATGAGCCAAACTATGCCAATAATATGTAATTTAATGTTTTTTTTCAACGTTACCCCCGTTATACGTTCGCATAATTCACATAGAACGTTAGGCTCGCAACTTAGCCTAACTCATAAACAAAAGGGAAAAGAAAGGAGCATGTACCATTCCAACAACATAAAATAATATGGATCTAGCTAAACATGTGTCATATAAATTTGGCGTAGAATAATGAACTTGCATTTTAGATCCAATTAACATGAATCTTAAGCATATGAACGAGAACTTACATAGAATTACACAAATCCAATTAGGCATGTAAATGTGAACTTGCATTTGAGTTGGATCAAATTAACATAGATCTAAACATATGAGAATATAGATCTAAACATATAGGCATATATGACTTAGCCTAAAAACTTGCATGTAACATAACATGAAAGAGTCACCAAATTTATAAAATACGTGATTGGTTTAACATACAACATGATAAGTCCAATAAACCACAATAGTCTAATAGGCATATATGATAGAATTGTCACAAGAATAGACATGAATCAACATCACCATTTTCTTACAACTAGGCACGGTTCTAGTTTCGCTTTATTACAAATCATGACTTTTATTTGTTCACATCTAAAGAATAACCGAACTTACAAATAAAAGAAAAATCTTGTTTTCAGGGATCTGTTTTCTGAAACTAAAAAGCTATCCTTTGATGTAGACTATTGGTTCTCTAATTTTAATTTGGTTTGAGGCTTCTAACTTGCTTCCTAGCTTGCTTTCTAGTTGGAGAAGAATGGTAGCTATCCTAGGTTGACCATGGACAGCATGAAGACTCCTTGGAATGAAATTGTTTGGTTGAGGGTTGTGGTTGTTTATATAGAAGTTTAGATTTATATGAGCCATTAGATCAACCTAGGAGCAATCAGAACCATCCAGACTAGATAGAGCTATCCAGAAACCGCCACCTATGCCCTAGTGACTCAGCAGCGAGTCAGAAATCGTCACTGTTTGGATCAAAATACAGGAGTCGACCCCTACAGGGGGGTCGACACCTATGTCAACTCCCCTTGGGGGGGTCGACTCCCTGAGCGGGAATTTTCCCGCTCATCCACATTTGCATAAATTTGAAATTCGAACTGCTTTTGTTTATTTAATTATTTAATTTTCTCTTTAAACATGAAATCTTCTTAACTCCATAACTTCTTCATACGGGGTCTGATTCATGCAAACTCGGACTCTATCTCAAGCATAATTCCGAGACGAATGCAATGGCGTAACCCATTTCCATTAATTCTCATTTTACAATATAGTATTCTTTAATTCGTTACTTTAATAAACATAGAAAATACAGGGTGTTACATTCTCCCTTCCTTAAAGGATTTCGTCTCCAAAATCTTCAAGTCAAGAAGAATGTATATCCTACCATCCATCTACTCAACCATCAAACACCGGCATCCATTGTCCTTAAAAAGATTTCTAATGCTTTCATGACTGTATGCATAGTTTGTGTATATGTCCTTATCTAATGCAATATCAGGCGGTCTACTGATTCAGTTGACCTCCTTAATGCAAATTATGTTGGTGCCATGAGTCCATTATGCATGCAATTATTCCTAATCATACTTTTCTACATGAGTGCACAATCATCCATACAAATGCAACGTCCATATGATAACACTCCAAGTTTCAATCCATATAGAAATACATATATGCAAATGCAACATGAAAGTGACTGAGCCGATCTAACACCTAATGTGTGTATATGCATCCACGAGCAACCACTTGCAACCATCAATCATAACATGTTTCAAATACATGTTTACATCCATTGGTTTCTACCTAAGGATAAAGAATAGGACAGAGGAGATATACTTAAAAAAGGTAGACACAAGAATGTATAATTTATGGAAAAAGATATCAAGGATGTACCCTCAACAAGAAAAGGGTAGGGTACGCGTATTTTTCCCTCAGTTTTCCAAGTCGTGTTTTCCTCAGCGTCACTCTATTGAACTTTAACATGCTTGACTTCACGGTTACGTAGCTTTTTGACTTCCATACCCAAGATACGAGTTGGAACTCTTCTCACAGTCGCTTCTCGTTCCACTTCTACTTCCTCTAGTATACTTGGGTCCACAACTTCCACAGACTCATGTAAGCACTTTCGTAGTTGAGAAACATGAGAAACATTATGAACTCCAGCCAGTCTTTCGGGTAGCTCTACTCTGTAAGCCATCGCCCCAACCCTTTCAATGATAGGAAATGGTCCTACAAATCTTGGTGCCAACTTTCCTACGGACCCAACGCGAATGACATTCCTCAAAGGAGATACTTTAATGAGCACCCTATCTCCAACCTCAAACTCAAGGTCAAACCTTCTTTTGTCTGCGTAGGACTTCTGTCTATCTTGGGCAGTTTTCATTCGTCTTCGTATCAAGTTCAACTTTTCTGAAGTTTCTTTGATCATGTCTGGCCCAAGTAGGAGCTTGTCTACAGACTCCCACCAACAAGTTGGTGATCGGCATGGTCTTCCGTATAAAGCTTCGAAAGGTGCCATGCCTATGGTGGCTTGGTAGCTATTGTTATAAGCGAATTCCACCAAAGGAAGATGATCCTCCCATGTTCCTCCAAAGTCAAGAATGCACAATCTCAATAGATCTTCTAGTACTTTGTTCACCCTTTCCGTCTGACCGTCGGTTTGAGGGTGATAGGCGGTGCTTAAGCATAGCTGTGTGCCTACAGCCTCTTGCAAACTCCTCCAAAACTCGCTCGTAAAGATAGGATCTCGATCACTCACTATGCTGGAGGGTATCCCATGGAGTCGAACTATCTCTTTAAGATAAATGGATGCTAAAGACGAGGCAGTCCTTCTACTCTTAACAGGTATAAAATGAGCGCTTTTAGTGAGCATGTCCACTATTACCCAAATACTGGTATTTCCTCTTCTTGACCTAGGCAGCCCATCAACAAAGTCCATCGAAATGCTATCCCATTTCCACTGTGGGACCTCTAGAGGATGAAGCAGACCACCAAGCTTCTTCTGCTCCGCTTTGCCTTGCTGGCATATCAAGCACTTAGCGATGAACTCAGCTACATCCCTCTTCATGCCATTCCAAAAGAAAACCCTTTTTATGTCTTTATACATCTTGTCTCCACCTGGGTGTATGGTCAACTTAGAATGGTGTGCTTCTTCGAGAACCGTTTTCACCAAATCCCTTGCTTGTGGGATGCATAGTCTTCCATCCCACCTCAACCAACCCTTGTCATCGATGGAGTATCTATTGAGGTGACTAGAAGTCTCATCCCTAATTAGCTTACCCATTACGTCAACTAGCTGAGGGTCTTCACGTTGCGCGGTTCCTATTGAGTCCAAAAGAGTAGGTTGCACTTCTAGCGATGCTAACAAACCAGGTACAAATTCAGAGGAGGGTCTAAAGTCAAAGTTTGCTAAGTACTCCAAGCTTTTCCTTTCTACAAAGAGAGGACTTAAGGTCAACTTCTTTCTACTCAAGGCGTCTGCTACCACGTTGCCCTTGCCAGGGTATAGGAAATCTCAAAATCATATGAGACAAGGAACTCCATCCACCTTTGTTGTCTTAAGTTAAGATCTTTCTATGAGAAAAGGTGCTTTAATGATTTATGGTCAGTAAACAGTTCAAACTTTTCTCCTAGCAGGTAATGACGCCATGACTTAAGAGCGAAAACAATGGCAGCTAGCTCCAAATCATGAGTTGGGTAGTTCTTCTCATGTACCTTCGATTGTCTTCCCCCATAACAAACTACCTTACCTTCTTGCATCAAGACAGCGCCTAATCCTGTATCGCATGCGTCCGTGTATACTGTAAACATTTTGCTCCTGTCAGGCAAAGTCAGAACTGGGGCTGTTGTAAGAGCCCTTTTCAAACGTTGGAAAGCAACATCGCAATCCAAATCCCAAGAGAAAGTTAGGTTCTTCTTCGTCAACCTTGTAAGTGCGGCTGAGATTTTCGTAAAGTCTTTAATGAACTTCCAGTAAAAGCCCGCTAGCCCGAGAAAGCTTCGGACTTCGGTTGCATTCCGTGGAACCTTCCAATCTTGTACCGCAACTACTTTTGCGGGGTCCACAGCTTTCCCCTCTTTGGACACCACATGTCCAAGAAACCTTACTTCTTCTCTCCACAAATGGCATTTGGAGAATTTGGCTTTCACCTGATGTGCATGAAGAGTATCCATGACTTCCCTTAAATGCAAAGCATGCTCTTCCTCACTTTTCGAGAAAATCAAAATGTCATCCACGAAGACCACCATAAACTTATTAAGGAACTCCCTGAACACCCTGCTCATTAGGTCAACGAAATAAGCGGGTGCGTTTGTCAAGCCGAAAGGCATGACAAGCCATTCGAAGAAACCGTTCGGGGTTCTGAATGCAGTTTTATCAATGTTGTCTTCAGCCACTCTTAGCTGATGAAACCCGATAGCCATATCTAGTTGGGAGAAAACCGATGCACCTACAAGCTGATCAAACAAGTCATCTATTCTTGGAAGTGGATGCCTATTCTTCTTGATCAACTTGTTTAGCTCCCTATAGTAAACGCATAGGCAAAGGGAACCATCCTCTTTGGTTGCGAATATTACTGGAGCACCCCATTCAGAAATACTCCGCCTTATGAACCCCTTTTCGAGCAGCTCTTTAACTTGTTTGCTGAGCTCTTTCCTCTCCCTTAGAGCCATGTGTCTAACGGGTAGAGCTAAGGGTTTTGCATTATCAACAAGGTATATGCGGAAATCTATCTCCCGCTTCGGAAGTAAGCCCTTCACCTCTTCAAATACATCTGAATATTCACGGACTACTCTAACAGTCTGCAAGTTTTCAACAGACGCATCAAGAGATTCTAGATAGCTAAGCATAACAGAATTCATGGGATTACAAGAGATTTTGAGAGTGTTACCGAGGCGAGTCATAAGTCTAACCACTCTCTTTTCAAAATCAAGGATGGCACCATTACTGGATAACTAATCCATGCCTAGAATCAACCCATAGCCTGTGAAGCCCAAAACATAGGCATTACATTTAAACCCAATGCTTAGTATAGAAATTTCCAAATCCAAACAAATCAATGAAAAATAAGCCGAGCCCCCAATTGGATTTGAAACAACCAAGGGATCCTTTACTATACTTGTGTCTAGGTGCAGAGATTCAACTAAAGCAGTAGATATAAAAGAGTGCGATGCACCAGAGTCAAAGAGTGTACGAACAGGATGATCAAAAAGATAAACTAAACTCTCAACATAAATATTTCTACCTTGTTCTTGCGGAGGTGCTATGAGAGCGTGAAACTACCCTCCAAAAGTAGATCCAGTCCTCTTCCCTTGCCCTTGCTTTCTTGGGCAGTCCTTAGCCATGTGTCCTATCTCGCCGCACTGAAAACAACCACCCATCTTCCTCTTTTTCTTTCTGCAGTCCTTAATCAGATGTCCAGGAATGCCACAAAAATTACACTTCCTTTTGTCATGGGGTTTGTTGTTCTTCCCGCCTTCTTTGAATCTGTCTTCTTATTCTGCGATCCCTCCAGTTTCTTATCTTGAGGTACTTCCACCTTTGCCTCTTTCTTGCCATCCTTGTCTTCCTCCTTAGCAGTGCCATGTCCACCAGTCTCTCATAAGTCGCACCCATAGGTATATGGGACATAGCTAGGTTGTGCAGTGGCTCATTCAACCCTTTAACAAAACGAAGAGCCTTCTTATGTGGAGTGTTCACTAACTACAGTCCGAATCTAGCAAACTGGTTGAATTGGTTGACGTATTCCTTGACCGACATACTTCCTTGTTTGAGAGCTAAGAGCTTCTCCATCTATAGGCTTCGTTCAGCTTGTGAGAGGAATTTCATTTCAAACCTCATTCTGAAATCCACCCAAGTTTCAACTGGTCTCTCAGCATTAGTAACTTCCCACCAATAAGAGGCTTCGTCTTTAAGCAACCATACGGCCAACTGTATCTTCTTCCTGTCGTCCACTTCGAAGATAATAAACAAATCCTCGGTTTCTTTGAGCCAGTTTCTTGCTTCCACAAATGATTCTGTTCCATTAAAGTTCTTTCCACCCATAGCTCGAAAGTCTCTACATATCTTTGAGAAAGCATTTGCATGTGGAGGAGGAGGAACGGCTGCAGCTGGGGGAGGAGGAACGTCTGTTGGGCCTGCATCATTAGCCCTAGCCTCTAGGTACCTTCTGAACCAGCCAGGTACCGGTACGCCCTCTGAAAGGTTAAGATCCCCAGACATGCTGAAACGAAAAAGAAAAGATTCAAAACAAAGGATAGAAAGATAGCGCATATGGCTTTGGGGATTATGCCTTTTAAAACAACACTTTTTCTTGAAAATGCTTCTTCAAACTTCTTTTTGAAAATTAGTTTCCAAAATTTTTATCTGATCTGGCAACCATCAGCTCTGATACCAAGTGAAACACCCCACCTCCGTTAAAGTCACTTACAAAAGGGAATGCCTTAACTTCGGTGGAGCGCTATAGGTAAAAGACACAGATAGTTTACAAGGCAGACATATGAACAGCGGAAAAACTAAATTTATTTCATAAGCACGTAGTTCAGTCAAAACATTACAACAACTGTCTCAAACCAACTTCCAAATCATTACAACAAAATCTCTATCTTGATTAAAACATAAAGAAGCATAAAATAAAAATAAGGCAGCATAAATCCCCAATAAGAGTGTATCTGAAGCCATAACCCAAGGAAAAAGAGTCCAAGAAATACATCTACTCTCTTCAAGATGGAAAGGGTCTGAACTAAGCTGAAGTATTCCCTCCCTGCGGACCAGGGGGAACGGAAGAAAAGAAGACGAAAGAAAATGGGTCAAACATAGGCCTGGTAAGTCCAGTGATTATTCAGCATGTAAACAGGTAAAAGGATCATGACATGAATAAACTAAACATAGGGCACTACCCTAGAAATAAGATAACAACAAATAAGGTAAGATATACTAAATATACTATCGTGCTCATTTCCATTTCTCTGCACCTACTAACTATTGTTTCAACCAGCCTCACGTGTTCATAAAAGAATGATCCCCCTTATCGATTGGCTCCTACTCGTATACGTTTACCACTTGTGTCATTCGGCCCCGCTTAATTGTAGATACCTGTGCTGGCCCCACCATGGGGTGTATCAAATCCTATGGTGGCAACCCGACACAATTCAAGATGCACGGTGCATAACTACTGATGCCCAGTGCCTGCTTTTTCTACTCCGGAGTATGTGCACGCCCGCACTCCATTGGAACCTACACTGACGCACCACCCGTCGTTGTTTTGACCGCTTATAATCAGCCCAGTAATCGTGCCCCACCCTGCCTAGTTCAGGGTGCCATGATACATCTATGTGGGTTACTGCTGAAATGGGTCCCCGTTACTAGGGTTTCCTAATCAACATGTTAAAACGGTTAAGTGTTCTCGAATTAACCTAACCCCACCCATCAGTTTAGTTAACATGTTGTATTGGTTAAGTGTTGCCTTAATTAACTTAACCATACCTTCTTAACCTGCCTATTCCTTAGCTTTAATTCATTCATTAAAGCACCAACCTCTCATATTAGATCTATATTGTTGCGGTTGCTGGATGTGCCGGTCGGTTCCGGGCAGTCTTACACCGCAACTCAATCTAACCTCGGGTTCTTTTGGGCTTAATGCACTAACCTCTCACATTAGATCTATATTGTTACGGTTGCTGGATGTGTCGGGCGGTTCCGGGCAGTCTTACACCGTAACTCAATCTAACATCGGGTTAGGCATATTCGTCTTTTACTTAATCTACATATTTACCCTTCATATTTATATGTAAATTATCCATAATTATCGTCATTCAAGTCTTGCCCCATTTACCCTCTAAATCATGTTCATAATTTTTAGGTATATAAATTATACCATTTCATTCCACTAATCATTTACATGATTATGAGCCAAACTATGCCAATAATATGTAATTTAATGTTTTTTTTCCAACGTTACCCTTGTTATACATTCGCATAATTCACATAGAACGTTAGGCTCGCAACTTAGCCTAACTCATAAACAAAAGGGAAAAGAAAGGAGCATGTACCATTCCAACAACATAAAATAATATGGATCTAACTAAACATGTGTCATATAAATTTGGCATAGAACAATGAACTTGCATTTTAGATCCAATTATCATGCATCTTAAGCATATGAACGGGAACTTACATAGAATTACACAAATCCAATTAGGCGTGTAAATGTGAACTTGCATTTGAGTTGGATCAAATTAACATAGATCTAAACATATGAGAATATAGATCTAAACATATAGGCATATATGACTTAGCCTAAAAACTTGCATGTAACATAACATGAAAGAGTCACCAAATTTATATAATACGTGATTGGTTTAACATACAACATGATAAGTCCAATAAACCACAATAGTCTAATAGGCATATATGATAGAATTGTCACAAGAATAGACATGAATCAACATCACCATTTTCTTACGACTAGGTACAGTTCTAGTTTCGCTTTATTACAAATCATGACTTTTATTTTTTCTCATCTAAAGAATAACCGAACTTACAAACAAAAGAAAAATCTTGTTTTCAGGGATCTGTTTTTTGAAACTAAAAAGCTATCCTTTGATGTAGACTATTGGTTCTCTAATTTTAATTTGGTTTGAGGCTTCTAACTTGCTTCCTAGCTTGCTTTCTAGTTGGAGAAGAGTGGTGGCTATGCTAGATTGACCATGGACAGCATGAAGACTCCTTGGAATGAAATTGTGTGGTTGAGGGTTGTGGTTGTTTATATAGAAGTTTAGATTTATATGAGCCATTAGATCAACCTAGGAGCAATCAGAACCATCCAGACCAGATAGAGCTATCCAGAAACCGCCACCTATGCCCTAGTGACTCAGCAGTGAGTCAGAAATCGTCACTGTTTGGATCAGAATACAGGAGTCGACCCCTACAGGGGGGTCGACACCTATGTCGACTCCCCCTGGGGCGGTCGACCCCCTGAGCGGGAATTTTCCCGCTCAGCCTCTTTTGCCTAAATTTGAAATTCGAACTGCTTTTGTTTATTTAATTATTTAATTTTCTGTTTAAACAAGAAATCTTCCGAACTCCATAACTTCTTCATACAGAGTCCGATTCATGCAAACTCGGACTCTATCTCAAGCAGAATTCCGAGACGAACGCAATGGAGTAACCCATTTCCCTTAATTATCACTCTTACAATTTAGTATTCTTTAATTCGTTACTTTAATAAACATAGAAAATACAGGGTGTTACATGTCATTATCAGCCAACCCAATATTAGATACAAGGATCAAAAACATGAAATTGACTTGTATTTTTTCAGAGATCAAGTCAACAACAAAAAATTGATATCAACCACATACTTGCCACTTACCAAAGAAGTAACATCCTCACAAAGGCACTGTCAGCAAAAAAAAATCTGCAGATTCAAAGGGGACATGAAAGTCAAGAGTCTCACCGAATCAATCGAAAAGGAAGCAATGACAGATCTTCGAGAGAACAAGGAAGTCAGCCTCTCTCAATCTCAAGACATTTGGTTGATATGGAAATTTTCACTTTCATATATATCCAGAAGCTTCCAAACAGATCCAGGAAAAGGATCACTCACACTACTTTAGATTCATTTAAACCCTAAATCACCGTAAACATCATGATACTCACAGAAGTTTACGGTGACTAGGGAGGTATCAGCTGTTGGAAAGCAACATCCATTCGTTGTGTGGACTATAATGCATATTTTTTGGAGAATCGTCGAAGGACAATATAAAAGATCGACATGGATTAGGGTCGGGACATGAATCCTAGCTCGAATTGAGCAAAAAAACTAGAAATGCTACTGTAGGATCTTTTATATATCAAACAAGGACATTATCGTCCGAATAGTTGTGTATTGACCGAGTTAGAGTAAAAGTTGTGTATCATATTATCATGTCATTCGTGTAATACATGAAAGAAACATCAATTAAGTTTATGTATCATCTATCGCTTGTTTACATTCTTAAACTCTAACTTTGATGAAAACATAAACTTTGGTTATATTTCCTTTATTATAAGAGTTGATTCAAAGGTGTAATGATACATAAGGATTCACAGATGAGACTGAAAGTGACATATGAGACAGGGGTTTTGGGAATATGATTTGAACTTGTGTTAGAAAACTTGTATAATTGAATTTAATTGTTGAAGTAGAGGAATTATGGAATCGAATTGCGAAGAAGCTAAAATGTATTCACTTTGAAAGAGAAATGTAAATTGTTACATATTGGGTTTTTTTTGGCAAAGCCAGCCGGTTTTTAGAGTGGACCGTACCACTTTTTCATTATAGCAAATAATGAGTAAAAAATATAACAAGATATAGGCAAGTAGCCTATCTGCTATAGACATTCTGACAATAACTACAATAAAACTGGAAATCTAACACCACGTAGGGTGTGATTAGTAGTTATCCAGTTACCAGCAGAATAGGTTCACAATACAATAAAGTTGGGACATAATATACCCATATATTCCATATAGGAAGATTATCTTTGAGTCTTCAAAATTCCAAAGCCAGCAGAAGACTATGGCAATTGTACAGATAAGATAGAAGTTCTTCAGGCCAGAGTGCAATACAAAAGAAAATAGCTAAATACACAGTTGCAATATCAAGCCAATACATAAACCATGCTAACTCAGAAGCACCAAGAAGGACAAAAGAAGATTAAAAGCCAGCAGAGCAATGAAGTGAATATGCAGAAAGTTGAAGATATAGGTGCAAGGAGAAGAAGGAAGCAGAAAATGAAGTAGGCTCAAAAACAACAAACAACTACTGAAAATAGCACCATGGCATTCATCATTGTTAGCATCAATTCTAGATCTAGAATAAAACAACAGCCAAGACTAACTAAAACCAAAGAAATCATACTGCTACAACTAAGAACACTAAGGAGAAACACTCGAAATGTTCTCTCCATTCACAGAGAAACCAAAAAATCAGAGCATCCCCAGACACAAAACCACAAACCTATACCAAACAGAAGTTCCGCCATTTTTCATTACTTAAAATCAGCAGTGTACACCTCTATTTATAGAGGGCATATGATGGGTTACAATATTATAATTATGCCATTTGCAACTTTTCTTGGTTTCGCCTTTTGGTGTTGACCTCATTATTCCTCAGTATCACCTTCGGTACCGCTTTGTATTGCTTCTTGTGTTGTCTTCTCGGCTTCGGTACTTGGCTTTGGTACTGCTTTGTATTGTTTCTTATGTTGTCTTTTCGGCTTCGGTATCGGCTTTGGTGCCACTTTGTGTTGCTTCTTGTGTTGTCTACTTGGCTTCGTTATCGGCTGTATTGACTTTGGTATCGGTTTATATCGTCCTTCTGTATTGGCTTTGATATCGGCTTGATTACTTTCTTGTACCATCTTCTTGGCATGTCTTCCTGGTATTGTCCTCTTGGTTTCGGTGTCAGCACCAAGCTGTTTGTTCCAATAGCTTGATGTCGATAGCATATTTATGCAACACTATATACATATTTACATTTATACAAATTCTACTCACAACACTCCCCCTTAAGTTGGTGCATATATATTCATCATGCCCAACTTGCTACACAAATGCTCTATTTTAGCACCATTTAGTGATTTTGTAAACATATCAGCCACCTGCTCCTCAGTCTTGACGTGGTCTTTCAGAACCAAATCCTTTTGAACCTTCTCTCTAATAAAGTGAAAATTCACTTCAATACGCTTCATTCTCTCATGAAACACTGGATTAGATGCAATGTTCATTGCAGCCTGACTGTCAAAATATGGAGTTATTGGTTTAACAATACTTATTCCAACTTCATGCATAAGGTGATCCATCCACATCACTTCACAAATTGCCTTAGCCATAGCTCTATATTCAGATTCAACAATTGATCTAGAAACAACAATTTTTTTACTGCTTTTCCATGAATCAAATTTCCTCCTAGAAATACACAAAACCAAGATATATACTTCCTATCCAGCCTTGTTCATGCCCAATCAACATCACAGAAACGTTCAACTCTTGTATGTTCATGATTCTTGTACTCAATTCCTTACCCAACAATTCCCTTAAGATAACTCAAAATATGTTTCAGTATGATCCAATAATACATAGTAGGAAATGCCATAAACTGGCTTACAACACTAACAGTGAAAACAATTTCAGGTCATGTAATAGTTAGGTAGTTTAATTTTCCTACCAACCTTCTATACTTCTTTAGATCTTTGAACAACCCACCATTTTCTACAATGTTACAGTTCAATGGAATACGAATAGTGTTAGGTTTAACACCTAGATTCCTAGTCTCTTCCAGCAAATCAAGAGCGTACTTTCATTGAGACATAACAATAATACCATTATCTCTTGTAATTTCCCACCTAGGAAATACAAGTCTCCTAAATCTTTAGTGCGAAATTGGTTGTAAATAAAGGTTTTAAGAGATGAAATACCTTGTTCATCACTGTAATTATCACAATATCATCAACATAAACCACAAGTAAAATTATGCTAGCTTTAGTATTCTTATGGAACAATAAATGATAACATCTATTCTTCGCCATTCCAAAGGTTTCCATTGCATTATTGAACTTTCCAAACCAAGCTCTAGGACTCTATTTTAATCCATGCAGTGTCTTCTTCAACTTGGATACTAGACCCCTCTTCTCTTGTGCAATGAAACCAGAGGACTGAACCAAGTAAACTTCTTATAAGTCACCATGAAGAAATGTGTTCTTTATATAAAGTTGGTGCAATTTCCAGTTATATGTTGATGCTAATGAAATAAACATCCGAATAGAAGTTAACTTTGCTACTAGGGAAAAAGTTTCATAGTAATCCACTCCATAAGTTTGTGCATATCCTTTTGAAACCAAATGTGCCTTCACTCAAGCAATTGAACCATCAAAGTTTGCTTTTACACTGAATACCCACTTACATCCAATAGGTCTCTTATTTCTAGGTAACCAAACTAAACTCCATGTTCCAATATCTTAAAGAGCATTCATTTCTTCAACCATAGCAGCCTGCCATCCAGGATTTGATAATGCTTCCTTAGCTGTTTTAGGTATAGAAATAGATTCAGGAGAAGTTATAAGCGAATGAGTTGATTAGGACAATTGTTTAAATGATACAATTGAAGGGATATGATATGTACATTGACGTTTTCCCTTTCCTAGGGCAATAGAAAGATCAGTTTCAGGATTAAATATAGAAACCTATTCATGTTCAAATGGAGGAATTACACCAGATGTAGATGCGACTGTATCATGAGAAAGTGATAAACTCTTTTCAACAGAACCATTAATATTTTTTCCTTCTTGTATAGAATGTAATATTTCATACACAAGAAAATCATCACTCTCCCCCTGACTCTCCTGACTTTGATAAGGTAAGATTGATGATGACTGAAAGAATGGTGTTTCTTCAATGAAAGTGACATCAATAGGTACAAGATATTTATTTAGGAAGGCACAAAACCAAAAATATTCTTTTTGCAAACGAGAATAACCAAGGAATATAAACTTGATAGATTTTGGATCAAGTTTAGATATTTGTGGTCTGACATCTCAAACAAAACATGTACACCCAAATAATTTTGGATTAATAGGATATAGTGACTTGTTTGGAAAGATAATTGAGTATAGTATATCACCATTAAGAATGGTTGAAGACATACGGTTAATTAAAAAAAATACTGCAGAAACAACATCAGCCCAGAAACATTTAGGCACATTCATATGAAATAACCGTGGTCGTGTTATTTCAAGCAAACGTCTGTTCTTTCTTTCAACAATTCCATTTTGAGGTGATGTATCAACAAAAGATGTTTCATGTAGCATTCCATTTTGACTCATGTAAATTTGAAATAAACTCGAAGTATACTCCTTTACATTATCTTAGAGTTTTAACAAAAGTATTAAATTGAATTTTGATTTTAGCACAGAATGAACCAAATATTGAATACAACTCAGATCGATTTTTCATAAGAAACAACCAAGTCATATGTGAATAATCATCTACAAAGGTAACAAAGTATTTAAACCCTAGTTTAGAAATCACAGTTGATGCACCCTAAATATCAGAATGAACAAGTTCAAAAGGACAATTAGCTCTTTTATTCATTGTAGGACTCAAACATACATGATGATGTTTAACATACTGACATGATTCACAGTTCAAATACAGTAATGATTTAAATTGCGGACACAACTTCTTTGAAAAGGGTAAAGATAGATGCCCTAATTTACAGCGTGTCTTTATGGCTTGAGAAATACTTGAAAAAATAAATGATCATTGATTTGTGGAAGGAACATCGAGTACATATAGTCCCTTTGACTTACGACCTCTACTTATGATTTCCTGAGTCACAAGATACTAAAATATACAATAAGATGGAAAAAATGAGATAGAACAATTTAATTGTTGTGTTATTTGACTGACATAGAGCAGATAAACGCAAGTTTAGGTGTGTGTGTGTGTGTATATAAGGCAGATGTTGAAAGAGAAGTTGAATAGGTTGGACTTATTGTTCCAAACCCTTAAATGTTTGAAGAGGAACCATCGGCTAAAGTGACATTATGAGTAGGAGTTTGTAATTGACTTAGGAAAAGAGTACGATTACCTGTCATATTATCCGTAGCATTGGAATCAATGAATCATTGATTTCTCCCTAGATTGAAAAAACTGTTATTATCTGCAATGGTTGAAATGAGTTGAACTGACTTGTTGAGACCATTCTAATATTCAGTAAATTTAACCAATTCTTCAGCTGAAACCATAACATTCTAGCTAATTTGATATTAAGTCTTCACAACATTTGTTGCTTGTTGATTTCCAGCCAGTTTTTGCTTATTTTGTAGCTTCTAACATTCAAATTTAGTGTGCCCTTATTTCGTGAAATATGCACATGACTTCACTATGTGATTCTCATATCCAGGTGTACTAACCTTCCTTTTGTATGAGTTCTGATTATGTTTCCATGGTTGATGTTTATTGGTTGTATCAATCAAAGCATTGTTGTATTGAACTAATGGAGTTATGTTTAAACTTGAGACTTCAGTTCTAAGAATCCTTCTAAACACATCATGCAATGATGTCACATCTAATCTGGATAAAACTTGAGATTTAGCAGATCCAAAATCAGATGGGAGACCTTCCAAAAAACTAATAATAGCCATTTATTCCCTCTGCTTCTATTGCACTTTAACATCAGCACTGATAGGAAGTAACAAATTAAACTCTTCATAAGTCTTCTTGAATGTCATAAAATAATTCATCAGTAGATGGTCTTGTTTCTCAACTCGATAAAATGACTTGCAAATCTCATACATATGGTTCATATTTCCTTTTCCAGAAAATAAAAACTCTAGATAATCCATAAGTTCTTTTACGAACTCACAATGATTTAACAAGACGACGATATCACTCTTAATTGCATTTCGGATTAGAAGAAACAAACGAGCATCATCCCGGAGCCACATCACCACGTACTTATCAGATGGATCGACTTTAGGTGGATCTTCAACTAGATGATTATCTCAATTAATAATCCAATAATACAATCGAATTGTTTTACTCTAATCGAAGTAATTCAATTCACTTAACTTGTGCTCAGTTATCTTATAAATTATCGGCATGACCTCCATCACCGATTTGGTCTCTCACATGGTTCACGAATAAGATTAAGAAATAGATTTGAGATCTTGAAATTAATTCAAGGATCGTTGCTCTGATACCATGTTATTAACTAAGAAGAAATAAAATGGAAGAGAAGATAAACTTTCTCATTACTTTAAATCAGCGGTGTACACCTCTATTTATAGAGGAAATATGATGGGTTACAATATTACAATCATGTCATTTGCAACTTTTCTTGGTTTCACCTTTTGGTGTCGACCTCATTATTCCTCAGTATCGGCTTTGGTACCGCTTTGTATTGCTTCTTTTGTTTTTTTCTCAGCTTCGATACCGCTTTGTATTTTTCTTGTGTTTTCTCTTTGGCTTCAATACCGCTTTATGTTGCTTCTTGTGTTGTCTACTCGGCTTTGGTATCAACTGCGTTGACTTTGGTATCCGCTTATATCATCCTTCTATATTGGCTTTGGTATCGGCTTGCATTGCTTTCTTGTATCATCTTCTTGGCTTGTCTTCCTAGTATCGTCCTCTTGGTTTCAGTGTCGGCACCAAGCTATTTGTTCCAACAACTTGATTTCGATAGCATATTTACACAACACTATATACATATATACAACTTCTACTCACAACACAAAGTTGCATAGAGCAATATATATATAGAGAGAGAGAGAGACACACACACATACATGACTGTATTATATTGTGGCCTAATGGGCTTCGGGTATGCAAACCCACATTACATAAAAGATAAAGTAAATGTAAATAATTGATGGTAACCTTCGTGGATCGACACTTTACCTTTTCTTATCTGATTACTCTCCCCGTGGATAGTTCTAGTTTGGCTTGTGTACGTGTTCGCTTTGGGCTAAACTCTATTTTGGGCCCAGATATATTTATGTCTGTGTTTATGTTGGTGGTGTTATTATGTAGTATGTAATTAACTTCTTCTTCCATTAAGTACACTTCTACTTTTTTTGGTTGGCTATCGGTCAGGCTTGTTGATCGACCCTTTCCCGCTACTACTTATATACATATATTTTAATCGGCCGTGTAGTCCCGCACTACACAACCGTCTTGCTTAAAAAATAGTTAACTGGCATACAGATGTAAATATTTCTCATTTCACCCACCTTCAAACTCGTGTTAGAGTTAGGGTTTGCTTTGATCACCAAAGAAAATAAAACAATGGCGGCCAACATAAAAAGAGACTTATGATTTCCGATCTAGAGCTTTTGATTTTAGATCTAGAGCTCCAGATTTCAGATCTGGGTTAGATTTTTCTCTACTGAATCGTAAGTTGGAAATATCTTTGTTAAAGCTTCTGATTTCAGATCTGGGGCTGTTGACGCTGACAAATGCTTGCGATTTGGTGGAGATTCACCAGAGAGGTTTTAGATGCCATGAGTTTGTTGCTGGTTTAGCTTTTCGATGTTCATTTGTTGTCATAGCTTTATAAAGCTTCATTTTGATAGAGGTTTGGTCAAAACATCAAAACATCAGCGATTTGGTGAGGGATGGTAAATGATTTATGTTAATTTGCACTTTTTATACCTTCTCACCAACAAAATAATTATCTAACTCTATATGTTTGGTTTTGGTGTGTAAAACTAGATTTGTAGTAATTGCCACAACATTTATATTGTAACACCATATTATGGCTTGATAATCAGTGTCCTTAGTTCACTAAGCAGTGACTTGATTCAAATAATCCCAGAAGTAGTCTTGATAATACTTCGGTATTTTGTTTCAGAATTGGATCTAGATATAGTGGGTTGCTTTTTTAGAATGCCAAAAAATTAGATTACTGCCTAAGAATATACAACAGTAAGATGTTTATATTCTATCATCAATGTTTGCATCCCAGTCAACATCAGCGTAGCCATTGATTTTCATGTTTTTGCTAGAGTTGAACTTTAACTCGTAGTTTGTAGTGCCTTTTAAGTACTTTAGTACCATTTTTACTGCTTTCCAAGTGTTCATCTAGTGAGTTTTGCATATATTGACTTACTTTGTTCACGCTAAATGAAATTTTCGGTCTATTTATTATAGCATATTGTAGAGATCCAACTATACTTATGTATAGTTTTTCATTCACATTTGCCTCTCCCTTATCTTTAGATAAGTGTAAATTTCTTTCCATAGGAGTTGAGAGTGATTTGGCCTGATCCATCTTGGCTTTGACTAAAATTTCACTAATGTACTTTTGCTGACCGAGTATGGTTTATGAATTGGATAGCTTTTTACCTCTATCCCCAGAAAATATTTGAGATATCCCAGACCTTTGACAGAGAACTCTTTGTTTAGAAAGTTAGTAAGACTCTTGATTCATGATCACAGTTTCTTGTAATGATAAAATCATCAACGTATATTAGTACACAAATGATTATATTATTGCAAAATTTTGGAAATAGAGAGTTGTATGATTTGGTTGATGTATATCCAAGCTTTGTTAGAGTAACTTCTAGCTTTTCAAACCAGACCCTTGGAACTTGGTTGATCTCGTAGATTGATTTGTTTAGTTTGCATGCTAGCCCCTCTTTTCCTTTTTGTTTGTACTGTTAGGGCTGCTCTATATAAACTTCTTCCTACAACACACCATTTAGAAATGCATTATTTATATCAAGTTGTTTGATGGTCCAGTCTCTATGTAGTGAAATTAATAGTATTATTATAATAGTGGTGGTTTTCAAAACTGGTGAAAAAATTTCATTCAAATCAAAACCACTTTTCTGTAACCCTTAGCTACCAGTCTGGCTTTGTACTTAGAGACCGGCCCATCAACATTTCTTTTAATTATATATTTCCACTTGTAGCCTATAATAATTTTGTTATTGGGTATATTGACAAGATCCCAAGTTTTATTTTATATCAAGGCATTATACTCCTCATTCATAGCAGTTTTACACTTACCTTCTTGAATTACTAGATAGTCTGATGTCGTTTTTCTATTTTCTAGATTAACATTGAATATATTTGGTTTAAAAATACCATTTTTAGACCTGGTCATCATACGATGACCAACACTAATAGTCCCTTGGGGGTTAGTAGCGTTGCTTAAGGTTGTCTCTTCCTTATTATCAGATGTTCCATGAATGTCTGATGATTGTTGAGAGCTATCTTGAGTAATAATGTTTATTGGGATTCATGAGTAGGTGTGGGGAAAGAGTCTGAGTGCTCTTGACCTGGTTCATCATCGAACACCGCATGTTGAGAGTTGACGGAGTTATCTGGTATTTCATGGCTTTTTTTAGCTTGTTGACTTTCTCTTGCCTGTTATTGGATTGCTTCACTTTGGAATTCAGGTACTGGTGGTACCAAAATTCTTGGATTGATGATTTTTCTAGTTATAGAGATTTGTGAATTTGTAAAGGGAAACGCCCTTTCACCAAACACAACATGCCTTGACACAAACAATCTTCCTATACTATCTAGACACTTATACTCCTTTTGGTTGTTTATGTAAGTAACCTAAAAAATACAAGGTGATAATCTAAAGTTTAACTTGTGATTGTTCTAGGGCTTAAGTAAGGATAGCATAAGCACCCAAATACTTTTAAGCTTTTGTAATTTGGTTTGGTATTAAACATTACTTCAGTTGGGTTTTTAAATCCTAAGGCCTTTGTACGTAGTCTTTTATTAGATAGACTGTTATGGTGAAGGCATCGTGCCAAAATTTTAGTGGTAGGTGTGCTTATGCTATAAGTGTAAGACCACTTTCAACAAAATGTCTATGTTTACGTTCCACTAAACCATTTTGTTCAAAAGTATATGGATAAGTTGTCGTATGTGTGATCTCTTTTCTTGATGTCCAAATTGTTGACATAACGCCCAAAAATTTCCAGGGTAGGTAAAATAACCGAATAACGATGTAAATATTCATGGGGAATGCAAAAGAACAACAATACAATTTTTATAGTGGTTCGGCTTTTCAAAGTGTAATAACCCGGAAAATGTGAACCAATTTTAAAATTTTAAAATTGGGTATTGTCAAAGAATTTAAACAATTGAAATAATATATTTCAATAAAGTAATGAATTGGGAATAGTAAGGCAGTTTGAAAATTTGAATACAAACTTTGTCTGACTGTACCGGGTGGAAAACATAACAGATTTTAGTGAAACCAAAAATATTTAAATCTGTTTATGAATACCTTTCTAACGAATCTGAAAAATCGAAGTTTCATAACAGGAATCAAAAGTTATGGCCAAATGAATTTTCAGAAAGGTCGCTATATAGAATATATAGCCCTTGAAAATAGATATTTTGCATACGACCTCGGAATTCGACGAAACCACTTTTGTTGGACCCGGGATGTCAAATTATTGCTAGGTTTCAAATTTCATAATTTTTGAAGCTAGTATGTGAGCGAGGCAAAGGAAAATGTGATTGGTCAATTTCTGTTAAAATGGGTCGACCTGAAAATGGACATTTTGCATACGAGCTCAAAATTCGACGAAACTGGTTTTGTTAGGACTGTATCGTCAAAACAAAGCTAGATTTATTTTTCTAGAATTTTTCGATTCAGTTTGTGGCCCTGGCAAATTGAAATGTACGTTCAAATTGAATATAAAATGTTTTATACTTTGATTTGAAAAATAACTGACTATAACAGACGAATTGGCCAACGAAACATATCCCATTGTGTTCGGAATGGGGGTATTTAGCTAGGGGCGACAGTCGTTGGGTTGAAATCGGTGTACGTTGGCTAGAAAGGATATTATAGGAATTTAAAATTTAAATATAATAGAAAATATCTTCATTTTCTCTCACATCAGAAAAGTCGGTCAAACCTCTGAAACGAACGACGCAAACCTTTCGAAACTTCCAGGACTCATCGCCGCCGCCACAGGCGATTTCGCCACCGCCTCCAGTTGGCTTTTCCGATCGCCTTCCTCCCCTCTTTCAATCAAACCAAGCCTCGTCTGAAACCATCCCGTATTCGCGTCGAATTTCAGCTAGGTAGACTTCACCTTTGGAGTGCCGCCTAGCCACGTATGTAACACCCCACCTCCGTTAAGGTCACTCACAAAGGGAACGCCTTAACTTTGGTGGAGCATTTTAGTAAACAGAACAGAAACTTACAAGACAGATAAAACAGTACTTGAAAAATTTTAACTTTATTACAGCGGAAACAGAAATTAATATGGTTACATCCTTTCAATTTCAGAATTCAAGTACAAAATATCAGTCTTGTTCAAAAGCCTTCAAAATGCATAGTTTAAAATCATAATCCCCATGGAACGGAAGCTATACAGAGCCAAGCCATACTTTAAGCACTTCAAGCAAAGAGAAATCCGGATCAAGCTAAAGTATTTCCCTCCTTGGATAACCTGGGGGGAAACGGAAGAAAGGAGGCGAAACAACAAGGGTCAGACAAAAAGTCTGGCAAGTCCAGTGACTTTCAGCATATGAACAGATAATAATAATATGATATGAACATAAAACTGGATGTGAGATAACTATAACAGGTGTAGCAGATATAACAGAAAAACAGAATGATATAAACTATTGTTTTACACTTCTCTGCACTAATAATAGTATAGCAAAATTAGGTGTCACCCTAATGTCTAAATTGAAGCAGGAACGGGTACAGAATACTTTAACAGAAACAGAATGCTAATAATGGGCCTTTACTACCCGATCAGAAACAGACAGAAGAAGAAACATATTTATCCCTATGGAAACAGAATGTGGAATTAGGTGTACACTAGTAATGGGCCTTTACCACCCGAACAGACGGTACCACACAGAAACAGACAGGTGTTACCACCCAACAGAAACAGACGGTACCAACAGAAACAGACAGAACTAAGCGTACCCTAAAACCCTACCCCAAGCGATCGGCTCCCTAATACATAAATATCCTGTGTCGGCCCCACAGTAGGGTGTATCACTCCCTAAAGTGACAACCAATTGGCACAGACCTATTTACAGATGTCACGGCGTCTTACATCCTCAGAGGCAGACCGGGATCCATGCACGCACATGACCCGGTTGGAACGCACCATCAACACCCCTCGCCATTATCAGAATGAACCTCTTATAATTAGTTCAGTAAGCGTGCCCGGACCCTACTTACTGTTGGGTCAAAGTTTTGATACCAGAAAGGGTTACTGACTAATATGGGTCCCAAACAACAGATGACACAAGTAATTCCCCTCCTAACCTTGTGTCCCCGGACTAACAGATTTCAGATTAACTTGTTTACAAGTTCAGACATACAGAATTCAGATTTACTAATTCACAAATTAAGTTAACAAGTTTTCAGACTAACGAATCAGATGTACAGATTTTTCAGATTTGTCTAACTTTGTATTGGGCCTACAGATTCATGGACGGGTTTTACTACATCTATTAATCCCTTTGGTTTAACCCTATTTTTCCCTAATACGTTTTAGACGTCATTCTTATCTTAGATTTTCATTAATTAATTATTAATGCACAGACCTTTCACATTAGGTCGGTAGCTTGTGGCCGCTGGATATGCCGGGCGGTTCCGGGCAGACTTCTGCCACAAGCCAGACCTAACCTCGTGTCTTACGCATGTTATGACTAACTTCTCACATTAGAACCTATTGTTTGCGGCCACTGGATGTGCCGGGCGGTTCCGGGCAGATTTACGCCGCAAACTCATTCTAACCTCGGGTTAGCCATGTTTATCTTTGCGGCCAATTAATTAATAATTTACCGTTTATGCGCACGCCCAATATATATGCCAATTCAGATTATATCAATAACAGGATGATTATATCAACATAGCAGATAACAGATTTTATATGACTTAACGGATTTAACAGATTTAGCAACTTAGCAGATTTTGGCATATAACAGGTTAGGCATTTCAACCGACAAATTTAACAGATTAGGCATTTCAATCTAATTAGCAGTCTAGGCAATATAACAAAACTAGTAGTTTAGGCAACTTGACAAATTAGCAGATTTAGCAAATTTAATATTTCTAAAAGTTCTATTTACATGCCTTGCCCAATCATAAATTGGCCTAAATTCATATGCTTACATAATTGTCATGATTCACAACATATACTCCATGTTTGCATAAGCGCAGAATCTGGACATAATTTGCCATATAACATATGTTCCAATTTTTGTTAAACTAGCATTTTACAGCAGATTCACATATAAATTATACCAAATATAACCATTAATTTCAATGCATGCCATATATCCAAAAATCCCTATTTAGGTGTAATCACAATAATAGATATCCTAATTAATGTAAATCTTTACACCTAAGTTTCCATATTTTCTTCTTTTTGAGTCATGAATCATTATGCAAACTATACCCCACAATATAAATCTTTAAATCATATCTTCTAAAAATCATATCTTGACTTTTATATGCATTTTGTCCAAAGTCTCAAATCATATGTAATCTTACAATGGTTCCTCTTTTCTTCTATCATAGAATATGCATAGATCCAAATCTAGTTTACAACATATGCTCATTAATTACAGTTCTAAATTACAACATAACTATTCATACAACATGCATAAATTATATGTTCATAGCCAAATTTATGCATATGTCCAATATATTTTATGCCTCAGACCTAAAGTCATACATTCAACTTAGTCTTGTCAAATTTCGCATCATTCATTATTTATCCCAAAATTTGCGTTCATACGTTCATCTCTTATGAGATTAGGCACAGGCTCGTGGTAGCCTGGCTATAAAAACAGAAAAGAAGAAAAGGGATACAGAACAGTCACAGAAAAACAAATCTGACAGAAGAGAATATATATACAATCTCAGATTCAGAATTAAAAACATATCAAAATTATAATTAACGTTTATAGCGGAAAATAACTGTACTTGCCTTGATTGGATTAAAGAAAGAACTTTAACTTGTTGTAGAATCTTTGCAGAAACCTTAATCTCTAGTTTGAATTGAGTTGCTTAGGCTGATGTTGATTATCTTCTAGTTTTAATTCCAGCAGAGCAGCGACGCCATTTTTATTTTTTATTAGAAGAAGAGAGCAATGGAGGCTAGAGAATTGTGTAAGAAACCTAGGTAGAGTCTAGGGTCATTTTATAGAGTTTATGAACTGATTAGGGCCATCGATGTTGCTTGGATTGATCGTAGC
This sequence comes from Allium sativum, assembly GCA_030737875.1. Lineage (NCBI taxonomy): Eukaryota > Viridiplantae > Streptophyta > Magnoliopsida > Asparagales > Amaryllidaceae > Allium > Allium sativum. The sequence continues at coordinate 822,122,576 of CM060909.1, forward strand.
CATTCATTCGAAAGAGGGACCAATTAGAGCTTGCCACCTAGCCCTAATGACAAAGCAGACTTCTGAAAATCGACCAACATAGAATAGGCCAGCCAGGTTGGGCTGGGTTCGACCTGGCTCTGGACCAGGTCGACAGCCCTGTCGACAGCCCTGTCGACCTGGTTAGACCAGGTCGACAGCCCAGTCGACTTGGTTGCATCAGGCGGGCCTTTTTCCACCCTGGCCAATTGGGCCCCATTTTCAAATTTAAACTTATTTTTCTGACCTTATTTTATTCTGTTTGAATTTTAAACTTAATTCAGAAACTTCCGGAGGCTATATCTTCTTCATACGGACTCCGTTTTTCGAAAACTCGGACTCTATTTCGCGTATTTTTCCGAGACGAATGCAATGGCGTATCCCGTTTCCCTTAGTTCTTTGATTTCAAATTAATTATACTTTAATTTGTTAATTCCACAGTTATAGAATACACGGGGTGTTACATTCTCCCCCACTTAAAAGGATTTCGTCCCCGAAATCTTCAAGTTAAGAAGAATGTGTCCTACCATCCAATCACCCATCTACTCAACCATCATCCACAAGCATCCATTGTCCTTAGAAAACTTCTAATGTTGTATGAACATATGCAAAAGTGTGTGTATATGTTCCTTACCTAATGCAAAGATCAGGCGGTCTACTGATTCAGTTGACCTCCTTAATGCGAATTATGTCAGTGCCATGAGTCCAACATGTATGCAATAGAATTCTGATGATATATATTATTTCTATATGAGTGCACAACCATTCACTCAAATGCAACATCCATGTGCTGAATCAACCAATTTGCATCCACAAGAATTGAAAAATGCTCACCCATCCATATGCAGTATGAGAGTATTTTCGAGCCGATCTAGTGCCTAGTGTGTGTATATGCATCCACGGGCAACCACTATCAACCACTTGCATCCACTTGCAACCATCAAACATAACATGTCTCAAACACATGTTTACACCCATTAGTTTCTACCTAAAGTTCAAATATTCGATCGATAGGATACAGTCGAATGATGGAAGCGAGTACAGATAGAACGAAAATTTGGTTCCCATTAGACATGGGTCCTAAGTATCGGCCCCAAAGACCGAAACCAACATCAAATTGACACCCAGAGGATTACCTTCTTTAGACAATGTCAAAACTGGAAATCCTATAAAAAGTATTTAGATATTTACAGACTACTGGTACAGATCAGGTTCCCTAATGATTCTTAGGAAGCTAAGCATGATAAAATCATACCCCACGAAAACTCAGAATGTATGCGTCATACTTGACGCCTAACACAGATATCCCTCAAACCCCAATCTCAAACAGATGATCCATAACCATTATGGGTCTGAGTCTATAGCGGAATTCAGAAATAATACTAGTATTAAAGTGCAGAGTATCGATTACAAAATCAAAATACCAGAATCAGAAAAAGTCTTAACTCCATAATCAGATAAAGAAATTAAACCTACTATAGAGATTTTCCTATTTCTATCCTAGCCACTACCCTCAAGAGTGTTCGCCTGCCCTCCTTGTCCTCGTCTCTTCGGGCAGTCCCTAGTGAAGTGTCCCATCTCCCCACAGTTGAAGCAAGCGCCCTTCCTTTTTCTGCAATCCTTGTTCAGATGAGTTGAGCTCCCACAAGTAAAGCACTTTTTCCCCTTCTTATCTTCAGACTTCTCATCCTTCTTTTGTGTTTCCTTTTTGGGCCCCGCTTTCTTATTCGGTGGTTCTTCCTTCTTTGTCTCTTTCGGGCCCTTGTCTTCCTCGTGCAGTAGTGCCATGTCCACCAATTTCTCGTAAGTCGCTCCCATAGGTACGTGGGTCATGGCTAAGCTGTGCAGTGGCTCGTTCAATCCTTTAACAAAGCGGAGAGCCTTTTTATGCTGAGTGTTGACTAAATCCAATCCGAACCTAGCCAGTTGGTTGAACTGGTTGACGTATTCCTTGACCGTCATACTTCCTTGCTTAAGAGATAAGAACTTTTCCAGTTGTAAACTTCGTTCAGCTTGCGAGAGGAATTTTGTCTCAAACCTTGTTCTGAAATCCATCCAGGTCTCGACCGGCCTCTCGGCGTTAGTGACTTCCAACCAGTAGGAAGCTTCGTCTTTGAGCAACCATACCGCCAACTGTACCTTCTGCCTATCGTCCACCTCGAAGATAACGAATAGATCCTCAGTTTCTTTGAGCCAATTCCTCGCTTCTACGAATGATTCAGTTCCTTTGAAATCCTTTCCACCCATGGCCCTAAAATCTCTACAGATCTTTGAGAAAGCAATTGCACGAGGAGGGGGTGGGGGATCATTTGCTGGACCTGCAGCGGCGGTCCTAGCCTCAAGATATTGACGAAACCAACCGGGTACATGGACACCCTCTGGTATCTCAGATGCTTCAGACATGCTGAAACGAAAAAGGAAAGGTTCAATAAAAAGGACTGATAGAAAGATATATGGCTCTTGGGGATCATGTTTTTCAAAATAAGCTTTAATTTTGAAAATACTTCTTTTAAAACCTTTTTGAAAATAGTTTTCAAAAACTTTTATCTAATCTGGTAACCTTTAGCTCTGATACCAAGTGTAACACCCCACCTCCGTTAAGGTCACTCACAAAGGGAACGCCTTAACTTTGGTGGAGCATTTTAGTAAACAGAACAGAAACTTACAAGACAGATAAAACAGTACTTGAAAAATTTTAACTTTATTACAGCGGAAACAGAAATTAATATGGTTACATCCTTTCAATTTCAGAATTCAAGTACAAAATATCAGTCTTGTACAAAAGCCTTCAAAATGCATAGTTTAAAATCATAATCCCCATGGAACGGAAGCTATACAGAGCCAAGCCATACTTTAAGCACTTCAAGCAAAGAGAAATCCGGATCAAGCTAAAGTATTTCCCTCCTTGGATAACCTGGGGGGGAAACGGAAGAAAGGAGGCGAAACAACAAGGGTCAGACAAAAAGTCTGGCAAGTCCAGTGACTTTCAGCATATGAACAGATAATAATAATATGATATGAACATAAAACTGGATGTGAGATAACTATAACAGGTGTAGCAGATATAACAGAAAAACAGAATGATATAAACTATTGTTTTACACTTCTCTGCACTAATAATAGTATAGCAAAATTAGGTGTCACCCTAATGTCTAAATTGAAGCAGGAACGGGTACAGAATACTTTAACAGAAACAGAATGCTAATAATGGGCCTTTACTACCCGATCAGAAACAGACAGAAGAAGAAACATATTTATCCCTATGGAAACAGAATGTGGAATTAGGTGTACACTAGTAATGGGCCTTTACCACCCGAACAAACGGTACCACACAGAAACAGACAGGTGTTACCACCCAACAGAAACAGACGGTACCAACAGAAACAGACAGAACTAAGCGTACCCTAAAACCCTACCCCAAGCGATCGGCTCCCTAATACATAAATATCCTGTGTCGGCCCCACAGTAGGGTGTATCACTCCCTAAAGTGACAACCAATTGGCACAGACCTATTTACAGATGTCACGGCGTCTTACATCCTCAGAGGCAGACCGGGATCCATGCACGCACATGACCCGGTTGGAACGCACCATCAACACCCCTCGCCATTATCAGAATGAACCTCTTATAATTAGTTCAGTAAGCGTGCCCGGACCCTACTTACTGTTGGGTCAAAGTTTTGATGCCAGAAAGGGTTACTGACTAATATGGGTCCCAAACAACAGATGACACAAGTAATTCCCCTCCTAACCTTGTGTCCCCAGACTAACAGATTTCAGATTAACTTGTTTACAAGTTCAGACATACAGAATTCAGATTTACTAATTCACAAATTAAGTTAACAAGTTTTCAGACTAACGGATCAGATGTACAGATTTTTCAGATTTGTCTAACTTTGTATTGGGCCTACAGATTCATGGACGGGTTTTACTACATCTATTAATCCCTTTGGTTTAACCCTATTTTTCCCCAATACGTTTTAGACGTCATTCTTATCTTAGATTTGCATTAATTAATTATTAATGCACAGACCTCTCACATTAGGTCGGTAGCTTGTGGCCGCTGGATATGCCGGGCGGTTCCGGGCAGACTTCTGCCACAAGCCAGACCTAACCTCGTGTCTTACGCATGTTATGACTAACTTCTCACATTAGAACCTATTGTTTGCGGCCACTGGATGTGCCGGGCGGTTCCGGGCAGATTTACGCCGCAAACTCATTCTAACCTCGAGTTAGCCATGTTTATCTTTGCGGCCAATTAATTAATAATTTACCGTTTATGCGCACGCCCAATATATATGCCAATTCAGATTATATCAATAACAGGATGATTATATCAACATAGCAGATAACAGATTTTATATGACTTAACGGATTTAACAGATTTAGCAACTTAGCAGATTTTGGCATATAACAGGTTAGGCATTTCAACCGACAAATTTAACAGATTAGGCATTTCAATCTAATTAGCAGTCTAGGCAATATAACAAAACTAGTAGTTTAGGCAACTTGACAAATTAGCAGATTTAGCAAATTTAATATTTCTAAAAGTTCTATTTACATGCCTTGCCCAATCATAAATTGGCCTAAATTCATATGCTTACATAATTGTCATGATTCACAACATATACTCCATGTTTGCATAAGCGCAGAATCTGGACATAATTTGCCATATAACATATGTTCCAATTTTTGTTAAACTAGCATTTTACAGCAGATTCACATATAAATTATACCAAATATAACCATTAATTTCAATGCATGCCATATATCCAAAAATCCCTATTTAGGTGTAATCACAATAATAGATATCCTAATTAATGTAAATCTTTACACCTAAGTTTCCATATTTTCTTCTTTTTGAGTCATGAATCATTATGCAAACTATACCCCACAATATAAATCTTTAAATCATATCTTCTAAAAATCATATCTTGACTTTTATATGCATTTTGTCCAAAGTCTCAAATCATATGTAATCTTACAATGGTTCCTCTTTTCTTCTATCATAGAATATGCATAGATCCAAATCTAGTTTACAACATATGCTCATTAATTACAGTTCTAAATTACAACATAACTATGCATACAACATGCATAAATTATATGTTCATAGCCAAATTTATGCATATGTCCAATATATTTTATGCCTCAGACCTAAAGTCATACATTCAACTTAGTCTTGTCAAATTTCGCATCATTCATTATTTATCCCAAAATTTGCGTTCATACGTTCATCTCTTATGAGATTAGGCACAGGCTCGTGGTAGCCTGGCTATAAAAACAGAAAAGAAGAAAAGGGATACAGAACAGTCACAGAAAAACAAATCTGACAGAAGAGAATATATATACAATCTCAGATTCAGAATTAAAAACATATCAAAATTATAATTAACGTTTATAGCGGAAAATAACTGTACTTGCCTTGATTGGATTAAAGAAAGAACTTTAACTTGTTGTAGAATCTTTGCAGAAACCTTAATCTCTAGTTTGAATTGAGTTGCTTAGGCTGATGTTGATTATCTTCTAGTTTTAATTCCAGCAGAGCAGCGACGCCATTTTTATTTTTTATTAGAAGAAGAGAGCAATGGAGGCTAGAGAATTGTGTAAGAAACCTAGGTAGAGTCTAGGGTCATTTTATAGAGTTTATGAACTGATTAGGGCCATCGATGTTGCTTGGATTGATCGTAGCCATTCATTCGAAAGAGGGACCAATTAGAGCTTGCCACCTAGCCCTAATGACAAAGCAGACTTCTGAAAATCGACCAACATAGAATAGGCCAGCCAGGTTGGGCTGGGTTCGACCTGGCTCTAGACCAGGTCGACAGCCCTGTCGACAGCCCTGTCGACAGCCCTGTCGACCTGGTTAGACCAGGTCGACAGCCCAGTCGACTTGGTTGCATCAGGCGGGCCTTTTTCCGCCCTGGCCAATTGGGCCCCATTTTCAAATTTAAACTTATTTTTCTGACCTTATTTTATTCTGTTTGAATTTTAAACTTAATTCAGAAACTTCCGGAGGCTATATCTTCTTCATACGGACTCCGTTTTTCGAAAACTCGGACTCTATTTCGCGTATTTTTCCGAGACGAATGCAATGGCGTATCCCGTTTCCCTTAGTTCTTTGATTTCAAATTAATTATACTTTAATTTGTTAATTCCACAGTTATAGAATACACGGGGTGTTACATTCTCCCCCACTTAAAAGGATTTCGTCCCCGAAATCTTCAAGTTAAGAAGAATGTGTCCTACCATCCAATCACCCATCTACTCAACCATCATCCACAAGCATCCATTGTCCTTAGAAAACTTCTAATGTTGTATGAACATATGCAAAAGTGTGTGTATATGTTCCTTACCTAATGCAAAGATCAGGCGGTCTACTGATTCAGTTGACCTCCTTAATGCGAATTATGTCAGTGCCATGAGTCCAACATGTATGCAATAGAATTCTGATGATATATATTATTTCTATATGAGTGCACAACCATTCACTCAAATGCAACATCCATGTGCTGAATCAACCAATTTGCATCCACAAGAATTGAAAAATGCTCACTCATCCATATGCAGTATGAGAGTGTTTTCGAGCCGATCTAGTGCCTAGTGTGTGTATATGCATCCACGGGCAACCACTAGCAACCACTTGCATCCACTTGCAACCATCAAACATAACATGTCTCAAACACATGTTTACACCCATTAGTTTCTACCTAAAGTTCAAATATTCGATCGATAGGATACAGTCGAATGATGGAAGCGAGTACAGATAGAACGAAAATTTGGTTCCCATTAGACATGGGTCCTAAGTATCGGCCCCAAAGACCGAAACCAACATCAAATTGACACCCAGAGGATTACCTTCTTTAGACAATGTCAAAACTGGAAATCCTATAAAAAGTATTTAGATATTTACAGACTACTGGTACAGATCAGGTTCCCTAATGATTCTTAGGAAGCTAAGCATGATAAAATCATACCCCACGAAAACTCAGAATGTATGCGTCATACTTGACGCCTAACACAGATATCCCTCAAACCCCAATCTCAAACAGATGATCCATAACCATTATGGGTCTGAGTCTATAGCGGAATTCAGAAATAATACTAGTATTAAAGTGCAGAGTATCGATTACAAAATCAAAATACCAGAATCAGAAAAAGTCTTAACTCCATAATCAGATAAAGAAATTAAACCTACTATAGAGATTTTCCTATTTCTATCCTAGCCACTACCCTCAAGAGTGTTCGCCTGCCCTCCTTGTCCTCGTCTCTTCGGGCAGTCCCTAGTGAAGTGTCCCATCTCCCCACAGTTGAAGCAAGCGCCCTTCCTTTTTCTGCAATCCTTGTTCAGATGAGTTGAGCTCCCACAAGTAAAGCACTTTTTCCCCTTCTTATCTTCAGACTTCTCATCCTTCTTTTGTGTTTCCTTTTTGGGCCCCGCTTTCTTATTCGGTGGTTCTTCCTTCTTTGTCTCTTTCGGGCCCTTGTCTTCCTCGTGCAGTAGTGCCATGTCCACCAATTTCTCGTAAGTCGCTCCCATAGGTACGTGGGTCATGGCTAAGCTGTGCAGTGGCTCGTTCAATCCTTTAACAAAGCGGAGAGCCTTTTTATGCTGAGTGTTGACTAAATCCAATCCGAACCTAGCCAGTTGGTTGAACTGGTTGACGTATTCCTTGACCGTCATACTTCCTTGCTTAAGAGATAAGAACTTTTCCAGTTGTAAACTTCGTTCAGCTTGCGAGAGGAATTTTGTCTCAAACCTTGTTCTGAAATCCATCCAGGTCTCGACCGGCCTCTCGGCGTTAGTGACTTCCCACCAGTAGGAAGCTTCGTCTTTGAGCAACCATACCGCCAACTGTACCTTCTGCCTATCGTCCACCTCGAAGATAACGAATAGATCCTCAGTTTCTTTGAGCCAATTCCTCGCTTCTACGAATGATTCAGTTCCTTTGAAATCCTTTCCACCCATGGCCCTAAAATCTCTACAGATCTTTGAGAAAGCAATTGCACGAGGAGGGGGTGGGGGATCATTTGCTGGACCTGCAGCGGCGGTCCTAGCCTCAAGATATTGACGAAACCAACCGGGTACATGGACACCCTCTGGTATCTCAGATGCTTCAGACATGCTGAAACAAAAAAGGAAAGGTTCAATAAAAAGGACTGATAGAAAGATATATGGCTCTTGGGGATCATGTTTTTCAAAATAAGCTTTAATTTTGAAAATACTTCTTTTAAAACCTTTTTGAAAATAGTTTTCAAAAACTTTTATCTAATCTGGTAACCTTTAGCTCTGATACCAAGTGTAACACCCCACCTCCGTTAAGGTCACTCACAAAGGGAACGCCTTAACTTTGGTGGAGCATTTTAGTAAACAGAACAGAAACTTACAAGACAGATAAAACAGTACTTGAAAAATTTTAACTTTATTACAGCGGAAACAGAAATTAATATGGTTACATCCTTTCAATTTCAGAATTCAAGTACAAAATATCAGTCTTGTACAAAAGCCTTCAAAATGCATAGTTTAAAATCATAATCCCCATGGAACGGAAGCTATACAGAGCCAAGCCATACTTTAAGCACTTCAAGCAAAGAGAAATCCGGATCAAGCTAAAGTATTTCCCTCCTTGGATAACCTGGGGGGGAAACGGAAGAAAGGAGGCGAAACAACAAGGGTCAGACAAAAAGTCTGGCAAGTCCAGTGACTTTCAGCATATGAACAGATAATAATAATATGATATGAACATAAAACTGGATGTGAGATAACTATAACAGGTGTAGCAGATATAACAGAAAAACAGAATGATATAAACTATTGTTTTACACTTCTCTGCACTAATAATAGTATAGCAAAATTAGGTGTCACCCTAATGTCTAAATTGAAGCAGGAACGGGTACAGAATACTTTAACAGAAACAGAATGCTAATAATGGGCCTTTACTACCCGATCAGAAACAGACAGAAGAAGAAACATATTTATCCCTATGGAAACAGAATGTGGAATTAGGTGTACACTAGTAATGGGCCTTTACCACCCGAACAGACGGTACCACACAGAAACAGACAGGTGTTACCACCCAACAGAAACAGACGGTACCAACAGAAACAGACAGAACTAAGCGTACCCTAAAACCCTACCCCAAGCGATCGGCTCCCTAATACATAAATATCCTGTGTCGGCCCCACAGTAGGGTGTATCACTCCCTAAAGTGACAACCAATTGGCACAGACCTATTTACAGATGTCACGGCGTCTTACATCCTCAGAGGCAGACCGGGATCCATGCACGCACATGACCCGGTTGGAACGCACCATCAACACCCCTCGCCATTATCAGAATGAACCTCTTATAATTAGTTCAGTAAGCGTGCCCGGACCCTACTTACTGTTGGGTCAAAGTTTTGATGCCAGAAAGGGTTACTGACTAATATGGGTCCCAAACAACAGATGACACAAGTAATTCCCCTCCTAACCTTGTGTCCCCAGACTAACAGATTTCAGATTAACTTGTTTACAAGTTCAGACATACAGAATTCAGATTTACTAATTCACAAATTAAGTTAACAAGTTTTCAGACTAACGGATCAGATGTACAGATTTTTCAGATTTGTCTAACTTTGTATTGGGCCTACAGATTCATGGACGGGTTTTACTACATCTATTAATCCCTTTGGTTTAACCCTATTTTTCCCCAATACATTTTAGACGTCATTCTTATCTTAGATTTGCATTAATTAATTATTAATGCACAGACCTCTCACATTAGGTCGGTAGCTTGTGGCCGCTGGATATGCCGGGCGGTTCCGGGCAGACTTCTGCCACAAGCCAGACCTAACCTCGTGTCTTACGCATGTTATGACTAACTTCTCACATTAGAACCTATTGTTTGCGGCCACTGGATGTGCCGGGCGGTTCCGGGCAGATTTACGCCGCAAACTCATTCTAACCTCGAGTTAGCCATGTTTATCTTTGCGGCCAATTAATTAATAATTTACCGTTTATGCGCACGCCCAATATATATGCCAATTCAAATTATATCAATAACAGGATGATTATATTAACATAGCAGATAACAGATTTTATATGACTTAACGGATTTAACAGATTTAGCAACTTAGCAGATTTTGGCATATAACAGGTTAGGCATTTCAACCGACAAATTTAACAGATTAGGCATTTCAATCTAATTAGCAGTCTAGGCAATATAACAAAACTAGTAGTTTAGGCAACTTGACAAATTAGCAGATTTAGCAAATTTAATATTTCTAAAAGTTCTATTTACATGCCTTGCCCAATCATAAATTGGCCTAAATTCATATGCTTACATAATTGTCATGATTCACAACATATACTCCATGTTTGCATAAGCGCAGAATCTGGACATAATTTGCCATATAACATATGTTCCAATTTTTGTTAAACTAGCATTTTACAGCAGATTCACATATAAATTATACCAAATATAACCATTAATTTCAATGCATGCCATATATCCAAAAATCCCTATTTAGGTGTAATCACAATAATAGATATCCTAATTAATGTAAATCTTTACACCTAAGTTTCCATATTTTCTTCTTTTTGAGTCATGAATCATTATGCAAACTATACCCCACAATATAAATCTTTAAATCATATCTTCTAAAAATCATATCTTGACTTTTATATGCATTTTGTCCAAAGTCTCAAATCATATGTAATCTTACAATGGTTCCTCTTTTCTTCTATCATAGAATATGCATAGATCCAAATCTAGTTTACAACATATGCTCATTAATTACAGTTCTAAATTACAACATAACTATGCATACAACATGCATAAATTATATGTTCATAGCCAAATTTATGCATATGTCCAATATATTTTATGCCTCAGACCTAAAGTCATACATTCAACTTAGTCTTGTCAAATTTCGCATCATTCATTATTTATCCCAAAATTTGCGTTCATACGTTCATCTCTTATGAGATTAGGCACAGGCTCGTGGTAGCCTGGCTATAAAAACAGAAAAGAAGAAAAGGGATACAGAACAGTCACAGAAAAACAAATCTGACAGAAGAGAATATATATACAATCTCAGATTCAGAATTAAAAACATATCAAAATTATAATTAACGTTTATAGCGGAAAATAACTGTACTTGCCTTGATTGGATTAAAGAAAGAACTTTAACTTGTTGTAGAATCTTTGCAGAAACCTTAATCTCTAGTTTGAATTGAGTTGCTTAGGCTGATGTTGATTATCTTCTAGTTTTAATTCCAGCAGAGCAGCGACGCCATTTTTATTTTTTATTAGAAGAAGAGAGCAATGGAGGCTAGAGAATTGTGTAAGAAACCTAGGTAGAGTCTAGGGTCATTTTATAGAGTTTATGAACTGATTAGGGCCATCGATGTTGCTTGGATTGATCGTAGCCATTCATTCGAAAGAGGGACCAATTAGAGCTTGCCACCTAGCCCTAATGACAAAGCAGACTTCTGAAAATCGACCAACATAGAATAGGCCAGCCAGGTTGGGCTGGGTTCGACCTGGCTCTAGACCAGGTCGACAGCCCTGTCGACAGCCCTGTCGACAGCCCTGTCGACCTGGTTAGACCAGGTCGACAGCCCAGTCGACTTGGTTGCATCAGGCGGGCCTTTTTCCGCCCTGGCCAATTGGGCCCCATTTTCAAATTTAAACTTATTTTTCTGACCTTATTTTATTCTGTTTGAATTTTAAACTTAATTCAGAAACTTCCGGAGGCTATATCTTCTTCATACGGACTCCGTTTTTCGAAAACTCGGACTCTATTTCGCGTATTTTTCCGAGACGAATGCAATGGCGTATCCCGTTTCCCTTAGTTCTTTGATTTCAAATTAATTATACTTTAATTTGTTAATTCCACAGTTATAGAATACACGGGGTGTTACATTCTCCCCCACTTAAAAGGATTTCGTCCCCGAAATCTTCAAGTTAAGAAGAATGTGTCCTACCATCCAATCACCCATCTACTCAACCATCATCCACAAGCATCCATTGTCCTTAGAAAACTTCTAATGTTGTATGAACATATGCAAAAGTGTGTGTATATGTTCCTTACCTAATGCAAAGATCAGGCGGTCTACTGATTCAGTTGACCTCCTTAATGCGAATTATGTCAGTGCCATGAGTCCAACATGTATGCAATAGAATTCTGATGATATATATTATTTCTATATGAGTGCACAACCATTCACTCAAATGCAACATCCATGTGCTGAATCAACCAATTTGCATCCACAAGAATTGAAAAATGCTCACTCATCCATATGCAGTATGAGAGTGTTTTCGAGCCGATCTAGTGCCTAGTGTGTGTATATGCATCCACGGGCAACCACTAGCAACCACTTGCATCCACTTGCAACCATCAAACATAACATGTCTCAAACACATGTTTACATCCATTAGTTTCTACCTAAAGTTCAAATATTCGATCGATAGGATACAGTCGAATGATGGAAGCGAGTACAGATAGAACGAAAATTTGGTTCCCATTAGACATGGGTCCTAAGTATCGGCCCCAAAGACCGAAACCAACATCAAATTGACACCCAGAGGATTACCTTCTTTAGACAATGTCAAAACTGGAAATCCTATAAAAAGTATTTAGATATTTACAGACTACTGGTACAGATCAGGTTCCCTAATGATTCTTAGGAAGCTAAGCATGATAAAATCATACCCCACGAAAACTCAGAATGTATGCGTCATACTTGACGCCTAACACAGATATCCCTCAAACCCCAATCTCAAACAGATGATCCATAACCATTATGGGTCTGAGTCTATAGCGGAATTCAGAAATAATACTAGTATTAAAGTGCAGAGTATCGATTACAAAATCAAAATACCAGAATCAGAAAAAGTCTTAACTCCATAATCTGATAAAGAAATTAAACCTACTATAGAGATTTTCCTATTTCTATCCTAGCCACTACCCTCAAGAGTGTTCGCCTGCCCTCCTTGTCCTCGTCTCTTCGGGCAGTCCCTAGTGAAGTGTCCCATCTCCCCACAGTTGAAGCAAGCGCCCTTCCTTTTTCTGCAATCCTTGTTCAGATGAGTTGAGCTCCCACAAGTAAAGCACTTTTTCCCCTTCTTATCTTCAGACTTCTCATCCTTCTTTTGTGTTTCCTTTTTGGGCCCCGCTTTCTTATTCGGTGGTTCTTCCTTCTTTGTCTCTTTCGGGCCCTTGTCTTCCTCGTGCAGTAGTGCCATGTCCACCAATTTCTCGTAAGTCGCTCCCATAGGTACGTGGGTCATGGCTAAGCTGTGCAGTGGCTCGTTCAATCCTTTAACAAAGCGGAGAGCCTTTTTATGCTGAGTGTTGACTAAATCCAATCCGAACCTAGCCAGTTGGTTGAACTGGTTGACGTATTCCTTGACCGTCATACTTCCTTGCTTAAGAGATAAGAACTTTTCCAGTTGTAAACTTCGTTCAGCTTGCGAGAGGAATTTTGTCTCAAACCTTGTTCTGAAATCCATCCAGGTCTCGACCGGCCTCTCGGCGTTAGTGACTTCCCACCAGTAGGAAGCTTCGTCTTTGAGCAACCATACCGCCAACTGTACCTTCTGCCTATCGTCCACCTCGAAGATAACGAATAGATCCTCAGTTTCTTTGAGCCAATTCCTCGCTTCTACGAATGATTCAGTTCCTTTGAAATCCTTTCCACCCATGGCCCTAAAATCTCTACAGATCTTTGAGAAAGCAATTGCACGAGGAGGGGGTGGGGGATCATTTGCTGGACCTGCAGCGGCGGTCCTAGCCTCAAGATATTGACGAAACCAACCGGGTACATGGACACCCTCTGGTATCTCAGATGCTTCAGACATGCTGAAACAAAAAAGGAAAGGTTCAATAAAAAGGACTGATAGAAAGATATATGGCTCTTGGGGATCATGTTTTTCAAAATAAGCTTTAATTTTGAAAATACTTCTTTTAAAACCTTTTTGAAAATAGTTTTCAAAAACTTTTATCTAATCTGGTAACCTTTAGCTCTGATACCAAGTGTAACACCCCACCTCCGTTAAGGTCACTCACAAAGGGAACGCCTTAACTTTGGTGGAGCATTTTAGTAAACAGAACAGAAACTTACAAGACAGATAAAACAGTACTTGAAAAATTTTAACTTTATTACAGCGGAAACAGAAATTAATATGGTTACATCCTTTCAATTTCAGAATTCAAGTACAAAATATCAGTCTTGTACAAAAGCCTTCAAAATGCATAGTTTAAAATCATAATCCCCATGGAACGGAAGCTATACAGAGCCAAGCCATACTTTAAGCACTTCAAGCAAAGAGAAATCCGGATCAAGCTAAAGTATTTCCCTCCTTGGATAACCTGGGGGGGAAACGGAAGAAAGGAGGCGAAACAACAAGGGTCAGACAAAAAGTCTGGCAAGTCCAGTGACTTTCAGCATATGAACAGATAATAATAATATGATATGAACATAAAACTGGATGTGAGATAACTATAACAGGTGTAGCAGATATAACAGAAAAACAGAATGATATAAACTATTGTTTTACACTTCTCTGCACTAATAATAGTATAGCAAAATTAGGTGTCACCCTAATGTCTAAATTGAAGCAGGAACGGGTACAGAATACTTTAACAGAAACAGAATGCTAATAATGGGCCTTTACTACCCGATCAGAAACAGACAGAAGAAGAAACATATTTATCCCTATGGAAACAGAATGTGGAATTAGGTGTACACTAGTAATGGGCCTTTACCACCCGAACAAACGGTACCACACAGAAACAGACAGGTGTTACCACCCAACAGAAACAGACGGTACCAACAGAAACAGACAGAACTAAGCGTACCCTAAAACCCTACCCCAAGCGATCGGCTCCCTAATACATAAATATCCTGTGTCGGCCCCACAGTAGGGTGTATCACTCCCTAAAGTGACAACCAATTGGCACAGACCTATTTACAGATGTCACGGCGTCTTACATCCTCAGAGGCAGACCGGGATCCATGCACGCACATGACCCGGTTGGAACGCACCATCAACACCCCTCGCCATTATCAGAATGAACCTCTTATAATTAGTTCAGTAAGCGTGCCCGGACCCTACTTACTGTTGGGTCAAAGTTTTGATGCCAGAAAGGGTTACTGACTAATATGGGTCCCAAACAACAGATGACACAAGTAATTCCCCTCCTAACCTTGTGTCCCCAGACTAACAGATTTCAGATTAACTTGTTTACAAGTTCAGACATACAGAATTCAGATTTACTAATTCACAAATTAAGTTAACAAGTTTTCAGACTAACGGATCAGATGTACAGATTTTTCAGATTTGTCTAACTTTGTATTGGGCCTACAGATTCATGGACGGGTTTTACTACATCTATTAATCCCTTTGGTTTAACCCTATTTTTCCCCAATACGTTTTAGACGTCATTCTTATCTTAGATTTGCATTAATTAATTATTAATGCACAGACCTCTCACATTAGGTCGGTAGCTTGTGGCCGCTGGATATGCCGGGCGGTTCCGGGCAGACTTCTGCCACAAGCCAGACCTAACCTCGTGTCTTACGCATGTTATGACTAACTTCTCACATTAGAACCTATTGTTTGCGGCCACTGGATGTGCCGGGCGGTTCCGGGCAGATTTACGCCGCAAACTCATTCTAACCTCGAGTTAGCCATGTTTATCTTTGCGGCCAATTAATTAATAATTTACCGTTTATGCGCACGCCCAATATATATGCCAATTCAGATTATATCAATAACAGGATGATTATATCAACATAGCAGATAACAGATTTTATATGACTTAACGGATTTAACAGATTTAGCAACTTAGCAGATTTTGGCATATAACAGGTTAGGCATTTCAACCGACAAATTTAACAGATTAGGCATTTCAATCTAATTAGCAGTCTAGGCAATATAACAAAACTAGTAGTTTAGGCAACTTGACAAATTAGCAGATTTAGCAAATTTAATATTTCTAAAAGTTCTATTTACATGCCTTGCCCAATCATAAATTGGCCTAAATTCATATGCTTACATAATTGTCATGATTCACAACATATACTCCATGTTTGCATAAGCGCAGAATCTGGACATAATTTGCCATATAACATATGTTCCAATTTTTGTTAAACTAGCATTTTACAGCAGATTCACATATAAATTATACCAAATATAACCATTAATTTCAATGCATGCCATATATCCAAAAATCCCTATTTAGGTGTAATCACAATAATAGATATCCTAATTAATGTAAATCTTTACACCTAAGTTTCCATATTTTCTTCTTTTTGAGTCATGAATCATTATGCAAACTATACCCCACAATATAAATCTTTAAATCATATCTTCTAAAAATCATATCTTGACTTTTATATGCATTTTGTCCAAAGTCTCAAATCATATGTAATCTTACAATGGTTCCTCTTTTCTTCTATCATAGAATATGCATAGATCCAAATCTAGTTTACAACATATGCTCATTAATTACAGTTCTAAATTACAACATAACTATGCATACAACATGCATAAATTATATGTTCATAGCCAAATTTATGCATATGTCCAATATATTTTATGCCTCAGACCTAAAGTCATACATTCAACTTAGTCTTGTCAAATTTCGCATCATTCATTATTTATCCCAAAATTTGCGTTCATACGTTCATCTCTTATGAGATTAGGCACAGGCTCGTGGTAGCCTGGCTATAAAAACAGAAAAGAAGAAAAGGGATACAGAACAGTCACAGAAAAACAAATCTGACAGAAGAGAATATATATACAATCTCAGATTCAGAATTAAAAACATATCAAAATTATAATTAACGTTTATAGCGGAAAATAACTGTACTTGCCTTGATTGGATTAAAGAAAGAACTTTAACTTGTTGTAGAATCTTTGCAGAAACCTTAATCTCTAGTTTGAATTGAGTTGCTTAGGCTGATGTTGATTATCTTCTAGTTTTAATTCCAGCAGAGCAGCGACGCCATTTTTATTTTTTATTAGAAGAAGAGAGCAATGGAGGCTAGAGAATTGTGTAAGAAACCTAGGTAGAGTCTAGGGTCATTTTATAGAGTTTATGAACTGATTAGGGCCATCGATGTTGCTTGGATTGATCGTAGCCATTCATTCGAAAGAGGGACCAATTAGAGCTTGCCACCTAGCCCTAATGACAAAGCAGACTTCTGAAAATCGACCAACATAGAATAGGCCAGCCAGGTTGGGCTGGGTTCGACCTGGCTCTAGACCAGGTCGACAGCCCTGTCGACAGCCCTGTCGACAGCCCTGTCGACCTGGTTAGACCAGGTCGACAGCCCAGTCGACTTGGTTGCATCAGGCGGGCCTTTTTCCGCCCTGGCCAATTGGGCCCCATTTTCAAATTTAAACTTATTTTTCTGACCTTATTTTATTCTGTTTGAATTTTAAACTTAATTCAGAAACTTCCGGAGGCTATATCTTCTTCATACGGACTCCGTTTTTCGAAAACTCGGACTCTATTTCGCGTATTTTTCCGAGACGAATGCAATGGCGTATCCCGTTTCCCTTAGTTCTTTGATTTCAAATTAATTATACTTTAATTTGTTAATTCCACAGTTATAGAATACACGGGGTGTTACATTCTCCCCCACTTAAAAGGATTTCGTCCCCGAAATCTTCAAGTTAAGAAGAATGTGTCCTACCATCCAATCACCCATCTACTCAACCATCATCCACAAGCATCCATTGTCCTTAGAAAACTTCTAATGTTGTATGAACATATGCAAAAGTGTGTGTATATGTTCCTTACCTAATGCAAAGATCAGGCGGTCTACTGATTCAGTTGACCTCCTTAATGCGAATTATGTCAGTGCCATGAGTCCAACATGTATGCAATAGAATTCTGATGATATATATTATTTCTATATGAGTGCACAACCATTCACTCAAATGCAACATCCATGTGCTGAATCAACCAATTTGCATCCACAAGAATTGAAAAATGCTCACTCATCCATATGCAGTATGAGAGTGTTTTCGAGCCGATCTAGTGCCTAGTGTGTGTATATGCATCCACGGGCAACCACTAGCAACCACTTGCATCCACTTGCAACCATCAAACATAACATGTCTCAAACACATGTTTACACCCATTAGTTTCTACCTAAAGTTCAAATATTCGATCGATAGGATACAGTCGAATGATGGAAGCGAGTACAGATAGAACGAAAATTTGGTTCCCATTAGACATGGGTCCTAAGTATCGGCCCCAAAGACCGAAACCAACATCAAATTGACACCCAGAGGATTACCTTCTTTAGACAATGTCAAAACTGGAAATCCTATAAAAAGTATTTAGATATTTACAGACTACTGGTACAGATCAGGTTCCCTAATGATTCTTAGGAAGCTAAGCATGATAAAATCATACCCCACGAAAACTCAGAATGTATGCGTCATACTTGACGCCTAACACAGATATCCCTCAAACCCCAATCTCAAACAGATGATCCATAACCATTATGGGTCTGAGTCTATAGCGGAATTCAGAAATAATACTAGTATTAAAGTGCAGAGTATCGATTACAAAATCAAAATACCAGAATCAGAAAAAGTCTTAACTCCATAATCAGATAAAGAAATTAAACCTACTATAGAGATTTTCCTATTTCTATCCTAGCCACTACCCTCAAGAGTGTTCGCCTGCCCTCCTTGTCCTCGTCTCTTCGGGCAGTCCCTAGTGAAGTGTCCCATCTCCCCACAGTTGAAGCAAGCGCCCTTCCTTTTTCTGCAATCCTTGTTCAGATGAGTTGAGCTCCCACAAGTAAAGCACTTTTTCCCCTTCTTATCTTCAGACTTCTCATCCTTCTTTTGTGTTTCCTTTTTGGGCCCCGCTTTCTTATTCGGTGGTTCTTCCTTCTTTGTCTCTTTCGGGCCCTTGTCTTCCTCGTGCAGTAGTGCCATGTCCACCAATTTCTCGTAAGTCGCTCCCATAGGTACGTGGGTCATGGCTAAGCTGTGCAGTGGCTCGTTCAATCCTTTAACAAAGCGGAGAGCCTTTTTATGCTGAGTGTTGACTAAATCCAATCCGAACCTAGCCAGTTGGTTGAACTGGTTGACGTATTCCTTGACCGTCATACTTCCTTGCTTAAGAGATAAGAACTTTTCCAGTTGTAAACTTCGTTCAGCTTGCGAGAGGAATTTTGTCTCAAACCTTGTTCTGAAATCCATCCAGGTCTCGACCGGCCTCTCGGCGTTAGTGACTTCCCACCAGTAGGAAGCTTCGTCTTTGAGCAACCATACCGCCAACTGTACCTTCTGCCTATCGTCCACCTCGAAGATAACGAATAGATCCTCAGTTTCTTTGAGCCAATTCCTCGCTTCTACGAATGATTCAGTTCCTTTGAAATCCTTTCCACCCATGGCCCTAAAATCTCTACAGATCTTTGAGAAAGCAATTGCACGAGGAGGGGGTGGGGGATCATTTGCTGGACCTGCAGCGGCGGTCCTAGCCTCAAGATATTGACGAAACCAACCGGGTACATGGACACCCTCTGGTATCTCAGATGCTTCAGACATGCTGAAACAAAAAAGGAAAGGTTCAATAAAAAGGACTGATAGAAAGATATATGGCTCTTGGGGATCATGTTTTTCAAAATAAGCTTTAATTTTGAAAATACTTCTTTTAAAACCTTTTTGAAAATAGTTTTCAAAAACTTTTATCTAATCTGGTAACCTTTAGCTCTGATACCAAGTGTAACACCCCACCTCCGTTAAGGTCACTCACAAAGGGAACGCCTTAACTTTGGTGGAGCATTTTAGTAAACAGAACAGAAACTTACAAGACAGATAAAACAGTACTTGAAAAATTTTAACTTTATTACAGCGGAAACAGAAATTAATATGGTTACATCCTTTCAATTTCAGAATTCAAGTACAAAATATCAGTCTTGTACAAAAGCCTTCAAAATGCATAGTTTAAAATCATAATCCCCATGGAACGGAAGCTATACAGAGCCAAGCCATACTTTAAGCACTTCAAGCAAAGAGAAATCCAGATCAAGCTAAAGTATTTCCCTCCTTGGATAACCTGGGGGGGAAACGGAAGAAAGGAGGCGAAACAACAAGGGTCAGACAAAAAGTCTGGCAAGTCCAGTGACTTTCAGCATATGAACAGATAATAATAATATGATATGAACATAAAACTGGATGTGAGATAACTATAACAGGTGTAGCAGATATAACAGAAAAACAGAATGATATAAACTATTGTTTTACACTTCTCTGCACTAATAATAGTATAGCAAAATTAGGTGTCACCCTAATGTCTAAATTGAAGCAGGAACGGGTACAGAATACTTTAACAGAAACAGAATGCTAATAATGGGCCTTTACTACCCGATCAGAAACAGACAGAAGAAGAAACATATTTATCCCTATGGAAACAGAATGTGGAATTAGGTGTACACTAGTAATGGGCCTTTACCACCCGAACAGACGGTACCACACAGAAACAGACAGGTGTTACCACCCAACAGAAACAGACGGTACCAACAGAAACAGACAGAACTAAGCGTACCCTAAAACCCTACCCCAAGCGATCGGCTCCCTAATACATAAATATCCTGTGTCGGCCCCACAGTAGGGTGTATCACTCCCTAAAGTGACAACCAATTGGCACAGACCTATTTACAGATGTCACGGCGTCTTACATCCTCAGAGGCAGACCGGGATCCATGCACGCACATGACCCGGTTGGAACGCACCATCAACACCCCTCGCCATTATCAGAATGAACCTCTTATAATTAGTTCAGTAAGCGTGCCCGGACCCTACTTACTGTTGGGTCAAAGTTTTGATGCCAGAAAGGGTTACTGACTAATATGGGTCCCAAACAACAGATGACACAAGTAATTCCCCTCCTAACCTTGTGTCCCCAGACTAACAGATTTCAGATTAACTTGTTTACAAGTTCAGACATACAGAATTCAGATTTACTAATTCACAAATTAAGTTAACAAGTTTTCAGACTAACGGATCAGATGTACAGATTTTTCAGATTTGTCTAACTTTGTATTGGGCCTACAGATTCATGGACGGGTTTTACTACATCTATTAATCCCTTTGGTTTAACCCTATTTTTCCCCAATACGTTTTAGACGTCATTCTTATCTTAGATTTGCATTAATTAATTATTAATGCACAGACCTCTCACATTAGGTCGGTAGCTTGTGGCCGCTGGATATGCCGGGCGGTTCCGGGCAGACTTCTGCCACAAGCCAGACCTAACCTCGTGTCTTACGCATGTTATGACTAACTTCTCACATTAGAACCTATTGTTTGCGGCCACTGGATGTGCCGGGCGGTTCCGGGCAGATTTACGCCGCAAACTCATTCTAACCTCGAGTTAGCCATGTTTATCTTTGCGGCCAATTAATTAATAATTTACCGTTTATGCGCACGCCCAATATATATGCCAATTCAGATTATATCAATAACAGGATGATTATATCAACATAGCAGATAACAGATTTTATATGACTTAACGGATTTAACAGATTTAGCAACTTAGCAGATTTTGGCATATAACAGGTTAGGCATTTCAACCGACAAATTTAACAGATTAGGCATTTCAATCTAATTAGCAGTCTAGGCAATATAACAAAACTAGTAGTTTAGGCAACTTGACAAATTAGCAGATTTAGCAAATTTAATATTTCTAAAAGTTCTATTTACATGCCTTGCCCAATCATAAATTGGCCTAAATTCATATGCTTACATAATTGTCATGATTCACAACATATACTCCATGTTTGCATAAGCGCAGAATCTGGACATAATTTGCCATATAACATATGTTCCAATTTTTGTTAAACTAGCATTTTACAGCAGATTCACATATAAATTATACCAAATATAACCATTAATTTCAATGCATGCCATATATCCAAAAATCCCTATTTAGGTGTAATCACAATAATAGATATCCTAATTAATGTAAATCTTTACACCTAAGTTTCCATATTTTCTTCTTTTTGAGTCATGAATCATTATGCAAACTATACCCCACAATATAAATCTTTAAATCATATCTTCTAAAAATCATATCTTGACTTTTATATGCATTTTGTCCAAAGTCTCAAATCATATGTAATCTTACAATGGTTCCTCTTTTCTTCTATCATAGAATATGCATAGATCCAAATCTAGTTTACAACATATGCTCATTAATTACAGTTCTAAATTACAACATAACTATGCATACAACATGCATAAATTATATGTTCATAGCCAAATTTATGCATATGTCCAATATATTTTATGCCTCAGACCTAAAGTCATACATTCAACTTAGTCTTGTCAAATTTCGCATCATTCATTATTTATCCCAAAATTTGCGTTCATACGTTCATCTCTTATGAGATTAGGCACAGGCTCGTGGTAGCCTGGCTATAAAAACAGAAAAGAAGAAAAGGGATACAGAACAGTCACAGAAAAACAAATCTGACAGAAGAGAATATATATACAATCTCAGATTCAGAATTAAAAACATATCAAAATTATAATTAACGTTTATAGCGGAAAATAACTGTACTTGCCTTGATTGGATTAAAGAAAGAACTTTAACTTGTTGTAGAATCTTTGCAGAAACCTTAATCTCTAGTTTGAATTGAGTTGCTTAGGCTGATGTTGATTATCTTCTAGTTTTAATTCCAGCAGAGCAGCGACGCCATTTTTATTTTTTATTAGAAGAAGAGAGCAATGGAGGCTAGAGAATTGTGTAAGAAACCTAGGTAGAGTCTAGGGTCATTTTATAGAGTTTATGAACTGATTAGGGCCATCGATGTTGCTTGGATTGATCGTAGCCATTCATTCGAAAGAGGGACCAATTAGAGCTTGCCACCTAGCCCTAATGACAAAGCAGACTTCTGAAAATCGACCAACATAGAATAGGCCAGCCAGGTTGGGCTGGGTTCGACCTGGCTCTAGACCAGGTCGACAGCCCTGTCGACAGCCCTGTCGACCTGGTTAGACCAGGTCGACAGCCCAGTCGACTTGGTTGCATCAGGCGGGCCTTTTTCCGCCCTGGCCAATTGGGCCCCATTTTCAAATTTAAACTTATTTTTCTGACCTTATTTTATTCTGTTTGAATTTTAAACTTAATTCAGAAACTTCCGGAGGCTATATCTTCTTCATACGGACTCCGTTTTTCGAAAACTCGGACTCTATTTCGCGTATTTTTCCGAGACGAATGCAATGGCGTATCCCGTTTCCCTTAGTTCTTTGATTTCAAATTAATTATACTTTAATTTGTTAATTCCACAGTTATAGAATACACGGGGTGTTACAATGTAGGAGCCGCCGAGTTCGCTGCCACCACAGGCGCTGGGAAGCCTGTTCGAAGCTCTTCGACGTCGCAGCATCCGTTCGAGACGAAACAGCACGGATTGATCGAGAATTAAAAACCTAGTTTTGAAGGTTTGCAAAACATTCGGCTTTGAAATTTCTGAATTGAAAATAACACTTTTAGGTGTTGCAAAACTTTGAAAAATCATATATTTTTAGTGTGATAACGAAATTCGATGAAACAGGAAACATCGGGACCGCAGGGAGGCTCTCTACCATCTAGCAGAAGTCGCGGATTTTTCTGATCTTCATACGATTTTTAGCACTTCAAAAACCAATGTGAGGAATCTAAATTAAATTGTTTGAATGGAATCGTGTTGTATAAATTATATAAGCGAAGTGTAAATTATATACGCATTGTATACCTTATGTACATGTGTTGTATAAGTTATATTAGCGATGTATAAATTATACAAGCGTTGTATGAAACATATATGTTTTGAATTGTGATGAAATGCAAGTGAATTATAGAAATAATATATATATATATATATATATGTATACTTCCCTCTTCCACAGACCATGGACGATATTTATTGCTTGTGATTGGCGTGATATTATATGGTATGACGAATGATTGGAAATAATTGTTTGTGGTTGATATTGTGGTTGAAAAATACCTTTGTGGTTGAAAATACCTTTGTGGTTGAAAAATACCCTCTTGTGGTTGAAACAAATTAGAATAGGATTGTGGAAATGAAAATAAAACATGCCACCTGCGTGCGAACTAGATGCATGATCCCCATTGTCAAAAACCGCGAGGTTTTAAGGTAGAGCGAGGAGCCGTACTAGGGACGGTCCCGGTTTTAACTACCCTGCCGTTATGCTGCCGAAATTTTCTGAAATATTCATGTGTTAGAATAATTTTCATTTGTTGAAATTAATTACATATGTTGAGACCAATATTCATGTGTTGAATTGAAATTCATTCGTTGAGTTGAAATTCATGTGTTGAATATTATTCGAATTTTAAACAAATAGATTTAACGATAAAAATCACATTTATATATATATAAACTATAGAGAATATTCATGTGTTGAATTGAAATTCGCTCGTCGAGTTGAAATTCATGTGTTGAATATTATTCGAATTTTAAACAAATAGATTTAACGATAAAAATCACATTTTTTATATATATAAAAACTATAGAGAATATTCATGTGTTGAATTGAAATTCGTTCGTCGAGTTGAAATTCATGTGTTGAATATTATTCAAATTTTAACCAAATAGATTTAACGATAAAAATCACATTTATATATATATATATAAAAACTATAGAGAATATTCATGTGTTGAATTGAAATTCGTTCGTCGAGTTGAAATTCATGTGTTGAATATTATTCGAATTTTAAACAAATAGATTTAACGATAAAAATCACATTTATATATATATATAAACTATAGAGAATATTCATGTGTTCAATTGAAATTCGTTCGTCGAGTTGAAATTCATGTGTTGAATATTATTCGAATTTTAAACAAATAGATTTAACGATAAAAATCGCATTTATATATATATATATATACAAACTATAGAGAATATTCATGTGTTGAAATGAAATTCATTCGTTGAATTGAAATTCATGTGTTGAATGTTATCGTATTTTAAAATAAAATGAATAGACAATAAAAACTACATTTTTATTGTGAATATGAAGTGTTAAAAACATTCACGTGTTGAATAAATATTTTTGATGATAAAAATATTTCTTTTATCATGTGTAGGCTTTGATAAAAATACACACGTGTTGAAATAAATATTAGCTCGTTAGAAATATTATTATTAGCTTTGTTCTGCATATATATACATGTGTTGAACAGGGAAAATGGATTAGCTGTAGAGTAAAGAAATTATTTGTGTGCCCGACAAATAGGTAAGCCTTGATGAGTTGGCTGCGCAATTTTATTTTTATATCAACTCCTGTGAATGCCATTGGATGCAGAGTGTTGGTTATTCTGTGTGAAATAATAAACATCGCCATAGGATAGTAACAATTAATTTTGAACTAAACTACATGGCATACTCCTTGACGATATGCATACTTCATCATATTCCACATAAGCATTTGGAGCTTGTGTGACGAGGTGGAAGATTTACCATACGAGTGAGAGGCTTGTATGGCGATGATTTTATACTACAGGTTGAACTGATGACTGATATGGACTATATAAAATATAACGATAAATTCCAGATTAATAAAAACCCC
Source organism: Allium sativum (assembly GCA_030737875.1). Lineage (NCBI taxonomy): Eukaryota > Viridiplantae > Streptophyta > Magnoliopsida > Asparagales > Amaryllidaceae > Allium > Allium sativum. The sequence continues at coordinate 822,148,197 of CM060909.1, forward strand.
ACACGGGTCTGGGGTTGACAATAATCACGTCTCTTTAGTCATTAGATATGACACATGGACTATTTATTCCCACACGGGACGAGGTGACGAGGATTTATCCTCTGGAGTAATTAAAAATACACGCTCCCTCAGGCTTGACAAGGTGACAAGAATTTATTCTCTGGAGTTATTATCTATACAAGCTCCCCTGTAAACACCATAATATATCACTATAAATATGTGGATGCTTTATAGGATTTATTGGGTACCTAACACGGCCCAATAAATTTCCAAACCCCTTCCCGTACAAAGGAGTTTATGGCGAAATTTTCCGAAATATTAAGGCGTTAGTGAAATATTTGAAGTGAAAACGATGTTGAAATAAATGAATGAACTATATTTGAAATAAAAGAATGAACTATATTTATATATATAAATATAAATAGAATTGAAAGGAATCGAAGCCGTGCAGTTCGTGTTTTGGAATCGTAATTTGAATCGATTAGTACGAGAAATCCGACCATCGGATTTTCCCGAAACCGCAACCGCTGGGTTCGCCTTAGAAATATCTTTCCAACGGCACCAACTTTGTAAAAATCCAACGGTTGGATTGTCTGGAATGTTTAATTCAAATCTGAAGAAAAACAGCGCCAGAATCATTTATATATAAATATAAATATAGTTTAATTAAATCGAATAACGACGTTGTAGTTCGAATTTTGAAACCGTAACTTCAAACGACTAGTGTGGGAGATCCGACCGTCGGATTTTCACGAAACTGGAACCGTTGGGTTCTCTTTGGGAATATCTTCCCAGTGGTATAGACTTTGTAGAAATCCAACGGTTAGATTTTCCGATATGTGTAAAACAAATTAGGGGAAAAACAGCGCCAGTGCCACGGCACGACCTGAAATGTCGTTTAATTAAATATGGCCATTTTTAAAGAAATAAAAATGGCGAAAAATCATTATAAAATATTATAAGCAACATAGACTGGAAATAAACCAATTTGGCTTGATCTGTTTGATATTAGATGGTTGTATGTGTTTGACACGAAAATAGCACTAAAGAACTGAAATATGAATGTCGAATAATATAACTATGGAAAGAATTGATTTGAATTCTAATTACGTGAATTATTTGAAAAGGCTGAGCTAACCCTCATTTCAAATAATTGATCGAACGATTCGAATTGGAAAATACAAAGACGATTCAAGACCGACGATCTTCGTATCGGTTGGATGGGCGCTGCTGAGGTTCCTGATTGGAGTAGCTACCGTGAAGGAACGGAAGTAGTAGCCGTCTGAACGTATGTGTTGATTGGACGGATATACGAGGAATTGACGCCTCCGGTTTCGTTCAGACCCAGAACGGACATGTAAATGGACTGTGTGTCTGACATTGGATTTTGTTCTATACTGATTGATCTCTGTTAAATATATATCTGTTTGGCGGCGAAGAATTTATTCTTTTGCTTAACGCCCTTCTCTGAGACGTACGAGCTCAGAGGTTATATATCGATAGAAATCAGTCGTATGGAGTGGATTGCCTATGTGGCATGCCAAGATGTTGTGATCAAGGCTTCTGTTGCAAAGCAAAGTCTTGTGTTTGATGATCAAAGCACGGCCTACGTAGCCTGGCTTTATGTATACCGTGGATTCGCGAGCCTCACACCTCGGTATGAGTTAAAAACGGGTTAAGGACTGCAGGGAGAGCACGGCGTTTCTTTCTAGCTATGGTGGTGTCAGTGACCTACCAGCCCTGACATTTATATCTACTTTTCACCTATGTGTTTGTTGGAATGCGAGGCGCCTCAATTTTAGGTCTGTAAGGACCGGGGAACGTGTGTTCAGGAATAACTAATCCTCAAACGTAAGAGAGGACCGGCCCTGAAGATCCAGGGGTTACCCAGAGTGTGTAGTCCTGAGGCATTTGCTAGAATGTCTCGAAGCGAAGAGGAGCTTGCCCCTTGCCTCGACTCAGGACGGAAATCCAATTTCCAATACGAAATAACGGATTTGATTCTAGAACTAGTATGGCGACATAGTATATGGTAGTTATGCCACCTATGATTGATATTTATGATGCTATTCGTTTTTGAAACATATATGCACTAGTAATAATATCAAATGATTTTGCTTTACACGTATTAAGCATATTTGGCCATTATAAGGTAAAACTCTATCCTCCGGTTTGCGTTGCATTGTATGATGGGACTTGAGTCTTATAATGGCTACATTCTTTTTAAAAAGCATTGCGTTGTTTTAAAGAATTTACTTTGTTTTAAATGCACCAGCAATCACTGGAGTAAAACCGTTCCGCGAAAGTGGCGTGGTCCTATGATTTGCTTATTACTGTAGTTTAAACTGTTAAGTAGATTTCTCATACCAGTCCCCATGACTGACTCGTTGTTTGTTTCACTTTGCAAACGCGGGTGCCCTTATTTTCACACGGGCAGCCTAGTTCACAGGTGACAGGTTGTTTTGGCTCAGCACTGTAGTATGGAGTGCAATTTTGGCACATGGCGAGGCTGACTTCACCGAGAGGACTTTGACATTTTCCGCCATTATTGTATTTATATTATGATTCCGCCACGGGCGATGTAGACTGCTTTACTTCCAGTACTTATTATCGTATGTATATGTACCGCCTTCGGCGATGTAGACTGATACCCTTATTATGTCTCACTGTATGTATATATTCCGCCTATGGCGATGGTGACTGATCATTTCCCTTTTATTTACTAAGTTATGTCCTACGTTGTGCTATTCTGATGTTGTTACATGTTGTGATTCCGCTGTCATATCCATGTAAAATTATTCTTTTTATTGTTTTCGCTTTTATCTGTACTCTGCTATGATGATTGATGTGTTATATTCCAATGATTGTCCTTAATACCGTCACACGGATTTTGGGATCGTCACACAAAGCCTATGTCCACTTCGTTAATTTAGCACTTTATTAATCAACTTTCAATAATTACAAGGTGGAATTTATATTCTTCCCACGAGTACAAGAGTCATGAGGATCCCAAGTGCCAAATTGTTGGTAGGAGGAAGGTGAATTCTTCCAATGGTTGTCCAACACTTGGGGGAAGGAGAAGGAGCTTCAAAGTGCAAGAAGAATGATCCGCAGTCCCAAGAGCTTGGAGGAGAAAGAAGCCTCTACTTCATGATCCATAAGTTTGGAAGAGGAAGAGGGAGCCTTTAAGAGTCCGTGAAACCAAGCCAAGCCAAGAGGGGATCAAGAAGCCATGCCATTCTCTAAAAGAACGGGATGAAATCCTTCTTCCCGAAGTGCCCAAGTATGGAGAAGAATCCCAAAGTTCCTTCCAAGTGCCAAAAGTTCAAGGAGAAGCCAAGTACTAAGAAGCCAACCCCATTATCGTCTCAATCAGGTGTGTTTATAGGAGAGGGTAGCAGATAGGAGAGGCACTTCGGCACGTGGCCCACAAAATTCGTCTTTCAGGATCGGTACCGCATGACTTGGCTGTTTTTTGTGCCTTTTGGAATCCCTGAATTTAATATCTTGGGGTACGAATTCGTTTGCATCGATTCCAATGTGCTTAGAACTTTGCACCGATCCCAAGTGTGTTGTGGGGATACGAACTTTTATACCAATCCTGTGGCATGTGATATTTTGATGATTCTGGAAGATAAAAACATGAATATCGATCTAGGGCACTTCAAGGATACGAAGTTGTGGAATACCGATCCAGAGTGTCTTCTGCAAATACTGATCCCGACATGATGAGGAATGTTGATCCGATCCCCGGATATAAAATCATGGTACCGATCCTAGTTGTATTAGATAGTTTTGTTGAGTTGTCTGAGGTTTGGGGATACGTACCGATCTCGAAGGATGATTTATTCTGATCCCCAAATACTTAGCCATGAGAGCAGTTTTGATGTGCTGGGTTGACCATAACTGCATGGCTCCATCTAGACCTATTCTCTAGGTGTTCGGGTGACACTTTTGAGTCGTTTAGCTGTGCGATGGTTGAGTCGTGTCGGCCTGAATTTTCTTCTGGTAGTTGGGTCAAAAGGTCGGGTAACACATTTCTTTCGAAAATAATCTTTGAGTGGTAGAACTCTATTCCACCATCACTTTGAATTGTTTTCAGTGTACAATTTGTTTGTCTCTCCGTTAGACTTACGAATTGCATGATGGCTTTGCTAGTTTCAGAATTTGATTTCAAAAAAATTATTCATGTATATCTAGAAGAGGCATCAACAAATGAAATGTAGTATTTATAACCATAGTCAGTGTTTATGGGTGAGGGACCCCACAGATCTGTAGCAACCAATTCTAGTGGTTTATTGTATTTAGTTTCAGAATCTGAAAATGCAAGTTTATGGCTTTTTCCCATTTGATTATATGTGTAGACATATGGTACTTGAATATATTCATAATGAATATTATTGTCACTTAAAATTTTCTTTACAACACTTACATTTGGATGTCATAACTTGTAATGTCAAATTTTCTACAATTTTCAAGTCTTATTTCAGACAAGCTACATGACTTATGTTTACATTCAGAATCTCTTGAGTTTGGCATAATGAATTTCTACAATCCATTACATTCTTTACCCTACAAAATAATTTTTTTAGTTAGAATATCTTTGACTAAACAATGTTGAGGAAAAAAATTCAAAGAATACCCTATTATCCTTAGCAAGAGACACTTACCGAATTCTTTTTTATTTGTGGTGCTCTAAGTAAGTTACGTAAGTAGAGTTGTCTTTTGCCAAGAAAACTTGCATTTCAAGTGTGTGATTCCAACTGATTTGCCATTACCCATATGTAATAAATTTTTACCTCTGAATTCCTTGCCTCCAACATTTAGATTGGCTAGATTGCGGCTACGCAGTTTGTAGCACCAAAATCAGGGTACCAACTTTCATTATTAATGTCTTCAGTCTTAGCATTGTCGTCAGTTACACTATTGATTTAATTGTTGCTGTCAGTCTACATATTTACCATGTTAGCATTGGCACTGAAATTTTGTAAACTATTTCCTTGTTAAGGAGAGTAATTAGCATCAAATTTGAATTAGCATTTATTGGCAACATGACCAAACTTCTCACATGTTTGACATCTAAGTCTATTATTGTTGTTGTTGTTAAATCTGCCTCTTCTTCTGTAAGGCTGACCACCTCTTTGACCTTTGCATTGTGATTTGATTTTGTTTTAACTTTTGAAATTATTGTTGCTTACAACATTAGCCAAGTAGTCTGTGACACTTTGTTGCTTTTGTTTTAGTCTTGCCTTATGTGCAAGAAGTGTTGAATGTATATACTGGATGCTTGATGTAGACTCTTTGGATGAAATGGCAGCCACTACAGCTTCATATTGATCATATAACATATTAAGTATGTACAACACTTGCTTGGTGTCAGAGATCTTGTTTCCAGTGGAAGCAAATTGATCACACAGCGTCTTGATCTTGATCAGGTACTCTCCCATAGGTAAACTCTCTTTCTTGATATTTTGCAGTTGTCTCTTGTAATTTATTACCTTTGTTGTGCATTGTGTATTGAAGACTTGCTCAATAGTGGTACAAATCTCTCTTGATGATTTACAATCGATTAGTTGTGGTAGGAGATTTGAACTTATGGTTGACAATAGTCGAGAACTGATTAGACTATCTTGACGTTGACGTGTAACAAATTCTTGATTTTTGATGAGTTTTCCATCTGCGTCAGTGATGAATCTTGATAGTATAATGGTAGTGTCATAACATATTCTTCTAAGTTGTATTCTTTGATGGCAGTTTCAATTTGAAATTTCCATAGTAGAAAGTTGGATTCATCTAACTGTATATTGGTCAGCTGCGTTTATGGTTTCATAATTGATTTAATCAGATCTTGTGACGTTATTGTTGTAGATCTTTGAGAGGCTGATTCAGTGGTTCTTCATGTGGCTATTAGTGAACTGTTGGTTTCTCCGACCATATTGAGTATACACTGATTGCAGAGTATCTGAAAGAGGCTGAAAGATGAGAAATTACGGCTTGGAAAATAGAATTGACTAGGCAACCGATTGTAGCGGCCGAGTGACGAGAGATGATCTGAAGGTTGCTCCCTAGTGAGGCGCGGTCACAAGTATGCCATGAAAAGATGACGTTCGGTAACATGCTACAATGAACTGATACTAACACATGTATAAGCACTATATGAAACAAAATGAGAAGAATCTTTATTTTTTGGATGACCAAGAGACGCAACCTTGAATTCAATAATGAAATTACTCTGAGAATGTAATGGCATGGCATCTTATGCTGTAAGTGATTTATGCTGCTCTGGTACTATGTTAGAAAACTTGTATAATTGAATTGAATTATTGAAGGAGAGGAATTATAGAAATGAATTGCAAAGAAGCTAAAAGGTATTCACTTTGAAGTTTTACATTTCAATCTGCATGGGACATTTCTAGAGAGCATAATTAAATTAGAACTTGACTGGTGTAAAGTTATCTGGCATAAAATTAACAATCCTAAAATGTCAGTTTGCTCCCACAAAGCAATTCTAAATCGTCTTAGTACGAAGGACACTTTGATAAGATTGGGGTATGATATTGACCGTACATGCGTTCTATGTAATGAGGAACAGGAGAATAAAAATCACTTGTTTTTTCAGTGTTCATATTCAGCATACCTATGGACAAGATGCAGACTACAAATTGGAGTGTCACCATCCACTGATAGACCGTTACTCATTGATGATGAAGTGGAGTATCTGAAATTAACTTTCAAGACCACGGACTTCAAACAAGGTGTGGCTTACTGCTGTCTGGTAGCTACTATTTACCATATTTGGATGGAGAGAAATAATCGTGTTCACAATAACCAGCATAATACCAAATATTGAAGATGGGATTTACTTGAACTTGACGTGAAATACTTAGTGATGAAATCAAGGAAGAAGAGGAGAGCAGCAGAGGTGAAAAGATGGGTATAGACAACCTCGACGAAGGCTAATTTGAAGCGGCTACCGAATTTCCAGATTGGGGAAGAAGCTTTCTCTGATCTAATTTTGCGGAGATGATTTTGCGATTGGAGTTCTCTATCGAACACGTGGCTTTGCTGAAGTTATATGATATACCGTAGTGGGCTTTTTCTTATGGGCTTTGAATGATTATATATGTACATGTTTAAACGGGTATAGACAGCTTGTATTGTTCGTTGATTCGCTTGCCTTTTGTACAGACTCTTCTACTTTTTTTATTGATGAGTTGTCAATAAAACACCTCACTCTTTTTTCCTATCTAGATATCACGCTGATATCTATTTCGGGTTTTAACGAGGCGGTTTATCCATTTTCAAATATATATATATATATATATATATATATATATATATATATATATATATATATATATATATATATATATATACACACACACACACATGACCGTATTGTATTGTGGTCCAATGGACCCACATTACATAAAGGGAAAATCTATTTAGACACAATTGGTGAAACAATTGATCTTCATCATCGGATTGTCTTATGAATTCCACCACTCCATATAAGAACAAAAAGATCCAAAGGTCGATGCTTTGCGTCCCTTGATTTGTGTTATATAGTAGCACTCAAAGATAAATTAAATGTAAATTTATAGGTGGCAGATGGATGTAACTATTTCTCTTTTTATCTTGGAAGAAAGAACTAGCATTTCAGAAAATTCCAAAAGGAGCTATTTCAACAAGATTAGAAAATGGTAGCTAGCAAGTAGTAAATGCAGATAAGTAGTGAAAGCATGGTCAGGAAAAACCAAGCAAAAATGTGCTAAGAAGGAAAACTACATGCTATTGCTTGTCCCTTCAAAAGAATAATCTAAAACTACAAAAACAAGTTTAAAAATCAAACATTTTCTCCCATCATATAACCTCAGCAATAACACCTAAACTAATCATAGTCCATATCAATACTCACAGTTGCACTGCGGGGTTATAACGACACCATCACGTACAAACTTGTCAAAGTACATCTTCAACCTCTTCCAGAAAGGACTAGGCCGAAGCTTAGTCACATCTCCAACTTCCATACAAGTTTTACGTCTGCACCATCCCGGCACATATTGAGCAAAGCGACGCAACAAAAGGAACTCGTCGATCCACTTAAGGACAGCATGTGAAGTTGAGTGATCGAACATTCTTCCAAACGGAGCTATGCTATTCAATATGGAAGATTCATCAGCTTCTGTAACAAAGCGAGGATGATTAGTGTTACTCAAATAAGCAGTAAAATGGAGGCTTGTGTTGACTGCTGTGTGGCGAAATTCTGAAGAGTTGCATATCAATGTTTGAAAGTAATTTTCAATCGAGAAGCTTGTATGAGGAAGGTTGTTCCAGGCTCTTATGCTGTGCTGTACAAATGAATGTGTTACTGCCATGAAAGTAGAACCTGCAAAGTTGTACATGAACTTGTGTGCATGTATCAGTATGTTTGATGTTTTCCAGGTTTATATGCGCGCATAAAATGTGCATGTAAAACTGACATAATTTATACCTGTACTAAGATCTTCTGACAAACACATTCTTAGCCTTTTAGCCCTGTAAAATTCAAAATATAAATATAAGCTGAAACTGAAATCAAAGTTTATGGGGATAACTTTAGGGTAAATTAAAGATGAAATCAGTAAACTTACTCTGGGTTTAAACTGGGATCCGTTCTATGATCAATGAAGTTGAGATGTCGTGGCATTAAGGACAAAACATATAGTAGATCTACAAACAAACAACACCACAAAGTTTGAACCCGACATTTCAAATAAAAGGAAATATGAATTTATAGATAATTCTAGAAATCAAAAGGATAATTTGTCTTGATTAAAACAAATATCGCAATGTATTTGACGAAATCCTCACGAACAAAACCATAACAATGGAATCAAAGGAATAGCAGAAAGTATTACAAAATTGAAAATTCCAATGTAGAACAATAACTTTTGAAACTGGAGCAAGTTTGTTAGATTATAATGTATGAAATTTTACCTATTCAAGAAACAAGAACGATGGCTTTATGTTGATTAAAAATAAAAAAGTGCAAATAATTATATATTTGGAATAAAGAACGAGTGCATACCATCTTGAGTACACAAAGGATAGCTAAAGGCATCAAGGCTGAAAAACCAGTCCCATCTTCCACCTTTCTTAAGTAGCTTAGACATTGAATCGATCATGGCTTCAATCTTACTAGGCCTTGCTTCATAATCAGCATTTGCATGATAGATTATATCAACATTGTGAACCGTGGAAAAAACTGGATGCTCATCCACAAAACCTAATATGTCTATGATTTCATCATAAGAGCCATCAGGATGATCAAGATGCACAAGGTAAAAATTGGAGGGGTGGTAAATGGCTTGTAATATTCTTTTGATCATCTCTACGTCGTTGCTTGAACCAGAAAGAAGGTAGGCGAGTCTAGGGTTTGGATGGCCATTTCTTGCTGTAGAGATGGAGGGTTTTCTAGTGGAAAAATAGATGACGGGAGAAATTGGAATGGGAATGAACAGGATGAAGAAGCAGAGGAAGAAACAGATGAAAAGTAGTACAAGCAATGATTTTAGTCGCCAAAGCATGTTTCCAAATGTCAAGAATTAAGTTTTCTTTGTAGTTGGAAGGTTATAAAATATACCAGAGAGGAATCAAGAAGAGGGATTTTTTTTTTAAAGATTGGAGAGTCGAAAACGAAGATTTACAACTTATAAACCCTTTAAGCTGAAGTAACTAGCCGCATGCAAAATTTCTCTGCTTGATCATACAACAACCAGGAATAAGGTCTACATTAGCATGAACTGAAGCAATGGAAAACATGCACACTATATACGCATATAAGTATATGTTGAAGTGAACATCCAGTTCATTCATTCAGGTCGAATATAAATTTGAAAATATTATACAAAATGATATGATAAAAATAAATTTTGAGTGTAGCTGCGTGCAGAATTTGAGTGAAAGAGAATTCTCTTGATTAGTCAAAAATCAAACCAAGAATGGTATGCGGCATAAATCTTTGTAGTACAAATGTTTCTACTCTTAGAGCATTTTCAGCACATGCCTTATAAGATCAGGAGCATAAAAAAAGGAAGAAATTTTGAAGTATATGATACAATGATTTTTTATTCGTCCCACGATCATGGGACGAGCTCAACCTCAAGCCTCAAATCATTTTTTATTTTTATTTTGAAAATTGATACATATTATTACAAATACAAACCATATACTTCCATTATATGTAAATCAAAACCTTGCAATCCCCCTACTCGGTACCTTACAAGAGAAAAAAGCACATATAATTTCCATATATTGAACAGTTTTTATACACAAATAATACAAGAGTAACCAAATAAAAAAAACAAAGGAAAAAAAGTAAAGAAAGCCCATCGGCCCATTGACCCGCTTCTCCTTTTACAACACTCGAATCAACTTTGAAACAAATCAGCCCGCGTCATTCAGATCTATCCCCTACTGCTGTAAAAATTCCGCAGCATATGATGATCGAACAGTGCGAGAGCCATTATTGCGGACCAAGAACATCACTTCAGTTTCAATCTGTCTCAGCTTGATAAATGCTTGTACTCGCTGACTTCTGAAAATTCGTGAGTTTCGTTCAGTCCAAATGTGGTAGATTGCAACCGTTAGAGTGTCGCATGCAACATCCCGGAGTTGATCACGGTTGCTGAAATTGCTTTGGATGAGAGTTACTTCCTGTTGAATGGAGCCGAAGATATTTGTTGAAATGCCTAACTTGGATCTGAGAGCTCTTCGAATAGCTGCAGAGTAAGGACACTAGAAAAAGAGATGTTCCACAGTTTCATCAGCTTCATTACACAGAACACAGGTAATATCATTAGTCATGCCAAAATTAGATAACCTATCTTTAGCATTTAATCTGTTTGATACCGCCAAATAAGCTATAAAAGCCATTCGACGGCTGTTTTTAGAATGTCATATGACAGGGTAGTAACAGTTAACTTCCTGTTTATCTCTTATATAATCCCAACCTTTTTGAAAACTAAACAGTCCACCCTGACACCATTCATAGAAATCACATGCATAAGAAGGGTGTAATCTGATAGGTGTAATAAGTTGTGAATATTCCCTGGTAGCAGCATGGTTGGAAGGTAGAATACGCCCATTTTCGATAATATCGGATACCTTTTGTGTGTGACCACCAATCAATGAAAACCTATGTATACCAATAAGGTCTATCAAGCATTTTGAGTTTATCCATGGTTCAAACCATAGCAAAGTGTACGAACCGGTGGATAGAACCTTATTCAACAATTGAGCACCCTTTGTTCTAAGCCGTAACAAAACCTTCCAAGTACATGAGGCATTGTTATCAATTGACATGCTCTAAAAATGTTTATTGGAACAATATCTTGTCTGCAACCATGCACTCCATAGATACTTCTTAGATAAAAAATTCCTCATCAGTTTAATCGTTGCAGCTTTCTTGAGATCCTTGAACGATTTAAGGCCAATCCCCCCTTCTGATTTTGGTCGACATAAGTTATGCCAACTTACTTTGTGATGAGAAGGTCCCCAAAAAAAGTCATCATATAGAGTATTGATTTTGTCGAGAGTAACTTCAAGAATTTGATAAACGAACAGCCAATACAAAACTATGGGAGTAATAACAGTATGAATCAGTTCAGCACGTCCGGTAAAACTTAAAAATTTGCAGTCCCAGCCTTGAAGTTTAGCCTGAACTTTATGTATCAAAGCGGCACAGTCCACATAATGCAAGTAGTTAGTAGAGAGTGGTACCCCTAAGTACTTTATAGGAAGATGACCGGCAACATATCCCAATATATTTGTAATCTACTGCATGTTAGATGCAAGGTCACTGAAGAAGATTTTTGTCTTGAAATCGTTAACATTCAATCCGGAATAATTACTCAGCTTATCGAAGACCGACTTCAGTGTATTTGCCGATGACAAATTGCTTTTACCGAAAACTAGTAAATAATCCGCATATAAGAGATGACTGATTTGTGGCTCTAATGAAAGCGCTGGCGTGAAGGTCTTCATTGCAGCTTCTTTATGCATACAGTAGGAAAAAAATTCCATAGTTATGCAAAATCAGTAAAGGTGCGACGGTCCGCCCCGCACCAGCCGACATTTTCAATAAAGGTGCGCTGTTTAATGCCCGACTAGTACGGAACGGTCGTCAAAGAAAGGAAAAGAAAGAAATTTGAACTAACAAGGAACCTGTAGTATATCTCACAGCGCATGGAACAAAATATAATAATAACATAACTTGATATAAAACAGGCGAGACAGTGCATAAACTGAAAACTAAACCATCATAGCAGCGGAAAATTCAAAATATAGCTTATGGTCCAAACCATCATTATTACAACTTTTAAAACTGTCTCTAAAGCAAAAAGAAAGAGGAACACTACTAATGCCCAAAGTAGTGACCAACAACAATACAGGGAGATTATATATATATATATCATACGTGGAAACCTCATGCTCATCTCCAGTATAGCTACTTGTGCATAATCACCTGACCTGCCTCTAGTCTGCCCGTTTAAGAGCACCCAGAGTAATAAGAAGAGACATAAAACTCTGGATCAGACAAAAGTATGGTATGAGCGATAAACAGCAAAATAGAACAATAACAGGTATACATAACCATACCTGAACCTGAACCTGCAACCAAAGAGTTAGCACAATAGGATGCACAGTACTCTAAAGTAACACTAGCATAAGGTGTAAAGATAACAGGAAAGTTATGTCCACTCTACCCCATGAAGTCATGACGACTCTACTGCACTGGCTCATAGCCAGGCTACGATCACTCTGCCCCATGGAGTAATAACTACCCCACTGCACTGATCCGTAGCCTAACATCCATCTTGATGGTGAATCAAAGCTATAGACGTCGATAACCCCTTTGCACACGTCCCGCAGCAAAGTCCAACTCATGAAGTTAACTCGTTGTGTAACGAACCGCAAATCCGTACTATCTGAGTTGACTAATAACACCATACGTCCAACCCAAATTGCACAGAAATACGAATCATTATTAGAAAGAAGTTAGAGGATGAGAAATAAAAAGAAAGAAATATTAGAATAGAAGAAAACTAAGATCACAAACTCACAGCGGAACGAATAAAATATATATTAGGTAACATAAACTTTGAAATACAATTCGGTAACTTTATATACATACCATCATCAGAGCACAACAGCTATTTCTGGAACAGTTATAAACACTTGTTTCCAGATACAAACATGGTACACAGTGGGATATATGATAGCCTATAGCTAACTGGTGAAGCTTCCTGCTTCAAACACCTCCAAGTGAATCTGTAAAATCCCGACCACTTGACTGCCCGTACAAATTTGGGCACCCAAGAGTTTAGGGAAAACAAACAAAATAAACTCTGGGTCAGTCATGGGACTGGTGTGAGTAAACTCCAACCATTTGTTTAACTTTCAAAATCCTTTCGAAAGAAAGGATAATAGTAAGACCAGCCAACACATTAAAATGGACGGTTTTTATCTTACTATAACCCAAAACACTTTGATATGAGAATCCAGTGACATTATAATAGTGTCTAAATCAAATAAATAACAATCTAGCGGAACGCTTGCATCTCACGCTCCATATATAATATAAAATCAAAAAAAACGCAGGGCGCTTATTGGAGATTGGATTCCGACTATGACAAGGTATGGAACCACCTTCCGATAGTGTATCTCTAGAGAGGAATACACTGGGTTCAACAAGAACGTCTTGCAACCCGGCCACACATGACCGACCACTCATTTCGCTTGAGTGTATAGAATGTATTTCACCAACGGTTGGGATCGGCAACCGTTTCCCGAATGGGACAACATCGAATAGAATAAGGAATTAAATGAATTTCTCTAGATATGTGATAATACACCCTAATGGGAGCTACCCACATAGCCATGTTGCCTGCCCGATTTTTGTCATTTCCCGGTTGTTGAGGCCTGAGGCTACGATTACTTATCATTCATTGATAGCACAATCACTTTGAATGCCACATTGTCAGATCCGTTAATCAATAAATTGATTTGCACAGATATATTCTGGATATTATGCTAAGAGAATAAATTCTCCGCCACCATATATATTTATACAGACCAACATATACGATCATTGGAAATACTTTGTCAGACACTCGTCCATACACGTTCGTTCTGGGACTGAACGAAACCAAAGGCACAATTCTATTAATAGAAAAAGTCATTGCACTTTACTCCGTCTTCGATTATCTTCATATAATCTGATTCGCAATGCTACAGCAAGTACGGAGTGGTTCTCGTATAATAATCCAACTGGTCTCTCCATATTGACAACGATATTGGCAAATACTTCGATAGTCGGTTATTTAACTATCGAAGAAAAATAAACAAACATTCCAACCATCAAACAAATCACTGGGCCTGTTAATTAATATTTCATTAATTAAATCACTTCTTCATTTCCTTATCCATATTCGTTAACACGATATTTTCGATAATCATCTTGACCTCTTACGCTATTTGGAAAATATTTCCATATATCGCCTTCTTTTATTTTCTATACGTAGAAAATATACTTTACTTATAATTGGAAACATTCCAATTATTTATCTCTTCCACGACCGTTCATTTCTACACTCATGAAATATTATATTTCCAAAATTCCACTTATTTGGGTTAAAACGAATATTGTGTAAAACATCATTACAACAACCAAAATACTACATTCAACTAACTCTTTAAACATCTCTCTTTGAGATTGAATCTTGTTGTTTATCAGTTAGTGATGAAATCAATCAAGTTGGGGTATAATTACCTCTCAGACCTTGATTGAATAACATCTTTAACTTCAAAACAGACAAGACCACTTATCTCAAATCATCAACATCATACAAACCAATTATTCATTTTTAAACCCGTATATGTTGCGCTTTCTAATTTTACCAGATTTAATTATAGATTTTCTTTTTGTTTATAGTATTCTATTTTTAAGTTCGTTTCCTTATCGAATTATATATATATATATATATATATATATATATATCGCTACATTGATTTCTAACTATCAAAAAAATATTCTAACTCCTTAAATTCTCGGAAAATTTCGCCATAAAATCCTTTGTACCGGTCGATAGTTCAAACCTAAACTCGCCTCTCTAGGCCCTTTCCATTCAAAAAGAAAATAAAAAAGCCAAGCGGTTTGCCGATTCGGCGCATAAAACCTCATATGGAATTTAAACGTGTGCCTTTTTGTCGGGCACTAAATCTATAAACTTCATACACTTCATATACTTCATTCCTTACCTGTCTAACACATATGTGTCCATTTCTAATTTATTTCAACTCAATCTGGTCATTTTTAACTCAACTTGCTCATTAATCTTTTTATTAGCTCTTTTGCCCATTCCACTTTTTATTTGAACATATCCTGTTCAATTATCATTTTATCTTGCTTATGAATTAATTTAATCCCATTTCGACTCACGTTCCATATTCGATTTCGAATAAAAATTCTCAAATCTCCTTTACTTATTCAAAGTCCATTTTCATATCGAATTTTGATTAATTAATTATTATTCAAATTAGTTAGTTTTATTCAATAACTAAAAATCTGATTTTTGTCTCAAAAATCATTTCACTTACTTCACCGGAGTTCATATTTATTTTATATCTCTAGTCTGGATTTTTCTAATGGTAATTCAGATTTTATTTATTTAAATAAACCGTTATGGTTTTATAATGGTTCTTGCACTGTTTTTCTAAAAATTTGTTTTTGACATAACCCAAAATCTATAAGACGAAATCCAGATTTTTCTCTTCCATTAGAAAACAATTATTCAGTCGGTCCTGATGGTTCTTGTTTCAAAGAATTCCGACTTAAATTGAGTTTTATATACTCAATTGAAGTTCGAAACTCAAATTTACGAACTGTTGCGCTGCAGCGAGTTCGTTTCAATTATAATTAAATATAAACTTTAAACTTTGTTGATAAATTAATTTCAACTCCCTTCTAAAATATATTAATCTAATTTAAACCAATTTCCCAATCTTACTCAATAGTTCTGATTATCACTAATCGTCAGTTATTTCATAATTCAGTTATAAATTTATTTACAACTCGATCTGCTATATTAACTTCTAATCCCTTTATAAATAATTTATTTGTTAAATTCAATATAATCAAATTCTAGTTATAAACCCTTTGGATTTTCCTCACTTCAATTTATATTCCGAATTCCAGAATAAAATTTATCGTTCTATTTCAAACTGTTTTTCCAATTCACTTTTCAATTCATACTTGAATTATAAATTCCTAAATTATCCTACAATAATTTATTTCCCTGTTTTTATAAGCATTGTTTATAAATTAATTTTCTTGTTTAAAAATTAAAACAAGCTTTCCTTTCAAATACCTATTTGAAACCCAACCCCTTTTATATTCCGAATTTCGGAATAAAAACTATCATTTCCTTTTTCCGAAATGATTTCAATTTATACTTTTAAATTCATATTTGAATTTAATATTTCAAATTATCAAATGATAATTTTCTTCATCGTATTTATAAACATCGTTTATAAATTTCCTTGTCTTAAATATTTAAGCAAATTCTATTTCGAAATCTATTTAAAACCAAAATCTTATTTTGGAATATTCTATATATTATAACTTATCTATATAAATATAAATATATAGAATCTATTTTCAAATTTAAATTTAACTTCTACTTAAATAAAATCCTAATATTTTCTAGACATGTTTTAGTTAAATTAATTCGAACTAATCAAATTCACATCATAAATCCTTGCGGATTCATTTTAGTTCAGTTTATATTCTGAACATCAGTTTAAACTTCATCTTTTACTTCTTTAAAACAATTTCCCATTTCCATTTATAAATTCATATTTGAATTTAAATATTCAAATTATCAAATGATAATTTTTCCACTTTATTTATAAACACTATTTATAAATTCATTTCAATTCTCTGCATTATTAATTTATGAACACATTTATATATTCACTACTTGTTTCATATATTCAAAACATGTTAATATATTTATAGCCCATTTGAAATTCAAATTCTATTTTAGATAAATAGATTTTCCCCTTTAAATTTCAAAATATCCTTTTCCTTGATATTTTTATATATCAACATTTCAGGTCCAGTGATATTTTAACCAATCAAAAATACCAATTATCAACCACGGATTTTCTAACACATTATATATGATAATATATATGAGAACAAACAAATAATAATATTTTTGAGGAATCCAGTTGGATCCCTCCAACCTATTTTCCTGCATCCACAGACGTTAGCCAACATAAATAATACCCATTCTGCTTCGTGGCAGAATATCGCGGTATAGAAGGTCATCCACTGTAACAACCCGCAAATTCTGAACCAATTTAAAAAATTTATTTTAGAAAAATTTAATGAATTTTGAGGATATAATAAAATTTATATAAATAATAATGGCTAGAATTTATTTTTAAACGAAGTTAAAACGAATAAATTTAATTTAAATATAAATGGAGTTAGAAATAGCGCGGTAGTTTTAAAATTTGATTTTGAACTTTAACTGAATGTACAGGATTCAAAATAAATCAGAATTGAGTGAAACCAGAAATATTTAAATCTGTTTAATCATATCTTTCTAACGAATTTGAAAAATTGAAATTTCGTTTTAAAAATCAAAAGTTATGGCCAATTCAATATTTAGAAAGGTCGCTGTAGAATTTATATATAATATATATGGCCCAAATGGCTACTTTTCACATATGAAGTAATTTCGACTCGAAACCACTTCAATTGAGTCTGGAATGGTGTTTCTGCATTTAAAAAGTATAAACACTTATATATTTTGAGTTTCGGAAATTATTTGTTTAAAAATGTATTTTTAATATTAAATATATTGGCCTTGAAAATAGTCAATTTTCAAACGACCTCCGTTTTCGATGAAACCACTTTTGTTGGAACCGGAATGTCAAATTATAGCTAGGTTTCAATTTTCAGAATTTTTCAAATTAATATGTGAGCGTGGCAAACGAAAATGGGTTTTGACTATTTTAGATAAATTTAAACGACTTGAAAATAGCCATTTTTCAAACAGTCTCAGAATGCAACGAAATTAGTCTTGTTAGAACCGTATCGTCATAAGAAAGCTAAAAATAATTTTTTTTAGAATTTTCTGAGGTCATATGTGGCCCCGGCATATTTAAATGTACGGTCAATATTTAATTAATTAATTTTTAATGGGATTTTAAATAAAATTTCTACAGATTTCGGAATTGGACCCCGAGACCTGTCCCATTGCGTTCAGAAGGCCTCAAAACGTTAAGATCGACAGTAAGCAAGCCTAATTCTGAGACAGTCCAGAAATCCACCTTTATAACACGTTTTTCAATGAATTTAATAATAAAAAAAAAATAAAGAAACCCTAAACCTAATTCATAGCCGCCGCCTACCCCCTTAGAACAATGGCCATAATCATCCCAATTTCAAACACTAATTTCTCTTAATCCGCTCTATGAAAATCAACAAACTATATATCAAATCGAAGAGTTTTTCGAGGGCTTTCAATCCGTACGGGGATGATCGGGTTTACTGGAGCGTGGCGGCCGGAATTTGGAGACAAAGACGCGGCGTTTGGGTGGCTTTTTCCGGCGCTAGGGGACGGCGAGTGGGGCCCACTTCTGGGCGCTAGAAGGGGGGCGACGGCGCACGAGATGACAGCAGTTGATCGGCGGCCAGGTGCTCGAGGGTGCGTGCGCAGTGAGGATTGGCGATGGGGAATTGGGTTCGGCTGTTACGTTGTAACGAGGAAGAAAGGTTATATTTTAATATTATTTTATTTATTTAATATTTAATTTATACAATCTTTAAAATTCGATAACTCTTTTATACGAGGGCCGTTTGACGAGCCGTAAGTTGCGTTGGACTCGTCTTTCCAAGATCTTCGCAATGGCGCTGACCAGAGCTGAAACCGAGACAGTTGAATTTTCAGCCAAATCAATGTGAGAATTCTGAATTTTATTATTTAATTAATTATAAATTATTTTTCTTGCGTTAAAAATAATTGTATAATGATGTAAATTCAGATCTGAAATGTTCTGTGATTGATGAATTGTTGATGATTGCTTGTGGTATGTTTGTTGGTCATGCTATGCTAGATCCGCATTGAAATCTCATATATGGTTGAGTTCTATTTGTGGTTAGAAAATTAAATCTAAATTTGGATTTAAATCATATTTTATTTAGATCTAGTTGCTCTCATTTATTTTAAATTATTAAAATATTATTTTTTTATTATTCTGTAATGAACAATGAAATTTGAACGACAAATAAAAATTTATTTTTATTTGTTGATGTTACAATAAAATTTGAACAACAAATAAAACATATCTTTATTTGTTGATGCTACAATAGAATTGGAACGACGAATAAAAACTCATGTTTATTTGTTGATATTACCATAGAAATTAAACGACAAATAAAACCTTATTTTTATGTGGTTACTTTGCAATAAGATTTGAACGACAAATAAAATATTATTTTTATTTGTTTATTTACAATAGAATATATTTTTATTTGTTTCATTACAACAGAATTTGGCTAACAAGTAAAATCCCATTTTTATTTGTTTACATTTAGAACATGGTTTATGAATTACAGTAAAAATTTCCTTTTTACTGTTACCTTAACATAAGAGGTTATAGAATAAGAATAACAATAAAATATTAAATTTTATTGTTGATATTAAAAACATATTACTAAAATAAAACTTTATTTACATTATATTTGTAAATTAAAGGTTATATTTGGAAACCACCTTTTTGTTCACATTTTTATGTAAATAAAAATACATATTTTGGAAATCACAATTTTGTTTACATTTTATATGTAAATAAGAAATTATTTTCAGAAGTTACATTTTTGTTTGCAAATATATTTTAAAATATAATTCATTCTTTTATTTGCATTCACCATTGCAAATATATATAATAAATAGAAGTTGTTCTTTATTTGCATTTACCAATGCAAATATATATTGAAACAAATTATTCTTTCATTTGCACTCACCAATGCAAATACATATATTGAAAATACAGTTTATTCCTTTATTTGCATTTATCAATGCATATATGCATTTAAATTAAGGTTTATTCTTTTATTTGCATTTATCAATGCAAATATTCAATGAAACTAAAGTCTATCTTTTTATCTACATTTACCAATACAAATGTACACATTTTTATACACTGAATAGAATTTGTTGAAAATATACTTTGAAATAAATTTTTTTTCTTTTATTTACATTCACTAATGTAAATATAATTTGTAAACAAAACTATTCTTTGTTTGCATTCATAAATGCAAATACTCTTTTAAATAAAATTTGTTTCTTTTATTTATATTCACTAATGTAAATACACATTGGGAATGAGTTCCTTTTTACATTCACTCAGATATACTTTTAAATAAAAAGTTACATTTGTTAATTGCTTTCCTTGTTGCAAATAAAACATTAAAATAAAAGTTTCATTTTTGTTGGCAATCTTACATACAAACTAAACATCACAATATAAGTTGCATTTGTGGATTTGCATTTTTGATATGAATAAAACATCGTTTTAAAGTTGTATTTTTATTTGCATTCTTTAATGCAAACAAAACATGAATTGAAAGTTTCATTTTACTTTCAAAATTAAGAGTTACCCTTTTATTCACATTTTCAGATATAAACAAAAGATAGGATTTAAAAACTACATTTTAGTTACATTTTCGTGGTAGCACAAATGATAAGAATGAATATTTCCTTTTATTGTCATTTAGAGGAAAATAGAAAGAATAGATTTTAGAGCTGCATTCTTATTGTAATTTTATATGAAATAAGAAGAGTCATTTTGTCAAATTGATTAGTTAAAATGAAATAAACACTTTTGTCAATTTATACTAGTTAATAACAAAATATTCACTTTTATCAATTTTCATTTATTGAAACCAATTATTCACTTTTGTCAATTTATATCAGTTGAAACCAATTATTCTCTTTTTACAATTTATTCTTGATAAAAATAAATGGGTCCCTTTTCCCAACTTGTAATAGTTAAAAACAAACATGATCATTTTTGGCACATAAGTTTGACCAAACAAAAATATCACCTTCAGTTGTTTTGATAAATTGAAATTATCGATTAAACAAACACATCACCCTTATTTGTTTGTCGACAAAACAAAGTCATATTTTTATTGTTTGACCAAATAGGTTAATTGGACAAAAACTATCATTTTTGTCCTATTAGAATTGCCAAAACAATATAACCATTATTGCTTGAGTTTAAACTAGCGGGATAGAAATTGTCAATAGAGACGAAGTTATTATCCTTATTCGTTCATCGCAATAGAATTTTGTATAATGTAAAAGAGACATTTTCTGGTCATGTTTATATATTGTGTATTACACTTCCATTCACAAGTTACCCGACTTGTTTATGTGATTGGGACGATTATTTTCACACATCGCCCAAGTGCACAAATTAGTTTATTATTTGTTTGTTGGTTGAAACCCCACACGGGTGTTGGGATGAAAATTTACATACACTAATCTCAATATTCAGTTGTATGTTGATCGTTAGATCGACAGGCTGCGATGAGCGTTATTGTTTCCTTTTAACGCTTACACAGTGGAAATTGCACTTTGGATGTAGATGGATGACTTAATGATTATACTGTTATTATCATATATATGATGTGTGTGAAATCCATATAATCCAAATTATATGGTAAATGTTTGAGTCGCATTTCGATTCAGGTATTCTTTTAAATAAGAATATTTTTTACATTTGAAATTTTCTTTTTATATAAAGTATATATTTTCATAAAATAGAAAAATATATTTTTAATCAAGTATATGTTAAAACAAAGAATATTTGTAAAAGATAAGAATTTGTAATATAAAGAAAACTTCCCATTTAGAATCTTTATATAAAGAATATTTTTATGATTATTTTAAAA
This sequence comes from Allium sativum, assembly GCA_030737875.1. Classification (NCBI taxonomy): domain Eukaryota; kingdom Viridiplantae; phylum Streptophyta; class Magnoliopsida; order Asparagales; family Amaryllidaceae; genus Allium; species Allium sativum. Next base: position 822,170,215 of record CM060909.1, read on the forward strand.
TATGTTTTTTTAAAGATTATTAGGATTTGCAATTATATTTTGTGTTATGAAATAAATTGAGATGTGAAGTGGATTTATCGTGGACGGTGTTTTAAACGACATTTGTCCTTTAATCCAATTTACATTGAAGTTATCATTTGGAATTTATAAATTTATTTTATAGATTTAAAAAGGGCACTTTCTAAAAATCAAGTGTTCCAATTTAATATATTAAATTGGAATTAAGTGGAAATTCGATTGGTAATAATCGAAATGGGCTTCTGTAAAAGAAGACCGATATTATAAATGGAATTTAAGAGGCCTTGCCGTTATTCCATTTATATTATTAGTCCGATACAGAAATTTATATCGATTATGTATTGATTTGATTTCTGTGGAATTCCATATTTTGGAAATTGATTTGTGGGTTTATCGTGAACTGTGTTTAAAGGACACTAGTTCTTTAACCTGTTTAAGACAAGATTTATTCCTTAAAATAAATGATCTTGTAATAATGATTTTTGATATCAAATCAAAACTGGAGTTTTAATAAATCTTTTAAGGAAGATTTAAGATTTTATTTTCAAAGTTTATCTTTGATAAAATTAATGAGAATCTTCTAATATGAATATCTTATTAAAAGAATACTCGGAGTTGGAATGTGGCGTAATGTGTGATTTTCCAATATTTGCTTTTTAATCCCAAAATACGCGAGTTATTCAGAAAGACCGGGTTTAACCCATTCTGAATAATCATCACGGCGATCAAGAATCGAAGATGAAGGCGGTGGTTGAAGACCGAAGGTTTTCACATCGTTGGGATGATGATGACTGGTATCTTGAATTGGGATTGGCCTTCTAAGGCAAGGTATTTAGTAATGATCGTCCAAACGCATTTGGAGATCGACGGACACGTTGTTTCGCTCAAACCCAGAGTGGACTTGTAGGGATTGTATGTCTGACATTGTATTCTTTTCTACTGTATTTGTTGAACGCTACTGATTATATATTTCTGTTTGGTGATGAAGAATTTATTCTTTACTTATCACCCTTCTCTAAGACGTATGAGCTTAGAGGTTATATATATTGGTAGATGATCAATAATATGGTAGGGTCTGACAATGTGACATGCTAAGATGCAAATGATCAAGGCTTTGTTGAAAAGCAGGCCTTGTGGTTGATGATCAAAGCACAGTCTCTTTAGGCATAGCTTTGTGTATATCGTGACTTCGCGAGCCTCACACACCGGTTGAGTCTAAAACGGGAGAAGGGAACGCAGGGAGTGCACACGTTTCTTTCTAGCTAGAAGTGGTGTTGGGCTTTAACACGGCCCGACATTTGCTTATGTGGTTGATGGAATTTTTGCGAGGCCTCGGTTTATTCTTATCGGTCGCCCTCGGCTGATTTGTAGATCCAATAAGATCGGAGAGCGTGTGTTCAGGCATAACTAATCCACTAAAGTATTTGTGGACCGGCCATGCTGTATCCAAGGGTTCGCCAGCGTCCGAATCCTGAGGCATTGCTAGAGTGTCTCGAATCGGTCAGGAGCTCCTCCCTAGCCTTGACTCATGATGGAAACCCAATTTCCAATACGCCCCTTGCGGTTTTGATTGTATAACTAGTATGGCGACATAGTAGATGGTATCTATGTCGTCTAGGATTGATATTATATTTGAAATGTTTTAAATATATATATACACACTAATAATAATATCGTTTTTACGTATCAAGCATCTTTTGACCATTATAAGGTAAAACCCTATCCTCTGGTGTGCGTTGCATTGTGTGATGGGACCTGGGTTTTATAATGGTTTCATTTTTCTAAAAAGCATTGCGTTATTTGACGATTTACTTTATTTATGCACTGGCAATCCAATGGAGTAAACCCGTTCCGCGTTAGCGGCGTGGTCCTGTGATTAGCCTACTTATTAGATAAGTTCAGTATAGAATTCTCACACCAGTCCCACGACTGACTTGTAGTTTGTTTCACTTTGCAAACTCGGGTGCCCTCTTTCCACACGGGCAGTCGAGTAGCTTTTTACAGATATAGTTAAGCAGGATCCTGGATTGAAGCCTGAAGCTAGGTCCAGAATATTGATGGCCTTCCGCTGAGATTAGTTCCGCTGCAATGTATTAATTTATTGTAATTTATCTTCAGCTGTAATTTATCTTCCGCTGTATTATTTATCCCGATGTACTCTGATATATTCTGTACTCTGATGTAACATTTATTACTGATGTTATAAAAGTCTGTGTTGTTGTCCTGATGTTTTGTATGCCCAAAGTTAACGTAAGCTGGTTTTGAACGGTTTTGATCGATCTTGCGATCGATTAGGGTCAGGCAAAATCCTGGTCGTTACATCCACTGTCATAGCGTGGGGCGTATAGGGTCATCCACTAATGATAGTGCGGGAATCCGCTAATGGAACTGCGGGAACTATCCAATCACTAATATATATATATAATAACCACCAACACCAATCCTAAATAAATAATATAAATAATAGCCACAGTAATATTTTAATGCAACCAAACAACCAACAGACAAATATTTTTAACTGATAAAAATAATTCTAAATAAAATTTGAGTGAGATTTACTCACCGTGATTTTCCTTTTGTCGAATATCCATATAAAATTCCATACTGCCCTAGTTATGATTCTATTAACTATGATTATTTATTTAAATTAACTGCTGTAATAAATAAAAAAATTATCCCATGTTAATTTGATATTTTAATTAGTGCATTTAAAAATTACTTTCAGTTTCCTATTTCCTTATAGTAAATTGATCGGTAGGAACCAATTTGACAACGTCGGTATGTAATCTCTCCAAAAACCTTTCTTCCTCTAATTAGGCATTTAAGAAGGAGAAAAGCACATCCCTGTATAGATTGAAATATAGTATTATAAATTTTAGGATTATATAAAATTAGATGAACTAATTAAATAAATTAGTAAATTTATACCTTTATCCCACCTTTAAAAACCGCCTTCTCCTTTTCACTGTGACGCTGCGCTGGAAACCAACGCCACTGGCATTTACCTTAACCCCTTCCACAAGCCATGACATTTCAGTCTGACTCCACTGTAATCATCACACCCAAAACTCCAACTCGCTAGCCCCTCCTTCCTCAACTTGTAGTCCCCCTCCTAAATCGCAAGTTTAGTTATAGTGCGACTGCAAACATCACGGTCTTCCACTCCTCACTGCGCACTCCCTGGAACAAAACAGTGAATCCAAATCTCATCGCACCTACTGCTTTGTATACCAATTCAAAGTTTAACTCAAAACAATCTCGACGTCATTGAACAACTGACCTATCTTCCCCTTTCATCAATGAAAAACCCTTTTCTTTGATTCGCGTTGCTCGAGTTCGAGCAACCCCTGTTCACATCGCACCATTTCCAACGACTATCGAAATTTTGAATATCAGCTTCACTCCCCCACTTGAATCCACTCATCGCAACTTCTAATCATCTTGTTCGAGCGCCACTTCAATCCTATCCAAAACCAACGGCCTCCATAAATCGCGATGGACCAATTCCTTCTCTCGCACAACTCATGAAGGTCGAAGCCGCCTTCGAAGCTCATGCCGATGACGCCCCATCATCCTCCTGCAATCGCGACTCCAACATTGCGCCGAGCTCTAGTGAAAATCGTAGTTTAACCTGCAATAGCCGATTGCGATTCCGTTTCATGTTTCTATTTTTTTATTATTATTATCTGTAGAGGGCTCGATTTGGTAATTATGAGAAGAAGAGGAAAGAGCGTCTTTGGCTTGAGGAAAGGGGATAACTCGATTTCGTTTTATAAGAGGATGGAACCAGATTATTTTTTCCATGTTCAGGAGAATTGAATGAGAGGAATTAGAAGGGGAAATGTGTAAGGGCAGTCACGTTTAAATAAGCAAGAAGAAAGCTTAGCGTAGAAGGATTATCCTGTACGCGGGTACAAGGTAGGTAGCAGATGAAGTACTCAAATAGGATAGGTTATTTAATATGATTTGATTACGAATTTAATTTGATTCGACATAAAGAGATTTTTATTCTTTTTAGATGGATATCGATTTGATTTCGAACTTATCCACAATCAAATATCTCGGGATCCGTAAATTTAAATCACGAACCGCTATTTTAGCATATAGACAGACATTTAAATGTAATAACGATATTCTGAGCTCAACCGAATATATTCTTAAATTTAATTTGAACATATAAATAAAATAACCAAAATAAATTAATATAATTTAAATTCCGAACTAATCAATTCACTGGAAATAAATTATTTTTATTTTTGTCTATATTCAAACAAAATTAATATTGATCATCTGAATTGTTTTGATTCAGTTTTTAACTCCAATTTCAATTAGATTTCGTATTTCGATAATTTAATATATTCGGTATTAAATCGAAATCAATATCTAAATCGATAACATAAATAAAAAAATTCAAGTATATTATCAAATAAATATTTAAAATGGTATTAAATATTTAAAATAAATGGATCAAAAATACGGGTTGTTACATTCTTCCCCCCTTAAAAGAATTTTGTCCCTGAAATTACTATGGTAGAAAAAATGGAACAAACCCATTACTTTTCAAAATCTCACTTATGTTGAAACTCAACTCTTCATATTTCTAAGTCCTACCAAAACTTTTGGTTTTCATTCATTTGAATGATTTTCAATCAACATATTTCCATTCAATTCAAATTCATTCAAATTGAATTAGATCAATTTATTCACTTCGATCCATTTAACTTGTCTAAGTTAAATTTAATTCCAGAATTCAGATTCCTGGGTTTTTATTTTAAATCCTTCTGAAATCACATAAATATATATACATATTTATTTCCATCTCAAATTCAAAATATTTGAATTTTTTTAAACCAACATGTTTTATTTCAAACAAATTTCCATCAAAACTTTTCTAAGGTAGCAATCCATCACTTAGAAACTCGAAAATGAACACCGATGATGCTGCAGTCATTATCAGAATTATTTCCCAGCCACTGAAGTGAGTTCAGTGCTTTAACAAATTTCAAAATCCATTCAAAAATTATTTTTATTCAAAAATCCTTCCAAACGAGGCTATATTACTCTAGTATATTTCAGAAAATATTTTCCAACTTCCCAGGATTTTAAATTCTTAATTCTGGCTTGAATACAATTTTGATTCATCTCATTTGTATATATTCCATTCATATACAAATAAATTTTGGTTATATATAACCATTTCTTTTCTATAATCTCATTTGATTATAATATTATCAACCAACACATCCAATAATTTTTAAAAATTATTATTTCTATATCAAAATAGAATTTTGGGTAAAATTATTTCATTTACCCACTTAAAACAATATCGTATCGAAATGCTCTGTTCAAGTATTTAGAAATCCCTATCGACTTCGTGGCGTCCCTTTCGATCAGAATTCATAAACCACTCAACAGACTAGACAACACAATATAAAACAACTTTTATATCAAATAACAAATACGCGCTCTCGTATATACACTCAACTCATTCTAGGGTACTACTGACCTTATCTCTAATGAGCACAATCCCACCAAAGCCTAGGTATTCGCTCAACCTAAGCTCTAATACCAACTGTAACGAACCGCAAATCCGTACTATCTGAGTTGACTAATAACACCACATGTCCAACCTAAATTGCATAGAAATACGAATCATTATTAGAAAGAAGTTAGAGGATGAGAAATAAAAAGAAAGAAATATTAAAATAGAAGAAAACGAAGATCACAAACCCACAGCGGAACGAATAAAATATATTAGGTAACATAAACTTTGAAATACAATTCGGTAACTTTATATACATACCATCATCAGAGCACAACAGCTATTTCTGGAACAGTTATAAACACCTGTTTCCAGATACAAACATGGTACACAACGGGATATATGATAGTCTATAGCTAACTGGTGAAGGCTCATGCTTCAAACTCCTCCAAGTGAATCTATAAAATCCCGACCACTTGACTGCCCATACAAATTTGGGCACCCAAGAGTTTAGGGAAACAAACAAAATAAACTCTGGGTCAGTCATGGGACTGGTGTGAGTAAACTCGAACCATTTGTTTAACTTTCAAAATCCTTTCGAAAGAAAGAATAATAGTGAGACCAGCCAACACATTAAAATGGACGGTTTTTACCTTACTATAACCCAAAACACTTTGATATGAAAATCCAGTGATATTACAATAGTGCCTAAATCAAATAAATAACAATCTAGCGGAACGCTTGCATCTCACGCTCCATATATAATATAAAATCAAAAAAAAAACACAGGGCGCTTATTGGAGATTGGATTCCGACTAAACAAGGTATGGAACCACCTTCCGATAGTGTATCTCTAGAGAGGAATACACTGGGTTCAACAAGAACGTCTTGCAACCCGGTCACACCATGACCGACCACTCATTTCGCTTGAGTGTATCAATTGTATTTCACCAACGGTTGGGATCAGCAACCGTTTCTCGAATGGGACAGCATCGAATCGAATAAGGAATTAAATGAATTTCTCTAGATCGGTGATAATACACCATAATGGGAGCTACCCACATAGCCATCCTGCCTGCCCGATTTTTGTTATTTCCCGGTTGTTGAGGCCTGAGGCTACGATTACTTATCATTCATTGATAGCACAATCACTTTGAATGCCACATTGTCAAATCCGTTAATCATTAAATTGATTTGCACAAATATATTCTGGATATTATGCTAAGAGAATAAATTCTCCGCCACCATATATATTTATACAGACCAACATATTCGATCATTGGAAATACTTTGTCAGACACTCGTCCATACACATTCGTTCTGGGACTGAACGAAACCGAAGGCACAATTCTATTAATAGAAAAAGTCCTTGCACTTTACTCCGTCTTCGATTATCTTCATATAATCTGATTCGCAATGCTACTGCCAATACGGAGTGGTTCTCGGATAATAATTCAACCAGTCTCTCCATATTGACAACGATATTGGAAAATACTTCGATAGTCGGTTATTTAACTATCGAAGAAAAATAAACAAACATTCCAACCATCAAACAAATCACTGGGCCTCTTAATTAATATTTCATTAATTAAATCACTTCTTCATTTCCTTATCCATATTCGTTAACACGATATTTTCGATAATCATCTTGACCTCTTACGCAATTTGGAAAATATTCCATATATCGCCTTCTTTTATTTTCTATACTTAGAAAATATCCTTTACTTATAATTGGAAACATTCCACTTATTTATCTCTTCCAAGAGCGTTCATTTCTACACTCATGAAATATTATATTTCCAAAATTCTACTTATTTGGGTTAAAACGAATGTTGTGTAAAACATCATTACAACAACCCAAAAAACTGCATTCAACTAGCTCTTTGAACATCTCTCTTTGAGACTGAATCTTGTTGTTTATCAGTTAGTAATGAAATCAATCAAGTTGGGGTATAATTACCTCTCAGACCTTGACTGAATAACATCTTTAACTTCAAAACAGACAAGACCACTTATCTCAAATTATCAACATCATACAAACCAATTATTCATTTTTAAACCCGTATATGTTTCGCTTTCTAATTTTACCAGATTTAATTATAGATTTTCTTTTTGTTTATAGTAATCTATTTTTAAGTTCGTTTCCTTATCGAATTATATATATATATCGCTACATTGATTTCTAACTATCAAAAAAATATTCTAGCTCCTTAAATTCCCAGAAAATTTCGCAATAACCTCCTTTGTACCGGTCGATAGTTCAAACCTCAACTCGCCTCTCTAGGCCCTTTCCATTCAAAAAGAAAATCAAAAAGCCAAGCGGCTTGCCGATTCGGCGCATAAAACATCATATGGAATTTAAACGTGTGCCTTTTTGTCGGGCACTAAATCTATAAACTTCATATACTTATTCCATACCTGTCTAACACATATGTGTCCATTTCTAATTTATTTCAACTCAATCTGGTCATTTTTAACTCAACTTGCTCATTAATCTTTTTATTAGCTCTTTTGCCCATTCCACTTTTTATTTGAACATATCCTATTCAATTATCATTTTATCTTGCTTATGAATTAATATAATCCCATTTTGACTCACGTTCCATATTTGATTTCGAATAAAAATTCTCAAATCTCCTTTACTTATTCAAAGTCCATTTTCATATCGAATTCCGATTAACTAATTATTATTCAAATTAGTTAGTTTTATTCAATAACTAAAAATTTGAGTTTTGTCTCAAAAATCATTTCACTTACTTCACTGGAGTTCATATTTATTTTATATCTCCAGTCTGGATTTTTCTAATGGCAATTCAGATTTTATTTCTTTAAAATCCTTTTATTTATTTAAATAAACCGTTATGGTTTTATAATGGTTCTGGCGCTGTTTTTTTGAAAATTTGTTTTTGATATAACTCAAAATCTATAAGACGAAATCCATATTTTTTTCTTCCATTAGAAAACTATTATTCAGTCGGTCCTGACGGTTCTTGTTTCAAAGAATTCCGACTTAAATTGAGTTTTATATACTCAATTGAAGTTCGAAACTCAAATTTACGAACTACCGCGCTGCGGTGAGTTCGTTTTAATTATAATTAAATATAAACTTTAAACTTTGTTGATAAATGAATTTCAACTCCCTTCTAAAATATTTCAATCTAATTTAAACCAATTTCCTAATCTTACTCAATAGTTCTGATTATCCCTAATCGTCAATTATTTCATTATTCAGTTATAAATTATTTACAACTCGATCTGCTATATTAACTTCTAATCCCTTTATAAATAATTTATTTATAAAATTCAATATAATCAAATTCTGGTAATAAACCCTTTGGATTTTCCTCACTTCAATTTATGTTCCGAATTTCAGAATAAAATTTATCGTTCTATTTCAAACCGTTTTTCCAATTCATACTTGAATTATAAATTCCTAAATTATCCAACAATAATTTATTTACCTATTTTTATAAACATTGTTTATAAATTAATTTTCTTGTTTAAAAATTAAAACAAGCTTTCCTTTCAAATACCTATTTGAAACCCAACCCCTTTTATATTCCGAATTTTGGAATAAAAACTATCATTTCCTTTTTCCGAAATGATTTCAGTTTATACTTTTAAATTCATATTTGAATTTAATATTTCAAATTATCAAATGATAATTTTCTTCATCGTATTTATAAACATCGTTTATAAATTTCCTTGTCTCATATATTTAAGCAAATTCTGTTTCGAAATCTATTTAAAACCAAAATCTTATTTTGGAATATTCTATATATTATAACTTATCTATATAAATATAGATATATAGAATCTATTTTCAAATTTAAATTTAACTTCTATTTAAATAAAATCCTAATATTTTCTAGACATGTTTTAGTTAAATAAATTCGAACTAATCTAATTCACATCATAAATCCTTACAGATTCATTTTAGTTCAGTTTATATTCTGAACATCAGAATAAACTTTATCTTTTACTTCTTTAAAACAATTTCCCATTTCCATTTATAAATTCATATTTGAATTTAAATATTCAAATTATCAAATGATAATTTTTCCACTTTACTTATAAACACTGTTTATAAATTCATTTCAATTCTCTGCATTATTAATTTATAAATACATTTATAAATTCACTACTTGTTTCATATATTCAAAACAAGTTAATATATTTATAGCCCAATTGAAATTCATTCTATTTTAGATAAATAGATTTTCCCCTTTAAATTTCAAAATATCCTTTTCCTTGATATTTTTATATATCAACATTTCAGGTCCAGTGATATTTTAACCAATCAAAAATACCAATTATCAACCACGGATTTTCTAACACATTATATATGATAATATATATGAGAACAAACAAATAATAATATTTTTGATCCAGTTGGATCCCTCCAACCTGTTTTCCTGCATCCACAGACGTTAGCTAACATAAATAATACCCATTCTGCTTCATGGCAGAATATCGCGGTATAGAAGGTCATCCACTATCATAGCGTGGGGGCGTATAGGGTCATCCACTAATGATACTGTGGGCATCCGCTAATGGTACTGCGGGAATTATCCAATCACCAATATATATATATATATATATATATATATATATATATATATAATAACCATAAACACCAATCCTAAATAATTAATATAAATAATAGCCATAGTAATATTTTAATGCAACCAAACAACCAACAGACAAATATTTTTAACTTATAAAAATAATTCTAAATAAAATTTGAGTGAGATTTACTCACCGTGATTTTTCTTTTGCCGAATATCCATATAAAATCCCATACAGTCCTGGCTATGAATCTATTACCTATGATTATTTATTTAAATTAACTGCTGCAATAAATAAATAAATTATCCCATGTGAATTTGAAATTTTAATTATTGCATTTAAAAATTACCTTCAGTTTCCTATTTCCTTATAGTAAATTGATCGGTAGGAACCAATTTGACAACATCGGTATGTAATCTCTCCAAAAACCATTCATCCTCTGATTAGGCATTTAGGAAGGAAAAAAGAACATCCTTGTATAGATTTAAATATAGTATTATAAATTTTAGGATTATATAAAATTAGATTAACTAATTAAATAAATTAGTAAATTTATACGTATATCCCACCTTTAAAAAATGCCTTCTCCTTTTCATTGTGACGCTGCACTGGAAACCAACGCCACTGGCATTTACCTTAACCCCTTCCACAAGCCATGACATTTCAGTCTGACTCCACTGTAATCATCACACCCAAAACTCCAACTCGCTAGCCCCTCCTTCCTCAACTTGCAGTCCCTCTCCTAAATCGCAACTTTAGTTACAGTGCGACTGCAAACATCGCAGTCTTCCACTCCTCACTGCGCACTCCTTAGAACGAAACAGTGAATCCAAATCTCATTGCATCTACTGCTTTGTATACCAATTCAAAGTTTAACTCAAAACAATCTCGATATCACCGAACAACTGACCTATCCTCCCCCTTCATCAACGAAAAACGCTTTTCTTTGATTCGCGTTGCTCGAGTTCGAGCTACCCCTGTTCACATCGCACCATTTCCAACGACTATCGAAAATTTGAATATCAGCTCCACTCTCCCACTTGAGTCCACTCATCGTGACTTCTAATCATCCTGTTCGAGCACCACTTCAATCCTATCCAAAACCAACGGCCTCCAGAAATCGCGATGGACCAATTCCTTCTCTCGCACAACTCATGAAGGTCGAAACCGCCTTCGAAGCTCATGTCGATGACGCCCCCATCATCCTCCTGCAATCGTGACTCCAACATCGCATCGAGCTCTAGTGAAAATCGTAGTTTAACCTGCGATAGCCGATTGAGATTCCATTTCATGTTTCTTTTTTTTTTTATTATTATCTGTAGAGGGCTCGATTTGGTAATTATGGGCAGAAGAGGAAAGAGCGTCCCATGTTCAGGAGAATTGAATGAGAGGAATTAGAAGGGGAAAATGGTTAAGGGCAGTCACGTTTTAATAAGCAAGAAGAAAGCTTAGCATAGAAGGATTATCCTTTACGCGGGTACAAGGTAGGTAGTAACTGAAGTACTCAAATAGGATAGGTGATTTAATGTGATTTGATTACGAATTTAATTCGATTCGACATAAAGAGATTTTTATTCTTTTTAGATGGATATTGATTTGATTTCGAACTTATCCACAATCAAATATCTCGGGATCCATAAATTTAAATCACGAACTGCTATTTTAGCGTATAGACCGACATTTAAATGTAATAACGATATTCTGAGCTCAACCGAATATATTCTGAAATTTAATTTGAACGTATATATAAAATAACCATAATAAATTAATATAATATAATTTAAATTCCGAACTAATCAATTCATTGGTAATAAATTATTTTTATTTTTGTCTATATTCAAACAAAATTAATATTGATCATTTGAATTGTTTTGATTCTGTTTTTAACTCCGATTTCAATTAGATTTCGTATTTCGGTAATTTAATATATTCGGTATTAAATCGAAATCGATATCTAAATCGATAACATAAATATAAAAATTCAAGTATATTATCAAATAAATATTTAAAATGATATTAAATATTTAAAATACATGGATCAAAATTCCGGGTCATTACACGTTGGTTCCCAACTGGATCCTGATAACTACTTCCTATTTGGACTACCTTTGCATCTCGGGTTTTGGTTTCCTCTGGATCGGTTCGGTCCTTCTTCCCACTTCTGATTCGCTTCAGTCGTGACTACATTTCCCTTGCGGTTCGGTTCATAGCACCTCCTCATAGTCTAGTTCATGATTCTCCTCCAGCTCGTGGTCATCATGTCGACTCGTGGAAGGTTCCCTGGTCGAATCGGTTCGTGATGAAGCTCCGGTTCGGGTCGGGGGGTGTAACACCCCACGTCCATTAATGTCACTCACAAAGGGAATGCATTAACTTCCATGGAGCGTATTTAGTGTATAGAACAGAATATAACAAGACAGATATAAATAATGGTACTTGAAAAAATTAAAACAACTTTTATTACAGCGGAGAAATAGTTTGATTACAACAACTTCATAAACCAAGTACACTTAATATCCATCTTGATAAATTGTTTTAGAGTACATAAAATAAAAAGCATAACCCCAAACACAAGTAGCCATAAAAGAGATAAGCGGAACTTTACTTTCAGCAATCCAAGCACTTCCAAAAGAGAGAGAAAGAGATCCAAGATCAAGCTCCGCTAGTACTAGTCCCACCCTGAGAACCTAGGGGGGAAAGGAGGAATAGAGGCGAAAACAAGGGGGTCAAACATAAAGTCTGGCTAGTATAATAACTTTAACAATACAATTATTAAAGTAACTAGGATAAGGCATAAATTGATAAGATAAGATATGACCATGAAACAAGTGGGCATGAAAAAGCAGTTAAGAGGAATATTCTGGCGTTAATCTCGTCCCTAATCACTATAGAATAATTACTATACTGCACCACCACTAGTCACCCTAAAAGTTGATCCCGCCTATAGAACTTAATAATGAAAATGGTAGATTCGTGTACCCCTAGGTTCCTTCATAGGTGTCGTCTGCCCCTATCTCCACTAGTTGTACCCACTACCCCCATTCGATCGACTCCCTAACTCGTAGATACCCGTGCTGGCCCCATACTGGGGTGTATCACTCCCCAAAGTGGCAACCCGATACCACCAAAAATGCATGGCTTATATCTACACGATGCAACAATGTCTTACCTACCAGCCCCGGGCCCACACACGCACATGACCCCGTTGGACTTTCGTTGCCACCGCTAACCCGTTTTGACCTCTTACAATCAAACCCAGTACGTGTGTCCCGTCCTCGACTTGGGTCGAGCCCACAAAGATACTTAATGGGATACTGGTTTGAAAAGGGCCGTCATGCATGACACAAGCTTTCCACCTATGCTTGGTCCCCTCTAAGGTTTTCCCCACTTAACCCCATTCTTATTCATGTCTTCTTACATGTTTCAATCTTGGTTAAGTGCATCTAATCGTATTTCACATGCCACCCAAGGCACCCTCTTAATTTCACATGCCACCCAAGGCACCCTCTTAATTTCACATGCCACCCAAGGCACCCACTTAACCCCCCATGTCCCACCACATGTTTATCTGGTTAAGTGTTTCTTAATTCATTAAAACCGTAACCTTGTAAAGACCTCCCACATTAGACTGGCATTTGTGGCTGCTGGATTTGCCGAGCTGGTCCGAGCAGTCTTACACAACAAACGAGCCTAACCTCGTGTCTTTACAATTGATACGCATTTAATTCGTGCCTTTGACCTCTCACATTAGACTAGAATTTGTGGCTGCTAGATTTGCTGGGTGGGTCCGGGAAGTATTACACCACAAACAAGTCTAACCTCGCGTCTCAGGCAGTTAACTATTACATATCTTTATTTAACCCCAAAGTGGATTTATATCCCTATTCAAATTTGTCAATAATTTCCAAATTTATTTATGTCCATAATTGTCTCTTAAAATTATGATCATAAATACCAATTATGCCAATTAATATCTCAAATTAATTATATGCCTTTTAGGGCCATTTTATTGCCAATTCGCAATTTTATGTATATTCAATATTATCCCATCATCCCCACGCTATTCGTACGTTTTCATATGACATATGTTAGACTCGCAATTAGTCTAACTTATAAAAGAAAAACAACATCACATAACACATAAAATAGATCTAAGGATCATGACATAAGATTACATAGCCAATAACTTGCATATGAATTTCATTCAAACTAGCATATGATACAAAACTAACATAGGTAATGGCATAAACTTGCATAACTTATGTACTGCTATAGATCCAAACATAAAGGTGTGAACTTGCATATGGATCTAAACATAAAGGTATGAACTTGCATATAAATCTAAACATAAAGGTGTAATCTTGCATATAGATCTAAACATGTAAATTAATGTCACATAAACTAGCATATGCCTATACATGTTTCACATATATTTCAACAACCCAAACTTGCATAAGATTCATACATGTATATATATGATCCAATCATCACAAACTTGCATAAGATATATGATTCAACTTGCATAAGATATACGATTCAACTTGCATAAGGTATATGATTCAACTTGCATAAGATTCACATAAGAACTAACATATGATTCAACACCACAAACATACATATAATTTACATCACATGATTCAAAATCATATTCTCATAATCCCAATTATATCTTATCATAATTAAATTAATTAATTATCTTGTGAAAGCTATCATACTCACAATTAAAAAGAATAGTCTTGTCTTTTTGGGATCTGTATTCTAAAATTGGATTGCTCGCCTTTGATGTAGACTTAGTTGTTATTTAGATTTGATTTGATTTTGATTCAAGCCTCTATCTTGCTTTAGGGTTGGAAGTGTATGGCGGCTACTCTAGGTCCTCCATTGACGGCATGGAGGCTCTTGTTATGAATTTGTGTGATTAGGGTTAGGGGTTTTAGGGTGTTTTTATAGAAGATTAGTTAATTAAGAGTTGTCAGATTAACCTAGAATCAATCAAGACCATCTAGTCAAGGTAGAATGACACCTCAGCCCTAATGTCTCAGCACTGAGTCACAAAATCGTCATCTTTCAGATCTGCCCGAGGGGGGGGAGGGGCAGGTCGACCCCCAGGTCGACACTAAGGTCGACCCGTATAAAGGGAGGTCGACACTAGGGTCGACCCCCTGGTCGACCTGGTCCCTGTTATATTTTTTTCTGAACCTGAGTTGTTTTTAATTTAATTAATTTCTGAAACTTCGGAAGGCCATAACTTCTTCATACGAAGTCCAGTTCACACAAACTCGGACTCTATCTCAAGCAGAATTCCGAGACGAACGCAATGGCACAACCCGTTTCCCTTAATTCCCACATTTGAAATTAAGTATTCTTTAATTTGTTAACTTTAATTTTTAAAATTACGGGGTGTTACATTCTCCCCTCCTTAAAGGATTTCGTCCCCGAAATCTCCAAGTTAAGGAGAATGCATATCCTAACATCCAAACATCCATCTACTCAACCATCAAACACGGGCATCCATTGTCCTTACAAGATTTCTAATGCTGTATAAAAATATGCAAAGAGTGTGTGTATATGTTCCTTATCTAATGCAAAATCAGGCGGTCTACTAATTCGGTTGACCTCCTTAATGCGAATCATGATAGTGCCATGCGTCCATTATGTATGCGAAAGAATCCTATCGATACATATTATTTCTACATGTGTACACAACCATTCATCAAAATGCAGCATCCATATGATAACACGACCATTATACATCCATTAATTTAAATATGCACACACATTTATATGCAACATGAAGGTGATTGAGTCGATCTAGTGCCTAAGGTGTGTGTACATGCATCCACGAGCAAACACTAGCAACCACTTGCATCCATTTGCATCCATCAAACATAACATGTCTCAAACACATGTTTCAACCATAGGGTTCTTCCTAACTAAAGATCGAAGATGTCATCGCAAAGATAATACTAAAAGATAGGACAAATATCAACAAAGCGGTAGAAAAAGGAGAAATTAAAACATACCCTCAAAAAGGAAAGGGTACAACGTACGCATCTTATCTTCCGTCTCCCAAGTCACGTCTCTTTGATCATCTCCCCATTGCACTTTAACCAACTTGACCTCTTTGTTGTGAAGCTTTTTGACCTCCGATCCGAGAATGCGTGTAGGAGCTCGTCTGACCGTGGCATTGCACTCTACTTCCACTTCTTCGAGCATGCTTGGCTCTACCACTTCCGCCGTATCGTGTAAACACTTACGCAAATGCGAAATGTGAAATACGTCATGAACTCCGCTGAGCTTTTCCGGTAACTTTACTCTATACGCCATCTGTCCAATCCTCTCTATAATTGGAAAGGTTCCTACGAACCTTGGTGCCAACTTCCCTACTGATCCAAAACGGACTACGTTTCTCAACGGTGACACCTTAATAAAAACCATGTCCCCAACATCGAACTCAAGATCGGTTCGTCTCCTATCAGCATATGACTTCTGTCGGTCCTGCGCCATCTTCATTCGCCGTCGAATCAGTATATATTCTCCAAAGTCTCCCTAATCATGTCGGGTCCAAGCAAAACCTTATCCGTGGATTCCCACCAACATGTAGGTGATCGGCACGGTCGTCCATAAAGAGCCTCAAAAGGTGTCATGCCAATGCTAGCCAAAAAACTATTATTATAGGCGAACTCTACTAGTGGAAGGTGCTCTTCCCATGTTCCTCCAAAGTCTAGGATGCATAGCCTCAGAAGGTCTTCTAGAATCCGATTCACCCTCTCGGGTCTAGTCGTCCGTCTGAGGATGATAAGCGGTACTTAAGCATAACTGCATCCCAACCGCCTCTTGTAAGCTTTTCCAAAATTCGCTTGTGAAAATGGGATCTCTATTGCTCACAATGCTGGAGGGTACGTCGTGCAAACGAACTATCTCTCGAAGGTAAACAGATGCTAACCATGTGGCAGTCCTTTTACTTTTAACAGGAATAAAATGGGCACTTTTAGTTAGTATGTCTACAATTACCCAAATCCCCGTATTACCCTTCCTCGATCTTGGTAACCCATCTACAAAATCCATGGAAACACTTTCCCATTTCCAAAGCGGAATCTCTAAAGGGTGGAGCAAACCTTCGGGCTTCTTTTGCTCCACCTTGACTTGCTGGCACACTAAGCATCTAGTAACGAACTCGGCCACGTCCTTCTTCATTCCGGCCCAAAAGAAAACTCGCTTCATATCCCTATACATCTTATCACCACTGGGATGTATGGTCATCTTGGAGCGATGTGAGTCTTCAAGAATTGCCTTCTTCAAACTTTCATCTTGTGGTACGCAAAGTCTCCCATCTCTATGTAGCCAACCTCTCTCATCTTTAGCATATCTATCAAAATTTCTTGAGGACTCCCCTCCTATAAGCTTGCCTACTATCTCAACCAACTGTGGGTCATTTCGCTGTGCCTCTCCAACTCGACCCAAAAGTGTAGGTTGCACCTCTAATGATGCCAACAATCTGGGTACATAATCGACAGAGGGTCTGAAGTCAAAGGAATACTCCAAACTCTGCCGCTCTACAAACAAAGGACTTAAAGTTAACTTCTTTCTACTTAAGGCGTCAGCTACATCGTTACCCTTGCCAGGGGTATATGCGATCTCAAAATCGTAGGATGCCAAAAACTTCATCCATCTCTGTTGCCTCAAGTTTAGGTCCTTCTGAGAGAATAAGTACTTTAGCAACTTATGGTCTGTATACAACTCAAACCTTTCGCCAAGCAGATAATGACGCCATGACTTAAGCGCAAAAACTATGGTCGCCAACTCTAAGTTGTGGGTAGAGTAATTTTTCTCGTGGGCTTTCAACTGTCTTCCACCATAGATATCACCCTTCCCTCTTGCATTAAAACTACGCCAAGCCCTGTCCCGCAAGCATCGGTATATATAGTGAATGTCTTACTCCCGTCTGGCAAGACTAAAACTGGAGCTATCGTCAAAGCCCTCTTCAGACGTTGGAAAGCATCATCACAGTCAACGTCCCAAGTAAAAGTCAAATTCTTCTTCGTTAATCGAGTGAGAGGGGCTGATATCTTCGCGAAGTCCTTAATGAACTTCCTATAATAACCAGCCAGCCCTAAAAAGCTTCTTACTTCTGTTGTGTCCTTAGGCGTTTTCCAATCTTGGATTTCCACTACCTTAGCGGGATCCACAGCTATCCCTTCTTTATAGACCACGTGTCTTAAGAACCTCACTTCTTTTCTCCAAAAATGGCACTTAGAGAACTTAGCTTTAAGTTGATGCGCTTGTAGGGCCTCTAAGACTTCCCTAAGATATAGGGCATGCTCTTCTTCATTTTTAGAGAAAACCAGAATATCGTCTACAAAGACTACCACAAACTTGTTCAGAAACTCCCTAAACACCCTACTCATTAAGTCAACAAAGTATGAGGGTGCATTCATCAAACCAAAAGGCATGACGAGCCACTCAAAGAAACCGTCAGGAGTTCTAAATGCAGTCTTATTGATGCTATCTTCAGCCACCCTTAGCTGATGAAACCCTGTAGCCAAATCCAGTTGTGAGAAAACCGAAGCACCTACCAATTAATCGAATAAATCGTCTATCCTTGGTAACGGGTGTCTGTTCTTCTTTGTTAGCTTATTCAGCTCTCTATAGTCCACGCACAATCTAAGTGAACCATCAGCTTTCGTAGCTAAAACGACTGGAGCACCCCACTCTGAAACACTTCTTCTTATGAACCCCTTCTCAAGCAACTCTTTCACTTGCTTACTGAGTTCTCTTCTCTCTCTCGGAGCCATGTGGCGCACTGGTAATGCAACTGGCTTTGCATTATCTACTAAGTATGTTCGAAAGTCTATCTCACACCTCGGGGGTAAACCTCGAACCTTATCGAAGACGTCACTATATTCACGGACCACACGAACAGATTTCAAATCATCATTGGATGCGTCAAGGGATTCTAGGTAGCTAAGCATTACCGGACCTCTAGGGTCATAAGAAATATCAAGGGTCTTTCCGCAACGAGTCAACAATCTAACTACCCTTCTTTCACAATCTAGGATGGCCCCATATCTAGTTAGCCAAACCATACCTAGGATCAAGCCGTAGCCCATGAAGCCAAGAACAAAGGCATTGCATTCAAACCCAATGCCCAAGATAGACACTCTCAAATCTTGACAAATCATAGAAAGATGAGCCGACCCACCAATAGGATTTGAGACTACTATGGGATCCGTAACTAGACTAGTATTTAGGTGCAGTGTTTCAACTAACGAAGTAGATACAAATGAGTGTGAAGCGCCAGAGTCAAACAAAGTACGAACAGGATGATCAAACAGAAAAACTAAACTTTCAACGGAAATGTTTCTACCTCTCTCCTGTCCTGGTGCCATGAGAGCCTGAATCTGCCCTCTTGCCTGCCCTGGTGCCATGAGAGCCTAAAGCTGCCCTCCAGAAGTTCTTTGCCCTTGCCCCTGTTTCCTTGGGCAGTCCTTAACTAGATGACCTGCCTCTCCACAGTGGAAACAGCCAGTCTTCTTCTTTTTCCTACAGTCTTTGCTCAGATGGCCTGGTGTCCCATAATTAAAGCATTTCTTCTTTCCTTTGCCATTATTGTTCTTCCCGCCTTTCTTGTTTTGTTGTTGTGGTTTCTTTTGGTCTCCTTTCTTCTTCGGTGCCTTATTAGCATTAGCACCTTTCTCTTCCTCATGCATAAGCGCCATGTCAACCAATCTCTCAAAGGTAGCCCCCATCGGAATGTGGGTCATAGCCAACCCATGTAGCGGCTCATTCAAGCCTTTAACGAACCTTAGGGCCTTTTTCTCAGATGTGTTTACCAATTCCAAGCCAAATCTCGCCAACTGAATAAACTTGTTGACGTACTCCTTTACTGATAAATCCCCTTGCTTCAACGCTAAGAACCTTTCCATATATAAATTTTCTTCCGCTCGTGAGAGAAATTTCATTTTGAACCTACGCTTGAAATCTATCCATGTCTCCACCGGACGCTCTCCGTTCGTGACTTCCCACCAAAATGAGGCTTCGTCCTTCATTAACCAAGCAGCCAATTGTACCTTCCTTCCATCTTCCACCTCGAAAATACCAAATAGATCTTCCACCTCCTTAAGCCAATTTCGAGCTTCAACAAACGTCTCTGATCCGTGAAAAGGTTTCCCGCCCATTGCCCAAAAATCCTTGCATATCTTTGCAAAAGTATCAACATGGGGAGGAGGAGGAGGAGCATTTGTTGGGCCTACGACATTGGCCCTAGCTTCCAGATACCTTCTAAACCATCCTGGTATCGGTATCCCCTTGGGTATCTCGGGAATTCTAGACATGATGAAAAGAAAATGAAGAGATTAAAAAGGGAGAATTCGAAAGAAAGATATATGGCTCTTGGGGGTTATGTTTTTAAAACAAACTTTTCACTTGAAAATACTTTCCTTAAAACATACTTTTGAAAGTATTTCTTTATAAAATGCTTTTTGAAAAATAGTTTTTCAAAATTCATATCTGGTCTGGTAACCTCGCTCTGATACCACGTGTAACACCCCACGTCCATTAATGTCACTCACAAAGGGAATGCATTAACTTCCATAGAGCGTATTTAGTGTATAGAACAAAATATAACAAGACAGATATAAATAATGGTACTTGAAAATTTTAAAACAAATTTTATTGTAGCGGAGAAATAGTTTGATTACAACAACTTCATAAACCAAGTATACTTAATATCCATCTTAATAAATTGTTTTAGAGTACATAAAATAAAAAGCATAACCCCAAACACAAGTAGCCATAAAAGAGATGAGCTGAAATTTACTTTCAGCAATCCAAGCACTTCCAAAAGAGAGAGAAAGAGATCCAAGATCAAGCTCCGCTAGTACTAGTCCCACCCTGAGAACCTGGGAGGGGGGAAAGGAGGAAAAGAGGCGAAAACAAGGGGGGTCAGACATAAAGTCTGGCGAGTATAATAACTTTAACAATATAATTATTAAAGTAACTAGGATAAGCCATAAACTGGTAAGATAAGATATAACCATGAAACAAGTGGGCATGACAAAGCAGTTAAGAGGAATATTCTGGCGTTAATCTCATCCCTAATCACTATAGGATAATTACTATACTGCACCATCACTAGTCACCCTAAAAGTTGATCCTGCCTATAGAACTTAATAATGAAAATGGTAGTTTCTTGTACCCCTAGCTGCCTTCATAGGTGCCATCTGCCCCTATCTCCACTAGTTGTACCCACTACCCCATTCGATCGGCTCCCAAACTCGTAGATACCCATGCTGGCCTCACAGTGGGGTGTATCACTCCCCAAAGTGGCAACCCGATACCACCAAAAATTCACGTCTTATATCTACACGATGCAACAACGTCTTACCTACCAGCCCGGGCCCACACACGCACATGACCCCGTTGGACTTGCGTTGCCACTGCTAACCCGTTTTGACCTCTTCCAATCAAACCCAGTACGCGTGTCCGGTCCTCGACTTGGGTCGAGCCCACAAAGATACTTAATGGGTTACTGGTTTGAAAAGGGCCCCCATGCATGACACAAGCTTTCCACCTATGTTTGGTCCCCTCTAAGGTTTTCCCCACTTAACCCCATTCTTATTCATGTCTTCTTACATGTTTCAATCTTGGTTAAGTGCATCTAATCGTATTTCACATGCCACCTAAGGCACCCTCTTAATTTCACATGCCACCCAAGGCACCCACTTAACCCCCCATGTCCCACCACATGTTTATCTAGTTAAGTGTTTCTTAATTCATTAAAATCGTAACCTTGTAAAGACCTCCCTCATTAGACTGGCATTCGAGGCTGCTGGATTTGTCGGGCGGGTCCGGGCAGTCTTACACCACAAACGAGCCTAACCTCGTGTCTTTACAATTGTTATGCATTTAATTCGTGCCTTTGACCTCTCACATTAGACTGGCATTTGTGGCTGCTGGATTTGTCGGGCGGGTCCGGACAGTCTTACACCACAAACGAGTCTAACCTCGTGTCTCAGGCGGTTAATTATTACATATCTTTATTTAACCCCAAAGTGGATTTATATCCCTATTCAAATTTGTCAATAATTTCCAAATTTATTTATGTCCATAATTATCTCTTAAAATTATGATCATAAATACCAATTATGCCAATTAATATCTCAAATTAATTATATGCCTTTTAGGGCCATTTTATTGCCAATTCACAATTTTATGTATATTCAATATTATCCCATCATCCCCACGCTATTCGTACGTTTTCATATGACATATGTTAGACTCGCAATTAGTCTAACTTATAAAAAGAAAAACAACATCAAATAACACGTAAAATAGATCTAAGGATCATGACATAAGATTACATAGCCAAAAACTTGCAAATGAATTTCATTCAAACTAGCATATGATACAAAACTAACATAGGTAATGGCATAAACTTGCATAACTTATGTACTGCTATAGATCCAAACATAAAGGTGTGAACTTGCATATGGATCTAAACATAAAGGTGTGAACTTGCATATAAATCTAAACATAAAGGTGTAATCCTGCATATAGATCTAAACATGTAGATTAATGTCACATAAACTAGCATATGCCTATACATGTTTCACATATATTTCAACAACCCAAACTTGCATAAGATTCATACATGTATATATATGATCCAATCATCACAAACTTGCATAAGATATATGATTTAACTTGCATAAGATATATGATTCAACTTGCATAAGGTATATGATTCAACTTGCATAAGATTCACATAAGAACTAACATATGATTCAACACCACAAACATACATATAATTTACATCACATGATTCAAAATCATATTCTCATAATCCCAATTATATCTTATCATAATTAAATTAATTAATTATCTTGTGAAAGCAATCATACTCACAATTAAAAAGAATAGTCTTGTCTTTCTGGGATCTGTATTCTGAAATTGGATTGCTCGCCTTTGATGTAGACTTAGTTGTTATTTAGATTTGATTTGATTTTGATTCAAGCCTCTATCTTGCTTTAGGGTTGAAAGTGTATGGCGGCTACTCTAGGTCCTCCATTGACGGCATGGCGGCTCTTGTTATGAATTTGTGTGATTAGAGTTAAGGGTTTTAGGGTGTCTTTATAGAAGATTAGTTAATTAAGAGCCGTCAGATTAACCTAGAATCAATCAAGACCATCCAGTCAAGATAGAATGACACCTCAGCCCTAATGACTCAGCACTGAGTCACAAAATCGTCATCTTTCAGATCCGCCCGGGAGGGGGGGAGGGGG
The DNA here is from genome assembly GCA_030737875.1 of Allium sativum. Lineage (NCBI taxonomy): Eukaryota > Viridiplantae > Streptophyta > Magnoliopsida > Asparagales > Amaryllidaceae > Allium > Allium sativum. The sequence goes on from CM060909.1 coordinate 822,193,567, forward strand.
CAGGTCGATCCCCAGGTCGACACTAAGGTCGACCTGTATAAGGGGAGGTCGACACTAGGGTCGACCCCCTGGTCGACCTGGTCCCTGTTATTATTATTTTTTGAACCTGAGCTGTTTTTAATTTAATTAATTTCTGAAACTTCGGAAGGCCATAACTTCTTCATACGAAGTCCAATTCACACAAACTCGGACTCTATCTCAAGCAGAATCCCGAGACGAACGTAATGGCACAACCCGTTTCCCTTAATTCCCACATTCGAAATTAAGTATTCTTTAATTTGTTAACTTTAATTTTTAAAATTACGGGGTGTTACAGGGGGCTTCAGTTGTGAACTGTTCGTGAGCTCCTGGTCAGATCGGGATCTCCAAGCGATTCGGGGTCGATGCGCTAGTTCGTGGTGCAGCAGTTTGGAGGAGCGGTTCATAGGGAGATGAGGCGGATTGGTTCATGTCTTCAACTCCGGGTCGTGATGCATGCTCCACGAGTGGGGGTTCGGGGAATCCGATCTGATCCGGTCCCCTGCATATTTCCTGCGCTTTGTCCAGCGAGCTATTTACGCCATTCGACGGCATTTTCGAACAGTCTAACTTTTCTACGCAATCACAAATCATTCCAACCAGTATAGCGACATGTATAATTAACCATAAACACCAAAAAACAATATAACATGTCAAAATGGATCAAACATACCCAAAACCCATGTTTTCCCCCTTAATCATGTTTAACAATAACTAATGATAGGATTAGCAAAACATATCCAAATTTACCCAAATTCCTAACAAAGGCCTAAAATAATCTTTTAGAACTTCTAAACATTTTTCCATAATTTAATAATGTATAATTTCGTTAATTAACACTAATCACTAATTAGTGAAAAACAATGCAAATCACTCACCTTAGCCACAAATAAAACTTAGATCTGAAAGTATCTCCAATTGGGGTTGAATCTCTATGTATTCCAGCAGCTCCATCCCAAATTCTATGCTAATTTTCCTTGGTCTGATGTAGATTAGGCTAAAACTTGATTAAACGGTGATTAGAAGGTGATTTGGGTGTTGGAGGCCATTGTTAGGGTTGAAGGGAGGTAAGTGGCGGTTGGAAAATGACAAAGAAAAGGTTTCTCTAACACTAATCAGCCCTTATATAGCTCAAATCCCGAAATCCCCAATTGGCCTAGCTGCTAATTACCCTATTAAGCCTATTTAAGTTATTTTTCACCTTTTAAACCTTGTTTTAGCCATATCTCCCAAACGGTGAGTACGTTTGGCTAATGTGACCACTCTACGGAAATGTAAACCATCATCTGAATCCAATGTAAGTGGTTTCAAGTCAAAACTCCTTACCAACCAAAATTTATAGCCGAAACAAGATCAACTAGAGGAAAAACGGTCATTTAAAAATAAGCAAAAATCATGAACATGGGAAATGACCCCAACAGTCGTCTCCCAAATTTACACGACCATACGACTTCATATGAAAAAGAAATAAATATTCTATAATCCTTCGATACGTAGAATGCGGGTCGTTACAAAAGGGATCCACTTGTCTAATCCCTCTAGTCGTCGTAATGAAGCCCTTAGGCACACCTTGAAGTAAAATAGAAAAAGCAGCAGTCGCTATGCATTCATGAATAAGGTTAATAAAATGAGTAGGGAATCCCATCAATTGCATGATATAGCAGATAAGTTCACGGTTTATCACATCGTAAGCCTTGTGTAAATCCACTTTTACACAGAATTTTCGAACACCAGGCTTCTTAAAATGGCGAAGTAATTCATGAGCGAGCAACATATTATCACCTATGTGCCTACCAGTGATGAATGCAAACTGGTTTTGTGAAATGAGGTGCTGCATATATGGTTTCATCCTATAACATAAAATTTTTCTAAAAACCTTATAAAACAAATTGCAACAAGATATAGGCCTGTAGTGTGTGATGTCTGATGGTCGATCAATCTTGGGAATTAATGTGGCAAACGTATGATTGCTACCTTTCGGTAGTTTACCACTTCGAAATATGTCCCGCATAGCATATAATAAGTCCATCTTTATTTAATCCCAATGTAATTTCAAAAACTTTGAATTAATACCATCAGGACCTGAGCTCGAGTCATCATGAGTAGAAAACACCGCTTGCTTAACTTCGGCCAAGTAATAGGTGCAAGCAGCATGAATTTGCCTGCATTGTTAATAGTAGCTCGAGGTTCAAAATCTAGGAAGTTGTAATTTCTAGGACCATTGAATATACTAGTAAAATGGGAAATAGCCTGTATTTCAATATCTTTTGGTTTGTACACTAGATCCCCTTCAGTGGATATCAGTGCATTCACATTATTTTGATACTTCTTGTATGTCATTTTGGAATGAAAGAACTTTGTACTTGTATCTCCTTGTTGCAGCCATAAAACCTTTGATTTTTGGCGCAAACTCCAATACTGAATACTCTGTTGTGTAAAATATAGGTGTTTGGATTGCATCATTTGCTCAAACAAATCAAGGTTCTCTGGATCTTCATCGACAGCAGATTCCAATAAGTGAAAGTTTGGCTCTGTCTTCTCAAGAAGAGAATCTGCTTTAGGCCTTGTTTTGTTACATAACTTGAGTTCGAACTTGCACACATAGAGCTTATGTTGGAATTTGTAAATGTATGAACCCTAGGTTGATGACTGCCATCCTTATTAAAGCATTCAAAAAATATCCAGGATATATATGCCAGTCATTTCGATAGCAAAATGGGAAGCCTTTGGATTGAGCGTTTGGAACTAAATGCAACAGCAATGGGTTGTGACCACTCGACTGTTGCGACACGGAAATAACTCTCATATTTGTGAAATTATGGAGACATGATTGATTGACGAGAATTTTTTCAATATTATTCGCAGTGCCCTTCCTTCTCCATGTAAAATTGAAGCCTGTAGCCTTAATCTCGATTAACCTAGACTGTTGTAAGAAAGACTGGAATGCTCTAATTTGAGAGAATGGCACTGGAAGGCCACCTCTTTTGTCAGTTGGAGAAGAGCAATGGTTGAAGTCTCCCATTAAGACCCAACAATCAGTAATATAGTGAGACTGTTGTATAAGATCTTGCCAAAGACTTTCTCGCTCTTGGTAGCAATTGCTTGCGTAGATCACAGTAAAATACATACGAAAACCTCCAGCATTAGAGATAAAAGCTGTGAGTTGTTGTGAAGTCCTTGAGCAAATATCCACATGCCAGACCGTAGTATCCCATAACAAAAAAATACGACTTGAAATAGAAGAACGATTAAGAGGATAATAACACCAGTTAGATGGTATTTTAGAAGAAAGAGAAGCAAGGTTAGTAGCATTGAGTTTATTCTCGACTAAGCCCATAAATAGGCTTATACGATGTTAGAAGTTTGAATACATCACGTATACGTAGTGATGAATTTATTCCTATAACCTTCCAAGATAAACAAGCCAGTTAACGTTGGAGGAGCTCCTTAGCTTTCTTTTAGGAGGAACAAAAGTTGTTTGTGTAGAGGACTCTGTATTCTTCATATAATTTGAGTTTTTGTCGACAAAAGAGGATACATCAGCAGTGTCATCTGCTTGTGTCTCTTCAGTGATAACACATGCTACGTTTTCAAGTTCGTCTGGTAGCAAAGAGGATGGCAAGTCAGTATTAAGGAATTGAAGATCATCCACTGTTTGTGCATTAGGTTGAGAACACTGTGCTTCTGACATCTTGGAATATGATGCATATGAACTTTCGGGTTGAAAATGATTATTGACTTGAGAGTTTGAAGTGGAAGCTTCTGCATTAACAGTAGGACAAGGAACCCACTGTGGCTTGGTTTGGACATCATGAACGGATTCTTTATGACCAAACTTCATACATTTGTTACATTTATATGGAATAAATTCATATTCAACATGTATATCCTTCTTGACGCCAGTATGAAGTAAAATGGAATGGTGTTTGGCAATTCAGAAACAACTGTTATACCAATCAACATTCGAGCATATCTTGTGTACGCTTTGGAAATGGTCTTTTCATCACACATGATGGCTTGCCAACGAACTTGAAATCATAGATAAGGCATTCACCGTCCACATCTCCATATGTAAACCATGCAAATATATATATAAAGAATCATATTTAATGGTAATCATTGTATAAATCTCTACCATCATCTATCTTAAATTATTAAAAAGAAAAAAAAAACTTTTCTTAAAGTATGTACACAATCACATTTGACAGTGGAATTTTTTTTGTTGATGTATTTCACTTTCATTTAATATTGTTTGGTTAATTTCACATTTGTTATAAACAACAACAATAATTTATTTGATCGTTTAACCATTAATTATTTAATATTTTTTTGTTTAGTTTGACACTAATGCTTATGTCCACTTCATAGTGATCATTAGTCATATATTTGTCGATTACAATATTTTACAAGTTTGGACAATATTTGAGTACAAAGCATTGCGATAGAACAACAAAAGGTATGTTAGTTCTAAACTTTGATTGAATTGCTCTTCTTCTTCGTTGAGTAGAAAATGAGTTGACTTGGTCAATTATGTTTAAATTTAGCTTCAATGTCCAAGAAGTCCGAAACAGTCCGCAGAATAATTATCCTTGTGAATATCCAAAAGTTGGTGGAAAACGTTTGTGCAATGTTTTAACGGTCCATGCTATGTCCAATAGTCATGTGGAAGAAGATGAAAGTCATTAATGATGCTTTTGGAGCTCGAGAAGTCCAAAAATCCAAGCCAAATGGGATCCAAATGAAAGCCAAGCTTAGGGGTATTTATAGTAGAGGGTTGGTAGTGGAGCAGATAGGAAATTGGGCCCACACAGCAGAAAATCGCATCGTAGAGCAGCACCCCTCACAAAATCGCTTCTCGTACCCTTCGCTTCAGGAATTTCGCATCCCTCCTGAGGGATGCGTTTTTGCACGTTCGCATCCTGGGGATGCAAACTGTAGTTGGGGAGTGGGATTTTTGAAGGCGAGGTGAAGGGATGCGTGGAGGAGGATGAAAGGCGGAATTTGTGGTGATGCGAGCTGATGGATGATGCAGTGCGGTTCTGGTGATGTAAATTTCTGCACACGCTCACAAAAATGGGCGTACCTTTCAAACCGTAAGGCCATTTGGGCCAAACAAAAGTTGTACTTGAAGCTAACTCAGAGAGCCACAAGAGTTATGATGAAAAACACCGTAATTGATGTTTTTGGGCCCAGAAGAGGTTATCTAAAGGGGTTTTGGTCTGTTTTTATGTTTACGTCGCGACTTCGGCCAAATCACTTTATGTTTTTTGACGATGTTTTTGACGGTTTAGAGCGTTGCTAACCAGAAATTTGATGTGTATTGCTTCGACCAAAAAGCGTTTCAACACCTATATTTGTTTCCCATAGTAGTATCATCCATTTATGTCTACTTAAGGGGATTAAACCATGATAATATGACATCAGAGCATCTACGTTGATTCGTTGACGGTGAAAGAAAGTATGACAGAAGATGATGCTACCCCTAGCAACAAGACCATATGTTAAAAGTTCTTATATTGCATCTTTGTTACGGTCGACGATAAAAAGGTGCAATGAGGACAAAGTCTACACTACTAGAACAATATATTCCAATGGCCGTCAATGGCTTCCAACAGCTCGTTGAATTTTAAACAAGCCGTTAAAAACCGTTGGAAACCTACAGAATATAGATCGTTTGCGGCCGTTGGAAATTTTCTGCATATTTTCCAGAAACCGCGACTTGCTGCTCATTCTCATTCTTCATCATCACCGATTCATTTTTTTACCCCCAATTCCACTATTTCATCACATCCAATTTCGTTGCCGCCATCCCAACAGCCACCCCAAGCACCATGGCGCCATCTACAAGCAGCTCTAGCCCCTCTCCATCCTCCTAGATACCCAAGTTGGTAATTTTCCTATTTAGGTCTTATTTATTTATTTAGAGTTTAATTTAAATTTTGATTGATTCTTAATTGTTAGTGTATGTATATTACATCATGCCATCCCTTAATTGTTGTTATTATCATCATAATGATCAAAATATTACCGATTGATTTTTTCTAATTTAGTATATCGCGTTAGTTTATGTTGATTTGGTTAGTATTGAACGTATGTGTGTGACAGAGTCTGCAAATAGTATAATTTATGCAAACACGAAGTTTATATTATGTTAGGAGTGGTCTTAGTTTTGGATAATTTGTGCGAACACGAGTTTTGTGTTTATGGTGCGAATGCACGAATTTATTTGGTGTATAAATGATTTTGATAGGAATAGTCATAGTTAGGATTAAATAAATTGTAAAAATATTTAATTTAGTACATATGTAGTATAACGGTAAAATATAAACAAATATTTAAAGAAATTATATATTATTTATATTTAATATAAACAAGTAAAAACTTTTAGATATTATTTGGCTTCGTCTGACAAGTGTTGTATATGATCATTATATGGATATTCGTTTACCTACAAAATGGACATCTCTATTCATCTGATACGTCATTTTTCAGATTTGTCCTTATATTGGACAAGTTACAAACACTATAGAGTAATTATACTTCGTAACTCTTTTCACTTTAAATGGTGCACAAAATTTCGACAACATTTCTTGTGTACGATACAAGGAACACGGGGGAAATGTTGCTGAAATTTTGTGAAATCGTTTAAAATGATATGATTTACATAATGTAATTACTATTGTGTTTTTAATGGGAAGTAGGATGACCGATCATTAAAGAAGACACATAAGTGTCAATGAATCAATATTTGTTTATTTAAAATAAAATTTGTAAATATATATATAATATAATTTAGTGCATGTTTACTAAATCAGTAAAAAAAAATTAATAAAATATAAAATTTATGATTAATCATTTTATTACTTCATTATAATCTTTAAAGTAGGAAAAATGGTCAATTGCTTTATCGATCGGAGACGGATGTATCAAAGAAGGGAAATTAGTCGTGCAATAAGTGAACATTTTCAAAACGGGGTACAAGTGTTCATCAAATTTGCTTTAAGTAATATGAGAAACAATAAAGAAATTCATTGTCCATGTAGTAGGTGCAAATTGTTAAACTATTTAATACCGAATATGGTTAAGATTCATTTGCGCCAATATGGTTTCATACCCAATTTTTTGGTGTGGGATCGTCATCGAGAAATTGTAGCCCGTAATAATCAAGAACAGTCGGTGGAGGTCATTAGTGATGAAGTTAGTACGAATCTCATAGAAAATATAGTCGAAGATGATGCACTTTCAATGTTCCCTATCGTTGAAATTGAAAATGACGATGTTAACATCGAAGAGGAACCAAATATTGAAGCTAAAAAATATATATGATTTATTGGATCATGCTAAAAAAAACCTTTGGAATGGATGTAAAAGCGGCACTCAATTATCGGCAACTGAAGAATACATTGTAGTGAAATCAAAATACAACCTAAAGGAAGCTGGATTTACGACTGTTGTTCAAGCTACTAAACGCCATCAGGGCCGGCATAGAAACAAAAAATATATTATCGGAGGCCCTAGGCAAAAAAGATATCAGAGGCCTTATGTTATCAGAACATGTTCAAGTATATACACAATTAGATCGAAGGCCCTAGGTGGCCGCCTTGGTGGCCTTACCCCAGTGCCGCCCCTAAACGCCATATGTCATCTGATAATTTAATGTGCGAAAACTATTATGAAGTGAAAAAATTTATGTCATCTTTCGGTTTGTTGTATCAAAAAATAGATACATATTTAAAGGGCTGCATGTTGTAGTAGAAAGAAGACATCAATCTTAGAAATTGTAAAATATGCAATCGAAAAAGATACAAACCCAGGAAAAAAGAAGTGAAAAGAAGTTCCGTAAAAGCGTATGCATTATTTACCCATCACCCCCAGACTTCAACGGTTATATGCATTATCTATAACAGCGCATCATATGAGATGACACAGTGTAAGAACACCTTAAGAAGGTACGTTGACACACCCATCCGATGAAGAAGCATGGAAATATTTTGACAATAAATATCCTGATTTTGCAGCGGAGAGCCGCAACGTTAGACTAGGTTTATGTACAAATGGCTTATCACCGTTTTCTCAGTTTGGTTCTAAATATTCATCTTGGCCTATAATAATTACACCTTACAATCTATAATCGTGGATGTGTATGAAGACTCCATTTATGTTTCTCACAATTGTCGTCCCTGGCCCTGATGATCCGACACAGGGCATTGATGTTTACTTACAACCGTTAATCGAAAAGTTGAAAAAAATATGGTTTGAAGGAGTTGAAACATACGACGTATCAAAAAAGAATTTTTTTTGGATGTTCGCTTCTTTGTTATGCACTATTAGCGATTTTCCTGCATATGCAATGCTTTGGGGTTGGAGTACAGCCGGTCGTTTTGCTTGTCCTTATTGCATAGAAGAAACACAAGCATTTTCGTTACCGCATGAAAAGAAAATATCATGGTTTGATTGTCATCGATATTTTCTTCATATTAATCACCCTTTTAGAAAAGACCGAAAAACTTCACGGTTAATAGACATGAGACTCTATGACCACCAACAATTTGGTCAAGCGAGGATATATATGAACTTGTAAAAGATTATCCAAAGATACACGAAACCGGAAAACAAACTGAAATTCAAGGTAAATCGACGGTTCATAATTGGTGCAAACAGAGTATATTCCGGGAATTGCCTTATTGGAAAATCTCTTAATCCATCATAACACTGACGTGGTGTATAACGAGAAAAACATATTTGATAATGTGTTTAATACAATTTTGAATGTGAAGGGCAAGACTAAGGACTATCTGAAATCTAGACGTGATATAAAGGAAATATGAAATCATCTGAGCTTCATATAAAGCCCAATGACAGTAAAAAAACTCAAAGCATGCTATGAACTATTCAATAACTAAGTTAAAATACTGTTAAAATGGATTTCAATTTCCTGATGGAATTTCCTCTAATCTTCGTAGATGTGTCGATTATAAAAATGGAAGGCTGAGTGGAAAGAAGCCATGATTGTCATGTAATGATGAAAAATTTGTTACCCGTCGCTTTCAAACCCGTAAAAGTCTGGAAGGTAATAATAGAACTTAATTTATTTTGCAAGGACTCAAGGAGCATTGTTCAACTGCATTAAAAGTTGACCGTCTGCTTAAACTTGAAGAAGAAATTCGTATACTGCTCTGCAAACTGGAGAAAATATTTCCTTCGGGTTTTTTAATGTAATGGAGCATTTACCTGTTCATCTTCCATATAAAGAACGTCTTCCAGGTCTTGTGCAATATGGATGGATGTATCCATTCGAAATGTATATTACTATACTAGGTATTCAAATGTTAATTTAATTATAAATAGAAGTTAATATTGAACCGAACTATTTTTTATTAGGTACTTAAATCATTTAAAGAAAACAACAAAACAAAAAACTTGAGTTGAAGGTACTACTTGCAAATCATATATCGAAGAAGAAGCTTCTTTCTTTTTCTCTCATTATTTTAATGATCATGTGAACTTATCAGTTGAAAGCGTTAAGCATAATGATGATGCCGTTGAGCAAGATTTTTCTTCTGAAGCAACATTATCTATTTTTAAACAACATGACCGACATGTTGGAAAATGTATGGAAATATGGCTAGATGATAAAAGTTACCATGTAGCACACACATATATTCTTCTTAATTGTCCTGAAGTTGCACCATTTGTTAGGTAATTATCTTTTTTACAAGTTTTGTTAAATTTAAGTTACACGTGTAAATAAATAATAATGTAACATATCAGGTTTGTGTTTGTAGTATTTATGAATCACAAAATCCAAGCGGCGATTTAAGCAAAAATTTCAGTAGTCGGTTTAGGAACTACGTTTCTAATCCGCAAATCATGTGCTCGATAAAGGACTGAAACATTTGGCATTTGGACCGAAAAGAAAAGTTAAAACGTATCCAATATTTTTCGTTAATGGATATAAATTCAACACCAAAGAATATGGTGCTGAAAATTAACAAACAAAATTGGTGTATTTATTAAAGGCAGTGAAGATCCTAATAATCATATAAATGATTTTTGTGGCATGTTAACTCAGATTTTGCAATTGACATATTTTATAAGGCCCGCAAAGAATGTTTATTTGTTTAGATGCAACTGGTTCAACAATGTTCCAGGTTTTAGTATTAACGTGCATCCAAATTATAATCTTATAGAAATTAAACATACTTCGCGTTATCAAAACTACGACTCTTTTGTACTAGCCAAACAAGCCCTACAAACTTAGTATGTCCCTTATCTATCTCTAAAAAGGGATAAAGCAGATAGGGCTGCGGTTTTTAAAACCAAGGCAAGATTTACGTTTGATGGAAAGAATATTTCTGACGAACAAGCCTATCAAGCAGATCTAGAGGAAAATGTTGAAATAGCAATTACAGACGATCAAACTGGTTTTGGACCTTTAAATGATGAGACAAATGTATTAGTCGAAGCATTTGAGAGTATAGAGAAAAACGACATAGAACACGAAACCGTCTCTGAAACAGAAAATGACGAAGACTGAGTAGTATCTGGTAATTTTCATAATCATTCACATTACATTTACCTATGTTTAATATTGCATTTGTCCAAGTCATACAATTTTAACGATAACAAGTGTATAATTACACATACAACACATACACAACATGATACATGTGCAACATGTATTACTTTTTCTAATAGTTCATCGTATCATAGTTATTATGAATTGTATATGTATATATGTGGCAGGTATATTATGTTTGGCTTTATCTCTCGACAACGTGGCTCTTCATAGTAGGTCGGTGAAAGTAGCGGCGAGCCACTAGCTTGTCCAGTTGTTTACTTGAAGCCTAAGGCTGACCGTACGTAAGTATCAAAATTAGCAGCATAGCAGTTCAACTTTTTGTACCTGATATATCTGTAATTGTCTAAAGTTCTAATTTATATTTAACGCAGGGGCCTTGAGTTGGAGACATCTCAAATGGTACTGAATATTTCTAACGATGCGTACATGGCTAGAATGAGCGATTTCTGGCCTAAGTGGAGTAGGATCCTCGACATCTTCAGAGAGTCCATCTAGCAAGATTTTCTTTTAAGTTTGTAACGCTTTACAAAATGATTAAATACAAATAAATAAGTAGTATTATTTTTTCATTATACTGGGCGCAGTAGATTAGCAGAAGACTAGTATCAGCCAAGTTCAGCGACAATGGAACTCAAAGTTCGCTAAGAATTACACGGAAAAAATGAATGAGATTAAAATAGTATGGAAGAAACAAGGTGAATGAGCGATGAAGTATTTAATAAGATGGTTGAGTGGTGGGACATGGATGGGTTCAAGGTAAATTTATAACGATTCTCATTTATTTTTTGCCAATTATTAAATAATTAGTCAATGTACATTCGCAGGCGGACTCAGCAAGGAACTATGTAAATAGTCGTGGAGGATCAAAGTCTTTCCAACATCCTCACGAGGACTTGGTAAATTTATCAATTATTACATCTGTATATTGATCAGTTCGATAATTAACTATGTGGAATTGAATTATCCAAATTCTCAATTGCGAGCTCGTGGACATGTTGTGTCCTACATGGATGTATTTGCTCATACCCACGCATTCAGGTAAGTAGACGAGGCTGGCAACATCACATATCAGTGGGATGATCAGGATAGGGCGACGACTATATATGTATGCGTATTTTAAATTCTATTACTCACATCGACAAGTTTATTAATTACTAGTTAATAGAAAATAAAAACAACATTCTATTATTTTTCAATTGAAATTGTTTTTTGCATTATAGGCAAGGTTTTAGGAGGCACGAGCTATACGCTTGAGGAGTCTGATCGTGAGGAGTTGACACCGGAGGAGGAAGACAACATATTTGACGTTGTTTTGGATCCGTCGCAACAGAGAAGACGTTATAGCTTCATTAATCTAACAGTAATTTATCCTTTTGCATGCATACAACAAATTAGCGTTTAAATATATAGTGTTATAATATTTTATATGCTGACATAACATTTTCGCTTTTCATTCTATTTGTAGGCTCCACAAGCTAAGAAGGCCCAAGATAAAGAAGAAATTAAAGAGCTTAGAACCACGATTGAGCAGCTGCTGGAGAAGAACCGTCTGCAGGCTATCCAGATAGAGCAGCTAAATCAAAAACTTGCGGAGTATGTGCACAATCACGGTACTTTTCCTTCGTTGTCCGGTGCTTCTGGAAATGAAGATGACACTTGAGATATGTGTTTTTTTTATGTTTTCATTGCACGATGTATATATCGACTTGGAGATGGTAAGGATTTTGTTTTGATGTTGTACATATTGGCACAGAGTGGGTGAGGATGATACTTTTGATATATTCTGATGGCTTGTATTTGGTTTGTAGACATGTAACGTTGATGTGTTGGTTTTTGAGACGTTTATATGGTTTGTTTTGTTCATGTTGATGTATATTTGATTTATGTTGGTTGTTTATATTGTTATTGGTATAAATGTGTTATATATGTATGGAATTGATTGGAATTGGATTGGAAATGGGGTGGCTGGAAGGTATTAGGTTTACTGTTATTAAAAAAACATCTAGTTTTTCCAACGGCTAAAAACGGTTTCCAACTGCTTATAGGTCATTCGTTTGAAACGGTTTCCAACGGCTATAGACCATTTGAAGCCATTGGAAGAGCTGTTGGAAATAGTCCGTTGTGTCCGCTGGAAACCGTTGGACAACGTTAATGCTACTCCAACGGCTTCAAATGGTCAACAATGGCTCTGAGCCGTTGGAATAGCCGTATTTTCTTGTAGTGCTATACTTAAAAAAAATATGGCTCATCAGGTAGTTTTTGACACTTGAGGAGTTACTAGTTGAAATTTTCATCCTAGAAAGGAAGAAGATGGATGAGCGGACATTTATTGTTGTATAACTGGCCATGTGTAACACCCCTTTCTTTAGAGAGTAATTTAAAGTCCAACATCATGGAATTATGGTATGAAGTAGAAGCTTAAATAGTAGAGTCTAACCTCTTAATAGTGCCGAGATCTTTTGCGGGACAAAACCCCACTCCTATATGGGAACTAAGCTATGGACAATATATTACATGAACCGAGGTGCGGGCTGTTACACCATAGGAGAAGAAATCATCTTGGAAACTAACATGAAAATCACGGTTAAAGAAATTTGGAACAAGCTGGAAAATCTCTATTAAGAGAAATCACTCACTAGTCATCTGATTTTATTGAAGACATTTTCACCATAACCTCGATAATATTGATAATGACGAAGAATGTGGATTTGAAGGTGGATGAAGAACAAAAGATGATGGTTCTTTTATATTCCCTCTTGAAGGGTTACGTAGGTTCTGCTAATTACAGTCTGATTTACGGAAGAAACACTTTGATTATAAATGATGTAAAATTAGGTCTCCTATCTAAAGGTTAAAGGGATCAAATGAATGAGATGAGTGAAGAAAGCAAAGGAAATAATAGTCAGGGTTTATTTGTTGAGAGGAAAAGAAGAGTTGGAATTATGGCGGATGTTCCAACTCAAGAAAGTAAGAAAAAAGTTGGAAATGAAACTCTAAAGATAGAATGTGCCACTATTATAAGAAATCAAGCCACTAAAAAGGGATTTCATGCATTTGTAGAAGAAGGATGAGGATTGATCTTCATCAATTACAGTGGAGAAGACTGTACGTGATGATGTATTGAATGTCGTGTTATCTAATGTATCAGGCAATTGGTTGCTTGATTTTGGGGCATCGTTCCATACAATGCCAAACAAGAATTATTTTATCTATTTTGTCAAAAAAGAGTAAGTGAATTTATTATAGGGAACGGTTATAGGAGCAGTACAATTCAAGTTAGTATGTTTGATGAGGTGATACACATATTAATAGGTGTTCTCTATGTTCTGGGTCATCGAAAGTCATTGATTTCTTTAGGGAAACTGGCATCGATGATGTAGGGTGACTAGAGAATGATGGTTTAATGGTTTCTAAGGTGCACTTGTCTTGGTAAAGGGAGGCTTGTTCCAAAATTTATATCTGAAGAAAGGAACCATAGCTCTTGAAGAGTTTTATGTTAGAGTGGATAATCATCGTGCTTTAAATGCTGCTAAACTTTGGCATTTAAGATTGAGTCATATTTCAAATATGGACTTAGAATTGCTTCATTACTGTATGATGATCAAAGAAGGAAGATTCGACAAGTTGGAATTTTCCTAGAGCGCGTGTTGAGAATGCAAATAGAGGTATCTTATGGAGCTGGAATTTATTGATCGAAGAAAGTGCTTGACTATGTGCATATTGATGTTTAGACTAGTAACTATCTCTTCCATTGGGAGAAAATATATTTTATTCCCATTATTGTTGACTTTTCTCGAATTCTTTTGACATGCAATAGGGGTCAAATGTGAATTTATTTCCAAGAAGTTCCTCAATTTTCGTAAATAACATGGTATTTAGAGACATTTCACAACACCATAGTAAAAAGGAAGAAGCAATAACTTATAGTAAAAGCATTTCAGACCCGTGTAAGTAGACATAGAAAAGAAACTAGAAAGTTAAGTCTTGAGTATAACATATATGGTTTTTATGTCTATCTATGTCAAGATTTCTTGTGCATTTCCTATGCCATTATTTTATTTTATTTTAACATATTTAAGTATGCGTTGGAAAGACTTGGGGAGTCTCCTGCGCCTTGACTATATATGCATATACCTATTTCTACCTATTTCATTTATCTTTTTTACATCCAGCCTTATGGCATAAGAAAGACATATAAAATTTTAAATATAAAGACTGCAATGTTCTCTTGTAGTGCCAATATGTGGCTGTTGATCTTAGATTATGGATATATCATTTGTATATATTAGTTAAGTTATTCATGTGCATTAAAGAGATGTGTATATGTATATATGTAGAACATGTGAAGCATATTTTTGAGATTAAAGGGTATTTAACTAATTTTATAAATCGATTTGGACTTATGTATGTCTATTGTTATATATATTATGTCGTTCATTTAGCGACTCTGAGTTCTTTGTGATCTATTTGATATTTTGTATTGTTTAGTGCTCAAGGCACACTTTTTTGTTGCTTTGCATTGGTACTATGTACGTATATGCAATTACTTTTGAAATACGTATCAGTGTTAGTTTAGGAAAATATTCATGTGTGTACCTCAAAACAATCTAATTCTTTGTATTATCTGACAATATTGCTTAGTGTTAATATTGATATAAATGTGAGGTGTTACGTTGTTGTTCAGCTGATTTTATGCTTACATGTAATTTTACATCTTGTAGTCCCCAATAAATACCTAAATTAGGCATTTGTTTAGTAAATGCTTGATTTTCTTTATAGTTTTAGAGTAATTAATACATATGATTATGTTTGTTTATAGTTATCTTTATTTTTTGTTTATGTTGTATTTTAGCTTTAGTCTACATAAATCAATTAGTACAATTTCAAATTCAATATGATATAATTTTTTGAATTAAAAAAAACTTCCATTAAATGGCTACCACAATTTTAATGCTAATAATTGATGAGGGAAACCAAAATTTAAGACAAATATAACAAATTCATTTTCACTCTAGTTAACTTGTTGCACACTTTCACTTTATTTCACGTGATTTTGTGTTTTGATCTTTTTAATTGTTTGTTTTCTAGTATATTTCAAGTACTTGATTTGGTCTGAGTCGCGATGTTTGTGTCCATGAACATGACCGATATATCTTTTATCCTGATTGATTTGAAATAATTCCTTCTTTATCGTTTTATAGAATCTTAAAAATCAATGAATCAGTCGAGTCTAAGAACTTTATTACTATTTAGATTTCACACTTTTCGTCTAACAAATTTATTATCTGCTCCATGAGTAGAATCATCCAAAACCGTATATCTCTTGAGTCTTAAAGATGAAGGGAACAATTTTAAACTAAGAGCTTTGCTTCTTTCAAATAGATTTCTTACCTAGAGGCTGTCTGAAAAATTCACTTTCTACCCCATAAGTAAAATCAACCAAAGACATAACATGGCTATCTTGAGTTTCTCTGGGATCTGAAGTGGTGGATGCTTTCCTTGTTCCTTTTTTCTTTTTTGAAAAAAGAAAATTCTTGGTGTTCTATAGCGCTTGCACAATCTTTGTACTTGATGATTTTTGTTGTTTAATTAGGCTGTAGAAATACTATAAAAATACAAATAGGAAATTTTTACAAAAAAAAAAAAAAAAAAAAAAAAAAAAAAAAAAATCGGGTCCTCACGTGGTATATGTATACAAACAGATAAAAAAATGATGTGACAATGCATAGCAAAAATTCATAGCAAATAAAACCTTCACACTACCACTTGGATTAGATTGCTGATCATATACTTTTGATCCATGAGGCATTTAGTTTGTCAAGTAATCTTTTATTTTTTAACCATGAGAAGTACAATTTTTGTAACACCCCAAATTTTTTTAACGACATTAAAGAGAATAAATTAAATAATAATTAATTTAATATTCAGAACTAAAGGAATCGGAATGCGCCATTGCGTCCATCTCGAAATTATGGTCAAGATAGATATTTGGTTTGCGTAAAACGGACACCGTATGAAGTTATGAGGGTTTTAATTTTGTATACACACAGAAATATTTTATATATACACATGAGTCAGAGGTGAGTCAGAGATGAGTCAGAATTCTATCTAGATGATTCGAATTCGAAAAATTCCTCTGATCGGCAAAATTCCTGCTCTAGGGGGTCGACCCCCCTAGAGGAGTGTCGATCTAGGGGTCGACCCCCCTGAAGGAGTGTCGACATAGGGGTCGACCTACCCAAAGGGGTGTCGACACCCCTAGGGCTGATGTGACACTCGGTTTTAGGGGGTCTGGCACCTATACATACGTGTCCTATTTCTCATATTTTCTCCATTGGAAGTCATGAAGGCCATATGCTGCTGGAGTGCGAACTGAACCGTTTTCTATAGCATATTCTACAAATAAAATTCAAAAATTCTAGATCCGTTCTTCCTCAATTATCCTCTAAACCTAACGCTGTGATTTCTAGTTTTTTTTAGGTTTAGATAAATAAAAGTATATTTTGAAAGACTATGAATTGGATATGTTGTAAAATATGATTCTGTGTTAATGTGAAATCCTATACTATGTCATGACAGATCTATTTTCCTAGATCTAATAAAATTGTGGTGATTCGATTATGTTGCTTATGTGGATCTTGACTTGTAACCATGTTATGGTGGATGTACATCTATTAATTGGGACAGTTGTAACATTACTTGAATCTAGACCTTTATGTTAATCACCTTTCACCTGTCATATAGTGATACATTGAGATATGTTGTAAACTTGACATGTGAATCCTTCTTTAGATCTAAACATGTTACTATGTCACCCTAACTATGCTAGATCTAAATAATTAGACACCTAATGTTTAATCTAGATCTCATTATGCTTGCTTGAACATCATAGTAATTGCCACAAGTTACCAGTTAGATGTCCACCTTATTAAGATGTTAATCACATGTCCATTCACTTTATTATCATGCCAGTTTATGTTCATGTTTATGCCAAGATATGTTGAAACTATCACCCTTGTCATATTCCCTTTTTATTGTTATAGCTAGGCTACTTTATAGCCTAGACGCCGGCAAAATACGTACGAATACGTTAGAGAGGAAACGGGGAAAAAGGGATTATAATTGGCATAATTTATGTAATATTTATATGAAATGGGACATGTAATTCAAATGGGGAAAACGTAGAAATAGTTACCTATAATAACATAGGTAGATTTGGATTAATTTGGAATGTTTAGTAATTTACAATTAGGAATTGTAAATTGTACTTATGACACGAGGTTAGGTTATATTAGTGGTGGAAGTCTGCCCGGACCCGACCGGCATATCCAGCAGCCACTAATGTTGAACCTAATGTGGGAGGTCTAAGTATGCAAATACGAATTGTGCTAAGACACGAGGTTAATCCCAACTATGGAATAAGACTGCCCGGACCCGACCGGCATACCCAACATCCACATATTGTTGGCCTAATGTGGAAGGTCTAGCCCATTATAAGACCATAAATGGGCATGGTAAATAATTAGACTACTTAACCTAATTTAATCCATAAAGATTGTATGACTATGGACTTAAGTTAGGGTTAAGTAAAATTGGATGGGTAGTGGGTGTGTTAAGTAAATTAGAGGGAGTGGGTAATATTTACATATAGGCCCACGAACTTAACCCAATAAGGTTATGTAATTAAAGACACCTAGTGGTATACATAACCGGTAGATAATGTAATAAGGTTATGTAATTAAAGACACCTAGTGGCATACAACCGATAGATAATGTAATGAAGTTATGTAATTAAAGACACCCTTTAGGGTAAGCATAACTGGTATAGGGCTATGTAATTAAAGACACCTAAGGGTATATATAGTTAGTGGAAAACCTATGGGGGATACAAGACAAGGGGGAGAGCTTGCATCATATTGTGTGGGACCCATTTCAGTCAGTAACCCTGAGTTGGTATCAAGTAAATAACTCCGTACTAGGCGAGGAAGGGGCACATTTACTAATTGATTGTAAGATATCCAAACGAGGCGGATGGTGTGGGCGGCACAAACCGACCGGGGACATGTGCGTGCATGGGCCGGGAAGAGGGGGCTAAGACGACCGTGACACCAGTAGATACGGTTGTGCACACCATGGGTTGCTACTTTAGGAAGTGATACCTCTTACTGTGGGACCAGCACAGAATATCTACAGGGTAGGGAGCCGATCGATTAGGGTAGTGGTTAGGGTATACTTGGACATATGACCTAAGCCTACCAACTCATAGTGGAAGGGATCATCTCATTTCTGTTATACTAGTAGTAGTGCATAGTAATCATTAGTGAGGCACATACACCTTATCTTGCTTACCTTGTCACACCTGCCATTCATGTAATGACCTCTCTTATCCACTTTATATGCCTATCTTGTTGGTTTTATTTATCTACTGGATAAAAGTAACTAGACTCGCCAGACTTTATGTCTGACCCTGTTGTTTCTCCTTCTTTTTCCGTTCCCCTCCCCCCTCTCCCAAGGTTCTCAGGGAGGAAACACTCAGACTTAATCAGGAGTCAGATATCATCTTGCTAGGAGCTACTTCTGAAGTATGGCTCAAGTTCTTGTATCTACTATGGATTAACTCTTTTAATTTGGGAAATTATGCTTTTTATTTACTTATGTACTCTGATGGTGCAAGACAGAAGTTATTTTATTGTAATGGTTTTTGTAACTTATGAAATTGTGGACTTCGGTATTATGACTTATGCTTGAAATAAAAATATAAATTTTCCGCTCTTGCCTTATTTATATTTGTCTTGTAATTATTTTGTGCTTGTTTACCTATAGCGCTTCACGAAATTTAATGCATTCCCTTAGTGAGTGACATTAACGGACGTGGGGGTGTTTCACTTGGTATTAGAGCTAAAGGTTACCAGATTAGATAAAAGTTTTTGAAAATTATTTTCAAAAAGATTTTAAAAGAAAATCTTTTTCAAAAGAAAGGTCTATTTTGAAAAATATTCCCCAAAAAGCCATATGTAGTATCCTTCGGTCCTTTACCTAAATTTCTTCCTTTCCCTTTTTCAGCATGTCTGGGGAACAAAACATCCCTAATCTCCCAAAGGGCGTCACAATTCCCGGATGGTTCCAGAGGTATTTGGAGGCCACGGTGCTAGCCGAAGGCCAAAGAGACGTCCCCCCCCCCAGTTGCACCAGTCATTCCTTCTCCTCCCCCTCCAAAAGCTGACAACTTTGCCAAGATCTGCAAAGACTTCCGGGCTATGGGAGGAAGGCCATTCCATGGGAACAAGACATTCGTAGAAGCTCGGAATTGGCTTAAGGAGACCGAGGAATTATTCGTAATCTTTGAAGTGGAGGACCGAAGAAAGATTCAATTAGCTGCTTGGCTGTTAAAGGATGAAGTTTCATTTTGGTGGGAAATTTCCCAAGCTGGACGTCCGGTGGAAACTTGGGAAGATTTTAGACAGAGGTTTGAAATGAAATTTCTTCCCCAAGCTGAGAGGAGCATACAGATGGAGAGGTACTTAACACTCAAACACGGAAATTTGATGGTAAAAGAGTATGTGAACAAGGTCAACCAGTTGGCAAGGTTCGGGCTAGAGTTGGTGGATACACCGCACAAAAAGGCTTTGCGGTTTGCTAAAGGACCGAATGAGCCTCTGCATGGTTTAGCTATGTCCCATATTCCAATAGGGACCACCTTTGAAAAGCTTGTTAATATGGCCCTAATGCATGAGGAGGATAAGGGAAGAAAGAAGGAAACAAAAGATGAGGGGACGTTGCAGAATAAGAAGGTGTGGCCCAAGAAGGGGCAGTAACAACAACAACAACAATAACAGAAGAAAGGAAGGAAAGATGACAAAGGCAAGGATAAGAGAAAATGTCACAATTGTGGAAAGGACGGTCACCTGATCAAATATTGTAACAGAAGGAAGGCCAATTGCTTTAATTATGGACAGGTCGGACACTTCTCTAAAGAGTGCCCGAAGAAATAGGGATCGCAGGGACAACGGAAAAGAGCAAGGACTTATAGAGGGAAGGTGCATGCTCTCACGATCAGTGCTCCTAAAAGAGGTAATAAAATTTCCGTAGAAAGTTTAGTTTCTCTTTCAAACCATCCAGTTAGAACACTTTTTGATTCTGGTGCTTCACACTCGTTTATATCAAGTTCTATAGTTGAACCTTTGCACTTAGTTGCTAGTATGGTAGTAGATCCCGTAGTTGTTTCAAACCTCATTGGTGGTTCGGCTCATTTATCGATGATTTGTCGGGGTTTGAAAATATCTGTGTTAGGCGTCGAATTTTAATGCGACGCGTATGTGCTCGGGTTTATGGGCTATGGGTTGATTCTAGGAATGGATTGGCTTACCACGTATGGGGCCATTCTGGATTGTGAAAGGAGGTTTGTTAGACACCTGACTTGTCATGAAAAGAACTCGAAGTTTCTTGTGACCCTAAGGGTCTGTTATGCTTAGCTTCCTAGAGTCTTTAGATGCATCCATAGATGATTTGCAATCTGTTCCAGTGGTTCGAGATTATTCCGATGTTTTTGATGAGGTACGGGGTTTACCTCCAAGGCACGAAATTGGCTTCCGCATATATCTAGTGGACAATGCAAAGCCAGTTGCATTACCAGTACGCCACATGGTTCCAAGGGAGAGGAGGGAGCTGAGTAAGCAAGTAGGGGAGATACTTGAAAAAGGATTTATCAGACGAAGCATATCTGAGTAGGGTGCTCCAGTAGTATTTGCAACTGAAGAGGATGGTTCGCTTCGTTTGTGTGTTGACTATAGAGAGTTAAATAAGATCACCAAAAAGAATAGGCACCCGCTTCCGATGATTGAGGATTTATTTGATCAGCTTATTGGTGCCTAAGTATTTTCTCAGTTGGACTTGGCTGTGGGGTTCCATCAGTTGAGGGTGGCTGAGGACAGCATAGACAAGACTGCTTTCAGGACTCCGGACGGTTTCTTTAAATGGCTAGTTATGCCGTTTGGGTTGACGAATGCACCCGCCTATTTTGTTGATTTGATGAGTAGGGTGTTTCGGAAGTTCCTAAACAAATTCGTCGTAGTCTTCATTGATGATATTTTGATCTTCTCCAAGAGTGAAGAAAAGCATGCCCAGCATTTGGGAGAAGTTTTGAAAACCCTCCTTGACCATCAGTTGAAAGCAAAGTTCTCCAAATGCCATTTTTGGAGAAAAGAGGTGAGATTCTTGGGGCATGTAGTCTCCAAAGAAGGGATAGCTGTAGATCCCGCGAAGGTGGTTGCAGTACAAGATTGGCAGATTCCTAAAAATGAAACTGAGATGAGAAGCTTTCTTGGGTTGGCATGTTATTATAGGAAGTTCATTAAGGACTTCGCGAAGATATCAACCCCTCTCACCAGGCTGACAAAGAAGAATTTTACATTTTCATGGGACATAGACTGTGACATTGCTTTCCAACGACTAAAAAGGGCCTTGGCAACAGCCCCAGTCTTGACCTTGCCCGATGGGAGTAAAGTGTTTAATGTTTACACTATGCTTGCGGTACAGGGCTTGGTGCGGTTATGATGCAAGAAGGGAAAGTAATATTTATGGGGTAGACAGTTGAGAGTTCATGAGAAGAACTACCCCACCCATGATCTAGAGCTTGCTTCCATAGTATTCGCGTTAAGGATGTGGCATCATTATTTACTTAGAGAAAAATTCGAGTTATACACCGATCATAAATCTCTCAAGTATCTATTCTCATAGAAGGATCTCAACTTAAGGCAACAACGGTGGATGGAGTTCTTAGCTTTATATGATTTTGAAATTGCTTATACCCCTCGCAAGGGTAATGTGGTGGCAGACGCACTAAGTAGGCAAAGAATGGCCCTGAGTCCTCTGTTTGTGGAAAGAAAGAACTTGGAGTTCATATCAACTTTTGATTTTAGACCCACCATCGAGGTTTTGCCTATTTTATTTGCATCCTTGGAGTTACGACCGACCCTTATGGACCAGATAGGAGCTTTGCAACAAGATAACCCACAGATTCTAGACATCATGGATAAGCTCAAAAGAGGGAGACTTCTAGTCACCTTAGTAGATATGCAATAGATGAAAAGGGGTGGTTGCGACGAGATGGAAGGCTTTGTGTTCCTCAAACTGGAAGCTTGATAAAGGCAGTCCTAGAAGAAGCCCACCATTCTAAGATGACCATTCATCCAGGTGGTGATAAAATGTACAGGGACATGAAGAGGGTTTTCTTTTGGGCTGGGATGAAGAAGGATGTGGCCGAATTTGTTTCTCAATGTTTAGTTTGCCAGCATGTCAAAGTTGAGCAAAAGAAGCCCGGTGGATTACTTAATCCGTTGGAGTTCCGCAGTGGAAATGGGAGAGCGTCTCTATGGATTTCATAGATGGTTTTCCTAGATAGAAGAAAGAAAATACCAGTATTTGGGTGATAGTGGATAGACTCACTAAGAGCGCTCACTTTATTCCAGTTAAAAATAAGAGAATGGCATCATGGTTGGCAACAATTTATGGTCATGAGATAGTTTGTCTCCACGGAGTTCCTTCCATCATCGTGAGCGATCGTGACCCCATCTTTACCAACGAATTTTGGAGAAGCTTGCAAGAAGCATTAGGTACACAGTTGTGTTTGAGCACCTCTTTTCATCCTCAGACCGATGGGCAGACAGAGAGGGTGAACAGAATTCTAGAAGATCTTTTAAGGGTGTGTATCCTTGACTTCAGAGGGACTTGGGAAGAGCATCTTCCTTTAGTAGAGTTTGCCTATAATAACAGCTATCAGGCTAGCATCAGCATGGCACCCTTTGAAGCATTGTATGGACGACCTTGTAGATCACCAACTTATTGGTGGGAATCTACAGAAAGATTATTACTTGGACCAGATATGGTTAGAGAAACGTCTGAAAATATTAACCTTATTCGACGGCGAATGAAGACAGCTCAAGATAGGCAGAAATCCTATGCAGACAAGAGAAGGACTGACCTCGAATTTGAAGTGGGAGACTTAGTTTTTATCAAAGTATCCCCTCTGAGGAATGTGGTTCGCTTCGGATCAGTAGGGAAGTTGGCACCTAGGTTTGTGGGACCATTCCCCATAACCGAGAGGATTGGCCAAATAGCCCATAGAGTAAAGCTCCCAGAAAACCTATCTGGTGTTCATGACATTTTCCATGTCTCTCATATGCGGAAGTGCCTGCATGACACCACAGAAGTTGTTGAGCCGAGCATGTTGGAAGAAGTCGAAGTGGAACGGGAGGCGACAGTCAGACGAGTTCCTAACTGTATTCTTGGGTCAGAAGTTAAGAAGCTGCGCAATAAGGAAATCAAGTTGCTAAATGTTCAATGGGGAGATAACCCAGAAGATGCGACTTGGGAGACCGAAGACAAGATTTGTGCTTCGTACCCTTTTCTTTTCGAGGGTATGTTCTTGACTCCTTTTTCCTAAGTTTTATCAGTACTTGTTTTTGTCAATAGAGTATATCTTATCCATTGTATTTTCGACCTTTAGATAGGAATCCTATGGATGTAAACATTTGTTTGAAACATGTTATGATTGATGGATGCAAGTGCTTGCTAGTGATTTCCTATGGACGCATATACACACACATTAGTCACTAAGATCAACTCAGTCACTTTCATATTGCATATGGATGTATGTGCATTTTCTTTTATTTTATGGATGGAAATGGATGAACTGGCATATGGATGTTGCATTTGGACGAATGGTTGTGCACACATATAGAACTTATATGATGCAATAGGTTTATTTGCATATATATTGGATTCATGGCACTAACATACATTGCATCAAGGAGGTCAACTGAATCAGTAGACCGCCTGATCTTCGCATTAGTGTTGGGACATATACACACACATTTGCATATATTCATGTAAGCATTAGAAATCTTTAAGTGACAATGGATGCCAGTGGTTGGTGGATGAGTAGATGGATGATGGATGGTATGATATGCATTCTTCTCGACTTGGAGATTTCGGGACGAAATCCTTTGAGTAGGGGAGAATGTAACACCCCGATTTTTTTAACGACATTAAAGAGAATAAATTAAATAATAATTTATTTAATATTCAGAATTAGAGGAAACGGACTGCACCATTGCGTCTGTCTCGAAATTATGGTCAAGATAGACATTTGGTTTGCGTAAAACGAACGCTGTATGAAGAAGTTATGAGGGTTTTAAGTTTGTATACGCACAGAAATATTTTATATATACGCATGAGTCAGAGGTAAGTCAAAGATGAGTCAGAATTCTATCCAGAGGATTCAAATTTGAAAAATTCCTCTGAGCGGCAAAATTCCCGCTCTAGTGGGTCGACCATCCCTAAAGGGGTGTCGACCTAGGGGTCGACCCCCTGAAGGTGTGTCGACCTAGGGGTCAACACACCCACAGGGTGTCGACACCCCTAGGGCTGACGTGGCACTCGGTTTCAGGGGAGCTGGCAGCTATATATACTTGTCATATTTCCCATATTTTCTCCATTGGAAGTCATAGAGGCCGTATGCTGCTGGAGTGCGAACTGAACCGTTTTTTTACAACATATTCTACAAATCCAATTCAGAAATTCTAGATCTGTTCTTCCTCAATTCTCCTGTAAACCTAACGATGTGAGTTCAAGTTGTTTTTAGGTTTAGATAAATAAAAGTATATTTTGAAAGACTATGAATTGGATATGTTGTATAATATGATTCTGTGTTAATGTGAAATACTATACTATGTCATGACAGATCTATTTTCCTAGATCTAATAAAATTGTGGTGATTCGATTATGTTGCTTATGTGGATCTTGACTTGTAACCATGTAATGGTGGATATACATCTATTAATTGGGACAGTTGTAACATTACTTGGATCTAGATCTTTATGTTAATCACCTTTCACCTGTCATATAGTGATCCATTGAGATATGTTATAAACTTGACATGTGAATCCATCTTTAGATCTAAACATGTTACTATGTCACCCTAACTATGCTAGATCTAAATAATTGGACACCTAATGTTTAATCTAGATCTCATTATGCTTGCTTGAACATCATAGTAATTGCCAAAAGTTACCAGTTTGATGTCCACCTTATTATGATATTAATCACATGTCCATTCACTTTGTTATCATGCCAGTTTATGTTCATGTTTATGCCAAGATATGTTGAAACTATCACCCTTGTCATATTCCCTTCTTACTGTTATAGCTAGGCTACTTTATAGCCTAGATGCCGCCAAAATACGTACGAATACGTTAGAGAGGAAACGGGGAAAAAGGGATTATAATTGGCATAATTTATGTAATATTTATATGAAATGGGACATGTAATTCAAATGAGGAAAACGTAGAAATAGTTACCTATAATGACATAGGTAGATTTGGATTAATTTGGAATGTTTAGTAATTTACAATTAGGAATTGTAAATTGTACTTATGACACGAGGTTAGGTTACATTAGTGGTGGAAGTCTGCCCGGACCCGACCGGCTTATCCAGCAGCCACTAATGTTGAACCTAATGTAGGAGTTCTAAGTATGCAAATACGAATCGGGCTAAGACACGAGATTAGGCCCAACTATGGAATTAGACTGCACGGACCCGACCGACATATCCAGCATCAACATGTTGTAGGCCTAATGTGGGAGGTCTAGCCCATTATAAAACCATAAATGGACATGGTAAAGAATTAGACTACTTAACCTAATTTAATCTATAAAGATTGTATGACTACGAACTTAAGTTAGGGTTAAGTAAAATTGGATGGGTAGTGGGTGGGTTAAATAAATTAGAGGGAGTGGGTAATATTTACATATAGGCCTACGAACTTATCCCAATAACGTTATGTAATTAAAGACACCTAGTGGTATACATAACTGGTAGATAATGTAATAAGGTTATGTAATTAAAGACATTAAAGACACCTAGTGGTATACATAACCGATAGATAATGTAATGAAGTTATGTAATTAAAGACACCCTTTAGGGTAAGCATAACTGGTAAAGGGCTATGTAATTAAAGACACCTAAGGGTATACATAGTCAGTGGAAAACCTAGTGGGGATACAAGAAAAGGGGGAGAGCTTGTATCATATTGTGTGGGACCCATTTCAGTCGGTAACCCTGAGTTGGTATCAAATAAAGAACTCCGTACTAGGCGGAGAAGGGGCACGCTTACTGGTTGATTGTAAGAGATCCAAACGAGGCGGATGGTGTGGGCGGCGCAAACCGACCGGGGACACGTGCGAGCATGGGCCGGGCAGAGCGGGCTAAGACGACCGTGACACCAGTAGATATGGTTGTGCACACCATGGGTTGCTACTTTAGGAAGTGATACCTCCTACTGTGCGGCCAGCATAGAATATCTATGGTATAGGGAGTCGATCGATTAGGGTTGTGGTTAGGATGTACTTGGACGTATGACCTAAGCCTACCAACTCATAGTGGAAGGGATCATCTCATTCTTTTATACTAGTAGTAGTGCAGAGTAACCATTAGTGAGGCACATACACCTTATCTTGCTTGCCTTGTCACACCTGCCATTTATGTAATGACCTCTTTTATCCACTTTATATGCCTATCGCGTTGCTTTTATTTATCTACTGGCTAAAATTAACTAGACTTGCCAGACTTTATGTCTGACCCTGTTGTTTCTCCTTCTTTCTTCTGTCCCCCCTCCCCACAGGTTCTCAGGGAGGAAACACTCGGACTTAATCAGGAATCAGATATCTTCTTGCTAGGAGCTACTTCTGAAGTATGGCTCAAGTTCTTGTCTCTACTATGGCTTAACTCTTTTAATTGGGGAAATGATGCTTTTTATTTACTTATGTACTCTGATGGTGCATGACATAAGTTATTTTATTGTCATGGTTTTTATAACTTATGAAATTCTGGACTTCGATATTATGACTTATGCTTGAAATAAAAGTTTAAATTTTCCGCTGCTGCTTTATTTATATCTGTCTTGTAATTATTATGTGTTTGTTTACCTATAGCGCTTCACGAAACTTAATCCATTCCCTTAGCGAGTGACATTAACGGACGTGTGGTGTTTCACTTTTATTTAAAACGTGATCAAATCAACCGTTATGGAGGTTTGCTTACTGTCACTCGCCAAAATCAATTTCTATGAAGCCAAAAAAAATACGTCTCTTTCTTTGACGATTTTTCTCCGTGATTCTAGGTTTCATATTTCTTCTCCAATTCAATCTCCCTCCTCTCCAATTCAATCTCCCTCCTTCGACGATTTTTCTTCGTGATTCCACTTTTCCTATTTCTTCTCCAATTCTATCTCCCTCCTTCGACGATTTTTCTCCATGATTCTACGTTTCCTATTTCTTCTCTAATTAAATCTCCCTCCTCTCCAATTCAATTTCCCTCCTATTAAACCGAATCTAATCTCTATTCTCCGTATCTCCCTCTTAGGATTCCTGATTCTCTATCAGTGGTTCTCAATCATAAATCATGGAAGTGGACATATCCATGATTTTCTATGGCTGCATGACGCACTAGATTTAACTTCTATGGCCAGTGATAATTCATATGAAAATTCATCGATCATTGAATATTTTGATCGTCTTGTTTGTATGATAAACCCAAATATGTGTGGATCTTCGCAAGAACAAGAGCATCCATGTGCGAAGGTTATTCAACCAAATGTAAATTTAGATGCTGATGATGACGACTATGCAAATTTAGTTACTTAGGTTATGCGATATTCGAGGTATCGAAACTATTGGTTGCGAGTACATAGAATAACTAAACAATTGACATGTCACTTTAAATATCCGTTCGACATGCTTCCACGATCTAAAATTGTAGAAGAACCTCCAAATAGTAAAATGCTTCGTTTTATTTCTCGATGCAATGATCCTTTGTTTTGCTCTCATAACAGAAAAGTACTTCAGGTTTGGCGTGCTAATATTGATTGATCTCTGATCTTATCTATGCATGCTATGGTAAATTATATTGGAAAATACACTGCAAAATCTGAACCAGTATCAAAGAGCTGTACAGACACATTCAGAACAATAGTTGAAAACATTCATCAGCCCTGTTCAACATCAACTTCCGCCATAAAGAAATTAGTTCTTAAGAGTGTATCTGAACGAGATATTTCTGCACAAGAAGTATGTCATCTTCTGATGTCTTACCCTTTGGTACGTTCATCCAGAACAATCGGGCAACTTACCGTTGCTGAAAAAACCATGCTATTAACTATAATTCGGCGTCGAAATATGACGACGGATGAAGATTCAGTGGAAACAGACCCAAATTTTATTATAAGGTATATGGATCGACCAAGCGAACATGAAAATCTATCACTGCTAGAAATGGCCAAAAAGTTCCGTTACTATAATAAAAGGTGGCATAAATTTCGAACAGAGGCAATTGTCCGAATAATACCAGATTTAAGTACCAACATTTCTCCATTTAGCGAAAAATGAGAATTTTTTTGCGAACAACAGGTAATACAAATTTTTATTTGTCATTAATTCAGCTTTTGGGAATGTTGTCCATTCAATTAAAAAAATAAAAAAATTAGACTGTAGTCATTATATTTCAGACTATGATAATATAATTTACACGATATGAATACACTTACTACTACGTCATCACTATCGAAATTTGAGCGAAGCAAAAGGAAATTTTGATACATGGTCTGAAAGATATTTTAATTTAGGTTTAATTGAACCTCAGTCACTTCCAAATCCTATCGAAGACGACTTTGAAGATGATAACACTAACATTGATATAAAAGAAAATCAACAAGAAGAATGGATGATAGCAGCATCGATGGGACCATTGTTTGTTTCAGGAGAGGAAATAGAAATGGAGTTACGAGAATTTGATACTTTGCACAATTGGAATGAAGCACTTCAGCGATATCCTAATATACATATTCAACGTAATTTTATTCGTACAAATTTATGTTCTAACATAGAACATACAAATGAAATTACAAATGATTCCATTGTTGTTCCTTTGGAGAACTTGTCTAATGAACAGAGGATAGCACATAATATGATATATATATAATACCGTATCTAATGGAGACCAATTTGAATGATTATATGTGGCGGTGCTGGCATAGGAAAACCAACTCTTGTAAGCGCCATTGTTAGAACAATCATTACTCATTTTGGAACCAGAAAAGCGGTTCGCATTATGGCTCTAACTGGAGTGGCTGCATTTAATATTGGCGGTAGCACCACTCATCCTGAACTTTTGATATCTATAAAAAGAAAACCATCCTATAGAGAATTTTAGGAGAGCAAAGCTGGCGTATGCAAGATGAATTTAAAGATACAAAATTGCTTATAATAGATGAATATAGTATTCTTGGTAGATCAATGATGGAAAATATCGATTTATGATGTCGTGACATTTTTTTAGTAAATGATTTATTTGGCGGTATTTCTATTGTCTTGGTCGGTGACATGCGGCAACTACCTCCTGTGTGTGATATTTCATTATACTTGACAGGTGGTAATCTTTTACAACAACATGGAGGAGTTGCATATATGGGTTTTGATAAATATGTAAGATTATCGTACATATTTCTCCAAGTTGGAGAAGAGAAAGCAAATTTACGATGGGCTTTAGAAAGATTGAGTAGAGGCACGTCTACTTTTGACGATTGGAATCTTTTCAAAACCAAAGATTGGTCAATTTTATCAAGTGAAGAGAAGGAAAATTTTAAGAATGCTCTTTATCTTTTTCCAACAAGAATTGCTGCTAACAAACATAATAAATATCATTTGATTCAACTTCGAAAACCTATCACACGCATTCCTTCTTTCAATAACTGTGGAGAAGTATCTAATGCTACTTTTGATGATGCACAAGGTTTAGAAAAATGTATTTATCTTTCTGTAGGTGCACGAGTGATGTTACGATCTAATCCTTCAGTGCAAAATGGATTGGTTAATGGTGCAATGGGTATTGTTGTAGATATTGTGTATTCGCAGTCTTCAAGCTCTCCTAATGATGTACCTCTAGTTGTCATGGTCAATTTTGATAAATATCACGGTACTCCTTTTCGTGAAGGAACAAATATTATTTCAGTAACTCCACAAACAGTAAATTGGAAAACTTCTTCCGGTACTGCATGTACTAGAACTCAGTTAACTTTAGTTCTATGTTGGGCAATAATGATACATAAAAGTCAAGGACTAACCCTTGATCAAGCAATAATTGATATCGGTGATCGAGAAAGTCTTGGTTTAACATTTGTTGCACTATTAAGAACTAGAAATTTGGAGGATTTTGCTTTCAATCCTATGTTTACCTTTGAAATGTTAGGAAAATTGCGCCTTTGCGGAAGCGACTAGGATCTTATTCACCTAAGTACTTAAAGATGATTTCTATGAAAAACAACACGGATATGAAATCACATGCGCAAACAAGATATTCCACCCAACCACC
This sequence comes from Allium sativum, assembly GCA_030737875.1. Classification (NCBI taxonomy): domain Eukaryota; kingdom Viridiplantae; phylum Streptophyta; class Magnoliopsida; order Asparagales; family Amaryllidaceae; genus Allium; species Allium sativum. The sequence goes on from CM060909.1 coordinate 822,224,589, forward strand.
CTCTTTATTGATTCAACAATACAAATTTTGTTTACATACAATGGATCTACAACAAAAAATAAACAAAATTAAAAGAATCAATAACCTTATTGAGATAGAGAAAGAATTCTAGATGACTACAACTTTTGTTGGAGAAGGAGAACAATGAAGAACAGTGGCAACCTTTGGGTTAACTATTTCGGTCTCAATCCTATGCTCTTAATCCAATCTTAGATGCTGCTAATATAGGAGAATAGAAGGCCTAGGCAAATATCCAATTTGCCCCTCAGAAATATATCCAGAATAAAATTATTCATTTCTTTCCTTCTATGATACAATCAATCAATCAATTAACCAATCAATTAACAAATCAATCAATCAAATCAATTAGTCAATTAATTAATTGATCAATCAATAAAATCAATCAATCGATTGATCAAATCAATCTTCATTAACATATATGATTTCATGTCATAAATCACAACACTCCACCTTGATATGAAATCACATCAAATGAACTTCCAACACACAAGTCATCTAGCTCTTTCAACGACGCCTACTCTCAATTAAACCATTACAAACACAACCCACCGCCTGCCAAAAAAACGCATCTTCCCCCGAGATGTATCACGTAATACTAAAGGTCTAAAAATGCTTGTAATACCACAAGGATCTCCACCTTATGGATTTTCCACATCGACACCCAATTATCACTTGATCTGAGCCCTCTCCTTGATCACTCTGGATCCCACGAGCATCATCAACATGAAGATCCCTGTTTATACCACCAACAGCGACCAGATTAACCTCTCCACCTTGCTGTGGACTAGGTTCTTCAACCGTCACTCGCCTTCCACAGTTGACCACAGAACCAACCAATCTACACAGGTTTCCCTCCTCCAAGACACCTCTCATCACAACACGGCCACCCTTCTTCACTCTCAAAACTCCACCTTGAGTATCATAAGTGCAACCACGACGATCCAACTGACCGAGAGAAATGAGGTTATGTGAACTCACGAGTACATGTCTAACTCCGAAGACTTCTCTCACTACACCATTATGCATACGAAACCGAATAGATCCAATAGCGAAAACTGGTAGCTCTACTCCATTGGTTGTTCTAATCACGTCAATATTCTTCTCATAAGAAGAAAAATACTTCACATTCTTACAAATGTCAAAACTGGCTCTGAATCCATCTTCCAAGGATTAACTTCGCTAAACAGGACATCACAAGAAGTATCGCTAATGGAACCTGCAGCAAAATCTTCTTGTGCTTCAACACCGCCATCACCATCTGCAACCTTCATCTTATCCCTCTGATAAGCATAACAATCCTTGCGTTTGTGACCTTTCTTACCGCAATAATGACAAATGATAGCACCTTTATCATTAGCTCCTTTCTTCTTCCTTCTTGTATCTTTCCCCGAGTCCTTTGCTACCAAAGCCTCACCTCGAACCGATTTCAAACCCGACCTTTTTTCCCCTTAGTTCTTCATTCAAAAGGTTGCTTCGTACCATTTACTAAGAGATAGCTCCACTAGCATTGGAGTTACTCAATGAAACAACCAAATTACTTAATGAAACAACCAAAGTTACCCAACTTTCTAAAAACAAACTCATCAGCAAAAGAGCCTACAACTCATCATCAAAATTGACCTTCAGATTTGTCAATTGATTGATCACATCTTGAAATTCATTCAGGTGCCATGCAACAGACTTCTCCTCATCCAATCTCAGTTGAATAAGCTTTCGAACCAGAAAAGCCTTACTCGTAGCACTTCTCGACTCATACAAAGATACCGACTTGTCCCACAAATCCTTCACGGATTCACAACTAGCCACATGATGGAATACCTAATCATCAAGGTATTGACGAATCAAGGCAATCGCCTTCTTATCCATCTTCTTCCATGTTCCCTCATCCACACTTGAGGGTTTCATCCCATCTCCATCAATCAGATCTTAAAGATCATTGAGATAAAACACATCCTCCATCTTAGGCTTCCAGATCCCCCAATTTCTTCCATCAAAAATAGTCACCTTTGGAAACGCCATCATATCCGACATCAAAAAAATAATATTTTTTTCAATTCGAAATCACTCTAAGCTTTGCGATGATCTCGCTCTGATACCAATTGTTAGGAAAATTGTGCCTTTGCGGAAACGGGCAGGATCTTATTCACCTAAATACTTAAAGATGATTTCTATGAAAAAACATAGATATGAAATCACACGCGCAAATAAGATATTCCACCCAACCACCCTCTTTATTAATTCAACAATACAAATTGTGTTTACATACAATGGATCTACAACCAAAAATAAGCAAAATTACAAGAATCAATAACCTTATTGAGATAGGGGAAGAATTCTAGATGACTACAACTTTGTTGGAGAAGGAGAACAATGAAGAACAGTGACAACCTTTGGATTAACTACTTCGGTCTCAATCCCATGGTCTTAATCCAATCCTAGATGCTGCTAATATATCCATCTATGATACAATCAATTAATCAATCAATCAACTAATCAATTAAATCAATTAGTCAATTAATTAATTAATAAATCAATCAAATCAATCTTCATTAACATATGTGACTTCATGTCACAAATCACAACATGAAAGACTTGCATAGATAGGAAAATCCAAAGGCTTGTCTTCTAGATTATTAGAAGAAGAACGTCTGAATACAATTTCATGAGGATAAATGGTAAATATATACATTATTACTATTTTCAACACTAGATGGTAACAGTCATATGTTATTTCTAACGTGATCATTCTTATAAATAACAAGGATGCAATATCATGAGAATACAATGTCGTTCATTTTGCTCAGTTTTATATGTTTTCATCCTATATGTCATTAGCCATTTTTTACTTAAAAATGATGTACACTGTGCATGCTTGACAGGGTATGAAAAACTTCAGTAAAACAGCACGGCAATTAATATTGAAGTTGTAGAAAATCGAAGGTGACAATTATCTAGAGGTATGAAATATTTATCCTAAATTTTGTTCTTTCTAATGTTAGTAGTGAATTGAATTTATTTTTATCATTTTAAAATTGTACTCTAATATTTTTGTAGATCTTGCACCAAATGTTCATTATCAATGCTTGTCGTGGTTTTGGGCTACTCTGGAGCTCCATAAGCTCATTCCTTGGCGCAAAAAGTACTTCCAAAATACATGTATGACAATTATTTTCTGCAATTAATTTTCCATTTCTTAGGGTATTACACTATATTTTCTATGTATCAAATTATGTTCATATTCTTGGCATAAAATACCAAGGTAAACTGTTTGAAACTGATTGATATCGGGTTAGTTTTGTTTTTAAAAACCAAAACTTAAATAATTCCCCTGTCCTCCTTTAGTTCTTGATTAGTTGACTACTGCAGCGAATTGCCTAATTTTTTTGGTGAAACTTGCAACTGTGCTGACTTAGGAGGATGCCTCAAGTCTGAAAAGGGTATATGGAATGATTATAACATATTAAAAGTATTTATCTATGAACATATTTTATCCATAGACCACCAATCTATTAATCTTTCACTGCTCATAGATTTTCTTTTGTTATTATTAGATGGTTCTTAATAGTAAAGAACAATGTGACATGAAAACAGTTATTGTTGATCATGATGAAGCAAAGATCATTACTTATGCCAAGTAAAATTACATGCTGGTAGGATCTGTTAATTTTTCTTCTTCTAATTTATTTGTAAGAAATGATTTTATTAAGTTAAAAGCTTAATTGTATTTCCTATTGTATAAATTAATAGCAGTGATGCATTCAATGCTGAATCTGGTTCTTAAACTGAAGATAATGCTTTCTCAAAAATGTCACTGAATTATATTTCATATTCTCAGTTGACCTCTATTCGTGTAGAGGTGCGAACATGCTAAGAGAAAAAGCTGGTGTGTGAAGCCAATTTCTATTTTATGCCAAGCTAATAGTGGCATGTGCATGTATTTTATTAGCTAAGGTTTTTTGCAACACAGCTGCCATTTCAGGATATTGAGAAATTTGATAAATCATCAAAGAATGAGGGAACGTAGGACGATACGAATGTTGAAAAGAACTTATCAAATAGTTTTGATTTGAAAAAACATCAAGTTTCAAAAGAAAAACATCCTGATTGGCATCTCAATGTTTGTAACACCCCATATTTTTCTATGAATATTAATAGACGAATTATAAGAATACTTAATTTTAAAAGTGAGAATTAAGTAAAATAGTCTATACCACTGCGTGACCCAAAGTTTGCATTAAACGGATAACGTATGAGAAAGTTATGGACCTTGGAAGTTCGTATACATATAAGGGAAATATATGTACATATATAAATTAATAAAATAAAAATCAACCTAAAATTCAAGAAAAAACTTCAAAACAGTGGAAGCAGGAAGGCAAAACGCCAAACCGACCTATTTTATGGGTCGACCCGAGTCCCGCTGAGTCGACCCCAAAGTCAACTCAGGGTGTTTGGAATCGACCCCGTCGGCCTAGAATGGTCTATGACGAAATTTTGTGTTTTAGGTCTTATGTATCGCACTGTGGTTGGCTGGGTGACATGTCTCTTTGGTTTAGATGGCTCTGATGACTCCTATGCTAATCTAAAGGCCATGGTTTGCATAACATACCTATAAATACATATCCAAAACTAAACCCTAATTCTATTATTCACTCTCATGGCGCCTCCATGCCGCCAAACTCTCATCTAAACCTAGCCGCCACTAAAACCTAAATCAAATCAAAAAGTTCTTCATCAACCTAGAGGATTAATCAATATCAAGTTAGAGTTCTTCAACAACAACAAGCGATTCAATTATCTTTTCTAATCCAAACACTGTAAGTTCGGTTATTTTTAGATTTGAACACCTAAATCTAGTCTTGACATGTAATAAGATGAAATTAAGACTATGTCTGATTCTAAGTTGTTCTTTTGCTTCTATTCTTATTCTCATGATACTATTATCATCAGTTTATCTTGTTGTACATCAGTTTTTCGTGTTCATGATGATGTTCTTATCAAGTCTTAGCCTTCATGCCTATTTTCTCTATGTTCTTATTTTATGCAACTTCTATCTCCCCCTATTTATTTTCTTTTATCGATCCTGGGTTAACTTCGAACCTAGGCTGAAATCGCAAAATACGAACGTTTGGAATGCGGGAAATATTGGGCATTGCCTATTTGGGTGAATTTACGGGCATAACATGTTTGGTGGAATTATTGGGCATAATTTGTGATGGATATGGGGTATTATTATTATTATTATTATTATTATTATTATTGCAAGTTTGGGTAAATTGGCATGTAAATCAATATTTGGGCATATGTAAATTGGCATGTAAATCAATATTTGGGCATATGTAAATTGGCATGTAAATCAATAATTGAGCATATGATAATTGGCATGTAAAAATTGGAACTTGGACATAATTGGCAAGTATATAATTTAATTAAATCTAGTGGCCTCCTAAGACACGAGGTTAGATTTGAGTTGTGGTGTAAGGCTGCCCGGAACCGCCCGGCACATCCAGCAACCGCGACGACAACAATCTAATGTGAGAGGTCAAAGGCGAAGATTAGATGGGTAATAATGCCTAACACGAGGTTAGAATGAGTTTATGGTGTAAGACTGTCCGGAACCGCTCGACACATCCAGCAACCACAAACAACAAGTCTAATGTGAGAGGTTAGTGCATTGAATGCTTGAACCCGAGGTTGGAATGGGTTTGTGGGGTAAGACTTCCCGGAACCGCCCGGCACAATCCAGCTACCGCAAATAAGTCCAATGTGAGAGGTTGATGCATTAATAAATAATTAATGCTAAACAAACATGTTAAGTATGGTAGGGTTAAGTCAACATGCAACACTTAACCAATATGACATGACAAGTGGGTGGGTTAAGTAACTCGACTGGATTAATGACACTTAACCAATATAACATGATGAATGGGTGGGTTAAGTAAACTTGAATTGATTGATTGATGACACTTAACCAATATAGGGGTATACGAATAGACCCTAGGAAAACCCTAGTAGTGTGATCCTTTTCAGCAGTAACCCACATTAGGTACCAACGGGACCCTGAGCTAGGCAGTGTGGGGCACGATTACTAGGATGATTATAAGTGGTCAAAATAGCGGCAGGTGGTACGGCAGTGCAGGTTCCGAGGGATTACGGGCGTGCACGTAACTCCGGCATGGGAAACTGTAGACACTGAGTACCAAGTAGGTATAAAGTTGTGCACTCTAGAACTGTATCGGTTTGCCACCCTAGGAAATGATACACCCTATGGTGGGACCAGCACAGGTATCTACAAGTAGGGGTCGGGTTGATACAAACACATGCAGAATGTTATGAGTTGGAGCCGATCAATTAAGATAGGTATGGTGGGGACAGGTAAACTGTCAATATGAGGTGGGACCCTCATCATGAGATATGTACCTATAAAACTATCATGTGGGAAATGGGGATCACTTATCTTGTTTTGTAACAAATGGCATTAGTTGAACACTAGTTAGGTGGTGCAGAGAAATTAGGAATCAGTACGATACGTTATCATGTTCTAGTCTTATCTTATGCTTATCTCGTTTTCTTGCGATGCTTATTATCATGGTTATGTCTTGTATCCAGTTTATTCATGTCATGATACCTTTACCTGTTTACATGATGAAAGTCATTGGATTTACCAGGCTTTATGTCTGACTCTGTTTTTGTTTCGCCTTCTTTCTTTCGTTCCCCCCTCCCCCCCAAGGTTCACAGGGCGCTTAGTTCAGATTCTTTTCAAGCTCGAAGATTATGATGTATTTCTTTGGACTCTTTGCTTTACTGCTATGGTTGTCTACTGCTTAATTGGGGAATTATGTTATGTTATTTTGTATTATGCTTCTTTTGAGAAACAAGACAGATATTTGATGTAATGGGTTTTGGTGTTGATGTTTGAAACAACCATTATGGAAGTTTATCCTATTATGCTACTATGGAATAAAAGTTCTAATTGTTTTCCGCTGCTTAAATTTGTCTGTTTTGTAATTTTATCTGTTCTATACTCTTATGACCCCCACTAAAGTTAATGCATTCCCTTTGTGGGTGACCTTAATGGAGGTGGGGTGTTACAATGTTAATAAGCATGACAAAGAGGGTCTCAGTCAGGTTGCAATGGAAACAAGCAGCAACAACAAATTTGTTATTCGAAGCAGCAACTGAAACCAGCACAGGTTAATCCTAAACATGATAAACAAGGTATATTGTTTCTTAAATAAATTAAATAAGTTTTGTTGTCGTATATTCTATTATGAATGAATCAAAATATTGAATCTTGCATTAATAAACTATTCAGATTATTATTATTATTAGTACTGAAAGAATATAACACTGCCACTTCATTAAAATGAAATATTGCCATTGTGAAAAACCATATCATACAAATATATGGTATAAAAGTAAAAATAAACACTAGTAAGAACTAAGCAATGGGTACTAGATATTTCATGTGCAAATGACTTGACCCACTGTGAATGGGCTATGTTAATCGACTTGCAGGTTCAAATCTGCTGACACAATCATATATGTTTCCAATGCACAAGCTTCTTGGCCAGCCTTTGATTTCAAAAAGGTATAATATTTTTCGGGACTCCAGCTTCATCAATGTTGGCACTAGGTGATAAAATTGGTTCATCTCTTATTGCTCAAGTAGCAGGCATGCTAACTCTTTCTTTGACTGGCTTACATGTAAGGCTAGTTGTTACCTTTTATCTTCCTTTCAGTGATAAAATTTAGCACTCTCTCTACCATTCCAACTCCTCTAACATTATACTAAGCCTGAACAATATTTTCATCATCATACAGGTGCAAATTCTTACTGAAAGTTGCTTGGACTGTGTTCCTGAAGAAATATATCGCAAGGCTTATGTTTATGCTATAGAGGAAGCATTGGCCAATTGCCAAGTGGTTTTTAGCTCATTAGATGAACGAGAACAAGTTTAAACTACTTTAAAAGCATACAATAACTCACACTGTAAATCTTCTAACTTTTGGAGAGAGAGAGAAAGGAAATAATGTTAGAAATAAACTTGGTTTTTGTAACAACCCGTAAAATCTGGGCCAGTTTAAAATTTTTATTTTGGCGATTATAGCGAATTTTGATTATTTAAAATGAATTATTTTAAATAATATCGACGAGAAATTTATTTTGAATATAATTCGAACGTATATATTATACGCGTCGTCGTTAGAATATATAATAATTATATATAATTATAAAAGGAATTGAAAATGGCGCGGTAGTTCGAAAATTCGATTTCTAATTTCAAATGAATATACAGAATTCAATATAAGTCAGAATTGAACGAAACAAGAAATATTTGAATCTGTATAACTATATCTTTGTAACGAAGTTAACAAATTGAGATTTCATTTTAGAAATGATAAGATATGTCCAGTTTAAAATTAGAAATAGTCGCTGTGGAATTTATATATATTTATATATATATAAGGCCCTTAAAAATGGACATTTTGCAAACGACCTCGGATTTCGACGAAACCAGTTTTGTTGGGTCCGTGATGTTAAGTTATTGCTAGATTCCAAATTTCATAATTTTTCGAATCGATATGTGAGCGTGGCAAAGGAAAACGCGTTTGACCAGTTTCAGTTGATTTTAATCGACTGGAAATTGGCCATTTTTCCAACGGTCTCAGAATTCGACGAAACTAGTTTTGTTAGGACCGTATCGTCAATACGAAGCTAGAAAATATTTTTCGGGAAATTTTCGAGCTAGTATGTGGCCCCGGTAATTTGAAATGTACGTTTAAAATTCAATATAGTGATTTAAATATAAATTCAAAGGAAAATGATTGTAACAATCGGATCGGCTTACGATGCATGTCCCATTGTGTTCGGAATAGGGGTAATATGCTATGGACGGCAGGCGGTGGGCCTCGTTTAGAGGTCGTATGTGAAAGTCAACTTTTTATAAAAATAAAATAATTAAATAATAAAAATAAAATAAAAAGAAAAAGAAAACCCTCCTCCCCTATATGTTCTGCCCCCCCCCCCCCCCCCCCCGTTCACAAAGAAATTCAGAAGAAAAAAAAATAAAAATAAAAAAAAAGGAAAAGGCGATCGCGCCCCCCCCGGGTTTCGCCGCCGCCACAGGCGGAGTTGTCGCCTCTTCTTCCTCTCCTTTGAAGCCTCCCACCGCGTCGATCCCTGTATCCCCTGAAGCCGTAAGCCACCCCGAGCCCCCCCGAGTCACCGCAATAGCCCCAGCGAGCACCGCCGAGCTCGACAGTCACCCCCCTCCCCTTCTTCGCGAATGTAAGCATTTTATTTATTTTATTCATTTTATTTTTCTGTAATGCTGCGAATTTTCTTTTTAAGGTTAATACTGTTTGTTTTTTTTAGGTTTTAAAACCGTTTTTTTTTTAAGTTTTAAGTATAAAAAACTGATTTTAGGAATTTTTATAAAAACTGATTTTAGGAATTTTTATAAAAACTGATTTTAGGAATTTTTATAAAACTGATTTTAGGAATTTTATAAAACTGATTTTATGTTAATTTTAAAACTGATTTGAAAAAGGTATTTAAAACTTTAAATAGAAAAAGGTATTTAAAACTTTAAATAGAAAGTATAAATTTGAAATGATTTTTAAATATAAAAAAATTAGCATTGTTGAAAATATATCTATATCGCAAGGTGTTGAAAATATATGGGAATGTTTTAAAAATATATATCATAGGATTTTTATATATTGAACTTCGATAGAAAAATAGAATTTTTATATATTGAACTTCGGTAGAAAAATAGAATTTTTATATATTGAACTTCGAAAGAAAAATAGAATTTTTATATATTGAACTTCGATAGAAAAATAGAATTTTTATATATTGAACATCGAAGTAAAAATTCGATTTTTATATATTGAATAGCGAAGTAAAAATGTGATTTTTACGTATGTAGTGAAAGCGGACAACAAAAGCGACAAAAGGCGAGTTGGCGAAGATTTCCTGCATTAGAAGTGCCGTGGAGCTAGGATAGCTAATCTGTGAGAATTTCTCACCTTTCAATTTATTTTTCTAGTTATATATATACTAGGATGCAGACGGTGCTTAGTAGCACCCGACACAATCGTCCACAGACCATGGACTTGTTTGTTTGGCTGTTTGGTTATTGATTGTGATATTGGTTTGAATGTGGTTTATGGTGTGAAAAATCGAATCGATAAATTGGTTAGGATTAGACGTGCGCCGTTATAAGGCGAAGGAGTAAGGCTAGGTTAGACTCTTACTCCAAATTTTGTGGTTTGCATAATAAAATTGAATGGTTTGATTGATGTGTGAATGGCGTGGGCCTTCACTAGACCGGGGATAAGGCTAGGCCTCGTCCCGTTTCTAGTATCGTGCCGTTATGCCGCCGAAATTTTCTAAAATATGTTAGAAAATAAAAATATCATTTTATTGTGTAAATGAATTGAATAGAAATTCATATGTTGAAATAAAATGTTTTATCGTTAAAAATATAATTTTTAACGTGAAAGTGAATAAATAAATATTTATAAACAAATCGGCCGATTTGTTTATATACACTGATTTGACTGATATTGATTGGGACGATATATTTTACACATCGCCCAACTGCACGAATAAAATATTTGTTTGATTGTTTGAAACCCCACACGGGTGTTGGGATGAAACTTGAAGTTCACTCATCCTGATTGATTAAATATGTCGATCGATTGATTGACAAGCTGCTATAAGCGTTAAATGTCTATATTTGATGCTTATACAGTGTAGTGCACTTTGGTTGATGGTTGATTATTCATCGTTGTTGATATATACCTGATTGAAGAAAATCCATATAATTAACATTATATGGTAATTGATTGGGCCTCATTCCAGTTTCGAAAAAAAAAGAAATATTTGAAATAGAAATATTTGAAATAGAATATTTGAAAATAGAAATATGTGAAGCCGTGAGGATTAGATTGACGCCATTTTGACGTGAACGATATTTATATCGATTTTATTCATTTTGAAATGAATATTGAAAAGTGATTTCGAAATCAAATATTTTGAAATGAATTGAATTGAAAACGATTTCGAAATGAATTGAATTGAAAACGATTTCGAAATGAATTGAATTGAAAACGATTTCGAAATGAATTGAATTGAAAACGATTTCGAAATGAATTGAATTGAAAATGATTTCGAAATGAATTGAATTGAAAACGATTTCGAAATGAATTGAATTGAAAACGATTTCGAAATGAATTGAATTGAAAACGAATTCGAATTGAATTGAAAGTGAATTGAAAACGAATTCGAATTGAATTGAAATTTGAATTGAATAGAAATGAATTTTAAAACGAATTTATAAAGGAGAATTCAATTTTGTTTTGAATTGAAATGGAAGTTGAAATAGATTTTGAAATGAATTTAAAACTGTTTATATAATTCGTTTTTAAATAGAAATCGACGAAATATATTATATATATATATTATATATAATATAATGGCCTGAATAGAACGCGCCGCGCCGCGGCAGTTCGCGAATTTCGACCATTTATTTCAAACGGACATTACGGGAGATCCGACCGTCGGATTCTCCTAAAACCGGAACCGTTGGGTTCGTATCGAAAAGAGCTTTCTAACGAAGATTAGAAATTTGAAATCTAACGGTTGGATTTGGAATTATGTCCAAATCAAATTCGAAAAAGGTCGCTGTAAGTGCAGTTCGATGGCCATTGATGGAAATCGACTGTACGGGCCTTGATAAAATTATTAAAAATAGTAATAATTTGTGTAAAATCATAAGAAATGATTTGTGAAGAATTGGGATGAAAAACTCCATATTTGAAAAGATAAAAATGGATTTTTATCGAAATGAACTAGTTTTGAACTAGAATTATAATTCTATTTATTTTTAAATAAATAAATTGAATTCGAAAAGGGTTTTAAAAGTAACCAAAATTCCAATGATTGCATTGGAGTGGATTTGAATCGAAATTGTCTTCGGAATATTTCGATGTTGGAATTCGTGATTATACAGGTGTTGTTATGGAAATTTGAAAGATATATATGTATATCGTTATTTCCAATACGACATTTGTTAGTCGTAGAATTCGATATTGAATATAAGCCGATATATTTTCTATTCAGAGCCTTGTATTGAATATCGAATGTGATTTGGGTTTGTCGTGAATGGTGTCTTCACTAACACTGTTCTTGAACCCAGTTGAGAAAAGATTAAATCTTTTTATTTAGATTTAATGAAGTGTACCAATTAAATGATATTTAATTGGAATTGAATTGATATTGATTTTTGGGTTTATCGTGAACAGTGTTTTAAATAACACTCGTTCTTTAACCCGATAATTAATGGAATGATTTTTGGGTTTATCGTGAACAGTGTTTTAAATAACACTCGTTCTTTAACCCGATAATTAATGGAATGATTTTTGGGTTTATCGTGAACAGTGTTTTAAATAACACTCGTTCTTTAACCCGATAATTAATGGAATGATTTTTGGGTTTATCGTGAACAGTGTTTTTAAATAACACTCGTTCTTTAACCCGATAATTAATGGAATGTGACTTTGGGTTTATCGCGAACCGTGTTTTTAGATGACACTGATTCTTTAACCTAGTCACAGATTAAAACTAAGTGGAGTTTTAATGAATCTTTAATTAGATTGAAAAGATCGAGAATGGAGTATCACCAGTTTTGCTCCAGGCGATAGTTAAATCTTTAATTAGATTTGAACGTGAAATTTAGAAACTAACTGTCGGTTAGCCAAGCAGAATGGTTTTCTGGATATTGATCTGATGTTGGTTTCGGCCTTCGGGGTTAATATTTGGGGAATTATTCTCTTGATTAATTTACGGTTAGTGACTAATGAATTGGAATGAGGCGTATGTTGTGTTTGTGTAACACTTATTTAAAATATACGCGAGTTATTCGGGAAGACCGGGTTTATCCCATTCTGAATAACTGATACGACGATAAGTCGAAGATGAAGACGATGGTCGAAGACCGAAAGTCTTCACGTCGTTTGGGTAATTACTGATGATCTTGATTGGGCTGTACACCCAAGAAGATGGAAACAGTTAGTGATCGTCCAGACGTACTTGGAGATCGATGGATATGCGGGGTACTAGGTGCCTCCGGTTTCGTTCAGACCCAGAACGGACTTGTAAATGGACTGTGTGTCTGACATTGGATTTTAGTCCGTGTGATTGATCTCTATTAAATATATATCTGTTTGGCGGCGGAGAATTTATTCTCTTGCTTAACGCCCTTCTCTGAGACGTACGAGCTCAGGGGTTATATATTGATGGATATCAATCGCATGGAGTGAATTGCCTGTGTGGCATGCTAAGATGCAAATGATCAAGGCTTCTGTTGAAAAGCAAAGTCTTGTGGTTGATGATCGAAGCACGGCCTTTGTGGCGTAGCTTTGTGTAACGTTGATTCGCGAGTATCACACCCGGTATGAATCAAAAACGGGAGACGGACATCAGGGAGGGCATGCGTTTCTTTCTAGTTATGAGTGGCGTCAGTGCTTGAACTGGCTGACGAGTTTGACTCATGTGGATGTTACTTACTATTACTTGCTGAAAAGCGAGGCGCCTCGTGATATCGGTTTCGGCCGATGCTTCTGGTCGGCTGACGGGCCAGATTTACGCCCCAAAGGGCGGGGAAACGCAGTGTTCAGGCATTTTAATCCACATCGGTGGACCGGCCCTGACGATCCAAAGGCTTGACAGAGTACTTGCCTGAGGCTCGGACTAGACAGTCTCGAATCGGTTGAGGATCTTGCCCCTAGCCTCGGTTCATACCATAAATGATAACCCAACTTCCAATACGACATTTGCGGTTTTGATTGTAAACTTATATATGGCGACATAGTGTTATGGGCCATTCATGCCGCCTATGATTGATACTTATGATTTGAAGTGTTTTATACACTATGCACTTATAATAGTATCAAATGATTTGTTTTAAAACGTATCAAGCATTCTTTGGCTGTTATAAGGGAAAACCCTATCCTCGACTGCGTTGCATTGTGTGATGGGACCTGGGTCTTATAACAGCTTCATCTTTCTTTATTTAGCATGGCGCTGTTTGTTTTATGCACTGGTATTCTTGGGAGGAAACCCGTTCCGTGTTATACGGCGTGGTCCCTTGATTTACCTAACTTCTAAAATAAAGATTAACTGTTTTAGTTCTCACACCAGTCACATGACTGACCCGGAGTTTATTGTTTTAACCTAAACTCTGGGTGCCCTTATTTTGACACGGGCAGCTAGTAGTTTTGGTTTTGCAGATTTATATTCACAGGATCCTGGTTTACAGCTGGAATGATATCCGGAAAGCTTTGTATCCGTATATCTCTTCTAGTTGTGTATTGTATTATTTTCCGCTGCTATGTATTTAAATGTAATTTAAATCTCTGATATTTCTGTGTAATATTTATTCATACTCTGTATATTCTTGTAATCTGATGCACTGTTGTAATATATAGTGAAATGTTCTTCTGTATGCGTTCTGTTCTGTCGTGTTCTCAAACGATAGGGCGTTTCGAACGGCCTCGATCGGTTTAGCGACTGGTTCGGACCGAGCGAGATTCCTTGCCGTCACAGTTGGTATCAGAGCTTTGGTTTACAAAGCTCAGAGAACAAGACACATTAGAACCATATGAAAGAATTCATCAGATATTGGATTAGTAATATCCGATGGGAATGACTCGTTAGAGATGGGATCAGTAGTATCCTAGAACGAGTGTGAAGAGTATATTTTTGAAAATGAAAACAAATTTTGTTTTGAAAATTTAAATCAACTATTCGTATATGATTAGTTATTATGTTTGAATTTGGACAGTCCAGTATATATAGACTTTGCGTATACGTCTGATCCACGTGTATTTGAAGTTTTAATATATTGGATAGATATAGAGTCACACTCTAGTCGCCCGGAGACGATTCTGATGATAGTTTAGACATCATCAGAATTGGTATTCGAGTTTCGAAGGTGTGATTTTCTATATATTTCCATTAGACTGGTGTGAGAACCAAAACTAATATAGCTAGAATACATTGTTGTGATTTGGCACCAAAACATGATTTTTTGCATATGTATCAAAATTATGAATTTGAAACTCTAATTCACTAATTGATTGATGATTGTGTTGTTTGTTTATTTGTTTGCTAATTTTTAGCCATTTAGCCTAACAGAACCAAATATTGAATTGTATTGAAAATTGGTTGCATTTGCTTGCATATACATATATATCATTGAACAGGTCATAGCAAGGAGGCTAGAGCAGAGAATAAAATTTGTTTGCCCGACAAATAGGTACATGTTTACTACATAATTTCCTGTTTTGTTTGGGTGATGATGATTTTGTGAGCCTATTGGCTAGCCGCTTGGCTTTTTCTTTTTCTTTTTGAGATCTAAAGGACCGGGGAAGCTATTTGAAATTCCCCGATGCTCCCGGTGCAGGGGAGGTTATGGCGAAATTTTTCAAAAATTTAGGGTGTTAGCCAAATTTTTGAAATTTTGAAAATTCTCAGAAACTAAAGAGTTGGAGAATGGAAGCCAGATCGAGCGTAGTGTTAAATAATCAAACCACTTTCGACTTTGTTCCTTTTCGGGGACGAAAAGTTTTAAGTGGGGGAGATTGTAACAACCCGTAAAATCTGGGCCAGTTTAAAATTTTTATTTTGGCGATTATAGCGAATTTTGATTATTTAAAATGAATTATTTTAAATAATATCGACGAGAAATTTATTTTGAATATAATTCGAACGTATATATTATACGAGTCGTCGTTAGAATATATAATAATTATATATAATTATAAAAGGAATTGAAAATGGCGCGGTAGTTCGAAAATTCGATTTCTAATTTCAAATGAATATACAGAATTCAATATAAGTCAGAATTGAACGAAACAAGAAATATTTGAATCTGTATAACTATATCTTTGTAACGAAGTTAACAAATTGAGATTTCATTTTAGAAATGATAAGATATGTCCAGTTTAAAATTAGAAATAGTCGCTGTGGAATTTATATATATTTTTATATATATAAGGCCCTTAAAAATGGACATTTTGCAAACGACCTCGGATTTCGACGAAACCAGTTTTGTTGGGTCCGTGATGTTAAGTTATTGCTAGATTCCAAATTTCATAATTTTTCGAATCGATATGTGAGCGTGGCAAAGGAAAACGCGTTTGACCAGTTTCAGTTGATTTTAATCGACTGGAAATTGGCCATTTTTCCAACGGTCTCAGAATTCGACGAAACAAGTTTTGTTAGAACCGTATCGTCAATACGAAGCTAGAAAATATTTTTCGGGAAATTTTCGAGCTAGTATGTGGCCCCGGTAATTTGAAATGTACGTTTAAAATTCAATATAGTGATTTAAATATAAATTCAAAGGAAAATGATTGTAACAATCGGATCGGCTTACGATGCATGTCCCATTGTGTTCGGAATAGGGGTAATATGCTATGGACGGCAGGCGGTGGGCCTCGTTTAGAGGTCGTATGTGAAAGTCAACTTTTTATAAAAATAAAATAATTAAATAATAAAAATAAAATAAAAAGAAAAAGAAAACCCTCCTCCCCTATATGTTCTGCCCCCCCCCCCCCCCGTTCACAAAGAAATTCAGAAGAAAAAAAAATAAAAATAAAAATAAAAGGAAAAGGCGATCGCCCCCCCCCCCCCCCCCCGGGTTTCGCCGCCGCCTCTTCTTCCTCTCCTTTGAAGCCTCCCACCGCGTCGATCCCTGTATCCCCTGAAGCCGTAAGCCACCCCGAGCCCCCCGAGTCACCGCAATAGCCCCAGCGAGCACCGCCGAGCTCGACAGTCACCCCCCTCCCCTTCTTCGCGAATGTAAGCATTTTATTTATTTTATTCATTTTATTTTTCTGTAATGCTGCGAATTTTCTTTTTAAGGTTAATACTGTTTGTTTTTTTTAGGTTTTAAAACCGTTTTTTTTTTTTAAGTTTTAAGTATAAAAAACTGATTTTAGGAATTTTTATAAAAACTGATTTTAGGAATTTTTATAAAAACTGATTTTAGGAATTTTTATAAAACTGATTTTAGGAATTTTATAAAACTGATTTTATGTTAATTTTAAAACTGATTTGAAAAAGGTATTTAAAACTTTAAATAGAAAAAGGTATTTAAAACTTTAAATAGAAAAAGGTATTTAAAACTTTAAATAGAAAGTATAAATTTGAAATGATTTTTAAATATAAAAAATTAGCATTGTTGAAAATATATCTATATCGCAAGGTGTTGAAAATATATAGGAATGTTTTAAAAATATATATCATAGGATTTTTATATATTGAACTTCGATAGAAAAATAGAATTTTTATATATTGAACTTCGGTAGAAAAATAGAATTTTTATATATTGAACTTCGAAAGAAAAATAGAATTTTTATATATTGAACTTCGATAGAAAAATAGAATTTTTATATATTGAACATCGAAGTAAAAATTCGATTTTTATATATTGAATAGCGAAGTAAAAATGTGATTTTTACGTATGTAGTGAAAGCGGACAACAAAAGCGACAAAAGGCGAGTTGGCGAAGATTTCCTGCATTAGAAGTGCCGTGGAGCTAGGATAGCTAATCTGTGAGAATTTCTCACCTTTCAATTTATTTTTCTAGTTATATATATACTAGGATGCAGACGATGCTTAGTAGCACCCGACACAATCGTCCACAGACCATGGACTTGTTTGTTTGGCTGTTTGGTTATTGATTGTGATATTGGTTTGAATGTGGTTTATGGTGTGAAAAATCGAATCGATAAATTGGTTAGGATTAGACGTGCGCCGTTATAAGGCGAAGGAGTAAGGCTAGGTTAGACTCTTACTCCAAATTTTGTGGTTTGCATAATAAAATTGAATGGTTTGATTGATGTGTGAATGGCGTGGGCCTTCACTAGACCGGGGATAAGGCTAGGCCTCGTCCCGTTTCTAGTATCGTGCCGTTATGCCGCCGAAATTTTCTAAAATATGTTAGAAAATAAAAATATCATTTTATTGTGTAAATGAATTGAATAGAAATTCATATGTTGAAATAAAATGTTTTATCGTTAAAAATATAATTTTTAACGTGAAAGTGAATAAATAAATATTTATAAACAAATCGGCCGATTTGTTTATATACACTGATTTGACTGATATTGATTGGGACGATATATTTTACACATCGCCCAACTGCACGAATAAAATATTTGTTTGATTGTTTGAAACCCCACACGGGTGTTGGGATGAAACTTGAAGTTCACTCATCCTGATTGATTAAATATGTCGATCGATTGATTGACAAGCTGCTATAAGCGTTAAATGTCTATATTTGATGCTTATACAGTGTAGTGCACTTTGGTTGATGGTTGATTATTCATCGTTGTTGATATATACCTGATTGAAGAAAATCCATATAATTAACATTATATGGTAATTGATTGGGCCTCATTCCAGTTTCGAAAAAAAAAGAAATATTTGAAATAGAAATATTTGAAATAGAATATTTGAAAATAGAAATATGTGAAGCCGTGAGGATTAGATTGACGCCATTTTGACGTGAACGATATTTATATCGATTTTATTCATTTTGAAATGAATATTGAAAAGTGATTTCGAAATCAAATATTTTGAAATGAATTGAATTGAAAACGATTTCGAAATGAATTGAATTGAAAACGATTTCGAAATGAATTGAATTGAAAACGATTTCGAAATGAATTGAATTGAAAACGATTTCGAAATGAATTGAATTGAAAATGATTTCGAAATGAATTGAATTGAAAACGATTTCGAAATGAATTGAATTGAAAACGATTTCGAAATGAATTGAATTGAAAACGAATTCGAATTGAATTGAAAGTGAATTGAAAACGAATTCGAATTGAATTGAAATTTGAATTGAATAGAAATGAATTTTAAAACGAATTTATAAAGGAGAATTCAATTTTGTTTTGAATTGAAATGGAAGTTGAAATAGATTTTGAAATGAATTTAAAACTGTTTATATAATTCGTTTTTAAATAGAAATCGACGAAATATAATATATATATATATTATATATAATATAATGGCCTGAATAGAACGCGCCGCGCCGCGGCAGTTCGCGAATTTCGACCATTTATTTCAAACGGACATTACGGGAGATCCGACCGTCGGATTCTCCTAAAACCGGAACCGTTGGGTTCGTATCGAAAAGAGCTTTCTAACGAAGATTAGAAATTTGAAATCTAACGGTTGGATTTGGAATTATGTCCAAATCAAATTCGAAAAAGGTCGCTGTAAGTGCAGTTCGATGGCCATTGATGGAAATCGACTGTACGGGCCTTGATAAAATTATTAAAAATAGTAATAATTTGTGTAAAATCATAAGAAATGATTTGTGAAGAATTGGGATGAAAAACTCCATATTTGAAAAGATAAAAATGGATTTTTATCGAAATGAACTAGTTTTGAACTAGAATTATAATTCTATTTATTTTTAAATAAATAAATTGAATTCGAAAAGGGTTTTAAAAGTAACCAAAATTCCAATGATTGCATTGGAGTGGATTTGAATCGAAATTGTCTTCGGAATATTTCGATGTTGGAATTCGTGATTATACAGGTGTTGTTATGGAAATTTGAAAGATATATATGTATATCGTTATTTCCAATACGACATTTGTTAGTCGTAGAATTCGATATTGAATATAAGCCGATATATTTTCTATTCAGAGCCTTGTATTGAATATCGAATGTGATTTGGGTTTGTCGTGAATGGTGTCTTCACTAACACTGTTCTTGAACCCAGTTGAGAAAAGATTAAATCTTTTTATTTAGATTTAATGAAGTGTACCAATTAAATGATATTTAATTGGAATTGAATTGATATTGATTTTTGGGTTTATCGTGAACAGTGTTTTAAATAACACTCGTTCTTTAACCCGATAATTAATGGAATGATTTTTGGGTTTATCGTGAACAGTGTTTTAAATAACACTCGTTCTTTAACCCGATAATTAATGGAATGATTTTTGGGTTTATCGTGAACAGTGTTTTAAATAACACTCGTTCTTTAACCCGATAATTAATGGAATGATTTTTGGGTTTATCGTGAACAGTGTTTTTAAATAACACTCGTTCTTTAACCCGATAATTAATGGAATGTGACTTTGGGTTTATCGCGAACCGTGTTTTTAGATGACACTGATTCTTTAACCCAGTCACAGATTAAAACTAAGTGGAGTTTTAATGAATCTTTAATTAGATTGAAAAGATCGAGAATGGAGTATCACCAGTTTTGCTCCAGGCGATAGTTAAATCTTTAATTAGATTTGAACGTGAAATTTAGAAACTAACTGTCGATTAGCCAAGCAGAATGGTTTTCTGGATATTGATCTGATGTTGGTTTCGGCCTTCGGGGTTAATATTTGGGGAATTATTCTCTTGATTAATTTACGGTTAGTGACTAATGAATTGGAATGAGGCGTATGTTGTGTTTGTGTAACACTTATTTAAAATATACGCGAGTTATTCGGGAAGACCGGGTTTATCCCATTCTGAATAACTGATACGACGATAAGTCGAAGATGAAGACGATGGTCGAAGACCGGAAGTCTTCACGTCGTTTGGGTAATTACTGATGATCTTGATTGGGTTGTACACCCAAGAAGATGGAAACAGTTAGTGATCGTCCAGACGTACTTAGAGATCGATGGATATGCGGGGTACTAGGTGCCTCCGGTTTCGTTCAGACCCAGAACGGACTTGTAAATGGACTGTGTGTCTGACATTGGATTTTAGTCCGTGTGATTGATCTCTATTAAATATATATCTGTTTGGCGGCGGAGAATTTATTCTCTTGCTTAACGCCCTTCTCTGAGACGTACGAGCTCAGGGGTTATATATTGATGGATATCAATCGCATGGAGTGAATTGCCTGTGTGGCATGCTAAGATGCAAATGATCAAGGCTTCTGTTGAAAAGCAAAGTCTTGTGGTTGATGATCGAAGCACGGCCTTTGTGGCGTAGCTTTGTGTAACGTTGATTCGCGAGTATCACACCCGGTATGAATCAAAAACGGGAGACGGACATCAGGGAGGGCATGCGTTTCTTTCTAGTTATGAGTGGCGTCAGTGCTTGAACTGGCTGACGAGTTTGACTCATGTGGATGTTACTTACTATTACTTGCTGAAAAGCGAGGCGCCTCGTGATATCGGTTTCGGCCGATGCTTCTGGTCGGCTGACGGGCCAGATTTACGCCCCAAAGGGCGGGGAAACGCAGTGTTCAGGCATTTTAATCCACATCGGTGGACCGGCCCTGACGATCCAAAGGCTTGACAGAGTACTTGCCTGAGGCTCGGACTAGACAGTCTCGAATCGGTTGAGGATCTTGCCCCTAGCCTCGGTTCATACCATAAATGATAACCCAACTTCCAATACGACATTTGCGGTTTTGATTGTAAACTTATATATGGCGACATAGTGTTATGGGCCATTCATGCCGCCTATGATTGATACTTATGATTTGAAGTGTTTTATACACTATGCACTTATAATAGTATCAAATGATTTGTTTTAAAACGTATCAAGCATTCTTTGGCTGTTATAAGGGAAAACCCTATCCTCGACTGCGTTGCATTGTGTGATGGGACCTGGGTCTTATAACAGCTTCATCTTTCTTTATTTAGCATGGCGCTGTTTGTTTTATGCACTGGTATTCTTGGGAGGAAACCCGTTCCGTGTTATACGGCGTGGTCCCTTGATTTACCTAACTTCTAAAATAAAGATTAACTGTTTTAGTTCTCACACCAGTCACATGACTGACCCGGAGTTTATTGTTTTAACCTAAACTCTGGGTGCCCTTATTTTGACACGGGCAGCTAGTAGTTTTGGTTTTGCAGATTTATATTCACAGGATCCTGGTTTACAGCTGGAATGATATCCGGAAAGCTTTGTATCTGTATATCTCTTCTAGTTGTGTATTGTATTATTTTCCGCTGCTATGTATTTAAATGTAATTTAAATCTCTGATATTTCTGTGTAATATTTATTCATACTCTGTATATTCTTGTAATCTGATGCACTGTTGTAATATATAGTGAAATGTTCTTCTGTATGCGTTCTGTTCTGTCGTGTTCTCAAACGATAGGGCGTTTCGAACGGCCTGGATCGGTTTAGCGACTGGTTCGGACCGAGCGAGATTCCTTGCCGTCACAGTTTTTAAGGAAACATTTGATTATGTCATAAATTTTATTCTTGTATTTAGGGAAGGACAAAATAAATGGTAATAAATACTAGAGTTGTCAAAATAAGATTAGAGAAGAAACTAGACTAAACAAATATGTAAAATGAAGAAAAGTCTAGAATAACAAAAGTCTAGAGATTCTCTCTTATATAGATTAGGATGTAAGCACTCATTTGTACGAAGCAATGTATTAAGCTGATGTATGCAATTGGGTTTGAATAAAATAAATAAAATAAGTTAATTTCCTCCTCATAAAATATTCTCTCTCCGAATTCTTCTAAAATTTCTAATAGTGGTATCAGAGCTACAAATTTTTTCAAACAGTGGTATCAGAGCTATAAAATTTTATAACAATAGTATCAGAGCGAGGTTGAAATCATGGGATTTATATTTTCTTCATCAATTGTTCTCACAAAAGAAAATTACAAGGAATGGAGCAGTAGAAAAAAAGAGGAGCTAATCTCCAAAGGTTTATTTCTTGCTTGATACAACTTGATTCAACTTCATACAAAATGAGGGAAATCAACCTAACTTATAAGTCTTAAAAAAACATTCTAGATATAGCATATTCTGAGAATATGACTATATAGATAACTACAAATAAAAAGCTTTCCCTTTATTTCACTAATTAATACAAAGAAAACTCTAGAATTTATAAAATGGGAAACAAACAAATCAAGTTTTTTTTTTCAACACCCCTTTTAAACTTGATTTGTGACTACAAGAATATTCCTCAATCTGATAAAATCTTCATGCTTAAGAGGCTTGTATTTCACGTTCTTTGGAAAGAATAGAGAAATTGTCAAAAATTTCTTTTTTCTTTTCTTCTTCTTCGTCATTATCATGGCCTTTGATACGACTTCGCAAATCTTTGTCGCAGTGCTCCATTCATCTTGCTTTCTTTCATTGTTATGGGATATTCCAAAAATTATGTGCTCTAACTTCCATTTTGTTCCCGTGTCATGAATTTTGAATGAGTCAGATATGACATCTTTGAATTCTTTTAAAATTTCTCTTTTGCAAACAATAAACCATTCAATTTCTTTATTTGTTTTCCAAATTTCTTCCGAGATATGCTTATGCTTCAAATGTCCACCAATATCTTCAATTTCTCCTTGTTTTATATGTTCTTTATTTTCATCACCTTTCAATTCACACTTTTCGTCATTGGCATCATCTTCTTTGTCTTCGTCTTCTTCACTCTCTTTTATATTTAACTCTTTGGCACTCTCTTTCTTCACTTCATTTGTTTTGGTATGATCTTCAACTTCTTCATCTTTGACTTTCTCTTTGACTTCTTCGATTACTAGTGACTTCTTACTTTTAATTTCTTTAATCACGATTTCAGCACTCTCTTGTCCATCTTTGAAGTCTTCTTCATGGTTTTGTTCCTTATTGATAGCTTTAGCCTTTTCTTCTCTTTTGTTCTCCGCTAGTGCCACATCAACGTGGTTATCAGTATTCTCCACTACAACTTCTTGCTTTTCTTCAGCAATTTAGTCTTCTTTTTCTTTATTCTCTAAATATTTTTCTCCATCCAACTTCTCCTCCTCTAATTTCTCTAACTTCAATAATATTTCCTTATCTTCCTTCTTCTCACTATCCTTCTTTTCATCTTTCTCATCAATCAACTTATCTTCATTCATTATTTTTGCATCATCCTTTCCATATACCTTTTTCAAGAGATTCCATGGATCTTTTGCACGCCTTTCTCTAAAAATGAGGTCCTAAGCTTTCTCATCGACGTTCTCAGCAATAACAGAAAGTGCACGGTAATCATTCCGTTTCAATTTAACAAAGGCTTTCTTGTCCATTTGCGATATGCTCTCGAAGTCATTACGCCATTCATAGCCATTTTCAACAATCTCCCATAAACCTTTTGAGATTAGCTCCTCTTTTTTTCTACTACTCCATTCCTCAAAATTCTCTTTTGTGAGAAAAAACGATGAAGAAATAGAAATGCCATAATTTCAACCAGGCTCTGATACCAATGTTAGAAAAAAATTTAGCTCTGATACCACTTTGTTGAATATTTTTTAAAGAGAAAGAGAATACCGGAAAGAAAAATTTATATTTGAAAATATCCTTTTATTGATGTTTATTTCTTGCTTGACACAACTTGATTCAACTTCAAACAAAATGAGGGAAACCAACCTAATTATAGATCTTAAAAGAACATTCTAGATATAGCATATTCTAAGAATATGACTATATGGATAACTACAAATAAAAAGCTTTCCCTATAGTCACTAATTAATACAAAGAAAACTCTAGAATTTATAAAATGGGAAACTAACAAATCAAGTTTATGTTTTTTCTCAAAAATAAAATAAAAAATAAACTTGATTTGTTAGTTTTCCATTTTGTAAATTCTAGAGTTTTCTTTGTACTAATTAGTGGAATAAAGGGAAAGCTTTTTATTTCTAGCTATCCATATAGTCATATTCTTAGAATATGCTATATCTAGAATGTTCATTTAAGACTTATAAATTAGGTTGATTTCCCTCATTTTGTATGAAGTTGAATCAAGTTGTATCAAGCAAGAAATAAGCATCAATAAAAGGATATTTTCAAATATAAATTTTTCTTTCCCGTATTCTCTTCCTCTTTCTCCTTAAAAAATATTCAACAAAGTGGTATCAAAGCTACAAATTTTTTCTAATATTCATATATGTCATCTTTCCATTCTTTCATAATTTCACCGTTACAATTTTTTATCCATCCAACTCCTTTGCATACTTCCCAAATATGACTTTTCATGACATTTTAGAAAATATTGGTTGGAAAATACAGTTCTCTGAATTTGGAATGCTATATTCTTTGCTCATTTTTTTGTTCTTATCTTCATAAAATTCATAACTAGACCCTTTCACTTTCTTTTTCATCATTTCTCTTTTTATCCTTTTAGTATTCTCTCTAATTCTTTTTCTTTCGAATTTTGCTTGTACTTAAAATCTCCAACAGTGTATTGAATTTCTTTGACTTCTACATTTCCATTTCTTTTACTATCACCTTTGTTGACTTTCTTTACTTTATTTTTGTTTTCTTCTTTCTCTTTCACTTTCATTTTGCCTTCATCAACATCGTTTTGCAATTCTTTCCCACTTCTTTCCTCCTCTGTCTTGTTAGCATTTTCGGCATCTTTTGTACCAATTCCTTGTTCAATATCTATTTTTTCTTCTTTTGGCTTGTCAGCAATATCCTCGCATTTCATATTGCTTTCATTATCCTTCCTTTCCGCTTCTTTGATTTCTTCTTCGACAATCACGCCTTTAGATACACCTTTTTTATGCGCTCTTCATATTTTCCTCACCGGATACTTTGTCAACATCACCCTTGCAAACTTTATTTATGTTCCGCTTCACATTCTTAGATGCTCCGTAAATTTCTTCCGTAATGTTATTTCTCTCATCTTCCTCTTCTTCATTTTCTTTGTGAGTTAGTAGCAACATACCATCTTCAATACATCTTTCTTCAATGTAATTGGTTTTCTCTTCAACTTTTTGTTTAATATTTCTTCAAAAACTTGAAGAATCTCCAAAAGTTGACCAATGTTCATGGATTTTACATCTTTAGAATCTCCAATTTCAACAACTATGTTGTCAAATTTGGAATCTAAGGATCGTAAAATTTTCTCAATAACTCTAGGATCTTTCAATTTTCCTCCATATTTTTTCATTTGATTTACAATTGATACAACTCAATAAAAATATTCATCAACTAATTCTGATGATTTCATATGTAGTGCTTCAAACTTACACTGCATAGTTTGCAATCAAAATTTCTTCATTTTATTAATTCCAATGAAGGCATTCTCCAAGATCTCCCATGCTTCCTTGCTCGTAAATGCATCCATTATCTTTCCAAACATATAATCATCCAAGTCTTGATGAATGATGACTAATGCTTGTAAGTCCGTCTTCTTCAAATTCTTCAATTTATCCCTTTTAATTTGGGATAAAATGGTGACATCGATGGGTTCTTCATACCCATTTTCTACGATATCCTACACGCCTTGCAATTCAAGCAGCTTCTTTATGTGGATGCTCCAAGCGTCATAATTATCTTTCTTCAATAACGGAATTTGAAAAAATGGCATTTCATTTGTCATCTTCCTTGATTATTTAACCTCACTCTGATAGCACTGTTGGAAAATTTTAGAAGAAGGATAAATTTGAGAGATATGATTGCATGAGAAGGAAATATACTTATTTTATTAATTTTATTCAAACTCAAGTGCATACATTAGCTTAATACGTTGCTTCATACAAATGAGTGATTACATCCTAATTTACATAAGAGAGAATCTCTAGACTTTTCTTCATTTTACATATTTGTTTAGTCTAGATTCTTCTCCAATCTTATTTTGATAACTCTACTATTTATTACCATTTATTTATGTCCTTCCCTAATACAAGAATAAAATTTATGACGTAATCAAATGTTTCCTTAAAAACCAAGTTTATTTCCAACATCCCCCTGTAAACTTGGTTTTGCAAATTAATGCAAAATTTTTGATTTTTTGTATTTTACGTGCTTTAGAAGGACTGAAGAAATTATCTGAATTTTTTTGTTTCTTCCTCTTTCCTAATATGAAGATCTTCCATACAATTTCTTCAACAATGCTCCATTTACTTTTTCCTTCTCCATTCGCCCTATAAAACCATGCTCACTTGGAAAAAGTAATTATTTTGCACTTTTAAATAATGGTTTTAGCAGAAAAACGTGGTAACATTATCTCAGACATAAATAAGATGTATTTGATGCTTTTAATAAATTCAAGGCTTTAGTAGAAAATGAAAGTGGTTACATGATTAAAGCCATGAGATCTGATCGGGGTGGAGAATTTACATCAAAATAATTTGAGAGGTTTTGTGAAGAAAATGGAATTCATCGTCCATTGTCAGTCCCATACAATCCACAACAAAATGGAGTCATAGAAAAAAAATAGATCTCTACTCAACATGACACGAAGCATGTTAAAGAGCAAAAATGTTCCAAAAGAATTTTGGGCTGAAGCTATCGAATGCGCAGTATATTTAGCAAATCGTTCTCCAACTCGAATTGTGTGGAACAAAAAGTCTGAAGAAGCATGGAGTCATAGAAAGCCTTGTATATCTCGTTTGAAAGTATTTGGAAGCATTACATATGCCCATGTGCCGGATCAAAGACGCTCAAAGTTAGATGATAAAAGTGAAAAACACATTTTCATTGGCTATGATTCACGGTCAAAAGGATATAAGTTGTATAATCCTATTAATGACAAGGTGGTTGTTAGTCGTGATGTGGAGTTTAATGAAGAAAGTGCTTGGAATTGGAACGAAAAAGAAGATGATTACAGATTCTTTCCACTTTATGAAGAGAAGTGCAATGATGATGTGGAAGAAGAGCCCATTAGTCCAACACCGTCATCTCCTTCAACCATCCATCAAGAATATTCATTTGAAGAAAGCTCAAATGAAAGACCACCACGCATGCGATCCTTGCAAGAATTATATGTGATAACACCAATTTTCGATGATACTACATTATTTTGTCTTTTCAGTAATTGTGAACTGATAGGTTATGAAGAAGAAAAACAAGACAAAAGATGGAGAGAAGCTATGGATGAAGAAATCAAAGCTATTGTAAAAAATAGTACATGGGAGTTGGCTACTTTACCTAAAGGACACAAAGCTATTGGTGCAAAATGGGTGTATAAAGTGAAGAAGAATGCTAAAGGAGAAGTTGAAAGATACAAAACAAGGTTTGTGGCTAAAGGATACAAACAAAGAGCAGGTATAGATTATGATGAAGTGTTTGCTCCCATTGCCCGCTTGGAGACTACAAGTTTATTAATAGCCTTAGCTGCTTAAAACAAATGGAAAGTACATCAAATGGATGTGAAATCTACTTTCCTAAATGGTAAATTGAAGGAGGAAGTTTATTTGGAGCAACCACCCGGTTATAAAATTAAAGGTCAAGAAGACAAAGTTTTAAGATTGAAGAAGGCGCTGTATGGTTTAAAACAAGCCGCTCAAGCATGAAGATTTTGTCAGATTAAGGAATATTCTTGCAGTCACAAATCAAGTTTAAAGGAGGTGTTGAAAAAAAACTTGATTTGTTAGTTTCCAATTTTATAAATTTCTACAGTTTTCTTTGTATTAATTAGTGGAATAAAGGGAAAGCTATTTATTTGTAGTTATCCATATAGTCATATTCTTAGAATATGCTATATCTAGAATGTTATTTTAAGGCCTATAAATTAGGTTGATTTCCCTCAATTTGTATCAAGCAGTATGAACTTTAATCAAGTAATCAAGTTGTATTAAGCAATCAAGCAAGAAATAAAAAGTTTTCTTCTCCTCAAAAGGAAATTACTCCTCTTTCTTATAAATTCTTCCTCTTCCGCCTTTAAAATTTCCAATAAAGTGGTATCAGAGCGAGGTTGAAATCATGGGATTTATATTTTCTTCATTAATTGTTCTCACAAAAGAGAATTAGGAGGAATGGAGCAGTAGAAAAAAAAGGAGCTAATCTCCAAAGGTTTATGGGAGATTGTTGAAAATGGTTACGAATGGCGTAATGATTTCAAGAGCATGTCGCAAATGGACAAGAAAGCCTTTGAGAAATTAAAATGGAATGATTATCGTGCTCTTTTTGTGATTTTTGAGAACGTTGATGAGAAAGTTTCATGTTAACGATATTTTTTGTTAACACAGGTAAGTAGGTTGGAGAAGAGTAATCTAAGGGAGAGTTAGGTTATTTGCTCTAAGCGGGTTCGAGTCAGGTCAATGTCTCTGTGTATCCAGATCGATCTCACGAAGAGGTTGAATTCTACAGAGGGGACTTAGGTTTGCTGAGAGGATTAAATGAATAGCTGGGGAAGCTCTCTCCGGTCATCGGTAGAGGCTTGGATGAAAATCTGCACATACATAAGTAGAAAATAGCAAATTATAACAGAATTAATTAAGGAAAATCACAACAAACTCATAGACATCACCATAGATGTGCATTTGCTCTTTATTAATCTCTTCGCTTTTCATACAATAACAGGATCGAGGAAACTTTATCAATCTATTTTTTATGCTAGGGTTTAAAGAGGATGAATACAAGAATTCGAGGTAGAGTCTCTCATTAATTTTGGAATTTAGAATTCTCCTTAATATCGAGAATCTGAAAATCTGAAACCCCTCCCCCCCTCGGTAGTGTGACCCCTAGGGTCTTATTTATAGGGGATTTGGAGCCCCTTCTGCTGTTGGGCTATTGGGACTGCACATGCCTTTGTTGGCTGCTTCTTCCTTAACCTCTAATGTTTAGCTTTCGCCCACCCCGTGGTTTTAATAATAGTCTTTATAGTGGGAGTCCTAGTCAATCGGATTCCTTTGGGATAGGTTGGGACTTGTTGATGAGGTGGCTCTCGGATGACATTTGAACTTTCGGTGGCAGCTCATGAATGTGGGCTTCCGGACGTAAGCTTTCGGTTGTAGGCTTTCGGCCTTCTCGCAGATACTTAGAGCAGCTTGTCCTCACAGTGTGTGTGGAGGGCTACCGGTTCGAAACCGCTATTGGTCTCTGTACTAGGTAAATTAGTACGAGTAGCCTGTATCACCGCTTGGGTCCTGGTTAGTTTTCCGATGGTGCTATTGGGTTGGTATGATCTTCCGGGAAGTAGCTTCCGGCTATGCTTCTGTTGTCTTTTAATCGTGACTTTCTGATACTTGCGTGACAGTTGTTTTCGGAAATAGGTTTCGGACGAATCTTGCGTATTCATGGTTTGGTATCTTTAATACTTCCTTGAGTATCGGCGTTGAGCAAGTTAACACTGATAACACCCCACCCCCCCTCCTCCGGGGTTTTAAGGAGCGAAGAATATGTCTTCTTCTTTCTTATTTTCTGCTTTAGAGGGCCTTTAGTCACTAGTGTTTCTGCTAGATAGGTCCTGTCAGAATGACCCTATCGGGCGTTCCTTGTCAGTATTCTATAGATTTTTGGTATCTCCCCTCTGGGAGGGTGTCGGTTCCTGCTACTTTCGAATCACTCTTCCCGGCCTTGGGTTCTGTCTACTGCTTGGCTTTCTTCTTTCGGAATACTTTTCTACGCTTGTATTCTCACGAAACCCCTTCATTGCAAGCTGGTCTCGAAGTTAATTTTGGTATTAACATTTGCCCTCTAGTGAAGGGGTGACTTTTCAAGTCAATCTTCTTATCTTTTCCGAAGTGTCACTTCTGGATCTTTTGATCTCCCTCGATCAGAAATGTTGATTGATCCTTATTTGTACGGCCCAGATGGATCTTAAGATTTGAATGTAAATTCTTTTTCTCCCTCGTCCCCATCTTTCATCTACAAACCAAATTCTTGAACAAGACTACTGCTCTTCTAAGAAGCTGCTCAAATTTTCCTTTCTGAAGATCCAATCCCGATTATTTGTGAGTAATTTTATTTTTCTTATGAATCGCAATCTTGATTATGCGTAAAAAATTGACAGGAAAATTGGTTAGGATCACGCTGATCATAAAATAGGTTTAGGCATCAACCTTTCTGCCGTCGTACTTAATATTCGACAGTAGTGATTATCTGCCTCGTGGGTTATCCCGTTCAGGAGGATATATAAGACGCTCCACAAGGTAAGGAGGAACTGTTTCCTCACAAATTAATGTTCTATGCCATTGTTACGAAATGAAATGGTTCCAACATTATTAGTGCCGATTCGTCTAGGTTTTGAGGCGATTATGTTTGTCTTAGTCGTATGCTAGCTGAAGTACAACTGATATAATTCTCCTAATTCCCCCCATTTGGATTTGATTTGTATCCTTGTCCAACTGACCCTCCTTAAACAAGATGCAATGGCACTTGCTAATGTTTGATTGTAATATGTGTATTTGTGTAAGAGAGAAGTGTATTAATTGCATTGTTATGAAACGAAATTACCTGGTGGATCATGTCTAGTTGAATCCCCGCTAAGGAGAAGAACCATGACTCCAAGGCCTCCCGTCCAAAGAAGATATTTGCATCCAAACCGTCCTTAATCATTTCTCAACATTCCGTGGATGCCATATTGGATGGCTTTGGCATAGTGGATATGGATGCTATGATAGCTTCCTCTCTAAACTTCCTCAAGAATCCCCCAGAAGGGTACTTTGCATATTTGGCAATTTATATTTGGCACAAAGGTTTCCTTCCTTTTCTACACAAGATCCTGGTTGATTTGAAAGTCGCTCCTATCCAACTTTCACCTAATACATACATAAACCTCCTGTGTCTGGAGGCTCTAGCACTTACTGCAGGTCAGGGTTCTCGATGTCCCAAACTTATCCGTCATATGATTCGATTTTCGAAGAGATCCAAGTTGCCGATATGGAGGGCCAATCCCATGAAGAGGCTGGTTAGTGATGGCGTTATCAAGACTAGGTCATGGAAGGACCAATATTTCCTTATCAGATGTCCCCCGGCATATTAGGCGAATTTATTGATGATGGTAGGCTTCTTGTATTGGAAGATAAAATGTCCCATACTTATGATTTTAGTTTATCTGTATTTTCCTCTTATCACAGAACCCCCTTCTAAAGACGTGATTCTAACCCCGGAGGAGGATCGGGTGGTTAAGGCTATCTTCAAAGCGCCCATGAAGCATATGTGCTGGTCATTTCTCTTGACTGCTGACAGGCTTCATGAATATGGCTTGCTTCCTTCCAAACAAAAGATATTGGGGCAACCTCCTATCCAATTCTCTGGCCCTAAAGGATTATTGTTCAACTCTAATTCTTTCAACGCTGGCTCTCCCATCTATCTAGGTAATTTGGACGAGATTTGTTCATTTGTCTTGGCAACATTCGTCATTCTTTCTTTTGTTTGCTGGTTGTCGCATTCTCTAATTCTCCTTTCTCTTGTTTAGGATCTTCAACCCTTCAGGAGACAACGGCCCTTGCTGCTTATAGCTAGTCCAGTGTCTGAGCCATGAAGAGGATTGCTCAGTCCGCCACTGATTCCCCATTGAAGAAGTCCAAATGCGACAAGTCGGTTTACTTCTCAGGATATACTGTTGCGACTCTGAAAACAAGGCAGATTTTTGATCTTTCTACCATAGCTGATGAGCTGGTGGTTGATATTGATACTTCCCCTGAAGTCTCCCCGAAAGGCAAGTTCACGAGCAGCCCTGTTCCTTTTGATACTTTTGATGAGACAAGTATGAGGAGGCCTGATCTTTCATCACCATCCTCTCCTCGGCCTATTTCTATCCTGGTACCTCCTCCGCTAATCTCAGACTTTGGTAAGCTTGTAGAAATTGCTCTTTTGTCTCCCGAAGTTGCTAAAGTTACCCCAACTCCTGCCTCTTTGGACACAGAAGATTTCCACAGACAACAGATCAGGGATCACCTCTTGGTATTATACATACCTGTACTCCTTTTTTTATTTATCCTACATATCCTTCTTTAGATGATGAAAACTTGGTATGTCTCCCGGGGATTAACCTCTACCTCAGCGGCCGAGGTCAACAATCTAAGGGAGGAGAATAGGGCGTTGTTGGATAGGGTTAATTTTTTGTTGCGGAGAAAGCGGAAGGTGAAAAGGAGCGTAATGATTTGACAAGTTTGCTGGAGGGGGAGAGAAAAACCAAGGTTGAGTTGGAAGGGCACATTGAAGATCTTAGGAAAGAAAAGTCAGCGATGGAGGTTGATCATGTCGCTGAGTTGGACAAACTGAACACTCAGCTTTCTACCGCAAAAAGGATTATCTATGAAGCCAGTGACATAATTGCCACTTTCTTGAATGTTCATTTCAACAACATAGTTTCATAGTACTACGAAGATGCCCTTACCCTTGCTTTTTCTGATAACTATGAAAAGCTTTTGGAATTTGATTTTTCCTTAATCGAACCCTCTGTTCGAGATAGAGTTTTGCAGAAGATCATGCAGGTGCGGCGGGAACACAAGTATCCTCCGATGAACAAGGTAAATCCCGCGTCGCTTATGTATATCGATGAATTTTCTGAGGACTTCGAGGAAGAGATGGAGGAAGAGAACGCAGCATAAGGTGAGGTAAAAGAAGGCGTGGATCAGCATGGCGGACCCGGGAGGGGCGATGGAGCGTCCCCTCTCTTGGCGAATGAGTCACCTTCCAAAGAAGGCGATTCTTTAGATCCTCAGAGGAATAGGACTCCTGATCGGACCGGTGTTAATGTTTGACAGGTATAGCTCTCACTTTCAAAGTACTTTCCCTCTTTCTAAACTTCGTTAATAACCAGCCTTCTCATATTTCAGCAGTTTTCTGCTCCTCCGAAGGCATAAATTATAGTAATGCTTTAGCTTCCACATTTGAAAACATGGGAACCTCCAGAAATTTGGTTTAGTGAATATCATTAAAAGCCATGGATTTTAAGTGTTATTGTATGAAGTTTACATTCTATCTTACTATGTCCGCGAATAGTGTTATTTTCATGACATTTTGGTGGTTTACTATGTTGTATTGATATGTCAGTGTGGATGTTATGTGTATGTGTGTGTGAATTGACCATTGTCCTTCTGTGGATGCATGATACTGCTAATGTATATTTGATGCTTGCGTTTTATGTATTACGATATTCATCTTATCTATGACTAGGAGGATCAATTTAAGATCCCCTCTTCGTTGTTTGGGAACGGAATTTCGAGTGTTGTCGGTCATCAAGGTATTTTTGGGGGATCTCCCCTTTCGGGTTATAAAAAGATGTATTATCTCCAGAAGGTGGTTGTCACGAATCTCCGAGAACAAGTGTCCTTCTTGGAAAGACAAATAAAACAGAAAGACGAGATCATCCTTAATCTGCAACATAGGCTAACAACAAAGTCCTCCATCAATACTGATGCAGAAGTGGGTAAACTGTATCAACAGATTGACAAGCTGGAAGATGAACTAAGAAGAGTTAAGGAAAACTATGCTTCTTTAGAATTTGCCCTACAAAACCCAGATTCAGAGTGATATGCTTTTCTTGTATTTTTGCAATGTGTATCTCTTTATGACAGTGATCGTGTTCACGTAATTGCTTGTTAGCGGGTGTGTTTGTGGGTTGTGTAATTTGGTATGGTGTATTGCTTTTGTAAAAAACGGTTTTGTCCTAATGTATGGTATCGCCGCGAGAGTAGGCCTATCTGCACTGAGCGTCAGATAAAACTTTTGGAGAAAGGAATAACATTGACTGCATGATTTTACTAAAAATATTTGGGATCTTTTTCCCAATTCTTTCCTGAACTGAGGTTTTAACGTGTTGTTTCGTATGCAAATAGTTAGTACATCGAAAAATAAACTAATGAGTATACAGGTTGAAGGTACTTCACCGAGAAAATCCTGAGCCCGCCCTTAATAGTGCCGAAAGTACAATCCTGAGCCGTATCTGAATTTCCGAAGGGGAGGGTGCACCATTCCTTCTTGTTCAGATTCAAGAGTTCGATTATGCCCGAGTTTGGGGATGTTCATGACGAGACTAGAACACCTCATTCGGCTGTGACTTACTTCAAGATCGTCTCGGGTTTAGGTCTTGAAATATAAGGCCGAGGGTCCGCTTCTGTTTTTTTAAAACTAGGATTACCCTTCCGTTATTTGCGAAAACCAAATCTCGCCCAAGTTCAGATTATAAGTGTAAAAAATCGAGGGTCCACTTCCGGTACTTATGAGAAAACGATCCGACCCAGATTCGGGTGTTGAAGATTATGGATCAGAGTTTGTCTTCTGGTATTAATAGAAGTCCTGAATCATTCTTTGTTCAGGCGTTGTAAAGATTGATGACTGGTTCCTCCCTTCCGGTGTTGTATAGAAGTCTCGAACTCAATTTTATCCGGATAATTAAAGATTGAAGACCAGGAAGCCCCTTCCGGTATTAAATAGAAGTCCCAACAAACTTTTATTCGGGTAGAAGACTAAAGATCGGGAAACCCCTTCCGGTATTAAGTATATGAGGATCGGGAACCGTTCCGGTATTGTGAGGAGCCGAATCGACCCAGATTCGGGTATTAATAGATAGAAGATTGGAACCCCTTCCGGTATTCGATTTGTGAAGCAGAGGTTGTACATGCTTCTTAAGCCACTCCCTGGGATTTCGATGTCAAAACAGAGGATGTAAGTGCTCTGTCGGCCACTCTCTTGGCTTGTGCGTTCGATGCGCTTGGCTAGCTTATCCACAAGTAGGGCCCAAGGACTTACACGTCCCCCCTCTAGGAAGCGCCTTATTCTAACCATCGTAGGTAGTGATAAGGTCTTAGAAACTTAGACAAGACCATTGTAGACACAGAACTAAGGTTTACTCTTTTGACGCTCTGTATTGACCATCGTAGGTACTAACAGAGGCTTACACACCACCCCCCTCCGAGGGGTGCCCTGTCATGACCATCATAGGTGGTGATAGGGGTTGGCATTCCCTTCTGCGGTTAACACGGAACATAAGCATAGGTAGGACGTGGTCTTCTGCGAGCAAAGGTATGACGTGCTTAGTTCTTGCAGAGGCAGGGCGTACTCTTCTACGAGCAGAGGCAGGACATGCTAAGTTTGGATACACTTCCATGACCATTGCTGTTGTGAAATGACGGCTTACACTTTTGATGCTTTAAACTAGCCCCCTCTTATTTGGGCACAGAGAAAGATTAACACACCATCCCCCTCCGGGGGATGCCTTGCCAGGGCCACTTCGGTGGTGACAAAGGATTTGATCCATTTATGATTTGACCCCTTTTGGGTTCCTTTTAAACCTCAGATGGGGTTTTCCATACCCTCAGTTGTATTTGATAATCCTTTTCCTAAGGACTTTAATTGAACCTAAATCGATCTTGTTATAAACTCTCGTAGTTGGCATTGGCGGACGAGTTTGATGATCCTTCCCTCAAGGATTCGTCAACGATTGGTGTCGTGTCCATTTCCCATATGGTAGTAACAATAAAGTCCTCCTGTCTTCCTTTCATATCTGGGCTTTTTCTTTGTGGACGACCAATAGTTGAGTTCGTGTTTGGTTAGGAAATAGATATTCCCCATCGAGGTGGTAAAGTAATATCCCTCTAGTAGTCTTGTCATGAACCTCTTTTCTGGTCATTGGAGACTAATCCTTTTGCAGTTTAATCTTGTCGTTCCCCCTACATCTCTGTCCCCACTTCCCGAGGTATACTGAGATTGAGAGGTCATCCCCTTGGACCATTTGTTGGTGAAGTGGTTAAAATCCCTCATTATCTTTTGTTTAAACGTTGTTCCCCTGACCCGCTTGTAGAGATTCTTCTTGAGGTAAGAGAAGAAGCTAGTATCTGATGTAGAATCACTTAGAAGGGGTGTCACAGTTGGTCCTGTATAGGAAAAGCTATTATTTCCATTGTCATGAGCTTGTTATTCTATTTTCTGCTTTATTATCCGCGGGGCTTCTGCTATCAACCCTTGCTCCGTTATCACTTTAGGGTCAGTGGTTTTTGACTTATCCATTCGAGATTCTAAACACTTTTGTCGGAACCACTTACTCATAATTTCGCTTCTTCAAAGCTTCAGTCCACTCAGGGACGGATCAGCTTAGGTAGGTATGTGGTAGGGTTAACCAAAGGATCGGAGGTTCAAGCCCTTCTTATAGCGCCAAAATGTTAACGATATTTTCCGTCAACACAGGTAAGCAGGTTGGAGAAGAGTAATCTAAGGGAGAGTTAGGTTGTTTGCTCTAAGAGGGTTCGAGTCAGGTCAATGTCTCTATGTATCCAGACCGATCTCACGGAGAGGTTGAATTCTACAGAGGGGACTTAGGGTTTGCTGGGAGGATTAAATGAATAGCCAGGGAAGCTCTCTCCGGTCATCGGTAGAGGCTTGGATGAAAATCTACACATACATAGGTAGAAAACAGTAAATTATAAAAGAATTAATTAAGGAAAATCGCGATAAACTCACAGACAGCACCATAGATGTGGATTTTCTCTTTATTAATTTTTTCGCTTTTCATACAAGAACAGGATCGAAGAAACTTTATCAATCTATTTTTTATGATAGGTTTTAATGAGTATGGATACAAGAATTCGAGGTAGAGTCTCTCACTAATTTTGGAATTTAGAATTCTCCTTAATATCGAGAATCTGAAAATCTGAAAAGTCACCCCTCCCCCGCACTGTGACCCCTATGGTCTTATTTATAGGGGATTTGGAGCCTCTTCTGCTGTCGGGCTATTGGGCCTGCACAGGCCTTTGTTGGCCGCTACTTCCTTGACCTCGAATGTTCAGCTTTCAGCCGCCCTCGTGGTTTTAATTATAGTCTTCATAGTGGGAGTCCCATTCAATCGGACTCTTTTGGGATAGCTTGGGACTTTTTGATGAGGTGGCTCTCGGATGACATCTGAACTTTCGGTGACAGCTCATGCATGTGGTGTAACACCCCATAATTTTAATAATACTAAAGAGGATAAATTAAATAATTGATTCAATATTCAGAATTTAAGGGAAATGACTGCGTGATTGCGTCTGTCTCGAAATTCTGGTCAAGATAGACATTTGATTTGCGTATAACGGACATCGTATGAAGAAGTTACGAAGGTTTGAAGTTGGTATACGCGCAAGATAATTATACATATATATATATATATATATAATTAATCAGAAAATCAAATTTTCAGTTCAAAATTAGAAATTCCATAGGCGGAAAATTTCCCGCCCCAGGGGAGTCGACCCCATAGAGGGGTGTCAACCCCAGGGTCGACCCCTCAAGGGGGGTGTCAACCCATGGGTCGACCCCCTAGGGTTGAAGTGGCAACCAAATTCTAGGAGGCTGGCAACTATATATACAGCTTCATTTCTAGTTTTCTTCACTAGAAATCAACTGAGGCCTAAATGCTGCCGGTTCCTGAACTGAATCCAAACTCTTTCTTCTTCAGTAATCAAAGTTAGAGATTCAAGTGCAGATCTGTTCTTCTTCTACCTTTCTAGATCCTAAACGCTGCGAGTTTCAAGTTGCTTTTAGATTTAAATAAAAAAAAGTAAACATAATAAGACTGTTAATTTGGATCTATGCATGTTAATCCTTTAATCACTTCAAATCCATAATAACTTGTGAATCTGTGATATTTTGGTATATTATGACTTGGATTTTAACCTTTATTATGTCAGATCAACTTTTGATTATAGATCCAATTTAATATTTAGAACATCTTGTACCTACCATGTTGTGGTTAATTTGGATTTGTCAAGTGTTGGACATCTAAATCCTAGTTTAGATCTAATCATGCCTATTATGAAATCCCTACTATGTTAGAACCCATTTATTATCACGAGTTCACCGATCAGTTCTTATGTGTTCATTTTAACATTATGCCATAAAAAATTTATGTCAATTCTGTTAGAATAACCATCTCTATCATCTTACCTTCACCCTTTCCCTTTTATTTTATATAGCCAGGCTACTTTCGAGCCTACGCATATTGCTAAAATGAGCGAATGCATTAAACGGGGAACGAGGGTTGAAGTATTGAAATTGGCATAAATTGGTAATTGGAAGTTTAGGCATGACTTGAATGAAATATGTGAATATTGATTTGGCATAACTTGAGTAATGTTTATGAACATGAAATTGGGCATATAATTCATAATGGGGAAAAAAGGGGCATGAAACCTGTAACCTATAACGACATAGGTAAAATTGGCTAATAATGAAATGCCTAGGATTACAGTAATTTGAACTTTAACTGCGCCTAGACACGAGGTTAGATTACACTTGTGGTGGAAGTCTGCCCGGAACCGCTCGACATATCTAGCGACCACAAGTAGTGAATCTAATGTGAGAGGTCTAGGTGCACAAATACAAGACATGCTAAGACATGAGGGTAAACCCGATTTGTGGAATAAGTCTGCCCGGACCCGCTCGGCATGTCCAGCATCCATAAATGGTAGGCTTAATGTGGGAGGTCTAGCATACTATAACCATAAAGGAAAATATGGAAGTAAACCTTGAATACTTAACCTAGTGGAATCCATAAGGATTGTATGAACATAGATTTAAATTAGGGTTAAGTAAAGTTGGCTGAACAGTGGGTGGGTTAAGTAAATCTGAGGGGGTAGGTAATATTTACATATAAGCCCACAAACTTAACCTAATAGGGTTATGTAATTAAAGACACCTAGTGGTAAGCATAACCTGTGAAAATGTTGAAGTTGTGTAATTAAAGACACCTTTTTAGGTAAGCATAACTTATGGAAATAATAGGGTTATGTAATTAAAGACACCTAGTGGTAAGCATAACTGGTGGAAATCCTAGAGGGGATACAAAACAAAGGGGAGAGCTTGTATCGTATTGTATGGGACCCGTTTACCCTAAATAGATACCAAACGAGTACTCCGAACTAGGTCAGAGTTTGGGCACGCTTACTGGACTGATTGTAAGAGATCCAAACGAGAAGGATGGTGTGGGCAGCGCAAACCGACTGGGGAATGTGCGTGCATGGGCCGGTTAGAGAGGGCTAAGACGACCGTGACACTAGTAGATATGGTTGTGCACATCAACGAAGGGTTTCCACTTTAGGAAAGTGATACCTCCTACTGTGGGGCCGGCACAGGGTGTCTACGGAGTACGGAGCTGATCGATTAGGGTAGTAGTTAGGGTACATCTAGACGTATGCCTAAGTCTACCATCTAATAGTTGTTGGGATCATCTCATTCTCGTTATACTAGTATCAGTGCATAGAATTATAGAATCTTTAGAGAAGCGTATACACTCTATCATGTTTACCTTGTCATACCTACCTTTTATGGTGTTATCTTTCTTATCCACTTTATATGTCTGTCACACTACTTTTACTTATTTAGTTGCTAAAAGTAACTGGACTCGCCATATTTTATGTCTGACCCTTTTGTTTCCTTTTCTTTCTTCTGTCCCCCCCTTAGGTTCTCAGGGTAGGAATACTCAGGCTTGACCGTGATTCTACTATCATTTTGCTGGAGCTACTTAGATGTATGGCTCAAGCTCCTATCCTTGCTACTATGGCTATATTTTATTTAGGGAATTTTGCTTCTTTTATGTACTCTAATGTTTTAAAGTACAAGATAGTAGTTTTTATGATGTAATGGTTTTTGTGTAATTCAGACATGTGATGTTTTTGAACCACGATGTTTTATGATTAATAAAGTTTTTTAATTCTGCTGTTATTTTATATATGTCTTGTAATATTTCTGTTTTTGTTTACCTATAATGCTTCACGAAACTTAATGCATTCCCTTTGTGAGTGACGTTAATGGACGTGGGGTGTCACACTTGGTATCAGAGCTTAAGGTTACCGGATTAGATAAAAGTTTTTGAAAATTATTTTCAAAATAAGTTTAAAAAGAAAGCATTTCAAAAAGAAATGTCTGTTTTAAAAAACATATTCCCCAAAGCTATATGTAATATCCTTCGATCCTTTATCTAAATCTCTTTCCTTTTCATTTCAGCATATCTGGGGAACCTAATATTCCAGATGGCGTTACGATACCAGGATGGTTCCGTAGGTATCTAGAGGCCATGGCGCCTGCCCATAGTCATGCTGACGTTCCTCCCTCAGCTACACCCGTCGTTCCTCCTCCTCCTCTTCCAAGAGCAGATAATTTCGCTAAAATCTGCAAAGAATTCTGTGCCATGGGAGGGAAGCCATTTTGTGGAACCGAAACATTCGAAGAGGCGAGGAATTGGCTCAAGGAGACCGAGGATGTAACGCCCCGCCTCTATACCCACTATCGTCCGGTTCATTTCAGAGAAATGTCGCAGACCATAACGGAGAATGAGGTTTGTGAAGGGCGACCGATTGTATGATTACTCCATGTGAGGAATGCACATCGAATTCTGATACCGATTAAAATTTTGACATGACCATTCGACACATAGGGCAACTACACAACGGCTATATGCAATCCGGAAAGCAGTATAAAATAACCAACAACAACAATATAAATATGGTATATCTCAAAGCCAGACACAGAATAATCATATCACAAAGGAGGAATAGATATGAATATACCAAGAATGTGTACAATAAACAAGTGGTTAACAAAGATCCACTAATACATGTACCAAGATCTACATAAAAGAATATGTACACTACGAGATAATGTCATAGGTACAAAAGAACATAAAACTGCAGAGACAGAGTAGCAAGCTGAAAGCGGAAGATCAATCCTGCTAGGAGTCCTAGAGGAGTACCTAAAATGACTCGGCCTGACCCGAGTATTATTTATAAGGAAATAAACAATAAACGGAACAGTCTAGCTGTACTTATCAAATAAACTGAGATAACAAGAGATATAGCACAGGATGACATGATTCTACTAATAACATCTAATCATAACTAAATATGAAACATGGCATGTCGACACAACTATCTCTAAATAATCTCCTAGCTAATGTGGAATTCAACATTCCAATAATCATAAATCATCAAGAAATCATAAATCATCAAGTAATCATAAATCACCAAGTAATCATAAATCATCAAGTAATCATAAATCACCAAGTAATCATAAATCATCAAGACATCATAAATCACCAAGACATCATAGAAAACATCACCAAAAGGCAGGCCTGTTCACCAAGATGAGATACGATCTCTAGGTAGCGAACCTATATGTTTGAGCCGAAGCTCCAAACAAAGCCGGGTCGTGACCCTGGTAGATGAAAACATAAATCATAGAAAATCATAGAAGGTTGGACTAAAGTCCCATAGGTGAAATCCAAAAATCGTAAATCCCACTCGGGCGATCGAGGACCACAAAACACAAGTCATAAAGGGTCACATCGACCCGAGTGAATAGAAATTACTCCGAGCTAGTTAATATAAGAAAATAGCAACATGTCCCATAACCACATGTTATTCTCGAATATTTACACGCTCGTAATTGGTTCCTATTCAAAACAGAGAAAATCATAGAAGGAGCATTGCCATGGTTTTCGATCGGACGAGTCCAAGAACTAACCATCAAAGCAAAAGCAAGGGTTCATAGTCATTGATTTTACTAATACGTTTAATTAGATTTCTGGTACGAACGAGAAAAAGGTTTATAAAATATATACTAGTAGATTTGAAGGAGGTTCGTAAAATGATTTCGTAAATTAGCTTCGTATAATGAAGTAAGATTGGAAACCATTTTAGTACAAGAATTTGCTATCTACTAAATTAACATAAAACCTCTTTATATAATTTCAAAGTGGCAATAAACAATAGTACGATTGCCGAGGCAAATCGATCAAGGGGGTTCACGTCACAATGACGTGATCTCAAATCATAGATCATAAACTCACATCACAACAACATACATGAAATCAATGGATAACGGTTGTAATTTCGATCAATGAACAAATCAAAATCCCAAACTAACACTAGAAGGTTTTAAACTACATCGGAATAAACTCAAACGATATCGAGTCGTTAATTCACGTTTTAGAGGCGTGAATCATCTTAACAAGAGTATACGGGCTTTAGAATGATCACTTATTCAATTCACATCATAAACAAATGTGAATCGGCCAATAAGGATCAACATTGGAAGAATCACATGAAAATCAAAGTCGAGGAATCGAGATGCAGAAATCTGCGAACCAGAGAAACTGACAAGTCGTAAACGAAGTCGAAATTGGCCGAAACTTGGCCGAGAATGAGTTCAAATGATACTAAACTATTGACCGTGGTCCCCAGGTCAATAGCAGTTTCAGGCAGACAGACGTTTGACCTGTAGTGACAGACGTCTGTCACTGTAGGAAGCATTTTTTTATTTTTCCCGAGAGCCGGGACAGACGTCTGACCCATTTTGGTCAGACGTATGAGCTGAAGCAATTGTTTATTTTCTCCCCCAAACATTGACAGACGTCTGTCCCACTCCCGGACAGACGTCTGAGCTGTAGTATGGCCATTTTTGCTTAGGAAATGAGGTGCAAACAGTTCTCGGACGAGCTCGGATCAATGGTGATTGCTTATAACGTTTTCTAATTGAAAATGAAGCCTCCTTAGCTCACCTAAAACACTCAAGAACACATACACACACATGCAAGCATTCATAGAGGAGATTGTGTGGTTTCGATCATAAGTTCAAAGGTGAACTAAATTTCAAATCAAAACAAGATGGTTTGGCAATGCTAAAGGGAAGCTACAAGACCATGGGTGCACACAATAACTTCACCTATAACATATACAAACATTCACACTAGATATTTGCAATGGTTCTTGATTATAAACTCCAAAACGACCAAATTATTTAACCAAAGCAATCAAATGCGATATAAGTGAATTGTGAAGTCTTAGAACTTGCCGGTGCGACAACGGAGCTTCACAATATCACCAAATCGACTAGTAGCTTATGAATTAGATTGTGTAGACAATTCTAATCATAATTTTCAACTCAATGAAACATAAACACAAGAAATCGGCTAAGTTACACTAACTTAACCAATTCACAAGCACAAGCAAACTCGTATGAACAGTAAATTACACTTGTACAAGCCAATGGCTTGTGGCATAGATGTGAGTTCAAGAAGAACTCACCTTTGGCTCTTGAATATCAAGAACAAGCTCCAACAAGGAAGAACAAGCACCAATACGCACAAAGAACCCCTCTTTCTCCAATAGCTCCTCAATAATCACCTCATAAACACAAATGAAGGCAAATGAGTGTTAGGGCATGATCAAAATCCGAAATTGAGAGGAGAATAGGATAGAGAAGATGAAGAGAAAGCTTACCCAAGTTATCTCTTCAATTTCTCCTTTGATTTGAGCTTGAAATTGCAAAACCTAGCCTAGGAATTCTAATTTCCCTTTCCACTCCCCATTTTCTATTTTCTTTGAAGTGTGAGGAAGAATGAATGAAGGGGGAGGGAGCTAGGTGAGTTATAAGAGTTGGCTAGGTTAGCTAACCAAGCCCTAGCCCAAAGTCTCAAATCCCCGAAACTCAGAACATATCGAACCTTATAGTTTTCGAACACCTAAACGACGTTTTGAACTCGATGGAAGTAGTTTTGAGTCCAAACTCGTCCATATGTAGAAAGTGATATTTTGGTCTTATATCCAAACGAAAAAGACCAAAATCGCCCAACTCAAAAGGTATCGATGTTTATAGTCAAAAAGGTCGTAAATGATGATCCGGACTCAATGGAAGTGGTCCCGAGTCCTAATTTTATCATTTGTGAAAAATGACATTTTGAGTGATACATCGGATACGACGATATATTTAAATAAAATATTTAAATCTAAAATCGTCGAATGAGCGGGTTGTTACAGACTTCCCCCCTTAAAAGAATTGCGTCCCCGCAATTCCTTAAGAATAAAGTAATAATTAACAACCAAAATTATACCATGAAGTGGTACAACAAGAACCGACACGAAATGGAAATATCACACCAACGGCTAGGTGAGATCCCAACTTCATGTCATAAGATCATAAAAACTAGAGTTCAATCTCGAATTCCATTACCCATGAAGGTAGTCATCCCAAACGGGTAAAATAATTCCAGGAAAATTCATAAGCG
This sequence comes from Allium sativum, assembly GCA_030737875.1. Classification (NCBI taxonomy): domain Eukaryota; kingdom Viridiplantae; phylum Streptophyta; class Magnoliopsida; order Asparagales; family Amaryllidaceae; genus Allium; species Allium sativum. The sequence continues at coordinate 822,269,304 of CM060909.1, forward strand.
CTATGAATTCAAATAGACTCGCCTTTCTTCGTATGATTCTCAAAGGAATGAGAATCAATAGAATGCACAAAAACCATGCAAATTTAATTTGGAATTTCAAGAAACAACGGGACTGCATCCTACAGACGCGAGATATCAATAGTAGATATTTCTCTTAGGATATGAAATGGGAAATTTCGGTGGTTGACTAATCCATTCCCAAACTCAATCATAACGATGTAGTGAACATCAAACCTGAGCACTTTAGTCTTGCGACAAGGTGGCTGACACCAACAAAAGCACAACACAGAGATTCCAACGAATTTAGCTAAGGAAAGCAATTTTCGAAGGAATAATCAATTTTAATATCAATGATTCAAGGTTGGTAACAGAATACCAACCAGCTAGAAACCGATAAACCAACATTGGTAACGGAATACCAATGAACTACAAGTCGATAATCAAATATTGGTAACAGAATACCAATGAACTAGAAATCGATAACAAATATTGATAACGGAATACCAATGAACTACTCGGGGAAATCGATTTCTAACCAGGTACTAAATCTCATTTAGTAACCATAAGGACGAATCATTAGGAATTATACGAAATTCCCAATATTCAGAAACTCGAGTATCAGTTCTAGAAAATCAGAAACATCGAGAAGACGATGGATAAGTAGTGCACAACTTACCACTTCGGGACAACAGGATTTAAGATAATTTTCCGCCAAAAATCTCAAATCACAAAAACATCAGCAACTAATCAAAGAGGCAATAGACAATTTCTATAACAAGATGAGATTAAATCAAAGAGGCCATAATCCCCAAAGATTTGATTGACAAAGGTTAACAAACGTGCGGAGACAATTGTCAATCCAAATGATTCAAACAAACAAGTGATGAGTATCAAAAGAGCTCATCCTTTCGATATTCATTTCTAAGAACAACGCAAAGCTAAGTACATAAGTGAATTGACTATAGCACTTCCGGATGATCGACTAGATCATAGATTCGAAGAAAGGAATTATTGAGTTTGCCGTGGATCGCAAAATCTCAAGTTTTCCCTCCCCAACGGGAACTCTCATTCTCTCGAGTGATCGTCCACTAGAGAAAATAAGAAGACCCATGGAATCACAAGAATACCAAATTCTCTTTAGCAAATCGAAACAAGGATTAAGAATTAGGCGAGATTCTCAATCACTAAGAATTCTCGAAAATCAATGATCTGAAATACAGAAACAAGGGACATAAATAAATAACTTTTTGGGTTATTTCTGGAGTTATTTAATTTACTCAAAGAAAAGATTCAAGATAGTTTCTAATTGAAAATCTTGAACCACTCAAATTCTTGGAATTGCTCCAAGGATATCTAGAAATAAATTATCTAGAAAAATAACAACCAACTACGAAAAATCGCAAAAACCCAAAATATTATTATTTTGATTAACTTATTAGAAGTGAATTTTAATTTTAGGAATCATTTCGAATGTCAGATTGTCACATAATGGTGTTTAGGAATTCCGAACTACAACATGGCGTCCCATATCTTGTTCGAGATCCTTAACGCACCCGATGGACAAGTTAACACAAGAAAGTCCTCAAAATTTCTAACGTTCACGCGAATCTCGTGAAAACATAGAAATTCAATAAATCATTCGGGATGGCATATAGGAAATAAAATTCCTTTATCAACTTACGAATAAAATACAAATGATATCTTTTGATAACGAAGAACACGATTGACGTATATCAAAAGAACATAAATAAAATAATCTCTAAACATGGTAAATGACATTAAGGGATTAATGACACGTACCCTGACTCAAGAAGAGGGATCACAAGAAGCGGGATGCTTTCCCCCATTCTTGATCTTGAATTTGGAACGCAACGAGGCAACACAATTGTATCATTGCGCCTTCGTTGAGTTAATTTAGCACAAATGCTTGGTGACTCATACCGGCACAACGAGGTAACAAATGAGTTGTTTTAGCCCGAAGGCTTGGTGATCTCACACCGAACTAGAACTATATAGATGACAACAAGGGAGTAGATTTAGTCATAACGACATGGTATCTCCATACCGATCGACAAGAAACCAATAGACTATGTTAGGTATGTAACGACGTACGAAACAATTTTAACTAGAAATCAGGAAATATCAGGATCAAAGGCACTTACAACATGCGTAACGACGCACGGGCAAGATATCCAATGATCAATCAACTTCAAGGATCATAAATGATCAACAAGATAAGTGTGATACACAATAGGGCAAACATACGTCAATTAGCAACTCGAGTCAAAGAATGAATCAGAAGCACCACTAGAGCACACGGGCCCTATATGGACTAGAAATCAACCCGAAAGAGACGAGTCAATAACTATTCTAAGAGACTAAAAATAGGTCACTAGATACTCAAACACCCCTCCGTAGGAGGTACACTGGGTGAACCGACACTTGCACGGTTACAACCAACAATTTCGCTTCTTTAAGGAAAAAGAAGGAGGAAAAAGTTAGTCTCAAGTTGAATTCAAACGACTCGAATTCAATGAAAATGGAATCGTATAGGAAGATAAGCTATGACGGGTCTTAGGACTCTAACTAAAACCCTAAAGCACGATTCCCGAGAGAGGCTTAAGATAATACCATCGTCATACTATCTTACACTGTTCCGGAAAGTTGCTCTGATACCAAACTGTAACGCCCCGCCTCTATACCCACTATCGTCCGGTTCATTTCAGAGAAATGTCGCAGACCATAACGGAGAATGAGGTTTGTGAAGGGCAACCGATTGTATGATTACTCCATGTAAGGAATGCACATCGAATTCTGATACCGATTAAAATTTTGACATGACCATTCGGCACAGAGGGCAACTACACAACGGCTACATGCAATCCGAAAAGCAGTATAAAATCGCCAACAACAACAATATAAATATGGTATATCTCAAAGCCAGACACAGAATAATCATATCACAAAGGCGGAATAAATATGAATAAACCAAGAATGTGTACAACAAACAAGTGGTCAACAAAGATCCACTAATACATGTACCAAGATCTACATAAAAGAATATGTACACTACGAGATAATGTCATAGGTACAAAAGTACATAAAACTGCAGAGACAGAGTAGCAAGCTGAAAGCGGAAGATCAATCCTGCTAGGAGTCCCAGAGGAGTACCTAAAATGACTCGGCCTGACCCGAGTATTATTTATAAGGAAATAAACAATAAACGGATCAGTCTAGCTGTACTTATCAAATAAACTGAGATAACAAGAGATATAACACATGATGACATGATTCTACTAATAACATCTAATCATAACTAAATATGAAACATGGCATGTCAACACAACTATCTCTAAATAATCTCCTAGCTAATGTGGAATTCAACATTCCAATAATCATAAATCATCAAGAAATCATAAATCATCAAGTAATCATAAATCACCAAGTAATCATAAATCATCAAGTAATCATAAATCACCAAGTAATCATAAATCATCAAGACATCATAAATCACCAAGACATCATAGAAAACATCACCAAGAGGCAGGCCTATTCACCAAGATGAGATACGATCTCTAGGTAGCGAACCTATATGTTTGAGCCGAAGCTCCCCACGAAGCCGGGTCGTGACCCCGGTAGATGAAAACATAAATCATAGAAAATCATAGAAGGTTGGACTGAAGTCCCATAGGTGAAATCCAAGAATCGTAAATCCCACTCGGGCGATCGAGGACCACAAAACACAAGTCATAAAGGGTCACATCGACCCGAGTGAATAGAAATTACTCCGAGCTAGTTAATATAAGAAAATAGCAACATGTCCCATAACCACATGTTATTCTCGAATATTTACACGCTCGTAATTGGTTCCTATTCAAAACAGAGAAAATCATAGAAGGAGCATTGCCACGGTTTTCGATCGTACGAGTCCAAGAACTAACCATCGAAGCAAAATCAAGGGTTCATAGTCCTTGATTTTACTAAGACTTTTAATTAGATTTCTCATACGAACGAGAAAAAGGTTTATAAAATATATACTAGTAGATTTGAAGGAGGTTCGTAAAACGATTTCGTAAATTAGCTTCGTATAATGAAGTAAGATTGGAAACCATTTTAGTACAAGAATTTGCTATCTACTAAATTAACATAAAACCTCTTTATATAATTTCAAAGTGGCAATAAACAATAGTACGATTGCCAAGGCAAATCGATCAAGGGGGTTCACGTCACAATGACGTGATCTCAAATCATAGATCATAAACTCACATCACAACAACATACATGAAATCAATGGATAACGGTTGTAATTTTGATCAACGAACAAATCGAAATCCCAAACTAACACTCGAAGGTTTTAAACTACATCGGAATAAACTCGGAGGATATCAAGTCGTTAATTCACGTTTTAGAGGCGTGAATCATCTTAACAAGAGTATACGGGCTTTAGAATGATCACTTATTCAATTCACATCGTAAACAAATGTGAATCGGCCAATAAGGATCAACATTGGAAGAATCACATGAAAATCAAAGTCGAGGAATCGAGATGCAGAAATCTGTGAACCAGAGAAACTGACAAGTCACAAACGAAGTCGAAATGGGCCGAAACTTGGCCGGGAATGAGCTCAAACGGTACTAAACTATTGACCGTGGTCCACAGGTCAATAGCAGTTTCAGGCAGACAGACATCTGACTTGTAGTGACAGACGTCTGTCACTGCAGGAAGCATTTTTTTAATTTTTCCCGAGAGTCGGGACAGACGTCTGACCCATTTCGGTCAGACGTCTGAGCTGAAGCAATTATTTATTTTCTCCCCCAAACATTGACAGACGTCTGTCCCCCTCCCAGACAGACGTCTGAGCTGTAGTATGGCCATTTTTGCTTAGGAAATGAGGTGCAAACGGTTCTCGGACGAGCTCGGATCAATGGTGATTGCTTATAACGTTTTCTAATTGAAAATGAAGCCTCCTTAGCTCACCTAAAACACTCAAGAACACATACACACACATGCAAGCATTCATAGAGGAGATTCGTGACGGTTTCAATCATAAGTTCAAAGGTGAACTAAATTTCAAATCAAAACAAGATGGTTTGGCAATGCTAAATGGAAGCTACAAGAGCATGGGTGCACACAATAACTTCACCTATAACATATACAAACATTCACACTAGATATTTGCAATGGTTCTTGATTATAAACTCCAAAATGACCAAATTATTTAACCAAAGCAATCAAATGCGATATAAGTGAATTGTGAAGTCTTAGAATTTGCTGGTGCAACAACGGAGCTTCACAATATCACCAAATCGACTAGTAACTTATGAATTACATTGTGTAGACAATTCTAATCATAATTTTCAACTCAATGAAACATAAACACAAGAAATCGGCTAAGTTACACTAACCTAACCAATTCACAAGCACAAGCAAACTCGTATGAACAGTAAATTACACTTGTATAAGCCAATGGCTTGTGGCATAGATGTGAGTTCAAGAAGAACTCACCTTTGGCTCTTGAATATCAAGAACAATCTCCAACAAGGAAGAACAAGCACCAATACGCACAAAGAACCCCTCTTTCTCCAATAGCTCCTCAATAATCACCTCATAAACACAAATGAAGGCAAATGAGTGTTAGAGCATGATCAAAATCCGAAATTGAGAGGAGAATAGGATAGAGAAGATGAAGAGAGAGCTTACCTAAGTTGTCTCTTCAATTTCCCCTATGATTTGAGCTTGAAATTGCAAAACCTAGCCTAGGAATTCTAATTTCTCTTTCCACTCCCTATTTTCTATTTTCTTTGAAGTGTGAGGAAGAATGAATGAAGGGGGAGGGAGCTTGGTGAGTTATGAGAGTTGGCTAGGTTAGCTAACCAAGCCCTAGCCCAAAGTCTCAAATCTCTGAAACTCAGAACATATCGAACCTTATAGTTTTCGAACACCTAAACGATGTTTTGAAATCGATGGAAGTAGTTTTGAGTCCAAACTCGTCCATATGTAAAAAGTGATATTTTGGTCTTATATCCAAACGAAAAAGACCAAAATCGCCCAACTCAAAAGGTATCTATGTTTACAGTCAAAAAGGTCGTAAACGATGATCCGGACTCAATGGAAGTGGTCCCGAGTCCTAATTTTATCGTTTGTGAAAAATGACATTTTGAGTGACACATCGGATACGACGATATATTTAAATAAAATATTTAAATCTAAAATCGTCGAATGAGTGGGTTGTTACAGAGGACTTGTTTGTAATCTTTGACATGGAAGATCGAAGGAAGATTCAGTTAGCTGCCTGGCTACTGAAAGATGAGGCTCTGTTCTGGTGGGAAGTAACCCAAGATGGACGTCTGGTGGAGACATGGGATGATTTTAGAATGAGGTTTGAAATGAAATATCTTTCCCAAGCTGAGAAAAGCATGCAAATGGAGAGGTTCTTAGCACTCAAACAAGGAAACATGATTGTCAAAGAATATGTGAACAAATTCAACCACCTAGCAAGATTTGGATTAGAACTGGTAGATTCTCCAAAGAAGAAAGCTTTGCGGTTTGCTAAAGGGCTGAATGAACCCCTTCATGGGTTAGTTATGCCTCATATTCCAATGGGATCTACTTTAGAAAGGCTTGTTGATATGGCCTTAATGCATGAGGAAGACAAGGGAGAAAAGAAGGAAGTAAAAGACGAGGAAGCAACGCAAAATAAGAAGGTATGACCCAAGAAAGGGCAGCATCAACAATAACAAAAGAAAGGCGGAAAGAATGATAAGGCTAAGGATAAGAGGGAGTGTCATAGTTGTGGGCGAGAGGGTCACTTGGTCAAGGACTGCAAAAGAAGGAAGAATACTTGCTTCAATTGTGGAGAGGTCAAACACTTTTGCTAGGGAGTGCCCAAAGAAACAACGACCACAGGGACAAGGTAAAAGGGAAGGAGCTTCTGGAGGGCAGGTGCATGCTCTCGCGACCAGTGCTCCGGATAGAGGTAGGAAAATTTTCATGGAAGGTTTTATTTCCCATTCAAGATATCCTATTAAAACTCATTTTGATTCTGGCGCTTCACATTCATTTATATCTAGTTCTGAGGTTGAATCTCTGCACTTAAATACTAGTATGGTAGTGAATCCCATTGTTGTCTCAGACCCCATTGGTGATTCGGCTCATTTGTCTATGATTTGTTGGGGTTTGAGAATATCTATCTTAGGCGTCGAGTTTGAGTGCGACACGTATATGCTCGGTTTTATGGGCTACAAGTTGACTTTAGGGATGGATTGGCTAACCATGTATGGTGCCATTCTAGATTGTGAGAGGAGGGTCATTAGACTTTTGACTTGCAATGGGAGGACCCTCGAGATTTCTTGTGACCCACCAGGGTCTGTTATGCTTAGTTTCCTAGAGTCTCGGATCTGCAATCTATTCCAGTAGTCCGAGCTTATTCTGATGTTTTTAATGAGGTACAGGGCTTACCCGTGAGGCGCGAAATCAATTTTCGTATATATTTGGAAAAAATGAAAAGCCAGTTGCATTACCAGTGCGCCATATGGCTCCAAGGGAAAGGAAGGAGCTTAGCAAGCAAGTAGGGGAGCTATTTGAGAAAGGGTTTATCAAGCGAAGCATATCCGAATGAGGTGCTCCAGTAGTATTCGCGACTAAGGCGGATGGTTCGTTTCGCTTGTGTGTGGACTATAGAGAGTTAACAAACTCACAAAGAATAATAGGCACCCACTTCCGAGGATAGATGACTTGTTTGACCAACTTGTTGGTGCCTCGGTATTTTCTCAGTTAGACTTGGCCACGGGGTTTCATCAGTTGAGGGTGGCTGAGGACAGTATAGATAAGACCACTTTTAGGACTCCAGATGGTTTCTTTGAATGGCTGGTTATGCCTTTTGGGTTGACGAATGCACCCACCTATTTTGTCGATCTGATAAGTAGGGTGTTTCGGGAGTTTCTAAATAAATTTGTCGTGGCCTTTGTTGATGATATCTTGATCTTCTCAAAGAGTGAGGAAGAGCATGCCCAACAGTTGTTTTGAAAAATCTCCGTGTACATCAGCTTAAGGCAAAGTTCTCCAAATGCCATTTTTTGAGGAAAGAGGTGAGATTTCTAGGGCATGTGGTTTCTAAAGAAGGGATAACAGTAGATCCTGCAAAGGTAGTTGTAGTTCAAGACTGGCAAGTTCCGAAAAATGCAATAGAGGTGAGAAGCTTTCTTGGATTGGCAGGCTATTATAGGAAGTTCATTAAGGACTTCGCAAAGATATCAGCCTCACTCGCTAGGTTGACAAAGAAGAATTTGTGTTTTCATGGAATATAGATTGTGATATTGCTTTCCAACGACTGAAGAGGGCTCTAACAACAGCCCCAGTCTTGACCTTGCCTGATGGGAATAAAGTGTTTACAGTTTACACCGATGCATGTGTACAGGGTTGGTGCGGTTTCGATGCAAGAAGGGAAGGTAGTGTGCTATGGGGGTAGACAACTAAGATTCCATGAGAAGAACTACCCTACCAATGATTTAGAGCTGGCTGCCATAGTATTCGCGCTTAAGATGTGGCATCATTATTTACCTGGAGAGAGGTTCAAGTTATACACCGATCATAAATCTCTCAGGTCTTTGTTCTCGCAGAAGGATCTTAATTTAAGTCAACAAAGGTGGATGGATTTCCTAGCTTCTTATGATTTTGAGATTTCTTATACCCCTGGCAAGTGTAATGTGGTGGTAGATGCACTGAGTAGGCAGAGGATGACCTTAAGTCCTCTGTTTGTGGAAAGGAAAAGCTTGGAGTTCATATCGACTTTTGATTTTAGACCCTTCATTGAGTTATTGCCTGGTTTGTTTGCATCGCTAGAGATACGGCCTACTTTTATGGATCAGATAGGAACTTCGCAGCGAGGTGATCCGCATATTTCAGACATCTTGGATAGGCTTAGTAAAGGGGAGACTTCTAGTCTTAACGATAAAGGGTGATTGCGACGAGATGGAAGGCTTCGTGTTCCTCAAACTGGAAGTTTGTTAAAGGGAGTCCTAGAGGAAGCCCATCATTCTAAAATGACTATTCATCCAAGTGGTGATAAGATGTATAGGGACATGAAAATGAGGTTTTCTTTTGGCTGGGATGAAGAAAGATGTGGCAGAGTTTGTTTCTCAATGTTTAGTTTGTCAGCAAGTCAAAACTGAACAAAAGAAGCTCAGCGGTTTACTTCATCCTTTGGAGGTTCCACGGTCGAAGTGGGAGAGCATCTCTATGGACTTCATAGATGGTTTGCCTAGATCAAAGAAAGGCAACACCAGTATTTGGGTGGTAGTAGATAGACTTACTAAGAGCGCTCATTTTATTCCAGTTAAGAGTAAGAGGACGTCAGCTTGGTTGGCAGCAATTTATATTCGCGAGATAGTCCGTCTTTGTGGAGTACCTTCCAACATCGTAAGCGATTGTGACCCCATCTTTACCAGTGAATTTTGGAAGAGCTTGCAAGATGCATTGGGTATACAGTTATGTTTGAGCACCGCTTATCATCCTCAGACCGACGGACAGACGGAGAGAGTGAACAAAATTCTTGAAGATCTTTTGAGGTTGTGTATCCTAGACTTCAGAGGGACTTGGAAAGAGCATCTTCCTTTAGTATAGTTCGCCTATAATAACAGTTTCCAAGCAAGCATTAGCACGACCCCTTTCGAAGCTTTGTACATACGACCATGTAGATCACCGACTTGTTGGTGGGAATCTACAGAAAGGCTATTGCCTTGACAGAATATGGTCAGAGAAACGTCCGAGAAGATTGATCTCATTAGACGATGAATAAAGCCACTCAAGATAGGCAGAAATTCTATGCAGACAAGAGAAGGACTGACATTGAATTTGAAGTAGGAGATATGGTTTTCATTAAGGTGTCACCTTTGAAGAATGTGCTTCGCTTCGGATCTTTAGATAAATTGGCACCAAGATTCGTAGGGCCATTTCCCATAACAAAAAGGATTGGTCAAATGGCCTATAGAGTAAAGCTACCAGAGAGACTATCCGGCGTTCATGATGCTTTCCACGTTTCTCATTTGCGGAAGTGTTTACATGATACCGCAGAAGTTGTAGAGCCAAGTATGTTGGAGGAAGTGGAACAGGAGGCAACAGTCAGACGAGTTCCTACCCGTATTCTTGGAAAAGAAGTCAAGAAGTTACACAATAAAGAAATCAAGCCGATAAAGGTTCAATGGGGAGATAAACCAGAGGATGCGACTTGGGAAATCGAAGACAAGATTCGTGCCTCATACCCTTTTCTTTTCGAGGGTATGTTCTTAACTTCTTTTTCCTAAGTTTTTATTCATACTTGTTTCTATCATCCAAAGAGTATCCTATCGATCAAATCTTTGACCTTTAGGTAAGAACACCGTGGATGTAAACATGTGTTTGAGACATGTTATGTTTAACGGATGCAAGCGGATGTAAGTGTGTGTTATTGGTTCCTCGTGGATGCATATACACACACATTAGGCACTAGATCGGCTCAATCACTCTCATACTGCATATGGGTGTGTGCATTTTTTTCTTTTTCTTTTTATGGATGAAAGTGAATGTATCATCATATGGATGTTGCATTTGTATGGATATTTGTGCACCCATGTAGAACTTACATGTTATAATAGGATTATTGTATACATGTTGGATTCATGGCACTAATATACATTGCATTAAGGAGGTCAACTCAATCAGTAGACCGTTTGATCTTCGCATTAGTATTGGGACATATACACACATCTTCGCATATATTCATATAAGCATAATAAGTCTTTAAGGACAATGGATGCTTGTGATTGATGGATGAGTAGATGGGTGATGGATGGTAGGATATGCATTCTTCTTAACTTGGAGATTTCGGGACGAAATCCTTTGAGTAGGGGAGAATGTAACACCCCGTAATTTTAATAATACTAAAGAGGATAAATTAAATAATAATTAATTTAATATTCAGAATTAAGGGAAATGGACTATGCCATTGCGTCCGTCTCAAAATTCTAGTCAAGATAGACATTTGGTTTGCGTAAAACAAACACCGTATGAAAAAGTTATGAAGGTTTGAAGCTTGTATACGCGCAAGATAATTATAAATATATAATTAGAAAATCAAATTTTCAGTTCAAAATTAGAAATTTCGTAGGCGGCAAATCTCTTGGCCTAGGGGGGTCGACCTCGTAGAGGCGGTGTCGACCCATGGGAACCCCTAGGGCTGAGGTGGCAGTCGAATTCTAGGGGCTGACAGCTATATATACGACTTCATTTCTCTTGTTTTCTTCACTAGAAATCAATGGAGTCCTAAATGCTGCCAGTGTTTGGACAGAATCTGTAACACCCCGTATTTTCTGTAAACATAAGAGTTAAAAATCAAGGTATAATTAATTTTTAGGAGAAGAAATAAGGGAAACGGGTTGCGCCATTGTGTTCGTCTCGGAAAAATACGCGAAATAGAGTCCGAATTTGCGTAAATCGGAGTCCGTATGAAGAAGATATGGACGAACGAAGTTAGGCAGAAAAACCGGAAACAGGCCAAAATACACTGGCGCACTTGTGAAGTGCGCCAGTACAAAAATACACTGGCGCACCTGCCAAGTGCGCCCATACAAATCCAGCACCGAATTCTGGAGTGTTCTGAGGTGACGTGTCTTCTTTTGAGTGGCTGGATGATGTGTATTCGAGCTGTGCGATTCTGATGACTTCTGGACTGATCTGAAGGCTCTAAATCACCCTATTCTCCTATAAATACATCCCTAACCTAAACCTAGGTTTCTTACACAATTCTCTAGCCTCCATTGCTCTCTTCTTCTAATTAAAAATAAAAATGGCGTCGCTACTCTGCTGGAATCAAAACTAGAAGCTAATCAACATCAACCTAAGCAACTCAATTTAATTTAGAGATTAAAGCTTCTGCAACAATTCTGCAATAACTAAAGTTCTTTCTTTAATCCAACCAAGGCAAGTACAGTTATTCTCCGCTATAAACGTTAATTATAATTTTGATATGCATTTAAAACTGAGTTTGAGGTTGTATATATATATTCTCTTCTGTTGGATCTGTTTTCTGTGACTGTTCTGTATTCCTTTCTTCTTTTCTGTTTCTATAGCCAGGCTACCACGAGCCTGTGCCCAATCTCATAAAGAGATTAACGTATGAACGCAAAATTTGGGACAATTAATGAATGATTTGACAAGACTGAATTGAACATATGACTTTAGATCTGAGGCATAAGATATATTGGACATGTGACTTGGGATTGGACGCATAAATTTGACTATGAACATGTAATTTATATATTGCATGCATAGAGTATGTTGTAATTTAGATTTGTAACTAATTAGAGAAATGAACATATGTTATTTAGATCTGTAATTAATTAGAAAAATAAGCATATGTTATAAACTAGTTTTAGACCTATGCATATTCTGTGATAAAAGAAGAAGAGGAACCACTGTAAGATTACATATGTTTTGAGACTTTGGACAAAATGCATATAAAAGTCAAGATTTGATTTTTAGAAGATATGATTTAAAGATTTAGATTGTTGGGTATAGTTTGCATAATGATTCATGACTTAAAAAGAAGAAGATATGGAAGCTTAGGTGTAAAAGATTTACATTAATTAGGATATCTATTATCGTGATTACACCTAAATAGGGATTTTTAGATATATGGCATGCATTGAAATTTATGGTTATATTTGGTATAATTTATATGTGAATCTGCTATAGAATGCTAGTTTAACAAAAATTGGAACATATGTTATAGGGTAAATTATGTCCATATTCTGCGCTATGTAAATGTATGCAAACATGGAAGTATATGATCATATTGTGAATCATGACAATTATTTAGGCATATGAATTTAGGCCTAATTTATGTTTAGGCAAGGCATGTAAATAGAACATTTAGAAATATTAAACCTGCTAAATCTGTCATCTACTGAATCCGTTGAAAATGCCTATTTTGCTAATTTGCTAAGTTGCCTAAAACTGCTAGTTCTGTTATATTGCCTAGACTGCTAATTAGATTGAAATGCCAAATCTGTTAAATTTGTCTGTTGAGATGCCTAACCTGTTATATGCCAAAATCTGCTAAGTTGCTAAAGCTATTAAATCCGTTAAGTCATATAATCTGGAAAAAATCTGCTATCTGCTAAAATCTGTTATCTGCTGTGTTGATATAATCATCCTGTTATTGATATAATCTGAATTGGCATATATATATATATTGGGCGTGCGCATAAACGGTAAGTTATTAATTAATTGGCCGCAAAGATAAACATGGCTAACTCGAGGTTAGAATGAGTTTGCGGCGTAATTCTGCCCGGAACCGCCCGGCATATCCAGTGGCCGCAAACAATAGGTTCTAATGTGAGAAGTTAGTCATAACCTGCTTAAGACACGAGGTTAGGTCTGGCTTGTGGCAGAAGTCTGCCCGGAACCGCCCGGCCCATCCAGCGGCCACAAGCTAGCGACCTAATGTGAGAGGTCTGGGCATTAATAATTAATTAATGCAAATCTAAGATAAGAATGACGTCTAAAACGTATTGGGGGAAAATAGGGTTAAACCAACTGGATTAATAGGTGTAGTAAACCCGTCCATGAATCTATAGGCCCAATACAAAGTTAGACAAATCTGAAAAATCTGTACATCTGATCTGTTAGTCTGAAAACTTGTTAACTTAATCTGTGAACTAGTAAATCTGAATTCTGTATGTCTGAACTTGTAAACAATTTAATCTGAGATCTGTTAGTCTGGGGACACAAGGTTAGGAGGGGAATTACTTGTGTCATCTGTTGTTTGGGACCCATATTAGTCAGTAACCCTTTCTGGTATCAAAACTTTGACCCAACAGTAGGTAGGGTCCAGGCACGCTTACTGAACTAATTATAAGTGGTTCATTCTGATAATGGCGAGGGGTGTTGATGGTGCGTTCCAACCGGGTCATGTGCGTGCATGGATCCCGGTCTGCCTCTGAGGATGTAAGACGCCGTGACATCTGTAAATAGGTCTGTGCCAATTGGTTGTCACTTTAGGGAGTGATACACCCTATTGTGGGGCCGACACAGGATATTTATGTATTAGGGAGCCGATCGCTTGGGGAAGGGTTTTAGGGTACACTTAGTTCTGTCTGTTTCTGTTGGTACCGTCTGTTTCTGTTGGGTGGTAACACCTGTCTGTTTCTGCGTGGTACCGTCTGTTCGGGTGGTAAAGGCCCATTACTAGTGTACACCTAATTCTACATTCTGTTTCCGTAGGGATAAATCTGTTTCTGCTTCTGTCTGTTTCTGATCGGGTAGTAAAGGCCCATTATTAGCATTCTGTTTCTGTTAAAGTATTCTGTACCCGTTCCTGCTTCAATTTAGACATTAGGGTGACACCTAATTCTGCTATACTAGTATTAGTGCAGAGAAGTGTAAAACAATAGTTTATATCATTCTGTTTTTCTGTTATATCTGCTACACCTGTTACAGTTATCTCACATCCAGTTTTATGTTCATATCATATTATTATTATCTGTTCATATGCTGAAAGTCACTGGACTTGCCAGACTTTTTGTCTGACCCTTGTTGTTTCGCCTCCTTTCTTCCGTTTCCCCCCCCAGGTTATCCAAGGAGGGAATACTTTAGCTTGATCCGGATTTCTCTTTGCTTGAAGTGCTTAAAGTATGGCTTGGCTCTGTATAGCTTCCGCTCCATAGGGATTATGATTTTAAACCATGCATTTTGAAGGCTTTTGTACAAGACTGATATTTGTACTTGAATTCTGAGATTTGAAAGGATGTAACCATATTGATTTCTGTTTCTACTGTAATAAAGTTAAAATTTTTCAAGTACTGTTTTTATCTGTCTTGTAAGTTTCTGTTCTGTTTACTAAAATGCTCCACCAAAGTTAAGGCATTCCCTTTGTGAGTGACCTTAACGGAGGTGGGGTGTTACACTTGGTATCAGAGCTGAAGGTTACCAGATTTGATAAAAAGTTTTGAAAACTATTTTCAAAAAGGATTTAAAAAGGAAGTATTTTCAAAAGTAAAGCTTATTTTTGAAAAATAAAATAAATAATCCCTAAAAGCCATATATCTTTCTTTCGATTCTTTGTTTCGAGTTCCTTCCTCTTTCCCTTTTTGAATCTCTTCCTCCGCGTATAGATGCTTTTTCTAAGATATGTAAGGACTTCCGTGCGATGGGAGGAAAACCGCTTTATGGGACTGAGACGTTGTCGAGGCTAGAAGTTGGCTGAATGAAGTGGAGGACTTGTTGGTACCTTTGAGATAGATGACGGGAGGAAGGTTCAACCAGCTGCTTGGTTAATGAAGGATGAAGCTTCATTTTGGTGGAAGGTCACGAATGGAGAACGTACATGGGAGACATGGATAGGACACACGATAAGAAAGTGGATCCAAAGAAGGGCACTTGCTTCAACTGTGGTGAGATAGGACACTTCACTAGGGACTGCCCGAAGAAACGAGGACAAGGGAAGAGGGCAGGACCAACTGCTGGAGGGAAGGCGAACACTTTCGAGGCTAGTGGATAGGATAGGATTAGGATAAATTTCTATAGTAGGTTTAATTTCTTTATCTGATTATGGAGTTAAGACTTTTTCTGATTCTGGTATTTTGATTTTACTCTACACTTTAATACTAGTATTATTTCTGAATTCCGCTGTAGACTCAGACCCATAAGGGTTATGGATCATCAGTTTGGGATTGGGGTTTGAGGGATATCTGTGTTAGGCGTCAAGTATGACGCAAACATTCTGAGTTTTCGTGGGGTATGATTTTATCATGCTTAGCTTCCTAAGAATCATTAGGGAACCTGATCTGTACCAGTAGTCTGTAAATATCTAAATACTTTTGATAGGATTTCCAGTTTTGACATTGTCTAAAGAAGGTAATCCTCTGGGTGTCAATTTGATGTTGGTTTCGGTCTTTGGGGCCGATACTTAGGACCCATGTCTAACGGGAACCAAATTTTCGTTCTATCTGTACTCGCTTCCATCATTCGACTGTATCCTATCGATCGAATCTTCGAACTTTAGGTAGAAACTAATGGGTGTAAACATGTGTTTGAGACATGTTATGTTTGATGGTTGCAAGTGGATGCAAGTGGTTGCTAGTGGTTGCCCGTGGATGCATATACACACACTAGGCACTAGATCGGCTCGAAAACACTCTCATACTGCATATGGATGGGTGAGCATTTTTCAATTCTTGTGGATGCAAAATGATTGATTCAGCACATGGATGTTGCATTTGAGTGAATGATTGTGCACTCATATAGAAATAATATATATCATTAGAATTCTATTGCATACATGTTGGACTCATGGCACTGACATAATTCGCATTAAGGAGGTCAACTGAATCAGTAGACCGCCTGATCTTTGCATTAGATAAGGAACATATACACACACTTTTGCATATGTTCATACAACATTAGAAGTTTTCTAAGGACAATGGATGCTTGTGGATGATGGTTGAGTAGATGGGTGATTGGATGGTAGGACACATTCTTCTTAACTTGAAGATTTCGGGGACGAAATCCTCTAAGGAGGGGAGAATGTAACACCCCGTATTTTCTGTAAACATAAGAGTTAAAAATCAAGGTATAATTAATTTTTAGGAGAAGAAATAAGGGAAACGGGTTGCGCCATTGTGTTCGTCTCGGAAAAATACGCGAAATAGAGTCCGAATTTGCGTAAATCGGAGTCCGTATGAAGAAGATATGGACGAACGAAGTTAGGCAGAAAAACCGGAAACAGGCCAAAATACACTGGCGCACTTGTGAAGTGCGCCAGTACAAAAATACACTGGCGCACCTGCCAAGTGCGCCCATACAAATCCAGCACCGAATTCTGGAGTGTTCTGAGGTGACGTGTCTTCTTTTGAGTGGCTGGATGATGTGTATTCGAGCTGTGCGATTCTGATGACTTCTGGACTGATCTGAAGGCTCTAAATCACCCTATTCTCCTATAAATACATCCCTAACCTAAACCTAGGTTTCTTACACAATTCTCTAGCCTCCATTGCTCTCTTCTTCTAATTAAAAATAAAAATGGCGTCGCTACTCTGTTGGAATCAAAACTAGAAGCTAATCAACATCAACCTAAGCAACTCAATTTAATTTAGAGATTAAAGCTTCTGCAACAATTCTGCAATAACTAAAGTTCTTTCTTTAATCCAACCAAGGCAAGTACAGTTATTCTCCGCTATAAACGTTAATTATAATTTTGATATGCATTTAAAACTGAGTTTGAGGTTGTATATATATATTCTCTTCTGTTGGATCTGTTTTCTGTGACTGTTCTGTATTCCTTTCTTCTTTTCTGTTTCTATAGCCAGGCTACCACGAGCCTGTGCCCAATCTCATAAAGAGATTAACGTATGAACGCAAAATTTGGGACAATTAATGAATGATTTGACAAGACTGAATTGAACATATGACTTTAGATCTGAGGCATAAGATATATTGGACATGTGACTTGGGATTGGACGCATAAATTTGACTATGAACATGTAATTTATATATTGCATGCATAGAGTATGTTGTAATTTAGATTTGTAACTAATTAGAGAAATGAACATATGTTATTTAGATCTGTAATTAATTAGAAAAATAAGCATATGTTATAAACTAGTTTTAGACCTATGCATATTCTGTGATAAAAGAAGAAGAGGAACCACTGTAAGATTACATATGTTTTGAGACTTTGGACAAAATGCATATAAAAGTCAAGATTTGATTTTTAGAAGATATGATTTAAAGATTTAGATTGTTGGGTATAGTTTGCATAATGATTCATGACTTAAAAAGAAGAAGATATGGAAGCTTAGGTGTAAAAGATTTACATTAATTAGGATATCTATTATCGTGATTACACCTAAATAGGGATTTTTAGATATATGACATGCATTGAAATTTATGGTTATATTTGGTATAATTTATATGTGAATCTGCTATAGAATGCTAGTTTAACAAAAATTGGAACATATGTTATAGGGTAAATTATGTCCATATTCTGCGCTATGTAAATGTATGCAAACATGGAAGTATATGATCATATTGTGAATCATGACAATTATTTAGGCATATGAATTTAGGCCTAATTTATGTTTAGGCAAGGCATGTAAATAGAACATTTAGAAATATTAAACCTGCTAAATCTGTCATCTACTGAATCCGTTGAAAATGCCTATTTTGCTAATTTGCTAAGTTGCCTAAAACTGCTAGTTATGTTATATTGCCTAGACTGCTAATTAGATTGAAATGCCAAATCTGTTAAATTTGTCTGTTGAGATGCCTAACCTGTTATATGCCAAAATCTGCTAAGTTGCTAAAGCTATTAAATCCGTTAAGTCATATAATCTGGAAAAAATCTGCTATCTGCTAAAATCTGTTATCTGCTGTGTTGATATAATCATCCTGTTATTGATATAATCTGAATTGGCATATATATATATTGGGCGTGCGCATAAACGGTAAATTATTAATTAATTGGCCGCAAAGATAAACATGGCTAACTCGAGGTTAGAATGAGTTTGCGGCGTAATTCTGCCCGGAACCGCCCGGCATATCCAGTGGCCGCAAACAATAGGTTCTAATGTGAGAAGTTAGTCATAACCTGCTTAAGACACGAGGTTAGGTCTGGCTTGTGGCAGAAGTCTGCCCGGAACCGCCCGGCCCATCCAGCGGCCACAAGCTAGCGACCTAATGTGAGAGGTCTGGGCATTAATAATTAATTAATGCAAATCTAAGATAAGAATGACGTCTAAAACGTATTGGGGGAAAATAGGGTTAAACCAACTGGATTAATAGGTGTAGTAAACCCGTCCATGAATCTATAGGCCCAATACAAAGTTAGACAAATCTGAAAAATCTGTACATCTGATCTGTTAGTCTGAAAACTTGTTAACTTAATCTGTGAACTAGTAAATCTGAATTCTGTATGTCTGAACTTGTAAACAATTTAATCTGAGATCTGTTAGTCTGGGGACACAAGGTTAGGAGGGGAATTACTTGTGTCATCTGTTGTTTGGGACCCATATTAGTCAGTAACCCTTTCTGGTATCAAAACTTTGACCCAACAGTAGGTAGGGTCCAGGCACGCTTACTGAACTAATTATAAGTGGTTCATTCTGATAATGGCGAGGGGTGTTGATGGTGCGTTCCAACCGGGTCATGTGCGTGCATGGATCCCGGTCTGCCTCTGAGGATGTAAGACGCCGTGACATCTGTAAATAGGTCTGTGCCAATTGGTTGTCACTTTAGGGAGTGATACACCCTATTGTGGGGCCGACACAGGATATTTATGTATTAGGGAGCCGATCGCTTGGGGAAGGGTTTTAGGGTACACTTAGTTCTGTCTGTTTCTGTTGGTACCGTCTGTTTCTGTTGGGTGGTAACACCTGTCTGTTTCTGCGTGGTACCGTCTGTTCGGGTGGTAAAGGCCCATTACTAGTGTACACCTAATTCTACATTCTGTTTCCGTAGGGATAAATCTGTTTCTGCTTCTGTCTGTTTCTGATCGGGTAGTAAAGGCCCATTATTAGCATTCTGTTTCTGTTAAAGTATTCTGTACCCGTTCCTGCTTCAATTTAGACATTAGGGTGACACCTAATTCTGCTATACTAGTATTAGTGCAGAGAAGTGTAAAACAATAGTTTATATCATTCTGTTTTTCTGTTATATCTGCTACACCTGTTACAGTTATCTCACATCCAGTTTTATGTTCATATCATATTATTATTATCTGTTCATATGCTGAAAGTCACTGGACTTGCCAGACTTTTTGTCTGACCCTTGTTGTTTCGCCTCCTTTCTTCCGTTTCCCCCCCCCCAGGTTATCCAAGGAGGGAATACTTTAGCTTGATCCGGATTTCTCTTTGCTTGAAGTGCTTAAAGTATGGCTTGGCTCTGTATAGCTTCCGTTCCATGGGGATTATGATTTTAAACCATGCATTTTGAAGGCTTTTGTACAAGACTGATATTTGTACTTGAATTCTGAGATCTGAAAGGATGTAACCATATTGATTTCTGTTTCTACTGTAATAAAGTTAAAAATTTTCAAGTACTGTTTTTATCTGTCTTGTAAGTTTCTGTTCTGTTTACTAAAATGCTCCACCAAAGTTAAGGCATTCCCTTTGTGAGTGACCTTAACGGAGGTGGGGTGTTACAGAATCAAAACTCTTTCTTCTTCTGCAATCAAAGTTAGAGATTCAAGTGTAGATCTATTCTTCTTCTACCTTTCTAGATCCAAAACGCTGCGAGTTTCAAGTTGCTTTTAGATTTAAATAAATAAAAAGTAAACATGACTGGACTGTTAATTAAGATCTATGCATGTTAATCCTTGAATCACTTCAGATCCGTAAAAACTTGTGAATATATGATATTTTGGTATACTATGACTTGGATCTTAACCTTTAATATGTCAGATCTACTTTTGATTATAGATCCAATTTAATATTTAGATCATCTTGTACCTATCATGTTGTGGTTAATTTGAATCTGTAGACTTTTAGACATCTAAATCCTAGTTTAGATCTAATCATGCCTATTATGACATCCCTACTATGTTAGAATCCATTTATTATCACAAGTTCACCGATCTGTTATTATGTGTTCATCTTAACATTATGCCATGAAAAGTTTATGTCAATTCTGTTAGAATAATCATCTCTTTCATCTTCCCTTCACCCTTTCCCTTTTATTTTATATAGCCAGGCTACTTTCGAGCCTAGGCATGTTGCTAAAACGAGCGAATGCGTTAAACAGGGAACGAGGGTTGAAATATTGAAATTGGCATAAATTGGTAATTGGAAGTTTAGGCATGACTTAAATGAAATATGTGAATATTAATTTGGCATAACTTGAGTAATGTTTATGAACATGAAATTGGGCATATAATTCATAATGGGGAAAAAGGGGCATGAAACCTGTAACCTGTAATGACATAGGTAAAATTGGCTAATAATGATATGCCTAGAATTACAGTAATTAGGACTGTAACTGTGCATAGGCACGAGGTTAGATTACTCTTATGGTGGAAGTCTGCCCGGAACCGCCCGGCATATCCAGCGACCAAAAGTGGTGAATCTAATGTGAGAGGTCTAGGTGCACAAATACGAGATGTGCTAAGAGACGAGGTTAAGCCCGATTTGTGGAATAAGTCTGCCCGGACCCGCCCGGCATGTCCAGCATCCACAAATGGTAGGCTTAATGTGGGAGGTCTAGCATACTATAACCATAAAGGAAAATATGGAAGTAAACCTTGAATACTTAACCTAGTGGAATCCATAAGGATTGAATGAACATAGATTTAAATTGAGGTTAAGTAAAGTTGGTTGAATAGTGGGTGGGTTAAGTAAATCTGAGGGGGTGGGTAATATTTACATATAGGTCCACAAATTTAACCTAATAGGGTTATGTAACTAAAGACACCTAGTGGTTAGCATAACATGTGAAAATGTTGAAGTTATGTAATTAAAGACACCATTTTAGGTAAGCATAACTTGTGGAAATAATAGGGTTATGTAATTAAAGACACCTAGTGGTAAGCATAACTGGTGCAAATCCTAGAGGGGATACAAGACAAAGGGGAGAGCTTGTATCGTATTGTGTGGGACCCATTTCAGTCAGTAACCCTTAATGAGTATCAAACGAGTACTCCGAACTAGGTCGGAGTTAGGGCACGCTTACTGGACTGATTGTAAGAGATCCAAACGAGAAGGACGATGTGGACGGTGCAAACCGACCGGGACGTGTGCGTGCATGGGCCAGGTAGAGGGGGCTAAGACGACCGTGACACCAGTAGATATGGTTGTGCACATTAACGAAGGGTTGCCACTTTAGGAAAGTGATACCTCATACTATGGGACCGGCACAGGGTATCTACGGAGTAGGGAGCCGATCGATTAGGGTAGTAGTTAGGGTACATCTGGACGTATGCCTAAGTCTACCATCTGATAGTTGTTGGGATCATTCATTCTGGTTATACTAATATTAGTGCAGAGAATCATAGAATCTTTAGAGAAGCGTATACACTCTATCATGTTTACCTTGTCATACCTACCTTTTTATGGTGTTATCTTTCTTATCCACTTTATATGTCTATCATGCTACTTTTACTTATTTACTTGCTAAAAGTAACTGGACTTGCCAGACTTTATGTCTGACCCTTTTTGTTACCTCATTTTCTTCCGTTCCCCCCTCCTTCAGGTTTTTAGGGTGGGAATACTCAGGCTTGACCGTGATTCTGCTATCATTTTGCTGGAGCTGCTTAGATGTATGGCTCAAGCTCCTATCCTTGCTACTATGGCTATATTTTATTTGGGGAATTTTGCTTCTTTTATGTACTCTGATGTTTTAAAGTACAAGACAGTGGTTTTTATGATGTAATGGTTTTTATGTAATTCAGACATGTGATGTTTTTGAACCACGATGCTTTATGATTAATAAAGTTTTCTTTTAATTCCTATATCATTTTATATCTATCTTGTAATATTTCTGTTTCTGTTTACCTATAACACTTCACGAAACTTAATGCATTCCCTTTGTGAGTGATATTAACGGACGTGGGGTGTCACATGTGGGCTTCCAGACGTAAGCTTTCGGTTGTAGGCTTTCGGCCTTCTCGCGGATACTTAGAGGAGCTTGTCCTCACGGTGTATATGGAGGGCTGCTGGCTCGAAACCGCTATTGGTCTTTGTACTAGGTAAATTAGTACGAGTAGCCTGTATCACCGCTTGGGTCCTGGTTAGCTTTTCGATGGTGCTATTGAGTTGGTATGATCTTCTGGGAGGCAGCTTCCGTTGTCTTTTAATCGTGACTTTCCGATACTTACGTGACAATTACTTGGCTTTTGAATCACTCTTCCCGGTCTTCGGTTCTGTCTATTGCTTGGCTTTCCGCTTTCGGAATACTTTTCTACGCTTGTATTCTCCCGGCACTCCTTCATTGTTAGCTGGTCTTGAAGTTAATTTTGGCATTAACACTTCAGATCTCATTTTTAGAGAAAGGCATGCAAAATATTCATGGAATCTCTTGAAAAAGGTATATGGAAAAGATGATGCAAAAATAATGAATGAAGATAAGTTGATTGATGAGAAAGATGAAAAGAAGGATAGTGAGAAGAAGGAAGATGCGGAAATATTATTGAAGTTAGTGAAATTAGAGGAGGAGAAGTTGGATTGAGAAAAATTTTAGAGAATAAAGAAGAATAAATTGCTGAAGAAAAGCAAGAAGTTGTAATGGAGAATGCTGCTGACCATGTTGATGTGACACTAGTGGAGAACAAAAGAGAAGAAAAGGTTAAGACTATCAATAGGGAAGCAAACCACGAAGGAGACTTCAAAGATGGACAAGAGAGTGTTGAAATCGTGATTAAAGAAATTAAAAGTAAGAAGTCACTAGTAATCGAAGAAGAAATCAAAGAGAAAGTCAAAGATGAAGATGTTGAAGAGCATATTATAACAAATGAAGCGAAGAAAGAGAGCACGAAAGAGTTATGTAAAAGAGAGTGAAGAAGACGAAGACAAAGAAGATGATGCCAATGACGAAAAGTGCGAATGGAAAGGTAACGAAAATGAAGAATAGTTGAAACAAGAAGAAATAGAAAAGCTTGGTGAAAATTTGAAGCACAAGCAAAATTTTGAAGAAATTTGGAAAACAAATAAAGAAATTGAATTGGTCAAAGATTGTAAATGTGAAATTTTTGAAAGAATTCAAAGACGCCATATATGACTCGTTCAAAGTTTATAACACCGGAATAAGATGGAAGCTAGAGTACACATTTTTTGGAACATCTTGTGCAAATGGAGGAGGACAAAATGAATGAAGCACCGTTGAAGAAATTGCATGGAAGATCTTCATATTGGGAGAGAGGAAGAAACGAAAAAAGGAAATTTGGATAATTTATTTAGTCCTGCCAAAGCACGTAAAATACAAAGAATCAAAAATCTTACATCAATTTGCAAAACCATGCTTACGGGGGAATGTTGGAAATATACTTGGTTTTTAAGGAAACATTTGATTATGTCATTAATTTTATTCTAGTATTTCGGGAAGGACAAAATAAATGATAATAAATACTAGAGTTATCAAAATAAAATTAGAGAAAAAAAGTCTAGAAAAAGAAAAGTCTATAGATTCTCTCTTATATAAATTAGGATGTAATCACTCATTTGTACGAAGCAATGTATTAAGCTGATGTATGCAATTGAGTTTGAATAAAATTAATAAAATAAGTTTATTTCCTCCTCATAATATATTCTCTCTCAAAAATCTTGTAAAATTTCTAATAGTGGTATCGGAACTACAAAAATTTTCTAACAGTGGTATCAGAGCTATGAAATTTTATAACAAATAATAGGATAGAATATAACGACTTTTTAGAACACTAAGAATATAGTCCTTGTATTTCTACTCCATAGTACACACATATAAAGTTAGCAGACTTAATTTGATCTTCTGAAATTTTGATTCCCTTCTTATTTCGCAACTTTTTGTAGTACAAGACCCCCTCTTAGTGCTCTTGTGATTTTTTTGCTTCCTGGCCAATGAGGCTTCAGCAAAGCAATAATGTAATTTCTCAGAACTTCTTTCTTAAATCATCGAATAATAAAAAGAGTGGCATTCAGTTTTACCTTTCCAGCATAATTATATAAAATGATTTAATAAAATTTCTCCATTCGAATAAGAATCATATGTCGTGCCTTTAATTAGGAGAATTCACTATCAGCGGAAAGTGCAAATTCAAGATTAGTTCAACACACAATTTCTTAATTAGAAATGGACTCTCCCGTTAATGATAAAGGTTCATATGATCAACCATTAATGATATGTGTTAATATCTTTCATACATGCATATCTTTCAGTTTATGATCATGTGTAAATATCATTCTTCAGGCTTAAGTTTTTTTCCCATTATCCACAAATATTTAGCTCCTAACATTGATTCTAATGAAAAATATATCTTTTTTATGCATCATTTTTGTGTTGAAGAATTCTAACAAATAATGCTTGAATTTGTTGTATTTAGAATTCATATGATGGGTTATTTCGTTGGTATTTTGGCACGTTTGTAGTTGATTGGTGGCTGTCGATGATCCATGGATGAAGCTTTTATTGAACAACTACTGCATCAGGTAAAGCTTTATGCTTGGTGTTGTAGTCTTTCAGCCATGTACACACATTTTGGTCTGATTCAAATTCACAACTATGATGCTAAATAAACAAATAAACTATTCTTTATTTAAGTGGTTATTATATACATGAATAAATATCAATATGATGTGTGTTAAAATTGCTTTGGAAGTACATTCATAGGTGACTAACATATCAGCATTTGAAGAGCACACTGTTTTTATTGCAAGTCCTTTTTGTTCCATGTTTACATTACATTCTCTATTGTATTCAATAATCCTATATTAATGGTCATTATCATTTTCTATAATTAGGTTAAATTTCGTTTTTGGAAAATTCTTTTCTTTTATGAATTAGTTTTTTTTTGGTCTTTATGCACACATATAAAATAAGAATTAACTATTATTTATGGCTTCAGGTCATGACTGACAAATACGGTCATGTTTTTTTCTATTGTTTTGATTACTTTTCATCACTATGTTTAATATGTCACCCAAATAGTTGGTATATTTAGAAGCTAATGTATGATCTACTCATTTTGATAATTATACACAAGGTTGATGTGACGGCCCGCCCCACACCAACCGACATATACTCCAAAAGTGCGCTGTACACATGTCCAATTAGCACGGGACGGTCGTCAGGAGAAAAGAAAGAAGAGGGTGAACGAACAAAGAACCTGTAGAATGTCTCACAGCGCATAGAATAAAATATAATAATAACATACTTGACATAAAACAGGTGAGACAGTGCATAAGCTGAAACAACTAACATAGCAGCGGAAAATATAAGTACAGCTTATGATCCAAAGTTAAACATTATTACAACTTTTCAAACTGTCTCAAAGCAAAAGCAAGATAAAGGAGGTACACTACTAATGCCCAAGTAGCGACCACCAACGACACAGGGAGAATATCTATATATCATAGGTGGAAGCCTCCTGCTCGCCTCCGAATCAGCTACTCGCGCATCACCAGCTAACCATAACCTGTCTCTAGTCTGCTCGTATGAGCACCCAGAGTAATAAGAGGAGACATAAAACTCTGGGTCAGACATAAAGCCTGGTATGAGCGATAAGCAACAAAACAGAACAATAACAGGTATAATCCAATCATACCTGAACCTGGACCTGCAACCAAAGAGTTAGCACTACATACTGTACAATACTCTAAGGTGCCACTAACATACTGTGTAAGAGATACGGGGGTGGGGGTGTGCATGTCATAGTGATGTCAAACAATCAAGCATAGCAATTATCCTCACATCCCTCACTCAGTGCATAAAGCATACGATATCCACTACTTTGGTCACCTAATACTTTGGGCCATGACGGAATCCAATCTCGTGTAACTATCACTACAAGCCCACCATCCATCTCTCAGTGGTGAACCAAAGTTATGAATACCGACAACCCCTTTGCACACGTCCCGCAGCAAAGCCAATCACGAAGTGAACTCATTGGTTCCCATCTGGATCCTGAGCTCTAACTTCCATTTGGACTACCTTTGCATCTCGGGTTTTTGGTCAATACTGGATCTGTTCGGATTCCTCCTTGCCACCGGTTCGGTTTGGATTGCTTCATCACCTCGGATCGGATCGAGTTCCTCAAGTCCCTCCATGATGCACCGGATCGGGTCGGGTCGTGCTCCATGCTCCAACTCGTGGTATCCACCTGGTGGCAGTTCGGATCATCAACACCTCAACGGGTCGGGTCGGGGTCTCCAAGTCCATCTCCATCCATGGGTTCGGGTCGGAGCTGCTGGCGGAGTTGTGGACCATCTTCGGATCGTGCTCCATGCTCCACGGTTCGGATCGTGCAAGCGGATCGGGTGCTCCAGTACGTGGCGCGGTTCGGGTTCGAGCTCCTTCCACCATCAGGTCGTGGTCTCTATAGCCGATCCGATCTGGTTCATATAATGGTGGCCTTCCTTTTTGCCACTCTCTCCTGTGTCAAGCTTCGGTTCAGTTCGGTGATACTTTGCTCAGTCCGCTCCGGTCCGAGCCCATCCACCCGATCCGACCCGAAAGCCTGTACTGTTTTTCTGTAACTTTTCCAGCAAACATTTTACGCCATTCGACGACGTTTTCGACCATTCCAACTATTATAATCAATCACAAAGCATACCATACAGTCATAACAACATGTATAATCAACTACAAACACCAAAACAACAATATGATAGGTTAATGGATCAAACATAGCCAAAACCCCATATTTTCCCTTAAGCATGTTTGGGTGAAACTTATGATATGATTAGCAAAATTTAACCAAATTATCCCAAATTCACATCAGAGGTCTAAAACAATATTTCAGAATTTATGAATATTTTTCCAGATTTTTAACATGCATAAATTCGCTAATTATCACTAATCACCCCTTAATCCCCCAAATTCCGGGATTTGCAAAATTAGTCGAAATTAACCCAAATTCATATCAGAGGCATAAAATGATGTTTTAGAATTTTAGGAATTTTTCTAGATTTTTCTGAGCCATAATTTCGCTAATCTTCGCTAATTACCATAATTAGCCGTAATTAGTAAAAAACAATGCAAATCACTCACCTTAGCCACAAACAAACTTTAGATCTGAAATAATCTCTGATTTGGATCCAATCCCTATGTGTTCCAGCATCTCTCTCTCTAATTTGGTGCTACCCTCCCTTGATTTGATGTAGTTTTGCTTAATCTTCGATTAGAAAGTGATTAGAGACGATTTGGGATGAAATTAGAAGGTGGAGGCCATTGCTAGAGCTTGAAGGAGGTAAGTGGCGGCTGGAAAAATGAGTCTAAAACCGAAATCCTAACCCTAGCAGCCCTTAAATACCCCAAATCCCGAAATCCCCCATTGGGCCTAGTTGCTAATCACCCGGTTAAGCCCAATTAGCTGTTTTTCACCTTCTAAACCTTGTTTCAGCCATATCTCCCAAACGGTAAGTCCGTTTGGCTAATGTAACCACTCTACGGAAAGAGAAACTATCATTCGAATCCAATGGAAGTGGTTTCAGGTCAAAACTCCTTTCCAGTCAAAAGTTATGGCCAAAACAGTACCAACTAGGGGTAAAACGGTCATTTAAAAATCGACAAAAATCATGAACATGGGAAATGACTCTAATGGTTGTTTCCCAAAGTTACATGACCATATGACTTCATATGAGAAAGAAATAAATATTCTACGATCCTTCGATGCATAGAGTGCGGGCTGTTACAGTTGACATTAATGTATCTACCTCTTATGTTGGTTTTGGTTATTGTAATCCAAAGTGCATCACCTTAAACGACCATGGTTTCAAAATTTTAATTTTCATTGCTTACATCCTTAAATATGGAAATAATTATTGTTTTTGTAATTTTTTTATGTCTAACTTTCCATTTGTCATTAAACTTTTCTACTGCAAAAAAACAAGGGTTGTAACATTAGCCAGAGAC
This sequence comes from Allium sativum, assembly GCA_030737875.1. Lineage (NCBI taxonomy): Eukaryota > Viridiplantae > Streptophyta > Magnoliopsida > Asparagales > Amaryllidaceae > Allium > Allium sativum. The sequence goes on from CM060909.1 coordinate 822,297,871, forward strand.
AAACAAATTTTGTTTTTATAATCTTCCTTAGCGTCAATCTATTTGAAATAATAACTAACATATTGTTTTCCCTTCTGTAGTTTATGCTACAAAATGGCACCATATAATAGATAAAGCCTTCAGCATTTCCAGGCAATGTAAGCCTAAATTGTACCATATAATGGATAAACCCTTCAACATTCTCCGGTAGTGTAAGCTATCTAAGGCATTGTGTAGTAGCATCTTCAGAGCACACGATGATAGCTTGCATCGTAAACCCTTAATTTATTTTGAAGTACAATAAATAGACTAAACATGTTGTGTGTGGTATTATATAAGGATATGTTATGCTTGTTGCCATGAACACTTATTTGAAGTTGGTCTATTTGGAGTTAATACTTGCAGTTCGCCAAATTGTATATATTGTTTCTAAATGCATAATATTATTCTTGATTTTTTTTTAAACCCTGGCAAAGCCTGCTTCTTTACTCAATTGCCTATTTGAAGTTTGTTAACCTGCATGCTCGGTGTATCAATTATGTTTGAAAGCCCATAACAAAAATATCAAGGGTACTTGCAATATATTATATTCTATTGCGCGTTGTTCATGTTGAAAACACAACAGAACTTATTTTGTTTGATGATAAAATTATAGATGTCATCTTGAGAATCATTTTTAGCTCTTTGGAAGTCTCTGTAGAAGATTACATCAAATGGATATATAAAGTTGCTCACACCAAAAAGAATTTGCAACCGGACAAAGAAAATGAAAGGGTAGGGTATGGTGAAGGACGGAAAGCAAAGAAAGAGCGAGTAATGGATGGTAGAGAAATATGAGAAGCCCAACAAAATAACGACAAGCAACATATTCCAAACATGCTAATTCTACCAAGTGGTGTAACCTGAGCTGAGTATCAATTTAGTTTTATTTGTAATACACTAATGAATACACGGGTGGATATCCTTTTGAATAAACACGATTTCAATTTTAGTGGTTGTATGAATGAAATTTATGTAATTATTTGTGCTTGCTTTATATCTACGGCGAAAGTTGGAAAATGATCTAGAACTTTATATCCTTTTACTTTTTGTAGTAACAATTTAGAGCACTTCCAACGAGGGGGTTGCCCGTGGTCAATTCAGTGCACATGTGACAACTTTCTTGTGAAAATAATATCGCTCATGTCGTTGCTGTTCATTAATTTATGATTTATTTATTAACACTTACTATTGTATTATTTATCTTCTTTAATCGGCAATTCACAAATATAATGATGTGTTATAAGCTAACATTTGTTTGATTTCTTATTTCATTTTACATAATTGATAATGATTCAAAATATATTAATTAATAGAATTTACATATTTGCATTTATTTTTATTTTTTTAAATAACACTGAATTTTTCATTAATTTCTTGCTTAAAAATACAGTTAATAGAATTTTTTTCTTTGATATCAGATGATTTAACGGTCGGGTTTTCCACTGTTGTACGGTAATAGTAGTATTTTCCAAAAATATATCACACTTTTCGTCATTTACATGGTACAACTATCGGGGAAATAAAGCAAATGTACATTATAAATCATAAATTATTTCTTCTACTCACTATCATTCAATTCAAAATATTATAATCTTTTGGAGACGTTATTGTATTTTCTTATGTCTATTGAACTTGCTTAAAAAAATAATAATCATTTATTGCCGAGCTAAGTTCAATAAACATCCATGAGATGGACATCTAGCCGAGCTTACGAATTTGTAGTGTTTTAACTTGTATTTTTGCAATATCAAGCACTCGAATGATTTGGGAAATTTTGGAGCTAAAAATATCGAACTGTGTGGAAATGCTCTCTCTTTCGAAGTTAACGTGGAATCATCGCAAAAAGGTGTTGTTAATGACACTCCCTTTTTGGTTAAGGGGTGTCATATTTTAAGGGGACACCGATCTATAAAAAATTTGTTAAGGGGCAGCACCAGTTATACTTTTAAGAGATAAAAATAACCCTGCTGTATTTCAATGCTCGCGCTCGAACCAGAAAAAATGGTAAGAGTATACCGTTTTTATTTAATAAAAACGGTAGCATTAGAACATCTTTTCTATCTCTGTAACAAACTTAACAAAAACAACAGAAACAGTTATACTCTACCGTGTTTGCACACTAAAAACGGTCATAATTTTCTATCTTTATAATGATTGTTCGGTGTTTGCAGGCCGCTTTTCGTATTTTTACATCTACGTCGTGTGTCCGAAAACAGTGACACGCGACCGAATTTCACCACGTCGTGCTTCTTCTTTAGATTAAGGGTAATTTTGTCTTATTATTACGTATTGTTAAAGGTACTCCCTTTAACAAAATTTAAAAAACTGAAATTTCTGTCTATCCCTAAACCAAAAAGGGAGTCTCGTTGACAATCCCCCGCAAAAACTAGCTGGTATCTTGGAGATGGTCGTCTGTACTGAATAGTATTCGCAGCCCTTCTTCTCTCTGACAAATCTAAACCCTAATCCCCCAATCCCAATACGCTAACTCTAAAATACTCCACCATGCCTTCTTCAGAATTATCGGCAGAACTTTATCCGTCCCAGGACGACTTGCTTTACGAAGAGGAAATTCTACGAAACCCTTTCAGCCTAAAACTATGGTGGAGATACCTAATCGCTCGATCCCACGCCTCCTTCCCCAAGCGTTCGATTCTCTACGAACGTGCCTTAAAAGCTCTTCCCGGGTCTTACAAACTTTGGCATGCGTACTTGCGCGAGCGCCTAGATCTTGTTCGGAACCTTCCTATCTCACATTCACAGTATAATTCTTTGAATAACACCTTCGAGAGGGCTTTGGTCACAATGCATAAGATGCCTCGAATTTGGTTGATGTATCTGCAGACTTTGGTTGATCAAAGACTGATTACAAAAGCACGGAGAACTTTTGATCGAGCTTTGAGAGCTTTGCCGATCACCCAGCATGATAGGATTTGGTCGTTGTATTTGGGGTTTGTTTCTCTAAACGGGATTCCGGTTGAGACATCCTTGAGGGTATATAGACGGTATTTGCTTTATGACCCATCACACATTGAAGACTTTATTGAGTTTTTGTTGAATTCAGGGTTGTGGCAAGAGGCAGCGGAGAGGCTGGCTTCAGTTTTGAATAGTGACGAATTTCATTCAGTAAAAGGGAAGACTAAACATCAGTTATGGTTGGAGTTATGTGATGTTTTGACAAAACATGCAACGGAGGTTACAGGTTTGAATGTTGATGCAATTATTAGAGGTGGGATCAGGAAGTACAGTACTGAGGTTGGGAGGCTTTGGACCTCACTAGCGGATTATTATGTTAGGAGGGGGTTGTTTGAGAAGGCAAGAGATGTGTTTGAAGAGGGGTTGCAGACAGTTTTGACAGTTAGAGATTTTACTGTGATTTTTGAGTCATATGCACAGTTTGAGCAGAGCGCATTGGCTGCTAAGTTGGAGACAGCTGAGGAAGACGAAGAGGAAGAGTTGGTGGGGATTTTTCTGAAAGGTTTTTGGTTAAATGATGACGATGATGCTGATTTAAGGTTAGCGAGGTTTGAGAACTTATTTGATAGGAGACCTGAGCTATTAAACAGCGTGCTTTTGAGACAGAATCCCCATAATGTTGAGCAGTGGCATAGGTAACTCACTCTTCTCCTTTTATGCTGAAGTTTACTGTGTGTTATTCTTTAGTATCACATTATACAAAAATATATCCACGTGGCATGTTTTAATTTTTTTGCCTTTGTTATCAATTCTGCCATTTCATATGGATTTCCTAGGCGTGGATCATGTATTTTGGTTTCATGCCCTTGAACATTGATTCTGTTGTTTTCTCTGTCGCTAATTCATGTTCACTGCAAGTGGAATATAAGCGTGATATATTTATATTTCATTAGTACGCTTTTGTTTCCTTTTGCAATATGTTTTTGGATATCATGGATTCTGGAAATTATATATTGATGGTTTACGGTTTCATTATTTAGGAAGATGTGTGTACTCCATGACGGGGTTTGTATTCAAAAGAGCGAGTACAATTATTAAGCCTCCTTTTGTAGAGTGGTTGAGCAATGGCTGCCATAACATAGTTCAATCAGACTAGGGTAATTTAGAATTAGCACTACTGGAGACTAGTTGGGATGAGCGCAAATTATAACTTATAGAACCGTAGCTATTGTTGAATGCCTTATCTAAACACTTTTTAAAAATTGTATTCTGGTAATTTGAAATATGTTTGCATCTCGGTTCATTATTTTTTCCATCTCTTTATTCATACAACATGAGCTATTCTTTTTAAGGCGTGGGTGATTTTGTCTTAGGAAAAATATCAGTTTCCAGTGGTTTTTGCTGCCTTTATGGAAATAAAAATAGAGAAGTAAGCTCACCAGAATTTAGGCACATACATACACAGAGAATAGTTTATAGGCATGAATAGTTCCATCTAATGTGGGTTTTAACTTGAAAACTATCTTATTAGATACCAGATCCATTGTATCACTTATGATGCTAACAATTTATTCTTTAACATAGGCGAGTGAAACTATTTGAAGGCAACCCCAGCAAGCAAATTACAACTTTTGCACAAGCAGTACAAACTGTAGATCCCTTGAAAGCAGTTGGAAAACCACACACTTTATGGGTTGCTTTTGCTCACCTCTATGAGAAACACAATGATATTGTGAATGCTAGAGCTATTTTTGACAAAGCGGTACAAGTTAATTATAAAACAGTGGATAATCTTGCTAGCGTTTGGTGTGAATGGGCCGAAATGGAACTTAGGCATAAAAACTTTCAAGGGGCATTGGATTTAATGAGAAGGGCTACCGCCCAACCGTCAGTTGAAGTTAAACGCAGAGTTGCTGCTGATGGAAATGAGCCTGTGCAAATGAAACTGCATAAATCCCTGAGGTTGTGGAGCTTTTATGTTGATTTGGAGGAGAGCTTGGGGACACTGGAATCTACTCGTGATGTTTATGAAAAGATACTTGATTTGAGAATAGCAACACCACAGATCATACTTAACTATGCCTTTCTGCTTGAGGTGAAACATTTAATACCTTTTTAGACAGCCATTTCGTTCTATTTCAAGCCTAATACTGTATCAAACCACCCTATTTTTGAACTTCACCATTTTCAGTCCTAAACTTTGTTAAGTACAGATCAAGCCAACTTTATTTCAAAAGGTTTCTAGAAGTTCAAACTTTGATCCCCTTCCCTATTATGTTTTACGTATAACTTGTGTTCTCATTAGATATTTGTTTAGATTATCTTTTCTGTATTTTATTCTCAGCCCTCACATCATTTATGGATACTCAAGTTTTGAGGATACAACGTATGTTAGTATTGAAAAAGCAATATATGTAGAGTTTATTGGGTACTGAAAATACAACGTATTTAGTTGAAACTTTCTTATGTTTGCATATTTACCAGTAGTGCAACATGATACATTTATTTAGTTAAAAACAGTGTAATTTCAGGGTATGTTACGGTGTATGGCTTTTATCAGTTGCTTGAATTCTGAGATGCTATGCCCTGCAGGAGCACAAGTATTTCGAAGATGCTTTCAAGGTATATGAAAGAGGTGTAAAGGTATTCAAATATCCTCATGTCAAGGATATATGGGTTACATATTTGTCCAAATTCGTAAAGAGATATGGAAAGACAAAACTTGAACGTGCCAGGGAATTGTTTGAGCATGCAGTGGAAAAGGTATGTTTGTTATCCTTTTCTTTTCTTTTCTTTTTGCGACGTACTGCATATTAGAAACATGTACACATTGGTAGAAATTAGAATGTTAATATAACCATCGTTGCCTAACACTAGTTGAAGTTGTAAAAAGTTTTTAACCTTTTGCAGTTGACAAATGATACTAATATATAGTTTTATCTTTCGTTTCTAGAGGTCGAAAACGAAAATGAACACAGAGACTTGTTGAAAACCTTTTCTGTATCTTTTTTTTTTTTTTTTTTTTTTTTTTTTTGAGAAATCAGCGATTCTTACGGGGAGGAGAGCACTCGTGTCATTTTATTCCACACTAAAGAAAGAGCTTCCAACAAGCCTGATAGGTAGCAACGCCCTCCGTCAATAAAACAGAAAATAGAAAGCCCTCCCAAAAATCTATAAATCTAAGGTTCATATATAATGCACCTAGAAAAGAGAAAAAAACCTTAACTAAATCAACATGAAGCACATACTCAAAGATGTAACCTGCAATTGTATAACAACTAACAAAACTTGTGAGTCGAATATGTATATACATATGTGTGTGTGTGTGTTTATATATATTGTATATATATATATATATATATATATATATATATATATATATATCAATATATCAAATAAAATGAAGGACAAAAAAAAAAACAATTTACAGATTGAAAACAACGAAACAAGAAGCGTGAAAGCAATGTCAATAATTTTAAACCCAAATATTAGACATGTTAAAGCATTATTGTTATAATCATTTAGATTAATATTTTGCCCTAAAAGAACAATACAAATTTTAATAATTTTAAGCATTCTTTAAAATCCATATTCTTGTTTATTTTATAACTAGAATCCAAAATCTAGTTAAAACAAAAAAGAGAATCCTATAAATCAAATTATCTAAACCAGAACTACATTTATAAAAGGTTCGCTTGTTTCTTTCAAATCATATAAACCAAGAATATTAATCCATAATGAAATCAATATTCTAATGAAATCAATAATTAGTCCAATAATAAATTTTACCATTAAAATGTCTAAAATTGAAATTAAAATGCTTAGCATAATTTATTTAGTTATATTACAATCAAAATATAGGTGAATGATATTTTTCAAATTATTATTACAAAAATAATAATTTTTATTAATTAAAATATTTTTCATTTCTAAAATTTCAATGGTATTCAATTTTCCATGTAAAATAAGCCACATATGAATTTTAGTTTTAGGAAGACAATTACCTTTCCAAAGATAATCATAAAAATTCAATTTAACCCCCGAAAATTTAAAGAAAATATAAGAATGTGAAGTGAAATTTTGCTTTTATTCCAGCATCAAATATTAGTATCTTTCTCATTATCATTATTGTACAAATCTAATTTGATACAAAAAAGGGCAAATCTCTTAAAGGTAGTACCTTCTAACATACAATCAAAACTAAAGTTTCAAGGAAAACTATGGCTTGGATTGTAAATATATTGAGATTATAACCTTTTTTGAAATTACATATGCCATACAACTCCTTAAATTCAACTCTTGGCGGAATAGTAGAAATCCAACCATCATCCCAGAAAGAAGTATTATTATCAGAATGAACAATAATATTAATACCTAACTCAAAAACATCAAAGTTTCAAATAATTGATTTTCAGAAATGAGATAGTACCTTCTAACATACAATCAAAACTAAAGTTTCAAGGAAAACTATGGCATGGATTGTAAATATACGAGATTATAACTGTTGGCTAGCTTTTTGACCAAGCCATCAAGGTTCACATACAAGAAGAAAATATGAAGTCTCACTCCTCTAGTTCACGAGAAGTCAGATCATAGTCGTTCAACCATCCTCAGGTCGGATCGCCCCCCTTCGGATCGCCCTATCAATTCGCTACAAGCCCATGCGACCCGATCCACCCATGTCTGCGCGATCCGGTCCATCCTCTCTCCTCTTCTACCCGATCCGATCTGAGCCCAGAAGACGAGGTGAAGGCTGTGACTAAGTCCACCATGATCCGAGAATGCAGAATCTCGCGACACGTGTTACCAACTGTCACATTGATCAATTCTTCATCACGACCCGAACCAACCGGGAAGACACGATGATGGCCACGGGCTTGGTCATCCACAATCCGATATTTAAGGGGATCGCGACACCTGTCCACAACGGCTAATTTGACTAATTCATCATCAAGCTGCGATCCGATCCGATATTCTCGGGATCTGTGCCACGTGTGACCGCGATCCGCCTGACAAAATCAGCTATAAATAGCCCAGAGTTTGGCATTTTTCAGGATCTTTCGGCAGTATTGAGCACTGATTCCACCATTGCTGTCATACCACTGTTTCTCATCAGTTTTACTTCGAGATTACTGAGAGAAATCATAATTGTAAGAGTGAGTTTGAGAGAAATCATTGATTGTACTAGCATTCAAAGTATAATCGATAACATATAAAAGGGAAGTAGACTCATTAACGCCGAACCACTATAAATTCTGTGTGTTTTCTGCTTTTTCTTCATTCTCCGGTTATAATTCTTTACAAATCAGAACAATTTGGATGTTAGGCCCAAATTTTGATCTAACATTTTGGTGCTTTCACTGAGAATTGAATTCTCAGCCTACCGGATTGCTATTCTACTATTTGGATTTGAAAGTCCGAAGAAAACAGTCCCAAAACTTCACTGTTCAGATTTTTGAAGATTCCAGCGACATCTGATGTCATGGCTGGAAAGAAGTCTAAGGAAGTGCGAGCTTCGCAAGCGAATGAAGTCGCGAATGAAGTGGTTGGCGAAAGTGCACACGAGCAGGTCGTCGAGGGGGTCATGGATCGCGAGGACAGGGGGCGACCCGAACCATTCAAGGTGCCACGATCCGACTTGAGGGTGGCGCTGCGAACCGCGAAGCTGGAGGGATTGTTACTCGATCCCGTGATAATGCCCCGAATCCTCCGCTTACCGTGACCACGAACCGATCCCAGGGGGCGCTGCGAGCCACCAACCTCGATCCACAGCGATCCAAATTGATGACCAGACTACAACTCGACCTGGAAAGGAGCCTATGGCTCGCTCCTACCGTCCTGGCCCCTCCGCTCGACCTGGCTCAAGCTCTTTGCGCATAAGAGAAAATGATGATGATCAATATGACCCTTCTGCTCCCGTTACCGAGGGAGATCTTTCTCGCTTTTCTGAAATGTGGGAGAGGCTGTTTGATGAATTGGCTGCTCAAAGGCAGGAGAGCTCCGTTCTGCGACAGAACTTGACTGCTATGGATAGAAGGCTCAATGATCTCGCAAGGCAAAGGACGCCCCCAGTTCGTCCGCTCACCCCAGAGTACTCTTCTTCGTCAGAGGAATCGCCAAGACCTCTGCGGCGACCATATGAGAGGCCTTAAAACATAAAGCAGCTTCGATTTGGAACCCTGCCATCACGGGAAGAAGAGGCACTGGGTGCAGGGCCCTCAAACCGCAATGTGAATGATCGCGCCGCAACTCCCAGAGCTCGAGGTGTGGACAACCCTGTTCAGAATAGACTACCTCAGTCCCTTCGCCGTACAAATGCTCATGGTAACAGGGGGCAGCGAAGCCCAATCCGAGCCCCGGATTTCGTGGCCGCTCCTGGAAGGGAGATTAGAGAACCCCACCGAGCAAGAAGCGCTGACCCCGAGCCTCCGCTGATCAGTGCAAATGTTGCAGCTATGATCCATCAAATTATGGCAGATAGCCGTGGACAACGGAATGAAGATTGGGGAATTGACCGCAGTCACACCCCTTTCACTGATGACATTTTAGATGCGACGTTCCCGAGGCGCTTCAACATGCCGCAGATGAACCGTTACGCGGGTAGATCTGATCCCGTCCAACATCTAATGAGATATTCTTGGTCAATGACCGCTGCCGCAGCTTCTGACGCTGTCAAGTGCAAAGCATTTCCCATATTCGTGGAGGATGTAGCATTATTATGGTTTACTCGCTTGCCAACAAGATCAATTTCCAGCTTCAAGGAGTTGAGTGAAAGGTTCGTGGAACAGTTCCGCATCTATGCACAAAAGACGAAGAGTGTGATTGACTTGTTCCTTGTCAAGCAACGACCAGACGAGAGTTTGAGGGTGTATCTAGACCGTTTCAACCTAGTCGCTACTGAAGTCAAAGATCCTCATGAGCCAACTGTTGTGGCAGCCCTAATTGATGGGGTAGATAAAGACACCGAATTTGGGAGATACCTGGCCGGTAAGCCACCTCATACTAGAGAATTATTCTATGAAAAAGCTAACGTGCACTTACGTCGGGAGGAAGTATATGCTAACCGAAAGGCAAAAACGGCCGATAAAGAGGAAATCCAGAGCAATGTCGCCATTAAGTAGACGGGAGACAGCTCGGGGAAGGTCGAGGTTAATGTCGGAAACCGGAACCAGGGTGGTCGTCAGTCAGGAAACAATGATAATAATAGTAATGGCAACAACCGGAAGAGGAATCGAGGGAACGACTCCCAGAGAAGGACTCGTCCCAGGTCTTTTGAGAGTTATACGCCAATAAACGATACTTTGGAGAATATCTTCATGGATTCGTACGTCCTCCAAAATAAAAGGCCTCCTCCCAGAGAGTCGACGGAGAAAGAACGTGAAACGGGGAAGTTTTGTCTCTTCCATCAGATTCATGGCCATTCGACAAATGAATGCCGTCACCTAAGAGATGTGGTCGAGAGGCTTCTCCGAGAAGGAAAATTGGATGAATACAGAGTGACACCCAGAGACAGAGGGCAAGCCGTACAGACCCCAAATCAGAACCAGAATCAACCTGCTGTCAGGCCAACTGCTCAGCAAAAGGGAAAGGACCTTGTTATCAATACCATAACGTGAGGGTTTTATCTCGCCGGGCACGGTTCCAAGGCATTGGATCAGTATGTCAATGCAGCCAAGCAACACCTCGGGGTAGGGGAGTGTAGCAACCCTGAGGACAACGTCCCGTTAAAGCAACAAAAGATGATGTCCGACGACGTCGTTTTCCGCGAACGAGAAAGCATTGGAGTCCATGCTCCGACTGAAGATCCATTTGTAATCACAGTACCTATTGGCCTGGCCACTGTTCATAAAGTCTTGGTGGATAACGGGAGTTCTGTCAACATTATTTTCAAAAAGACATTCGACCAGATGAATCTCGAGATAAAAGACTTGAAGCCCTGTGAGGGATGGATCCGTGGATTTAACGGAGCATCCACCGCTCCAATGGGTTATGTAGAGCTACCAGTTACGCTTGGGGAAGGGGAACGCCAGAGAGTGAGAATTCTTCCCTTCGTGGTTTTGGATATTGAATCACCCTATAATGCCTTCTTGGGCCGACCGGCCCTCGCAAAGTTTAGAGCCTGTATAGCCCCTTGGTGCTTGTTATTGAAGTTTCCTACGGAAGCTGGTGTTGGTATTGTCAGAGGAGATCAGGTTGCCGCACCAGCATGTTATATTGCAGAGCTAAAGCTACTCCGCAACGGAGGAGACATAGAAACCAAGGGCGCTTCTCCCCCCGCAAGGGCGGAAACCTTATAGCAATTAAAGAGGATAACCGTAGGAGAGTCGCCCAGAGAGTTGCCCGAGGATATATATCCCAGAGAGGACAAAGAACCTGGGGGCAGAATGGCGACTCCCAACGAGACAACTGTGGATGTACCGATCGATGATAGTGACCCAGAGAAGGTCTTTAAGATTGGATCCCAGTTAAATCCGAATTTAGCTAAAGAACTGACGGATTTCTTGAAAGATAATTTGGATGTATTTGCTTGGACCCACGCAGACATGTGCGGGATATCTCCATCAATCATGAGCCATTCATTAAGCATTAACCCTAAACATCCTCCGGTAAAACAAAAAAGGCGAATGCTGGGCCTAGAGAGGTCCGCTGCCTTGAAAGAAGAAGTTGGAAAGCTAAAGAGTAATGGATTTATCAGAGACTCAATCTATCCAGACTGGATTTCAAGTCCAGTCCTGGTAAAGAAGGCCAACGGGAAGTGGCGAACGTGTATCGATTTCTCGGATCTGAATAAAGCCTGCCCAAAAGACAGTTTTCCGTTACCCCGGATCGATCAGTTGGTGGACTCAACGACGGGCCATGAACTTCTCTCCTTTATGGATGCTTATTCAGGATATAACCAGATTCCAATGCACGTTCCAGATCAAGAACGCACTAGCTTCATTACGGATCTGGGATTATACTGCTATGTGGTAATGCCCTTTGGCTTGAAGAACGCAGGCGCTACATATCAACGGTTAGTGAACAGAATGTTCTATAACCAGATTGGGAAAACAATGGAAGTATACGTCGACGACATGTTGGTTAAGTCCAGGCAATCCTCCAATCACACTACGGACTTGGCAGAGATGTTTGGCATTCTTCGAAAGTACGGGATGAAACTCAACCTAACAAAATGTTCATTCGGGGTCGCCTCCGGAAAATTCTTGGGATTCATCGTCAATTCTCGTGGGATTGAGATTAATCCAGACCAGATCGCAGCAATCAGAGACATTCAGGAGCCTAGGCAGATTAAAGATGTGCAAAGCCTTGCAGGGAAAGTAGCCGCACTAAGCAGATTCATCTCCAGGGCTACGGACAAATGCTTCCCATTCTTCGAATTGATAAAGCGAGGAAAACGCCACTTCAAATGGACGCCCGACTGCATAGAAGCGTTTCAGAACTTGCTGAGACCCCTGGAGAAACCTCCGATATTATCTAAGCCGGTGGATCACGAGGACTTATTCGTGTACTTGGCAGTGTCGTCCCACGCGATCAGCTCAGCATTGGTGAGAGAAGAAGATAAAGTTCAAAGACCTGTGTATTACGTGAGCAAAAAATTGACGGCAGCAGAGCGTAATTATCCAAGGATAGAAAAGTTGGCGTACGGTTTGCTGATTGCCTCTAGAAAGCTTCGACATTATTTTCAGGCTCATCCCATTACCGTATACACTGATCATCCACTCAAGCAAGTTCTACAGAGACCAGAAGCGTCTGGAAGACTACTCAAGTGGAACATTGAGTTGAGTCAATTTGATCTAAACTTTCAACCCCGGCGGTCAATACGGGGGCAAGTGATAGCCGACTTCATAGCAGAGTTTACTGTCCCAGAGGAAGATATAACGAACGAAGAAGTTAACCCCTCAAAGTTACTTCTCGACCCCAGTGCCTGGAGATTGTATACTGATGGCGCTAGGAATGACAAGAGATCCGGCGCTGGAGTAGTGCTTGAAACTCCCGAGAAACTGCTGATATCCTATGCTATCCGGATGGAGTTTCACGCGTCTAACAACGACTCCGAATATGAAGCCCTAATAGCCGGGCTAAGAATCGCAAAGGAGTTGGAAATCACAAAGCTGGACATCTTTTGCGACTCCAAGTTAGTTGTAAACCAGGTCACTGGAAAATTCCAAGCCAAAAGCCCAAGATTGATTTTATACTTGGAGAAAGTGAAGGAGTTGCTGAACGACTTCGGTCACTACAGCATTTCTCATATTCCGCGGTCAGAGAATCAACAGGCATATAAGTTGGCAAAGATGGCTAGTTCCGACGATCCTGAAGAGACCGGGCTAGCCCCAGTTGAAGTACTACGGTCTCCTAGTATAGATCAGATGGAAATTGATCCGGTACTAGAGACGGAACCAGAAAGGGAGTCATGGATGACCCCTCTAAAGAATTTCTTGATGAATGGAACGCTTCCGACCAAGAAAAGCGAAAGGCGTAAATTAATTCGTAAAGTTGCCCGATACATTCTGCAAGGCGGAGTTCTTTACAGACAGGGATTTTCGATGCCCCTTCTCCAGTGTATAGCTCATGACGACATCAAGTGTGTGCTGCAGGAGGTACATGAATGTGAATGCGGCGATCACACTGGAGGGCAAACATTGGCGAAAAAGGTGTTGCGGCATGGTTATTTCTGGCCTACCATAAACAAAGATGCGGCGAAGTACGCACGACAGTGTGATGCATGCCAAAAATTTTCAAAGATACCTAGGGCACCTCCTAGTCAGTTAAAAACGATGACAAGCCCATGGCCTTTCGCTATGTGGGAAATTGATATCATCGGAAGTCTCCCCATAGCTAAGGGCGGAGCGAAGTTCGCTATTGTAGCTGTAGATTACTTCACTAAGTGGGTCGAGGCTGAGCCACTGACTACAATCACAACCAAACGAGTGATCAATTTCGTCGTTAGAAACATCATATGTCGATTTGGGATTCCAAAGATTGTTATAACTGACAACGGAACTCAGTTCGATAGCACTGAATTCAGAGACTTCTGCCAGAAATACCACATTGAGAAACGGTACACCTCTGTGGCGCACCTGCAATCGAACGGACAGGTCGAAGCGGCGAATAAAGTGATTAAGTCCATTCTGAAAAGAAGACTGAAGCGGGCCAGAGCCTTGTGGGTTGATGAATTACCCTTAGCACTATGGGCCTACAGGACAACGTATAAATCGGCAACAGGCCATACCCCCTTCTCCCTTGCTTTTGGAGCAGAAGCAGTCATCCCGGTTGAGATAAAAGTACCTTCTCACCGAGTGACTTATTACGATCCAATGACTAATAACGAATTGCTCCTTGAATCCCTGGATATGATCGAAGAAAAGAGGGACGAAGCAAACCTGCGTGCCTTGAGATGCAAACAACAGGTCGCCCGATACTACAACAAAAAGGTTCGAGCCCGAATCTTTGAACCCGGAGACTTGGTTCTGAAGCGTGTCTTTCCAGCCCCAACTTATATGGGTGCGAAGTGGGAAGGACCGTACTCCATTCTGTGCAAGCTTGATAATGGAACCTTCAAGCTAGCAACCGTAGATGGAAAGGAAATCCCCAGAGTGTGGAATGCCCAACATTTACGGCCATATCTAACGTAAAGATGTCAGATCTGTTCTTTTGCTTTATTAAGGACCATGTACAAGGCACGACTTGCCTAGAATAGTCCGATTTCTTAAGCAAAAAATTATAAAGTGGACGTAGGTCATGATTCGACCAAACCACTATAAAAATATTGTGTGTCGTTTACCTTTATAGCACTATTATTTATCTGCCTTTCTATTTTTATGGAAATTGCTGTGAACCATGCAACGATCACAGAAGCGTATAATTATAGGTGCCTTCCATCAGAATGGAATGCAATCACTAGTCAAAACTCTGAGGATGCGATAAAGTAAATCATATCATTGATAGCGCTCTAACTCTCCAGAGCCGAGAGAGAGCATAACGGACATGAAGGCGATGTCCGTAAGTCATGGCGGTGCACCATGATCGGAACCGCCTTGACCGAACTCTAACTCTCCAGAGCAGAGAGAGTATAAAAGCGTCTCCGATTGAGCGCTGAGAAAGAGCTCCTACCCCGCTGAAGGATCGGGGAGCGATTGAACTGCTGAGCTCGAACTCTAACCCTCCAGAGCAGAGAGAGTATAAAAGCGTCTCCGATTGAGCGCTGAGAAAGAGTTCTTACCCCGCTGAAGGATCGGGAGCGACAGAACTGCTGAGCTCGAACTCTAACCTCGGCGACCGCCAGGAGAGTATAAAAGAGTCTATGATTAAGCGCTGAGAAAGGTGTAGGAAACTCAGCACCACAAGGACAGTTATCTTGCTAAATTCTCTAAGTCCCCCATATTCAGAAATAGGGGGCAACGTGCATACAACACTAATCAATCCTTAATAAGCCCCGGTTAGGCGCTACGTTAACGATTGATTGGGGGCATATACATATATACATGAACCTTGACGCAGCACAGAATTTTTAAAATTTTTCTTTCTGTTGCTTGACTGATTTGCAGTTATAATTAGATGATCTATGACTAAGCATGAGAAGTTTATTAAATGCAGGTACACGATAATGCAAAAGAGATGAACTTTCATTTATAAACTGCAAGTCTACAAAGTGAAAAACAACTTAAAACAAAAGTGAGGGCCAGTCTCACAATTACATTTCATGGCCAGTGGGAAGACTAAAGACAAAATATAGACAAGCGACAATACCCTATTTACGCTTGGACTTCTTCTCCTGTTTCTGCTTCTCCAGCTTTGCCTTGTCAGTTTCGGATTGATCACCCTTCTTTCTTTTCCTTTTGTCTATAAGAGGAACGTTCGACTCATCAGAAGACTCCTCCTCCTCCTCCTTTCTCTCTCTTTTATCAATAAAGGAAGCAGGGAAATCATCAGGGTTCGCAAAATGAAGCTGTTTGCTGATGGATTTGGGCTGGAGTTTCAGAACCATCCCAGTTTTGGGATTAAACTCCGAGATATGAGCTACGTTCAAAGGCTCTTGTCCCACTTTCTTTAAAGCCAGCTGCTTTTCCTGCCTAGCCTTTCTTTTGGCCAAAGTCTCGTCGTCATCGCCTTCGACTTCTTTGGTACTGATGATATCCTCCTCATCATCTACATGGCGCCCGTCCATATCTTTCAAGGCATCGATGGTTTCGTCATCCTTGGGAGCATCAGCACTGGGTGCCAGGACGCCCTTCTCCGCTATTGTACCTTCAGTCTGCTTCGGTATATCAGCACCGACGCTAGGCGAGACGTCAATCTTCTCCGCCTCTGTCCTTTTCTCGACATCCTTGTCGACGGGCTCGCCACCTGTATTATGAGGAACACATGTTATTAATTCGATTGGTTGCTCCACCAGACGACGACAACTCACAATTGCTTTGACAAATTGTGGGGAAAAAAGGGAGATACCTTCCGCTGATCCTCCCTCTAGGCTAGCTGCAGAAGCTCCGACAACCACAGGAGTCAGACCCAAAGGAATTAATGGATCATCAGGATTGTATTCCTCAACTCCGGAGGCCTTGGGCTCTACAGCTGAGCTCGAACCTTCGTCAATCTTGTTTTTGCCCTTAGCCAGGGTCCTTTCCTTCTCCATTTCTTCTTGAATTAGGCGCCGACCTTCTGCTAGATCCTCGGGCTCGTTTTCCCTCAGAATGGTCCTCATCAGCTCATCTTCGTCAATCTCTTCAACTCCTAATCTCCGCTTCTCACCCTCGACGATGGCGTCCCATATGTTGGCTAAAGTGACGTGGTAGTCCGGGATCCACGAGATGCTACGGGTTTTGAGGACGTGGCCGAGGAAGTCGAATATCATCTCTTCAAACCCTTCGATATCCTTTTCCCTCTCGAGGAGCTTGTTGTTAGAAGTAGTCATTTCAATGGCACTTTCTACATTCTTTTCGGCGAGAGCCGCGCGCCTCTCCGCATCCGCAACTTGATCATTCAAAATCACCTTCTCTGCTTCAGCCAAAGCTAGACTTTCTTTCAAACTTGCTTTTTCTTCCTCCCAAGCAGCTCTCTCAGCTTCAAAATGGCCCTGTGCCGTCTTCAACTCAATGTTGGCCATTTTAAGATCTTCTACCTCCTTCTTTAAGGCCATTTTCTCTTGACTATTTGAGTCGAGTTCAAAATGAAAGCGTTTCTTAGCATTCTCCAATTCAGTCTTATAATTTTCAGCATCTCTCCGCGCTAAGGCAAGTTGGGATTGAGCGTCTTCCAAATCCTTCTCCATTTTTGTCCTGGCCCTTTCATTGTTATCTATCTTCACCTTGGATCTATGTGCTTCCATCTCAAGCGTTCGAATGACTTCTGAAAGATTAACAACATGTTTCTTCATCACTTCATACTGTCTGGCTACATGGCGCATGTGCCGGATGACTTCAGTATCCCAGTTCCTAGGGACTGGTTCCAAGGCTGGAACAAACATCATCCTTTCGAAGAAAATGTTAGGGAATTGTCCTCGCAACTTTTCCAGCTTAGCCTGAGTCTCGGGACCATGGATGTAACCTCGTGACCCGGGGACAACCAAATCTTGCTGGCTGGAAGGGACAATGTTAATTTTCTCCTTTTCAGAATCCTTGATTGGATCCTTGCTTTTATCCTTGGGCTCGTAGTGTCTTTTTGATGACCTGCTGTAAGAGGGTGCACTATTCGGAGGGGTTAAGTCTTTAGGAAGTTGTTTTCCCCCTGCAGGTGGCACCGAATAACTGGGAAGCTTGCCCGAGGTTGATTTTGGTGGAGACTGGGATTGTGAAGAAGTAGGCTTGTGAGAAAGACCGCGAGAACGCTCAGGATTTGGATGAAGACTGGGTGTGCCTTCACGAAGAGAGCGATAAGAATAAGACCGCCTGCGAGACATCTTTCCTGCAAAAGAAAAAAGAGCATATTACAACCTTGAATACTGTTGATATAAAAGTGTGGGGTCAGGCAGTGCGTGTGATCCGATCCGATATTCTCGGGATCTGTGCCACGTGTGACCGCGATCCGCCTGACAAAATCAGCTATAAATAGCCCAGAGCTTGGCATTTTTCAGGATCTTTTGGCAGTATTGAGCACTGATTCCACCATTGCTGTCATACCACTGTTTCTCATCAGTTTTACTTCGAGATTACTGAGAGAAATCATAATTGTAAGAGTGAGTTTGAGAGAAATCATTGATTGTATTAGCATTCAAAGTATAATCGATAACATATAAAGTGGACGTAGGCTCATTAACGCCGAACCACTATAAATTCTGTGTGTTTTCTGCTTTTTCTTCATTCTCCGGTTATAATTCTTTACAAATCAGAACAATTTGGGTGTTAGGTCCAAATTTTGATCTAACAATAACCTTTTTTGAA
Source organism: Allium sativum (assembly GCA_030737875.1). Lineage (NCBI taxonomy): Eukaryota > Viridiplantae > Streptophyta > Magnoliopsida > Asparagales > Amaryllidaceae > Allium > Allium sativum. Next base: position 822,316,182 of record CM060909.1, read on the forward strand.
ATTACATATACCATACAACTCCTTAAATTCAACTCTTGGCGGAATAGTAGTAATCCAACCATCGTCCCAGAAAGAAGTTTTATTATCAGAATGAACAATAATATTAATACCTAACTCCAAAACATCAAAGTTTCAAATAATTGATTTTCAAAAATGAGATAGATTATTAGCATTACTAATACGTAATAAGATTCAAATTATAAGCATCACCACACCAGTGATTATGTATTAATTTTTTCGTAACAAATTTATGTTACAATCGTTCAATTTCTAGATCCATTTACCTAATTAAGAAATATTAAATTATGCAAATTAATTATTTCTAAACCATCCTTATTTTTAGGTTTACAAACTATTTCCTAATTAACCAAACATTTAGAACTATTAGAAAAATTGTATCTACACTATAAAAGAATCTCTTATAATCTTATCAATAACCTATTTTGAAAAGAAAAAACCTTCAATAAATAGGTAGTGCAGATAAAACAGAATTAATTAATACTACCCCTTCTGCTTTCGACAAAAGCCTGTCATTCCATTTAAATAACCTCTTATTTCAATTATCATATTTCAATCATCATGTTTAAGCATTTGAGGTCTAATTAAAAAATGAAAATAACCTATAGGAAATTTCATTAGATTGCAATTTAAAAGTATTTACAACCCGAGCTTCACAATTATCCATATCATTTGAAACTAAAATAGAACTCCTGTATAAGTTAATTTTTAACCCAGGTAATAGCTTAAAACTATATAAAATAAATTTAAGTGGAATGACATGTTTATGTAAATAATAGAAAAAAAAACATAGTATCATCTTCAAATTGAAGAACAGAAATACAATTACTAGTGACCTCTATTATTAATGGTTAATTTAATAATTTTAGAAAAAACATCTGCAGCAAGATTAAATCTAAATAATGAAGAAGATAAATGATCTTGTCTAAGACCATACTTTGATTGAATTGTTGCTGGGAATATCATTAACCAATATCCTAGAGTTGCTAGTTTTAAGAAGGGACGTAATCCAACCAATTCATCTAACACAAAAAATCTAATCCAAAGAAGATCGTTAAGAAAGTCTCAATCTAAAGAGTCCAAGACTTTAGTGAAATCAAATTTTAAACATAGTAATTAAGGCGCTAAGACGCAAAAAGGCGCACGGCTTGAGCCTTGAGCTTTTTTGTACGATTTTTGTACAATTGTGAGCTTTTTGCTAGAAAAAAACTACACTACAAAATGCTACAAAAAATGATGAATTTAGTGATAAAAATCATATATTAATAGGTATGAAGTCACAAATGTAATTCCGCAACTAAAACGATCACAAATTCAACTTTCAACACCAAAAACATGGAAGTTATAAGTCACAAACAAACAACACAACATGTCAACAACCATAACAAAAAGTGATATTTAGTTATTAAACTATTTTACTAACTAAAATTAGTTTAACTCATAAAATTAACAAAAAGTGAAATAAAATTATTAAACTATTTTACTAACTAAATTTAACTCATAAAATTATAAAACTTAACTCTTTAAACTTTAAAAAATAACTCTTTAAGTATTAGAATTTAAACATAATTCAATAAATAAATTGAAAACATAACTCAATAGATTAACTAACATGTTTACACTAAAGTTTAAACCTTGTTTTAAGCTTATGTTAATTTAAATGCAAAACAGTTTTTTATTAAAGAAAAAAATCATGCTGTAAAACAGTGATAATTACATGTTGCATAATCTTTTGCCCACTTGTTACTTAAAACTAGTTAATTTAGATGCAAAACAGGTTTAAAAAGAAACACATACTGCATATATATATGTATTTGTGTGTGTATATATATATATATATAAATACCTGCAATAGATGTGAGAAGCAGCGGCAACCGAGGTCGTTGCTTTTTTTTTTTCTACGCGTTGAAGTCGATCTGTTGAAGTTTGAAAGCCGAAAACCCTAAAATCGAACAAAGCAGCTCGTTTTTTTCGAACTGACGTGGACTGAGTCTAAATCCGTGCTGGGCCTAGGAGGATTTCTCGAGGCGTGCTTTTTGAGCCTTGGTGCCTCGAAGAAAAGCGCACGAAGGCATGCTTTACCTATACCTCCATTAACGGAGGCGCCTCGGTCATCAGCAAGGCGCAGGCCTTGTGCCTAAGCCTTAGGCGTGTGCCTTAACTGCTATGGTTTTAAAAGAGCATAAGAAGCATTATTTTTACAACAAAAATTAATATATTCAATGGTAGTCTGGCAAATCTGCTTAGCTCCTGTTTTCCTTTTATATGTATGCGGTGGATGGTCCACCTTAAAAACCATTAGCTGATTGTTAACCCCAGTCACCTGAACTTCATGTATTTTATTATTGGTAATAATAAAAGGTGTTTGTGGTCACCTTAAAAACCGGTCGGCTTTGCCAAAAAATAATAATTAATATATTCTTGGACAATCACAATACAATCAATGATATTTCTGACTTTAATAAACGCAGTTTGAGAATCATCAATTTTTTCATTCATTTTAGTACTTAATCTAGTAGCTAAAATCTTAGAAATAATTCTAAAAGAACAATTTAGCAATGAAATGAGGTCTAAAATCTTTTAACTGATTAACCCAAACATTCTTATGTAATAAATAACGTTAGCAAAATTAAATCTATCTTATTGTAATGTATCCGCATAAAATTCATTAAATATTTCGATTAAATCATCTTTCAAAACTTCTCAGAAAGTAGCATAAAATAAAATAGAAAGTTGCATCAATTTTATGCTTATTAGATTTGCTAAAGTTTTGTCATAATCAACTTTATTGAAGAATTTGGTGTTCAAATCACCTTCGTTTATCGATTGAACCCTAATCATTGCTTTCGCGTAACTTTTTCCTACAAAATAGTTTTATTAAGTTCCTCCCTTAGGTTTGAAAGTACATTCTTTTCAGCAATATTCAGAATTCTACATTCTTCTATTTAAAATTAAATTTCATTTAATATATTTTCTTCATGTTTAGCAGTACCAAAGATATCTACACTTCGCTTTTTATAAAAATTCTTAAAACTATAAATTTATAGACAAAAATTTTAGCAATGTAATTAAGAATTTTATAATTACAAAAACTCATAGAAATCCATTTTTAATAATTAAACGATTAACATTATTCTTAAGTAACCACATCCTTTTAAATCTAAAAGTCATTCTAAGATTCAAAGTAGAAACAAGGTAGAATAGCAGGACAATGATCAGAAGACATACTTGACAAACTCATAATATTACAAATATGATATTTATCTTCAATTTCATCACAGATAAATAATCTATCAAGAAAGGCTAAAAGAAATTCTCTATTATTTGACCAAGTAAATAGTGTATTGCTTAATTTTATTTTAATTAAATTGCAACTAATGATAAACTGGTCAAAATCTTCCATAGCTGAAAAATCTGTCTGGGAGATCTCTCATCCAAAAATCTAATAACATTAAAATCCCATCCTAAATCCAAGGTCTAGGAGCAAACGATCTAAATTTTAAACGTTCAATCCAGAGAGCCCTACGGTTTAATTTAAATTTTGGACCGTAAACATTAGAGATTTTTAAAATAGAATCATCATTAACATAAAAAAAACTCGAATGCAGAGAATATTCTTTAATAATAGTTTGTAATAGTTTTACACATTGGTTCTTCCATCTAATCATAATACCACCAACACTACCTCTGGTTGGAAAAAAAAACCAGTGATTAATATAATGACCATATAAACTTCTACGCAATCTAAAATCAGGATTTCCTAGTTTATATTAGTGTAAAAGAACTAAATCAATATTATTATCTCTAAAAATGGGCCTTAATTACTACATTTGTCTAAATCATGCAAACCCCCTCACATTTCAAATAGTAATTTTCATCGACTAAGAGATCCAACCCTCTCTAATTCCTTATTTCTAATGAAGCCTACGTCAATATCAAAAATAAAACCAGTATTTCTAGCAAGAGATTGTAAATCACAAAAGGAATGACTACACAAAGCAAAAGGAACGTAAGCATTACCAGATAAAGAATCCATACTGGAGCTAGAGCTAGAAGAAGCTCTAGAAGTTATATCACTAAGTCCAACACTCCTCATTGAGCGAGAATCAAACGAACTAGATCCAGACTTAGAAGAATGTCGAATACCTCTCGCTGAACTAGGTTTACAAGAACTTGTAGGAAGCAAAGCAGAAACATTACTATTTAACACTTTTTTACAAGATTCAAGACAGGAAGAACCATAAGACGAGATATACTTAGGCTCACACCAGAATTAGAAATGAGCGAACGGTGCATACTGGTAACCTCAAAAACAGGACGAAGAGGAAAAGAGCTATGGAAAGGCACCATTTTCTTGGAGCTATGGGAAGATGCTTAGGAGCAAGATAATTTTTTAATGTCAAAAAAGGTAACTTAATGTTTGAAAAACTAATTTAGAAGGAGGAAAACCTTTTCTATATTAAATCAGCGTATGCTAAACACAATATTACATCAATGTATGGACTTAGGAAAGTAATTTAATTTATTATTTTAAACATCTAGTTTGTACATTTCTTTGAATAACCTTGCTTTTCATTGATTTTCAACAATTTAATTAGATCCAAACAAAATAGTCTTCAGAGAAATCAAACAAATTTATTTGAATGGGGAGGTGCCGAGGTGGATTTGGATTAAGTTACTTCATGTTTGAGAAGCAGATTAGTAAATGCATAAACTTTCATTCTTCTTCTTTTGCATTGTTAATCAGGTTGATAGACTTGTGACAACTAGGCCTGTAAACCATCTGATGTAGATTCAGATAATTCCATATTCTCATCCGCAACCAATATTTTTTCTAGATATTCGTATCATGCACATACATATGGATATCATATGTATAACACACACATATGTCTGATACACATTACACACATACATACATACATACATATACATACATTTATATATATGAGGGGGGTTATATGGCACCCCTTTTGCACCTCAACGATGTCCACACGTTTATAATTAAATAAGTTAGTGGGAGGAGAAATAGTTAGTGGAAAGAAAGAGAAAAAGAATTGTGTAGTGGAAATTAGGGGGCTAAAGGTGTGCTGCTGTTTGGGATGCTCTTGATCTTATCTTTCTCTCTCTCTCTCTCTCTCTCTATATATATATATATATATATATATATATATATATATATATATATGTATGTATATATATATGTATATGTATATATGTATGTGATATTCTTCGACCGGCTCATAACAAGTAAATATAAAAAAATAGAAAAATTGCGTTCATTATAAATCTGTTTTAGTACTAAAAATAATTAATATGCGAAGAAAAAATAATTTTAAGCACTAATTATCAATTTTCATGCACATATTATCGTTTTTACATGTATCACTGTAAATGACGATCATTTTATGTAATCTTGGTAAAAATTGGACTTATAATTATCGGATGCGGACATGTCCATTATAAGATATAAGATAATCTTTCATATTCTAGATATGGATGAAAATAAATATGGAATTTTTTTGGGTACTCATTAACAACCCTAGCGGTAACTTGGGTAATAAAGGTAGAACATGGGACAACAAAGGTCTATAGCAAAGTTTGAGAACTCGATTTCGGTCATTTGAAATTTTATTAGTTTCGGTCAAGTTTGAAAGTTCTTGTTTTCGATGTTTCGTTTCAGTTTCAGTCACTTTTGCATTTTCATGAAAAAGTAATGACAAAAGTTGCACATCCACATATAGATATACTTGACAAAAGATAATGATGTAACGTACTCTCTCTAGTTAAGTGACATGTCTGCTTTTATTTATATCAACTATAATTACGAAGGTTAACAAAACACTCAGAAACACGCACACACGAGCACCAACCCAAAGCCCACGTGAATCTTTTCTTAAACCCCCTCGTATTTCATTCCAAACAAAAAACGATTTTACAGAAATGGGAAAAAAGGGCCCGGGGAGAGGGGGAGGGGGGGGGGGGGAGTGTGACTTAAAAAAACACCCAGGTCGAAGTCAAAGATCGACATGAAACTACATCCTTGGCGACGTTGATGATTTGGCAAACACTCGAATTTGTGGATACTTTTAAAGATTGATTGTGGTATGTTAAGTTTTCAACTGATGTTTTTATAGGTAGAATCTGATTCTCTTCTTGATATTCAAGATGTTCGTAGATTCTAGGGTTTTCTTTTTGGATAATTGATTTGTTAGTCTATTTATTGTCGCTCTCTTTCTCTTCTATTTGGTTGCAATTTCGATTTGTTTTGTTTTGATTTGTTTTTTTTCCCCCTGCTGTTTTGAATGGGATGAGATTTTGCCTAATCTCGTCCTGCCATCGGCCGAAACCGGTGTGAGTTGGTCAGAATCTCATGGTTCCGGCCGGAACATCAAACCATGTTGAGTTCCAAGGGTTGGGCTGTTCGCCCATTAAAGCAAAGCTGATAAAGGGATTGAAAGAGAATTGATTTGCGAAGTTTTATTACTTACTGAGCGCGCGCACACACATTCCTGATGCTATAGAATTGTATTTTGTTTCCTTTGAGGTAATACATATATATCACCTAACTTCTTTTTCAAACTTATTATCTTTTGCACTTTATAGGAACATTATATGATACTCTTAACCATAATTCAAATTATTTCGGAAAAAAAAGTCGAGTTGTGGTTCTACCAAAAAAAGTCGAGTTGTTGCTTGTATTTATAATTAGCCTTCAAGATCTTCTTAGAGGCTATGCGACTTTTTCAGAAACGTCATATCATCTAGAATATAGAAAACAGTCAATTTACTGGGCCACACTCATAACTAAACATGGTGTAATATTTGTGGAAATTTCTACGGTTCAATGTTTAAATTGGTGTAAATTACTTCCAGGTTGAATCACTTCAGCAATTTAAACTTCATCCAGTTGCGAATTAAGAAGAAAATGGACAGTGTGGCTAAGGTTCATGTTAAGTTTCAAAATACATAAAAATTCTCCGTCTTAAAACTTTGTAAATTAGGTCTTTGTTTTTCGAAATCATTAAAAATAATAATAAAAAATCAACGTAAAAAATTATCAAACTTCAAAACTTAATTTAATACATAATCATTTTCATATTCATGTAAAAAAAGTACAAAAAAATTACAAGGAAAAAAAAACCACGTTTCAATGAAAATCTTGCAAATTTTTGAAAAATTGCAGACATCACAATAGTTATATCAAAATGTTGCATGCTTTAATGCAATTTTTACTGATTGCTTCAAACTTTCAAATTCAATGTCTACACTTATTCAATCATCACATTATTACAGAAAAATTATCTGTGATCAAAATTGAATACAAATGAAAACATATTATTTTCAGTAAAATTGCAGAGATAGCAGCAACTATATAGAAAAATTATAGACACGTCTGCGTTTTTTGATACACTGTGACATGTCTGTAAAACATTGGAAGATTTTTGTTGATATGTCAGCACTTATTCACAATAAGTGCAAACATTTTAGTAAATTATTTTCCTTTACACAATACACTATGGAATAGTTGCTGATATGTCAGCTATTATTCAAAATAAGTGCAGACATTTCAGCGATTTATTTTCCCTTTGCAGTTTCAGCAGGACACTATGCAATAGTTGCTGATATGTCTGCACTTTTTCATAATAAGTGCCAAAATTTCAGCAACTTTTTTAGAAACCTTACGTTAATATTTACAATTTTTTAAAAATAATTCCTGCAGCAGCGCAAAAAATCACACAAAAACTTAGGGACCCGCTTTATAACAAAACTTGGGGGAGGATCCGTTTTATAATAAGTTTCATTTTAAGGACGCCTCCCTAATTTCCTCCTTAAGAAAATGCACATTACATTCTAAGAAGAGTATTTATTGTGCAAGTTTGCTGTATATCTGATAATGCTTATTCTCGTATTGTACATGGATAAGTTACGCATATTTTTAATAAAATGATTGGCTACATAGTGGTTAAAAAAGTGAGAACTATCAAACTAGCTAGTGGAATGGTGGTGGATGTTTGGATAATTCCTATCCTAGATGAAATTTTACTCAGCTATAACATATTTTGTACCTAACAGGCTCCTGCAGAAGATGTGAAGCCAATATATCTGCAGTATGCTAAATTAGAAGAAGACTACGGTCTTGCAAAACGAGCAATGAAAGTTTATGATCAGGCGGTGAAAGCTGTGCCAAGCAGTGAAAAGCTGAATATGTATGAAATATACATTGCTCGAGCTGCTGAGATTTTTGGTGTGCCAAAAACTCGTGAAATATACGAGGTACTTAATTTCACATGCCCTCCTATCTATGTACATGAATATATTTTGCGTGTTTTATGACATCATTGTCTTTCTTCATTTCTTAGCAAGCAATTGAATCTGGTCTTCCAGACAGTGACGTGAAAACAATGTGCCTCAAGTATGCTGAACTTGAGAGGAGTTTGGGAGAAATCGACCGTGCACGTGCTATATATGTATTTGCATCACAGTTTGCAGATCCCCGGTCCGATTCTAATTTTTGGGCTAAATGGAACAATTTTGAAGTTCAGCATGGCAACGAAGATACTTTCAGAGAGATGCTTCGAATTAAGCGCAGTGTTTTGGCTAGCTACAATCAGGTATTCATGCTACTTTTTTTTTTTTTTTTTGAAAGTTGACCCTTGATTAATAACAACGGAAGGACATATTTGATTCCCTACCCCTCAAAACAAGTGGAAAAAAACACCTGTTCACAAAATTCAGATGTACTTTCAGGTGTTTGGTGATTGGCAGTAACTTATTTCCATGAATGATTTTCGTATTGATAACATGAAGATACTCTTCCATGTTTCGTTTAAATTCCCTTTTTTTCCCCACAAAAGTTGTCACCTCATCAAAACCAACAAGAAACCTTTGAGGAACGTTGACTAGGGAAAAGAGGTGTATCACAGAATACTACAGAGGGGACAAGTTTATTCTATTTTTTTAATGGTGGTTCGCAAAATACAAAACTAAAAATGTACACCAATAAAGGTATGCCCATGATTAAACTAAAAAATAAATGTGTTTGTAAGGTAGTGAGAATACGTGCAGACAAGATGATACCATGTGCGTGCGTGCATGCATGCATGGTCAAAATGAAAATGTAATGTATTTATGACTGTAAATTACGAGGTGGTGTGTGTAAATCCTAGCATTGTGTTACTGTTTGAAGTTTGGTAAGTGAGGGATGCAACTAGACCCAAGCTAACAAACCTGGTATACGCATAACATGTTAAAGGCTAAAACAAAATCCTTATTTTTTCATCTCATTGACTTTACACATTCAAGGATAAACTGTATATAGAGTTCTAGATATAAACTTTATTGAGCCAAGAACGATGCTGGGAACTTGCCGATAGCCTGTAAGACTGAAATCGTAGGAAGCATGTTACTGATTCTTTTATTGCTCACTGTCTTGTATTAAATTCCAATGCAGACACATCTGATACTAACGGAGAACTTGATGCAAAAGGATCAAAAACTAAACCTGGAAGAAGCAGTAGACACTCTCAAACGAGCTGGAGTGCCAGAGGATGAAATGGCTGCTTTAGAAAGACAGCTTGCTCCTCAACCTCCTCCAGTCAGTAATACCAGAATGGTCAACTTTGTAAGTGCCAGCACAACTGAATCCCAGCCCGATGCTCCCAAAAAGGTGATTGCAAACAATGAAGATATCGAACTTCCAGAAGAAAGTGATTCGGACGAAGATGATAAAGTCGATATTAAGCAGAAGGAAGTACCCGTTGCAGTGTTCGGTGAGCTAGCAAATATGGTTAAGGAAGCTGATAACAACAAAGATGGTATTAACGATGAGGATAATGGAAATGCACGGCTAGGTGCGCTTGAACGAATCAAGAGGCAGCGCCGACAGTAGCAGTAAGTTGTGTAAGATGCATGGTGCTTTTAAGTTGCTTAGAAGTTACGGGATTTTTGGTTTATATCTTAGGAATGTATTTTTATGTGAGTTGTAACAGATCAGCTAAATTCATCTTGCATGAAGTTTCTGAAATTTTAATTTATTTGTAACTCCCTTGACAGATTGATATACAGGTGCGGCAAGTCAAATGATACCAGTAAAGTTCAGTTTATGTTATGCTGGAAACACTAGAACAAGTTTAATTTCTCCGTTCTCAGGTGTTCTGCAAAGCGGACGCATTGTTTATATAAAAAATGGGTCACATGTTAATAATGGTAGTTATTAGATAAATAACAACATAAATTGTGTTGTAAAATCATGTATGAACAGTAGATATCAAGGTGACAAGAACAGAGGATGTTAAGGAGAGAAGACCCTTAGCATTTAGCATATTTACCCTTATTATTCTTACATATTACAACACTCTCTTGTTTCATTAAAATCTTTTTTATGAAAATCCAGTGCAAAAAATTTTAAATAAGAAAAAAAAGTACAATTTTATTTTACCTTTATATAATATATTTTACGATGTTACAACTAGAGGTAGGAAAAAAGGTCTTAAAGGCAGCTCTGTCTAGTGGTTGACCACACAGAGGTAGGAAAAATGCAATAGAATATTTGATTTTAATTATCGACTTTCCCAATCGTACTCTCTTTGACTCAGAAGCATATTATTCTTTTATCTCTAGTTCTTTGGTCAATTGCTTGCAGTTGGACACTTTTTAGTCACTTTTTTAGTCACTGATTCCATAGTGTCTTCAAACCCCATATGTGGTTCTACACATTTGTTTATGATTTGTAGGGTTTGAAAATTCTGATATTAGATGTTGAATTTGATTGTTATGCCTACAATTGAGATTCTCGAGGTATGGGATGATCTTAGGGATAGATTGACTAACCATGTATGGGGCTATCTTGGACTGCAAGAGGAGGGTCTTTCGATTAGTGATATGTAGTGGTTGGACCTTCGAAATTTCTTGCGAATCGTGGGGTTCTGTCATGTTGAGCTTTCTTTATTTTCTAGAGTAATCTATCAACGATATTTATTCTGTGCTCGTAGTGCGTGAGTTTTCGGATGTGTTTGAGAAGGTGAGAAGGATACCTCCTAGGAGAGAGATTAATTTCCAGTCTTATCTCAGTAAGAATGCGAAACCCTAACATTGCCCGTACGGCATATGGCTCCGAGGGAACGATAAGGGCTGAGCAAGAAAATGTGTGAGTTGTTGGAAAAGGGATTCATCTGGCAAAGTATTCCGAGTGGGGAGCACCATCCCTCTTTACTACAAAGGCAGATGTTTCTCTCTGATTTTGTGTGGACTATAGAGAATTGAACAAGCTCACAAAGAAGAACCCTACTCCCTCAGATCGATAATTTGTTTGACCGGTTGGTTGGCGCATCAGTGTTCTCTCAGTTAAATTTAGTCATTGGTTTCCATCAGTTTATGGTGGTAGAGGATAACATCAACAGGATGGTCTTTCAGATACCTAACAGATTTTTCAAGTGGTTGGTTATGTGTAACGCCTCACCTCTATACTCGCATTAGCCAAGGCCTTTGCAAGGTGTCAACTAACCCGAAGAATAAGGCTGTTGAGGAGCGACCATTTGTATATTAGCTTTGAATGAGTGTTAAATATGTCGGATAATATGGTCAAACTTTTCAAATCTCATGAGGAAATCCGACACATCTAAATCAAGTCCAAATCTACTACACAGTGGCTATATGTAATTTGGAAAGCAATATAAAATACATAACAATAAAACCAGAGTCAGACACAAATATTCATATCACAAGGCGGAAATAGATATGAATTTAACACATAAGTGTAAATATAAGATAGTGGTCATAGTCGATCCACTATACAACGAAAGAATATGTACAAGGCTACTCAAAAATAATATGTATACAAAGAAGTCTCATATACATATAACTCAAAAAGTGCAACCCTAAAGTAGTTTGCCTGAAGGTGGAGGGTAGTCCATGTCGGAGTCAAGAAGAATCACCTAAAACACCTCGGTCTGACCCGAGTATTATTTACACAAAGATAAACAATAAACATATCAGTCTAGCTGTACTTATCTCATAAACTGGGATATAATAAGAGATATAAATAAATGTAGACATAAATACGATAATGGCATAGACATAAATACGATAATGGCAATGTCATGTATAAGTGTGAAGCCCAACAATGTCTACGGTATATCTCAAATTTATATCAGAGTTATAAAAGAATATCTCATTCAAAATTATATGGCTACTCATAGGAAATGATAACTCATATCAAATCAACTTAAAAATTGATAACTCAATATTAATAAATCTCAAATTGACAACATAGTATCAATAAAACTCCAAATTCCAGAAATCAATAAATTAAAAATCCAGAAAATCACAAAGGGAGGGGGTGAAGGCCTTCTCAAAACGGGAGTCCGAAGACTCAACCAACATGTATATCTTGAATGAGACGCGATCTCTAGGTAGCTAGCTTATAATGTTGAGCCGAAGCTCCTCGAATGGTCTGAAGACTGCGGGTCACGACCCTGCTAAGGTCTGAACCGAAGTTCCTGGAACGGTCCGAAGGCCGTCAAAAGCATAAATCCATGAAAATGAATCGAAATTCCTAAAATGATCCGAAGATCATTAAAATACTTAATGAACCGAAATTCCTCAAAATGACCCGTAGATCATTATAATATGGAATAAATTCCACAGTTCGGAGACATTGCATAAAGCTAGTCTAAATCTCAGAAAGATCATAAATGATTAAAGAAAGTGTAAATTACTCCAAGTTAGTAATTATAAGAGTTAAGCCCATAACCACTAGCTCTACTCGAATATTTACGAACGAATCATAGAATTCCACTCAAAACATAAAACGAACATTGCCACGGTTTTCATTTGGACGAGTCCAAGAATTAACCATCGAAGCAAAAACAAGGGTTCATAGTCCTTATTTTTACTAAGGCGTTTAATTAGATTTCTCATATGAACGAGAAAAAGATTTATAAAATATATACTAGTAGATTTGAAGATGATTTATAAAACGATTTCGTAAAATAGCTTCGTATAGTGAAGTAAGATTAGAAACCATTTTTGTAAAAGAATTTAATATCTGCTAATAATATAAAACCTTTTTATACAATTTCGAAGTGGCAAATCTCGTGTAATATCGATAGAAATGATGATCAAACTAAGAATCTACGTTTTAATAGCGTAAATTAAATCTCATGAATATCGATTATAAAATTAATTCACAAGAATAAATCAAAAATCCATAAAAATCGAGCTGTAGAAATCTACGCTGCGGGAAAACTGAAAAGTCACAAAAAAGGTCGAAATGGGCCGAAACTCAGCCGGGAATGAGCTCAAATGGCCCTAAACTATCTACCGTTATCTCCATCGGTCAATAGCAGCAATTTCGTCCTTAGACGTCTGACCACTCAAGACAGACATCAGAGCTAAAAACCTGCAGTTTTTATTTTTTTCGCAAGAGGTTGGTCAGGCGTTTGACCTATTTGGTCAGACATCTGAGCTGAAGCAATTAAATATTTTGCTTCCTAATGAATGTGCAGTTGGCCTTAAACGAGCCCGGATCAATGGTGATGGTTTTTGATGATTCCTAAGTGCCAATGGGGCTCCAAATGGTCGCTGAATCAACTTACAACACCAAAATCCAATTCTGAAGAAGTTAAATTAATTAAATCTCACAATATAGAATGCATATGATAAATTGTACACTTCTGCACAGGTCAAACGTCTGTCACCTTATGCTCAGACGTCCGATCAAACCCTGTAATATTTCCTGAGAGCTTTGACAGACGTCTGACCAATATGGTCAGACGTCTGAGCTGAAATATATGCAATATTTTCAATGTTTTGCTAAGGCTATGAGTGTACGGTTAATCCCAAATGATTCCGGACGGATGTCGAAGACTTAGAACATTGTCATGAAGGCAATGAAGCTTCTAAAGGTTACCAAACAACTCAAAATCCACAAACCCAAGTTACTACATACATATGGACTAAAATTCACAAGAATCGAACCCAAAAATTCATGAAATGAAATCGAAACTCATAAACTGGAAAAGTTGAAACATAAACTCATCAACACAACCAAATAACAATGCATAAGCAATACATTCGTGCCAAAAGCACACTAGACAAGCATAAATGCTTGAGGCATAGATGTGAGTTCATAGGAACTCTCCTTTGATTTGAATGGTTGAAGGAGAAGCACACACATAAGCTAGAAAGCAATCCCTCTTCATTAGCTCCTCCAAAATCACCACAAACACGTTCATAAGGGAATATACGTTTTAATGCAAGAGCAAAAATCCGAAATTGATGAGCTACGGAGATAGAGAAGAGGATAGAGAAGCTTACCCATGTCCTAGAATTTTATTTGCACTTGAATTGAGCTTTAAATTGAAAACCCTAGCTTAGGGAATTTTAATTTCCAATTCCCCTATCCCATTTTCTATTTTGTGAAGTATGAGGAAGAACGAATGAAGGAGGAGGGAGCTATTGGGATGTTTAAAGGTTGCTAGGTTAGCTAACCCGAACCCAAGCCCAAAGTCGAAATTTTGACATACGCGAAATATATCGAAGCTTATAATAAAAAGGTTGTAAACGATGATCCGCACTCAATAGAAGTAGTTTCGAGTCCAAATTCATCCATATGCAAAATATCACTTTTTTGGTTATACACACGATTAAGGATTAACGATGTTATATTTAAATAAAATATTTAAATACATTATCGTCAAATATGCGGGTTGTTGCAGACTTTGTAACACCCTGTAATTTTAATGACACTAAAAGATGATAAATAAAAGAATAATTAATTTAATATTCAGAATTAAGGGAAACGGACTACGCTATTGCGTTCGTCTCGTAATTCTGGCCAAAATAGACATCTGGTTTGCGTAAAACGAACACCATATGAAGAAGTTATGAAGGTTTGAAGTTTGTATACGCTTAAGAAGAATATATATGCATATAATTGGTCCGGAAAGTTCAAAACAGTTCAAATCGCAGAATTTTGGAGAGATGGAAAAAATCCCGCTCGGGGTTGCCGACCCTTTAAGGGGGTGTCGGCCCCTGGGTCGACCCCTCAAGGTGGGTGTCGACCCGTGGGTCGACCCCATAAGGGGGAGGGGGGTCGACCCCCTTGCGACAGATCTGGGCAGTATTCTATTTTCTGAATGAGGACTCCTTTCTTGACCCGGTTCGTTGGCTTTAGGCTATAACTAAGACCCCACTTCTATTGTTTTTCTACACTTAAAACAATGGAGAACTAGATGCTGCCTCTACCCAGATTGAATCAAGTCTTTTCTTCTTCAGCAATCAATTAGAGTTGTTTAAGTTTGGAGATCCGTGATTCAACATCAGCAATCCTTTTCTCTATTTTTCTAGATCCAAACACTGTAAGTCTAAGTTAATTTTAGATCTAAATAATTAAAAGTAAAACTTGACATGACTATAATTTGGATCTATGCCCGTGACTATGTGAATCATATCAGATCTGCTATAACCTGTTTATCTATGTTGTTCTGACATGACTATGAAACTAGATCTGAACCTATACCTATTTATCAAGTCAGATCTACCACTGTTTATAGATCTAACTCACTGTTTAGACCTTATCATGCCTGTTTAAGATGTCCCTATTATGTTAGAATCATTTCTATTGTCAAATGTTCATCAGATCTATTCCTATATGCCTATCTTGTCATTATGTCACTACATGTTTATGCCTATTTCTGCCATTATATGTCAAACTTGTAAGTATGATCATTTCTGTCCTCTTCCCTTCATCCTTTTCCCTTTTATTTTTATAGCCGGGCTAACTTTGAGCCTAGGCGTGCTGCTGAAATATGCAAATGCGTTAAATTGGGAACAAGGGGAAAACGGTAAAATTTAGGGTATAACTTGAGTAAAAATATATGAACATGAATTTGGGGCATAAATCAACTTGTGGTTAAAGACCTTAATTTGGGGGTATATTTTTCATTATGAACATAACTTGGGAAAGAGGCATGAAAACCTATAACGATATAGGAATAATTGGTTAATAATTGAAATGCCTAGAATTACAGTAATTAAAAACTATAAAGGCGCTTAGACACGAAGTTAGATAACACTTGTGGTGGAAGTCTGCCCGGAGCCGACCGGCATATCCAGCGACCACAAGTGGTGAATCTAATGTGAGGGGTCTAAGTGCATAAACACAAGACGTGCTAAGACATGAGGTTAAGACCGACTTGTGGAAGAAGTCTGCTCGGAACCAACCGGCATATCCAGCATCCACAATGGTAGGCTTAATGTGGGAAGTCTAGCACATTATAACCATAAATGAATATGGTAATGAATTGGAATACTTAACCTAGAATCCATAGGGACTGTATGAACGTATAACTTGAATAAGGGTTAGGTAAACTTGTTTGAAATAGTGGGTAGGTTAAGTAAATCTGGGATGGGTGAGTAATATTTATATATATAGGCCCACAAACTTAACCTATGGGATTACGCAGTCTTTTACTCTGGTATGGCATAACCTGTGGAAAACCTAGTGGGAATGAAAGCATAAGGGGAATCTTGTATCATCTGGTGCGTGGGACCCGTTTCAGTCAGTAACCTATAAATAGGTATCAAACGAGTACTCCGAGCTAGTCGGAGTCGGGGAATGCTTACTGGGATGATTGTAAGAGATCCAAACGTGGGGGACGGTGTGGGCGGCGCAGACCGACGGAGTCTTGTGCGTGCATGGGTCCGGCAGAGGAGGATAAGACGACGTGACACATGTAGATATGGTTCACATGTAGATATGGTTGTGCACATCCTGGAAATGAAGGGTTGTCGCTTTAAAGAGTGATATACCCTACTGTGGGGCCAGCACAGGGTATCTACGGAGTAGGGAGCCGATCAATTAGGGTAGTACATCTAGACTCCGATATGTTGGGCTGTCTATTGATTGTATGGGGTGAAAACATCTCACTGGAAGTACACCTAAGCCTACCATCTTATACTTGTTGGGGTTCATCTTGTTAATAAGACACTAGTATTGGTGCAGAGAAATCATTAGGGAAGTGCTATTTATTCTACACAGTTGTCTTGTTCGCCTTGTCATACTTGCCTTATATGTTGTTATCTCTCTTATCCACTTTATATGTCTGTCATGATACTTTTACCTATTTTTATGCTAAAAGTAACTGGACTCGCCAGACTTTATGTCTGACCTATTTTGTTTTCTCTTCTTTCTTTCCCGTCCCCCCCCCCCCCCCCCAGGTTCTCAGGGTGGGAATACTCAGGCTTGATCATGATTCTGCTTTCATCTCGCTTGGAGCTGCTTAGATGTAGTGCTCAAGCTCTTATCTTTTCTACTATGGCTATGTTTTTATTTGGGGAATTATGCTTGTTTATTTATTGTACTCTGATGTTTAAGTATAAGACAGAAATTTTAAGGATGTACTGGTTTTTTTTATGTTTTTCAAACAAATGATGTAATCATGTTTTGAACCACGATGCTTTATGATTAATTTTTTTTTTTAATTCCGCTGCTACTTTATACCTGTCTTGTAATGTTTCTGTTTACCTATAACGCTTCACGAAACTTAATGCATTCTCTTAATGAGTGACATTAACGGACGTGGGGTGTCACACTTGGTATCAGAGCTGAAGTTTACCAGATTGGATAAAGTTTTTGAAAATTATTTTCAAAAAGGTTTTAAAAGGAAGCATTTTCAAAAGAAAAGTTTGTTTTGAAAAACACGTTCCCCAAAGCCATATGTAACATCTTTCGATCCTTTGTCTGAATCCCTTCCTTTTCTTTTTAGCATGTCTAGGGAACCTAATATTCCTGAGGGTGTTACGATACCAGGCTGCTTCTGTAGGTATCTTGAGGCCACGACGCCTGCTGGTGGTCAAGCAGACGTTCCTCCCCCAGCTGCACCCGTCATTCCTCCTCCTCCTCCGCAAGTAGATAATTTCTCTAAGATCTACAAAGACTTCCGTGCTATGGGCGGAAAGACATTTAATGGAACTGAGACGTTCATAGAGGCAAGAAATTGGCTCAAGGAAACGGAGGATTTGTTTGGAATTTTCAAAGTGGATGATCGTAGGAAGAATCAATTGGCCGTTTGGCTGCTGAAAGATGAAGTTTCATTATGGTGGGAAGTGATGCAAGCAGGGCATCCAATGGAGAGTTGGGATGATTTTCGGTAAAGGTTTGAAATGAAGTTTCTTTCTCAAGCTGAGAAAAGTATGCAAATGGAGAGGTTTCTGGCACTCAAGCAAGGAGGCATGTCTGTCAAAGAATATGTTAACAAATTTAATCAACTGGCGAGGTTTGGGTTAGAGCTAGTGGATAATCCGCATAAGAAAGCATTACGGTTTGCTAGAGGATTAATGTAACAACCCGTATTTTCAATAACCTGTTATAACATAAATGGAGGCAGAATTAAACTGTAAAATCTGAATCAAGGGAAACGGGCTATGCCATTGCGTTCGTCTCGGAAAAATACGCGAAATAGAGTCCGAGTTTTCGAAAATCGGAGTCCGTATGACCAAGATATGGCCTCGCGAAGTTTCACGAAAAATTCCCAAATTAAAGTATACTTAATTAAGTGAAATGGGTTGCGCAGAGAAATATATATATATTGATATATATATATATATATATAATTGAAAATTAAATAAATAAATATGCAAAAATGTTCAAAACAACGAATTGGGAGAGGGGAATAACCGAACCGACCGATTTTTGAGGTCGACCCGAGCCCGCTGGGTCGACTAGGGGTTAATCCAGGGTGTTTGGCTGTCAACCCGTGGGCCGATTCGCTCAAATGCAGATTTTGCATTTGGATGGTTCTCATGGTTCATCTTTAATCTAAAGGCCCTAGATGGTTCCTACACTTGACTTCTTCCCCAAGACATGCTTTGATGGCTTGGATTGAATCTAGGTTTAATCCTATGGCCTAAAACACTTGCCTAATCTATAAATAAGACCCTAACCTATCCTAAATCCTCATTATTCATTCATGCAACTAAACTATGGCAAAATTTTACCTCTCATGGCCTCCACTCTCTTCATAAAATTTCTAAATGGTTTCTATGAGAGATTTTCTATGCATACAAGTGTTTTCAAGCTTGTATGAGTGTCATTAGCTTGCATTCAAGTCAAGTTTCTATCTTTGCATCATAAAGCAAGGGTTTTGATCATTTTGGCTCAAGGGTTTTTATGTTAGAGCTTGCATTTTTGGTCTATTTGATTGCATAAGGGCTTTGTCATATCTTTTGTGCCTTCATAGCAATGTAAGCCCTTTCCCTACTCTTAGATATTAACTATGAAGTTAAATGTTCATGTTGCAAGTTTGGGTTTGATCATTGAGTATGATACATGCTATCATGTCATGCAAGTTTATGAAGTCATTATCTTGATCTTGTGAGCTAAAAGCTACAACCTTTATGTTGAAATGTTGCATTAGGCAACATGAGAACCCTCATAACCTTTATGTCAACTTGCATATGAAGTCATAACCCTTATATGATGATATATGCGAGTTACTAGTCATCATTCCATATCTTTTGTCACCATGATTCGCTTATGTGCCAAGTTTAGGTTTATGCATGTTTTGAGGCTTAAGAATGTAACATGCAAGTTAATGAACACATTTGTGCCTCATTTGCCACCATGATTAACTTGTGGCTTAATGTCCATTTTTGTCATGCCTTTGCCAAGTCTCTTCTTTTAATCCATTACGTTGTCATGAACGTATATGCGAGTTTAAAAGCGTTGGGTTATGTTATGGGTAATTTCTAATGACATGAAAATACAACTTGAAAACATGACTTGAAATATAACATGGAAGTTGACATGTAAGTATGCATAAAAACATAAGCTTGGGAATTTACCTATTAAGTTAGGTCTACCCTTTGGGAATTTACCTATTAAGTTAGGTCTACCCAAATGCTTGAAAACTTGTAACATGTTTTAGGAAACATGATGGACATGACACTTAGATAATATAAGTGTGGCCAACTCGAGGTTGGGTTGAGTTTGCAACGTAAAACTACCCGGAACCGACCGGCCTAACTAGTAGTTGCAAACAATAGGACTCAATGTGAGAAGTTGGTCATGTTGTGCTTGAACCCGAGGTTAGACCAAGTTGTGGTGTAAAGCTACCCGGAACCGACCGGCTTAACTAGTAACCACAACAAAGTCTAATGTGAGAGGTGAAGGTGCATTAAGTAATTAATGCCACATGATAGGGTTAAGTTAATTTGATTAATGACTCTTAACCAAATATGACATGGACAAATGGGTTAAGTAATTTGATTAGGCTAATGATACTTAACAAAACATGACAAGGTTGGGTAGGTTAAGTAACTTGATTTGCCTAATGACACTTAACCATTTTTATATGACTAGTGGATGGGGTTAAGTTAACTAACACTTAATCAATCCAACGCGATAACTTGGTAAGGTTAAGTAAGTTTTCTTAATGACGCTTAACCGAAAAATACGGTTAACGAATGGGGTTAAGATTAGACTCAACTAGTCTAAACATGGAAATCGGATGGGGTTAAGTTAGCCTAGACTTAATTAATCCCACTTGGTAGTTTAATGGGGTTAAGTTAAACACTTAACTAATCTAAACATGATGAATTGATGTGGTTAAGTGACCTATACTTATCCAATCTAACTCGTTAATTTATTGTGGTTAAGTTAACCAATACTTAACCAATATAACGTGAAAACATGATAAGGCTAAGTCACGAATCGCTTGAATACACTTGACCGATTTGACTAAGTAAATTGATAGGGTCAAGTTAATATATACTTAACCAATCTAGAATGATAATTGGACGAGGTTAAATCGTGAATTGCTTAATATACTTAACCAACTTGAGCATGGTTTGTAGGGTTAAGCCTTGAACTTGGATACTTAGCCAATTTTGACAGGATTTGTAGACGGGTTAAGTCATGAACTTAAGTGACACTTAATCCATTATGTAAACCCTAGTTCTGAGGATTAGGTGGATAACCGTAGTTAACAAGGATAACGGGAACAATGCTAAGTGGTAAACCTTAGTTGAAGAATAACTAAGTAATGATTCTTAGTCAAGGAAATTTAGACCAGTTCATAGATAGATGAGTAACCTGATACGGTAGGTCATCGTTTAAGTATATGAGTAGGAGCAAGTATCTGATTTAGATAAAGGCTCCAGCGAACTGGGTAACGAAGCAGCGGCTTCGGGGAATGTGAGGATATTCTTGGTATCCCTCTATGAGCTGCCAGGTGATTATACTAGGCTCATGAGAGGTTAAGGTCTGCATTAGAAGAACCAAGAGTATGCCTTGGTTGCTATACGAGCGACCTAAAGACGGGGATGGATAGGGGATAGTCGACGATACACGGTCGTACCCTAGATAGCATTTCGTCAGGCTACCTACCATCTTTGGTCAAGCGTGTACGTACGGAAAGGCAGAGAACACCCAAAAGACCATAATTGCTATCTAATTATGGTTGCGGTAAGGCTTGGATGTGGGTTGGCCAGTGTTGTGTTCTCATACAGGATTTATCCTGTCTTGTCTTTCACTAGTTGAGGGAGTGGTCTCGTGGGACCATAGCCACGTATAAGAAAAACAGACCTTAGCATCTGCATCGGCAGATAAATCGAAAGCTCCCGACCGAGTCCTGTATTTCTTGATTTGCCCTGTGACAGGACTCGGATGGCACGATGTGATACATGTGCATACAGTCATGGAAAAGCGATTCACGATGAATGCGTGGGAAAAAGGGCGCGGTTGGCGGTTAGCGTAATCCCTAGTGGCCCTAGGTGGTTGAACCCAAACCGAGATACGAAAACGTGCAATAGGTAAGCATAATCCCTAGCAGCCCTAGGTAGCATAAGTCCTAGTTGTACAAACAATAATTCATGTTGGAAGACCCTAGCTAGGTTTAGGGTAACAGTCCAAACCGATCTTAAGGATCATGGAACTATGTTAAAGTAATATAGAATCTCATGGGAAAGCCCGTATGGTCTACGGCAAGGGACTGAACATTTACATGGAATAAAACATACAAGTTGAGTAACCTATATATGCGATATATTAGGTTGACATGGACCATTACACGACTTTTGAGTGAGGGTCATTCTTGGTTAACACATGACACGGTGGGGATACTAGTACGGTAGGTGCAGAGCTAAAATACAGGATAGATATCACGGGGCGTTATACATGACAGATATCTTGGGGATATTATACTTGATAGAAACCTGACGATGTGATACCTTGTTTTATCTTGACATCGTAATTTATCATGACACCTTAGTTTATCTGAGTTCAGTAGTTCATCCTGTTATTTTGATTTAGCTTATCTATCTTGTTATCATGCTTATGTTCATCTCAGTTTCTCATGTCAGTTAACTTTACTAGTTTTTATGCTAATAGTAGATAGGGCTTACTCAGTCTTTTTGACTGACCCATTTTGTTTCGCCTCTTTTCTTCCGTTTCCCCCCCAGGTTACAGGGAGGAAATACTGTTGTTTAGTCCGGACTTCTTCTGCTTGAAGGTCATCATGGATGGCTTGGACTTTTCTTGGCTAATGGCTACTTTACTGTTTTTACTTGGGGAATAATTTATGAAAATGTCTTTATGCTTCTTTACTATTGCAAGACAGGTTTTGATGTACTCTGATGTAAAAGGCTTTAGACCTTATTTATTCATGTTATGAAAGTTTGATTTTACTTCCGCTATTTTATATGTTCTGTCTTGTGATATTTCTGTGCATGTTTACCAATAATGCCCCTCTAAAGCTAGTGCATTCCTTTGCGAGTGACCCTAGCGGAGGCGGGGTGTTACACGTGGTATCAGAGCAGAAGGTTACCAGACTGGGCAAAAGTTTTTAAAGACCTTCTGAAAACTATTTGAAAAAAAAAAACCGTTTACAAAGAAGCATTTTTCAAGAAAATTTTCTTTTAAAAGAAAATGGCTATTCCCCAAAGGCCATTAGCACTATCCTTGTTTCCTTAATTGAGTCTCTTTTCCTTTCTTTCCTCCATCTGTAGTCACAGTAGTTTTAACTGCGACTAGTCTTTTCTACCTACGAAAGTGCTTTCCATACGATGGAGGTGGTTCTCGAGAGACCAGTGGCCGCGTTATAAGAAAGGATCGTGAGAAAGAAGGATAAAGGATACGAGCTTAAGGATGAGCAACTTGTTGGTATGGCTTAGTCCTCAAAGGAGGGAGAAAGATGAACAATGAAACCCATGACGAGAGAGTACCTTTGGCATGGTAAAACGGGGCGGATAGTTAAGTATTATGGGACAAGGACAAGATCATCGGGAGGGCAGTAGTATGCTCTCATTTCTAGAGTACCTCGGAAGGAGGGTAACGATCTTGTTAAAGGTTTAGCTTTTCTTCTCTATCATCCCGTTAGGACTTCGTTGTTCGTATCATTTAAGTCTGCTTTGATAGTTGAGTCTCTGCACCTTAAGTACTAGCGTAATAGAGAATCCCATTTTTGTCTCAAAGTCCTATTGGAGAATCAGTCCATTTATACATGACTTGTTTGGATTTGGGAATGTCTATGCCAAGTGTTGAGTTTGGAAATAATGCTTATGTTTATAAGCTATGGATGGATTCTAGGGATGAAGTGGTTATCCAGTAGGGGGTGCCACTCTCGGTTTTGATAGGAGGGTAGTTAGACCTTTTGACTAGCCTTGGTAATGCCCTCGAAGTATCGGGTAACCTTTTTGAGGTTCTGTCATGACTAGTTACTTAGAATCCCTTGATGCCTTTATTGGAAATTTGAAGCCCGATCGAGTGGAGTTCGCCAATAAGACGGATGGTTTACTTCATTTATGCATGGGTTATAGAGATCACCCTAGTAAGTGCGCATGATAACCTGATTGACATCTGTTTACTTTCAAGAGAAAGTTCTTCTACATGGAATGCCTTATAGTATATAAACGAGATCCAAGATTCACTAGTGAATTTTGGAAAGCTTGCATGAGATCATGAGTACGCAGTCATGTTTGCGTCAAGTATTCTAGGAAAAGGATAAGTGCAAGTGGAACGAGAGGCGACGAAGAAATGAGTTCCAGCTCATGTTATGGAAACAGGAATAAGAAGCTACAAAATCGCGAAGTTAAAAGGCGACTATGATGGTCATAGACTAGATACGCGCATGATATCTCTTTTTGGGAGTATATCCTTGATCCCTGTTTTCTGTAGAGCTTACTTGTAGGCTATCTTTTGTGGACATCCTCTCGGTCCTATTCTCCGTTACAAACCCTGTAAGGAATTTGTCCTGTTTATCTTCTCGACCCTGTTTCAGGGAATTCTAGGTAGAACCCTATGGATGTAAACATGTATTTGAAACATGTTATGATTGATATGGTTGCAAGTGGTTGCAAGTGGTTGCTCGTGGATGCGCGAATACACATTAGATACTAGCTCGACTCGGTCACATTTCATATTGCATATGCACGAGTATTTATACTTGTTTATGGATGAAATCGAATGTATTATCATGCGGTTGTTGCATATGAATGAATGATTGTGCACGCATATAGTATCTATATGACTAGGACTATTTGCATACATGTTGGATTCATGGCACTATACATATTTTGCATTAGAAAGATTATTCAGGCCTGATCATTAGCATTAGCTAAGGAACATGTACACACACGTTTTGCATATATTCATACAGCATTAGAAATCATCTAAGGACAATGGTTGCTTGTGGATGATGTTTTGAGTAGATGGATGATGGATGGTAGGATATGTTCTTCCTAACTTGGAGATTTCGGGGACGAAATCCTAAAAGGTGGAGAGAATGTAACAACCCGTATTTTCAATAACCTGTTATAACATAAATGGAGGCAGAATTAAACTGTAAAATCTGAATCAAGGGAAACGGGCTATGCCATTGCGTTCGTCTCGGAAAAATACGCGAAATAGAGTCCGAGTTTTCGAAAATCGGAGTCCGTATGACCAAGATATGGCCTCGCGAAGTTTCACGAAAAATTCCCAAATTAAAATATACTTAATTAAGTGAAATGGGTTGCGCAGAGAAATATATATATATTGATATATATATACATATATATATAATTGAAAATTAAATAAATAAATATGCAAAAATGTTCAAAACAGCGAATTGGGAGAGGGGAATAACCGAACCGGCGGATTTTTGAGGTCGACCCGAGCTCGCTGGGTCGACTAGGGGTTAATCCAGGGTGTTTGGCTATCAACCCGTGGGCCGATTCGCTCAAATGCAGATTTTGCATTTGGATGGTTCTCATGGTTCATCTTTAATCTAAAGGCCCTAGATGGTTCCTACACTTGACTTCTTCCCCAAGACATGCTTTGATGGCTTGGATTGAATCTAGGTTTAATCCTATGGCCTAAAACACTTGCCTAATCTATAAATAAGACCCTAACCTATCCTAAATCCTCATTATTCATTCATGCAACTAAACTATGGCAAAATTTTACCTCTCATGGCCTCCACTCTCTTCATAAAATTTCTAAATGGTTTCTATGAGAGATTTTCTATGCATACAAGTGTTTTCAAGCTTGTATGAGTGTCATTAGCTTGCATTCAAGTCAAGTTTCTATCTTTGCATCATAAAGCAAGGGTTTTGATCATTTTGGCTCAAGGGTTTTTATGTTAGAGCTTGCATTTTTGGTCTATTTGATTGCATAAGGGCTTTGTCATATCTTTTGTGCCTTCATAGCAATGTAAGCCCTTTCCCTACTCTTAGATATTAACTATGAAGTTAAATGTTCATGTTGCAAGTTTGGGTTTGATCATTGAGTATGATACATGCTATCATGTCATGCAAGTTTATGAAGTCATTATCTTGATCTTGTGAGCTAAAAGCTACAACCTTTATGTTGAAATGTTGCATTAGGCAACATGAGAACCCTCATAACCTTTATGTCAACTTGCATATGAAGTCATAACCCTTATATGATGATATATGCGAGTTACTAGTCATCATTCCATATCTTTTGTCACCATGATTCGCTTATGTGCCAAGTTTGGGTTTATGCATGTTTTGAGGCTTAAGAATGTAACATGCAAGTTAATGAACACATTTGTGCCTCATTTGCCACCATGATTAACTTGTGGCTTAATGTCCATTTTTGTCATGCCTTTGCCAAGTCTCTTCTTTTAATCCATTACGTTGTCGCGAACGTATATGCGAGTTTAAAAGCGTTGGGTTATGTTATGGGTAATTTCTAATGACATGAAAATACAACTTGAAAACATGACTTGAAATATAACATGGAAGTTGACATGTAAGTATGCATAAAAACATAAGCTTGGGAATTTACCTATTAAGTTAGGTCTACCCTTTGGGAATTTACCTATTAAGTTAGGTCTACCCAAATGATTGAAAACTTGTAACATGTTTTGGGAAACATGATGGACATGACACTTAGATAATATAAGTGTGGCCAACTCGAGGTTGGGTTGAGTTTGCAACGTAAAACTACCCGGAACCGACCGGCCTAACTAGTAGTTGCAAACAATAGGACCCAATGTGAGAAGTTGGTCATGTTGTGCTTGAACCCGAGGTTAGACCAAGTTGTGGTGTAAAGCTACCCGGAACCGACCGGCTTAACTAGTAACCACAACAAAGTCTAATGTGAGAGGTGAAGGTGCATTAAGTAATTAATGCCACATGATAGGGTTAAGTTAATTTGATTAATGACTCTTAACCAAATATGACATGGACAAATGAGCTAAGTAATTTGATTAGGCCAATGATACTTAACAAAACATGACAAGGTTGGGTAGGTTAAGTAACTTGATTTGCCTAATGACACTTAACCATTTTTATATGACTAGTGGATGGGGTTAAGTTTACCAACACTTAATCAATCCAACGCGATAACTTGGTAAGGTTAAGTAAGTTTTCTTAATGACGCTTAACCGAAAAATACGGTTAACGAATGGGGTTAAGATTAGACTCAACTAGTCTAAACATGGAAATCGTATGGGGTTAAGTTAGCCTAGACTTAATTAATCCCACTTGGTAGTTTAATGGGGTTAAGTTAAACACTTAACTAATCTAAACATGATGAATTGATGTGGTTAAGTGACCTATACTTATCCAATCTAACTCGTTAATTTATTGTGGTTAAGTTAACCAATACTTAACCAATATAACGTGAAAACATGATAAGGCTAAGTCACGAATCGCTTGAATACACTTGACCGATTTGACTAAGTAAATTGATAGGGTCAAGTTAATATATACTTAACCAATCTAGAATGATAATTGGATGAGGTTAAGTCGTGAATTGCTTAATATACTTAACCAACTTGAGCATGGTTTGTAGGGTTAAGCCTTGAACTTGGATACTTAGCCAATTTTGACAGGATTTGTAGACGGGTTAAGTCATGAACTTAAGTGACACTTAAGTCCATTATGTAAACCCTAGTTCTGAGGATTAGGTGGATAACCGTAGTTAACAAGGATAACGGGAACAATGCTAAGTGGTAAACCTTAGTTGAAGAATAACTAAGTAATGATTCTTAGTCAAGGAAATTTAGACCAGTTCATAGATAGATGAGTAACCTGATACGGTAGGTCATCGTTTAAGTATACGAGTAGGAGCAAGTATCTGATTTAGATAAAGGCTCCAGCGAACTGGGTAACGAAGCAGCGGCTTTGGGGAACGTGAGGATATTCTTGGTATCCCTCTATGAGCTGCCAGGTGATTATACTAGGCTCATGAGAGGTTAAGGTCTGCGTTAGAAGAACCAAGAGTATGCCTTGGTTGCTATACGAGCGACCTAAAGACGGGGATGGATAGGGGATAGTCGACGATACACGGTCGTACCCTAGATAGCATTTCGTCAGGCTACCTACCATCTTTGGTCAAGCGTGTACGTACGGAAAGGCAGAGAACACCCAAAAGACCATAATTGCTATCTAATTATGGTTGCGGTAAGGCTTGGATGTGGGTTGGCCAGTGTTGTGTTCTCATACAGGATTTATCCTGTCTTGTCTTTCACTAGTTGAGGGAGTGGTCTCGTGGGACCATAGCCACGTATAAGAAAAACAGACCTTAGCATCTGCATCGGCAGATAAATCGAAAGCTCCCGACCGAGTCTTGTATTTCTTGATTTGCCCTGTGACAGGACTCGGATGGCACGATGTGATACATGTGCATACAGTCATGGAAAAGCGATTCACGATGAATGCGTGGGAAAAAGGGCGCGGTTGGCGGTTAGCGTAATCCCTAGTGGCCCTAGGTGGTTGAACCCAAACCGAGATACGAAAACGTGCAATAGGTAAGCATAATCCCTAACAGCCCTAGGTAGCATAAGTCCTAGTTGTACAAACAATAATTCATGTTGGAAGACCCTAGCTAGGTTTAGGGTAACAGTCCAAACCGATCTTAAGGATCATGGAACTATGTTAAAGTAATATAGAATCTCATGGGAAAGCCCGTATGGTCTACGGCAAGGGACTGAACATTTACATGGAATAAAACATACAAGTTGAGTAACCTATATATGCGATATATTAGGTTGACATGGACCATTACACGACTTTTGAGTGAGGGTCATTCTTGGTTAACACATGACATGGTGGGGATACTAGTACGGTAGGTGCAGAGCTAAAATACAGGATAGATATCACGGAGCGTTATACGTGACAGATATCTTGGGGATATTATACTTGATAGAAACCTGACGATGTGATACCTTGTTTTATCTTGACATCGTAGTTTATCATGACACCTTAGTTTATCTGAGTTCAGTAGTTCATCCTGTTATTTTGATTTAGCTTATCTATCTTGTTATCATGCTTATGTTCATCTCAGTTTCTCATGTCAGTTAACTTTACTAGTTTTTATGCTAATAGTAGATAGGGCTTACTCAGTCTTTTTGACTGACCCGTTTTGTTTCGCCTCTTTTCTTCCGTTTCCCCCCAGGTTACAGGGAGGAAATACTGTTGTTTAGTTCGGACTTCTTCTGCTTGAAGGTCATCATGGATGGCTTGGACTTTTCTTGGCTAATGGCTACTTTACTGTTTTTACTTGGGGAATAATTTATGAAAATGTCTTTATGCTTCTTTACTATTGCAAGACAGGTTTTGATGTACTCTGATGTAAAAGGCTTTAGACCTTATTTATTCATGTTATGAAAGTTTGATTTTACTTCCGCTATTTTATATGTTCTGTCTTGTGATATTTCTGTGCATGTTTACCAATAATGCCCCTCTAAAGCTAGTGCATTCCTTTGCGAGTGACCCTAGCGGAGGCGGGGTGTTACAATTAATGAATCCCTCAATGGGTTAGCTATGTCTCACATTCCAATGGGAGCAACTTTTGAAAGGCTCGTTGATATGGCCTTGATGCATGAGGAAAACAAAGGTGAAAAGTAAGAAGTTAAGGTTGAGGAAACACAACATAAGAAAGTATGGCCCAAGAAAGGACAACAACAACAACAAAAGAAAGGCAGAAAGAATGACAAGGCTAAGGATAAAAGGAAGTTCCATAATTGCGGATGCGAGGGTCATTTGGTCAAAGACTGTAAAAGAAGGAAGAATGCTTGCTTCAGTTGTGGAGAGGTCGGACACATTTCTGAGGAGTGCCCGAAGAAGAAAGGATAAGGTCAAAGGGCAGGAGCTTCTTGAGGGAAAATGAATGCTCTTGCGATCAGTGCTCCAGATCGAGGTAGGAAAGTTTCTATGGAAGGTTTGATTTCTCTTTCCAATCATCCTATTAGAACTCTTTTTGATTCTGGCGCTTCACATTCATTTATATCTGATTCTGTAGTTGAGTCTCTACACCTTAGTACTAGTATGGTAGTGGATCCTGTTGTTGTCTCAAACCCTATTGGTGGTTCAGCTCGTTTGTCCATGATTTGTCAGGGTTTGAGAATATCTATGTTAGGCGTCGAATTTGACTGCGATGCATATATGCTCGGTTTTATGGTTTATGGTTTTATTTTAGGGATGGATTGGCTATCCACATATGATGCCATTCTGGATTGTTACAGGAGGGTCGTTAAACTTTTGTCTTGCCATGGGAAGGTGTAATACCCGGTATTTTAATAACATGTTAAAACCATAAATCAAGGCAGAATTAAATTTTAAAGTAAGAATCAGGGAAAATGGGTTGCGCCATTGCGTTCATCTCGAAATTCTTCTTGGAAACGAGTCCGAGTTTTCGAAGAATGGATTCCGTATGAGGGAGATATGACCCTCCGAAGTTTCAAGGATTTTCAGAATAGAAAAACAGCTCGAATTCGAATTCAAACCCCAACGCAGACTGGGCGGGAATTTTCCCGCCCAGCACCAGGTCGACCTGGGGGTCGACACTATGGTCGACCTCCCAGGGACCAGGTCGACCTTATGGTCGACCTGGGGGTCGACCGAGTGCTGAAACCCTGTTTTGAGCCTGGGTTCATTCTGATGTTTCTGGTCTCGTTTTCAGTCTAGGTTCGTTCGTCGAATCCTATATAAGCACCCCCTAGCCCCATTCTCTTTACACCATTCTTCTCTAACCTTATGCTGCACAAATTCTTGATGGACATGTCTTCTTCTTCAAAAATTAAATTAAATTAAAATAAAACACGAAGACTATTTCTTGTAGACTACGGCTAGGAATTGCATATTGGGGATTTTCTTCTACAATCAAATCAAGATTCAACGATTCAACAATTCGACGACTAGTTTCTAGATTTGACTTCTGCATCTCAATTTCTTAGTCCACGATCTGTAAGTTCTAGTTACTTTGAGATTTAAACTTGTTAATTGTAATTTTGACATGAGATAAAGTGAAATTGGACTTAAGTATGATAATCGATTCACATCTATTCTAGCTTCCATCTTGGATCTTGACATTTGGGAATATTGCTATGAAATCAGTTTGGACCTATTCATGTTGTAAATCAAACATGTCCAAAACATTATCATGCCTGTGATGTTGAATCAGTCTATTATTTACAAAGTTTGGGACTATCATCTTATGCTAGGGATGAGCATGGTGCGGTTTGGTGCGGTTTTAACTTAAAACCGCACCTGAAACCGCTAGCGTGCGGTTTTCAAAAGTAGGAACCGGAACCGGACCAAAAACCGTTGGTGCGGTTCGGTTTTAAAAGTGCGGTTTCGGTTTTTAAAAGTGAGGTTTCGGTTTCAAAACCAATTAACAAAAAAACATCGTTCCCTTAGATGGTGATGCACATGAAATGTTTAAAGCTGAGGCAGAGGCTTTTTTATTTGTCCAGTGTGTGATATTGATCTTCACATGCAAATGAAAACTCTTTTACTGTAATGACCAATCGGTCCAATCCTAATACCATGTTACTATAAATGACATCAAGGAAAAGGATGTAATCGAAATCATAATTCTGATGGACCGAAAGTAGTATGTAAAATTTGTTCTAGATACTTCTCAGCAGTAGCATACCACCTCTTTTTAAACTCTTTAGCTAATACAGTAAGAGCTTTGTCTGGTGGCAGGTCTTGATAGCTTCTCAAGGTGTTCAATATTAGTTTTGTTTCCTTTTGTAGATCCTTTCTATGATCAGACATTTCCATCAACACGTCATGATTAATCTTGGCAACTTGAGTCAATATATCCGTGCAGTTAGAGTGCTGCAGCATGTATTGCTGCTTTTTTGCTTCCATGATTGCCAAGTAGTGAACGTGTAGATTTGTCTGAAGCTAAATTTGAGAAGGTAGCGATAAAATTTATGTACAAGTAACATTCGGTGCGGTTTCGGTTTTGCGGTTTGAAAAATGATGAAAACCGAACCTGGACCATACTAATGGTGCGGTTTCATCGGTTTTGCGGTTTTACTTCGGTGCAGTTTTTTAAGATGCGGTTTTTATCGGTTTTATGCGGTTTCGGTTCGGTTTCGGTTTTCCTCCTCATCCCTACCTTATGCCATGACTATCACCTTATTATGATAGATTTGAAATCCTATTATTTTCTATATGCTAGTGATGTTGTAACCAATTATCTCAAGTTATGTCATGCTAGTCTTGTAATCCCTTTTATCACTTTATGCTCGTCCTTTTTGCCTATCATAGTTTCGATGTTATTCCCTTTATTTTTGGATCTGGATTTACTTGTAATTTAGATCGATTCACGTTTACGTGCGATGGGAATACGATTTGGGTAGATTAGGCAAAACATGAATTGGTTATGAACATGAATCATGAACTTGATAATAGGCATAAGTTGAAACATGAAACTCGACATGAAACCTGACATGAAACTTGCCATGAAACTTGACATGAAATTCGAACATGGACATGACACTAGAATGAACTTGAAAATGGCCAACTCGAGGTTGGGTTGAGTTTGCAGTGTAATTCTGCCCGGAACCGCCCGGCAAATCCAGTGACTGCAAACAATAGGATCCAATGTGGGTAGTTGGTCATATCGCGCTTGAAACCCGAGGTCAGACTGAGTTGTGGTGTAATTCTGCCCGGAACCGCCTGGCATATCCAGTGACCACAACAACAAGTCTGATGTGAGAGGTTAGAGTGCATTAATGAATTAATTCCACATGATAGGGTTAAGTTATGAACATGAAAGACAACACTTAACCAACTTGACACATGATTAGTGGGGTTAAGTCATGAAATTGAAAGACAACACTTAACCAACCTGACATGCTAGACTGATAAGGGTTAAGTCACGAATTTAAATGACAACACTTAACCTGCTGGACGGAAACCCTAGTTACGCTGTCCATTTCATCAGTAACCCACTTAGATGTATCATGGTACCCTGGAACTAGGCACGATGGGGCACGATTACTGGGCTGATTATAAGCGACCAGAACGACGGCTGAGTTGGTGCGCCAGTGTAGGTTCAGGCGGACTATGGTCGTGCACATAGTCCGGAGTTGAAAATGCAGGCATTGGGCATCAGTAGATTTACACTGTGCATGCTTGATTCGTGTCGGTGGTTGACACCCTAGGGCTTGATACACCCTATGGTGGACCTAGCACAGGTGACTACATTTGTGATAGGGCCGTATGACACAGACACATGACGAGCTAGAACTTGTAGGGAGGCGATCGATTAGTGGATCATTCCGTTGGACCTAGTTATGGGTCATTCATGATATTGGGCCAAGGGATCATTTCATGGTTAATATATGACATGGGTTTGGGATACTAGTACAGTTGGTGCAGCGAATCTTGAACATGGGATGCTATACTTGATTTATCATGTTATCTTAGTCTATCTGGCCCATCTTGCCATCATCCTTATGTTTACTTTCAGTTTATACATGTCATGTTACCTTTACCTGTTTTTATGATGAAAGTCACTAGGACTTACCAGTCTTTATGATTGACCCGTTTTCTTTCGCCTCGTTTTCTTTCGTTCACCCCCCAGGTCCTCAGGGAGGAAACTCTGGCACTTAGCTTGTATTTTTCTTGCTTTCGGTTCAACTCATGTACGGTTTGATCTTGAGCTATGCTATGGCTGCATTTCTGCTACCTTTGGGGAATTAAGCTACTTTTGTTGTTTTAAGTTTTATGCTTCTTTATTTATTCAAGGCAAAACTTGTTGTAATGGAAAATGATAGTTGGTACTTTGGATGTAAAAGGTTTTGACTCTTTTTGAAAGTAATGAAATTTAGCTTTTGATTCTTCCACTGTTTTATTTATGTTCTATCTTGTAATATTTCTGTGTTTGTTTACCTCAATAACGCTCCTCCAAAACTAGTGCATTCCCTTTGCGAGTGACCCTAGCGGAGGTGGGGTGTTACAGAAGTCCCTTGAGATTTCTTGTAACCCTAAGGGGTCTCTCATACTTAGTTTCCTAGAGTCTCTTGATGTAGTAGTCTGTGAATATTCGAAGGTTTTTGAGGAGGTTCGGGGATTACCTCTGAGGCACGAGATCGATTTTCGTATATACTTGGTAGACAATGCAAAGCCAGTTGCATTAGCTGTGCGCCGTATGGCTCCAAGGGAAAGGAGGGAGCTTAGTAAGAAAGTAGGGGAGCTACTTGAGAAAGGGTTTATTGGGCGAAACATATCTGAATGAGGTGCTCCGGTAGTATTCGCAACTAAGGCGGATGGTTCACTTCGCTTATGTTTAGACTATCGAGTTGAACAAACTCACAAAGAAGAACAAGCACACACTCCCTAGGATAGATGATTTGTTTGACCAGCTTGTTGGTGCATCAGTATTCTCTCAGTTAGACTTGGCCACGGGGTTTCATTAGTTGATAGTGGCTGAGGATAGTATAGACAAGACCGCTTTTGAAACACCAGATGGTTTCTTTGAATGGCTCATTATGCCTTTTGGGTTGACGAATGCACCCGCCTACTTTGTTGATTTAATGAGTAAGGTATTTCAGGAGTTTTTAAATAAAATCATCGTGGTTTTTGTTGATGATATCTTAATCTTCTCAAAGAGCGAGGAAGAGCATACCTAACATTTGAGAGAAGTTTTGAAAACTCTACGTGCGCATCAGCTTAAGGCGAAATTCTCCAAGTGCCATTTTTGGAGAAAAGAGGTGAGATTTCTAGGGCATGTGGTCTCTAAAGATGGGATAGAAGTAGATCCCGCAAAGATAGTTGCAGTTCAAGATTGGCAAATTCCTAATAATGCAACAGAAATAAGAAGCTTTCTTTGATTGGTAGGCTATTATAAGAAGTTCATTAAGGACTTTGCAAAGATATCAGCACCTCACCAGGCCGACGAAGAAGAATTTGATGTTTTCATGGGATATGGATTAGGATATTGCTTTCCAACAATTGAAGAGGGCTCTGACGACAGCCCCAGTCTTGACCTTGCCCGATGGAAGCAAAGTGTTTACAGTATACACTGATGCATGTGGTACATGGCTTGGTGCGGTTCTGATGCAAGAGGGAAAGGTAGTATGTTATGGGGGTAGATAGCTAAGAGTTCATGATAAGAACTACCCTACCCATGATTTAAAGCTAGCTGGCATAGTATTCACTCTTAAGACATAGCTTTATTATTTACTTGGAGAGAAGATCAAATTGTACACTGATCATAAATCTCTCAAGTACTTGTTCTCACGGAAGGATCTTAATTTAAGGCAGGAAAGGTGGATGGAGTTCCTAACATCTTATGACTTCGATATTGCTTATACCCCTGACAAGGGTAATGTGGTAGCAGACACACTAAGTAGGCAGAGGATGGCCTTTAGTCCTTTTTTTATGGAAAGAAAAATCTTGGAGTTTATATCCACTTTTGATTTTAGACCCTCCACCAAGTTTCTGTCTGGCTTATTTGCATCATTAGAGATATGACCTACTCTTATGGATCATATAGGAGCTTCGCAGCAAGAGAATCCATAGATTTCAAACATCTCGGATAGGCTCAGTAAAGACGAGACTTCTAGTCACCTCAGTAGATATTCCATGGACGGTAAAGGGTGGTTGCAGCGAGATGGAAAGCTTTGTGTTCCCCAAGTTGGGAGTTTGTTGAAGACTGTCCTAAAGGAAGCACATCATTCTAAGATGACTATTCATCCATGCGATGACAAGTTGTATAGAGATATAAAGAGGGTTTTTTTTTGGGCTGGGATGAAGAAAGATGTGGCAGAGTTTGTTTCTCAATGTTTGATTTGCCAGTAAGTTAAAGCTAAGCAAAAGAAGCCCGGTGGTTTACTTCATCCTTTGGAGGTTCCACAGTGGAAGTAGGAGAGCGCCTCCATGGATTTCATAGATGGTTTGCCTAGATCAAAAAAAGACAACACCATTATTTGGGTTGTAGTAGACAGACTTACTAAGAGCGCTCATTTCATTTCGG
This sequence comes from Allium sativum, assembly GCA_030737875.1. NCBI lineage: Eukaryota > Viridiplantae > Streptophyta > Magnoliopsida > Asparagales > Amaryllidaceae > Allium > Allium sativum. The sequence goes on from CM060909.1 coordinate 822,351,931, forward strand.
TTAAGAATAAGAGGACGACATCATGGTTGGCAGCAACCTATGTTCATGAGATAGTCCGTCTTCATGGAGTACCTTCCAGTATCGTAAGTTATCGTGACCCCATTTTCACCAGTGAATTTTGGAGAAGCTTGTAAGAAGCATTAGGTACACAGTTATGTTTGAGCACCGCTTATCATCCTCAGACCGATGGATAGACGGAGAGGGTGAACAAAGTTCTAGAAGATCTTTTGAGACTGTGTATCCTTAACTTTGGAGGGACTTGGGAAGAGCATCTTCCTTTAGTAGGGTTCTCCTACAACAACAGTTACCAAGCTAGTATTGGCATGGCACCCTTCGAAGCATTGTATGGACGACCCTGTAGATCACCAACTTGTTGGTGGGAATCTACAGCAAGACTTCTACTTGGACCGGATATGATTAGAGAAACGTCCGATAAGATTTATCTTATTAGATGGCGAATGAAGACAGCTCAGGATAGGCAGAAGTCATACGCAGACAAGAGAAGGACTAACATTGAGTTTGAGGTGGGAGACATGGTTTTCATTAAGATGTCATCTTTAAGATATGTGGTTTGCTTTGGATCTGTAGGGAAATTGGCACCAAGATTCGTAGGGCCATTTCCCATAACAGAAAGGATTGGCCAAATGGCCTATAAAGTAAAGTTACCAGAGAGACTGTCCAGTGTTCATGATGTTTTCCATGTTTCTCATTTGTGGAAGTGCTTGCATGATACCGCAGAAGTAGTTGAGCCGAGTATATTGGAGGAAGTAGAGGTGGAACGGGAGGCGACAATTAGGAGAGTTCCTACCCGTATTCTTGGATCAGATGTTAAGAAGCTACACAACTGAGAAGTCAAGTTGATGAAGGTTTAGAAGGGAGATAACCCAAAGGAAGCGACTTGAGAGAACACAAGATTCGTGCTTCGTACCCTTTTCTTTTCGAGGGTATGTTCTTAACTTTCTTTCCAAAACTTTTATTCATACTTATTTCTATCATTTGAGCATGTCCCGTCGATCGAGTCTTCGACCTTTAGGTAGGAATCCCTTGGATGTAAACATGTGGTTGAAATATGTTATGTTTGATGGATGCAAGTGTTTGCTAGTGGTTGCTCGTGGATGCATATATATACACACACAAGGCACTAGATCGGCTCAATCACTCTCATACTGCATATGGATGTGTGTGCATTTTTCTTCTTTTATTGGATGAAAATTGATGTATCATCATATGGATGTTGCATTTGGATGAATGATTGTGTACACATATATAACTTATATGTTATAATAAGATAGTTTGCATATATACTAGATTCATGGCACTAACATATCTTGCATTAAGGAGGCCAACTGAATCAGTAGACCACCTGAACTTTCGCATTAGTGTAGGGACATATACACACACCTTTGCATATGTTCATATAAGCATTAGAATTTTTTTTAAGGACATTGGATGCCTGTGTTTGGTGGATGAGTAAATGGATGTGGATGGTAGGATATACATTCTTCTTAACTTAGAGAATTTGGGGACGAAATCCTTTGAGTAGGGGAGAATGTAACACCCAGTAATTTTAACGACACTAAAAGATGATAAATTAAAGAATAATTAATTTAATATTCATAATTAAGGGAAACAGACTGTTCCATTGCGTTTGTCTCAGAATTTTGGTCAAAATAGACACCTGGTTTGCGTAAAACGGGCACCGTATGAAGAAGTTATGAAGGTTTGAAGTTTGTATACGCGTAAGAAGAGTATATATGCATATAATTGGTCCAGAAAGTTCAAAACAGTTCAAATCGCAGAATTTTGGGGAGGCTGCAAAAATCCCGCTCAGGGGCGTCGACCCCTGGGTCGACCCTTCAAGGGGGTTGTCGACCCATGGGTCGACCCCATAAGGGGGGAGGGGTCAACCCCCCGCGACAAATCTGGGCAGTATTCTATTTTTTGAATGAGGACTCCTTTCTTGACCCAGCTCGTTAGCTTTAGGCTATAAATAAGACCCCATTTCTCTTGTTTTTCTACACCTAAAACAATGGAGAACTATTGTGACACCCCGCCTCCGCTAGGGTCACTCGCAAAGGAATGCACTAGCTTTAGAGGGGCATTATTGGTAAACATGCACAGAAATATCACAAGACAGAACATATAAAATAGCGGAAGTAAAATCAAACTTTCATAACATGAATAAATAATGTAACAACCCGTATTTCAATAACATGTTAAAACGAGAATCAAGGCAGAATTTAATTTTAAATCAAGTAAAACGGGATATGCCATTGCGTTCGTCTCGGAAAAATACGCGAAATAGAGTCCGAGTTTTCGAAAATCGGAGTCCGTATGACCCGGTTAAGGCCCAAAGAAGTTTTCGGAAAATTTGAATTTCGAAACGTGCAGAAATGGGGCCAGGCGGGAAAATTCCCGCCCAGACAAGTCGACAGGCATGTCGACAGGCATGTCGACATGCATGTCGACAGGGCTGTCGACTTGCCCTGTCGGCTGATTTTGATCTGGTGCACCTATTTGCTATCTTGGCTAGGTTTTTGGGCCTGGTTTGAAATCTGACGGCTCTGCTTGGTCCTAGGGTTAATCTAAGGGCCTAAAACTATCCTAATCTCTATAAAAAGACCCTAAACCTACCCCTAAACCCTCATTATTCACTCATGTAACTAAACTATGGCCAAATTTCTACTCTCATGGCCTCCATCTCAAATCCCTAGAGCCTATGCACTCAAATCAAGTTCAAATCAAAAGATGCAAGCTTGCTACACCAAATGGAGGCCAAATCAACGTTGTTATGCGAGTTTCATGACGGATCTTCATCAAAGGAGCCACCTTTCTTCGTCAAAATGATGCATGATCCCTTTCCTAAGCCTTGCCTAAGTAAGTTCTAGCTACTTTTGGATCAAAACGGTATTTTTAATGTTGACATGGGATAAAATGAGGCTAAACATGATTATGCGAACCTACATGAACCTTACCTTGCCTCTTGTGTTCATGTTTATGATTTTAGGCCATGTGAGTGACTTAATCATGCCTCTCATGCTATGCATAACCTAGTTTAACTTGCAAGTTTGGATCTTTATGCATGAAATGCTAGCATGAACCTTTAGGAAATACTTTACTTGTGAAACATTGGCTAAGACTAGATTTTGGGGCTTATGCATGTTTATGAACCCAAACCCCTTATGCTAACATGCAAGTTTGTGGCCAAATCCTTTATGAGATTATGCATGCTCGTGGCCAATCCCCTCTTTTAAGTTGTGCATGTTTATGGCCAAATCCCTCTTGATAATATGCATGTTTGTGGCCAAATTACCTTATGACACTATGCATGTTTATGGCCAACCCCCTCATGATGTTATGCATGTGGAAGCCAAGCCTTTTTTTTTGGCATCATGCATGTTTTGAGAACAATATGTGACATAGTATTCTTACTATGTTGACTCGCTTTGCTTGCGTTGGGAAAACACGATTTTGGGTAGTTAGATAAACATGAACATGTCGCAAAATCTTAACTTGAATATGACATGTGTTTATACTTGAAAATATGACTTGAAAGATAACATGGAAGATGACATGTAAGTATGCATAAAAACATGAGCTTGGGAATTTACCTATTAAGTTAGGTCTACCCTTTGGGAATTTACCTATTAAGTTAGGTCTACCCAAATGCTCGAAAAACTTGTAACATGTTTTGGAAACACGATGAACTTAGATAATATGAGTGTGGCCAACTCGAGGTTGGGTTGAGTTTGCAACGTAAAACTACCCGGAACCGACCGGCCTAACTAGTAGTTGCAAACAATAGGACCCAATGTGAGAAGTTGGTCATGTCGCGCTTAAGACCCGAGGTTAGACTAGGTTGTGGTGTAAATCTACCCGGACCCGCCCGGCTTAACTAGTAACCACAACAAGGTCTAATGTGAGAGGTTGAGGGTGCATTAATTAAATTAATGCCACATAATAGGGTTAAGTTAATTTGATTAATGAGGCTTAACCAAATATGATAGGGACAAATGGGTTAAGTAATTTGATTAGGCTAATGATACTTAACAAAACATGATAAGCTTGGGTAGGTTAAGTAACTTGGTTTGCCTAATGACACTTGACCATTTTTATACGACTAGTGGACGGGATTAAGTTAACCAACACTTAATCAATCCAACACGATAACGTGATAAGGTTAAGTAAATTTTCTTAACGATACTTAACCGTATAATACAGTTAATGGATGGGGTTAAGATTAGGCTTAACTAATCTAAACATGGTAATCAGATGGGGTTAAGTTAGCCTCGACTTAATTAATCCAACTTGGTAATTTAATGGGGTTAAGTTAAACACTTAACTAATTTAACACGATGTTTTGATGAGGTTAAGTGACCTATACTTAACCAATCTAACTCGTTAATTTAATGAGGTTAAGTTAATCTATACTTAACCAATCTAACGTGAAAACATGATAAGGCTAAGTCACGAATCACTTGAATATGCTTGACCGATTTGACTCGGTAATTTGACAAGGTCAAGTTAATTTATATAATTAACCAATCTAAAATGATAATTAGACGAGGTTAAGTTATGGATTGCTTAATATACTTAGCCAACTTGACACATGGTTTGTAGGGTTAAGTCTTGGACTTGGATACTTAGCCAATTTTGACATGGTTTGTAGACGGGCTAAGTTATGAACTTAAGTGACACTTAACCCATTAGATAAACCCTAATTCGGAGGATTAGGTAGATAACCATAGTTAACAAGAATTATGGAAATAAGGCTAAGTGGTAAACCTTAGTTAAGGGAAACTAAGTAATAATCCTTAGTCAAGGAAATTTGGACCATTTCTTAGATAGATTAGTAACCCGATACGTTTAATTATGCGTGTAGGAGCAGGCTATCTGATTTAGATAAAGGCTCCAACGAACTGGGTAACGAAGCAGCGGCTTCGGGGAACGTGAGGATATTCTTGGGATCCCTCTGTGAGCTGCCAGGTCATTATACTAGGCTCACGAGAGGTTGAGGTCTGCGGTAGAAGAACCAAGAATATGCCTTGGTTGCTATGCGAGCGACCTAAAGACTGGGGTGGATAGCAGTGAGTCGGCGAATACATAAGGTGCCCGAGATAGCAAGTTCGTCGATCATCTACCATCTTAAGTCAAGCGTGTACGTACGGAAAGGCAGGGGACACCCAACAGACCATAATTTGCTATCTAATTATGGGTGAGGTAGGTCGTAGGATGTGGGCTGACCGGAGTGTAGTTCTCATGCAAGATTTTCTCTTGTGTTGCCTTTCACTAGTTGAGGGAGGGGTCTCGTGGGACCATAGCCACGTGTAGAAAAGCAGACCTTAGTATCTGCATCGGCAGATAAATCTAAAGCTCCCGACCGAGTCCTGTATTTCTTGGTTTGCCCTGTGACAGGACTCGGATGGCACGATGTGATACATGTGCATACAGTTATAGAAAAACGATTCACGATGAATGCGTGGGAAAAAGGGCGCGGTTGAGGGTTAGCGTAATCCCTAGTGGCCTAGGTGGTTTAACCCAAACCGAAATACGAAAGCGTGCAATAGGTAAGCGTAATCCCTAGTGGTGCTAGGTGGCGTAAGTCCTAGTAGTTCAAACGATGATTCATATGGAAGAGCCTAGCTAGAACAAGGGTGACAGTCCAAACGAATTCAAGGATAATACGACATGAGGAAGCCCGTACGAGGTACGGCAAAGGACTGAACTTATATACATGGAAAGAAACATATGATTTGAGTAACCTATATATGCGATATACTAGGTTGACATGGACCATTACACGACTTTGAGCAAGGGACATTCATGGTTAACACATGACGCGGGTAAGGGTACTAGTACGAGAGGTGCAGAGCAAATATACATGTTAGAACTAAGAAGAATATACATAATAGATACCGTGGGACGTTAGACGGGGTGGATACCTTGGGATAATGTACTCGATAGAAATCTGACGATGTGATACCTTGACTTATCATAACACCATAGTTTATCATGATACCTTAGTTTACCTTGCCGCAGTAGTTCAACCGGCTACCCTGGTTTATCTATCTTGTAGTTACCCCTATGTTTACTTTCAGTTTATGCATGTCATGTTACCTTTACCTGTTTTTATACTGGAAGTAGATAGGACTTACTCAGTCTTTTTGACTGACCCGTTTTGTTTCGCCTCTTTTCTTCCGTTTCCCCCCCCAGGTTACAGGGAGGAAACAATGCTGTTTAGTTCGGACGTCTTCTGCCTGAAGGTCATCATGGATGGCTTGGACTTTTCTTGGCTATGGCTACTTTACTGTTTTTACTTGGGGAATAATTTATGAAAATGTCTTTATGCTTCTTTACTATTGCAAGACAGGTTTAGATGTACTCTGATGTAAAAGGCTTTAGACCTTATTTACTCATGTTATGAAAGTTTGATTTTACTTCCGCTATTCTATATGTTCTGTCTTGTGATATTTCTGTGCATGTTTACCAATAATGCCCCTCTAAAGCTAGTGCATTCCTTTGCGAGTGACCCTAGCGGAGGCGGGGTGTTACATTTGGTATCAGAGCAGAAGATTACCAGACTGGGCAAAAGTTTTTAAAGACCTTCTGAAAACTATTTGAAAATCGTTTATAAAGAAGCATTTTTCAAGAAAATTTTCTTTTAAAAGAAAAAGGCTATTCCCCAAAGGCCATTTGCACTATCCTTGTTTCCTTAATTGAATCTCTTTTCCTTTCTTTCCTCCATCTGTAGTCACAGTGGTTTTGACTGCGACTAGTCTTTCTAGCTGCGTAAGTGTTTCCCGTACGATGGAGGTGGTTCTCGAGAGACCGTTGCAGAGTTATGAAAGGATAGTCAGAACAAGGATAAAGGATACGAGCTCAGGGATAAGCAACATATTGGTATGGCTGAGTCCTAAAAGGAGGGAGAAAGATGAACAATGAAACCCATGACGAGAGAGTCCCTTTGGCATGGTGAAACGGGACGGATAGTTAAGTATCATGGAACAGGGACAAGATCATTCGGAGGGCAATAGTATGCTCTCATTTCTAGGGTACCTCAGAAGGAGGGTAACGATCTTGTTAAAGGTTTAGCTTTTCTTCTCTATCATCCTGTCGGGACTTTGTTTTGATCACCGCATCTTTTAAGTCCGCTTCGATAGTTGAGTCTCTGCACCTTAGTACTAGCGTAGTAGAGGATCCCGTTTTTGTCTCAAGTCCTATTGGAAGATCGGTCCATTTACTCATGGCTTGTTTGGATTTGAGAATGTCTATATCAAGTGTTGAGCTTGGAAATAATGCTTATGTTTATAAGTTGTGGATGGATTCTAGGGATGAAGTGGTTATCTAGTAAGGGGTGCCACTCTCGGTTTTGATAGGAGGGTAGTTAGACTCTTGACTAGCCTTGGTAATACCCTCGAAGTCTCGTGGAACCTTTTGGGTTTGGTCATGATTAGTTACCTAGAATCCCTGGATACCTCTATTGGAAATTGGAAGCCCAATCAAGTGGTGTTCGCCGGTAAGACGGATGGTTTATTTCACTTATGCATGGGTTATAGAAATCACCTTAGTAAGTGCGCTTGACAACCTGGTTGGCATCTGTTTACTTTCAAGAGAAAGTTCTTCTATGTGGTATACCTTGTGGTACGAGGTCCGAGATTCATTAGTGAATTTTGGAAAGCTTGCATGAGATCATGAGTACGCAGTCATGTTTGCGTCAAGTATTTTAGACAAAGGATAAGTGCAAGTGGAACGAGAGGCAGCGAAGGAATGAGTTCCAGCTCATGTTATGGAAACAGGAAATAAGAAGCTACGAAATCGCAAAGACGGTCAAGGCACAAGGAAATTGAGCTCAAGGAAGTACGACTTTGATGGTCAAAGACTAGATACGCGCATGATATCTCTTTTTGGGAGTATATCCTTGATCCCTGTTTTCTGTAGAGCTTACTTGTAGGCTATCTTTTGTGGACATCCTCTCGATCCTATTTTCTGTTACAAACCCCGTAAGGAGTTTGTCCCGTTTATCTTCTCGACCCTGTTTCGGGGAACCTTAGGTAGAACCCTATGGATGTAAACATGTATTTGAAACATGTTATGGTTGATATGGTTGCAAATGGTTGCAAGTGGTTGCTCGTGGATGCGCGAATTTACATTAGATATTAGCTCGACTCGATCACATTTCATGTTGCATATACACGAGTATTTATACTTGTTTATGGATGAAATTGAATGTGTTACCATGTGGACGTTGCATATGGATGAATGTTTGTGCACGCATATAGTGCATATATATGACTAGGACTATTTGCATACATGTTGGATTCATGGCACAAAACATATTTTTGCATTCAAAAGATTTTTCAGGCCTAATCATTAGCATTAGCTAAGGAACATGTACACACACGTTTTGCATATATTCATACAGCATTAGAAATCATCTAAGGACAATGGTTGCTTGTGGATGATGTTTTGAGTAGATGGATGATGGATGATAGGATATGTTCTTCCTAACTTAGAGATTTCGGGGACGAAATCCTAAAAGGTGGGGAGAATGTAACAACCCGTATTTCAATAACATGTTAAAACGAGAATCAAGGCAGAATTTAATTTTAAATCAAGTAAAACGGGCTATGCCATTGCGTTCGTCTCGGAAAAATACGCGAAATAGAGTCCGAGTTTTCGAAAATCGGAGTCCGTATGACCCGGTTAAGGCCCAAAGAAGTTTTCGGAAAATTTGAATTTCGAAACGTGCAGAAATGGGGCCAGGCGGGAAAATTCCCGCCCAGACAAGTCGACAGGCATGTCGACAGGCATGTCGACAGGCATGTCGACATGCATGTCGACAGGGCTGTCGACTTGCCCTGTCGGCTGATTTTGATCTGGTGCACCTATTTGCTATCTTGGCTAGGTTTTTGGGCCTGGTTTGAAATCTGACGGCTCTGCTTGGTCCTAGGGTTAATCTAAGGGCCTAAAACTATCCTAATCTCTATAAAAAGACCCTAAACCTACCCCTAAACCCTCATTATTCACTCATGTAACTAAACTATGGCCAAATTTCTACTCTCATGGCCTCCATCTCAAATCCCTAGAGCCTATGCACTCAAATCAAGTTCAAATCAAAAGATGCAAGCTTGCTACACCAAATGGAGGCCAAATCAACGTTGTTATGCGAGTTTCATGACGGATCTTCATCAAAGGAGCCACCTTTCTTCGTCAAAATGATGCATGATCCCTTTCCTAAGCCTTGCCTAAGTAAGTTCTAGCTACTTTTGGATCAAAACGGTATTTTTAATGTTGACATGGGATAAAATGAGGCTAAACATGATTATGCGAACCTACATGAACCTTACCTTGCCTCTTGTGTTCATGTTTATGATTTTAGGCCATGTGAGTGACTTAATCATGCCTCTCATGCTATGCATAACCTAGTTTAACTTGCAAGTTTGGATCTTTATGCATGAAATGCTAGCATGAACCTTTAGGAAATACTTTACTTGTGAAACATTGGCTAAGACTAGATTTTGGGGCTTATGCATGTTTATGAACCCAAACCCCTTATGCTAACATGCAAGTTTGTGGCCAAATCCTTTATGAGATTATGCATGCTCGTGGCCAATCCCCTCTTTTAAGTTGTGCATGTTTATGGCCAAATCCCTCTTGATAATATGCATGTTTGTGGCCAAATTACCTTATGACACTATGCATGTTTATGGCCAACCCCCTCATGATGTTATGCATGTGGAAGCCAAGCCTTTTTTTTTGGCATCATGCATGTTTTGAGAACAATATGTGACATAGTATTCTTACTATGTTGACTCGCTTTGCTTGCGTTGGGAAAACACGATTTTGGGTAGTTAGATAAACATGAACATGTCGCAAAATCTTAACTTGAATATGACATGTGTTTATACTTGAAAATATGACTTGAAAGATAACATGGAAGATGACATGTAAGTATGCATAAAAACATGAGCTTGGGAATTTACCTATTAAGTTAGGTCTACCCTTTGGGAATTTACCTATTAAGTTAGGTCTACCCAAATGCTCGAAAAACTTGTAACATGTTTTGGAAACACGATGAATTTAGATAATATGAGTGTGGCCAACTCGAGGTTGGGTTGAGTTTGCAACGTAAAACTACCCGGAACCGACCGGCCTAACTAGTAGTTGCAAACAATAGGACCCAATGTGAGAAGTTGGTCATGTCGCGCTTAAGACCCGAGGTTAGACTAGGTTGTGGTGTAAATCTACCCGGACCCGCCCGGCTTAACTAGTAACCACAACAAGGTCTAATGTGAGAGGTTGAGGGTGCATTAATTAAATTAATGCCACATAATAGGGTTAAGTTAATTTGATTAATGAGGCTTAACCAAATATGATAGGGACAAATGGGTTAAGTAATTTGATTAGGCTAATGATACTTAACAAAACATGATAAGCTTGGGTAGGTTAAGTAACTTGGTTTGCCTAATGACACTTGACCATTTTTATACGACTAGTGGACGGGATTAAGTTAACCAACACTTAATCAATCCAACACGATAACGTGATAAGGTTAAGTAAATTTTCTTAACGATACTTAACCGTATAATACAGTTAATGGATGGGGTTAAGATTAGGCTTAACTAATCTAAACATGGTAATCAGATGGGGTTAAGTTAGCCTCGACTTAATTAATCCAACTTGGTAATTTAATGGGGTTAAGTTAAACACTTAACTAATTTAACACGATGTTTTGATGAGGTTAAGTGACCTATACTTAACCAATCTAACTCGTTAATTTAATGAGGTTAAGTTAATCTATACTTAACCAATCTAACGTGAAAACATGATAAGGCTAAGTCACGAATCACTTGAATATGCTTGACCGATTTGACTCGGTAATTTGACAAGGTCAAGTTAATTTATATAATTAACCAATCTAAAATGATAATTAGACGAGGTTAAGTTATGGATTGCTTAATATACTTAGCCAACTTGACACATGGTTTGTAGGGTTAAGTCTTGGACTTGGATACTTAGCCAATTTTGACATGGTTTGTAGACGGGCTAAGTTATGAACTTAAGTGACACTTAACCCATTAGATAAACCCTAATTCGGAGGATTAGGTAGATAACCATAGTTAACAAGAATTATGGAAATAAGGCTAAGTGGTAAACCTTAGTTAAGGGAAACTAAGTAATAATCCTTAGTCAAGGAAATTTGGACCATTTCTTAGATAGATTAGTAACCCGATACGTTTAATTATGCGTGTAGGAGCAGGCTATCTGATTTAGATAAAGGCTCCAACGAACTGGGTAACGAAGCAGCGGCTTCGGGGAACGTGAGGATATTCTTGGGATCCCTCTGTGAGCTGCCAGGTCATTATACTAGGCTCACGAGAGGTTGAGGTCTGCGGTAGAAGAACCAAGAATATGCCTTGGTTGCTATGCGAGCGACCTAAAGACTGGGGTGGATAGCAGTGAGTCGGCGAATACATAAGGTGCCCGAGATAGCAAGTTCGTCGATCATCTACCATCTTAAGTCAAGCGTGTACGTACGGAAAGGCAGGGGACACCCAACAGACCATAATTTGCTATCTAATTATGGGTGAGGTAGGTCGTAGGATGTGGGCTGACCGGAGTGTAGTTCTCATGCAAGATTTTCTCTTGTGTTGCCTTTCACTAGTTGAGGGAGGGGTCTCGTGGGACCATAGCCACGTGTAGAAAAGCAGACCTTAGTATCTGCATCGGCAGATAAATCTAAAGCTCCCGACCGAGTCCTGTATTTCTTGGTTTGCCCTGTGACAGGACTCGGATGGCACGATGTGATACATGTGCATACAGTTATAGAAAAACGATTCACGATGAATGCGTGGGAAAAAGGGCGCGGTTGAGGGTTAGCGTAATCCCTAGTGGCCTAGGTGGTTTAACCCAAACCGAAATACGAAAGCGTGCAATAGGTAAGCGTAATCCCTAGTGGTGCTAGGTGGCGTAAGTCCTAGTAGTTCAAACGATGATTCATATGGAAGAGCCTAGCTAGAACAAGGGTGACAGTCCAAACGAATTCAAGGATAATACGACATGAGGAAGCCCGTACGAGGTACGGCAAAGGACTGAACTTATATACATGGAAAGAAACATATGATTTGAGTAACCTATATATGCGATATACTAGGTTGACATGGACCATTACACGACTTTGAGCAAGGGACATTCATGGTTAACACATGACGCGGGTAAGGGTACTAGTACGAGAGGTGCAGAGCAAATATACATGTTAGAACTAAGAAGAATATACATAATAGATACCGTGGGACGTTAGACGGGGTGGATACCTTGGGATAATGTACTCGATAGAAATCTGACGATGTGATACCTTGACTTATCATAACACCATAGTTTATCATGATACCTTAGTTTACCTTGCCGCAGTAGTTCAACCGGCTACCCTGGTTTATCTATCTTGTAGTTACCCCTATGTTTACTTTCAGTTTATGCATGTCATGTTACCTTTACCTGTTTTTATACTGGAAGTAGATAGGACTTACTCAGTCTTTTTGACTGACCCGTTTTGTTTCGCCTCTTTTCTTCCGTTTCCCCCCCCAGGTTACAGGGAGGAAACAATGCTGTTTAGTTCGGACGTCTTCTGCCTGAAGGTCATCATGGATGGCTTGGACTTTTCTTGGCTATGGCTACTTTACTGTTTTTACTTGGGGAATAATTTATGAAAATGTCTTTATGCTTCTTTACTATTGCAAGACAGGTTTAGATGTACTCTGATGTAAAAGGCTTTAGACCTTATTTACTCATGTTATGAAAGTTTGATTTTACTTCCGCTATTCTATATGTTCTGTCTTGTGATATTTCTGTGCATGTTTACCAATAATGCCCCTCTAAAGCTAGTGCATTCCTTTGCGAGTGACCCTAGCGGAGGCGGGGTGTTACAAATAAGGTCTAAAGCCTTTTACATCAGAGTACATCAAAACCTGTCTTGCAATAGTAAAGAAGCATAAAGACATTTTCATAAATTATTCCCCAAGTAAAAACAGTAAAGTAGCCATTAGCCAAGAAAAGTCCAAGCCATCCATGATGACCTTCAAGCAGAAGAAGTCCGAACTAAACAACAGTATTTCCTCCCTGTAACCTGGGGGGGAAACGGAAGAAAAGAGGCGAAACAAAACGGGTCAGTCAAAAAGACTGAGTAAGCCCTATCTACTATTAGCATAAAAACTAGTAAAGTTAACTGACATGAGAAACTGAGATGAACATAAGCATGATAATAAGATAGATAAGCTAAATCAAAATAACAGGATGAACTACTGAACTCAGATAAACTAAGGTGTCATGATAAACTACGATGTCAAGATAAAACAAGGTATCACATCGTCAGGTTTCTATCAAGTATAATATCCCCAAGATATCTGTCACGTATAACGCCCCGTGATATCTATCCTGTATTTTAGCTCTGCACCTACCGTACTAGTATCCCCACCGTGTCATGTGTTAACCAAGAATGACCCTCACTCAAAAGTCGTGTAGTGGTCCATGTCAACCTAATATATCGCATATATAGGTTACTCAACTTGTATGTTTTATTCCATGTAAATGTTCAGTCACTTGCCGTAGACCATACGGGCTTTCCCATGAGATTCTATATTACTTTAACATAGTTCCGTGATCCTTAAGATCGGTTTGGACTGTTACCCTAAACCTAGCTAGGGTCTTCCAACATGAATTATTGTTTGTACAACTAGGACTTATGCTACCTAGGGCTGCTAGGGATTATGCTTACCTATTGCACGTTTTCGTATCTCAGTTTGGGTTCAACCATCTAGGGCCACTAGGGATTACGCTAACCGCCAACCGCGCCCTTTTTCCCACGCATTCATCGTGAATCGCTTTTCCATGACTGTATGCACATGTATCACATCGTGCCATCCGAGTCCCGTCATAGGGCAAATCAAGAAATACAGGACTCGGTCGGGAGCTTTCGATTTATCTGCCGATGCAGATGCTAAGGTCTGTTTTTCTTATACGTGGCTATGGTCCCACGAGACCACTCCCTCAACTAGTGAAAGACAAGACATGATAAATCCTGTATGAGAACACAACACTGGCCAACCCACATCCAAGCCTTACCGCAACCATAATTAGATAGCAATTATGGTCTTTTGGGTGTTCTCTGCCTTTCCGTACGTACACGCTTGACCAAAGATGGTAGGTAGCCTGACGAAATGCTATCTAGGGTACGACCGTGTATCGTCGACTATCCCCTATCCATCCCCGTCTTTAGGTCGCTCGTATAGCAACCAAGGCATACTCTTGGTTCTTCTAACGCAGACCTTAACCTCTCATGAGCCTAGTATAATCACCTGGCAGCTCATAGAGGGATACCAAGAATATCCTCACGTTCCCCGTAGCCGCTGCTTCGTTACCCAGTTCGTTGGAGACTTTATCTAAATCAGATACTTGCTCCTACTCGTATACTTAAACGATGACCTACCGTATCAGGTTACTCATCTATCTATGAACTGGTCTAAATTTCCTTGACTAAGAATCATTACTTAGTTATTCTTCAACTAAGGTTTACCACTTAGCATTGTTCCCGTTATCCTTGTTAACTACGGTTATCCACCTAATCCTCAGAACTAGGGTTTACATAATGGACTTAAGTGTCACTTAAGTTCATGACTTAACCCGTCTACAAATCCTGTCAAAATTGGCTAAGTATCCAAGTTCAAGGCTTAACCCTACAAACCATGCTCAAGTTGGTTAAGTATATTAAGCAATTCACGACTTAACCTCGTCCAATTATCATTCTAGATTGGTTAAGTATATATTAACTTGACCCTATCAATTTACTTAGTCAAATCGGTCAAGTGTATTCAAGCGATTCGTGACTTAGCCTTATCATGTTTTCACGTTATATTGGTTAACTTAACCACAATAAATTAACGAGTTAGATTGGATAAGTATAGGTCACTTAACCACATCAATTCATCATGTTTAGATTAGTTAAGTGTTTAACTTAACCCCATTAAACTACCAAGTGGGATTAATTAAGTCTAGGCTAACTTAACCCCATCCGATTTCCATGTTTAGACTAGTTGAGTCTAATCTTAACCCCATTCGTTAACCGTATTTTTCGGTTAAGCGTCATTAAGAAAACTTACTTAACCTTACCAAGTTATCGCGTTGGATTGATTAAGTGTTGTTTAACTTAACCCCATCCACTAGTCATATAAAAATGGTTAAGTGTCATTAGGCAAATCAAGTTACTTAACCTACCCAACCTTGTCATGTTTTGTTAAGTATCATCAGCCTAATCAAATTACTTAACCCATTTGTCCATGTCATATTTGGTTAAGAGTCATTAATCAAATTAACTTAACCCTATCATGTGGCATTAATTACTTAATGCACCTTTACCTCTCACATTAGACTTTGTTGTGGTTACTAGTTAAGCCGGTCGGTTCCGGGTAGCTTTACACCACAACTTGGTCTAACCTCGGGTTCAAGCACAACATGACCAACTTCTCACATTGGGTCCTATTGTTTGCAACTACTAGTTAGGCCGGTCGGTTCCGGGTAGTTTTACGTTGCAAACTCAACCCAACCTCGAGTTGGCCACACTTATATTATCTAAGTGTCATGTCCATCATGTTTCCCAAAACATGTTACAAGTTTTCAAGCATTTGGGTAGACCTAACTTAATAGGTAAATTCCCAAAGGGTAGACCTAACTTAATAGGTAAATTCCCAAGCTTATGTTTTTATGCATACCTACATGTCAACTTCCATGTTATATTTCAAGTCATGTTTTCAAGTTGTATTTTCATGTCATTAGAAATTACCCATAACATAACCCAACGCTTTTAAACTCGCATATACGTTCGCGACAACGTAATGGATTAAAAGAAGAGACTTGGCAAAGGCATGACAAAAATGGATATTAAGCCACAAGTTAATCATGGTGGCAAATGAGGCACAAATGTGTTCATTAACTTGCATGTTGCATTCTTAAGCCTCAAAACATGCATAAACCCAAACTTGGCACATAAGCGAATCATGGTGACAAAAGATATGGAATGATGACTAGTAACTCGCATATATCATCATATAAGGGTTATGACTTCATATGCAAGTTGACATAAAGGTTATGAGGGTTCTCATGTTGCCTAATGCAACATTTCAACATAAAGGTTGTAGCTTTTAGCTCACAAGATCAAGATAATGACTTCATAAACTTGCATGACATGATAGCATGTATCATACTCAATGATCAAACCCAAACTTGCAACATGAACATTTAACTTCATAGTTAATATCTACAAGTAGGGAAAGGGCTTACATTGCTATGAAGGCACAAAAGATATGACAAAGCCCTTATGCAATCAAATAGACCCAAAATGCAAGCTCTAACATAAAAACCCTTGAGCCAAAATGATCAAAACCCTTGCTTTATGATGCAAAGATAGAAACTTGACTTGAATGCAAGCTAATGACACCCATACAAGCTTGAAAACACTTGTATGCATGGAAAATCTCTCATAGAAACCATTTAGAAATTTTATGAAGAGAGTGGAGGCCATGAGAGGTAAATTTTTGTCATAGTTTAGTTGCATGAATGAATAATGAGGATTTAGGATAGGTTAGGGTCTTATTTATAGATTAGGCAAGTGTTTTAGGCCATAGGATTAAACCTAGATTCAATCCAAGCCATCAAGCATGTCTTGGGGAAGAAGTCAAGTGTAGGAACCATCTAGGGCCTTTAGATTAAAGATGAACCATGAGAACCATCCAAATGCAAAATCTGCATTTGAGCGAATCGGCCCACGGGTTGACAGCCAAACACCCTGGATTAAACCCTAGTCGACCCAGCGGGCTCGGGTCGACCTCAAAAATCGGCCGGTTCGGTTATTCCCCTCTCCCAATTCGCTGTTTTGAACATTTTTGCATATTTATTTATTTAATTTTCAATTATATATATATATATATATATATCAATATATATATATTTCTCTGCGCAACCCATTTCACTTAATTAAGTATACTTTAATTTGGGAATTTTTCGTGAAACTTCGCGAGGCCATATCTTGGTCATACGGACTCCGATTTTCGAAAACTCGGACTCTATTTCGCGTATTTTTCTGAGACGAACGCAATGGCATAGCCCGTTTCCCTTGATTCAGATTTTACAGTTTAATTCTGCCTCCATTTATGTTATAACAGGTTATTGAAAATACGGGTTGTTACATTCTCCCCACCTTTTAGGATTTCGTCCCCGAAATCTCCAAGTTAGGAAGAACATATCCTACCATCCATCATCCATCTACTCAAAACATCATCCACAAGCAACCATTGTCCTTAGATGATTTCTAATGCTGTATGAATATATGCAAAACGTGTGTGTACATTTTCCTTAGCTAATGCTAATGATCAGGCCTGAATAATCTTTCTAATGCAAAATATGTATAGTGCCATGAATCCAACATGTATGCAAATAGTCCTAGTCATATAGATACTATATGCGTGCACAATCATTCATTCATATGCAACAACCGCATGATAATACATTTGATTTCATCCATAAACAAGTATAAATACTCGTGCATATGCAATATGAAATGTGACCGAGTCGAGCTAGTATCTAATGTGTATTCGCGCATCCACGAGCAACCACTTGCAACCATATCAATAATAACATGTTTCAAATACATGTTTACATCCATAGGGTTCTACCTAGAATTCCCTGAAACAGGGTCGAGAAGATAAACAGGACAAACTCCTTACAGGGTTTGTAACGGAGAATAGGACCGAGAGGATGTCCACAAAAGATAGCCTACAAGTAAGCTCTACAGAAAACAGGGATCAAGGATATACTCCCAAAAAGAGATATCATGCGCGTATCTAGTCTTTGACCATCAAAGTCGTCTTTTAACTTCGCGATTTTGTAGCTTCTTATTCCTGTTTCCATAACATGAGCTGGAACTCATTTCTTCGTCGCCTCTCGTTCCACTTGCACTTATCCTTTTCCTAGAATACTTGACGCAAACATGACTGCGTACTCATGATCTCATGCAAGCTTTCCAAAATTCACTAGTGAATCTTGGATCTCGTTTATATACTATAAGGCATTCCATGTAGAAGAACTTTCTCTTGAAAGTAAACAGATGTCAATCAGGTTATCATGCGCACTTACTAGGGTGATCTCTATAACCCATGCATAAATGAAGTAAACCATCCGTCTTATTGGCGAACACCACTCGACCGGGCTTCAAATTTCCAATAAAGGCATCAAGGGATTCTAAGTAACTAGTCATGACAGAACCTCAAAAAGGTTACCCGATACTTCGAGGGCATTACCAAGGCTAGTCAAAAGGTCTAACTACCCTCCTATCAAAACCGAGAGTGGCACCCCCTACTGGATAACCACTTCATCCCTAGAATCCATCCATAGCTTATAAACATAAGCATTATTTCCAAACTCAACACTTGGCATAGACATTCCCAAATCCAAACAAGTCATGTATAAATGGACTGATTCTCCAATAGGACTTTGAGACAAAAATGGGATTCTCTATTACGCTAGTACTTAAGGTGCAGAGACACAACTATCGAAGCAGACTTAAATGATACGAACAACGAAGTCCTAATGGGATGATAGAGAAGAAAAGCTAAACCTTTAACAAGATCGTTACCCTCCTTCCGAGGTACTCTAGAAATGAGAGCATACTACTGCCCTCCCGATGATCTTGTCCTTGTCCCATAATACTTAACTATCCGCCCCGTTTTACCATGCCAAAGGTACTCTCTCGTCATGGGTTTCATTGTTCATCTTTCTCCCTCCTTTGAGGACTAAGCCATACCAACAAGTTGCTCATCCTTAAGATCGTATCCTTTATCCTTCTTTCTCACGATCCTTTCTTATAACGCGGCCACTGGTCTCTCGAGAACCACCTCCATCGTATGGAAAGCACTTTCGTAGGTAGAAAAGACTAGTCGCAGTTAAAACTACGGTGACTACAGATGGAGGAAAGAATGGAAAAGAGACTCAATTAAGGAAACAAGGATAGTGCTAATGGCCTTTGGGGAATAGCCTTTTTCTTTTAAAAGAAAATTTTCTTGAAAAATGCTTCTTTGTAAACGGTTTTTTTTTCAAATAGTTTTCAGAAGGTCTTTAAAAACTTTTGCCCAGTCTGGTAACCTTCTGCTCTGATACCACGTGTAGCACCCCGCCTCCGCTAGGGTCACTCGCAAAGGAATGCACTAGCTTTAGAGGGGCATTATTGGTAAGCATGCACAAAAATATCACAAGACAGAACATATAAAATAGCGGAAGTAAAATCAAACTTTCATAACATGAATAAATAAGGTCTAAAGCCTTTTACATCAGAGTACATCAAAACCTGTCTTGCAATAGTAAAGAAGCATAAAGACATTTTCATAAATTATTCCCCAAGTAAAAACAGTAAAGTAGCCATTAGCCAAGAAAAGTCCAAGCCATCCATGATGACCTTCAAGCAGAAGAAGTCCGAACTAAACAACAGTATTTCCTCCCTGTAACCTGGGGGGAAACGGAAGAAAAGAGGCGAAACAAAACGGGTCAGTCAAAAAGACTGAGTAAGCCCTATCTACTATTAGCATAAAAACTAGTAAAGTTAACTGACATGAGAAACTGAGATGAACATAAGCATGATAACAAGATAGATAAGCTAAATCAAAATAACAGGATGAACTACTGAACTCAGATAAACTAAGGTGTCATGATAAACTACGATGTCAAGATAAAACAAGGTATCACATCGTCAGGTTTCTATCAAGTATAATATCCCCAAGATATCTGTCACGTATAACGCTCCGTGATATCTATCCTGTATTTTAGCTCTGCACCTACCGTACTAGTATCCCCACCATGTCATGTGTTAACCAAGAATGACCCTCACTCAAAAGTCGTGTAATGGTCCATGTCAACCTAATATATCGCATATATAGGTTACTCAACTTGTATGTTTTATTCCATGTAAATGTTCAGTCCCTTGCCGTAGACCATACGGGCTTTCCCATGAGATTCTATATTACTTTAACATAGTTCCATGATCCTTAAGATCGGTTTGGATTGTTACCCTAAACCTAGCTAGGGTCTTCCAACATGAATTATTGTTTGTACAACTAGGACTTATGCTACCTAGGGCTGCTAGGGATTATGCTTACCTATTGCACGTTTTCGTATCTCGGTTTGGGTTCAACCACCTAGGGCCACTAGGGATTACGCTAACCGCCAACCGCGCCCTTTTTCCCACGCATTCATCGTGAATCGCTTTTCCATGACTGTATGCACATGTATCACATCGTGCCATCCGAGTCCTGTCACAGGCCAAATCAAGAAATACAAGACTCGGTCGGGAGCTTTCGATTTATCTGCCGATGCAGATGCTAAGGTCTGTTTTTCTTATACGTGGCTATGGTCCCACGAGACCACTCCCTCAACTAGTGAAAGACAAGACAGGATAAATCCTGTATGAGAACACAACACTGGCCAACCCACATCCAAGCCTTACCGCAACCATAATTAGATAGCAATTATGGTCTTTTGGGTGTTCTCTGCCTTTCCGTACGTACACGCTTGATCAAAGATGGTAGGTAGCCTGACGAAATGCTATCTAGGGTACGACCGTGTATCGTCGACTATCCCCTATCCATCCCCGTCTTTAGGTCGCTCGTATAGCAACCAAGGCATACTCTTGGTTCTTCTAACGCAGACCTTAACCTCTCATGAGCCTAGTATAATCACCTGGCAGCTCATAGAGGGATACCAAGAATATCCTCACGTTCCCCAAAGCCGCTGCTTCGTTACCCAGTTCGCTGGAGCCTTTATCTAAATCAGATACTTGCTCCTACTCGTATACTTAAACGATGACCTACCGTATCAGGTTACTCATCTATCTATGAACTGGTCTAAATTTCCTTGACTAAGAATCATTACTTAGTTATTCTTCAACTAAGGTTTACCACTTAGCATTGTTCCCGTTATCCTTGTTAACTACGGTTATCCACCTAATCCTCAGAACTAGGGTTTACATAATGGACTTAAGTGTCACTTAAGTTCATGACTTAACCCGTCTACAAATCCTGTCAAAATTGGCTAAGTATCCAAGTTCAAGGCTTAACCCTACAAACCATGCTCAAGTTGGTTAAGTATATTAAGCAATTCACGACTTAACCTCATCCAATTATCATTCTAGATTGGTTAAGTATATATTAACTTGACCCTATCAATTTACTTAGTCAAATCGGTCAAGTGTATTCAAGCGATTCGTGACTTAGCCTTATCATGTTTTCACGTTATATTGGTTAAGTATTGGTTAACTTAACCACAATAAATTAACGAGTTAGATTGGATAAGTATAGGTCACTTAACCACATCAATTCATCATGTTTAGATTAGTTAAGTGTTTAACTTAACCCCATTAAACTACCAAGTGGGATTAATTAAGTCTAGGCTAACTTAACCCCATCCGATTTCCATGTTTAGACTAGTTGAGTCTAATCTTAACCCCATTCGTTAACCGTATTTTTCGGTTAAGCGTCATTAAGAAAACTTACTTAACCTTACCAAGTTATCGCGTTGGATTGATTAAGTGTTGGTTAACTTAACCCCATCCACTAGTCATATAAAAATGGTTAAGTGTCATTAGGCAAATCAAGTTACTTAACTTACCCAACCTTGTCATGTTTTGTTAAGTATCATCAGCCTAATCAAATTACTTAACCCATTTGTCCATGTCATATTTGGTTAAGAGTCATTAATCAAATTAACTTAACCCTATCATGTGGCATTAATTACTTAATGCACCTTCACCTCTCACATTAGACTTTGTTGTGGTTACTAGTTAAGCCGGTCGGTTCCGGGTAGCTTTACACCACAACTTGGTCTAACCTCGGGTTCAAGCACAACATGACCAACTTCTCACATTGGGTCCTATTGTTTGCAACTACTAGTTAGGCCGGTCGGTTCCGGGTAGTTTTACGTTGCAAACTCAACCCAACCTCGAGTTGGCCACACTTATATTATCTAAGTGTCATGTCCATCATGTTTCCCAAAACATGTTACAAGTTTTCAAGCATTTGGGTAGACCTAACTTAATAGGTAAATTCCCAAAGGGTAGACCTAACTTAATAGGTAAATTCCCAAGCTTATGTTTTTATGCATACTTACATGTCAACTTCCATGTTATATTTCAAGTCATGTTTTCAAGTTGTATTTTCATGTCATTAGAAATTACCCATAACATAACCCAACGCTTTTAAACTCGCATATACGTTCGCGACAACGTAATGGATTAAAAGAAGAGACTTGGCAAAGGCATGACAAAAATGGATATTAAGCCACAAGTTAATCATGGTGGCAAATGAGGCACAAATGTGTTCATTAACTTGCATGTTACATTCTTAAGCCTCAAAACATGCATAAACCCAAACTTGGCACATAAGCGAATCATGGTGACAAAAGATATGGAATGATGACTAGTAACTCGCATATATCATCATATAAGGGTTATGACTTCATGTGCAAGTTGACATAAAGGTTATGAGGGTTCTCATGTTGCCTAATGCAACATTTCAACATAAAGGTTGTAGCTTTTAGCTCACAAGATCAAGATAATGACTTCATAAACTTGCATGACATGATAGCATGTATCATACTCAATGATCAAACCCAAACTTGCAACATGAACATTTAACTTCATAGTTAATATCTAAGAGTAGGGAAAGGGCTTACATTGCTATGAAGGCACAAAAGATATGACAAAGCCCTTATGCAATCAAATAGACCCAAAATGCAAGCTCTAACATAAAAACCCTTGAGCCAAAATGATCAAAACCCTTGCTTTATGATGCAAAGATAGAAACTTGACTTGAATGCAAGCTAATGACACTCATACAAGCTTGAAAACACTTGTATGCATGGAAAATCTCTCATAGAAACCATTTAGAAATTTTATGAAGAGAGTGGAGGCCATGAGAGGTAAAATTTTGCCATAGTTTAGTTGCATGAATGAATAATGAGGATTTAGGATAGGTTAGGGTCTTATTTATAGATTAGGCAAGTGTTTTAGGCCATAGGATTAAACCTAGATTCAATCCAAGCCATCAAGCATGTCTTGGGGAAGAAGTCAAGTGTAGGAACCATCTAGGGCCTTTAGATTAAAGATGAACCATGAGAACCATCCAAATGCAAAATCTGCATTTGAGCGAATCGGCCCATGGGTTGACAGCCAAACACCCTGGATTAACCCCTAGTCGACCCAGCGAGCTCGGGTCGACCTCAAAAATCGGCCGGTTCGGTTATTCCCCTCTCCCAATTCGCTGTTTTGAACATTTTTGTATATTTATTTATTTAATTTTCAATTATATATATATATATATATATATCAATATATATATATTTCTCTGCGCAACCCATTTCACTTAATTAAGTATACTTTAATTTGGAAATTTTTCGTGAAACTTCGCGAGGCCATATCTTGGTCATACGGACTCCGATTTTCGAAAACCCGGACTCTATTTCGCGTATTTTTCCGAGACGAACACAATGGCATAGCCCATTTCCCTTGATTCAGATTTTACAGTTTAATTCTGCCTCCATTTATGTTATAACAGGTTATTGAAAATACGGGTTGTTACAACTATATGCTGCCTGTACCCATATGAATCAAGTCTTTTCTTCTTCAGTAATCAGTTAGAGTTGTTCAAGTTTAGAGATCTACGATTCAATGTCAGCAATCCTTTTCTCTATTTTTTTAGATCCAAACACCGTGAGTCTATGTTAATTTTAGATCTAAATAATTAAAAGTAAAACTTGACATGACTATAATTTGGATCTATGCCTGTGACTATGTGAATCATATCAGATCTGCTATAACCTGTTTATCTATGTTGTTCTGACATGACTGTGAAACTAGATCTGAACCTATACCTATTTATCATATCAGATCTGCCACTGTTTATAGATCTAACTCACTGTTTAGATCTTGTCATGCCTGTTTAAGATGTCCTTATTATGTTAGAATCAGTTCTGTTCACATGTTCCTCAGATCTGTTCCTATATGCCTATCTTGTCATTATGTCACTATATGTTTATGCCTATTTCTGCCATTATATGTCAAACTTGTTAGTATGATCATTTCTGTCCTCTTCCCTTCATCTTTTTCCCTTTTATTTTTATAGCTGGGCTAATTTTGAGCCTAGGCATGCCGCTGAAATATGCAAACACTTTAAATTGGGAACGAGGGGAAAAAGGGTAAAATTTGGGGCATAACTTGAATGAAAATATATGAACATGAATTTGGGGCATAAATCAACTTGTGGTTAAAGACCTTAATTTGGGGGTATATTGTTCATTATGAACATAACCTGGGAAAGGGCATGAAAACCTATAACGACATAGGAGTTATTGGTTAACAATTGAAATGCCTAGAATTACAGTAATTAGAAACTGTAACCGCGCTTAGACACGTGGTTAGATTAAACTCATGGTTGAAGTCTGCCCGGAACCGACCGACATATCCAGCGACCATAAGTGGTGAATCTAATGTGAGGGGTCTAAGTGCATAAACACGAGACATGCTAAGACACAATGTTAAGACCGACCTGTGGAATAAATCTACACGGAACCGACCAGCATATCCAACATCCACAAGTGTTAGGCTTAATGTGGGAGGTCTAGCAAATTCTAACCAAAAATGAATATGGTAATGAATTGGAATACTTAACCTAGAATCCATAGGGATTGTATGAACGTATAACTTGGATAAGGGTTAGGTAAACTTGTTTGAAACAGTGGGTGGGTTAAGTGAATCCGGGGTGGGTGAGTAATATTTATATATATAGGCCCACAAACTCAACCTGTGGGGTTATGCAGTCTTTTACTCTGGTATGGCATAACCTGTGGAAAACCTAGTGGGGATGCAAGCATAGGGGGAAGCTTGTATCATCTGGTGAGTGGGACCCATTTCAGTCAGTACCCCATAAATAGGTATCAAATAAGTACTCCGAATTAGGTCGGAGTTAGGGCACGATTACTTGGCTAATTGTAGGAGATCCAAACATAGGGGATGGTGTGGGCGGCGCAGACCGATGGAGCCATATGCGTGCATGGGTCCGGTAGAGGAGGATAAGACGTCATGACACCTGTAGATATGGTTGTGCACATCGTAGAAACGAAGGGTTGCCCCTTTAGGGAGTGATACACCCTACTGCAGGGCCATCACAGGGTATCTACGGAGTAGGGAGCCGATCGATTAAGGTAGTAGTTAAGGTACATCTAGACTCCAGTATGTTGGGCTGTCTATTGATTGTATAGGGTGAAAACCTCTCACTGGAAGTACACCTAAGCCTACCATCTTATACTTGTTGGGATCATCTTGTTAATAAGACACTAGTATTGGTGCATATAAATCATTAGAGAAGTGCTATTTATTCTACCCAGTTGTCTTGTTCGCCGTGTCATACTTGCCTTATATGTTGTTATCTGTCTTATCAACTTTATATGCCAATCATGATACTTTTACCTATTTTTATGCTAAAAGTAACTAGACTCGCCAGACTTTAGGTCTGACCTATTTTGTTTTCTCTTCCGTTCCCCCTTAGGTTCTCAGGGTGGGAATACTCAGGCTTGATCAGGATTCTGCTTTCATCTCGCTTGGTGCTGCTTAGATGTATTGCTCAAGCTCTTATTTTTTCTACAATGGCTATGTTTTTATTTGGATAATTATGCTTCTTTGTTTATTATACTATGATGTTTAAGTACAAGACAGAAATTTTAATGATGTACTGGTTTTTTTCAATGTTTTTTTCAGACAAATGATGTAATCATGTTTTGAACCATGATGCTTTTATGATTAATAAAAGTTTTTAATTCCGCTGATATTTTATACCTGTCTTGTAATGTTTCTTTTTTTGTTTACCTATAACGGTTCACGAAACTTAATGCATTCTCTTAATGAGTGACATTAACGGACATAGGGTGTCATAGACTTCCCCCTTAAAGAAATTGCGTCCTCGCAATTATTTAAGGAAAAAATCAATATAGATAATAACCCAGCATTAACAAGGTATATATATATAAATAGATTAGCTCAAAAATTCAATTTCGAATAAAATTTTAACTCAGAGTTTTATAACACTATATAACTTAAGTTTATACACATATAGTGTTCAAATAAAAGTCACGAACATATACGAGAAACTAACATATTTCTCCTTCACTAGAAAACTATAATCCAGTAGATCCGGATAATTCTCGTTTCGAAGAATTCTGACTTGTATTGGATTATATATACTCGTTTTAAATCCAAATCAAAATTTACGAACTACCGTTACGCGACAAGTTCGTTCTAAAAAAGTTCAATTAATTGGCTTTAGATTCAATAAGTTTACAAATTATGAACCTATACTCTTACGTTTTCAACATAAACTAATTAATCAATCAAATAAGGATGTTGGAAATATCAACTATCCAAAATAGTCGAACATTCCTTATCACGTTCTAGCTAGAAAATTTTATCCCTTATAAAATTTCTTATAAGTACTCTAGCTTACAAAATTTTCTTACAACGAATAGGATAAGCAATCTCATTGGGGAAACAAAATCATGAATAAAAATCCGGGTTATACACCCTACATAGGAAATATTAGCACGTTCTTTAATATTTCAAAAACTATTAATCAGAACTATTAAGTATCCAATAAAACCTAAAAATCCTAAATTTGAAATATTAGCACGTCCTCTAATATTTCACAAACAACTTCTAAATCATGTAAACATGATAAATGGTAGAAGTTGAAAGAATTTCCATCAAGCTTGAAAACTTTTCATTTTCAAATTCACAAAGATGTCATCATAAGGACGAGGTCAAACCAGTCGAGTCACAACCTCAAAAATTCATGAGTAATATGAAATACAAAAACACGTTTTCTTTAAGGTCATTCTCATTGTTATGAGAATTTGTAAATTGTAAGGAAGCTAACGAATCTAAATTAGAACCGTTAAGAACAACAAAAATATGACTCATGGATAGGGGATGTCGAAGATGGATGATATTCTCAGAAAATAATATGCTGACCTCAGAGTTAATAGGTCAATCCATCCCGAGAATCACCACGAAGCTAAAGCAAACAAGACACGCAAGTAAGCATGGAAGGAATAGCTGCATAAAGGAGAGTTAATCATCCATAAAAATATGATTTTTAAAAAATCAACCAAAGTTAGTCTCAAGAATAATTTCTCAAAGGAATAACAACTTCTTGCAAAGTTGATCTATCAAAATAATAAACCCAATTTAGTACATAAGAGATGAATATTGGGAATCACACAAGATCCCCACATCATGAAATCCCGGAGATCGAGAATAAATATCCAGAAACAAGAGACTAAGTTCAATAAGAAAATATAACTTACTGCTTTTTAAAAGAAGATCCGAGATAATTTTCAATGAAAACTCGAATCACCTCTGGAAATCACTCAAAGATATCTAGAAAAATATAAAATGGATAGACACTCAAACCATAACAAGTGTGAGCATATAAATCCATAAATCAAAATGTTATTCAAAAATGGTTCTCATAACACACGAATGGATTCACAAAAAGTCCAAAAAAACATAAATGGGGGCATAGCTCCATAAATGAACACGTAAGTAATCATGTCCTAATTAAATAAATAGAACCAATGAATTACTGAAATCACCATACAATCAGAAATACTTCAATTTCTTCGAAGCACTGTAAATATATATAATAGTAGTCATCTCGAAAATGGTGAAGTCATGAATAACACAATAACACACAAACAATATGAAGTGGATCCGAATTGACTACAATGGCCCCGACAAGGTCGCTGACACCTCCAAAAGCAATTTCGCCAGCCACGAGATTGGAAAAACATAAATTCTCCACAAATGATCAAAAGATCAAAACCACAAAGTGATCATCAATGATCAACAAAGAAAGCGTAATTTACATTAAGCTAGTAAATAAGCGAGTTTAGCCAAATGTCCCATAACCACTGACTTAACTCAAATATTCACGAAAAAATTGCAAACTCCACTATAAAATGCAAAAATGATCATAGCATAATTCAAATAGGTATAAACCAAAGGTTACTCAACAAAGTTCAAAATGGCGATCCTAGCCGAGCATAAGAAGAATGGAAACCAATTCAAACAATTCTTACTTAGAAATATGAAAATATATCTCGATGATGTTGCAGTCATCACCAACACTATTTTCTTTAAATATATCGAGATTGACATCCAATAATGAAATTAAGTTTCAATTGACCATGTCCAAAAATTAACCGGCAAAGTAAAAACAAGTGTGTCGACCCAGTCGTTTTTACCAAGACGTTTAATTAAATTCCTTATTCAATTGAAAAAGCAAAATTACCTTTTTAAAACAAGTAACACTCAAAAGCAAAAGAGAATATTAAATCATTACCCAAAGAAAATAAAGTCATCTCGATAGAAAAATAAGCAGGTAATGAAAACTCAAGGTAGCATGTAAGAATTTTCACAAAGCATAGGTTTGGAAAATCTACATACTTAGATATAAAACAAGCACCCCTTATTTCCTAAGGACATAGTGTCCTTAAGTTACTTTGACGCAAAGATGGTGGATGATTATAATTTCAAAAGAACTCAAATGAGATGATCACGGTAATCATCATCATAAATGATAAAGAGGATGGTACCCTTATAGGCATTATTTTCCTTGCCGAAATAAGATACCTCAAATATATAGTTAAAAATTCAATCTATGAAAGGTGTAATGGATATATACGATGGTCAGATATATCCCATTCTCAAATCATTATCTTATTAAAATCCGTATGGTTGCAAATTAACAATCAATTCTAATGATCTGCCTCGCCATTTATTTATTTAAAGTTGCTAATGATATGGTTAAATGGTGATGCACTTCATTAATATTTAATATAAGGGTTGTGTCGGAATCATCTCATTGAAGTGTTCAAAAACTCTTATCGATATTGTGGCGTCCCACTTCTCAATTAAAACTTCCAACATACTCAATGGGCAACTCAACACGATAAAACAAATTACATCCAAATTGGGGCGCAAATTTGTAAATAAATATTCAGGGGTGCAACCATTTATTTATGAATTAAATTTGTAATCATAAATAAATAAATGAAAACATTTCACAGTGCATAGCGGAAATAATTTATTTTTTCACTTCTCAAAGCTAATCTCAAACAAATTAGTATTTTACTTAGTCAAAATTATTTTATTAAATAATTCAGAAATCCTCAATACTAGGTCCCAAAAGTTATTTCAACCCAAAATTAGAAAACAATTTCTAAATTTCTACTGAAGCAAAGACACGGGACTCTAGGTTTATTTAGGCCAAGATTTCACAAAAATGAAGTCAAATAAATTTGATTGGTCAAACAAGGATCAAGATATAAGATAGGATATGACGGGTCCTAAGACTCAGTTTAAATCCTAAAAAATATTTCCTAAGAAACTTAGGACAATGATCCTCTCCATAATATTTTATATTGTTCCGAACTTAGCTCTGATACCAATTGTAACGCCCTACCTCTATACTCGCGTTAATTATGGCCTTTGCAAGCAAAGGTGTCAACTAACCCGTAGAATAAGGCTGTTAAGGAGCGACCATCTGTATATTAGCTTTGAACGAGTGTTAAATTTATCGGATAATATGGTCAAACTTTTCAAATCTTATGAGGAAATCCAACACATCTAAATCAAGTCCAAATCTATTACAAAGTGGCTATATGTAATTCAGAAAGCAATATAAAATAAATAACAATAAAATCAGAGTCAAACACAGATATTCATATCATAAGGAGGAAATAGATATGAATATAACATATAAGTGTAAATACAAGATAGTGGTAATAGTCAACACATCTAAATCCGACGAAAGAATATGTACAAGGCTACTCAAAAATAATATGTATACAAAGAAGTCTCATATACATATAACTCAAAAATTGCAAGACTAAAGTAGTTTTCCCGAAGGTGGAGGGTAGTCCATGATGGAGTCAAGAAGAATCACCTAAAACACCTCGGCCTGACCAGAGTATTATTTACACAAGGATAAACAATAAATGGATCAGTGTAGTTGTACTTATCTCATAAACTGGGATATAATAAGAGATATAAATAAATGTAGACATAAATATGATAATAGCAATGTTATGTATAAGTGTGAAGCCTAGAAATGTCTACGGTATATCTCAAATCTGTATCAGAGCTATAAAAGAATATCTCATTCAAAATTATATAGCTACTCATAGGAAATGATAACTCATATCAAATCAACTCAAAAATTGATAACTCAAGATCAATAAATCTCAAATTGATAACTTAGTATCAATAAAACTCCAAATTCCAGAAATCAATAAATTATAAATCCAGAAAATCACAAAGGGAGGGGGTAAGGCCGTCTCAAAATGGGAGTCCAAAGACTCAACCAACACGTGTATCTCGAGTGAGACGCGATCTCTAGGTAGCTAGCCTATAATGTGGAGCCGAAGGTCCTCGAATGGTCCGAAGACCGTGGGTTGCGACCCCACTAAGGTTTGAACCAAAGTTCCTAGAACGGTCTGAAGGTCGTCAAAAGCATAAATCCATAAAAATGAACCGAAGTTTCCCAAAGTGATCCGAAGATCATTAAAATACTCAAAATGAACCGAAGTTCATCTGAAGATCATTAAAAATATGGAATAAATTCCACAACTCAGTGACATCGCATAAAGCTAGTCTAAATCTTAGAAAGATCATAAATGATCAAAAAGTATAAATTACTCCAAGTTAGTTTTTTTTTGAAAATTGGTTCACTTTATTGTTTAAAACCAATAAAACTGCCTTTATGAGCCTCGTTAAAACCCTATAATCCCCCTAGTGGGTTCCTTATAGGGAAAAGAGTACTCATAAGATTGGTGTACAACATAAAAATGACAAAGGTCATATTCAAAAGAAAATACAACAAAAGGCTTCAAAATTAAACTAAAACCAAGTCCAGCTCTTCTCGGCCCAAACAAACAGGCCCATCATCCACTTCCACTTCAAAAAACTAATATTCTCTTCAACCTGTGTCATTTAACTCGATGCCCCACTTCTCTGGAACACGCTCATTCCTCGAACTCCGAATAGATCTAGAACCATTGTTTTGAACAAGCGAAACAATTTCTCGTTCAATTTTAAAGAGGGTTGATGCTGAATGACTCTTCTTTCCCTGAAAAATCCTCAAATTCCTTTCTCTCCATATGAAGTAAATGACTGTTGCAAAATATCCAAACGCTAAATCCCTCAATTGGTCTTTTGCTGAGAAATTTAAGAATAACAATCTGGCTTCTTCCTTCAAATCCAATGAAATAGATAGTGGAAGTTCCAATTTTTGCTTCAAGGACAGCCAGATGAAGGCTGCAAAATCATACTGAAAAAACAAATGGTTTATGGATTCTGAATGATTTTCACAAAGAGGGCAAAGAGGATTTACATCAAAATTATAACGCAAGACTCTATCTTTAGTATTCAATCTCCCCAAAACCGCAAGGTATGATATAAATGACATTCTTCTACTGTTCTTTTTGTGCCAAATGATTGAAAAGATTGGAACTGAAACTTCATGAACTCGAATAAAGTCCCAAACTTTATGAAAAGAAAAAGCACCACCTTCACACCATTCATATCTATCATGATTTAAATCAGGATAAGATTTAATTGAACTAATTTCATCAAGTAATTCCCTTGTTGCAGGATGAACTTGAGGGTGGAAGCCTTCATTTCTGATAATTTCAGCAACTTTCTCCTTAGGATGGCCAATTATATGCAATCTATCAAATCGAAGCAGATCTACCATGCACTTACAATTTATCCAAGGCTCCATCCAAAGATAAGTGTTTTGACCTTTGGATATTATCTTATTGAACAGTTGTTTGGATCTAGATCTAAGTTTTAGTATAGATTTCCAAGTACTAGATGCATTTACATCCATTGCCATAGTCCAGAAAAAATTTTGTTTGCAATATCTATTTTGAACCCATTTGCTCCACAAAGAAGAATTTGAAAGATAATTCCACATCAGTTTAATACAGGCAACTTTCTTGAGGTCACTAAACTTCTTTAAACCAATACCACCTTCATCTTTAGGTTTACACAAAGAGTCCCATGCAACTTTATGTGAGGTCCCACCCCAGAAAAAATCAGCACACAATGTCTGTAACTTGCTCAAAGTATATTCTGGAATTTGATAAATAAATAACCAATACAAAATTATAGGGGTTATTACTGAATTTATCAATTCTGCACGACCAGCAAAACTAAGAAACTTTGTTTCCCACCCCTGAATTTTACTTTGCACCCTCTGAATCAAGGAATTACATTCTGAATAATGCAAATAATTTGATGACAAAGGAACTCCAAGATATTTAATTGGGAGTGATCCTTGCTCTTACCTCAAAATACTTAGTATTTATGATGCATTCTCCACTGATTTGCTAAAAATATCTTTGTTTTAGTTGCATTCACATTTAAATCTGCATATTTACTTAGATTCTGAAAGATTGCCTTGAGTGTATTTGCATTTTTCTTTGAAGATTTGCCAAAGATCATTGGATCATCTGCATATAATAGATGAGAAATCATACGTTGCACTGGACTACTTGGTTGAAATTCTTTTGAACAAGTTGCTTCATCCATCATAAAAGTAAAATACTGCATTGTATAACAAACAAATATGGAGATAGTGAATCTCCCTGCCTCAAACCCCTTGTAGATGATATAAAACCTTTAGGAACTCCCTGTATGATAACAAAAAAAGTAGCAGTAGCCATGCACTCAAAAATTAAATTGATAAAATGAATAGGAAAATTCATCTTTGACATCAAGAAACATATTAGTCTCCTATTGACTTTATCATTAGCTTTTTGTACATCAACTTTCACACACATCTTAGGCATTCCTACTTTTCTGAAATCTCTCAACAATTCATGAGCCAAAAGTATATTATCCCCAATATACCTCTCTTGAATAAATGCACTCTGATTTAAAGAAATCAGTGATGAAAGAAATGGCTTAAGTCTATTAAATAAAATTTTAGAATTTTTTTATAATAGATATTGCAGCAAGTTAGTTATTATAAGAGTTTAGCTATATGTCCCATAACCACTAGCTCTACTTGAATATTTAGGAACGAGTCATAGATTTCCACTCAAAACATAAAATGAACATTGCCACGGTTTTCATTCGGACGAGTCCAAGAATTAACCGTCGAAGCAAAAGCAAGGGTTCATAGTCCTTATTTTCACTAAGGCATTTAATTAGATTTCTCATACGAACGGGAAAAAGGTTTATAAAATATATACTAGTAGATTTGAAGAAAATTTATAAAACGATTTCATAATATAGCTTCGTATAATGAAGTAAGATCAGAAACCATTTTTGTAAAAGAATTTGATATCTACTAATAACATAAAACCTTTTTGTACAATTTCGAAGTAGCAGATCTCGTGTTATATCAATCGAAATGACGATCGAACTAAGAATCTACATTTTAATAACGTAATTAAATCTCATGAATATCGGTTATAAAATTCATTCACAATGATTAAAGCAAAAATCCATAAAAATCGAGCTGTAGAAATCTATGCTACAAGAAAACTGAAAAGTAAAAAAAAGAAGGTCAAAACGGGCCGAAACTCGACCAGGAATGAGCTCAAATGGCCCTAAATCTAGCAGGAATTTTATCCTTAGACGTCTGACCAGTTAGGGCAGACGTTTGAGCTGAAAACTTGCAGTTTTTCCCCCGAGAGGTTGGTCAGACGTCTGACCTATTTGGTCGGACGTCTGAGCTGAAGCAATAAAATATTTTGCTTCCTAATGAATGTGCAATTGGCCTTGGAAGAGCCCGGATCAACGACGATGGTTTATGATGATTCCTAATTGCCGATGAGGCTCCAAATGGTCACCGAATCAACTTACAACACCAAAATCCAATTCGGAAGAAGTTAAATTAATTAAATCTCATAATATAGAATGCATATGATAAATTGTACACTTCTGCACAGGTCATACGTCTATCACCTTATGTGCAGATGTCTGATCAAACCCTGTAAGATTTCCCGAGAGCTTCGACAGATGTATGACCAATATGGTTAGAGGTTTAAGCAAAAATATATGCAATATTTTCAATGTTTTGCTAAGTCTATGAGTGTACAATTAATCCCAAATGATTCCGGATGGATGTCGAAGACCTAGAACATTTTCATGGAGGTAATGAAGCTTCTAAAGGTTACCAAATAACTAAAAATCCACAAACCCAAGTTACTACACATATATGGACTAAAATTCACAAGAATTGAACCCAAAAATCCATGAAATGAAATCAAAACTCATAAATTGAAAAAGTTGAAACATAAACTCATCAACACAACCAAATAACAATGCCTAAGCAATACATTCGTGCCAAGAGCACACTAGACAAGCATAAATGCTTGAGGCATAGATGTGAGTTCATAGGAACTCACCTTTGATTTGAATGGTTGAAGAAGAAGAATATACATAAGCTAGAAAGCAATCCCTCTTCATTAGCTCCTCCAAAATCACCACAAACACATTCATAAGGGAATATATGTTTTAGGGCAAGAGCAAAAATCCGAAATTGATGAGCTACAGAGATAGAGAAGAGGATAAAGAAGCTTACCTATGTCTTAGAATTTGATTTGCACTTGAATTGAGCTTTAAATTGAAAACCCTAGCTTAGGGAATTTTAATTTCCAATTCCTCTATCCCATTTTCTATTTTGTGAAGTATGAGGAAGCATGAATGAAGGAGGAGGGAGCTATTGGGGTGCTTTAAGGTGGCTAGGTTAGCTAACCCAAACCCAAGCCCAAAGTTCAAATTTTGACATACTCGAAATATATCGAAGCTTATATTAAAAAAATGTTGCAAACGATGATCCAGAATCAATAAAAGTAGTTTCGAGTCCAAATCCATCCATATGCAAAATGTGACTTTTTTGGTTATACACACGATTAAGGATTAACGATGTTATATTTAAATAAAATATTTAAATACATTATCGTCAAATATGTGGGTTGTTACATTATGCCTTTTGGGCTAACCAATGCACTAGTCTGTTTTGTTGATATAATGAGCATGGTCTTCCAGGACGTTCTTAATAAGTTTGTGGTTGTTTTTTTGAATGACACATTGGTATTCTCAAGGAGCGAGAATGAGCACGCTTTACATTTGGGAGAGGTTTTATGTACTCCCCGAGTGCATCTGCTTAAGGTGAAATTTTCAAAGTGCTATTTTTGGTGAGAGGTAATGTGTTTCTTAGGACATATGGTTTCTAGAGATGGGTTAGCGATTTCGACACCACTTATCCACTTCACCAATATGAATCTGATATTCGTATGGGACATAGATTGCGAGGATTCCTTCAAGAGACTCAACAAGGCTCTTCCTAGTGCATCGGGGTTGGCACTTACTGATAGTTCTAAGATGTTCATAGTACACCCTGATGCTTGTAGGACTGATTTGGGACCGATATTAGTGCAGGGAGGTAGGGTCATATGCTGCGGGAGTATGCAACTTAAGACTCATGAGAAGAATTACCCTACCCATGATTTAGAATTAGTCGCGATTGATTCTGCACTCAAGTCATAAGGCATTATCTACTTTGTGAGAGATTCAAGCTCTAGACAGACTATAGGTCGATGAAGTATTTATTTTCGCAGAAGCATTTAAATCTGAGACAACATCATTGGAAGGAATTCTTGGCATCATATGATTTTGAGATAGCATATACCCCTAATAAGGGGAATTTGGTCGCAGATGCGTTGAATTGGAAGATAGAGTCTTTGAGTCTCTATCGTAGAGTGGGAGAGCTTGGAGTATTTATATTTTTGATTTTAGACCCTCTATGGATTATACTCCTATATTATTGGTATCTTTGGAGATTCATCCTATAATATTGGAGCAGATTACATTGAGATAACGAGAGGATCTCGAACTGGTAGATGTTTTTCATAGGCTTGATAGAGAAGAGGCCTCTAGGCATCTCTAAAGATATTCAGTTGATAGTAGAAGTTGACTAAATAGAGATGAAAGGCTTTGTGTCCCCTGCACTGGTGATTTGGTGAGCGCGGTATTAGCCGAGGCTCACCATTTGAGGATGACATCCATCTCAGTGGTGACAAAATGTACAGGGACATGAAAAGAATATTCTACTGAATTGGTATGAAGTAGGATATGGCTGATTTTGTAGCTAACTGCATGGTTTGTCGAAGAGTGAAAGCAGAGCAATGAAAAACCTGGCGTATTGCTCCAACCGTTAATAGCTCCACTTTGAAAGTGGGAAAGCATATCCATGGACCTTATCAATTGGTTGTCTAGATCCTGGAAAGTAAACACCAATATTTGGGCAGTAGTAGACCGATTAACAAAGAGTGCGCACTTCATTACGGTCAAGGATAAGAGAACGACATCTTTGTTAGCTTCAATGCGCATTAGAGGGATCAGTGGACTCTATGGTATTCCTACCAACATTGTGAGTGACATAGATCCTATCTTCGCTAGTGAGTATTGTAGGAGTCTGCAAAAGGAACTAGGAACATAGCTTACGATAAGTACAACTTATCGCCCTCTTGCTGATGAATAGATGGAGAGAGTAAACATGATTCTGGAAGATTTTTTGACACTATAAATCCTAGACTTCGAAGGATCATGAGAGGAGCATCTACCTTTAGTAGAATTCGCGTATAGTAATAAATTTTTGATGAGCATAGATATGACTCCCATTGAGGCACTTTATGAATGACCTTCCAGATCATCATATTGGTGGAGACAATTGTTCAATTGCTACCAGGGCTGGATATGGTGTGAGAGACCTTAAAAAATATAAACTTGATAAGGAAAAGGATTAAAACGAGTCAAGACCGTCAAAAATCCTATGCCGATAGGAGAACATATTTGAAATGTGAGGTCAGAGATTTACTTTTTATGAAGGTGTCGCCACTTAATAAGGTGGTGAGTTTTGGTTCGGTAGGTAAGTCGAGTCCCATATTCATAAGACCATTTCCCATTGAAGATAGAGTAGGACGGATGACATATAGGGTTAGACTACCTGAGAGACTTCATGGATTTCATAGAGTATTTCATGTTTTGCACTTGCGAAAGTGCTTGTATGATTCATTTATGGTAGTCGAGCCCAATCTACTAGAGGATGTGGAGATTGAGAGGGAGGGGTCTATTCATCGCATGTCTACACGAATCCTAGGCCACGAATTAAAGAATCTCAGAAACAAGGAAGTAAAATCAGTAAAAGTTCAGTAGGGGAGATGATGCAGATGAAACTATATGGGAAGTTGAAGAGAAAAACACATTTCTTATCCATTTCTTTTTTATGATATGCTATGAATTTTTCCATCATTATCTTTGAAAAGGTTCTATCTTTCATTTCCTTTGAATTAGTAGATCGTAGGATATATTCTATGGGTGATATGATTTGTTGAAAACATGTTAATAGAACATGTTATGTATGATGTACGCAAGTGTTTGTTGTTGGATGCAGTGGATGCATATCCACACACTAGAACTATTAATGATCGGCAAATTGGGACACTGAGCATATGCATGTGTATGTGTGTGCATTTTTACTTTGTTTCCATGGTTGATATGATGGATGATTACCAAATGATTATTGCATATGAATGATGTTTGAAGCATGTATGTAGAACTATTTGTTATTAGGATTTCCGCATACATTTGGATACATAGCACTAGCATAATTGCATAAAAAGGAGGTCAATTGAATTAGTAGACCACCTGATCTCTTGCACTAGTTAGGGGCATACAAAATACATTATTGCATAACTACATAATCTAAGGACAATCGATGTGCTTGAGTAGATGGTTGTAGGTATTTAGATGAAAACTTATCTCATTCTTTTGTCCTTGGAGATTTTGGGGACAAGTTGCTTTAAGGAGGGGAGGGAATGTAACAACCTGAACTTTTAAGACACGGTAATTTATTAATGAATTTATAAATAATAAGTTTTTAAAATTATCAGAATTTGGATAGAGAAGTTGCAACATTGGGTCCTTGGCAATTTTCTGGTCAATTTGCATATTTGGTTTGTAAGAAGCATATTTAAAACATAAAAGATATCGCGGAAAAAATATAAAATAAAAATAGATGTATGTATATATATATAGCATGAGTCGACCAATGGGGGATAAAGTCGACCCACTCACATGTTTGGGCGCAAATCATGTTTAGGCGAGGAGAATGGCAAATTGTTTAGTTTAATAACTGACGTATCCTTTTCCTATTTCCTGTTTTGAATGCTTAGCTAATGTGGTTAGTTCCTATTGGATGAGCAATGTGGTTGACCTAGATTTAATCTAGAATACAATGGTCTATGATCCCCAACCTAACCTATAAATATAACCCTATACCTAGCCAATTCTTCACAACACAATCTCTTTCCCTTTGGTATCTCTCTCTTTGAGACGGACCTGACTTATATATTTTTAGGGAAAAGGTTTATTAAAATAAATATTTATATACACCTTTTGGAGATGGGATCAGTAGAGGCTACAGAGGAAAGCTTAGGACCACGGATGAGTGTGTAATTCTTTAGACTTTCGATAATATAGGAAAATAGGGTTTATAATAGTTGTAGACTTTTCTGTAGTTTTTCTTACATTTAGTGTTTTCTTTAAGTATTTTCTTTAAGTTATTTTCAATAGTATTTTTCAAATTTTTTCTTATAGTTTTATTTTATTCAAGTACTGTAAGATATTCTTTCAATCTTCTTCCCTTTTCCTGTATTTTTTCCTATTAGTTATTTTACTGTTTGTGCACCTATTTTTGGGTTATGCCTATGTTGACCCTTTTTACCAGACAACCATATTTTGGTTTTCCGGCTATCGAAGCGCTCCGGATTTGGGAATGGACTTGGGCGAGTTAGGATGTGCTTAGTTGAAGCAATGGATAACTCGAAGACTTGGTTTTTTTACTTGGAAATGTTCGGTTTGGCCACCTTGATTTGAACATCTCGAAGCTGCCACATCCCCAGTTCGACCAACACTCCATTGCCATATCAAGTTGTAACAACCCAGAAAATCGGAACCAATTTTTTTTTTTTTTTTTGGCAATTTTGATGAATTTTGAATATTTAAAAAGATTTATTTTAAATAATTTTGACGAGAAAATTATTTTGAATAGAATTAGAACGTATATATTTATTTGAATCGAAGTTAGAATATAAATATTTATTTTAATTATAAAAGGAATTGAAAATGGCGTGGTAGTTTGAAAATTCGATTTCAAATTTCAAATAAATGTACAGGGTTCAAAATAAATCGGATTTTAGTGAAACCAGAAATATTTGAATCTATTTGAAAATATCTTTCCAACGAATCTAAAAAATTGAAATTTCATAGTGGGAATAAAAAGTTATGCCTAATTAAAAATTCAGAATAGTCGCTATGGAATTATAGCCCTTAAAAATAATAATTTTGCAAACGACCTCCTTTTTCGATGAAACCACTTTTGTTGGATCCGGGATGTCAAGTTATGGATATGTTCCAATTTTCATAATTTTTGAAATCAATATGTGAGCGTGGCTAAAGAAAACGTGTTTTGACAATTTCAGTCAATTTGGATCGACCAGAAAATGGCCATTTTTCAAACGGTTTTCAAATTTGACGAAATTAGTTTTGTTAGGACCGCATCGTCAATACGAAGCTAGAAATAATTTTTCGGGAATTTTTAGAGTCCGTATGTGGCCCCAGTAAATTGAAATGTGCGTTTGAATTTAAAGTATATTGATTTATATTTTAAATTTACTGGAAACTGATCGTAACAGCCGAATTGGGTTACGAAACATATCTCATTGTGTTCGTAATGGGGGTAATTAGCTAGGGGCGACAGTTGTTGGGTTTCGTTTGGTGTTCAAATGTAAAGTCAACAAATTAATGAATTAAATAATAAAATAATTATATTATATATACTTTAAATCCTAGCCCCCTTTATCTCCTTCAAACCCGTCGAACTCAGAAACAAAAAATCGAGCGAGGCCGTAGCCCCCTTCCAGGTTGCGCCGCCGCCGGAGGCAGGCCAACCAGCCGCCGTGCCGGTCCTTCCCCCCCTTTCCCCCAAGCTGCGTCATCCTCCCTCCAGTCCACGTCCAAGACCGCACAACCCCAAATCGACCTCCCCAAGACCGCTACACCCGCCTGAACCACCCCACGCTGCCTCCAGGTGAGTCACCACCGATGTCAGCCCACACCGCGCGCGAGCAGCTACCTCCCCCTCCGTCGCAGACGTCCAGAACATCCAACAATGATTTTTCCTTTTTAAAACCTGATTTTATTTAAATATAAAACTTAATTTGAAATCAGTTTATACATATTAAGGATTATTATAAATCAATTTTTATTTTCTAAATTCAGTTTTTATAAATCAGTTTTTATATACATATAACGTAATTAAAAATACGATCTTTACTTAGATTTTTTTTTTTGATATATATATATATTATTAGCATGATGATGAAAATAGAATTTATATATATATAACCTTATGTAAAAATATGATTTTTATATAGAAAACGAATTTATAAAAATATGATTTTTATAGGAATGTTTTTAGAATAAAAATATGGTTTTTATGTGGAGAGAACGATGTAAAAATATAACCTTTTTTATATGAAGTAGCGATATAAAGATTTGATTTTTATTTATATGAATCACATATAAAGTTGTGATATATATATATATATAACAACGATATAAAAATTTGATTTTTATAATGAAGAAGTGAATATAAAAATGTGATTTTTATATATGGAGTAGCAAATCAAAAATATGATTTTTAATATAAAAATCGAGTGAAACAGCTTGCGATGAAACGGACTGAAAGATAACGGAATCCAGACCGTTTAGATATAAAGAATGGAGGAGTGGAATCCAAAGGTGAGAACTCCTCACTAAAATTTCTTGTAAAGTTATTTATTTTATAACTGCTTATATGGACTGTTCCCCGTCGTCCACAAACCATGGACGACTTGTTTGATTATTTGGTTTGGTTGATTTATTTTTTTGGATTGGTTTGGGATGTGAAATGAATTGATATGATTTGGTTTGTGTATGGCACGAGCCATTATTGGGCGAGGGATAAGGCTAGACCTTATCCCGGTTCTTGTATCGCGTCGTTATGCCACCAAAATTTTCTAAAATATG
This sequence comes from Allium sativum, assembly GCA_030737875.1. Lineage (NCBI taxonomy): Eukaryota > Viridiplantae > Streptophyta > Magnoliopsida > Asparagales > Amaryllidaceae > Allium > Allium sativum. The sequence continues at coordinate 822,393,215 of CM060909.1, forward strand.
TTTAAACAATAAAAAAATATCATTTTTATTGTGTAAATGAACCGAATAAATATTTTATCGTTAAAAATATAATTTTTAACGCGTATATGAATAAAATAAATGTTCATAACAAATCGGACGATTTGTTTATGTACACACATTTGACGGATATTTATTGGGACGATAAATTTTACACATCGCCGAACTGCACAAATAAATCTGTGTTTGTTGTTTGAAAACCCTACATGGGTATTGGGATGATATTGGACATACACTAATCCCAATATTTAGTTGTATGTCAATCGATTGGTTGACAGGCTGTTATAGGCGTTGGTTATTTATATTTAACGCTTATACAGTTGTGTAATGCACTCTGGATGATGGTTGACTGTGTTTGATTATTGTTGTGTACATGTGTGTATGAAATCCATATAAATCACATTATATGGTAATTGACTGTGTCTGATTTCAGTTTAGAAAAAATGAATATTTTAAAATAACCAATATTTTAAAATAATGAATATTTTAAAATAATATTCAGTAAAAGATCAAAATCTGATTTTGATGTCCGATTTGTGATAGACATGAAAATATTTAAAGCTGGGTTGATTAAATTAACGCCATTTTGACATGAACGGTATTTATATCGATTTTATTCATTTTATAATGAATATCGAAAAGGAAGTGATTTCAAAATCTAATGTTTTGAAAATATTATCATTTATATATTGATGATACGGAATATTCAATTTTGATTTGAAATTGAATATGAAGTTGAAATCGTTTTGGAAACGAATTTAAAACGATTTATAAAATACGTTTTGAATGGAAATCGATGAAATATATATAATATATATATTTAATGGCCTGAATAGAATGAGTCGCACCATGGCAGTTTGGAATTTCGACCATTGACTTCGAATGGACATTACGGGAAATCCGACCGTCAGATTCTCCTAAAACTGAAACCGTTGGGTTCGTATCCAAAATAGCTTTCCAACGAATAGGAGAGATTAGAAATCTAATGGTTGGATTTGGAATTATATCCAAATCAAATTTGGAAAAGGTCGCTGTAAGTGCAGTTCGATGATCGTTTATGGAAATCACTGTACGGGCCTTGATAAAATTATTAAAAATATTAATAATTTGTGTAAAATCATAATAAATGTTCTGTAAAAAATTGGGATGAAAAATTCCATATTTGAAAAGATAAAAATATATTTTTATCAAAATGAACTAGTTATGAACTAGAATTATAATCCAATATTTTTAAATAAATAAATTGGATTTGAAATGGTTTTAAAAATAACCGGAATTTCCAATATATGAATTGGAATGGATTTGAATCGAAATTATCTTCAGAATATTTCGATATTGGATTCCATGATTATACGGACATTGTGGAGGAATTTGGAAGATATATATATATATATATATATATATATATATATTCCAATACGATATTTGTTGATTTCAGAATTTGATATTGAATATAAGCCGATATATTTTCTATTCAGAGCCTTGTATTTAATATCAAAGGGAATTTTGGGTTTATCGTGAAATGTGTTTTAAATAACACTTGTTCTTTAACCCGATTAACAATGAAATGAGATTTTGGGTTTGTCGTGAATGGTATCTTTAATAATAATGTTCTTAAACCCAATGGAGTTAAGAAAAATAGAAACTAAATGGAGATTAGCTAAGTTGAATTGTTTCCTGGGTATTGATCTGATGTTGGTTTCGGCCTTCGGGATTAATACTTAGGGAATTGTTCTCTTACTAATTTACGGTTAGAGACTGATGGGATGTGGTCTTCAGTAACACTGTTCTTAAACGCCATGTAAAAAAGAATAAATATTTTAATTAAGATATAGAGAAGAATTACCAATTAATTAACATTTAACTGGATTTGAAATGGAATGTGAATTGGGTTTATTATGAACTGTGTTTTTAACGACATTCGTTCTTTAGCCCGATTTACAGTGAAATATGATTTGGAATTTATAAATCTTTTTGTTAAGATTTAACGGGAATTTTCCAAAGTAAAGTTTTCCAATTTAATGTATTAAATTGGACATGAATGGAATTCGATTTGATAATAATCGAAGTGAACTTCTGTGGAGGAAGACTATTAGTACATATGGAATTTAAAAGACTTTGCCGTTATTCCATTTCTATTATTAGTCGGATACGGAAATTGATATCGATTATATATTGATTTTTTTCCATGAAGATTCCATAATTAATGGAATGTGATTTGGGTTTATCGTGAACTGTGTTTTAAATAACATTAGTTCTTTAACTCAGTTAAAGGCAGGATTACATGTCTGTCATTGTATTTCGAACTGTAGGGTTGATCTCTGCTAAATATATATCTGCTTGGTGGCGGAGAATTTATTCTCTTTCTTAACACCCTTCTCCAAGAAGTACGAGCTTAGAGGTTATATATCGGTAGAAATCAATAGTACGGTGTTGAAACGACCCGAACTTCCCCGTGAAGGAAAGCACGGATAGAATTGAGGACAAGACAAAATAGAACGCATACAGAAGAACATTTCATTGTTATTACAACAATTCCATCAGATACAAGAATATACAGAGTATAAATGAATAAATTACATTCGATAAATATCAGAGATTACAATAAATTACATAGCAGCGGAAAAATAATACAAAGCACAACTGAAGGTGATATACGGATACAGAGCCTTCCGGATATCATTCCAGCTGTAAATCAGGACCCTGTGAATATAAATCTGCAAAACCAAAACTACTAGCTGCCCGTGTGGAAAATAGGGGCACCCAAAGTTTAGGTTAAAACAATAAACTCCAGGTCAGTCATGTGACTGGTGTGAGAACTAAAACAGTTATTAATATTGATTTTAAAGTTAGGTAAATCAAGGGACCACGCCGTATAACACGGAACGGGTTTCCTCCCAAGAATACCAGTGCATAGAATAAACAGCGCAATGCTTTTTCGAAAAATGAAGCTATTATAAGACCCAGGTCCCATCACACAATGCAACGCAAGCCGGAGGATAGGGTTTTCCCTTATAATAGCCAAACATGCTTGATACGTTTAAAACAAATCATTTGATCCTATAATAAGTGTATAGTGTGAAAACAATTTCAATCATAAATATCAATCATAAACGGCATGGGTACGATATATCATGTCGCCATACTAGTTCTACAATTAAAACCGCAATATCACGTATTGGAAATTGGATTCCATCATGAGTCGAGGCAAGGGGCAAGCTCCTCTCCGCGTTCGAGACACTCTAGCAAATGTCCCAGGACCCCACTCTGATCCTTGGATCTTCAGGGCCGGTCCTCTCTTACTTTTGAGGATTAGTTATTCCTGAACACACGTTTCCCGGTCCTTACAGACCTATATCTGAGGCGCCTCGTATCCAACAACCACACAGGTGAAAAGTATATAAATGTCAGGGCTGGTAGGTCACTGACACCACCCTAGCTAGAAAGAAACGTCGTGCTCTCCCTGCAGTCACTATCCCGTTTTTGACTCATACCGAGGTGTGAGGCTCGCGAATTCACGTTATACACAAAGCTACGCCACACAGGCCGTGCTCTGATCATCAACCACAAGACTTTGCTTTTCAACAGAAGCCTTGATTAATTTCCACTTACGCGTGCCACACTGGCAATTCACTCCATGCGACTGATGTCCATCGATATACAACCTCTGAGCTCGTACGTCTCAGAGAAGGGCGTTAAGCAAGAGAATAAATTCTCCGCCGCCAAACAGATGCATATTTAATAGAGATCAATCAACACAGAATAAAATCCAATGTCAGACACACAATCCATTTACAAGTTCGTTCTGGGTCTGAACGAAACCAGAGGCACTTTCCTCGCATATCCATCCATCTCCAAGTACGTCTGGACGATCACCAACTGTTTCCCTCATCTTGGGTGTACAACCCAATCAAGATCATCAGTAATCACCCAAACGATGTGAAGACTTCCGGTCTTCAACCACCGTCTTCATCTTCGACATCTCGTCGAATCAGTTATTCAGAATGGGTATAACCCGACCTTTCTGAATAACCCACGTATATAATAAACAAATGTTACACAAACACAACAAACGCCTCATTCCAATTCAGAATATTCCTTTATTCACAAAATCACAATCTTAGGGAAAGGTTCCCATTAATTTTATCAAAGATAAATTCTTCTAAATTTATTCTTTAATCCTCCTTTGGATATCATTTCAAACTAGTCAGGATTAACGAACCACACCGAAGTAATTATTTATTTTATTTCCCAATCCCAACCTATATATCCCATGGAGAAAACTGGTAATACTCCACATCTAACACCACGGTGTTATTGGTAAAATTAATTACCATTTCACGTTCAAATCTAATTAAAGATTTAACTATCGCTTTGGAGCAAAACTGGTGGTACTCCATTCTCGATCACCTTTCAGATTTGATAATTTAAATTATCAATTCACATTTTTAATCTAATTAAAGATTCATTAAAACTCCACTTAGTTTTAATCTTTTCAAAAATCAACATCTTGCCTTTAACTGGGTTAAAGAACCAACGTCATCTAAAACACGATTCACGATAAACCCAAATCACATTTGATATTAAATACAAGGCTCTGAATAGAAAATATACCGGCTTATATTCAAGATCAAATTCTGAAACCAACAAATATCGTGTTGGAAATAACGATATAAAATATATCTTTCAAATTCCCATAACAATATCTGTATAGTCACGAAATCCAACATCGAAATATTCCGAAGGTAATTTCGATTCAACTCCAGTCCAATCCACGTATTGGGAATATTGATTATTTTTAAAATCACTTTCAAATTTAATTCATTTATTTCAAAAATAAATTTATTTTAATTCTAGTTCAAAACTAGTTCATTTCGATAAAAATCTATTTTTATCTTTTCAAATATGGAGTTTTTCATCCCGGTTCTTTACAATTCATATATTATGATTTTACTCAAATTATTGATATTTTTAATAATTTTATCAAGGCCCATACAGTCGATTTCCATCAATGGCCATCGAACTGCACTTACAACGACCTTTTCCAAATTTGATTTGGACATAATTCCAAATCCAACCGTTAGATTTCAAATTTCTAATATTCATTGGAAAGCTCCTTTCGATACGAACCCAACGGTTCCGGTTTTAGGAGAATCCGACGGTCGGATCTCCCGCAATCTCAATTCGAAGTCCATGGTTGAAATTCACGAACTGCCGCGGCGCGGCGCGTTCTATTCAGGCCATTATATATATAATATATATATTATATGTATTTCGTCGACTTCCTTTTAAAACGTATTTTATAAATCGCTTTAAATTCGTTTTCAAAACCATTTCACCTTCTATATTCAATTTCAAATCGATTGGATTTCAATTCAACTCGAATTCATTTCAATTTTATTTAATTCGAATTCAAATTCGTTTCAATTCAATTCTAATTCTAATTCGTTTCAATTCAATTCAATTTGAATTTACCTTCTATTTGATTCAATTCGAATTCGTTTCAAATCGATTTCAATTCAATTTCAGTTCGTTTTAAATTTCATTCAAAATGATTTCGATTCGTTTTTAATTCAATTTCAATTTAATTCCATTTGAATTCATTTCTATTTTATTCGAATTCAAATTCACTTTCAATTCAATTCAAATTCTAATTCGTTTTCTATTCAATTCGAATCGAGTTCATTTTCTATTCAATTCGAATCGAATTCATTTTCTATTCTATTCGAATCGAATTCATTTCAAATTGATTCAATAAAATTTCAATTTTTATCTAATTCAATTTGAATTTCATTTCAAAATATTAGATTTTGAAATCACTTTTCAATATTCATTGTAAAACGAATAAAATCGATATAAATATCGTTCACGTCAAAATAGCGCATCTCTAATCCACACGGCTTTATATTTTTCAACAACTTCTTTATTCTATTCAACAAATGAATATTTATTCTATTCAACACATGAATCTATATTTCTTTCAGCACACGACTATTTTTGTTATGTAAAATATTTTATAAAACTATGGTATCTATCGTTTGATTTTAATTAGACTCCATCGTAAAGTAGTTCTAATTTTAAATATGATAAAGATGTGAATTTTATTATTTAAAATATTTTACTCAACACATGAATATTTTCAACTCAGGAACATCGTCAACACATGACTATTTTTATATTCAACACATGAATCTTCTTTTATAATATTCATTATTTTCCCGATTGGAATGAGGCCCAATCAATCACCATATAATGTTAATTATATGGATTCCATACAACACATGTATATAATAGCATTGAAAAATAATCAACCATCAACCAAAGTGCACTACACTGTATAAGCATCAAATATAGATATCTAACGCTTATAACAGCCTGTCAATCAATCGATCAACATATTTAATCAATCAGGATGAGTGAACTTCAAATTCATCCCAACACCCGTGTGGGGTTTCAAACAATCAAACACAGATTTTAGTTGTGCAGTTGGGCGATGTGTAAAATTTATCGACCCAATCAATATCAGTCAAATCAGTGTATATAAACAAATCGGCCGATTTGTTTATAAATATTTATTTATTCACTTTCACGTTAAAAATTATATTTTTAATGATAATATATTTTATTCAAAATATGAATATTCTATTCGGTTCATTTATACAATAAAAATGATATTTTTATTTCACTAACATATTTTAGAAAATTTCGGCGGCATAACGTCGCGATACTAGAAACGGGACGAGACCTAGCCTTATCCACGGTCTAGTGAAGGCCCACGCCATTCACACATCAATCAAATCCATTCCATTTCACCAAACAATTCAATTCAAACCAATTAGACTAACCAACTACACAACCAAACAATTTAACAAACAAGCCATCCATGGTCTGTGGATGACGGGTGTCGGGTGCTACTAAACACCGTCTACATCCTAATATATATATATATAACTAGAGAAAGAAATTGAAGAGTGAGAAGTTCTCACCAATAGCTATCCAACTTCACGACACTTCATTTATAGAAATCTTCATCGTTCTTGCCTTTTGTTGCTTTCATTGCCCGTAGCCACTACATATGTAAAAATCACATTTTTACTTCGCTATTCAATATAGAAAAATCTAATTTTTACTTCGCTATTCAATATAGAAAAATAGAATTTTTACTTCGCTATTCAATATAGAAAAATCTAATTTTTACTTCGCTATTCAATATAGAAAAAAAAATTCCATTTCAAAAATAAAGATTTCGCCTTTTAAACGATAATATATTTTAAAAATCAAAACTTTTGTATTTTAAAAATCTCGTCTTTTGCATTTTAAAAATATCGTCTTTTCATATTTAAAAATATCGTCTTTTGAAAATCAATCTTTATTTTGCTACACATATAAAGATGCTATTTTTAATATTCCCATCATGTAAAAATTATATTTTTACTTCTCTACATAAACAAAAATCATATTTTTACATCTTCTATATAGTAAAGATCATATTTTTAATACTTTAAAAATATAAAAATCATATTTTTAATTGAATAAAAATCTTTTCTACCTCTTCCTTCTATAAAAATCATATTTTTATAAATAAAAATATAATCTTTTCAATTTTAAAAAATCAAATCTTTATATACACTTTATTTTCAGATCTTATGAATGCTAATTCATGTATATAAAAACTGATTTTATAAATAAAAATATAATTAAAAACTTACATTTTTCTGCCTTTAACTTGGAAGAGGGGTGCTGGGCTGTTGGAGGTTCTTCGGAGGTCGGCTGAGGGCCAAGGGGGGGTGCGGGTTCGGGTCTGGGTCGCGGCAGGTGGGGTCAGGCGGGGGTAGGGCGGCACTGGCGGCGGCTAGGGTTCGAGGAGGGGGCTGCGGTCTGATGCGGAGGGGGGGGGGTTGTGGGTTGCGTCAGGTGGCTCCACGAGGATGGAGGAGGAAGGTGGAGAGGGCACGGCAGCGTCGCTGGGGGGGGGGGGGGGGGGGGGCGATGTGGTGGCGGCGGGTCACCCCCCCATCGCCCTTCTTTCTTTTTTTTCTTCTATCGTTCGATTGAATCGAATTATGAAGGGGGGGGGCAACCTGAAGAAGATAAGGGGAGGAGGGAGATTTAATTAATTAAATTTTTTTTTTATTTTATTTTCAAAAAGTTGACTTTTACATACGACCTCTAAACGAGGTCCACCGCCTGTCGTCCATAGCGTATTACCCCCATTCCGAACACAATGGGATATGTATCGTAGGCTGATTCGACTGTTTGAATCAGTTTTCGTCAAATTTACATTTAAATCATTATATTGAATTTTAAACGTACATTTTAAATTACTGGGGTTACATACTAACTCTAAAAATTCCTGAAAAATATTTTCTAGCTTCGTATTGACGATACGGTCCTAACAAAACTAGTTTCGTCGAATTCTGAGACCGTTGGAAAAATGGCTATTTTCCAGTCGATTAAAATCAACTAAAATGGTCAAAACACGTTTTCCTTTGCCACGCTCACATATTGATTCAAAAAATTATGAAATTTGAAACCTAGCAATAATTTGACATCACGGACCCAACAAAAGTGGTTTCGTCGAAATCCGAGGTCATTTGCAAAATGTCCATTTTTAAGGGCCTGAATTCCATAGCGACTATTCAGAATTTTCAACTGGACATATCTTTTGATTCCCGATATGAAATTTTGATTTTTCGGATTCATTGGAAAGATATTATCAATTAGATCTTAATGTTTTTGGTTTCACTAAAATCCGGATTATTTTGCACCCGCTACATTCAATTGAAGTTTGAAATCGAATTATCGAACTACCGTGCCATTTTCAATTCTATTTATAATTATATATATAATTATTTATATTCTAACGACGACGTATATTATATATACGTTCGAATTCTATTCAAAATAAATTTCTCGTCGATATTATTTAAAATAATCTTGTTTAAATGTTCAAAATTCGCTAAAATTGCCAAAATAAAATTTTTAAACTGGCCCAGATTTTCGGGTTGTTACAATCTCCCCCACTTAAAACTTTTCGTCCCCGAAAAGGAACAAAGTCGAAAGTGGTTTGATTAATCAACACTACCTTCGATCTGGCTTGCATTCTCCAACTTTTCAGTTTATGAGAATTTTCAAATTCTCAAAAATTTGGCTAACACCCTAAATTTTCGAAAAATTTCGCCATAACCTTCCCTGCACCGGGAGCCACGGGAAAATCCCGAAATTGCCATATAGGCCTTCTGATCTCAAAAAGAAAAAGAAAAAGCCAATAGGCTCTTAAAATCATCATCACCCAAACAAAACAGTAAATTATATTAAACATGTACCTATTTGTCGGGCAAACAAATTTTATTCTTCGGCTCTAGCCTCCTTGCTATGACCTGTTCAATGTAAGTACATGTATATGCGAGCAAATGCTACCAATTTTCAATACAATTCAATATTTGATTCAATTAGGAATAATGGTTCAAAATTATCAAACAAATAAACAACCAACACAAACATCAATCAATTAGTGGATTAGAGTTTCAAATTCATAATTTTGATATGCACAAAAATCATGTTTTTGATGCCAATTCACAACAATGTGTTCTAGCTATATAGGTTTGGTTCTCACACCAGTCTAATGGAAATATATAGAAACCACACCTTCGAAACACGAACATAAATTTTGGTGATGGAGCTCCATCATCAAAATCATCTCCGAGCGACTAGAGTGTGATTCTATATCTATCCAATATATTAAAACTTCGAATATACGTTCATGACGCGTATATGCAAAATCTTTATATATCGGATTGTCCATATTCAAAATAATTAAATAATCAAATACGTATAAAGCGATTTAAATTTTCAAAACCATATTATTTTCATTTGAAAAATATACTCTTCACACCCGTTCTAGGATACTACTGATCCTATCTCTAACGAGTCATTCTAATTGGATATTACTAATCCAATATCTGATGAATTCTTTCGTATGGTTCTAATGTGTCTTGTTCTCGAGCTCTGTAAACCAAAGCTCTGATACCAAACTGAAACGACTCGAACTTCCCCGTGAAGGAAAGCACGGATAGAATTGAGGACAAGACAAAATAGAACGCATACAGAAGAATATTTCATTGTTATTACAACAATTCCATCAGATACAAGAATATACAAAGTATAAATGAATAAATTACATTCGATAAATATCAGAGATTACAATAAATTACATAGCAGCGGAAAAATAATACAAAGCACAACTGAAGGTGATATACGGATACAGAGCCTTCCGGATATCATTCCAGCTGTAAATCAGGACCCTGTGAATATAAATCTGCAAAACCAAAACTACTAGCTGCCCGTGTGGAAAATAGGGGCACCCAGAGTTTAGGCTAAAACAATAAACTCCAGGTCAGTCATGTGACTGGTGTGAGAACTAAAACAGTTATTAATATTGATTTTAAAGTTAGGTAAATCAAGGGACCACGCCGTATAACATGGAACGGGTTTCCTCCCAAGAATACCAGTGCATAGAATAAACAGCGCAATGCTTTTTCGAAAAATGAAGCTATTATAAGATCCAGGTCCCATCACACAATGCAACGCAAGCCGGAGGATAGGGTTTTTCCCTTATAATAGCCAAACATGCTTGATACGTTTAAAACAAATCATTTGATCCTATAATAAGTGTATAGTGTCAAAACAATTTCAATCATAAATATCAATCATAGACGGCATGGGTACCATATATCATGTCGCCATACTAGTTCTACAATTAAAACCGCAATATCACGTATTGGAAATTGGATTCCATCACGAGTCGAGGCAAGGGGCAAGCTCCTCTCCGCGTTCGAGACACTCTAGCAAATGTCCCAGGACCCCACTTTGATCCTTGGATCTTCAGGGCCGGTCCTCTCTTACTTTTGAGGATTAGTTATTCCTGAACGCACGTTTCCCGGTCCTTACAGACCTATATCCGAGGCGCCTCGTATCCAACAACCACACAGGTGAAAAGTATATAAATGTCAGGGCTGGTAGGTCGCTGACACCACCCTAGCTAGAAAGAAACGTCGTGCTCTCCCTGCAGTCACTATCCCGTTTTTGACTCATACCGAGGTGTGAGGCTCGCGAATTCACGTTATACACAAAGCTACGACACACAGGTCGTGCTCTGATCATCAACCACAAGACTTTGCTTTTCAACAGAAGCCTTGATCAATTGCCACTTACGCGTGCCACACTGGCAATTCACTCCATGCGACTGATGTCCATCGATATACAACCTCTGAGCTCGTACGTCTCAGAGAAGGGCGTTAAGCAAGAGAATAAATTCTCCGCCGCCAAACAAATGCATATTTAATAGAGATCAATCTACACAAAATAAAATCCAATGTCAGACACACAATCCATTTACAAGTTCGTTCTGGGTCTGAACGAAACCGGAGGCACTTTCCTCGCATATCCATCCATCTCCAAGTACGTCTGGACGATCACCAACTGTTTCCCTCATCTTGGGTGTACAGCCCAATCAAGATCATCAGTAATCACCCAAACGATGTGAAGACTTCCGGTCTTCAACCATCGTCTTCATCTTCGACATCTCGTCGAATCGGTTATTCAGAATGGGTATAACCCGGCCTTTCTGAATAACCCACGTATGTAATAAACAAATGTTACACAAACACAACAAACGCCTCATTCCAATTCAGAATATTCTTTTATTCACAAAATCACAATCTTAGGGAAAGGTTCCCATTAATTTTATCAAAGATAAATTCTTCTAAATTTATTCTTTAATCCTCCTTTGGATATCATTTCAAACTAGTCGGGATTAAAGAACCACACCGAAGTAATTATTTATTTTATTTCCCAATCCCAACCTATATATCCCATGGAGAAAACTGGTAATACTCCACATCTAACACCACGGTGTTATCGGTAAAATTAATTACCATTTCACGTTCAAATCTAATTAAAGATTTAACTATCACTTTGGAGCAAAACTGGTGGTACTCCATTCTCGATCACCTTTCAGATTTGATAATTTAAATTATCAATTCACATTTTTAATCTAATTAAAGATTCATTAAAACTCCACTTAGTTTTAATCTTTTCAAAAATCAACATCTTGCCTTTAACTGGGTTAAAGAACCAACGTCATCTAAAACACGATTCACGATAAACCCAAATCACATTTGATATTAAATACAAGGCTCTGAATAGAAAATATACCGGCTTATATTCAATATCAAATTCTGAAACCAACAAATATCGTGTTGGAAATAACGATATAAAATATATCTTTCAAATTCCCATAACAATATCTGTATAGTCACGAAATCCAACATCGAAATATTCCGAAGGTAATTTCGATTCAACTCCAGTCCAATCCACGTATTGGGAATATTGATTTTTTTTAAAATCACTTTCAAATTTAATTTATTTATTTCAAAAATAAATTGATTTTAATTCTAGTTCAAAACTAGTTCATTTCGATAAAAATCTATTTTTATCTTTTCAAATATGGAGTTTTTCATCCCGGTTCTTTACAATTCATATATTATGATTTTACTCAAATTATTGATATTTTTAATAATTTTATCAAGGTCCATACAGTCGATTTCCATCAATGGCCATCGAACTGTACTTACTACGACCTTTTCCAAATTTGATTTGGACATAATTCCAAATCCAACCGTTAGATTTCAAATTTCTAATATTCATTGGAAAGCTCCTTTCGATACGAACCCAACGGTTCCGGTTTTAGGAGAATCCGACGGTCGGATCTCCCGCAACGTCAATTCGAAGTCCATGGTTGAAATTCACGAACTGCCGCGGCGCGGCGCGTTCTATTCAGGCCATTATATATATAATATATATATTATATGTATTTCGTCGACTTCCTTTTAAAACGTATTTTATAAATCGCTTTAAATTCGTTTTCAAAACCATTTCAACTTCTATATTCAATTTCAAATCGATTGGATTTCAATTCAACTCGAATTCATTTCAATTTTATTTAATTCGAATTCAAATTCGTTTCAATTCAATTCAAATTCTAATTCGTTTCAATTCAATTTGAATTTACCTTCTATTTGATTCAATTCGAATTCGTTTCAAATCGATTTCAATTCAATTTCAGTTCGTTTTAAATTTCATTCAAAATGATTTCGATTCGTTTTTAATTCAATTTCAATTTAATTCCATTTGAATTCATTTCTATTTTATTCGAATTCAAATTCACTTTCAATTCAATTCAAATTCTAATTTGTTTTCTATTCAATTCGAATCGAGTTCATTTTCTATTCAATTCGAATCGAATTCATTTTCTATTCTATTCGAATCGAATTCATTTCAAATTGATTCAATAAAATTTCAATTTTTATCTAATTCAATTTGAATTTCATTTCAAAATATTAGATTTTGAAATCACTTTTCAATATTCATTGTAAAACGAATAAAATCGATATAAATATCGTTCACGTCAAAATAGCGCATCTCTAATCCACACGGCTTTATATTTTTCAAAAACTTCTTTATTCTATTCAACAAATGAATATTTATTCTATTCAACACATGAATCTATATTTCTTTCAGCACACGACTATTTTTGTTATGTAAAATATTTTATAAAACTATGGTATCTATCATTTGATTTTAATTAGACTCCATCGTAAAGTAGTTCTAATTTTAAATATGATAAAGATGTGAATTTTATTATTTAAAATATTTTACTCAACACATGAATATTTTCAACTCAGGAACATCGTCAACACATGACTATTTTTATATTCAACACATGAATCTTCTTTTATAATATTCATTATTTTCCCGATTGGAATGAGGCCCAATCAATCACCATATAATGTTAATTATATGGATTCCATACAACACATGTATATAATAGCATTGAAAAATAATCAACCATCAACCAAAGTGCACTACACTGTATAAGCATCAAATATAGATATCTAACGCTTATAACAGCCTGTCAATCAATCGATCAACATATTTAATCAATCAGGATGAGTGAACTTCAAATTCATCCCAACACCCGTGTGGGGTTTCAAACAATCAAACACAGATTTTAGTTGTGCAGTTGGGCGATGTGTAAAATTTATCGACCCAATCAATATCAGTCAAATCAGTGTATATAAACAAATCGGCCGATTTGTTTATAAATATTTATTTATTCACTTTCACGTTAAAAATTATATTTTTAATGATAATATATTTTATTCAAAATATGAATATTCTATTCGGTTCATTTATACAATAAAAATGATATTTTTATTTCACTAACATGTTTTAGAAAATTTCGGCGGCATAACGGCGCGATACTAGAAACGGGACGAGGCCTAGCCTTATCCCCGGTCTAGTGAAGGCCCACGCCATTCACACATCAATCAAATCCATTCCATTTCACCAAACAATTCAATTCAAACCAATTAGACTAACCAACTACACAACCAAACAATTTAACAAACAAGCCATCCATGGTCTGTGGATGACGGGTGTCGGGTGCTACTAAACACCGTCTACATCCTAGTATATATATATATATAACTAGAGAAAGAAATTGAAGAGTGAGAAGTTCTCACCAATAGCTATCCAACTTCACGACACTTCATTTATAGAAATCTTCATCGTTCTTGCCTTTTGTCGCTTTCATTGCCCGTAGCCACTACATATGTAAAAATCACATTTTTACTTCGCTATTCAATATAGAAAAATCTAATTTTTACTTCGCTATTCAATATAGAAAAATCGAATTTTTACTTCGCTATTCAATATAGAAAAAAAAAATTCCATTTCAAAAATAAAGATTTCGCCTTTTAAACGATAATATATTTTAAAAATCAAAACTTTTGTATTTTAAAAATCTCGTCTTTTGCATTTTAAAAATATCGACTTTTCATATTTAAAAATATCGTCTTTTCATATTTAAAAATATCGTCTTTTCATATTTAAAAATATCGTCTTTTCATATTTAAAAATATCGTCTTTTGAAAATCAATCTTTATTTTGCTACACATATAAAGATGCTATTTTTAATATTCCCATCATGTAAAAATTATATTTTTACTTCTCTACATAAACAAAAATTATATTTTTACATCTTCTATATAGTAAAGATCATATTTTTAATACTTTAAAAATATAAAAATCATATTTTTAATTGAATAAAAATCTTTTCTACCTCTTCCTTCTATAAAAATCATATTTTTATAAATAAAAATATAATCTTTTCAATTTTAAAAAATCAAATCTTTATATATACTTTATTTTCAGATCTTATGAATGCTAATTCATGTATATAAAAACTGATTTTATAAATAAAAATATAATTAAAAACTTACATTTTTCTGCCTTAAACTTGGAAGAGGGGTGCTGGGCTGTTGGAGGTTCGTCGGAGGTCGGCTGAGGGCCAAGGGGGGGTGCGGGTTCGGGTCTGGGTCGCGGCAGGTGGGGTCAGGCGGGGGTAGGGCGGCACTGGCGGCGGCTAGGGTTCGAGGAGGGGGCTGCGGTCCGATGCGGAGGGGGGGTTTGTGGGTTGCGTCAGGTGGCTCCACGAGGAAGGAGGAGGAAGGTGGAGAGGGCACGGCAGCGTCGTTGGGGGGGGGGGGGGGGGCGATGTGGTGGCGGCGGCTCACCCCCCCTGTCGCCCTTCTTTCTCTTTTTTTTTCTATCGTTCGATTGAATCGAATTATGAAGGGGGGGGCAACCTGAAGAAGATAAGGGGAGGAGGGAGATTTAATTAATTAATTTTTTTTATTATTTTATTTTCAAAAAGTTGACTTTTACATACGACCTCTAAACGAGGTCCACCGCCTGTCGTCCATAGCGTATTACCCCCATTCCGAACACAATGGGATATGTATCGTAGGCTGATTCGACTGTTTGAATCAGTTTTCGTCAAATTTACATTTAAATCATTATATTGAATTTTAAACGTACATTTTAAATTACTGGGGTTACATACTAACTCTAAAAATTCCTAAAAAATATTTTCTAGCTTCGTATTGACGATACGGTCCTAACAAAACTAGTTTCGTCGAATTCTGAGACCGTTGGAAAAATGGCTATTTTCCAGTCGATTAAAATCAACTAAAATGGTCAAAACACGTTTTCCTTTGCCACGCTCACATATTGATTCGAAAAATTATGAAATTTGAAACCTAGCAATAATTTGACATCACGGACCCAACAAAAGTGGTTTCGTCGAAATCCGAGGTCATTTGCAAAATGTCCATTTTTAAGGGCCTGAATTCCATAGCGACTATTCAGAATTTTCAACTGGACATATCTTTTGATTCCCGCTATGAAATTTTGATTTTTCGGATTCATTGGAAAGATATTATCAATTAGATCTTAATGTTTTTGGTTTCACTAAAATCTGGATTATTTTGCACCCGCTACATTCAATTGAAGTTTGAAATCGAATTATCGAACTACCGTGCCATTTTCAATTCTATTTATAATTATATATATAATTATTTATATTCTAACGACGACGTATATAATATATACGTTCGAATTCTATTCAAAATAAATTTCTCGTCGATATTATTTAAAATAATCTATTTTAAATGTTCAAAATTCGCTAAAATTGCCAAAATAAAATTTTAAACTGGCCCAGATTTTCGGGTTGTTACAGGTGTAGATTGTCGATGCGACATGTTTGTGTTTCCAAAGTTAAGTAATCATTAATATTGATTTTTGGGAAGATTAAAACTAAGTGGAGTTTTAATGAATCTTTAATTAGATTGAAATGTGAATTGATAATTTAAATTATCAAATTTGGGAAATGATCGAGAGTGGAGTATCACCAGTTTTGCTCCAAGCAATAGTTAAATGTTTAATTAGATTTGAACGGGAAATGGTAATTAATTTTACCCATAACACCGTGGTGTTAGATATGGAGTATTACCAGTTTTTCTCCATGGGATAAATTGGTTGGGATTGGGAAGTTAAATAAATGATTACTTCGGCAAGGTGCGTTAATCCCGACTAGTTTGGAAAACCTTAGTATGGTTTGAAATGATATCCAAAGGAAGATTAAAGAATAAATTTAAAAGAATTTATCTTTGATAAAATTAATGGGAACATATCCTTAAGAATGTGAATATTTGAATAAAAGAATATTCTGAATTGGAATGAGGCATAGGTTGTATTTTATAGCACTTGTTTATTATATACGCAAGTTATTCGGAAAGGTCAGGTTTATGCCCATTCTGAATAACTGATTCGACGATAAGTCGACGATGAAGACGGTGGTTGAAGACCGGAGGTTTTCACATCGTTTGGATGATTACTGATGTCTTGATTGGGCTGTACACCCAAGACAAGGTAATAAGTGGTGATCGTCCAGACGTACTCGGAGATCGACCGGATATGCGAGGACCTCTCTCCTGTATTGGACATACGGGACGAGGAATAAGGTGCCTCCGGTTTCGTTCTGACCCAAAACGAACTTGTAAATGGATGTGTGTTTGACATTGGATTTTATTTTGTGTTGATTGATTTCTATTAAATGTATATCTGTTTGGTGGCGGAGAATTTATTCTCTTGCTTAACGCCTTTCTCTGAGATGTACGAGCTCAGAGGTTATATATCGATAGACATCAGTCGCATGGCGTGAATTGCCCATGTATCATGCTGAGATGCAAATGATCAAGGCTTCTGTTGAAAAGCAGAGTCTTGTGGTTGATGATCAAAGCACGGCTTTAATATAGCATAGATTTGTGTATGGCGTTAATTTTCGAGCCTCACACCTCGGTATGAGGCAAAAAGTGGATCGGACCGTTGGGAGAACATGACATTTCTTTCTAGTTATGGGTGGTGTCAGGGTTTTGCATGCCCTAACATTGTTATATTTTACCTATGTGGTTGTTGGATTGCGAGGCGCCTCAGATATATCGGTCTCAACGGAGCCGATGGATAGGTCCGATAGGACCGGGAAACGTGTGTTCAGGAATAACTAATCCGCTAACGTATGTGTGAACCGGCCTAAACGATCCAAGGGTTGCCTAGAGTGCGTAGTCCTGAGACATTGGCTAGAGTGTCTCGAAGCGGTGAGGAGCCATCCCTGGCCTCGACTCATAGATGGAAATCCAATTTCCAATACGTGACATTTCGTTTTTGATTGTAGAGCCTAGTATTGGTGATATGATATATGGTACCCATGCCATATATGATTGATACATTTATATTTGAAGTTGTTTTATACACTATGCCCTTATAATAGTATCAAAATGATTTGTTTTAAACGTACCAAGCATATTTGGCTATTATAAGGGAAAACCCTATCCTCCGGCTTGCGTTGCATTGTGTGATGGGACCTGGGTCTTATAATAGCTTCATTTTTCCAAAAAGCATTGCACTGTTTGTTTTACGCACTGGTACTCTTGGGAGGAAACCCGTTCCGTGTTATATGGCGTGGTCCCTTGATTTACCTAATTTTTAAAGTAAAGATTTAATAACTGTTTTAGTTCTCACACCAGTCACATGAATGACTCGGAGTTTATTGTTTTAACCAAAACTCCGGGTGCCCCTATTTCCATACGGGCAGCTAGTAGTTTTGGTTTTGCAGATTTATATTCACATGATCCTGGTTTACAGCTGGAACAATATAGGGAAAGCTCTATATCCGTTTATCTCTTTCAGTTGTGTTTTGTATTATTTTCCGCTGCATTGTAATTTGTAAATCTCTGATATTGATCAAATGTATATTATTTGTTCATACTCTGTATATTCTTGTACTCTGATGTAAATTGTTGTAATAAGCAATGAAATGTTCTTCTGTTTATGTTCTGATTTGTCATGTTCTCATTACAATCCGGGCTTTCCTTTACGGGGAAGTTTGGGTCGTGTCACCAGTCCCGGTCGGCCATGCAAAACCGACCCGGTTTGGCCATGCCAAATCGGAAGGGATTCGTCTAGTGACATGTTAGCCTCTCCCCTATTCAATGTGGCCTGCACCATATCTCCACTAGTCCGAAATCCGCCCCACGTCCTAATGCCGAACTAGATTCTGATCCATCTATAAATAGGCCTTGGCATGGTCATTTAAGTGGATCAATTCATGGAAATTGGCACCTATACGCGAGGACTTCGCTGTTTCCATTAATAATCCTCCTTTCTCTACTTCCTCACATGAAAACTAACTGTATACTTAATCATATAGTATAATAAACGATTGATTACATCAAATGGACGGAGGCTTTATTGCCGAACCGCTATAAATTTTCATGTCTTTTGCTTTTTCTATGTTATGTGAATTATATTGCTATGATTCTGTGATTATTACTGAAACTTGGGTGTTCTACTCAAGAGAACCAATTTTTGAGTCAACAACCTAAAACATGCCTAACTCTGTAATTATTAGTATATTGTAGGTTGATTTAATCCTTTTTGTTTTGAGCGCAAAAAAATAGAGTCAAATTAATAATTGTACAAATGTGGATTAAAAAGAAATGGGACTTTATTCACAAAAAAACATGTATGAAATATGATTTTGTAATAAAAAAGGGATTGGACCGAAATATGCAAATTTATGTGGATTTGCAATAAAATTATAACATGGGTTATAATTGGGAAAGACTGGACATATGTGCAAGAATAATATTATGATAATTGTTTGGAGACAAAAATAAATCATAATGGATAGATTGGGCTTATTTGCAAATATAATTATAACATGAGGGTTATAGTTAAAAGAAATGATGAAAAGTCTTATTATTAATATAAAATTAAATATGATTTTAAGTTTAATAAGCACATACTAGTTGTGGTCCGTTTCAGCAGCATGGGGTTGATTAGGGAAAATAAGTGACAAATGAATAATGCCTCGATCAAGGGGATCTGGGGTAGGGTGCAAACTAGAAATTTTGTTTGCTAGGATCTGAACCAGCAACATTCATGTTTAGGTTTATCACTAATGCTCCCACAATAGTTGGTGGTAGAGGCAAGACACACTTATGCTGATTTAGGTAAGTAAGGGATCAACAGAGATAGGATTGTGTGTGGGTGCATTCCTGTTGTGCAACGAGCGTGCATGTGCATTGACAAGGGAAGATAAGTCATTACTGCATCCAGCAATGATTAGTTATGTTTTTACTGATGGATTTAGGTCAGATAAAGCCCAAAATTCATAGTGACATAAGTTACCATGCGAGATGGTAAACTGGTAGGTTAGAGCCGATCGACTGGTAGTATCAGAAAATTATCTTAATCATGTTTATCATTTTCAGTAATTGAGAAAGTGCAAACAATCGAACAAATCTTTACTTATGTAGTTCAAGTATACTTCCTAGTACATTATTCTTGTATGTTTATCTTTTGTAGTTGTGTATGGACACTTACCTTATCTAACATTAGAACTATTATTGAGTCTATTTTGTTTATTACTCAATCAAGCTAGTAATTACATCATCCACAAGACTTTATGTCTAACCCACTCATTTTTCTGCGTTATGGTGGAATTGATTAATTTAGTTTTTATATCTTATATTGTGGAGCTAGTTGTACTGTTGTTTATTTTAAGGGTTATTCATGTTATTGTACTCTGATTTGTAACTGATATTGGTTTGAGACTGAAATGAATAAATGGCTTTTGGAATTAATGTTATATTTTCAGTTTCAAAAATGTTTCCATTGTATTTATTATTTTATGTCTTGTGAATCTTAGTCTCTGTGATATATGTCTTTTTTACCTATAACGCCTCACATTCCTTAGCATGACCATACTTTAAGGAATGTTAAGGGATGCTGGGTGTTTCACTAATACATTCGTGGTCAACATGAACCAAGCATAACAACTCCTACGTGCAACATATTGAAAGCAAATCTTAGATATGTAGTTGATGTAAACCCATATGTTAGCTAATCCCAAGATTGTGCAACCTACTTTGACTTAAGTCATTTTTTGATGTCGAGGCTATGTTCAACATCTTCATACCAGTCTTCATCACTTGAACGAATCATGAATCCCCAATTGGATTCCAACATTCCAAACAGATCCACTTCCAAGAGATAGAATATATATCTATATTTTAAGTAGTTTTCGATAAATAGAACATTTACCAATCTCGGTCCCCTCAAGACAATTAATTAAATTTCCGACTAACTCAATTCCTGTTCTTCAAAAGTGAAAGAAAGCTAGAGGTGATTAGTACTGATGCTCATCCACACTAGTTCTCAGTGATATAAATCCATGACGTATTTTGTTTACTTCCTAGGTTAAGTTTGGTCAAGACCACTAGCCGACTAATTGACTATCTAATCTTCACCACTTGCTTATGAAAATCAAGATTCCTACACTCAACATATTTTCGGCCAAGATAGAAGCCAATAGAGCTCAACTGCTTCATCCATACTTGAACATCAATCTTTATTCTCACAAATAGAGAAGCCATCGTTAGTTTTCTTTGGAGTTAAGCATAGTAATACTAACGTTCTATAATTATTCAAACTAGGGTCAATCATAGTTACTTTTAAGCAAGTAAAGATACACACACACACACACACACACTCAATTTATACAAAGTATGCTCATGTCACGTAAATGACTTTTAATAACTTTTTAATAAATTTATACTTTATTAAATAAAACCTTTTTATAATTAAGCTCATTTCTATCTAATAAAACTTCGTTCATAAATTAAAACTTCCTATATTAACTAGTATTCTTTTACAAATTAAAACTTCATTTTATATGTACTTGTGTATATATGTTTAAATTTCTTTGTAGAAGATATCCACTTGTATCTATTCACTTATGTTACACGTGTAACAAACCTGGTTTCGTGATTATCTGTATAAACTAATTAGATGATGTTTACAAAGAGCTAATTGGAATTAAAAATTAACTATGGAGTTGAAGTGTGTAAATATATTGGTTAAGTTGAATAGTAGTTAAAGAAGCAATTCAACTCAATTTTTATTTAGTTAATTAAAGTAAATCAATATGGATTTAAAGAAAATAATTTAATTAATCATTAAGTTGATTAGTTAATGTATTTTGTATGATTTGGGGGTAATTTGGGTAATTAAATTAGATTTGAGGTGGATTGAATCAAATATATTCACAAAAGGATTTAATTCAATATTGGGTTGTTAAATAAATTTAATATAGAAAATAAAGTTTTGGAAAAATTTATAATGCGATTTGAGATAAAATATATGTTTAAAATATTTTTATGTATATTGCATAAATTGCAATATATAGTTGAAAAATTAATTTTAATGTGAAATTGTGCTTTCTTGTATTTATTTGGCATGTATAAACAAAGTACATAATGTAAATATTGATTGAACATCAATACTTGAATGATAAAATAATTTTAATATGGTCGTACATTCATTTTTGTTAAAAAGATGTGTTTTGTAAAATTTAGTTGTCGAAAGTGTAAATTTTAAACAAATAAAATGCAAAATTAGTGTCCTTAATAAACACTTAAAATTTTTAGTGTTTATATTCAGAATCAGTGTTTATAAGGTTTTACACATATTCTCTACAACTTTGTAAGTTAAAATAGCATAAGAATGGTAAGTATTTGATTTAGGGATAAGTTAGAATAATTCAAAAACACATAAACATGTGTTAGTGTATGTTAATATTAACATAATAATCAATTCAAGCCTAATATAATTAACCTAGGCTAATTGGTCTAAATTAAGCCCAATACCAAAGTAAGCATCAGGAGAAAAGTTGGAAAGGAATGAAAAGAAAAATATATGTACCTTTCACTTCTTCCTTAAAGCTACAAAGATTTTTTTTTACAGTTCCTCCCATACCTCTAAGTCAAACACCAAAACTAAAATCAAATTGAAGAAAAAGATTTTTAAATTAATTCCTATAGGTAGCCTATAATAAACCATGGATATATTTCAATTTTATCTTGTATTTGATTAATTTTCGCTTACCGTAACTTCTTTTCCGGTTACATGTGTCTTTAAACATTTTCCCAGGTTGTCGAAACTTGTTGAGGGCCAAAAACTTCAACCTTTTGTTCCAAATTGCTACAAAATTCGCTGCTTCATGCCTAAAAGCGAGTAATCCTCTCCTTCTTGTTTAAACAGTGTGTTTATGACGTTATATATGCGTCACGGTAAGTTTCTGTGAAAAGAATTATTGCTGTAAACATGAAAACTGTGTCTTTGCATTTACAATGAATTCTTGTTGTACATCCATCTTTATGATTATGTATCTCTCTTGTTTCTTTCTAGATTTGTATTCAACATTTTCCTGTTGATAGTAATGAATTTGTAGTCTTTGCATGTTGAATTTCAGGTCCATATGATCTCTGTAACATGTTAAAATCATGCCTGAAATTTTGAAACGAAGCAGAATTGCTGCTGGGTGAA
Source organism: Allium sativum (assembly GCA_030737875.1). Lineage (NCBI taxonomy): Eukaryota > Viridiplantae > Streptophyta > Magnoliopsida > Asparagales > Amaryllidaceae > Allium > Allium sativum. The sequence continues at coordinate 822,416,585 of CM060909.1, forward strand.
AATTGCATCACCCAAGTTGACATAGACCACACTAGGGTCAACCTAGGCTCTAAGGGTGGTCAACCTGAATTAGTGCCAGGTCGAGCCATATTTTATGTCTTTTCGTGTATGTTTTTGCTATGTCATGTTGCATTGTTATATCTGATTTATGATTGTTTCTCTTAAATGTTAGAGGCAGGTCCGAATGGATTTCAATAGGCTTAATTCAAAGACATAATTATAATTATATGTGTTTCAGATTGATAATTTTTCATGTGAATTTCTATGAGTTGATTTCATGATCATTTCATGATTTTACCGACACTGCGCACATGTTTATAAACCGTTTTCGAATGGTTCCATATATAAAATTATTTTTTCAAGAAAAATGTTTTCTAAGTTAATTTCATAAAAGTATAATTATCTCAAAGTTATTAAATATATAAGTATTTTCTGCTATAAAGAGATTTTAAAATAAACGATTTTCAAGTGATTTCCAAAGTCGTTTTAGAAACTCGTTTTCTCGAACCAAGTATTTTCAAGGAGTGATGTCATCCTTTGAAATTTCAACATCTCTTCCCCATCCTCCTTCGTTTCTCCATTTGCTTACCTCGCTTAGTACGGATGAGATTCGGGTATAAATGATCATTTATCATAGCTTACTAGGAACAACTCTTCTTGTCTTTTAAACAACACCTTTCGTCCTAGCTAGGAGTCCATTTTTATGCTCGAGGCAGAAAGCACTTCTTACTCATCACTTTGTCTCCTTCTGGGTTTGTGACCTCTCGTAGTTTTGTTTCTACTTCTTCGAGGAGTAGAAAAGCTAAGATTTTGGCTTGTATTCCTTGTACCACTCACACTCGCTCTTTTGTAGCAAAAGAAAAGATAATTAGGACCACTCGTTGTACTCTCTATCCGATATGATCTTCCTGGTTATCGGTTTCTTCTTTGGCTCACTTCTATATTCTTTCTATAGATTGATGGCTAGTTGTTCGTTCTGGAATATCAAAGGTGTTCGGAATGATGCATCTTCATCGTGTCTCAAGCGCATTATCAAAACACTCTATTCCTCTTGTGGCTCTTTAGGAACCCTTTATGGGGATGGAAGAGCTATTTGACATTGTCCTACTTATAAATTTTGGCGGTGGCATCCACAATGTTTCCACCAATATTTGTATCCTTAGGGACAAGGATGTGCCAGTGCATCCCATTTTTGACTCGACTCAATTCTGTTATTTGGGGAGGGGGGGGGGGGTTTAATGTCGTCACTTGCCAAGTAGAGAAACATGGTTGTTATTCTATCAACGCGTTGCCAGGGAGGACTTCAATTCCTTCATCATCCAATCAAGATTATCTGAGGTCTTTTTTTTTTGTTTAGCCATTACTTGATATAATAGTCAAGAAGGACCCAACAGGATCCCTTCTCGCCTTGATAGGGTGTTCGAATCTAAAGGGTGGTTTGGGCCATCGTTCTCTTTCTTTGTTGAACACTTGAGTCATGCTCACTTAGATCATGCTCCAATGATTCTGATGTGCAACCATTTTTTGACATCAGGGCCTACTTCTTTCTGGTTCCAATCCATGTGGTCTTTTCATCACTCCTTTATGTTCACGATAAAGGACTCATGGTCTCTCACAACATTAGGTAACCTTGTTGCTGCTTTCTATCTTAAATTAAACACCCCAAATCTTGTCTTGAGATCCATAACATCCATGTGTTTAAGATTTCTTTGGTAGATTCGATCGGAGGAAGAAGCTCATCCTTATTGAAGCTTCTTTTGACGTTGATTTGTTGGCTTCTAACAAAGCGCATTGGTTCCAAGCTCAATTCGCTATCAACTGCGAGTTGAGTATTGAGAATATCTTCCTTTGTTAGAAAGCCAGAATCAAGTGGATCATCAATTGTGTCTCTAAATCAAAATTCTTTCATTTCACTATTGGAATAATATAATAAAATCCTTTTAATTAATCAGAATTTTCGTCCTGACCTGTCATTAGCTTTATCTCCAATCTTTCTGATTTCCCATTTCCCGTTTTGGTCCTTCTTACAGTGTCCCTCCATCGATCTTTCTAATCCTTTTCTTCAATATCTATACAATCCTCCCTCTGTTGAGGAGATCATTCTTATGTTTTCATGCTTAGTAAGGATAGTGCGAGTGTCCCCGATGGCTTCAACAGGTTCTTGTTTTTTACCGTTGTGCTTGGGAGGTCATCCATCTAGATTTTTCTCTTACGATCCAGTTCTTTTTCTATAGAGGTATGCTCCCCAAGAGTTGGACTTATACCAAATTTGTGCCTATTCTCAAGTCGAAGAACCTTCGTTCTTACTCTGACTTCAGATCGGTAAGTCTTTGTAACTTCTCAAACAAAGTCATCTCTAAGATATTGTCTTCTCGGCTCGTACCTTTCCTGGATCGCATTATTTCTTCTTCCTTGGTCGGCTTTATTAAAGGCCGACTGATCACCAATAATGTCCTTCTTTCCCAAAAGCTGATTTTCCGAATTAATCGGAAAATCTATCGTTTCAATGTGGTCATCAAGCTTGATGGTACTTCATCATTCATGTTCTTTGAGCGTTTGGTTTTCCTGAACCCTTATTGATTTGTTATACAAACTTATTTCAAACTACTGGCTCTCTGTTCTTGTCAATAGAGCGACCAAAGATTTCTTCCCTCGAGAAGAGTGTTCTGTCAAGGTGACCCTCTTTCCCTGATGCACTTTGTTATTGCAGCCGAGGCGCTAGTACGGGGGGGGGGGGGGGGGAGGGAGGGGGTGGGGGTCCCCTTACTATCACAGGATAAATTCATCAATTTGTTATTCAATTCTTTGTCATTTGCAGATGACACTATGATCTTCTCTAAATGTCATTGTTTTTCTGCCCATCAGATCCTATCTCTTCTCCATCCCTAAGAGCAATGCTCAGGGAACTTGATCAATGCCTAGAAGATCTGGTTTGTTTCATCTAGATCCATGGACCCTCATAAGGTCTAATGGATCTCATTCTTTTATGGTTTTCGAGTACCTTCTCTTCTTTTACCTATCTTGGTATCAAGATTTATTACGGTCGTAAGCTCAATGCGCTGTTCGACCCCCTTACTGACAAAGCAAGACAGAAATCTTAAGATGGAGCTCGATTCTCCTTTCCTTGACTGGAAGATTGGTTCCTATCAAATCAGTGATTTATTCTCTAGGATCGCATGTCTTTTCGCCCTACTTCGTCTTTCTTTCGGTCCTGTAGATCATTGGCCTCATCTTTCTTCTGGGGTAGCAAAGACGATACTAGGAGATATCAATGGGTTTCCAAGGATACCATCTATCTTCCCAAGCGTGTGGGAGGCCTCGGTTTGTAGAAGCCTCAGGATGTGTGCAAAGCATATGCTTGTATGCTTTGGCTCGTTTTCGATCAAATGGCTCTCTCTGGGCGTCATTTCTTCATGCTAAGTATAGGAGCCTTTTGCCTTTCGATTTTTCCAGGACCCCATCATATTCTAGTAAGACGTGGAAACGAATGCAGTTAGTCAAGTCTTTTCCGATAGGCATGGTCATGGTTTTTCCTGGAATGGCGACCCCTTCTCCCTTGGAGCGACTTGAAATTCCACTCGAGTTCCGATAGGTAGAAATTCAGATTTCTTTTTCATTTGGGGAAAGCGCATTTCTCCTAAGGCTTATATTCTTATGTGGAAGTTCCTTCATCGGGGTCTTCCATTAGATGATAACCTTATAAGGATTGACATCCTTCTCGTGTCTCGCTGTTAGTGTTGCGGGTCCAGTTCTTTGGAATCGATCACACACTTATTTTGGGATAGTGAGACCGCTATCATGGTTTGGTCTCATTTGGGGAATTAGTTGGGGTCCCAAACTTCCCTTCTAGTCTTCCTTCGTCCTGGTGGGCTAGAGGTCGTGGAAAGGATCTCAAGTCAACCTACTTTTGGATTATTTATTATCTCATCTGTTGGCCTCGTTGGTCTTCCTGAAACAAGACGGTTTATGACAATTTTCCCATGGTTTGGGTCTCTATCATTCGTATAGTTACTGATGATGTCCATTTCAAATTTTGAGGAGACCCTTTATGGGCAACCTCAATCATGTCTCGTTATCTTTGGCCTGTGCTTTCTCTATTTCTTGGGGGTCGCGTCCCCAAGAGTGGATGGGTTGATTTTTTGAGTGTGCATGTTTTTCCTCAGGTGCCATATTGGGAGGTGGATGACTTAGGTTTGTCTCTTGGTGTTTTTGTGCTGGAGTTGGATGTGTTTGAGTTTGCATGTCATGCACAGTGGGCTGGAGCAGGCTTTTTGGCTATTTGCTTGGAGGTAGCATGCTTAGCTTTAGTTGCAGGAGCTAGATTTGGTTGGGATCACTCTAATGGGTACTGAGGTCTGGAGCACTCTCTGCTTTGTATTTTTGGTGTCTAAGCCCAAGTAGTCCATTACCTAGTCTTGTCAGAACTTGGGGGTACTGGGCTTTTGTGGTTTTGTGTTGTGCTGCTTATGTTGTTGCCTTTGTTATTATTTGTAGACCGGATGCCCATTTAGGCTTTGTTTCTATTTGTCCTTTGCCTTTTTTGAGTAGTGCTTAGTTTTACGACATAACTAAGTGTTCGCTTTGCATTCCTTAAATCTGTCTTTTGTGAGCCATTAGAGAAATATGTTTTTTCACCTTTTCGGTATTGATTTTTTTCTCCTTTTTGATTAAAAAGAGTATTTACAATATAAAAACTACATGTTTTCGCGCTCTTCGAGGAACAAAAATGTGACTTAAACGGTGTAGTAAACCGTATGGTATGGTATGCATAGTTTGTTATATCGCTTAATTCCAGACTTGTTTGATTGAAGTTACTTTTAGTGTGGAATAGGTTGATTAGACGTGCACTATGGAATGTACTGTTTTCACTATTTGGATTAATGTTTGGAAGTATGTGATACATTCCATTATTGTTTTGTTATTGTTGCCAGTACTCGCTCTAGGGGGAGCCAGGTCGGGGGGTCCTCATACATATATTCACTTAGCCAGGGGAGTCAAGTTACACTCGATTGGGGAGCTCATAGTTGATATTGGGCGCCATAATATAAATATATAGTACTTGGAAAGCTTAGGGGGAGCTATTTATTTGATGCACATGCTACTTTTGATTTGGATCCAACTTATGATGCGATTCTAGATTTCATTTCTAAAGTTGTTGATTCTCTAAATGTTTCCACCAATGTTGTTGATGTTGATTTTATTTACATAGCATTAGAGCTATCATGTTGCTTTTATATGGTGATTACATTTTTGTTGCTTGAACTCTCATGCGAGCTCCATATGTTGATAATATGATGCTATCCACTTTGTTGTTTCTGGGAGATTTGGGGATTATATATATATATATGCTTAGCCTTGTTCTTAGCTCTTGTTGATGATAGGAAACCTTGTATGTTTTCATTGTTGTCATTTCATGAGGCCTTATATGATGATTAGTTGCAATTTATCACATGACTATACGTTGTTGAGAGTTGAAGTTGCTCTTTATCTATTTAAGGAGATTTATCCTATTAGGATTCTGTACTTCATTTTACCTTGATCTAACCACTTTGTTTAAGCTAAACTGACCTATGCATTTTATATGCTCGAATTAGACTGAATTGCTTTAGGTCGGTACCTTCTATAGATATCTACTTAGTCTACTTTCACGTTGGACCATCTTATCTCCCTTTGGTGCTTTGGCCTATTTTTAGTAGTCACCTAGTTGTACATGCATGAAACTCAGATATGTACTTAATCTTTTTTTGGGACATTTATTGCACATATGTGGTTTGTATAACCACCTATGTATGTATCACTATGTATTGTACTTGGTGTATATGTAACTATGTTTGTTGTTCTGTGATATGTGTTATACGTTGTTATTATGTTTTGAATAGATCTATTAGCCACCATAATATTATATTAAGATAGGATTAAGTATGTAACAACCCATATTTTTAATAATCTGTTATAACATAAATTGAGGCAGAATTAAATTATAAAATGGGAATCAAGGGAAACGGGCTATGCCATTGCGTTCGTCTCGGAAAAATACGCGAAATAGAGTCCGAGTTTTCGAAAATCGGAGTCCGTATGACCCAGTTAAGGCCCATGGAAGTTTTCAGAAATTTCCATAATTAAAACAGATTTAAATTTAAATTAAAAACAAGGATTTGGGCCAGCTGGGCCAAGGCGGGAAAAATTCCCGCCAAGGACCCCATGTCGACAGGCCTGTCGACAGGGGTCTAGGCATGTCGACTGCCCTGTCGACAGCCCTGTCGACAGGGTGTGGCCGGGCTAACTGGCCTGGTGCACCATTTTGATCTTGGCTTGATTGGGGGGCTTGTTTCTAGAGAGTTCCGGGATCTGATGGACCTAATTGAATCTAGGGTTAATCCTATGGCCTAAAAACACTAGCCTAATCTATAAATAAGACCCTAACCTACCCTAAATCATTCATTATTCATCCTAGTAACTAAACTATGCCAAAATCAAAACTCTCATGGCCTCCACCCTCTTCATACAATTCCTAAATTGATTTCCAAGTAATTTTCCATGCATACAAGCATATTTAGGCTTGAATGATCCTCCTTAGCTTGCATTAAAGGCTTGTTTTTCTATTGGCATCATAAAGGAGGAGTCTTGATCAAGTTTGCTTGCATTTGGGGGCTTTAATTAGTTGCATAAGGGGTTTCTTGCATTTGTTGTACTCATTTGAGTCCGCATAAGCATTGTAAGCCCTCTTACCCTCATTTAGAAACTATAAAGTTAATGTGTGATGAAAGTTGGGGTTTATGTATGTTTATTAAGTTATGCATGTTGATGCAAGTTTGCTAAGCCATGATTTGTATGTTTATTGAGTTATGCATATTTATGCAAGTTTAAAATGACAAGTTGTGCATGTTTTGACAAGTTGTGCATGTTTTGACAAGTTGTGCATGTTTATGCAAGTTTAAAATGACAAGTTGTGCATGTTTTGACAAGTTGTGCATGTTTTGACAAGTTGTGCATGTTTATGCAAGTTTAAAATGACAAGTTGTGCATGTTTGACAAGTTATGCATGATTAAGGTAATATGCAAGTTCACTATGCTAAGTTATGCAAGTTTAACATGCTATGCATGTTTATGGTAATATGCAAGATCACTATGCTAAGTTATGCAAGTCTAACATGTTATGCATGATTGTTGTGCAAGTTTATGTTGTGCCAAGTTCCCTCTTCCTATCCTTTATGCGTTACTACGAATATGTAAGCGATAGAATGACGTTGGGGGTTTTGGGGTAAACTTAAAATACATAAAAATATAAGATTGGGAATTTACCTATTAAGTTAGGTCTACCCCTTGGGAATTTACCTATTAAGTTAGGTCTACCCAAGTAATTGTTGACTTGTAATTATGTTTTGAAATTAAGTGGACATGACACTTAGAAAAACATAAGTGTGGCCAACTCGAGGTTGGGTTGAGTTTGTAGCATAATTCTACCCGGAACCGACCGGCTTAACTAGTGGCTACAAACAATAGGACCCAATGTGAGAAGTTGGTCATGGGGTGCCAAGACCCGAGGTTAGACCAAGTTGTGGTGTAAAGCTACCCGGACCCGCCCGGCCTAACTAGTAACCACAACAAGGTCTAATGTGAGAGGTTAAGGTGCATTAAATTAATTAATGCCTCATGATCAGGGTTAAGTCAGGGTCCACTGATACTTAACCAATTTGGGAGTTCAAGGGATTAGAATGTGGTTAAGTTGTGAACCGTTAGCTACACTTAACTAGTTTAATCCATTTGGGAGTTCAAGGGATTAGAATGGGGTTAAGCCACACTTAACCAGTTTAATCCAGGATTAGTGAAGGGTTAAATCACACTTAACCCTCTTAGGAAACCCTAGCAGCGGGTCTGTTCCGGCAGTAATCCCAGTTTGGTATCATCACAACCCTAGAAACTAGGCTAGGGCGGGGCACGATTACTGGACGGATGTAAACGACCAAAGGGCGATGGCCGAGTGGTACAGCGGTGCGGGTCCGGCGGGCTACGGACGTGCACGTAGTCCGATGTTGGACAAACTCGAGGCACGGGTACCAGTAGGTTAGGGCTGTGCATTATTGCTTAAGTGTCCGGGGTCGACAACCGAGGGCTTGATACACCCAAAGGTGGGCCCAGCACAGACTACCTACATCCATATGTGGGCCGTATGGACATCAACACTTGACGTGTTAGGCTTATAGGGAGCCGATCAACTAGACCGTTGGGTTGGACCTTATACTAAGGTCACTTCATGTTATTGGGCCAAAGTTTGGGCTAAGGGATCAATACCTGTTATGTTGGTTTGCTAGTACACCGTGGTGCAAAACTTAACCATGTTTTATGCGATGATACCTCTGTATATCTTGTAGGTAATTTACCATGCCAGTATGTTGTTATCTATGATCATCTCAGTTTCCATCATGATGTTAACTTTATTAGTTTATAGACTGATCGTAGCAGGGCTTACTCAGTCTTTTTGACTGACCTGTTTTCTTTCGCCTCTTTTCTTCCGTTTCCCCCCCCCAGGTTCTCAGGGAGGGAATACTGGAGCCTAGTTTGGATTTTAGCTGCTTCCTTGGATAGCTCAAGTATGCTTTGGACTTGAGCCGCTATGGTTTATCACTCTTATTTGGGAATAGTACTTATGTATTTTCAGTTTATCAGATGATGTATTTATCTAGACTTGTAATTTTGGGAAAGTGACATTTTGATGTACCAGACTTGTGATTTGAAATGGTTTATAAATCTTCCGCTGTTTTATTTACTTACTCTGTTTATTTACATATATATATATGTCATGTCCTGCCTTGCTATATCATTATGCATGTTTACCAATAATGCCCCTCCAAAGCTAGTGCATTCCTTTGCGAGTGACCCTGGCGGAGGTGGGGTGTTACATTTGGTATCAGAGCATATGGTTTACGAGAAGGGATAAAAAGGTTTTTTTTTTAAAACTTTTGAAAAACTATTTTCAAAACCAAGTATAAAGTATTTTCCAAAGAAAAGTCTAGTTATTTTCAAAAGGCTATTCCCCAAAAGCCATTAGCACTATCCTTTGACTCCTCGTTTGAACTCTTTTCTTTTCGTTTCCAGCATGTCTGATAATCTCATCTTGCCCGGAGGAGTGACGATACCCGATTGGTTTCGTCGGTACTTGGAAGTCACGGCACCGGTCCCGGGTGTCCCTAATGTTGTCTCCCCAGTCGAGGCCGCTGTTCCTCCTTCTCCTCCCGTAGCTGATGTTCCTCTTCCCCCTCAGCCTCCACAAGCGGATTTCGCGGAAACTTGCAAGAACTTTAAGAGGATGGGTGGCAAGAATTTTAATGGGACAGAGACTTTTGTAGAAGCTGGGAATTGGTTGAAAGAGACCGAAGATCTTTTAGCCACCTTTGATATAGGTGACCGCAGGAAGGTTTTATTAGCAGTATGGTTGCTAAAGGAAGAAGCTGCACGTTGGTGGGTAGTCACCACCGCTACTAGGCCAATTGAGACTTGGGATGACTTTAGAGGAAGGTTTGGACTGAGATTCTTATCATTGAAGCAAGGGGACATGACTATTAGGGAATACATAGATAAGTTTAATCAACTGGCTCGTGTCGATTTAGACTTGGTTAATACAGCTCAGAAGAAGGCCCTACACTTTGCTCTAGGATTAAACGAGCCATTACGTGATTTGGCCCTGTCTCATATACCCTTGGGGGCGACTTTCGAGAGTTTAGTGAATTTGGCCCTACTTCAAGAAGAAGATAACAATGACAAGAAAGAGGTCAAGGCGAATGAGTCTCAAGACAAGAGAGTAAATTCCGGGAAATGGGGCAAGAATATGAAATGTAACTTCTGTGGTAAAGTTGGACATATAGCCAGGGAATGTAGGAAGAAGGAGAAGAGAAAGCGGGGCGAATGCTTTGAGTGTGGTGAGTTTGGACATTTCAGCAAGGATTGCCCGAGGAAACAAGGGCAAGGTCAGACTCAGTGTGCAGGACTATCTGGAGGGCGAATTCATCCCCTCAACCCCATTCTTCCAGCTCATGATAGAGGTAGTGTTTCTGTTGAAAATCTTGTTTACATTTTCTGATTTTCCCTGTTCGAACTTTGTTTGATTCTGGCACATCGCATAGTTTTATTTCATCTGACCCAGTTGAAAGTTTTTGCACCTAAGTACTAGTGTAGTTGATGATCCCGTATGTGTTTCAAATCCAATTGGGGGTTCTGCCCGTTTGTCTATGGTCTGAGTGGATTTGAAAATTTCTATCTTAAGTATAGAATTCTCGTGGGATGTTTATATTCTCGGTTTCGGGGGATATGGGTTGGTTTTGGGCATGGAATGGTCGTCCTATTTTGGAGCCATTCTGGGTTTTTGTATATAGGGTGTGGGGCTCATGACTCGCCTCGGTAATACCCTAGAAATTTCTAGCAACCCTATGGGTCCCGTCATGTTATGTTATCTTGAATCCCTCAACTCGTCTATCGATAGTTTGAAATCTTTGAGGGTGGTCCGAGAATATCCTGATATCTGGGGATAGATTTCCGCATTATCTAGTTGGTAATACCAAGCCAGTTTCGTGGCCGGTTAGGCACGTGACCTCACAAGATGAGAGTTAAGAAAGTAAGTCAAGGAGTTGCTTGAGAAGAACTTCCTGAGACGAAGCATTTTCGAGTAGGGTGCTCCAGTAGTATTCGTTACAGATGTGGACAGTTTATTTCGCTTATGTGTTGATTATCGTAAGATAACCGTTACCAAGGATCAATGATTTGTTTGATCAACTTGTAGGAGCATCTGTTTTCTTTTGATCTAGCTACCAGATTCCATCAGCTTAGGATGGCTGAGGATGGAATTGACAAGACTGCGTTTAGGGCTCTAGATGGGTTTTAGAATGGCTAGTCATACTATTTGGTTTGACTAATGCACCCGCATATTACGTAAACTGGATGGGTAGGGTGTTTAGGGAGTCCTTGAACAAGTTTGTCATGGTCGTCATGGACGATATCTTGATCTCCTCAAAAGAACGAGGAAGAACATGATATACATCTCAAGAAGGAGATGGATACGCTTAGAGCCACCAGTGGAAGGTCAAGTTCTCCAAATATCACTTTGGAGGAAAGAAGTTGGATTTCTTGGGCACATGGTTCCTAAGTAAGGCTTAGCGGTGGATTCCGCTAAAGTAGTTGCGGTTTAAGACTGGAAAACTCTGAGGAGGGCAATTGAAGTAAGGAGCTTTCTCCGTTTGGCTAGTTAAGTTAGCATTCCCTGAGCTTAGACTTACTCTTCTGGATCAAGAAGGGGAGGTTTCGCAGGAAGAAGACCCGCAGTTAGTCAAGAACATGGACCAGTCGGTTCGAGGCGAGATGTTAAGTCACCTCACTAGATATACTATAGATGACAAGGAATGACTAAGGCACGATGAGAGATTATGTATTCCTCGAGTGGAAGACTTGGTAAAGAAGGTTCTTGGAGATGCGCATCACTCAAGGAGGTGGCCGAGTTGGCCTCTGGATGCATGTTGTGCCACCAGGTTGAGGCCAAGTCATAGAAGCCCAGTGGGCCATTACCTCCATTAGGGGTTTCGCAAGGGAAGTGTGAAAACATCTCGATAGATTATGTGGATAGACTAGAAAGGGAATACGGGTATGTGGGCCATAATAGGTAGACTCACGAAGAGTGCTCACTTCAGTCCGGTGAAGAGCGAGAGGACTGCATCATGGTCAGCAACAGTTTACCCTCAAGAAGTTGGCCAGTTTTTAAAATAGCCTACAGAAAGCCGTGGGTAGGCAATTGAATCTAGGAATAGCCTATCACTCATAGGCGGATGGTTCATGTCGATTAAGCCTGAGATATAGAAAATCACGTTTATAAGGGCAATTGGCAATGTGGATTGGTATTTCCAAGAAAAGTTCTGTTGCAAGGAATACTTTATGGTAAGTAGACGAGATCCAGGATTCACTAGTGAATTTTGGAGAGCTGGCATGAGATCATGAGGTTATAGTATGTTTAAGCCAGGTATACAGAAGGAAGAATAAGTGGAAAAGAAAGACGAGAGGCAATAATGAAATGAGTTCCAACTCGAATTTGGGAAATAGAAGTTAGGAAGCCAAGGAATCATGAAGTGAAAGATAGTCAAAGCACAATGGAGTTAAGCTCAAGGAAACGTGACTAAGAAGAGCAAAGACTAGATACGCACATCATATCTCTTCTTAAGAGTGCATCCTTGATCCTTGTTTTCCTGTGGAGCTTGCTTGCAAGTTATCTTTTGTATATATATCCTCTCGGTCCCATTCTCGATCTTATTTCTGTTGTAAACTCCATAAGGGGGTTAAGACTCATCGGATAGTACTATATGTCAAAGCTTGAATGGATTTCTTGTAATCCAAAAAGGAGTTTATCTAATTTATCGGGTTTATCTGGTCATGAGAACCTTAGGTAGAAACCCTTTGGATGAAACATGTGTTTGAAACATGTTATGCTTGATGGTTGCAAGTGGTTGCAAGTGTTTGCAAGTGGTTGCTCGTGGATGCATTATACACGATTAGGCACTAGATCGGCTCACACACTCCTCATATTGCATGTGCATGAGTGTTTATGCTTATTCTTGGATGAAATTCGTATGCTATCACATGGATGTTGCATATGGATGTATGATTGAGCACGCATGTAGATATTATACATTATGTTAGGAATTTGCATACATATGGATTCATTTCACTGACATACATATGCATTAAGGAGGTTTACTGTATCAGTAACCGCCTGATTTACATACATATGCATTAAGGAGGTTTACTGTATCAGTAACCGCCTGATTTTTTTTGCATTAGGTAAGTACATACACACACACTTTTGCATATGTTCATCCAGCATTTAGAATCTTGTAAGGACAATGATTGCTCGTGGATGATGCTTTGAGTAGATGGATGATTGGATGGTAGGATACGTTCTTCCTAACTTGAAGATTTCGGGGACGAAATCCTTTAAGGAGGGGAGAATGTAACAACCCGTATTTTTAATAATCTGTTATAACATAAATTGAGGCAGAATTAAATTATAAAATGGGAATCAAGGGAAACGGGCTATGCCATTGCGTTCGTCTCGGAAAAATACGCGAAATAGAGTCCGAGTTTTCGAAAATCGGAGTCCGTATGACCCAGTTAAGGCCCATGGAAGTTTTCAGAAATTTCCATAATTAAAACAGATTTAAATTTAAATTAAAAACAAGGATTTGGGCCAGCTGGGCCAAGGCGGGAAAAATTCCCGCCAAGGACCCCATGTCGACAGGCCTGTCGACAGGGGTCTAGGCATGTCGACTGCCCTGTCGACAGGGTGTGGCCGGGCTAACTGGCCTGGTGCACCATTTTGATCTTGGCTTGATTGGGGGGCTTGTTTCTAGAGAGTTCCGGGATCTGATGGACCTAATTGAATCTAGGGTTAATCCTATGGCCTAAAAACACTAGCCTAATCTATAAATAAGACCCTAACCTACCCTAAATCATTCATTATTCATCCTAGTAACTAAACTATGCCAAAATCAAAACTCTCATGGCCTCCACCCTCTTCATACAATTCCTAAATTGATTTCCAAGTAATTTTCCATGCATACAAGCATATTTAGGCTTGAATGATCCTCCTTAGCTTGCATTAAAGGCTTGTTTTTCTATTGGCATCATAAAGGAGGAGTCTTGATCAAGTTTGCTTGCATTTGGGGGCTTTAATTAGTTGCATAAGGGGTTTCTTGCATTTGTTGTACTCATTTGAGTCCGCATAAGCATTGTAAGCCCTCTTACCCTCATTTAGAAACTATAAAGTTAATGTGTGATGAAAGTTGGGGTTTATGTATGTTTATTAAGTTATGCATGTTGATGCAAGTTTGCTAAGCCATGATTTGTATGTTTATTGAGTTATGCATATTTATGCAAGTTTAAAATGACAAGTTGTGCATGTTTTGACAAGTTGTGCATGTTTTGACAAGTTGTGCATGTTTATGCAAGTTTAAAATGACAAGTTGTGCATGTTTTGACAAGTTGTGCATGTTTTGACAAGTTGTGCATGTTTATGCAAGTTTAAAATGACAAGTTGTGCATGTTTGACAAGTTATGCATGATTAAGGTAATATGCAAGTTCACTATGCTAAGTTATGCAAGTTTAACATGCTATGCATGTTTATGGTAATATGCAAGATCACTATGCTAAGTTATGCAAGTCTAACATGTTATGCATGATTGTTGTGCAAGTTTATGTTGTGCCAAGTTCCTCCTATCCTTTATGCGTTACTACGAATATGTAAGCGATAGAATGACGTTGGGGGTTTTGGGGTAAACTTAAAATACATAAAAATATAAGATTGGGAATTTACCTATTAAGTTAGGTCTACCCCTTGGGAATTTACCTATTAAGTTAGGTCTACCCAAGTAATTGTTGACTTGTAATTATGTTTTGAAATTAAGTGGACATGACACTTAGAAAAACATAAGTGTGGCCAACTCGAGGTTGGGTTGAGTTTGTAGCATAATTCTACCCGGAACCGACCGGCTTAACTAGTGGCTACAAACAATAGGACCCAATGTGAGAAGTTGGTCATGGGGTGCCAAGACCCGAGGTTAGACCAAGTTGTGGTGTAAAGCTACCCGGACCCGCCCGGCCTAACTAGTAACCACAACAAGGTCTAATGTGAGAGGTTAAGGTGCATTAAATTAATTAATGCCTCATGATCAGGGTTAAGTCAGGGTCCACTGATACTTAACCAATTTGGGAGTTCAAGGGATTAGAATGTGGTTAAGTTGTGAACCGTTAGCTACACTTAACTAGTTTAATCCATTTGGGAGTTCAAGGGATTAGAATGGGGTTAAGCCACACTTAACCAGTTTAATCCAGGATTAGTGAAGGGTTAAATCACACTTAACCCTCTTAGGAAACCCTAGCAGCGGGTCTGTTCCGGCAGTAATCCCAGTTTGGTATCATCACAACCCTAGAAACTAGGCTAGGGCGGGGCACGATTACTGGACGGATGTAAACGACCAAAGGGCGATGGCCGAGTGGTACAGCGGTGCGGGTCCGGCGGGCTACGGACGTGCACGTAGTCCGATGTTGGACAAACTCGAGGCACGGGTACCAGTAGGTTAGGGCTGTGCATTATTGCTTAAGTGTCCGGGGTCGACAACCGAGGGCTTGATACACCCAAAGGTGGGCCCAGCACAGACTACCTACATCCATATGTGGGCCGTATGGACATCAACACTTGACGTGTTAGGCTTATAGGGAGCCGATCAACTAGACCGTTGGGTTGGACCTTATACTAAGGTCACTTCATGTTATTGGGCCAAAGTTTGGGCTAAGGGATCAATACCTGTTATGTTGGTTTGCTAGTACACCGTGGTGCAAAACTTAACCATGTTTTATGCGATGATACCTCTGTATATCTTGTAGGTAATTTACCATGCCAGTATGTTGTTATCTATGATCATCTCAGTTTCCATCATGATGTTAACTTTATTAGTTTATAGACTGATCGTAGCAGGGCTTACTCAGTCTTTTTGACTGACCTGTTTTCTTTCGCCTCTTTTCTTCCGTTTCCCCCCCCCCAGGTTCTCAGGGAGGGAATACTGGAGCCTAGTTTGGATTTTAGCTGCTTCCTTGGATAGCTCAAGTATGCTTTGGACTTGAGCCGCTATGGTTTATCACTCTTATTTGGGAATAGTACTTATGTATTTTCAGTTTATCAGATGATGTATTTATCTAGACTTGTAATTTTGGGAAAGTGACATTTTGATGTACCAGACTTGTGATTTGAAATGGTTTATAAATCTTCCGCTGTTTTATTTACTTACTCTGTTTATTTACATATATATATATATGTCATGTCCTGCCTTGCTATATCATTATGCATGTTTACCAATAATGCCCCTCCAAAGCTAGTGCATTCCTTTGCGAGTGACCCTGGCGGAGGTGGGGTGTTACATTTGGTATCAGAGCATATGGTTTACGAGAAGGGATAAAAAGGTTTTTTTTTTAAAACTTTTGAAAAACTATTTTCAAAACCAAGTATAAAGTATTTTCCAAAGAAAAGTCTAGTTATTTTCAAAAGGCTATTCCCCAAAAGCCATTAGCACTATCCTTTGACTCCTCGTTTGAACTCTTTTCTTTTCGTTTCCAGCATGTCTGATAATCTCATCTTGCCCGGAGGAGTGACGATACCCGATTGGTTTCGTCGGTACTTGGAAGTCACGGCACCGGTCCCGGGTGTCCCTAATGTTGTCTCCCCAGTCGAGGCCGCTGTTCCTCCTTCTCCTCCCGTAGCTGATGTTCCTCTTCCCCCTCAGCCTCCACAAGCGGATTTCGCGGAAACTTGCAAGAACTTTAAGAGGATGGGTGGCAAGAATTTTAATGGGACAGAGACTTTTGTAGAAGCTGGGAATTGGTTGAAAGAGACCGAAGATCTTTTAGCCACCTTTGATATAGGTGACCGCAGGAAGGTTTTATTAGCAGTATGGTTGCTAAAGGAAGAAGCTGCACGTTGGTGGGTAGTCACCACCGCTACTAGGCCAATTGAGACTTGGGATGACTTTAGAGGAAGGTTTGGACTGAGATTCTTATCATTGAAGCAAGGGGACATGACTATTAGGGAATACATAGATAAGTTTAATCAACTGGCTCGTGTCGATTTAGACTTGGTTAATACAGCTCAGAAGAAGGCCCTACACTTTGCTCTAGGATTAAACGAGCCATTACGTGATTTGGCCCTGTCTCATATACCCTTGGGGGCGACTTTCGAGAGTTTAGTGAATTTGGCCCTACTTCAAGAAGAAGATAACAATGACAAGAAAGAGGTCAAGGCGAATGAGTCTCAAGACAAGAGAGTAAATTCCGGGAAATGGGGCAAGAATATGAAATGTAACTTCTGTGGTAAAGTTGGACATATAGCCAGGGAATGTAGGAAGAAGGAGAAGAGAAAGCGGGGCGAATGCTTTGAGTGTGGTGAGTTTGGACATTTCAGCAAGGATTGCCCGAGGAAACAAGGGCAAGGTCAGACTCAGTGTGCAGGACTATCTGGAGGGCGAATTCATCCCCTCAACCCCATTCTTCCAGCTCATGATAGAGGTAGTGTTTCTGTTGAAAATCTTGTTTACATTTTCTGATTTTCCCTGTTCGAACTTTGTTTGATTCTGGCACATCGCATAGTTTTATTTCATCTGACCCAGTTGAAAGTTTTTGCACCTAAGTACTAGTGTAGTTGATGATCCCGTATGTGTTTCAAATCCAATTGGGGGTTCTGCCCGTTTGTCTATGGTCTGAGTGGATTTGAAAATTTCTATCTTAAGTATAGAATTCTCGTGGGATGTTTATATTCTCGGTTTCGGGGGATATGGGTTGGTTTTGGGCATGGAATGGTCGTCCTATTTTGGAGCCATTCTGGGTTTTTGTATATAGGGTGTGGGGCTCATGACTCGCCTCGGTAATACCCTAGAAATTTCTAGCAACCCTATGGGTCCCGTCATGTTATGTTATCTTGAATCCCTCAACTCGTCTATCGATAGTTTGAAATCTTTGAGGGTGGTCCGAGAATATCCTGATATCTGGGGATAGATTTCCGCATTATCTAGTTGGTAATACCAAGCCAGTTTCGTGGCCGGTTAGGCACGTGACCTCACAAGATGAGAGTTAAGAAAGTAAGTCAAGGAGTTGCTTGAGAAGAACTTCCTGAGACGAAGCATTTTCGAGTAGGGTGCTCCAGTAGTATTCGTTACAGATGTGGACAGTTTATTTCGCTTATGTGTTGATTATCGTAAGATAACCGTTACCAAGGATTAATGATTTGTTTGATCAACTTGTAGGAGCATCTGTTTTCTTTTGATCTAGCTACCAGATTCCATCAGCTTAGGATGGCTGAGGATGGAATTGACAAGACTGCGTTTAGGGCTCTAGATGGGTTTTTGAATGGCTAGTCATACTATTTGGTTTGACTAATGCACCCGCATATTACGTAAACTGGATGGGTAGGGTGTTTAGGGAGTCCTTGAACAAGTTTGTCATGGTCATCATGGACGATATCTTGATCTCCTCAAAAGAACGAGGAAGAACATGATATACATCTCAAGAAGGAGATGGATACGCTTAGAGCCACCAGTGGAAGGTCAAGTTCTCCAAATATCACTTTGGAGGAAAGAAGTTGGATTTCTTGGGCACATGGTTCCTAAGTAAGGCTTAGCGGTGGATTCCGCTAAAGTAGTTGCGGTTTAAGACCGGAAAACTCTGAGGAGGGAAATTGAAGTAAGGAGCTTTCTCCGTTTGGCTAGTTAAGTTAGCATTCCCTGAGCTTAGACTTACTCTTCTGGATCAAGAAGGGGAGGTTTCGCAGGAAGAAGACCCGCAGTTAGTCAAGAACATGGACCAGTCGGTTCGAGGCGAGATGTTAAGTCACCTCACTAGATATACTATAGATGACAAGGAATGACTAAGGCACGATGAGAGATTATGTATTCCTCGAGTGGAAGACTTGGTAAAGAAGGTTCTTGGAGATGCGCATCACTCAAGGAGGTGGCCGAGTTGGCCTCTGGATGCATGTTGTGCCACCAGGTTGAGGCCAAGTCATAGAAGCCCAGTGGGCCATTACCTCCATTAGGGGTTTCGCAAGGAAAGTGTGAAAACATCTCGATAGATTATGTGGATAGACTAGAAAGGGAATACGGGTATGTGGGCCATAATAGGTAGACTCACGAAGAGTGCTCACTTCAGTCCGGTGAAGAGCGAGAGGACTGCATCATGGTCAGCAACAGTTTACCCTCAAGAAGTTGGCCAGTTTTTAAAATAGCCTACAGAAAGCCGTGGGTAGGCAATTGAATCTAGGAATAGCCTATCACTCATAGGCGGATGGTTCATGTCGATTAAGCCTGAGATATAGAAAATCACGTTTATAAGGGCAATTGGCAATGTGGATTGGTATTTCCAAGAAAAGTTCTGTTGCAAGGAATACTTTATGGTAAGTAGACGAGATCCAGGATTCACTAGTGAATTTTGGAGAGCTGGCATGAGATCATGAGGTTATAGTATGTTTAAGCCAGGTATACAGAAGGAAGAATAAGTGGAAAAGAAAGACGAGAGGCAATAATGAAATGAGTTCCAACTCGAATTTGGGAAATAGAAGTTAGGAAGCCAAGGAATCATGAAGTGAAAGATAGTCAAAGCACAATGGAGTTAAGCTCAAGGAAACGTGACTAAGAAGAGCAAAGACTAGATACGCACATCATATCTCTTCTTAAGAGTGCATCCTTGATCCTTGTTTTCCTGTGGAGCTTGCTTGCAAGTTATCTTTTGTATATATATCCTCTCGGTCCCATTCTCGATCTTATTTCTGTTGTAAACTCCATAAGGGGGTTAAGACTCATCGGATAGTACTATATGTCAAAGCTTGAATGGATTTCTTGTAATCCAAAAAGGAGTTTATCTAATTTATCGGGTTTATCTGGTCATGAGAACCTTAGGTAGAAACCCTTTGGATGAAACATGTGTTTGAAACATGTTATGCTTGATGGTTGCAAGTGGTTGCAAGTGTTTGCAAGTGGTTGCTCGTGGATGCATTATACACGATTAGGCACTAGATCGGCTCACACACTCCTCATATTGCATGTGCATGAGTGTTTATGCTTATTCTTGGATGAAATTCGTATGCTATCACATGGATGTTGCATATGGATGTATGATTGAGCACGCATGTAGATATTATACATTATGTTAGGAATTTGCATACATATGGATTCATTTCACTGACATACATATGCATTAAGGAGGTTTACTGTATCAGTAACCGCCTGATTTACATACATATGCATTAAGGAGGTTTACTGTATCAGTAACCGCCTGATTTTTTTTGCATTAGGTAAGTACATACACACACACTTTTGCATATGTTCATCCAGCATTTAGAATCTTGTAAGGACAATGATTGCTCGTGGATGATGCTTTGAGTAGATGGATGATTGGATGGTAGGATACGTTCTTCCTAACTTGAAGATTTCGGGGACGAAATCCTTTAAGGAGGGGAGAATGTAACAACCCGTATTTTTAATAATCTGTTATAACATAAATTGAGGCAGAATTAAATTATAAAATGGGAATCAAGGGAAACGGGCTATGCCATTGCGTTCGTCTCGGAAAAATACGCGAAATAGAGTCCGAGTTTTCGAAAATCGGAGTCCGTATGACCCAGTTAAGGCCCATGGAAGTTTTCAGAAATTTCCATAATTAAAACAGATTTAAATTTAAATTAAAAACAAGGATTTGGGCCAGCTGGGCCAAGGCGGGAAAAATTCCCGCCAAGGACCCCATGTCGACAGGCCTGTCGACAGGGGTCTAGGCATGTCGACTGCCCTGTCGACAGGGTGTGGCCGGGCTAACTGGCCTGGTGCACCATTTTGATCTTGGCTTGATTGGGGGGCTTGTTTCTAGAGAGTTCCGGGATCTGATGGACCTAATTGAATCTAGGGTTAATCCTATGGCCTAAAAACACTAGCCTAATCTATAAATAAGACCCTAACCTACCCTAAATCATTCATTATTCATCCTAGTAACTAAACTATGCCAAAATCAAAACTCTCATGGCCTCCACCCTCTTCATACAATTCCTAAATTGATTTCCAAGTAATTTTCCATGCATACAAGCATATTTAGGCTTGAATGATCCTCCTTAGCTTGCATTAAAGGCTTGTTTTTCTATTGGCATCATAAAGGAGGAGTCTTGATCAAGTTTGCTTGCATTTGGGGGCTTTAATTAGTTGCATAAGGGGTTTCTTGCATTTGTTGTACTCATTTGAGTCCGCATAAGCATTGTAAGCCCTCTTACCCTCATTTAGAAACTATAAAGTTAATGTGTGATGAAAGTTGGGGTTTATGTATGTTTATTAAGTTATGCATGTTGATGCAAGTTTGCTAAGCCATGATTTGTATGTTTATTGAGTTATGCATATTTATGCAAGTTTAAAATGACAAGTTGTGCATGTTTTGACAAGTTGTGCATGTTTTGACAAGTTGTGCATGTTTATGCAAGTTTAAAATGACAAGTTGTGCATGTTTTGACAAGTTGTGCATGTTTTGACAAGTTGTGCATGTTTATGCAAGTTTAAAATGACAAGTTGTGCATGTTTGACAAGTTATGCATGATTAAGGTAATATGCAAGTTCACTATGCTAAGTTATGCAAGTTTAACATGCTATGCATGTTTATGGTAATATGCAAGATCACTATGCTAAGTTATGCAAGTCTAACATGTTATGCATGATTGTTGTGCAAGTTTATGTTGTGCCAAGTTCCCTCTTCCTATCCTTTATGCGTTACTACGAATATGTAAGCGATAGAATGACGTTGGGGGTTTTGGGGTAAACTTAAAATACATAAAAATATAAGATTGGGAATTTACCTATTAAGTTAGGTCTACCCCTTGGGAATTTACCTATTAAGTTAGGTCTACCCAAGTAATTGTTGACTTGTAATTATGTTTTGAAATTAAGTGGACATGACACTTAGAAAAACATAAGTGTGGCCAACTCGAGGTTGGGTTGAGTTTGTAGCATAATTCTACCCGGAACCGACCGGCTTAACTAGTGGCTACAAACAATAGGACCCAATGTGAGAAGTTGGTCATGGGGTGCCAAGACCCGAGGTTAGACCAAGTTGTGGTGTAAAGCTACCCGGACCCGCCCGGCCTAACTAGTAACCACAACAAGGTCTAATGTGAGAGGTTAAGGTGCATTAAATTAATTAATGCCTCATGATCAGGGTTAAGTCAGGGTCCACTGATACTTAACCAATTTGGGAGTTCAAGGGATTAGAATGTGGTTAAGTTGTGAACCGTTAGCTACACTTAACTAGTTTAATCCATTTGGGAGTTCAAGGGATTAGAATGGGGTTAAGCCACACTTAACCAGTTTAATCCAGGATTAGTGAAGGGTTAAATCACACTTAACCCTCTTAGGAAACCCTAGCAGCGGGTCTGTTCCGGCAGTAATCCCAGTTTGGTATCATCACAACCCTAGAAACTAGGCTAGGGCGGGGCACGATTACTGGACGGATGTAAACGACCAAAGGGCGATGGCCGAGTGGTACAGCGGTGCGGGTCCGGCGGGCTACGGACGTGCACGTAGTCCGATGTTGGACAAACTCGAGGCACGGGTACCAGTAGGTTAGGGCTGTGCATTATTGCTTAAGTGTCCGGGGTCGACAACCGAGGGCTTGATACACCCAAAGGTGGGCCCAGCACAGACTACCTACATCCATATGTGGGCCGTATGGACATCAACACTTGACGTGTTAGGCTTATAGGGAGCCGATCAACTAGACCGTTGGGTTGGACCTTATACTAAGGTCACTTCATGTTATTGGGCCAAAGTTTGGGCTAAGGGATCAATACCTGTTATGTTGGTTTGCTAGTACACCGTGGTGCAAAACTTAACCATGTTTTATGCGATGATACCTCTGTATATCTTGTAGGTAATTTACCATGCCAGTATGTTGTTATCTATGATCATCTCAGTTTCCATCATGATGTTAACTTTATTAGTTTATAGACTGATCGTAGCAGGGCTTACTCAGTCTTTTTGACTGACCTGTTTTCTTTCGCCTCTTTTCTTCCGTTTCCCCCCCCCCCCAGGTTCTCAGGGAGGGAATACTGGAGCCTAGTTTGGATTTTAGCTGCTTCCTTGGATAGCTCAAGTATGCTTTGGACTTGAGCCGCTATGGTTTATCACTCTTATTTGGGAATAGTACTTATGTATTTTCAGTTTATCAGATGATGTATTTATCTAGACTTGTAATTTTGGGAAAGTGACATTTTGATGTACCAGACTTGTGATTTGAAATGGTTTATAAATCTTCCGCTGTTTTATTTACTTACTCTGTTTATTTACATATATATATATATATATATATGTCATGTCCTGCCTTGCTATATCATTATGCATGTTTACCAATAATGCCCCTCCAAAGCTAGTGCATTCCTTTGCGAGTGACCCTGGCGGAGGTGGGGTGTTACAAAGTATCTCGAGCCGCTTGAGGTAAGAAAGATAAAATGAGCACTAAATTAACGTACTGGGTATTGGTTTAATACAAGACTCATGGATGGTCACTCCTACCAAGTCTTATTCTCTGCACTAGTAGATATTATTTCTTAGTAATACTCATTTTTAGTATGGGTCTCGAGGTAGGGTGTCACATCTTGGTATCAGAGCTCAATTCAGAAATAAGCATGATAGACAAAGAACAATATACATATTACAGTACATCGAAGTATAATACAAGTGTTAACATAGTCCTGAAGCGGTGTTATCCAGAATCGTGCCCTTATCCTTTAGTGTCCTTCAGAGTAGATATAAATTGGGAATACATCTAGGAATGCATCTTTATAATTCCGTATTATTCAATATTAAATTCAGTTAGCGATATCATACCCCAATGAATAACCAATATCCTATTTTCTACTTTAGATCATGAACGGAAGAGGTAGAGGTCGCCGTTCAGATGCTAGGTTGTCCAATGGCTCACTTCACGATACTTTTTATATGACAACATACCGATTCATAGAGCTTTTTCGGAGTACTCAACCTCCAGGTCTAGATCATTCTCATCCTCCATGCAAGTCTACGTTTGCATGTATGTGTAGTGATTTCACCCATCTTGGAGGCAAGCCTTTCAAAGGATCTGAGTCTGTTCTTGAGGTTCAGACGTGGCCTTGTTCATGCAAGCACATCTTTTATTGCATGGATTTATCTGTACACCACTGCATTCTTGTAGCATCGAGCATGATGCAAGAACACACTCTAGATAGATATGAGCTTCTTAATGCAAAGTTCGATGAGTCTTCACTAGTATGGAAATTTAGAGAGTGTTTTGAGCTTTAGTTTGTTCTTGAGTCAAAGAAGGTCATTCTAGCTCGTCATTTCCTTGAGTTCGTGCAAGGAAAGACTTTTGTTTATGAGTATGTAGCTTCTTTCAAGGCCTTGTCCAAATACGGTCTCGAATATATCAATACATCCTATAAGAAGAATCTCAAATTTGTTTGGGTCTAAAGAAGTACTTGAATAAGTCGTTGATGCTACATCTTAAGCTAATTTTGAGGAACTTGTTGACTTGGCGCTTCATCTATAAGCGTTGAGAATGAGAAGGATAACAATGATGAGCGAGGTTCGTAAGAACCTGAATAAGAGGAAGTTTCTCTTTCATAATTCAAAGTCCTTTCCTCATAGAAAAAAGAAAAAAAATCTATTGGTTCAAGCTCTCAGCCTAATGTACCACCTCACTGCGAAAGGGGATGTTATAGTTATGGCTTCAATGATCACTTGATTCCTGGTTATCTCAAACCCCGCATATGTCATAATTGCTAGACAGAGGGGAATTGGTTGTCTTCGTGTCCCATTGCTCCTAAGGATGCAAAACCTAGTAGGATTAATGTGGTAGAAGCTTTTGGTCGATCATCTCAGCCTCGAGGCACATTTCCTTCTATCCTTGAGGGATATATCTTATTCCATGATTGTTTATTCAAGTTCTATTCGATACGAGTGCGTCACATTCATTCCAACAGAAGAAACTTGTTGATGCCGTTTCTTTGGGTGTGACATGTCTTATAACTTCTTAGAGGATTGCGAATCCTATTAGGGAATCCTCAAAGTTTAGCATGTTCTTTGAGGATGTTGTGATTTTTATTTATGGCTTTTCATTCCATGCGAACTTGTAATACATTATCTTTGGTTTGACATGATATTTGGTATGGATAGGCTTATTCGATACGAGACACGTATCCTTTGTTCTAAGAGAGTTCTTTTTCTTAGGACTCCTAATTCGCCTAGTTAGCTATTCTTATTCTTCGACACGTCGATTATGTGACACCCCACGTCCGTTAATGTCACTCACAAAGGGAATACATTAAGTTTCGTGAAGCGTTATAGTAAACAGAACAAAAATATTACAAGACGGACATATAAAATAACAACGGAATAAAAACTTTATTTATCATAAGATACCGTGGTCCAAAAACATCACATGTCTGAAATACAAAAGCCCATTACAACATAAAAGCTACTCTCTTGTACTTCAAAAATATCAGAGTACATAAAAGAAATAAAATTCCCCAAAAACAAAACATAGCCATAGCAACAAGGATAGGAGCTTGAGCCATACATCTCAGCAGCTCCAGCAAAAGTAAGCAGAATCACGGTCAAGCCTGAGTGTTCCCGCCCTGAGAACCTTTGGGGGGGAATGGAAGAAAGAAGAGGAAACAAAAAGGGTCAGACATAAAGTCCGGCGAGTCCAGTTACTTTTAACAAGTAAATAAATAAAAGTAGCATGACAAGAATATAAAGTGGATAAGAGAGAGATAACTACATAAAAGGCAAGTATGACAAGGTGAACAGGATAGGGTGTATACACTTCTAATGACTACTTTGCACGATTACTAGTATAACCAGAGTGAGATGATCCCTTCCACTATAAGGTAGTATACTTAGGCATATGTCCAAATGTATCCTAACTAGTACCCTAATCGATCGGCTCCCTAATCCACGTAGAAACTCCGTGCCGGCCCCACCGTAGGATGTATCACGTCCTAAAGTGGCAACCCTTCGCTGATATGCACAGCCCCATATCTACAGGTGTCACGGTCGTCTTATCCCCCTCTGCCCGGCTCATGCACGCAGATGGCGCGGTCGGTTTGCGCCGCCCACACTGTCCTCCATGTTTGGATCTCTTACAATCAGTCCAGTAAGCGTGCCCCTTCTCCGACCTAGTTCGGAGTACATTTTTGATACCTACTCCGGGTTACTGGATGAAACGGGTCCCACACAATATATATGATACAAGCTCTCCCCTTTGTCTTGTATCCCCCA
Source organism: Allium sativum (assembly GCA_030737875.1). Classification (NCBI taxonomy): domain Eukaryota; kingdom Viridiplantae; phylum Streptophyta; class Magnoliopsida; order Asparagales; family Amaryllidaceae; genus Allium; species Allium sativum. Next base: position 822,442,442 of record CM060909.1, read on the forward strand.
CTAGGTTTTCCATTTGATTATGTATACCACTAGGTGTCTTTAATTACATATCTTTATTATTTCCATCGGTTATGTATACCACTAGGTGTCTTTAATTACATAACCACCAATTGGTTAAGCTTCGTGGGCATATATTTAGATATTACCCACCCATCTCAGATATACTTAACTTAACCCCTCCAAGTTTACTTAACCCCTTATTCATATTCATGTTCACACAATCCCTATGGATTCAACTAGGTTAAGTATTTCAATTATCACCATATTTTCATTTATGGTTATAATGGACTAGACCTCCCACATTAGGCCTACAGCTTGTGGATGTTGGATATGTCGGTTGGGTCCGGGCAGACTTCTTCCACAAGTTGGGCATAACTTCGTGTCTTAGCCCGATTCGTATTTGTGCACTTAGACCTCTCACATTAGGTTCAACATTAGTGGTTGCTGGATATGCCGGTCGGGTCCGGGCATACTTCCACCACTAATGCAACCTAACCTCGTGTCATAAGTGCAATTACAATTTCTAATTGTAATCTTAGACATTTCATTATTATCCCAATTTTCACCTATGTCGATATAAGTTATAGGTTATAGATTATAGGTTCCATGCCCCCCTTTTCCCCAATTTTGTACAATGTGAATTTATATGTCCATATTCATATCCATTAACCAAGTTATGCCAATTCTAATATTTTCTCCCGTTCCCTTACTAACGCATTCGTATATATTTGGCGGCATCTAGGCTAGAAAGTAGCCTAGCCATAAACAATAAAAGGAAAAGGTGATGGAAAAAAATGACAATAGTGATCATTCTAACAAAAGTGACATAAACATATATACTGGCATAGACATGTAATTGGCATAATAATAAAGTGGACATAAAAACAGATCTAGTGAAAAAGGTAATGATAAAACTAGATCTAACATGCTTAGGATGAACAGATCCAAGTAAGAATTCATATGTCTAATAATGACAGATCTCAATTAATCACAACATGATGATCTAGATCTAAACAAAGGCTTAATTGTCCATATAATGATAATCCCAAATTAACCACAAACTTAGAAAAAGGGTAAGATCCACATAGTTGACATGATTAATTAACCACAAAAGAATTAGATCTATAAAATAGATCTAGCATGATAAGGTCTAGGCTTATAGATTCACAAATTATGATAGATCCAATATGATTCAGTCACAGGCATGTATATATCCAAATCACGGTCATATCACAAATTACTTTTAATAATTAAAATCTAAAAGTAACAAGCTCACAGTGTTTGGATTAAAAGAAAGGGTAGAAAATAGCAGAGGTTGGATCTACATTTGAATCTCTAAGTTTGATTTGCAAAGTTGATTGTTATAGAAGAAAAGGGTTCTGTTCAGTTCAGGCACCAACAACATTTGGCCTCCATTGATCTCCATTGAAGAAAACAAGAGAAATTACCATGTATTTATAGCTGCCAGCCCCCGAAACCGACTTAGCCACGTCAGCCCTAGGGGGGTCGACCCACCCCTTAGGGGGTGACCCTGGTGTCGATACCCCCGTTGGGGGGTCGACACCCCCCTTAAGGGGTCGACTTCCCTAGGCGGGAATTTTCCCTCTCACCTCGAATTTCTGAAATTTGAACGAATTTGAACTTCCTGGACCCGATTTTGAATTCTTGGACCCTATATATATACATATATATATATATATATATATATCTTGCGTGTATACAAACTTCCAACCCTCATAACTTCTTCATAGGTGCCTGTTTTACGCAAACCAAATGTCTATCTTGACCAGAATTTCGAGACAAACGCAATGGCGTTGTCCGTTTCCCTTAATTTTGAATATTAAATTAATTATTATTTAATTTATCTTCTTTTAGTGCTGTTAAAAATACGAGGTGTTACATATTACAATTTCAAGGTGTTTATATTTTCTCTTGAGTCACGAGTTGAAGATCAATTATCTTGGATTCCAATCATCTGTGATTTTTCTAATATATTCGGGCCTATTTCAGGTTGATACCCAAGCGGATGATTTAGTTCCGCATTGACCTTATTTCGGGTGCACAATCTGTTAGTCGTCCTCCTACGAGGATGTCGACTAAAGAAAATGAGGAACTCAAGAAACAACGGTTAGAACTTAGATCCGAATAGTTTATCAAATCTAGTTCTTCACCATGGGGTGCTGCAGTGGTATTTGAGAAGAAATCCGATAAAACTAATAGGTTTTTCATTGGTTACCGCAAGCTTAATGAGTTTACCATTAAGAATCGATATCCATTGCCTAGGACCGATGACATGCTCAATCAATTGAGTGGTGCAAAAATATTTTTCTAGCTTGATCTAGCCGCAAGCTTTCATCAGTTACGAGTTGCGGAGGACAACATTCTTCTTACAACATTTTACACTCGACATGATTCTTATGAGTAGCTTGTCATGCCGTTCGGTTTGACGAATGCTCTAGCCAACTTTGTCGATCTCGTGAATCAAGTGTTCTGAGAATATGCCGATAAGTTTGTCTTTGTTTTTATCGCTAACATTCTCGTTTATTCTAAGTCTGAAGCCAATCATGCTCGACATTTGAATATTGTGTTGAGTATTCTTCATGGCCATCATCTCAATGCCAAATTCTCCAAATGCCATTTCTAGTAGAATAAGATGAAGTTTCTTGGCCATGTCGTTTCCTCTGATGGCATTTCGATCGATCCATCTAAGATCGAAGCCATTCAAAATAAGAAAAGGCTTGAAAACAACTTAGAGATTCATAGGTTTCTTGGACGGGCAGGTTATTACTGTCGGTTCATTAAAAACTTTTCCCGCATCGTTCTTCCTCACGAGCCTTACTGTAACGACCCAGGTTTTTGAACGATTAATTTTAAATATTTAATATTGTTTTAAATATTGTGTTAATAATATAAAAGAATTTTTATATTGAATTTGTCGATTAAATAATCGATATAGGATATAATTCAGATTTTAAAACTGAATCGAAACGATACTGTCGATTAACATAAATTCTGTTTGAAATGGAACGATAATAATAATTTATTATCGATGAATTTAATTGTTTGAATCAAATTATATTTTAAATTGAATTTAATTTTAATCGTTAATTTAAGCTGTTATCTCTTCTATACGGTCAAATTTAATTCCAGAATCAGTTCTGTGGAGTTCAAAATAACGTTATAATCCGAGAACACCGGTCGTTAAGTTAGAATAGCGGTTCTGGGTTTTAAAATAAGGGACTGTGATATACTTTAGTTTTTAATTAAAAACAAAATCTAATCAAAGTTTATTAACATTAGCCGACCTATCCTTTACAACGCTGAGACTACCCTAGCTACTGTTGTCTTCTTTCAATATCACGCAGCATACAAATTTCCCTCGAGCCACAAAAACTGTCTCCTGCTCTCGTTATCAACGAAACACGATTTTAATGGCTTTGTACCTCCTGTCTCCCTCCTCCTTCTATAAAAATCGCGACTACCCCTTTCTTTTTCTTTTCCATTTAAATCTGTAAGTCCATCCTCTTCACAAAACTACCCCCTTCGTTAATTAAATAAGCCGTGCCTTTTTCCTTTTATTTCCTCAACTCGAAATCCGTTTCCTTCCCTCATTCGAAAAAAAAAAGTGTGGATCTTTAAATCTCTGGAGCACGATAATGAATCGCGAGCTAGGGTTTGACAAGGATTTGGGTATCATCGACTGTTGCAATCAATTGAAGGGGGCTAACTAACGCGTTGATGTCAGTAGAGGAGTGAAGATCGGTGATCTAGAGGTCGCGAGTGTCAAGTTACGGTGTGGTTTTAGGGGGCGACGCTGGTAACAGAATCTGATGGGTGGACTGGAGTTTGCGATTTGTTTTTAAAGCATTCGACAGTTATGTTTTAGGTGCGCGATTAGCAGATGGGTCACGCGATTTCAAGAGGATACTGTGATGTCAGGGTAAGTCGGCAGTAGGTTCTTAAGGGAGATTAGGTATGATGGAAAGGGGTTGGCGCCTGGAGGAGTTGGTCATAGTGAAGAACCGACGAGTTTTAGGGTTCGACAGCATGAAGGCTGGGAGCACTAGTCCGAGCTATTTTAGTTGGTGGTACAAGGTTGACTGTGTATACAGTTTGGGAAAGAAGGCTTTAATCATGGAATTAAGGTATAAAGTTTTCTGTTTATTTACTTTCAATTTGATTAAAATTTGGAATTTTGTTAAGTAAAATATATATGCTTATATAATTCGAATTGTTTTAAATATTGTATTTGATTTATACAAAGTTATAATCATGTTTTAAATATTTAATTTAAAATGATTTGAGGATTAAATTAAATGCAAAAAGAGAAAAATATATGTATAAGGAATTCATTTATTTGTTAAATTAAATGAATAAATGTTAATCGGTAAACTTGAATAAAATTATCGCAGGAGCGAATTCATTCGAGAAGATTAGTAGTCGATAATTTGGAAGTAAACAGGCTATTCGACAACTGCAATTTAAGTGAGTAAATCTCACTCACCTTTAGAATTATTTTTATTTCATTAAAAATAATTGTTTGTTGCTTGTGTGAATGCTTCCTGGTTGTTTTATATATATTAGTTATTTAGGCTATATATATATATATTGGGTTGATTGGTTGGTTGGATTCCCGCAGTCTCATTAGCGGATGCCCGCAGTTTCATAGCGGATGATTACCCTATACGCCCCACGCTATGATTAGTGGATGACCTTCTATACCGCGATATTCTGCCACGAAGCAGAATGGGTATTATTTATGTGCTAACATCTGTGGATGCAGGAAAACAGGTTGGAGGAATCCAACTGGATTCCTCAAAAATATATTATTTGTTTGTTGTTGGTTGTTTGATTTCATATATATTCATATATGATGTGTTAGAAACCAAATGATTGAAAATTGGGTGATTTGATTGTTTAAAATATCACTGGGCTTGAATATTGATTTATAAAAAAATATCGTGGGAGGATATTTGAGATTTGAAAGGGAAAATTCTATTTTTAAATAGAATTAGAATTTTAATGGAAATAAAAATATAAACTTGTTTTGAAAAATAAAACAAGTAGTTTCTTTTATAACGAAGTTATAAATAGTTCTTTTATAACGAAGTTATAAATAAAGTAAAAAGAATTATCATTTGATAATTCAGAAATAGAAATACCAGTGTGAAATTGGAATTTGAAATGAAATTTCAAATAGGATGTGAAATGGAATTTTTAAATATATAACTCAAATGAAATTTGAGTATAACATTTGAATAGTAGAATTAGAAAAGGAATTTAAATGTTTGAATTTTAAAAAGGAGATTGAATATTAGAAATTCAAATAGAAGTTCAAATAGAATTTGAATAGATGGAATTAGAATCAAAAATAGAATTTGAATTCAAGGAATAAAAATAAAATTTGAATTCAAAGGAATTCGAATAAAGAAAATTCAAATAGAGATTTGAATATAGAATTTCAAAATAGAATTCGAAATAAACTTTGAACATAGGATTTCAAAGTAGAATAGGAAATTCAAATGGTGTTGAAAATGAATTTGAATAATAGAAATTCAAATGGTGTTGAAAATGAATTTGAATAATAGAAAGGGAAATGGAAATTTGAATTTAGAATTCAAATAGAAAATCCAAAGTGGATTGGATATAGAACTTTCAAATGGTGTTTGAATATATAGAATTTGAAATAGGATTTCAAAACAGAATTTTCAAAAGAGAATTTGTAATAGACTTTGAAAATAGAATTTCAAAAATAGTATTGCAATGAAATTTGAATTCAAATATAATTGAAAGAGAATTTGACTATAGAAATTCAAAAGGAATTCAAATATAGAACTTGGATTTAAAGGAATTCAAATATAGAACTTGGATTTAAAGGAATTTAAATATGGGATTTGAATTCAAGGGAATTGAAATAGGATTTGAATTCAAAGGAATTCAAATGAGATTGGGATAAAGAAAATTCAAAAATGGAATTTCAAATAAAAGAAAATGTAATTTGAAATATTGAGAATTTCAAAGAAGGGAAAGTGGAATTTGAAACATTTAGAATTTCAAATAGAATTTAAAGGGAGTTTGAATATTTGAATTTCAAATAAAATTCAAAGATGGGTCTGAATATAGCAATTCAAATAGAATTTGAATACATGAATTTGAATATAGAATTGCAAGGTAGAATTGTAATGAAATTTGAAATATCGAATTTAAGAGAATTGAATATGGGTTTGAATTTAGAATTCAAAGAAGAATTGAATATAAACTTCAAATATAATCGAAATAGAGTTTGAATATATTTGAATATGAAGTTCGAATAGAGATTTGAAATAGAAATTCAAGTACTAAATTTGAATGGAAAAGGAATTGGGATTTGAAAATAGAATTCAAAAGTGAGATTGGAATTTGAATCAAGAAATTCAAATAAAGGAAAATGGAGTTTGAATATTAGAAATTCGAATGGAGTTAAAAGGGAGTTGAATTCATTTAACAAAGTTTAAAAAGTTTATATATATAAATATAATTATAACGAACTCGCCGCAGCGCTGCAGTTCGTAAATTGGCGATTCGAACTTCAATTGAATATACAGAACCCAATTGAAGTCGAAATTCTTTGAAACAAGAAACGTCAGGACCGGTTTGATAATAGTTTTCTAATGAAGGAGAAAAATATGAATTTCGTCGTATAGATTTTGAGTTATGTCAAAATCAAATTTTCAGAAAAACAGCGCCAGAATCGTTTTAAAACCATAATGGTTTATTTAATATTATAAAAGGATTTTAAGAAAATAAAATCCGAATTTTCTATTTAGAAAATTTCAGAGTGAGTTGCAAAATATATGCGAATTCAAGTTGTGTAAATGAATATGATTTTGAAACAGAAACCAGATTTTGATTTATTGAATAGAATTAACTAAATTGAATAGAAATTAGTTAAGGAGGTTTCGAATGGATATTGGGGTTTGAATAAGTAAATTCGATTTGATAATTTATATTCGACATCAAAAAAAGAAACTAGAATTGAAATTGAAATTGAAATTCAAATTGGTTGTGAGCAAGTTAAACATTTTATTTGAACGTGTTATGTTCAAACAAAGAAATGAAATAAGAAGAAGGGCTAATTAAAGAATAATTGAGCGAAATTGAATTCAAACGATTCAAAATTGAATTCAAACGAATGGATTGAGTTGAATTGAATTGGAAACAGGTGAACAGGTGTTAAACAGATATGGGATGGAGTATATGAAGATTTTTATTTATGTGCTCGACAAAAAGGTACATGTTTAATTCATATATGAGATTTTATGCGCCATATCGGCAAGCCGCTTGGCTTTTTCTTTTTCTTTTCGATTGAGGAAGATACCGGGATGCTATTTGAAATTTCCCGATGCTCCCGATACAGGGGAGGTTATGGCGAATTTTTCCGGGAATTTAAGGAGTTAGAATATTTTTAAGAAATTTGACAATTGGAAATCTATATATCGATATATATAGAATTCGATAAGGAAATGAAATCAAAAATGGCATAAAGGGCCAAGATTGATTATTGAAAATATTTGGTTAACAAATATTGATAAGGAAATGGAAAAGTGATTTAATTAATGAAATATTAATTAAAGAGCCCAGTGATTTGTTTGATATGTTTGGATGAACACTTGTTTTTATTCGATAGTTAAATCACAGACTATCGAAGTTTTGACCATCGTTGTCAATATGGAGAGACCGGTTGGATTATTATCCAAAGAACCACTCCGTATCGGCATTAGCGTTGCGAACCAAGTATGCTGAATATATTGAAGACGGAGTAAAGTGCAAGGGCTTTTCTATTTATAGAAATAGTGCCTTCGGTTTCGTTCAGTCCCAGAACGAACGTATATGGACGAATGTCTGATAGAGTATTTCCAATGATCAAATGGGTTGGTCTGTATGAATGTGTATGGTTGCAACGGATTTATCCCTTAGCATAATATCCAGAATATTTGTGCAAACTCAACTAGTGATTAACGGATCTGACAATGTGGCATTCAAAGTGATTGTGCTATCAAGGAATGGTAAGTAATCGTAGCCTCAGGCCTCAACAACCGGGGAAGGACAAAAATCGGGCAGGCAGCATGGCTATGTGGGTCGCACCCATTAGGGTGTATGATCACCTATCTAGAGAAATTCCTTTTGTTTCTAAATCTATCGATTCTTCCCATTCGGGAACGGTGGTTTGAGTCCAACCGTTGGTGATATACATTCGATACACTCAAGCGAAATGAGTGGTCGGTCATGTGTGGGCCGGGTTGCAAGACGTTCTTATTGAACCCAGGTGTATTCGCCTCTAGAGATACATCATCGGAAGGTGGTCCCATACCTTGTCATGTTGGAAATCCAATCTCCAATAAGCGCCATGCGGTTTTTGAGTTTATAATATATATGTGGAGCGTGAGATGCAAGCGTTCTGCTATTTGGTTATTTATTTGATGTAGACATTACTATAATATCACTGGATTTGATATCAAAGTGTGTTGGGTTATAGTAAGGTAAAAACCGTCCGTGTTTATGTGTGGGCTGGTCTTACTATTATCTTTTCTTTTGAAAGGATTTTGAAAGTTAAACAAGTGGTTGGAGTTTACTCACACCAGTCCCATGACTGACCCAGAGTTTATTTTGTTTTGTTTTCCCTAAACTCTTGGGTGCCCAAATTTGTACGGGCAGTCAAGTGTTTCAGGCTTTTACAGATACACTTGGAGGAGCTTGAAGCAGGAGGCTTCAACGTTAGTTATTTGGAGTTACTTCCGCTGAGTCAAATGTTATGTGTACTCTGATGATGGTATGTATATATGTACCAAACAGATTTGTATTTCAAAGCTTATGTTATATAATATATTTTATTTGTTCCGCTGTGAGTTGTGATCTTCGTTTTTCTTCTAGTCTAATATTTCTTTCTTTCTATTTCTCATCCTCTATCTTCTTTCTATTAATGATTCGTATTTCTGTGCAATTTGGGTTGGACGTGTGGTGTTATTAGTCAACTCAGATAGCACGGATTTGCGGGCCTTTACAGTTGGTATCAGAGCTTAGGTTGAGCGAACACCTAGGCTTTGGTGGGATGTGCTCATTAGAGATAAGGTCAGCAGTACCCTAGAATGAGTTGAGTATATATATATGAGAGAGCGTATTTGTATGTTGATATAAAAATTGTTTTATATTGTGTTGGCTAGTCTGTGAGTAGTTTATGAATTCTGGTCGAATCGTGGGACGCCACGACGTCGATAGGAGTTTGTAAACACTTGGACAGAAGAATCGACATAATATTGTTTTAAAGTGGGTAAATGAAATAATTTTACCCAAAATTTCTATTTTGATATAGAAAGAATAATTCTCTAGAATTATTATATGGATGTGTTGGATGTTGATTTTATAATCAAATGAGATTGTAAACTTACAATGGTTATTTATAACCAAATAGAATTTGTATAAGAATTAAATATACAAATGAGATGAATTAGAATTTAATTCAAACCAGAATTTGGAATTTTAATCCTGGGAAGTTGAAAAATATTTTTCAAAGTATATTAAAATAATATAGACTTGTTTTAAAGGATTTGAAAGAAAATCATGGATTTTGAAATAATAAAGCACTGAACTCACTTCAGTGGCTGGGAAATAATTCTGATGATGATTGCAACATCATCAGTGTTCATTTCCGAGTTTCTAAGTGATAAATCGCTGCCTTAGAAAAAGTTTTGATGGAAATTTGTTTGAAAGAAAACAAATTGGTTTGAATATTCAAATGTTTTGAATTTGAGATGGAAATGAATATATGTATATATGTATGTGATTTCAGAAGAATTTGAAATAAAAACCCGGGAATTTGAATTCTGGAATTAAAATTTAACTTAAAACAAGTTAAATAAATCAAGTGGATGAATTGATTTAGAATCAATTTGAATGCATGTGAATGAGAAACCAAATGTTTTGGTAGAACTAAAATTGTTGAAATATGAAGAGGTGAGTTTCAACATAAAGAAGTTGTGAAAAGTAATGGATTTGTACCATTTTTCTACCTTAGCAATTTCGAGGACGAAATTATTTTAAGGGGGGAAGAATGTAACGACCCAGGTTTTTGAACGATTAATTTTAAATATTTAATATCGTTTTAAATATTGTGTTAATAATATAAAAGAATTTTTATATTGAATTTGTCGATTAAATAATCGATATAGGATATAATTCAGATTTTAAAACTGAATCGAAACGATACTGTCGATTAACATAAATTCTGTTTGAAATGGAACGATAATAATTTATTATCGATGAATTTAATTGTTTGAATCAAATTATATTTTAAATTGAATTTAATTTTAATCGTTAATTTAAGCTGTTATCTCTTCTATACGGTCAAATTTAATTCCAGAATCAGTTCTGTGGAGTTCAAAATAACGTTATAATCCGAGAACACCGGTCGTTAAGTTAGAATAGCGGTTCTGGGTTTTAAAATAAGGGACTGTGATATACTTTAGTTTTTAATTAAAAACAAAATCTAATCAAAGTTTATTAACATTAGCCGACCTATCCTTTACAACGCTGAGACTACCCTAGCTACTGTTGTCTTCTTTCAATATCACGCAGCATACAAATTTCCCTCGAGCCACAAAAACTGTCTCCTGCTCTCGTTATCAACGAAACACGATTTTAATGGCTTTGTACCTCCTGTCTCCCTCCTCCTTCTATAAAAATCGCGACTACCCCTTTCTTTTTCTTTTCCATTTAAATCTGTAAGTCCATCCTCTTCACAAAACTACCCCCTTCGTTAATTAAATAAGCCGTGCCTTTTTCCTTTTATTTCCTCAACTCGAAATCCGTTTCCTTCCTTCATTCGAAAAAAAAAGTGTGGATCTTTAAATCTCTGGAGCACGATAATGAATCGCGAGCTAGGGTTTGACAAGGATTTGGGTATCATCGACTGTTGCAATCAATTGAAGGGGGCTAACTAACGCGTTGATGTCAGTAGAGGAGTGAAGATCGGTGATCTAGAGGTCGCGAGTGTCAAGTTACGGTGTGGTTTTAGGGGGCGACGCTGGTAACAGAATCTGATGGGTGGACTGGAGTTTGCGATTTGTTTTTAAAGCATTCGACAGTTCTGTTTTAGGTGCGCGATTAGCAGATGGGTCACGCGATTTCAAGAGGATACTGTGATGTCAGGGTAAGTCGGCAGTAGGTTCTTAAGGGAGATTAGGTATGATGGAAAGGGGTTGGCGCCTGGAGGAGTTGGTCATAGTGAAGAACCGACGAGTTTTAGGGTTCGACAGCATGAAGGCTGGGAGCACTAGTCCGAGCTATTTTAGTTGGTGGTACAAGGTTGACTGTGTATACAGTTTGGGAAAGAAGGCTTTAATCATGGAATTAAGGTATAAAGTTTTCTGTTTATTTACTTTCAATTTGATTAAAATTTGGAATTTTGTTAAGTAAAATATATATGCTTATATAATTCGAATTGTTTTAAATATTGTATTTGATTTATACAAAGTTATAATCATGTTTTAAATATTTAATTTAAAATGATTTGAGGATTAAATTAAATGGAAAAAGAGAAAAATATATGTATAAGGAATTCATTTATTTGTTAAATTAAATGAATAAATGTTAATCGGTAAACTTGAATAAAATTATCGCAGGAGCGAATTCATTCGAGAAGATTAGTAGTCGATAATTTGGAAGTAAACAGGCTATTCGACAACTGCAATTTAAGTGAGTAAATCTCACTCACCTTTAGAATTATTTTTATTTCATTAAAAATAATTGTTTGTTGCTTGTGTGAATGCTTCCTGGTTGTTTTATATATATTAGTTATTTAGGCTATATATATATATATTGGGTTGATTGGTTGGTTGGATTCCCGCAGTCTCATTAGCAGATGCCCGCAGTTTCATAGCGGATGATTACCCTATACGCCCCACGCTATGATTAGTGGATGACCTTCTATACCGCGATATTCTGCCACGAAGCAGAATGGGTATTATTTATGTGCTAACATCTGTGGATGCAGGAAAACAGGTTGGAGGAATCCAACTGGATTCCTCAAAAATATATTATTTGTTTGTTGTTGGTTGTTTGATTTCATATATATATTCATATATGATGTGTTAGAAACCAAATGATTGAAAATTGGGTGATTTGATTGTTTAAAATATCACTGGGCTTGAATATTGATTTATAAAAAAATATCGTGGGAGGATATTTGAGATTTGAAAGGGAAAATTCTATTTTTAAATAGAATTAGAATTTTAATGGAAATAAAAATATAAACTTGTTTTGAAAAATAAAACAAGTAGTTTCTTTTATAACGAAGTTATAAATAGTTCTTTTATAACGAAGTTATAAATAAAGTAAAAAGAATTATCATTTGATAATTCAGAAATAGAAATACCAGTGTGAAATTGGAATTTGAAATGAAATTTCAAATAGGATGTGAAATGGAATTTTTAAATATATAACTCAAATGAAATTTGAGTATAACATTTGAATAGTAGAATTAGAAAAGGAATTTAAATGTTTGAATTTTAAAAAGGAGATTGAATATTAGAAATTCAAATAGAAGTTCAAATAGAATTTGAATAGATGGAATTAGAATCAAAAATAGAATTTGAATTCAAGGAATAAAAATAAAATTTGAATTCAAAGGAATTCGAATAAAGAAAATTCAAATAGAGATTTGAATACAGAATTTCAAAATAGAATTCGAAATAAACTTTGAACATAGGATTTCAAAGTAGAATAGGAAATTCAAATGGTGTTGAAAATGAATTTGAATAATAGAAATTCAAATGGTGTTGAAAATGAATTTGAATAATAGAAAGGGAAATGGAAATTTGAATTTAGAATTCAAATAGAAAATCCAAAGTGGATTGGATATAGAACTTTCAAATGGTGTTTGAATATATAGAATTTGAAATAGGATTTCAAAACAGAATTTTCAAAAGAGAATTTGTAATAGACTTTGAAAATAGAATTTCAAAAATAGTATTGCAATGAAATTTGAATTCAAATATAATTGAAAGAGAATTTGACTATAGAAATTCAAAAGGAATTCAAATATAGAACTTGGATTTAAAGGAATTCAAATATAGAACTTGGATTTAAAGGAATTTAAATATGGGATTTGAATTCAAGGGAATTGAAATAGGATTTGAATTCAAAGGAATTCAAATGAGATTGGGATAAAGAAAATTCAAAAATGGAATTTCAAATAAAAGAAAATGTAATTTGAAATATTGAGAATTTCAAAGAAGGGAAAGTGGAATTTGAAACATTTAGAATTTCAAATAGAATTTAAAGGGAGTTTGAATATTTGAATTTCAAATAAAATTCAAAGATGGGTCTGAATATAGCAATTCAAATAGAATTTGAATACATGAATTTGAATATAGAATTGCAAGGTAGAATTGTAATGAAATTTGAAATATCGAATTTAAGAGAATTGAATATGGGTTTGAATTTAGAATTCAAAGAAGAATTGAATATAAACTTCAAATATAATCGAAATAGAGTTTGAATATATTTGAATATGAAGTTCGAATAGAGATTTGAAATAGAAATTCAAGTACTGAATTTGAATGGAAGAGGAATTGGGATTTGAAAATAGAATTCAAAAGTGAGATTGGAATTTGAATCAAGAAATTCAAATAAAGGAAAATGGAGTTTGAATATTAGAAATTCGAATGGAGTTAAAAGGGAGTTGAATTCATTTAACAAAGTTTAAAAAGTTTATATATATAAATATAATTAAAACGAACTCGCCGCAGCGCTGCAGTTCGTAAATTGGCGATTCGAACTTCAATTGAATATACAGAACCCAATTGAAGTCGAAATTCTTTGAAACAAGAAACGTCAGGACCGGTTTGATAATAGTTTTCTAATGAAGGAGAAAAATATGAATTTCGTCGTATAGATTTTGAGTTATGTCAAAATCAAATTTTCAGAAAAACAGCGCCAGAATCGTTTTAAAACCATAATGGTTTATTTAATATTATAAAAGGATTTTAAGCAAATAAAATCCGAATTTTCTATTTAGAAAATTTCAGAGTGAGTTGCAAAATATATGCGAATTCAAGTTGTGTAAATGAATATGATTTTGAAACAGAAACCAGATTTTGATTTATTGAATAGAATTAACTAAATTGAATAGAAATTAGTTAAGGAGGTTTCGAATGGATATTGGGGTTTGAATAAGTAAATTCGATTTGATAATTTATATTCGACATCAAAAAAAGAAACTAGAATTGAAATTGAAATTCAAATTGGTTGTGAGCAAGTTAAACATTTTATTTGAACGTGTTATGTTCAAACAAAGAAATGAAATAAGAAGAAGGGCTAATTAAAGAATAATTGAGCGAAACTGAATTCAAACGATTCAAAATTGAATTCAAACGAATGGATTGAGTTGAATTGAATTGGAAACAGGTGAACAGGTGTTAAACAGATATGGGATGGAGTATATGAAGATTTTTATTTATATGCTCGACAAAAAGGTACATGTTTAATTCATATATGAGATTTTATGCGCCGTATCGGCAAGCCGCTTGGCTTTTTCTTTTTCTTTTCGATTGAGGAAGATACCGGGATGCTATTTGAAATTTCCCGATGCTCCCGATACAGGGGAGGTTATGGCGAATTTTTCCGGGAATTTAAGGAGTTAGAATATTTTTAAGAAATTTGACAATTGGAAATCTATATATCGATATATATAGAATTCGATAAGGAAACGAAATCAAAAATGGCATAAAGGGCCAAGATTGATTATTGAAAATATTTGGTTAACAAATATTGATAAGGAAATGGAAAAGTGATTTAATTAATGAAATATTAATTAAAGAGCCCAGTGATTTGTTTGATATGTTTGGATGAACACTTGTTTTTATTCGATAGTTAAATCACAGACTATCGAAGTTTTGACCATCGTTGTCAATATGGAGAGACCGGTTGGATTATTATCCAAAGAACCACTCCTTATCGGCATTAGCGTTGCGAACCAAGTATGCTGAATATATTGAAGACGGAGTAAAGTGCAAGGGCTTTTCTATTTATAGAAATAGTGCCTTCGGTTTCGTTCAGTCCCAGAACGAACGTATATGGACGAATGTCTGACAGAGTATTTCCAATGATCAAATGGGTTGGTCTGTATGAATGTGTATGGTTGCAACGGATTTATCCCTTAGCATAATATCCAGAATATTTGTGCAAACTCAACTAGTGATTAACGGATCTGACAATGTGGCATTCAAAGTGATTGTGCTATCAAGGAATGGTAAGTAATCGTAGCCTCAGGCCTCAACAACCGGGGAAGGACAAAAATCGGGCAGGCAACATGGCTATGTGGGTCGCACCCATTAGGGTGTATGATCACCTATCTAGAGAAATTCCTTTTGTTTCTAAATCTATCGATTCTGCCCATTCGGGAACGGTGGTTTGAGTCCAACCGTTGGTGATATACATTCGATACACTCAAGCGAAATGAGTGGTCGGTCATGTGTGGGCCGGGTTGCAAGACGTTCTTGTTGAACCCAGGTGTATTCGCCTCTAGAGATACATCATCGGAAGGTGGTCCCATACCTTGTCATGTTGGAAATCCAATCTCCAATAAGCGCCATGCGGTTTTTGAGTTTATAATATATATGTGGAGCGTGAGATGCAAGCGTTCTGCTATTTGGTTATTTATTTGATGTAGACATTACTATAATATCACTGGATTTGATATCAAAGTGTGTTGGGTTATAGTAAGGTAAAAACCGTCCGTGTTTATGTGTGGGCTGGTCTTACTATTATCTTTTCTTTTGAAAGGATTTTGAAAGTTAAACAAGTGGTTGGAGTTTACTCACACCAGTCCCATGACTGACCCAGAGTTTATTTTGTTTTGTTTTCCCTAAACTCTTGGGTGCCCAAATTTGTACGGGCAGTCAAGTGTTTCAGGCTTTTACAGATACACTTGGAGGAGCTTGAAGCAGGAGGCTTCAACGTTAGTTATTTGGAGTTACTTCCGCTGAGTCAAATGTTACGTGTACTCTGATGATGGTATGTATATATGTACCAAACAGATTTGTATTTCAAAGCTTATGTTATATAATATATTTTATTTGTTCCGCTGTGAGTTGTGATCTTCGTTTTTCTTCTAGTCTAATATTTCTTTCTTTCTATTTCTCATCCTCTATCTTCTTTCTATTAATGATTCGTATTTCTGTGCAATTTGGGTTGGACGTGTGGTGTTATTAGTCAACTCAGATAGCACGGATTTGCGGGCCTTTACACTTACGAGGAAGGGTGTCCGATTTTTCTGATCCAATAAGTGTTCGACTTCTTTCCAGAAGATGAAGGAGCTACTCACATATGCTCCTATTCTCATGGTTCCATAGTGAACCAAGATCTTGTTGTTTGCACGATGCTATCAGATGTAGCTTCAGTGATGTTCTTATGCAGAGAGATCAGGCATTTGATTCAATTGCACATCAAATCCACTTTAATTACCCAAGTTACCCCAAGTAACACAAAATTCACTAATTGATTGACTTAATGATTAATTAAATTATTTTCTCTACATCCGTATTGATTTATTTTAATTAACCAAATAAATTTTGAGTTAAATTGCTTCTTTAAATACAATTCAACCTAACCCAATATATTTACACACTTTAACTTCATTGTTAATTTTTAGTTCCAATTAAATCTTTTTAAATACCATTTAATTAATTTATACAGATAATCTCAAAATCGGGGTTGTTACAACTCGGGTATTTACCATTTTCAATACTTTAAAAGTATTCTTATTTATCACTAATGTATAAGTATATTTATAAATCACTAACAAGTTTACTTATTTTAAAATATAATTAAAGAGATTAAAAATGAATATTACTTTATTGTTACTATAAATCTCTTCATATTTGTAAGTTAAACTTCTACTTTTCTAAGAAGATATCATAATAGTAATTATCTTTAAAATCCCATTATTAACGATTTAATCTGTTTAAGGGTTAAACATAAGTTTTATGTAAAAAATATCATGACAAACCTAAAACATCCATTTTGTTAACCTTAAATCATTAATTATTAATTATAAAATTATATTCTAAGTATAAATAAAAATAAGGGTTAAAAACAAATGTTTGTGAAAACATTGTTAACCATTTTTATAATTGTTATTATCTTTTGATCATTTATTTTAAAGATCAGAGTATATTAAACTTCCTAACCATGTTAATACACTTATAATTAACTTCCACGAAACCATTTAATTTAACTTAAGCGTTGAATTCCAAACTTATGTATAAATGTATAAGATACCTAATTTAATATTTGAATTATATACATAGAATACCTTTTAAAAATACTTATTAATATTCTAAAGCACTTTTTAAACTTCTTAAATATATGATAATCATTGATATATAATAGGGTCAGTTAGTCTCAGGTCCCTAAAAAGTTTCGAAATTCAGCTGACATCCCTCCCTTAATTTTTTATAAATTAGGTCCATATTTTTCGAAAATTCATCAAAAATCAAAAAAAAAAAACATAATTAAATTAAACATGTAAACATCATCAAATTATGCATTAAAACCACCAAAAAATGCATCAAAAACAAAAAAACGAAAAGAAAAAACATGAATCTCCAGTATATTTCATCAAACGATGCAATTATTTGCAATTGTTGCATACATTTCAGCCACAATTGCAGTTATGCATCAAACTGCAGTATTATTGCTGAAATGTCAGCAATAATTGCATCGTTTGATGCAATAATTCATTCCCCGCCTAATTTTTCAACCATGCACCATTTTTAAGCATTATTGCTTATATTTCAACAATTATAAGCAATAGTTGCATACATATCAGCACATATTGATAAGCCTTCATCTGTTTTAACATTGTTGCATACATTTCAGCAATTATACACAATAATTGCATACATCTCAGCAACAATTCGTAAGCCATGCAAAATTGTTCATCTTTAGTTGCATACATCTCAGCAAGTATAACTAACATTTGCATACATATATGCAAAAATTCATCTAGATTTTTAACTAAACTTAGAATGAATTGTTGCATACATATATGCAATTATTGGCTATAATTGTTGATTTTGCCGGTTTTTTTGTGTTTTTTCCAGAATGCTTCTGCGAATACTTGGAAATTTAGAATTTTTTAATGTACCAGAGCATATTTTTTGAAAAACATGTAACATTGGAAAATAGGGACCCGCTTCGTATTTAAAGTTTGGGGAGGAGGCCGTTTATACCAAACTTGGAAATAGGAACGTGACACTAATTTCCACTATATAATATTAGGTGCAAACAAGGAATTTTAAAATGATCAAGTTTATTTTAGAAGTCACTAATTCATATTCGATTGCTAAGAGTACATTTAAACTTTAAACTAATTTTTCAAACACTCTAATATAAGTTAAAAAACAACTATGAAAAGATTAGAGAATAATACTTAATTTAAGTATCATTTTAACATAATTATTGTTTCAAATAGCGATGATACCATTTCTACATGTGCTATCTAAAGCTTTGTTTCTATTATCAGCCTGTTTGTCATAATTTTGGGCCTAGATTCCAACATTTAAACAAATGATTTTTTGACCCACTATTTTTACATTAGTCAAAATGCTTTGGATACTTGAAAATCATAAAGACAAATGTGAAAAACAAGTTATTAAAAAGGTGTCGGTATAGTGATTTTTTGCTTCATTCTTTTTTTTGTTGAATAAATCATATAATTTTCTAAGCATATTCTTAACTTTTCAAAACAAGTATTAAGTGTATATAACCACCAAAACAAGTTGTATTAATTTGTGATTATAAATCACCTATTTACACTAATCAAAGCTTAGGGATTTCGAAGTGCGTTTATAGTGATTATCGCCATACAGATAATTCCGTATTTAATCCAGTATCAAATATCATACTATTTTTATGATTTCTAAATTTAAACCACATCATTATGAAAAATATAAGCACTTAGTTTACATGCTTATAATAAATGTTCAAATGTGATTACTTTAGGCATCGTAATTCAAATAATTTCTAAGTAACTAACTTAAAGAAATTTCATGCTTTTTCAAGAACATAATTAAGAGTTATAACTTTAAATAGTTATCGTGTATTATCATCGCAAAATAAATAATTGTTAATAAGAAATTATAGGATAAAAGTTATTAACTTTAATCAAAGTGAGATCAATTCACTTTTATTTGAATTAAACTTCCTACCAACATTCAGTTAATCAACATAATTTCCTTCCATTACCCCCACTTGCTTCTAGCTCAAGGCCTTCACCTTCTTCTACCTTCCTTTTCACATATTCTAAGCCTCCACCTAGCTCTCGGCCTGGTATCTGTAACAACCCGAAATTTGATCACCGTAATTAAAAACTTTTGAATTATAATAAACATTCAAACATGGATTATTTCTAACTAATATAAAGTTTTAAGAGATAATATTTGACAATGAACTCACTGACAAATTGATTCAAAAATTATTTCTTTTGGGAAAATGCTGATAAAATGACATAAACTATTTTATCAGTAAAAATAGATTTATCCGTAAGGATCGTGAACAGTTTTGGATACATATATTTATTTTCATGATTGAACAAGAATAAAAAAAGTTATATTTTATTTTTGGAGACAAAATGTATTGATAACATCATCAATATGGATATTATACTCAATAATTGATTTTTAGATTTAGATAAAGAATTTATGGATTCAAAAATTATTCTAATTATTCTAATAATTTTTTAAATAATAAAAATTCATTTTAAATAGGTTATATAGTGATAACATATAAATGGTGAACAAGTTTTATAAAGGAATATACTTAACCTGAAAATATAAGAAAAATCAATATAGTTTTATTGATATAATCCTGATTTTTGTAAGAAATGGTTATATATTATTTAATATGGTTTTAATACCTAAATAATCATGTTTTAATTATTTAAATATGATAATAATTTCATTTTCAATTTTTTACTCAGATCGGTAATTCAATTAAAAACTAAATATATGGCCGGTAACAGGTTCCGGATTCTTGATGATTTGACAAATGGAAATCGTATAATGTCATAGGAAAACTTTACACACATACATTTTTTTTGAATGTGGATGTGTATACATGTTTTCCAATGACATTATACAACTTCTATTCGTCAAATCATCAAGAATCTGAAACCCGTTTACCAGTCATGTTTTTAGTTCCCAATTGAACTAACAATCTAAGTAAAATAATAATTGAAAATGAACTTATTATCATATTTAAATAATTAAAACATGATTATTTAGGTATTGAATCCATATGTACACACACACACATACACACACACACACACACACACACACACACACATATATATATATATGCACATGATAACACATATATACAATGACTAATGAAGGGATAAATAAAGTAAGAAAGATTAAGCAAAAAAAATGGAGATTATTTAATTAAAATAGTACCTTACTATTATACATAACATACTCTTACACCTATATGTACTCATAAAATCACTTACACACAAGGACACACATGGGAAGGAGAAGAGAGAGGCTCGATCATGATTAAGAGGGAGGTTAAACAATAGTTTTTTTTATATTTTTCTACCCAATATATTATTTCCTAAGTTTTCTTATAAATACTACACCTCTTCTTCTCATTTCTTACACCTAAACTCTACACTTGTTACTCCTATCAAGCTTCATTAATGGCTTCAAAAATCTCTTAATCTAATAACAAAAACATTAGAAAAAACCAAGAAGAAATCATAGGAAACTCTATCGCTTATAAGACCCTCTTTCTACTAGCCTCTTTCTCTACCATCGTCATCATCATCACAATCAAGTAGCCAAATTGCTTAATTGAAGCAAGGCCGAACATAATAGGAAGGAAAAATCAAGGTCAAAGCATTTTAGGAATAATAATACTCAAGTTTGGGAAATTTCCTAGCATCGTAGCAGATATATAGCAAAATCTTAGGAACTTTAGAAACAAATGAAAGTGAGAAACTAACTTTCAAATGACCCTAACTATCCATATGTTAATGAAATGATTATGCTAATTATTATGATGTTAAATTATTTTCATTCTATCCGTGGTGGCCTTTTATCAAGTTTTGGTTGATAATAAGTTTGTTGTATGGATTACTTAACGAGTCATGTTAAATACTGGTCGATAAACACAAAGAAAATTGCTTTCTTTTTAAGAATGAAATGGTGTAATGGAATGATTCAACCTATTGAAAATGGTTTAAAATGTTTAAAGAAATGAACTATAAACACTTCTAAGTATAAATATGAATTTTGAAAGGAATACGAAATTTGAATAAATTTTGATGTGCCGTGAAATGGTAATTTGCAATTACACATCTCAAAAAGTGGATCTTTTGTATACGAAAAAAATCCAAATCCAAATTTTAAAATAAGAATATTTTTCCAAACTCTTATAACCATAGCTTTCCAATTAATTTAAATAAATCAAAGTTCCATTAAGAAGATTTTGAAATATGGCAACGCGATTTTTTGCAGTTCAAAACCCAAAAAATGCACTTGTTTGAAATTGAAATTTTTAATCTCTTAAAAATGTGAAATAAATCTTGTAAATCATTTAAAATGGTTTTAAAGTTATTTAATTTGAATATATAAATTTTCCAATGATGGAATAGTTATTTTGATCAATTAAACTAAAGTAGCACTTTCCATAGCGTTTTTCACAACACTTTTCCAATAACAATGAAATATGAGTTTACACTTAACAACACTTTTCAAAACGTGTTATGAATGTTTTCAAATGACTTAATAAATGTTTTAAAGATTTTTTAAAAGCTATATAACTTATTTAAAAGTGTTTTAATGATTGGATTGAATCAGAAAAGCAATAAGAAGTGATCAATTTTACATTGTCTCTAATAAGCCGATATGTGTGCCTGATTTTTCTATTCATGAGATTCAACGGGGTGTTTAACTAAGGAGACATTCAAGAGTAATTAGTGCCCTGGCTCACTTGGCCCTTTTACTAGACGAGGGATAAATACGGTTGAAATGTCGGAAATGAGTTAAGTAAAAAAGATCAAGTTTTCTTAAGATAAATGAGTCAAATTACTTAGAAATGACCTTTTCGTATTTAGTATCAAATTCCGAGGAGATAGTCCTTACCATCCATGAGAATTTAAAACATGTTTACACTATTATTCGATGAATAGTAGAGTTGAACATGGAAATTGATACTGAGTATAATGAGCATGATTTCTTCAGATCTATCATACCAAATGGACTTATCATCAAACATGACATAATGAATGAGGTTTAATGATTCCATGCATCCCCAAAGAATAATGGAAAGATATGCATCCTTAAAAGATGTTTTTTGAAGTGACAAACTAAGAAATGAAGAACACCCAACACTACTTAAATAGTACTTTTATGATAACTGATTTGGAGAGAATGGGATCAAGTTTGGGTGATCCTATCTGATAACCACTTCGAATCAATTAACGTTTCAAAGGAAAGAATGGTGAATAAACAACGATGAATGAGCAAAAATTATGAAAACGGAGTGAAGGGTTGTCGTAATTGGCCTTCGAGGGATTTTTTTCCACATTAATAAATCGACAACATTTATGCATTCAGATCTTCGATGCAAGGACTTCTTGATACCCGACAATAGGTTTATCCAGGGTATGGTATGAGGAGTGCCTTCGGTTTATCCAAATCCAGGATGAATGCCTAACATTGCAATTTTGATACACATATATCGATCTCCATGAATATACATCTATTTGCTGGTGTGGGAAGTAACTCTCCTGCACTATATACACACTTCTCTTAGATGTACAAGCTTAGGGATTGTTCGTTAATGAAAATCTATTGCGTGTAATAGACTTGCCAACATGCCATTTAAAGTGTTGAATGTGCTTAGTATAAGGTAATTGATGACCATAAGCTTCATCACTCGGTAATGATAGAAAAAGGGCATGTCATAGGCTATGTGTGTCGCACCCATTAGGATATGCTTATCACTTTTCTAGATTACTTATTATATGAAAAGTGTGGTGTATGCTAAGAGATGTATTGGATCGGCCGGTTACGGCGCAGTGATGTCATACTCGGTCGGTGCACTAACTTCGGGTCAGTGTGGTTGGACCGGTCTTGCCATGGACATGAGGGAAGTAGGCTTTCTCGGGTACATCCCTCTAGAGGTGTGTTGTATGGAAGATAGCCTCTTACCTTGTCATTGTATGGAGATTCATTTTTTTAAAGAGCTTGTGGTTTTGTTTGTATTGCCTAACATACGCAGAACTAAATAATAATAGTGATTTTGCACTTTGATTAGATTTATTTGAATGATTTTTATCCCATAAGCCATTAAAGATATCAAATAATTTTATATAGCAAAAATTTAGTTAGCATAAGGGAAAAACCCATGCCATGTCTATGTGTGGTTGCGGTCTTAAAAACTAACATCGATTTTCTAGGTAACGCCTGTTAGTAATGACATGGAAAGCGACTTCTCTTTCTTCACTTTGCTATCGTTCCTCTTCTCTTCAACCTCATTCAAGACAACCCACATACCTCCTCATCTATTCTCTTCCGCCTTTCTTTCTCTTGCGTTGGCGTTTCCCTAACCTAATTTTATATTTGAACTAGATCTGTTGTTCTATTCTTATCCCTGTTACTCTAGTCCTTTGTGTTCTATTTTCACCCCTTTGTTTCATTCAAGTTTCAATTTTTTCACTTGCTTTCCCTCTGGTGCTCAGTGTGGAATCCATCGTGGTTTCCTTTTTTCACTAGGCTAAAGACATTTTGGTATTGTTTTCGCGTCTTCCTTGCTTGACCCTACCTGTAATGTGCACCGCTAGGTACCCAAATGAGTTTTCCCTTAGTCGTTGCATGGTGAAGTTTTGTCCAGTGTTGTTTGACGTCGTTACGAAGTTTGGGTTAGTTTGGTGTTTGGTGGGGAAATACAGTGGTGTTTTCATTTTTCGTATTCTCAGATTGCTGTGTTGTTTTAGCTTGCCGTTCAGTAGTTGTATTGGTCCCTACACGGTGTTATCAAGGCTGCATTTCTCAGCTAAGTTTCATGAGGTGATGCGCGACTCTTTCAGCTTACAGCTTCCGGTAACCATCAGTTTATAATATATACCATGTTGCTTTGGGGAAGTTGTTCATTGTCTCTTAAAAAATAAGCAATTCGGGAGACTGATCTGTTTGCTGGTGCTATTGTTTTGGAATGTGTTGGGTCGTTTTGTGGAAGTTGCATGACTTTGTACCATGTTGTAAATGAATGTAATGTTAGCAATGGGGAGTTTGGGATCTTCGGCAGTAATCTTGTAGGTAATACCTTTTTGGATTAAGAGTAAGTTAGGGGAGTTGGTTTGTTGTGGCTCTTGGTAGATGGGGATGTATGTATTTGTTCTTGCTTGACTAGCTATAATCACAAAATACAGGTGGATCTTGTCTCTCAATTTGTTTTGATTGTTAAGTGGTCCTGTGCTTTTCAGGTGCACACATCCTCTTTTACTGGCCTCAAGTTATTCTGCCATGTCAAATAGTTCGTGTCATATTGTGATTTTGGGGTACACAATTTTGTATGCTTTTCTTTCACTTCTCGCTAGGCCATGTTATCAAGTCACTACTATATGGAAACTAAGTGTGGCAGCTAGCTGCATGCATGGTTATTGTGCTGCCTAAAATCAATTTGGTAGAAGTGATTGGATGGAAGAAAGGTTATTGATATGATGTGTCTCTTGCACACTACTTTGCCTACTCGTCGCTATTGATTTCGGTTGTAGGAGCATGTTTAGTAGTACATAATTCATAATATGTATGTTCAGCTCTGTATCTAGTACATGGTGTACACTGGTATGGTCTATATTATTTATATGATGTAACAACTCCCTGCGTGGAGATTGACGGTGAACAGGCCACCTTAAAAATCGATTTGTAGTAGGTTGGTTACGCCAACCTCCTATAATAATTCTATTTATTATTGTTTATAATAAAAGTGTTTGCGGTCACTTTAAAAACCAAACGGTTTTGGCAAAAAATAGATTTAAGTTTCTCGCACATTTCCATGATTGACTCGGAGTTATTTTTCCTTAAACTCTAGGTATCCTATTTTCTTTGGTTAGCCAAGTAGCTCAGGTTTTACTTAGATTAATTAGAAAGAGCGTGGAGCTGAAGATTCATATATAGCCCTATATTCCCACCTTTGCCTTTATTTAGTTTCACTACACCAGAAATGCCAATTAGGTAGTGCTCGTGGTCGTATCTAATTCGATTTGGCAGTGCTAAGAGCCGTATCAAATTTTGGCATCTTTGTCAATTTGATACGACCATTAACCATATCAAATTAAGAATTTGATATGGTTAATAGCCATATCTTTTTTTTTTAAATTTGATACAGCCATTAGCCGTATCAAATTGAGAATTAGATATGGCTAGCCGTATCAAATTTAAAAAAGATACGGCTATTAACCGTATCAAATTCTTAAATTTATACGGTTAATGGCCGTATCAAATTTTAAAAAAGATATGGCCATTAGTCGTATCAAATTCTCAATTTGATTTGGCTAGTGGCCGTATCAAATTTAATAAATAAATAAATACAATTAGCTGCTTCATTATAACAAAGTAAGGAGTATGATAGACTACAAATTCATACAATATATATTGCATATGATTCTTGACCAATACATATAAACAGTCTAAACAAAATTGCTTTGCTCATATATAATACATATAAACATCCAAACAAGCTACCTGCAACACAAGAATCGTTTGTCTGTCTTCCACTACAATTCCTCATGATAGAGATGAAGCCTTAGACCAATATATAAGAGGTATTCATTCGTGAACTTTGTCTTGCTGTGTGACATTTGTGTAGTGCTGATATTTTCTGTCAAGTTGATGCGAAGAACATCTAACTGTGTGACATTTATGAACTTTGTATTGCTGTAGCTAAATTTGGAAAAGGCGGAAGTAGCAAAACCACTCATTGCATATTAAAAGAAAACAAAACATATAAGCACACCAAACATAGTATATCACAAGATAAATCGAAAAAGGTTTATAAAGGTGTTTGAAAACAAACACAATAGACTAACAACTTAGCTAAATGAAAACTGTAATTGCAATGCATGTAGTAGCAGGAAAATAGACCATTCAAATGTTTTTTCTTTGCTATTCATTGCCTTGGTACATGGTGATTATGCTTGATTTGTAGGTTGTTCTTGTTAGTGAAAATAAACATTATAAGTTTTGTAAGCGTTAATATAAAATGTTATAAGTATATAAGAAGAAGTTTGTAGAGACGTTTAATAACCAGGATGATTTTATTTTTATCAAGTTTGATATATTAACTTTGAAGTAAGCTAGATCATCTTATTTCTCTAAATTAGTTATTTTGGTATATTCGAACTACAGATGTGGCACAGTACAAAAATAGTTGAACTCCCTGTATTAATCTGTCATGTGAGATGGAGGCAAGGAATCAATAGCATATATAAGCAGCATAAATTAAATTCCCTATATTAATCTGTCATGTGAGACTTTACAACGCACACGGCGTATGGTGGAATTTACCAAATCATGAATTTTGCATGACAACTCCACACTGAATTATGGCTGAAATCAGTACCATGCATAGCATTTTAATAAGAAGGGAAGTTGATCTTGCAAGGGGAGGTGATGCTGGAATCGAAGCAGGAAAATATGCAGCAGTGGGAGAAAGGGAAAAATTGACATGAAAAGTGGTTGTATCAAATTCAACTGGTGTGGAGGAACAATTATTTTTGTGTTATAAGCAGGGAGGGATACAATCTGTGGTGACATTGCGTATATGTGAATAAAATAAAGTGATGTATGGTTTACTATGCTTAACTTAAGCAATCTAATCCCACACAGTCGTTCATTTACTGATCGCGAGTAACGTATAACCCCTTCAACATGTAAGTTAAATAGATTAACACGAAAATTAAATTAAAATATTAAATAGGTATGGAACTATTTTCCAAACCTTTTGCTGTCAACACACGATAACTTGTTATCCCAACCATATCAATATTCAAATATATTGTTATCATCAAATAACTTTTGATTGAAACTCCAACTGTTGATCCTACCATCAAATTTTTACTATTTGATATTATAATAAGAACTAGTAGTGCCATCGTATAGGACCATATTTCATGCACTACACTAATAAATCATGTTAAAAGTCAGGTTACAATTTTTTTGTCAGAAAACAGAATAAAATAGAGAAGAGGTAAAAACTAAATAGGAGATTACCTAATTTCTAAAGTGGATGTATCAAAGCAACCCATATTATGTGGCTGTAGAAGGAAAAGCGCTACAATAACCGTTGATAGAGTGAGGTCGAACGACTTCAGTTCTAAGACGGGATGGAGATAGAACATGAAATCCAGTTCAGATGTAGTCGAAAAATGGGATGCGATGTTGGTAGACGACGGCGACCAAACAAATAGAGATAGAAAGGGGACAGTAGGATGGGGACAACCAAGTCGAGAGCTATGAAGAAAACCCTAATTTTTAGGATCAGCCATTGAAGATAAAAAGGGAAAGACGAAAATTATTTGAGCAGATTAGGGGAGAAATGAAAAATTAGCGGGGAAGTGGGAGCAAAAATAAGATGAGGTTTGATATGTCTCAAACCCGTATCAAATTAACTAATCCGAAACTTTGGTCATCTATGGTTAGATTTTAAGGGTTAGGGGAAGTGCGAATTGGTTGAGCTGTAGCAAATGAAATTTGATATGGTTATGAGCTGTATCAAACTTGACAAATTTGATACAGTTTTGGGTCGTATCAAATCTCCGCATCCTGGTGTGCAAAACTTCTGTTTTGGTGTAGTGTTTAGTTTAGCATTTGTGAGGATAGGCTGTATAACTTCCCAGGATGACACTAATTACACTCTAATAAGTACGATTAAATTTCCACTACAATGATTTTGTATGATGAAATACACAAATCATCCCTTGGATATCCCACAATGGAAATGGGAGAGTGTCTCTATGGATTTCATTGATGGACTACCCCGATCAAGGAAGGGCAACATGAGCATTTGGTGTGATAGTGGACAGACTTACTAAGAGCGCTCATTTTATCCTAGTCAAGAGCAAGAGGACGGCGACTTAGCTAGCTTCGATACCTTAGAGAGATCGTCCGACTTCATGAGGTACTTTCAAGATTAATAAGTGACCGTTATCCCATATTTACTAGTGAATTTTGGAAAAGCTTGCAAGAAGCCCTAGGTACACAGTTAAGACTTAGCATAGCTTATCACCCTCAAACCGATGGACAAACTGAGAGGGTTAATAGAGTTCTTGAGGATCTACTAAGACTGTGTATACTAGATATCGGAGGGATTTTGGAGGGGCACCTCCCATTGGTTGAGTTCGCATACAACAATAGTCATTAGTCGAGCATTGGGATGGCACCCTTTGAGGCATTATATGGACGACCTTGCAGATTTCCAACGTGTTGGTGGGAGTCTACGGATAGACTTCTACTAGGGCCAGATAAGGTGAGAGATACTTCAGAAAAGATAGATCCCATTTGAAGAAGGATGAAAGCTACACAAGATAGACAAAAGTTGTATGCCGATAAGAGAAGAACTGACTTCGAATTCGAAGTAGGATATATGGTCTTCATCAAAATATCACCTTTAAGGAATGTAGTTCGATTTGGCTCGGTAGGGAAATTGGAACCAAGGCTCGTAGGACCATTTCCCACAGTAGAGAGGATATGCCAAATGGCATACAGAGTAAGATTACCAGAGAGACTGGCAAGAGTTCATTATGTATTCCACGTTTCCCATTTGAGGAATTGCCTTCATGATTCAATGGAGGCAGTGGAGCCAAGTACCCTTGAAGATGTTAAAGTCGAGAAAGAGGCATCATTTCAAAGAGTTCCTACTAGTATTCTTGAAACGGAAGTTAAAAGGCTACACAACAAAGAGGTAAAGTTAGTAAAGGTGCAATAGAGAGAAGATCGAGACGACGCGACATGGGAACCAGAGGACAAGATTTGATCTTCTTACCCTTTTCTCTTTGAGAGTACGTTTTTAATTTCCTTTTTTTAGCTTTTGAATTTGAATCTTTTTCAACTCCATCATTTGAATCATCGGTCCTTAGGGTAGATACCTATGTTTGGAAACATGTGTTTGAGACATGTTATGTTCGATGATTGCAAGTGGAAACAAGTGGTTGCCAGTGGGTGCTCATGGATGCATATGCACACACATTAGGTACTAGATTAACTCAAGCACTTATATATTGCATATGGATTTATGTACATTTTATTTTATTTTTCATTGAGTAAAAAATGGTTGAATCATCATATGGATATTGAATTTTGGTGAATGATTGTGCACACATATAGAACTTATATGTATCATTAGGATTATTTGCATACATGTTGGATACATGGCACAAACATACATTGCATTAAGGAGGTCAACTGAATTAGTTGACCGCTTGATTTTCGCAGTAGTTTAAGGACATATACACAACACTTTTGCATATGTTCATGTCAAGCTTTAGAATCCTTAACGACAATGGATTCCTATGGATGATGGTTGAGTAGATTGGTGTAGGTTTAAATAGTAACATTCATCTTAACTTAGAGATTTTGGGGACGAAATCCTTTAAGGAGGGGAGAATGTAACACTCCACAATTTAATACACTATAATTGTATAATAAGGATAATAAAATGGATGTTGCTTAATTAAATATTCAGAATTAGGTAAAAAAAATTTTACCATTGTGTTCGTTACGAAATTCTAGTTCAGGTAGACTTTAAATTTCATAAATCGGGTTAATATGAAGAAGATAAGGGCTTAAGAAGTATTCATGAAAGTATAGACAAATTATATATATATATATAATTCAAAATATATAAACAAAGATTATGGAGTAACGGTCATGGGGCGACCTAGATTGACCGGGTCGACCGATGGGTCAACCCACGGGTTGACATAGGTCAAGGTGGGTCGACCCACCCGGATGCTGAGACAGATTCTTGCTCTTGTTTTCGGACTAAATTCTTAACCAAGTTCGTTCATTGACTCAACACTGCGCGTACAGCCGGATTGGAAAATCTAAATCTAACAGTAAGGGATTATCCTAGGTAATCTCTATAAAGGTTGCCAGCCTCATTGTTCTCCACACACAAAATTCTTCTTCTTCCTTCTTTCACCAAACCATTTTCTGAAAATAATATATACATGAAGTTACTGAGGTGCTTCCCAAACATAAATTAGCAAGGATAATTCTGACAACTCTACAACAACATAAAATGAAAGTGGACTTTCTTCTCTAACGGATATACATACAAAAGTGATATTTTCTTCTTCTCCAATCCAATCACTATGAGTTTCGTGTCATTTTTAGATCTGTTATTTTAAAAGGTTTTAGACAGTAAATTGTTGGATCTGAAATAAACATTGCCTATAAGTTATTTCTGATATGTTGTTCTTTTACTGTTGAATCACCTAATTCAAATTCTTGTTATCATATGTTCGCGTATACTTCTATCTTTCTTATCCCTATTCTGTCTTTTATTTATATACAATCTTTTATATATGCCTTTTTATTCAGTCTGAGATATGTTTTTCCCTTTCTCCTTTTTATTTATGCTAAACCTAGGGTATAAAAGCCTAGGCTATCACCGTTGAAATGCGTATAAATGACATAAATTGGAATAACTGATTAATGACATTAAAATGGAGAAAATTGGGTATATTTCAAATTGGGAACCTTTAACTGTAAATTTGGGTTAATTACATTAAAGGAAGAATATGCGACATGTTCATCTGATAGACTAGACTTAATTTAAGATTAAGTATAACATGTAAGAAGGTGTAATGTCCCAGTTTTTGGCTAACTTTGTAAAACAATAATTTATTTATTATATTATGTAATTAATATAATTGAATAAATTGGATTTATTTATTTGAGAAAATTAAATAATCTTTTTGTAATTCTATGTATATAATTATATTGTTTAATTCCTTAATACATGGATATATGTGTGTAAACAAATATGCAATGTCTTGTTTATTTTGTTTTGTATTTTTATAATGGTTTTTAAACTGACATGGATTGAAATTAAAATAGCACTTAAAGTGAATTAAATACAAGTAAAATAAGTAAAATATTGATTGCTTCATATGCAAGGAACACTTCATTACTAAGAGATATGTACCATTTATAACATGAAAGGGCATGTCTTATACACATGTGCATTCACTTCAGGAGAAAGTTTGTTTAAATAAATATATGTACTTCATATGCACATGGCCAACTGGAAAGGGTTAATATGGGTAAGCCTTAACATACATCCCTTTCAATCAACTACGCAGAGTTGTACATTGCTGCCTTCTTTTCGTATCACCAAGCATTTGTTAATAGGACTGCACATGAATTTGCATCTCATTGTACACCTATCTGTACATAACTGCACATGGCCGAACATATTTGATCAGATTTAAGTGTGAATGAAAAATATATATCAATCACATTTCACTTCAATCAAAACAAGAGCAGTTGGAGCTACCCTGTAGACATCCTGTTGCACATGGCCATGTATGTGTAGTTGTGCTTCATGTTTAGGTTGCTGCCATGCTTGTTATTAATACCTTATATTCTAAATTCGACTTGATCCACTCTAATATTCTGTCTTTGCACACACAAAGCGCACCTAATACATAGTTGTTTTCATTTCATTTCGATCACCTATGTACAACAGCTACCTAAACCAGCTAGGAACATGGCTTAGATGTACTTTTCTAGTTTGTTGATGTGCTATGTACATAAGATTGTGCATATCTGAGTACCTAAAACATGACATAGCCGTAGGTTTTAGCTGAAGTAATTGGACCAGAAACCATACACATTTCCTTTCAATCAGCTTACACAGCTATGAAATCATCCTAGACTAACCCTTTTCAAATCAAAGGAAAACTTCAGCTACTAAACAAACTCTCTGCTCCTATTCTACCATACAAGAATTTAATGTTCCACCATATTTTAATCTTAAATTCATCTATAAATGCACACCTATACCTCACTTTTCACTCACACAAACAGACGAACCAATGTAAGAAAATTTGGAGCAAAGCTGAAAATAAATGGCAGAGAAAACAAGGGAAAACTGGAAACTGATATGGTGAGTAAACCCTTTTTTTTACTCTGTTAAAATCTAACCTTGAATGTTTGACCATATATCATAAGTATATAGGCTGATTTATGATATATTACATTACATTGAATAAAAATCTAAACCGGGAACCTATGTATGGGCAAGAACAGAAAAGGGAAGAGGAAAAACTGGAAATAGTTAGAAACAGAGGACCCATATATACTTATATAACTTACACCTCTTAAATTTTCATTTTCTGTTGACGGTTATATAGATATTCATAAATCTGCATATGTTTTATCATGGAAGGGTTCAACATTTGTTGTAATCGAATCCCAATTCATATGTATAAAATGTCTGAATGGTTAAACAAGTAAATGGTTAAACATATTCATCTTTCCTTGTTTTAAAACAAATAAATAGTGTGCGTTCTATATAGTTATAGGGTATGAATGACTTTTGCTTAAAAATAACTGCATCAACTGATCAAAATACATTGTCAAACTAACCAACAGGCTTCTAGTGATGGCTTAAATCCATTAACAATATTGTAGACGGTACTCGGTTAGGTTAAACAGGGAAAAGAGGCAAAATGAGCTCAGGGTAGCACACTAGAATGAAGAATATCGTATGTACCAGAATTGTAGTTATCGGGTTTCTCCAGTTCCGGACCCCATCGAACCATCTTCTGATTGCTGCTAGGGTAGATAAAATCGATGTTATACGGTAGAAGTTCGCTTTGCTCTTCCGTAAGCTGAACATGGTCGAGTCCACGTCGAGCATGTGCTTGACCACCCCTCTGTGTAAAGGCGGCTCTTCTCGGCTGAGCCTTGATGCCACTATTTGCATGGCTTGATGCCTCAGCATGTCTAGTTGGATGACTGGGATGGATTGCACGTAGTGCATTTTTCGGAAGGAGGGCTTGCCGTAGAGGGTGACCATGTCGACCTAGGCGATGCAAGTGAAAAGAAAGAAAATAGGAGGAGAAGAAAAGGATACAACAATGGATGTAAGAAAGTAATAAACATTAACTATTAAGTAAGAAAAGAAGTGATAAAGGAGAGAAGAAATGGAAGCTGATGGACGTGAAACTACATAACAAGGACATGTACACGGGTGCACCAGTGTGCACGCTGCACATGAAGAATACAGTAGAATAATGGGAAGTAAGGGCTGGGGTTTGGATCTCCTGGTTATGGCGTGTGAGACTTTGTTATGAATGGGAAGTACGCTTAGCACCATGCAAACTAAACACCACACCTATTAACACCAACTAATATAATAAAAATACGTAAACACAGTAGACTAGCTTGAGAAACATCAGTTCCGTTTTATAAGCATACCGCAAGCCATAACTTTCTCAAAAGTTAATGCCAAATCATTATTTTTAGTGAGAAGGGGAGATTACAGGGTGTGCATTTCCAATGGGAAGACACCTCTGGGTTGGATATGGCATAAAGTGGTGTTATGTTTTGCATTGGAAAGTGGGAAGTTCGGACATCATCAGTTTCGAATGGAGCAAATGAAGAATGGGAGGGAAGACGTTCTGGTGTGGGGAAGTAAAGAACATACGGTGGCAGCATCAAAGAAAGGAGGATGCGTGACTGGTTTGGTGCGAAGTGGTTATAGAAAGAAAAAGGGGTAAAAGGGAACGGTTGTAGGCCTAGGAGTTTAGGCTAATGGGCTTTGGTCTGAAGAATTAAATTAAATGAAAGGGAAGGGGAGGAGCATTTAGGCCTTATTGGGCCAAGAAATAAAGATTTTAGGAAAAGGCAATAAAAGAGAAAAGGGAAAAACGATAAGAAAAGAAGAAAAATTTAAGGTAAAGGAATAGAAATTTTAAGGGAAAAATAATATATATATATGACATTCCTTTGGAAAGTGTAAAATTTTATATAAAATATTTAAAGGAAATAAAAGTGATATTTGTAGAAGAAATAAAAAGGGAAGAATTATTGTTTGGAAAGCAAAATCGGAAAGGAGCAGGTATAGGTGATCAGACAGGAATCATTGTAAGCAAAAATGTATGTTGCCATATTTAAACAAGTTATTTTAAATAAATATGGTTAATTTATTTCCTTTACAATTAATTAAAATTAGAATAACAATAAATCCCGTTGTTTCAAGAAAAAAAAGCTAGTTAATTAATTCAAGCCGAATTAGTTGAACAGAAACCAACAATATGAAATGATCAATGGATAGTGACTAATCGTCAGTAATATCGTGTGCAATTAACTCAAATGGTTTGAGCGAATATTATTTTAAACTTAATCGACTTATGTCAATAACCATAATTTAATCGAGAAATAATTTCAAAGTAACAATGACCAATATAAATAGTGAAATCCATGTGAAACTATATAATAACTAGATGAATGGAATTTAGCCCTAATAATGATTAATAAATCAAGTTGATGTGATGAACAAGTCTAGTAGGAATGATATTCACCATCCAAAGTGAATAATGTTCAAAGCAAATGTTTTGCAGATGAGAATGGTTGGACAAAGAAATTTTGGTTGATCGAAAATAATGAGATTTATTCTGAAGTTTCGGAAATAAGCGAGATAAAGATAAATCAGGTAGAGACGTTGAATTGGTATGGAGTAAGTTTAAGTTAGGGAAAAGTCATTACTTTCCGTTTAACTAAATATTTAAATATGGTTATATATTTAATTTTTTATCTAAGGAAATGAAATAATAGTTATAATTTAAGTCGTATATATTGCAAAATAAATTATAATAATGATGAAATAAATAGAATTATTAAAATAAATAAAACCTTAGATAGTTATGATTTGGAAATAGTTATTTTCCAAGATCGACTAAAGTATGAATGATTACTAGTGAAATTTGAATTATTGAATTGTGATAGACAATATCTGCTGTGATGGTTGATTTGCTGATTTGTTTGATTTTAATGATGTGGTATGACCCAGTGAACTTGTTAGTTTAATTTAAACATTTATATGTCTTAATTAGATATAATCAAACTGTTGACAAAATGTGGAAGTTTATATGTTTTCAGTAGCTAAGTCCTGATAACCAATATTAATATTGAAATCTGTTTGAATCGATAACCTGATTAATTAAGTATCACTTGGCCCTAAAACATATTAACGTTCATCGATTTAAAGAGGCCGGGATTGGTTTTCTAAATGAAATCCAAATACTACTTTGTTTCGACCTAGACGTTGATCAGTTTGAAGTCAAGATGAAGATTCTTGAAGACGTAGTTTATGCAAGGGTTGTTCTATTTACAGAATAGTGCCTTCGGTTTGTTCAAACCCAGGACAACTTGTATGGACGAATGTCTGACAGAGTATGCCTAACAAATCGCGTAAGTTGATCTCTTCAAAACTATGTTTGGTGGTGGAGGAATTCGTTTCTCTTAGCTTTGTACCTGTGGTTTTGGGGAAATCAATTTGTGATTTGACGGGTTTGACGATGTGGCATTCAAAGTGAATAAAGATGTGTTGTTCAAAAAGGTAAGTTTTGACCTCAAGCTTCACAACCGGGAAATGACAAAAATCGGGCAGGCAGCATGGCTATGTGGGTCGCTCCCATTAGGGTGTATAATCACCTATCTAGAGAAAATTCATTTCCCTCTTTAATCTATTCGATGCTGCCCCTTTTGGGAAACGGTTGCTGATCCCAACAGTTGGTGATATACATTCGATACACTCAAGCGAAATGAGTGGTCGGTCATGTGTGGGTCGGGTTGCAAGACGTTCTTGTTGAACCCAGTGTATTCCCCTCTAGAGATACACTATCGGCAGGTGGTTCCATACCTTGTCATAGTTGGAATCCAATCTCCAATAAGTGCCAGCGGTTTTGTTTGTATACTATATATGTAGAGCGTAAGATGCAAGCATTCCGCTAGATTCTAATTTATTTGTGGAAACCCTAGACATTATTATAATATCAGAATAGTATGATTTCAAAATGTTTTGGGTTATCGTAAGGTAAAAACCATCCGTGTTTATGTGTGGATCGGTCTTACGGTTATCTTTTCTTTCGAAAGAAAATTTTCAAGTTAAATAAGCTATTTAAAATCGTTTACTCACACCAGTCCCATGACTGACCCAGAGTTTACTTTTCTGTGTTTTCCCTAAACTCTTGGGTGCCCAAATTTGTACGGGCAGTCAAGTAGTTCAGGATTTTATAGATATCCTTGGAGGAGCTTGGAGCAGGAGGCTTCAACAATAAATATATAGAGTCTATTTCCGCCATATTGTATATGTGATATTCTCTGAAGATGTGTATAAGTACTGATATCATTTTGTATTTCAAACGATGTTATATATTATATTTTGTCCATTCTGTTGTGAGATTGTGTTACTCTGTTTCTGTTGTGTTTTCTTATTTCTTTTTCTTCTATTATATTTTTCTATCTTTCTATTTCTCACCCTCTAATTTCTTTTTATTAATGATCCGGTATTTCCGATACTTGAATGGTCGACATGTTATACAGGAGATGTATTTATGTCGATTTTCGGGGTCGAAAATCCTTGGGTCGTTACAGTGGTATCAGAGCATAAGGTTGAGTAATAACCTTGGCTCTGTGGCGTAACTCGATAGAGATAGGGTTATAAATACCCTAGATTGATTTTGAGTGTATATACGAGAGAACGTACTTGTATAAAAGCGATTTTTATGTTGTGTTAGTTGATTTGTTGAGTGGTATAAAAATTTCAAATCGACGCGTTTAGCCGACGTAGTCGATAGGGATTTCTAAACACTCGAACAGAATAATTCGACACAGTATCAAAGGCTGGGGAAGTGAAATAATTTTATCTAAAATCATATTTTGATATAAAAAGAATAATTGTTCGAAATTATTATCATATATGAATGTGTCGATAATCACATAAGATTATAAATTGAAATGGGTAAATATTGAACCAAATTAAAACTATATGAGAACAAGATATACAGATTGAAAATTTTGTAGAGTAAAACAAATTGTTTTTGGAAAATTCAAAGACTTTTAATTTACAATAGAATTGAGATATGTGATTTCAAACTAGTTTGAAATAAAAATTGGAAATTTGGATTTTAGAATTTGAAAATTTAACTAGGGTGAGTTAAAGGGATTAGAGAGTAATGAGGTTAAATGGGGTTTGAATTCAAAAAGAGAATTTGAAGCAGGTAATATGTTTGAACATGTTGATTCAAACTAATTAATGAAGTAGATCAGATTTGGAATTTATTTTCCGAGTGTAATTGAAGAAATTCTCTTAAAATAGAAAATTGAATAAATTGGGGATAATAAGGAATTAGGATATGGAGTTAAGGAATTGGAACCTAATTGGAGATTGGTGGTTCGATGATTTTCCGAGTATTGATATGATGTTGATTTCGGTCTTCGGAGTTGATACTTAGAAGATTATTTTTCTTACTGATTTACAGCGAGGAACTGATAAATGTATTTGTATTGTATGCTTTGCTTGCTGTGGTTGTTTTGGAAGATAACATGTGTATTTGTGATTGTCAGGGGATGGCCCAAGTATGGATTTTTTTTACGTAACTGGAATCTCCTCGTTACCTTAATTTCGGGGACGAAATTCTTTTAAGGGGGGTAGATTGTAATGTCCCAGTTTTTGGCTAACTTTGTAAAACAATAATTTATTTATTATATTAAGTAATTAATATAATTGAATAAATTGGATTTATTTATTTGAGAAAATTAAATAATCTTTTTGTAATTCTATGTATATAATTATATTGTTTAATTCCTTAATACATGGATATATGTGTGTAAACAAATATGCAATGTCTTGTTTATTTTGTTTTGTATTTTTATAATGGTTTTTAAACTGACATGGATTGAAATTAAAATACCACTTAAAGTGAAATTAAATATAAGTAAAATAAGTAAAATATTGATTGCTTTATATGCAAGGAACACTTCATTACTAAGAGATATGTACCATTTATAACATGAAGGGGCATGTCTTATACACATGTGCATTCACTTCAGGAGAAAGTTTGTTTAAATAAATATATGTACTTCATATGCACATGGCCAACTGGAAAGGGTTAATATGGGTAAGCCTTAACATACATCCCTTTCAATCAACTACGCAGAGTTGTACATTGCTGCCTTCTTTTCATATCACTAAGCATTTGTTAATAGGACTGCACATGAATTTGCATCTCACTGTACACCTATCTGTACATAACTGCACATGGCCGAACATATTTGATCAGATTAAGTGTGAAGGAAAAATATATATCAATCACATTTCACTTCAATCAAAACAAGAGCAGCTGGAGCTACCCTATACACATCCTATTGCACATGGCCATGTATGTGTAGTTGTGCTTCATGTTTAGGTTGCTGCCATGCTTGTTATTAATACTTTATATTCTAAATTCGACTTGATCCACTCTAATATTTGGTCTTTGCACACACAAAGTGCAGCTAATACATAGCTGTTTTCATTTCATTTCGATCACCTATGTACAACAGCTACCTAAACCAGCTAGGAACATGGCTTAGATGTACTTGTCTAGTTTGTTGATGTGCTCTATACATAAGACTGTGCATATCTGGGTACCTAAAACATGACATAGCCGTAGGTTTTAGTTGAAGCAATTGGACCAGTAACCATACACATTTCCTTTCAATCGGCTTACACAGCTATGAAATCATCCTAGACTAACCCTTTTCAAATCAAAGGAAAACTTCAGCTACTAAACATACTCTCTGCTCCTATTCTACCATACAAGAATTTAATGTTCCACCATATTTTAATCTTAAATTCATCTATAAATGCACACCTATACCTCACTTTTCACTTACACAAACATACGAACCAATGTAAGAAAATTTGGAGCAAAGCTGAAACTAAATGGCAGAGAAAACAAGGGAAAACTGGAAACTGATATGGTGAGTAAACCCTTTTTTCTTTTGACTCTGTTAAAATCCAACCTTGAATGTTTGACCATATATCGTAAGTATATAGGCTGATTTATGATATATTACATTACATTGAATAAAAATCTAAACCGGAAACCTATGTATGGACAGGAACAGAAAAGGGAAGAGGAAAAACTGGAAATAGTTAGAAACAGAGGACCCATATATACTTATATAACTTACACCTCTTAAATTTTCATTTTCTATTGACGGTTATATAGATATTCATAAATCTGCATATGTTTTATCATGGAAGGGTTCAACATTTGTTGTAATCGAATCCCAATTCATATGTATAAAATATCTGAATGGTTAAACAAGTAAATGGTTAAACATATTCATCTTTCCTTGTTTTAAAACAAATAAATAGCGTGCGTTCTAGATAGTTATAGGGTATGAATGACTTTTGCTAAAAAATAACTGCATCAACTGATCAAAATAGATTGTCAAACTAACCAACAGGCTTCTAGTGACGGCTTAAATCCATTAACAATATTGTAGACGGTACTCGGTTAGGTTAAATAGGGAAAAGAGGCAAAATGAGCTCAGGGTAGCACACTAGAATAAAGAATATCGCATGTACCAGAATTGTAGTTATCGGGTTTCTCCAGTTCCAGACCCCATCGAACCATCTTCCGATCGCTGCTAGGGTAGATAAAATCGATGTTATACGGTAGAAGTTCGCTTTTCTCTTCCGTAAGCTGAACATGGTCGAGTCCACGTCGAGCATGTGCCTGACCACCTCTTTGTGTAAAGGCGGCTCTGCTCGGCTGAGCCTTGATGCCACTATTTGCATGGCTTGATGCCTCAGCATGTCTAGTTGAATGATTGGGATGGATTGCACGTAGTGAATTTTTCGGAAGGAGGGCTTGCCGTAGAGGGTGGCCATGTCGACCTAGGCGATGCAAGTGAAAAGAAAGAAAATAGGAGGAGAAGAAAAGGATACAGCAAAGGATGTAAGAAAGTAATAAATATTAACTATTAAGTAAGAAAAGAAGTGATAAAGGAGAGAAGAAATGGAAGCTGATGGACGTGAAACCTACATAACAAGGACATGTACACGGGTGCACCAGTGTGCAC
The DNA here is from genome assembly GCA_030737875.1 of Allium sativum. NCBI lineage: Eukaryota > Viridiplantae > Streptophyta > Magnoliopsida > Asparagales > Amaryllidaceae > Allium > Allium sativum. Next base: position 822,482,638 of record CM060909.1, read on the forward strand.
GCTGCACATGAAGAATACAGTAGAATAATGGGAAGTAAGGGCTAGGGTTTGGATCTCCTGGTTATGGCGTGTGAGAGTTTGTTATGATTGGGAAGTACGCTTGGCACCATGCAAACTATACACCACACCTGTTAACACCAACTAATATAATAAAAATATGTAAACACAGTAGACTAGCTTGAGAAACATCAGTTTCGTTTTATAAGCATACCGCAAGCCATAACTTTCTCAAAAGTTAATGCCAAATCATTATTTTTAGTGAGAAGGGGAGATTACAGGGTGTGCATTTCCAATGGGAAGACACCTCTGGGTTGGATATGGCATAAAGTGGTGTTATGTTTTGCATTGGAAAGTGGAATGTTCGGACATCATCAGTTTCGAATGGAGCAAATGAAGAATGGGAGGGAAGACGTTCTGGTGTGGGGAAGTAAAGAACATACGGTGGCAACATCAAAGAATGGAGGATGCGTGACTGGTTTGGTGCGAAGTGGTTATAGAAAGAAAAAGGGGTAAAAGGGAACGGTTGTAGGCCTAGGAGTTTAGGCTAATGGGCTTTGGTCTGAAGAATTAAATTAAATGAAAGGGAAGGGGAGGAGCATTTGGGCCTTATTGGGCCAAGAAATAAATATTTTAGGAAAAGGCAATAAAAGAGAAAAGGAAAAAACGATAAGAAAAGAAGAAAAATTTAAGGTAAAGGAATAGAAATTTTTAGGGAAAAATAATAAATAAATAAATATATATATATATGACATTCCTTTGGAAATTGTAAAATTTTATATAAAATATTTAAAGGAAATAAAAGTGATATTTGTAGAAGAAATAAAAAGGGAAGAATTGTTGTATGGAAAGAAAAATCGGAAAGGAGCAGGTATAGGTGATCAGACAGGAATCATTGTAAGCAAAAATGTATGTTGCCAGATTTAAACAAGTTATTTTAAATAAATATAGTTAATTTATTTCCTTTACAATTAATTAAAAGTAGAATAACAATAAATCCCGTTGTTTCAAGAAAAAAAACTTGTTAATTAATTCAAGCCGAATTAGTTGAACAGAAACCAACAATATGAAATGATCAATGGATGGTGACTAATCGTCAGTAATATCGTGTGCAATTAACTCAAATGGTTTAGAGCGAATATTATTTTAAACTTAATCGACTTATGTCGATAACCATAATTTAATCGAGAAATAATTTCAAAGTAACAATGATCAATATAAATAGTGAAATCCGTGTGAAACTATATAATAACTAGATGAATGGAATTTAGCCCTAATATTGATTAATAAATCAAGTTGATGTGATGAACAAGTCTAGAAGGAATGATATTCACCATCCAAAGTGAATAATGTTCAAAGCAAATGTTTTGCAGATGAGAATGGTTGGACAGAGAAAATTTGGTTGATCGAAAATAATGAGATTTATTCCGAAGTTTCGGAAATAAGCGAGATAAAGATAAATCAGGTAGAGACGTTGAATTGGTATCAAGTAAGTTAAAGTTAGGAAAAAGTCATTACTTTCTATTTAACTAAATATTTAAATAAGGTTGTATATTGAATTATTTATCTAAGGAAATGAAATAATAGTTATAATTTAAGTCGTATACATTGCAAAATGAATTATAATAATGCAGAAATAAATAGAATTATTAAAATAAATAAAACCTTGGATAGTTATGATTTGGAAATAGTTATTTTCCAAGATCGACTAAAGTATGAATGATTAGTAGTGAAATTTGAATTATTGAATTGTGATAGACAATATCTGCTGTGATGGTTGATTTGCCGATTTGTTTGATTTTAATTATGTGGTATGACCCAGTGAACTTGTTAGTTTAATTTAAACATTTATATGTCTTAATTAGATATAATCAAACTGTTGACAAAATGTGGAAGTTTATATGTTTTCAGTAGCTAAGTCCTGATAACCAATATTAATATTGAAATCTGTTTGAATATGATAACCTGATTACTTTAAGTATCACTTGGCCCTAAAACATATTAATGTTCATCGATTTAAAGAGACCGAGATTTGTTTTCTAAATGAAATCCAAATACCACTTTGTTTCGAACTAGACGTTGATCAGTTTGAAGTCAAGATGAAGATTCTTAAAGACGGAGTTTATGTAAGGGCTGTTCTATTTACAGAATAGTGCCTTCGGTTTGTTCAGACCCAGGACAACTTGTATGGACGAATGTCTGACAGAGTATGCCTAACAAATCGTGTAAGTTGATCTCTTCAAAACTATGTTTGGTGGTGGAGGAATTCGTTTCTCTTAGCTTTGTACCCGTGGTTTTGGGGAAATCAATTTGTGATTTGACGGGTTTGACGATGTGGCATTCAAAGTGAATAAAGATGTGTTGTTCAAAAAGTTAAGTTTTGACCTCAAGCTTCACAACCGGGAAATGACAAAAATCGGGCAGGCAGCATGGCTATGTGGGTTGCTTCCATTAGGGTGTATAATCAACTATCTAGAGAAAATTCATTTCCTTCTTTAATCTATTCGATGCTGTCCCTTTCGGGAAATGGTTGCTGATCCCAACTGTTGGTGGTATACATTCGATACACTCAAGCGAAATGAGTGGTCGGTCATGTGTGGGCCGGGTTGCAAGACGTTCTTGTTGAACCCAGTGTATTCCCCTCTAGAGATACACTATCGGTAGGTGGTTCCATACCTTGTCATAGTCGGAATCCAATCTCCAATAAGCGCCAACGGTTTTGTTTGTATACTATATATGTGGAGCGTGAGATGTAAGCGTTTCGCTAGATTCTAATTTATTTGTGGAAACCCTAGACATTATTATAATATCAGAATAGTATGATTTCAAAATGTTTTGGGTTATCGTAAGGTAAAAACCATCCGTGTTTATGTGTGGATCGGTCTTACGGTTATCTTTTCTTTCGAAAGAAAATTTTCAAGTTAAATAAGCTGTGTCAAGTTGTGTGGAACTCATATCAATCAGTATCTCTGTTGGTATCTTAGGATGGGCCTCGCCTTGGTAAAGGCCAGGGCACATTTTACTGATCTGGATTATAAGAGGTTCAAGGTTGAAGGTGGGTACGGACGTGTTTCGGCGGAGTCATGAGCGTGCATGGGTCCGATTAGGGAAACTAAGACGCTGTAACATGTACGAATAGGTCTGTGTCCTATAAGTTACTGGTTTAGGGACTGATATACCCTACTACTGATGCTGGCACATGATATTCGGGTAATAGGGAGTCGATCGCATGGGTATTAATTAGGGTAACACCTAATCCTGTTAACACTAGTAATTGGTGCAGTAACTTGATTCTCGGGATATGAATGAGAAGTTTAATTTACCTTTATCTTGCTTTGATGTCTCGTTTATCTCGTACTTATGTATATTTTACTATACTTTCTCATCCATTATTATTTACCTATCTTGACACCATCTATCATATGATTATGTTAAAAATCACTGGAACTCACCAGACTTTATGTCTGACCTATTTTGTTTTCTTTCTCTCTCTTCTTTCCCCCTCAAGTTCTCAGAGTGGAAGTAGACAGTAGTTGAGTTCATGATCTTATCTTGCTTGGATTTTGATTCATGTACCGCCTTGATTATTATTCTATTTTGTTATGGCTTCTGAGAAGGGATATGGCTTTACAGTTTTGTACTCTAATATTTGGAATTATAAGGCAGATGTTTTGTTTGAGGATTTTGGTACTAGAGAAATATGATGTTGTTAATGGTTTGAAAACGATGTTTTCTTTATTAATAAAAGTTAAGTTTTCCGCTGCATATTTATATCTGCCTTGTGAATTTTAGTTGATGTTTAACTATTGCGCTTCACGAAACTTAATGCATTCTAATATGAGTGGCATTAACGGATGTGATAACCGATTTGCATTATAATGCATGTGAATAGATATTTACTCTATAATCAAAATGAATTTATGTTCGCTTTATCCTCCTCCTCGTTATTGATGAACGTTGCCACTACTAGAAAAAATTATATGTATATCAATTATAGTAAGATAGTCTTTTTATTTAATAATAAGACAGATTCACATATTATTACCTGTTCTCATCCATTGGTCTAGCAACCTGAAGGAAATTTCTTATTATATAAATAATTTGAACGTAAACATGACTTTATATCTTTCTACATTTAAGTTGATTGGTTTTTAAATCACTGGATGATGTTTATACATAATTCATAAGATGAGTTCATCTTAATTTTGTCAAAACAATCTTCGGGTTATTTGTTAAATATTTACATATACTTATATACATATGTGTGTCCACGTATTAAATATGTAATAGATTTGCATATTCTTTCACATTTTAGTTAGTGTATTTAAAAGAAAACCGTGACAAGGATATAAATATTAATTTTTTTGTATCAAGCAATGTCGTTATGAGTCCTTAAAGACTGTATGATTATGTTTAAAACATTTGGCTTCGAAGTATATCGAAATTCAAGTTCAAATAAATTATATACACATTTTCAAGTTGTTAAGTTTTGTTCTTCAATTATATTTCAAATATCACTTTTCAACATTAACTAGGATTATTAATCAAATAATAAATCTCTTTAGGAGAATTTATAAAGATATTTCCTTAAGAGATAATAAAGAATATAATATTTCATATGAAATAACTAAGGACATGATCATTAGATACATGAACACAAAATAGTGTACTCTAGAGAAAGTTTGAGTTCTTGTATGTTCGGTAGGTTTGATATAATTATAATGAAATATATGATAGCTTCCAAATTTTAAGTTTGAATCAAATCTAAACTACATATTGTAACGACCCGTATTTTACGTATCGGGGGAATGTAAGATAATTCTATTTAATCCATATAAGGTCATATCATTCTCATATTTTTAAATACGGTTAGTTAGGATGTTTAGCACATTTATGGTTTTTCCTAGGTCATTCTATGACTATTTTGTTAGAGTTTATGCCCTAGAGGCAATCCATTTGATGTGATTAATAACGTTGTTGTTTTATTTGGAATAAAAGATTTTGTTATGTTATATTTACTGCGTAATATAAATAATAACATAATAAGTCCTTAGAATAATAATACGGAATTATATAGTTCGAGTAAGACTGAACTTGAGATTATATAATTATTAAGTATTATAATTCTAAAATGTCCCTAGTCAAGTTTTATTGTTTATACAGGACAACAATAAAGCATTGAGACTAGTATGTTGATTGACTGATGATCACATCTCATTGATCATTAATATATGTGATATTAAAGTCAAGTCATAAATACGTATTGGAGAATAGCGTATTGGGCTGACCCATTGTGAAATAACTACATGGAATATAGTCAACAGTATCATAAGTTATTCTCACAGTGACAGTGATGTAATGATCCTCAGACCTGAAATCATTATAATTTTATTCGAGGATATTTATGTTTTGATATCATCTAAAGTTATTTCGTAACAGAGTAACGATAACGGTGATTATTGGATATATCTTGAATCGAATGAAAATTATGAATGATCTATATGGAATTTAACCCTACGATATATTCGTAGTGATATCCATGGGCCTCTTGATTGAGTGAGACTGTGAAATGCATGGCCATGCTCAAATATTGATTTGTTTTAACAGTCTACTCATCGATCAAGAAAAACGGATTAAATTATAAAGAGGATGATACGATCCATGCCTCGAGTTCAATCTTGGATATTTTGGTTGAAAGGATTATATTACATTGATACAACGGAAAGGTTGTATCGAATCATTGATCTTATTATGACCTGGGTAGCAGCGACGTATTGCTAGATGCCAATCACTGCTTATGATTTTAAATATAATTTAAAGTCATTGCCAGCGTTGTACTAACCTATAGGGTCACACATACAGAATGTATAAAAAGGAAAAATAGATTTTATTGGATAAATAATAAAATTTCAAATAGTTGACAATTTTATTAGATAATTGAAATGGTAAAAGGGGTCACTCCTTAAATTATGGAAAACATAATAATATAAAGGGGTTAAAAGGTAAAACGTTACCTTAAGATTGACCGGCCAATTTCATTTCTTTTTGTAGATCCAAAAACTAGGAAAACCCTAGAAATGGTGGCTAGCACCGCCTCCTTTTACCTTCTCCAATTCGATTTGAGAAGAAAGCATTCTCGTGGATACCATAGAGGGCCAGCGATTTGTTGAGCCTGTTGATTCGATCCATCCAGCTTCAACAAGCTCAAATTCCATCCGATGATTCCAGAATCGATTGCAATAGGTATGAAATCCTAATCAATACTAGTTTTGATTTATTATTCTCGCAATAGATCTAAGTTTAAGTTGTTAAATCCTTGAATTTGAAGTCGATTAAATCGATTAAAATTCCTTCAATGGTATCAGAGCCTGGTGCTTGCGAGAAAAGTAGATTGAACTATGTTTAGGGTTTATTAGTGTTTAAATCATTGAGAACTTTTCTATTTCAGTAATAGATCTGAAATGTTTAACTGGATCAGATATATAGATTTTTTTTAATAATTTTAAATCGATAAGATGTTGGGTATTTGTTCTGCCTTAACATTACTCGATTTAGATCTGTTCATTTGGGTTAATGGTGCTATAATCATAATCAAAACTTGTATGATTCATAAATATACCAACACCCTGTATTCGGTGTACGAATTTTAAATCTGAAATAGTTTCAGTTGAACAAAACAGGACTAACTACTAAGTATAATACACAAAACTGCAGATGAAACTGTTTCATCATAAACAGAATTTTGTTCTGTTTGGAAATCTGAGAGAATTATTAATTAATATTTGATATTTAAATAACATTTGGATTGCCAGTTTTACTTATTAGAACTTGGCGACATCTTAATTTCTTATTATCTCTATAGGTTTTGTATTGACATACATAATTGGTCTTTGGACTGATATAAAAACTGTTTGACAGTAACTTGGAGAATTAGATTCAATGATTTTAAATTTGCACTTTATCAATGTAAAATTGAAACCTGGATAGATGTATATCATAACAAACTCTAATGGGTTTTAAGAATGCCAAAACCAATTACCAAAATGTTTGATAAATTTTATAACTTGGGTTTATTAATTTTGGGAACAGAAAAATTCTACTGATTAATAAATCAGTAAGACACCCTTTTGATGAATTTTGATTCAATGATATTATTATTGGTTTTGTCTGATATGTCCACCTAGTTTTAAATTGCTATTACATTGTTAAATAGCAAATAAGTCATGTATTAAACCAATGCCCAATTTTGATTGGACAATTATGACAGGTTCTTCTAGAATCTGGTTTCTCACATCAAATCATGGTTAGTTAAATCTTGATATAAAATTGATTAACCAGACGTGAGCATTTACACTGAAGTTATAAAATTGGGTATGTTATAATGATTTCTTTATGAAATGAATGGATTATAAGTACAGAGTATGACTCTGTAATAAATATATATATTTGATATAGATCAAATTAAAACCCTAGTTATTATTGACATTTGAACAGAAACTGAATGATTTTGAATCATTGCAGAATATAATAGTGTAAGTCAACTGAGTTTATGAACTTAGCTTGCAAAATGATGATGCATATCAAGTTTTTGTATGTGAATGATACATCGACTATGAATATAATTCAATATGTTTTGAATTATTGTCATTCTCTGTTAGACAGTGACTTGACAATGTTATTCTTGCTCATGAATTAATCTTGGATTTAAATTTTCCTGTTTTGATTTCTTTTGACACAAGCATACTGATAATGATATAGTATAAAGGTGTTTGAAACTAAATTGGGATCAGGCTTTGTTATATGGAATTTGATTCAATATAATACATTGCAAAATCTTATATTGATAAGAAAGCTGTTTTAAATCCTTTTGCAATGTATAAAATATTTACTTGTTATCTTGCAACCATTCAGGTTTAATACAAGTAATTCCTTTTATTTCATGTTTAAACTGCTGATGCATCTTTGGTTTTATATAAATGACATAAAGATTCAAAGATTTAAAATTTGTGAAGAATTGAACTTAGAAATTCGTACTACACTGATACTGATCGGTTAGAATAATCTTTGAGTCATTACAGAATTCTTTGTTGACAATTGACATAGTTGCATATGTTAAACATATATAACATATTTTATATATACCCATGTTATAACAGTGGTTCAATATTATGATATTGTAAAAGGTCATGGAAACAAATACACAATCAGTTTTCATGAACTCACACCACTCTAACTTTGATAGATGACCATTGTTAATAGAATGATTTTGAATCATTTCTGATTCGTGATATTACATACATATATTATATATATCTATCATCATGAGACTGATTAGTTGTTTTATTAGCTATGTTGAGTTTAACAGGTTGTACAAATGATTGGATAATCTTTAGCCTATAACCATATTCAGATATGTACATATATATAATTAATCTGATTAGTTATATGAAATATTTGATGATTCATACAAAATATATATATTGATATATATGAAAATTATGAACTGTTTTGCAGATTTTACATATCAAAATTATACAAGTTACTATATGTTTTGTTTGTACAAATATATACATATATTTGATATGTATATGAACATATTATACATCTGCTCTTTCTATAAAAAATCCAGTGTAAATTTAATTTGCAATTGGAGGATGTATATATAGAAAGTAATAAATATATCTAGATAGTGACTTTATCTGTGTATTGAGATCTAAACGTATGTTGAATTGTTATTTTGGGTCTGACCCAAATCATTATGAACCATTCACATAATTAGTGTAATTATGTTTACATTTTAGTGGACAATATTCATTTTGATTTAGAATTTAATATGATGTATATGCTCCTTCCTGTTAGACAAGATTTGAACATGCTATAGAACTGGCTAATGTATCCCTGGTATAATAGCTTAGGTAAGCACATACATGTATAACTGTATAATTTCACATTTTACGGATTCAATACATTATCATACGTAATTATAAAATTTGATTTCATCCTGACTAAAACTTTATTAGTTTGCCCAACAATGCAAATGTTAACTACATATATACTGATATATGTACAAATTATCAAATGGATTGCAAGAAACATTGGTGGACTGCCTTGCACATCTAACTGAGCATATTTACTATTCTGTAGTCAACCTGTAACCTATTGTTAGGATGTAGCAATGTAACCAAATACTATCATAATCATGTACATATATATATATATATATATATATATATATATATTTGTCAGTGAAGATAGTATGAAATATAAATTAGTGAACAAAGTGTTGTTTATTAATTTTATCTTGTACTGTACACAATGATTTACAGTATGCTGTTGGCTTTTGAAGCCATATACATGGTTATGCATACATTCTAACCAATATTGTTTAGAACAATAAAATACAGGAGGCATCCAAATTTTGGTTGGACATTCAAAGGTTGGTCAGGCAATACAAGAAGATACGCCGAAATGAAGTGATGAAAATCAAAACAAGTGTGACTTGTTGCATTCAAACTCTTATGATATATATACAGTGATGTAAATATAAATATTATACTTGAAATTTGTTTACATGTGTATCTATATATTTATGTGTTTTGTATAATAGATGCAAAAAGTATAAAATCAAACATATATGACTTGTTTAAGGGGCTGGTCTGTGTAATTGTTATGCATGTCTGGTTGATATTATAAGGAACGCTTGTTCATAAGGATTGATTGCATTTATGTATAATATATATATTTGATTTGCTTACTCTAGCAAGTGTATATATATATTGCTGCCATGATCCATTAGAAATTATATGATCTTGAATACCATTTACAAGTTCAAATATTTGTGTGTTACTATACGATAGCTTAATTTTATTTTCCTTTCATCACTAAAATTTTGAATTGTTCAAAAACCAATATTGAAATGTTCAATGTGTAAGATCATTAACCTTGAAATTATATACACTATTGAATTTAATTATATTATATGTATGATTCATATATATATTTTATTTAAATTCAATTTATATTATGTATGTAATATAAAACACGTATATTATGATATATGTAAATAACTCTAATATTGTTTCACACTACGAATTATAAATTCCCTTTAAAAGCAAAATTATTTTGTTACATTAAATCATGGTGACGTCTTCCAATAATACACTCATCAATGTCCAATATCACTGGATGTAGGTAATGCCAAAGCATTGTGCATCTTTTTATTTTGGTTATATGCGACGGAGTAAAAGTGATACTTGAACTGTATTATTGGGTCTGATTTAACTGAGCTGCATAATAAGATTATGGCTTAGAGACAATAGCATGAATTATTCTATATTTGAGCAAATGAATAATATTGAACAAAATGTTCATCATGCGATCCAAGAGTTATATGTATGATATAATTGACATAAGATGTCTACCTAAAAGGTTGTGTTTTGGGGATTTGCCAAAGCAGAGTCAAGGCCTGACTAGATATGGATCTTGGAACACCATTATATATATATATATATATATATATTGATATATTTATATAAACAGAGGGATGTTAATTTGAGTGGGAGCATATTTTAGTTAGAATTATACATTAATATAAAGTTTGATTGTCAAAATTTTGTATTTATATAGTTATAATAGAATCAGTTAATATTTATTATCCGCTGTTGATATTGAATTACAGATAACTCCGATAATTTAAATTTGTTCTTGAGAAGGATAAATTGATTTAAATCAAATTTCTTGACTAACATTGAAATTTGAGGATTGTCCTCAAACAAATTAAAACGTAATTGTTCTAACAAATATAGAGGATCTGAAAATAAAAGTTAAAGTGTGACTTCAACTGAATAAGATATAAATGTTATAATAATCTACTTATACATTTCTAATATTAGATACTATATATAAATCACATAAATGTATGTTGATTTACAGAAATTGAAGAATAAGTAGAAATCTGATAAAATGACAAGTGGACTTACGATTGGAAATGAAGCAAATGTTGCTGGATTATCCATAGGAAGTTGATTCTTGTTAATTATACTGGCTTAATTCAATAAATAAAATAAATGTTAATATGAAATTCCACTAAAATAAATGTTATGATATATCTTGTTTAGACAAGTTTGAATTTCATTTGTAATAAAGAATAATTGTTATTCATTTTATTTAAATGAAATATCGTATGGAATTTCACAAATAGTTAATGATGTTTATAAATCATTAACTATAATGTACTTGACATAAATAATTAATGGATTAAATTTAATGATTTAAATCCAACGTACCTGTAGCATTACCAGTTAGCCCGTATAAACAAGAAAGTACATCAAAACTCCATAGTGATGGAATTTTGAGATCATTTGATTTTGAATTATATGAAGAATACAAATCATGTTTATTAGGCAAAATAACTGAATCAATTTTCACTTGAAACGACGAATAAGTGATTAGTATTGGGTCTCATACATAATGTTGTATATAGAGCAATGAATACATTAGCTAGAGATAGGTTTTATTACTTCAATTACGTTTATTGATAATATCAATAGATATAGATATGTGTAACTTATGAAACACATACCAGAATCCTTTGAAAAGTTCAAAGAATTCAAAGTGAAGTTAGAAACCAATTTTGATAGAAGAAAAAAAATTCTCTCTGAAAGGATCAAAGAGAATATTTAAGCCAACTAATTAATGACTGTCTATATAAGTTTGAAATTGTTTCATAACTTACTCCATCTAGAACACCATTTTGGAATAGTGTGTCTGAAAGGAGAAATCGTACCTTATAAGATATATTACTATCAATGATAAGTCATATAGATCTTCTAAATAAATTAAAATAGAACAATTGCATTTAATCCTACTAGAACGAGTCAAAGGACGCCATATAAGATATGAACTAGGAAATGTCCTAGTTTGTCTAATGCAAAGATTTGGAATGAAAGACGTTTATTGAACCTCTCTTCTCTGATGAGATCAGACCCAAATCAGATGATTAATTTTGTGGAATATACAAAAGAAATAAATGGATATTATTTCTATAGATTATCAAAGGATAAAATGTTTATTGCTCAATTGGTATCCTTTAAAGGAGAGCTAGTCTCTAAGATATCGATGGGAATAAATAGAATCTGAAATGTCTCGAAAACCACTAAATACCATTGAATCTTGTATATACAAGAAATTTAGTGTGAGCGAAACAATAATTTAATGTTATTCGATAACACAATAATTATTGTAAATGATGTTAGTTTTAAAAACAAGAAATAGATACTGATTCTAAGAAATAAAATGTTTGGATTAAGAAGTTCATAATTGAACTTAATTTATTGTTGATCGACTGATTTACATCGCGATAACAATATGGCTATTGCTCAGGCCTAGAACGTTAAAACTCATTATCGATCCAAACATATATATATATATATATTTAAGAAATATAATTCTTATGTGAAATTGTTCACACAAGAAATTGACATATCTGCAAAGTTGCAAAAGTTGTAATGTTGTAAACCTACTGAATTAAACTCTGTCGCAGCAGAAGTTTAATAGTCACACTAGTTCAATGAGTATACGATACATGAATGATTGACTCTAGTGCAAGTGGGAGATTGTTAGAGTTTATGCCCTAGAGGCAATCCATTTGATGTGATTAATAACGTTGTTGTTTTATTTGGAATAAAAGATTTTGTTATGTTATATTTACTGCGTAATATAAATAATAACATAATAAGTCCTTAGAATAATAATACGGAATTATATAGTTCAAGTAAGACTGAACTTGAGATTATATAATTATTAAGTATTATAATTCTAAAATGTCCCTAGTCAAGTTTTATTGTTTATACAGGACAACAATAAAGCATTGAGACTAGTATGTTGATTGACTGATGATCACATCTCATTGATCATTAATATATGTGATATTAAAGTCAAGTCATAAATACGTATTGGAGAATAGCGTATTGGGCTGACCCATTGTGAAATAACTACATGGAATATAGTCAACAGTATCATAAGTTATTTTCACAGTGACAGTGATGTAATGATCCTCAGACCTGAAATCATTATAATTTTATTCGAGGATATTTATGTTTTGATATCATCTAAAGTTATTTCGTAACAGAGTAACGATAACGGTGATTATTGGATATATCTTGAATCGAATGAAAATTATGAATGATCTATATGGAATTTAACCCTACGATATATTCGTAGTGATATCCATGGGCCTCTTGATTGAGTGAGACTGTGAAATGCATGGCCATGCTCAAATATTGATTTGTTTTAACAGTCTACTCATCGATCAAGAAAAACGGATTAAATTATAAAGAGGATGATACGATCCATGCCTCGAGTTCAATCTTGGATATTTTGGTTGAAAGGATTATATTACATAAAACAACGGAAAGGTTGTATCGAATCATTGATCTTATTATGACCTGGGTAGCAGCGACGTATTGCTAGATGCCAATCACTGCTTATGATTTTAAATATAATTTAAAGTCATTGCCAGCGTTGTACTAACCTATAGGGTCACACATACAGAATGTATAAAAAGGAAAAATAGATTTTATTGGATAAATAATAAAATTTCAAATAGTTGACAATTTTATTAGATAATTGAAATGGTAAAAGGGGTCACTCCTTAAATTATGGAAAACATAATAATATAAAGGGGTTAAAAGGTAAAACGTTACCTTAAGATTGACCGGCCAATTTCATTTCTTTTTGTAGATCCAAAAACTAGGAAAACCCTAGAAATGGTGGCTAGCACCGCCTCCTTTTACCTTCTCCAATTCGATTTGAGAAGAAAGCATTCTCGTGGATACCATAGAGGGCCAGCGATTTGTTGAGCCTGTTGATTCGATCCATCCAGCTTCAACAAGCTCAAATTCCATCCGATGATTCCAGAATCGATTGCAATAGGTATGAAATCCTAATCAATACTAGTTTTGATTTATTATTCTCGCAATAGATCTAAGTTTAAGTTGTTAAATCCTTGAATTTGAAGTCGATTAAATCGATTAAAATTCCTTCATATTTTACCCTTGAGTTTCTTATACCGGCCGTATCTTTTGATCAGTGCATAATTAGATACTCAAACTCATGCTATTGGATTGAATTAATGGTTAGGCGTTTCGTAGAGTGGTCACATTAACGATTTATATAAGGGGATAGGAGATACTATAGTTTTAATTTTTCAGTACTGCTAGGTGAATTTAATTAACAAACAATGAGTTGATTAAGCTAACCCGTTAGGTTAATGACTAGTAGTTATAAAAAGGGACTTAAGCATAGGTTAACCTTTCTCCTCATTTTCCCTAGAAGCAAAAAGAGAAATGATTCTCTAGTTCTTCCTCCTAAATCCTAAATCACGTTTAATCTCCTCCAAACATCTAACAGAGGTTAGATATACATGAATCTACATGTTATTCATCATTTAAAGGGATGTTTTATTCATTTCATTGCTGTCTCGAATCATTCTATCATTGCTTTACATGAATTGGTTACTTGATGAGTTATTTTGATATGCCGCTAGACCATATTGCATTATATTTTTAGATTGGGTGTTTGATCACATACCCATACTAAATCACCCAGAAACTTGATCATCTATGTTCATTTAAAATTCAAAACCCTTAGGAAAACATAATTAGGGATAAAATGGATAAAATTGTAAATTTAGATTAATAAGCACGTAGATTTATACTAGATCTACACATATAAATGATTGATTTATATTTTCTACGAATTTGGGTGTTTATTCATGATTTTTGATTTATATGCCTATAATTTGAATCGTTGAAACCATTATTTGGATGTTGTACTTGATTTTGTGTGGTAGAATTGTCAAGATTAGGACTTGGAATGAAGATCGGAGCATAACGTGACCAAAGTTCATAGAAATCGCACGAAACTAGAAGGTTAGGATCTGGAAGGCATCTGGATGAAGCTTAGAAAATTCAGGGTCAAAATTTACTAACTATGTGGACAGACATCGATCCAAGCCCTATGGACCAACAACGGTCGATACTTGTGCAAGTAGGGGACTTAAAACTTCCTAAGGAGGTTTCTGGAGACATTTGCATTGCACGTGTAAAGTTTGAAGTCATTTGGTTGAAGCACATTATTGGTTTGCCTTGAAGAAGCCATGGACATACATATAGATCATGTGGCACTGGAAATGGATGGAATGGCATGAAATTGAGAGCTGGAATGTAACACCCCACATTTTTCTGTAACAACCCGGAAAATCTGGGCCAGTTTGAAAATTTTATTTTGGCAATTTTAGCGAATTTTGATTATTTAAAATAGATTATTTTAAATAATATCGACGTGAAATCTATTTTGAATATAATTCGAACGTTTATATTATACACGTCGTCGTTAGAATATAAATAATTATATATAATTATAAATAGAATTGAAAATGGCGCGGTAGTTCGATAATTCGATTTCAAACTTCAATTGAATGTACCGGGTGCAAAATAATCCGGATTTTAGTGAAACCAAAAATAATGGAATCTAATAGTGAATATCTTTCCAACGAATCCGAAAAATTAAGATTTCATATCGGGAATCAAAAGATATGTCCAGTTGAAAATTCTGAATAGTCGCTATGGAATTCAGGCCCTTAAAAATGGACATTTTGCAAACGACCTCGGATTTCGACGAAACCAGTTTTGTTGGGTCCGGGATGTGAAGTTATTGCTAGGTTTCAAATTTCATAATTTTTCGAATCAATATGTGAGCGTGGCAAAAGAAAACGCGTTTGACCAGTTTCAGTTGATTTTAATCGACTTGAAATTGGCCATTTTTCTAACGGTCTCTGAATTCGACGAAACTAGTTTTGTTAGGACCGTATCGTCAATACGAAGCTAGAAAATATTTTTTTTGGAATTTTTTAGTTAGTATGTGACCCCGGTAATTAGAAATGTGCGTTTAAAATAATATAGTGATTTAAATGTAAATTCAAAGGAAACATATCGAGACGATCGAATTGGCCTGCGATACATATCCCATTGTGTTCGGAATGGGGGTAAAACGCTATGGGCGGCAGGCGGTGGACCTCGTTTAGTGGTCATATGTGAAAGTCAACTCTTTAATAAATAAATAATAAATAAAAAAAAAAAAAAAAAAAAAAAAAATATAATATCCCTTCCCTTAAAACCTAGGCCCCCCCCCGTTCGTTTATCTCAGAAGGAAAAAAAAAACAAAAAAAGAAAAAGAAAACAAAAATCGCGATAACCCCCCCCGTCGCTCCAGCCACCACCGCGCCCAGCGCCCACCGCCGCCACCACTTGCGAGGCTCCGCCCTTCCCCCCTCTGCCTCCCTCTCTCTCCTCCGCCTCGCAGGAACCACGAATCCCCTCGACGAAGCCGATGGCCCCCCTCCGATCAGATGCCCTCTCGCCTCCGACCAGCATGGGTCCGCCGCCACCACCTGAGGACGCAGCCCACCCCCTCCTCTAATTACAGTAAGATCTTGATTTTGTTTATATATATAAAAAAAAAAAAAAAAAAAAAGAACTGATTTCTGTTTTTATTAAGATTTAAAAACTGTTTTTATTAAGATTTAAAAACTGTTTTTATTAAGTTTTGAAAACTGATTTTATTAAAATTTAAAAACTGATTTTATAAAAAGGAATAAAAACTGATTTTATAAAAAAAACTGAATTTGAAAAATGATTTTTAAAGTATTTAAAAACTGAATGTTATTTTGATTTAAAACTTATTTTTAAAAAAGTATAAACTGATTTATTTTTTTAAAGTATAAACTGATTTATTTTTTTAAAGTATAAACTGATTTATTTTTTTTAAAGTATAAACTGATTTATTTTTTTAAAGTATAAACTGATTTATTTTTGAAAGAGAAAAACTGATTTTATTTTGAACTTTAAAATAGGAAAAAGATTAATCTTTTAGTAGAAAAAGATTTGAAAGCAAAAGTAGAAATCATATTTTTTTATATGTTGAAAGCGAACGTGAAAACATGATTTTTGTCATATTAAAGAAGTGATTTTTATTATATAAACATCATGACAAAAATGAGATTTTTATTCATTTGAATAGCGATATAAAAATTCGATTTTTATATATTGAACTTTGAAATAAAAATATGATTTTTATATATTGAACTTTGAAATAAAAATTCGATTTTTATATATTGAACTTCGATATAAAAATTCGATTTTTATATATTGAACTTTGAACTAAAAATTCGATTTTTATATATTGAATAGCGAACTAAAAATTTGATTTTTATATATTGAATAACGAAGTAAAAATTCGATTTTTATATATGTAGTAGCTACGGACGACGAAGCTGGCGAAGATGCGAAAACAATGAAGACTTCTGCAAAAGAAGAGTCGAGATGGTTGGATAGCTAAATGTGAGAATTTCTCACCTTTCAATTTATATTTCTAGTTATATATATATACTAGGATGCAGACGGTGCTTAGTAGCACCCGACACAATCGTCCACAGACCATGGACTTGTTTGTTTGACTGTTTGGTGATTGATTGCGATATTGGTTTGAATGTGGTTTGTGGTGTGAAAAATCGAATCGATAAATTGGTTAGGATTAGACGTGCGCCGTTATAAGGCGAAGGGGTAAGGCTAGGTTAGATCCTTACTCCAAAGTTTGTGGTTTGCATAACGAATGGATTTGATTGATGTGTGAATGGCGTGGGCCTTCACTAGACCGGGGATAAGGCTAGGCCTTGTCCCGTTTCTAGTATCGTGCCGTTATGCCGCCGAAATTTTCTAAAATAAGTTAGAAAAATAAAAATAGCATTTTATTTAACGAATGAACTGAATAGAAATTCATATGTTAAAATAAAATGTGTTATCGTTAAAAATATAATTTTTAACGTGAATGTGAATAAATAAATATTCATTTACAAACCAGACGGTTTGTTTATGTACACCTATTTGAATGACGTTGATTGGGTCGATAAATTTTACACATCGCCTAACTGCACAAATAAAATATGTGTTTGATTGTTTGAAACCCCACACGGGTGTTAGGATGAAATTTGAAGTTCACTCATCCTGATTGATTAAATCTGTCGATCGATTGATTGACAAGCTGCTATAAGCGTTAAATGTCTATATTTGATGCTTATACAGTGTAGTGCACTTTGGTTGATGGTTGATTATTCATCGTTGTTGATATATCCATGTGTTGTAGAAAATCCATATAATTAACATTATATGGTAATTGATTGGGCCTCATTCCAGTTTCGAAGAAAAAAAAGAAATATTTGAAATAGAAATATTTGAAATAGAAATATTTGAAATAGAAATATTTGAAATAGAATATTTGAAAATAGAAATATGTGAAGCCGTGAGGATTAGATTGACGCCATTTTGACGTGAACGATATTTATATCGATTTTATTCATTTTAAAATGAATATTGAAAAGTGATTTCGAAATCAAATATTTTGAAATAAATTGAATTGAAAACGAATTCAAATTGAATTGAAAACGACTTCGAAATGAATTGAATTGAAAACGAATTCGAAATGAATTGAATTGAAAACGAATTCGAAATGAATTGAATTGAAAACGAATTCGAAATGAATTGAATTGAAAACAAATTCGAAATGAATTGAATTGAAAACGAATTCGAAAGGAATTGAATTGAAAGCGATTTCGAAATGAATTGAATTGAGAACGATTTCGAAATGAATTGAACTGAAAACGAATTCGAATTGAATTGAAAGCGAAGTGAAATAAATTCAAATTGAATTGAAATTTGAATTGAATAGAAATGGATTTTAAAACGAATTTATAAAGAAGAATTCAATTTTGATTTGAATTGAAATGGAAGTTGAAAATGTTTTTGAAACGAATTCAAAACTATTTATATAATTCGTTTTAAATAGAAATCGACGATATATATATTATATATATATTATATATAATATAATGGCCTGAATAGAACGCGCCACGCCGCGGCAGTTCGCGAATTTCGACCATTTATTTCAAACGGGCATTACGGGAGATCCGACCGTCGGATTCTCCTAAAACCGGAACCGTTGGGTTCGTATCGAAAAGAGCTTTCTAATGAATGTTAGAAATTTGAAATCTAACGGTTGGATTTGGAGATATGTCCAAATCAAATTCAAAAAAGGTCGCTGTAAGTGCAGTTCGATGGCCATTGATGGAAATCGACTGTACGGGCCTTGATAAAATTATTAAAAATAGCAATAATTTGTGTAAAATCATAAGAAATGATTTAGAAAGAATTGGGATGAAAAACTCCATACTTGAAAAGATAAAAATAAATTTTTATCGAAATGAACTAGTTTTGAACTAGAATTATAATCCTATTTATTTTTAAATAAATAAATTGAATTCGAAAAGGGTTTTAAAAATAACCAAAATTTCCAATGATTGCATTGGAGTGGATTTGAATCGAAATTGTCTTCGGAATATTTCGATGTTGGAATTCGTGATTATACAGGTGTTGTTATGGAAATTTGAAAGATATATATTGATATCGTTATTTCCAATACGACATTTGTTAGTCGTAGAATTCGATATTGAATATAAGCCGATATATTTTCTATTCAGAGCCTTGTATTGAATATCGAATGTGATTTGGGTTTGTCGTGAATGGTGTCTTCACTAACACTATTCTTGAACCCAGTTGAGAAAAGATTAAATCTTTTTATTTAGATTTAATGAAGTGTACCAATTAAATAATATTTAATTGGAATTGAATAGATATTGATTTTTGGGCTTATCGTGAACAGTGTTTTAAATAACACTTGTTCTTTAACCCGATAATTAATGAATGTGATTTTGGGTTTATCGTGAACCGTGTTTTAAATGACACTGATTCTTTAACCCAGTTAACGATTAAAACTGAGTGGAGTTTTAATGAATCTTTAATTAGATTGAAAAGATCGAAAATGGAGTATCACCAGTTTTGCTCCAGGCGATAGTTAAATCTTTAATTAGATTTGAACGTGAAATTTAGAAACTAACTGTCGGTTAGCCAAGCAGAATGGTTTTCTGGATATTGATCTGATGTTGGTTTCGGCCTTCGGGGTTAATATTTGGGGAATTATTCTCTTGATTAATTTATGGTTAGTGACTAATGAATTGGAATGAGGCGTATGTTGTGTTTGTGTAACACTTATTTAAAATATACGCGAGTTATTCGGAAAGACCGGGTTTATCCCATTCTGAATAACTGATACGACGATAAGTCGAAGATGAAGACGATGGTAGAAGACCGGAGGTCTTCACGTCGTTTGGGTGATAACTGATGATCTTGATTGGGCTGTACACCCAAGAAGATGGAAACAGTTAGTGATCGTCCAGACGTACTTGGAGATCGATGGATATGCGGGGTACTAGGTGCCTCCGGTTTCGTTCAGACCCAGAACGGACTTGTAAATGGACTGTGTGTCTGACATCGGATTTCATTCTGTGTGACTGATATCGGTTGCATAGGATGGTTTGCCTGTGTGGCATGCTAAGATGCAAATGATCAAGGCTTCTGTTGAAAAGCAAAGTCTTGTGGTGATGATCAAAGCACGGCCTTTGTGGCGTAGCTTTGTGTAACGTTTACCTCGCGTGTTTCACACCAGGTATGAACCAAAAACGGGAGACGGACCTCAGGGAGGACTTGCGTTTCTTTCTAGCTAGAAGTGGCGTCAGTGGTTTTACACGCCCTGACGAGTTTGACTTATGTGGTTGTTGCTGTTGCGAGGCGCCTCGGTTATATCGGTTTCGGCCGAATGCATTCTGGTCGGCTGACGGACCAGACTTACACCCCATAGGGTGGGGAGACGTATTGTTCAGGCATAATAATCCACTCCGTGTGGACCGGCCCTGACGATCCAAGGGGCAGTTGCGGCTGTTCCTGAGGGGCGGGCTAGAGCGTCTCGAATCGGTTGAGGACTATCTTTTGCCTCGGTTCATAGATGGAAATCCAATTTCCAAATACGTGACATTTGCGGTTTTATTTGTAAACCTATATATGGCGACATAGTGGCATGGGACGCTCATGCCGCCTATGATTGATACTTATGATTTGAAGTTGTTTTATGCACTATGCACTTATAATAGTATCAAACGACTTGTTTTAACCGTATCAAGCATTCTTTGGCTGTTATAAGGGAAAACCCTATCCCCCGGCTTGCGTTTGCATTGTGTGATAGGACCTGGGTCTTATAACAGCTTCATTTTTCTTTATTTAGCATTGCGCTGTTTGTTTCATGCACTGGTATTCTTGGGAGGAAACCCGTTCCGTGTTATACGGCGTGGTCCCTTGATTTACCTAACTTTAAGAATAAAGAATAATAACTGTTTTAGTTCTCACACCAGTCACATGACTGACCTGGAGTTTATTGTTTTAACCTAAACTCTGGGTGCCCTTATTTTCGACACGGGCAGCTAGTAGTTTTGGTTTTGCAGATTTATATTCACAGGATCCTGGTTTACAGCTGGAATGATATCCGGAAAGCTTTGTATCCGTATATCTCTTCTAGTTGTGTATTGTATTATTTTCCGCTGCTATGTATTTAAATGTAATTTAAATCTCTGATATTTCTGTGTAATATTTATTCGTACTCTGTATATTCTTGTAATCTGATGCATTGTTGTAATATACAATGAAATGTTCTTTTATATGCGTTCTGTTGTGGTTTGTTCTCGAACTATCCGACGCTTTCCTTTACGGGGAAGTTACGGGTCTTCACAGTTGGTATCAGAGCTTTGGTTTACCAAGCTCAGAGAACAAGACACATTAGAACCATACGAAAGAATTCATCAGATATTGGATTAGTAATATCCAATTAGAATGACTCGTTAGAGATAGGATCAGTAGTATCCTAGAACGAGTGTGAAGAGTATATTTTTGAAAATGAAAACAAATTTTTGTTTTGAAAATTTAAATCAATTATTCGTATTTGATTATCTATTTATATTGATGTGGACAATCCAGTATATATAGATTTTGCATATACGTCTGATCCGCGTGTATTCGAAATTTTAATATACTGGATAGATATGGAATCACATTCTAGTCGCCCGAAGATGATTCTGATGATAGTTCGAACATCATCAGAATTGGTATTCGTGTTTCGAAGGTGTGATTTTCTATATATTTCCATTAGGCTGGTGTGAGAACCAAAACTTATATATAGCTAGAATTCATTGTTGTGATTTGGCATCAAAACATGATTTTTTGTATATGTATCAAAATTATGAATTTAAAACGTTAATCCACTAATTGATTGATGTTTGTGTTGTTTGTTTATTTGTTTGCCAATTTTGAACCATTATGCTTAATCGAATCAAATATTGAATTGTATTGAAAATTGGTCGCATCTGCTTGCATATACATATATATCATTGAACAGGTCATAGCAAGGAGGCTAGAGCAGAGAATAAAATTTGTTTGCCCGACAAATAGGTACATGTTTACTACATAATTTCCTGTTTTGTTTGGGTGATGATGATTTTGTGAGCCTATTGGCTAGCCGCTTGGCTTTTTCTTTTTCTTTTTGAGATCTGAAGGACCGGGAACGCTATTTGCAATTTCCCGATGCTCCCGGTGCAGGGGAGGTTATGGCGAAATTTTTCAAAAATTTAGGGTGTTAGCCAAATTTTTGAAATTTTGAAAATTCTCAGAAACCAAAGGGTTGGAGAATGAAAGCCAGATCGAACATAGAGCTGAATAATCAAATCACTTTCGACTTTGTTCCTTTTCGGGGACGAAAAGTTTTAAGTGGGGGAGATTGTAACAACCCGGAAAATCTGGGCCAGTTTGAAAATTTTATTTTGGCAATTTTAGCGAATTTTGATTATTTAAAATAGATTATTTTAAATAATATCGACGTGAAATCTATTTTGAATATAATTCGAACGTTTATATTATACACGTCGTCGTTAGAATATAAATAATTATATATAATTATAAATAGAATTGAAAATGGCGCGGTAGTTCGATAATTCGATTTCAAACTTCAATTGAATGTACCGGGTGCAAAATAATCCGGATTTTAGTGAAACCAAAAATAATGGAATCTAATAGTGAATATCTTTCCAACGAATCCGAAAAATTAAGATTTCATATCGGGAATCAAAAGATATGTCCAGTTGAAAATTCTGAATAGTCGCTATGGAATTCAGGCCCTTAAAAATGGACATTTTGCAAACGACCTCGGATTTCGACGAAACCAGTTTTGTTGGGTCCGGGATGTGAAGTTATTGCTAGGTTTCAAATTTCATAATTTTTCGAATCAATATGTGAGCGTGGCAAAAGAAAACGCGTTTGACCAGTTTCAGTTGATTTTAATCGACTTGAAATTGGCCATTTTTCTAACGGTCTCTGAATTCGACGAAACTAGTTTTGTTAGGACCGTATCGTCAATACGAAGCTAGAAAATATTTTTTTTGGAATTTTTTAGTTAGTATGTGACCCCGGTAATTAGAAATGTGCGTTTAAAATAATATAGTGATTTAAATGTAAATTCAAAGGAAACATATCGAGACGATCGAATTGGCCTGCGATACATATCCCATTGTGTTCGGAATGGGGGTAAAACGCTATGGGCGGCAGGCGGTGGACCTCGTTTAGTGGTCATATGTGAAAGTCAACTCTTTAATAAATAAATAATAAATAAAAAAAAAAAAAAAAAAAAAAAATATAATATCCCTTCCCTTAAAACCTAGGCCCCCCCCCGTTCGTTTATCTCAGAAGGAAAAAAAAAACAAAAAAGAAAAAGAAAACAAAAATCGCGATAACCCCCCCCGTCGCTCCAGCCACCACCGCGCCCAGCGCCCACCGCCGCCACCACTTGCGAGGCTCCGCCCTTCCCCCCTCTGCCTCCCTCTCTCTCCTCCGCCTCGCAGGAACCACGAATCCCCTCGACGAAGCCGATGGCCCCCCTCCGATCAGATGCCCTCTCGCCTCCGACCAGCATGGGTCCGCCGCCACCACCTGAGGACGCAGCCCACCCCCTCCTCTAATTACAGTAAGATCTTGATTTTGTTTATATATATAAAAAAAAAAAAAAAAAAAAAGAACTGATTTCTGTTTTTATTAAGATTTAAAAACTGTTTTTATTAAGATTTAAAAACTGTTTTTATTAAGTTTTGAAAACTGATTTTATTAAAATTTAAAAACTGATTTTATAAAAAGGAATAAAAACTGATTTTATAAAAAAAACTGAATTTGAAAAATGATTTTTAAAGTATTTAAAAACTGAATGTTATTTTGATTTAAAACTTATTTTTAAAAAAGTATAAACTGATTTATTTTTTTAAAGTATAAACTGATTTATTTTTTTAAAGTATAAACTGATTTATTTTTTTTAAAGTATAAACTGATTTATTTTTTTAAAGTATAAACTGATTTATTTTTGAAAGAGAAAAACTGATTTTATTTTGAACTTTAAAATAGGAAAAAGATTAATCTTTTAGTAGAAAAAGATTTGAAAGCAAAAGTAGAAATCATATTTTTTTATATGTTGAAAGCGAACGTGAAAACATGATTTTTGTCATATTAAAGAAGTGATTTTTATTATATAAACATCATGACAAAAATGAGATTTTTATTCATTTGAATAGCGATATAAAAATTCGATTTTTATATATTGAACTTTGAAATAAAAATATGATTTTTATATATTGAACTTTGAAATAAAAATTCGATTTTTATATATTGAACTTCGATATAAAAATTCGATTTTTATATATTGAACTTTGAACTAAAAATTCGATTTTTATATATTGAATAGCGAACTAAAAATTTGATTTTTATATATTGAATAACGAAGTAAAAATTCGATTTTTATATATGTAGTAGCTACGGACGACGAAGCTGGCGAAGATGCGAAAACAATGAAGACTTCTGCAAAAGAAGAGTCGAGATGGTTGGATAGCTAAATGTGAGAATTTCTCACCTTTCAATTTATATTTCTAGTTATATATATATACTAGGATGCAGACGGTGCTTAGTAGCACCCGACACAATCGTCCACAGACCATGGACTTGTTTGTTTGACTGTTTGGTGATTGATTGCGATATTGGTTTGAATGTGGTTTGTGGTGTGAAAAATCGAATCGATAAATTGGTTAGGATTAGACGTGCGCCGTTATAAGGCGAAGGGGTAAGGCTAGGTTAGATCCTTACTCCAAAGTTTGTGGTTTGCATAACGAATGGATTTGATTGATGTGTGAATGGCGTGGGCCTTCACTAGACCGGGGATAAGGCTAGGCCTTGTCCCGTTTCTAGTATCGTGCCGTTATGCCGCCGAAATTTTCTAAAATAAGTTAGAAAAATAAAAATAGCATTTTATTTAACGAATGAACTGAATAGAAATTCATATGTTAAAATAAAATGTGTTATCGTTAAAAATATAATTTTTAACGTGAATGTGAATAAATAAATATTCATTTACAAACCAGACGGTTTGTTTATGTACACCTATTTGAATGACGTTGATTGGGTCGATAAATTTTACACATCGCCTAACTGCACAAATAAAATATGTGTTTGATTGTTTGAAACCCCACACGGGTGTTAGGATGAAATTTGAAGTTCACTCATCCTGATTGATTAAATCTGTCGATCGATTGATTGACAAGCTGCTATAAGCGTTAAATGTCTATATTTGATGCTTATACAGTGTAGTGCACTTTGGTTGATGGTTGATTATTCATCGTTGTTGATATATCCATGTGTTGTAGAAAATCCATATAATTAACATTATATGGTAATTGATTGGGCCTCATTCCAGTTTCGAAGAAAAAAAAGAAATATTTGAAATAGAAATATTTGAAATAGAAATATTTGAAATAGAAATATTTGAAATAGAATATTTGAAAATAGAAATATGTGAAGCCGTGAGGATTAGATTGACGCCATTTTGACGTGAACGATATTTATATCGATTTTATTCATTTTAAAATGAATATTGAAAAGTGATTTCGAAATCAAATATTTTGAAATAAATTGAATTGAAAACGAATTCAAATTGAATTGAAAACGACTTCGAAATGAATTGAATTGAAAACGAATTCGAAATGAATTGAATTGAAAACGAATTCGAAATGAATTGAATTGAAAACGAATTCGAAATGAATTGAATTGAAAACAAATTCGAAATGAATTGAATTGAAAACGAATTCGAAAGGAATTGAATTGAAAGCGATTTCGAAATGAATTGAATTGAGAACGATTTCGAAATGAATTGAACTGAAAACGAATTCGAATTGAATTGAAAGCGAAGTGAAATAAATTCAAATTGAATTGAAATTTGAATTGAATAGAAATGGATTTTAAAACGAATTTATAAAGAAGAATTCAATTTTGATTTGAATTGAAATGGAAGTTGAAAATGTTTTTGAAACGAATTCAAAACTATTTATATAATTCGTTTTAAATAGAAATCGACGATATATATATTATATATATATTATATATAATATAATGGCCTGAATAGAACGCGCCACGCCGCGGCAGTTCGCGAATTTCGACCATTTATTTCAAACGGGCATTACGGGAGATCCGACCGTCGGATTCTCCTAAAACCGGAACCGTTGGGTTCGTATCGAAAAGAGCTTTCTAATGAATGTTAGAAATTTGAAATCTAACGGTTGGATTTGGAGATATGTCCAAATCAAATTCAAAAAAGGTCGCTGTAAGTGCAGTTCGATGGCCATTGATGGAAATCGACTGTACGGGCCTTGATAAAATTATTAAAAATAGCAATAATTTGTGTAAAATCATAAGAAATGATTTAGAAAGAATTGGGATGAAAAACTCCATACTTGAAAAGATAAAAATAAATTTTTATCGAAATGAACTAGTTTTGAACTAGAATTATAATCCTATTTATTTTTAAATAAATAAATTGAATTCGAAAAGGGTTTTAAAAATAACCAAAATTTCCAATGATTGCATTGGAGTGGATTTGAATCGAAATTGTCTTCGGAATATTTCGATGTTGGAATTCGTGATTATACAGGTGTTGTTATGGAAATTTGAAAGATATATATTGATATCGTTATTTCCAATACGACATTTGTTAGTCGTAGAATTCGATATTGAATATAAGCCGATATATTTTCTATTCAGAGCCTTGTATTGAATATCGAATGTGATTTGGGTTTGTCGTGAATGGTGTCTTCACTAACACTATTCTTGAACCCAGTTGAGAAAAGATTAAATCTTTTTATTTAGATTTAATGAAGTGTACCAATTAAATAATATTTAATTGGAATTGAATAGATATTGATTTTTGGGCTTATCGTGAACAGTGTTTTAAATAACACTTGTTCTTTAACCCGATAATTAATGAATGTGATTTTGGGTTTATCGTGAACCGTGTTTTAAATGACACTGATTCTTTAACCCAGTTAACGATTAAAACTGAGTGGAGTTTTAATGAATCTTTAATTAGATTGAAAAGATCGAAAATGGAGTATCACCAGTTTTGCTCCAGGCGATAGTTAAATCTTTAATTAGATTTGAACGTGAAATTTAGAAACTAACTGTCGGTTAGCCAAGCAGAATGGTTTTCTGGATATTGATCTGATGTTGGTTTCGGCCTTCGGGGTTAATATTTGGGGAATTATTCTCTTGATTAATTTATGGTTAGTGACTAATGAATTGGAATGAGGCGTATGTTGTGTTTGTGTAACACTTATTTAAAATATACGCGAGTTATTCGGAAAGACCGGGTTTATCCCATTCTGAATAACTGATACGACGATAAGTCGAAGATGAAGACGATGGTAGAAGACCGGAGGTCTTCACGTCGTTTGGGTGATAACTGATGATCTTGATTGGGCTGTACACCCAAGAAGATGGAAACAGTTAGTGATCGTCCAGACGTACTTGGAGATCGATGGATATGCGGGGTACTAGGTGCCTCCGGTTTCGTTCAGACCCAGAACGGACTTGTAAATGGACTGTGTGTCTGACATCGGATTTCATTCTGTGTGACTGATATCGGTTGCATAGGATGGTTTGCCTGTGTGGCATGCTAAGATGCAAATGATCAAGGCTTCTGTTGAAAAGCAAAGTCTTGTGGTGATGATCAAAGCACGGCCTTTGTGGCGTAGCTTTGTGTAACGTTTACCTCGCGTGTTTCACACCAGGTATGAACCAAAAACGGGAGACGGACCTCAGGGAGGACTTGCGTTTCTTTCTAGCTAGAAGTGGCGTCAGTGGTTTTACACGCCCTGACGAGTTTGACTTATGTGGTTGTTGCTGTTGCGAGGCGCCTCGGTTATATCGGTTTCGGCCGAATGCATTCTGGTCGGCTGACGGACCAGACTTACACCCCATAGGGTGGGGAGACGTATTGTTCAGGCATAATAATCCACTCCGTGTGGACCGGCCCTGACGATCCAAGGGGCAGTTGCGGCTGTTCCTGAGGGGCGGGCTAGAGCGTCTCGAATCGGTTGAGGACTATCTTTTGCCTCGGTTCATAGATGGAAATCCAATTTCCAAATACGTGACATTTGCGGTTTTATTTGTAAACCTATATATGGCGACATAGTGGCATGGGACGCTCATGCCGCCTATGATTGATACTTATGATTTGAAGTTGTTTTATGCACTATGCACTTATAATAGTATCAAACGACTTGTTTTAACCGTATCAAGCATTCTTTGGCTGTTATAAGGGAAAACCCTATCCCCCGGCTTGCGTTTGCATTGTGTGATAGGACCTGGGTCTTATAACAGCTTCATTTTTCTTTATTTAGCATTGCGCTGTTTGTTTCATGCACTGGTATTCTTGGGAGGAAACCCGTTCCGTGTTATACGGCGTGGTCCCTTGATTTACCTAACTTTAAGAATAAAGAATAATAACTGTTTTAGTTCTCACACCAGTCACATGACTGACCTGGAGTTTATTGTTTTAACCTAAACTCTGGGTGCCCTTATTTTCGACACGGGCAGCTAGTAGTTTTGGTTTTGCAGATTTATATTCACAGGATCCTGGTTTACAGCTGGAATGATATCCGGAAAGCTTTGTATCCGTATATCTCTTCTAGTTGTGTATTGTATTATTTTCCGCTGCTATGTATTTAAATGTAATTTAAATCTCTGATATTTCTGTGTAATATTTATTCGTACTCTGTATATTCTTGTAATCTGATGCATTGTTGTAATATACAATGAAATGTTCTTTTATATGCGTTCTGTTGTGGTTTGTTCTCGAACTATCCGACGCTTTCCTTTACGGGGAAGTTACGGGTCTTCACATTTTCTAAGCTCGAGTTTTGATAAAAATCGAAACTCAAACTCATTTAAGCATAGAGAGTATAAATTTGGTACTTGCAAATAATGAGCATGAGCATAACTAGAGTACAATAAAACTAACTCACAACGGAAACAAGATAGGATAACAAGTATTGACTTAGGAAACTATGTTACAAGAAAATCGCCATATCAATACCGAGCATGAGAGAACAAGAACCGAAAAATAAACTTGAACACTTATTTAGACCTATCTTCCCCGAGATAAACCTGAGAGTTGTATTGAGGAGGGGGTCAGAACAAAAAGTTTTGGTGAGTAGAAAATGTACAAAACTGTCCACAATACACAAATATATTCCGTTTGATTTCACCCAAAACCATGTCTAAGAAGGATAGTAACTCTAATCTAACATTGTAAGAATTTACGCACAATGGTTTATTACCATACCCAAGGTAGCACTTCCTAACGATCACGTTATCGCAACACTGAGATAAAACTTTTACACACAAGTATGAAGCCTTTAAACCACCACTCCAATAAATACCAAAACTAAGAGGCAGGCTCTCCAGCTACTTAATACCCGATAAAGGAGGTGGTTTATTCTATATAGCCACTTGTGGCATCGCTCATAATATAACATAATGGTGAATCCTTACAGTCACTTAAGGCCCAAAGTAGATCCATCGATCACTTAATACCTTACTAGGTGTAATGTCCCGTATTTTTATGATATAATAATTAATTATTTAAATAGTGATTTAGAGATTTAAATGTTCGTTTAATTAAATAATATTGAATATTTAATTAATATAAATAATGGAATAATATATTTAATTCCGAAATAATCGGAAATAGTGGAATTCACAATATTGTGTGAATTGGATCATTTATAACATATAATTCAGTTTAGAGTTGAATTATATTAACGAATATATTTTATAAACAGCAGTTGAACGTATAATTATAATCGAGCTCGAAATGGCGCGGCAGTTCGTAATTTGGCGATTCGAACTTTAAACAAATACACAGAATTTGTTTTAAGCTGGATTTCTGTGAAACAAGAAACATTCGGAGCTGGTGAACTACATTTTTCTAATAGAAGAGAAAAATCGGGATTTCATCGTGTAGATTTTGATTTATGTCCAAATCAAATTTTCAAATAATCGGTATGGAGTTCCTTTATAATTTATAGCGATTTACTTATATTATAAATGGACTTATAATATGAATTGGATATCGATATAATCCGAATTTGAAATATCGAGTTATAAATTTGATATGGTTATTTCAGAGCTGTATGATATTATATGCGATAATATTAATTTATTAATGTTGAATTTAATTATTTTTAAATATATTAATATTTAAATGGGTTTATTTAGGCCTTAGAAAATAGCCGTTTTTACAAACAATCTCCGTTTTCGACGAACTAAATTTGTTGGATCCGGAATATTAAATTATTGCTAGATTTCAATTTTCATGATTTTTGGGGTCAGTATGTGGCCGTACGGAATTTTAATGTGGAACATATTTGATGATTTGATTTTAAAAATACGCTGTATGAGCAAACAGATTCGGAATTCGACAAAACCAGTTTCGCTGGGTCCGTAATGTCAGACTGTAACTACATGTCCATTTTCATGATTTTTGGATACTGTATGTGAGCACATGGATTTTTAAAAGATAAATACAAGCAGCGGTGCTAAATAAATAAATTAAATAATGAATATAAAAATAACATTTCTTCTCTATAAATACCCCTTACCTTTCCTAACCATATTCTATTTCTTCTGGTAGTCAACAAAAGCTCGCCGCCACCAAATCTCTTCCAACGTGAAGAAATTGAGCTTTAAAAATGAAAATCAATTCATAGAAAAAAATCAACAAAACTCAAAACGATTATAATATCGATCCTTGAATGTTTCTCTACGCATCCATATAAGTTTCAGAAGCATTTGCCAGAATTTTGTTCGCTGCGAAAATCAATCGTGCGAGTTAGGGCTAAGATTAGCAGAAGATGGGATTCGTGATTCAGGAAATGGAGTTTAGTAATGTGTTTGGGGTAGGAAATAGCATTTGTTAGCGAAGTTTTGAATGATACAGTTGTGGAAAGTGTCGATCAATTCTGTGGTGCGTGCGTGCAAAAGTTGAGGACGGAAATTTTTCCGTGTACACGAGTTGGTGATTAATGGTCGGGGTTTGATGCTAATTCGGAGGGGGAAATGATTGAAGCGACCCGAACTTCCCCGATCTCCGAAGAGAAGAGAAAGAACGAATTACTGTGAGGACAAGACGAATCAGAACACAAACAGAAGAACATTTCATTGTATATTACAACAATTCCATCAGAATACAAGAATATACAGAGTATGAATAAATATTACATAGAAAATATCAAAGATTTAAATTACATTTAAATACATCGCAGCAGAAAAATAATACAATACACAACTGAAGGGAAATATACGGATACAGAGCTTTCCGAATATCATTCCAGCTGTAACCCAGGATCCTGTGAATATAAATCTGCAAAAACCCAACTACTAGCTGCCCGTGTGGAAAATAGGGGCACCTAGAGTTTAGGTTAAAACAATAAACTCCAGGTCAGTCATGCGACTGGTGTGAGAACTAAAACGGTTATTAATCTTTATTTTAAAGTTAGGTAAATCAAGGGACTACGCCGTATAACACGGAACGGGTTTCTTCCCAAGAATACCAGTGCATAAAACAAACAACGCAATGCTAAATAAAGAAAAATGAAGCTATTATAAGACCCAGGTCCCATCACACAATGCAACGCAAGCCGGAGGATAGGGTTTTACCTTATAATAGCCAAAGAATGCTTGATACGTTTAAAAACACATTATTTTGATATTACTATAAGTGTATAGTGTCAAAACAATTTCAATCATAAATATCAATCATAGACGGCATGGGTACCATATATCATGTCGCCATACTAGGCTCTACAAAAAAAAACCGCAATGTCACGTATTGGAAATTGGATTCCATCATGAGTCGAGGCAAGAAGCAAGCTCCTCTCCGTTCGAGACACTCTAGCAAATGTCTCAGGACCACACACAGCGATCCTTAGATCTTCAGGACCGGTCCTCTCTTACTTTTGAGGATTGGCAATTCCTAAACACACGTTTCCCGGTCCTATAAGACCTATATAATGGTCTGTACGTCGACTCACATAGTGCCAGTTATCGACCATATATTCGAGGCGCCTCGCATTCCAACAACCACACAGGTGAAAAGTATATAAATGTCAGCCAGTTTAAGCACTGACACCACCACTAGCTAGAAAGAAACGCCGTGCTCTCCCTGCAGTCACTATCCCGTTTTTGACTCATACCGAGGTGTGAGGCTCGCGAATTAACGCTATACACAAAGCTGCGCCACACAGGCCGTGCTTTGATCATCAACCACAAGACTTTGCTTTTCAACAGAAGCCTTGATCATCTGCCATTTAGGCATTCCACACAGGCAATTCACTCCATGCGACTGATGTCCATCGATATACAACCTCTGAGCTCGTACGTCTCAGAGAAGGGCATTAAGTAAGAGAATAAATTCTCCGCCGCCAAACAGATGTATATTTAATAGAGATCAATCAGCACAGAATAAAATCCAATGTTAGACACACAGTCCATTTACAAGTTCGTTCTGGGTCTGAACGAAACCGGAGGCACTTTCCTCGCATATCCATCGATCTCCAAGTGCGTCTGGACGATCACCAACTGATTCCCTCCTCTTGGGTGTACAGCCCAATCAAGATCATCAATAATCATCCAAACGATGTGAAGACTTCCGGTCTTCAACCACCGTCTTCATCTTCGACTTATCGTCGAATCGGTTATTCAGAATGGGTATAAACCCGGCTTTTCCGAATAACCCGCATATATAATAAACAAATGTTATACAAACACAACATACGCCTCATTCCAATTCAGAATATTATTTTATTCAAATTTTCACACTCTTAGGGAAAGGTTCCCATTAATTTTATCAAAGATAAATTCTTCTAAATTTATTCTTTAATCTTCCTTTGGATATTATTTCAAACCATGTTAAGGTTTTCCAAACTAGTCTGGATTAGCGAACCACACCGAAGTAATTATTTA
The DNA here is from genome assembly GCA_030737875.1 of Allium sativum. Lineage (NCBI taxonomy): Eukaryota > Viridiplantae > Streptophyta > Magnoliopsida > Asparagales > Amaryllidaceae > Allium > Allium sativum. The sequence goes on from CM060909.1 coordinate 822,516,012, forward strand.
TTTTATTTCCCAATCCCAACCTATTCATCCCATGGAGCAAAACTGGTAATACTCCATATCTAACACCACGGTGTTATCGGTAAATATTAATTACCATTTCACGTTCAAATCCAATTAAAGATTTAACTATCGGTTGGAGCAAAACTGGTGATACTCCATTCTCGATCTTTTCAATCTAATTAAAGATTCATTAAAACTCCACTTAGTTTTAACCTTACCACAAATCAATATCCTGTCTTTAACTGGGTTAAAGAACCAATGCCACCTAAAATACGATTCACGATAAACCCAAAATCACTTTCTATTGTTAATCGGGTTAAAGAACAGGTGTTATTCAAAACACCGCTCACGATAAACCCCAAAAACCAATTCAAATTCAATTCTAATTAAATAGTAATTAACTAGACAATTTCACTAAATCTTAATTAAAAGATTTATTCTTTTCTAAACTGGGTTCAAGAACAGTGTTATTTAAGACACCATTCACGACGAACCCAAAATCCCATTTGATATTAAATACAAGGCTCTAAATAGAAAATATACCGACTTATATTCAATATCAAATTCTGAAACCAACAAATATCGTAGTGAAAATAACGATATAAAATATATCTTTCAAATTTCCACACCCATATATGTATAATCACAAAATCCAACATCGAAATATTCCGAAGATAATTTCGATTCAAATCCATTCCAATTCGTATATTGGAAATTCTGATTATTTTCAAAACCATTTCAAATCTATTTCAAAACTAGTTCATTTCGATAAAAATATATTTTTATCCTTTCAAATGTGGAATTTTTCATCCCAGTTCTTTCCAATCCATATATTATGATTTTACACAAATTATTAGTATTTTTAATAATTTTATCAAGGCCCATACAGTCGATTTCCACAAACGGCCATCGAACTGCACTTACAGCGACCTTTTCCAAATTTGATTTGGACATAATTCCAAATCCAACCATTAGATTTCAAATTTCTAATATTCATTGGAAAGCTCTTTTCGATACGAACCCAACGGTTCCGATTTCAGGAGAATCCGACGGTCGGATCTCCCGTAACGTCAATTCGAAGTCAATGGTTGAAATTCGCGAACTGCCGCGGCGCGGCGCGTTCTATTCAGGCCATTAAATATATATAATATATATATATTATATATATTTCATCGATTTCAATTCAAAATGTATTTTATAATTCGTTTTAAATTCGTTTTCAAAACAATTTCAACTTCATATTCCATTTTGAATCAAAATTGAATATTCCACATCATCGATATACAAATGATAATATTTTCAAAATGTTATATTTTGAAATCACTTCCTTTTCTATATTCATTATAAAAACGAATATAATCGATATAAATATCGTTTGCGTCAAAATGGCGCATCTCTAATCAACACGGCTTTATATATTTCAATCACTTCGTTATTCTATTCAACAAATGAATATTTATTCTATTCAACACACGAATCTATATTTCTTTCAACACGTGAATATTTATTTTTCTTTCAACACGTGAATATTCTCAACACATGAGCATCGTCAACACATGACTATTTATTCTATTCAACACATGAATCTTTATTTTATAATATTCTTTATTTTCCCAATTGGAATGAGGCCTAATCAATTACCATATAATGTTAATTATATGGATTCCATACAACACATGTATATAATAGCAACGGTAAATAATCAACCATCATCCAAAGTGCACCACACAACTGCATAAGCATTAAATATAAATAATTAACGCTTACACAGTCTGTCAACCAATCGATCGACATACAACTAAACAATTGGGATTAGTGTACGTCAAATATCATCCCAACACCCATGTGGGGTTTCAATCCACAAACACTGAATATTATTTGTGCGGTTGGGCGATGTGTAAAATTTATCGTCCCAATCAATATCCTTCAAATAAGTGTACATAAACAAACCGTCCGGTTTGTAAATGAATATTTATTTAATCACATTCACGTTAAAAATTATACTGTTAACGATAATTAACTTATTTCAACACATGAATGTTTATTATTCATTTCAAATCAACATCACAAACGAACTTCACAACACATCAAACAAGCATACAAGTCATCCATGGTCTGTGGACGACGGGTGTTGGGTGCTGCTAAGCACCGTCTGCATCCTAGTATATATTTTAACTAGAAAATGAAATTTAAAGCGAGAAGTTCTCACCGACTAGCTAAACCAAACGCCATGACTCTTCATATATAGAAATCTTCGTCGTGCTTCCAATGCAGTCTGTTTTACGAAGTATATGTTAAAAATTATTTTTAACAACGCTACTTCCTATATCAAGATTATATTTTTATATCGCTCTTCTTCTAATAAAGATTATATTTTTATATCGCTCTTCTTCTAATAAAGATTATATTTTTATATCGCCACTCATATAAAAATCACATTTTTATATTCTCTAGTATATAAAAAATCATATTTTTACCTCACTACTTATATAAAAATCACATTTTTATATTCTCTAGTATGTAAAAATTATATTTTTAAATCGCTACATATATAAAAATCATATTTTTATTCTTTTAATGTTCATATAAAATATCACATTTTTATTCTTCTCCTTATATAAAAATCCTATTCTTATTCCTTACATCATATAAAAATTATATTTTTATTATTTCACTAATATAAAAATCGTATTTTTATTCTTTACATCATATATATATATTTCTTTTCTTCTCCTTTCTTTCTACTTAAAAACTGAAAAGGGGACAATATTATTTGTATATATAAATAAAAAAAACTGAAAATAAAACATACCATTTTTCTATATTGGAAATCAGATTTGTTTCAATGCTACATCTAACCTTTAAAACAATTAGTATAGTAAATAAAACAAAAAGGAATTACCTTTCTGTGTTAATCACGTTCCAGGAATTCCGACCACATTTAAATCGCTGCATCGCCAATGGAGGGCGTCGAGGTGGGTGCAGTTGGTAGGGATGTCAGGGGGGGTCTCGCCGTGGTCTGCTGGCGGTGAAAATAGGAGATTGGGGTTTTCGTGAGGGGCGGTTTTAGTTAGAGGAGGTGGAGCGAGAGAATAGAGAGAGAAGAAGGAGGCGGCGGGGGTGATGAACGGCGGTCAGATCGTGGAGGAGGGCGTCGAGGTGGGTGGAGCGACGGTCGTCGAAGTGGGGGGCAAATTTAGGTCATCGGGGTTTTAATTTTAGAAAGGGGGTGGGTTTTGAGTGAGGGAGAGAAAGGGTATGGGAGGTTATATTATATAAATGTATTTATTTATATTTAATTTTTAAATCCGAAAGGTTAATTTTTTTTATCCGAACTCAAAATCAAACACGCCGACTATCGTTCCTAGCGTACTACCCACATTCCGAACACAATGGGATATGTATCGTAAGCCAATTCGGCTGTTACGATACGCTTTCGTTAAATTTAAAATATAAATCTTTATATATTCACTTTGAATGTACATTTTAAATTACCAGGGCCACATATAGTCCCTAAAAATTCCAAAAAAATTATTTCTAGCTTCGTATTGATGATACGGTCCTAACAAAACTAATTTCGTCTAATTCTAAGACCGTTTGAAAAATGGCCATTTTCCAGTCGATTAAAATCAACTGAAACTGGTCAAACGTGTTATCCCTTGCCACGCTCACATATTGATTCGGAAAATTACGAATTTTGAAATCTAGCAGTAACTTGACATCATGGATCCAACAAAAGTGGTTTCGTCAAAAACCGAGGTCGTTTGCAAAATTTCCATTTTTAAGGGCCAGAATTCCATAACGACTATTCTGAAATTTCAACTGGACATAACTTTTGATTCCCGCTATGAAATTTCAATTTTTCGGATTCGTTGGAAAGATATTCTCTAATAGATTCTAATATTTTTGGTTACGCAAAAATCCGGTTTATTTTGCACCCGGTACATTCGTTTGAACTTTGAAATCGAATTTCCAAACTACCGTGCCATTTTCAATTCCTTTTATATTTATAAATAAATATATATATTCTAACGACGATTGAAATAAATATATACGTTCTAATTCTATTCAAAATAAATTTCTCGTCGCTATTATTTAAAATAATTCATTTTAAATATTCAAAATTCGCTAAAATTGCCAAAATAAAACTTTAAAATTGGCTCAGAATTTCCGGGTTATTTCAATCACCCCCACTTAAAACTTTTCGTCCCCAAAAAGGACCGAAGCTGAAAGTTGTTTAATAAACCAACTCAACTTCCATTATTTCCATTACGGCTTAAGTTCTTCAACTTTTCAGTTTCTAAGAACTTTTCAAATTTTTCAAAAATTTGGCTAGCACCCTAAATTTTCGAAAAATTTCGCCATAACCTCCCATGCACCGGGGACTTTGGGATATTTCAAATAGCCTCCCATGGCCCTCATCAATCCAAAAGAAAAAGCCAAGCGGCTCATAAAATCATCCAAACCCAATGAAATACAATAAACATGTACCTATTTGTCGGGCAAACAATTTTAGTCTTCTGCTCTAGCCTCCTTGCTATGACCTGTTCAATGTAAGTACATGTATATGCATGCAATTGTAATCATTTTCAATACAGTTCAATATTCGGTTCAATTTGGCCCAAATGGTTCAAAATTATCAAACAAACAAACAAATAACACAACCATCAATCAATTAGTGGATTAACGTTTCAAATTCATAACTTTGATACATATACAGAAAATCATGTTTTTGATGCCAAATCACAACAATAAACCTATATAGTATTGGTTCTCACACCAGTCTAATGGAAATATATAGAAATCCCACTTTCAAAACACGAAAATAAACTACTGATGTCGTACGTCATCAGTAGAATCATCTCCGGGCGACTAGAGTGTGATCCTATATCTATCCAGTATATTAAAACTTCAAATATAGGTTCATGATGCGTATATGCAAAATCTTTATATACTCGATTGTCCAAATTCAATACAAATAAAATATTCAAATACGTATAAACTGGTTTAAATTTTCAAAACAAAGTTTGTTTTCAAAATTTTGTTTCAAAAATATACTCTTCACACTCGTTCTAGGATACTACTGATCCTATCTCTAATGAGTCATTCTTATTAGATATTGCTAATCCAATCTCTGATGAATTCTTTCGTTTGGTTCTAATGTGTCTTGTTCTCGAGCTCTGTAAACCAAAGCTCTGATACCAAATGAAGCGACCCGAACTTCCCCGATCTCCGAAGAGAAGAGAAAGAACAAAATACTGTGAGGACAAGACGAATCAGAACACAAACAGAAGAACATTTCATTGTATATTACAACACTTCCATCAGAATACAAGAATATACAGAGTATGAATATACAGGTTGATTTGACTAATTCTCTTTTTAAAAATATCAATAAAGTTATTGTAAAGAGCTAATTTTAAGGCATTAGTGTCCAATATATTCCGGAAATCTATTATAATCATCAAATCTAATGTATGTAACCATGATATTCTTTGATTCTACTATATATGATTAATTCATGTTAGTTTCTTCTACACATATAATGCGAAAATGATAACTAATTAATTTTAAATATTTGGTTTCACATTTTATGAACCTTTTTTCTCATCCGCTTTATCCCCTCTATTTCCCCGTTTTATCCCCGCTACACCTTTTTGCACCTCCACCGCTATGGAACCGCTGAGCGCTTTAACTGCCCAGCGACCTGCCCTGACCAGGTCGACCATAGGGTCGACCTGCCCCCTCCCCCCCGGGCAGATTTGTTTTATGACCTGTTGATGACTAGATGCTGAATCATTAGGGTTTCTGATATGCTCTGATTGGCTGGGATTAATTCTGGGTTGATCGGACGGCTTAAACTAATCCTAAACTCTATTAAAACACCTCTAGACTCAAACCCTAAAATCAAAACAAAATTAGATTCATGGCCTCCATGCCGTCACCTAGCAACTCAGCATAGCCGCCACAAATTAGAGAGGAAGAAAGCTAATCTAATTCAATTCTTTTCAACTAAAACAACGAATCTTCTTCAAGGGAAAGCTATTACAACTTCAGAACTCAGAACTCAAGACCTTCTTTGAGTTGTGAGTTCGATAATTTTAATAAAATAATTAGCAAATTAATTGGATTGAGTTATGATGTGGATTATTTGGATATGTTGTGAATTATTACCGCATGTTATAATTATGTTGTAGAATTGTGTTGTAATTTCTATGATGTTATGTTGTGATGCTATCATTTATGATGTAAAGTTATGATGCTATCACCTATGTTGTAATTCTATGATTGGCTTATGTATAATCAAATCATCATGTTGTTCATATGCTAGTTTGGTTATGTCGATTCATATGATAAACCATATGTATGTATGCAAGTTTAGATATTGATTAAAACATGAACCATATGCAAGTTAGTAAAGATTGTGTATAACTTTACATGTTTCATGACATCTATTTTAGATCTAAAGTTAGGCTATGACATGTGTGAGTTATATGCCAGATTCTACATGCTAGTTTACATGTTTAGATGTAAGTTTACACCATTGTTATGTTGCATAAATCACATATGAAAGTTTATATAAATATATGAGTTTGGAATATGAATCATGTTATGCAAGTTTTGGTTATTGCCTATGCAAGTTTACACCTTTAGATGTAGATCTATGACATATATGATTTATGCAAGTTTGTGACCATTATCTCAACAAGTTTACACCTTTAGATTTGGATCTATGACATATGTTGTTTATGCAAGTTATAACTTTGGCCTATGCAAGTTTTAGATGAAGAACACCATTCACACCTGCAAGTTCACCTCTTATGTTTAGATCTATTTTTAATTATATGTATGTTGTGATGTTTTCTCTTTATTCCATGAGTTAGACTATTCGAGTCTATCGTATATTTTACATTAAACGAACAAACATACAACGTGGGGTAAGGGGATAATGATAAAAGATTTAATTGGCATAGATGCCTTAAAAGGCATAAAATAAATCCTCAGTGTTTTCGCAGTTGGACTTAGCCACGGGTTTCCATCAGTTGAGTGTGACTGAGGATAGCATAGACAAGACTGCCTTTAGGACTCCAGACGGTTTCTTCGAGTGGCTTGTGATGCCCTTCGGTTTGACAAATGCCCCTGCATACTTTGTTGACTTGATGAGTAGGGTGTTTAGGGAGTACCTTAATAAATTTGTGGTAGTCTTTGTGGACGACATCTTGATCTTTTCTAAGAACGAGGAAGAGCATGCCCTACATCTTAGGGAAGTGTTGGAGACTCTTCGAGCGCATAGCCTTAAAGCTAAATTTTCTAAATGCCACTTTTGGAGGAAGGAAGTGCGATTCTTAGGGCACGTGGTTTCCAAAGAAGGGATAGCCGTGGATCCCGCAAAGGTAGTGGCCATCCAAGATTGGAAGGTCCCTAAAAATGCTACCGAGGTGAGGAGTTTCTTAGGGTTGGCTGGCTACTATAGGAAGTTTATCAAAGACTTCACAAAAATATCAGCCCCATTAACACGCTTGACGAAGAAGAACTTAGTTTTCACATGGGACGTAGATTGTGATGATGCGTTCCAACGTCTAAAGAGAGCTTTGACCATAGCCCCAGTCTTAGTGTTGCCAGATGGGAGTAAGCCATTTACCGTTTATACCGATGCTTGTGGGATAGGACTAGGCACAGTCTTAATGCAAGAGGGAAGGGTAATAGCCTATGGTGGAAGGCAGTTGAGAGTGCATGAGAGAAATTACCCTACACATGACCTAGAGTTGGCCGCTATTGTTTTCGCACTTAAGTCTTGGCGCCATTATCTTCTTGGCGGGAAATTCGAATTATTCACTGACCACAAATCGCTAAAATACTTATTCTCTCAGAAGGACTTGAACTTAAGGCAGCAAAGGTGGATGGAATTCTTAGCATCCTATGACTTCGAGATAGCATATACCCCTGGAAAGGGTAACGTGGTGGCGGACGCCTTAAGTAGAAAAAGGTTGTCCTTGAGTCCATTGTTTGTTGAGCGGCGAAGCTTAGAGTTCATCTCTACGTTTGACTTTAAACCTTCCGTTGACTTTGTACCCGGTTTGCTAGCATCCTTGGAGGTCAGACCTACGCTTTTGGGAAGGATTGGCGAGGCACAACGAGATGACCCACAGTTGGTTGAGTTAGTAGAGAAGCTCAAAAGGGGGGAGTCATCGAGCCATCTCAGTAGGTATACTCTAGATGATAAGGGTTGGTTACGTAGGGACGGTAGACTTTGTGTACCAAAAGACGAGGACCTAAGGAAGACCATTTTTGATGATGCACATCGTTCGAAGATGACCATCCATCCCGACGGGGACAAGATGTACATGGACATGAGACGAGTTTACTTTTGGGCCGGTATGAAGAGGGACATGGATGAGTTTGTCGCGAAATGCTTGGTGTGCCAACAAGTAAAAGCAGAGCAAAAGAAGCCCGGTGGATTGCTTCACCCATTGGAGGTCCCACAATGGAAGTGGGAAAGTGTCTCGATGGACTTTGTTGATGGGTTACCGAGATCGAGGAAGGGTAATACAGGGATTTGGGTCGTGGTAGACAGACTTACGAAGAGCGCCCATTTTATTCCCGTGAAAAGTAAGAGGACCGCTCCATGGTTAGCCTCCGTATACATTCGAGAAATATTTCATTTGCACGGTGTTCCTTCTAGCATAGTGAGCGATCGTGATCCTATCTTTACTAGCAAATTTTGGAAGAGCTTGCAAGAGGCGATAGGGACTCAGTTATGTTTGAGCACTGCATATCATCCTCAGACGGACGGCCAGACCGAGAGGGTGAATCGTATTCTAGAGGACTTATTGAGGTTGTGTGTCTTAGATTTTGGAGGTACATGGGAGGAACATCTTCCGTTGGTGGAGTTCGCATATAATAACAGCTTTCAGTCTAGCATTGGCATGGAACCATTCGAGGCTCTTTATGGACGGCCGTGTCGTTCGCCTACATGTTGGTGGGAGTCTACAGATAAGATCTTACTTGGGCCCGATATGATTAGAGAGACTTCGGAAAAGATCGATTTGATTCGAAGGAGGATGAAGACGGCGCAAGATAGGCAGAAATCTTATGCGGACAAGAGGAGGACAGATCTTGAGTTTGATATTGGGGACATGGTCTTTGTCAAGGTGTCTCCATTATGGAACGTCGTTCGCTTTGGGTCCGTTGGGAAGTTAGCACCAAGGTTCGTAGGGCCATTTCCTATTAAGGAGAGGATTGGGCAGATGGCATATAGAGTGGAGTTGCCGAGAGACTTAGTGGTGTACACGACGTATTCCATGTAACACATTTGAGGAAGTGCTTGCACGAGACCGTGGAAGTGGTAGAATCGAGCTTGCTTAGAGAGGTGGAGATCGAGCGTGATGCGACGATTCGACGAGCTCCTATGCGCATTCTTGGGTCGAAGATTAAGAAGTTGAGGAATCGAGAGGTCAAGCTAGTCAAAGTGCAATGGGGAGATGATGAGAGCAACGCTATATGGGAGACGGAAGAGAAGATGCGTTCATTATACCCTTTTATTTTCGAGGGTATGTCTTTTAATTTCTCCTTTATCACTTACCTTGTACTTATCTTATCTTTAGTATGTCCTCTCGCTAGTACCTTTGACCTTTAGATAGGGTAATCCTATGGTTGAAACATGTGTTTGAGACATGTTATGTATGATGGATGCGTATGGATGCAAGTGTTTGCTAGTGGTTGCTCGTGGATGCATATACACACACTTTAGGCACTAGATCGGCTCAGTCACTTCATATTGCATATTGCATATAAATGTGTGTGCATATTTAAGCTAATGGATGTATAATGGTTGTGCTATCATATGGATGCGGCATTTTGGTGAATGGTTGTGCACATATGTAGAAGTAATATGTATCGATAGGATTCTTTCGCATACATAATGGACGCATGGCACTATCATGGTTTGCACTAAGGAGGTCAACTGAATCAGTAGACCGCCTGATTTTGCATTAGATAAGGAATATATACACACACTTCTTGCATATGTTCATATAGCATTAGGAATTTTATAAGGACAATGGATGCCTGTGTTTGATGGTTGAGTAGATGGTTGTTTGGATATGCATTCTCCTTAACTTGGAGATTTCGGGGGCGAAATCCTTTAAGGAGGGGAGAATGTAACACCCCGTATTTCTGTTTACACTAATGTTCACAAATTAAAGAATAACTAATCTCAGACGTGAGAATTAAGGGAAACGGGTTGCGCCATTGTGTTCGTCTCGGAATTCTGGTTGAGATAGAGTCCGAGTTTGCATGAATTGGACTTTGTATGAAGAAGTTATGACCATCAGAAGTTTCAGAAAATTCAAAAACAGATTTCAGAAAATTCAAATTTCGGAGTCAGACAGGCTAGGCGGGAAAATTCCCGCCAGGGCCAGGTCGACCATAGGGTCGACCTGCCCTGACCAGGTCGACCTGGGGGTCGACCTCCCCCCCCCCCCCGGGGCAGATTTGTTTTATGACCTGTTGATGACTAGATGCTGACTCATTAGGGTTTCTGATTGGCTGGGATTAAATCTGGGTTGATCAGACGGCTTAAACTAATCCTAAACTCTATAAAAACACCTCTAGACTCAAACCCTAAAATCAAAACAAAATTAGATTCATGGCCTCCATGCCGTCACCTAGCAACTCAGCATAGCCGCCACCAATTAGAGAGGAAGAAAGCTAATCTAATTCAATTCTTTTCAACTTAAACAACGAATCTTCTTCAAGGGAAAGCTATTACAACTTCAGAACTCAGAATTCAGAACTCAAGACCTTCTTTGAGTTGTGAGTTCGATAATTTTAATAAAATAATTAGCAAATTAATTGGATTGAGTTATGATGTGGATTATTTGGATATGATGTGAATTATTGACCGCATGTTATAATTATGTTGTAGAATTGTGTTGTAATTTCTATGATGTTATGTTGTGATGCTATCATTTATGATGTAAAGTTATGATGCTATCACCTATGTTGTAATTCTATGATTGGCTTATGTATAATCAAATCATCATGTTGTTCATATGCTAGTTTGGTTATGTCGATTCATATGATAAACCATATGTATGTATGAAAGTTTAGATATTGATTAAAACATGAACCATATGCAAGTTAGTAAAGATTGTGTATAACTTTACATGTTTCATGACATCTATTTTAGATCTAAAGTTAGGCTATGACATGTGTGAGTTATATGCCAGATTCTACATGCTAGTTTACATGTTTAGATGTAAGTTTACACCATTGTTATGTTGCATAAATCACATATGCAAGTTTATATAAATATATGAGTTTGGAATATGAATCATGTTATGCAAGTTTTGGTTATTGCCTATGCAAGTTTACACCTTTAGATGTAGATCTATGACATATATGATTTATGCAAGTTTGTGACCATTATCTCAACAAGTTTACACCTTTAGATTTGGATCTATGACATATGTTGTTTATTCAAGTTATAACTTTGGCCTATGCAAGTTTTAGATGAAGAACACCATTCACACATGCAAGTTCACCCCTTATGTTTAGATCTATTTTTAATTATATGTATGTTGTGATGTTTTCTCTTTATTCCATGAGTTAGACTATTCGAGTCTAACGTATATTTTACGTTAAACGAACAAACGTACAACGTGGGGTAAGGGGATAATATTAAAAGATTTAATTGGCATAGATGCCTTAAAAGGCATAAAATAAATTTGTCATGAAAATTGGTATGATTTTACATACCATAAATGGATGGACATAATTGAGTCAATTATGGACATCGTTAAATTTGGAATTGATTGATAATTTGAATAGGGAAAGTAATTCAAATTGGGGAATGATTAATCAGGAGTAATTAATCGTCTAAGACACGAGGTTAGGTTCTTTTGTGGTGTAAGACTGCCCGGACCCGCCCAGCAAATCCAGCTGCCACAAATGTCAGTCTAATGTGGGAGGTCTTAGGCATAAATTAAATACGTAACAATTGTAAAGACACGAGGTTAGGCTCTTTTGTGGTGTAAGACTGCCCGGACCCGCCCGGCAAATCTAGCTGCCACAAATGCCAGTCTAATGTGAGAGGTCTTTATGAGGTTACGGTCTTAATGAATTAAGAAACACTTCACCAGATAAATATGTAGTGGGACATGAGGGGGTTAAGTGGGTGCCTTGGGTGGCATATGGAATCTAGTGGGTGCCTTGGGTGGCATTTGAAATACGATTAGAAATACTTAACCAAAATTTGAAGCATGTAAGTAAACATGAATAAGAAGTGAGTTAAGTGGGATATACTAGAGGGGACGAAGCTTAGGTGGATAGCTTGTGTCAAGTAATGAGGGCCCATTTCAACCAGTATCCCATAAGTATCTTTTGTGGGCTCGACCCAAGTCGAGGACGGGACATGCATACTGGGCTTGACTGTAAGAGGCCAAACCGGGTTAGCGGTGGCAACGCAAGTCCAACGGGTTCATATGCGTGTGTGGACCCGGGCTAGTAGGTAAGACGTTGTTGCATCGTGTAGGTATAAGCTGTGCATTATTGGTGGTATCGGGTTGCCACTTTGGGGAGTGATACACCCCACTGTGGGGCCAGCACGGGTATCTATGAGTTAGGGAGCCGATCGCTTGGGGGTAGTGGGTACACCTAGTGGAGATAGGGGCAGGCGGCACCTATGAAGGCAGCTAGGGGTGCACGAAACTACCATTATCATTATTTAAGTCTGTAGGCAGGATCAACCTTAGGGTGACTTGTAACAACCCGGGGTTTTGGTGCCAATTTAAAATTTTCATTTTAAAAATTTTTAGTAGAAAATGCGCCAGAATTTAAAAATTCCATTTTATATTAAATTATTGAATTTAAAAAGAGCTCTAAATAAAATTATGAAAGTTAGGTATGTACCTATTTACTTCTTATTTGAATCGCATAATAATCCAAATTCATAATTTAAGACAATTGCAGTTATAGAAACCAATAGTAGTAAGATATACATTTTATTGGAAAATGCGCAATACGGCTAAATCCCTATTTAATACTAGTCCATGCATTTATTTCTTTTTATGCTTGCGATTGTGCGTTCCATTTTTTTTTCACAAAGCAAACTATGAAAATATATTCCTTTTTGCCAAAATAACCAAACTAGGCTATTCCTACCTTCTAATTTTTATAGGCATATACAACACATGTATATAATAGCAACGATAAATAATCAACCATCATCCAAAGTGCACCACACAACTGCATAAGCATTAAATATAAATAATTAACGCTTACACAGTTTGTTGACCAATCGATCGACATACAACTAAACAATTGGGATTAGTGTACGTCAAATATCATCCCAACACCCGTGTGGGGTTTCAATCCACAAACACTGAATATTATTTGTGCAGTTGGGCGATGTGTAAAATTTATCGTTCCAATCAATATCCTTCAAATAGGTGTATATAAACAAACCGTCCGGTTTGTAAACGAATATTTATTATTTAATCACATTCACGTAAAAAATTATATTGTTAACGATAATTAATTTATTTCAACACATGAATGTTTATTATTCATTTCACATCAACATCACAAACAAACTTCACAACACATCAAACAAGCATACAAGTCGTCCATGGTCTGTGGACGACGGGTGTCGGGTGCTGCTAAGCACCGTCTACATCCTAGTATATATTTTAACTAGAAAATGAAATTTAAAGTGAGAAGTTCTCACCGACTAGCTAAACCAAAAACCACGACTCTTCATATGTAGAAATCTTCTTCGTGCTTCCAACGCAGTCTGTTTCACGAAGTATATGTTAAAAATTATTTTTAACAACGCTACTTCCTATATCAAGATTATATTTTTATATCGCTCTTCTTCTAATAAAGATTATATTTTTATATCGTCACTCATATAAAAATCACATTTTTATATTCTCTAGTATATAAAAAATCATATTTTTACCTTACTACTTATATAAAAATCACATTTTTATATTCTCTAGTATGTAAAAATTATATTTTTAATTCGCTACATATATAAAAATCACAATTTTATTCTTGTAATGTTCATATAAAATATCACATTTTTATTCTTCTCCTTATATAAAAATCCTATTCTTAATCCTTACATCATATAAAAATTATATTTTTATTATTTCACTAATATAAAAATCGTATTTTTATTCTTTACATCATATATATATTTCTTTTCTTCTTCTTTCTTTCTACTTAAAAACTGAAAAGGGGACAATATTATTTGTATATATAAATTAAAAAAAACTGAAAATAAAACATACCATTTTTCTATATTGGAAATCAGATTTGTTTCAATGCTACATCTAACCTTTAAAACAATTGGTATAGTAAATAAAACAAAAAGGAATTACCTTTCTGTGTTAATCGCTTTCCAGGAATTCCGGCCACATTTAAATCGCTGCATCGCTAATGGAGGGCGCCGAGGTGGGTGCAGTTGGTCGGGATGTCGGGGGGGGGGGGAGGGGGGGTCTCGCCGTGGTCTGCTGGCGGCGGAAATAGGAGATTGGGGTTTTCGTGAGGGGCGGTTTTAGTTAGAGGAGGTGGAGCGAGAGAATAGAGAGAGAGGAAGGAGGCGGCGGGGGTGATGAACGGCGGTAAGATCGTGGAGGAGGGCGTCGAGGTGGGTGGAGCGACGGTCGTCGAAGTGGGGGGCTGATTTAGGTCATCGGGGTTTTAATTTTAGAAAGGGGGTGGGTTTTGACTGAGGGAGAGAAAGGTTATAGGAGGTTATATTATATAAATTTATTTATTTTTAATTTTTAAATCCAAAAGGTTAATTTTTTTATCCGAACTCGAAATCAAACACGCCGACTGTCATTCCTAGCGTATTACCACATTTCGAACACAATGGGATACGTATCGTAAGCCAATTCGGCTGTTTCGATACGCTTTCGTCAAATTTAAAATATAAATCTTTATATATTCACTTTGAACGTACATTTTAAATTACCGGGGCCACATACAGTCCCTAAAAATTCCAGAAAAATTATTTCTAGCTTCGTATTGACGATACGGTCCTAACAAAACTAATTTTGTCTAATTCTGAGAACGTTTGAAAAATGGCCATTTTCTAGTCGATTAAAATCAACTGAAACTGGTCAAACGCGTTTTCCCTTTCCACACTCACATATTGGTTCGAAAAATTATGAATTTTGGAATCTAGTAGTAACTCGGCATCACAGATCCAACAAAAGTGGTTTCATCGAAAACTGAGGTCGTTTGCAAAATTTCCATTTTTAAGGGCTAGAATTCCATAACGACTATTCTGAAATTTCAACTGGACATAACTTTTGATTCCCGATATGAAATTTCAATTTTTCGGATTCGTTGGAAAGATATTCTCTAATAGATTCTAATATTTTTGGTTTTGCAAAAATCCGGTTTATTTTGCACCCGGTACATTCATTTGAAATTTGAAATCGAATTTCCAAACTACCGCGCCATTTTCAATTCCTTTTATATTTATAAATAAATATATATATTCTAACGACGATTGAAATAAATATATACGTTCTAATTCTATTCAAAATAAATTTCTCGTCGTTATTATTTAAAATAATTCATTTTAAATATTCAAAATTCGCTTAAATTGCCAAAATAAATTTTTTAAATTGGCTCAGAATTTCCGGGTTATTACAATGATGGTGTTATTAGATTGTAAAATCATCGATTGTGGAAGGAGAGATTTGAGAATGAAGGAGGCGCTAATGGCACTGTTGTTGGATTCGAAGTCTGCTGCGTGAAGGAGAAGGGTAATGAGGTGCCGGATTAGTGTAAACAAGTGATTAGGTAAAGAGTTAATCAAGGTTATTTAAATAATTATTTAATATTAATAACCTTTTAAATATATCAAATTTGTAAAATGCCTAACTTCCCCATACATTATCCAAATTCAGCGAAACAAGATCCATTGGGATTGTATGGATGGTGGCTACGCAATGGAACTGACTGGGAGTGAATTGGAGCTCGTTATAATTTATAGCAAAATAAATTGTCCGTCTGAATCAACCGACAGTTATCGTTATTTAACGATGATCATCCAATGTGAGTAAATCTCACTAATTCTGTTCAGTTTATATTTTTATAATGTCTTTTCAGAATTGATAAATGATGGTTGATTGCTGTGTGTTGATTGTTCAGTTGAATTGCTGATTTATTATTTGGAATCGCAGCTAACGATATATACACATATCGTTAAACAAACATTGATTTTGTTTATCAGAATAGGACATATTGAAATGAAATTGATGTGAATTATATTATGTAACATCTGTGGATGCAGGGAAACAGGTCGAAGGGATCCAAGATTCCTCAACATTTATTTTACTGTTTTTCATATATTCTGATATATGATGTGGTATATAATCTTTTATTGATTATGTGTGTTTGGATGATGATTGATCCTTTTGATTTGGTATTTTAATACCATAAGTGATACTGGAATGTAGAAAGGGAATTTTCAAAGTGTATTTTGAAAATAAAATATTTATATAAAATCAATGGATTTTGTATAAAATGAAATATTTATATGGAATAAATGTAATTATAAAAGGAAATATTTATATGAAATGAATACAATTTTAAAAGGAAATATTTGGGAAATAAATAAAGTTTGAAAAGGGATTATTTGGGAAATAAATAAAGTTATATAAATGAAATATTTATATGAAATAAATAGGATATTATAAATGAAATATTTATATGGAATAAATAGAATTGGAAAAGAAAATATTTATATAATCAAAGGACTTTATAAAAGAATATTTATTTAGAAAATAAATAAAATTTTAAAGGGAGCATTTATTTGTAAAACAAATAGGATATTATAGAAAGGAAACATTTGTAAAACAAATAAAATAGGAAAGGAATTACTTGGGAAATAAATAGGATATTATAAAAGGAAGTATTTTATTAAATGTATAGAATTTTATAAAAGAAATTAAGTGGGAAATAACTATTAAATGGAAATATGTTTTTAACAGATAAATGGAAACGATTAATTTAAAGTGGAATTAAATAGAAATCTGTTCTAACCGTTAAAATGGAGAAGATTAATTTATAAATAATGTTTTTTTATAAATTAAATAAAATATTTATCATTTGATAAATGGAATATATAAGTCTGAACTTATATAGAGAAGTGGAAATCGGTTTTAACACCAATATTTTTAATAGGATTTGAACATAGCATTTATAAAGGGGATTATAAATGAGATTTAAGTGTTAGAAATAAAAAGTAGATTTCATATGAAAAATTCTATAAATAGAAGTATAAATAGAATTTGGAAATGGGATATTATTTTAAAATACGAAATCAAACTTAATGGATCATATAAAAGGAATATTTTCACATTCGATGTGAACAATGGATTAAAATAAATATTTTATAAATTAAAACATTTAAAAGAAATTGGGTTTTTAAATAGGAATTAAAATGGGAATTTGAATGGGATAGGAAAGAGAGTTAATCAAATTAGAGTTAATGGAATAGAGTTAATCAAATTAGAGTTAATCGAATAGAATTAATCAAATATTAGTTATTTGAATTAGAGTTAATCGAATATTAGTTATTTGAATTACAGTTAATCGAATATTGGTTATTAGATTAGAGTTAACCGAATATTAGTTATTCGAATAAAGTTAATCGAATATAGTTTATTCGAAGAAAGAGAGATAATCGAATATAGTTTATTCGAAGAAAGAGAGATTATCGAATATAGTTTATTCGAAGAAAGAGAGATTATCGGATATAGTTTATTCGAAGGAGAGATTATCGAATATGGTTTATTCGGAAAAGAGTATCGAATATAGTTTATTCGAGAAAGAATTATACATTGGGATTCGACTAATCCAATGTAGGAAAGTATTATTTACTTTCTGGTTTATAAATTAAGATTTATTTATTTAAATAAACCCTTTATTTATTTATTCAAATTAAGAAATAAAAGTTATATTTAAGTTATTATATTTCGGAGGCATGGGATTTTAACACTATAGTTATAATCAAATGATTCTTGTAAAAGAAGTAGATTCGTAAATAGAATCCGAGAGTTACGTAGGGAAGTTTGTTCAAGATTTAAAGGATGAACTTTGTCTATTTCGAGGGTAGAAATGTTGTTCGGTTAAGGTCTGAGAGGTAGTTATACCCCAACTTTATTGTCTTCATTTTTAACTAAGAAATGGTTAAGGTTCGATAGTTAAGGTTAGTAATTGAATTTAGTTAATAAGTGTTAACGGTTCAAGTTAGCATAGCGATGTTTTATTTAAACATCTGTTTAAATCCAATGAAGGATTTTTAGAAATGTTTTCCAAATAAGAATCAGAAATGTTTTCTAATATAGAAAATAAGAAATGAGAGTAAATATGGGAATGTTTTCCAATGATTAATAACGTATATTTTCTAAATTTAGAAAATAAGAATTTATGAACATATGGAAACGGAGATAGGGAAATGAATAATTGAATGGCAAATTAGATTAAAAGGGGATCAGTGTTGATTGATGATTTTCTCGGTAAGATTTCCATTTGGAAATACGACCGTTGTTTGTACACATGTTTCCCTTTGATAGTTAAATCACCGACTATCAAAGTTTTGACCATTTCCGTTGTTAATACGGAGAGACCGGGATCATATTTATTATCTGAAAACCACTCCGTATGGGCGTTAGCGTTGCGAATCAAATATGATGAAGATAATTGAAGACGGAGTTATGCAAGGGTTGTTCTGGCAATCCTAGGTAGAAATTGCCTAAGATGGATTTACAGAATAATGCCTTCGGATTGTCCAGTCCCAGGACAACTTGAATGGGCGAATGTCTGACAGAGTATATCTAATGGATCATGTAAGTTGATCACTTCAAACATATCCACATTTGGTGGCAGAGGAATTCGTTTCTCTTAGCTTTATACCCATGATATTTTTTTGGAGAAATCAATTTGTGATATGGTGGGTATGACGATGTGGCATTCAAAATAAATGAATTTATGATCTGTCAAAAGATACGTTATGACCTCAAGCCTCATTAACTGGGAAATGATAAAAATCGGGCAAGCAGCATGGCTATGTGGGTCGCCCCTATTAGAGTGTATTGTCACCATCTAGAGAATATTCATATTTGTTACTTTTTTTCGCTTCTGTATCTCCCGGGAACGGTTATGTTGCTAGCAACTGTAGGTGACAATATATTCGATACACTCAAGAGAAATGAGTGGTTGGTCATGTGTGGGCCGGGTTGCAAGATGTTCTTGTTGAACCTAGTGTATTCCTCTCTAGAGATACACTATCGGCAGGTGGTTCCATATCTTGTCATAGTCAGAATCCAATCTCCAATAAGCATCTGCGGTTTTGATTGTATACTATACATATGTGGAGCGTGAGATGCAAGCGTTCTGCTAGATTGTTAATTATTTGTGATTAGACATTATTATAATATCAGAAAAGTATTGATTTTGAAAGTGATTTGGGTTATCGTAAGGTAAAAACCATCCGTGTTTATGTGTGGATCGGTCTTGCGATTATCATTTCTTTAAAAAATGATTTTTGAAATGTTAAACCAAGTGGTTGGGATTTACTCACACCAGTCCCATGACTGACCCAGAGTTTATTTTGTTTTATTTTCCCTAAACTCTTGGGTGCCCAAATTTGTACGGGCAGTCAAGTAGTTAGGATTTACAGATACACTAGATGGAGCTTGGAGCAGGAGACTTCAATAGCAATTCATAGCTATTGTTTATTTCCACTGTGATGAAAGTATTGTACTCTGATATATACAGATTTTTGTTTCAATGTTATTTTGTATACTATATTTTATTCGTTCCACTGTGAGATTCGTGTTACTCTAATGTTGTTGTGTTCTTCTTCTTCTTCTATTCTAATAGTTCTACCTTATCTATTCTCACCCTCTAACTTCTTTCTATTAACTATCTGGTATATCCGATGTCTGAATAGTCGACATTGGTATTTGTGTCGATTTTTAGAGTTGAAAATCCCTGGGTCGTTACAGTGGTATCAGAGCTGAAGGTTAAGTGATTACCTTGGCTCTGTGGCGTGACTCGGTAGAGATGGGGTTAGTAATACCCTAGATTGAGTTGAGTGTATATATGAGTGAACGTATTTGTTATTTGATATATAATGATTTTATATTGTGGAGATTTATTGGTTGAGTTGTTTATGAATTCTGGTTGATCAGTTTGATCCACTGCATCGATAAGGGTTACTAAACACTTGAATACGATAAGCCGACACAGTATGTTTTGAAAAGTGGGTAAATGAGATCATTTTACCCAAATTATATTTTGATATAAAGAATGATTAATATTGGAAATATTATAGAATATTGGATGTGTTGGTTATCATTATAATCGAATAAGTGTAATGTGTGAAATCAAATGAACTAAATCTGAATTTAAATCAGAACTGGAATAAAAACTCTGGAAATTGAAAAAAATGTTTATAAATGGATTGAATTAAATATATGAGAATTTTAAAATCCTGGGAGATTTTAATTGTTTAACTAGAATTGTGAACTATTTTAAAATAATTTCAAAATAGAAATGATTAAGAAATGGTTTTGAAAACTGATTTAGTATTGAACCCACTTTGATAGCTGGGAAATAATTCTGATGATGCTGGCCACATCATCAATGTTCATTTTCGAGTTCTAAGTGACGGATTACTACCGAAGATATCGATTTCAAATTGTTTTGGCAAAACAGGTTGTTTGAAATTCCGAAAAGGAATATTTGATTTTTTTTTGAAAAGGGTAAATGGTTTAAAACTCCCAGGTAGAGATTGTATGAGTTAAAAACAAATTAAACCAAAATTTGTAAAAGCAAATTGGAATTAAAATAAATCCAGTTAAATGGTAATTGAAATTGAATTGGACTAGAATGATATCGAGACATTGGATTTATGAGATAGGAATTTGGAATGATATTGGTTGAGGTAAGTAAGAGTTTGGAATCAAGAATGGTACATGAGATTGAGAATGATATTTGGCTTGTTTAAGCGAATAGCTGCGTTGAGGATAAATTGATCGGAGTTGATTGGAATGATATTGGTATATGCAGAATTGGTGACAGATGAAAACGATATAATGATATGCCTAACAAAAAGGTACATGTTTCCTTTTATATGAGTTCGGTGATTTATGAGCCTGTTTGGCAAGCCGTTTGGCTATTTGATTTTCTTTTGGGTTTGAGAAGGCCTAGAGAGGCGAGTTGTAGTTGTACCGATGAGGCCGTACAAAGGAGGTGCTGACGAAATTTTCCGAAAATTTAAGGTGTTAGAAATTTTTTAGGATTTTTGAAAATGTTGGTTGTTCGGAATAAATTAATAATATAATTGAAATCAATTAATTCAGTAAAACTAAAATTAAAAAGTAAACAAATAAATTTTTAACTCAGTTAATAGGGTTTGTTTTCTACCTTAGTAATTTCAAGGACGAAATTATTTTAAGGGGGGAAGAATGTAATGTCCCGTATTTTTACGGTATAATAATTAATTTATTTAATTATTTAAATAGTGATTTAGAGATTTAAATGGTCATTTAATTAAATAATATTGAATATTTAATTAATATAAATAATGGACTAATATATTTAATTCCGAAATAATCGGAAATAGTGGAATTCAAAATATTGTGTGAATTGGATCATTTATAATATATAATTCAGTTTAGAGCTGAATTATATTAACGAATATATTATATAAATGACAGTTGAACGTATAATTATACTATAATTATAATTGAACTCGAAATGGCATGGCAGTTCGTAATTTGGCGATTCGAACTTTAAACGAATATACATAATCCATTTTAAGCCGAATTTCTGTGAAATAAGAAACATTTGGAGCTGGTGAACTATATTTTTCTAATGGAACAGAAAATCAGGATTTCATCATGTAGATTTTGATTTATGTTCAAATCAAATTTTCAAATAGGTGATATGGAATTCCTTTATAATTTGTAGCGATTTATTTATATTATAAATGGATTTTTAATATAAATTGGATAACGATATAATCCGGATTTGAAATCTCGAGTTATAAATTCTGATATGGTTATTTTGGAGCTGTATGATATTATATGCGATAATATTAATTTATTAATATTAAATTTAATTATTTTTAAATATATTAATATTTAAATGGGTTTATTTAGGCCTTAGAAATTAGCCGTTTTTACAAACGATCTCCGTTTTCGACGAAACTAATTTTGTTGGATCTGGAATATTAAATTATTGTTAGATTTCAATTTTCGTGATTTTTGGGGTCAGTATGTGGCCATTCGGAATTTTAATGTGGAATGCGGTCAATGATTTGACTTTAAAAATACGCTGTGTGAGCAAACGGATTCGAAATTCGACGAAACCAGTTTCGTTGGGTCCGTAATGTCAAACTGTAGTTGCATGTCCATTTTCATGATTTTTGGATATTGTATGTGAGCACATGGATTTTTAAAAGACAAATTCAAGTAACGGTGCTATATAAATAAATTAAATAATGAATATAAAAATAATATTTCTTCTCTATAATTACCCCTTACCTTTCCTAATCCTATTCTATTTCTTCTGGAAGTCAACAAAAGATCGCCGCCACCAAATCTCTTCCAACATGAAGAAATTTAGCTTTAAAAATTGAGATCAATTCATAGAAAAAATCAACAAATCTCAAAACGATTATACTATCAGTCCTTGAATGTTTCTCTACGCATCCATAAAAGTTTCAGAAGCATTTGCCAGAATTTTGTTCGCTGCGAAAATCAATCGCGCGAGCTAGGGCCAAGATTAGCAGAAGATGGGATTCGTGATTCAGGAAATGGAGTTTAGTAATGTGTTTAGGGTAGGAAATAGCATTTGTTAGCGAAGTTTTGAATGATTCGGTGGTGGAAAGTGTCGATCAATGCTGTGGTGCGTGCGTGCAAAAGCTGAGGACGGAAATTTTTCCGTGCACGCGAGTTGGTGATGAATGGTCGGGGTTCGATGCTAATTCATAGGGGATATGATGGTGTTATTGGATTGTAAAATCATCGATTGTGGAAAGAGAGTTTTGAGAATGAAGGAGGCGCTAATGGCACTGATATTGGGTTTGAAGTCTGCTACGTGAAGGAGACGGGTAATGAGGGGCCGGATTAGTGTAAACAAGTGATTGGGTAAAGAGTTAATCAAGGTTATTTAAATAATTATTTAATATTAATAACCTTTTAAATGTATCAAATTTGTAAAATGCCTAACTTCCCCCATACGTTATCCAAATTCAGCGAAACAAGATCCATTGGGATCGTATGGACGGTGGCTACGCAATGGAACTGGCTCGGAGTGAATTGGAGCTCGTTACAATTTATAGCAAAATAAATTGTCCGTCTGAATCAACCGATAGTTATCATTATTTAATGATGATCGTCCAATGTGAGTAAATCTCACTAACTCTGCTCAGTTTATATTTTTATAACCTCTTTTTAGAATTGATAAATGATGGTTGATTGTTGTGTGTTGATTGTTTGGTTGAATTGCTGATTTATTGTTTGGAATCACAGATAACGATATATACAGATATCGTTAAACAAACATTGATTCTGTTTACCAGAATAGGACATATTGAAATGAAATTGATGTGAATTATATTATGTAACATCTGTGGATGCAGGGAAACAGGTCAGAGGGATCCAACTGGATTCCTCAACATTTATTTTACTGTTTTTCATATATTCTGATATATGATGTGGTATATAATCTTTTATTGATTATGTGTGTTTGGATGATGATTGATCCTTTTGATTTGGTATTTTAATACCATAAGTGATACTGGAATGTAGAAAGGGAATTTTCAAAGTGTATTTTTGAAAATAAAATATTTATATAAAATAAATGGATTTTATATAAAAGGAAATATTTATATGGAATAAATGTAATTATAAAAGGAAATATTTATATGAAATGAATACAATTTTAAAATGAAATATTTGGGAAATAAATAAAGTTTGAAAAGGGATTATTTGGGAAATAAATAAAGTTATATAAATGAAATATTTATATGAAATAAATAGGATATTATAAATGAAATATTTATATGGAATAAATAGAATTGGAAAAGAAAATATTTAGATAATCAAAGGACTTTATAAAAGGGATATTTATTTAGAAAATAAATAAAATTTTAAAGGGAGTATTTATTTGTAAAACAAATAGGATATTATAGAAAGGAAATATTTGTAAAACAAATAAAATAGGAAAGGAATTATTTGGGAAATAAATAGGATATTATAAAAGGAAGTATTTTATAAAATGTATAGAATTTTATAAAAGAAAATAAGTGGGAAATAAATTTAAATGGAAAGCTGTTTTTAACAGATAAATGAAAACGATTAATTTAAAGTGGAATTAAATAGAAATCTATTCTAACCGATAAAATGGAGAAGATTAATTTATAAATAATGTTTTTTCATAAATTAAATAAAATATTTATCATTTAATAAATGGAATATATAAGTCTGAACTTATATAGAGAAGTGGAAATCGGTTTTAACACCGATATTTTTAATAGAACTTGAACATAACATTTATAAAGGGGATTATAAATGAGATTAAAGTATTAGAAATAAAAAGGAGACTTCATATAAAAATTCTATAAATAGAAGTATAAATAGAATTTGGAAATCGGATATTATTTTAAAATACGAAATCAAACTTAATGGATCAAATAAAAGGAATATTTTCACATTCGATGTGAACAATGGATTAAAATAAATATTTTATAAATTAAAACATTTATAAAGAAATTGGGTTTTGAAATAGGCATTCAAATGGGAATTTGAATGGGATGGAAAGAGAGTTAATCAAATTAGAGTTAATGGAATAGAGTTAATCAAATTAGAGTTAATCGAATAGAATCAATCAAATATTAGTTATTCGAATTAGAGTTAATCGAATATTAGTTATTTGAATTAGAGTTAATCGAATATTGTTATTAGATTAGAGTTAATCGAATATTAGTTATTCGAATAAAGTTAATCGAATACAGTTTATTCGAAGAAAGAGAGATAATCGAATATAGTTTATTCGAAGAAAGAGAGATTATCGAATAAAGTTTATTCGAAGGAGAGATTATCGAATATGGTTTATTCGGAAAAGAGTATCGAACATAGTTTATTCGAGAAAGAAATATACATTGGGGTTCGACTGTATCGAATGTAGGAAAGTATTATTTACTTTTCGGTTTTTAAATCAAGATTTATTTACTTATATAAACCCTTTATTTATTTATTTATTCAAATTAAGAAATAAAAATTATATTTAAGTTATTATATTTCGGAGGCATGGGATTTTAACACTATAGTTATAATCAAATGATTCTTGTAAAAAAGAAGTAGATTCGTAAATAGAATCCAAGAGTTACGTTGGGAAGTTTGTTGAAGATATAAGTGGTGAACTTTGTCTATTTCGAGGTTAGAAATGTTGTTCGGTTAAGGTCTGAGAGGTAGTTATACCCCCACTTGATTGACTTCATTTTTAACTAAGGAATGGTTAAGGTTCGATTGTGAAGGTTAGTAACTGAATTTAGTTAATAAGTGTTAACGGTTTTAGTTGGCTTAGCGATGTTTTATTTAAACATCTATTTAAATCCAATGAAGGAGTTTTAGAAATGTTTTCCAAATAAGAATCAGAAATGTTTTCTAATATAGAAAATAAGAAATGAGAGTAAATGTGGGAATGTTTTCCAATGATTAATAACGTATATTTTCTAAATTTAGAAAATAAGAATTTATGAATATATGGAAACGGTGATAGGGAAATGAATAATTGAATGGAAAATTAGATTAAAAGGGGATCAGTGTTGATTGATGATTTGCTCGGTAAGATTTCCATTTGGAAATACGACCGTTGTTTGTACACATGTTTTCTTGTGATAGTTAAATCACCAATTATCAAAGTTTTAACCATTTCCGTTGTCAATACGGAGAGACCGGGATCAGATTTATTATCTGAAAACCACTCCATATGGGCGTTAGCGTTGCGAATCAAATATGATGAAGATAATTGAAGACGGAGTTATGCAAGGGCTGTTCTGGCAATCCTAGGTAGAAATTGCCTAAGATGGATTTACATAATAATGCCTTCAGATTGTCTAGTCCCAGGACAACTTGAATGGACGAATGTCTGACAGAGTATATCTAATGGATCACGTAAGTTGATCACTTCAAACGTATCCACGTTTGGTGGCGGAGGAAATCTTTTCTCTTAGATTTATACCCGTGATATTTTTTTGGGGAAATCAATTTGTGATTTGGCGGGTATGACGATGTGGCATTCAAAGTAAATGAATGTATGATCTGTCAAAAGATACGTTATGACCTCAAGCCTTATCAATCGGGAAATGACAAAAATCTGGCAGGCAGCATGGCTATGTGGGTCACCCCCATTAGTGTGTATTGTCACCATCTAGAGAATATTTATATTTGTTACTTCTTTTCACTTCTTTATCTCCCGGGAACGGTTATGTTGCTAGCAACCATAGGTGATAATATATTCGATACACTCAAGAGAAATGAGTGGTCGGTCATGTGTGGGCCGGGTTGCAAGACGTTCTTGTTGAACCCAATGTATTCCTCTCTAGAGATACACTATCGGCAGGTGGTTCCATACCTTTTCATAGTCGGAATCCAATCTCCAATAAGGGCCTGCGGTTTTGATTGTATACTATACATATGTGGAGCGTGAGATGCAAGCGTTTTGCTAGATTGTAAATTATTTGTGATTAGACATTATTATAATATCAGAGAAGTATTGATTTTGAAAGTGATTTGGGTTATCGTAAGGTAAAAACCATGGTTTATGTGTGGATTGGTCTTACGATTATCATTTCTTTAAAAAATGATTTTTGAAAAGTTAAACTGAATGGTTGGGGTTTACTCACACCAGGCCCATGACTGACCTAGAGTTTATTTTATTTTGTTTTCCCTAAACTCTTGGGTGCCCAAATTTGTACGGGCAGTCAAGTAGTCGGGATTTACAGATACACTAGATAGAGCTTGGAGCAGGAGACTTCAGCAGCAATTCATAGCTATTGTTCATTTCCGCTGTGATGTAAGTGTTGTACTCTGATATATACAGATTTGTGTTTCAATGTTATTTTGTATACTTTATTTTATTCGTTCCACTATGAGATTTGTGTTACTCTGATGTTGTTGTGTTCTTCTTCTTCTTCTATTCTAATAGTTCTATCTTATCTATTCTCACCCTCTAACTTCTTTCTATTAACTATACGGTATTTCCGATGTCTGAATAGTCGACATTGGTATTTGTGTCGATTTTCGGAGTCGAAAATCCCCGGGTCGTTACACTAGGTGGTTTACTGAACCCTAATATAAATGAGAGGACACTAGCTACTAAGTCTTTACAATTTAAGGCTTCCGTCGTTCACGCATATTCCCAAACCCCGGAAAGGCGAGAGATTGTAAGCAGCCACTTATGACTGACAGGATAGGTAGACGACTAACATCATTTATAACCTTCCTTTGATGGACCCTTGTGTTACTATCTAGCTAGCCTTATTAGATAATCGCCTTGTTACTTAATATTTCCTATAGGATAAACAGTCCCGTGTGCAGGATCTAAATTAACTGTAGAGGTGGGTGAATAGGGTTTATTGCAGTTTTGAGGAATAAAAAAAATATCACAGCACAGAATATAGCAGAATAAATAATTACAAAAAAAATTGGCATAGATTTCACGCAGCTTCGGCAAACTCATACCTACTACTTCATTCCCCAAGGTTTCTATAAAAATTAAAACAATCTCTACGCTTACAATTCCCTATAAACTCGCGACACCCACTCCCAACTGTTCTAATCCTACGCTCAAAACCCTACACTGATCTTTATCTTCAAGATCAGATTTTCCCTGAATTACAAACCTGTAACTCGACTCCCTATTTTAGAAAACTAGAAAACCTATAGATCAATTTACAAATGAAAAATAACTTAAAACAAATACATTATAACAAAACTCTAGAATATAAAATTAAAAGGATCGGCCCCCTTTTATTTGTTTTGCCACTTGAAAAAAAAATCGGCTTCTCTTTTATTCCTCAATGGCCACCGATCAGCATATTAAGGTTTTGCTTCCCCAAATCAGAATCGTGACTTCAAATGTTCTCTGATTAATTCTTTGATGGCTTCGAAAGTGATGCTCGTTGTCGAATCGATTTGGCTTTGGGATGATCGAAAAATATCGTGAGTAATTCTAATTTAATTTTTTGTTATTCTCGAATAGATTTTGCTTGTGGATTTTCGATAAATTGCCTATTATGAATCAATAGTATTTATAGGGTTTAGAAACCCTTTAATCTCCCTGATTTCATATGTGGATGACCCGGTCTTGGTATTAGATGATTGTTGCTTGTTGAAATTTTCGTTTGTATGCTCGTTTGATTTTTGGAAACCTTTGGTTGATATTCATGCCTAAAATATATGCTTTCGTGAATTTCTGTTTTTGAAATTGTGAATCCTTCCTTTCCCAAAATAAGACTTTCGTTTTCTAGAAACATTTGAAACTATTGAATTCACTCTTTGCCAAAATAAACACCCTTTTGAATACGCTGAAAATTCTTGCGTGAATTTCTACAATTAGATCTCTATCCTTTGTCATAAATGATGGATTGTATTTCTATAAAGATTTGAAATGTTTCTCTTACCAAAAATAATTGATTTGAAACATTCCATATATACTTGCTCGAACTCAAAAACAATTTCTCCTTTTGTCTAAAAACCTTTGAATCGCTTGTAACCTATTTTGAATTTTTCCATTGCATGTATATCTTCACTGATAAGAATAGATCCATCATTTGATCATTCGAATGATTTGTGCACTTGAGCTTAATTGCTTTGAACTTGCCACGCTGCTTATTAATTGATACTATACTGGTACTTAAAGCATTTGAATGGATATTGCACTTGTTATTCTTTCCTGCTACACGTGTGTGTGTCATTCTTATTTGCGCTTATACTCGTTGCACTTGTGTGTGTGCATGGTCTTGTGACTTGCTTGTGTATTGGTCCTTTGATGTGCACTATGCTCGTATTGCTCGTTCACACATACACATATATGTATTTATGTGTATATATATGTATCCATGTATCCATATTATACTTGTGCTTTGCTTCTTCTCTGGACAGATCTGACTTTTGTTGTATGGCTTGCTTACCATTGACCTATATGTATATATATGAAAATTTTGAGCCTTGAGTACATGTTTGACCTTGTTACTATCACTTGGCATTCTTGTATTTCTATGCACTTAAACCTGTTGTCTGATATCGTTACTTGGTTCTTGTATATTGATTGAATCCGCTGCCATGCACACCGGAGCTTTCCTATAATTGTGAAACTGCTGAGCCATGTTGCATCACAGCTGTACCATTTTATTGTGTTGGCATTTGTGGTTCATGGTGCTTGACCATTTGTGCAATGTGTTGTAGCTTTCCTCATTGATGTTTACTTGTATCATTTGGCTATGCTGTTTGACCTTGTACATGTGCATACTCATGCACTTTGATACTCCCCTTGCTACCTGTCATTTATGTGTCATTGTGCGCTTATTGAATCTGCCTTGTTATTGTGTGACATCTTGATGCACTCTAAACTACCATGTGATTTCACTTGAAAACTATCATTATAGTCTTGGTGCAGTTTCACTTTTGTTGCACATTGTATTTGTGAGATCACCTGTATTTGTTGCTTCAGTTTTGCACATTTTCTCATGTCACCATGATTTCATTTGTTTGGCTCCATTTGAACGCTGCCATGTATTTATCATATGTGCACTTGCCTAGTACCTTGTAACTTTGCATTGTTGCACCTTTGTCCCATTTCTTGTTAGTCATTTGTTATTTCACTTGGACTTGGCTCTTGCATGCTGATTCATACTAAATTGGGTCATGCTTGTGTATTTGAACACTTGAGCTTTGATCCTTTGTTGATCATTGTCACCTCTTGCTGCTTGTACTTTTCCACACTTGACATGTTGTTTATATGCTCGACTTATGCACCTGCACATTATAAATATGTATGTGAATATACATACACATGTATGAGTATACATGTATTGTGCATGTGCAATTATATTTTCTATTTAGATTAGCAGACCACTATACGATGTGTCACGGTTGGTCAAGATCAGAAGAACACAAATGTGAGTTGGGGCTGGCCTTGATCAGCAGACCACTATAGCTGTGTTGAGGCCGATCTGCATGCACAATATATATAGTCTACCTTTTGGTATTTACAGCGAATCACTGTGAATATCAGAAGCAGTCTAGACTCAAATAAATGTACATACATATCAGACCAAGTCAAAAAATATGATGAGAAACACATAAAAATTCTGAGGCAAATAAAATTTAAAATAAATTCATATTTGCTAGAATGTAAATATGTTTTTGTTTCGGTTTATTATGTGTTTCTATGATAGGTATATAGGTGATTGGACTGATATTGAAGCAAGTGAAGACAAAGTGTGAGTTAGTGAGTGTGTGAATGAGTTTGTACATGGAACTGAGTGATTAATTGTATGCAACTGAGTGTATGTAACCGAGTGAATTGAGTGTTGTAGTGAGGAATTAATGTAAATGTGAAATTTTACAGTTGTTTTATATGATAGTGAAACGTACAATAGTGGAGCCAGAAGTTTGTACTATTCCAAATGTTGAAATATATTTATTTGGATAAAAACACTGTTTGGATATTAAATTTTGTGCAATAGTATTTTATTCAAAAATAAATATTTATTCCTGTATGAGATGAAATATAGAATAGTACACTTACAAACACATTTATAGAATAATATATATGTTTGTTATCATCAAACAAAAATCATATTGTTATATTCAACAATCTCCACCTTTTGATGATTACAAACACACACTTAAGATTTTGAGTACAATAAATGTGTTTGACTGTGAAGTATGCGAATTCCCCCTATTTATATGCTCCCCTTACAACTGAACACCCCCTATATATGTGCATATGAGTGAATTTAAAAACATCTGAACTTCCAATATTAAAATATTCATTAAATATTCACACATTTATCAAAATCTTAACCATTCTCCCATTTTTGTTATCATCAAAAGGATATAGAAATCGAAATAGTGATGAATACAGACTAGAAACATAAATTCAAATCAAGAGAGAGAAACATATATTCCAAACCTCATCTAATCAAACAAAAATAATAATAATATTCTTTAAACTAGAAGCAAATTTCACATTTCAGAATTATGGATTTACGATAATTTTTATAAAATGGAGAGAGAGTTATAAAACATTTGAATTCCAATCATTTTCAAATAAATATTAAAAATTAAGCACAAAATAGCATGGATTTGGATTACTAATATAAATTCAAATCAAGAGGAAAAAAAATCAAATTGTCACAAATCCCAAAACTATCAACCAAAAAATCATAATTTATATTAAAAATAATCTCACAATTTAGAAAATGGATTGATAGGTTGGCTTTTACATAACAAGGAGGATTTTATATATATATATATATATAATATTTTTTCTTTTCTTTTCCTTTTTTCTTTTATTTAAGAGAACACTAACAACACATAACCATAAGGACTTTTAAATGAGGTTAGTTGCAACTTAAATTATAAGCATTCTCTAACCATGCATGACCATATCTAGGTTTTTTTAAAATGAGATTAGAGAAACACTTATTATATAAAAATCCCCTCAGTATATAAAACCAAAATGAATGATAGAAAATGTAGGGATAGAGATGACCGTGAAATAAATTTCTAAATTAATCATATTATGAAATATGTTCAACCGTACCAGGATTTTTGTTGTTCTCACTTATTCTGAAAAATAATATAGTCACATCTCCATCACAAATTTTGAAACTTGTACTTTCTTTAATGATTTAAAAAAAACTCTCCACTTTAAATAAAGCCATGATGAATGACAGAAAGATGACAGGAAAAGAAGACGTTCGTGAAATAAGCATCAATTTAAAGATATCATAAAAATCTGTTCAATCATCAATAAAATCTCCTCTTGCTGTGAAATATACTATAGTCACAACTCATCACAATTTCAGAATTCTAATAATAGTTTTGATGAGTTTCAAATTAGTCAATAATTTCAATTTTTTGAATAAATAACCAAAAATGATTTTAAATTTTTAAAAAAAATCAATTTTAAGAGGGATACAGAAAGAACTATACAAGTTGAAATTCAGTTTCAAAAATAGTCTGTTAAATATGAAATACTTCTAAGACAGATACCACTTGTCGGTCTGGAATGCCCATAGAAATCAATAGAGTTTATAGGCAGATTTTTCAAAATAAATCACCAAGCCTAAGCAAACAAATCCAGAAATTCAATTCCTTTTATCAGAGCAGTAGAAAAAATTAGTTTCAAAGCAATAACTACAGGAGATTTTTTCACGGCATATACAACAAGCCCAAGAGATAATCAATGATTCAAATCAAAAGCAAATTGTTTGAAATCACTTGATGAAATTTATTTTCAGAAGTCAAATCCAAATATGGTATCCATGAAATTCAATATACAGTCAATCACAAATCAATTAAAAAAACAAGATAACCTAGATTACTGCGACAGTGTCAAAACAAATAAGTATAAACAAAAATAAAGAGTAAAGGGAAGAATAGAAGGGAGAATAAAAAAATAGAAAAGTAAACATGAGTTTAGAGATCATACCGGCATGCAAGTGACGATATTGATTCTCTGACTCGATAATCATGGCTAAGAAACTCTGAACGATAATATGGAACAACTTGAATTCAATCCCTCCTTCGCAAATTGTTCCTCAGCCTTCCTTGGTATCTAAATGTTTAAGGGATCAAGTGGTCTAACAAAGATTGTTTACCACTCATAGCTTCGTTTACATGTTTTGGTACCTAAACTCATTTAAATAACAATCCATCAGAATTTACCATTGTGCCCTTAGGAACCAAAATTTGTTTAAATTTAACCAAACTCGTTTTATTTCCTTTTGGGACCTACATTTCTTTAATTAGATTGTTTTAATTTCTAAGCAAGCATTTATCTTGATTATGTCCACAATTTCCATGAATCACACTTAGAAATTCCATCAAAAACATTTAAGTTCAAGTTTTCAAGTCGATCATAAACCAAGCCGTTTGAAGAATTTTTGAAATTATTTGAAACCAATTTTTCCAAAACTAAGTCCACTCCTTTTTCTAATAGAAAATTGGGTTTCCAACAACATATTCAAAGATTTTTCTCTATTAGAAAAATTAGCCATTGTTGATTCAAGTCTTTGAATTTTGGATTTAAGATCACTATTCTCTTTCATCAAATTTGAACAAATATTGATCTTTCTCTTCTCAGCATCATTTTGTTTTAAAACCAAATTTTCGTTTATAAGCTTTCCAATTTTGGCTTTAGACTCAGAAATCTCGGATTCAAAAAGTTTTTGCTTTTCAAACTCAAGTTTTTCAAATTTCATGAATTTCATTTTCAAGCTCATTCAAAATTGATTCAGTTTTTAGCAACTTTGGTTTCTCAGCAATTTCATGTTTGAAATTTTTAGTCGCGTTAAAATTTCCAATTCCTTTTGCAAAACATTGTTTTTATGAGTTAGCCCGTCCTCATGATTTGTCAGAATCAAAATTTTATTTTCAAGCTGTCTAAAATTTTCATTAAGATGAGCTAAATTAGTTTTCAAATTGAAACGATTTTTGCAATCAGAGTTTAAAAATTTCTTGACATTTTCAAGTTTTAATTCCAAAACATCAATCTTTACACTCAACTCAAGGTTCCCATATTTCAGAATTTTATTTTTCGATTTGAGACTATCAACAGTTTTAGTTTAACCATTACAAAGATGCACTAAATTTTCATATGAAAAGTCTCCATCCTTATCGTCATTTGTTTCTTTATCTACAAATCTTGTTAGGCATAAATCTGAAATTGAGTTGACCTATGAGGGTTTTGAGCTAATGTTGTCCTTTCTTCCATACATTGCATCGAGAGTTTTCCAGATTTCTTGTGTAGTTAAATAATGGAGATATGGTTATACTGATCATTATTATTATAAGAATATAAAATATGTGTAGCACGAGAATTAATAACAATATCATTCTTATCTGCTATATCACCTCCATTGATAATAATATCCCAATATTTAGAATTCCATTTTTAATTTCAAATTTAAAAAATCTGTTCCATTAAAAATAGTTAGGGTATTACTAGACTAATAACTAGAACAATCACTGTTTGGGAGATCCATACTCTAGAATTAAAAATACCCGCTCTGATACCACTTGTAGGATCTAGATTAATCGTAGACGGGGGTGAATAGGGTTTATTGCTGTTTTGAGGAATGCAAAAATATTAAAGCATAGATTATAGCAGAATAAATACATGCAAAAAATAAATGACACATATTTTACCTAGCTTCGGCAAACCCCTGCCTACTGCTACACTCCCCAAGGTTTCTTTTAGAATTAAAACAACCTCTATGCTTACAATTCCCTTTAAACTCATGACATCCACTTCCAACTGTTCTAATCCAACGCTCGAAACCCTGCACTGATCTTTATCCTAAAGATCAGATTTTTTACCTGAATTACAAACTCATAATTCGACTCCCAAGTTTGGAAAACTAGAAAACCTATAAACTAATTTACAAATGAAAAACAACTTAAAACAGATACATTATAAACAATTTCTATAATACAAAATCAAAAGGATCGGCCCCCTTTTATTTGTTTTGCGCTTGAAAACAAATATCGGCTTCTCTTTTATTCCTCAATGGCCACCGATCAACAGATTAGGTTTTTACTTCCCTAAATCAAAATCACGACTTCAAACGTTCTCTAATGGCTTTGAAAGAGTTGCTTGCTGTCGAACTTATTTGGCTCTGGGATAATCGAAAAATCTTGTAAGTAATTCTAATTTAATTTATGTTATTCTCGAATAGATTTTTCTTGTGGATTTTCGATAAATTGCCTATGATGAATCGGTGGCATTTATAGGGTTTAAAAACCCTTTAATCTCTCTGATTTGATATGTAAATGACTCAGTCTTGATATTGCATCAATCACAGACATCCATAGTCTGAGACGACCCCAAACCCCGTACTGACGGCGGCAAGGGTAATCCGTGGAATATAACACAGAAACAGATAATAGCAGAACAAAATTATATAAATCCACCAGATAATGAACAATAGAATATACTGGATAAAAGTAATCATCAGAGTTACACAGTATACAGGATCTTACTTAGTACAAATACAGTTCAGCTATACATAAATGTCTACAGCGGAAAAACAAACAAAATATGTACAATAGGAGCTGAATAGCATAAAAAGAGATAAATGATAGAATCCGTCTTCAGCTCCAGCTATCCAGAAAGAACCAGCTAAACCTGAACACAAGGCTGCCCGTGTAGAAAAAGGGGCACCCGAGTTTGAAAGTGAAACAAACTACGAGTCAGTCATGGGACTGGTATGAGAAATCTACTCAACACACATATATTATGGCCAATCACAGGACCACGCCACTTTCGTGGAACGGGTTTACTCCTTTGGATTGCCAGTGCTTTAAAACAAATCTTTCTTTTAAACATCGCTATGCTTTTTATAAAAATTAAGCTGTTATAAGAATCAGTTCCCATCACACAATGCAACGCAAACCGGAGGATTGAGTTTTACCTTATAACGACCAAAATATGCTTGATACGAATAAAACAAAGGCATTTGATATTATTGCTAGTGTTTATATGTTTTGAAAACAATTTCAAATCATAACTATTAATCATAGACGGCATTAATGCCCCCATACCACTATGTCGCCATATATAGGTATACAATCAAAACCGCACAGTCGCGTATTTGGAAATTGAATTTCCGTCATGAACCAAGGCAAAAGATAGTCCTTACCGAATTCGTGACTCTCTAGCCCGAGCCACAGGATCAGAACGCATCAACCCTTTAGATCGTCAGGGCCGGTCCACCGATGTGGATTATTATGCCTGAACACTACGTCTCCCCGCCCTTTGGGGCGTAAACGAGCCAACGAATGACTCCATCTGACCCGGATCGTCCGATCAAACCGAGGCGCCTCGCAACAGCAACAACCACACAGGTGAAAAGTATATAAATGTCAGGGCTGGTAGGTCATTGACACCACCCTAGCTAGAAAGAAACGTAGGCCCTCCCTGATGTCCTCTCCCATTTCTGGTTCATACCGGGGTGTGAGGCTCGCGATTTTACGTTATACACAAAGCTACGCCACACAGGCGGTGCTTTGGTCATCACCACAAGACTTTGCTTTTCAACAGAAGCCCTAATCACTGCATCTTAGCATGTCACACTGGCAATTCATGCCATGCGACTGATGTCCATCGATATACAACCTCTGAGCTCGTGCGTTTCAGAGAAGGGTGTTAAGCGAAAGAATAAATTCTCCGCCGCCAAACAGATGTATATTTAACAGAGATCAATCAACACAGAATAAAATCCAATGTCAGACACATAGTCCATTTACAAGTCCGTTCTGGGTCTGAACGAAACCGGAGGCACTAAATACCTCGCAAACCCATCGATCACCACGTACGTCTGGACGATCACCACTCATTATCCGTATTTCGAGATGCCTCCCAATCAGGACCTCGGTTACCATCCAAACGAGGTGAAGATCTCCGGTCTTCGACCACCGTCTTCATCTTCGACTTTCAATCGTCGGTCAATTATTTGAAATGAGAATTAACTCGGCCTTTTCAAATAATTCATGTATATTTAGAATTTCAAATCAATTTATTTCAATGGTTAAATCATTCGACAACACCAATTTTGTTCTTTAATGTAATTTTCACACCAAACACATTCAACCATCAAATACCACATAAATCGAGCAAATTCAGTTTATTTCCATTCCATATCGTTTACGATATTTCATAACGATTTATCGCTATTTTTATTTATTTTAAAATAGCCAATTTATTCAAAACGACGCTTCGGGCCATAACGCGGCCGTGGCGCTGTTTTTCTTCAGATTTGATTTACACATATCTGAAACTCTAACCGTTGGATCTTCACAAAATTTACATCATTAGAAAGGTCTTTTCAAAACGAATCCAACAGTTCCAGTTTCGGGGAAATCCGACGGTCGGATCTCCCGGTACAATCGTTTGAAGTTTCGATTTCAAAATACGAACTGCAACGTCGTTATTCGATTAAATATAATTATATTTATATATATATAAATATAATCGTTTCTGGCGCTGTTTTTCTTCAGATTTGAATTAAACATTCCAAACAATCCAACCGTTGGATTTTTACAAAGTTGGTGCCGTTGGAAAGATTTCTCCAAAGC
Source organism: Allium sativum (assembly GCA_030737875.1). Taxonomy (NCBI): domain Eukaryota; kingdom Viridiplantae; phylum Streptophyta; class Magnoliopsida; order Asparagales; family Amaryllidaceae; genus Allium; species Allium sativum. Next base: position 822,553,427 of record CM060909.1, read on the forward strand.
GAACCCAGCGGTTGCGGTTTCGGGAAAATCCGATGGTCGGATTTCTCGTACTAATCGTTTCAAATTACGATTCCGAAACGCGAACTGCACGGCTTCGATTCCTTTTAATTATATTTATATTTATATATATAAATATAGTTCATTCTATAATTCCAACTATAATTCATTCTATATTTTCAACTTCGTTTTCACTTCAAATATTTCACTAACGCCTTAATATTTCGAAAAATTTCGCCGTAACCTCCTTTGTACGGGGAGGGGTTTGGAAATTTATTGGGCCGTGTTAGGTACCCAATAAATCCTAAAAAGCATTCACATATTTATAGTGATGTATTCTGGTGTTTACGGGGGAGCATGTATAGATAATCACTCCAGAGAATAAATTCTCGTCACCCCGTTTCCGTGTGGAAATAAATAGTCCATGTGCCGTATCTAATAACTAGAGAGACGTGATTATTGTCAACTCCAGACCCGTGTGGGGTTTTTATTAATCTGGCAAATTATCGCTATATTTTATAGAGTCCATATCAGTCATCAGTTCAACCTGTAGTATATAATCATCGCCATACAAGCCTCTCGCTCGTATGGTAAATCTTCCACCTTGTCACACAAGCTCCAATTGCTTATGTGGAATATGATGAAGTATGCCTATCGTCAAGAAGTATGCCATGTAGCGTAGTTCAAATTTAATTGTTACTATCCTATGGCGATATTTATTATTTCACACAGAATAACCAGCACTCCGCATCCAATGGCATTCACAGGAGTTGATATAAAAATAAAATTGCGCAGCCAACTCATCAAGGCTTATCTATTTGTCGGGCACGCAAATAATTTCTTTACTCTACAGCTAATCCATTTTTCCTGTTCAACACATGTATATATATGCAGAACAAAGCCAATAATAATATTTCTAGCAAACTATTATTTATTTCAACACGTGTGTATTTTTATCAAAGCGTATACATGATAAAAGAAATATTTTTATTATCAAAAATATTTATTCAACACGTGAATGTTTTTAACACTTCATATTCACAATAAAAATGTAGTTTTTATTGTCTATTCGTTTTATTTTAAAATACGATAACATTCAACACATGAATTTCAACTCGACGAACGAATTTCAATTCAACACATGAATATTCTCTATAGTTTGTATATATATAAAAATGTGATTTTTATCGCTAAAACTATATGTTTAAATTCAAATAATATTCAACACATGAATTTCAACTCAACGAATGAATTGCAACTCAACACATGAATATTCTCTATAGTTTGTATATATATAAAAATGTGATTTTTATCGCTAAAGCTATTTGTTTAAATTCAAATAATATTCAACACATGAATTTCAACTCAACGAATGAATTGCAACTCAACACATGAATATTTGTTTCAACATATGTAATTTATTTCAACGAATGAAAATTATTCTAACACATGTATATTTCAGAAAATTTCGGCAGCATAACGGCAGGGTAGTTAAAACCGGGACCGTCCCTAGTACGGCTCCTCGCTTTACCTTAAAACCTCGCAGTTTTTGACAATGGGGATCATGCATCTAGTTCGCACGCAGGCGGCATGTATATATTTATTTCATTTCCACAAACTAATCCTATGTGGTTTCAACCAAATATTTCTCAACCACAAACAGGTATTTTTAATCACAATCAATCAATATCAACCACAAACAATCCCAAACAATCATTCGCTATCAATCAATTTTCACAACAATCACAACCAATAAATATCGTCCATGGTTTGTGGACGAGGGGCGTATATATATATATATATATATATATATATATATATATATATATATAGCAATTCACTTCTATTTCAACACATATATAATTCTTACAACGCATATACAACTTATACATCGAACGTACAACTTATACAACGCTTATATAACTCATACATCGACCATATAATTTATACATCGTCGTTTTCCATATCGTTTATAAATTAGAAATCTCACCTTGGGTTCCACTCCACCAAAAATAGCAGAAGGCTCAGAAAAATATGCGGTCTCTTCTAAAATGTAGAAGGCGTCCACACAAGTCCACTGTCTCTTGTTTCACTGAATTTCGTCAACACACGAAAAAGATATGATTTTTACAAGTTTGCAACGGTTTAAAGGTGTTAAAACAGCGGAAAATAAACAAAGCCGTATGATTTCAAACCTATTCAAAACTAGGTTTTGATTTTTCTCTCAATCCGAAGCACGATATGCCGATCAGCCTATGCCACGTCGACGAGCTTGGAGAGGCTCATCATCGCGCCGAACGCCGTTGAACTCGGTGGCGGATCTCGGCCAGGATTCGGGTGCGAACGGCGTGACTTCAGCGCCCTGGATCTCTCGATATACTCAATGAAAAAATCGAATCCAAGTATGGATGTGAAGCTTGCAAAATTCTCAACAAAAACTTCCAAAGGACGATGGGGTTTTGTTGAGCGTGGAAGGAGAAAATTGGCTGGGAAGTTTCGAGCTCTTTCCGTCGTGCGTTCTGGGGTTTCGAGGAAGAAGATCGGGGCTGAGAGAATGAGGTGGACCAATAGAATTTTTTTATTATTTTATATATTTTTAAATCTCTAAAATACCCTCTTTCCCTCACGAACCCCAATCCAGACCCAACGACTGTCGTCCCTAGCGTTTTACCCCCATTCCGAACACAATGGGATATGTTCCGTAGGCCCATTCGACTGTTTCAATCAGTTTTCCTTCAAATTAAAATATAAAACATTCAATATTTGATTTGAACGTGCATTTCAATTTGCCCGGCCACAAACTGATTCGAAAAATTCCAGAAAAATAAATCTAGCTATGCTTTGACGATACGGTCCCAACAAAACTAGTTTCGTCCAATTCTGAGACCGTTTGCAAAAAGGCCCATTTCTGGTCGATCCAATTTAACTGTAATTGACCAAAACACATTTTCCTTTGCCACTCTCACATACTAGCTTCAAAAATTATGAAATTTGAAACCTAGCGATAACTTCACATCCCGGATCCAACCAAAGTGGTTTCGTCGAATTCCGAGGTCGTATGCAAAATGGCCAATTTCACGGGCTATATAAATTCCATAGCGACCTTTCTGAAAATTCATTCAGCCATAACTTTTGCTTTCCGCTATGAAAATTCGATTTTTTAGATTCGTTAGAAAGGTACTCACTAACAGATTTAAATATTTTTGGTTTCGCTAAAGTCCGTTTTGTTTTGCACCCGGTACAGTCCGACAAGGTTTGAATTCAATTTTTGAAACTGCAGCGCCATTTCAGGCCTTGTTTATAATTATAATTAATTATATTCGTTTTCAATTGTCGATTCAAACTCAGTTTTCATTGCTATTATTTAAAACATTTATTTTAAATATTTAATATCCATTATTTTAGCCAATTAAAATTTTTTAAATTGGTTCAGATTTTCTGGGTCTTTACAATCTCCCCCTCTTAAAACTTTTCGTCCCCTAAAAGGAACAAAGTCGAAAGTGGTTTGATAAATCTACAATCACACAACACAACAACCAATCCAATTGTTTTCAACCTTTCAAAACCATACAAATTGATTTCTATATTCTTTTAAAACCATTCAGACTATAGAATTAAAAGTGCACATCCATGAAAAGAAAATAACAACAGAGTAGAGAATTAAATGGTAATGCAAAGTATGGTAAATATACCTTGCACCAGAGTCAATCAGAGATATCTACTCGGCATCTAGGATAAGCTTTCTGAATGCTCTCCTCAGTTTCCCAAGTATAATCTCGCGGATCTCCACTCCATTGCACTTTGACTAAGTGAACCTTCTTGTTCCTCAGCTCTTTGGTTTCTTTGCCGATAATCTTTAGCGGCTCTCGTCTCACAGCTAATTCTGGAGTAATTTCAATATCCTGTTGAGTTGCTTCTTCCACGATCAAGTCTGGATCATGAACGTGCTTTCGAAGTTGAGATATGTGAAATACATCATGAACTCCAGGCAACCAGTCAGGCAATTTGACCCTATAAGCGAGAGTTCCGATCCGTTCCAGAATAGGAAACAGACCAATGAATTTGGGTGCCAACTTTCCAGTTTTACCGAACCGGATAACTCCTCTCATCCGCGATACTTTCAAATACACGTAGTCGCCAACAGCAAAGGATATATCTCTTCTTCTTCTATCGGCATAGCTCTTTTGTCGGCTTTGAGCGGCGAGTAATCGCTTCTTGATAAAATCGACTTTGTTGGCAGCTTCTCGAATCATATCAGGACCCAACACAAGTCTATTACCAGGTTCGACCCAACAAGCAGGAGATCGGCACGGTCTACCATACAATGCTTCGAATGGCGACATTGTCAGACTCGCCTGGTAGCTGTTGTTATATGATAATTCAGCCAAATGCAGATGGTCTTCCCATGATCCACCGAAATCTATAACACAAGCCCGCAATAGATCTTCTAAAATACGATTCACCCTCTCAGTCTGACCGTCTGTCTGAGGATGATAAGCGGTGCTTAAGTTCAACTTCGTTCCTAGTTCGACTTGAAATGCTTCCCAAAATTTGCTAGTGAATATTGTATCTCTATCACTGACTATACTGAGCGGCACTCCATGTAGTCTAACTATTTCCTTGAAGTATATCTGTGCCAGACTCTGAGCGGTTCTGTTTGATCTGACAGGTATGAAATGGGCGGTCTTCGTGAAGCGATCTACGATCACCCAAATACTGTCATTCCCTTTTCTGGTTCTGGGCAGACCATCAATGAAATCCATAGAAATATGTTCCCACTTCCAACCAGGAACTTCTAGCGGTTGTAACAATCCAGCCAATTTCTGTTGGTCGCTTTTGACTAGCTGGCAAGTAGGGCATCGGCTAACATATATTGAAACATCTCTTTTCATAGCCTTCCACCAGAATGTTCGTTTGAGATCGTTGTACATTTTGGCCACACCAGGATGGATACTCAGCTTGGACTTGTGACACTCGTCTAACACTTCCCTTTTTAACTTTGGGACGTCGGGAACACAAATCCTTCCTTTCAATCTCAGGGTCCCTTCGTTATCTATTTGAAAACACGAGGGTTCACCCTTCTGAATCCTTTTGATCATATCCTTAATAAAGTTAACCTCTTTCTGAAGAATAGATATTTTGTCAATCAAGCAAGTCGTAATAATAAAGCTGGCGATCATTACATTCTTTCGACTCAACGCATCGGCCACGACATTGGCTTTCCCTGGAGTATATATAATTTCAAAGTCATATGCTGCAAGAAACTCCAGCCAATGTTGCTGCATCAGATTCAGGTCCTTCTGAGTGAACAGATACTTTAATGACTGGTGATCTGTAAACAGTTCAAATCTCTCACCCAGAAGATAGTGCCTCCAGATTTTCAAAGCGAACACAATAGCCAATAACTCAAGATCATGAGTTACGTAGTTCTTCTCGTGTGGCTTCAGTTGACGGCTAGCATAAGCGATCACTTGGCCTCTTTGCATTAACACTGCGCCAAGGCCTTCTCTAGAAGCATCAGTCCAGACTTTCAAATCCTGGTTGCCATCGATGATGGTTAACACTGGAGCTGTCGTTAGTCTTAACTTTAGCTCTTCGAAAGCCTCCTCACTTTCTGGAGTCCATTTGAACTTAGAGTGCTTCTTTGTAAGCTTCGTTAAATGACCAGATATCTTCGAAAAGTTTTTAACGAACTTCCGGTAATAGCTAGCCAATCCGAGAAAACTGCGGACTTCAGTGGGGGTACTGGGCTGTTTCCAATTCTGAATAGCTGTGATTTTGCTTGGATCCACAGATTCCTTATTTCAATACGACGTGGCCTAGAAATTTTACTTCATCTTGCCAGAAGATACATTTGGAAAATTTGGCTTTTAATACATTCCGTCTCAGAATTTCTAGAACCTATTCCAGATGCTTTTCATGTTCAGCCTTTGATTTAGAGAAGATTAGAATATCGTCAATAAAAACCAGAACAAATTTATTCAAAACTCCTCTGAACACTCTATTCATCAGATCGACGAAGTAAGCTGGAGCGTTACATAAGCCGAATGGCATCACTAACCACTCGTAGAATAAGTCGGGACCTCTGAATGCTGTCGTTGGAACACACTCTTCGGCAATTCGAAGTTGATAGAAACCTGTAGCTAGGTCCATCCGTGAAAATACTTGTGCGCCATTTAATCGATCCAACAAATCATCAATCCGCGGTAATGGATATTTGTTCTTTATTGTCTGCTTGTTCAAATCACGATAATCCACACATAACCGTAGAGTACCGTCAGATTTTGGAACAAACACCACTGTTGCTCCCCAATCAGAGAAACTAGGCCTGATCAGACCCTTCCATACTAGCTGTCGTGTTTGATTGTCTAATTCCTCTTTCTCCTTCAAGGACATTCTTCGAATAGTGTGAACTACCGGCCTTGCATTTGGAATTAAAGCAATTTTGAAATCTATTTCTCTCTGCGGAGGTAAGCGAACAACTTCCTCAAACACATCCGCATAATTCTTGACGACAGGAATACCTTTCACTAGGTCGGGAATATTCTCTGTGATTTCAGAGATATTTTCTATTTGGGCTGGAGAAACATCGAGAGCTGCCCAGAAGTCTTTTCTATTAGATTTCTGACCTTCACACGGTATGGTTATATAACTCCCTAATTTAATCTTAGCCCTAACAACTCTCTCGGTGCATCTAACCTCTGCTTCATATTTGGTTAGCCAATCCAATCCCAGAATAATATCGAGTTCATTAAAATTCATGACGATAGAGATAATAGGGAATTTATAGCAAGAAAAGGAGGCAGGTACTGCACAAATCCAACTGAGATTGATAGAACCCCCGACCGGATTCCGGACAGTCATTGGTTCCTTGAGCTTCCTCAAATTCAAATCTAGCTTCTTAGTGGCACTCTTTGCAATAAAGCTTCGTGACACGCCTGTGTCAAACAGTACTTTAACTGGAATGTTTTTGACAGTAAGCGTTCCTTCTAAAGCATCAGATCTTCCTTGACTTGCTGAGGGATCAGAAGTTTCTGCTACTTCATTCACTTGAACTACTTCAGGCTTCTTTAAGAGCCAGCAATCCTTTGCAAGATGACTAGTCTGCCTGCATTTACGGCAACCTCTTTTCTCTTGGAAATTCTTCTTTGATTTAGATCCACTCTTGATTCGTTTCTTTAGAGATCTGCAACTTATAGAGAGATGTACTTGCTTATTGCAGTTAGAACATACAGTTGTCGTTACTTGTTTTTTCTCAGATTTGGCCCTTTTCCTCTTGGCACTGGGCTTCTTACTTCCCTCAGACCTCATACTGGCTTCAGGAATATCAGTTTCCGACTCTGCTTTGTCACTAGAACAGACTTCTTCTTCTTCGCGTAACATTCCTTTCTTATGGAGATCCTCGTACTGATAGGCCATATAAATCATTTCAGAAAAAGGAAGTTTTACATTCCTCAGTACACTATTCTGATATCTCCTTTGCAGGCCATGAATAAATCTCAGATTTTTCCTCTTTGGATCTTGAATCAAATGAGGAGCAAAGTGAGCAAGTTCGTTGAATTTCTTATGATATTCTGGGATGGTCATATCACCTTGTATTAAATAAGAAAATTCATCACATAATCGCTCGGTTGCTTTGGGAGGAGTAAATCTTTCCAGGAAAATCACTTTGAATCTGTCCCAGGTGATATCACCTTTTGGATTATCTTTAATAACTGAATCCCATCAAAACAAAGCTTCTTCTTTGAGTGCCCAAGACGCCAGTAATCTTTTCTGATCGTCTCTCGGCTTTAAACCCTCAAAGATTTTCTCTGCAGAACGAATCCAAGCTTGTGTTTCCATAATGGACTCTTTGCCTAAGAATGGCGATCCACCCAGATTTCGAAATCTCTTGAATAGAACTTCTATATCTGATTCTGGCTGTGGGAGCACAACTGGCTTATTAGCTGGTCGAGCCATACGATTATTTCTTCTGTTCCTGTCACTCATTTTCTAGTGTGTCTGCAATTAGCAGACAAAGTGTCAGGTCAACAGAAAAGATATTTCAAAATATAGAGACAAATACTTCAATGTAAATGTGTCTACTGGGGTGTATTTTCATTCTGCTTTACTTATACTAGGATATTACTGATCCTATCTGTATAGAGTTACCCATCCTAGAACACTGCTGGTTCTATTTCTGACGAGTTCGTTCATATGTTATATCCCAGAACTAAGCTTAACCAAGGCTCTGATACCAAATGAGACGACCCCAAACCCCGTACTGACGGCGGCAAGGGTAATCCGTGGAATATAACACAGAAACAGATAATAGTAGAACAAAATTAAATAAATCCACCAGATAATGAACAATAGAATATACTGGATAAAAGTAATCATCAGAGTTACACAGTATACAGGATCCTACTTAGTACAAATACAGTTCAGCTATACATAAATGTCTACAGCGGAAAAACAAACAAAATATGTACAATAGGAACTGAACAGCATAAAAAGAGATAAATGATAAAATCCATCTTCAGCTCCAGCTATCCAGAAAGAACCAGCTAAACCTGAACACAAGGTTGCCCGTGTAGAAAAAGGGGCACCCGAGTTTGAAAGTGAAACAAACTACGAGTCAGTCATGGGACTTGTATGAGAAATCTACTCAACACACATATATTATGGCCAATCACAGGACCACGCCACTTTTTTGGAACGAGTTTACTCCTTTGGATTGCCAGTGCTTTAAAACAAATCTTTCTTTTAAACATCGCTATGCTTTTTATAAAAATGAAGCCGTTATAAGACTCAGTTCCCATCACACAATGCAACGCAAACCGGAGGATAGAGTTTTACCTTATAACGGCCAAAATATGCTTGATACGAATAAAACAAAGGCATTTGATATTATCTCTAGTGTTTATATGTTTTGAAAACAATTTCAAATCATAACTATTAATCATAGACGGCATTAATGCCCCATACCACTATGTCGCCATATATAGGTATACAATCAAAACCGCACAGTCACGTATTTGGAAATTGGATTTCCGTCATGAACCAAGGCAAAAGATAGTCCTTACCGAATTCGTGACTCTCTAGCCCGAGCCACAGGATCAGAACGCATCAACCCTTTAGATCGTCAGGGCCGGTCCACCGATGTGGATTATTATGCCTAAACACTACGTCTCCCCGCCCTTTGGGGCGTAAACGAGCCAACGAATGACTCCATCGGACCCGGATCGTCCGATCAAACCGAGGCGCCTCGCAACAGCAACAACCACATAGGTGAAAAGTATATAAATGTCAGGGCTGGTAGGTCACTGACACCACCTTAGCTAGAAAGAAACGCAGGCCCTCCCTGATGTCCTCTCCCGTTTCTGGTTCACACCGGGGTGTGAGGCTCGTGATTTTACGTTATACACAAAGCTACGCCACACAGGCGGTGCTTTGGTCATCACCACAAGACTTTGCTTTTCAACAGAAGCCCTAATCACTGCATCTTAGCATGCCACACAGTCAATTCATGCCATGCGACTGATGTCCATCGATATACAACCTCTGAGCTCATGCGTTTCAGAGAAGGGTGTTAAGCGAAAGAATAAATTCTCCGCCGCCAAACAGATGTATATTTAACAGAGATCAATCAACACAGAATAAAATCCAATGTCAGACGCACAATCCATTTACAAGTCCGTTCTGGGTCTGAATGAAACCGGAGGCACTAAATACCTCGCAAACCCATCGATCACCACGTACGTCTGGACGATCACCACTCATTATCCGTATTTCGGGATGCCTCCCAATCTGGACCTCGGTTACCATCCAAACGAGGTGAAGATCTCCGGTCTTCGACCACCATCTTCATCTTCGACTTTCAATCGTCGGTCAATTATTTGAAATGAGAATTAACTCGGCCTTTTCAAATAATTCACGTATATTTAGAATTTCAAATCAATTTATTTCAATGGTTAAATCATTCGACAACACCAATTTTGTTCTTTAATGTAATTTTCACACCAAACACATTCAACCATCAAATACCACATAAATCGAGCAAATTCAGTTTATTTCCATTCCATATCGTTTACGATATTTCATAATGATTTATCGCTATTTTTATTTATTTTAAAATAGCCAATTTATTCAAAACGACGCTTCGGGCCATAACGCGGCCGTGGCGCTGTTTTTCTCCAGATTTGATTTACACATATCTGAAACTCTAACCGTTGGATCTTCACAAAATTTACATCATTAGAAAGGTCTTTTCAAAATGAATCCAATGGTTCCAGTCTCGGGAAAATCCGACGGTCGGATCTCCCGATACCATCGTTTGAAGTTTCGATTTCAAAATACGAACTGCAGCGTCGTTATTCGATTAAATATAATTATATTTATATATATATACAAATATAATCGTTTCTGGTGCTGTTTTTCTTTAGATTTGAATTAAACATTCCAGACAATCCAACCGTTGGATTTTTACAAAGTTGGTGCCGTTGGAAAGATTTCTCCAAAGCGAACCCAGCGGTTGCGATTTCGGGAAAATCCGATGGTCGGATTTCTCGTACTAATCGTTTCAAATTACGATTCCGAAACGCGAACTGCACGGCTTCGATTCCTTTTAATTATATTTATATTTATATATATAAATATAGTTCATTTTATAATTCCAACTATAGTTCATTCCATATTTTCAACTTCGTTTTCACTTCAAATATTTCACTAACGCCTTAATATTTCGAAAAAATTCGCCATAACCTCCTTTGTACGGGGAGGGATTTGGAAATTTATTGGGTCGTGTTAGGTACCCAATAAATCCTAAAAAGCATTCACATATTTATAGTGATATATTCTGGTGTTTACGGGGGAGCATGTATAGATAATCACTCCAAAGAATAAATTCTCGTCACCCCGTTTCCGTGTGGAAATAAATAGTCCATGTGCCGTATCTAATAACTAGAGAGACGTGATTATTGTCAACTCCAGACCCGTGTGGGGTTTTTATTAATCTGGCAAATTATCATTATATTTTATAGAGTCCATATCGGTCATCAGTTCAACCTGTAGTATATAATCATCGCCATACAAGCCTCTCGCTCGTATGGTAAATCTTCCACCTCGTCACACAAGCTCCAATTGCTTATGTGGAATATGATGAAGTATGCCTATCGTCAAGAAGTATGCCATGTAGCGTAGTTCAAATTTAATTGTTACTATCCTATGGCGATATTTATTATTTCACACAGAATAACCAGCACTCCGCATCCAATGGCATTCACAGGAGTTGATATAAAAATAAAATTGCGCAGCCAACTCATCAAGGCTTATCTATTTGTCGGGCACGCAAATAATTTCTTTACTCTACAGCTAATCCATTTTTCCTGTTCAACACATGTATATATATATGCAGAACAAAGCCAATAATAATATTTCTAGCAAACTATTATTTATTTCAACACGTGTGTATTTTTATCAAAGCGTATACATGATAAAAGAAATATTTTTATTATCAAAAATATTTATTCAACACGTGAATGTTTTTAACACTTCATATTCACAATAAAAATGTAGTTTTTATTGTCTATTCGTTTTATTTTAAAATACGATAACATTCAACACATGAATTTCAACTCGACGAACGAATTTCAATTCAACACATGAATATTCTCTATAGTTTGTATATATATAAAAATGTGATTTTTATCGCTAAAACTATATGTTTAAATTCAAATAATATTCAACACATGAATTTCAACTCAACGAATGAATTGCAACTCAACACATGAATATTCTCTATAGTTTGTATATATATAAAAATGTGATTTTTATCGCTAAATGTAACACCCCACGCCCGCTATGGTCACTCTCTAAGGGAATGCCATAACATCGGTGGAGTATTTTGAGTGAATATATAACAGAGTAATTACAGCAAGACAGATATAAATAATACTTGGAAATTTAAAACATCATTTCAATTGCAGCGGAAAATAAAACATGTCTGGTTACATTACAAAACCATAATAGAAGTCAAGTACAAATATCCATCCTGCTAAATAAAATACATAATCCCAATATATGAACTGATAGCCATAAAAGAAAAGGGTAAGCTGAGCTCTACATCTAGGGTCCAAGCTCCAAGAGAGTAATAAAAGCAGCCTGATCAAAGCCCACTCGTGCTGGGCCCACTCTGAGAACCTGAGGGTTGGGAAAAAGATAAAAACAACGGGGTCAGACATAAGTCTGAGCGAGTCCTACAACTTTAACAATACAATCATTAAAGTAATCAGAGAAGACATAAACTTGACATACGGTAATGTCTGGGGATGAATGGCTACACTAAGCAGCTTGGTAGACTAAGATAACTGTAAAGACGCATTTACCCACCCAAGGATAATTACTACACTGCACCACACCAGTCATTCCTACTTAAAGGTTGATCCCTCCCAAGGACTTAGAAAATTTACCCAGTGGTTTCATGTACCCCTAGCTGACTACATAGGTGCCGTCTGCCCCTATCTCCACTAGGTGTACCTACCACTCCCAAGCGATCGGCTCCCTACCGTAGATACCCGTGTCGGCCCCACAGTGGGGTGTATCATTCCCTAAAGTGGCAACCCGATATAATTAACGGTGCACGGCTTATATCTACACGATGCAACAACGTCTTACCTACCAGCCCGGGTCCACACACGCATATGAAACCCGTTGGACTTGCGTTGCCACCGCTAACCCGTTTTGGCCTCTTATAGTCAAGCCCAGTACGCGTGTCCCGTCCTCGACATGGGTCGAGCCCAATAAGATACATATGGGTTACTGGTTGAAATGGCCCCCCCACAAGCTACCCGCCTAAGCTTGTCCCTTTTTCTAGTGCATCCCACTTAACCTTTTAATCATGTTTAAATACATGTTTCCACTTGGTTAAGTATTCTAATCGTATTTTCTATTGCCACCCAAGGCAACCCACTAGATTTCCACATGCCACCCAAGGCACCCACTTAACCCCTCATGTCCCACTACATGCTAATATGGTTAAGTGTTTCTTAATTAATTAATTAAGATCATGACCTCATAAAGACCTCCCACATTAGACCGTCTTTTATGACTGCTGGATATGCCGGTTGGTTCCGGGCAGACTTCTGTCATCAAAAGGGTCTAACCTCGTGTCTTTACTTTAATCACGTATTTAATTTATGACTAAGACCTCTCACATTGGGCCAATCATTTGTAGCCGCTGGATGGCCGGTTGGTTCCGGGCAGACTTCCGCTACAAAAGGGTCCAACCTCGTGTCTTAGTTGATTAATTACACCTAATTAATCACCCCCATAATTAATTATCCCTAATTAATTACTCATTTTTCATAACATGGGTAGACCTAACTCAATAGGTAAATTCCCATGGGGTAGACCTAACTCAATAGGTAAATTCCCACTTATGTTAATTTATTTTTTTATGGTATGCTTAATCATACCCAATCATACTTTTATTAACATACTTATTGACCCCATCGTTCCCCACGTAAATCGTTCTCCTTTCATGACATAATAAAGGGAAGATCCATCACAAATATCATGGGTTTAACCAAATCTTAGCATATAACTTTGTCATGGGTTAAGAGGATGTCAACTTGCATATATGAGCATATTTTAACCCAACTACATTTAACCCAAACTTGCATATTATCATACACATGTCTTGCATAACATGTTAAACATGCATTTAAGCATACACATAACTTGCATAAGCATTCTCATACTTGCATAAGCATGCATAACTTGCATATCATGTTAAACTTGCATTTAAACATACACATAACTTGCATAAGCATTCTCATACTTGCATAAGCATGCATAACTTGCATATCATGTTAAACTTGCATTTAAACATACACATAACTTGCATAAGCATTCTCATACTTGCATAAGCATGCATAACTTGCATATGATGTTAAACTTGCATTTAAACATACACATAACTTGCATAAGCATTCTCATACTTGCATAAGCATTCATAACTTGCATATGAACTTGCACAACTCACTTGTTAAATATGCATAAACCCACTTATTAAACATGCATAAACCCACTTGTTAAACATGCATAAACCAACTTATTAAACATGCATAAATCCACTTATTAAATATGCATAAACATAGAGTAGCATATCATTACAAATGATTCAAACTCACAAATCCGCATTCAAGACCATAAGTCTCATTACACCTAATCTACTTACTTTAGCAATTGATGTTAAAGTGATAGAAACTCACCAAAACCAAGATTAGCAAACTTATGAAGTGGAATTAGTTGCTAAATATGAAGAAGATGATGATTAGAGGTTGATTAGCTTGCAACTTCCTTCATAAATTAGTGGAGGCTCCTTCTAAGATTTAATTTGGCGGCATGAGGCCATCATTTCTATTTTTAGTATGGATTAGGGTAGGTTTAGGGTGTATTTATAGATTAGGTGAGTGTTTTAGGCCCTTAGATTAACCCTAGATTAGATTAGGTCCGTTAGATTTAGGAAATCTCTAGAACCCAGCCCTCCAAGCCAGCCTAAAACCCAACCTGGTGCACCCAGGTTCTCTGGACGCCGCGCCCATGTCGACAGGCAAGTCGACTCCCCAGTCGACAGGCCTGTCGACAGCCCTGTCGACATGGGTAGGGCGGGAAGTTTCCCGCCTGGCCCCCTGCTGGCTCCAATTTCGAAATCTAGTTTTGCATTTCTAAATCTGTTTTTAACTTGATTTTTCCACCAACTTCATTGGGCCATAACCGGGCCATACGGACTCCGATTCTCGAAAACTCGGACTCTATTCTGCGTATTTTTCCGAGACGAACGCAATGACGCGGCCCGTTTCCCCCAATTCTCACATCTGAGATTATTTATTTTGTAATTAGTGAATTTTAGCATTAACCGAAATTCGGGGTGTTACACTAAAGCTATTTGTTTAAATTCAAATAATATTCAACACATGAATTTCAACTCAACGAATGAATTGCAACTCAACACATGAATATTTGTTTCAACATATGTAATTTATTTCAATGAATGAAAATTATTCTAACACATGTATATTTCAGAAAATTTCGGCAGCATAACGGCAGGGTAGTTAAAACCGGGACCGTCCCTAGTACGGCTCCTCGCTCTACCTTAAAACCTCGCGGTTTTTGACAATGGGGATTATGCATCTAGTTCGCACGTAGGCGGCATGTATATATTTATTTCATTTCCACAAACTAATCCTATGTGGTTTCAACCAAATATTTCTCAACCACAAACAGGTATTTTTAATCACAATCAATCAATATCAACCACAAACAATCCCAAACAATCATTCGCTATCAATCAATTTTCACAACAATCACAACCAATAAATATCGTCCATAGTTTGTGGACGAGGGGCGTATATATATATATATATATATATATATATATATATTTATATATAGCAATTCACTTCTATTTCAACACATATATAATTCTTACAACGCATCGAACGTACAACTTATACAACGCTTATACATGAGGTGTACAACACTTATGTAACTCATACATCGACCATATAATTTATAAATCGTCGTTTTCCATATCTTTTATAAATTAGAAATCTCACCTTGGGTTCCACTCCACCAAAAATAGCAGAAGGCTCAGAAAAATATGCGGTCTCTTCTAAAGTGTAGAAGGCGTCCACACAAGTCCACTGTCTCTTGTTTATCTGAATTTCGTCAACACACGAAAAAGATATGATTTTTACAAGTTTGCAACGGTTTAAAGGTGTTAAAACAGCGGAAAATAAACAAAGCCGTATGATTTCAAACCTGTTCAAAACTAGGTTTTGATTTTTCTCTCAATCCAAAGCACGATATGCCGATCAGCCTATGCCACATCGACGAGCTTGGAGAGGCTCATCATCGCGCCGAACGCCGTTGAACTCGGTGGTGGATCTCGGCCAGGATTCAGGTGCGAACGGCGTGACTTCAGCGCCCTGGATCTCTCGATATACTCAATGAAAAAATCGAATCTAAGTATGGATGTGAAGCTTGCAAAATTCTCTACAAAAACTTCCAAAGGACGATGGGGTTTTGTCGAGCGTGGAAGGAGAAAATTGGCTGGGAAGTTTCGAGCTCTTTCCGTCGTGCGTTCTGGGGTTTTGAGGAAGAAGGTCGGGGCTGAGAGAATGAGGTGGACCAATAGAAATTTTTTATTATTTTATATATTTTTAAATCTCTAAAATACCCTCTTTCCCTCACGAACCCCAATCCAGACCCAACGACTGTCGTCCCTAGCGTTTTACCCCCATTCCGAACACAATGGGATATGTTCCGTAGGCCCATTCGACTGTTTCAATCAGTTTTCCTTCAAATTAAAATATAAAACATTCAATATTTGATTTGAACGTGCATTTCAATTTGCCCGACCACAAAATGATTCGAAAAATTCCAGAAAAATAAATCTAGCTATGCTTTGACGATACGGTCCCAACAAAACTAGTTTTGTCGAATTCTGAGACCGTTTGCAAAAAGGCCCATTTCTGGTCGATCCAATTTAACTGTAGTTGACCAAAACACATTTTCCTTTGCCACTCTCACATACTAGCTTCAAAAATTATGAAATTTGAAACCTAGTGATAAGTTCACATCCCGGATCTAACCAAAGTGGTTTCGTCGAATTCCGAGGTCGTATGCAAAATGGCCAATTTCACGGGCTATATAAATTCCATAGCGACCTTTCTGAAAATTCATTCGGCCATAACTTTTGCTTTCTGCTGTGAAAATTCGATTTTTCAGATTCGTTAGAAAGGTACTCACTAACAAATTTAAATATTTTTGGTTTCGCTAAAGTCCGTTTTGTTTTGCACCCGGTACAGTCCGACAAAGTTTGAATTCAATTTTTGAAACTGCAGCGCCATTTCAGGCCTTGTTTATAATTATAATTAATTATATTCGTTTTCAATTGTCGATTCAAACTCAGTTTTCATTGCTATTATTTAATACATTTATTTTAAATATTTAAAATCCATTATTTTAGCCAATTAAATTTTTTTAAATTGGTTCAGATTTTCTGGGTCGTTACATTGTCCTTAAAAGATTTCTAATGCTTTAATGAACATATGCAAAAGTGTGTGTATATGTTCCTACTCTAATGCAAAATCAGGTGGTCTACTGACTCAGTCGACCTCTTTAATGCAATTCATTATCGTGCCATGCGTCTATTATGTATGCCAAAGAATCCTAATGATACATATCATTTTTACATGCGTGCACAATTATTCATTCAAATGCAACATCCATATGATAACACATTCAATATACATCCATCAAATTAATTATGCACACTTATTCATATGCAATATGAAAGTTACTGAGCCGATCTAGTGCCTAATGTGTATGTAAATGCATCCATGAGCAACCACTAGCAAACACTTGCATCCACCAAACATAACATGTCTCACACATGTTTACAACCATAGGCTTTTCCTACCTAAAGATCGAAGATGTAATCGAGAGGACATACTGAACGATAGAACAAGTATAAACAAAGTGATAGAAAAAGGAGTAGTTAAGAACATACCCTCCAAAAGGAAAGGGTAGAACGTACGCATCTTGTCTTCCGTCTCCCAAGTCGCGTTTCCTTGATCATCTCCCCATTGGACTTTAACCACTTGACCTCTCGGTTGTGTAACTTTTTGACCTCCGATCCAAGGATGCATGTAGAAGCTCGTCTAATCGTGGCATCTTGCTCCACTTCCACTTCCCTAAGCATGCTCAGCTCTACTACTTTCGCGGTATCATATAAACGCTTCTTCAAGGATTGACTTCCTCAAGCTCTCGTCTCGTGATACGCAAAGTCTATTTCGCGCCTCGGGGGTAAACCCTGAACTTCATCAAAGACGTCACCAAACTCACGGACCACACGAACAAATTTCAAATCATCGATGAATGCGTCAAGAGATTCTAGGTAGCTAAGCATCACTGAACCCCTAGGGTCACAGGAAATATCAAGGGTCTTTCCACAACGAGTCAACAGTCTAACTACCCTCTTTTCGTAGTCTAGGATAGCACCATGCCTGGCTAGCCAATCCATTCCTAGAATTAAGCTATAACCCATGAAACCAAGAACGAAGGCGTTGCATTCAAGCCTAACACCCAAGATAGACACTCACAAATCCTGACAAACCATAGATAAGTGAGCCGAACCACCAATAGGATTTGAGACTACAACGGGATCCATAACTAGACTAGTATTTAGGTGCAGTGTTTCAACTATTGAAGCAGATACAAACGAGTGCGAAGCGCAAAATTCAAAAAGAGTTCTAGGAAAAAGAAATCAAATATTCAACCAAAACTTCCTATCTCTTTCCGATATACTGACCACGAGAACACAACCTACTCTTCCGAAGATCCTGTACTTTGTCCTTCCCTTGCCCTTGCCTCTTTGGATAATCCTGATAAGATGTCCTGTCTCTCCGTAATGATAACAACTAGTCTTCTCCTTCTTTCTAACGTCTTTCTTTAGGTGGCCAGGTATTTCACAATTGTGGTACTTCCTTTTTCTCTTGGCCCTTGTTATCCTTACCGCCTTTCTTTGGATCCACTTTCTTATCATGTGTCCTATCCATGTCTCCCCTGCACGTTCTCCATTCGTAACCTCCCACCAAAATGAAGCTTCATCCTTCATTAACCAAGCAGCTGGTTGAACCTTCCTCCCATCGTCTATCTCAAATGTACCAACAAGTCCTCCACTTCGTTAAGCCAACTTCTAGCCTCGACAAACGTCTCAGTCCCATGAAGCGGTTTTTCGCACGGAAGTCCTTACACATCTTAGAAAAAGCATCTATACGCGGAGGAAGAGATTCAAAAGGGAAAGAGGAATGAACTCGAAACAAAGAATCAGAAGAAAGATATATGGCTTTTGGGATTATGTTTTTTAAAATAAACTTTCTTTTTTTAAAATACTTCCTTTTAAAACCTTTTTGAAAATAGTTTTCAAAAACTTTTATCTAATCTGGTAACCTTCAGCTCTGATACCAAGTGTAACACCCCACGTCCGTTAATGTCACTCACAAAGGGAATGCATTAAGTATCGTGGAGTATTATAAGTAAGCAGAATGGAATATTACAAGACAGAGAAAGTAGTACTTGAAAATTTTTATAACTTTATTGCCGCGGAAACAGAAATAAGTTTGATTACATTTCCAAATACCAAAACCAAGTACATAATATCAGTCTTGTACAAAACCTTTAGAGTACTTAATATTAAAATTGTAATCCCCAACAGAAAATGCCATAGATAACCTAAATCAAAGCCAAGCAATTCACCTTGCAACTTCAAGCTGGAAGAAGGGATATCCGAACTAAGCTTGAATATTTCCTCCCTAAAAACCGGAGGGGGGGGGGGGAAGAAAAGAGGCGAAAACAAACTAGATCAGACATAAGTCTGGTGAGTCCAGTGAGTTTAACAATATAATCATTAAAGTAACAGGATAAGAACATAAACTGGAAAGTAAAAAATGACTATACATAAATATGCATGACAAGGTAAGAAGGATGAATAAGATAAATGTTGATCGCGCTTCTAATCGCTAAAGGATAATTACTACACTGCACCAATGCTAATTTCTCCGCACCGTTACTAGTTCCATACTGAAAGTTGATCCCCATCTTGTAATTGGTAGTCCTCAGGCGTAACATCTAGTAAGAGGTATTCACCCCATACAATCCTTACTTGCCCATACTAAATACTAGATGTCCCCACACTACCACCTTATCGCTTAATTGATCGGCTCCCTAACTCCCATGTATTTATTACTTGTGTCATTCGGCCCCGCTTGTTTACTTGTGTCATTCGGCCCCGCTTGTTTACTTGTGTCATTCGGCCCCGCTTTTATGTAGATACCTGTGTTGGTCCCACCATACGGTGTGTCAATCCCTATGATGACAACCCGACACAATTCAAGATGCACAGTGTATACTACTGATGCCCAGTGCCTGCTTTTTCCACTTCGGAGCACGTGCACGCACATACTCCGCCGGAACCTACACTGCCGCACCACCCGCTGCTATTTTGACTGCTTATAATCAGCCCAGTAATCGTGCCCCACCCTGCCTAGTTCAGGGTACCATGATACATCTATGTGGGTTACTGCTGAAATGGGTCCACGTTACTAGGGTTTCCTACTGGTTAAGTTTATGGGCCTATATATGCAAATATTACCCACCTACACGAGATGTACTTAACCCTCCCACTGATTCAAACATGTTTATTTAACGGTTAAGTTTGTGGGCCTATATACACTAATATTACCCACCTACCCAAGGTTTACTTAACCCTCCTACTTACCAAGTCAATATGTATTATTGGTTAAGCTTGCCTTAACCCTATCCCCTTTGTTCATGTAATATTGGTTAAGTGTTGTCCATTCATGTTAAGTTAACCCACCCACACATCATGTTGTTTGGTTAAGTGTTTCTTATTAACTTAACTCTGTTCATTCATCATGTTATATTGGTTAAGTGTTTTAAATTTACTTAACCCCACCCACTTGTCTAATTAACATGTTGTATTGGTTAAGTGTTCTCAATTTACTTAACCTCACCCACTTGTCTAATTAACATGTTGTATTGGTTAAGTGTTCTCAATTTACTTAACCACATCCACTTGTCTAATTAACATGTTGTATTGGTTAAGTGTCGCCTATTTATATGTTACTTAAACCTTCCGTTCTAAGCATGTCTGTTCATTGGCATTAATTAATTTATTAATGCACCAACCTCTCACATTAGAACTGTTGTTTGCGGTTGCTGGATGTGTCGGGCGGTTCCGGACAGACTTCTACCGCAAACTCATTCTAACCTCGGGTTTTGGGCTTAATGCGCTAACCTCTCACATTAGATTTGTGTTGTTACGGTCGCTGGATGTGCCGGGCAGTTCCGGGCAGTATTACACCGCAACTCAATCTAACCTCGGGTTAGGCATGTTCATCTTTTTACCAATTTACATATTTACCATTTTAGTCCAAGTCTACATTTATATGTAAATTATCCATAAGTGTGGTCAATTCAAGTTATGCCACATTTTATAGATATGCCCAAAATTAATTATATGATTACAACCCATTTTATGCCAATTACATAATGTCCAATATTTAATGTTTCCCAACTGTTTCTCAACGTCAATTGTTCGTATGATTCATATAATATATTAGGCTCGCAACTAGCCTAAGTCATAAGAAAAAGGGAAAGAAAGAGACGTATAACATCCAAACTGGCATAAAACAATATAGATCCAATTATGAACATAACTAACATATAAAAAAGATCCCATTTATGAACTTGCATAACAAAATAGATCTAAATTAACATATGAACTTGCACAACAAGTTAGATCTAAATTAACATATGGACTTCCATAACAAATTAGATCTAAATTAACATATGGACTTGCACAACAAATTAGATCTAAATTAACATATGGACTTGCACAACAAATTAGATCTAAATTAACATATGGACTTGCATAACAAATTAGATCTAAATTAACATATGGACTTGCATAACAAATTAGATCTAAATTAACACATGGACTTGCATAACAAATTAGATCTAAATTAGCACATGGACTTGCATAACAAATTAGATCTAAATTAACATATGGACTTGCATAACAAATTAGATCTAAATTAGCATATGAAAATAGACTAGCATGGATCATAAACTTGCATGATCATAATTTACATTGACATAAATTTGCATAATCAATGACTTGCATAAGCAATAGACATATAAAATATGAATTTGCATAAACATATAAACTGGCATGGATCTAATAATATAAAATATGACTTGCATAGATCTAAACATATAAATAGGAACTTGCATGTATGAATATGATTTTCACATAAAATTGCATATGATTTGCATACAAACTTGCATATGTAATTAGACATGTAGACTAATATCACATGATTTACATGTAAACTTGCATATGATCTGCATACAAACTTGCATACAACAACATCATAAAATGAATATAATCGAGCATACACAATTAGACACATGAATTAACATCATAAAATGGACTTAATCAAGTATATGTAATTAGTCATATTCATATAGTCCAACTTATAAACCCATCACAATTACGTTCAGCAATTATCTTGTTAAAGAAGCTGTACGCACTATGCACGGATTAAAGAAGAGAATAGATAAAGCGTAGAATCCTTTTTCCACCATCCTAAGTTTTAATTCGTTGAATAAGAGAAGCTTGCTCAGTCTATGTTGCAGTAGCATGGCGGCTTAAGAATGATTTTTGTTTTAATTTAGGGTTTAGGTTAGATGTGATTATATAAGAGTGTAGGATTAATTCTAGCCTTTAGATCGGTCTAGGAGTAATAAGAGCCATCCAAACCAAAGAGATGTGTCACTCAGCCAATCACAGCATGACAAATAAGCCCTAATACCTCAGAATTCGTCACCAGGCCAGTCAAAGAAGGCCACGTTCCAAAAAAAATAATCCTTGACAAACAAAAATGTGCCACGTGCGCCACATGATGCGTACACGACATATATATATATATATATATATATATTTTCTATATATATATATGTATATATATATTTTCTATATATATGTATATTATTATTGTTGTCAATTAACATAAGTGACAAATTATCATATTCTCTTTAATGTTAATTAACATAAGTGACAAATTAGCATAAGTATTCATACAAATTAAGATTAATTACATGGTTTCCTAAATTAGCATCAAATAAACATTAATGACAATCAATCGAACATAAATGACAGATTACTTATTTTCTAATCAATGTTATATTAAACATATCTACAAATCAATGTTTTTCTTTCTTTTGTTGCAATCAATTTATTGCATGTATTGATTCGTTCTGTACTCACACATTTTTAAATTTGTATCTTTATAACATAATTGCACATATGTACATATATGCATCTATTTATTTAATACTTTTACCATATGCATTATTGCGTTAAATCTCCTTATTTAACGCACGTACTAATTATTAATCTTCTTACCTTTAATTTGTCACATGCATTTCTTTACATTAATGCTTTTCTACATTTTCTTGCGCACTTTTGAATTTTCTTCCTTAATTAATTAATCCACAAATTAATTATATAAAATTTGGGTTATTACATGGACGGATAAGCCAATTGTAATTATATATTTATATTTTAAGCATGATGTTAATGTAGTTACTAATTATATTTTTTTATCATTATTATTCTTTTATATTCCAGCCTAAACTAGCGATTGGAAAAATTCCTTTTTGTGTTTACTCCCGTTTTAGATTCAAAATCTCATAAACGGCTATTTACTATAAGTATTGTAAAAATTTACCCAAACTATTTATAACAGGAAAATTAGCATAATTCAAATCACAAGGAAATAGGTTAATATTTTATTTATAATAGATGTTGTAAACTACGTACAAAAATACGTGAATTTGCACATCTCTTATTATTTGGTTTTGTTTATGTTCCTTTTAGATTTCAAATAATGCCTTTTTATATAAAAAGACAAAATTACAATAATCAAATAAAAATCCCATACAACATTTAACACAAACAAGTTTATAATTTTAGGATCAGTACTGCACAAATTCTGTATTTACACCCAAATCCGAGGAATTTGGAATAACAACACTGCATATCTAACATTATTTTGGGGTTGATTTCCAGATTCAGAGTGTTTACAAAAACCACAAACTATCCAAGAATAATTGTAGGCAATATGATGATATTAAACTGAAAAGACTACAAATCCATATCTAAATTTCATACGTTTTCAGATATGACAATAATAAAACAAATCTAACAAATTTTAGGCATATAATTTAGACTTAACACAAACGAATTATATAAGTTATTATAAACAATGGATATATTTCTCACTCACCAGAAAGCTATCAAAATCTAAATTTGAACACAGCTTTTAGACTTACAGTTTCCAAATCTTACATATCTAAAATTCATATACAAAAGGGATAAACATATTATGACGGCCCACCCCGCACCAGCCGACATTTCCCTAAAATACGTTGTACCGATGCCCAACCAGCACGGGACAGTCGTCAAATGAAAGGAAAAAGGAAGGGATTTGAAACTATGAATCATCAAAGAACCTGTAGTATATCTCACAGCGCATGGAACAAAATATAATAATAACATAATTTGATATAAAACAAGCGAGACAGTGCATAAGCTGAAACTAAACCATCATTATTACCAACTTTTAAAACTGTCTCTAAAGCAAAATAGGAAGGTACACTACTAATGCCCAAAGTAGTGACCAACAACAACACAGGGAGAATATATGGGAACAATATGTGTAAGACTCATGCTCGTCTTCGGACAGCTACTCGTGCATAACCAGCTAACATATCCCTAGTCTGCTCGTTTAGGAGCACCAAGAGTAATAAGAAGAGACATAAAACTCTGGGTCAGACAAAAGTATGGTATGAGCGATAAGCAACAAAAAACAGAACAATAACAGGTATACATAACCATACCTGGACCTGCAACCAAAGAGTTAGCACAACAGGATGTACAATACTCTAAGGTGACACTAACACATGGTGTGAAAATAATGGGGAGGGGGTGTGCATGACATGGTGATAGCAAACATTAAACATAGCAATCATCCTCACATCTCTCACTCAGTGCGTAAAGCATACAATATCTACTACTTTGATCACCCAATTCATTGCTACGATCACTCTGCCCCATGGAGTCATGATGACCCCACTGCACTGATCCATAGCCACTAATCCATTGTTATGTCCACTCTGCCCCATGGAGTCATGACAACTGCACTGGCTCATAGCCTTGCTACGATCACTCTGCCCTATGGAGTTACGATGACCCCACTGCACTGATCCAAAGCCAATAACCTGTTCCTCAGTGGTGAGTCAAAGCTACAGACATCGATAACCCCCTTGCACACGTCCTGCAGCAAAGTTCAACTCATGAAGTTCAATCATTGGTTCCTATCTGGATCCTGAGTTCTACTACCTATTTGGACTACCTTTGCATCTCGGGTTTTGGTCATCATCCTCCTGGTTGTGATCTCCAATTGGTTCGGGTGTGCTTAGTGCTTTAGTCATCATCGGTTCGGATCGGTGCACTCTCGGTTCGGTTCGTAACTACCAAGCTGGTTCGAGTCGTGGTCTCTTCCAAGCACCGGGTCGGTTCATTAGTTCTTCTCTAGATCGGGTCGCACTCCTCAATCGGGTCGGGGGCCTCCATGGGCTCGTGGGTCGAGCCTTCATCGGTTTAGGTTCGAGCTCCGGGTCGGTCATGGTCTTCATTTCGGACTTGTGGATGATGCACTGTCTCGTGGTGCAGCAGTTCGGAGAAGCGGTTCGTGGGAAGGGGGTGCTTCACGAGCGGGTCTGTTCGTGCCTCCTTCCCTCGATCCGATCCGGTATGGGTCAAATTCCTGCAATTTTTCCAGCAAGCTATTTACGCCATACGACGGCGTTTTCAATCAATATAACTTTTCTATGCAATCACAAAACATTCCAAACAGTCATAGCAACATGTATAATCGACCATAAACACCAAACAATAATTTAACATGTCAATATGGATCAAACATACCCAAAACCCATGTTTTCCCCTTAATCCCCTTAATCATGACTTAACCATATGATTATCAAAACATATCCAAATTAACCCAAATTTCCATCAAAGCCCTAAAATAATATTTAAGAATTTTTACATGTTTTCTAGAATTTTAACATACATAATTTCGCTAATTAACACTAATCACCCATAATTAGCCGTAATTAGTGAAAAACAATGCAAATCACTCACCTTAGCCACAAATGAATTATAGATCTGAACTTCTCTACTATTTTGGGTCAAATTCCTATGCAACACAGTAGCTCCAACGCTGATTTGGTGTTGATTTGCCTTGATTTGATGTTGATTAGGCTAATATATGCTTAAACGGTTATTCGGGGATGATTTAGAAGGTAGGCCATGGTTAGGGTTGAAGAGAGGTAAGTGGCGGCTGAGAAAATGAAAAACAAATCGTTTTCTAACTGATTTCAGCCTCCCCATAACCCTAATCCCAAAATGGGTTATGGGCCTAGCTGCTAATCATCCTAATTAGGCCCGGTTAAGCTGTTTTCACCTTCCAAACCTTATTTCAGCCATATCTCCCAAATGGAAAGTCTGTTTGGCTAATGTGACCACTCTACGGAAAGGTAAACCATCATCCAAATCCAATGGAAGTGGTTTCAGGTCAAAACTCCTTACCAATCAAAAGTTATAGGCGAAACAAGATTTGCCAGGGGAAAAATAGTCATTTAAAAATCGACAAAAATCGTGAACATGGGAAATGACCCCAATAGTCGTTTCCCAAAGTTACACGACTACACGACCTCATATGAAAATGAAATAAATATTCTACGATCTTCCGATGCGTAGAATATGGGTCGTTACATTCTCCCCCCCAAGAAATTTCGCCCTTGAAATTCCTTAACTAAGAAACAACAATGGGTCCTGCATGCCTATCAATCATTTGCAACAATCAAACATACATAGCAACATAACAAGCCTATCCTATCATGCGGTTTAATAACAAGAGGATAACTAAATGGTCGTTAAAATCTTACTAGGCAAAGAGTTCTGGATACATCTTCCTTATGCTCTCCTATGTTTCCCAAGTACAGTCATTCTCATTCTTACCCCACTGAACCTTAACCAATTTCACCGCCTTCCTTCGAAATTGCTTCGTGTCATACTCGACAATACGGATCGGACTGCGGTTCCCAACAGCCTCGGGTTCTACTTCGATGTCATCCAACTGATTTGGTGAAATAGTCATATCGGGGTCGTGCACGAACTTCCTTAACTGGGAAACATGAAATACGTTGTGAACTTCCGCCATCTTGTCAGGTAATTCAACTTTATATGCTAAATTCCCAACTTGTTCGAGAATTAGGAATGGACCAACAAATCTTAGTGTTAACTTGTCTCTCCTACCAAATTGAATCATGCTCTTTAACGGAGAAATCTTGACAAACACCAAGTCGACAATGGAGAATTTTTAATCTCTTCGCCTCTTATCAGCATAACTCTTCTGCCTATCTTGGGCAGCCTTCATTCGCTGTTGGATAACCTTGATCTTGTCAGAAGTTTATCTTATCACATCTGGCCCAAGCACGAATTTCTCACCGGTAACCAACCAACATGATGGTGAGCTGCACCGTCTTCCGTACAAAGCTTCAAATGGAGCCATACCAATACTGGACTGATAGCTATTATTATATGCGAATTCAACCAGATGTAAATGGTCATCCCATGACCCTCCAAAATCTAATATGCAAGCTCTCAAGAGATCTTCTAATACCCGATTCACCCTCTCTGTTTGACCGTCGGTTTGAGGATGGTACGCAGTACTGAGATGTAAGTTTGACCCTAAAGCCTCTTCTAAGCTCTTCCAAAATCCACTAGTAAACAACGGATCTCGGTCGCTCACAATGCCTTTGGGTATTCTATGAAATCTCACTACCCACTTCATATACAGTTCCGCTAACTTAGCTACCGTTTTGTTCGACTTGACTGGTATAAACCTTGCACTTTTGGACAATCGGTCCACAATCACCCAAATACTATCATGGCCCGACCTAGTCCTGGGTAACCCATCAATGAAATCCATTGAGACTTGTTCCTATTTCCATTCTGGAATTTCTAATGGTTGCAACAAACCACTAGGCTTCTTTTGCTCGGCTTTAACTAGCTGATACTTTATGCATTTGGATATAAACTTCCCAACGTCTCTTTTCATCCATTCCCAGTAGTAGGTCTGCTTCATATCTCGATACATTTTGTTACCACCGGAATGTATAGTCAGTTTTGAGTGATGACATTCTCTAAGCACTTCTCTCTCAATCCATTAACATTGGGCACAACTAGCCTTGCATTCTTTCTAAGCCATCCATCTCGATCAAGCCCATACTTGTTCATTTCCTCGGCGATTCCAATTTCTAACTTGGAGATGATTTCTAATAGATTAGGATTGTCCCTCTGATTGGAACCAATTCGCTCAATCAAAGTGGGTTTGATCGTCAAACTTGCTAGCATTTCTGGATCCAATTCGCACTTTGGTCTGAAATCATACCCAGCGATATACTCCAGTTGCTTCCATTCTAGAAACATAGCCCCTAAACTGGCATGTCTCCTACTCAATGCATCGGCTACCGCATTACACTTTCCTGGTGTATATGCGATATCAAAATCATAGGAAGCCAAGAATTCTAACCATCTTTGCTATCGAAGATTTAGATCCTTCTGAGAGAAGAGATACTTTAATGACTTATGATTAGTAAACAACTCGAATCTTTCTCCCAAGAGATAATGTCTCCACCTCTTCAACGCGAATACGATCGCTGCCAATTCCAAATCATGGGTAGGATATCTTTTCTCATGTGGTTTCAGTTGCCGACTCGCATAAGCTATGACTCTTCCTCCTTGCATCAATACAACACCTAGTCCAGTACCGCAGGCATCCGTGTATACTATCATCTCTTTATTCCCTTTAGGAATGACTAACACTAGCGCACGCATCAACTTTTCCTTAAGACTCTTGAATGCATTTTCACACCTTTCGTCCCAAACGAAAGCTTGATTCTTCTTGGTCAACTGAGTTAATGGTGCCGCTATCTTGGAGAAGTCTCGGATAAACTTACAATAATATCCAGTTAATCCCAAGAAACTTCTTACGTCTGTTGCATTCTTGGGCGTAGACCAATCTTGTACCGTAGCCACCTTCGCACGGTCCACGACAATACCATTCTCTAAAACAACATGGACCAAGAATCTCACTTCCCTCCTCCAGAAGTGACACTTAGAAAACTTCGCTTTCAATTGGTGTTTTCTCAACACCTCCATCACTACTCTCAAATGTTCCTTGTATTCTTCCTCTATCCTCGAATAAACAAGTATATCGTCCACGAACACAAGAACAAACTTATTCAATTGATCTCGGAATACTCTATTCATAAGATCCACAAAATATGTTGGTGCATTGGTCAACCCGAATGGCATGACCAACCACTCATAGTGTAACAACCCGAAAATCTGGGCCAGTTTAAAAATTTTATTTTGGCAATTTTAGCGAATTTTGAATATTTAAAATGGATTATTTTAAATAATATCGACAAGAAATTTATTTTGAATATAATTAGAACGTATATATTATATGCGTTGTCGTTAGAATATAAATAATTATATATAATTATAAATAGAATTGAAAATGGCACGGTAGTTCGATAATTTGATTTCAAACTTCAATTGAACGTACCGGGTGCAAAACAAACCGGATTTTAGTGAAACCAAAAAAATAGGATCTATTTGAGGATATCTTTCCAGCGAATCCGAGAAATCGAGATTTCATAGCGGGAATCAAAAGATATGTCCAGTTGAAAATTCTGAATAGTCGCTATGGAATTCAGGCCCTTAAAAATAGACATTTTGCAAACGACCTCGGATTTCGACGAAACCACTTTTGTTGGGTCCGTGATGTCAAATTATTGCTAGATTCCAATTTTCATAATTTTTCGAATCAATACGTGAGCGTGGCAAAGGAAAACGCATTTGACCAGTTTCAGTTGATTTTAATCGACTGGAAATTGGCCATTTTTCAAACGGTCTCAGAAATCGACGAAACTAGTTTTGTTAGGACCGAATCATCAATATGAAGCTAGAAAATATTTTTCTAGAATTTTTCGAGTTAGTATGCGACCTCGGTAAATTTAAATGCGCGTTCAAATTCAATATATAGAGTTATATGTTGATTTTAACGGAAACTGATCGAAACAGCCAAATCAGCTGACGATACATATCCCATTGTGTTCGGAATGGGGGTAATTAGCTATGGACGATAGGCGGTGGGCCTCGTTTCGAGGTCGAAATAAAAAGTCAACTTTTTGTAAATAAAATAATTAAATAAATAAAAAGAAAATATCCCCCTTCCTTTTCTCCTTAACCTGCCCCCCCCCCCCCCGGTTGAAATTCATTCCAGAGTAAATAAAAAAATAAAAAAATAAAAAAACGAATCGCTCCACCAGCGAGAAGCCACCGCCTCCAGGCGTTCGCCGCCGCCACCAAGGGCGTCGCGCCGCCCTTGCGTCCCCCTCCTCTCCCTCCAAGCTCCGCCGATCCTCCTCTAGCCACGCCCCCTTCTCTGTTTGTCCCTCCTCGAGAAGACCACCGCAAAGCCCCCCTACTGCTCCGAGCAGCGAACCGCAAAGCCCCCCTCCCCACATCGACAACGACACCATCTGAGCCTCTTCCAACCACCGAAATAAAGAGCAGTAAGTTTTTATCTTATATTTTATATATATATATATAGAAACTGAAATTTTTAGGGTATTAAAACTGAAATTTTTATTGAATTAAAGCCATGGTTTTTATTTATAGGAAGGTCAGATTTTTAAATATATGAAGTGATTATAAAAATATGATTTTTATATTTTTAAAGTATTAAAAATATAATCTTTATTATGTAGATGTAAAAATATGATTTTTGATTATGTAGAGAATTAAAAATATAATTTTTACATGATAGGGATATTAAAAATATCATCTCGATATTTTTAAAAGTGAAAAGACGATATTTTTAAAAGTGAAAAGACGATATTTTTAAAAGTGAAAAGACGATATTTTTAAAAGTGAAAAGACGATATTTTTAAATAAGAAAAGACAATATTTTGATATGAGTAGTGAAGTAAAAATATGATTTTTACTTCGAGAAAAATATAATTTTTATAATGTAGAAGGGTTAAAAATATAATTTTCAAACTGGTGGAAGGATAAAAATATGATTTTTACATAGTAGGAATTATAAAAATATAATCTTTATCGATACGAACACTGTTATCAAAATATGATTTTTACCATATAGTTAGCAATAAAAAGTAATGATTTTTAAAAAAATACAAAAAGTTATGATTTTTAAAAATAGTGAAAGGTTTGATTAGTGAAATAGGAAGAGATTTGAATTTTTATAAGAGGAAAAGATGAAATATTTATAGAGGAAAAGATGAAATATTTATAGAGGAAAAGATGAGATATTTATAATTGAAAAGGCGAAATATTTATAATTGTAAAAATGGGATTTTTATATATTGAATAGCGAAGTAAAAATTCGATTTTTATATATTGAATAGCGAAGTAAAAATTCGATTTTTACATATGTAGAGAATACGGGCAACGAAGGTGATAAAAAGGCGAGAACGACGAAGATTTCTCTAAATGAAGTGTCGTGGAGTTGGAATAGCTATTGGTGAGAATTTCTCACTCTTCAATTTCTTTTCTAGTTATATGTATATATACTAGGATGCAGACGGTGTTTAGTAGCACCCGACACAATCGTCCACAGACCATGGACTTGTTTGTTTGGTTGTGTAGTTGGTTAGATTATTTGGTTTGAATTGAATTGTTTG
This sequence comes from Allium sativum, assembly GCA_030737875.1. Taxonomy (NCBI): domain Eukaryota; kingdom Viridiplantae; phylum Streptophyta; class Magnoliopsida; order Asparagales; family Amaryllidaceae; genus Allium; species Allium sativum. The sequence goes on from CM060909.1 coordinate 822,584,903, forward strand.
GTGAAATGAATGGATTTGATTGATGTGTGAATGGCGTGGGCCTTCACTAGACCGGGGATAAGCCTAGGCCTTGTCCCGTTTCTAGTATCGTGCCGTTATGCCGCCGAAATTTTCTAAAATAAGCAGAAAAATAAAAAGATATCATTTTATTTGATAAATGAACTGAATAAGAATTCATGTGTTGAAATAAAATGTTTTATCGTTAAAAATATAATTTTTAACGTGAATGTGAATAAATAAATATTCATTTACAAACCGGACGGTTTGTTTATGTACACCTATTTGAAGGACATTGATTGGGACGATAAATTTTACACATCGCCCAACTGCACGAATAAAATCTGTGTTTGATTGTTTGAAACCCCACACGGGTATTGGGATAATATATGACATAAACTAATCCCAATAATTAGTTGTATGTCGATCGATTGATTAACAGGCTGTTATAAGCGTTAGATATCTATATTTGATGCTTATACAGTGTATTGCACTTTGGATGATGGTTGATTATTTATCGTTGCTATTATATGCATGTGTTGTATGGAATCCATATAATTAACTTTATATGGTAATTGATTGGGCCTCATTCCAATTTAGAAAATAAAGAATATTATAAAATAAAGGTTCATGTGTTGACCGTACTCATCCGTTGAGATTAGTCATGTGTTGAACGAAATATATTGAATAACAAAAATAGTCACACGTGGACAGTACTCATTCGTTGAGATTAGTCATGTGTTGACAGAAGTATAGATTCACGTATTGAATAAAATAAATATTCATTTGTTGAATAGAATAACGGAATTATTGAAATATATAAAGCCGTATTAATTAGAGATGCGCTATTTTGATGCGAACGATATTTATATCGATTATATTCGATTTCGAATTGAATTGAATATAAAACGATTTTTAAATGAATTTGATTTGAATATATAAGGAATTCGAATTGAATAGAAAACGAAACGAATTTGATGTGAATATATAACGAATTTGATGTGAATATATAATTAATTTGATGTGAATATATAACGAATTTGATGTGAATGTATAATGAATTTGATGTGAATATATAATGAATTTGATTTGAATATATAACGAATTTGATTTGAATATATAAGGAATTCAAATTGAATAGAAAATGAAATGAATTCGAATTGAATTGAATAGAAACGAAATGAATTCGAATTGAATTGAATAGAAAACGAAATGAATTCGAATTGAATTGAATAGAAAACGAATTCGAATTGAATTGAATTGAAAAGAAAACGAATTCGAATTGAATTGAATTGAATTGAAAAGATAACGAATTCGAATTGAATTGAATTGAAAAGAAAAATGAATTCGAATCGAATTAAAATCGATTTGAATTGAAATCAAATGGAAATGAAAGTAAAAGGGATTTATAATGGAAAATTCAATTTTAATTTTAATTTGAAATAAAGGTTGAAATTGTTTTTGAAACGAATTCAAAACTATTTTTAAAATTCGTTTTAAATAGTAATCGATGAAATATATATAATATATATATTATATATATAATGGCCTGAATAGAACGCGCCGCGGTAGTTCGTGAATTTCGACCATTTATTTCAAACGGACATTACGGGAGATCCGACCGTCGGATTCTCCTAAAACCGGAACCATTGGGTTCGTATCGAAAAGAGCTTTCTAACGAATATTATAAATTTGAAATCTAACGGTTGGATTTGGGGATACGTCCAAATCAAATTTGGAAAAGGTCGCTGTAAGTGCAGTTCGATGGCCGTTGATGGAAATCGACTGTACGGGCCTTGATAAAATTATTAAAAATAGTAATAATTTGTGTAAAATCATAAGAAATGATTTGGGAAAAATTGGGATGAAAAACTCCATATTTGAAAAGATAAAAATAGATTTTTTATCAAAATGAACTAGTTTTGAACTAAAATTAAAACCCATTTATTTCAAATAAATAAATTGGATTTGAAATGAATTTTAAATGGAATCGATTAGTGGGTTTATCGTGAAGGGTGTTTTAAATGACACTTGTTCTTTAACCCGATAATAAATAGAATGTAATTTGGGTTTGTCGTGAACTGTGTTTTAAATGACACTAGTTCTTTGACCCAGTAAAAGGAGTTTTAATGAATCTGCAATTAGATTGAAATGTGAATTGATAATCTGAATTATCAAATTTGGAAAATGAGCGAGAATGGAGTATCGCCAGTTTTGCTCCAAAGAGATAGCTAAATTTTTAATTAGATTTGAACGTGAAATGGTAATTAATTTTACCGATAACACCGTGGTGTTAAATATGGAGTATTACCAGTTTTGCTTCATGGGATGAATAGGTTGGGATTGGGAAATAAAATTAATAATTACTTCGGTGTGGTTCGCTAATCTCGACTAGTTTGGAAAACCATAATTTGGTTTGAAATGACATCCAAAGGAAGATCAAAGAATAAATTTAAAGAATTTATCTTGGATAAAATTAATGGGAATCTTTCCCTGAGAATATGAATTGAATGAGGCGTATGTTGTGTTTGTGTAACATTTGTTTTTAATATACGCGGGTTGTTCGGAAAGGCCGGGTTTATACCCATTCTGAATAACCGATTCGACGATAAGTCGAAGATGAATACGGTGGTCGAAGACCGGAAGTCTTCACATCGTTTGGATAATTACTGACGATCCTGATTGGGCTGTACACCCAAGAGGATGGAAATAGTTGGTGGTCGTCTAGACGTACTTCGAGATCGATGGATATGCAAGGAAAGTGCCTCCGGTTTCGTTCAGACCCAAAACGAACTTGTAAATGGATTGTGTGTCTGGCATTGGATTTTATTCTGTGTTGATTGATTTCTGTTAAATATATATCTGTTTGGTGGCGGAGAATTTATTCTCTTGCTTAACGCCCTTCTCTGAGACGTACGAGCTTAGATGTTATATATCGATAGATATCAATCGCATGGCATGAATTGCCTGTGTGGCATGCTGAGTTGCATGGATCAAGGCTTCTGTTGAAAAGCAAATTCTTGTGGTTGATGATCAAAGCACGGCCTACGCAGCGTAGCTTTGTGTATAACGTGAATTCGCGAGCCTCACGCCTCGGTATGAGTTTAAAACGGGATACGGACTGCAGGGAGAGCACGACGTTTCTTTCTAGATTTGGTGGTGTCAGTGACTTACCAGCCCTGACATTTATATACTTTTCACCTATGTGATTGTTGGATGAGGCGCCTCGATTTTAGGTCTGTAAGGACCGGGAAACGTGTGTTCAGGAATTGCCAATCCTCAAACGTAAGAGAGGACCGGCCCTGAAGAATCCAGGGTTACCCAGAGTGTGTAGTCCTGAGGCATTTGCTAGAGTGTCTCGAAGCGGAGAGGAGCTTGCCCCTTGCCTCGACTCATGACGGAAATCCAATTTCCAATACGTGTATTTCAGTTTTATTTGTAGAGCCTAGTATGGCGACATGATAGATGGTACCCATGTCGCCTAGGATTGATATTTATGATTGAAAATGTTTTGACACTATACACTTATTATAGTATCAAATGATTTGTTTTAAACGTATCAAGCATGTTTGGCTATTATAAGGGAAAACCCTATCCTCTGGCTTGCGTTGCATTGTGTGATGGGACCTGGGTCTTATAATAGCTTCATTTTTCGAAAAAGCATTGCGTTGTTTATTCTATGCACTGGTATTCTTGGGAGGAAACCCGTTCCATGTTATACGGCGTGGTCCCTTGAATTACTCTCTTTTAAAGTAAAGTTTTAAATAACTGTTTTAGTTCTCACACCAGTCACATGACTGACCTGGAGTTTATTGTTTTAACCTAAACTCTGGGTGCCCCTTATTTTCTACACGGGCAGCTAGTAGTTTTGGTTTTGCAGATTTATATTCACATGATCCTGGTTTACAGCTGGAATGATATCCGGAAAGCTCTGTATCCGTATATCACCTTCAGTTGTGCTTTGTATTATTTTCCGCTGCTATGTAATTTATTGTAATCTCTGATATTTATCGAATGTAATTTATTCATTTATAATCTGTATATTCTTGTATTCTGATGGAATTGTTGTAATAACAATGAGATGTTCTTCCGTCTGCATTCATTTGTGTGTTGTTCTCAAAGTATCCGCTCTTTCCTTCACGGGGAAGTTACGGGTTCTCACACATAGAATCTAGACGGCGTCCGAAATGTCGTTTTAGGAATACTCTCAGCTGCTACTCGGAGCTGATGAAATCCTGTCGCGAGGTCCAAATGGGAGAACACTCTTGCTCCCTCCAGTTGATCAAACAAATCATCTATCTGCAGAAGAGGATATTTATTCTTACTAGTCACTTTATTCAACATGCGATAGTCCACACATAAACGAAGGGAACCATCTTCCTTTGTAGCAAATACACGGAACGCTAAATTCATCAATCGGGGATCGAGGCGAGCGAAGTGAGCAGGAGGAAAGGCAAAAGTGTTAGACCGTCCATTAAGAATTTCATCTTTCGACCAAAAACAAGCAAGAGGTGGAATACCATAAAGAGAAAGTGTACCTAATAAAAAAGTTATTCTTGTAATTGGAATATATTTTGTTAACCCTCCCATAAGAACCATGTCCGAACCGACGGATGTTGAAGAATCAGCGGATGAGTTGTGGTTAGGGGTGAAATGCCACTCGAACCCAGAGCTAGCTGGTTCTCCCCGAAATGTGTTGAGGCGCAGCAGTTGACTGGACATCTAGAGGTAAAGCACTGTTTCGGTGCAGGCCGCGACCTTTATGTACCTGGCCTGTAAATGGACCTTTATGAGCCTCTAAAATGTCTTTAAGGCCATGACCAATACCCCAGTTGGTGCTTTTTTATATGTGTCTCTGGGTATTCTTTTATCATTTCATCCAGCAAGAATAGTTCCTCTAATTATAGGAATTTTTCTAAAACATTTTTCTCTTGAATAAGGACCGCCCCCCTTTTTTAGAAAATAGAAAAAAAATGATTTTCGTTAAAAAAATAAGTTTTTTTTTACGATTCATATTCTGGGTTGTCTCTGTAGTAATCAAATGAACTGAATTGTAGACATGAAAAAGTAAGAACTCGGCGGTACCTTACCCCTTTTTTTGGCAAGGTACCGCTGCGTTCTTACTCTTTTCTTACTCTTAGAGCAGCAGGAGACTTTGGTCTATTCCATCACAAAACCACTCGACCATATATTTATGAGAAAAATGGGCTTGTAGAGAGGAAAGATAGGCATATTGTTGAATCATAATTAACATTATTAGCTCAGGCAAAGATGCCATTAAATTTTTTGCCTAATTCCTTTAGTACAACAATTTATTTGATAAATAAATTGCTAACTAAAGTGCTTAACGAATACTTGAATTATCGATGTAGATGCTACATAGTTGGTTCTCATCCTTCAGAGACTACGAGTGTAATAAGGGCATCCGGCTCATTAACTCTTATCTTACGAAGCAACAAGAAAGAAGGAATCAATCCATTTTGGGGGTAATCCAATATCATATGGAACTGGTGCTCCCCACTCGGAGACACTCCTTCGGATAAATCCCTTCTTCAAAAGATCACTTACTTGCACCCCGAGCTCTCGCTGCTCCCTTCGCGCCATATGACGAAGTGGCATTACTATAGGTCTGGCATTTTTCACTAAATCAATATGGAACTCAATCTTTCGGTGTGGTGGAAGTCCGGTCACTTCCTCGAAGATATCCGGATACTGTCCAACAGCGGGAACCCCTGATAACTCGTCCTACGGGATGTTGATGGAATTTAGAAAACTAGCCATCACCTCATCACTAGGTAGGCCACCAAACACTACCCTCCGCCCATCATCCGCCCTGATAGTCACCGAAAATCCCTCATAGTCCACCACCACCCCATATCTTTGGAGCCAATCGACTCCCAAAATAATGCCAAACCCAGTAAAGCCCAAAACAAAGCAATCATAAGCAAACATACATCCATGACTCGATAAGACCAAATTTCGACAAATCATACTAAGGCTAGTTGAACCACCAATTGGGTTCATCACCACTAAAGGTCTATCGACTATCTCGGGTTCCAATTCCAAGCTATCTACCAGGTCACTAGATATGAAGGAATGGGAAGCCCCAGTATCAAACAATACTCGAACAGGAACATCATAAACAGAAAGCATACCTTGAATGACGACATTCTTTCATTTCTCCGCCGCAGTTGGGGCATTCGGCGAAGAAGGAACAACATTAATAGCATATCCTTTTACAATCTGCTTCTTTTTAGGAGGTTGCAGACATTTATCCTTGTGATGTCCCACTTGGCCGCAGTTGAAGCACTTCCTGTCCGCTGGCTTTGCTCGACATTCTTTGGCATAGTGGCCCTTCTTGCCACAGCTAAAACACTCAACATCTTTCTTGTCTTTCTTTTTCTGACCATCCTTGGTCTGACTCTGCTTCCTTTTATTCTGAGAATTATTCTTGCCTCCACCGCTTGGCCCCTCTGCAGATACAACAGCAACTTCAGCCTGGGGCTTAGGATAAAGGCTCTCTGATCTCAATTCTTTCCCAACAATCGATTCAAAAGTCTCATCAATATGGTTTATAAGCCTTTCCCCCAAGTACTGATCTAAGCCTGTTATGAATTTCTCATTCTTCTTTTCGGGAGTGTCAATAAGGGAAATCCATACTTCGATAAAGTATCGAACTCAGCAATATACTCCGAGACTGCCCTACCATTCTGCTTAAGCTCCAAGAACTTCCTAAACAATTCTGATTTCTGAACAGCTGGGATAAACTTACCACTGAATCGGGCCTTGAACTGATCCCAAGTAACTTGATCCTCAGGGATAGCTGCCTTAATAGCATTCCACCAATTCATAGCCCGTCCTTGCAGTTGATGGGATGCTAGCTTCCTCTTCATCGCGTCTTCGATTCCCAGATCCTCGAAGATACTCTCACAACTATCAAGCCAATCCTGAACTTCTGTAGCCGATTCTGTTCCATGGAACGGCTTCCCACCAAGACTAGTGTAGTCCTTATAGAGCTTGGTGAAATCGGCCCAAGGCGCCTGCACTGCTGCACCACCAAGATTTGCAGGATTAGGAGCTGCCCTCTGAACATCTCTAAGCATCTCTCATGAAGTCAGTGAACATCGTCCTAATATCAGGAGTATTCCTATTATTGGCTCCTGAACCAGTATTCCTCGTATATCGGCTCATCGTTCAATCTATAAGGAGAAAACGATTAACCATCTCTTCAGTGGTGCTAGTGCAGTGCGACTCCATCCTTAGGTATACTAATAGTATATATATAAAGCTTTTGAAAACCAAAATATCACAAATGCGCGCACTATCTCTCTCTGGTGTCTTTCCCTAGGTTAACTACGCAACCTAGAGATCTGATGCCAAGTGTGACGGCCCGCCCCGCACCAGCAGACATTTCCCTGAAATGCGCTGTATCGATGCCCAACCAGCACGGGACAGTCGTCAAATGAAAGGAAAAAGGAAGGGATTTGAAACTATGAATCATCAAAGAACCTGTAGTATATCTCACAGCGCATGGAACAAAATATAATAATAACATAATTTGATATAAAACAAGCGAGACAGTGCATAAGCTGAAACTAAACCATCATTATTACCAACTTTTAAAACTGTCTCTAAAGCAAAATAGGAAGGTACACTACTAATGCCCAAAGTAGTGACCAACAACAACACAGGGAGAATATATGGGAACAATATGTGTAAGACTCATGCTCGTCTTCGGACAGCTACTCGTGCATAACCAGCTAACATATCCCTAGTCTGCTCGTTTAGGAGCACCAAGAGTAATAAGAAGAGACATAAAACTCTGGGTCATACAAAAGTATGGTATGAGCGATAAGAAGCAAAAAAACAGAACAATAACAGGTATACATAACCATACCTGGACCTGGACCTGGACCTGCAACCAAAGAGTTAGCACAATAGGTTATATAATAATCTAAGGTGACACTAACACATGGTGTGAAAATAATGGGGAGGGTGTGTGCATGACATGGTGATAGCAAAGATTAAACATAGCAACCATCCTCACATCTCTCACTCAATGCGTAAAGCATACAATATCTACTACTTTGATCACTCAATTCTTTGCTATGATCACTCTGCCCCATGGAGTCACAATGGCCCCACTGCACTGATCCATAGCCACTAATCCTTTTCTATGTCCACTTTGCCCCATGAAGTAATGACAACTCCACTGCACTGGCTCATAGCCTTGCTACGATCACTCTGCCCCATGGAGTCACGATGACCCGACTGCATTGATCCATAGCCAATAATCCGCTCCTCAGTGGTGAGTCAAAGCTATAGATATCGATAACCCCTTTGCACACGTCCTGCAGCAAAGTCCAACTCATGAAGTTAACTCATTGGTTCCCATCTGGATCCTGAGTTCTACTTCCTATTTGGACTACCTTTGCATCCCAGGTTTTGGTCATCATCCTCCTGGTTCTGATCCCCAATTTGTTCGGGTGTGCTTAGTGCTCCAGTCATCATCGGTTCGGATCGGTGCACTCTCGGTTCGGTCCGTAACTACCAAGCTAGTTTGGGTCGTGGTCTCTTCCAAGCACCAGGTCGGCTCGTGAGTTCTTCTCCAGATCGGGTCGGGTCGCACTCCTCCACCGGGTCGGGGTCCTCCATTGGCTCGTGGGTCGCGCCTTCATCGGTTCGGGTTTGAGCTCCGGATCGGTCGTGGTCTTTGGTTTTGGCTCGTGGATGAAGCACTGGCTCGTGGTGCAACAGTTCGGAGAAGCAGTTCGTGGGAAGTGGGTGCTTCACGAGCGGGTCGGTTCGTGCCTCCTTCCTCAGATCCGATCCGGTTCGGGTCAAATTCCCACAACTTTTCTAGCAAGCTATTTACGTCATACGACGGCGTTTTCGACCAATCTAACTTTTCTATGCAATCACAAAACATTCCAAACAGTCATAACAACATGTATAATCAACCATAAACACCAAACAATAATTTAACATGTCAATATGGATCAAACATACCCAAAACCCATGTTTTCCCCTTAATCATGACTTAACCATATGATTAGCAAAACATATCCAAATTTCCATCAGAGCCCTAAAATAATATTTAAGAATTTTAACATATTTTTCCAGAATTTTAACATACATAATTTCGCCAATTAACACTAATCACCCCTAATTAGTGAAAAACAATGCAAATCACTCACCTTTGCCACAAATGAATTATAGATCTGAACTTATCTACTATTTTGGGTCGAATTTCTATGCAACATAGCAGCTCCAACCCTGATTTGGTGTTGATTTTCCTTGATTTGATGTTGATTAGGCTAATATATGCTTAAACGGTGATTTGGGGGTGATTTAGAAGGTGGAGGCCATGTTAAGGTTGAAGAGAGGTAAGTGGCAGTTGAGAAAATGAAAAATAAAGCGTTTCCTAACTGATTTCAGCCTCCCCATAACCTTAATCCCGAAATGGGTTATGGGCCTAATTGCTAATCACCCTAATTAGGCTCGGTTAAGCAATTTTTCACCTTTCAAACCTTATTTCAGCCATATCTCCCAAACGGAAAGTCCATTTGGCTAATGTGACCACTCTAGGGAAAGGTAAACCATCATCTAAATCCAATGGAAGTAGTTTTAGGTAAAGACTCCTTACCAATCAAAATTTATGGGCGAAACAAGATTTGCCAGGGGAAAACAATCATTTAAAAATCGGCAAAAATCGTGAACATGGGAAATGACCCCAATAGTCGTTCCCCAAAGATACATGACTATATGACCTCATATGAAAATGAAATAAATATTCTACGATCCTCCAATGCGTAGAATGCGGGTCGTTACACATATACCTGTTTAGATTTGTCGATCCGAAAGAGAAACTGGAAAAGAAGAAGGAAATTTATACAAAAAGAATTACCTATTCGTACAACCAATCCTTTCTCATAAATCTAAATTTGAACTCTCTGATTCTTGTTAATTATATTTGCATTTGTTTATATTTTGAATTTTAGAAGAGGTTGGAGGATTGGGAATGGTAGAGCTTTGCTCCTGCCTCTAGAAAATACGAGTAGAGAATCGGGGTCTAGCCCTATATTTATAGGTATAGAAATGACCCTGAACTATTAAATTTTATTTTAGAAAAATATGTCCGTCAATATATAATTTATAAAACATAAAACCATAGTTGCCACTATTAAAATCGACCAGGGGTCGATCCAATGGTCAGCCGCTTGGATTGACCCAGCAGTGGTGGGGACAGGGTATATATTAACCTTTGTATATTATTTTGTTTTTTATATTCCATCCGTTTTCGTATTTCGTCTATAACTTTTCATAAGGACTCCGTTGGCAAAGTTCCGAATATGAAGTTGACCAAAATTCCATCACAAACATAATGGTGTAAGTTTCATGGTCAAAATCCATCATTTGCGAAAAATCCATTTTTAAAATCTAATTAAATAACTAATTTAATTATTGCCAAAATTCTGGATTATTACATTCTTCCCTCCTTAAAAGAAATTTTGTTCTGAAATTTTTACTAATGACTAAGTCATGGCGCAGACACCTAATTGTCTTAAATTACACAACCAACTAGTGTAAATCTAATTTTTGAACTAAACATGTGCATAGTGTATATCATGAGTTACAAGCACAAAATATGCATGCATAAAGATTCTAAATCAGATTCTCCTATATGTATGCATTTCATTTTTAAAATATTTTGAAATGATGATGTAAAACATCCAAAAATATACTGGGAATTCTATATGAATGCAGCTTTCAAAAACATTTTCCATCCAAAACCCTCACACGACTATGAATAGAAGTGTGAAGCAACCAATTTTTACGTCCAAACCCTGACACCCAACTTTTCAATGTGTCTAAATCGCCTTTTATTAATTTCTACTATGCCCAAAAAAGGAAATTAAAGCACAGAATTTCATCATTCTTACCGCTCACAAAATTTTCAATTCCCGTCCTATAGGAAATTTTTACCTCTATTCCTTATAATACTCCGAATTTCCATCTGTAGACTGCAAAGGAGGCTTAAAACAAGGTCTAAAACGTAAAACGAGTTAAATAACAACTCATGAGCGTCGTCGACAAGGTTCCATGTAGCCAGCTTTTCCCATGTTACCATTAACGTTTTTAACGCATCATCTCCAATAGTGCACAGCTAAAACGCGCAAATCTTTCTTACGCTTTCCACGTGACCCAAAAATCGAAATTTTCACCAATAATAAATTTCCACTTCTTAAAATTTTATTTTACTGCTTTATTTTTTCCACATAATATTTTCCCAAAAACTAAGATTTTGTTAAAATGCATTTTAAACCATCTATTTTTTATACAAAATAAATGTTTAAACATATGCAATTTACCATACCCAAATCCGTGTTTTTAGCGTAAATCGAATTAAATGGAAAGAAAGTAAATCAAACCAATTTTTTTCAAATGACATTTGCAAAGTTTCAAAATATATTTTTTAGAAACTTAAACGACTCAAATCACATTTTGACGTAGAAGGAAGTTGGTTACGCAGAATAATACGAAAATCGAAACCACACACAAAACTCAAAATAAATTTTAGCTTAAAAAAAACAGGCAACAAATAAGAAGTTTATTCGTGACGAAACAACACAAAACCTGTTATTTGCTAAGATTTATTGTTCAAAGAATTCTATTCTTTCCAGCTCTAAAACAACTGTTAGTCTGACAAAGAAAAATAGATTTCATTTCTAATTCAAATGACAAAAAAACAATTGAAATCCCATTACATCGTCGTGCGATTTTCATAGACAACGACAATAACAGTTACAGACACAACTACTACAAACAACAAAGATAAAAATGCTGGAAAGGGAAAGATACACACGATGTATAAGGTGCACAAGACATCGCCTATAGGATACGATAAGGTCGAGCATCGCGACTGTAACAAGATCCTTTGCCACGTCCACGCCAGGAACATAGAAAGGAAGAAATGCATCCAGTCTTGTGCGCCTGTCGATGTTGCTCCCTGCGAATCTCATGAAGCTCATCCTGGATCTGGTGAAGAGCGGCAAGCTCATGACTCTTATGGCCTATTGTGGCTGACTACTACTGCTAGTAGACTAGAGCGGGTGGTCTAGGAGCAGGGGCGGGAGTTGCGGGCAGTTGAATGCCCATCCTCTTGCGAGAGGCATGATCGATGACAATATGGGTCTTCTTGTTCATAGATTCACTTTGAAGATTCACTTGAAAGTGTCGAAAGACACTGGTGAGAAGATGACTATACAGAAAATGAGTCCTCGGAGTACCAACTGAGGGCTCAAAGAAGTGGATCATTAGTGCACGTGCCCAAATGACGGATATGCCGCCGATAATAGCGTAGGTGGCTCGGCGCACCGAAAAATAAATCTGCTTGACGCTCCCCAGTCTTGGTAATAATGTTATGTTGGATGGTATGCACAACAAGACGGGTAATAGGTCACAAATTAACAATGTCCCAGACATGGGCTGCTTCACGAAAGAAGCGAGAAAGGATCCGAGGGTCCATCATCTCAATATCGTCCAAATCTGCTCCTATCGTGGAAATCCCCAAATTATCAAACAAATGATGGTCAGTGAACTCAATGAGCGTCCCTTTCACCTTGGACTGAATCAGACTAATGCCCTTATTAAAGTTGACAGCCATCTGGGCATCCAAAAAAATGAATTCAACATGGATAACACTCACGCTCAAAAGTGTAGTGGCTTAGAATCGATGTCAGGCTTGCAGTAACAAATAGTTCATCAAGGTGGAAAGGAGCGAAATCAGGAAATTTCACTGGAAACCCTTGATGAAATTCATAATTCATCATTTCGAAGTAGGCATCTATCTTCTTCCGGTTGCGGTCAAGCCACGCAGCCTCTTGGGGCATGAGATGGGAATGCTACGTAAGGATATTGGAAGCTCGAAGAGGTACTACGAAAAATCAGCAAAATCAAAGAAGGAAAATGCAGATACGGAGTATAGGAGGGGTTAGATCTACGAAGCAAGAATTTTGGTGGTAATAAGAGGAGAAACAAAGATTGGTGGCCAAAGATTAGAGCTTGGGGAGGCAGTGGAGTTGGGTTTCGGCTGTTGGAATTGGGGGAGACGGAGGAAAATGAGTTGCTCGACCTGGAAGCAATATTATGTGTTACTTCCCAGGTTCAAGATGCACCCTAAATAAAGTGGTGTCGACCCTTTGGGAAGGTGGGTGATCGACCGCATGGTCGACCGCCAGGGGTCGACCGCCTGCCCCTTTCACGGCGTGGTCAGAACTGGACCCAAACGGGTCGGTTCAACTTTGAAAAATTATAATAATATCGCATCACCTTCCCGACTCCTTTGGAAATCTCGTGTTGATGTCCACTATCTATCAAGTTGAAAAATAATTTCCCTAACGTTGCTTATTCGTCTCAGAACAGTTGTGACCATCAAATGATTGAACGAATTCTCGAATAGAAAATTCAGCTATAAATCCGAAATAAATTAAAATGGATTTCCCCTTACCTAGCTGACAAACAAATAAAATGATTTATGAAATCAAAATACCCCAACTGAATAGAAATTTTCCTTAGTATAACTTAAGAGATATTTTTTGAAAACTTCTCTAAATTTAATTTTTTATTTATAAACCAAGGGTCTCATACTATAAATATATTATTCTAATTAATTCATACTCCAGTTCATATTACTGACTGGAACAACCTTTCCATGTTCTCACTTGTCATGATTTTTAAATCTCAAAAAGGTTATTTGTGACAATTTCTTAAATCATCTGAAATATCAAAAAGAGATGTATAAAAATCATAAGGAATGGCTAATTATAGTTTCTAAATTTTGAGGCTTATTCTTTGACATTTCCAAATTCCTTCTCTTTACAAATATGGATTATTTATTAAAATTTAACGAACCCCAAACAATCTGAAACATAATTAGATTTAAATTTCTAAAATTTATTTATTTTCACTAATTTTTATTTATTAAACTATTTCTTGAAAACCATAAGTTAAAATCTTCGAAACCCCTTTTTTCAAAATAGTTTAAAATTTGAATTTTGTCCCAATATGTGACCAAGTACTCAACGGAATAGTTCTAACAATAGAATATCCATATTTCCAAAACAAAGTATTGAATATATATACACCTCGTAATTATATTTTCGGACTATAATGACATGTTAACGTGAATTTCCTGTTTTAAGACCAAGAAAAGGTCATCGATTGGAATTCCTAAACGAAACCAAAAACAAGAAATCTCGACTATCTCATTTGTACTTTTCTTCTAGTCACCAAGTTGAGCCTCACGGGATTCAATATATGTCATCCTCATGCTCTTCAAAACAAATCATCAAACACATAGTAGGGTAAGTTAAAGTTGGCTCGAAACTCGAACTCAAAATACTTCTAACTCCTAGTCGTTATAAACCCATCATAAATAAATAGGTTCATGACTACCTCATCGTCGAAATAATTTAGAGTCAAGTAAGAAATACCAAAGAAAATAGAAAATAAATTTGAATACGTTCTCTCACTAATCCTAATTTATTAATTTCTCTGATTGTCCAAACTTAAGTTCTAATACCAAATATAATACCCACATACTTTTCTGAGCTCGAATTTCGATAAAAATTGAAAATTAAACTCATTCAAGCATAGAGAGTATAAATTTGGTACTTGCAAGTAATGATCATGGGCATACTCAGAGTACAATAAAACTAACTCATAAGGAAAAAAGATAGGATAACAAGTATCGACTTAGGAAACTACCTTAAAAGCAAATCGCTACATCAATACCAAGCTTGAGAGAACAATAACCAAAAACCAAACTTGAACACTTGCGAAGACCTGTCTTCCCTGAGATAAACCTAAGAGTTGTTATGAGGAGGGAGTTAGAACAACAAGTTCTGGTGGGTAGAAAATGTTTAACACTGTCCACAATACAAAAATGTATCCCATTTAGTTTCACCTAAAACCATATGTCTAACAAGGCTAGTAAATCTAATCTAACCTTGTAAGAATGTGTTTACTATGATTTATTACCATACCCAAGGTCGCACTTCCCAATGATACCAAATGTACCACCCCACACTTTTCTGAGCCTGAATTAAAAAAAACTCAAAACTTAAACTCATCCAAGCATAGAGAGTATAAATTTGGTACCTACAAATAATGGGCATGAGCATAATTAGAGTACAATAAAACTAACTCACAATGGAAACAACATAGGATAACAAGTATCAACTTAGGCCAATACCTTAAAAGAAAATCTCCACATCAATATCGAGCATGAGAGAACAAGAATCAAAAACCAAACTAGAACATTTGCGAAGACCTCTCTTCCTAGACATAAACATGAGAGTTGTTATGGGGGGCAGAACAACAAGTCATAGTGAATAGAAAACGTATAACACTGTCCACAATATGCAAATGTATCCCGTTTGGTTTCACCAAAACCTTATGTCTAACAAGTCTAGTAACTCTAATCTAACCTTGTAAGAACTTTTGCACGATGATTTGTTACTATGCCTAAGGCAGCACTTCCCAATGATAATGTTATCACAATGCTAAGATAGAACTTTTACGCATAAGTATGAAGTCTTTAAACCACCTCTCAAACAAATGTCAAAACTAAGAGGCGGGATCTCCAACTACTCAATACCCTATAAGGAGATGGGTTATTCTATATATTCACTTATGGCCTTGCTCATAATATAACGTAAGGGCGGATCCTTACGATCACTTAAGTCCCATGACAGATCCATTGATAACTTAATAACTTATAGGTGGTTTACTAAACCATGATATAAATGAGAGGACGCTAAATACTAGTTCATACTAATTTAAGGCTTTTGTCATTCATGCATATTCCAAAAGCCCGCATAAGGCGAGAGATAGTAAGCAGTCACTTGTAATAACCCGAAAATCTGGGCCAGTTTAAAATTTTTGTTTCGGCAATTTTAGCGTAGTTTGAATATTTAAAATGAATTATTTTAAATAATATCAACGAAAATTTATTTAGAATATATAATTCGAACGTTTATATTATATACGTCGTCGTTAGAATATAAATAATTATATATAATTATAAATAGAATTGAAAATGGCGCGGTAGTTCGATAATTCGATTTCAAACTTCAATTGAATATACCGGGTGCAAAATAATCCGGATTTTAGTGAAACCAAAAATAATGGAATCTAATAGTGAATATCTTTCCAACGAATCCGAAAAATTAAAAGTTCGTAGCGGGAATCAAAAGATATGTCCAGTTTAAAATTAGAAATAGTCGCTGTGGAATTTATATATATTTTTATATATATAAGGCCCTTAAAAATAGCAATTTTGTAAACGACCTCGGATTTCGACGAAACCAGTTTTGTTGGGTCCGTGATGTTAAGTTATTGCTAGATTCCAAATTTCATAATTTTTCGAATCAATATGTGAGCGTGGCAAAGGAAAACGCGTTTGACCAGTTTCAGTTGAATTTAATCGACTGGAAATTGGCCATTTTTCTAACGGTCTCAGAATTCGATGAAACTAGTTTTGATAGGACCGTATCGTCAATACGAAGCTAGAAAATATTTTTCTGGGATTTTTCTAGTTAGTATGTGGCCCCGGTAATTTGAAATGTACGTTTAAAATTCAATATAAGGATTTAAATACAAATTCAACGGAAACAGATTGTAACGATCAAACCAGCTTACGATACATATCCCATTGTGTTCGGAATGGGGGTAAAACGCTATGGACGACAGACGGTGGGCCTCGTTTCGAGGTCATAAGTAAAAGTCAACCCTAGTGCAAATATAAATAATTAAATAATAAAATAAAATAATAAAAAAAATAAACTTCTCCCCTTTTTCTTTCTGCTTGCCCCCCCCCCCCCCCCCGATCATTTATCAGAGAAATTAAAAAAAAAAAAAAAAAAACTAAGCATCGCGACGCCCGCCCCCTCGTCTCGACGTCGACGAAGACATCACCGCCTCCCCTCAGATCGGAATCCCCTCTCCCCTCCTCGCGACGACGACACACGCCCCCCTTCCCTCTTGAACCTCAAAATCGGAGCCGCCCAACCCTCCAGGCGCCGCCGCCTATGGCCAGAACCCCACCTCCGGCGACTACACAGCAAACCCCGACCACCCCTAAGCCCAGCGCCTCCCCTCTTCTTCCACTGTAAGTTTTAGTTTTTTTTATTTATTTTTATGAATATTTTATTTTTGTTTTATCTTTACAGATAAAAAACTGCATTTTTAATAAAAGGGAAACTGATTTTTTGAAAGAAAAAAAAAATATAAAAACTGTTTTGTTTTTAAAAGATTGAAAACTGATTTTTTTTACTTAGAGATTTTAAAAACTGATTTTTTTATATAAAGTTAAAACTGATTTTGATTGAAAGTAAAAACTGGATTTTAATTAGTTTAAAACTGATTTTCTTTTTAAAGTAAAACTGAAATGATATTTTTAAAGTATAGAAAAGTTTAGATCTTTATAATGGAAAAGAAAAGATTTTTATTTTAAATAAAGATTAGTTTTTACGGAGGAAAGGATAAAGATTATATTTTTGAAACTGTAAAGATTATATTTTTGACACTATAAAGAATTGATTGAATATATTTTCATGTGTGAAGCAACGAAGTAGAAAAATTCGATTTTTATATATTGAACTTTGAACTAAAAATTCGATTTTTATATATTGAACTTTGAAATAAAAATTCGATTTTTATATATTGAACTTTGAAATAAAAATTCGATTTTTATATATTTAACTTCGAACTAAAAATTCGATTTTTATATATTTAACTTCGAACTAAAAATTCGATTTTTATATATTTAACTTCGAACTAAAAATTCGATTTTTATATATTTAACTTCGAACTAAAAATTCGATTTTTATATATTTAACTTCGAACTAAAAATTCGATTTTTATATATTTAACTTCGAACTAAAAATTCGATTTTTATATATTTAACTTCGAACTAAAAATTCGATTTTTATATATTTAACTTCGAACTAAAAATTCGATTTTTGTATATTGAATAGTGAAATAAAAATTCGATTTTTGTATATTGAATAGTGAAATAAAAATTCGATTTTTATATATTGAATAACGAAGTCAAAATTCGATTTTTACATATGTAGAGGATCCGGGCAACGAAGATGACGAAGATGCGATAGCGACGAAGATTTCTATCGATGAAGTGCCGTGGAGCTAGGATAGCTATCTGTGAGAATTTCTCACCTTTCAATTTCTTTTCTAGTTTTATATATATACTAGGATGCAGACGGTGCTTAGTAGCACCCGACACAATTGTCCACAGACCATGGACTTGTTTGTTTGGTTGCATAGATTAGTTGAATTATTTGTTTGAATTGAATTGTTTGGTGAGGTGAAATTGATTTGATTGATGTGTGAATGGCGTGGGCCTTCACTAGACCGGGGATAAGGCTAGGCCTCGTCCCGTTTCTAGTATCGTGCCGTTATGCCGCCGAAATTTTCTAAAATGTGTTAGAAAAATAAAAATATCATTTTATTTAAAGAATGAACTTAATAGAAATTCATATGTTGGAATAAAATGTTTTGTCGTTAAAAATATAATTTTTAACGTGAATGTGAATAAATAAATATTCATTTACAAACCAGACGGTTTGTTTATGTACACATATTTGAAGGACATTGATTGGGTCGATAAATTTTACACATCGCCCAACAGCACAAATAAAATATGTGTTTGATTGTTTGAAACCCCACACGGGTGTTGGGATGAAATTAGAAGTTCACTCATCCTGATTGATTAAATATGTCAATCGATTGATTGACAGGCTGTTATAAGCATTAGATATCTATATTTGATGCTTATACAGTGTAGTGCACTTTGGTTGATGGTTGATTATTTTTCAAGGCTATTATACATGTGTTGTATGAAAATCCATATAATTAACTTTATATGGTAATTGATTGGGCCTCATTCCAGTTTTAAAATAGAAATATTTGAAAAAGAAATATTTGAAATAGAATATTTGAAAATAGAACTTTATGAAGCCGTGTTGATTAGATTGACGCCATTTTGACGTGAACGATATTTATATCGATTTTAACGATTTCGAAATGAATTGAATTGAAAACGATTTCGAAATGAATTGAATTGAAAACGATTTCGAAATGAATTGAATTGAAAACGATTTCGAAATAAATTGAATTGAAAACGATTTCGAAATGAATTGAATTGAAAACGATTTCGAAATGAATTGAATTGAAAACGATTTCGAAATGAAATGAATTGAAAACGAATTCAAAATGAATTGAAAACGATTTCGAAATGAATTGAATTGAAAACGATTTCGAAATGAAATGAATTGAAAACGATTTCGAAATGAATTGAATTGAAAACGAATTCAAAATGAATTGAAAACGATTTCGAAATAAATTGAATTGAAAACGATTTCGAAATGAATTGAATTGAAAACGATTTCGAAATGAAATGAATTGAAAACGATTTCGAAATGAATTGAATTGAAAACGAATTCAAAATGAATTGAAAACGATTTCGAAATGAATTGAATTGAAAACGAATTCAAAATGAATTGAAAACGATTTCGAAATGAATTGAATTGAAAACGAATTCAAATGGAATTGAAAGCGAATTGAAATGAATTCAAATTGAATTGAAATTTGAATTGAATAGAAATGAATTTTAAAACGAATTTATGAAGAAGAATTCAATTTTGATTTGAATTGAAATGGAAGTTGAAATTGCTTTTGAAATGAAATTAAAACGATTTATAAAATTCGTTTTAAATAGAAATCGACGAAGTATATATTATATATATTATATATATAATATAATGGCCTGAATAGAACGCGTCGCGCCGCGGCAGTTCGCGAATTTCGACCATTTATTTCAAACGGACATTACGGGAGATCCGACCGTCGGATTCTCCTAAAACCGGAACCGCTGGGTTCGTATCGAAAAGAGCTTTCTAACGAATATTAGAAATTAGAAATCTAACGGTTGGATTTGGAATTATGTCCAAATCAAATTCGAAAAAGGTCGCTGTAAGTGCAGTTCGATGGCCATTGATGGAAATCGACTGTACGGGCCTTGATAAAATTATTAAAAATAGTAATAATTTGTGTAAAATCATAAGAAATGATTTAGAAAGAATTGGGATGAAAAACTCCATATTTGAAAAGATAAAAATAGATTTTTATCGAAATGAACTAGTTTTGAACTAGAATTATAATTCTATTTATTTTTAAATAAATAAATTGAATTCGAAAAGGGTTTTAAAAATAACCAAAATTTCCAATGATTGCATTGGAGTGGATTTGAATCGAAATTGTCTTCGGAATATTTCGATGTTGGAATTCGTGATTATACAGGTGTTGTTATGGAAATTTGAAAGATATATATTTATATCGTTATTTCCAATACGACATTTGTTAGTCGTAGAATTCGATATTGAATATAAGCCGATATATTTTCTATTCAGAGCCTTGTATTGAATATCGAATGTGATTTGGGTTTGTCGTGAATGGTGTCTTCACTAACACTGTTCTTGAACCCAGTTGAGAAAAGATGAAATCTTTTTATTTAGATTTAATGAAGTGTACCAATTAAATAACATTTAATTGGAATTGAATCGATATTGATTTTTGGGTTTATCGTGAACAGTGTTTTAAATAACACTTGTTCTTTAACCCGATGATTAATGGGATGTGACTTTGGGTTTATCGTGAACCGTGTTTTAAAAGACACTGATTCTTTAACCCAGTCACAGATTAAAACTAAGTGGAGTTTTAATGAATCTTTAATTAGATTGAAAAGATCGAGAATGGAGTATCACCAGTTTAGCTCCAGGCGATAGTTAAATCTTTAATTAGATTTGAACGTGAAATTTAGAAACTAACTGTCGGTTAGCTAAGTAGAATGGTTTTCTGGATATTGATCTGATGTTGGTTTTGGCCTTCGGGGTTAATATTTGGGGAATTATTCTCTTGATTAATTTACGGTTAATGACTAATGAGTTGGAATGAGGCGTATGTTGTGTTTGTGTAACACTTTTATAATATATACGCGAGTTATTCGGAAAGACCGGGTTTATCCCATTCTGAATAACTGATACGACGATAAGTCGAAGATGAAGACGATGGTCGAAGACCGGAGGTCTTCACGTCGTTTGGGTGATAGCTGATGATCTTGATTGGGCTGTACACCCAAGAAGATGGAAACAGTTGGTGATCGTCCAGACGTACTTGGAGATCGATGGATATGCGGGGTACTAGGTGCCTCCGGTTTCGTTCAGACCCAGAACGGACTTGTAAATGGACTGTGTGTCTGACATCGGATTTCATTCTGTGTGACTGATATCGGTTGCATAGGATGGTTTGCCTGTGTGGCATGCTAAGATGCAAATGATCAAGGCTTCTGTTGAAAAGCAAAGTCTTGTGGTTGATGATCAAAGCACGGCCTTTGTGGCGTAGCTTTGTGTAACGTTTACCTCGCGTGTTTCACACCAGGTATGAACCAAAAACGGGAGACGGACCTCAGGGAGGGCCTGCGTTTCCTCCTAGCTAGAAGTGGCGTCAGTGGTTTTACACGCCCTGACGAGATTGACTTATGTGGTTGTTGCTGTTGCGAGGCGCCTCGGTTAGATCGGACGATCCGGGTCCGATGGAGTCATTCGTTGGCTCGCTTACGCCCCAAAGGGCGGCGAAACGCAGTGTTCAGGGTTTAAGTTTAATCCACATCGGTGGACCGGCCCTGACGATCCAAGGTCACTCGAGCTCTGACCTGAGACTCGGGCTAGGCAGTCTCGAATCGGTTGAGGACTATCTTTTGCCTCGGTTCATAGACGGAAATCCAATTTCCAAATACGTGACATTTGCGGTTTTATTTGTAAACCTATATATGGCGACATGATATATGGTACCCATGCCGCCTATGATTGATACTTATGATTTGAAGTTGTTTTACACACTACGCACTTATAATAGTATCAAACGATTTGTTTTAAAACGTATCAAGCATTCTTTGGCTGTTATAAGGGAAAACCCTATCCTCGGCTGCGTTGCATTGTGTGATGGGACCTGGGTCTTATAACAGCTTCATTTTTCTTTATTTAGCATTGCGCTGTTTGCTTTATGCACTGGTACTCTTGGGAGGAAACCCGTTCCGTGTTATACGGCGTGGTCCCTTGATTTACCTAATGATTTAAAATAAAGATTAATAACTGTTTTAGTTCTCACACCAGTCACATGACTGACCTGGAGTTTATTGTTTCAACCTAAACTCTGGGTGCCCTTATTTCAACACGGGCAGCTAGTAGTTTCGGTTTTGCAGATTTATATTCACAGGATCCTGGTTTACAGCTGGAACGATATCCGGAAAGCTTTGTATCCGTATATCTCTTCTAGTTGTGCATTGTATTATTTTCCGCTGCTATGTATTTAAATGTAATTTAAATCTCTGATATTTCTGTGTAATATTCATTTATACTCTGTATATTCTTGTAATCTGATGCATTGTTGTTATATACAATGAAATGTTCTTCTATATGCGTTCTGTTGTGGTTTGTTCTCGAACTATCCGACGCTTTCCTTTACGGGGAAGTTGCGGGTCTTCACAGTTGGTATCAGAGCTTTGGTTTACAAAGCTAGAGAACAAGACACATTAGAACCGTACGAAAGAATTCATCGGATATTGGATTAGTAATATCCAATGAGAATGACTCGTTAGAGATGGGATCAGTAGTATCCTAGAACGAGTGTGAAGAGTATATTTTTGAAAATGAAAACAAATTTTTGTTTTGAAAATTTAAATCAATTATACGTATTTGATTATTTATTTATATTGATTAGGACAGTCCAATATATTAAGATTTCGCGTATGCGCCTAGCTAGCGTCTATTCGAAGTTTTAATATACTGGATAGATATAGAATCACACTCTAGTCGCCCGGGGGTGATTCTGATGATTGATATATCATCATCAGAGTTTATATTCGAGTGACGAACGTGTAACGTCTATATATTTCCTATCGACTGGTGTGAGAACCAAATTTAGATAGGGCCTATTGTTGTGATCTGGCATCAAAAACATGATTTTTGTATATGTATCAAAATTATGAATTTGAAACGTTAATTCACTAATTGATTGATGTTTGTGTTGTTTGTTTATTTGTTTGCTAATTTTTAGCCATTTAGCCTAATTGAACCGAATATTGAATTGTATTGAAATTTGGTCGCATCTGCTTGCATATACATGTATATCATTGAACAGGTCATAGCAAGGAGGCTAGAGCCAGAGAATAAAATTTGTTTGCCCGACAAATAGGTACATGTTTACTACATAATTTCCTGTTTTGTTTGGGTGATGATGATTTTGTGAGCCTATTGGCTAGCCGCTTGGCTTTTTCTTTTTCTTTTTGAGATCTGAAGGACCGGGGAAGCTATTTGAAATTCCCCGATGCTCCCGGTGCAGGGGAGGTTATGGCGAAATTTTTCGAAAATTTAGGGTGTTAGCCAAATTTTTGAAGAATTAGAAAATTCTCAGAAACTAAAGAATTGGAGAATGGAAGCCAGATCGAGCGTAGAGCTGAATAATCAAACCACTTTCGACTTTGTTCCTTTTCGGGGACGAAAAGTTTTAAGTGGGGGAGATTGTAATAACCCGAAAATCTGGGCCAGTTTAAAATTTTTGTTTCGGCAATTTTAGCGTAGTTTGAATATTTAAAATGAATTATTTTAAATAATATCGACGAAAATTTATTTAGAATATATAATTCGAACGTTTATATTATATACGTCGTCGTTAGAATATAAATAATTATATATAATTATAAATAGAATTGAAAATGGCGCGGTAGTTCGATAATTCGATTTCAAACTTCAATTGAATATACCGGGTGCAAAATAATCCGGATTTTAGTGAAACCAAAAATAATGGAATCTAATAGTGAATATCTTTCCAACGAATCCGAAAAATTAAAAGTTCGTAGCGGGAATCAAAAGATATGTCCAGTTTAAAATTAGAAATAGTCGCTGTGGAATTTATATATATTTTTATATATATAAGGCCCTTAAAAATAGCAATTTTGTAAACGACCTCGGATTTCGACGAAACCAGTTTTGTTGGGTCCGTGATGTTAAGTTATTGCTAGATTCCAAATTTCATAATTTTTCGAATCAATATGTGAGCGTGGCAAAGGAAAACGCGTTTGACCAGTTTCAGTTGAATTTAATCGACTGGAAATTGGCCATTTTTCTAACGGTCTCAGAATTCGATGAAACTAGTTTTGATAGGACCGTATCGTCAATACGAAGCTAGAAAATATTTTTCTGGGATTTTTCTAGTTAGTATGTGGCCCCGGTAATTTGAAATGTACGTTTAAAATTCAATATAAGGATTTAAATACAAATTCAACGGAAACAGATTGTAACGATCAAACCAGCTTACGATACATATCCCATTGTGTTCGGAATGGGGGTAAAACGCTATGGACGACAGACGGTGTGCCTCGTTTCGAGGTCATAAGTAAAAGTCAACCCTAGTGCAAATATAAATAATAAAATAATAAAATAAAATAATAAAAAAAATAAACTTCTCCCCTTTTTCTTTCTGCTTGCCCCCCCCCCCCCCCGATCATTTATCAGAGAAATAAAAAAAAAAAAAAAACCTAAGCATCGCGACGCCCGCCCCCTCGTCTCGACGTCGACGAAGACATCACCGCCTCCCCTCAGATCGGAATCCCCTCTCCCCTCCTCGCGACGACGACACACGCCCCCCTTCCCTCTTGAACCTCAAAATCGGAGCCGCCCAACCCTCCAGGCGCCGCCGCCTATGGCCAGAACCCCACCTCCGGCGACTACACAGCAAACCCCGACCACCCCTAAGCCCAGCGCCTCCCCTCTTCTTCCACTGTAAGTTTTAGTTTTTTTTATTTATTTTTATGAATATTTTATTTTTGTTTTATCTTTACAGATAAAAAACTGCATTTTTAATAAAAGGGAAACTGATTTTTTGAAAGAAAAAAAATATATAAAAACTGTTTTGTTTTTAAAAGATTGAAAACTGATTTTTTTTACTTAGGGATTTTAAAAACTGATTTTTTTATATAAAGTTAAAACTGATTTTGATTGAAAGTAAAAACTGGATTTTAATTAGTTTAAAACTGATTTTCTTTTTAAAGTAAAACTGAAATGATATTTTTAAAGTATAGAAAAGTTTAGATCTTTATAATGGAAAAGAAAAGATTTTTATTTTAAATAAAGATTAGTTTTTACGGAGGAAAGGATAAAGATTATATTTTTGAAACTGTAAAGATTATATTTTTGACACTATAAAGAATTGATTGAATATATTTTCATGTGTGAAGCAACGAAGTAGAAAAATTCGATTTTTATATATTGAACTTTGAACTAAAAATTCGATTTTTATATATTGAACTTTGAAATAAAAATTCGATTTTTATATATTGAACTTTGAAATAAAAATTCGATTTTTATATATTTAACTTCGAACTAAAAATTCGATTTTTATATATTTAACTTCGAACTAAAAATTCGATTTTTATATATTTAACTTCGAACTAAAAATTCGATTTTTATATATTTAACTTCGAACTAAAAATTCGATTTTTATATATTTAACTTCGAACTAAAAATTCGATTTTTATATATTTAACTTCGAACTAAAAATTCGATTTTTATATATTTAACTTCGAACTAAAAATTCGATTTTTATATATTTAACTTCGAACTAAAAATTCGATTTTTGTATATTGAATAGTGAAATAAAAATTCGATTTTTGTATATTGAATAGTGAAATAAAAATTCGATTTTTATATATTGAATAACGAAGTCAAAATTCGATTTTTACATATGTAGAGGATCCGGGCAACGAAGATGACGAAGATGCGATAGCGACGAAGATTTCTATCGATGAAGTGCCGTGGAGCTAGGATAGCTATCTGTGAGAATTTCTCACCTTTCAATTTCTTTTCTAGTTTTATATATATACTAGGATGCAGACGGTGCTTAGTAGCACCCGACACAATTGTCCACAGACCATGGACTTGTTTGTTTGGTTGCATAGATTAGTTGAATTATTTGTTTGAATTGAATTGTTTGGTGAGGTGAAATTGATTTGATTGATGTGTGAATGGCGTGGGCCTTCACTAGACCGGGGATAAGGCTAGGCCTCGTCCCGTTTCTAGTATCGTGTCGTTATGCCGCCGAAATTTTCTAAAATGTGTTAGAAAAATAAAAATATCATTTTATTTAAAGAATGAACTTAATAGAAATTCATATGTTGGAATAAAATGTTTTGTCGTTAAAAATATAATTTTTAACGTGAATGTGAATAAATAAATATTCATTTACAAACCAGACGGTTTGTTTATGTACACATATTTGAAGGACATTGATTGGGTCGATAAATTTTACACATCGCCCAACAGCACAAATAAAATATGTGTTTGATTGTTTGAAACCCCACACGGGTGTTGGGATGAAATTAGAAGTTCACTCATCCTGATTGATTAAATATGTCAATCGATTGATTGACAGGCTGTTATAAGCATTAGATATCTATATTTGATGCTTATACAGTGTAGTGCACTTTGGTTGATGGTTGATTATTTTTCAAGGCTATTATACATGTGTTGTATGAAAATCCATATAATTAACTTTATATGGTAATTGATTGGGCCTCATTCCAGTTTTAAAATAGAAATATTTGAAAAAGAAATATTTGAAATAGAATATTTGAAAATAGAACTTTATGAAGCCGTGTTGATTAGATTGACGCCATTTTGACGTGAACGATATTTATATCGATTTTAACGATTTCGAAATGAATTGAATTGAAAACGATTTCGAAATGAATTGAATTGAAAACGATTTCGAAATGAATTGAATTGAAAACGATTTCGAAATAAATTGAATTGAAAACGATTTCGAAATGAATTGAATTGAAAACGATTTCGAAATGAATTGAATTGAAAACGATTTCGAAATGAAATGAATTGAAAACGAATTCAAAATGAATTGAAAACGATTTCGAAATGAATTGAATTGAAAACGATTTCGAAATGAAATGAATTGAAAACGATTTCGAAATGAATTGAATTGAAAACGAATTCAAAATGAATTGAAAACGATTTCGAAATAAATTGAATTGAAAACGATTTCGAAATGAATTGAATTGAAAACGATTTCGAAATGAAATGAATTGAAAACGATTTCGAAATGAATTGAATTGAAAACGAATTCAAAATGAATTGAAAACGATTTCGAAATGAATTGAATTGAAAACGAATTCAAAATGAATTGAAAACGATTTCGAAATGAATTGAATTGAAAACGAATTCAAATGGAATTGAAATGAATTCAAATTGAATTGAAATTTGAATTGAATAGAAATGAATTTTAAAACGAATTTATGAAGAAGAATTCAATTTTGATTTGAATTGAAATGGAAGTTGAAATTGCTTTTGAAATGAAATTAAAACGATTTATAAAATTCGTTTTAAATAGAAATCGACGAAGTATATATTATATATATTATATATATAATATAATGGCCTGAATAGAACGCGCCGCGCCGCGGCAGTTCGCGAATTTCGACCATTTATTTCAAACGGACATTACGGGAGATCCGACCGTCGGATTCTCCTAAAACCGGAACCGCTGGGTTCGTATCGAAAAGAGCTTTCTAACGAATATTAGAAATTAGAAATCTAACGGTTGGATTTGGAATTATGTCCAAATCAAATTCGAAAAAGGTCGCTGTAAGTGCAGTTCGATGGCCATTGATGGAAATCGACTGTACGGGCCTTGATAAAATTATTAAAAATAGTAATAATTTGTGTAAAATCATAAGAAATGATTTAGAAAGAATTGGGATGAAAAACTCCATATTTGAAAAGATAAAAATAGATTTTTATCGAAATGAACTAGTTTTGAACTAGAATTATAATTCTATTTATTTTTAAATAAATAAATTGAATTCGAAAAGGGTTTTAAAAATAACCAAAATTTCCAATGATTGCATTGGAGTGGATTTGAATCGAAATTGTCTTCGGAATATTTCGATGTTGGAATTCGTGATTATACAGGTGTTGTTATGGAAATTTGAAAGATATATATTTATATCGTTATTTCCAATACGACATTTGTTAGTCGTAGAATTCGATATTGAATATAAGCCGATATATTTTCTATTCAGAGCCTTGTATTGAATATCGAATGTGATTTGGGTTTGTCGTGAATGGTGTCTTCACTAACACTGTTCTTGAACCCAGTTGAGAAAAGATGAAATCTTTTTATTTAGATTTAATGAAGTGTACCAATTAAATAACATTTAATTGGAATTGAATCGATATTGATTTTTGGGTTTATCGTGAACAGTGTTTTAAATAACACTTGTTCTTTAACCCGATGATTAATGGGATGTGACTTTGGGTTTATCGTGAACCGTGTTTTAAAAGACACTGATTCTTTAACCCAGTCACAGATTAAAACTAAGTGGAGTTTTAATGAATCTTTAATTAGATTGAAAAGATCGAGAATGGAGTATCACCAGTTTAGCTCCAGGCGATAGTTAAATCTTTAATTAGATTTGAACGTGAAATTTAGAAACTAACTGTCGGTTAGCTAAGTAGAATGGTTTTCTGGATATTGATCTGATGTTGGTTTCGGCCTTCGGGGTTAATATTTGGGGAATTATTCTCTTGATTAATTTACGGTTAATGACTAATGAGTTGGAATGAGGCGTATGTTGTGTTTGTGTAACACTTTTATAATATATACGCGAGTTATTCGGAAAGACCGGGTTTATCCCATTCTGAATAACTGATACGACGATAAGTCGAAGATGAAGACGATGGTCGAAGACCGGAGGTCTTCACGTCGTTTGGGTGATAGCTGATGATCTTGATTGGGCTGTACACCCAAGAAGATGGAAACAGTTGGTGATCGTCCAGACGTACTTGGAGATCGATGGATATGCGGGGTACTAGGTGCCTCCGGTTTCGTTCAGACCCAGAACGGACTTGTAAATGGACTGTGTGTCTGACATCGGATTTCATTCTGTGTGACTGATATCGGTTGCATAGGATGGTTTACCTGTGTGGCATGCTAAGATGCAAATGATCAAGGCTTCTGTTGAAAAGCAAAGTCTTGTGGTTGATGATCAAAGCACGGCCTTTGTGGCGTAGCTTTGTGTAACGTTTACCTCGCGTGTTTCACACCAGGTATGAACCAAAAACGGGAGACGGACCTCAGGGAGGGCCTGCGTTTCCTCCTAGCTAGAAGTGGCGTCAGTGGTTTTACACGCCCTGACGAGATTGACTTATGTGGTTGTTGCTGTTGCGAGGCGCCTCGGTTAGATCGGACGATCCGGGTCCGATGGAGTCATTCGTTGGCTCGCTTACGCCCCAAAGGGCGGCGAAACGCAGTGTTCAGGGTTTAAGTTTAATCCACATCGGTGGACCGGCCC
The DNA here is from genome assembly GCA_030737875.1 of Allium sativum. Lineage (NCBI taxonomy): Eukaryota > Viridiplantae > Streptophyta > Magnoliopsida > Asparagales > Amaryllidaceae > Allium > Allium sativum. The sequence continues at coordinate 822,614,400 of CM060909.1, forward strand.
TGACGATCCAAGGTCACTCGAGCTCTGACCTGAGACTCGGGCTAGGCAGTCTCGAATCGGTTGAGGACTATCTTTTGCCTCGGTTCATAGACGGAAATCCAATTTCCAAATACGTGACATTTGCGGTTTTATTTGTAAACCTATATATGGCGACATGATATATGGTACCCATGCCGCCTATGATTGATACTTATGATTTGAAGTTGTTTTACACACTACGCACTTATAATAGTATCAAACGATTTGTTTTAAAACGTATCAAGCATTCTTTGGCTGTTATAAGGGAAAACCCTATCCTCGGCTGCGTTGCATTGTGTGATGGGACCTGGGTCTTATAACAGCTTCATTTTTCTTTATTTAGCATTGCGCTGTTTGCTTTATGCACTGGTACTCTTGGGAGGAAACCCGTTCCGTGTTATACGGCGTGGTCCCTTGATTTACCTAATGATTTAAAATAAAGATTAATAACTGTTTTAGTTCTCACACCAGTCACATGACTGACCTGGAGTTTATTGTTTCAACCTAAACTCTGGGTGCCCTTATTTCAACACGGGCAGCTAGTAGTTTCGGTTTTGCAGATTTATATTCACAGGATCCTGGTTTACAGCTGGAACGATATCCGGAAAGCTTTGTATCCGTATATCTCTTCTAGTTGTGCATTGTATTATTTTCCGCTGCTAAGTATTTATATGTAATTTAAATCTCTGATATTTCTGTGTGATATTCATTTATACTCTGTATATTCTTGTAATCTGATGCATTGTTGTTATATACAATGAAATGTTCTTCTATATGCGTTCTGTTGTGGTTTGTTCTCGAACTATCCGACGCTTTCCTTTACGGGGAAGTTGCGGGTCTTCACAGTTGGTATCAGAGCTTTGGTTTACAAAGCTAGAGAACAAGACACATTAGAACCGTACGAAAGAATTCATCGGATATTGGATTAGTAATATCCAATGAGAATGACTCGTTAGAGATGGGATCAGTAGTATCCTAGAACGAGTGTGAAGAGTATATTTTTGAAAATGAAAACAAATTTTTGTTTTGAAAATTTAAATCAATTATACGTATTTGATTATTTATTTATATTGATTAGGACAGTCCAATATATTAAGATTTCGCGTATGCGCCTAGCTAGCGTCTATTCGAAGTTTTAATATACTGGATAGATATAGAATCACACTCTAGTCGCCCGGGGGTGATTCTGATGATTGATATATCATCATCAGAGTTTATATTCGAGTGACGAACGTGTAACGTCTATATATTTCCTATCGACTGGTGTGAGAACCAAATTTAGATAGGGCCTATTGTTGTGATCTGGCATCAAAAACATGATTTTTGTATATGTGTCAAAATTATGAATTTGAAACGTTAATTCACTAATTGATTGATGTTTGTGTTGTTTGTTTATTTGTTTGCTAATTTTTAGCCATTTAGCCTAATTGAACCGAATATTGAATTGTATTGAAATTTGGTCGCATCTGCTTGCATATACATGTATATCATTGAACAGGTCATAGCAAGGAGGCTAGAGCCAGAGAATAAAATTTGTTTGCCCGACAAATAGGTACATGTTTACTACATAATTTCCTGTTTTGTTTGGGTGATGATGATTTTGTGAGCCTATTGGCTAGCCGCTTGGCTTTTTCTTTTTCTTTTTGAGATCTGAAGGACCGGGGAAGCTATTTGAAATTCCCCGATGCTCCCGGTGCAGGGGAGGTTATGGCGAAATTTTTCGAAAATTTAGGGTGTTAGCCAAATTTTTGAAGAATTAGAAAATTCTCAGAAACTAAAGAATTGGAGAATGGAAGCCAGATCGAGCGTAGAGCTGAATAATCAAACCACTTTCGACTTTGTTCCTTTTCGGGGACGAAAAGTTTTAAGTGGGGGAGATTGTAATAACCCGAAAATCTGGGCCAGTTTAAAATTTTTGTTTCGGCAATTTTAGCGTAGTTTGAATATTTAAAATGAATTATTTTAAATAATATCGACGAAAATTTATTTAGAATATATAATTCGAACGTTTATATTATATACGTCGTCGTTAGAATATAAATAATTATATATAATTATAAATAGAATTGAAAATGGCGCGGTAGTTCGATAATTCGATTTCAAACTTCAATTGAATATACCGGGTGCAAAATAATCCGGATTTTAGTGAAACCAAAAATAATGGAATCTAATAGTGAATATCTTTCCAACGAATCCGAAAAATTAAAAGTTCGTAGCGGGAATCAAAAGATATGTCCAGTTTAAAATTAGAAATAGTCGCTGTGGAATTTATATATATTTTTATATATATAAGGCCCTTAAAAATAGCAATTTTGTAAACGACCTCGGATTTCGACGAAACCAGTTTTGTTGGGTCCGTGATGTTAAGTTATTGCTAGATTCCAAATTTCATAATTTTTCGAATCAATATGTGAGCGTGGCAAAGGAAAACGCGTTTGACCAGTTTCAGTTGAATTTAATCGACTGGAAATTGGCCATTTTTCTAACGGTCTCAGAATTCGATGAAACTAGTTTTGATAGGACCGTATCGTCAATACGAAGCTAGAAAATATTTTTCTGGGATTTTTCTAGTTAGTATGTGGCCCCGGTAATTTGAAATGTACGTTTAAAATTCAATATAAGGATTTAAATACAAATTCAACGGAAACAGATTGTAACGATCAAACCAGCTTACGATACATATCCCATTGTGTTCGGAATGGGGGTAAAACGCTATGGACGACAGACGGTGGGCCTCGTTTCGAGGTCATAAGTAAAAGTCAACCCTAGTGCAAATATAAATAATTAAATAATAAAATAAAATAATAAAAAAAATAAACTTCTCCCCTTTTTCTTTCTGCTTGCCCCCACCCCCCCCCCCCCCCCGATCATTTATCAGAGAAATAAAAAATAAAAAAAAAAAAACCTAAGCATCGCGACGCCCGCCCCCTCGTCTCGACGTCGACGAAGACATCACCGCCTCCCCTCAGATCGGAATCCCCTCTCCCCTCCTCGCGACGACGACACACGCCCCCCTTCCCTCTTGAACCTCAAAATCGGAGCCGCCCAACCCTCCAGGCGCCGCCGCCTATGGCCAGAACCCCACCTCCGGCGACTACACAGCAAACCCTGACCACCCCTAAGCCCAGCGCCTCCCCTCTTCTTCCACTGTAAGTTTTAGTTTTTTTTATTTATTTTTATGAATATTTTATTTTTGTTTTATCTTTACAGATAAAAAACTGCATTTTTAATAAAAGGGAAACTGATTTTTTGAAAGAAAAAAAAAATATAAAAACTGTTTTGTTTTTAAAAGATTGAAAACTGATTTTTTTTACTTAGGGATTTTAAAAACTGATTTTTTTATATAAAGTTAAAACTGATTTTGATTGAAAGTAAAAACTGGATTTTAATTAGTTTAAAACTGATTTTCTTTTTAAAGTAAAACTGAAATGATATTTTTAAAGTATAGAAAAGTTTAGATCTTTATAATGGAAAAGAAAAGATTTTTATTTTAAATAAAGATTAGTTTTTACGGAGGAAAGGATAAAGATTATATTTTTGAAACTGTAAAGATTATATTTTTGACACTATAAAGAATTGATTGAATATATTTTCATGTGTGAAGCAACGAAGTAGAAAAATTCGATTTTTATATATTGAACTTTGAACTAAAAATTCGATTTTTATATATTGAACTTTGAAATAAAAATTCGATTTTTATATATTGAACTTTGAAATAAAAATTCGATTTTTATATATTTAACTTCGAACTAAAAATTCGATTTTTATATATTTAACTTCGAACTAAAAATTCGATTTTTATATATTTAACTTCGAACTAAAAATTCGATTTTTATATATTTAACTTCGAACTAAAAATTCGATTTTTATATATTTAACTTCGAACTAAAAATTCGATTTTTATATATTTAACTTCGAACTAAAAATTCGATTTTTATATATTTAACTTCGAACTAAAAATTCGATTTTTATATATTTAACTTCGAACTAAAAATTCGATTTTTGTATATTGAATAGTGAAATAAAAATTCGATTTTTGTATATTGAATAGTGAAATAAAAATTCGATTTTTATATATTGAATAACGAAGTCAAAATTCGATTTTTACATATGTAGAGGATCCGGGCAACGAAGATGACGAAGATGCGATAGCGACGAAGATTTCTATCGATGAAGTGCCGTGGAGCTAGGATAGCTATCTGTGAGAATTTCTCACCTTTCAATTTCTTTTCTAGTTTTATATATATACTAGGATGCAGACGGTGCTTAGTAGCACCCGACACAATTGTCCACAGACCATGGACTTGTTTGTTTGGTTGCATAGATTAGTTGAATTATTTGTTTGAATTGAATTGTTTGGTGAGGTGAAATTGATTTGATTGATGTGTGAATGGCGTGGGCCTTCACTAGACCGGGGATAAGGCTAGGCCTCGTCCCGTTTCTAGTATCGTGTCGTTATGCCGCCGAAATTTTCTAAAATGTGTTAGAAAAATAAAAATATCATTTTATTTAAAGAATGAACTTAATAGAAATTCATATGTTGGAATAAAATGTTTTGTCGTTAAAAATATAATTTTTAACGTGAATGTGAATAAATAAATATTCATTTACAAACCAGACGGTTTGTTTATGTACACATATTTGAAGGACATTGATTGGGTCGATAAATTTTACACATCGCCCAACAGCACAAATAAAATATGTGTTTGATTGTTTGAAACCCCACACGGGTGTTGGGATGAAATTAGAAGTTCACTCATCCTGATTGATTAAATATGTCAATCGATTGATTGACAGGCTGTTATAAGCATTAGATATCTATATTTGATGCTTATACAGTGTAGTGCACTTTGGTTGATGGTTGATTATTTTTCAAGGCTATTATACATGTGTTGTATGAAAATCCATATAATTAACTTTATATGGTAATTGATTGGGCCTCATTCCAGTTTTAAAATAGAAATATTTGAAAAAGAAATATTTGAAATAGAATATTTGAAAATAGAACTTTATGAAGCCGTGTTGATTAGATTGACGCCATTTTGACGTGAACGATATTTATATCGATTTTAACGATTTCGAAATGAATTGAATTGAAAACGATTTCGAAATGAATTGAATTGAAAACGATTTCGAAATGAATTGAATTGAAAACGATTTCGAAATAAATTGAATTGAAAACGATTTCGAAATGAATTGAATTGAAAACGATTTCGAAATGAATTGAATTGAAAACGATTTCGAAATGAAATGAATTGAAAACGAATTCAAAATGAATTGAAAACGATTTCGAAATGAATTGAATTGAAAACGATTTCGAAATGAAATGAATTGAAAACGATTTCGAAATGAATTGAATTGAAAACGAATTCAAAATGAATTGAAAACGATTTCGAAATAAATTGAATTGAAAACGATTTCGAAATGAATTGAATTGAAAACGATTTCGAAATGAAATGAATTGAAAACGATTTCGAAATGAATTGAATTGAAAACGAATTCAAAATGAATTGAAAACGATTTCGAAATGAATTGAATTGAAAACGAATTCAAAATGAATTGAAAACGATTTCGAAATGAATTGAATTGAAAACGAATTCAAATGGAATTGAAAGCGAATTGAAATGAATTCAAATTGAATTGAAATTTGAATTGAATAGAAATGAATTTTAAAACGAATTTATGAAGAAGAATTCAATTTTGATTTGAATTGAAATGGAAGTTGAAATTGCTTTTGAAATGAAATTAAAACGATTTATAAAATTCGTTTTAAATAGAAATCGACGAAGTATATATTATATATATTATATATATAATATAATGGCCTGAATAGAACGCGCCGCGCCGCGGCAGTTCGCGAATTTCGACCATTTATTTCAAACGGACATTACGGGAGATCCGACCGTCGGATTCTCCTAAAACCGGAACCGCTGGGTTCGTATCGAAAAGAGCTTTCTAACGAATATTAGAAATTAGAAATCTAACGGTTGGATTTGGAATTATGTCCAAATCAAATTCGAAAAAGGTCGCTGTAAGTGCAGTTCGATGGCCATTGATGGAAATCGACTGTACGGGCCTTGATAAAATTATTAAAAATAGTAATAATTTGTGTAAAATCATAAGAAATGATTTAGAAAGAATTGGGATGAAAAACTCCATATTTGAAAAGATAAAAATAGATTTTTATCGAAATGAACTAGTTTTGAACTAGAATTATAATTCTATTTATTTTTAAATAAATAAATTGAATTCGAAAAGGGTTTTAAAAATAACCAAAATTTCCAATGATTGCATTGGAGTGGATTTGAATCGAAATTGTCTTCGGAATATTTCGATGTTGGAATTCGTGATTATACAGGTGTTGTTATGGAAATTTGAAAGATATATATTTATATCGTTATTTCCAATACGACATTTGTTAGTCGTAGAATTCGATATTGAATATAAGCCGATATATTTTCTATTCAGAGCCTTGTATTGAATATCGAATGTGATTTGGGTTTGTCGTGAATGGTGTCTTCACTAACACTGTTCTTGAACCCAGTTGAGAAAAGATGAAATCTTTTTATTTAGATTTAATGAAGTGTACCAATTAAATAACATTTAATTGGAATTGAATCGATATTGATTTTTGGGTTTATCGTGAACAGTGTTTTAAATAACACTTGTTCTTTAACCCGATGATTAATGGGATGTGACTTTGGGTTTATCGTGAACCGTGTTTTAAAAGACACTGATTCTTTAACCCAGTCACAGATTAAAACTAAGTGGAGTTTTAATGAATCTTTAATTAGATTGAAAAGATCGAGAATGGAGTATCACCAGTTTAGCTCCAGGCGATAGTTAAATCTTTAATTAGATTTGAACGTGAAATTTAGAAACTAACTGTCGGTTAGCTAAGTAGAATGGTTTTCTGGATATTGATCTGATGTTGGTTTCGGCCTTCGGGGTTAATATTTGGGGAATTATTCTCTTGATTAATTTACGGTTAATGACTAATGAGTTGGAATGAGGCGTATGTTGTGTTTGTGTAACACTTTTATAATATATACGCGAGTTATTCGGAAAGACCGGGTTTATCCCATTCTGAATAACTGATACGACGATAAGTCGAAGATGAAGACGATGGTCGAAGACCGGAGGTCTTCACGTCGTTTGGGTGATAGCTGATGATCTTGATTGGGCTGTACACCCAAGAAGATGGAAACAGTTGGTGATCGTCCAGACGTACTTGGAGATCGATGGATATGCGGGGTACTAGGTGCCTCCGGTTTCGTTCAGACCCAGAACGGACTTGTAAATGGACTGTGTGTCTGACATCGGATTTCATTCTGTGTGACTGATATCGGTTGCATAGGATGGTTTGCCTGTGTGGCATGCTAAGATGCAAATGATCAAGGCTTCTGTTGAAAAGCAAAGTCTTGTGGTTGATGATCAAAGCACGGCCTTTGTGGCGTAGCTTTGTGTAACGTTTACCTCGCGTGTTTCACACCAGGTATGAACCAAAAACGGGAGACGGACCTCAGGGAGGGCCTGCGTTTCCTCCTAGCTAGAAGTGGCGTCAGTGGTTTTACACGCCCTGACGAGATTGACTTATGTGGTTGTTGCTGTTGCGAGGCGCCTCGGTTAGATCGGACGATCCGGGTCCGATGGAGTCATTCGTTGGCTCGCTTACGCCCCAAAGGGCGGCGAAACGCAGTGTTCAGGGTTTAAGTTTAATCCACATCGGTGGACCGGCCCTGACGATCCAAGGTCACTCGAGCTCTGACCTGAGACTCGGGCTAGGCAGTCTCGAATCGGTTGAGGACTATCTTTTGCCTCGGTTCATAGACGGAAATCCAATTTCCAAATACGTGACATTTGCGGTTTTATTTGTAAACCTATATATGGCGACATGATATATGGTACCCATGCCGCCTATGATTGATACTTATGATTTGAAGTTGTTTTACACACTACGCACTTATAATAGTATCAAACGATTTGTTTTAAAACGTATCAAGCATTCTTTGGCTGTTATAAGGGAAAACCCTATCCTCGGCTGCGTTGCATTGTGTGATGGGACCTGGGTCTTATAACAGCTTCATTTTTCTTTATTTAGCATTGCGCTGTTTGCTTTATGCACTGGTACTCTTGGGAGGAAACCCGTTCCGTGTTATACGGCGTGGTCCCTTGATTTACCTAATGATTTAAAATAAAGATTAATAACTGTTTTAGTTCTCACACCAGTCACATGACTGACCTGGAGTTTATTGTTTCAACCTAAACTCTGGGTGCCCTTATTTCAACACGGGCAGCTAGTAGTTTCGGTTTTGCAGATTTATATTCACAGGATCCTGGTTTACAGCTGGAACGATATCCGGAAAGCTTTGTATCCGTATATCTCTTCTAGTTGTGCATTGTATTATTTTCCGCTGCTATGTATTTAAATGTAATTTAAATCTCTGATATTTCTGTGTAATATTCATTTATACTCTGTATATTCTTGTAATCTGATGCATTGTTGTTATATACAATGAAATGTTCTTCTATATGCGTTCTGTTGTGGTTTGTTCTCGAACTATCCGACGCTTTCCTTTACGGGGAAGTTGCGGGTCTTCACATCACTTATGGCCTATAGGATAGGTGGACAACTAACGTTGTTTATGGCCTTTCCTCGGTGGACCTCTGTGTTACTATATAGTTGACCTTTTTAGATAATCACCTAGTCACTTAATACTTCATGCAAAATAGGCAGTCCGTGGACATTTATTACCTTATCCCAAGGCAGACTTCAACTCTAGTCACTTACTATCTAGAGGAAGTGGATCATCACGAGGGTTACTGATCTCGCACCCAATCTACCTCTCTAATAATTCTCTAAGTAGGCTGCAGTATGAATTAATTCCTTTTGATTTCTTCTTTCGGGAGGGAGGTATTCCCTACAACCACTTAAAACCTCAACCTTTGAACTAAACCCTTATAGGAATAATTCTCGCTACACAATTAATTATCGTTACAGGTTCTTATGGTTAATGATAACTCAAATCAGTTATACATATAGCTGATTGTTGGAAAGTGTAGACTTTTGTTGAATAAGACAACCGACCTTGCATCAGTAACCTACTAAGTCTAATCCTTAATTCTAATCAATGATACTAACTCCAGATTTAAACTAGAAAAAGCTAAGGATAATTCTCCATAACTTCTTTTTCTAGGACATTAAATTATTTACTTCCATATTGGACTTAGTAAAGTACAACAATCAATTCCCATTAAATCCCATTTGCTTTCATTCATTATTATAACAGTCTTACGCCATTATTGTCACTAACAGTCATATTTCCTAAGGCAGTGGACACAAAATCAATTTAATTTCCCAATTGTTTAGGGCCATTAATGACCCTAATAGACATGTTTCCTAAGGCAACACACAGCCTTTTAAATGTTGTTTATATCAACCCCATTAGAATTCTAATCTAATTATTGTAACTTCAAACCATTATTATACTAAATTTAATCTCATTTGATTCTTATGTGAATATGTGTGTGTGTTTATGTGTGTGTGTATATATATATCTGTTATTTATTTATTTCCCTAGTATGAGTTACACCCTTATTCCTAATCACAATTTAAATTGTAATCAGTTTAGCATTTATCCTCTACTCAATTCGTTCCCCAAAACGTACACGGTTATAATATTTATTACCTTATTCATAACCTTTTTGATTATAGCAATCAATACCACGTTTATTGCTACAATGGTCACACATATTTATTTCAGTTTATTATGGAAATTATTACCATGTATTTATTCCCATGAAATGGAAACATTTCAAATTCAAACACACAACAATAAACATTTATTTAATATAATAGCGTTATTAGTGTAGGTTTGGATGGATATGACTATAATAATTATATATTCATAATTTAAGCGGAATGTTAACATAATTACTAATTATATTTTATTATTGTTATTATTCTTTTATATTCCATCCTAAACTAACAATAGGAAAATTTCCTTTTTTGTGTTTAATGTTGTTTAAGATTCAAAATCTCATAAAAAGGTTATTTAATGTAATTATTACAAATTTTTCTCAAACTATTTAAAAGAGGAAAATTAGCATATTTCAAATCACATGGAAATAGCTTAATATTTTATTTAGAATGGATGTTGTAATCTACGTACAAAAATACGTGAAGCTGCAAATCTCTTCTTATTTGGTTTTATTTACGTTCCTTGTAGATTTCAAATAATACGTTTTTATATAAAAAGAGCAAAAGAGACAAAATTACACCCACACAACATTCGACACAAATAGGTCTACAATTCTAGGATCAATACTGCATAAATTCTTATTTACACCAGAATCCTATGAATTTGGAACAACAACACTGCATATCTAACATTCTTTTGGGACTAATTTCCAAATTCAGGGTGTTTACAATAACTACAAACAATCCAAGAATAATTTTAAACAATATGAAGATATTAAACTAAAAGGCCTATAAATCTATATCTAAATTTCATATGTATTATTTCAGGTTTGACTATAAAACAAATCTGATAAATTCTAGGCATATAATTCAAATTTAACATAAACAAATTATATAAGTTGTTATAACCAATGAATATATTTCCAACTCATCAAAAGTCTAACCTAGTCTGAATCTGAACACAGATTTTAGGCTTATAATTTCCAAATCTCACAGATCTATAATTTATATATAAAAGGGATATTCATATACCTGTTTAGATTAGTAGATTTGAAAAAGAAATTGGGAAAAAAGAAGGAAATTTAAACAAAAAGAATTACGTATTCGAAGAACCAATCATTTATCATAAATATGAATTAGAAAAATAGTGTGGAGGACGAAATTCACCAATTTTCAGTTTTGCATAACCTTTTCATATAGTGATACTGTATAATTATATTTTTTATATGTTGACCTTATGATTAAATTTTAAAGAGCCCGTCCTTTAAATTAAAAAAGTTAGAAAGTTTGTCCTCCAAAATAAAATCCCTATTTTGAATCCAATCTCTCGAATTCTTGTTAATTAGATTTGTATAGGTTTATATTTTGAATTTTAGAAGAGGTTGAAGGATTAGGAATGGCAAAGCTTCGCTACTGCCTCCAGAAAATATGAGAGGAGAGTGGGGGCTAGCCCTATATTTGTAGGCGTAGAAATAACCCTGCACCATTGTATTTTATTTTAGAAAAAACCGTCCATCAATATATAATTTATAAAATGTAAAACCTAGTCGCCACTGCCAGAATCGACTAGGGGTCAATCCTGTAGTCAATTACTTGGCCGACCTGGTAGTGGGGGGGATAGTGTATTTATTACCCTTTATCTATATTATTCCATTTTATTTATATTCCGTCTATTTTCGTATTTCATCCATAACCTTTTCATACGAACTCCAGTCGCAAAGTTTCAAACGTGAAAGTTGACCAAAATTCCATCGAATGCAACAGAGCAAGTTTCTTGGTCAAATTACATATTTTTTCAAAAATTCTATTTTAGAATCTAATTAAATAAATAATTTCATTATTTGCAAAATTCCGGATTGTTACATGGAGTGAATCTCTAGGGAACCAAAACATGCTTAGCCAAAATTTGGGTAAGTATATGGACCAACATCGGTTCATAGAGGATAGATCAGCACTGATCCATCAAATTCACTTAGACGGGTCGGACGTCTATAGAAGACGATGCATAGGGCAATGAGACCATGATGGAGGATGTGGTTTGACGATTTCTTATTTGGTTTGGAAGTTATGACATGATTAAGTAGTTAACTCTTTGGTTGAACGTTGGAATGTAGAGTGATTTCGAAGGGAGACTATGGATAGTTCATGGTGCAATGTAGCCACTTGGCGTTGAGTCAGTTCATGACATAACATAACTACATGGTTAGCTTATGGTGTAAAGAGACTATGGACACAACTCGTGGTGTAATAACCTTGTAAGAATAGGAGCAGTTCGTGGTGTAACGAAGCTGCATAATAAAAGATTGACTGAGGGGAACTCTAGCTTTAGACGGAGTGGAGTAACATTGATAGTGGATTGCCAAGGAATCATTGATATCTCAAAGTGTTCTAGTGGACTCGAATCAGGATATCGCGGGGATTTCTATTAAGATCGGGGATATCGTGCACCTTGGGTGGCGTAACCTAGGCTGGAGAGGCACCTGTTAGTGGAACACGAATTTCGGCTAGAACTGGGGTTTCCTTTAGCTCCTAACTGATGGCAATGGTTATTTATGCATTCACAAATTTAGAGGGTGATAGTTAGGATTTGAAGGATGATTGCTATGCCTGTTCTCACCTTCACTTCTTGGGTAGACTATTACCTATGGAGCTTAAAGAAGGAGATCGGGAATAAGGCTGGTGCATGTTATATAGATTCTCTTATCTTATGATTATGCCCACTTTTACTATTAATTTCTTTGAGTAGTACGTATTCTTTGAGTAGCATGTATTATCTTGTTACTAAGTGCTAACTTTTAGTTGTAGGGACATGTTAGGTATGATACTTAAACTGTCTATTTACATATTCTGTAGTACAACATTTGATAGATCTTATCGTCCACGCTAGACTATTGTATGACCTAAGGTTTTTATGTCTCCTCTAATTATCTTGGGTGCTCTTTGTCATTATCATTGATTGGTTGACATTGCTGGCGAGTAGACTAGATAGCAGGTCAAGTTATGCAAGGATGTTGAGCCGAAGACGAGCTTGGAGGAGCTATAATGTATACCATAGTTGCATATATTTGCTTTTAGTTGTTATTACAGTACTATGAGAGATGTAGTGAGGATGTCATATATTCATATATTTTGAATTCATGTACCTCTGTGATGATGATATTCGGCTGCTTTGTTCGTTCTGTCATTACTCACTACATTAATGCATAAATTTCTTTTTATATTTTATTCATACACTATGAGATATATTGATATACACGTAAATGTGTATATTTTATCCACTTATTTATCTTATTTTATATTTAAAATAATTGATACTGTGTATTTATAGTTGTGTTTTCATATTATTTAAGATAACTGGATTGATGCACTTAATTGTTGAAAAGCTTGAAGAATTGGTGCAATAAGAGAGTTGATTTTCAGAGTTGGATTCAAGCTTGAAGATCAGAATAAATGTCGTTGTTCAACCACCTTCTGCCACATATTTTAAAGATTTAATACCTTTTCATAAAGATTGCTTGTCTCAGATGTTATGGGGTTTTTATTCATGCTCAAAACAATTAAAGTTGATGCCATTTGATGCCCGCAAGCTATGACATTTGCATGTCCATTCACACGCGTTCACATTTAGTTATTTGGTTTATTTGTTAATTGGGAAAAGGACTTTTGTCCCACATGGTGTAATTGGTCACTTAGTCTTGGCCATAACAACTATAAATATACTGTATCTCCTTCATTTGTAATTACATTTGGTTTTATTCTGTAACTCTTCTTTTGGAATAGATTTTTTCTCCTTCTCTTCTTAGTTGTTATTTTATTTTATTTATGTTTATGTTGTTTATTTTCTTTTTCCCTATTTTTCGTTTAGCTATGTCTAGCTAATCCCCTTTAATTAAAGGGTGATGACGCTTAGATTACATTCAATATGAATCACATAGCCAAAAAGGATTAGGGCTTTATTTATATAGATCTAGATCTGAACCAAGGGTTAGATCTGAACCTTCATACTCTGTTTCATTTAAGAGCTATGCTCCTTCACAGGGTGTATTCAAGTTCGGTCTAACGCTTATCAGATTTAGATCTAACTTTTAAGGTTTTAGAAATAAAATAGTGAATCTGTCCTGATAGCCTATGGTTGTTTAAGAGCTTAGCTCCTGCATAGGCTATACTTGTAATTATTCACCTATTTATTTCTAGAAACCTAATTATCGTTGATTCATGTTTGCGACAGAAACATGAATTAGATCTATATTAATCTGTTTGGTTATTAATTCATTTAATCTAGTTTATGTCATTGCTCCCTAATTGCTATCATTTATTGTTAAAAACTCTCTTTCTATTTATTTTTTGTTATTTTCAAGTAATCAAAATTTCGGAATAACTTGATTGGATTTATTATTAAAATAATTTTGGTCCCAGAGTTCGATACCCTTTACAACAACCCTTGTTGTTTAGGAAAACCAAACGAATTTGACAATTGTTTACAGTAGTTCAATTTGTTTGCAAACATATATGATAGGTCTGGTTTTGATTATCACATTAGATGGTCAGCTCATATCAGCTTAGCATGCTTACTGTGCAATATTTCCTTATTACCATGCAATTGGTATGGGGAAGTCATCTTGTTTGGTGTCAGAGCCAGGTTATACGATTTAACTAAAGATTTAGGACATATACGCATAAGAAAGAGTTATTTGTAGTTTGTTAGATCTATGCTATATATGGTAGTATACATAATATTGTTGCTTTCTATAATCGAGACTAACTATTCCTATTATAGATTAAGAATGTGTTGAGTTGGTTGGAACGCAGGTAGGAACAATTCTACCTTGGGAGTGGAAGGCGAAGTGGATAGGGGTGGCTTCCCCTGATTACTAGGCAATTTCGATGCTATAATGCTGTCGGTTGTTGGAAAAGCATTTGCCACTTCAGTTGTAGCTTTAGGTGATGATGGTGTTCCTTTATAGGCACATCAAATGAACTTTGCTGAGTTATGCAAGGATTATTCTACTTTGGGAGACAAGTCATTCAATGGGTCCGAGTCTACTATACTGGTCCAGGAGCAGTTGAACACTTTTGCTGGTATTTTCGTAGACTTAGGATTGATAATGCTATGAAGAGGAATCCCGCTTCTCGACAGCTTCAAGGTAGATCCAAATGGAGCTCTATTATTCTTACTACCCCAAAGGATGACATGACTTGGAATGACTTCAAGACCATATCTGAATACAAGTTACTCCTACGATCCAGAAGTCTATCTTGTTTAAGAAAATTTCCAAGATGAAACATGGAGATAAGGCAATCTCGAAATATGTTATGGAGTCCGAGGCTCCCTCCAAATATGGACCTTCCTTTACGGATACTCCACTTAGAAGAATTCGTTACTGGATTGGACGAGTATTTGGGAGAGAAGATTATGGACCATACTAAGGTTCCATTAGGAAGCGGTTGAGAAAGCTCTTAGGCACAAAAGCAAGTTCTCTAAGAAAGTCATTGTGGAGGCTACCGAGGAACCGAAGCCGCATCAGAGCGGTGGAGTAAGAAAAAGTGGAATGGGAAAAGGAAGCATCAGCAGGGCAAGAGTGGGCCTAATAAGAAGAAAGAATTGAGTGAGGTGATTTGCTTTAATTGCAACAAGAAAAAGGCACTTTTCTAACAAATGCAGGGGTAATAAGGTTGAGAAGAAGTGATATTATTGTAACAAAGTTGGACATCTAAAGAAGGATTATTCGGAACCTGTGAAGGATAGACAGATGGTGAAATCTTATGCTTTTGATGCAGTTCCTACTTCTTTCGGTGCACCTACTGTTAAGGAAAAGGGAAAGAACATCATGGTATAAGGTATGATTTCTATTAGAGATATTTATGTTAGAATTTTATTTGATACTAAAGCTACACATTCTTTTATAAGTAGTGATTTAGTGTATAGATTAAATTTATGCCCTGAGATTGTAGACAAGTCTATGATTGTGAAAAATCGGGTAAAGGATCTACTAGTCTTAGTATGGTTTTTTTTGTGGCTTTTTTTATCGGATCATGGATGCTTATTTGTTTGTGATTGTTTTGTTTAGAACTTTGCAGGATTTGGGATTGTCTTGGGTATGGATTGGCTTAGGAAGTATGTGACTATTGTGGATTATGAGGAGCTTAAGGTGATGATCCAAAACATAGAAGGGCAAGGGGTTGTGATTAATTATTTATTGGAGAATTGTGTAATGGTCGATTATTTATATTCGCTTGAGACTCCACATAAAGGGTTGTCATATATGCCTATTGTTAGTGAGTAGCCTTATGTTTCTGATGAAGTAACCGGGTTAACATCGCATCGTAAGATTGAGTCTAGAATCAATTTAGTGGATGGAGCTAGACTTATTATTATCTCGTTAAGGCAGATGGAACTGAGGGAGCAGAAGGATCTAGAGGTGTAGGCTAAAGATTTATTGAGGAGAGGATTCATTTAGAGGAGGATATCTAAATGGAGTCACAACAAAGGTGAATGAATCCCTAAGACTATGTGTGGATCATTGTGAGTCGAATAAAGTTACTAAGAAGAAAAATTATCCATTACCGAGGATTGATGACTTGTTCAATTAGATGCACGAGGCGAAGGTATTTCCTCGGATGTATTTGGTTATGGGATTTCACCAATTGTTTGTGGCAAATGATAGTGTGTTAAAGGATCTTTTTAGGACACTGTCAGGTTTCTTTTAGTGATCAGTGATGCCGTTTAGATTTATTAACACGCCAGCATACTTTGCGGGTCTTATAAATATGGTATTCAGAGATCAGCCGAACAAGTTCAAACTTGTGTTTGTAGATGATATTCTTATTTACTTTAGGATGGAAGGGGAACACAAGATACACTTGAGGATTGTGTTTGATGTATTGAGAAGACACATGCTAAAGGACAAATTCTCTAGGTGTCACTTCTGGAAGGAAGAAGTGAGATTCTTGGGGAATGTAGAATCCGAACAGGGGAAAGCAGTGGATCCTACGAAGACAACAACAATTAATAATGGAATCGATCTAAAAATGCTACGGGTATTGTAACGACCTAGAAAATCTGAACCAATTTAAAAAATTTAAATTGGCTAAAATAATGGATTTTAAATATTTAAAATAAATATTTTAAATAATAGCAATGAAAACTGAGTTTGAATCGACAATTGAAAACGAATATAATTAATTCTAATTATAAACAAGGCCTGAAAGGGCGCTGCAGTTTCAAAAATTGAATTCAAACTTTGTCGGACTGTACCGGGTGCAAAACAAAACGGATTTGAGTGAAACCAAAAATATTTAAACCTTTAGTGAATACCTTTCTAACGAATCTGAAAAATCGAATTTTCATAGCGGAAAGCAAAAGTTATGGCCAAATGAATTTTCAGAAAGGTCGCTATGGAATTTATATAGCCCGTGAAATTGGCCATTTTGCAAACGACCTCAAAATTCGACAAAACCACTTTTGTTGGATCCGGGATGTGAAGTTATTGCTAGGTTTCAAATTTCATAATTTTTGAAGCTAGTATGTGAGCGTGGCAAAGGAAAACGTGTTTTGGTCAATTACAGATAAACTGGATCGACCAGAAATGGGTCTTTTTGCAAACGGTCTCAGAATTCGACGAAACTAGTTTTGTTGGGACCATATCGTCAAAACATAGCCAGATTTATTTTTCTGGAATTTTTCGAATCAGTTTGCGGCCCTGGCAAATTGAAATGTACGTTCAAATCAAATATTGAATGTTTTATATTTTAATTTGAAGAAATACTGATTGAAACATTCGAATGGGCCTTCGAAACATATCCCATTGTGTTCGGAATGGGGGTAAAACACTAGGGACGACAGTCGTTGGGTTTGGATTGGGGTTCGTAGGAGGCAAGGGGTATTTTCGGATTTTTAAAACTTTATAAATAAATAAAAACTATTCGTCCACGTCAGAACCCCCCCCCCCCCCCCCCCCCGTCTTCTCGCTCCCCGTAACACGATCGTCGGCAGAAACTAGTTCAAAACTTCCCGATCAAATTCCGGCGATTCCTCTCACTAATCCCCCTTGCTCCTTTGGAAGTTTTTGTAGAGTTTTCTCCCCTCTTCCAATCCATACCCTTCACGCCTCTTCAGGTGGCGTCAGCATCAAGAACGGAGCTCGGGAAGTCGCGCCGTTCGCAGGTCGATTCCGCCTCCCCCAGACCTCCGAGTTCGACGCCGTCAGCACCTCAGGCGCGCCTCTCGAGGCTGGTCAACGCTGCGTGGTCCGATCGTGGTAATACTTCACGGTTTGGTCAAGAATTGAAGACCTAGTTTTGAACATCAAAACGAGGTATACGGCTTTATTATTTTCAACTGTTTTAACACCTTTAAACTGTTGCAAACCTTGTAAAAATCATATTTTTTTCGTTTCTTGACGAAATTCAGTGAAACAAGAGACAGTGGACTCGTGTGGACGTCTTCTACATTCTAGAAGAGACCGCATATTTTTCTGAGCCTTCTGCTATTTTTGGTGGAGTGGAACCCAATGTGAGATTTCTAATTTATAAACGATATGGAAAACGACGATGTATAAATTATATAGTCGATGTATGAGTTATATAAGCGTTGTACACCTCATGTATAAGCGTTGTATAAGTTGTGCGTTCGATGTATAAGTTATATATGCATTGTAAAAATTATATATGTGTTGAAATAGAAGTGAATTGCTATATATAAATATATATATATACGCCCCTCGTCCATAAACCATGGACGATATTTATTGGTTGTGATTGGTGTGAAAAATTATTAATAGCGAATGGTTGATTGTGATTGTTTGTGGTTGATATTGGTCGATTGTGGTTGAAAAATACCCATTTGTGATTGAGAAATATTTGGTTGAAACCACATAGGATTAGTTTGTGGAAATGAAATAAATATATACATGCCGCCTACGTGCGAACTAGATGCATGATTCCCCATTGTCAAAAACCGCGAGGTTTTAAGGTAGAGCGAGGAGCCGTACTAGGGACGGTCCCGGTTTTAACTACCCTGCCGTTATGCTGCCGAAATTTTGAATAATATTCATGTGTTTGAATTATTTTCATTTGTTGAAACTATATTTATTCGTTGAATAGAAAACCTCCATGTGTGGAAACGTTGTTGAGTTGAAATTCATGTGTTAAATGGTATTCATATTTTTAAATAAATTGTTTTATAATAAAATCCTATTTTTATCATCTATACGAACTATATAAAATAACAGTATTTTGAAATAAATTGTTTTATAATAAAATCCTATTTTTATCATCTATACGAACTATACAAAATAACAGTATTTTGAAATAAATTGTTTTATAATAAAATTCACATTTTTATCATCTATACGAACTATATAAAATAACAGTGTTTTGAAATGAATTGTTTTACAATAAAAATCACATTTTTTATTATATAAATGAATTGTTAAAAATAGTGAAGTGTTGAAATAGAAGGCAGTTAGATGAAAATATCATTTTTATCAAAAGTGTGAAATTCATATGGGTTTGAAATCGAAGAATCGATATATATATCTAAATAGAATTGAAATATATCGAAAAACGACGCTGCAGTTCGTATTTTGAAACTATGATTTCAAACGATTAGTACGGGAGATCCGACCATCGGATTTTCCTGAAACCGCAACCGTTGTGTTCGCTTTGGAAATATCTTTCCAACGGCACCAACTTTGTAAAAATCCAACGGTTGGATTGTCTGGAATGTTTAATTCAAATCTGAAGAAAAACAGCGCCAGAATCGATTATATTTATATATATATATAATTATATTTAATCGAATAACGAGGCTGCAGTTCATATTATGAAATCGAAACTTCAAACGATTATACCGGGAGATCCGACCGTCGGAATTTCCCGAAACTTGAACTGTTGGATGCGTTTTGAAAAGATCTTTCTAATGATGTTTATTTTGTGAAGATCCAACGGTTAGATTTTCAGATATGTGTAAATCAAATCTGAAGAAAAACAACGCCACGGCCGCGTTATGGCCCGAAGCGTCGTTTTGAATAAATTGGCTATTTTAAAATAAATAGAAATAGCGATAAATTGTCATAAAACATCATAAACGATATGGAATAGAAATAAACTGAATTTGATCGATTTATGTGGTATTTGATGGTTGAATGTGTTTGGTGTGAAAAGTACATTAAAGAACAAAATTGGTGTTGTCGAATGATTTAACCATTGAAATAAATTGATTTGAAATTCTAAATATACGTGAATTAATTGAAAAGGCCGAGTTAATTCTCATTTCAAATAATTGACCGACGATTGAAAGTCGAAGATGAAGACGGTGGTCGAAGACCAGAGATCTTCACCTCGTTTGGATGGTAACTGAGGTCCTGATTGGGAGGCATCCCGAAATATGGATAATGAGTGGTGATCGTCCAGACGTACGTGGTGATCGATGGGTTTGCGAGGTATTTAGTGCCTCCGGTTTCGTTCAGACCCAGAACGGACTTGTAAATGGACTGTGTGTTTGACATTGGATTTTATTCTGTGTTGATTGATCTCTGTTAAATATACATCTGTTTGGCGGCGGAGAATTTATTCTTTTGCTTAACGCCCTTCTCTGAAACGCACGAGCTCAGAGGTTGTATATCAATGGACATCAGTCGCATGGCATGAATTGCTAGTGTGGCATGCCTAAGTGTCAAATGATCAGGGCTTCTGTTGAAAAGCAAAGTCTTGTGGTGATGATCAAAGCACCACCTGTATGGCGTAGCCTTGTGTATAACGTGAAATCGCGAGCCTCACACCCCGGTATGAACTAGAAACGGGAGAGGACATCAGGGAGGGCCTGCGTTTCTTTCTAGCTAGAAGTGGCGTCAGTGGTTTTACACGCCCTGACGAGTTTGACTTATGTGGTTGTTGCTGTTGCGAGGCGCCTCGGATATATCGGTCGATCCGGGACCGATGGAGTCATTCGTTGGCTCATTTACGCCCCATAGGGCGGGGAGACGTAGTGTTCAGGCATAATAATCCACATCGGTGGACCGGCCCTGACGATCCAGGGGGCAGTTGCGGCTGTTCCTGAGACATGGGCTAGATTGTCTCGAATTCGGTAAGGACTATCTTTTGCCTTGGTTCATGACGGAAATTCAATTTCCAAATACGTGACTGTGCGGTTTCGATTGTATACATATTTGGCGACATAGTGGCATGGGACGCTCATGTCGTCTATGATTGATAGTTATGATTCGAAATTGTTTTTGAAACATATAAACACTAGTAGTAATATCAAATGCTTTGGTTTTATTCGTATCAAGCATGTCTTGGCCATTATAAGGTAAAAACTCTATCCTCCGGTTTGCATTGCATTGTGTGATGGGAACTGAGTCTTATAATGGCTTCATTTTTATAAAAAGCATTGCGATGTTTAAAAGAAAGATTTGTTTTTAGAGCACTGGCAATCCAATGGAGAAAACCCGTTCCACGAAAGTGGCGTGGTCCTGTGATTAGCCATATTATAAATATGTTGAGTAGATTTCTCAGACCAGTCCCATGACTGACTCGTAGTTTGTTTCACTTTCAAACTCGGGTGCCCCTTTTTCGACACGGGCAGCCTTGTATTCAGGTTTAG
Source organism: Allium sativum (assembly GCA_030737875.1). Classification (NCBI taxonomy): domain Eukaryota; kingdom Viridiplantae; phylum Streptophyta; class Magnoliopsida; order Asparagales; family Amaryllidaceae; genus Allium; species Allium sativum. Next base: position 822,635,723 of record CM060909.1, read on the forward strand.
CTGGTTCATTCTGGATAGCTGGAGCTGAAGATGGATTCTATTATTTATCTCTTTTTATGTTGTTCAGCTCCTATTGTACATATTTTGTTTGTTTCCGCTGTAGACATTTATGTATAGCTGAACTGTATTTGTACTAAGTAAGATCCTATATGCTGTGTAACTCTGATGATTACGTTTATCCAGTATATTCTATTGTTCATTATCTGGTGTATTTATTTAATTCTGTTCTACTATTATCTGTTTCTGTGTTATATTCCAAAGATAACCCTTGTCTCCGTCTGCACGGGATGTGGGGATGTCACAACGTGGTATCAGAGCTTTGGTTAAGCTTAGTTCAGGAATATAACATATTAACGAACTTGTCAGAAATAGATACAGTAGTGTTCTAGGACGGGTAACTCATTACAGATAGGATCAGTAATATCCTAGTATGAGTAGCAGAATGAAATAACACCTAAATAGACACATTTACATTCAAGTATTTGTCTCTATATTTTGAAATATCTTTTCTGTTGACCAGACACTTGATCTGCTATTTGCAGAAGAACTAGAAAATGAGTGCCAGAAATAGAAGAAGTGATACATACCCGGATATTGAAGCCCTATATATGAAATATAGAAATCTGGGGGGAAAGCCGTTCTCGGGCGAAGAATCAATTATGAAAACACAAGCCTGGATTCGTTCGGCTGAGAAAATCTTTGAAGGATTAAAGTTGAGGGATGACCAGAAAAGATTACTGGCCTCCTGGGCACTCAAAGACGAAGCTTTATTCTGGTAGGATTCGGTTATCAAGGATAATCCAGAAGGTGATATCACTTGGGACAGATTCAAAGTGATTTTCCTGGAAAGATTTACTCCTCCAGAAGCGATTGAGCGACTATGTGATGAATTTTCTTACCTGATACAAGGAGATATGACCATACCAGAATATCATAAGAAATTCAATGAACTTTCTCACTTCGCCCCTCATCTAATTCAAAATCCGAAGAGGAAGAATTTGAGATTTATCAACGGGCTTCAAAGGAAATATCAGAACAGTGTAATGAGGAGTGTGAAGCTTTCCTTTTCTTAAATGATATACATGGCTTATCAGTACGAAGATCTAGACAAGAAAGGTATGTTACGGTACGAAGAGGAAGTCAACTCTAGTAATAAAGTTGAGTCTGAAACTGATCGCCCTGAGGTCAATACAATGTCTGAGGTCAGCAAGGAGCCCAAAGTCAATCGAAAAAGGGCCAGATCTGAAAAAGAACCAGCAACGACTGCCATATGCAATAATTGCCATAAGAAAGGGCATTTGCAAGGAAATTGTAAATCCTCGAAGAAACGAAAGAATGATGGATTTAAATCCGGCGGAAAGCTTCAGGATAGTAGAGAATGCAATCTTTGTCAACAGACTGGTCATGTAAAGCAAGACTGCTGGATGTTAAGAAAAACCAATGTGGTTCAAGTAAATAAAGTAGCAGAAACGTCAGCACCCTCAGCTACTCTGGGAAGATCTGGTGTTTTAGAAGGAACGCTTACTGTCAAAAACATTCCAGTCAAAGTATTGTTTGACGCAGGCGCGTCACGAAGCTTTATCGCAAAGAATGCCGTTAAGAAGTTGGATTTGAAGTTGAGAAAGCTTAAAGAACCAATGACTATCCAAAATCCGGTCGGTGGTTCCATCGATCTCAGTTGGGTTTGTGTAGTACCTGTCTCTTTTTCCTGCTATAAATTCCCTACTATCTCTATCGTTATGAACTTTAATGAATTCGATCTTATTCTGGGATTGGATTGGCTAACCAAATATGAAGCAGAGGTTAGATGCGCGGAGAGAGTTGTTAGGGCTAAGATTAAATCAGGGAATTATATAACCATACCATGTGAAGGCCCGACTTCAAATAGAAAAGACTTCTAGGCAGCTTTGAATGTTTCTCCAGCTCAAATAGAAAATATCCCTGAAGTTGCAGAGAATATTCCTGACCTCATCAAAGACATTCCTGTCGTCAAAAATTATGCGGATGTGTTTGAAGAAGTTGTTCGCTTACCTCCGCAGAGGGAAATTGATTTCAAGATTGCTTTAATTCCAAATGCAAGGCCGGTAGTTCACGCTATTCGAAGAATGTCCTTGAAAGAGAAAGAGGAGTTAGACAATCAAACACGATAGCTAGTATGGAAGGGTCTGATCGGGCCTAGTTTCTTTGATTGGGGTGCAGCAGTGGTGTTTGTCCCGAAATCTGACGGTACTCTACGACTATGTGTGGATTATCGTGATTTGAACAAACAGACGATAAAAAACAAATATCCATTGCTGTGGATTGATGATTTATTGGATCATCTGAATGGAGCACAAGTATTTTCATGAATTGACCTAGCTACAGGCTTCCATCAACTTCGAATTGCCGAAGAGTGTGTTCCAATGACAGCATTCAGAGGTCCCGACTTATTCTACGAGTGGTTAGTAATGTTGTTCGGCTTATGTAACGCTCCAGCTTACTTCGTCGATCTGATGAATAGAGTGTTCAGAGGGGTTTTGAATAAATTTGTTATGGTTTTCATTGATGATATTCTAATCTTCTCTAAATCAAAGGCCGAACATGAAAAGCATCTGGAACAGGTTCTAGATATTCTGAGACGGAATGTATTGAAAGCCAAACTGTCCAAATGCATATTCTGGCAAGATGAAGTGAAATTTCTAGGCCACGTAGTATCGAAAGAAGGAATCGCTGTGGATCCAAGTAAAATCACAGCTATTCAGAACTGGAAGCAACCCAGTACCCCCACTGAAGTCCGCAGCTTTCTCGGATTGGCTAGTTATTACCGGAAGTTCGTTAAAAACTTTTCGAAGGTATCTGGTCACTTAACAAAGCTTATAAAGAAGCACTCTAAATTCAAATGGACTCCAGAAAGTGAAGAGGCTTTTGAAGAGCTAAAGTTAAGATTAATGACAGCTCCAGTGTTAACCATCATCGATGGCAATCAGGATTTAAAAGTCTGGACTGATGCTTCTAGAGAAGGCCTTGGCGCAGTGTTAATGCAAAGGGGCCAAGTGATTGCTTATGCTAGCCGTCAGCTGAAGCCACATGAGAAAAACTATGTAACTCATGATCTTGAGTTGTTGGCTATCGTATTCTCTTTGAAAATTTGGAGACACTATCTTCTGGGTGAGAAATTCGAACTGTATACAGACCATCAGTCGTTAAAGTATCTGTTCACTCAGAAGGACCTGAATCAGAGGCAGCAACGTTGGCTGGAGTTTCTTGCAGCATATGATTTTGAAATTCTATACACTCCAGGGAAAGCCAATGTCGTGGCCGATGCGTTAAGCTGAAAGAATGAAATGATCGCCAGTTTTATCATTGCGACTTCTTTCATTGACAAGATATCGGCTCTCCAAAAAGACGACCAATATATCAAAGGAATGAGTCAGCGAATTCGTGAGGGCCATGCTTCGAATTTCCAGCTCGACAGCGAAGGGATTCTGAGGTTAGAAGGACGAATTTGTGTTCCAGAAATTCCTGAACTCAGAAGAGATGTGCTTGATGAATGCCACAAATCTAAGCTCGGTATCCATCCGGGTGTGAGTAAAATGTACAACGATATCAAGCGGACATTCTGGTGGAAGTCGTTAAAAAGAGACATCTCGATATATGTCAGTCGATGCCCTACTTGCCAGCTAGTCAAAAGCGACCAACAGAAACTGGCTGGATTGTTACAACCGCTAGAAGTTCCAAGCTGGAAGTGGGAACATATTTCCATGGACTTCATTGATGGTTTGCCCAGAACCAGAGAAGGGAATGACAGTATTTGGGTGATCGTAGATCGCTTCACGAAGACCGCCCGTTTCATACCTGTCAGGTCAAACAGAACTGCTCAGAGTCTGGCGTAGATTTACTTCAAGGAAATAGTTAGACTACATGGAGTGCCGCTCTGTATAGTCAGTGATAGAGACACAATATTCACTAGCAAATTCTGGGAGGCATTTCAAGTCGAACTGGGAACGAAGTTGAACTTAAGCACCGCTTATCATCCTCAGACAGACGGTCAGACTGAGAGGGTGAATCGTATTTTAGAAGATCTATTGCGGGCTTGTGTTCTAGATTTTGGTGGATCGTGGGAAGACCATCTGCATTTGGCTGAATTCTCATATAACAACAGCTACCAGGCGAGCCTGACAATGTCGCCACTCGAAGCATTGTATGGTAGACCGTGCCGATCTCCTGCTTGTTGGGTCGAACCTGGAAATAGACTTGTGTTGGGGCCAGATATGATCCGAGAAGCTGCCGACAAAGTCGACTTTATTAAGAAGCGATTACTTGCCGCTCAAAGCCGACAAAAGAGCTATGCCGATAGAAGAAGAAGAGATATATCATTTGTTGTTGGTGACTACGTATATTTGAAAGTATCGCCGATGAGAGGAGTTACCCGGTTCGGTAAAACTGGAAAGTTGGCGCCCAAATTCATTGGTCTGTTTCCTATTCTGGAACGGATCGGAACTCTCGCTTATAGGGTTAAATTGCCTGATTGGTTGCCTGGAGTGCATGATGTATTTCATATATCTCAACTTCGAAAGCACGTTCATGATCCAGACTTGATCGTGGAAGAAGCAGCTCAACAGGATATTGAAATTACTCAAGAATTAGCTGTGAGACGAGAGCCGCTAAAGATCATCGGTAAAGAGACCAAAGAACTGAGGAACAAGAAGGTTCACTTAGTCAAAGTGCAATGGAGTGGAGATCCGCGAGATTGTACTTGGGAAACCGAGGAGAGCATTCAGAAAGCTTATCCTAGATGCCGAGTGGATATCTCTGATTGACTCCGGTGCAAGGTACATTTACCATACTTTGCATTACCATCTAATTCTCTACTCTGTTGTTATTTTCTTTCCATGGATGTGCACTTTTAATTCTATAGTCTGAAAAGTAAAAGAGTATATGAAATTGATTAGTATATTTTTAAAAAAAAAGTTAAAAACAAATTGATTGCTGTTTGTGTTGTGTGATAGTAGATTTGATTAATTAAAATTGTTGAAACGATAGTTAATTTAATCAACAATAGAATAATGGTAGGGTTTATTCATTTAAATCACACATTGAACTGATTTAAAAATAGATAGAAATATATATACTTGTGCATTATACATGTTTGAACAGGTAAATGGATTAGCTGTTGAGTAAAGATTTTATTTGCGTGCCCGACAAATGGGTAAACCTTAATGAGTTGGATGCGAAATATTATTATATCAACTCCTGTGAATGCCATTGGATGCGGAGTGCTGGTTTTTCTGTGTGTAAAAATAAACGTCGCCATAGGATAGTAACAATTAATTTTGAACTACATTACATGGCATACTTCAGAAGATAGGCATACTTCATCATATACCACATAAGCATTTGGAGCTTGTGTGACGAGGTGGAAGATTTACCATACGAGCGAGAGGCTTGTATGGCGATGACTATATTTTACATGTTGAACTGATGACTGATATGGACTATTTAAATTGTAACGATAAAATTGCCAGATTAATAAAAACCCCACACGGGTCTAGAGTTGACAAAAATCACGTCTCTCTAGTTATTAGATACGGCACATGGACTATTTATTTCCCATACTGGACGAGGTGACGAGGATTTATCCTCTGGAGCATTTAAAATACACACTCCCTCAGGCTTTGACAGGGTGACGAGAATTTATTCTCTAGAGTTATTATCAATACACGCTCCCCTGTAAACACCAGAATATATCACTATAAATATGTGTATGCTTATTAGGATTTATTGGGTACCTAATACGGCCCAATAAATTTCCAAAGCCCTCCCCGTACAAAGGAGGTTATGGCGAAATTTTTCAAAAATTCCGGGTGTTAGCCAAATTTTTGAAGAATTTGAAAATTCTCAGAAATTGAAAAGTTGGAGAATTGAAGCCAGATTGGACGTAGAGTTGATTAATCAAACCACTATCGACTTTGTTCCTTTTCGGGGACGAAAAGTTTTAAGTGGGGGAGATTGTAACGACCCAGAAAATCTGAACCAAGTTAAAAAATTTAAATTGGCTAAAATAATGGATTTTAAATATTTAAAATAAATATTTTAAATAATAGCAATGAAAACTGAGTTTGAATCGACAATTGAAAACGAATATAATTAATTCTAATTATAAACAAGGCCTGAAAGGGCGCTGCAGTTTCAAAAATTGAATTCAAACTTTATCGGACTGTACCGGGTGCAAAACAAAACGGATTTGAGTGAAACCAAAAATATTTAAATCTGTTAGTGAATACCTTTCTAACGAATCTGAAAAATCGAATTTTCATAGCGGAAAGCAAAAGTTATGGCCAAATGAATTTTCAGAAAGGTCGCTATGGAATTTATATAGCCCGTGAAATTGGCCATTTTGCAAACGACCTCGGAATTCGACGAAAACACTTTTGTTGGATCCGGGATGTGAAGTTATTACTAGGTTTCAAATTTCATAATTTTTGAAGCTAGTATGTGAGCGTGGCAAAGGAAAACGTGTTTTGGTCAATTACAGTTAAATTGGATCGACCAGAAATGGGCCTTTTTGCAAACGGTCTCAGAATTCGACGAAACTAGTTTTGTTGGGACCGTATCATCAAAACAAAGCCAGATTTATTTTTCTGGAATTTTTCGAATCAGTTTGTGGCCCTGACAAATTGAAATGTACGTTCAAATCAAATATTGAATGTTTTATATTTTAATTTGAAGAAAAACTGACTGAAACATTCGAACGGGCCTTCGAAACATATCCCATTGTGTTCGGAATAGGGGTAAAACGCTAGGGACGACAATCGTTGGGTTTGGATTGGGGTTCGCAGGAGGCAAGGGGTATTTTCGAATTTTTAAAACTTTATAAATAAATAAAAAACTATTCGTCCACGTCAGAAACCCCCCCCCCCCCCCCTCCGTCTTCTCTCTCCCCGTAACACGATCGTCAACGGAAACTAGTTCAAAACTTCCCGATCAAATTCCGGCGATTCCTCTCACTAATCCCCCTTGCTCCTTTGGAAGTTTTTGTAGAGTTTTCTCCCCTCTTCCAATCCATACCCTTCACTCCGCGTCAGGTGGCGTCAGCATCAAGAACGGAGCTCGGGAAGTCGCGCCGTTCGCAGGTCGATTCCGCCTCCCCTAGACCTCCGAGTTCGACGCCGTCAGCACCTCAGGCGCGCCTTTCGAGGCTGGTCAACGCTGCGTGGTCCGATCATGGTAATACTTCACGGTTTGGTCAAGAATTGAAGACCTAGTTTTGAACATCAAAACGAGGTATACGGCTTTATTATTTTCAACTGTTTTAACACCTTTAAACCGTTGCAAACCTTGTAAAAATCATATCTTTTTCGTTTCTTGATGAAATTCAGTGAAACAAGAGACAGTGGACTCGTGTGGACATCTTCTACATTCTAGAAGAGACCGCATATTTTTCCGAGCCTTCTGCTATTTTTGGTGGAGTGGAACCCAATGTGAGATTTCTAATTTATAAATGATATGGAAAACGACGATGTATAAATTATATAGTCGATGTATGAGTTATATAAGCGTTGTACACCTCATGTATAAGCATTGTATAAGTTGTGCGTTCGATGTATAAGTTATATATGCGTTGTAAAAATTATATATGTGTTGAAATAGAAGTGAATTGCTATATATAAATATATATATATATATAAATATATATATATACGCCTCTCGTCCACAAACCATGGACGATAATTATTGGTTGTGATTGGTGTGAAAATTGATTGATAGCGAATGGTTGATTGTGATTGTTTGTGGTTGATATTGGTCGATTGTGGTTGAAAAATACCCATTTGTGATTGAGAAATATTTGGTTGAAACCACATAGGATTAGTTTGTGGAAATGAAATAAATATATACATGCCGCCTGCGTGCGAACTAGATGCATGATTCCTCATTGTCAAAAACCGCGAGGTTTTAAGGTAGAGCGAGGAGCCGTACTAGGGACGGTCCCGGTTTTAACTACCCTGCCGTTATGCTGCCGAAATTTTGAATAATATTCATGTGTTTGAATTATTTTCATTTGTTGAAACTATATTTATTCGTTGAATAGAAAACCTCCATGTGTGGAAACGTTGTTGAGTTGAAATTCATGTATTGAATGGTATTCATATTTTGAAATAAATTGTTTTATAATAAAATCCTATTTTTATCATCTATACGAACTATATAAAATAACAGTATTTTGAAATAAATTGTTTTATAATAAAATCCTATTTTTATCATCTATACGAACTATATAAAATAACAGTATTTTGAATTTATAATAAAATTCACATTTTTATCATCTATACGAACTATATAAAATAACAGTGTTTTGAAATGAATTGTTTTACAATAAAAATCACATTTTTTATTATATAAATGAATTGTTAAAAATAGTGAAGTGTTGAAATAGAAGGCAGTTAGATGAAAATATCATTTTTATCAAAAGTGTGAAATTCATATGGGTTTGAAATCGAAGAATCGATATATATATTTAAATAGAATTGAAATATATCGAAAAACGACGCTGCAGTTCGTATTTTGAAACCGTGATTTCAAACGATTAGTACGGGAGATCCGACCATCGGGTTTTCTTGAAACCGCAACTGTTGTGTTCGCTTTGGAAATATCTTTCCAACGGCACCAACTTTGTAAAAATCCAACGGTTGGATTGTCTGGAATGTTTAATTCAAATCTGAAGAAAAACAGCACCAAATTCAATTATATATATATATATAATTATATTTAATCGAATAATGACGCTGCAGTTCGTATTTTGAAATCGAAACTTCAAACGATTATACCGGGAGATCCGACCGTCGGAATTTCCCGAAACTGGAACCGTTGGATGCGTTTTGAAAAGATCTTTCTAATGATGTAAATTTTGTGAAGATCCAACGGTTAGATTTTCAGATATGTGTAAATCAAATCTGAAGAAAAACAACGCCACGACCGCGTTATGGCCCGAAGCGTCGTTTTGAATAAATTGGCTTTTTAAAAATAAATAAAAATAGCAATAAATCGTTATAAAACATCATAAACGATATGGAATAGAAATAAACTGAATTTGCTCGATTTATGTGGTATTTGATGGTTGAATGTGTTTGGTGTGAAAAGTACAATAAAGAACAAAATTGGTGTTGTCGAATGATTTAACCATTGAAATAAATTGATTTGAAATTCTAAATATACGTGAATTATTTGAAAAGGCCGAGTTAATTCTCATTTCAAATAATTGACCGATGATTGAAAGTCGAAGATGAAGACGGTGGTCGAAGACCGGAGATCTTCACCTCGTTTGGATGGTAACCGAGGTGCTGATTGGGAGGCATCTCGAAATATGGATAATGAGTGGTGATCGTCCAGACGTACGTGGTGATCGTCCAGACGTACGTGGTGATCGATGGGTTTGCGAGGTATTTAGTGCCTCCGGTTTCGTTCAGACCCAGAACGGACTTGTAAATGGACTGTGTGTCTGACATTGGATTTTATTCTGTGTTGATTGATCTCTGTTAAATATACATCTGTTTGGCGGTGGAGAATTTATTCTTTTGCTTAACACCCTTCTCAAAAACGCACGAGCTCGGAGGTTGTATATCGATGGACATCAGTCGCATGGCATGAATTGCTAGTGTGGCATGCCTAAGTGGCAAATGATAAGGGCTTCTATTGAAAAGCAAAGTCTTGTGGTGATGATCAAAGCACCGCCTATGTGGCATAGCCTTGTGTATAACGTGAAATCGCGAGCCTCACACCCCGGTATGAACCAGAAACGGGAGAGGACATCAGGGAGGGCCTGGGTTTCTTTCTAGCTAGAAGTGGCGTCAGTGGTTTTACACGCCCTGACGAGTTTGACTTATGTGGTTGTTGCTGTTGCGAGGCGCCTCGAGTATATCGGTCGATCCGGGACCGATGGAGTCATTCGTTGGCTCATTTACGCCCCATAGGGCGGGGAGACGTAGTGTTCAGGCATAATAATCCACATCGGTGGACCGACCCTGACGATCCAGGGGGCAGTTGCGGCTGTTCCTGAGACATGGGCTAGATTGTCTCGAATTCGGTAAGGACTATCTTTTGCCTTGGTTCATGACGGAAATTCAATTTCCAAATACGTGACTGTGCGGTTTCGATTGTATATATATTTGGCGACATAGTGGCATGGGACGCTCATGTCGTCTATGATTGATAGTTATGATTCGAAATTGTTTTTGAAACATATAAACACTAGTAGTAATATCAAATGCTTTGGTTTTATTTGTATCAAGCATATCTTGGCCATTATAAGGTAAAAACTCTATCCTCCGGTTTGCGTTGCATTGTGTGATGGGAACTGAGTCTTATAATGGCTTCATTTTTATAAAAAGCATTGCGATGTTTAAAAGAAAGATTTGTTTTTAGAGCACTGGCAATCCAATGGAGAAAACCCGTTCCACGAAAGTGGCGTGGTCCTGTGATTAGCCATATTATAAATATGTTGAGTAGATTTCTCATACCAGTCCCATGACTGACTCGTAGTTTGTTTCACTTTCAAACTCGGGTGCCCCTTTTTCGACACGGGCAACCTTGTATTCAGGTTTAGCTGGTTCATTCTGGATAGCTGGTGCTGAAGATGGATTCTATTATTTATCTCTTTTTATTCTGTTCAGCTCCTATTGTACATATTTTGTTTGTTTCCGCTGTAGACATTTATGTATAGCTGAACTGTATTTGTACTAAGTAAGATCCTGTATGCTGTGTAACTCTAATGATTACGTTTATCCAGTATATTCTATTGTTCATTATCTGGTGTATTTATTTAATTATGTTCTGCTATTATCTGTTTCTGTGTTATATTCCAAAGATAACCCTTGTCTCCGTCTGCACGGGATTTGGGGATGTCACAGGTATTTGGAGTTTCCTTTGTATAGCTAGATTTACAGACGATTTATCAAGGATTTTTCCAAGTCAGCTGCACCATTGACAAAATTAAATAGAAAAAAATTAGGCTTTTGATTGGGATGCATAGGTTGATCATGCTTTTATGGCTCTAAAAGAGAGATTGATGAATGCATCAAAATTAGTTATTCCTAGTGGGAAAGAAGAGATGGTTGTATACACGAATGTCTGTGGTACAGGTCTTGATGCTGTATTGATGTAGAGCGGGAGAGTTGTCGCTTGTTCTAGTCGATAGTTGAAGTCGCACGAAAGGAATTGCCCTACTTATGTTTTGGAATTGGCAGCGATTATCATTGCTTTGAAAATATGGGGGCACTACTTGTTGGGAGAAGTGTTTACGGATCCTAAGTCATTGAAGTACTTCTTCTCTCAAAATAATCTAAACCTTCAACAACAAAGGTGGTTAGAGTTTCTGGCCTAGTATGATTTTAGTGTTTCCTTTAGTCTAGTAGTGGGTGCATTAAGTAGGATTTATGCTAGACATAGAGCTATGTTTCTGGACTGGAATCGGTTAGAGTATTTAGTTGAGTTTGATTTTAGGTCTCGTTGTGAATTGAAGCCTAAAATGTTATTGAGTTTATCCATGATACTTGCTCTCACCGAAAGGATTGGAACTACCCAGAAGTGAGACTTTAAGCTAGTATATATTTTTGAGTAAGATTGAGATGAAAGTCAATTCAGAGGATTTGAAGTGATATGAGGTTAATCGAGATGGTTGGATTTGCAAGGATGGACAATCGAATGTCATAGATGTTGATGGGATTCGAGGGGAAGTTTTGAGGGAATTACATAATTCTAGATTGATTATCCATCTAGTGGTAATAAGATGTATTAGGACATGAAAAGAATTTGTTGTTGGGAAGGTATGAAGAGTAATATAGGCAAATTTATCTCAAAGTGTATGAATTGCCAATTGGTGAAAGATGCGCCAAAGAAGCAAGTGGGTTACTTCAACTATTAGAGATCCCAGAATGGAAACATATATCTATGGACTTTATTGATAGATTACCATGGACTAGGGAAGGTTATGATAGTATCTAGGTAATTGTGGATTGCTTGACCAAAAGCATGAGATTCATACTTGTCATGTCTACTAAAACGACATTGAAGTTGGCCAAGTTATATATGAAATGGATTGTTTCATTCCATGGTGTGCCAAAAGGTATAGTAAGCAATAGAGATCAAGTATTTACCATTGGATTCTAGAAGAGTTTGCAAGAGATGTTGGGCATTGAGCTATATTTGGGTATAACTTATCATGCTTAGATAGATGGATATACCGAGAAGGTGAACGAGTTTTGGAAGATCCCCTTAGATCTTGTATCTTGGATTTTAGAGGATTCTGGGATGATCATCTCTATTTGGTAGAGTTCGCTTATAATAACATTTATCAAGCAAGTATCGGCATGACACCTTATAAGGCATGAAACACCTTGTAACACACCTTCGTGCAGGTGGAAAGTAGGAGAGAAGGTGATACTTGAGCCCGAGATGATTCAAGAGACTTCGGGTAGGATATAAATCATTCATCAGCGAATAAAAGTATCTCAGGATCGTCAGAAGAGCTATGCAGATAATAGAAGAAGAGATTTGGAATTCTTTATTAGAGATATGGTACTTCTTAAGGTTTCTCTCTTAGAAATGTAGTCTGGTTGGAAAGGAAAGGTAAGTTAGCTCTGATATTTATCGAACCATTTTCGATCATCGAATGGATTGGTAATTTAGCATATAGAGTGGATCTACCTTCGAAGATGGCAGGTGTGCACAATGTTTTTCTTGTTTCTTGTCTATGGAAGTTCATGAATGACTTGGTATTATAGTGGCACTGAATCAACTTGAAGACTTTGAGATTGAGCCAAAGTTTCAAGGCGTTTCCAAAACTCTTCAAATAGTATGACCCATTTTTCACATCTCCTTGCATTATTATATCTTATACTACTAGAATTTTGCATGCTAGGTGTTGACGTGGGAAGTTGTCGTTTACTTAATGTACGCCAACACCCAATATATATGCAAGTGCATTAGCAACACAGTAATCCAAAGATGTAATAAAGTAAAGTAAATGTGGGGAGACACAACTTTTTATAGTGGTTCGGCTCTAACGCCTACATCCACTTCATAGTAATCATTCATCATATATTTGATGATTACAAAGTTATACAAATTTAGACAATATTCGAGTACAAAGTGTTACAGTAGGATAACAAAATATATGTTAGTCCCAAACTTTGACTGAAATAACCTTCTTCTTCGTTGAGTGAGTTGACTTGGTCAACTATGTCCAAATTTATCTTTAATGTACAAGAAGTCCAAAACAACCCAAAAGTACCATAATTATCCTTATGAATGCCCAAATGTTGATGGAAAACGTGTATGCCATGTTTTAATTGTCCATGCCATGTCCAATGGTCATGAAAAAGGAGATGGCAACCAATAATGAGGGTTTTGGAGCTCTACGAGTACAAAAGTTGGTGGAGAAAAGGATCCAAACGAAGGTCATGCTTGTGGGTATTTATAGATGAGAGATTAGGTGGGAGTAGGTAGGAAATGAGGCCCACACAGCAAATTTTCGGATCTCTGAAGAGCAATCTTGAATCCCTTAATGTAGCAGCAATTTTCATACCCACTAAGGGATACGAAACTTCGTATCCCTCAGGGGGGATACGAGAAATTCGTATCCCTTTAAGGGATATGAATTTTAGTATCCCGAGGGGTACGAAGGGGAGGAATTTGAGGGAATAGTGACGTTGAGGTAAAGGATACGAAATCCCAAGAGGTGAAGGATCCGAAATTCCTAAGAGGAGAGGGATCCGAAATTCCTGAGAGGAGATGGATACTACTTTTCTGCACGCGTTCACGAAAATGGGCATACCTTTCAAACCGTAAGCCCATTTTGGCCAAACAAAAGTTGTGCCTGAAGCTAATTTGGAGGGCTACCAGAGTTACCGTGCTCATCACTGTAATTGATGTTTTTGGGCCCAAAAGAGATCATCTGCTAGGAGTCTTAGGCCTTTATATGTTTGCGATGCGACTTCGACCAAATTGCTTTGTGTTTTCTGCCGATGTTCTTGACGCTTGAGCGCATTGCTAACTAGGAACTTCACGTGTGTCAGCTTTAACCAAAAAGTGTGTCAACACTAGGTTAGGGCATTATTTGCATGGATTGTCAGACTTTAGAATGCATGATAGATTGGTTACTTGTGGATGACAGCCTTGTTGGATTTTGTGTTTGCACTTGTTTGCTTTAGGATTTCAAGTGTGAAATTCCTAAAGATGGGAGAATGTAATGACTCTTATTTTACGTATCGAAGAATCGTAAAATAATACTATTTAATTCACACGATGTCTTATCATTCTCATAATTTTAAATATGGTTAGTTTGAATGTTTTGCACATCTATGATTTTTCCTAGATCGTTTTACCCTTAAGTATCTTGCTCTGAATATATCTTTTGATTGGTATAGAATTAAATGCTCAAAACAGTGTCATTGAATTGATAGTAAATTATTCTGTAAAGTGGTCACGTTAGCGATTTAGATAAGGGATTATGGAGATATAAAAGTTTTGAATTTTTAGAATGGCTAGGTAGACTTAATTAGAGGCTAATGGGATAATCAAGCTGGCCCATTAGGTTAATGACCAGTAGCTATAAATTGGGCTATTTCATTCATTTTCTTGTTGGCTCGAATAATTCTATCATTGATCTACATATGTTTGTTGATTTAGTGAGTGACTTTGATCTCTCAGTAGACTATATTTCACTATATGTTTAAATTATATGTTTTTATCATAAATACATGCTAAATCACCCTAAAACATGATCATTTATGTTCATTTTAGATTTGAAACCCTTAGGGAAACCTAAATAGAGATAAAATGGATTAAAACGTTAAGTTTAGACTAATTAACATGTAGGTTTACACTAGAACTATGCATATAAATGATTAATTTATGTTTTCTATGAATTTAGGTGTTTGTTTATGATTGTTGATTCGTATGTTTGTTGTTTAAATTATTGAAATCATTGTTTGGATGTTATACTTGATTTTGTATGTTAGAATCATCAAAATTAAGACTTGGAATAAAGATCGGAGCATAATGGGGACAAAGTTCGTCGAAATGGCATGAAACTTGGAGGTTAGGCTCTATAAAGCAACGGGATGAAACTTAGAAAATTAAGGGTCGAAATTCACTAAGTATGTAGGTCGACACTGGTCCATGTCTTATGGACTGACACCAAGCCATAAATACACAAGCAAAGGACTTGAAACTTTTTGAGGTGGATTTTGGAGGCATTCGCATTGCACGGGTGAAGTTTGGATTCAGATGGTTGAAGCATGTGACTAGTTTTCCTTGAAGAATCCATAGAACAATATATATAGCACATGGCACTAGAAGTGGGTGGACTGGCATGAAATAGAGAGTTGGAGTACTTAACCAAAAATTAGCTAAGTTTGTGGACCAACACCGGTTTATATGGGATGGACTAACACTGGTCCATCAAATTCACTTGGACGGGTTGGAGGTCCATAAGGGAAGATATAAGGGGCATTATGAACATGTTAGAGGTTGCGGTTTGATGATTGCTTTTCTGGTTTGGAAGTTATAGCGTGATCAAGTGGCTAACCCTTTGATCGAATGCTCAGATGTAGAGTAGGTTCGAAGGGACACTATGGATAGCTCACGGTGTAATATAACTATATGGTGATGAGGCAATTCATGGCATAACGTAACTACGTGATTAGTTCATTGTGTAACGAGACTATGAACACAACTCACGGTGTAATGACACTATAAGAATGGGATCAGTTCGTGGTGTAACAAAGTTGCGTGATAATGGATTGACAAAGGGGGACTCAAGCTTTAGACATAGTGGAATATCATTGATAGCTCCAAGTGGTCTAGTGAACTCGATGTAGGCATGTCATAGGGACGCCCATTAGGATCGAGGAGTTCATGTACCCTGGGTGGTGTAACCTAGGTCAGAGAGGCACGTGTTGGCGAAATAAGAAGTTTCACTAAAACGAGGAGGGGGGGTTCCATTAGCTCCTGACCGATGGCAATGGTCATTCGTACAAGTTATCAAATATCAATGCATTCACGACTTTGAAAGGTGATAGTTAGGATTTGGATGATGGTTTCTATATTTTCTTTGTTTGTTCTCATTTTCACTTCTTGGCTAGACTATAATTTATAAGGCTTGAAGAAGGAGACAGGGAGTGAGGCCGATCTAAGATGTATAGGTTCTCTTATCTTATTATTATGCCCTCTTTTACTGTGGATTGCTTTGAGTAGCATATATTTTTTGGTTATTATGTTCCGACTCTTTAATTGTAGGGACATGTCACATATGATACTTAACCTGTATATTTCCTTATTCTATAGTATAACTTTTGATGGATATTATCACTCACATCAGACCATTGTCTGACCCAATGTTTATGTCTCATCTTATTATCCTGGGTTCTCTTTGGTATTTTTATTCATTGGTTGACATTGTTAGTGAGTAGACTAGACATTAGGTCAGGTTATACGATGATGCTGAGCCAAAGACGAGCTTGGAGGAACTATAGCGTATACCATACTTGTATATTTTCTTTCCATTGTTACTAGAGTACACTGAGAGATGTAGTGACGATGGCATGTATCAAGATATTTGGATTTCGTGTACATGAGTCTGTGATGATGATATTTTAGCCGCTTTGTTCGTTTTATCATTACTCACTACATTATTGTCTATATTTCTTATTATACTTTATCCATGCGCTATGAGATATACGACAAGTCTGGTTTTGATTATCACATATGAATCCTTCATAATCTAATTTTTATATATTTATATAGTTTAGTAAATTTATAATAATATATATAAACAAAATTCTTCTAGAGATATTTTGTCATCAATTCTTCTGAAGTGTTACGTTTCTCTTAAGAAATACTTTATCTGCACTACTTTTGGAATGTCGTATCAATACACAATATCATTTTTTATACGAATAACATAATTTCTACTTTATGGTATATGAAATATCCCTACTAGTTATTTCTGTTGTAGTCACCTTTGAAATGTCATATCAAATTTTAAATATAGTAACAAAATTAGATGCATCTAATATAAGTAAAATGTGAAAGACAAAAACTACGACTTTTGGAGTGTAATATAAGTATATAATAACTCTTTTAGAGATAAATTTTTGTCATTACTTCTAAAGCTTTATGTAATATTCTTTTAGAGAATACAACATTTCTTTTTAAGGAACTGCAATTTAGAAAAAAATAAAATTTCTATAACATCTCTTCTAGGATGTTATTGACTTTGGCAATATAAATTTAAAGAAACACATCTTCAAGAGATTAATATATACACATCCATTAACATAAATAGTATGTTGCATGGGTTATCTTCTTTTGAGAATACCAAAAATTCATTTATTTAATTAATTACTTTGACTAACGCATCCATAAATTTTTTGTTGAAAATTCAGCTTTTATAACATAGTTCGATTATTAGAAATCAGTTCTACAATTAGATATATTTATTAAAAAGCAACAAAAATAATAATTAAATTGCAGCTATATGTTGAAATAAAGATAGACTTTGTATTGCTTGAAGTATATAAATTGGGTATGCATGTTTTTCAATTTGAAATAAACAATAGAGAGAAATAGTTTAAGCTCCCTCAAACATATAAAATAAATTGAAATAGAAGAAAAATGAATTAAAATGTCATTTGACTTCATACTTTGCAAATAATGAAAGTCCCCATCAGAGGCTAAATAATAATTAATATTTAAAAAGCATTACTACAATATTTTCTCTAAAAACAATATTAATGGAGCAGTAAGATAAGTAGAATACAACATAAAAATAGGTAATATATAAGTTAAAATAAAATAATGGCGATTCAATTTCAAACGCTCCGAAAAATTCAATTGACTTGGGACGACTCCAGATCGGAGGCCAGGTAAAGAGGTGTTGCAAATTGATGATGTTGCAGTTAGTATGGAGGCGAATGATTGGGTTACGGTGGCGAAGGGAGGTAAAGCTTTTAGGGTTTCATTCTCGCAAAACCTACCTAAGCGTTATGATATGCGGAGTGACGAAGGATCATCAGATCCTCAAAGATTTTCCTTGATGGGTCGTCCTCCATAATCGCAATTCCCGTGGGGAGCAAATGCTCGAACTGAATCTACAAATTGATAGATGCAGCGCACTTCTAATGGGAAGACCAGTTTCGATTGGAATGTGGTTCAAGCCATCTAGAAACTGGTAAGGCGAAGTCATGGAAACAAGTCACGATAGGAGGAACTGGGCAGATTCAAGAGGAATACGTAGATCTATCATATATTGCTCCAATTGTGATAAATTCAAAAAAATGGTAGTGATGACTGAACATGTAGCCTCTAGATCTATTGATCAATGGAGAAATTCAATTATTTTCTACGTTTTTAGTACAAAACCTTACCGTATCCATTTAAAAAATTATATTGGACGAATGTGGAAACCGTTTGGTAAATTTCAATTAACGGTTTTTTTATTATTCGTTTTGAAAAGTAATATAGATTATGACAGGATTTTGAAAGGAGACCATACCTATTTGATAATAAAATCATCATCCTCAAGAAATGGAACATGGGAATGAGATTTAGAAAAGATTTACTATCAACAATGCCTTTATGCGTTAAATTTTCAAATCTTGAATTGAAATAATGGGATAGAGAGCATTAAGTGCGATAGCCAGTGTGATAGGTAGACTAATAAAGATGGATAAAATTACCGTTGATGAATCAAGAGTTGCCTTCACGAAGATTCTAATCGAAATAGATGCGGGGTCTGACTTTCCCAGTGAAGTGGATGTACTTTTGCACACAGGAAAAGAACTGGCAGTAAGAGTGGATTACCTATATAAGCCTCTTAGCTGTAAGGTGTGTGGTGTATTTGGGCATTCCCACGCTCAATGTAAAGCAAAACTGGCAGAAAAATGGGTTCGCAAGGATAGTGGTAGTATAAGTGATAATGTCGGCAACATGATGACAAATAACCCAATAAATGGTTCAGCAGTACAAGTTACAAATGAGAATAATAATGGGACTTCTGGTGACAACATTTGTACTGAAAACGATAATGTCACAAACAATATAGAAATATCTAAACTCATTGATACAACTAAAATCACTAGTTCGAATAATGAGCAAAATGATAATATAGATGCAAATACCAATGGCAATTCAGGAAACGATGTTCTGAAAACTCAAATTTCTACAGGGGATATGGCTACATCAGATACTTCAGCATATGACACAAACAATTTGAGTAATGTCGCTATAAGCATGGATAATGTTGAGGAGAACACTAATACGCTTGTTAACAAGCATTACACACAACAAAAGGATTCTGACAACCCTGTTATACAATTACATTATGTTAATACTAATGTATACAAAGAGATGAATACTAAATATTTACAGGAAGTGCACATAACAATAGTTGATGGATCTGTCGATACACTTCACGAGAACTTGGATGGCCTTTTCGAAGACTAGGAAGATTCTGAGGAAGAAAATCTCGTTGAACATATTTCCATTAAAGAGGAGATTTCAAGCCAACCTAAAAAAGAGATGAGGTGTCTCAAAATATAGAGAAAAATCAAAAGTTCCTAGAAGATCTGGAAAATGCAAACAAAAATAACAAAAAGAAAAGTAGTAAAACAGTCTCATCTGCTCCTCCTAAAGTGTTGACAAGGAGCAAAGCAAGGTTAAATGAACGTCGTAGAATGTAATGTTAGGGTACTAAATGCTACAAACAAACAATTTGAAGTATTTAAGTTCTTTAACAAATATAGGCCATCAATGATTGACCTATTGGAGAACAAGTTGAACAATAATATGATCAAAACATTAAAAAATAAGTTACATAGAAATTGGAATGTGTTGGACAATAACTGTACAGGCAGTAAGGGCGGAATTTTAACGACTTGGGACTCTAACATATGGAAAGTTAATGTTGAAGCTATATCTTATCAGCATATCTCTATAAAGGCAGACAATTCAGATGGTTTAGCTTGTAGAATCACTTTTATTTATGCTAGCAACTTCCTTATTAATAGAGAAAAACTATGGCTGGAGTTGGTCAATGAATCTTGAATGGTTGACATTCCGTGGCTTGTGCTTGGAGATTTCAATAATATTTTATAGCCTAATAATAAAAAGGGGACCTACTGTCCCTTTCGGACATATTGCTGGCCTTATTGATTGCATTTCCAGTGCTGGTTTGATGAATTTTTCTATTATCGGTTTTACATATACTTGGAGGAAGAAGGATGTAACCACAAAAATTGGTAACATTCATCTTTTTATTGAAATTTTCCCTTAATTAAATGCCTTTGGGCCATTAGCAACCATAATCCTATTTGTGTCAATTTCAGGAAAAACAACAATGGGATCTGTTAGCCTACTTTGTGAACTAGGCTACACAAAGTCAGAAGATCAATTATGAATGATGTTGACTAGAAGAACATGCACTTGAAGTCCAGATCGGATCGGAATCTCAGATCGGATCGGAATCTCTGGCCAAGCCAAAACAGTGAAGAGCAGAAAGCAGAAGCGCTTAGACAGAATCAGACCGGATCAGATGCATCGATCCGCACTTCCCCTCCAGCATGCGTCCGATCCGCAGGAAAGCAGCACCAGTTCCAGCGCATGGTCCCTAGAAATACGGAGCGGTTATACACTCACTCTCCCCATGTTCTCCCACTATCCTGATGCGTTGTCGCCATCTAGTTCTCTCTGAACCCGACTTTCATGGGATGAGTGCCACGTACATCCGAACCGGGTCTATCCCAAGGGGATTTTCCACCTATAAATGCACCTCCAAGGCTCATTTGAAAGGATCTTTTGGCATTTTCAGAGCTCATACTCCTTCACAAACTGAATTTCATCAAGATATTTAGATTACAATCATCTTTTAAAGCACATTTTAGAAGGGATTGAGTGAATTCATGCAATGTATGAGTGAAATTGATTAAGAACCATTGTTGTACTTGCATTCAAGTCATCAATTCAAAGAGTAGAAAGTGGACATAGGCTTTTTAACGCCGAACCAATATAAACCATGTGTTTCTTCCTTGTTTTTGATTTCATTTCATTAGAATTATTTCTGATTTGGGTGTTAGAGCCATTTTTGGATCTAACATTTTGGTGCTTTCACTGAGAAATCTTTGAATTCTCCGCTTTTTGGGATTATCATTCTACTATTTGGACCTTCAAGTTCAAAGAAGTAAATCCTTTGTTTCCGACATTTTCAAGTATTTACTGATTAATCACTGAAGAATTGGACATTATGACTAAGGGAAAAGGAAAAGAAGTGCAAGGCGCTTGGGAGAATGATGCTAGAGAAGATCAACAGGCCATCGTCTTGACGAGGTCACGGGGACAGAGTTTTGGAACAATCCGATCCGAACTGGATGATCCGAACCGAACTGATCAAGAGAATCCAAGCCAACCCGGAAGCACGGGAGCTGCACAGACCCCCCTCCGAACCGATCTGACTCCAGTGCCCTATTCTGATCGTACCCGAACGAGGCAGAAGCCGGTACCTCCACTTGAGCACCCACTAATGCTCTGATGCCGGCCGCGACGATTGGTGATCAACCTGCTCCATCTGCACCCATCACGCACGGAGATTTTTCGCATTTTCTTGACATGCTTGGGAGTACTAGAAATGCGTTGGAAGCCCATAAACATGACAGTCTTCACATGAAAGAGAACATGATCACCATGAGTAGGGAACTCAGTGAGCTTCGGAGGCAAAAGACACCTTCTCCAACACGCCGCCTTGCTGCAGACTATTCATCTTCTTCGGATGAAGAATGTCCTCGTGAAAGAAGGCCGCTTGAGCGACCTCAAAATCTTGATCAATTGACCTTTGGATCCTTGGGATCCCGTGAAGATGATGCTCGTGTATTAGGACCTGATGACCCGAGCCTGAAAGAACCTATGTTGCTGCCCATGCGTGGATCTCACGTTCTACCCAGGGATCCTAATATTACTAATCCTACGCAACAACAACTTCTCCAACCCCTTCCTCCCGTGAATAACCGGGAGTGGAGGGAACAAAGTAGAGTAGCTGCCGCTAGAAACAGGAGGATATCCCCTAATCAGGAGCAGAGGGGTAATCCGAATATTAGGGCTAGAGAACCTGAGCAAACATTAACAAATGCTGATGTATGGGCGATGGTGCACCAAATCAGGTCTGAAAGCCGACACTACACCAATGAGGACTGGGGCATTGAGCGAAGTCACACCCCATTCACAGATGATATATTGAACTTCCAGTTCCCTCGGCGAACTAACTTGCCACAAATGGATCGGTATTCAGGGAGAACCGACCCAGGACAACATCTGATGAGGTATGCATGGTTCATGAATGCGGCAGCAGCTCCAGACGCTATAAAATGCAAGGCCTTCCCGATTTATCTAGAAGACGTGGCATTAATGTGGTTCACCCGACTCCCTCCACGGTCGATATCTACTTTTAAAGAATTGAGTGAACGCTTTATGAACCAGTTTCGGCTTCATGCTCGAAAATCTAAAAGCGTCATTGAATTGTCAAGGATTAAGCAGGCTCCGGTTGAATCTTTGAAATCGTATTTAGACCGCTTCAACCTGGCTATCACCGAAGTCAGTGACCCTCATGAGCCCACTATTTTGATGGCCTTAATAGAAGGAGTCGACCCGGACACAGAATTAGGGGATTATCTATCCGGGAAACCACCCCCCACTAGGGAATTGTTCTACGAAAAAGCCAATATTCGCTTAAGGCGAGAGGAAGCTCATGCAAATAGAAAGAGAAAGTCTGAAGGGGCCTCGAGGGAACGCATCCAAAGCAATGTTGTTGTGAAGCAATCCGGTGACAGTTCGGGTAAGGTTGAGGTGAACGTCAGCAACCAGAACGGAAGTAATAACAACAGAAATGGCAACGACAATAAAAGGAATAGGAACCGAGGGAACAACTCCAGCAAAAGACCTCGATTTCAAACTTTTGAGAACTATTCGCCTTTGAGTGACACATTGGAAAACATTTATCTGGATACATACAATGTATTGTAATATAAAAAACCACCGCCCAGAGACTCAACCGAAAAAGAGATCGCTACGGGAAAGTTTTGTTTGTTCCATGGAACCAATGGTCATTCTACCAACGAATGTCGTCATTTGAGAGATGTAGTTGAGAAATTGCTGCGGGAAGGGAAGCTGGAAGAGTACAAGGTTGCCCCATGGGATAGGAGGCAAGGAGGGCAAACCCCGAACCAAAGTCAGCCTACTTCCAAACCCACAGCCCAGTAGAAAGGTAAAGGGATCGTTATCAATACCATTATAGGCGGGCCCCATCAAGCAAGCCATAGTTTCAAAGCAATGGATCAGTACGTTAATGCCTCCAAGAAATTTGAAGTAGGAGAATGCAGTAATCTCAAAGACATCACTCCAGTGAAAAAACAAAGGACGATGTCAGACGACGTCATATTCCGTAGTAGAGATGATACCGGAATTCAATCACCTACTGAAGACCCGCTGGTAATTACCACAGCCATCGGCCCCGCTTTAGTCCATAAGATGTTGGTGAATAACGGAAGCTCAGTTAATATCCTCTTTAAAAAAGCCTTTGAACAAATGAGGCTCGAAGCGAAAGACTTAAAGCCCTGCGAAGGATGGATACGGGGCTTCAATGGAGCATCAATGGCTCCGATGAGCTATGTAGAATTACCAGTGACGTTAGGACAAGGAGATCGCCAGAGAGTGAGAATCCTGCCATTTGTAGTTTTGGATGTTGAGTCACCCTACAATGCCTTCTTGGGCCGACCGTCCCTCGCAGAGTTTAGGGCATGTATTGCACCTTGGTGCTTATTTCTTAAATCCTAACTAACGCAGGAGTAGGGGTGATGAGAGGTGACCAAGCTACGGGATGAGCTTGCTACATGACAGAGTTGAAGATGCTAATGAAGGGGTTGGATATAGAACCCAAGGACGATTCTCCCCCTTTGAAGGAAAACCTAGCATAGCAATTAAGGGGTCCAGCCCCAAGAGAGTCGACCAGAGATGTGCTCGAGGATATAGATCCTAGAGAGGATAAGGAACCTGAGGACAGAAAGGCGACTCCCAATGAAACAACAGTGGACATCTCCATTGACAACGCGGATCCGACAAAAGTATTGAAGATTGGAACACAATTAGATCCGATTCGAGCAAAAGAGTTGGCCGACTTTTTGAAGGCATATCTGGACGTGTTTGCCTGGACTCTTGCTGACATGTGTGGGATATCGTCTGCTATTATGAGCCACTCTTTGAGCATCAATCCAGAACACCCGTCGGTCAAGCAGAAAAGACGGATGTTAGGCCCAGAGCGGTCAGCAGCCTTAAAGGAAGAGGTAGAGAAATTGAAGGATAATGGATTCATCAAGGACTCGAAATATCCCGACTGGATATCTAATCCTTTCCTAGTTAAAAAATCCAATGAGAAGTGGCGTACATGCATTGACTTCTCTGACTTGAACAAGGCTTGTCCGAAAAATAGCTTTCCTCTTCCCAGGATTGATCAACTAGTGGACTCAACGGCCGGACACGAGCTCCTATCCTTTATGGACGCCTATTCTGGGTACAATCAAATTCCCATGCATATACCAGATCAGGAGCATACAAGTTTCATCACGGACTTGGGATTATATTTCTATGTGGTAATGCCGTTCGGATTGAAGAATGCAGGAGCCACATATCAACGATTGGTCAATCGCATGTTCTATAATCAAATCGGAAAAACCATGGAAGTCTATGTAGACTGAAACACTCCACCCTCCATTAAGGTCACTCACAAAGGGAATGCCTTAACTTCAATGGAGGTTTGTAAGTAAAAGTCACAGATAAAACACAAGACAGATATAAACACATATATATAAGCAGCGGAAAACAACAGACTTTTTATTTCATAAATATGTGTTCAAACAAAACATTTCCATAACTGTCACATAGTAACTTCCAAAACATTACATCATCATTTATGTCTTGGTTATTAAATAAAGAAGCATAAAAACATAATTAAAACTGCATAAATCCCCATAGAGTGTGTCCAACAGCCATAGCCAAAGAGAGTCCAAACCGTACATCTACTATCTTGAAGCTTGCAAAGAGTCTGACTAAGCTGGGTTGTTTCCTCCCTGTGGACCTGGGGGGGCGGAAGAAAAGAAGACGAAAGAAAATAGGGTCAGACATAAAGCCTGGTAAGTCTAGTGACTCTTCAGTATGAGAATAAGAAAAAGGACATGATAAGTATAAACTGGAAATAGGAAAGTATCATAAACTAAGGTAAAGCAGTTTGAATCGAATATACTATCGCACCCCACACTATATCTCTGCACCTATTTGTACTGTCTTAACTGGCACCCCATGCAGGAGGTGAAGTGATCCCCTTTCTCTAAAGATCGGCTCCTACTCGCATAATCATCTGTGTCTTACGGTCCCCAAATATTGTAGACGCCTATGCTGGCCCCACCATGGGGTGTATCAAGTCCCATGGTGGCGATCCGACACAATCCTTAGAATGCATAGGTTATACTACTGGTGCCCCCAGTGCCCTGTTTGTCTGCTCCGAAGTGTGTGCATGCCTGCACTCCGTTAGAACCCACACTGTTGCACCCACAGCCGTCGCTTTTGACCGCTTACAATCAGCCCAGTAATCGTGCCCCACCCTTCATTTTATTTGGACACAACTCACAATCCACATGACGAAATCTCGAGTTTTCTCTTTCATTAGAAAAATACAGTTTACCAGCTTCGAAATTTCTTGTTTCACAACAATCCGATTTAAAACGGATTCTGTATATCCATTTAAAGTTCGAATCGCCAAATTACGAACTACCGCGCCATTTCGAGCTCGATTTTAATTATAATATAATTATTACGTTCAAACTGACATTTATAAATAAATTTGTTAATATAATCAATTCTAAACTGAATTATATATTTTAAATTGTCCAATTCACACAATATTGTCAATTCCACTATTTCCAACTATTTCGAAAATTAAATATATTATTCTATTATTTAAATTAATTAAATATTCAATATTATTTAATTAAACAACCATTTTATATTACCGAACCATTATTAAATAATTAAATAAATTATTTATTACCCGTTAAAAATACGGGACTTTACATTCTTCTCCCCTTAAAATAACTTTGTCCTTGAAATTGCTAAGGTAGAAAACAAACCCTATTAACTGGGTTTAAAATTATTTGTTTACTTCTTAACTTCAGTTTCAACTGAACTAATTTATTTCCATTAAAATATTAATTCAATTCTATTAACAAAAAATTTCAAAAATTCTGAAAATTTTCAAACACCTGAAATTTTCAAAAAATTTCGCCAGTACCTCCTTTGTACGGGTCAATTGGTACAACTACAACTCCCCTCTCTAGGCCTTCTTCAACCCAAAAGAAAATCAAATAGCCAAGCGGCTTGCGAAATAGGCTCATCAAAATCTCAAACCCATATATAATATAAACTTGTACCTTTTTGTTGGGCATATCATTATATCATTTCCATCTGTTACCAATTCAACATATACCAATATCATCCCAATCAATCTCCAATCAATATATCCTCAAAACCAAATCATTTTCTTATACAAGCTAAATTCCATTTCCGATTTCAATTTTACTTACCAGTCCAATTCCATTCCGGATTATCTCTAATCCAAACTAATTCGATATTTTCTATCTCAATTCATTTTCCACTTAACTGGTCTTAATTCAATTTCAATTTACTTTCACTAATTCATATTTAATATGTTTTAATTCAAACAATCTTTCCCAGGGAAATTTAAACATTTTAGCTTTTCTAAAACCAGATATCCCTTTTCAGGATTCAAAACAACTTGCTTTACACAAAACAATTCAAAAACAAAATCTTTGGTTGTAATCCGTCACTTAGTAACTCGAAAATGACACTGATGGTGTGGCCATCATCATCAGGGTTATTTTCCAGCTATCGAAGTGAGTTCAATACTATAACAATTTCAAAACCATATTTAAACACCTTCATTTTGAAATCGCTTTCAAAATATCCTTCACAATGCTTGTAAACAATTTAAAATCTCCCAGGATTTTAAAATCTCATATATTTAATCCAATTCCATTTACAAACGCTTTTCATGTTTTTTTGGAATTTTAATTCCAATTTCGATTTAAATTCAAATTTAATTCATCTGATTTCATATATTACACTTATATGAATTCTAATTGGTTATTTACATAACCATTTCAATTTATAATCTCATCTGATTATAATAACAACCAACCTATGCAGTTAAAGCCCCGCAATATCCCCGCTATAGCCCGTAGCGCCCTTCAACCGCTACGCTATTTCAATTTAGCGCTTGTAACACCCCACGCCCGCTATGGTCACTCTCTAAGGGAATGCCATAGCATCGGTGGAGTATTTTAGTGAATATAGAACAGAAAAATTACAACAAGACAGATATAAATAGTACTTGAAATTTAAAACATCATCTCATAACAGCGGAAGTAAACATGTCTGGTTACATCACAAAACCAAAATAAAAGTCAAGTACAATATCCATCAAAATAAAGAAGTACATAATCCCACTCTCTCATACAATAGCCAGGACAAAAGAAAAGATAACTGGGTAACTGGAGCTTTACATCTATCCAAGCTCCTAAAGACTGGAACAACAATCTGATCAAGCTCCACTACTGCTAGGATCCACCGTAGGACCTGAGGGTTGGGGAAAAAAAGATAAAAACAACGGGGTCAGACATAAGTCTGAGCGAGTCCTATAACTTTAACAATACAATCATTAAAGTAACCAGAGAAGACATAAACTTGACCTACGGTAATGTCTGGGGATGAATGGCTACACTAAGCAGCTTGGTAGACTTAGGATAAACTAAGATAACTGTAAAGACGCATCTACCCACCCAAGGATAATTACTACACTGCACCACACCAGTCATTTCTACTTAAAGGTTGATCCCTCCCAAGGACTTAGAAAATTTCCCCAGTAGTTTCGTGTACCCCTAGCCCACTACATAGGTGTCGTCTGCCCCTATCTCCACTAGGTGTACTTAGTAATTTTTCCCAGTAGTTTCGTGTACCCCTACATAGGTGCCGTCTGCCCCTATCTTAATTAGGTGTACTTACTACTCCCCAGCGATCGGCTCCCTACCGTAGATACCCGTGCTGGTCCCACAATGGGGTGTATCATTCCCCAAAGTGGCCACCTGATAATATCAACGGTGCACGGCTTTATATCTACACGATGCAACAACGGCTTATCTACCAGCCCGGGCCCACACACGCATATGAAACCCGTTGGACTTGCGTTGCTACCGCTAACCCGTTTTGGCCTCTTATAGTCAAGCCCAATATGCGTGTCCCGTCACTCGACTAGAGTCGAGCCCACAAAGATACGTTTGGGATATTGGTTGAAATGGGCCCCCACAAGCTACCCACCTAAGCTTGTCACTTATCTAGTGTATCCCACTTAACCCTTTAATCATGTTTAATTACATGTTTCCACTTGGTTAAGTATTCTAATCGTATTTTCTATTGCCACCCAAGGCAACCACTAGATTTCCACATGCCACCCAAGGCACCCACTTAACCCCTCATGTCCCTCTACATGCTAATATGGTTAAGTGTTTCTTAATTAATTAATTAAGATCATGACCTCATAAAGACCTCTCACATTAGACCGTCTTTTATGACTGCTGGATATGCCGGTTGGTTCCGGGCAGACTTCTGTCATCAAAAGGGTCTAACCTCGTGTCTTTACTTTAATCACGTATTTAATTTATGACTAAGACCTCTCACATTGGGCCAATCATTTGTAGCCGCTGGATGGCCGGTCGGTTCCGGGCAGACTTCCGCTACAAAAGGGTCCAACCTCGTGTCTTAGTTGATTAATTACACCTAATTAATCACCCCCATAATTAATTATCCCTAATTAATTACACATTTTTCATAACATGGGTAGACCTAACTCAATAGGTAAATTCCCATGGGGTAGACCTAACTCAATAGGTAAATTCCCACTTATGTTAATTTATTTTTTTATGGTATGCTTAATCATACCCAATCATACTTTTATTAACATATTTATTAACCCCATCGTTCCCCACGTAAATCGTTCTCATTTCATAATAAAGGGAAGATCCATCACAAATATCATGGGTTTAACCAAATCTTAACATATAACTTTGTCATGGGTTAAGAGGATGTCAACTTGCATATATGAGCATATATTAACCCAACTACACTTAACCCAAACTTGCATAACATGTTGAACTTGCATATAAGCATTCTTATAACTTGCATAACATGCATTTAAGCATACACATAACTTGCATAAGCATTCACATTCTTGCATAAGCATCCACATACTTGCATAAGCATGCATAACTTGCATATCATGTTAAACTTGCATTTAAGCATACACATAACTTGCATAAGCATTCACATACTTGCATAAGCATGCATAACTTGCATATCATGTTAAACTTGCATTTAAGCATACACATAACTTACATAACATCATACACATAACTTGCATATGAACTTGCATAACTCACTTGTTAAACATGCATAAACCCACTTATTAAATATGCATAAACCCACTTGTTAAACATGCATAAACCAACTTATTAAACATGCATAAACCCCCTTATTAAATATGCATAAACATAGGAAAACATAGAGTAACATATCATTACAAATGATTCAAACTCACTAATTCGCATTTAAGACCATAAGTCTCATTACACCCAATCTACTTACTTTAGCAATTGATGTTAAAGTGATAGAAACTCACCAAACCCAAGATTAGCAAACTTATGAAGTGGAATTAGTTGCTAAATATGAAGATGGTGATGATTAGAGATTGATTAGAGAGTGATTAGCTTGCAACTTCCTTCATAAACTAGTGGAGGCTCTCTCTCAAGTTTGATTTTGGCGGCATGAGGCCATCATTACTATTTTTAGTATGGATTAGGGTAGGTTTAGGGTGTATTTATAGATTAGGTGAGTGTTTTAGGCCCTTAGATTAACCCTAGGTTAGATTAGGTCCGTTAGATTTAGGAAATCTCTAGAACCCAGCCCTCCAAGCCAGCCTAAAACCCAACCTGGTGCACCCAGGTTCTCTGGACGCCGCGCCCAGGTCGACAGGCAAGTCGACAGGCAAGTCGACTCCCCAGTCGACAGGCCTGTCGACAGCCCTGTCGACATGGGTAGGGCGGGAAGTTTCCCGCCTGGCCCCCTGCTGGCTCCAATTTCGAAATCTAGTTTTGCATTTCTAAATCTGTTTTTAACTTGATTTTTCTGCCAACTTCATTGGGCCATAACTGGGCCATACGGACTCCGATTTACAAAATTTCGGACTCTATTCTGCGTATTTTTCCGAGACGAACGCAATGACGCAGCCCGTTTCCCCCAATTCTCACATTTGAGATTATTTATTCTGCAATTAGTGAATTTTAGCATTAACCGAAATTCGGGGTGTTACATTCTCCCCTCCTTAAAGGATTTCGTCCCCGAAATCTCTAAGCTAAGGAGAATGCATATCCTACCATCCAAACAACCATCTACTCAATCCATCAAACACGGGCATCCATTGTCCTTAAAACAGTTTCTAATGATGTATGAGCATATGCAAAAAGTGTGTGTATATGTTCCCTATCTAATGTATGAACATATGCAAACCATGATAGTGCCATGCATCCATTATGTATGCGAGAGAACCGTATCGACACATACAATATCTACATGAGTGCACAATCATTCACCAAAATGCATCATCCATATGATAACACAATCATTATACATCCATAAATATAGCTTCCTACACACAATTTTATGCAATATGCAATATGAAGTGACTGAGCCGATCTAGTGCCTAGAGTGTGTGTATATGCATCCACGAGCAACCACTAGCAAACACTTGCATCCACTTGCATCCATCAACCATAACATGTCTCAAACACATGTTTCAACCATAGGTTTACCCTATCTAAAGGTCAAACAGTACTAACGAGAGGACATACTAAAGATAAGATAAGTACTAGACAAGCGATAAAGGAGAAGTTAAAAGACATACTCTCAAAAAGAAATGGATACAAAGAACGCATCTTCGCTTCCGTCTCCCAAGTAGCATTGCTTTCGTCATCTCCCCATTGCACTTTAACTAGCTGAACCTCTCTGTTCCTCAACTTCCTAGTTTCTGACCCAAGGATGCGAGTAGGAGCTCGTCGAACAGTCGCATCACGCTCTACTTCCACTTCTTTAAGCAAGCTCGGCTCTACCACCTCTGCCGTCTCATGTAAGCACTTCCTCAAATGGGACACATGGAATACATCATGTACACCACTAAGTCTGTCGGGCAACTCCACTCTATATGCCATCCGTCCGATCCTTTCCTTTATAGGAAACGGCCCCACGAACCTTGGTGCTAGCTTTCCAACAGATCCAAAGCGAACCACATTTCGCAATGGAGACACTTTGACAAAGACCATGTCCTCAACTTCAAACTCAAGATCCGTCCTCCTCTTGTCCGCATAAGATTTTGGCCTATCCTGCGCTGCTTTCATCCTTCTTCGGATCAAGTCAATCTTCTCAGAAGTCTCCCTAACCATATCAGGCCCAAGCAAGATCTTATCCGTAGATTCCCACCAACATGTAGGTGATCGACAAGGCCTTCCATAGAGAGCTTCAAAAGGAGCCATACCAATACTGGACTGAAAGCTGTTATTATATGCGAACTCTACCAATGGAAGATGCTCTTCCCATGTACCTCCAAAATCCAAGATACAAAGCCTCAAAAGGTCTTCTAGAACACGATTCACCCTCTCAGTCTGGCCATCTGTCTGAGGATGATATGCGGTGCTCAGACACAATTGAGTCCCCACTGCTTCTTACAAACTTCTCCAGAACTCACTAGTGAAGATAGGATCTCGATCACTCACTATGCTAGAGGGTACCCCATGCAATCGAACTATCTCTCGAAGATATACTGAAGCTAGCCATGGAGCGGTCCTCTTGCTCTTCACATGTATGAAATGGGCGCTCTTAGTAAGTCTGTCTACCACCACCCAAATTCCCGTATTACCCTTTCTCGATCTGGGTAACCCGTCAATAAAATCCATCGAGACGCTATCCCACTTCCATTGCGGAACTTCCAATGGGTGAAGCAACCCACCAGGTTTCTTTTGCTCCGCCTTCACTTGTTGGCACACCAAGCATCGAGCGACATACTCGGCCACATCTTTCTTCATACCGGCCCAGAAGAAAACCCTCTTCATGTCTTGGTACATCTTGTCCCCACCGGGATGAATGGTCATCCTAGAACGGTGTGCATCATCAAGAATAACCTTCCTCAAACCCTCGTCTTGCGGTACACAAAGTCTACCGTCTCTACGCAAGCACCCCCCATCGTCTAGGGTGTACCTACTCAAATGGCTGGACGACTCCCCCCTTATGAGCCTCTCTACCAACTCAACCAACTGCGGGTCGTCCCTCTGTGCATCTCCAATTCGCCCCAAAAGAGTAGGTCTGACCTCCAAGGAAGCTAGCAAACCGGGTATATAGTCAATGGAAGGTCTGAAATCAAACATCGAGATAAATTCCAAGCTTCGTCGTTCCACGAACAATGGACTCAAGGACAACCTTTTTCTGCTCAAGGCGTCCGCCACCACGTTACCCTTGCCAGGGGTATACGCTATCTCGAAATCATAGGATGCTAAGAACTCCATCCACCTTTGCTGTCTCAAATTCAAATCCTTCTGAGAAAACAAGTACTTCAATGATTTGTGGTCAGTGAACAATTCGAATCTCTCACCAAGAAGATAATGGCGCCAAATCTTAAGCGCAAAAACAATAGCGGCCAACTCTAAATCATGGGTAGGGTAATTTTTCTCATGCACTCTCAACTGCCTTCCACCATAGGCTATTACCCTTCCCTCTTGCATTAAGACTGCGCCTAGTCCTGTCCCACAAGCATCGGTATAGACAACAAATGGCTTGCTCCCATCTGGCAACACTAAAACTGGAGCAGTGGTTAAAGCTCTCTTTAACCGTCGGAACGCATCATCACAATCTACGTCTCATGTGAAAACAAGATTCTTCTTCGTTAAGCGGGTTAATGGGGCTGATATCTTCGCGAAGTCTTTAATAAACTTCCTATAATAACCCGCCAACCCCAAGAAACTTCTTACTTCGGTAGCATTCTTCGGAACCTTCCAATCCTGAATCGATACTACCTTCGCGGGATCCACAGCTATCCCTTCCTTGGAGACCACGTGCCCCAAGAACCGCACCTCCTTCCTCCAGAAGTGACATTTAGAGAATTTAGCCTTAAGGCTATGTGCTCGAAGAGTCTTCAATACCTCCCCAAGATGTAGGGCATGCTCTTCTTAACTCTTAGAAAATACTAAGATATCATCCACAAAGACCACCACGAATTTATTAAGGAACTCCCTGAACACCCTACTCATCAAATCAACAAAGTATGCAGGGGCGTTCGTCAACCCAAATGGCATCACCAGCCACTCATAGAAACCATCCGGAGTCCTAAAGGCAGTCTTGTCTATGCTATCCTCAGCCACCCTCAATTGATGAAACCCCGTGGCTAAGTCCAACTGAGAAAATACTGAAGCGCCAACCAACTGATCGAAAAGATCATCAATCCTCGGCAATGGGTGTCTATTCTTCTTTGTGAGCTTGTTGAGTTCTCTATAGTCTACACAAAGTCTGAGGGACCCATCCGCCTTTGTAGCAAATACTACTGGAGCACCCCACTCCGATATACTTCGTCTTATGAACCCCTTCTCAAGCAACTCCCCTACTTGCTTATGGAGTTCCCTCCTCTCACGAGGAGCCATGTGGCGCACTGGTAAAGATACAGGTTTAGCATTATCCACCAGATATATTCGGAAGTCAATCTCCCGCTTCGGAGGTAAGCCCTTCACCTCCTCAAACACATCCGGATATTCCCGGACCACTTTAACAGATTGTAAACTCTCGACCGAAGCGTCAAGCGATTCAAGATAACTTAGCATAACAGAATCCATGGGATTACAAGAAATCTCGAGAGTGTTACCCAAGCGGGTCATGAGCCTAACAACTCTCCTTTCGCAATCAAGAACGGCACCATTACTGGATAACCAGTCCATGCCCAAAATCAACCCATAGCCCGTGAAGCCCAACACAAAAGCATCACATCTAAACTCAATGCTAAGTATAGAAATCTTCAAACCCAAACATATCATGGACAAATAAGCGGAGCCCCCAATTGGGTTTGAAACAACCAAGGGATCATCTACCAGACTGGTGTCTAAGTGCAGTGACTCAACTAATGATGATGAGATAAACGAATGCGATGCGCCTGAATCAAACAATGTACGGACAGGATGATCAAATAGAAAAACCAGACTTTCAACGGAAATAGTTCTACCTCTCTCCTGAATCGGTGGGACTGCGAGAGCCTGTACTTGCCCCCTAGCCTGACCTGGTGCCATAAGAGCTTGCACCTGTCCTCCTGAGGTAGACCCCGTCCTTTGCCCCTTCTTAGGGCAATCCTTCACTAAATGCCCTGCTTCGCCACAGTGGAAGCATCCAGTCTTCTTCTTCTTGCGACAATCCTTGCTTAGGTGGCCAGGTGTCCCACAATTGAAACACTTCTTCTTCTTGCCCTTGCCACCGTTGCCTTTCCCACCTTTATTTTGCTGTTGTTGCTGAGGTCTCTTTTGATCTCCCTTCTTCTCGGGTGCCCTATTAGCATTGGGACCCTTCTCTTCTTCATGCATGAGTGCCATGTCAACTAGCTTCTCAAAGGTGGCCCCCATAGGGATATGAGTCATAGCCAACCCATGCATCGGTTTATTCAAGCCTTTCACGAACCTCAAAGCCTTCTTCTCCGGTGTATTCACCATGTCTAGGCCAAACCTTGCCAATTGATTAAACTTGTTGACATATTCCTTCACTGAGAGATTTCCTTGCTTTAAAGTCAAGAATCTTTCCATATACAAGTTTTCCTCCGCCCTTGAGAGAAACTTTGCCACAAATCTTTGCCTAAAATCCGCCCAAGAGTCAACGGGGTGTTCTCCATTAGTGACGTCCCACCAGAATGAGGCCTCTCCCTTCATTAACCAAGCAGCTAACTTGACTTTCTTTCCTTCTTCCATCTCAAAGATATCTATCAACTCTTCCACCTCCTTAAGCCAATCTCTAGCCTCCACAAAAGTTTCAGATCCTTGAAAAGGTTTCCCTCCCATAGCTTTAAATTCCTTGCAAGTCTTAGCAAAAGTATCCGTGCGAGGAGGAGGGGGAGGAGGAAGATCGGGTGCTACGGTTGGTGGAGGAACATTTGTTGGACCCGCAGTGGTGGCCCTAGCCTCCATCAATCTCCTATACCATACTGGTACCGTCACACCCTCCGGAAAGTTAAGATCCTCAGCCATGCTGAAACGAAAAAGGAAAGATTCAAAACAGAGAATTCGAAGGATATAGATATGGCTATTGGGGATTATGCTTTTCTTTCAAAAACTTTTCTCTTAAAAGACATGTTTTTGAAAATATCTCTTCCAAAAATGTTTTTATAAAAATAGTTTTCTAAAAAAATTTTATCTGTTCCGGTAACCTTTGCTCTGATACCACGTGTAACACCCCACGCCCGCTATGGTCACTCTCTAAGGGAATGCCATAGCATCGATGGAGTATTTTAGTGAATATAGAACAGAAAAATTACAACAAGACAGATATAAATAGTACTTGAAATTTAAAACATCATCTCATAACAGCGGAAGTAAACATGTCTGGTTACATCACAAAACCAAAATAAAAGTCAAGTACAATATCCATCAAAATAAAGAAGTACATAATCCCACTCTCTCATACAATAGCCAGGACAAAAGAAAAGATAACTGGGTAACTGGAGCTTTACATCTATCCAAGCTCCTAAAGACTGGAACAGCAATGCGATCAAGCTCCACTACTGCTAGGATCCACCGTAGGACCTGAGGGTTGGGAAAAAAAAGATAAAAACAACGGGGTCAGACATAAGTCTGAGCGAGTCCTATAACTTTAACAATACAATCATTAAAGTAACCAGAGAAGACATAAACTTGACCTACGGTAATGTCTGGGGATGAATGGCTACACTAAGCAGCTTGGTAGACTTAGGATAAACTAAGATAACTGTAAAGGCGCATCTACCCACCCAAGGATAATTACTACACTGCACCACACCAGTCATTTCTACTTAAAGGTTGATCCCTCCCAAGGACTTAGAAAATTTCCCCAGTAGTTTCGTGTACCCCTAGCCCACTACATAGGTGCCGTCTGCCCCTATCTCCACTAGGTGTACTTAGTAATTTTTCCCAGTAGTTTCGTGTACCCCTACATAGGTGCCGTCTGCCCCTATCTTAATTAGGTGTACTTACTATTTATATTCAATATTATTTAATTAAACAACCATTTTATATTACCGAACCATTATTAAATAATTAAATAAATTATTTATTACCCGTTAAAAATACGGGACTTTACATTCTTCTCCCCTTAAAATAACTTTGTCCTCGAAATTGCTAAGGTAGAAAACAAACCCTATTAACTGGGTTTAAAATTATTTGTTTACTTCTTAACTTCAGTTTCAACTGAACTAATTTATTTCCATTAAAATATTAATTCAATTCTATTAACAAAAAATTTCAAAAATTCTGAAAATTTTCAAACACCTGAAATTTTCAAAAAATTTCGCCAGTACCTCCTTTGTACGGGTCAATTGGTACAACTACAACTCCCCTCTCTAGGCCTTCTTCAACCCAAAAGAAAATCAAATAGCCAAGCGGCTTGCGAAATAGGCTCATCAAAATCTCAAACCCATATATAATATAAACTTGTACCTTTTTGTTGGGCATATCATTATATCATTTCCATCTGTTACCAATTCAACATATACCAATATCATCCCAATCAATCTCCAATCAATATATCCTCAAAACCAAATCATTTTCTTATACAAGCTAAATTCCATTTCCGATTTCAATTTTACTTACCAGTCCAATTCCATTCCGGATTATCTCTAATCCAAACTAATTCGATATTTTCTATCTCAATTCATTTTCCACTTAACTGGTCTTAATTCAATTTCAATTTACTTTCACTAATTCATATTTAATTTGTTTTATTCAAACAATCTTTCCCAGGGAAATTTAAACATTTTAGCTTTTCTAAAACCAGATATCCCTATTCAGGATTCAAAACAACTTGCTTTACACAAAACAATTCAAAAACAAAATCTTTGGTTGTAATCCGTCACTTAGTAACTCGAAAATGACACTGATGGTGTGGCCATCATCATCAGGGTTATTTTCCAGCTATCGAAGTGAGTTCAATACTATAACAATTTCAAAACCATATTTAAACACCTTCATTTTGAAATCGCTTTCAAAATATCCTTCACAATGCTTGTAAACAATTTAAAATCTCCCAGGATTTTAAAATCTCATATATTTAATCCAATTCCATTTACAAACGCTTTTCATGTTTTTTTGGAATTTTAATTCCAATTTCGATTTAAATTCAAATTTAATTCATCTGATTTCATATATTACACTTATATGAATTCTAATTGGTTATTTACATAACCATTTCAATTTATAATCTCATCTGATTATAATAACAACCAACCTATGCAGTTAAAGCCCCGCAATATCCCCGCTATAGCCCGTAGCGCCCTTCAACCGCTACGCTATTTCAATTTAGCGCTTGTAACACCCCACGCCCGCTATGGTCACTCTCTAAGGGAATGCCATAGCATCAGTGGAGTATTTTAGTGAATATAGAACAGAAAAATTACAACAAGACAGATATAAATAGTACTTGAAATTTAAAACATCATCTCATAACAGCGGAAGTAAACATGTCTGGTTACATCACAAAACCAAAATAAAAGTCAAGTACAATATCCATCAAAATAAAGAAGTACATAATCCCACTCTCTCATACAATAGCCAGGACAAAAGAAAAGATAACTGGGTAACTGGAGCTTTACATCTATCCAAGCTCCTAAAGACTGGAACAACAATCCGATCAAGCTCCACTACTGCTAGGATCCACCGTAGGACCTGAGGGTTGGGGATAAAAAGATAAAAACAACGGGGTCAGACATCAGTCTGAGCGAGTCCTATAACTTTAACAATACAATCATTAAAGTAACCAGAGAAGACATAAACTTGACCTACGGTAATGTCTGGGGATGAATGGTTACACTAAGCAGCTTGGTAGACTTAGGATAAACTAAGATAACTGTAAAGACGCATCTACCCACCCAAGGATAATTACTACACTGCACCACACCAGTCATTTCTACTTAAAGGTTGATCCCTCCCAAGGACTTAGAAAATTTCCCCAGTAGTTTCGTGTACCCCTAGCCCACTACATAGGTGTCGTCTGCCCCTATCTCCACTAGGTGTACTTAGTAATTTTTCCCAGTAGTTTCGTGTACCCCTACATAGGTGCCGTCTGCCCCTATCTTAATTAGGTGTACTTACTACTCCCCAGCGATCGGCTCCCTACCGTAGATACCCGTGCTGGTCCCACAATGGGGTGTATCATTCCCCAAAGTGGCCACCTGATAATATCAACGGTGCACGGCTTTATATCTACACGATGCAACAACGGCTTATCTACCAGCCCGGGCCCACACACGCATATGAAACCCGTTGGACTTGCGTTGCTACCGCTAACCCGTTTTGGCCTCTTATAGTCAAGCCCAATATGCGTGTCCCGTCACTCGACTAGAGTCGAGCCCACAAAGATACGTTTGGGATATTGGTTGAAATGGGCCCCCATAAGCTACCCACCTAAGCTTGTCACTTATCTAGTGTATCCCACTTAACCCTTTAATCATGTTTAATTACATGTTTCCACTTGGTTAAGTATTCTAATCGTATTTTCTATTGCCACCCAAGGCAACCACTAGATTTCCACATGCCACCCAAGGCACCCACTTAACCCCTCATGTCCCTCTACATGCTAATATGGTTAAGTGTTTCTTAATTAATTAATTAAGATCATGACCTCATAAAGACCTCTCACATTAGACCGTCTTTTATGACTGCTGGATATGCCGGTTGGTTCCGGGCAGACTTCTGTCATCAAAAGGGTCTAACCTCGTGTCTTTACTTTAATCACGTATTTAATTTATGACTAAGACCTCTCACATTGGGCCAATCATTTGTAGCCGCTGGATGGCCGGTCGGTTCCGGGCAGACTTCCGCTACAAAAGGGTCCAACCTCGTGTCTTAGTTGATTAATTACACCTAATTGATCACCCCCATAATTAATTATCCCTAATTAATTACACATTTTTCATAACATGGGTAGACCTAACTCAATAGGTAAATTCCCATGGGGTAGACCTAACTCAATAGGTAAATTCCCACTTATGTTAATTTATTTTTTTATGGTATGCTTAATCATACCCAATCATACTTTTATTAACATATTTATTAACCCCATCGTTCCCCACGTAAATCGTTCTCATTTCATAATAAAGGGAAGATCCATCACAAATATCATGGGTTTAACCAAATCTTGACATATAACTTTGTCATGGGTTAAGAGGATGTCAACTTGCATATATGAGCATATATTAACCCAACTACACTTAACCCAAACTTGCATAACATGTTGAACTTGCATATAAGCATTCTTATAACTTGCATAACATGCATTTAAGCATACACATAACTTGCATAAGCATTCACATTCTTGCATAAGCATCCACATACTTGCATAAGCATGCATAACTTGCATATCATGTTAAACTTGCATTTAAGCATACACATAACTTGCATAAGCATTCACATACTTGCATAAGCATGCATAACTTGCATATCATGTTAAACTTGCATTTAAGCATACACATAACTTACATAACATCATACACATAACTTGCATATGAACTTGCATAACTCACTTGTTAAACATGCATAAACCCACTTATTAAATATGCATAAACCCACTTGTTAAACATGCATAAACCAACTTATTAAACATGCATAAACCCCCTTATTAAATATGCATAAACATAGGAAAACATAGAGTAACATATCATTACAAATGATTCAAACTCACTAATCCGCATTTAAGACCATAAGTCTCATTACACCCAATCTACTTACTTTAGCAATTGATGTTAAAGTGATAGAAACTCACCAAACCCAAGATTAGCAAACTTATGAAGTGGAATTAGTTGCTAAATATGAAGATGGTGATGATTAGAGATTGATTAGAGAGTGATTAGCTTGCAAGTTCCTTCATAAACTAGTGGAGGCTCTCTCTCAAGTTTGATTTTGGCGGCATGAGGCCATCATTACTATTTTTAGTATGGATTAGGGTAGGTTTAGGGTGTATTTATAGATTAGGTGAGTGTTTTAGGCCCTTAGATTAACCCTAGGTTAGATTAGGTCCGTTAGATTTAGGAAATCTCTAGAACCCAGCCCTCCAAGCCAGCCTAAAACCCAACCTGGTGCACCCAGGTTCTCTGGACGCCGCGCCCAGGTCGACAGGCAAGTCGACAGGCAAGTCGACTCCCCAGTCGACAGGCCTGTCGACAGCCCTGTCGACATGGGTAGGGCGGGAAGTTTCCCGCCTGGCCCCCTGCTGGCTCCAATTTCGAAATCTAGTTTTGCATTTCTAAATCTGTTTTTAACTTGATTTTTCTGCCAACTTCATTGGGCCATAACTGGGCCATACGGACTCCGATTTACAAATTTTCGGACTCTATTCTGCGTATTTTTCCGAGACGAACGCAATGACGCAGCCCGTTTCCCCCAATTCTCACATTTGAGATTATTTATTCTGCAATTAGTGAATTTTAGCATTAACCGAAATTCGGGGTGTTACATTCTCCCCTCCTTAAAGGATTTCGTCCCCGAAATCTCTAAGCTAAGGAGAATGCATATCCTACCATCCAAACAACCATCTACTCAATCCATCAAACACGGGCATCCATTGTCCTTAAAACAGTTTCTAATGATGTATGAGCATATGCAAAAAGTGTGTGTATATGTTCCCTATCTAATGTATGAACATATGCAAACCATGATAGTGCCATGCATCCATTATGTATGCGAGAGAACCGTATCGACACATACAATATCTACATGAGTGCACAATCATTCACCAAAATGCATCATCCATATGATAACACAATCATTATACATCCATAAATATAGCTTCCTACACATAATTTTATGCAATATGCAATATGAAGTGACTGAGCCGATCTAGTGCCTAGAGTGTGTGTATATGCATCCACGAGCAACCACTAGCAAACACTTGCATCCACTTGCATCCATCAACCATAACATGTCTCAAACACATGTTTCAACCATAGGTTTACCCTATCTAAAGGTCAAACAGTACTAACGAGAGGACATACTAAAGATAAGATAAGTACTAGACAAGCGATAAAGGAGAAGTTAAAAGACATACTCTCAAAAAGAAATGGATACAAAGAACGCATCTTCGCTTCCGTCTCCCAAGTAGCATTGCTTTCGTCATCACCCCATTGCACTTTAACTAGCTGAACCTCTCTGTTCCTCAACTTCCTAGTTTCTGACCCAAGGATGCGAGTAGGAGCTCGTCGAACAGTCGCATCACGCTCTACTTCCACTTCTTTAAGCAAGCTCGGCTCTACCACCTCTGCCGTCTCATGTAAGCACTTCCTCAAATGGGACACATGGAATACATCATGTACACCACTAAGTCTGTCGGGCAACTCCACTCTATATGCCATCCGTCCGATCCTTTCCTTTATAGGAAACGGCCCCACGAACCTTGGTGCTAGCTTTCCAACAGATCCAAAGCGAACCACATTTCGCAATGGAGACACTTTGACAAAGACCATGTCCCCAACTTCAAACTCAAGATCCGTCCTCCTCTTGTCCGCATAAGATTTTGGCCTATCCTGCGCTGCTTTCATCCTTCTTCGGATCAAGTCAATCTTCTCAGAAGTCTCCCTAACCATATCAGGCCCAAGCAAGATCTTATCCGTAGATTCCCACCAACATGTAGGTGATCGACAAGGCCTTCCATAGAGAGCTTCAAAAGGAGCCATACCAATACTGGACTGAAAGCTGTTATTATATGCGAACTCTACCAATGGAAGATGCTCTTCCCATGTACCTCCAAAATCCAAGATACAAAGCCTCAAAAGGTCTTCTAGAACACGATTCACCCTCTTAGTCTGGCCGTCTGTCTGAGGATGATATGCGGTGCTCAGACACAATTGAGTCCCCACTGCTTCTTACAAACTTCTCCAGAACTCACTAGTGAAGATAGGATCTCGATCACTCACTATGCTAGAGGGTACCCCATGCAATCGAACTATCTCTCGAAGATATACTGAAGCTAGCCATGGAGCGGTCCTCTTGCTCTTCACATGTATGAAATGGGCGCTCTTAGTAAGTCTGTCTACCACCACCCAAATTCCCGTATTACCCTTTCTCGATCTGGGTAACCCGTCAATAAAATCCATCGAGACGCTATCCCACTTCCATTGCGGAACTTCCAATGGGTGAAGCAACCCACCAGGTTTCTTTTGCTCCGCCTTCACTTGTTGGCACACCAAGCATCGAGCGACATACTCGGCCACATCTTTCTTCATACC
Source organism: Allium sativum (assembly GCA_030737875.1). Classification (NCBI taxonomy): domain Eukaryota; kingdom Viridiplantae; phylum Streptophyta; class Magnoliopsida; order Asparagales; family Amaryllidaceae; genus Allium; species Allium sativum. The sequence goes on from CM060909.1 coordinate 822,678,399, forward strand.
GGCCCAGAAGAAAACCCTCTTCATGTCTTGGTACATCTTGTCCCCACCGGGATGAATGGTCATCCTAGAACGGTGTGCATCATCAAGAATAACCTTCCTCAAACCCTCGTCTTGCGGTACACAAAGTCTACCGTCTCTACGCAAGCACCCCCCATCGTCTAGGGTGTACCTACTCAAATGGCTGGACGACTCCCCCCTTATGAGCCTCTCTACCAACTCAACCAACTGCGGGTCGTCCCTCTGTGCATCTCCAATTCGCCCCAAAAGAGTAGGTCTGACCTCCAAGGAAGCTAGCAAACCGGGTATATAGTCAATGGAAGGTCTGAAATCAAACATCGAGATAAATTCCAAGCTTCGTCGTTCCACGAACAATGGACTCAAGGACAACCTTTTTCTGCTCAAGGCGTCCGCCACCACGTTACCCTTGCCAGGGGTATACGCTATCTCGAAATCATAGGATGCTAAGAACTCCATCCACCTTTGCTGTCTCAAATTCAAATCCTTCTGAGAAAACAAGTACTTCAATGATTTGTGGTCAGTGAACAATTCGAATCTCTCACCAAGAAGATAGTTCTCTTTTTTAAAAAAATCAATAAAGTTAGTGTAAAGAGCTAATTTTAAGGCATAAGTGTCCAATATATTCATGACATCTATTACAGTTATCAAATCTAATGTGTGTAACCATGATATTCTTTGATTCTATAATATATGATTACTTAATGTTAATTTCTTCTACATATATAATGTGAGAATGATAATTAATTAATTTTAAATATTCAGTTTCACATCTTATGAACCTTTTGGCGCATCCGTTATATCCCCGCTATTTCCCCGCTTTATCCCCGCTACACCTTTTAGAACCTCCACCGTTATGCAACCGCTAAGCGCTTTAACTGCCCAGCAACCAACAAATCCTATATATTATAAAAATTCCAATATATAGATTCCTTTTATAACAAAATATATTTCAGGTAAAATTATTTCATTTACCCTCTTTTCAAAACATACCGAAACAACCCAAACTTCCCCGTGAAGGAAAGCCCGGATTGCTTTGAGAACAACACACGTCAGAACATAAAACAGAAGAACATTTTATTGTTGTTACAACAATTACATCAGAGTACAAGAATATTATAGAGTATGAATAAATGTACATTGGAAATACAATATCAGAGTTTAAAATACATTTAAATAGCAACAGAAAAATAGTACAAAACACAACTGAAGGAAATACACAGATACAGAGCCTTCCGAATATCGCTTCAACTGTAGACCAGGATCCTGTGAATATAATATCTGCAAAACCAAAATTACTAGCTGCCCGTGTGGAAAATATGGGCACCCAGAGTTTAGGTTGAAACAATAAACTCCAGGTCAGTCATGGGACTGGTATGAGAACTCAAAAACAGTTATTAACTTTATTTTTTTAAAGTTGGGTAAATCAAGGGACCACGCCGCTTTCACGGAACGGGTTTCCTCCCAAGAATACCAGTGCATAAAAAAAACGAAATGCTTTTTAGAGAAATGAAACCGTTATAAGACTCAATCCCTTGCACGTACGCCGAAGGATAGAGTTTTTCCTTATAATGGTCAAAAATGCTTAATACACGAAATTCATCTTTTACTGTAAGTGCACAGTGTAGAAATCAATTTTTGAAAATAAATGTATCAATCTTAGGTGGCATAATATACTATGTAAGCGACATAATATATTATGTCACCATATAAGTATACAACTGAAACCATAAAGCTCGTATTGGAAAATTGGATTTCCATCATGATGGCTGCTGATTCGAAAGACAAACCGCGAATGTATCTCCACGGCTTACGTCTCGGCAAGAGAAAACACCGTAATACATATACTACGCACTTTGGATGAGCCGTAATCTGATCTATCCTCATGAGATTCGGCTGAAATGACCTATCCCACTTATAGAGTGGAGCGATCACCCTAGCCCCCCATCGGCCGACCCCAAATCCGTATAAGTATATTGGTCAAACCGAACATTATCAAACAAATCATTCACCATCATACTGTGGTGTGTGAGGCCCGCGAAGTCACGTTGTATCCAAAGCAGCGCTATATAAAAGCTATGCTTTGGTCTTCATCCACGAGGCTCTGCTTTTCAACAAAAGCCTTGATCATATGCATCTTAGCATGCCACATTATCAGACCATACCATATCATTGATCATCTATTGATATATAACGGGGTGTTAAGCAAGAGAATAAATTCTCCGCCACCAAACAGCTATATATTAAATAGAGATCAACGAATACAATATAAAGGAATACAATGTCAGACACACAATCCATTTGTAAGTCCGTTCTGGGTCTGAACGAAACAATATCCAGTAGATCTCCAAATACGTCTCGATGATCACCGATATTCCCTCATCTTGGGTGTACGGTCCAATCAAGATATTGATAATCATCCATTCGATATAGAAATTTCCCGGTCTTCAATAACCGTCTTCATCATCAATCTTCAATCGTCGTATGAATTATTCAGAATGAGGTTAACCTGGTCTTTCTGAATAATTTGCGCAATTTAAAATCATGTGCTTTCAAACCCAACCAACGCCTCATTCCAATCAAGAATATTCTTTGATTTTAATTTAAATCAAATTAAGGTTTATTCAACTAGTCGGGATTAACACCTTACCGAAGTAATCATTTATTAATATCCCATTCCCAACCTATACAACCCATGGAGTAAAACTGGTGGTACTCCATATTTAACACCCAATGCGTTATGGTAAACTTAATTACTGTTTTATCGTTCAAATCTAATTAAAGATTTAACAATCGCTTGGAGTAAAACTGATGGTACTCCATTATCGTTCGTTTCTTGAATTAAGTAAATTTAATTACTTTTATCCTCATTCAATCCAATTTAAAGCTTTATTAAAACTATATTTAGTTTTAATCTTCAAGAATCATTATTTAATGATTATTTAACTTTCAAGAAATAATCTTGCCTTTAACCGGGTTAAAGAACAAATGTCGCTTAAAATATCGTTCACAATAAACCCAAAATCATATTCCAATTTAATATATTAAATTGGAAACTTCTCTTTAGAATATTTCTCTAAATCTTAATTAAAAGATTAATAAATTACAAATCATCACTTCATCGTTAATCTGGGTTTTAAGAACTAATGTAATTTAAAACATTTTTCATGGTCAACCCAAATCAACTTCCAATTAATTTTAATATTGGAAAATTCTTTTTTTTTATTAAAAATGTCATTCCTTTCTTAAATTCCAATCTAATTTATTCACTTGAAATACTTGGTTTTAATAAAACCATTTTCACTCTTTGATTTATTTATAGAAATAAATAAATTACTTAACTTGATAAAAATATCTTTCCTCTTAATAAATTTGGAATTTCACATCCAAAACTCTTTTAAAACATTTATTAAGATTTTACATAATATTCCCTATTTTTAATTATTTAGAAATAGGCCTATTTAATTAAACGACGTTTCAGGTCTTTAAACGACACTGGCGCTGTTTTTATTAAAATTTAAATTTATCATTTCTCAAAATCTAACCGTTAGATTTTAACGAATTAAATATCGATGGAAAGATCTTTCCAAAACGAACCTAACGGTTTCAGTTTTGGAAAAATCCGACGGTTGGATCTTTTATTATAATCGTTTAAAGTTACAATTTCAAAACGCGAAATACCGCGCGTAATTCAATTAATTTTAATTTATATTATATATATTAATATAAATCGTTCAACGTATTCACTAACATATTCTTTCTAAATGTACATTAAAATTATTATTTAAATGTTTCAACAAATTTTTTTCTTCATTAAATAAAAAGATGAATTTTCATTTTAAATCATTTTCATGTTCCTTCGTTACATTAAAAATATAAAATTGTAACGTAAATCAAATTCACGTTTTTATACGGCATTAAAAATTTGCAATTTTAATGTAAAACAAATTCCATGTTTTATATGACATTAAAAAGTTGCATTTTTAATTTAAAACAAATTTCATGATTCTATATTAAAATAAAGAATAACTTTTATTTTAAAACATTTTCATATTCTTACGTTACAATAAAATGATAACTTTTTAGCGCTAACCATTTAATGTAAACTCATATTACTAAATAAAAGGATTAACTTTTTATATTGATATATATTTCATGTTCTTACTTTTAATAAAAGATTAACATTTATTTAATACATATTTCATATTCTTCCATTAATAAAAGATTAACTTTTATTTTCAAAACATATTTCATCTTCTTATCTTATATTTACATTAAAATGTAAATTAAAAATACTACGTTAAGTTTCATTCTTTTATTTACATTCTAAAATGTAAATTAAATTGCAATGTCAAAATCTCTTCTTTTATTTACATTAAAAAATGTAAATTAAATTACAATGTATAAATCTCTTCCTTTATTTACATTAAAAATGTAAATTTAATTACAATGTCAAAATCTCTTCTTTTATTTACATTAAAAATGTAAATTAAATTACAAATCTTAATTTGACAATTTCTTTTCCAAATTGGAATGAGACCCAAACGATTTACCATATAATTATAATTATACGGTTTTCATACATCCCATGTTATTCTAGACTAATGATAAATCATCAAAAACATCCAATCATCCAAAGTGTATATTTGTACTGCATAGCGTCAAATAAATAACGCTTATAAGTAATCACAAGGGCGATGTGTAAATATCAACCCAAGACCCGTGTGGGGTTTCAACCAACAAACATTCAAATAATATATATAATTATTTGTGCATTTGGGCGATGTGCGAAAATTATCAACCCAATCAACAAATACAAGTCAGGTAACTTGTACATGGCAGTGTAACATTAATTTTTAACAATTCTATATGAATCAATATTAATGACATATGTTGCATACTGCCAAAATTTACATAACATACCAAATCATATCATGACATAACATAACGTACAACACAACATACATGCATCAGATAATTTCAAACAATTATTTCATCACAGGCATTTAAATCACATTCATTTATAATAATAAATAAATACGGTAAAAGTTTGAGTGAGAAAAGAGTTCTCACCTTGGTTTGTACTTTGTCGGTGTTTAAATGTTCGGACCCAATTTTGGCCCAAAATTCAACTTGCTCCAAATTTGGCAAAATTAGTGTCTATGCGAAGGTCTCGACTCACTGATCACAGCAAACCCTGTTTTGCGCGATTTCGAGTTCGTTACAACAAGTTATGAATTTCTGAAGTTTAAACTAATTAAATAATTAATTTAAATGGTAAAAAGTACCCAAATTTTCAACTTGCTCAGAATTGTACGTAGTTAGTGTCATTGCGAAGATCTCGTCGCCACGATTCCAGCAGATCTGAAATCGTCAAATTTCGACCTTGTTTGTGATAGATATCGCGTTATAAACATTGAACATAAAATTAAATAAATGTTTCGCGTTTAAGCCCTTAACCTTTTTTTTGCAACAGCACCCTGAACTTAAAATGTTCACCACGGCCAAACCGTAAGTCGGAATTGCACGAAACCAGCGCCATTCTCTCCGGCTTCTCCACCCTCTTTCCACGCCTGGTGGTCCCCCCTACAATTCGCCACGTGGGGCCCACGATCTGCAGTTGAACGGAAAAGTGCAGTTTCTGTTCATCTCAGTGCTCCGGCTGCCTCGGTACTCCAAATGCCACCATTTTTTGTCAGTAGCTATATCTCGAACTCCCGAACAACTTCTCTTTGGGTCACTTCGCCTGAAAATGCACGGATCGACGGGAAATTGCTGATCTTTGTGACTGTCCTGTTTTCAGCACCCCTCCAATCGAATTGACATTCCGGCCAACTCCGGCCACCTGGGACCATACCACCACCGCCAAAGGAACCGTATGCTTCCCCTCTACCACTTCCTGAAGTCGCTCAACCTAAATCTCTTCGTGGAGTCCGCAGCAAACAAATAACTGAAATCAGCTTTCCGTCTTTCAAGCTAGATCCCGACGAATCCGTGCGACGAGAGGTCTTGAATTTTTCGTGGTAGATAGAGGATAAGAAGATGAAAAAAACTCAGAAAGTGTTTGGTCTGATTTTGTACTGATTGAGAGATATAAATTATTTTGTTTTCAGGGGCTAATTTGCAAAATAAATTTTAGAGGAGGGAGCCGCCATGGAATAGAGGAAGAAGAAGGTGGCTATGTTTTGTCTTAGGGTTCAGCTAATGACAACGCTTATGATATCTTACATGGGTTAATAATTTAATTAGGCCCACTACCCTTATTTTAACCACTTATGTATTTTATCTTCTTCAAATTTTGTCTGTTTTCTCAGTTTAAAAATTCGTGTTAACACCTACGAATTGCATTTTTTATGAAAATTGAAACATAATTATTTCTTGACATTACGAATCCATAGAAACTGGTTTCGATGAATTCCGAGTCCGTATGAATAAATAGCGAATTTTTAAAGTCTAAAAATTGACTGTTTTTCACTGTAAAATTTATTACGACCACATACTAGCTTCAAAAATTATGAAATTTGGAATCTAGCAATAATTCAATATTCCGATTCCACAGAAAGTGGTTTCATCGAATTCGGAGGTCGTTTGCAAAATTCCCATTTTTAAGGTGTATATATTTAATATTAAAAATACAAATAAATATGAATAATTTCCGAAACTCGAAATATATAAGTGTTTATACTTTTTCAATGCAAAAACATCATTTTTAACTCAATGGAAGTGGTTTCGAGTCCAAATTCATTCGTATGCAAAAAGTAGAGTTTTGGGCCCTATATATATAAACTTTCCCGTATTTTTCTAATATCTTGATTTAGGCATAACTTTTGATTCCCGCTATGAAATTTCAATTTTTCGGGTTCGTTGGAAAGATATTTTTAAATAGATTCTAATATTTTTGGTTTCGCTAAAATCCGATTTATTTCGCATCCTGTACAGTCAGTCAAAGTTAAAATTCAAATTTTCAAACTGCCGCGCTATTTCTAACTCCTTTTATAATTTAAATAAAATTTATTCGTTTTAACTTCGATTAAAATAAATTTATAGTCGTTATTATATGAAATAAATTATTTTAAATTTAAAAAAAGCATTAAAATAATTAAAATAAAAATTTTAAATTCGGCCCAAAATTCCGGGTCGTTACAATCTCGCCCACTTAAAATCTTTTCGTCCTCGAAAAGGAACAGAGTTGAAAGTCGTTTAATTAACCAACTCAACTTTAAATTCTAATCGATTTCCAATTCAGTTCAATATTAAATTTGATTTAGCTAAATTTATCATTCTATTATATAGTGGTTAACTTAATTATCATTCCAATATTTTATTAGTTAAACTAATAATCAAACATCACAACCAGCAATCAATTAGGTAATTAACTTTTCAAACATATGTAATTTTTATATATAATCAAAAATCATGTTTTTAGTGCAAATCACAACAATAGGCCCTATCTAGTTTTGGTTCTCACACCAGTCAATGGAAATATATAGATATACCACTTTCGAAACTCAAACATAAACTTTGATGATGATGATGCATCAATCATCAGAATTATTCCCGAGCAACTAGAGTGTGATTCTATATCTGGTAGACAATGCTAAGCCAGTATCTTTGCCAGTGCTCCACATGGCTCCTCGTGAGAGGAGGGAACTCCATAAGCAAGTAGGGGAGTTGCTTGAGAAGGGGTTCATAAGACGAAGTATATCGGAGTGGGGTGCTCCAGTAGTTTTTGCCACGAAGGCGGATGGGTCCCTCAGACTTTGTGTAGACTATAAAGAACTCAATAAGTTACAAAGAAGAATAGACACCCATTGCCGAGGATTGATGATCTCTTTGATCAGTTGGTTGGCGCCTCAGTGTTTTCGCAGTTGGACTTAGCCACGGGGTTTCATCAGTTGAGAGTGGCTGAGGATAGCATAGACAAGACTGCCTTTAGGACTCCGGATGGTTTTTATGAGTGGCTTGTGATGCCCTTTGGTTTGACGAACGCTCCTGCATACTTTGTTGATTTGATGAGTAGGGTGTTCAGGGAGTACCTTAATAAGTTCGTGGTGGTCTTTGTGGATGACATCTTGGTCTTTTCTAAGAGTGAAGAAGAGAATGCCCTACATCTTAGGGAAGTGTTGGAGACTCTTCGAGCACATAGCCTTAAGGCTAAATTCTCTGAATGTCACTTTTGGAGGAAGGAAGTGCGGTTCTTAGGGCACGTGGTCTCTAAAGAAGGGATAGTTGTGGATCCCGCGAAGGTAGTGTCCATCCAAGATTGGAAGGTTCCGAAGAATGCTACCGAGGTGAGGAGTTTCTTGGGGTTGGCTGGCTACTATAGGAAGTTTATCAAGGACTTCGCGAAGATATCAGCCCCATTAACTCGCTTGACGAAGAAGAATCTAGTCTTCACATAGGACGTAGGTTGTGATGATGCGTTCCAACGGTTAAAGAGAGCTTTAACCACAGCTCCAGTCTTAGTATTGCCAGATGGGAGTAAGCCATTTGTTGTTTATACCGATGCTTGTGGGACAGGACTAGGCGCAGTCTTAATGCAAGAGGGAAGGGTAATAGCCTATGGGGGAAGGCAGTTGAAAGTGCATGAGAAAAATTACCCTACGCATGATCTAGAGTTGGCCGCTATTGTTTTTGCGCTTAAGTCTTGGCGCCATTATCTTCTTGGCGAGAGGTTCGAATTGTTCACTGACCACAAATCATTGAAGTACTTGTTTTCTCAGAAGGATTTGAACTTAAGACAACAAAGGTGGATGGAGTTCTTAGCATCCTATGATTTCAAGATAGCGTATACCCCTGGCAAGGGTAACGTGGTGGCGGACGCCTTAAGCAGAAAAAGGTTGTCCTTGAGTCCATTGTTCGTTGAACGACGAAGCTTGGAATTTATCTCAATGTATGACTTCAGACCCTCCGTTGACTTTGTACCCGGTTTGCTAGCATCCTTAGAGGTCAGACCTACTCTTTTGGGTCGGATTGGTGAGGCACAGCGGGATGACCCACAGTTGGTTGAGTTAGTAGAGAAGCTCATAAGAGGGTATTCGTCCAGCCATTTGAGTAGGTACACCCTAGATGATAAGGGGTGGTTGCGTAGAGACGGTCGACTTTGTGTACCGCAAGACGAGGGTTTGCGGAAGGCTATACTTGATGATGCACATCGTTCGAAGATGACCATTCATCCCGGTGGGGACAAGATGTACCAAGACATGAAGCGAGTTTTCTTTTGGGCCAGTATGAAGAGAGATGTGGCCGAGTATGTCGCTAGATGCTTGGTGGGCCAACAAGTGAAAGCGTAGTAAAAGAAACACGGTGGGCTGCTTCACCCATTGGAGGTTCCGCAATGGAAGTGGGATAGCGTCTCGATGGACCTTGTCGATGGGTTACCAAGATCGAGGAAGGGTAATACGGGAATTTGGGTTGTGGTAGACAGACTTACTAAGAGCACCCATTTCATACCCCTGAAGAGTAAGAGGACTGCTCCATGGCTAGCTTCAGTCTACATTCGAGAGATAGTTCGATTGCATGGTGTTCCTTCTAGCATAGTGAGCGATCGAGATCCTATCTTCACTAGCGAGTTTTGGAAGAGTTTGCAAGAGGCAGTAGGGACTCAGTTGTGTTTGAGCACCGCATATCATCCTCAGACGGACGGCCAGACCGAGAGGGTGAATCGTGTTCTAGAAGACCTTTTGAGGCTATGTATCTTAGATTTTGGAGGTACATGGGAAGAACATCTTCCATTGGTGGAGTTCGCGTATAATAACAGCTTTCAGTCTAGTATTGGTATGGCTCCTTTTGAAGCTCTTTATGGAAGGCCTTGTCGATCACCTACATGTTGGTGGGAATCTACGGATAAGATCTTGCTTGGGCCTGATATGGTTAGAGAGACTTCGGAAAAGATTTATTTGATTAGAAGAAGGATGAAAGCGGCGCAGGACAGACAGAAATCCTACGCAGATAAAAGGAGGACGGATCTTGAGTTTGATGTAGGGGACATGGTCTTTGTCAAAGTATCTCCATTACGGAATGTTGTTCGCTTTGGGTCCGTTGGGTAGTTAGCACCAAGGTTTGTAGGACCGTTTCCTATTAAGGAAAGGATTGGACAGATGGCATATAGAGTGGATTTGCCCGAGAGACTTAGTGGAGTACATGATGTATTCCATGTGTCACATTTGAGGAAGTGCCTACATGAGACCGCAGAGGTGGTAGAGCCGAGCTTGCTTAGAGAAGTGGAGGTAGAGCGTGATGCGACGATTCGACGAGCTCCTACTCGCATCCTTGGGTCAGAGATTAGGAGGTTGAGAAACAGAGAGGTTCAACTAGTCAAAGTGCAATGGGGAGATGATGAAAGCAACGCTACTTGGGAGACAGAAGCGAAGATGCGTTCACTATACCCATTTCTTTTTAAGGGTATGTCTTTTAACTTCTCCTTTATCGTTTGTCTAGTACTTATCTTATCTTTAGTATGTCCTCTCGTTAGTACCTTTGACCTTTAGATAGGGTAAACCTATGGTTGAAACATGTGTTTGAGACATGTTATGATTGATGGATGCGTGTGGATGCAAGTGTTTGCTAGTGGTTGCTCGTGGATGCATATACACACACTTTAGACACTAGATCGGCTCAGTCACTTCATATTGCATATTGCATATAATTGTGTGTAGGTAGCTATATTAATGGATGTATAATGGTTGTGTTATCATATGGATGATGCATTTTGGTGTATGGTTGTAAAGACCCGCAAATTCCCACCCTTTGAATCGACCATAAACCACACAGGTCTGACCCAAAAAGTGAAAATCTACGAATACTTTAACTTTGGGCATACAACATATTAAAACAACAACAGAAGACTTTTATAACATATCATCATATAATGTTACATCAGAGTACAGAATATACATATCAGAGTACATTGGAATATAATTACAGCGGAAGAATAAGTTACAATAATTAAAATATATTGCAGCGGAAGAAACACAGCGGAAGACTCTCTATCTCTGGACATAGCTTTAAGCTTCAACCCAGAATCCTGTTAAATATATCTGCAAAAATAGCTACTCGACTGCCCGTGTGGAAAATATGGGCACCCGAGTTTGCCAGTGGACAAAACTACAGGTCAGTCATGGGACTGGTGTGAGGATTCTACCTAACCTATAAAATATAATAAGGCTAATCACAGGACCACGCCACTTTCGCGGAACGGGTTTTCTCCTATGGATTGCCAGTGCATGACTAAAGTAAATCGTCAAAATAGCGCAATGCTTTTTAGAAAAATGAAACCATTATAAGACCCAAGTCCCATCACACAATGCAACGCAAACCGGAGGATAGGGTTTTACCTTATAATGATAAAAAAATGCTTGATACGATAAACACGATATTATATAATAATAGTGTGCAACCAATTTGAAGTACATCAAAGTAAATGTATTAATCCTAGACGGCATGAGTGCCCCATCCCACTATGTCGCCATATATAGGTATACAATCAAAACCGCGTGATGTCGTATTGGAAATTTGGGTTTCCATCTAAGTCAAGGCTAGGGAGGAGATCCTTATCGATTCGAGACACTCTAGCAATGCCCCAGGATTGGTACTCTGTCCAACCCTTGGATCCTGCAGGGCCGGTCCACACTTACTTTTGTGGATTGGCAATTCCTGAACACACGCTTCCCGGTCCTTTTGGACCTATACTACGGCCAGTAGCGACCGCATAAACCGAGGCCTCGAACAATCCAACAACCACAATGAATAAATGCCAGCGCTGGTAGGTCCCTGGCACCACTCTAGCTAGAAAGAAACGTGCGCACTCCCTGCGTTCCCTTCTCCCGTTTTAGACTCTACCGGGCTGTGAGGCTCGTGAGGTCACGTCATACACAAAGCTATGCCTAAATAGACTATGCTTTGATCATCCCACAAGGCTCTGCTTTGCAACAATAAGGCTTGATCAAGTGCAACTTGGCATACCACATCAACAACTCATATCATGCGATCGGTAAATATTTAACATACAAAAGGGTGTTAAGCAAGAGAATAAATCCTCCGCCACCATGCATTTATATATTAAATAAAAACCAATTTAATTACATGAAATAAATTTCAATGTCAGGCATGCTATCCATTTACAAGTCCGCTCTGGGTCTGAACGAAACAACGTATCCGTCGATCTCCAGTACGTCTGGAAGATCATCACTTTTACCTTGCCTTGGGGGATCAGTCCCAATTCAAGATATTAGTCACCATCAACCAAACGATGTGAAGCTCTCCGGTCTTCAGTCACCGTCTTCATCTTCGACTCTTGATCGTCGTGATGATTATTCAGAATGGGTTAGACCCGGTCTTTCTGAATAACTCGCGTATTTGTAATTAAAATCAACCATACGCCACATTCCAACTCTGAACATCCTTTTAAATAAAAATTATTATCTATGTTAAAAGGTCCTCATTAATTTTATCAAAGATAAAATAAATTACATTTTAATCTTTCTAAAAAGATTATTAATATTCCAATTTTGATTTAATTTATAAAATAGATTTATAAATTTCAAATAGTAATTTCAATGTAAATTGGATTAAAGGATAAATGTTATTTAAACATCGTCCACTACAAATCCAATCTACATATCAATCACCAACATAATTGTTAAGATCTACTAATCTTAAATAAAAGATTTATCTTAAAGATATTAATTCATTACTATATAAAAAAAACACATTTTAAAATAATCAATAAAATATTCTTTATATAAAAGATTCTGAATGTAAAATATTCTTTATAATACAAAATCTTTTATTTTACAAAAATCCTTTTATTATATAAAAATTCTTTATTTAAAAAGAAATTCTGCATTGGAATGCGACTCAACCATGTACCATATAATTTGGGTCATATGGGTTTCATACATTTCATGTATAGGGTAATAACAAGAAAATAATTCTCAATCCATCCATTAACAACCAGAGTGACAATGTCAACTGTGTGAGCATTAAAATAAAACAATAACGCTCATCGCAGCCTGTCGATCAATCGATAGACATATAATTAAACATTGGGATTTGTGTCAGTCAAGTATCGTCCCAATACCCGTGTGGGGTTTTCAGCCAACAACAATTCATATAAATCAATAAATAAATAATTGGTTAATAGGTTTAACCAATTTCAATATCACTAAACATGTCACTTATATCGAGTAAAATATATTTTACTCGTATGATTTCCCTATATACTTCTAAAGTCACATAAACAGTAATTTATTTATATAGCTTTATTGCGGATGACAAATGGAATATAAATTCCATTATTCTTTATTTGTATGAAGTTTCTTAACAATACTTTTCAGTGTATATTTTGACCAACAATACAATTGTATATTAGAATATAAATTCTAGTGCAAGTTTGCAAATAAAAAAAATTGGATTTTACATTTGCGTATAAATTCTACTGTATATTATGCAAATAAAAGTAATCCTCATATCTTCACATAATTTCTGTTTTCAACAAAGATGAGTAAAGTGATACACTCATTTTGTTAACGATTCTATTTCAACAAATACAATGTAAATAAAAGTGTGTTTCTAATCTTATACTTTTATTTGTACATAAAACCCAAATAAAAGTGTATCTCATGTATTTGTCTTTTTATTTGATAAACAATGTTAATAAAAATGTTCTTTTATATCTTGTACTTTTATTTAACAAAACAATGGTAAATAAAATGTCCTTTTAACTCTTTTACTTTTATTTAACAAAACAATGACAAATAAAAGTATAATTTTCTTCCTATGCTTTATTTGCATCTAAAAATGCAAATAAGAAATATAACTCTCTTTTTACTTTTCTTTACAATAGAAAATGTAAATAAAATGGTTCACACAATTTTGTTATTTTTCTTTACAATAGAAAATGTAAATAAAAGGATTCACATTATTTTGTTCTTTTTCATTACCATAGAAAATGTAAATAAAAAGATTCTCATTATTTTTATTTTTTTTTATCACAACTTAAAGACGATAGAAATGTACCATTAACATCGCTATTTATATCGCATAAAAAATGTCGAATAAAATGAATCACTAACATTGTCCATTTCTATCGCACTAAAAATGTCAATAAAAATGAATCACTAACATTGTCTACTTTTATCGCACTAAAAATGTCGATAAAAATGAATCACTAACATTGTCTACTTTTATCGCACTAAAAATGTCGATAAAAATGACAACATTAACCCTTCTATTTTCACCGCGTTCAAAATGACGATAAAATATTCAACATTAACAATTCTATTTTTACCGCATTCAAAATGAAGATAAAATATTCAACATTAACAATTCTATTTTTACCGCATTCAAAATGACGATAAAATATTCAACATTAACAATTCTATTTTTACTACATAGAAAATGTAAATAAATATATTTCTAAATTATATTCTTTTTATTTACATAAGAGAATGTAAATAATCGCATTTTCAATTTCTATTCTTGTACTTACATAAGAAAATGTAAATAAATATATTTGTAAATTTTTATCATACCGTTATAACTCATATATAAATTACATAGAAAAAAAAATGTCATTTTTATTTTATCGTTCTAATTCACCTCTAAATTACATAGAAAAATGTAATCTTTATTATACGATGGGAATTCATATTCTAATTACATAGAAAAATGTAATTCCTATCATACGACATAAATTCATATCTAAATTACATAGAAAAATGTAATTTTTATCCTATAATGCAAATTCACATTTTTAATTACATGAAAAAAATGTAATTTTCATTCTACCGTTATTATTCATCTCTAAATTACATAGAAAAATGTAATTTAAATCATGCAATGTAAATTTACATTTTTATATCATAGAAAAATGCAATTTTTGTCATACAGTGCAAATTCATATATAAAGCACATATAAAAATGTAACTTTTGTTATGCAAAGTAAATTCACCTTTTTAATTACGTCTAAAGAATGAAATTTTATTCATACGGTGGAAATTCATTCATAAATAACATATAGAAAATGTAATTTATTTCATACGGTGAAAAATCATTCATAAATAACATATAAAAATGTTATTTATTTCATACGATGAAAAATCATTCATAAATAACATATAAAAATGTTATTTATTTCATGCTGTGGAAATTTATTCATAAATTCCATAATAAAATATGTTTTATTTCACACAATGTGAAAACATCTTCTTTTTATGTACAATGAAAAAAAATATCATCTTTTTATATTTATAATATATTAACTTTACTATTTTACGATGTAAAAATATGATCTTTTATATTTTACAAAGTAAAAATATCAACTTTACTATTTTACAATGTAAAAATATCAACTTTACTATTTTACAATGTAAAAATATCGACTTTACTATTTTAAATATAAAAAGATTGTCTTTTTATTTTCATCGTCACAATTTCATCCTTTTGGTTTCAATATAAAAAGATTGTCTTTTTATTTTAAACATAAAAGTATTGTCTCCTTATTTTCAACATAAAAAGATTTAGTTTTTTTTTTTTTATTACAATCAAAAAAACAAAGTTGTAATTTTTGTAACCAAAATCAAAGTTGTAATCTTTGCAAACAAAATCAAAGTTGTAATCTTTGTTAACAAAAGCAAAGTTTAAATTTTTATAAAGTTTTAATCTTTATAAATAAAAATAAAAGATTTCATGTTTTATAAATAAAACAAAGATTCATTTTATACAAACAAAAACAAAGATTCATTTTAAAGATCTAATCTTTATTAATGTTATTCATTTCAAAATAAAAATCAAAACTTTGATTTGTCAATCATGATAAAAGATTAAACTTTATTTACAAATCAAAACCAAAGATTAAACTTTTTATTATAACCTTTCTACTTGTCATCGAATAACAATTTCCACAATCAATTCCAACACCAATCATACAACACATCAATAACAATACAGGCCACAAACATCAATTTCCACCATTCAACCATTCAATCCATACAACATTCATTTTGCATAATGATAACATAATTAAATTAAATTAATTATATATATATATAAAAAAAAATATAGAATCTCACCTTGCTTGTTTCTGAAATGAAGCGATTTAAATCAGATCTCGTGTTTGGCGTCACATCGGTTACGGATCTGAAAGGTTTCAAATTGAAATTTATGTAAACATTAGAATTCTGGCCTTTAACAACTGACACAGTGACGCTTAAAAGCGTGACAAAATCTGAAGCTATTTACCTCAAATTTTCAGAAATGTTCAAAACTTTGAATGCGGATTTCGGGAGCTATAGTCGACGGTTTTACGAACGGTTTGCGGGAGATTGAAGAGCTACGAGAGGGCTATCTTCACCGAGAAGATGGAGGGGTGCGGCTACCTGTACAAGGGGCGGCGGCAGCATAAAGGCGGCGGTTTCGGGGCGGTAAATCGAGAGCTACGGGCAACGGTTTGATGTGAGGTTTGTTGGAGAAGAAAGAGGAAGAGAAGAGCTTCAAAAAGTTTCACTACGGCATGGTCTAATTCTTAGTGGTTTGGGAGATAGGGAGGAGAGAAGTTTCGGCCATTATGGGTTCAAGGGTGCGGCTACATCACGATGGAGGAAGAAGAAGCCCGACTTTTATTTTATATTATTATATTAGGTTAATCTAATTATTATTTAATCAGCCCGTTTAAGCCCGTTTTGGCCCGAACTCCGTTTTAGGCCCAACGACTGCTGTTCCTACCATTTAGCCCCCATTTCGAATTCATCTAGACGTGTCTCATCAGCCCAAACTTTCATCTAGGCCTCCGTTTTGCAGTTTTAAAATTTAAGTCTTTATTTCTAATTTTTCCGTACAAATAATTTTACCAGAGACACAAATTAACTCAGAAAAATCCAGAAAAATTATTTTTGGCTTTCTTATGTTAATACGGTTCTAACAAAATTTATTTCGTCGAATTCCGAGACTTTTTGAAAAATGGCTATTTTTAAGGCGTTTAAATTTAACTGAAATAGTCAAAACACATTTTATTTCGCCACGCTCACATATTAATTCGAAAAATTATGAAAAATTAAACTTAACAATATTTTGACATTCCGGTTCCAACAAAAGTGGTTTCGTCGAAAACCGAGGTCGTTTGAAAAATGACTATTTTCAAGGCCAATATATATAATATTAAAAATATATTTTTAAACAAATAAATCCCAAAACTTGAAATATATAAGTGTTTACTGTTTTTCAATGCAGAAACGTCATTCTGAACTCAATGGAAGTGGTTTCGAGTCCAAACTCCTATATATGTGAAAAGTAGCCTTTCGGGCCCTATATATTCTACAGCGACCTTTCTAAAAATTGAATTGGTCATAACTTTTGATTTCCGTTATGAAATTTCGATTTTTCGGATTCGTTGGAAAAATATTTTTAAATAGATTCTAATATTTTTGGTTTCACTAAAATCCGTTAAATTTTGCATTCTGTACAGTCAGTCAAAGTTCAAGTTTGACTTTTCAAACTACCGCGTTATTTCTAACTCTTTTGTTAATTAAAATTAAATCATTCATTCTAACTTCGATTTAAATCAAATTTGTGATCATTATTATTTAAATAAATTATTTTATATTGACAAAATTCATTAAAATTTCCTAAAATAATTTTTTTTTAAATTGGTCCCAAAATTCCGGGTTGTTACAATGGTTGTGCACACATGTAGAAATAGTATGTGTCGATAGGGTTCTTTCGCATACATATTGAATGCATGGCACTATCATGGTTTGCATTAAGGAGGTCAACTGAATCAGTAGACCGCCTGATTTTGCATTAGATAGGGAACATATACAAACACTTCTTGCATATGTTCATACAGCATTAGAAACTTTAAGGACAATGGATGCCCGTGTTTGATGGTTTAGTAGATGGTTGTTTGGTTGGTAGGATACGTTCTTCTTGACTTAGAGATTTCGAGGACGAAATCCTTTAAGTAGGGGAGAATGTAACACCCCGAATTTCACTTAATATTAATGTTTAGTAATTAAAGAATAATTAAGCTCAAACGTGAGAATTAAGGGAAACGGGTTTCGCGATTGCGTTCGTCTCGGAAAAATACGCGAAATAGAGTCCGAAATTTCGTGAATCGGAGTCCGTATGTCCGAGATATGGTCTTCAGAAGTTTCACGAAAAATCAGAAAGCGAAACAGATTTCAAAAATGCAGAATATGGGCTAGGCGGGAAAATTCCCGCCCAGACCAGGTCGACCTGGGAGTCGACCTGCCCACCAGGTCGACATGTGTGTCGACCCTAGGGTCGACCTGGGGGTCGACCTCCCTGGTCAAGCCCAGATGACCTGGGTGCACTGATTTGGGATCTGGGCTGTGTTTTGGTGGCTAGTGACGAAATCTGACGGCTCTAATCTGATTAAGGGTTAATCTAAGGGCCTAAAACACTTAACTAATCTATAAATACACCCTAAGACTACCCTAATTCATACTAAAATTGGATACAACGTCGTCATGCCGTCAAATTGCAACTAGAAGGAGCCACCAACAAATTAAAGAGGAAGATAGCTTCTCAAATCAACTTCTAATCAACTCTAGCAACTTAATCTTCTTCATAGAAGTGCTAATCAACAAGTTGTGAGTTTCTATGCCTTTAGCAAGCAATTGCTAAACTAATTATGATAGGATATAATGAGGTTATGGTTATGTATGTGGATCAATGCAAGTTATGTTATCATATGCTATGTGTCCATGATGCTAGTTATGCAAGTTTTATGCTATATGTTCATGATGCTAGTTATGCAAATCACTATGATAAACATTGATCCATTATGACACCATGTTATGCAAGTTTGGTGTTTGATTATATGCAAGTTCATATATGACATGTTATGCAAGTTTGGTGTTTGATTATTTGCAAGTTCATATATGACATGTTGTGCAAGTTTGGTGTTTGATTATATGCAAGTTCATATATGACATGTTATGCAAGTTTGGTGTTTGATTATATGCAAGTAACATGTGCAAGTTTACACCTTTGTATGATATGCATACATATGCAAGTTTACCCCTTTGTATGTCATGCATACATATGCATGTTTACCCCTTTTTATGATATGAGTAACATATGCAAGTTCATCCCTTTTTAGACCTATGACAAGTATGCAAGTTTATCCCTTTATGATAGGTCTATGACATGAACATCTATGCAAGTTACCCTCTTTATGACATATGTGATTCATGCAAGTTTGGGTTGGTTATTTATGCTAGTTGGGTTTGATGCTATGGTCATATATGCAATTTGACACCTTTAAAACCCATGATGATGCCAATGTTATGCTAAGTAGAACCCATTGCATTTGTGATGAATCTTCCCTTTTAAGTATGTCATGTTAGCGTATTACGTGGGGAACGATGGGGTTAATATTCATGTTAACAAAATTGTGGTGAAATGGGTATGATGTTGCATACCATAAGTGGATGGACATAATTGAGTCAATTATGTACATCATTAAATTGGAATTAATTAGGGAAAATTAATTCAAAATATGGGGGTGATTAATTAGGTGTAATTAATCGACTAAGACACGAGGTTGGACCCTTTTGTAGCATAAGACTGCCCGGACCCGACCGGCAAATCCAGCGGCTACAAATGATTGGCCCAATGTGAGAGGTCTTAGGCATAAACTAAATACGTGACAAGTGTAAAGACACGAGGTTAGACTCGGTTATGGCGTAAGGCTGCCCGGACCCGACCGGCAAATCCAGCTGCCATAAAAGATAGTCTAATATGAGAGGTCTTTGCAAAGGTTACGGTCTTAATCAATTAAGAAACACTTAACCAGATAAGCATGTAGTGGGGCATGAGGGGTTAAGTGGGTTCCTTGGGTGGCATGTGGAAATCAAGTAAGTGCCTTGGGTGGCATGTGGAAATCTAGTGGGTTGCTGTGACGGCCCGCCCCGCACCAGTCGACATTTCACTGAGATGCGTTGTACTGATGTCCAACCAGCACGGAACGGTCGCCAAAAGAAAGGAAAAGGAAAGGGATTTGAAGAATTTAATTAGCACAGAACCTGTAACATCTCTCACAGCGCATGGAATAAAATATAATAATAATATACTTGACATAAACATGCGAGACAGTGCATAAGCTGAAAACTGAATCAGAACCATTATAGCAGCGGAAATCCAAAATACAACTTATTACAACTTAAAAATACTGTCTCTAAAGCAAAAAGGAAAGGTACACTACTAGTGCCCAAAGTAGTGACCAGCTGCGGCACAGGGAGAATATCTATATATCATACGTAGAAGCCTCCTGCTCGTCTCCGGATCAGCTACTCGTGCATACCACCTAACCTGTCTCTAGTCTGCTCGTGTGAGCACCCAGAGTAATAAGAGGAGACATAAAACTCTGGGTCAGACATAAAGCCTGGTATGAGCAATAAGCATCTAAACAGAATAATAACAGGTACACTAAACCATACCTGAACCTGAACCTGGACCTGCAACCAAAGAGTTAGCACTACATACTGTATAATACTCTAAGGTGCCTCAAAACAAGTGGTGTAAAGATACGGGGGTGGGGGTGTGCATGTCATAATGATAGCAAACAAATCAATCATAGCAACCATCCTCACATCACTCACTCAGTGCGTAAAGCATACGATGTCCACCACTGTCAATCACTAGACCCATTGAAGTAGTGACGGAGTTCGACTTGTACAACTACTGCTACTACCAAGCTTACCACATGGAATCATGACCAAACCTTTTCAATGATCCCACTTCATTGGTCTATAGCTACTTTTAGTCGTACCTAGGTCACTACATACTGTGACCCTGAATCCGTTCACGTACTTCCCATACATAGTGATCCAAAGATACAGACATCGACAACTCCTTAGCACACGTCCCGCAGCAAATCCCAATCATGAAGTGAACTCATTGGTTCCCATCTGGATCTTGAGCTCTAACTTCCATTCAGACTACCTTTGCATCTCGGGTTTTGGTCGTCATCTCCATCCGGATCGGTCTTCCTTTCTTCACTTCACTTTGCTTCAGGTCGTGGTCTTCCTTCAGGTTCGGATCGTGCTCCACCCTCTAACGGTTCGGGTCGCACCACTGTGGTTCGGTTCGCAGTCACTAGCTCGTGGTCACCCTCTGTTTTGGATCGTGCGCTCCCCTCCAGATCGATTCGTGACAAGCTCCTTCAGCTCGGATCGTGGTCATCTGCATATGGTTCGGATCGTGATATGGAGCACGAGTGGATCGGTTTCCTTCATTGCTGGTCAGTCGCATTTCGCTCCTCCCCTGGTCGGTCTGAAACCTCCTCTGGTCGCATTTCACCCATCCTGGTCGGTCTGAAGTTCCTACGGGGTCGGTCGGTCAGAAACCCCCCTGGTCGGTCCAAACTCGGTCGTTCGAAACTCCCTTGGTCGTTCCAGACTTGGTCGGTCTGAAACCTCCTTCATTCCTGGTCGGTATTTCATCATCGTATGGGGACGGTCGAACATCGCATAGTGGTCGGTCTTACCCAGTCTGGTCGGTCTCCCTAGTCCATCGCCACGGATCGGTTCGTGGGACATGGGGGCGATCCGATCCGGTCCTGTACATTTTCCTGCAACTTCTTTCAGCTACTGTTTACGCCACCCGACGGCGTTTTTGACCAATCTAACTATTCTAATCAATTGCAAAGCAAACCATACAGTCATAGCAACATGTAGAAACATCCACAAATAGAAAAACATAAATCATAGCATGTGAAATAGATCAAACATACCCAAAAACCATATTTTTCCCTTAAGCATGTTCAAGCAAACTTAATGATAGAATTAACAAAATTTAACCGAATTAGCCAATTTTTCTAACAGAGGTCTAAAATAATATTTTAGAATTTATAAATATTTTTCCAGATTTTTAACATGCATAAATTCGCTAATTTCCACTAATCACCCCTTAATCCCCCAAATTCCGGGATTTGCAAAATTAGTCGAAATTAACCCAAATTCATATCAGAGGCATAAAATGATGTTTTAGAATTTTAGAAATTTTTCTAGATTTTTCTGAGTTATAATTTCGCTAATCTTCGCTAATTACCCTAATTAGCCGTAATTAGTGTAAAACAAAGCAAATCACTCACCTTTGCCACAATTTAACTTTCAGAACTGAAACTCCTCTGATATAGATCCAATCTCTATGTGTTCCAGCAGCTCTATTCCAAATCCTATGCTAATTCGCCTTGATTTGATGTAGTTTTGCTTAATCTTTGACTAGAAAGTGATTAGAGGTGATTTGGAATGATTCTAGATGTTGGAGGCCATGACTAGGGTTGAAGAAAATAAGTGGCGGCTGGAAAAATGAAGTAAAAACCGAAATCGTAACCCTAGCAGCCCTTAAATACCACTAATCCCGAAATCCCCCAATGGGCCTAATTACTAACTACCCGGTTAAGCCCAATTAGCTGAAAATAACCCTTTAAACCTTAATTCAGCCATATCTCCCAAACGGTAAGTCCGTTTGACTATTATGACCACTCTACGGAAAGAGAAACCATCATCTGGAGCTAATGGAAGTGGTTTCAGGTCAAAATTCCTAACCAATCAAAAGTTATGGCCAAAACAAGATCAGCTAGGGGCAAAACGGTCATTTAAAAATCGGCAAAAATTGTGAACATGGGAAATGACCCTACTAGTCGTTTCCCAAAGTGAAATGACCATACGACTTCGTATCAAAGAGAAATAAATATTCTACGATCTTTCGATGCGTAGAATGCGGGTCGTTACACTCTCCCCCCCTTAAGAAATTTCGTCCCCGAAATTCCTTAACCCAAAACATACAAAGGATCCCGCATGCCTATCAATCATTTACAAACAATATAGCATACAAAACAAACAAAGCAAGCCTATCCTAGCATGCGGAATAACTAAATCGAAACCAAAACCTTACCAAGCAAAGAGTTCTGGATACGTCTTCCTAGTACTCTCCTCTGTTTCCCAAGTACAGCCATTCTCATTCTCTCCCCACTGAAGCTTTACTAGTTTCACCGCTTTCCTTCGAAGTAGCTTCGTATCGTACTCGACAATACGCATCGGCTTGCGGTTCCCTACCTCCTCAGGTCCTACTTCGGCATCGTCCAACTGACCAAGTGAAATAGTCATATCGGGGTCGTGCACAAACTTCCTTAACGAGGAGACATGGAATACATTGTGAACTCCTGCCATCTTGTCTGGTAACTCTACCTTATATGCCAAATTTCCAACTTGCTCAATAACCGGGAATGGACCAACAAATCTTAGTGCCAACTTTCCTCTTTTACCAAAACGAATCACACTCTTCGACGGAGAAATCTTGACGAGTACCATGTCACCCACGGAGAACTTAAATCTCTTCGTCTCTTATCAGTATAACTCCTCTACCTATCTTGAGTGGTCTTCTAATACTCGATTCACCCTATATGTTTGACCGTCGATACCCACCTCCCTCCTAGAGATGATTTCCAATAGGTTAGGATCGTTCCTCTGACTGGAACCAATCCACTCAATCAAAATCGATCTAATCGTCAAGCTTACTAGCGTTTCTGAATCCAATTCGCTCTTAGGTCTAAAATCATATTCTGTGATATACTCTAGTTGCTTCCAACCTAGAAACATAACCCTTAGACTGACATGTCTCCAACTCAATGCACTCGATGAAAAATCGCCACGACTATTTATCTCTCACGTAAACCATCCTTGTCGGACTCGACATTCCCAAAGCACAAGCCCCAAAGGCCTAAACCAATATCAGACAAGCACCCAAGGAATATCTCCTCCGAATTCAGAAAATCTACGTGATATGATACTAGCAAAACAACCAAACAAAAGCTTGATTCTTCTTTGTCAACTGAGTCAACGGTGTTGATATCTTGGAAAAATCTTGGATGAACTTACGATAATGTCCAGCTAATCCCAAGAAACTTCTTACGTCTGTTACATTCTTGGGCGTAAACCAATCTTTCGCCGTAGCCACTTTTGAAGGATCAACGGCAATACCATTCTCTGAAACGACATGGCCCAAGAATCTCGCTTTTCTTCTCTAGAAGTGACACTTAGAAAACTTCGCCTTCAGTTGGTGTTTTCTTAACACCTCCATCACTATCTCCAAGTGTTCCTTGTGTTCTTCCTCTGTCCTCGAGTAAACCAAGATATCGTCCACGAACACAAGAACAAACTTATTCAACTAATCTCTGAATACTCTATTCATAGGATCCACAAAATATGCTAGTGCATTGGTCAGCCTGAATGGCATGACCAACCACTCTTAAAATCCATACGGCGTTCGAAAGGCCGTTTTATCTATACTATCAGCTGCCGCCCTGAGTTGGTGAAATCTTGTCGCAAGGTCCGACTGGGAGAACACTCTCGCTCCTTCCAGTTGATCAAATAAATCATCTATCCGCGGTAGAGGATACTTATTCTTCCTCGTCACTCTATTCAATTCGCGGTAGTCCACACACAATCGAAGGGAACCATCGGCCTTGGTAGCAAACACAACGGGCGCTCCCCACTTAGAAACACTCCTTCTGATAAATCCCTTCTCAAAAAGATTGCTGACTTACACCCCGAGCTCTCGCTGCTCCCTTGGTGCCATACGACGAAGTGGCATCACTATAGGTCTGGCATCTTTAACTAAATCAATACGGAACTCACTCTCTCGGTGTGGTGGAAGTCCGGTCACTTCTTCGAAAACATCCGGATACTGGCCAACCACGGGCAAACCTGACAACTCACTATGCGGAATGTCGAGGGAGTTTAGAAAACTAGCCAATACCCCCTCACTGGGTAGACCACCAAACACTATCCTCCGCCCATCATCCGCTCTAGCTGTCACCAAAAAGCCCTCACAGTCTACCACCACCCCGTACGTTCGGAGCCAATCTACTCCCAAAATAATGCCAAACCCAGTAAAGCCCAAAATAAAGCAATCACAACAAACATGCATCCATGACTCGATAAGACCACATTACGACAAATCATGCTAAGGCTAGTCGAACCACCAATCAGGTTCGTCACTACTAAAGGTCTATCGCAAATCTCGGGTTCCAATTCCAACCTATCTACCAGGTCACTAGATATGAAAGAACTGGAAGCTCCGGTATCAAATAAAACTCTAACAGGAACATCAAAAACAGAAAGCATACCTTGAATGACGACATTCTTTCCCTTCTCCACCGCAGTTGGGGCATTCGACGAAGAAGGAATAGCATTGAGAGCATGTGCTTTCACCACTTGCTTTTCTTTAGGGGGCTGTGGACACTTGTCCTTGTGGTGTTCCATTTGGCCACAGTTGAAGCACTTCCTATCCACTGGCTTGGCCCGACAATTACTAGCATAATGGCCCTTCTTGCCACAACTAAAGCACTTGCCATCTTTCTTATTTTTCTTTTTCTGACCATCCTTAACTTGGTCTTGTTTCCTCTTGCTCTGAGAATTCTTTTTGCCTTCACCGCCTGCTTGCGGCTTTGGCTCTTCTGCAGATGTAACCTCAGTCTTCGACTTAGGGTAGAGACTTTCTGATCTTAATGCTTTTCTTACAATAGACTCAAACGTCTCATCGATGTGGTTAATAAGTCTTTCCCCCAAGTACCCATCCAAGCCAATTATAAACTTCTTGTTCTTCTTCTCGACTGTATCGATAAGGGACAATCCATATTTCGATAAAGTGTTGAATTCAGCAATATACTCTGAGACTGCCCTGCCATTCTGCTTAAGCTCTAAGAACCTCCTGAACAATTCTGATCTATGGGCAGCTGGAATGAATTTTTCGCTGAAACGAGTCATAAACTGATTCCAAGTAACTTGATTCCCTGGAGTAGCTACCTTAATAGCGTTCCACCAATTCATAGCTTGTCCTTGCAGTTGACGGGATGCTAGCATTCTCTTCATCGCATCCTCGATGCCCAAGTCTTCGAAGATACGTTCACAGCTATCCAACCAATCCTGAACATCTGTAGCCGACTCCGTTCCGTGGAACGGCTTTCCTCCCAAGCTAGTATAATCCTTATTTAGCTTGGCGAAATCGGCCCTAGGCGCCTGCACCACTGCACCACCACCATTTATAGCATTAGGGACTGCTCCTTGCACTTCCCTAAGCATCTCTCTCATGAGGTTAGTAAACATCGTCCTCATGTCAGCAGCATTCCCATTATTGGCCCCTCTACCGGTACCTCTAACATATCGGCTCATCATCAATCTGAAAAAAGGAAACGATTAACGACCCCATAGTGGTGCTAGTGCAGCACGACTTCATTCTTATACTACTAATAGTATATATATATAGCTTTTGAAAACCAAAATAATCACAAATACGCTCTCTCGTATACGTATACTATCTCTCCCTAGTGTCTTTCCCTAGGTGAACTACGCAACCTAGAGCTCTGATACCAAGTGTGACGGCCCGCCACGCACCAGTCGACATTTCACTGAGATGCGCTGTACTGATGTCCAACCAGCACGGAACGGTCGCCAAAAGAAAGGAAAAGGAAAGGGATTTGAAGAATTGAATTAGCACAGAACCTGTAACATCTCTCACAGCGCATGGAATAAAATATAATAATAATATACTTGACATAAACATGCGAGACAGTGCATAAGCTGAAAACTGAATCAGAACCATTATAGCAGCGGAAATCCAAAATACAACTTATTACAACTTAAAAATACTGTCTCTAAAGCAAAAAGGAAAGGTACACTACTAATGCCCAAAGTAGTGACCAGCTGCGGCACAGGGAGAATATCTATATATCATACGTAGAAGCCTCCTGCTCGTCTCCGGATCAGCTACTCGTGCATACCACCTAACCTGTCTCTAGTCTGCTCGTGTGAGCACCCAGAGTAATAAGAGGAGACATAAAACTCTGGGTCAGACATAAAGCCTGGTATGAGCGATAAGCATCTAAACAGAATAATAACAGGTATACTAAACCATACCTGAACCTGGACCTACAACCAAAGAGTTAGCACTACATGCTGTATAATACTCTAAGGTGCCTCAAAACAAGTGGTGTAAAGATACGGGGGTGGGGGTGTGCATGTCATAATGATAGCAAACAAATCAATCATTGCAACCATCCTCACATCTCTCACTCAGTGCGTAAAGCATACGATGTCCACCACTGTCAATCACTAGACCCATTGAAGTAGTGACGGAGTTCGACTTGTACAACTCCTGCTACTACATAGCTTACCACATGGAATCATGACCAAACCTTTTCAATGATCCCACTTCATTGGTCTATAGCTACTTTTAGTCGTACCTAGGTCACTACATACTGTGACCCTGAATCCGTTCACGTACTTCCCATATATAGTGATCCAAAGATACAGACATCGACAACTCCTTAGCACACGTCCCGCAGCAAAGCCCAATCATGAAGTGAACTCATTGGTTCCCATCTGGATCTTGAGCTCTAACTTCCATTCAGACTACCTTTGCATCTCGGGTTTTGGTCGTCATCTCCATCCGGATCGGTCTTCCTTTCTTCACTTCACTTTGCTTCAGGTCGTGGTCTTCCTTCAGGTTCGGATCGTGCTCCGCCCTCCAACGGTTCGGGTCGCACCTCTCTGGTTCGGTTCGCAGTCACTAGCTCGTGGTCACCCTCTGTTTTGGATCGTGCGCTCCCCTCCAGATCGATTCGTGACAAGCTCCTTCAGCTCGGATCGTGGTCATCTGCATATGGTTCAAATCGTGATATAGAGCACGAGTGGATCGGTTTCCTTCATTGCTGGTCGGTCGCATTTCGCTCCTCCCCTGGTCGGTCTGAAACCTCCTCTGGTCGCATTTCACCCATCCTGGTCGGTCTGAAGTTCCTACGGGGTCGGTCGGTCAGAAACCCCCCTGGTCGGTCCAAACTCGGTCGTTCGAAACTCCCTTGGTCGTTCCAGACTTGGTCGGTCTGAAACCTCCTTCATTCCTGGTCGGTATTTCATCATCGTATGGGGACGGTCGAACATCGCATAGTGGTCGGTCTTACCCAGTCTGGTAGGTCTCCCTAGTCCATCGCCACGGATCGGTTCGTGGGACATGGGGGCGATCCGATCCGGTCCTGTACATTTTCCTGCAACTTCTTTCAGCGACTGTTTACGCCACCCAACGGCGTTTTTGACCAATCTAACTATTCTAATCAATTGCAAAGCAAACCATACAGTCATAGCAACATGTAGAAACATCCACAAACAGCAAAACATAAATCATAGCATGTGAAATAGATCAAACATACCCAAAAACCATATTTTTCCCTTAAGCATGTTCAAGCAAACTTAATGATAGAATTAACAAAATTTAACCGAATTAGCCAATTTTTCTAACAGAGGTCTAAAATAATATTTTAGAATTTATAAATATTTTTCCAGATTTTTAACATGCATAAATTCGCTAATTTCCACTAATCACCCCTTAATCCCCCAAATTCCTGGATTTGCAAAATTAGTCGAAATTAACCTAAATTCATATCAGAGGCATAAAATGATGTTTTAGAATTTTAGGAATTTTTCTAGATTTTTCTGAGTTATAATTTCGCTAATCTTCGCTAATTACCCTAATTAGCCGTAATTAGTGTAAAACAAAGCAAATCACTCACCTTTGCCACAATTTAACTTTCAGAACTGAAACTCCTCTGATATAGATCCAATCTCTATGTGTTCCAGCAGCTCTATTCCAAATCCTATGCTAATTCGCCTTGATTTGATGTAGTTTTGCTTAATCTTTGATTAGAAAGTGATTAGAGGTGATTTGGAATGATTCTAGATGTTGGAGGCCATGACTAGGGTTGAAGAAAATAAGTGGCGGCTGGAAAAATGAAGTAAAAACCGAAATCCTAACCCTAACAGCCCTTAAATACCACTAATCCCGAAATCCCCCAATGGGCCTAATTACTAACTACCCGGTTAAGCCCAATTAGCTGAAAATAACCCTTTAAACCTTAATTCAGCCATATCTCCCAAACGGTAAGTCCGTTTGACTATTATGACCACTCTACGGAAAGAGAAACCATCATCTGGAGCTAATGGAAGTGGTTTCAGGTCAAAATTCCTAACCAATCAAAAGTTATGGCCAAAACAAGATCAGCTAGGGGAAAAACGGTCATTTAAAAATCGGCAAAAATTGTGAACATGGGAAATGACCCTACTAGTCGTTTCCCAAAGTTACATGACCATACGACTTCGTATCAAAGAGAAATAAATATTCTACGATCTTCCGATGCGTAGAATGCGGGTCGTTACAGTTGCCTTGGGTGGCAATAGAAAATACGATTAGAATACTTAACCAAAGTGAAAACATGTAATTAAACATGATTAAAGGGTTAAGTGGGATACACTAGAAAAGGGACAAGCTTAGGTGGGTAGCTTGTGGGGGCCCATTTCAACCAGTAACCCAAAACGTATCTTTGTGGGCTCGACCCATGTCGAGGACGGGACACGCGTACTGGGCTTGACTATAAGAGGCCAAAAATGGGTTAGCGGTGGCAACGCAAGTCCAACGGGTTTCATATGCATGTGTGGACCCGGGCTGGTAGGTAAGACGTTGTTGCATCGTGTAGGTATAAGCCGTGCACCGTTGGTTGTATCGGGTTGCCACTTTGGGGAGTGATACACCCCACTGTGGGGCCAGCACGAGTATCTACGTTAGGGAGCCGATCGCTTGGGGAGTAGTGGGTACACCTAGTGGAGATAGGGGCAGACGGCACCTATGTGGTCAGCTAGGGGTACACGAAACTACTAGTTAAGTTTTCTAAGTCCTTGGGTGGGATCAACCTTTAAGTAGGAATGACTGGTGTGGTGCAGTTTAGTAATTATCCTTGGGTGGGTAGATGCGTCTTTACCGTTATCTTGGTTCTTCCTATGTCTAGTTGGCTGCTTAGTGTAGTCGTTCATTCCCAGTCGTTACCGTACCAAGTTTATATCATACCCTAATTACTTTAATGATTGTATTGTTAAAGTTATAGGACTCGCTCAGACTTATGTCTGACCCCGTTGTTTTTATCTTTTTCGTTGTTTTTATCTTTTTCCCAACCCTCAGGTTCTCAGAGTGGGCCTAGCACTAGTGGGCTTTGATCATATTGCTTTATCTATCTTTTGGAGCTTGGACCGTTGATGTAAAGCTCACCTTATCTTTTCTATTATGGCTATTAGTATGTAGTGGGATTATGTACTTATGTCTTTATCAAGATGGATATTTTGTACTTGACTCTTGTTGGTTTTTGGTGTGTAACCAAACATGTTTACCTTCTGCTGCAATGAAATGATGTTTTAAATTTCAAGTATTACTTATATCTGTCTTGTTGTAATTTTTCTGTTCTATATTCACTTAAAATACTCCACCGAAGTTAAGGCATTCCCTTAGTGAGTGACCTTAGCGGGTGTGGGGTGTTACACGTGGTATCAGAGCTTAAGGTTACCAGAATAGATAAAACTTTTAGAAAAACTATTTTTCTAAGAACATTTTTGAAGGAGTATTTTCAAAAACATGTCTTTTAAGGGAAGTTTTTTGAAAGAAAAGCATAATCCCCAATAGCCATATCTTTATCTTTCGAATTCTCCGTTTTGAATCTTTCCTCTTTCGTTTCAGCATGGCTGAAGATCTTAACTTTCCGGAGGGTGTAGCGATACCAGTATGGTATAGGAGGTTGATGGAGGCTAGGGCCGCCGCTGCGGGTCCAGCAAATGTTCCTCCACCACCAGTTGCACCCGATCTTCCTCCTCCTCCTCCTCGCGCGGATACTTTTGCAAAGACTTGCAAGGAATTTAAGGCCATGGGAGGGAAACCTTTTCAAGGATCAGAAACTTTTGTGGAAGCTAGGGATTGGCTTAAGGAGGTGGAAGAATTGATAGATATCTTTGAGATGGAAGAAGGAAAGAAGGTCAAGTTAGCTTCTTGGTTAATGAAGGGAGAGGCCTCGTTCTGGTGGGAGGTCACTTATGGAGAACACCTAGTTGACTCTTGGGCGGATTTCAGACAAAGGTTTGTGGCAAAGTTTCTTTCAAGGGCGGAAGAAAATCTGTATATGGAAAGGTTCTTGACTCTAAAGCAAGAAAACCTATCAGTGAAGGAATATGTCAACAAGTTTAATCAGTTGGCAAGGTTTGGCATAGACATGGTGAATACACCTGAGAAGAAGGCTTTGAGGTTCGTTAAAGGCTTGAATGAACCGATGCATGGATTGGCTATGACTCACATCCCTATGGGGGGCACCTTTGAGAAGCTAGTAGACATGGCACTCATGCATGAGGAAGAGAAGGGCCCCAATGCTAATAAGGCACCCGAGAAGAAAGGAGATCAGAAGAGACCTCAACAGCAACAGCAAAACAAGGGTGGGAAAGGCAACGGTGACAAGGGAAAGAAGAAGTGCTTCAACTGTGGGACACCAGGCCACCTAAGCAAAGATTGTCGAAAGAAGAAGAAGACTAGCTGCTTCCACTGTGGCGAAGCAGGGCATCTAGTGAAAGACTGCCCAAAGAAGGGGCAGAGGACGGGATCTACCTCAGGAGGACAGGTGCAAGCTCTTATGGCACCAGGTCAGGCAAGGGGGCAAGTTCAGGCTCTCGCAGTTCCACCGATTCACGAAAGAGGTAGAACTATTTCGGTCGAAAGTCTGGTTTTTCTGTTTGATTATCATGTCCGTACCTTATTTGACTCTGGCGCATCGCATTCGTTTATCTCATCGTCATTAGTTGAGTCACTGCACTTAGACACCAGTCTAGTAGATGATCCCTTGGTTGTTTCAAACCCAATTGGGGGCTCCACTTAGTTGTCCATTATATGTTTGGGTTTGAAGATTTCTATACTTAGCATTGAGTTTAGATGTAATGCTTTTGTTTTGGGCTTCACGGGCTATGGGTTAATTTTGGGCATGGACTGGTTATCCAGTAATGGTGCCGTTCTTGATTGTGAAAGGAGAGTTGTTAGGCTCATGACCCGCTTGGGTAACACTCTCGAGATCTCTTGTAATCCCATGGACTCTGTTATGCTAAGTTATCTTGAATCGCTTGACGCTTCGGTCGAGAGTTTGCGATCTGTTAGAGTGGTCCGGGAATGCTCGGATGTGTTTGAGGAGGTGAAGGGCTTACCTCCGAAGAGGGAGATAGACTTCCGAATATATCTGGTAGACAATGTTAAGCCAGTATCTTTGCCAGTGCGCCACATGGCTCCTCGTGAGAGGAGGGAACTCCATAAGCAAGTAGGGGTGCTGCTTGAGAAGGGGTTCATAAGACGAAGTATATCGGAGTGGGGTGCTCCAGTAGTTTTTGCCACGAAGGTGGATGGGTCCCTCAGACTTTGTGTAGACTATAAAGAACTCAATAAGCTTACAAAGAAGAATAGACACCCATTGCCGAGGATTGATGATCTCTTTGATCAGTTGGTTGGCGCCTCAGTGTTTTCGCAGTTGGACTTAGCCACGGGGTTTCATCAGTTGAGAGTGGCTGAGGATAGCATAGACAAGACTGCCTTTAGGACTCCGGATGGTTTTTATGAGTGGCTTGTGATGCCCTTTGGTTTGACGAACGCCCCTGCATACTTTGTTGATTTGATGAGTAGGGTGTTCAGGGAGTACCTTAATAAGTTCGTGGTGGTCTTTGTGGATGACATCTTGGTCTTTTCTAAGAGTGAAGAAGAGCATGCCATACATCTTAGGGAAGTGTTGGAGACTCTTCGAGCGCATAGCCTTAAGGCTAAATTCTCTGAATGTCACTTTTGGAGGAAGGAAGTGCGGTTCTTAGGGCACGTCGTCTCTAAAGAAGGGATAGTTGTGGATCCCGCGAAGGTAGTGTCCATCCAAGATTGGAAGGTTCCGAAGAATGCTACCGAGGTGAGGAGTTTCTTGGGGTTGGCTGGCTACTATAGGAAGTTTATCAAGGATTCGCGAAGATATCAGCCCCATTAACTCGCTTGACGAAGAAGAATCTAGTCTTCACATGGGACGTAGGTTGTGATGATGCGTTCCAACGGTTAAAGAGAGCTTTAACCACAGCTCCAGTCTTAGTGTTGCCAGATGGGAGTAAGCCATTTGTTGTTTATACCGATGCTTGTGGGACAGGACTAGGAGCAGTCTTAATGCAAGAGGGAAGGGTAATAGCCTATGGGGGAAGGCAGTTGAAAGTGCATGAGAAAAATTACCCTATGCATGATCTAGAGTTGGCCGCTATTGTTTTTGCGCTTAAGTCTTGGCGCCATTATCTTCTTGGCGAGAGGTTCGAATTGTTCACTGACCACAAATCATTGAAGTACTTGTTTTCTCAGAAGGATTTGAACTTAAGACAACAAAGGTGGATGGAGTTCTTAGCATCCTATGATTTCGAGATAGCGTATACCCCTGGCAAGGGTAACGTGGTGGCGGACGCCTTAAGCAGAAAAAGGTTGTCCTTGAGTCCATTGTTCGTTGAACGACGAAGCTTGGAATTTATCTCGATGTTTGACTTCAGAC
Organism: Allium sativum; assembly: GCA_030737875.1. Lineage (NCBI taxonomy): Eukaryota > Viridiplantae > Streptophyta > Magnoliopsida > Asparagales > Amaryllidaceae > Allium > Allium sativum. Next base: position 822,711,850 of record CM060909.1, read on the forward strand.
CCTCCGTTGATTTTGTACCGGGTTTGCTAGCATCCTTAGAGGTCAGACCTACTCCTTTGGGACGGATTGGTGAGGCACAGCGGGACGACCCACAGTTGGTTGAGTTAGTAGAGAAGCTCATAAGAGGGGAGTCGTCCAGCCATTTGAGTAGGTACACCCTAGATGATAAGGGGTGGTTGCGTAGAGACGGCCGACTTTGTGTACCGCAAGACGAGGGTTTGAGGAAGGCTATACTTGATGATGCACATCGTTCGAAGATGACCATTCATCCCGGTGGGGACAAGATGTACCAAGACATGAAGCGAGTTTTCTTTTGGGCCATTATGAAGAGAGATGTGGCCAAGTGTGTCGCTAGATGCTTGGTGTGCCAACAAGTGAAAGCGGAGCAAAAGAAACCCGGTGGGCTGCTTCACCCATTGGAGGTTCCGCAATGGAAGTGGGATAGCGTCTCGATGGACCTTGGCGATGGGTTACCAAGATCGAGGAAGGGTAATACGGGAATTTGGGTTGTGGTAGACAGACTTACTAAGAGTGTCCATTTCATACCCGTGAAGAGTAAGAGGACTGCTCCATGGCTAGCTTCAGTCTACATTCGAGAGATAGTTCGATTGCATGGTGTTCCTTCTAGCATAGTGAGCGATCGAGATCCTATCTTCACTAGCGAGTTTTGGAACAGTTTGCAAGAGGCGGTAGGGACTCAGTTATGTTTGAGCACCGCATATCATCCTCAGATGGACGGCCAGACCTAGAGGGTGAATCGTGTTCTAGATGACCATTTGAGGCTATGTATCTTAGATTTTGGAGGTACATGGGAAGAACATCTTCCATTGGTGGAGTTCGCGTATAATAACAGCTTTCAGTCTAGTATTGGTATGGCTCCTTTTGAAGCTCTTTATGGAAGGCCTTGTCGATCACCTACATGTTGGTGGGAATCTACGGATAAGATCTTGCTTGGGCCTGATATGGTTAGAGAGACTTCGGAAAAGATTGATTTGATTAGAAGAAGGATGAAAGCGACGCAGGACAGACATAAATCCTACGCAGATAAGAGGAGGACGGATCTTGAGTTTGATGTAGGGGGCATGGTCTTTGTCAAAGTATCTCCATTACAGAATGTTGTTCGCTTTGGGTCCGTTGGGAAGTTAGCACCAAGGTTTGTAGGACCGTTTCCTATTAAGGAAAGGATTGGACAGATGGCATATAGAGTGGATTTGCCCGAGAGACTTAGTGGAGTACATGATGTATTCCATGTGTCACATTTGAGGAAGTGCCTACATGAGACCGCAGAGGTGGTAGAGCCGAGCTTGCTTAGAGAAGTGGAGGTAGAGCGTGATGCGACGATTCGACGAGCTCCTACTCGCATCCTTGGGTCAGAGATTAGGAGGTTGAGAAACAGAGAGGTTCAACTAGTCAAAGTGCAATGGGGAGATGATGAAAGCAACGCTACTTGGGAGACAGAAGCGAAGATGCGTTCACTGTACCCATTTCTTTTTAAGGGTATGTCTTTTAACTTCTCCTTTATCGTTTGTCTAGTACTTATCTTATCTTTAGTATGTCCTCTCGTTAGTACCTTTGACCTTTAGATAGGGTAAACCTATGGTTGAAACATGTGTTTAAGACATGTTATGATTGATGGATGTGTGTGGATGCAAGTGTTTGCTAGTGGTTGCTCGTGGATGCATATACACACACTTTAGACACTAGATCGGCTCAGTCACTTCATATTGCATATTGCATATAATTGTGTGTAGGTAGCTATATTAATGGATGTATAATGGTTGTGTTATCATATGGATGATGCATTTTGGTGTATGGTTGTGCACACATGTAGAAATAGTATGTGTCGATAGGGTTCTTTCGCATACATATTGAATGCATGGCACTATCATGGTTTGCATTAAGGAGGTCAACTGAATCAGTAGACCGCCTGATTTTGCATTAGATAGGGAACATATACCAACACTTCTTGCATATGTTCATACAGCATTAGAAACTTTAAGTTCAATGGATGCCCGTGTTTGATGGTTTAGTAGATGGTTGTTTGGTTGCTAGGATACGTTCTTCTTGACTTAGAGATTTCGAGGACGAAATCCTTTAAGTAGGGGAGAATGTAACACCCCGAATTTCACTTAATATTAATGTTTAGTAATTAAAGAATAATAAAGCTCAGACGTGAGAATTAAGGGAAACGGATTACGCGATTGCGTTCGTCTCGGAAAAATACGCGAAATAGAGTCTGAAATTTCGTGAATCGGAGTCCGTATGTCCGAGATATGGTCTTCAGAAGTTTCACGAAAAATCAGAAAGCGAAACAGATTTCAAAAATGCAGAATGTGGGCTAGGCGGGAAAATTCCCGCCCAGACCAGGTCGACCTGGGGGTCCGACCTGCCCACTAGGTCGACATGTGTGTCGACCCTAGGGTCGACCTGGGGGTCGACCTCCCTGGTCGAGCCCAGGTGAACTGCGTGCACTGATTTGGGATCTGGGCTGTGTTTTGGTGGCTAGTGACGAAATCTGACGGCTCTAATCTGATTAAGGGTTAATCTAAGGGCCTAAAACACTTAACTAATATATAAATACACCCTAAGACTACCCTAATTCATACTAAAATTGGATACAACGTCGTCATGCTGTCAAGTTGCAACTAGAAGGAGCCACCAACAAATTAAAGAGGAAGATAGCTTCTCAAATCAACTTCTAATCAACTCTAGCAACTTAATCTTCTTCATAGAAGTGCTAATCAACAAGTTGTGAGTTTCTATGCCTTTAGAAAGCAATTGCTAAACTAATTATGATAGGATATAATGAGGTTATGGTTATGTATGTGGATCAATGCAAGTTATGTTATCATATGCTATGTGTCCATGATGCTAGTTATGCAAGTTTTATGCTATATGTTCATGATGCTAGTTATGCAAATCACTATGATAAACATTGATCCATTATGACACCATGTTATGCAAGTTTGGTGTTTGATTATATGCAAGTTCATATATGACATGTTATGCAAGTTTGGTGTTTGATTATATGCAAGTTCATATATGACATGTTGTGCAAGTTTGGTGTTTGATTATATGCAAGTTCATATATGACATGTTATGCAAGTTTGGTGTTTGATTATATGCAAGTAACATGTGCAAGTTTACACCTTTGTATGATATGCATACATATGCAAGTTTACCCCTTTGTATGTCATGCATACATATGCATGTTTACCCCTTTTTATGATATGAGTAACATATGCAAGTTCATCCCTTTTTAGACCTATGACAAGTATGCAAGTTTATCCCTTTATGATAGGTCTATGACATGAACATCTATGCAAGTTACCCTCTTTATGACATATGTGATTCATGCAAGTTTGGGTTGGTTATTTATGCTAGTTGGGTTTGATGCTATGGTCATATATGCAAGTTGACACCTTTAAAACCCATGATGATGCTAATGTTATGCTAAGTAGAACCCATTGCATTTGTGATGAATCTTCCCTTTTAAGTATGTCATGTTAGCGTATTACGTGGGGAACGATGGGGTTAATATTCATGTCAACAAAATTGTGGTGAAATGGGTATGATGTTGCATACCATAAGTGGATGGACATAATTGAGTCAATTATGTACATCATTAAATTGGAATTAATTAGGGAAAATTAATTCAAAATATGAGGGTGATTAATTAGGTGTAATTAATCGACTAAGACACGAGGTTGGACCCTTTTGTAGCATAAGACTGCCCGGACCCGACTGGCAAATCCAGCGGCTACAAATGATTGGCCCAATGTGAGAGGTCTTAGGCATAAACTAAATACGTGACAAGTGTAAAGACACGAGGTTAGACTCGGTTATGGCGTAAGGCTGCCCGGACCCGACCGGCAAATCCAGCTGCCATAAAAGATAGTCTAATGTGAGAGGTCTTTGCAAAGGTTACGGTCTTAATCAATTAAGAAACACTTAACCAGATAAGCATGTAGTGGGGCATGAGGGGTTAAGTGGGTGCCTTGGGTGGCATGTGGAAATCAAGTAAGTGCCTTGGGTGGCATGTGGAAATCTAGTGGGTTGCCTTGGGTGGCAATAGAAAATACGATTAGAATACTTAACCAAAGTGAAAACATGTAATTAAACATGATTAAAGGGTTAAGTGGGATACACTAGAAAAGGGACAAGCTTAGGTGGGTTGCTTGCGGGGGCCCATTTCAACCAGTAACCCAAAACGTATCTTTGTGGGCTCGACCCATGTCGAGGACGGGACACGCGTACTGGGCTTGACTATAAGAGGCCAAAAACGGGTTAGCGGTGGCAACGCAAGTCCAACGGGTTTCATATGCGTGTGTGGACCCGGGCTGGTAGGTAAGACGTTGTTGCATCGTGTAGGTATAAGCCGTGCACCGTTGGTTGTATCGGTTTGCCACTTTGGGGAGTGATACACCCCACTGTGGGGCCAGCACGGGTATCTACGTTAGGGAGCCGATCGATTGGGGAGTAGTGGGTACACCTAGTGGAGATAGGGGCAGACGACACCTATGTGGTCAGCTAGGGGTACACGAAACTACTAGTTAAGTTTTCTAAGTCCTTGGGTGGGATCAACCTTTAAGTAGGAACGACTGGTGTGGTGCAGTTTAGTAATTATCCTTGGGTGGGTAGATGCGTCTTTACCGTTATCTTGGTTCTTCCTATGTCTAGTTGGCTGCTTAGTGTAGTCGTTCATCCCTAGTCGTTACCGTACCAATTTTATATCATACCCTAATTACTTTAATGATTGTATTGTTAAAGTTATAGGATTCGCTCAGACTTATGTCTGACCCCGTTGTTTTTATCTTTTTTGTTGTTTTTATCTTTTTCCCAACCCTCAGGTTCTCAGAGTGGGCCTAGCACTAGTGGGCTTTGATCAGATTGCTTTATCTATCTTTTGGAGCTTGGACCATTGATGTAAAGCTCACCTTAACTTTTTCTATTATGGCTATTAGTATGTAGTGGGATTATGTACTTATGTCTTTATCAAGATGGATATTTTGTACTTGACGCTTGTTGGGTTTTGGTATGTAACCAAACATGTTTACCTTCTGCTGCAATGAAATGATGTTTTAAATTTCAAGTATTACTTATATCTGTCTTGTTGTAATTTTTCTGTTCTATATTCACTTAAAATACTCCACCGAAGTTAAGGCATTCCCTTAGTGAGTGACCTTAGCGGGTGTGGGGTGTTACATTTCTCGTATATTCGAAATCTTTATATACTCGATTGTCCAAATTAAAATAAAATAATATACTCAAATACGCATATTAAGATAAAAAAAATTACAAGACTAAATTTGTTTTTATTTTTATTTTAAAAATAACACCCTTCGGACTCATTCTAGGATACTACTGATCCCATCTCTAACGAGTCATTCTTATTGGACATTACTAATCCAATCTCTGATGAATTCTTTCGTTCGGTTCTAATGTGTCTTGTTCTCGAGCTCTGTAAACCAAAGCCCTGATACCAAATGAAACAACCCAAACTTCCCCGTGAAGGAAAGCCCGGATTGCTTTGAGAACAACACACGTCAGAACAAAACAGAAGAACATTTTATTGCTGTTACAACAATTACATTAGAGTACAAGAATATTACAGAGTATGAATAAATATACATTGGAAATACAATATCAGAGTTTGAAATACATTTAAATAGCAGCGGAAAAATAGTACAAAACACAATTGAAGGAAATACACGGATACAGAGCCTTCCGAATATCGCTTCAGCTGTAGACCAGGATCCTGTGAATATAATATCTGCAAAACCAAAACTACTAGCTGCCCGTGTGGAAAATATGGGCACCCAGAGTTTAGGTTAAAACAATAAACTCCAGGTCAGTCATGGGACTGGTATGAGAACTCAAAAACAGTTATTAACTTTATATTTTTAAAGTTGGGTAAATCAAGGGACCACGCCGCTTTCGCGGAACGGGTTTCCTCCCAAGAATACCAGTGCATAAAAACAACGAAATGCTTTTTAGAAAAATGAAACCGTTATAAGACTCAATCCCTTGCACGTACGCTGAAGGATAGAGTTTTTCCTTATAATGGTCAAAAATGCTTAATACACGAAAATTAATCTTTTACTATAAGTGCACAGTGTAGAAATCAATTTTTGAAAATAAATGTATCAATCTTAGGTGGCATAATATACTATGTAAGCGGCATAATATATTATGTCACCATATAAGTATACAACTGAAACCGTAAAGCTCGTATTGGAAAATTGGATTTCCATCATGATGGCTGCTGATTCGAAAGACAAATCGCGAATGTATCTCCACGGCTTACGTCTCGGCAAGAGAAAACACCGTAATACATATACTACGCACTTTGGATGAGCAGTAATCTGATATATCCTCATGAGTTCGGCTGAAATGACCTATCCCACTTCTAGAGTGGAGCGACCACCCTAGCCCCCCATCGGCCAATCCCAAATCCGTATAAAGTATATTGGTCAAACCGAACATTATCAAACAAATCGTTCACCATCATACCGTGGTGTGTGAGGCCCGCGAAGTCACATTGTATCCAAAGCGGCGCTATATAAAAGCTATGCTTTGGTCTTCATCCACAAGGCTATGCTTTTCAACAAAAGCCTTGATCATATGCATCTTAGCATGCCACATTATCAGACCATACCATATCATTGATCATCTATCGATATATAACGGGGTGTTAAGCAAGAGAATAAATTCTCCGCCACCAAACAACTATATATTAAATAGAGATCAACGAATACAATATAAAGGAATAAAATGTCAAACACACAATTCATTTGTAAGTCCATTCTGGGTCTGAACGAAACAATATCCGGTAGATCTCCAAATACGTCTGGATGATCAACGATATTCCCTCATCTTGGGTGTACGGTCCAATCAAGATATTGATAATCATCCATTCGATATGGAAATTTCCCGGTCTTCAATAACCGTCTTCATCATCGATCTTCAATCGTCGTATGAATTGTTCAGAATGGGGTTAACCTAGTCTTTCTGAATAATTTGCGCAATTTAAAATCATGTGCTTTCAAACCCAACCAACGCCTCATTCCAATCAAGAATATTATTTGATTTTAATTTAAATCAAATTAAGGTTTATTCAACTAGTCGGGATTAACACCTTACCGAAGTAATCATTTGTTAATATCCCATTCCCAACCTATACAACCCATGGAGTAAAACTGGTGGTACTCCATATTTAACACCCAATGCGTTATGGTAAACTTAATTACTGTTTTATCGTTCAAATCTAATTAAAGATTTAACTATCGCTTGGAGTAAAACTGATGGTACTCCATTATCGTTCGTTTCTTGAATTAAGTAAATTTAATTACTTTTATCCTCATTCAATCCAATTTAAAGCTTTATTAAAACTATATTTAGTTTTAATCTTCAAGAATCATTATTTAATGATTATTTAACTTTCAAGAAATAATCTTGCCTTTAACTGGGTTAAAGAACAAATGTCGCTTAAAATATCGTTCACAATAAACCCAAAATCATATTCCAATTTAATATATTAAATTGGAAACTTCTCTTTAGAATATTTCGCTAAATCTTAATTAAAAGATTAATAAATTACAAATCATCACTTCATCGTTAATCTGGGTTTTAAGAACTAATGTCATTTAAAACATTTTTCATGGTCAACCCAAATCAACTTCCAATTAATTTTAATATTGGAAAATTCTTTTTTGTATTAAAAATGTCATTCCTTTCTTAAATTCCAATCTAATTTATTCACTTTAAATACTTGGTTTTAATAAAACCATTTTTCACTCTTTTATTTATTTATAGAAATAAATAAATTACTTAACTTGATAAAAATTTCTTTCCTCTTAATAAATTTGGAATTTCACATCCAAAACTCTTTTAAAACATTTATTAAGATTTTACATAATATTCCCTATTTTTAATTATTTAGAAACAGGCCTATTTAATTAAACGACGTTTCAGGTCTTTTAACGACACTGGCGCTGTTTTTATTAAAATTTATCATTTCTCAAAATCTAACCGTTGGATTTTAACGAATTAAATACCGATGGAAAGATCTTTCCAAAACGAACCTAACGGTTTCAGTTTTGGAAAAATTCGACGGTTGGATCTTTTATTATATTCGTTTAAAGTTACAATTTCAAAATGCGAACAAGCGCGCGTAATTCAATTAATTTTAATTTATATTATATATATTAATATAAATTGTTCAACGTATTCACTAACATATTCTTTCTAAATGTACATTAAAATTATTATTTAAATGTTTCAACAAAAATTTTTCTTCATTTAATAAAAAGATGAATTTTCGTTTTAAATCATTTTCATGTTCCTTCGTTACATTAAAAATATAAAATTGTAACATATATCAAATTCACGTTTTTATACGGCATTAAAAATTTGCAATTTTAATGTAAAACAAATTCCATGTTTTATATGACATTAAAAAGTTGCATTTTTAATTTAAAACAAATTCATGATTCTATATTAAAATAAAGAATAAATTTTATTTTAAAACATTTTCATATTCTTACGTTACAATAAAAGAATAACTTTTTAGCACTAACCATTTAATGTAAACTCATATTCCTAAATAAAAGGATTAACTTTTTATATTGAAATATATTTCATGTTCTTACTTTTAATAAAAGATTAACTTTTATTTAATATATATTTCATATTCTTCCATTAATAAAAGATTAACTTTTATTTTCAAAACATATTTCATCTTCTTATCTTATATTTACACTAAAATGTAAATAAAAAATACTACGTTAAGTTTCATTCTTTTATTTACATTCTAAAATGTAAATTAAATTGCAATGTCAAAATCTCTTCTTTTATTTACATTAAAAAATGTAAATTAAATTACAATGTATAAATCTCTTCCTTTATTTACATTAAAAATGTAAATTCAATTACAATGTCAAAATCTCTTCTTTTATTTACATTAAAAATGTAAATTAAATTACAAATCTTAATTTGACAATTTCTTTTCCAAATTGGAATGAGACCCAAACGATTTACCATATAATTATAATTATACGGTTTTCATACATCCCATGTTATTCTAGACTAATGATAAATCATCAAAAACATCCAATCATCCAAAGTGTATATTTGTACTGCATAGCTTCAAATAAATAATGCTTATAACTAATCACAAGGGCGATGTGTAAATATCAACCCAAGACCCGTGTGAGGTTTCAACCAACAAACATTCAAATAATATATATAATTATTTGTGCATTTGGGCGATGTGTGAAAATTATCAACCCAATCAACAAATACAAGTAAGGTAACTTGTACATGGCAGTGTAACATTAATTTTTAACAATTCTATATGAATCAATATTAATGACATATGTTGCATACTGCTAAAATTTACATAACATACCAAATCATATCATGACATAACATAACGTACAACACATGATACGACCCGAACTTCCCCGTAAAGGAAAGCACAGATAGAATTGAGGACAAGACAAAATAGAACGCATACAGAAGAACATTTCATTGTTATTACAACAATTCCATCAGATACAAGAATATACAGAGTATAAATGAATAAATTACATTCGATAAATATCAGAGATTACAATAAATTACATAGCAGCGGAAAAACAATATAAAACACAACTGAAAGTAATGCACGGATACAGAGCTTTCCGAGCATCGTTCCAGCTGTAAATCAGGATCCTGTGAATATAAATCTGCAAAACCAAAACTACTAGATGCCCGTGTCGAAAATAGGGGCACCCAGAGTTTAGGTTAAAACAATAAACTCCAGGTCAGTCGTGTGACTGGTGTGAGAACTAAAACAGTTATTAATATTGGTTTTAAAGTTTGGTAAATCAAGGGACCACGCCGTATAACACGGAACGGGTTTCCTCCCAAGAATACCAGTGCATAGAACAAACAGCGCAATGCTAAATAAAGAAAAATGAAGCTGTTATAAGACCCAGGTCCCATCACACAATGCAACGCAAGCCGGAGGATAGGGTTTTCCCTTATAACAGCCAAAGCATGCTTGATACGTTTAAAACACATTCTTTGATACTATTATAGGTGTATAGTGTCAAAACAATTTCAATCATAAATATCAATCATAGGCGGCATGGGTACCATCTATCATGTCGCCATACTAGTTCTACAATTAAAACTGCAATATCACGTATTGGAAATTGGATTCCGTCATGAGCCGAGGCAAGGGGCAAGCTCCTCTCCGCGTTCGAGACACTCTAGCAAATGTCCCAGGACCCCACTATGATCCTTGGATCTTCAGGGCCGGTCCTCTCTTACTTTTGAGGATTAGTTATTCCTGAACACACGTTTCCCGGTCCTTACAGACCTATATCCGAGGCGCCTCATATCCAACAACCACACAGGTGAAAAGTATATAAATGTCAGGGCTGGTAGGTCACTGACACCACCCTAGCTAGAAAGAAACGTCGTGCTCTCCCTGCAGTCACTATCCCGTTTTTGACTCATGCCGAGGTGTGGGGCTCGCGAATTCACGTTATACACAAAGCTACGCCACACAGGCCGTGCTTTGATCACCAACCACAAGACTTTGCTTTTCAACAGAAGCCCTGATCAATTGCCACTTACGCGTGCCACATTGGCAATTCACTCCATGCGACTGATGTCCATCGATATACAACCTCTGAGCTCGTACGTCTCAGAGAAGGGCGTTAAGCAAGAGAATAAATTCTCTGCCGCCAAACAGATGTATATTTAATAAAGATCAATCAACACAGAATAAAATCCAATGTCAGACACACAATCCATTTACAAGTTCGTTCTGGGTCTGAACGAAACCGGAGGCACTTTCCTCGCATATCCATCCATCTCTAAGTACGTCTGGACGATCACCAACTGTTTCCCTCATCTTGGGTGTACAGCCCAATCGAGATCATCAGTAATCACCCAAACGATGTGAAGACTTCCGGTCTTCAACCACCGTCTTCATCTTCGACATCTCGTCGAATCGGTTATTCAGAATGGGTATAAACCCGGCCTTTCTGAATAACCCACGTATATAATAAACGAATGTTACACAAACACAACAAACGCCTCATTCCAATTCAGAATATTCTTTTATTCACAAAATCACATTCTTAGGGAAATGTTCCCATTAATTTTATCCAAGATAAATTCTTCTAAATTTATTCTTTAATCCTCCTTTGGATATCATTTCAAACTAGTCGGGATTAGCGAACCACACCGAAGTAATTATTTATTTTATTTCCCAATCCCAACCTATATATCCCATGGAGCAAAACTGATAATACTCCATATCTAACACCACGGTGTTATCGGTAAAATTAATTACCATTCCACGTTCAAATCTATTTAAAGATTTAACTATCGCTTTGGAGCAAAACTGGTGGCACTCCATTCTCGATCACCTTTCAGATTTGATAATTTAAATTATCAATTCACATTTTAATCTGATTAAAAATTCATTAAACCTCCACTTAGTTTTAATCTTTTCAAAAATCAATATCTTGTCTTTAACTGGGTTAAAGAACCAATGTCATCTAAAACACGATTCACAACAAACCCAGATCACATTTGATATTAAATACAAGGCTCTGAATAGAAAATATACCGGCTTATATTCAATATCAAATTCTGAAACCAACAAATATCGTATTGGAAATAACGATATAAAATATATCTTTCAAATTCCCATAACAATATCTGTATAGTCACGAAATCCAACATCGAAATATTCCGAAGATAATTTCGATTCAACTCCAGTCCAATCCACGTATTGGGAATATTGATTATTTTTAAAATCACTTTCAAATTCAATTTATTTATTTCAAAAATAAATTGATTTTAATTCTAGTTCAAAACTAGTTTATTTTAATAAAAATCTATTTTTATCCTTTCAAATGTGGAATTCTCCGCTCAATTCTTTCCAATCCATATATTATGATTTTACACAAATTATAGATATTTTTAATAATTTTATCAAGGCCCGTATAGTCAATTTCCATCAACGGCCATCGAACTGCACTTATAACGACCTTTTTCGAATTTGATTTGGGCATAATTCCAAATCCAACCGTTAGATTTCAAATTTCTAATATTCATTGGAAAGCTCTTTTCGATACAAACCCAACGGTTCCGGTTTTAGGAGAATCCAACGGTCGGATCTCCCGTAATGTCCGTTCGAAGTCAATGGTCGAAATTCACGAACTACCGCGGCGCGGCGCGTTCTATTCAGGCCATTATATATATAATATATATATTATATATATTTCATCGATTTCCTTTTTAAAACGTATTTTATAAATCGTTTTAAATTCGTTTCAACGTTACTTTCAATTTCAAATCGATTTGATTTCAATTCAATTCGAATTCATTTCAAATTGATTTCAATTCAATTTCAGTTCGTTTTAAATTTCATTCAAAGCGATTTCAATTCGTTTTTAATTCAATTTCAATTTAATTCAATTTGAATTCATTTCTATTTTATTCGAATTCAAATTCACTTTCTATTCAATTCAAATTCTAATTCGTTTTATATTCAATTCGAATCGAGTTCATTTTCTATTCAATTCGAATTCATTTCAAATATTATATTTTGAAATCACTTTTCAATATTCATTGTAAAACGAATAAAATCGATATAAATATCGTTCACGTCAAAATAGCGCATCTCTAATCCACACGGCTTTATATTTTTCAAAAACTTCTTTATTCTATTCAATAAATGAATATTTATTCTATTCAACACATGAATCTATATTTCTTCCAACACACGACTATTTTTGTTATGTAAAATATTTTATAAAACTATGGTATCTATCGTTTGATTTTTAACTAGACTCCACCGTGAAGTAGTTCTAATTTTAAATATGATAAAGATGTGAATTTTATTATTAAAATATTTCACTCAACACATGAATAGTTTCAACACATGAATTTTCCTTTATAATATTCATTATTTTCCCGATTGGAATGAGGCCCAATCAATCACCATATAATGTTAATTATATGGATTCCATACAACACATGTATATAATAGCATAAAAATAATAATCAACCATCAACCAAAGTGCACTACACTGTATAAGCATCAAATATAGATATCTTACGCTTATAACAGTCTGTCAATCAATCGATCGACATATTTAATCAATCAGGATGAGTGAACTTCAAATTTCATCCCAACACCCGTGTGGGGTTTCAAACAATCAAACACAGATTTTAGTTGTGCAGTTGGGCGATGTGTAAAATTTATCGACCTAATCGATATCAGTCAAATCAGTGTATATAAACAAATCGGCCGATTTGTTTATAATTATTTATTTATTCACTTTCACGTTATAAATTATATTTTTAACGATAATATATTTTATTTTAACACATGAATTTCTATTCATTTCATTTATACAATAAAAATGATATTTTTATTTTACTAACATATTTTAGAAAATTTCGGTGGCATAACGGCACGATACTAGAAACGGGACAAGGCCTAGCCTTATCCCCGGTCTAGTGAAGGCCCACGCCATTCACACATCAATCAAATCAATTCATTTCACCAAACAATTCAATTCAAGCCAAATAGACTAACCAACTACACAAGCAAACAATTTAACAAACAAGCCATCCATGGTCTGTGGATGACGGGTGTCGGGTGCTACTAAACACCGTCTGCATCCTAGTATATATATATAACTAGAAAAAGAAGTTTAGAGTGAGAAGTTCTCACCGAAGCTATCCAATCATCTTGACTCTTCTTTTAGAGAAATCATCGCCATTCTCGCCTTTTGTCGCTTTCGTTGCCCGTAGCCACTACATATATAAAATCACACATTTTTATATTTTGATGTCTTTAAAATAAAAATCACATTTTTATTTGTTCACTTTCAATTTAAAAATCGAATTTTTACTATGCTATTCAATATATAAAAATCGAATCTTTCTATATTTAAAAATATAAACTTCATCATCTAAGAAGTCATACCTTTTTACATTTCAAAATCTAAACTTCTCCTAAATTAAAAATCTAATCTTTTCAGTTTTAATAACTAAGAAAAATCAGTTTTAAAACAAAGGAAAAATCAGTTTTAAAAGCTAACAAAAATCAGTTTTCTAAGCTAACAAAAATCAGTTTTCTAATTTAACAAAAATCAGTTTTCTAATTTAACAAAAATCAGTTTTCTAATTTAACAAAAATCAAAGAAAGCTTACTGTTGTTTGACCTGGGGGGGGGGGGGTTGCGTGTTCACCGGAGGTGGATGGAGCTGCAGGGTGCGCCGGAGTTGGTCAGGCGGAGGCGGTCAGCAGGAGGAGGGGCGGAGCTTCTGGAGGGGCGGTGGTCTGCGCCCTGGGGGACTCGCGGTGGTGGGTTGGGTGCTGCGCGCGTGGAGGATCAGCGAGAGGGGGTAGGGGGAGGAGGCGACGTCGAAGCTGGGGATGGGGGTCTCGGTCCCTGGCGGCGCGATGGCCGGGACGGCGGTGGATCCGATCGATGAGGGCTTCGATCTTTTTTTTTCTTTTTTTTTCTTTTTCTGATTTGGATCGAAGACTGAAACGAGGGGGGCCAGGTCAATGTAAGGAGAGGGGAGAGAGAGTGGTTTAATTATTTAATTATTTTATTTTATTCCACCCAAAAAGCAACTTTTATTTTCGACCTCAAAACGAGGCCCACCGCCTGTCGTCCATAGCGTTTTACCCCCACTCCGAACACATTGGGATATGTACCGCAAGCTGATTCGACTGTTACAATCAGTTTCCATTAAATTTACATTTAAATCACTTTATTGAATTTTAAACGTACATTTCAAATTACCGGGGTCACATACTAACTAGAAAAATTCCCAAAAAATATTTTCTAGCTTCGTATTGACGATACGGTCCTAACAAAACTAGTTTCGTCGAATTCTGAGACCGTATGAAAAATGGCCAATTTCCAGTCGATTAAAATCAACTGAACTGGTCAAACGCGTTTTCCTTTGCTACGCTCACATATTGATTCGAAAAATTATGAAATTTGGAATCTAGCAATAAATTAACATCACGGACCCAACAAAAGTGGTTTCGTCGGAATCCGAGGTCGTTTGCAAAATCCCCATTTTTAAGGGCCTGAATTCCATAGCGACCATTTAGAATTTTCAACTGGGCATATCTTTTGATTCCCGCTATGAAATTTTGATTTTTCGGATTCATTGGTAAGATATAATCAAATAGATCCTAATGTTTTTGGTTTCACTAAAATCCGGATTGTTTTGCACCCGGTACATTCAATTGAAGTTTGAAATCGAATTATCGAACTACCGCGCCATTTTCAATTCTATTTATAATTATATATAATTATTTATATTCTAACGACGACGTATATAATATATACGCTCGAATTTCAATTCAAAATAAATTTCTCGTCGATATTATTTAAAATAATCTATTTTAAATATTCAAAATTCGCTAAAATTGCAAAAATAAAAATTTTAAACTGGCCCAGATTTTCGGGTTGTTACAATCTCCCCCACTTAAAACTTTTCGTCCCCGAAAAGGAACAAAGTCGAAAGTGGTTTGATCAATCAACTCTACGTTCGATCTGGCTTCCATTCTCCAACTTTTCAGTTTCTGAGAATTTTCAAATTCTTCAAAAATTTGGCTAACACCCTAAATTTTCGAAAAATTTCGCCATAACCTCCCCTGCACCGGGAGCCACGGGAAAATCCCGAAATTTCCATATAGGCCTTCTGATCTCAAAAAGAAAAAGAAAAAGCCAAGCGGCTAGCCAATAGGCTCATAAAATCATCATCACCCAAACAAAACAGTAAATTATGTAGTAAACATGTACCTATTTGTCGGGCAAACAAATTTTATTCACTGCTCTAGCCTCCTTGCTATGACCTGTTCAATGTAAGTATATGTATATGCAAGCAAATGCGACCAATTTTCAATACAATTCAATATTTGATGCAATTAGGCTAAATGGTTCAAAATTAGCAAACAAATAAACAAACAACACAAACATCAATCAATTAGTGGATTAACGTTTCAAATTCATAATTTTGATATATATGCAAAAATCATGTTTTTGATGCCAATTTACAACAATGTATTCTAGCTATATTTGTTTTGGTTCTCACACCAGTCTAATGGAAATATATAGAAATCACACCTTCGAAACTCGAATATAAATACTGATGATGTGGCCACATCATCAGAATTATCCCCGGGTGTCTAAAATGTGATTCTATATCTATCCAGTATATTGAAACTTCGACTATACGTTCATGACGCGTATACGCGAAATCTATATATACTCGATTGTCCATATTCAAAATAAATATTCAAATACGTATAAAGCGATTTAAATTTTAAAACAAAATTGTTTTTATTTGAAAAATATACTCTTCACACTCGTTCTAGGATACTACTGATCCTATCTCTAACGAGTCATTCTAATTGGATATTACTAACCCAATATCTGATGAATTCTTTCGTATGGTTCTAATGTGTCTTGTTCTCGAGCTCTGTAAACCAAAGCTCTGATACCAAACTGATACGACCCGAACTTCCCCGTAAAGGAAAGCACGGATAGAATTGAGGACAAGACAAAATAGAACGCATACAGAAGAACATTTCATTGTTATTACAACAATTCCATTAGATACAAGAATATACAGAGTATAAATGAATAAATTACATTCGATAAATATCAGAGATTACAATAAATTACATAGCAGCGGAAAAACAATATAAAACACAACTGAAAGTAATGCACGGATACAGAGCTTTCCGAGCATCGTTCCAGCTGTAAATCAGGATCCTGTGAATATAAATCTGCAAAACCAAAACTACTAGCTGCCCGTGTCGAAAATAGGGGCACCCAGAGTTTAGGTTAAAACAATAAACTCCAGGTCAGTCATGTGACTGGTGTAAGAACTAAAACAGTTATTAATATTGGTTTTAAAGTTTGGTAAATCAAGGGACCACGCCGTATAACACGGAACGGGTTTCCTCCCAAGAATACCAGTGCATAGAACAAACAGCGCAATGCTAAATAAAGAAAAATGAAGCGGTTATAAGACCCAGGTCCCATCACACAATGCAACGCAAGCCGGAGGATAGGGTTTTCCCTTATAACAGCCAAAGCATGCTTGATACGTTTAAAACACATTCTTTGATACTATTATAGGTGTATAGTGTCAAAACAATTTCAATCATAAATATCAATCATAGGCGGCATGGGTACCATCTATCATGTCGCCATACTAGTTCTACAATTAAAACCGCAATATCACGTATTGGAAATTGGATTCCGTCATGAGCCGAGGCAAGGGGCAAGCTCCTCTTCGCGTTCGAGACACTCTAGCAAATGTCCCAGGACCCCACTATGATCCTTGGATCTTCAGGGCCGGTCCTCTCTTACTTTTGAGGATTAGTTATTCCTGAACACACGTTTCCCGGTCCTTACAGACCTATATCCGAGGCGCCTCATATCCAACAACCACACAGGTGAAAAGTATATAAATGTCAGGGCTGGTAGGTCACTGACACCACCCTAGCTAGAAAGAAACGTCGTGCTCTCCCTGTAGTCACTATCCCGTTTTTGACTCATGCCGAGGTGTGAGGCTCGCGAATTCACGTTATACACAAAGCTACGCCACACAGGCCGTGCTTTGATCATCAACCACAAGACTTTGCTTTTCAACAGAAGCCCTAATCAATTGCCACTTACGCGTGCCACATTGGCAATTCACTCCATGCAACTGATGTCCATCGATATACAACCTCTGAGCTCGTACGTCTCAGAGAAGGGCTTTAAGCAAGAGAATAAATTCTCTGCCGCCAAACAGATGTATATTTAATAAAGATCAATCAACACAGAATAAAATCCAATGTCAGACACACAATCCATTTACAAGTTCGTTCTGGGTCTGAACGAAACCGGAGGCACTTTCCTCGCATATCCATCCATCTCCAAGTACGTCTGGACGATCACCAACTGTTTCCCTCATCTTGGGTGTACAGCCCAATCGAGATCATCAGTAATCACCCAAACGATGTGAAGACTTCCGGTCTTCAACCACCGTCTTCATCTTCGACATCTCGTCGAATCGGTTATTCAGAATGGGTATAAACCCGGCCTTTCTGAATAACCCATGTATATAATAAACGAATGTTACACAAACACAACAAACGCCTCATTCCAATTCAGAATATTCTTTTATTCACAAAATCACATTCTTAGGGAAATGTTCCCATTAATTTTATCCAAGATAAATTCTTCTAAATTTATTCTTTAATCCTCCTTTGGATATCATTTCAAACTAGTCGGGATTAGCAAACCACACCGAAGTAATTATTTATTTTATTTCCCAATCCCAACCTATATATCCCATGGAGCAAAATTGGTAATACTCCATATCTAACACCACGGTGTTATCGGTAAAATTAATTACCATTCCACGTTCAAATCTATTTAAATATTTAACTATCGCTTTGGAGCAAAATTGGTGGCACTCCATTCTCGATCACCTTTCAGATTTGATAATTTAAATTATCAATTCACATTTCAATCTGATTAAAAATTCATTAAAACTCCACTTAGTTTTAATCTTTTCAAAAATCAATATCTTGTCTTTAACTGGGTTAAAGAACCAATGTCATCTAAAACACGATTCACAACAAACCCAGATAACATTTGATATTAAATACAAGGCTCTGAATAGAAAATATACCGGCTTATATTCAATATCAAATTCTGAAACCAACAAATATCGTATTGGAAATAACGATATAAAATATATCTTTCAAATTCCCATAACAATATCTGTATAGTCACGAAATCCAACATCGAAATATTCCGAAGATAATTTCGATTCAACTCCAGTCCAATCCACGTATTGGGAATATTGATTATTTTTAAAATCACTTTCAAATTCAATTTATTTATTTCAAAAATAAATTGATTTTAATTCTAGTTCAAAACTAGTTTATTTCGATAAAAATCTATTTATATCCTTTCAAATGTGGAATTCTCCGCTCAATTCTTTCCAATCCATATATTATGATTTTACACAAATTATAGATATTTTTAATAATTTTATCAAGGCCCGTACAGTCAATTTCCATCAACGGCCATCGAACTGCACTTATAGCGACCTTTTTCGAATTTGATTTGGGCATAATTCCAAATCCAACCGTTAGATTTCAAATTTCTAATATTCATTGGAAAGCTCTTTTCGATACGAACCCAACGGTTCCGGTTTTAGGAGAATCCAACGGTTGGATCTCCCGTAATGTCCGTTCGAAGTCAATGGTCGAAATTCACGAACTACCGCGGCGCGGCGCGTTCTATTCAGGCCATTATATATATAATATATATATTATATATATTTCGTCGAATTCCTTTTTAAAACGTATTTTATAAATCGTTTTAAATTCGTTTTAAATTCGTTTCAAAGTTACTTTCAATTTCAAATCGATTTGATTTCAATTCAATTCGAATTCATTTCAAATTGATTTCAATTCAATTTCAGTTCGTTTTAAATTTCATTCAAAGCAATTTCAATTCGTTTTTAATTCAATTTCAATTTAATTCAATTTGAATTCATTTCTATTTTATTCGAATTCAAATTCACTTTCTATTCAATTCAAATTCTAATTCGTTTTGTATTCAATTCGAATCGAGTTCATTTTCTATTCAATTCGAATTCATTTCAAATATTATATTTTGAAATCACTTTTCAATATTCATTGTAAAACGAATAAAATCGATATAAATATCGTTCACGTCAAAATAGCGCATCTCTAATCCACACGGCTTTATATTTTTCAAAAACTTCTTTATTCTATTCAACAAATGAATATTTATTCTATTCAACACATGAATCTATATTTCTTCCAACACACGACTATTTTTGTTATGTAAAATATTTTATAAAACTATAGTATCTATCGTTTGATTTTTAACTAGACTCCACCATGAAGTAGTTCTAATTTTAAATATGATAAAGATGTGAATTTTATTATTAAAATATTTCACTCAACACATGAATAGTTTCAACACATGAATTTTCCTTTATAATATTCATTATTTTCCCGATTGGAATGAGGCCCAATCAATCACCATATAATGTTAATTATATGGATTCCATACAACACATGTATATAATAGCAAAAAAATAATAATCAACCATCAACCAAAGTGCACTACACTGTATAAGCATCAAATATAGATATCTTACGCTTATAACAGTCTGTCAATCAATCGATCGACAAATTTAATCAATCAGGATGAGTGAACTTCAAATTTCATCCCAACACCCGTGTGGGGTTTCAAACAATCAAACACAGATTTTAGTTGTTGAAACGACCCGAACTTCCCCGGTCTCCGAAGAGAAGAGAAAGAACGAATTGTTATGAGAACACGACAAAATAGAACGCATATAAAAGAACATTTCATTGTATATTACAACAATACATCAGATTACAAAAATATACAGAGTATAAATGAATATTACACAGAAATATCAGAGATTTAAATTATACTTAAATACATCGCAGCGGAAAAATAATACAATACACAACTAGAAGGAGATATACGGATACAAAGCTTTCCGGATATCGTTCCAGCTGTAAACCAGGATCCTATGAAAATAAATCTGCAAAAACCAAAACTACTAGCTGCCCGTGTCAAAATAAGGGCACCCAGAGTTTAGGTTAAAACAATAAACTCCAGGTCAGTCATATGACTGGTGTGAGAACTAAAACAGTTATTAATCTTTATTTCAAAGTTAGGTAAATCAAGGGACCACGCCGTATAACACGGAACGGGTTTCCTCCTAAGAATACCAGAGCATAAAACAACAATGCAATGCTAAATAAAGAAAAATGAAGCTATTATAAGACCCAGGTCCTATCACACAATGCAACACAAGCCGGGGGATAGGGTTTTTACCTTATAATAGCCAAGAATGCTTGATACGTTTAAAACAAATCATTTGATACTATAATAAGTGCATTGTGTTTAAAACAATTTCAATCATAAATATCAATCATAGGCGACATGAGCGTCCCATGCCACTATGTCGCCATATATAGGTTTACAAATAAAACCGCAAATGTCACGTATTTGGAAATTGGATTTCCATCTATGAACTGAGGCAAAAGATAGTCCTCAACCGATTCGAGACGCTCTAGCCCGCCCCTCAGGCAAGTACTCAGTCAAGCCTTTGGATCGTCAGGGCCGGTCCACCGATGTGGATTAAAATGCCTGAACACTGCGTTTCCCTGCCCTTTGGGGCGTAAGTGAGCCAACGAATGACTCCATCGGACCCGGATCGTCCGATCAAACCGAGGCGCCTCGCAACAGCAACAACCACACAGGTGAAAAGTATATAAATGTCAGGGCTGGTAGGTCACTGACACCACCCTAGCTAGAAAGAAACGCATGTCCTCCCTGAGGTCCTTCTCCCGTTTTTGGTTCACCACCGGGGTGCGAGGCTCGCGAATTCAACGCTACACAAAGCTATGCCACACAGGCTGTGCTTTGATCATCACCACAAGACTTTGCTTTTCAACAGAAGCCTCGATCAATTGCCACTTAGGCATGCCACACAGGCAATTCACTCCATGCGTTTGATATCCATCAATATATAACCCCTGAGCTCGTACATCTCAGAGAAGGGCGTTAAGCAAGAGAATAAATTCTCCGCCGCCAAACAGATATATATTTAATAGAGATCAATCACACGGACTAAAATCCAATGTCAGACACACAGTCCATTTACAAGTCCGTTCTGGGTCTGAACGAAACCGGAGGCACCTAGTACCCCGCATATCCATCGATCTCCAAGTACGTCTGGACGATCACCAACTGTTTCCATCTTCTTGGGTGTACAGCCCAATCAAGATCATCAGTAATCACCCAAACGACGTGAAGACCTCCGGTCTTCGACCATCGTCTTCATCTTCGACTTATCGTCGTATCAGTTATTCAGAATGGGATAAACCCGGTCTTTCCGAATAACTCGCGTATATTTTAAATAAGTGTTACACAAACACAACATACGCCTCATTCCAATTCATCAGTCACTAACCGTAAATTAATCAAGAGAATAATTCCCCAAATATTAACCCCGACGGTCGAAACCAACATCAGATCAATATCCAGGAAACCATTCTACTTAGCTAACCGACAGTTAGTTTCTAAATTTCACATTCACATGGAAAGGTTCTCATTAATTTTATCAAAGACAAATTCTTTCTATTTATTCTTTAATCTATCCTTTTGAATTTCGATTCAACTAGTCGGGATTAACGAAACTTACCGAAGTAATCATTTGTTTTAATTTCCCAATCCCAACCTATTCATCCCATGAAGTAAAACTGGTAATACTTCATATCTAACACCACAGTGTTATCGGTAAATTCAATTACCATTTCACGTTCAAATCTAATTAAAGATTTAACTATCGCCTGGAGTAAAACTGGTGATACTCCATTCTCGATCATTTCAATCTAATTAAAGATTCATTAAAACTCCACTTAGTTTTAATCGTTAACTGGGTTAAAGAATCAGTGTCATTTAAAAACACGGTTCACGATAAACCCAAAGTCACATTCCATTAATTATCGGGTTAAAGAACGAGTGTTATTTAAAACACTGTCCACGATAAACCCAAAAATCAATATCACCTCAATTCCAATTAAATATCATTTAATTGATACACTTCATTAAATCTAAATAAAACGATTTAATCTTTTCTCAACTGGGTTCAAGAACAGTGTTAGTGAAGACACCATTCACGACAAACCCAAATCACATTTGATATTAAACACAAGGCTCTGAATAGAAAATATATCGGCTTATATTCAATATCAAATTCTACGACCAACAGATATCGTATTAGAAATAACGATATATATATATCTATATCTTTCAAATTTCCATAACAACATCGTATAATCACGAAATCCAACATCGAAATATTCCGAAGACAATTTCGATTCAAATCCATTCCAATGCAATCATTGGAAATTCTGGTTATTTTCAAAACCATTTCAAATTCAATTTATTTATTTATTATAAATAGAATTATAATTCTAGTTCAAAACTAGTTTATTTCAATAAAAATCTATTTTTATCTTTTCAAATATGGAGTTTTTCATCCCAATTCTTCTTAAATCCTTTCTTATGATTTTACACAAATTATTAATATTTTTAATAATTTTATCAAGGTCCGTACAGTCGATTTCCATCAATGGCCATCGAACTGCACTTACAGCGACTTTTTTCGAATTTGATTTGGACGTATCTCCAAATCCAACCGTTAGATTTCAAATTTCTAATATTCGTTAGAAAGCTCTTTTCGATACGAACCCAACGGTTCCGGTTTTAGGAGAATCCGACGGTCGGATCTCCCGTAATGTCCGTTTGAAATAAATGGTCGAAATTCACGAACTGCCGCGGCGCGGCGCGTTCTATTCAGGCCATTATATTATATATATAATATATATAATATATATTTCGTCGATTTCTATTTAAAATGAATTATATAGATAGTTTTAAATTCGTTTCAAAAACAATTTCAACTTCCATTTCAATCCAAAGCAAAATTGAATTCTTCTTTATAAATTCGTTTTAAAATTCATTTCTATTCAATTCAAATTTCAATTCAATTTGAATTCAATTCAATTCGCTTTCAATTCAATTTGAATTCGTTTTCCATTCAATTAGAATTCGTTTTCACCTCAATTCAATTTCAAAATCGTTTTCTATTCGATTCAAATTGGTTTTCTATTCAATTCAATTCAAATTGGTTTTCTATTCAATTCAATTCAAATTGGTTTTCTATTCAATTCAATTCAAATTGGTTTTCTATTCAATTTGAATTCAATTCGTTTTCTATTCAATTCAATTCAAATTTCATTTCAAAATATTCGATTTCGAAATCACTTTTCAATATTCATTGTAAAATGAATAAAATCGATATAAATATCGTTCACGTCAAAATGGCGTCAATCTAATCAACACGGCTTCATATATTGATATTTTCAAATATTCTATTTCGAATATTTCTATTTCAAATATTTCTTTTTCCAAATATTTCTATTTCAAAACTGGAATGAGACCCAATCAATTACCATATAATGTTAATTATATGGATTTTCTACAACACATGTATTTATCAACAACGATGAATAATCAACCATCATCCAAAGTGCATTCTACACTGTATAAGCATCAAATATAAATATTCAATGCTTATAATAGCCTGTCAATCAATCGATCGACATACAACTAAACAATCGGGATTAGTGTACGTCAAATATCATCCCAATACCCGTATGGGGGGTTTCAAGCAATCAAACACAGATTTTTATTTGTGCAGTTGGGCGATGTGTAAAATTTATCGTCCCAATCAATGTCCTTCAAATAGGTGTACATAAACAAATCGTCTGGTTTGTAAATGAATATTTATTTATTCACATTCACGTTAAAAATTATATTTTTAACGATCAAACTATTTTATTCAACCTATGAATATTCTATTCGATTCATTTATTAAATAAAATGTTATCTTTATTTTTCTAACTTACTTTTAGAAAATTTCGGCGGCATAACGGCACGATACCAGAAACGGGACGAGGCCTAGCCTTATCCCCGGTCTAGTGAAGGCCCACGCCATTCACACATCAATCAAATAATCCAACTAATCTATGCAACCAAACAAACAAGTCCATGGTCTGTGGACGATTGTGTCGGGTGCTACTAAACACCGTCTGCATCCTAGTATATATATATATATAACTTAGAAAATGAAATTGAAAGGTGAGAAATTCTCACTTTTAGCTATCCTAACTCCACGACACTTCTAAGGAAGGAAATCTTCACTGTTCTCGTCTCATATCACTTTCTTCGCCCGTAGCCACTACATATATAAAAATCGAATTTTTACTTTGCTATTCAATATATAAAAATCGAATTTTTACTTTGCTGTTCAATATATAAAAATCACATTTTTACTTCGATGTTCAATATATAAAAATCACATCTTTACTTCGATGTTCAATATATAAAAATCACATTTTTACTTCGATGTTCAATATATAAAAATCACATCTTTACTTCGATGTTCAATATATAAAAATCACATTTTTACTTCGATGTTCAATATATAAAAATCACATTTTTACTTCGATGTTCAATATATAAAAATCACATTTTTACTTCGATGTTCAATATATAAAAATCACATTTTTACTTCGATGTTCAATATATAAAAATCACATTTTTTTATTTTTCCCAAATCATGTCTTCATTAACTTTAAAAAAAAATCTAAACTTGTCTTTGTTTCCACAAAAATCTATTCTTTGTTTCTATAAAAATCTATTCTTTGTTTCGATAACTTTTTCAACTTCATATATATTATACCTTCAATTCAAAAACAACGATGATTATTTTCTATTTGCAAAATCAATGCTAATTTTATTTGACACAAGACGATATTTTCATTTGACAAACAATGCATATCTATTTTTAAAAACAAAGAATTTTATTTCATAACAATGCGAATTTCCTTTTATAAAAACTGAATTTTATTCAATGTATTTTATTAAATAAGAACTGAAAATAAATTAATGTTAATTTATATAAAATCCTTCTTTTTATACATTGTTATTTAAACTAGAAACTGATTTAAAAACAATGTTGTATAAAAATAAAAAAAACAATTACCTTCCACTATTTTTACAAGCTTCAGGTACCCCAAAAGGAGGCCGCCTCCTAGGGTTCATCGCCTCTGACAATAAACGGCGCCGGAGCCCGATCTGCCATGTCCCCGAGAAGCGCCCTCGCGTCCGCCACCTTCCGCCACGAGCGTCGTCCGTTCGCACCTCCCTATAGCCCCAAAATCCGCTGCCAACGTCGGCTGTTCGAGCCCTGAAATCGATCCCCAAACTCCACGATAAATTAGGAATCTAGTATGGATGTGAAGCCCCTTCGATTCTCTTTCATTTCGTATTAGAGATTTCTGGAAATGCTTCGTGGATTGGAAGGAAAAATTGGAAAAAGAATAGAGCGATATCAGCCGTCTATAGCTTAGTGGCGGCGCTGAAAGAAGGGTAGGCTAGGGTTTGGGCTTGGCCCTTTATAGAAGATTTTATTATTATTTTATTCTTTTAATTTGAAATATATTTGTTTGCTCATACTAACTCCAAATCAAAAAATACTTTCTAGCTTCGTATTGACGATACGGTCCTAACAAAACTAGTTTCGTCGAATTCTGAGACCGTTGGAAAAATGGCCAATTCCCAGTCGATTAAAATCAACTGAAACTGGTCAAACGCGTTTTCCTTTGCCACGCTCACATATTGATTCGAAAAATTATGAAATTTAAAACCTAGCAATAATTTAACATCACGGACCCAACAAAAGTGGTTTCGTCGAAATCCGAGGTCGTTTGCAACATTCCCATTTTTAAGGGCCTGAATTCCATAGCGACTATTCAGAATTTTCAACTGGACATATCTTTTGATTCCCGCTATGAAATTTCAGTTGGTCGGATTCGTTGGAAAGATATTACCAATTAGATTCTAATGTTTTTGGTTTCACTAAAATCCGGATTGTTTTGCACCCGGTATGTTCAATTGAAGTTTGAAATCGAATTATCGAACTACCGCGCCATTTTCAATTCTATTTATAACTATATATAAATATTTATATTCTAACGACGGCGTATATAATATATACGTCGAATTCTATATTGAAAATAAATTTCACGTCGATATTATTTAAAATAATTCATTTTAAATAATCAAAATTCGCTAAAATTGCCAAAATAAAAATTTTAAACTGGCCCAGATTTCCGGGTTATTACAATCTCCCCCACTTAAAACTTTTCGTCCCTGAAAAGGAACAAAATCGAAAGTGGTTTGATTAATCAACTCTACGTTCGATCTGGCTTTCATTCTCCAACTTTTCAGTTTTTGAGAATTTTCAAATTCTTCAAAAATTTGGCTAACACCCTAAATTTTCGAAAAATTTCGCCATAACCTCCCCTGCACCGGGAGCCACGGGAAAATCCCGAAATTGCCATATAGGCCTTCTGATCTCAAAAAGAAAAAGAAAAAGGCAAGCGGCTAGCCAATCGGCTCATAAAATCATCATCACCCAAACAAAACAGTAAATTATGTAATAAACATGTACCTATTTGTCGGGAAAACAAATTTTATTCTTCTGCTCTAGCCTCTTTGCTATGACCTGTTCAATGTAAGTACATGTATATGCAAGAAAATGCGACCAATTTTCAATACAATTCAATATTTGATTCAATTAGGCTAAATGGTTCAAAATTGTCAAACAAATAAACAAACAACACAAACATCAATCAATTAGTGAATTAGAGTTTCAAATTCATAATTCTGATACATGTACAAAAATCATGTTTTTGATGCCAATTCACAACAATAGGCCCTATCTAATTTTGGTTCTCACACCAGTCAATAGGAAATATATAGAAAGCCCACTTTCGTCACTCGAACATAAATGTTGATGATGCGATCGCTATCATCAATATCATCTCCGGGCGACTAGAGTGTGATGCTATATCTATCCAATATATTAAAACTTTGAATATACGTTTGCAAGGCGTATATGCAAATTCTTTATATACTGGACTGTCCAACTCAATATAAATAGATAATCAAATACGAATAATTGATTTAAATTTTCAAAACAAAATTTGTTTTCGCTTTCAAAAATATATTCTTCACACTCATTCTAGGATACTACTGATCCTATCTCTAACGAGTCATTCTAATTGGATATTACTAATCCAATATCTGATGAATTCTTTCGTATGGTTCTAATGTGTCTTGTTCTCTGAGCCTTGTAAACCAAAGCTCTGATACCACGTTGAAACGACCCGAACTTCCCCGGTCTCCGAAGAGAAGAGAAAGAACGAATTGTTTTGAGAACACGACAAAATAGAACGCATATAAAAGAACATTTCATTGTATATTACAACAATACATCAGATTACAAGAATATACAGAGTATAAATGAATATTACACAGAAATATCAGAGATTTAAATTACACTTAAATACATCGCAGCGGAAAATTAATACAATACACAACTAGAAGGAGATATACGGATACAAAGCTTTCCGGATACCGTTCCAGCTGTAAACCAGGATCCTATGAAAATAAATCTGCAAAAACCAAAACTACTAGCTGCCCGTGTCAAAATAAGGGCACCCAGAGTTTAGGTTAAAACAATAAACTCCAGGTCAGTCATATGACTGGTGTGAGAACTAAAACAGTTATTAATCTTTATTTCAAAGTTAGGTAAATCAAGGGACCACGCCGTATAACACGGAACGGGTTTCCTCCCAAGAATACCAGTGCATAAAACAACAGCGCAGTGCTAAATAAAGAAAAATGAAGCTATTATAAGACCCAGGTCCTATCACACAATGCAACGCAAGCCGGGGGATAGGGTTTTTACCTTATAATAGCCAAGAATGCTTGATACGTTTAAAACAAATCATTTGATACTATAATAAGTGCATAGTGTTTAAAACAATTTCAATCATAAATATCAATCATAGTCGACATGAGCGTCCCATGCCACTATATCGCCATATATAGGTTTACAAATAAAACCGCAAATGTCACGTATTTGGAAATTGGATTTCCATCTATGAACCGAGGCTAAAGATAGTCCTCAACCGATTCGAGACGCTCTAGCCCGCCCCTCAGGCAAGTACTCAGTCAAGCCTTTGGATCGTCAGGGCCGGTCCACCGATGTGGATTAAAATGCCTGAACACTGCGTTTCCCCGCCCTTTGGGGCGTAAGTGAGCCAACGAATGACTCCATCGGACCCGGATCGTCCGATCAAACCGAGGCGCCTCGCAACAGCAACAACCACACAGGTGAAAAGTATATAAATGTCAGGGCTGGTAGGTCACTGACACCACCCTAGCTAGAAAGAAACGCATGTCCTCCCTGAGGTCCTTCTCCCGTTTTTGGTTCACCACCGGGGTGCGAGGCTCGCGAATTCAACGCTACACAAAGCTATGCCACACAGGCTGTGCTTTGATCATCACCACAAGACTTTGCTTTTCAACAGAAGCCTTGATCAATTGCCACTTAGGCATGCCACACAGGCAATTCACTCCATGCGTTTGATATCCATCAATATATAACCCCTGAGCTCGTACATCTCAGAGAAGGGCGTTAAGCAAGAGAATAAATTCTCCGCCGCCAAACAGATATATATTTAATAGAGATCAATCACACGGACTAAAATCCAATGTCAGACACACAGTCCATTTACAAGTCCGTTCTGGGTCTGAACGAAACCGGAGGCACCTAGTACCCCGCATATCCATCGATCTCCAAGTACGTCTGGACGATCACCAACTGTTTCCATCTTCTTGGGTGTACAGCCCAATCAAGATCATCAGTAATCACCCAAACGACGTGAAGACCTCCGGTCTTCGACCATCGTCTTCATCTTCGACTTATCGTCGTATCAGTTATTCAGAATGGGATAAACCCGGTCTTTCCGAATAACTCGCGTATATTTTAAATAAGTGTTACACAAACACAACATACGCCTCATTCCAATTCATCAGTCACTAACCGTAAATTAATCAAGAGAATAATACCCCAAATATTAACCCCGACGGTCGAAACCAACATCATATCAATATCCAGGAAACCATTCTACTTAGCTAACCGACAGTTAGTTTCTAAATTTCACATTCACATGGAAAGGTTCTCATTAATTTTATCAAAGACAAATTCTTTATATTTATTCTTTAATCTATCCTTTTGAATTTCGATTCAACTAGTCGGGATTAACGAAACTTACCGAAGTAATCATTTGTTTTAATTTCCCAATCCCAACCTATTCATCCCATGAAGTAAAACTGGTAATACTTCATATCTAACACCACAGTGTTATCGGTAAATTCAGTTACCATTTCACGTTCAAATCTAATTAAAGATTTAACTATCGCCTGGAGTAAAACTGGTGATACTCCATTCTCGATCATTTCAATCTAATTAAAGATTCATTAAAACTCCACTTAGTTTTAATCGTTAACTGGGTTAAAGAATCAGTGTCATTTAAAAACACGGTTCACGATAAACCCAAAGTCACATTCCATTAATTATCGGGTTAAAGAACGAGTGTTATTTAAAACACTGTCCACGATAAACCCAAAAATCAATATCACCTCAATTCCAATTAAATATCATTTAATTGATACACTTCATTAAATCTAAATAAAAAGATTTAATCTTTTCTCAACTGGGTTCAAGAACAGTGTTAGTGAAGATACCATTCACGACAAACCCAAATCACATTTGATATTAAACACAAGGCTCTGAATAGAAAATATATCGGCTTATATTCAATATCAAATTCTACGACCAACAGATATCGTATTAGAAATAACGATATATATATATATATCTATATCTTTCAAATTTCCATAACAACATCTGTATAATCACGAAATCCAACATCGAAATATTCCGAAGACAATTTCGATTCAAATCCATTCCAATGCAATCATTGGAAATTCTGGTTATTTTCAAAACCATTTCAAATTCAATTTATTTATTTATTATAAATAGAATTATAATTCTAGTTCAAAACTAGTTTATTTCAATAAAAATCTATTTTTATCTTTTCAAATATGGAGTTTTTCATCCCAATTCTTCTCAAATCGTTTCTTATGATTTTACACAAATTATTAATATTTTTAATAATTTTATCAAGGTCCGTACAGTCGATTTCCATCAATGGCCATCGAACTGCACTTACAGCGACCTTTTTCGAATTTGATTTGGACGTATCTCCAAATCCAACCGTTAGATTTCAAATTTCTAATATTCGTTAGAAAGCTCTTTTCGATACGAACCCAACGGTTCCGGTTTTAGGAGAATCCGACGGTCGAATCCCCCGTAATGTCCGTTTGAAATAAATGGTCGAAATTCACGAACTGCCGCGGCGCGGCGCGTTCTATTCAGGCCATTATATTATATATATAATATATATAATATATATTTCGTCGATTTCTATTTAAAACGAATTATATAGATAGTTTTAAATTCGTTTCAAAAACAATTTCAACTTCCATTTCAATCCAAAGCAAAATTGAATTCTTCTTTATAAATTCGTTTTAAAATTCATTTCTATTCAATTCAAATTTCAATTCAATTTGAATTCAATTCAATTCGCTTTCAATTCAATTTGAATTCGTTTTCCATTCAATTTGAATTCGTTTTCAATTCAATTCAATTTCAAAATCGTTTTCTATTCGATTCAAATTGGTTTTCTATTCAATTCAATTCAAATTGGTTTTCTATTCAATTCAATTCAAATTGGTTTTCTATTCAATTCAATTCAAATTGGTTTTCTATTCAATTTGAATTCAATTCGTTTTCTATTCAATTCAAATCAAATTTCATTTCAAAATATTCGATTTCGAAATCACTTTTCAATATTCATTGTAAAATGAATAAAATCGATATAAATATCGTTCACGTCAAAATGGCGTCAATCTAATCAACACGGCTTCATATATTGATATTTTCAAATATTCTATTTCGAATATTTCTATTTCAAATATTTCTATTTCAAATATTTCTTTTTCCAAATATTTCTATTTCAAAACTGGAATGAGACCCAATCAATTACCATATAATGTTAATTATATGGATTTTCTACAACACATGTATTTATCAACAACGATGAATAATCAACCATCATCCAAAGTGCATTCTACACTGTATAAGCATCAAATATAAATATTCAATGCTTATAATAGCCTGTCAATCAATCGATCGACATACAACTAAACAATCGGGATTAGTGTACGTCAAATATCATCCCAATACCCGTGTGGGGTTTCAAGCAATCAAACACAGATTTTTATTTGTGCAGTTGGGCGATGTGTAAAATTTATCGTCCCAATCAATGTCCTTCAAATAGGTGTACATAAACAAACCGTCCGGTTTGTAAATGAATATTTATTTATTCACATTCACGTTAAAAATTATATTTTTAACGATCAAACTATTTTATTCAACCTATGAATATTCTATTCGATTCATTTATTAAATAAAATGTTATCTTTATTTTTCTAACTTACTTTTAGAAAATTTCGGCGGCATAACGGCACGATACCAGAAACGGGACGAGGCCTAGCCTTATCCCCGGTCTAGTGAAGGCCCACGCCATTCACACATCAATCAAATAATCCAACTAATCTATGCAACCAAACAAACAAGTCCATGGTCTGTGGACGATTGTGTCGGGTGCTACTAAACACCGTCTGCATCCTAGTATATATATATATATAACTTAGAAAATGAAATTGAAAGGTGAGAAATTCTCACTTTTAGCTATCCTAACTCCACGACACTTCTAAGGAAGGAAATCTTCACTGTTCTCGTCTCATATCACTTTCTTCGCCCGTAGCCACTACATATATAAAAATCGAATTTTTACTTTGCTATTCAATATATAAAAATCGAATTTTTACTTTGCTGTTCAATATATAAAAATTACATTTTTACTTCAATGTTCAATATATAAAAATCACATCTTTACTTCGATGTTCAATATATAAAAATCACATTTTTACTTCGATGTTCAATATATAAAAATCACATCTTTACTTCGATATTCGATATATAAAAATCACATTTTTACTTCAATGTTCAATATATAAAAATCACATTTTTACTTCGATGTTCAATATATAAAAATCACATTTTTACTTCGATGTTCAATATATAAAAATCACATTTTTTTATTTTTCCCAAATCATGTCTTCATTAACTTTAAAAAAAATCTAAACTTGTCTTTGTTTCCACAAAAATCTATTCTTTGTTTCTATAAAAATCTATTCTTTGTTTCGATAACTTTTTCAACTTCATATATATTATACCTTCAATTCAAAAACAACGATGATTATTTTCTTTTTGCAAAATCAATGCTAATTTTATTTGACACAAGACGATATTTTCATTTGACAAACAATGCATATCTATTTTTAAAAACAAAGAATTTTATTTCATAACAATGCGAATTTCCTTTTATAAAAACTGAATTTTATTCAATGTATTTTATTAAATAAGAACTGAAAATAAATTAATGTTAATTTATATAAAATCCTTCTTTTTATACATTGTTATTTAAACTAGAAACTGATTTTAAAACAATGTTGTATAAAAATAAAAAAAACAATTACCTTCCACTGTTTTTACAAGCTTCAGGTACCCCAAAAGGAGGCCGCCTCCTAGGGTTCATCGCCTCTGATAATGAACGGCGCCGGAGCCCGATCTGCCATGCCCCCGAGAAGCGCCCTCGCGTCCGCCACCTTCCGCCACGAGCGTCGTCCGTTCGCACCTCCCTTTAGCCCCAAAATCCGCTGCCAACGTCGGCTGTTCGAGCCCTGAAATCGATCCCCAAACTCCACGATAAATTAGGAATCTAGTATGGATGTGAAGCCCCTTCGATTCTCTTTCATTTCGTATTAGAGATTTCTGGAAATGCTTCGTGGATTGGAAGGAAAAATTGGAAAAAGAATAGAGCGATATCAGCCGTCTATAGCTTAGTGGCGGCGCTGAAAGAAGGGTAGGCTAGGGTTTGGGCTTGGCCCTTTATAAAAGATTTTATTATTATTTTATTCTTTTAATTTGAAATATATTTGTTTGCTCATACTAACTCCAAATCGAAAAATACTTTCTAGCTTCGTATTGACGATACGGTCCTAACAAAACTAGTTTCGTCGAATTCTGAGACCGTTGGAAAAATGGCCAATTCCCAGTCGATTAAAATCAACTGAAACTGGTCAAACGCGTTTTCCTTTGCCACGCTCACATATTGATTCGAAAAATATAAAATTTAAAACCTAACAATAATTTAACATCACGGACCCAACAAAAGTGGTTTCGTCGAAATCCGAGGTCGTTTGCAACATTCCCATTTTTAAGGGCCTGAATTCCATAGCGACTATTCAGAATTTTCAACTGGACATATCTTTTGATTCCCGCTATGAAATTTCAGTTGGTCGGATTCGTTGGAAAGATATTACCAATTAGATTCTAATGTTTTTGGTTTCACTAAAATCCAGATTGTTTTGCACCCGGTATGTTCAATTGAAGTTTGAAATCGAATTATCGAACTACCGCGCCATTTTCAATTCTATTTATAACTATATATAAATATTTATATTCTAACGACGGCGTATATAATATATACGTCGAATTCTATATTGAAAATAAATTTCACGTCGATATTATTTAAAATAATTCATTTTAAATAATCAAAATTCGCTAAAATTGCCAAAATAAAAATTTTAAACTGGCCCAGATTTTCGGGTTATTACAGTTGTGCAGTTGGGCGATGTGTAAAATTTATCAACCCAATCGATATCAGTCAAATCAGTGTATATAAACAAATCGGCCGATTTGTTTATAATTATTTATTTATTCACTTTCACGTTATAAATTATATTTTTAACGATAATATATTTTATTTTAACACATGAATTTCTATTCATTTCATTTATACAATAAAAATGATATTTTTATTTTACTAACATATTTTAGAAAATTTCGGCGGCATAACGGCACGATACTAGAAACGGGACAAGGCCTAGCCTTATCCCCGGTCTAGTGAAGGCCCACGCCATTCACACATCAATCAAATCAATTCATTTCACCAAACAATTCAATTCAAACCAAATAGACTAACCAACTACACAAGCAAACAATTTAACAAACAAGCCATCCATGGTCTGTGGATGACGGGTGTCGGGTGCTACTAAACACCGTCTGCATCCTAGTATATATATATATATAACTAGAAAAAGAAGTTTAGAGTGAGAAGTTCTCACCGAAGCTATCCAATCATCTTGACTCTTCTTTTAGAGAAATCATCGCCATTCTCGCCTTTTGTCGCTTTCGTTGCCCGTAGCCACTACATATATAAAATCACACATTTTTATATTTTGATGTCTTTAAAATAAAAATCACATTTTTATTTGTTCACTTTCAATTTAAAAATCGAATTTTTACTATGCTATTCAATATATAAAAATCGAATCTTTCTATATTTAAAAATATAAACTTCATCATCTAAGAAATCATACCTTTTTACATTTCAAAATCTAAACTTCTCCTAAATTAAAAATCTAATCTTTTCAGTTTTAATAACTAAGAAAAATCAGTTTTAAAACAAAGGAAAAATCAGTTTTAAAAGCTAACAAAAATCAGTTTTCTAAGCTAACAAAAATCAGTTTTCTAATTTAACAAAAATCAGTTTTCTAATTTAACAAAAATCAGTTTTCTAATTTAACAAAAATCAGTTTTCTAATTTAACAAAAATCAAAGAAAGCTTATTGTTGTTTGACCTGGGGGGGGGGGGGGGTTGCGTGTTCACCGGAGGTGGATGGAGCTGCAGGGTGCGCCGGAGTTGGTCAGGCGGAGGCGGTCAGCAGGAGGAGGGGCGGAGCTTCTGGAGGGGCGGTGGTCTGCGCCCTGGGGGACTCGCGGTGGTGGGTTGGGTGCTGCGCGCGTGGAGGATCAGCGAGAGGGGGTAGGGGGAGGAGGCGACGTCGAAGCTGGGGATGGGGGTCTCGGTCCCTGGCGGCGCGATGGCCGGGACGGCGGTGGATCCGATCGATGAGGGCTTCGATCTTTTTTTTTTCTTTTTTTTTCTTTTTCTGATTTGGATCGAAGACTGAAACGAGGGGGGCCAGGTCAATGTAAGGAGAGGGGAGAGAGAGTGGTTTAATTATTTAATTATTTTATTTTATTCCACCCAAAAAGCAACTTTTATTTTCGACCTCAAAACGAGGCCCACCGCCTGTCGTCCATAGCGTTTTACCCCCACTTCGAACACAATGGGATATGTACCGCAAGCTGATTCGACCGTTACAATCAGTTTCCATTAAATTTACATTTAAATCACTTTATTGAATTTTAAACGTACATTTCAAATTACCGGGGTCACATACTAACTAGAAAAATTCCCAAAAAATATTTTCTAGCTTCGTATTGACGATACGGTCCTAACAAAACTAGTTTCGTCGAATTCTGAGACCGTATGAAAAATGGCCAATTTCCAGTCGATTAAAATCAACTGAAACTAGTCAAACGCGTTTTCCTTTGCTACGCTCACATATTGATTCGAAAAATTATGAAATTTGGAATCTAGCAATAACTTAACATCACGGACCCAACAAAAGTGGTTTCGTCGAAATCCGAGGTCGTTTGCAAAATTCCCATTTTTAAGGGCCTGAATTCCATAGCGACCAGTCAGAATTTTCAACTTGACATATCTTTTGATTCCCGCTATGAAATTTTGATTTTTCGGATTCGTTGGAAAGATATAATCAAATAGATCCTAATGTTTTTGGTTTCACTAAAATCCGGATTGTTTTGCACCCGGTACATTCAATTGAAGTTTGAAATCGAATTATCGAACTACCGCGCCATTTTCAATTCTATTTATAATTATATATAATTATTTATATTCTAACGACGACGTATATAATATATACGCTCGAATTTCAATTCAAAATAAATTTCTCGTCGATATTATTTAAAATAATCTATTTTAAATATTCAAAATTCGCTAAAATTGCAAAAATAAAATTTTTAAACTGGCCCAGATTTTCGGGTTGTTACAACACAACATACATGCATCAGATAATTTCAAACAATTATTTCATCATAGGCATTTAAATCACATTCATTTATAATAATAAATAAATATGGTAAAAGTTTGAGTGAGAAAAGAGTTCTCACCTTGGTTTGTACTTTGTCGGTGTTTAAATGTTCGGGCCCAATTTTGGCCCAAAATTCAACTTGCTTCAAATTTGGCAAAATTAGTGTCTATGCGAAGGTCTCGACTCACTGATCGCAGCAAACCCTGTTTTGCGCGATTTCGAGTTCGTTACAACAAGTTATGAATTTCTGAAGTTTGAACGAATTAAATAATTAATTTAAATGGTAAAAATTACCCAAATTTTCAACTTGCTCAGAATTGTACGTAGTTAGTGTCATTGCGAAGATCTCGTCGCCACGATCCCAGCGGATCTGAAATCGTCAGATTTCGACCTCGTATGTGATAGATATCGCGTTATAAACATTGAACATAAAATTAAATAAATGTTTCGCGTTTAAGCCCTTAACCTTTTTTTTTCAACAGCGCCCTGAACTTAAAATGCTCGCCACGGCCAAACCGTAAGTCGGAATTGCACGAAACCAGCACCATTATCTCCGGCTTCTCCCCCTCTTTCCACGCCTGGTGGTCCACCCTCCAATTCGCCACGTGGGGCCCACGATCTGCAGTTGAACGGAAAAATGCAATTTCCGTTCATCTCAGTGCTGCGGCCGCCTCGGTACTCCAAATGCCACCAATTTTTGTCAGTAGCTAGATCTCGAACTCCCGAACAACTTCTCTTTGGGTCACTTCGCCTGAAAATGCACGGATCGACGGGAAATTGCTGATCTTTGTGACTGTCCTGTTTTCAGCACCCCTCCAATCGAATTGACATTCCGGCCAACTACGGCCACCTGGGACCATGCCACCACCGCCAAAAGAACCATATGCTTCCCCTCTACCACTTCCTGAAGTCGCTCGACCTAACTCTCTTCGTGGGGCCCGCAGCGAACAAATAACCGAAATCAGCTTTCTGTCTTTCAAGCTAGATCCCGACGAATCCGTGCGACGATAGGTCTTGAATTTTTCGTGGTAGATAGAGGATAAGAAGATGAACAAAACCCAGAAAGGGTTTGGTCTGATTTTATTCTGATTGAGAGATATAAATTATTTTGTTTTCAGGGGCTAATTTGCAAAATAAAATTTAGAGGAGGGAGCCGTCATGGACTAGAGGAAGAAGAAGGTGGCTATGTTTTGTCTTAGGGTTCAGCTAATGACAGCACTTATGATATTTTATATGGGTTAATAATTTAATTAGGCCCACTACCCTTATTTTAACCACTTATGTATTTTATCTTCTTCAAATTTTGTCTGTTTTCTCAGTTTAAAAATCCGTGTTAACACCTACGAATTGCATTTTTTATTAAAATTGAAACATAATTATTTCTTGACATTACGAATCCATAGAAACTGGTTTCGATGAATTCCGAGTCCGTATGAATAAATAGCGAATTTTTAAAGTCTAAAAATTGACTGTTTTTCACTGTAAAATTTATTACGACCACATACTAGCTTCAAAAATTATGAAATTTGGAATCTAGCAATAATTCAATAATACAAATCCATAGAAAGTGGTTTCATTGAATTCGGAGGTCGTTTGCAAAATTCCCATTTTTAAGGCGTATATATTTAATATTAAAAATACAAATAAATATGAATAATTTCCGAAACTCGAAATATATAAGTGTTTATACTTTTTCAATGCAAAAACATCATTTTTAACTCAATGGAAGTAGTTTCGAGTCCAAATTCATTCGTATGCAAAAAGTAGAGTTTTGGGCCCTATATATATAATTTTTCCCGTATTTTTCTGATATCTTGATTTGGGCATAACTTTTGATTCCCGCTATGAAATTTCAATTTTTCGGATTCGTTGGAAAGATATTTTTAAATAGATTCTAATATTTTTGGTTTCGCTAAAATTCGATTTATTTCGCATCCTGTACAGTCAGTCAAAGTTAAAATTCAAATTTTCAAACTGCCGTGCGATTTCTAACTCCTTTTATAATTTAAATAAAATTTATTCATTTTAACTTCGATTAAAATAAATTTATAGTCGTTATTATATAAAATAAATTATTTTAAATACAAAAAACCCATTAAAATAATTAAAATAAAAATTTTAAATTCGGCCCATAATTCCGGGTCGTTACACATACCATGTCGGCTCATCGTATTCAAGTGTTTATTAACTCCTACCGATACAGTGGATCAAACTGATCGACCAGAACTCATAAACAACTCAACCAATAAATCTCCATAATATAAAACAATTTTTTTTATAAAATCTACAAATATGTTCACTCGTACATATACACTCAACTCAATCTACGGTATTACTAACCCAATCTCTACCGAGTCACACCACAGAGCCAAGGTAATTACTTAACCTTCAGCTCTGATACCACTGTAACGACCCGGATTTTCGCGATCCTGGTTATCGACATAAACTCAATGTCGACTATCCAAGCATCAGATATACCGGATAGTTAATGAAAGAAGTTAGAGGATGAGGATAGATAAGATAGAAAATTAGAATAGAAGAAGAAGAAGAACATACAATATCACTGTAAACACGAATCTCACAGCGGAACGAATAAAATATAGTACATAACATAACTTTGAAACAAAATCTGTACTTGAATATACATATCATTATCAAAGTACAGCACTTACAACACAGCGAAAATAAACAATTGCTATATAATCCTGAAGCCTCCTGCTCCAGCTTTCCAATTATATTTGTAAAATCCTGACGACTTGACTGCCCGTACAAAATTGAGCACCCAAGAGTTTAGGGAAAACAAGACAAAATAAACTTCAGGTCAGTCATGGGACTGGTGTGAGTAAACAATTTAAAACAGCTTGAGAAAATAAACGATATCTCATAAGACCACGCCGTATAACACGGAACGGGTTTTTTCCCTTATGAGAATCCAAAACACTTGATTTAACATTTCAAAATCCTTTGGCAAGAACGATAATCTTTATATCGAAACTATTTGGATATTATAATAGTGTCTATCAACCACAATATAATAATCATCTAGCAGAACGCTTTCATCTTACGTTCCACATACAT
The DNA here is from genome assembly GCA_030737875.1 of Allium sativum. Taxonomy (NCBI): domain Eukaryota; kingdom Viridiplantae; phylum Streptophyta; class Magnoliopsida; order Asparagales; family Amaryllidaceae; genus Allium; species Allium sativum. Next base: position 822,751,691 of record CM060909.1, read on the forward strand.
AATATATAATGAAAAACCGTGGGCGCTTTTTGGGTAATGAATTCCAACTGGTAAGGTATGAGACCACCTTCTGACAGTGTATCTCTAGAGAGGAATACACCGGGTTCAACAAGAACATCTTGTAACCCAGGCTAAACGTGACCGGTCACTCATTTCGCTTGAGTGTATCGATTGTATTATCACCAACGGTTGGGATCAGCAACTGTTTCCGAAAGGGACAACATCGAAATAGATTATAGAAGTAAATGGAATTTCTCTAGATCAGCTTACAATACACCCTGATTGGCAGCTAACCACTTAGCCATGCGACCTACCTGATTTTATACCATTTCCTAATTATGAGGCTTGAGGCCAAAATGTACAGATATCACCTTTCTTTACTTTGAATGTCACATCGTCATACCCACCAAATCACAAATTGATTTCCCCAAAAATACAACGGGTATACAGCTAAGAGAAATGAATTCCTACGCCACCAACGTAAATACGTTTGAAACGATCAACTTACGTGATCTACCAGATATACTCTGTCAGACATTCGTCCATTCAAGTTGTCCTGAGACTGGACAACCGAAGGCACTATTCTGTAAATCCATCTTAGGCAATTTCTACCTAGGATTTACTGAACAACCCTTGCATAACTCCGTCTTCAATTATCTTCATCATATTTGATTCACAACGCTAATGCCATACGGAGTGGTTTTCAGATAATATATCTGATCCCGGTCTCTTCGTATTGATAACGGAAATGGTCAAAATCTTTGATAGTCGGTGATTTAACTATCAAAGGAAAACATATGTACAAATAAAGGTCGTATTCCCAAATGGAAATTTTACCGATCAATCACCATTTCAATTCCCAATTTCCCATTTGTCATTTCCATATATTCATAAATTCCTAATTTTCTAAAATTAGAAAATATACGTTATTAAATTTGGAAAACGTTTCCATTTCTGATTCACGCATCAATATCTTCCCACCTCTATCAGTCTCTAATTGTAAACTAGTAAGAGAACAACTTCCCAAGCATAAACCCCGAAGGCCGAAACCAACATCAGATCGATACCTAGAAAGCCATTCAACTCAACTAATTTCCAGTCAGTTTCTAATTCAGTAATTCCATTTAAATTCCTAATTCAAAACCCCAAATTCCTTTATAATATTTTATTTGCAAAATATTTACTTTAATCCATTTTTTCACATAGAATGTGAATAATATTTCTTTATATAATCAAGACAGTTTGATTTCGTATTTAAAGACAATATCTCAAACCCAAATTTTATTTATATTTTTATTTGTAGAATTATTCATACAAATCTCCTCTTTATTTCTAACACTTAAATCTCATTTATAGTTCCCTTTATATATTTCTATTTATTCTATATAAATCCTTTTATATAATTCTGTTTATTTTATATAATTCTATTCATTTAATATAAATCCTTTTATATAATTCTATTCATTTTATATAAATATGTCATTTTCAATATTCACTTTGAAAATTTCCCTTTTCCATTCCAGTATCTCATATGGTGTTTAAAATACCAAATAACATGGCCAGTATCATCATAATCAATCACAGATTATATATCAGATCATATATCACAATATATGAAAACAAACAGTATTATAAATATTGAGGAATCCAGTTGGATCCCTCCAACCTGTTTCTCTGCATCCACAAATGTTAAACACTATAAATAACATTGATTTCATTTCAATATGAAATATTTTGATAAACAGAATCAATATTTGATTATGTTTATATATATCGTTATCTATAGTTTCAACCAATAAATCAGCAATTCAATCAAACAATCAACACACAACAATCAATCATCATTTACCAATACTATATTATATTTATAAAAATATAAACCGTACAGAGTTAGTGAGATTTATTCACATTGAACGGTTATCATTAAATAATGATAACTGTCAATTGATTCAGACAGACAATTTATTTCGCTATAAATTGTAACAAGCTCCAATTCACTCCCGGTCAGTTCCATTGTGTAGTCGCCATGCATACGATCCTAATGGATCCTATTTCGCTGAATTTTGATCCCGTATGACAACGATATTAATTTAACAAGTTTATACGTTATATAATTAAACGAATACTTGAATTATATTAACTTAAATCCTATTGGGCCTCACCATTTCCATTTCCCGGCCCAACATCAGACCAACCTGCATCTTCATCTCCTACAGCCTACCAACCCGTGCATTTCTCCAGTAAACATCACGCAAGCGAAATGGCCATTTCCGAAAACTTCAATCCATTCCCTTTCAACTTATCATCATTCAACAAACAAAACACATCATTTTGCTTCTCTTCGCACAATCTCTACCCTCCTACCCAAAACATTCAGCTCGTTATCCCCATTTCGAATGCATCTCCGACCATGCTGTGTCTGTTACAGGAGATCAGCGATACATTCTTCCACCGTATCACCTGAAAACCCCACTGTTAGCCTTCTCTTTGACCCCTCTTTCAAACCACCCACTTGACACATGGTTCGATCTCTCCATTTCAAATCCGTCGGTTCCCTTTCACGCAGCAGGTCAGAACCAGAATCGAATCGCAACACCACCGATGCTCAGGGAAGTTTGTAAAAAGGTGCTAAGATCCATATTAAAACCGATTACATCCTCCAATTCATCATTTGGAGCTCACAAATTCGAACAATCTAAACCCTAGAACGCCACGTCAGGTTTGAAGCTTCTGAAAATGCAGTCGCACCCATTGAAATGAACAAGGAAATGAAGAGCAAGTTGCGTTGATTTCCACTATATAGTTTTTCCAATTTAAAGGAATTTATTTGAATTTCTAAGTAGTTTCCAAGATCACGATTTTGTTTGTTATTGGAGAAAATGTGGTGGCCGACGTTTTGACCAGGGAAATGGAAAATAAGGGTTTAGGAAATAGGAGGGTATATATATAGATAAATTTTAGTATATTTTATTCGAATATTATATCGCATTTTAATGAATCGTTACCTTCATTCAACGTCTAAAAATTCTTGTAAAAATTCCTGTCATCACTTAACATATCCAAATTCGACGAAAATGGACATACAACTATAATCCGATGTTACGGACCCAACGAAACTTGTTTTGTCGAATTCCGACTCCATTTGCTCATATGTCGTATTTTTAAAGTTAAATTATCGACTGTTTTTCACATTAAAATTCCGTACGACCACATACTGACTCCAAAAATCATGAAAATTGAAATCTAACAATAATTTAATATTCCCGATCCAACAAAATTAGTTTCGTCGAAAACGGAGGTCGTTTGCAAAAATGGATATTTTTTTAAAGCTCTAAATAAACCCATTTAAATATTAATATATTTAAAAATAATTTAATTAAATATTTATAAATAAATATTATCGTATATATTCACAATAAAATATCATACAGCTCCAAAATAAATACATAAGGATTTATAACTCGATATTTCAAATCCCGGTTAAATCGATACCCAATTTATATTAAAAATCATTTTATAATATAAACAAATCGTTATAAATTATAAAGGAATTCCATAGTGACTTTTCGAAAATTTGATTTGGGCACAACTCACAATCTACACGATGAAATCTCGATTTTTCTCTTTCATTAGAAAAATATAGTTTACCAGCTCCAAACGTTTCTCGTTTCACAGCAATCCGATTTAAAACGATTCTATATATCCATTTAAAGTTCAAATCACCAAATTACGAACTACCACGCCATTTCGAGCTCGATTTTAATTATAATATAATTATTACGTTCAGACTGACATTTATAAATAAATTTGTTAATATAATTCAATTCTAAACTGAATTATATATTTTAAATTGTCCAATTCACACAATATTGTCAATTCCACTATTTCCGACTATTTCGGAAATTAAATATATTATTCTATTATTTATAATAATTAAATATTCAATATTATTTAATTAAACAACCATTTTATATTACCAAACCATTATTAAATAATTAAATAAATTATTTATTACCCGTTAAAAATACGGGACGTTACAAGATGCTTGTGATGCAAAGCAGAAAGCTAAGATTAATTGGCTTACAAAGGGGGATTCATGCACTAAATTTTCCCATTTTAAAATGTCATTCAGGAAACATATAAATAACTAGAGTAATTTGCTGATGAGAAACAGGGAACTTGTGCATGATGCAAACATTATTAAATAGGAGGCTATTCTTTATTTTTCTAGAATTTATAACTTTGATACCCCTATGACTGATTATTTTCCTAATATTAACTGTAGTAATAGCATAAATGACAGGGGAAGAAGGCATTTGACTGAAGAGGTTAATTTGAAGGAAATTCAAAAAGCTATATTCTTTATTCCAAATGATAAAAGTCTGAGGCCTCATGATTTTACTGCTAAATTCTTTAAATTTCATTGGGAGGAGCCTAAATTCAACATCTTAGATATGATACATGAGGTCTTTTGTACTGGTAAACTAGCTAAGGGTATAAATCATACTTTTATAACTTTAATACCCAAGGTTGATAAACCTAGTGCTATTTCTAACTACAGACACATAGCTTGCTGTAATGTTATTTATAAAATTATCTCTAAAGTTCTATGCAACAGAATTAAAGCATACCCCAAACATTTGATCTCTGATAACCGATCTACTTTCATTCTAGGTAGATATATTGCTGAAAATATCCTACTAGCGCATGAACAAATTAAATAACTTAATTTGAAGGGGAGTGGGAAAGTTTGCATAAAAATTGATCTCCAGAAAGCGTATGATATGGTTAATAGAATTTTCTTTTGTCTTATGCTTCTGAGAATGGGTTTTCCTAGAAAGATAGTGTGCATCATTAAAACTTGCATAACGACTCCTACTTTTTCAATTTTGGTTCAAGACAGCCCCAAAGGCTTTTTACAAAGTAATAGAGGTCTAAGGCAAGGCGACAGGGATGGCAAAAAAATCCGTACCCGCGGTTATCCGCGGGTAAAATCCGTTATGGATATGAAATGGATAGTTAAATGGGTATCCGTGGGTAAAATAAATGGGTATTTTTAATATCCGTTAATTAATGGGGCGGGTACGGATAGTAAGATATCCATGTCCGCGGGTACCCGTACCCGTATTGAATGTGATTTATTTTCAATAGTCAATACAAAAAATATTGTTGTTGGTTGTTCGGTATTTGTGTGCAAGATTTTACTCAACAATTTATAACTGGTTGTTGATATTTTGATGGAAACTTCTGTTGTTGTCTCTTGGTTTTTGGATATTGGTTTAAATATGTATTGGTATTTTGATGTTAGCATTTAGGCATTGGTCTAATTTGTTTTTTTCTACCAAATGTACTTTTGAATAATTTCAATAAATGGCTAAAAAATAAATTGAATAAATATAATGGATACCCACGAATACCCGCAATTACCTGCAACCTGTTTAAAACCCGTTTAATGGATACCCGTGCGGGTATGGGGCGGGCACGGGGCAAAAAATCATCCAACGGGGCGGGCGATGGGGTGGTACTACCCGCGCCCGCCCCGCCCCATTGCCATCCCTACAAGGCGACCCTCTTTCTCCATACTTATTATGTGTGGCTAAGGATTTTTTTTCAATTCTTATGTTGAAAGCAGCAGATGCAAAGCTGATTCAACCTATTTATAATCAAGTGCCTTCTATCACACATTTGATTTACACAGATGATCTGATGATTTTTTATAAAGAAAAGGCTAGTGGGATAATGGTGATTAATTCCATTTTGAACCAATTAAAGGAGAATGCTGGTTTTAAAATTAATAATATGAAGTCCAAGGTTTTTTTAAGCAAAGGAGTCAACGACAAAAATATGTTACTGTAGGAGCTAAACATCATTGAAGACAGACCACCGGTGAAATATCTTGGTGTTCCCCTTTCAAATAGTTATCTACATTTTTCGGGTTGTGGCAAACTAATTGATAAAATATGAGGTAAGATAGACAACTGGGATTGTAGACTTCTTTCGATGGTAGGGAAAATAGAATTGATTAGAACTTTTATTTCACCTATGGTTATATGTTGGGTGATGACATATCAATTGTCGAAGGCTACGATTGGCAAAATTAATAAGCTTTGTGCAAATTTCATATAGGTAGGAAAAAGACACAAGATCGCATGGGACAAGATGTGTACTCCTAAAGTTGAAGGAGGGGTAGGTTTACGTATTTTGTAAATGGTAAAGTTTATGGAAAAATTGGATGATGAAAAGATATTGCTCAAGAAAATTCTTTTGGGTGATGGATATTGATAACAACAGTTCTGGGACCTGGAAAACCTTTTTTAAACATAGAAAAAAAGTCCGCAATGCATCAATCGATGTATAGTCAATGAGAATGACATTATGTTATGGTTTGATCCATGGATAAATAACGGTATTATGGTGACAATGCTTGGGTGTGATCATTTAAGTTTATTTGGAGGTGACGATCAAATGGTTAATTACATAATTCAGGATGGTGATCTAAACCCATACAGTCTACCTACAACGAGGCTACTATCATCCCAAGTTAATGAGGTCAATCTACAGACTAATGGGGATTCTGATTACAGGATATGGTTCGACAAAAAGGAAGGTTGCACTTTTTATTCAGCTTGAGATATTTCCAGAAACCATGATGGTGAACAGATGTGGTGTGAAATTGTGTAGCACTATATAAACAGTCCAAAGATGTCTTTATGTTTATATAAAGCTATCCTAAATCGATTAAGTACAAAAGATATTACGATAAACTGGGGATACAATACTAATCCATTATGTGTTCTATGTAATGAAGAGATCGAGTCCAGGAATCACTTTTCTTTCACTGTCCGTATGCAGCATAACTATGGGTAAGATGTCGTCTTAAACTGGATCTTGCTCCCTCGCTTTCGAGTATGCTGTTGCTAGAGGATGAACTCACGATGTTGAAGAACTCATTTAACTCTGCGTCGTTTAGTCAAGACGCATCTTTTTGTGTCATAACTTCCACTGTATATCACATAAGGAATGAGAGGAATTTAAGAATTCACAGTAACCATAGGTGGGACAAATTTCGACGATGGAAATTCATAGAAATTGAGATAAGATACTTATTGAATAAATTGAAGAGAGCAAAGAACTGCAACCAATTAGACATCGATATTGGAGAACGATGGGGAGTGGAGCTCCGAGATGCGGGTTAATGATGGAGTTCGATGTAGAGTAATTTAGGTTTTTTAGAGGAGCTTTAATTTAGGGAAGATCTAGTTTGAAGTGCTTATTACTTTTTTGGGTCTTGTTTATTAATGTATTACATGTGCTGGTTTGTGTTCTATTTTATGCTTTGTGTTACCGGTTTGATATGATTTCTATTTTTGGGTATTGCCGGTTGGCAGTAGGATATTGGTGTATTGCTGGCCAGTTTGCACTACATTGTACATTTTATTGATGCGTTATCAATAAAACACCAAACTATTTTTTCCTGTCTAGTTCTCACGTTGAGTTCTAGTTCAGGTTTTTAACGAGGTGGTTTACATATTTTCAAAATAGTAATAATTAATTTTCAATCTTAAGGTTATTTAAAATATCATACAACACTATATCTTTATGATAGTTGATCAATATAATATGTAAATGAAAAGACGTAATTAAGATGGAACTCATTTGGAGATTTTTGAATCTCTTGAATTCAATATCATTACCTTATATTATGATATGTTTATCACTTTAACTTCTTTCAAAAGTTACGATCTTATCATGCCACAGACTTTCGAAAAGATTCAAGTTTCTAATAACGAAAAACTTCAGGTTCTCGAAACTTTTGCTCGTTTTTACTTTAGAAGCTTATATATTTAGCTTATTATGAAAAACATTTATGAAATTTCAAGTTCGCAGACTTTAACGATAGATCTTTTCATAATTCAAGATTTCAGCTCTTAGCTGTTGGAGTTATATATGTTTTGTTTAATTTTTCTTCTTCACAAGTTTGGGTTGTTGTTTAAACTTATTTCTTCCATCATGTTAAATATGCAAAATAAATACACCAAATAAATAAGTAATATATTTGTTCTTATTACCATAATGACCACATTTAATATATTTATTGTAAAAAGGATGGAAATAATAGTTATGTGGTCTAAATATAAACATTAAAAAATATGATCTCATTATTACATGTTCTAAATTAACTGTAACGAAATTTCAAGTTTTATTATTATTTACATAATATTATTGTATATTTCAGATTGAAGCAACTTCCCCAGAAAATGCTTTTATTCATTTATGAGTAATTTTACTATTTTTTTCCGAGAAAACAATATTTATTATAAATGCAACTATCTCTTCTAAAGCTAAATTCTTTTAGAAATCATGTGTGACATCAGATTTGAATATATTTCCAGTACATCAGCTCTTTCAAACTTCTGTTTCCATTGAAACTTTTCGTTTCATTAAACTTTAAAATCCTTTTCTTTTATTGAAGCCTCATCCTTCACTAAAAGGAAATATTAAATGCACTTATATGAGGTTTCTATTTTTTCTTTTTTATGGAATTTGTTGGCTTCATGAATATTTAATTCTTCCTTTTTAATTTCACTTTTGGTGATGAATAAATATCACTATTGGATTTAAATGTTCCGCCATAATATTTCATGCCCTAATTTTGTTACATATACATCAAAAGAAAAATGAACATCTTTTCAAAAGATAGTTTGTCTTTAATATTTTTAAAAACATCACATATGAAAAGTAAGAGTAAATAGAGGAAAAATAAAATTAGATCTACATGTATATCAACAACGATGAAAATAATACATATATAATCGATTGCTCATAAAATTGGATTTGAAAAACTCAAAATTAGATCTAGGATTGAAAGAACAAATCTGAAAACATATTTGAGGTTAATAAGAAAAATAAATATGAAAAAGTAGATCCATTAGAATCAAAATCTAGATATGAGGAAAATAGAAAACAAATTTATAAGTATGAATGAAGAATTCTCAAGTGGAAAATAATTACGGATCAAGTCCAAAGATCCATGAATATAAATTAATTAAAGAATAAATTCATAAATGGAAATCTAGAAGATTTCAAACTTGAATACGAAAAATTAATATACATCTAACATAATTTGGTGCTTAACGTGTTGCTAACTGAAAAATAACGAAACAAACATTATAATGAGCTCTATTTATAGTCAAGCAAATGCCCCCGTAAGTCGATCAACCAAGTAAAATTAGAGAAATTACACCAGCTTCCATATAAAATGGTCTAATTTTTCATATTTATAGTCCTGTCGGTGTCCTCTGCACTTGGAACTTTTCCAATACCCGGTAAGTCGATCAACCCATTCCTTATTTTATCATTTCTTCCCGCCTGCCTCATTCACGATTCAGATTCTCCACACTCAACCTCCACTTATATTCATATCAATATTAGAGCTTGATATAATAAAATCTATATCCTTTCTTCAAGAAACTGTAACAGTCATACCTAAAAAGAAGGCAACTTTATGCAAAAGACGATTTTGGCTTTATTTCAAAAGCAGCATTCAAGACAAGCTTACATTTTGGCACACTTAGTCGGCAGAAAACACATGGTGTACACTTCATCTTTTTGTTAATGGTAAAGCTTTTGTTTTCCTTCCTTGAAATTTATTTCGTTTCTCTACATACAGCTCAGCTGCATCAATTTGTTTCCATTGTGGTTAATTCGAGAAGGATTTTCTAATAATCTGATAGGAGCGGGATGAAGCTATGTCTTCATTGCTTCCGAGTGTGGTGAGTGGTTTAAGTTATTTCTTATTACCTTGAATGACTGTTCAGTTAGTAAATAATGTTAGCTTGCATAAAATATACTGATTTTTTTAAAGCTTGGCTCTTTAATTTATGCTTATTCTGATTCGTTTAATACTTGTTTCATTTACTTCAGTTGCTTTAATTGGGATGGGTTAGTTGGGTTCTATGCCATAACTTGCATATGGTTTATGTTTTTTTTGATTTAAATGTTTTTGGTTGATTGATTTTTGGGAATAGTAGTTTTCCTGGACCTTCACTGTTCTGGTATTTAGACTAATCGGCGGATGCTACGAAGAAACTACTTCTTTAGTGGTAGTACTGTTAGGTGACTGCATTGCATCTTTTGTCAACTGGCGTTGAGAATGATATTAAGGATCTGTTCTCAGGGGGGGAGTTTTTTTTTTTTTTTTTGGGGGGGGGGGGGGGGGGGGGGGGAGGGGGGGTATGTCTGCTGTCATTTGAATGTGAAAGCAGGTTGAAAGGGGATGTGGTGATGAGAAAGGGATATTTGAGCGAGATACTGAAAATGTGGTTGATTCATAATTAATTATTTTTTTGTTTTTATTATGTGATATGTGTTTAATTAAGAGTATTGTTAATGTCACTCTAAAAACGATTAGGGGGACATGTGTGAAATTCGGCAAGACTTTGCCAAATTTATTCATGAAATTCCACGGGGGAGTAATTGAGTTTCACTCTTAAATTCGACAAAGGGCCGCCGAAAATTGAAAAAAATCTAATTTTGGTGGGTGTATTCCGCATTCCGTTTTGGACGTGTCCCCCTCTTAACCGTTTCTGGAGTGACATTAACAATATTCTTAATTAAAAATGAAATAAATGTACAAAAATCAAAATATGTTCAGATTAATTATACAATGTTTGAAAGATATACATAAAGTGATACAGCCGTAGTTTTAGTGCAAACACTACTACAATAATTTATTTTTTATGACATTATAAGATGTTTTCATTTCACTGCATACATGTCATCGCTATGTTTATATAGTAGTTCTCATACAACAGTGTTCCTCCCGACATTTGTCTGCAATAAGATTGGAATCATCGGCGTCAGCTAAATAATACCGTCAGGTGGGTGGCGAACAAAGTTAGATTTTCTATTCTTTATGAGCGTTACGACACGTGTTTTGCGTGTGATCATGTTACATGTATTACGCGTGAGCTTTTGGAAGTCATGTATGTTTAACACATCCAAGAGAAAATTATTTGCAAGAATACCTAATTGTATTTTTATGCTTAAATCACACATAATTAGTTTGAATTTTTTTACTTGTAAGCTGCAATATCTATTTTTTTTATTAGTTTTAATTTTTGTTCGTGTTGTTAATTAATAATGAACGATGATATAAAGAATGTCTATTTGTTATATTCTATTTTTAAATGACATTAAGATTGTTAATATGTGTAGAAATATAATTTGAATTTCTAAAAGCAAAACAATACAAAATAGAAGAAAGTAGAAGACACAAAGACTTAACGTGGTTCGGCTATGCCTACGTCTACGAACCCAACAACTATTCTTTATTTCACTAAACACAAGAGAAATATTACAAAATTATAGGTCGTAGATGGAGAGATTAACCTATAACTACAAATTGAATAATCACTTTTTTTTTTAAAAAAAAAACTTGTATGCACTCAAAACCCCTTCCAAAAGTTTGCGCTTTTAAGGCAACTATTAATAAAGATACGACATTAAAATTTCTATTATGTGCAGTAACTTTCCAACCAGCCATAATATAGATGAATTGTGAACTGTAAATCGAACAAGTATGCTGCTAAAATGTTATGGTAATTGAACATTTTCGTTCGGAATAACTCAATTGGTAGGTAAGAATGTCATTATGTGTGTATCGGTTTGTCTATAACACCAATGCAGTTTCTACAATAAGGGTAATATCAATTTGAATTTTTAATATGTTTTGAAACAATATGATATTGAGAATCATCCGGCTTAATAATTCTTTAGCAAATAATTTACATCTTCTAAAATAATATTAAAATAAACATAAAATGCGCTACTTGACTTTTGAAGCATATTTAATATTATCGTCAACCCATTTTAAATGGGTATAATTTGACGTCTGAATTTGACAATATCATTCCTTTTTCTATGTTGACATATATGTTCTAGAACGATATGATAATGAGAATCATTTAGCTTAATAACATCTTTAGCAGATAATTTACAACTTCTAAAATAATATTAATACTACCTGATTTTTAAAGCTTATCTAATATCAGTGGTACAATGTGACGTTTGAATTTGACAATATCATTCCTTTTCTAATTTCTATGTAAATATGCCGATACAACGATTTAAATTCTGCATGTCTTCATAGTTGGAATTTGTTTTTGAATCCACCATTGCTGGTGGAGAAGAAAAAAATAGAGGAGAAGAGAAGTGAGGAGTGTATGAGAGGAAAAGCGAAGAAAATATGTGTGTGTCTATACATACACACTATTGAATTTTTGATTCAAATATTTTATGAAGAGGAATCAATTAATTGATTTGATTGATTGATCAATTAATTGATTTGATTAACAGATTGATTGATTAGTGTGATTGATTGATTCTATCATAAAAGGAAAGTAATGAATGATTATATTCTGGAGATATTTTGAATGGGCAATTTGAATGTTTTCCTAGGTCTTCTATTCTCCTATGTATGCAGCCTTCTTGGTTAGATCAGAAGAACATCAAGAAACCATGTGAGTCATAAGTTTGCCGTCGTTCTTCATCTCTCTTCTTCTCCAACAATTTTTGTAGTTATTTAGATATTCTTTTCCTTTCTCAATAAGGTTATTTATTCAATTGTATTTTACTTATTTTTTGTTTTAATCCATTGAGTATAAACAAAATTTGTTTTTTGATGAATCAATAAAGAGGGTGGCTGGGTGGAATATTTGTGTATTGCTATTATTTCCGATCTGTTGTATTGTTATTTTCAATCAAAATTATCTTCAAGTGATTGAGTGAAAAAAATTATGTTTTTTCTGGGCGTTTTGTCTTTTCTGCTGCGCACAAAACCCCAACATACACACACATATATATGACCAATTATATATATATATATATATATATATATATATATATATGACCAATTGGTGTCCAAAGGTTTGTAAATGAATATCATGTAATTACTTTATCCGTCAACGATCGAAAAATCAAGAAATATAAATAATTTTGGAGATTGTTATTGACACTCCCAAATATTGTTAAGGGGAGGTCAATTTTTTATTTTAAAAAAATTGTTAAGGGGAGTGCCAATGAGCAAAGTAGCCCCTTAACAAATAAATGTAATTTTACCTTATTACCCATTTAGGCTTAACTTCACTTTAATGTTCATTATTATATTTTTTAATGCTTAATCAATACCATTAGCTGTGAAGAAATAACCTCTTTGACCGAACTAAAATCATTCTGCCAAAATAAAAAATAAATTGCGTCCAGTAATTCCCCAGAAAATTTCAAAATTTGATGAGTCGATTTTATTTCTTCGATTTCGCCCTGACGTTATTTGCAGTGGAAACGATTTAGGGTTTTTGTGATTTAGGGTAATAATGCTGCAATATCTCAACCATCGAATATGTACTTGCTTTCACATTACAACCAAGTATTGGACTCAACTTAGTTCTACATATTTGGTATATTTAGTACTAGCCGTTAGGCTCATACATATTTGGTATATTATGTACGAGCCGTTGGGCTCATAGAACTATATATATATGCTCTTTGTAGCATGCTTTTGCATTAATAAAAATTACAATCATTACTCACTAATAACTCTCCCCCTCATCTCTTAATATGGTATCAGAGCCTTAATAACGAAAGGCTTATTATTAATCAAAAGTGTTGATCACAGCTACAACATCAACTCTGTAGTGATAGACCTCTTTCAACCTTCATTATTTTCTGAATCTCTACATGCTGCCGTGAGCTTTATCACGTTACGGTGATGCAAGCTGCAACTATAAGTAAACTGCCTCGCCATATTCTCATATCTAATGGCCAATGATTCAGGCGTCACATTTGCTGTATCAACAAGCTCCATCAACAACACCCTATCAAACCATCATAACCTTATCAAACCAAAAAGTCAAGTCATTACTACATTGTTGAACGAGGATAACTATATACTCTGGAAATACCAAATTGAAATCGCGTTAAAGGGCTATGGACTACAAGAGTATGTCAATGGAACCATAACCATACCACCAGTGATGATAGCAGACCAAGATGACAATCTCTCACCGAACCCTGACCACGTCAAAATTCAGAAACAGGATAGCCTGTTATCATCATAGCTGCTATCATCGATAAGTCCGAGTTTGTTATCACAGATAGTAGGCTACAACACATCTCATGAAATATGGACCATTGTGCAACAGATTTTTAGTTCGCAATCAGCTGCTAGAATCATGCAATATAGAAGGGAATTACAAAATTCTAGAAAAAAAGGAGGATAGTATGAAATAGTACCGAGGAAAAATTAGAAACCTATGTGACAAACTAAATGCTGTTGGCCATAAGATCAGCGACAGTGAGCAAATCCTATTTATTATTGGTGGATTAAATGAAGAATACGAATCTCTATTAACTGCGTTAGCCACACAACAAACCTTACTTGACTTACAGTTCGTTCGATCAGCACTCCTCGCTCATGAAGGCGGAATCGACCAAAGAAAAACAACACAAAATGAGTTCTCTGCCAGTTATGCCACAGTCAGAAATAAGCAGATACAAGGAGATAACAACAACTATCGTGTGAAATGTCAAATATGCCAAAAGTTTGGTTACATGACGAACAAATGTTACTTCAGGTATAATTCAGACACAGGTAGACAACAGGCAAGTCAAAATTACTCTTCACAAAGAAGAGCATTAGCAAATATGGCAACAACAGGGAATTCAACTCAAAATAATAATGACACAAACCGAAGACATAATGCTGCAGATGATGATGAAGAAAAATTGAAGACAATGACTTCGAAGAATGGTACCCTGACTCAGGAGCGACTCACCACATAACTAACAATCTTCAGAATTTAAACATTGGAAGCAAAAATTACTCAGGTATGAGGAATTTGCATATGGGTAATGGTAGTACTGCTAGTATCACACACATAGGCAAAATGTCAATTTTCAGGGAAAGACAACTCAAATTAAGCAATCTTCTTAAGGTACCCACGATTAATAAAAATTTGTTAAGTGTATCAAAATTTGCCAACGATAATAATGTTTACTTTAAATTTCATCCTAGGTTTTGCTTAGTTAAAGATTCCCTAAATCATGAAATATTACTTCAAGGTAACCTATACGATGGTTTATACAAATTCAACAACTTGAAGACTGCAAACTCAAGTGAAGAATTCTGGTGCAATAACATAGATGTAGTAGTGACAATGACTGTATTAAGAATAGCTACAATAACGTTGAGTATGACAATAATAGCAGTAAATGTAACGTGATTAATTCTGAATGTTCAATGTTTAATTATGGTTCTTGGAGAGTCATGGTGTGCAAATTCCACAAGTATTAAGTTATAATGCACAATGACACATCGTACCCATGCGTTCCCTCGTATCCATGCATTCCCTCGTACCCATGCGTTCCATCGTACCGGAAACATTCAATGCAGTCTTCCACGTATCCGTTTTCGTACTACGTTTCGTATCGAACCACGTCCTATGTAACCGTGATTTAAACACACAGAAAGAAACTATGGACCGAACAAATGAGCAAACCAATGAGACACACAATGACTCCGAAGATACACACATACATCAATCAAATCAAAACATGTAGTATAGTAAAGATACAGAAAACAACAACCATGCTAACACTACCAGCAACAATGATACACAACAGCAGACACCACCACAATCAACTGGACATCACATGATCACCAGGTCAAAGAGAGGCATCTTCAAATCCAAAGTATACAGTATTTCTGCCAGTGAGATCGAACCATTGAATTTCACTCAGGCCATAAGATCAAACAAATGGAAGGAGGCAATGGACACTGAATATAAAGCTCTCATAAGAAACAACACTTAGAGCTTAGTGACTCAACCAAAACACAAAAATGTGATTGGTTGTAGGTGGACATATAAAATAAAAAGAAAAGAAAATGGATCTATTGACAAATACAAGGCCAGACTGGTTGCAAAAGGTTATGTACAACAATTTGGTTTTGATTTCAACGAAACTTTTTCCCCAGTCATAAAACCCACAACCATCAGAATTATACTGACCATTGCTCTAAATAAAGGATGGAATGTGAGGCAACTGGACGTCAACAATGCTTTTTTGAATGGGAATTGACTGAAGAGGTATACATGCAACAACCTGAAGGATATGGTACTGGTGATAAAGTATGCAAACTACACAAAGCAATATATGGCTTAAAACAAGCTTCGAGCGCTTGATATGAAAAGCTAAAGTCAGTTTTGTCTAACATGGGTTTCTGACAAGTTAAATCGGACAATTCTCTATATATGAAGGGCATACATGGAACTGTGTTCATTCTAGTATACGTTAATGACATGCTAATAACAGGAGATAGCAACGAAGAAATAAATAGAACCGTTCACAAACTGGATCAAAATTTCGCCATTAAAGACTGGGGGGAAACTAAATTTTTTTCTCGAAATACAAGTGATTAGGAAAAACAATGGTGAATTAATATTATTCCAACAAAATTATGTCACTGAAATACTGCAAAGGGCAAATATGCACAAGGCAAACCCATTACCTATGCCCATGATCATGGTTACATAGGACGTGGTTCGATACGAAACGTGGTACGAAAACGGATACGTGGAAGACTGCATTGAATGTTTTCGGTACGAGAGAACGCATGGGTACGAGGGAACGCATGGGTACGATGTGTCATTGTGCATTATAACTTAATACTTGTGGAATTTGCCCACCATGACTCTCCAAGAACCATAATTAAACATTGAACATTCAGAATTAGACATAAATAAATATTTATATGTTGAAACTTCAAATACTTCTTAATATTAAAACATACATATACATAAATGAAAACTGGAATATGTTATACGTTGGAATATGTACAAAGGCAGTCACATGCAGCAATTTACTTTGGAAATATGGTGGCTTTTGGATTTCCAATGTAACGTTTAAATTTGATCTAAAGTTTGAGAAAAGTTATAGCTGTCTCCATTACATGCAAACTGATAATAATAATATATTGTGCTGTCCTTTAATATAATATATACCTGTCCTTTAATATTATAGCTCATATCTTCTTCCCCATTTAATATTACAGCCTCCCTTAAAACCTGTACGTCGTACCCTCTTCCCCATTTCTTTACAGCCTCTCTTAAAACCTTAGCCGCCTTCTAACTCACTGCCCCTTCTTCAACATTCTCATTCATAAAACCCTAGCTCCCTTAAATCGAGGAGATACGCCACCGATCGAGGTCGTCAAATCGTCGTCGCCAGCGTTTCAGGTCATCAACAACAGCGTTTCAGATCGCGTTTGTTCCCAGATCGGGGACGAACGAACTGGTTTGCCAGTCGCAGCCATGTCTCGCATTCCCTGTTTCTCTGCCCATGATTAGTAACCTAAGACTATCTAAGCACAAAGGAGAAACTATCGACAATGTCAAACAATATAGAAGCATAATAGGAGTGTTACAATACGCAACTATTACTCGACCAGCCATATGCTACAGCGTCAATAAACTAAGTCAATACATGCAGAACCCTTTATTAGAATATTGGATGACATTAAAGAGAGTGTTACGATACTTACAAGGCACAAGACATTACGGCATACGCCTAAATTCAGAAAATAAACTTAACTTACAGTGCTTTAGCGATGCCGATTGGGCAAGCGATATTGACGATCGAAAGTCTGTCTCAGGATACTGCGTTTAGCTCGGTTCCAATATCATTTCCTGGTGTACGAAGAAGCAACAAACTACATCCAGATCTAGTACAGAGGCGAAGTACTGTGCACTGGCAAGTGCTACAGCTGAAATCACGTGGATAGAATCACTGATGGAGGATCTTGGTTTCACTCCAAGACGAAAGCCGGTCATTTGGAGCGATAATAATAGCACAGTATCTTTATCTCTAAACCCTATTCAACATTCAAGGACAAAACATCTTGAAATCGATCTCCACTTTGTGAGAGAAAGAGCGCAATTAGGAAGACTTGCAATATGTCATGTGCCCGCATACTATCAGAGAGCAGATGCTCTCACAAAGGCCCTTTCGACCAAAAATTTCATCAGAATGAGAGAGCAATTTCGCGTTATCAGTGGAGGTGGAAGCCAAAATGGAAATGGGAAGTCCTAGCTCGATTTGAGGGGGACTAATAATGCTGCAATATCTCAATCATCGAATATGTACTTGCTTTCACATTACAACCAAGTATTGGACTCAGTCCAGTTTTACATATTTGGTACATTTAGTACTAGCCGTTAGGCTATTGCGTACTTGGTATATTTAATACTAGGCGTTAGGCTCATACATATTTGGTATGTTATAGTAAGTCGTTAGGCTCATGCATACTTGGTATATTTAATATTAGCCGTTAGGCTCATACATATTTGGTATATTATGTACTAGCTGTTGGGCTCATATCACTATATGTATGTGCTCTTTGTATCATGCTTTTGTATCAATAAGAATTACAATCGTTCCTTACTAATAACTCTCCTCCTCATCTCTTAATATAGGGGACTGATGATTTTTCGGTGAGTAATTTTTAAAAGTAAGGGTAAAAGCATAAAAAGTAAAAAAATTAGTCATATACATTGACCCATCTTAACAATTTTAAAAAAGTGGAGCATGCTTAAATTTTGCCCCCCCCCCCTCCCCCCCAATAGAAAATGGAGTGTCAATAACAACACTCATAATTTTTTTGTTTTAGCATAAACTTTTTTCATTCCTTTTGATTATAAAAGCATGAAAAATAAATATGTAGAATGATAACAAATAATTTTGAGCAACTAATATGTATTAAATTCATACAAACACAAACTACTAGCTTAATAAAAAATAAACACACGTCTATCATTGTCCTAAAATGCACAAAATATTAACCATAATTTATTATCATATTCAACAATGATAATGTGAAATTTTACTGCTGCAAACAGCACCTTTTTTATTCATTCATAGTTGTGTGTAAACTAACATTTTTGTTTTTTTCTAGTTCTTGTAGATTGATGCAAGGCCAATCGGAGTAATTTTGTTTTAAGTTTATTATAAACTTGTAATGCCTACAGCAATGCAAAGCAGCCCGAGTAGGATTCAATGGGTAACCATCCTATGCTCCTCCTCCAGACTAAGTTCAAAATTCCTTTTTTATCTTTTTTAAATGTATAGGATTTTGGTAGTATTTGTACATCTATTTTTATTTGTTATAATATACGATACTACACCGAAAAAACAAATTACTTAAATGAAGAAAAGACACAATTTATGATGTACCTAGATCATCAAATTTAATGTGTCGGGTAGTATAGTATTCCATTCGTATATGCATATTATCTCGGATTAACCAGCATATACATTCATTAAAAGATTTTCATCCGAAGGGATTTATAATTTAGATAATAAGTTTAAAGACAACATTTCTGAATAATTAATTTTTGAGGGTGTTTTATTATTCATCATCTTCCTTTAAAAAAATTAACTATTTCATTTATCATTTTCCTTCAATAAAATAAAAATCCTTTTCTTTTGTCTTTAAAAGTAATTGAATTGTTTTCAGGAACTTATCATCATGTGCTGAAAAGCCGTTCAGCCTAATTTCTTGTATCTGTTCGTTAATTAGTTGTCGAAAAATATCAGTTGACTAAAAAATTTAGAGTGTAGAGTTGTCTTGCATGTGGTAATGAGGAACAACGGTCTGAAGTCGAAATAGTCTCATGTTGCTAAATAATTTGCGGAAATGATGTATAAATATGAGTTGATAGACATATAACATTAGAGATTTCTTTCGTTACAACAAAGTGTGTTGGAAATGTTTTTATAAACATTAGGTGAATTATTAAAAATGTTGGAATAAGTGTATGAATGACTCCTATATGTGAATAGTCCCACATCATGGGACTATATGGAAGAAACAAGTATTTATACTTGTTTCTAAGAAGTCATGTTGGGGCCTTGGGCTACCAATACATGCTTTGTTGTGAGGAGGGAGACCATGCATCATGACCACCACACGCGCGCAACCGACCGACCCGACCCGGTCCGGTTCGGGCTCGGGTTTGGGCTTTGACTTTGTGGTGTAGACACTTATATTTTTTGGACTAGAAAACCTTGCCTTTTTCAAACCGTTTTTTATGAAAAATATTTCTGAGCCAACTTTTACATGAAGCGGTAAACTCTTGACTCGTTATTTCAGTGGATCCGATTTTCTCTCACTGCCCAGTATTTTCATTCAGCCCTAAATTTTCAGTTGTAGACGAGAATCTCCATTTAAATAACGTTTTCTTACCTCCGCCATTTAAAAAAAAGAGCAGTTTTTATATTCGAAAGTGCAAATTCGCACTGATTTGTAGTGTTAGCAAATCAGTTATTTTTTTAGATGTTTTATCCTAGAGGCAGCGGCGGAAGTGCGAACTGGTTTGCATCGCCGACCAGATCACCGAATCGTCTTCAAGAAAGCGATCAAGTACGTGACTCAGCCATTGTTTCCCAACAAATTGAAGGCGAACTAAAACAATGACTTCAACATCAACCCTGGAAGATGCTGCTCCTCCCTCTGCCTTCTAGATCCCACTCGTGACTACTGCTCCATTCAGATTCGAAGGCTTGCATTTCAAGTGATGTCGTCAGAAGATGGAGCTCTACCTGACAATGAGAAAGGTGGCTGCTGCTCTGACCACCGACAAACCGCAGTTGCCAGACAAATCTGACGGGACTGATGAAGCGCAGATGGCTTGCTGGACTGAATAGTAAAATCAACTATAGATCTGGACTGAACAGGATTACTTGTGCAAAAATTTCAAACTCAATAGCCTCAACGATGATCTGAATGACTACTACAACTCGAAGGACAATACAGCGAAGGTGTAACACCCCACACCCGCTAAGGACACCCACTAAGGGAATGCCATAGCATCGGTGGAGTATTTTAAGTGAATATAGAACAGAAAAATTACAACAAGACAGATATAAATAATACTTGAAAATTTAAAACATCATTTCATTGCAGCAGAAGATAAACATGTCTGGTTACAATACCAAAACCAACTAAACAAGAGTCAAGTACTAAATATCCATCCTGATAAAAACATAAGTACATAATCCCACCACATAACTAATAGCCATAATAGAAAAGATAACCGAGCTTTACTTCAAGAGTCCATGCTCCAAGATAGATAAAGCAGTCTGAATCAAACTCCACTAGAACTAGGCCCAACCCGAGGACCTGAGGGGGAAAAAAAGATAAAAACAACGGGGTCAGACATAAGTCTGAGTGAGCCCTATAACTTTAACAATACAATCATTAAAGTAATTAGGGTATGATATAAACTTGGTACGGTGACTACTGGGGATAAATGACTACACTAAGCAGCCAACTAGACATAAGAAGCACTAAGATGTCGATAAAGACGCATCTACCCACCCAAGGGTAATTACTACACTGCACCACACCAGTCATTCCTACTTAAAGGTTGATCCCACCCATGGACTTAGAAAATATAACTAGTAGTTTCGTGTACCCCTAGCTGACCACATAGGTGCCGTCTGCCCCTATCTCCACTAGGTGTACCCACTACTCCCCAAGCGATCGGCTCCCTAACGTAGATACCCGTGCTGGCCCCACAGTGGGGTGTATCATTCCCCAAAGTGGCAACCCAATACCAACACTGATGCACGGCTTATACCTGCACGATGCAACGTCTTACCTACCAGCCCGGGTCCACACACGCATATGAAACCCGTTGGACTTGCGTTGCCACCGCTAACCCGTTTTGGCCTCTTATAGTCAAGCCCAGTACGCGTGTCCCGTCCTCGACATGGATCGAGCCCACAAAGATACATGTTGGGTTACTGGTTGAAATGGGCCCCCACAAGCTACCCACCTAAGCTTGTCCCATTCTAGTGTATCCCACTTAAACCTTTAATCATGTTTAATTACATGTTTCTACTTGGTTAAGTATTCTAATCGTATTTTCTATTGCCACCCAAGACAACCCACTAGATTTCCACATGCCACCCAAGGCACTTACTTGATTTCCACATGCCACCCAAGGCACCCACTTAACCCCTCATGCCCCACTACATGCTTATCTGGTTAAGTGTTTCTTAATTGATTAAGACCGTAACCTTTGCAAAGACCTCTCACATTAGACTATCTTTTTTGGCAGCTGGATTTGCCGGTCGGGTCCGGACAGCCTTACGCCATAACCGAGTCTAACCTCGTGTCTTTACACTTGTCACGTATTTAGTTTATGCCTAAGACCTCTCACATTGGACCAATCATTTGTAGCCGCTGAATTTGCCGGTCGGGTCCGGGCAGTCTTATGCTACAAAAGTGTCCAACCTCGTGTCTTAGTCGATTAATTACACCTAATTAATCACCCCCATATTTTGAATTAATTTTCCCTAATTAATTCCAATTTAATGATGTACATAATTGACTCAATTATGTCCATCCACTTATGGTATGCAACATCATACCAATTTCACCACAATTTTGTTAACATGAATATTAATCCCATCGTTCCCCACGTAATACGCTAACATGACATACTTAAAAGGGAAGATTCATCACAAATGCAATGGGTTCTACTTAGCATAACATTAGCATGATCATGGGTTTTAAAGGTGTCAACTTGCATATATGACCATAGCATCAAACCCAACTAGCATAAATAATCAACCCAAACTTGCATGAATCACATATGTCATAAAGAGGGTAACTTGCATAAGTTACTTATGTCATACAAAGGGGTAAACTTGCATATGTATGTATGACATACAAAGGGGTTAACTTGCATATGTATGCATATCATACAAAGGTGTAAACTTGCACATGTTACTTGCATATAATCAAACACCAAACTTGCATAACATGTCATATATGAACTTGCATATAATCAAACACCAAACTTGCATAACATGTCATATATGAACTTGCATATAATCAAACACCAAACTTGCATAACATGTCATATATGAACTTGCATATAATCAAACACCAAACTTGCATAACATGTCATATATGAACTTGCATATAATCAAACACCAAACTTGCATAACATGGTGTCATAATGGATCAATGTTTATCATAGTGATTTGCATAACTAGCATCATGAACATATAGCATAAATTACACCCAACTTGCATAACTAGCTTCATGGGCACATAGCATCAAACTTGCATAACTTGCATCATGAACATATAGCATACAACTTGCATAACTAACATCATGAACATATAGCATAAAACTTGCATAACTAACATCATGAACACATAGCATATGATAACATAACTTGCATTGATCCACATTCATAACCATAACCTCATTACATCCTATCATAATTAGTTTAGCAATTGCTTGCTAAAGGCATAGAAACTCACAACTTGTTGATTAGCACTCCTATGAAGAAGATTTAGTTGCTAGAGTTGATTAGAAGTTGATTTGAGAAGCTATCTTCTTCTACAATTTGATGGAGGCTCCTTCTAGTTGCATTTTGACGGCATGACGACGTTGTTTCTATTTTTAGTATGGATTAGGGTAGTCTTAGGGTGTATTTATAGATTTAGGATGTAATTTAGGCCCTTAGATTAACCCTAGATTAGGTTAGAGCCGTCAGATTTCGTCACAAGCCCCAAAACACAGCCCAACAGCCAAAACAGTGCACCCAGCCAAACTGGCCGAGCCACCTGTGTCGACAGGGGTGTCGACACTACTGTCGGCACACCCCCCTGTGTGTCGACTCCCCAGTCGACACCTGGGTCGACCTGGTGCTGGCGGGAATTTTCCCGCCTAGCCTTCCTTCTGCATTTGAAATCTGTTTTTCGAAATTTGAATTTTCTGAAAACTTCTTCGGGCCTTAACTGGGTCATACGGACTCCGATTTTCGAAAACTCGGACTCTATTTTGCGTATTTTTCCGAGACGAACGCAATGGCATAACCCGTTTCCCCTGATTCATATCTTAAAATTTAATTCTGCCCTGATTTATATTATAACTAGTTATTTAACATACGAGGTGTTACATTCTCCCCTACTTAAAGGATTTCGTCCCCGAAATCTCTAAGTCAAGAAGAACGTATCCTACCAACCAAACAACCATCTACTAAACCATTAAACACTGGCATCCATTGTCCTTAAAGTTTCTAATGCTGTATGAACATATGCAAAAAGTGTGTGTATATGTTCCCTGTCTAATGCAAAATCAGGCGGTCTACCGATTCAGTTGACCTCCTTAATGCAAACCATGATAGTGCCATGCATCCAATATGTATGCGAAAGAACCCTATCAACACATACTATCTCTACATGAGTGCACAATCATTCACCAAAATGCATCATCCATATGATAACACAACCATTATACATCCATTAATATAGCTACCTACACACAATTATATGCAATATGCAATATGAAGTGACTGAGCCGATCTAGTGTCTAAAGTGTGTGTATATGCATCCACGAGCAACCACTAGCAAACACTTGCATCCACACGCATCCACCAATCATAACATGTCTCAAACACATGTTTCAACCATAGGTTTACCCTATCTAAAGGTCAAAGGTACTAATGAGAGGACATACTAAAGATAAGATAAGTACTAGACAAACGATAAAGGAGAAGTTAAAAGACATACCCTCAAAAAGGAATGGGTATAGTGAACGCATCTTCGCTTCTGTCTCCCAAGTAGCGTTGCTTTCATCATCTCCCCATTGCACTTTGACTAGTTGAACCTCTCTGTTTCTCAACCTCCTAATCTCTGACCCAAGGATGCGAGTAGGAGCTCGTCGAATCGTCGCATCACGCTCTACCTCCACTTCTCTAAGCAAGCTCGGCTCTACCACCTCTGCGGTCTCATGTAGGCACTTCCTCAAATGTGACACATGAAATACGTCATGTACACCACTAAGTCTCTCGGGCAAATCCACTCTATATGCCATCTGTCCAATCCTTTTCTTAATAGGAAACGGTCCTACAAACCTTGGTGCTAACTTCCCAACGGACCCAAAGAGAACAACATTCCGTAATGGAGATACTTTGACAAAGACCATGTCCCCAACATTAAACTCAAGATCCGTCCTCCTCTTATCCGCGTAAGATTTCTGTCTGTCCTGCGCCGCTTTCATCCTTCTTCTAATCAAATCAATTTTTTTCGAAGTCTCTCTAACCATATCAGGCTCAAGCAAGATCTTATCCGTAGATTCCCACCAACATGTAGGTGATCGACAAGGTCTTCCATAAAGAGCTTCGAAAGGAGCCATGCCAATACTAGACTGAAAGCTGTTATTATACGCGAACTCCACCAATGGAAGATGCTCTTCCCATGTACCTCCAAAATCTAAGATACATAGCCTCAAAAGGTCTTCTAGAATACGGTTCACCCTCTCGGTCTGGCCGTCCGTCCGAGGATGATATGCGGTGCTCAAACACAACTGAGTCCCTACCGCCTCTTGCAAACTCTTCCAAAACTCGCTAGTGAAGATAGGATCTCGATCACTCACTATGCTAGAAGGTACACCATGCAACCGAACTATTTCTCGAAGGTAAACTGAACCTAGCCATGGAGCAGTCCTCTTACTCTTCACGGGTATGAAATGGGCACTCTTAGTAAGTCTGTCTACCACAACCCAAATTCCTGTATTACCCTTCCTCGATCTCGGTAACCCATCAATAAAATCTATCGAGACGCTATCCCACTTCCATTGCGGAACCTCCAATGAGTGAAGCAACCCACCGGGTTTCTTTTGCTCCGCTTTCACTTGTTGGCACACCAAGCATCTAGCGACATACTCGGCCACATCTTCCTTCATACCGGCCCAAAAGAAAACTCGCTTCATGTCTTGGTACATCTTGTCCCCACCGGGATGAATGGTCATCTTTGAACGATGTGCATCGTCAAGAACAGCCTTCTTCAAACCCTCGTCTTGCGGTACACAAAGTCTACCGTCTCTACGCAACCACCCCTTATCATCTAGGGTGTACCTACTCAAATGGCTGGACGACTCCCCCCTTATGAGCTTCTCTACTAACTCAACCAACTGTGGGTCGTCCCGTTGTGCCTCACCAATCCGTCCCAAAAGAGTAGGTCTGACCCCTAAGGATGCTAGCAAACCGGGTACAAAGTCAACGGAGGGTCTGAAGTCAAACATCGAGATAAATTCCAAGCTTCGTCGTTCCACGAACAATGGACTCAAGGACAACCTTTTTCTGCTTAAGGCGTCCGCCACCACGTTACCCTTGCCAGGGGTATATGCTATCTCGAAATCATAGGATGCTAAGAACTCCATCCACCTTTGCTGTCTTAAGTTCAAATCCTTTTGAGAAAACAAGTACTTCAAAGATTTGTGATCAGTGAACAATTCGAACCTCTCGCCAAGAAGATAATGGCGCCAAGACTTAAGCGCAAAAACAATAGCGGCCAACTCTAGATCATGGGTAGGGTAATTTTTCTCATGCTTTCTCAACTGCCTTCCCCCATAGGCTATTACCCTTCCCTCTTGCATTAAGATCGCGCCTAGTCCTGTCCCACAAGCATCGGTATAAACAACAAATGGTTTACTCCCATCTGGCAGCACTAAAACTGGAGCGGTGGTTAAAGCTCTCTTTAACCGTCGGAACGCATCCTCACAATCTACGTCCCATGTGAAGACTAGATTCTTCTTCGTCAAGCGAGTTAATGGGGCTGATATCTTCGCGAAGTCCTTGATAAACTTCCTATAGTACCAGCCAACCCCAAGAAACTCCTCACCTCGGTAGCATTCTTCGGAACCTTCCAATCTTGGATGGACACTATCTTAGCGGGATCCACAGCTATCCCTTTCTTAGAGACCACGTGCCCTAAGAACCGCACTTCCTTCCTCCAAAAGTGACATTTAGAGAATTTAGCCTTAAGGCTATGCGCTCGAAGAGTCTCCAACACTTCCCTAAGATGTAGGGCATGCTCTTCTTCACTCTTAGAAAAGACTAAGATGTCATCCACAAAGACCACCATGAACTTATTAAGGTACTCCCTGAACACCCTACTCATCAAATCAACAAATATGCAGGGGCGTTCGTCAAAACAAAGGGTATCACCAGCCACTCATAGAAACCATTCGGAGTCCTAAAGGCAGTCTTGTCTATGCTATCCTCAACCACTCTCAACTGATGAAACCCCGTGGCTAAGTCCAACTGCGAAAACACTGAGGCGCCAACCAACTGATCAAAGAGATCATCAATCCTCGGCAATGGGTGTCTATTCTTCTTTGTAAGCTTGTTGAGTTCTCTATAGTCTACACAAAGTCTGAGGGACCCATCCGCCTTCGTGGCAAAAACTACTGGAGCACCCCACTCTAATATACTTCGTCTTATGAACCCCTTCTCAAGCAACTCCCCTACTTGCTTATGGAGTTCCCTCCTCTCACGAGGAGCCATGTGGCGCACTGACAAAGATACTGGTTTAGCATCATCTTCCAGATATATTCGGAGGTCTATCTCCCGCTTCGGAGGTAAGCCCTTCGCCTCCTCAAACACATCCGAGTATTCCCGAACCACTTTAACAGATTGCAAACTCTCGACCGAAGCGTCAAGCGATTCAAGATAACTTAGCATAACAGAATTCATGGGATTACAAGAGATCTTGAGAGTGTTCCCCAAGCGGGTCATGAGCCTAACAACTCTCCTTTTACAATCAAGAACGGCACCATTACTGGATAACCAGTCCATGCCCAAAATCAACCCATAGCCCGTGAAGCCCAAAACAAAAGCATCACATCTAAACTCAACGCTAAGTATAGAAATCCTCAAACCCAAACATATCATGGACAAATAAGTGGAGCCCCCAATTGGGTTTGAGACAACCAAGGGATCATCTACTAGACTGGTGTCTAAGTGCAGTGACTCAACTAATGATGATGAGATAAACGAATGCGATGCGTCAGAGTCAAATAAAGTACGGACATGATGATCAAACAGAAAAACCAGACTTTCAACGGAAATAGTTCTACCTCTTTCCTGAATCGGTGGAACCGCGAGAGCCTGAACTTGCCCCCTTGCCTGACCTGGTGCCATAAGAGCTTGCACCTGTCCCCCTGAGGTAGATCCCGTCCTCTGCCCCTTCTTAGGGCAGTCCTTCACTAGATGCCCTGCTTCGCCACAGTGGAAGCAGCCAGTCTTCTTCTTCTTCCGACAATCTTTGCTTAGGTGGCCTGGTGTCCCGTAATTGAAGCACTTCTTCTTTCCCTTGCCACCGTTGCCTTTCCCATCCTTGTTTTGCTGTTGCTGTTGAGGTCTCTTCTGATCTCCTTTCTTCTCGGGTGCCTTATTAGCATTGGGACTCTTCTCTTCCTCATGTATAAGTGCCATGTCTACTAACTTCTCAAAGGTGGCCCTCATAGGGATGTGGGTCATAACCAACCCATGCATCGGTTCATTCAAGCCTTTAACGAACCTCAAAGCCTTCTTCTTCGGTGTATTCACCATGTCTATGTCAAACCTTGCCAACTGATTAAACTTGTTGATATATTCCTTCACTGATAGGTTTCCTTGCTTTAGAGTCAAGAACCTTTCCATATACAGATTTTCTTCCGCCCTTGAAAGAAACTTTGCCACAAACCTTTGTCTGAAATCCGCCCAAGAGTCAACTAGGCGTTCTCCATTAGTGACCTCCCACCAGAACGAGGCCTCTCCCTTCATTAACCAAGCAACTAACTTGACTTTCTTTCCTTCTTCCATCTCAAAGATATCTATCAACTCTTCCGTCTCCTTAAGCCAATCCCTAGCTTCCACAAAAGTTTCTGATCCTTGAAAATGTTTCCCATAGCCTTAAATTCCTTGCAAGTCTTAGCAAAAGTATCCGCGCGAGGAGGAGGAGGAGGAAGATCGGGTGCAACTGGTGGTGAACATTTGTTGGACCCGCAGTGGCGGCCCTAGCCTCCATCAACCTCTTATACCATACTGGTATCGCTACACCCTCCGGAAAGTTAAGATCTTCAGCCATGCTGAAACGAAAAAGGAAAGATTCAAAACGGAGAATTCGAAAGATAAAGATATGGCTATTGGGGATTATGATTTTCTTTCAAAAACTTTTCTCTTAAAAGACATGTTTTTGAAAATACTCCTTCAAAAATGTTCTTAGAAAAATAGTTTTTTCTAAAAGTTTTATCTGTTCTGATAACCTTAAGCTCTGATACCACGTGTAACACCCCACACCCGCTAAGGACACTCACTAAGGGAATGCCATAGCATCGGTGGAGTATTTTAAGTGAATATAGAACAGAAAAATTACAACAAGACAGATATAAATAATACTTGAAAATTTAAAACATCATTTCATTGCAGCAGAAGATAAACATGTCTGGTTACAATACCAAAACCAACTAAACAAGAGTCAAGTACTAAATATCCATCCTGATAAAAACATAAGTACATAATCCCACCACATAACTAATAGCCATAATAGAAAAGATAACCGAGCTTTACTTCAAGAGTCCAAGCTCCAAGATAGATAAAGCAGTCTGAATCAAACTCCACTAGAACTAGGCCCAACCTGAGGACCTGAGGGGGAAAAAAGATAAAAACAACGGGGTCAGACATAATTCTGAGTGAGCCCTATAACTTTAACAATACAATCATTAAAATAATTAGGGTATGATATAAACTTGGTACGGTGACGACTGGGGATAAATGACTACACTAAGCAACCAACTAGACATAGGAAGCACTAAGATGTCGATAAAGACACATCTACCCACCCAAGGGTAATTACTACACTGCACCACACCAGTCATTCCTACTTAAAGGTTGATCCCACCCATGGACTTAGAAAATATAACTAGTAGTTTCGTGTACCCCTAGCTGACCACATAGGTGCCGTCTGCCCCTATCTCCACTAGGTGTACCCACTACTCCCCAAGCGATCAGCTCCCTAACGTAGATACCCGTGCTGGCCCCACAGTGGGGTGTATCATTCCCCAAAGTGGCAACCCAATACCAACACTGATGCACGACTTATACCTGCACGATGCAACATCTTACCTACCAGCCCGGATCCACACACGCATATGAAACCCGTTGGACTTGCGTTGCCACCACTAACCCGTTTTGGCCTCTTATAGTCAAGCCCAGTACGCGTGTCCCGTCCTCGACATGGATCGAGCCCACAAAGATACGTGTTGGGTTACTGGTTGAAATGGGCCCCCACAAGCTACCCACCTAAGCTTGTCCCATTCTAGTGTATCCCACTTAAACCTTTAATCATGTTTAATTACATGTTTCTACTTGGTTAAGTATTCTAATCGTATTTTCTATTGCCACCCAAGACAACCCACTAGATTTCCACATGCCACCCAAGACACTTACTTGATTTCCCCATGCCACCCAAGGCACCCACTTAACCCCTCATGCCCCACTACATGCTTATCTGATTAAGTGTTTCTTAATTGATTAAGACCGTAACCTTTGCAAAGACCTCTCACATTAGACTATCTTTTTTGGCAGCTGGATTTGCCGGTCGGGTCCGGACAGCCTTACGCCATAACCGAGTCTAACCTCGTGTCTTTACAATTGTCACGTATTTAGTTTATGCCTAAGACCTCTCACATTGGGCCAATCATTTGTAGCCGCTGAATTTGCCGGTCGGGTCCGGGCAGTCTTATGCTACAAAAGAGTCCAACCTCGTGTCTTAGTCGATTAATTACACCTAATTAATCACCCCCATATTTTGAATTAATTTTCCCTAATTAATTCCAATTTAATGATGTACATAATTGACTCAATTATGTCCATCCACTTATGGTATGCAACATCATACCAATTTCACCACAATTTTGTTAACATGAATATTAATCCCATCGTTCCCCACGTAATACGCTAACATGACATACTTAAAAGGGAAGATTCATCACAAATGCAATGGGTTCTACTTAGCATAACATTAGCATGATCATGGGTTTTAAAGGTGTCAACTTGCATATATGACCATAGCATCAAACCCAACTAGCATAAATAATCAACCCAAACTTGCATGAATCACATATGTCATAAAGAGGGTAACTTGCATAAGTTACTTATGTCATACAAAGGGGTAAACTTGCATATGTATGTATGACATACAAAGGGGTTAACTTGCATATGTATGCATATCATACAAAGGTGTAAACTTGCACATGTTACTTGCATATAATCAAACACCAAACTTGCATAACATGTCATATATGAACTTGCATATAATCAAACACCAAACTTGCATAACATGTCATATATGAATTTGCATATAATCAAACACCAAACTTGCATAACATGTCATATATGAACTTGCATATAATCAAACACCAAACTTGCATAACATGGTGTCATAATGGATCAATGTTTATCATAGTGATTTGCATAACTAGCATCATGAACATATAGCATAAATTACACCCAACTTGCATAACTAGCTTCATGGGCACATAGCATCAAACTTGCATAACTTGCATCATGAACATATAGCATACAACTTGCATAACTAACATCATGAACATATAGCATAAAACTTGCATAACTAACATCATGAACACATAGCATATGATAACATAACTTGCATTGATCCATATTCATAACCATAACCTCATTACATCCTATCATAATTAGTTTAGCAATTGCTTGCTAAAGGCATAGAAACTCACAACTTGTTGATTAGCACTCCTATGAAGAAGATTTAGTTGCTAGAGTTGATTAGAAGTTGATTTGAGAAGCTATCTTCTTCTACAATTTGATGGAGGCTCCTTCTAGTTGCATTTTGACGGCATGACGACGTTGTTTCTATTTTTAGTATGGATTAGGGTAGCCTTAGGGTGTATTTATAGATTTAGGATGTAATTTAGGCCCTTAGATTAACCCTATATTAGGTTATAGCCGTCAGATTTCGTCACAAGCCCCAAAACACAGCCCAACAGCCAAAACAGTGCACCCAGCCAAACTGGCCGAGCCACCTGTGTCGACAGGGGTGTCGACACTACTGTCGACACCCCCCCTGTGTGTCGACTCTCCAGTCGACACGGGGGTCGACCTGGTGCTGGCGGGAATTTTCCCGCCTAGCCCTCCTTCTGCATTTGAAATCTGTTTTTCGAAATTTGAATTTTCTGAAAACTTCTTCGGGCCTTAACTGGGTCATACGGACTCCGATTTTCGAAAACTCAGACTCTATTTTGCGTTTTTTTCCGAGACGAACGCAATGGCATAGCCTGTTTCCCCTGATTCAGATCTTAAAATTTAATTCTGCCCTGATTTATATTATAACAAGTTATTTAACATACGGGGTGTTACAGAAGGAGATTTGGGAAGCGTTGAAGAAGAAGTATGATACAGAGGAGACAGGGGCAAAGAAGTATGCTGTCAGCCGCTATCTCAAATACCAGATGACAGGCGACAGATCAGTAGAGATGCAGTCTCCTGAGCTCCAGAAAATAGCTCATGAGATCATCTCCGAAGATATGACGTTGGACGAACAATTTCAAGTTGTTATCATTATTGACAAATTGCCCCCAGGTTGGAAAGATTTTAAGAATATCTTGCGGCATAAGGCAAAGGAATTTTTCTTATAGAGCTTGATCACTCGCCTCCGTATTGAGGAGGAGGCACGCAAACATGACCAGAAAAAGGAAGTGCTGGTTGTCTCAAACAACATCACTAAAAAGAATAAACCCGCAGTTCTGAAACCGAATCGGAAGTCCTTTAAGAATCAGAACTGACGCAACAAACAGAACGGGAATTCGCAAGGAAACCCAAAAGGACAGCAAAAAACAGCACAAAAGAATGATTCTGGAGAGTTGTTTCTATGTTACAACTGTGGAAAACCAAGTCATATGGCACGAAAGTGTCGGAACAGACCAAGCTCTGCACCACAGGCGAACCTGACTGAGGAGCGGCTATGATTACTGAGATTTACCTTGTTGGTGGATCAGAGGGTTGGTGAATAGACACTGATGCTTCTCTCCAAGTCTGCTATGATCGTGATATGTTGACAACATACACGGCTGCTGATGATCAGAAAGTGTTGTTGGGAGATTCTCACATCACTAAAGTAGCAGAGGTTGAAAATGCGAAAATCAAGTTTACCTCTGAAAAGACTGATTCTGAAAGATATTATGCATACTTCAGAAATGAGGAAGAATCTGATTTCTGGCTTTCTCCTTAATAAGGCAGGTTTACTCAAGTTATTGGGGCTGATTTGTATACCCTAATTTATAAGGGAACTTTTGTGGGAAATGCTTGTGAGGGAATGTTTAAATTAAATGTTGAATATAATAAAGTGACCATTTCTGCTTATATGTTGTGTGATTTTAATATTTAGCATTCTAGATTATGTCATGTTAATAAACGAATAATTCATAACATGAGCACCCTAGATATGATTCCTAAAATGTCAGAATCTAAACCTGATAAATATGAATTCTGTACACAAGCTAAAATCACAAAGAAACCTCATAAATCTGTTGATAGAGTTTCTAAACCCTTAGACTTGATTCATTCTGATATATGTGAGCTTGGTGGCACTTTGATTAGACATGGACATCGTTATTTTATCACTTTTATTGATGACTGCTCTGATTTCACCTATGTATATTTTATGAAAAATAAAAGTGATGCATTTGACATGTTTAAAACATTCAAAACTGAATTGAGAACCAAACAAATAGGAAAATTAAGAGATTTCGTAGTGATAGAGGAACATAATATGAATCTAGTTCAATTCTGGACTTCTATAAATTACATGGTATTGTAAATGAAAGAACCGCACCCTATTCACCTGAAATGAACGGTAAAGCTGAAAGAAAAAAAAGGACTTTTACTGAATTAGTAGTTGTCATCCTACTAAATTCTGGTGCAGAAAATTATTGGTGGGGGGATATTTTATTTTATTGACTGTATGCTATGTTCTGAACAGAATCCTCAAATCTAAATAAAATTTCACCTTATGAAATTTTAAAAAATTATAAACCCAATGTCTCATACTTTAGAACTTAGGGTTGTTTAGCATATGTTCGCATTCCAGATCCTAAGAGAATAAAATTGGCAAGTAGAGCATATGAATGTGTATTTATAGGTTATGCTATCAATAGCAAAGCATACCGATTTTATGACCTAAATACACATAATATAATTGAATCAAATAATGTCGATTTTTATGAAACAAAATTTCCTTTTAAGTTAAGGAATAGTGGGGGCACATCAAGTATGCCTATTAGAACATAACTTAATAAAAGTTCTGAAGCTGAACCTAGAATAAGTAAAAGAGCAAGAACCGTAAAAGATTTTGGTTTGGATTTTTCTTCTTTTACTATAGAAGAGGATCCCTTAAACCTCCATGAGGCCTTATCTTTTTTAGATGCCGATTTTTGGCAAGAGGCTATAAATGATGAGATGCATTCTTTGGAATCCAATAAGACTTGGCATTTGGTAGATTTACCCCCTGACTGTAAATTTATAGGCTGTAAATGGGTGCTTAAAAAGAAATTAAAACCCGATGGCATTATTGATAAATATAAAGCACGACTAGTAGTTAAAAGTTTTAGACAAAAAGAAAACATAGATTTCTTCGACACTTTTTCACCTGTAACTAGAATAACATCCATTCAGGTATTAATCTCACTTGCTTACATTCATAATTTACCAATACACGGTATACACCAAACGGAGTTAAAACCGCATTTTTAAACGGTGAATTAGAAGAAGAAATTTATATGGAACAACCTGAAGGATTTGTAGTACATGGTCAAGAACATAAAGTATGCACATTAGATAAATCATTATATGGTTTAAAACAAGCACCTAAACAATGGCAAGAATTTTTTTATAACTTAATCATTTCACATGGTTTTAAAGTTAATGAAAGTGAGAAATGCATTTATCATAAATATGAGAATGACATTTCCACTATTACATGCCTTTATGTAGATGACCTACTCATCTTTAGGTCAAACATTCATGCTATAAACTCAGTCAAATCCTTATTAAGTGCCAATTTTGATATGAAAGATCTAGGTGAGGCGAGTGTAATCTTTGGTATTAAAATTACTAGGTTAAAAAAGGGAATTTCTTTGGATCAATCTCATTACATTAAGAAAATACTAAAGAAATACATTTACTTTGACTGTAAAGCTGCACGTACACCATATGATCCAAGTGTAAAGTTATTTAGGAACACTGGTGAAGGTGTTAGACAGTCTGACTATGCGAGCATCATTGGCAGTCTTTGGTATGCCACTGATTGTACTAGACCCGACATTGCCTATGTCATAGGATTATTGTGCAAATTTACCATTAGACCTAGTATAGAGCACTGACATGCTATCGAAAGGATCGTGAAATACCTTAAACGAACTATGAACCTTGAATTACATTATGAAAAGTTTCCAGCTGTACTTGAAGGATATTCTGATGCATACCGGAATACTTTATCTGATGATTCTAAGGCAACCAATGGCTATATATTTAGCATCGCTGGAGGAGCTGTTTCCTGGAAATTCAAAAAACAGACTATTTTAGCTCAGTTCACTATGGAGTCTGAGATGATAACACTAGCTACAGCTAGTGAAGAAGCAGAGTATTTGAGAAATCTGCTAGCTGAAATTCCCTTATGGGAAAAACCGATACCAGCTGTGTTGATACATTGCGATAGTACCGCGGCTATTGCAAAAGTTCAGAACCGTTATTATAACGGTAAGAGATGACAAATACGTTGTAAGCACAGCACTGCTAGAGAACTACTGTCTACAGGTACCGTTAGAGTGGATTACGTACGTAGTGATGAAAATTTGGCAGATTCTTTGACGAAAGTACTGTCCAGAGAGAAAATCCTTAATTTTTCTAAAAGAATGAGACTATTGCCCTTAGGTTGTTGAGTCACGCACAATGGTAACCCGACCTAAATGACTGGAGACCCCAAGAACTAGGTTCAATGGGTAAAAACAAGTTGAGTAGTGATAGGAGTTGAACATGCTATTTAATAAACCAAGAAGCATGTATTCCTTAAGTGATTAGAGGATGAGTTGATAGGAACTCTTAATGAGATCTATACTCTATTTGAAGTGGAGTACCTACCTTCAGAAGTACTCTTGAGAGACTCACCTATGTGAATGTTGAAATGTGGTCGTTTCATATGGAGTTTTGGGCAAAACTTCTAGAGCGTTCACTAAATTGGGATAGACGTGCATGACCATAAATGCACGGGCTTATTTGATTGCACTATAGAAAAGGTTGTGTGTAGTTTGATGTCAGGAATATAGTTCAAGACTACGTGTCACTCTAATAAAAACTGAATCTTATTCACTATGCAAAGGTTCAAGTCGGATGACATCTTTGTTTATGCATAATCTTATGTTTTTAGAAACTGCTCGAAAATATTTTTTAAAATTCAAGTGAGGGATTGTTGGAAATGTTTTTATAAACATTAGGTGAATTATTAAAAATATCGGAATAAGTTTATGAATGACTCCTATATGTGAATAGTCCCACATCATGGGACTATATGGAAGAAGCAAATATTTATACTTGTTTCTAAGAAGTCATGTTAGGGCCTTAGGCTCACGATACATGCTTTGTTGTGAGGAGGGAGACCATGCATCATGACCACCACCCACGTACGCGCGACCGACCGCTCCGGCCCGGTTCGGTTCGGTTCGGGCTTGGCCTTTGGCTTTGTGGTGTAGACACTTATATTTTTGGACTAGAATACCTTGCTTTTTCAAACCGTTTTTTATGGAAAATATTTCTGAGCCGTCTTTTACATGAAGCGGTGAACTCTTGACTCGTTATTTCAGTAGATCCGATTTTCTCTCACTGCCCAGTATTTTTGTTCAACACTAAATCTTTAGTTGTAGACGAGAATCTCCATCTGAACAACGTTTTCTTACCTCCGCCGTTTAAAAAAAAAGGAGCAGTTTTTTATATTCGAAAGTGCAAATCTGCACTGATTTGTTGTGCAAGCAAATCAGTTATTCTTTTCAGAGGCTGTTTTATCGTAGAGGCGGCGGCGGAAGTATGAACTGGTTTGCACCGCCGACCAGATCGCTGAATCGTCTTCAAGAAAGCGACCAAGTACGTGACTCAGTCATTGCTTCCTAACAAAATGTGTGTCAACTCATAGGCATACGACACATTTAAAGATGGAGAGCTTGATAAAGTGACCTTAGGGCCCAAAAGGGTGCGAGTTAAGGGAAAGATTTGTTGGGGTTGTTTCGCATGTGCAAGCGACTCAATCAACGTTCACTATGACTATACATGATGCTTTTATCAGATGAACAACACCATTTATGTCAGTTTTTCATGGATTTGATCTGATCTGTAAGCGTTGTTTGTCGATATATGTCTAAACGAGGCAAAGAGCATTGACAAGCAACGAAGTGGATACTAAGATGCTTTCGTGGAACTTCTTTGTTGACTTGTTGTATAGTGGAGTGGATAGTGGCATCTCAGAGACTTTCATGATTCAGATTCTGCTGAGAATACACTATGGAGACATACATAAGTCAGTGTCAGATTATGTTTTTACACCTGTCGTAAGCTTGATTTCGTGGAGATCAAAGTTCCAGTCTATAATAACTTTATCGACTACTGGGGCTGAGTTGTTATCGATTGTGAAAACGACTAAGGATAGTTATATTTACTTCAACTTTTGGATGATCTTTCCATGGTGCAACCGTGCAACAGACGGTATAGCTATTTTTAAATAGTTACAGTGTGATCCATCTTGTGCAGAATTGAACTTACAACTCTCGTACGAAGCACATTGATGTTAGAGTATTCTTTTTTATGTTTGAGGAAGAATAAAGAAAATTCAAGTAGATGAAAGTAAGTATTATGGATAATTCTTCAGATATGATGACGATGTCACTTTCTAAAGATAAATTTGAGCAATGCTAAAACTTGATCGGTTTGATTCAGCCGCTTGAGCGTCATAAGCAAGGGCGGATCCAGGGGTGTGCTCAGCTGGGCTGCAGCCCACCCCATATCTAGTCCACCTTTGCATAATATCCCACTTTCCTTACAAAGTTCCCTCACTTCTTTTACATTTTCTTTAATTTCAGCCCACCCTAATCAACGTAGCCCAGTCCTATCCAAAATTATGGGTCCGCCATTGGTCATAAGGTACTAAACTAATAATCAATTTTGTTAATTGAAGAATATATCAAAACCGATGTGGAGTGTTAAATTTGGACGAATTATATCTATTTCAAATGGAAAATATATTGATTGGTTGAAGATATTGATTGATTCTCGCAATCAAACAAACACGAAAAACACATATGAAAGATAATCAGTTAGTATTAAAAGAAATAATTATTGATTCAGGAATCATTCAAAACGGATGTACATGGGAAAAAACACGAATATGCTAAATTTGTGTTGAAATCAAATTGAGCAAATCCGGAAATGTTTCATCCTCAATATATATACTTATAAATATTAGGATATTTGTTCATCTTCAACACACAACAAAACAAGGGAGTTCTCCACCATCATTCCTCACTAAGATCCCTATTTTTTTTTTTAGAATAAGCAAAATTTGTTGCGTGATTCATTCTCTTCACTTGTTGTACCATCTTTCAGAGTGAGGAAATAAGGGGTTGTTAGGTCTCCGTGGACCTAGAGTGCTTATATCCGAAACACGTTGAATGAGTCTTCAGTGACTTTATTTTTCCAGTATAAAAGAGTATCATGACTTCATTTCAACCTTAACTATTTAAACAATTACAGTGTTTGGAAATATCCTTTTAGGTTGTCCGTCTAGGCGTCACTTACTGCATTATCTAATCATATAAACAACTTTATGAACATCATCTATACACCAATTTAGGCTAGATGCCTCTTATAGCATTAAATTTGTTTGTTTCTATCAATTTTGTCTTCATGGTTTGTTTCATATCCAACCAAATCTATTATATTACATTTGTGGATTGGATGATATTAAGCAAAATACTAAAATTTTATGCTAAATGCATGAATTTATCGGATAACCTGTTGTGGTCAGTTGACCCAGTCAACTCTCATATCTATTCTCCCCCGGATGGTAAAGCCTTTGAGGAGTGTGGACCCACAAGGTCTTAGGTTCAAATCCTCTGGGTATTGTTTTCCTTTTTTTTTTTACAGAAAAAAATGTCAATTCATTTCACTAACTGTACCATCATAAATTGTTTAGACTTTAGACTCTTTATTTTATTTGAAAAATAAAATATTGAAGAAAGGTTCATAAGGGTTTGCATTTTAAGCAAGCTTATTCCCGTCAGACAAGAACTCCATAAAAATTGTGGTAATTAACCATAGTTCTAACTGGTCATGAAATGAGTTCATGTCCGATCTAACAAAATTTCACATCCAATATATGTCCATTGGAGCGGTGAACCATTTAGATTGTCCACATACAAGCCCGTACTCTTGTAACGAACTTGGACAAAAGTGGCCCTGGCCCTTAAATTGGATTGTTGTTCATTTTTCTACAATGGGTAACAGTTTCATAGATTGTTTTGATTACACCTGCCTGTTTATTGGCAGGACGGTTAGTAGTAAATGAAGATTTATTATAACCATTCCTAAATATCTCAAAACTTACACTCTTTTTAGTAACACCTCTCACAATTTGCACATACCTTTTCATTTTATTTCATTTCACCTCCCGATAATCTTATTCAAAATATGAGCTATTTTATGTATTATTTTGTTTACTTATTTTTTCTGATTTTTGAACTTGTGTAATTTAGTTGCACAATAGCTGGTGCACAATGATTGCTATTTTATGCTTCCCTTGGTTTACTTTTTTTTTCTTCCTATACTCACTTTGTGTCTAAAGCTTTGAAACTTTTGGTTAGCCATTTTTAAGGGGTATTGATGGTATTTGGGAATAGCAACGCCTTTAGTAATCAGAATTAGCAGTTTTCATAAAAAATAGTGAGAATTTGATCACCAACTAAGGATAATCGGAGAAGTTTAAGTAGGTGCTAGAAGTTTTGGATTATGATGAGAAACGGTCTAATGGTTGATGGAACTATGAAGCTGAACATTGATGGTCGGATGTTGATCAAAATTTGGATTGTAGACGATGATAATTGTGGAGACAGAAAAGATAAATTTTGGAAGATATATATTGCAGGTGGTTTTCGGCAAGATGGATGCATGACAACTTTTCACTATTTTTTATTTATTTATTTTCAGTATGATAAATAATTTTTGCTCCTCCATCCCGAGCAACAAAAACCCAGCTGCTAAAACTAGACCATATGTTGATAATGGACTTAGCGAGACAACCTTATTTCCAAACCTGATCTTCATCTACTCCCTTTTATGTCTGGTATTTTTTTCGTCGGTTTATTAACACTTCAAATTTATATTGGGTCACTATTATTTCGGAACAGTGTGCAATTTTTAGTGCAAATAATTTTTATTTTATTTTTGCTAATGCTTGAATTTTTTCTGCAACATTTGATTTGAAGTTGAATAGGCACCATTGTCCAAGTGGTAAAGGCACTTCAACATGGTGTGAGATGTCACTGGTTCAAATCCCACTTTATGATATTTGAACTTACCTGCCATGTGGTGTGTTGTATGCTATCTAAGCAAATATTTAGAACAATTGCAATGAAATCTGTAAATTTTTGCTTCTTTTTCATGATTTCTTATATTTTTGCTTAAATTAAGTTTTGTGGAACGCCTTTTTGAGAGTGAGAATTGATATATTTTGAAATTTTTGTAGTATGTTTGACTAACCTTCCCTTGTTCATGAGCACCCCTTATTTCCAGTCCATGATAATTTACTTTTACAACCCCCTTGATAATTAATAGATTGCAAATAAAATTAAAAAGATTGAAGTTTAGACACATGGATATAGGTGTTGGAGCTAGATTTTCTCTGCTGCAAGTGGAGCATCAAAAATTACCATAGTTAGGGTATTTTTGGCATGTGGGGTTACATTCCCTTTAAATTGTAGCTGAACACATATTAGTTCTCCACATGGTTTTGTCCTGCTCATCTACCACATTTAATTTCTTCAGTTACTGGAAGTTAATAACCGAAGAGTCTTGTTATGAAAGTGGTGGGTCAATGTAGGAAATTGACATGTCTGCATTTATATAAGCTTCAGTCTGAAGCCAAATCATTTGTGAGGGTGAATGATTAATTGTGCCAATATTTAGGTAAGGTTTGTATCTTGTACAGTAGAGTCTGTGACTGGTGATATTCTATTCCTTTTTATTTAGTACCATTCTTGATAATTTTCTGCTATTCACAGGTCAATTTGTGAATTGTTATAAATTTCTCTTAATAGCCTACATATTCAAATTCTAGTTTGAGAACTAATGGATCCAGAGATTGGAGTTGTAGCTTCAAAAAAGGTAAGTGATTTGTTTATTATGGAAAATTCTGTTTTCACGGTATATTTAATAACAGTTAGTTGTGTTTGTATCAGAGGGATTCTTGGAAGTCTACATTGCTTCTGGCCTATCAAAGTCTTGGAGTAGTTTATGGAGATTTAAGCATTTCTCCATTGTATGTTTATAAAAGCACTTTCGCTGAGGATATTACACATTCCGAGACAAATGAGGAAATTTTTGGTGTTCTATCTTTCGTGTTTTGGACTTTGACACTTGTCCCTCTTTTCAAATATGTGTTCATTGTTCTTAGAGCTGATGATAATGGTGAAGGTGTATATCACTATACCCTTTATTTTTGCTTTAATTTCTTTTGTTTTATGAGAATGTGACCTCAAAATGATTATAAAAGTTCATTTAATGTTGGATGTAGAGTATTTACGGTAAAGATAAATCACAACTTCTGAGAGGTAATTAGACAAGCAACTCAATTTACAAATGTAGAAATCTGTAACTTATGGACTCAATTTCAATAATACCTAATAATTTTGCCACTCACATTTAGTTATTATTACAAACCCTACATGCATGTTGAGTTATGGAATTATACAATTCAGCACTGAGCAATGCTAAGCTCTCTTTTTAAGAGGTCCGGCAGAATTTATAGCCTCATACACCTCCCTGTCTTCCAGGACTAGCCGTAAACGTTATTTTACTTTGATCAGTTGGTATATTGCGGAAGTTATGTCATGTTTTTGTCAACCAAAATTCCTCAGTATTTAGGATTGAGTCATCAGGTGATCGTACACTAGAAATTTGCAAACTCTATATTTGCCTTCAATATTTGTCTATTGCAGGTGGTACGTTTGCTCTGTATTCTTCTATATGCAGGCATGCAAATGTCAGTCTTTTGCCAAATAGGCAAGTGGTAGATGAGGAGCTTTCTACATATATACTTGAAAGGCCACCAGAAGAAGATAAGAGTAAATCTTGGATTAAAAGTTTGCTTGAAAAACATAGGTATTTGCATGTTGCTCTTCTAGTCGTTGTTATGCTTGGTACTTGCATGGTGATCGGTGATGGAGTTTTAACACCAGCTATATCAGGTAACTTCGTTGATTGATCATAAATTATTTGTTATTTTACTCAGAGCCTTTTATCTATTGGATGGCTGATGCTGCTTTTGTATTCTTTCAACTCAGTTTTCTCTGCAGTCTCAGGACTTGAATTTGCAGTTTCGAAAGATCACCGTGAATGTAAGCCTCCGGCACTATTCAATTTTGAATTTTTGTCTGTAACTGCATCTTAAGTAAGTGGCGTGAATTTGTGAATTTGCAGATTTTGTGGTTCCCATTACTTGCTTTGTATTGTTGTGCCTGTTTGCACTTCAACATTATGGCACACATCGGGTTGGATTTATTTTCGCACCAGTAATTATAACTTGGCTTTTATGCATTAGTGCTCTTGGCATATACAATATTGCTCACTGCAACCCACAAGTTTACCAAGCTCTTTCTCCATATTACATGTTTAAATTTCTTAAGAAGACCAAGAAAGGTGGATGGATGTCTTTAGGAGGAATCCTCCTTTGCATTACTGGTATCATGGCTAACATGCATATTTAAATACTTACACTGAAATCAATATTTTTCAACATTTTTTATGCTCAATAAGTTGATATGCGATGATGGTCACCACATGCAGGTTCAGAGGCAATGTTTGCGGATCTCGGTCATTTTTCATACACAGCAATACAGGTAGAGTGAACTGACTCAAGTTCTGTATCTGTTAAAAGGTTACTAATGTTCTTTATGGTATCCCTGTTGTAGATTGCTTTCACCTTTTTGGTTTATCCGGCACTGATATTGGCATACATGGGCCAAGCTGCCTACCTTTCTAAACATCATGATACTAGCTACCACATTAGCTTTTATGTCTCTGTGCCAGGTTAGTGTGAACTTGCTCGATAAAACTTGCAGTTTACAAATTGCATGTGCTAGTTGTACCATTGACTACAGAATACATAGAAGAAAAGGAAGCAAGCCCTCTGAATAATCATCAACTGTTAAAGGGGAATGCATTTGAAAATTTGTGTTCTTAACCAAAATTGTTCTTGGTTTTTAACCAAGGTCAATGGTATTATTTCTCCTTGATGTTACATGTAATCAATTTTTGGGATTATTTCTTCTCGATGTCACATGTAATCAATTTTTGTAACCCCATATAGAGTATGTTAATGCTCTTGAACTCAAGTTCCAGTGTTCCATTTTCAGATTTTGTTACCCGACAAATCTGTTTGTAGCTACAGTTCTTTTTGTTCAGAGCTGTCCCAGTTAGTACTTAGTCGAAAATTATGTACGAATGACAACATTTAATTAATCCTAAAGATGTTTGTTGGGGTTTTGCACGCAACGGAAGTTTGACAAAATACTTAAAAAAACAAGATTTTTTCATCCAATTACTTGAAGATGATTTTGATTGAAAATAACAGTAAAATAAATCGGAAATAATAGCAATACACAGGATATTCCATCCAACCACCCTCTTTATTGATTCACCAAAAACTAACTTTGTTTACATTCAATGAATCAAAACAAAAAAAATAAACAAAATACAATAAATCGATAACCTTATTTATAGGCAAAGAATATCTAGATAACTACGAATATTATTGGAGTAGAATAATAATGAAGAATGACGATAAACCCTTGGACAATCTAAAGGCACCAACTACGTCTTTCAGCAGTAAATAGGAATAGTCACTCTCAGTCCAAATTCCTACATCTTCTTCTCCAGGACGCAAGCCCCTGGAGGTAGACAACCTCTTCAAATATCTCACATGGTTTCTTGATTGTTGTGCTGATCTAACCAAGAAGCCTGCATATATAAATAGCAAATTCTATTTGTACACCTTAGTTTGCTTTAGATACACAGGTCTTTTTTTTTTAAAAAAAAATTATATACACCACTTTTTGCTTAGCATACACCATACATATTACTAAATTATCCTCAAGCCTGAATAGAATAAAATAAGTTTCTCAATTAGTATATTTCTCGCATGCATTGATCAAACTAAGGAATATTGATTTCTAAGATTAATCAATTCACTTTTGTAACTCAAATTCAATTCCTTAGTGGATTTATATTTAATTAATTAATTATATATTAGAATTTAACTTTAAATTTTGTATAATAAAATATTAATCTACTTAAATTTTGATTTCAAATTAAAAACCGGTTTAAATATCGTAAAAAATTGAGAACTTAGTACACAATGAACCATATTAATTTTAGTACGTCATTTGTAAATTTATGACTAGTTTGAAATGCATAAGTCAGAAATGACTATACATGAATAATGAATATAACAAGAAAGAATATGAATAAAATTTAATGCTCAATAAAAGTTAAGTTAAATTCACTTGCTAATACATAGAAATTTCAATTATTTTATAAAAGAATTTTTAAGATTGTGTATGATGTGGACATATGAAATTTTTATTATTT
Source organism: Allium sativum (assembly GCA_030737875.1). Lineage (NCBI taxonomy): Eukaryota > Viridiplantae > Streptophyta > Magnoliopsida > Asparagales > Amaryllidaceae > Allium > Allium sativum. The sequence continues at coordinate 822,796,531 of CM060909.1, forward strand.
TATTTTGATTACTTTTTAATTAGGGTATTTTTGTCTTTAATTTAATTAACTTTTTTAGTGGAGTAGGTAAAGTAATTTAAGGTATATAAATAGAATTTTCTATAGAGAATAGAAGACCTATGCAAATATCCAAATTGCCCCTTCAAAATATCTCCAGAATATACTTTCATTTCTTTCATTCTATCATAAAATCAATCAAATCAATTAGTCAATTAATTAATCAATCAAATCAATTAACTGATTACATCCTCTTCAAAAAATTCAATACTCCCCCTTGATTCAAATATCACATATCTTCAATAATCCACAAACAAATCAATCTAGCTCTTTCAATAACACCTACGCTCAATTAAAACCAACCTCGATTTCAAGGTAACGAGATACAACCCAGTCTATGTGAAAGGACTGCGACCACACCTCAATTACAAACACAACCCACCGCCTGCAAAAAATGCATCTATCACCTGAGCTGCATTGCGCAAAACTAACAGTCTAAAAGTGCTTGTAATATCACAAAGACCTTCATCTTGTATTTGTAGATTTCACAATTCGACATCCGTCTTCCATTTGACATGACCTCTTCATCTCCGGGACCCCTTGAGCATCATCAACATCTAGACCCTTGTCGATACCATGATCCTTCACCTTATGACCATCAGCAGTGATCATATTAGTCTCTCCTCCTTGCTACAAACTAGGTTCTTCAACCGTCACCCGCTTTCTCTTCGTCTTCTTCCATCTTTCTTCATCTATATCAGAGGGTTTCTTCTAATCTCCATCAGTCAGACCATTAAGGTATGAATCCTGCACCATTATAAACCTTCAAAATCTTCCAATATCTACCATAAAAAATAGTCATTTATGAAAGCAACACCATCTTCGGTATCTACAATATTCAATTCGGAATCACTCCAAGCTATGTGGTGATCTGAGCTCCGATACCAACTGTTGGGGTTTTGCGCTCAACGAAAGTTTGACAAAACACCAGAAAAACAGGTTTTTTTCACATAATCACTTGAAGATGATTTTGATTGAAAATAACAATACGATAGTTCGAAAATAATAGCAGTACACAAGATATTCCACCCAACCACTCTCTTTATTGGTTCACCAAAAACAAATTTTATTTACACTCAATGAATCAAAACAAAAAATAAACAAAATACAATAAATCAATAACTTTATCGAGATAGGCAAAGAATATCTAGATGACTACAAATATTGTTGGAGCAGAAAAGCAATGAAGAACGATGACAAACCCTTGAACAATCTGGAGGCACCAATTACGTCTTTCAGCAGTAAACATGAATAACTAATTTCAGCCCAAATTCCTACATATTCCTCTCCATGACACAAAGATAGACCACCTCTCCAAATATCTCACATGATTTGTTGTGTTGATCTAATCAAGAAAGTTGCATATATATAGAATAGAAGACCTAGGCAAATATTCAAATTGTCCTTTTCAAATATCTTCAAAATACAAACTTTTATTTCTTTTCTTCTATGATAAAATTAATCAATCAAATTGATCAATCAACTGATCAATCAAATCAATTAGTCAATTAATTAATCAATCAATCAATTAAGCAAATCAATTAATTGATTACATCCTTTTCATAAAATATTTGAATCAAAAAAATTCAACAATGTTCTTCATTTTCTGTATTTTTTATATATTAAAATATCGATTGCATAATTTATCTGACTTTTTAACTGATTATTGTATATTGCCTTGGGGTATATGAACCCACAAACATAAAATTTAAGGTCAGCAACTACTTGTAATAGTGGTCATTGGCTCGTTTTCATAACCTTATGTTCAAGGGCAACTGAACCTTGCTTTGGACTAAGTTTTTTTTCCCTTAATTAATCTCCTTTGGTTGTAAAATGAAACGTCCTTAGCAAAGAATACTTAAATTATTGTCACCTTATTAGGGAAAAAAACATTGCTTTCGAATATTAAAGTTACCTTCTAAAATTTCCAAACTATATTTTATTACTCTATATTGAAGGTGTAAGAGTAGTGTATTATTTGAATGGTAGTGCTAGGGTTATCCTAAGAATCCCTGCACAATTAGATTTGAGAAGAATCAGATTTGGGACGAGATAAGAAGTTTAAAAAAAAGAAAAAAAACATGACTTCCCCCAACAAATTTAGTAATTTCTCAAAAATTACAAGAGAAGGCCTCAGGATTGAGAAGAAATCTCAATCCCCAAAGTTTTGATACAATGGCATTCGTTCTTTGTAATCACAATAAACCATATACACGCTTATTTATGATAGCCTTGATAAAATGTTTTTTCATTTATGCAATAAAAGAGTTGGTTAATATTCTTTAATAGCTCTCCAAAATCTATAATAAAAAAACAATATATTTGAATCACAATTCTACACTGGCGCAAAATATCATCAAAAATCTTGTATTACTGAATTCTAACAGCCAGTGCAAACGGTCCATTATGTCATAGCATTGGAACCATAATCTACTAGCATATAATAATATGAAACCTCATATCATCTAATACTGAGTAGATGATGAGTATATGATCTGTTAGTCATCTTTTCTAAAGCTTGTGACTGAGTGACTTACTAAAGGATGGTCGAAACAATGTCTTTTTCCCCCGCTATCCACATTTCCTTATCCTAGATATTGCCAGCTGATGCTATACTAGGGAAGAACTTAAATAACTTTTGCTACCACAAGTTTTGTGACATAATTAAAATCAAACTTCCTCCTTACATCCAATGCATACTATATCTTTATGCATACCTTTTATTAATGTATGGCTGGAACAGCTTTTTTTCTTTTCTTTTTCCCCTATATTTTCTTATCCTAGACTCTGCCACCTGATGTTGTATCAAGCAAAGAGTTCAATAACTTTAGCTAGCGTTTCTGACATAAAAACATCATCAAATATCTTCCTTACACAATAGTATAACCTCCTTTTTTTTGGCCTGCAGAATGTTTGCGCTGGCCTGTCCTTGCAATAGCAATATTAGCATCAGTAGTTGGAAGTCAAGCAATCATAAGTGGGACATTTTCTATAATAAATCAAAGTCAATCTCTCGGTTGCTTCCCCAAAGTGAAGGTAGTTCACACCTCCAAGAAAATACATGGTCAGATATACATACCAGAGATCAACTGGATGCTCATGATCCTCTGTATATCTGTTGCAGTTGGATTCAGAGACACAAAGCGTTTAGGAAATGCATCAGGTATAATAATAAACTTAAACATACATTTTTCAGTACCATGTACATGCGTAACTACTTGAACGTATGGTGTATGAATGCAGGGCTCGCTGTAATCTCAGTAATGCTAGTGACCACATGTCTAACCTCCCTAGTGATGATCATTTGCTGGCGCAAACCACCTATCCTAGCTTTAGCATTCCTTCTGTTTTTCGGGTCAATTGAAGTGCTTTACTTTTCCGCTTCGTTGATAAAATTCCTTGAAGGAGCATGGCTTCCCCTTCTCTTATCCCTAATACTAATGGCCATAATGTTCATATGGCACTATGCCACTATCAAAAAGTACCAGTCAGATCTAGACAACAAAGTATCTCTAGATTGGCTTCTGACCCTAGCCCCTAACCTTGGCATTGTTCGTGTGCCAGGTGTTGGCCTTGTCTACTCCAACCTTGTCTCAGGAGTTCCCTCTAATTTCTTCCGCTTTGTCACTACCTTACCAGCCTTCCATAAAATCCTTGTATTCCTCTGTGTAAAATCTGTCCCTGTGCCCTATGTCCCACCAGCTGAAAGGTACCTAGTTGGTCGTGTGGGCCCACCTGCACACCGTTCATATCGTTGCATTGTACGATATGGGTACCGTGACGTGCATCAGGTACTGGAGTTAATACAATCCATAATTATTTTATATTCATAAGTATTAGATACACAAAGGATGAAAATACGTATAACCATCCATATACGCCGCTACCGAATGGATGTATATTTACAAAATTCTCTTGTAGAACAAGGTTAATCATTCAGTGTATCATTTTGATTGAGTAAAAACCTATCTCAGTGTAGAATTTTGTAATCTAATTTCAGTGTTTCTAACTTAACCTATAAATATATAAGCTGAAAAAAGTTATCGACAACATTGACGTAGCTTAAATTTAAGACTCATTTTAATTATAACAAATTTTATAATTAGGATCACAGATATTTTTTTTCTTTTCTTTTTTCTCAGCAGTGGGTTCAGTTTAAAACTTATTACAAAAATAGATATAGTTTTCGCCTGGCTGGAAATTCTGTGCTTATGTGCAGTTACAAAAGTTGATTGGGTGAAAAACAGTACTTTTTTGTTAATAAATTTCAAATGGTGACGGTTATTCAAATAACTTTTTGTAAGGCTAATGTTAAATTTGTCCTTTTAAACATAGGCCTCCATACCCTATATATATATGTATATATATATATATATATATGTATATATATATGTATATATATATATATATGTATATATATATATATATATATATATATATATATATATATATATATAGGAGCGATCGGGGGCATCCCTGTTTGTGAGCACCCCTTTAGCACCTCTGCCGGTCCGTGAGCTACAGCGATCCAAATCGAATGAGAATTTGTAGATATTCAATCCACATATATTTAAGGACCTATCCAAAATTTGAGCTCGTTCCGACATCCGTACAATATTCAAAATCTTAGCTCAATTATTCACCGTTCAGACATTTATTCAAACCGTTAAATTTAAACACCAAATATATTATTGTACGGATGTCGGAACGAGCTCAAATTTTGGATAGGTCCTTAAGTATATGTGGATTGAATATCTACAAATTCTCGTTCGATTTGGATCGCCGTAGCTCACGGACCGGCAGGGTGCTAAAGGGGTGCTCACAAACAGGGGTGCCCCCGATCGCTCCTTATATATATATATATATATATATATATATATATATATATATATATATATATATATATATAAAGTAAATAAATAATGATGATGATGGTAATACAATAACACGCCGTATTAAAATACAGTTATGACTACAATGGTATTACAGTTTATTTATTGTTTACTTCAATACCGATTTCAAAATCAGGATATTGATTCATTCGAGGCAGAGCTGGTTTCAAGGCTTTCGGAATTCATAAAGATGGAATGGGACTGGCAGGAGGATGAGAGTCTAGCGGTCATCGGATCAAAGAACGAGACCGTCAACCAAATGGATGGGAAGCGTGTTCGGTTTCTGATCGAGGAGAGGGTGGAAAGGGGTGGGATGGTTCGGCCAGAAGTGAAGGAAGAATTGGATGACTTGGTGGAAGCGCGTGAAGCAGGGATAGCCTTTGTATTAGGACACTCTCACGTGCAAGCCAAGCCTGGGTCTTCTTTTCTCAAAAGACTGGCCATTGATTACGTCTACAACTTCCTGAGGAGGAACTGCAGAGGACCTGAAGTGGTTTTGAAAGTGCCTCCCGCTTCCTTGCTGGAGGTTGGAATGGTTTACGTACTGTGACATGTTTATGTCTGTGAGGGGAATACCATGTTTTAGTGGGGTTGTTAGTCTTGTGTTGTGTTTTGGGCGGCTTGTTTTTTAGTGCATGATATGAACATGTCCATTTTGTCAAAAGACAACACTAAATGTGCAAGTGTCATACTCAGTTGCGTACTTTCTTCTTGACTTCTTGTTTCTTTTCTGGGCTTGTACATACAAAAGATGACTTCGCCATAATTTTTAGTGGTTCCTAACTAGAAATTTGATACAATGGAAATTGAAATTTTAGTGATAATGATCTAATACATTACAATGTAACAATGCTGCTGTATACATATAGAGTTTGAACAGAACAGATTGAAAAAATTGATGTGCTGCTCTATTCTGTGATTGAGGTTTGCTTTTGATATTTCGTGTTTGGGCTTGGTGAATGAGTATGTATACATGCACACACATATATCTGGCTATGCTTCTCTTGTGCATTTCAATCATTGTAAGATAGATACAGGAAACAGTGGTGGGTAAGATTCAGAGCCAACCGGTAATAAAAAGCTATTGAAAAATAAAATGAAGACTAAAATTGGGAGGAAATTAAAAGGGGAATTTCATTCATTCTTATCTGCTCGAATATATCAAAAGCTGAAATGTAATAAGCAAGAAATTGCATTCATTTATCTCTTTGGATGATTGCATAGGATTCTTCTTGTAGATGTGGATCTAAAGATATCCTATATTAGAAAGATTCCAAAATGTAATAACTCCATGAAGTTGACATGTGGCCTGGATCACTTGTTTTACATATCAATAATCAATATCACTGATGTTTTATATTAGTATTTGTTCTAACTATTTTATCAGATCACTGCATATGCTTTTAGGCTGCTGTAACTCTGACACTTCATTTTTCCTCCTGCTCCATTATATACTTCGTTCAGAAATGAAATCTCACGTACCCAAAATCCTCTATTCCTCTATGTCCAACCAATCAGGATCCCCTGATTTCTACCATTTTGTAATTAAGCTTTTTTCACTTTCTGCCTTAACAGCAAAAAAATGAAAATCAGGACTTCTTATTGGTTGGGAATAGGGAGATAAGAAATTCATGTGCAGGTGATGCATCTTGTGTAGCAGGCACAAGTGCACAGAAGTTTCCATGTGCATTTTCTTGTGTGTACAGTACCCTCTTGATTTCCTTGTACTCTTTATGTTCCTCCTTTCCCTGCTTAAGATCACAAAATTATCTTACGACAGTGTTCCACTTGCTGCAGGTCACGTTTGGTGTGTAACAGCAGCTCCCCGTATCAAAATGAGCTACCAAGAGCCACTCCAACAAACCTAATTTTACCATGAATGATCAGCGAATATATTGCGGTGGACCCCAATATATATGTAATTTCCAAACAAACTATACACGTAAAAACATAATATACGTGAGTACTGGTTTAAACCAAACACTACCATTCCCCTTAACACACTATGTTTTGAAAACATAAACTTTTTAAATTGAAAACACACGATATGTTCAAACGCTACCATAGATGTTATCCTATATCCCTTTACCACACATCTAAGGTAAATAGTTTGTTTGAAAATTACGTGAAAATTACAATTTAGAAATTATCGTACATCCAAATCAACGATATCTTTTGAAAAAAAAGTACTAAATACTTTTAACATTAAGAATCCTAAAAACACACGTATGCTCTCGACAATCCATGTCTGATACCAAAAAAACCAATCACCAAACTCAGCTTTATGAATCGTAGATTTATAAAATTAAGAAAACCAACTCTTAGTTACTTGGAGGTGAAGGGCATTTGATATGCTTTTTCAATTTTAAAAGCTTCTTTACCTTCTGACTAAAATTTATTATTGAGCTAAATAGTTTTTTAGTTACAAGAAACGAATGAAGAATGCGAAATTTATGACTTTTCTCTAAGGAAAATGGTGCTAAGAGACCATGTTACTATCAATTTTCAAACTGTTATGAGCTGTTGGCGAGTCAATCGAAGTTGAACTCTAATAACGCGAAAAGCCTTCAAGACGTTCAAACATTTTCAAAGGGAAAGAATAAAGCATCAAAAGCAACTTACTCGTCTAGTCCTGGAGATTAATATGGAAAAGATACACAATTCAAGTGAGAAAATTTTTGGTATGCTCAACAAAAGACACAGTAAAGATTATAGACGAACAGAAAGCGGCCAAAAAAAGAAAAAAAAAAAAAAAAAAAAAAAAAAAAAAAAGAAAACCGTAAAAAGATGCTGTTTTGGATACAAAAGTGAACGCTGCTCATGGAATTCATGCAAGAAGACATCAAGACAAAAGTTTGTAAGTACAAAAGCAAATAGATGTAATAAGTAGGTCTGCAGATGTTAAACAACAAAAGTTGAATATTGAACAAGATTCAAAATTCTGCTTTTTGTTTCCGTTCCAATATTACATCTTTTAAAATTTTTAGCTCTGTTTCTGAATTCTCGAGATCTCCATTATGATTCCGGTTTCATTATTTTCTAAACATTTTTCATATAAAGAAGTTAGGATTTACATAAGTTTGTGTAGAAACAACCGAGTAACTATTATATTTAATTTAACAAATTTGCTAGACATTTGATTGTTTTTGAGTTTAACATGGTCAAATTACTTAACAATCCCTGAAATTTATTCATTCTATTACTTCTTGAAACAAAGCAGGAAAATATTCACAAGGACAAAATTGAAGGCTTTTTTAACCATAAGGACAGTCCACTAAAATTTTACTTAAAAGGACAATACACTAATTCTTTTCTTCTTCACGTGCGCTGATTTTTTCTTCCACAACAATCCGAATCGCGCAAATTTCTCGATCTCCTCAGTGATTTCCAACGCGATTTCATCATCATCTTCAGAATTTTGTCGAGCTCCTCAATTTATTCTGTAACGACCCAAGGATTTTTGACTCCGAAAATCGACACAAAACACCATGTCAACTATTCAAGCATTGAAAATACTGGATCATTAATAGGAAGAAGTTAGAGGGTGAGAAATAAAAAGAAAAAAATTTAGAATAGAAGAATAAGAAGAACAGAATCAGAGTAACACCTATCTCATAGCGGAACGAGTAAAATATATTAAATAACATAATTTGAAATACAAACTGTATTTGTACTTACATTCAAACATCACAGTACAACTCATATATATCACAACGGAAATAAACTCTATATATTTAACGCTGAAGCCTCCTGCTCCAAGCTGCTTCCAGTGTATCTGTAAATCCTGAACTACTTGACTGTCCGTACAAATTTGGACACCCAAGAGTTTAGGGGAAAACATAAAAAATAAACTCTGGGTCAGTCATGGGACTGGTGTGAGCAAACAATTTTAAACAACTTGATTTTAACTCTCAAAAACCTTTTGAAAGAAAAGAAAATCGTATGACCGATACATAAATACGGATGGTTTTTACCTTACGATATCCTAAATCATTTTGAAATCAATAATATTCTGATATTATAATAGTGTCTAAATACAAATAAATAACAATCTAACGGAACGCTTGCATCTCACGCTCCACATATTTGTAGTATACAAACAAAACCGCGGGCGCTTATTGGAGAATGGATTCCAACTATGGCAAGGTATGGGACCACTTTCCGATAATGTACCTCCGGAGATGAATACATTGGGGGCTCAATAAGAACGTCTTGCAACCCAGCTACACATGATCGGCCCCTCATTTCGCTTGAGAGTACCGAATATGTCATCACCACAGTCGGGGGCCAGCCAACTGAACCGGTAGCATATAAATAAAAGGGACAACCGAAGGCATTTGATTTCTCCGGATCAGGTAATGATATATCCTGTTAATGGGAGCGACCCACATAGTCATGCTGCCTACCCGATTTTATACCATTTCCCAGTTGAAGAGGCTTGAGGTCTGATCTTGCCGTTAGACAGATCATATCTTCATTTACTTTGAATGCCACACCGTCAAACCCGCCAAATCACCAATTGACTTCCCCAAAAATAATTACGGGCATAAAACTAAGAGAAACGGATTCCTCCGCCACCAACGTAAATACGTTTGAAGAGATCAACTTACGCAATCTATTAGGTGTACTCTGTCAGACATTCGTCCATACAAGTTGTCCTGGGACTGGACAAACTGAAGACGCTATTCTGTAAACAGAACAGCCCTTGTATAAACTCTGTCTTCATTTGTCTTTAATAATCTCTGACTTATAACGTATAAATCGGATCGAAGTGGAATTTAGATTCCAGACTCTTCGAAACGATCACGTGGGGTCAAGTGATGTTTAGATGACAATCAAGTCAATATATTACTTATTCAGATTTATCATCAGACTTATCTACTAAAAATATGTCACATATACGATTCACATTCCAGTTTAAAATAGTAATCTACACAAGATGATTAAAAATGTCAATGTTTCATTTAACTATATACGTTAGGGTAATCAGTCACAACATATCTGGCAATTAAATCAACCACCAATGATCACAACATATTTAACAATACAAATTTTATTTATTTAAACGAGATCATATTTTATTTTCCAACAGCGGTCAGTATAGACGATTTAGTTTCCATTAATCGTGTCAAATTTTTACTTTAAATTATTCATGTTAGATTAATCATATCACAATATAATTATGAATTTAATTAACAATCAATGATCACAATATTTACCGATGATCAACCATCATTCATTCATTACGACATATGGTCATATTATAGTTCAATAAATAAACAAAGTAAAATGAACTAATAAACCTAGCCAACTTTGATTTAATCGGAAAAGAATAATTTAACTTCATTATTTATTTAAATAAATGCCTTGTTTAATTCGACGAATTACCCTCCATTCATGACAATTCCTGTTTGATCATCTACCTCTTCAGATAACATTGTTCTTTTATAAACTTACTAAATTCAAAATCTTATCTTTATACATTTATTTAATAGAATTTTTCTTTGTTTTCTTACTTTTACTTATTTTATTTCCCATTTTCATCACTGGCCCGATCAGCCCAATTGCTCCACTTTCCCTCTTTCTTTATCCTTCTCTTTTTTTCTATTTTAATTTTCTGGCCCAATACCCTTCCATTTTCCTTACGTTTCTTTTCCTTTCTTTGCCTTGTTTAGCCGCGTTGCCAGACCTTAGAATTTGCACTGCAAAACAGGGTGATCACCATGTTGATCACCACAATATTTCTTGCCCGATTCCTCCTATTCTTCTTGCCAGATCTTAGCATTTGGCATTTGCAAAACAGCGTGATCAACACCCTGATCACACCAATATTTCTTGCCTCGACTTCTTCTTCTTCTCCTCACTTGATCTCGCCCCGCCCGTGCACACCTAGCTGTGCACATACACAATGTCACCCGCCACCAGTACTTCACCGCGACACTGCTCACAAACCACCCTACACCCCAGCCTCGTCTACGACCAACCCCACAGCCCTCAACTCCTTCTTTCCCAAAACTACCCTGCTGCCATTAAACTTTGAACACACTTTTTTCAGGTTGACCTCCCAAACTTGCTGTCACCGCCCAATTCTGGCCACCTGACGCCTTGCCTCCACCACTGAACCAAAGTCCGTCCCCTCGAGCTCCCCTCCGCCGAACAGCTCCACACTCAATCCCCTTTCCAGCCCTAACGAATGAATTAAAATCCCACTTCTGGAAACATTCCGATTTACATAAATCATCCTCGCCTGACCTCCTCTGACCATCATATAACTTGAAACTTCATCCACAACAACGTCCATCCCCTAGGAAGCTTCACCAATATCAGTTTCCGATTCCATTACCAAAATCGAATGGATTAATTTTTTACCCCAAAAACAAACGTTTGCTTCAAACCCAAAAAGTAGGGCTCTAGAAATTCTAACCTTGGTTTTAAAAATCATGATGAGGGAGATTTATTTAGATGGTGAATACCATTGATTGGAATATGAATTTGGATAAAAATTTAATCGTTCACTGTATTTTATCTATATCTAAGTAGGTACATCTTTATTTGTTTTGGAACCATTTTTAAATCACACTACGGATGTATACACACGATTTCCGTGAAGAACTCCTACTCTATAACTCCTCAGAACATGAACAATGGATTTTTGAAGCTGATGAACTCAAGTTGCTCCTCCTGTTAAACAAGTAACAGTGATTTTTCATTATTTAAAAATGCTGACAGATATCCCTTTCAACCAACAACTTTATATTGGGTTTATGTGTGATGTACATCATACCCAGGTAGAAGACTAAGGATATTTTGCATCATACAGTGTGCGTATATATACATATATCATGAAGGAATAAGAATAAAGTTTATTAACAAATTTAGTTTAATTATTTTTGCTCTCTGTTTCAGGTTTATTTCCAGAATTTCAAGTTTGATTGGCTGCCATCTTTTATTTTCCATGTTTTAATATGATTAAATCAACTTAGTAGCATATATGTACCTATATATATCATTGGATCACACTCAGTAACAGTTTTAAATGTGGTAAGTGGAAATTTACTACCATTTTATTTCCACTATTTTATTTATTTCCAGTTTCAGGTTTATAGGTTTTTATTACAGATCTTCATTCATTCAGTTCTAGGTTGATCTGAAGATTTCATTAATTTACAATGACATGCTCAGTAACCTATACACACATTTATGTATATGTTTGCAAAACTATCAATGAACAATTGGAAAGTTCATTCATATTTCACTACCTCAGGTTTTAACATTTTCTGCTAATAACCAAACAACAAGCAAATTCTAGTTTACCAAGTTAAACTTATACATATGTTATTAATAGGATGTTGGATCATGTAAACATATATAGGCCCTTACTAGATTGAAAATTCAAAAATTTTAAATAGCATTCGCGCACAGGTTTTATCTTTCTGCCTCAGGTTTTGTATCAGATTTTCCAATCATTTCAGATTAATAGGAAGATTGAAATTGACTCAACATAACACATCAGAAGTAGATTTGGTGTTTGCATAACAATCTAAAATGGATTACAGTGGGTAAAAAGGAGAGTTTTCTTAGATATGGTTCTATCTCAAGTGATTATATCCACTGAACTAATATTCATGAAATAACTTTAAATTATCTAAGTTAAATTCATTCACATGTTACTAGCAGAAGGTTTGTTGATTGTAGGCACATTCAGATTATTATCACTTGTGAGTTCTAAGTAGCGTTTTCCCACATTTATGCTTACTGTTTTGACCACTAAAGAAATTTCAACATTTGTTTACTATCATCTATGTTTCTTCATATTTTTAAACATGATTAAACAACTAAATAAAAGCATCAGCAGTATAGATATTTGCATACACTTAGTAACAGATTTAATGAGGTAAAAAAAAAGTTTACTCACATAAGATCCCCTGTTTTTCATGTTTCAGCCACAAATGTTTTGTGCTCCCCTGTCCTTTAGTTTGTTCCCATGATTCTTAGATTCAAGTCTTGCTTCAGTTCTAACTCAATTTTGTGAATGATTTAGTGTAAGTGTGTGTGGGTATCTATAGGTAAAAAAAAATAAGACTTCTCCATGAAGGATTATAGGGTAAAGATAGGGCTGTGATGGAATGTGCTAGGCTGTCTTCTATTGATTGAGAGAATGGTGCTTAAGATCATCTCTATCTACCTCTTCCAACATGTGTCACGGCTAGAAAATGTGGACATGCATGTTTTATACTACCATTTGTACAGGCTATGTGCCTAAAGAAAATGTGGACATGCATGTTTTATACTACCATTTGTACAGGCTATGTGTTCCTAAAGGTGATTAAAACTAAGCTTAGCTAGTGTAGCTGTAGGCCAGTTCTTGAAGACTGACGACTGCCTCTTTTCATTGATTGAAAGGAAGTTATGTTGTATCTTTTCTGGTGTTGAATAAATGGATGCAGGCTAGTGTAGAAAGTGTGTATCAAAGCCATGTGCAAGTGATTGAAAAAGAATTTGCCAAAGATTTTTTTTCTGTGCAAACACAGAAAGGAGCTACGGCCAGTCTTGTCTTTGAGATACACACATATGTAGTTCATGTACAGATGGATATATTTTATTGTATACTTTGTGCCAAAGTAAACCTAGCTATAGGATTTTGATTAGAATATATGTCTGTCTCTACATTTATAGGGTATTAAGCTGCTAGTAAGTTGATTGATTTAGATGCTGAGACACAGTGTACTAAAGCATGTGCGAATGTTCATATATATATATATATATATATATATATATAAAATATGTATATAAACATACTTAACTCTTAAGCATATATAGCTTGAAGGTGCCTATATTTGTAGCTGTGTAAGATTTTGATTTAAAGTTAGCTATGCAAAATAGTTTTGCAGGTGATGCATTGTCCTTAGGCACACTAGCTACATCCATTTTGATTTAATTGTACAGATTGCTCTTCATTTCTAAATGTACAGGGTACTTAGTTGTTTTCATATAAGTAGGCAAAGATATATAACATAGTTGGCACATGTATAATTGAGTACAAATGAATGTAGCTAACTAGGTACTCCATTTCGTATGTATCTTGTTGATTTGCACAACACATTTTTGCACATCAAAAGATTTTATTCATTATTTGATCTTGAATACAAAAGGTTTTTGAATTTTCTTATGTCCTTTTGTGTTTTCTTACACAGGAAGCAATTCAATGTTTTACATAAACCATTGATTTTTCATAAGTTAAAAAGGAATGTAAAACAAAAGTTAAAACGTTATTTATTACCTTATTTCACACACACACACACACACACACACACACATATATATATATATATATATATATATACACACACACACGCACATATGCACATACCTATATATAGGATTTAAAATGATCAAATTCAATTTCTGCAACTATTAACCCCAATTAATTTATTTAATATAATTAATCATTGATAAAATCATTGATTATCGATTAACAAAGTCAGCAAAAATCCGGGAAGTTACATATTCGATTTGCCTAATTTAATCGTCTCAAAAGCTTCATTGATTCATGAAGATATCACGGATTTTGATTCGTTTAGCAATAAATATGATTTCGTGATTTTTTGATTTCATGAATTCGTCGTGGAAAATCGAATGAGAGCGATGAACGAGGAAAAGTTTGCTGGAAAATACTTTTTTTTATGGTGAAGTTAGCAGCAGTTTTTAGGTTTCAGTTTGCTATTTTTTTAGGTACCAGTTTTCGTGTTTTAACAGTGTTATGCTTTTATGTTTATAATTTTGGTGCTATATTAGTTTTCTACATGTGCTGTTGCATTAGCTTTGCAACTCAATCGAAATTATGTCATTTTAATCAATCAAACTGTGATGTAATTTTTATATATTAGTTTTTCATTAAAATATCATTGCAGTTTTTAGGTATTAGTTTTATATTTTTTTAGGTATCAGTTTTATATTTTCTAGTTGAATTTACATCTTAGCAGTTTTTAGGTATCAGTTTTATATTTTTTTAGGTATCAGTTTATATATTTTCTAGTGGAATTTACATCATAGCAGTTTCTAGGTATCAATTATATATTTTTTAGGTTACAGTTTTATATTTTCTAGGTGAATTTACATCATTGTAGTTTTTAGGTATCAGTTTTATATTTTTTTAGGTATCAGTTTTAATATTTTATAGTTGAATTTACAGTATTATGTTGGTGTAAGTTTTGATTGTGTATGAAATACTTGCAGATACTGCATGCTGTTGGAATTTACTTGAATTCAAGACTGGATTGAGTACAAGTAAAAGTAAATGCATGAATGGATGCTTGGAATGGGGAACAGTGTTCTATGTACTTAGGTTATGTAGGAAAACAATGTATCTTATTAAATTAGTTATGTATCATTGTAGGTATCATATGACACAAGTGGGTATTATTGTGTATAACTGAGAATAATCTCATTTTTGTGATAATTGAATTGAATTGATTGCTATTATTTTTTTAATCAGTAGGTATTATTGAGAATAAGTATTATTTTTTTGAGATTTGAATTGAGTAGGTGGGTGTTTTTTTTATCAGTGAGTATCAGTTAGAATTAATGTTGTGTATCAAAAATGTCAATTACCAAAGCAAACAACACAAATCTACCTACTTGCCACAGTTCTCATACATAGCCATATAACTGATACCCAAAAAAATATAAAAATGATACCTTAAAACTGCTATAATATTTAATGACAAAAGTAATACAGAAAATGTTTGAATCACAATTTGATTGATTAAAATAAAATTAATTCGTTTGAGTAGCAAAACTAATGCAGCAGTACAAGAACAAAAGTAAAATAACACCAAAACTATAAATAAAACCGCATAACACTATTAATACAAGAAAACTGATACCTAAAAAAATAGCAAACCGATACCTAAAAACCGCTACATTATTTTAAAACTAAAACTAATGCAAAAAATGTTACATCACAGTATGGTTGATTATAATGAAATAAGTTTGACTGTAATACATAGATAATGCAACAATACAACTACAACATAAATATAACATTAAAAATCCAACAAATGAATATAAAACAGTGTTAAATAAACAAAAATGATACCTAAAAAAATATATAACTGATACCCAACTGCTAAATAGCCGATTATTAAAATTGGAGAACAAAAAAAAAAAAAAAAACCATAAATCACCTTGCGAAATAAAAAAACCTAATCGGCAGAAATGACATTAAATTATAATGATTATAGCAACCAAAAAAATTCAGTCGAGGTTGATTTTTGAGATCGATTTTGTGATGAATTTTGCTGTTTCGATTGATGTTTGGGGTTCAAGTATACAACATGCCGCGGATTTTGATTTGGTTGCTGTTAAAAATGATTTCGTGAAAAATGTTTTCGTGATTTTGTGGTGGAAATTCGAACAAGATGATGAACGACGAGAGGGATGGACGACGAGAAGAAGACAGCAACTGAAATCGAACCAGAGTATTACAGGGTATTGTCCTTTTGGAAAAAATATTAGGCGGCTGTCCTTATGGATAAATTTTAGTGGGCTTTTGTCCTTGTCGTTAATTGTCCCAAAACAAAAATGAGCTCTGTCACAAACATATACGAAATATATCCCAGTCCATTTACGAAATATTATCCTTAAACTCCCAGATCAGCATCTCTCCCAAATTCTTTACCGATTTCCACCTCTTGCCCGTCTTCTTTTTCCTCCTTCCTACATCTCTTTCTCTGTTTATCTTGTCGTAAAACAAACTTTGCTCGATCTCTCTTTTACTAATCTTAGTCTTTTAAATCGACTCTAAAGTTGAACAACAAATTCTTTTTAATTATTGTTTCTGGTTGTCTCCCTGATGTTGGAAACATAATTTGAAATTTATCTTTGTTTAATATTAGTTATGAAGTCAAAGTGTCAGTTCGTAATGTGTTGTGTCTTTTATGTTTTAAGAGTCATATGAAAGTTTGTGTTTATTTAATAAGTGGTGTCTATTAGTATGTGAAGTGTCATGTGAACCACTATATATATATATATATATATATATATATATATATATATAGGTGTTCATTTTGTGTGTAAGCAAGAAAGAACAATGTAGTCATTAAATTATTCTGCATTTAATCTCTCTCTCCTCCTCTATACATCAAATTCTAACACCTGATTGTGATGCTCTAATTTTCATTTATTTTTTGTCGCAATTGTACATAGGTAAGTAAAAATCTTTTGCTTGTTTACCTTTCAAGTTTGAGTAAACGAAACGAAATTTTCAGTGAACTGTGGTCCGGTCAATGCCGGAGCTGGGATGGTATGGTTGGATTTTCGACATGTTGGCCGGAACTTCCAACCATGATATTGAGATGCAAAAGTTGAAGTTGACTACTGAAAGACAAAAACAAGAACAATTGATTAGATCATTGTTAAAGATTTGACGGAAGTGGATAAAACTCGAACGCAATATTGAATGGAGCTCAAAAAACAATACCTATATTTAAATTTCTCAAATGTAGTTTGTTTAATATTAACATTTTATTATTTGTATTTTTTTAGTGCATTTCTTTTGTATGAATCTGTTATATTTGTTTGGAACTCTTAATTTCAATTTCATCGATGCAAGTTAAACAATAAAATTAGATAACATATTAAAGGAAATGCAATTCATTTAATACGTCGCTATAGTGCAAATACAACACAACTGCATATACAGATGATTAAGCGGATTAAAAGTCTCCAATGTAATTCCTAATATGGTTCATAAGATCTTTTTGTAGCCTGTTATATAGTTATGCATATAGAAATAAAAGCTGAAGCTTCACATCAATGTTAAAAGCTTCTTGTGTTATAAGAATGTCATCTTGAAATATATATGGCTTTTGTGATGCACCTTTATATACGTAGAGCCGTCGTCGTTCATTCATACTTTTGTCTTCAATTATCATATTTTGCAGAATAATATGTATAGAAATAATTGTTGACATCTTTTTTCGAGAACACAAACAACAAGAAGTACTTTTCATTGCAAATCTAGATTGTATGTGTAACAACCTTGGCTTTGTGATTACCTATAAAAATTAATTAAATAATATTTTATTGAGTTAATTGAAATTAATGATTGGTTTTGAAGATAAAGTAAATGTGTTGGGTTGAATTGAATTGTGTTTGAGAAGATAATTCAATTTAATATGAACTCGTCAATCAAAGAGAATAATTATAAAATAAGGGAAATTAGTTTAATTAATCATTAGTTGATTAATTAAAAAGTTAGTATTAACTTAGAATAATTTAGGTAATAAATGGGTTTTGTGGTAGAATTGAATCAAAAGTTTCATAAAAGGATTAAATTCAATATTGGCTTGTTAAACAAATTTAGTATTGAAAATAATATAAAGTTTAGAAAACTTTGTATTAGGAAATTGTGGTAAAACATGTGTTTAGAAGATTTTGTGTGTATATTGCAATAACTTGCAATATGTTGTTAAACAATGAATAATTTTAATGTGAAATTGTGTTTTCTTAAATTTTATTGAGGCATAAAGATAAAATATAAATATTGATTGCAAATCAATATTTAAGTGACAAAATAGTTTTAATGTGGTTGTGCATTTATTTGTGCTAAAACAATGTATTTTGTAAAATTTTAATGTTAAATTATAATTTTTAAACAAAAAGAAGATTAAATTAAACATTTATTTGCAAAATATAAATTGTAATGTGAATGAGTTAAAAATAGTGTTTAGAATCTTTAGATGGTTTAAAAAGGTTCTATATATCTACCCATCTTCTATATTATAATTCCCACTAATCTTATATTTTTGGATTTCCAATTATATTCCTGATTCATTTAATTATTTCATCCAATCAAGGTCATTTATGTGATTTCCTAACCTCTACTAAATTGTCAATTACATTCTCATTTTAACATTTCTACGTTACCATTCTCATTTATTCCATCAAATCATGGTCATTTATTCCGTTCTCATTTTAACCTTTCACATTTCTACGTTACCATTCTCATTTATTTCATCCAATCAAGGTCATTTATTCCATTCTCATTTTAACCTTTCTACGTTACCATTATATTTTCTTCTTCAAGCTTTCCTACATATTTTCTCTTGAAAACTTTTCTGCTGCTATTATCAAAATATATTCAACAAACTTGCAATTAGCTATGGGTGGAAATTAATATACTGCTGAAGTTGGAGAAAATACTTATATACAGGTTTTTTCCTCTTATTTAGGTCGTCAAATTTGTTATAAGTATATAATATACATTTATATATGTGTGTGGTTTTGTACTTAATAAATTTGTATTGTTATATTATTATTTGTTTCATAGTACAACATGGACCTAATGTGTAGGTTAGATTGGTGAAACAAGTAAGATTGATTTTACAATATTAAAGAGAATGGTTTGTAAAGAAAACCTTAATATAAAAAAGATCTACATTGTAATTTTTGTTGAAAAAAATTTGGCAAGTGTGAAATATGCTTCAATGTTATGTCAGAGTTGTGCTACGGTAAGCTTGGGCGCTTACTGCCATTAGGTCTTAACTCAAATTAACTAAATAGTTTGTGTTATATATGATCTCTAAAATTTTGATACATGTAACTATTTTTAAACTTCTTTCTTATTTTATTAAGTTTTAAGTACTGTCATATTTTTTCGTTCTCGAAATTAAATTCTAAAATTTTGAACTTCAAAAGTGGTTTTATTATTATATTCTGGTTGCTAGATTACTTATACAAAATTTATTTGTTGCTTTAAAGGTGAAAGTTCTGGTCCGTTTCGAAGTGGAAAACGTGGAAGGCCACCAAAATTCAAAGCAAATTCAGTATCTGGTACTTGGTCTATATATAACGACATCATATTGTATAGCATTTTTTGTTCTTTATATTCCCTTAAAGTAGTTAATTAACATACTCATGTATCGATTTGTAAGAAATGAAGTGGAAGACCTCTTGGACAGAACATTATTCCTAATACTGTACAAGACATAATTAATAGAGAAAGTATACAAATGTCACCTGAGGTCCAGCACAACGTGGGAGATGGCAAAATGCGAGATGAGAAAAAAGGTGACATATTCTACTTGGTTTAATATCGATAAAATGATTGATAGTTAAGTTTTCTATACATTATTGTTTTCATTGCATGTGTGGTGACGCAACATACATAGTTTTCTATAAGTATTTATTGCAACTCATTATGATGAACGCTGTCTAACAACACGTTGTTATAGGTCCCGGATATATCACAATACACTCAAAAACGCTGTAGAAAATTGACATACGACAACGTTTCAAATGGTGTTGTCCTTATGTTTATACAACGTTTTATATTGTTTCCGAAATGTTGTTATCTTCCCTTTTCTACAGCGTTTAGCTGCATATCACAACATTTCTCGAAGTTTACATGTTCTCTACGATCACAGCGTTTTGCCATATATCACAATGTATTTGGAAGTTTACATGTACTTTACTATCACAGCGTTTTGCCACATATCACAACGTTTTTTTGCATCTATTACAACATTTACATATTGTAGTATCAAAATATTCATGCACAAACATATCAACAACATGTAAATATATATGAACCAACTAATTATATAACACAATATTCATACACAAAGACATCATCAATAAACAAACTTTACATAATTTTCATAAAAAAATAACACAATAAACTAAATTTACACAATATCCGTCGAACAAAGTCACGATATCTATAAATAAAACAAAATTTCCATAAACAAGTTTGCGCCGAATACCAACAAAATGAACATCTAAAAGTTACCGCTTTCTCCGCAATCAGATACCACAAGCGGTCTTATTATTGAGGGATCTTCAGAAATGCCTAACGATATTCTGATTATAGCCAAATGCACAACGATGCCTGTAACACCCCGTAATTCCGTAACGCTAAGATTCACAAATAAAGGTAGAATTAAAAGTTAAAATCAAAATCAAGGGAAACGAGATGCGCCATTGCGTTCGTCTCGGAATTCTGCATGAAAACGAGTCCGAGTTTGCGTGAATCGGAGTCCGAATGAGGAAGATATGGCCTCCGGAAGTTTCAGCTAGGTTCAAATTTCAAAACAGAATCAGAAGCGGGCTGGGCGGGAAATTTCCCGCCCAGGACCCCAGGTCGACTGGGGAGTCGACTGGGTAGTCGACCCCCCCCAGGTCGACTGGGGAGTCGACCTGGGTGTCGATCCCCCAGGTCGACTGGGGAGTCGACCTGGGTGTTGACCCACCTGCTTTTTTTCCAGCTTTCTGAACCTGGTTCGTTTCTCTGTATCTAGACGCCATTCTGACCAGATTCGTTGACTTCTACACTATATAAACAGCCCTAGTCTCCTTCTCTATTCACAATTCTTCTCTACCCTTATGCTGCAAAGATTCTTAGTGAACATGGCTTCTTCTCCTCCACTTAAAATAAATAATAAATAAATAATATATATAAAATAAATCAAGACGAGGAGATGCTGCTCAAAGACTTTCAAGAAGAGATTCGAATCAAGATTAAAGCTTCATGATAAGGATCAAAGGCTAACGTCGCACGAATCATAGCAACGCCATCTTTCTAATCTAAATTTATGTAAGTCAGTTATTTCTAGATTTGAACGTTTTTCTCTGTTCGTGACATGAAATTAAAGGAATAAAAGAATATGCCAAATCTCTCTCTCTCTCTATTCGAATCAGTGCCTATACTCTTGAACCTAATTAAGAATTGTTATGATTCGAGGACAAATAAGACCATGACTATGAAACTATGGACCTTAAAACCATATGCTGATGACTATGGACATTGCCTATGACTATGAACATTGCCTATGACTGTGACTGTGACTATGAGGAATATTTCCGTGACTAAGCCTATGCCTTTGATTAGGAAATATAAACTATTGCCTATGACATAACAAGGACATTTGTGATTAAACACCTGTGATTCATGACTAGGAAAGAGTTGCTTAAGTTTTGTGACTATGAAATTGGGTTTAAACCCGATCATCTATTCTGTCTATTCTTGGTTATCTTTGGTTTTAGACCTTGGGAATTTACCTATTAAGTTAGGTCTACCCATGTTCTTGAACCTATGTCTCTATTCTGTCTATTCTTGGTTTTATACCTTGGGAATTTACCTATTTAGTTAAGTCTACCCATGTTCTTGAACCGACGTCGTTATTCAACCCTTTTTATGCCAGTTAGTATGTCTATCTTTTGCATAGCATCTTTGGTTCATTCCCTATTTTCTACGAACCTAGCTTTATTTATAATCTAGACTGAATCACGATTATACGAACGGTGGGAATGCGGTTTGGGCAAAATATGAAATTTAGTAAAAACATAGTTTAACTTGGAAATTGACATAAATTGGGAACATTTATTATGGCATGTTCATAGAAATGCAAGTTGGATAAATTTGACATGAATTATAAGATGTGTAATTTGAATATTGACGTGTAAATCTAGCATTTACATGAATAGTGAACTAGAGTAATAAGTCTAGAATTAGAATGTTGAATCGGAATTGGATTAGCTAATTTGGCACGGTAAGTATATTGGCATAAATGTGAAATTGGCCATAATTGGGAGTAATTGGCAGGTTTAGCAAAATCATGGTTAGTGACACTTAATTTGGTATAGTCCACATACAAAAAAACATAAATATGATTTAGAAGGGGAAATGGGCCATAAGAATGAATGTAGACAATTTACATTAAAAGAGTAATTAGGAAATAAGTAAAATAGAAATAATTTACTTATAGAATATGGCCTGAATGAGGAAATATAAATTTAGACAAATTAAAGGTTTCTTAACGACATCTCTTTTAATGACACACCAGAAAGTTCTAGGGTGACAGAGAGGATAATGTCTAGGCTTGGGTTTGGAAAATACAAGTTTCCTGCTCTCCCTGGCTATCCCTAACTGATCCGACGAACGGGATGGTTACTTTCAAAACTTGATTTGAAAATAAATTGAAACCCTTTGAACTTAGAAAACACGAATATTCCTAGCCTGAGGTTAGACTGAGTTGCGATGTAAACCTGCCCGGAACCAACCGGCACATCCAGTAGTCGCAACAATACCTGTCTAGTGTGAGTGGTAGCGGCTTTAATTTATTTAGTTAAAGCTAGAACAAGAATGGTAGGGTTAAGTTAACTAAGACACTTAACCAGTTCAACATGATAACTAGACTGATGGGTGGGGTTAGGTTCAGACTGACACTTAACACAGTTAAGCTAGAATGGGAGGGTTAAGTCCATAGGAACACTTAACCAACTTAACACAGTTAAGCTAGAATGGGAGGGTTAAGTCCATAGGAACACTTAACCAACTTAACACAGTTAAGCTAGAATGGGAGGGCTAAGTCCATAGAGACACTTAACCAAACTCAAGGTAGCAAAACGAGACTTGTAGGGGTTAAGTAAAGTTAATACACTTAGCCAAATTAATATGTTAACTAGACTAGAGGTTGGGGTTAAGTAAAATCTAATACACTTAGCCAATTTTGATATGTTAGCTGGGCTAGATCGTAGGGTTAAGTAAACATGAACACTTAACCATCAGGTTATGATAAAGGAATGAGGTTAAGTCTAAAACATGAAGGGATAATACTTAACCATTAATAACATGTTAGTTAAAACAAACGGGCAAGGTTAAGTTAAAAAGGAACACTTAACCAATACAAGATGAAGGGGTAGGGTTAAGTAATAAGAAATATTTAACCAATATAACTTGGTTTGTGGTAGGGTTAAGTCAACGTGAATTGCTGATGACACTTAACCAGCTTAACAGGATAAATGAAGAGGGTTAAGTTAGCTTGAATTGACAAATGACACTTAACCAATCCAAATTGACGGGAAAGAGAACTAAGTAGTAAACCTTAGTTAAAAGGAGCTAAGTAGTAAACCTTAGTTAAGAAAACAACGATTCTGGAAACTAAGTGGTAAACCTTAGTTGACAAAACTAAGTAGTAATTCTTAGTATAACACGAGGAGGAGCGAACGTCCGTCTGATTAAAAAGAAGGCTCCAACGAATTGGGTTACGAAGCCCGAGGCTTCGAGGGGACGTGAGGGTACTCTTGGTATCCCTTTGTGAGGCTGCAGATGATCCTCCTGGGCCCACAGAGGTTAAGGTCTGCGTAGAAGAACCATGGGTATGCCTTGGTTGCAATACATGGCAACCTAAAGACTAGGATGGACCGGCGTGATTCGGCGAGCAAACGGTAGTCCTGTGATAGCGACTCGTCGTCTACCATCCATCTTAAGTCAATCGAGATACGTGAAGCGGAAAGGCGGAGAATTCCAAAAGACCATATACTTGCTATCTAGTTATGGTTGCGGATGGCCATAGGATAGTGGGGCACCGGGGGCCGGCGTATAGTTCTCATTTTACAAGGTGTGCCTTTCATTAGTTGAGGGAGGGGTCAAGTGGGACCATAGCCACTGGAATAAAAACAGACCTTAGCATCTGCATCGGCAGATATCTGAAAGCTCCCGACCGAGTTCTGTATTCCTTGATTTGCCCTGTCACAGGACTCAGACCGCACATTACAGGACATGTGCATCTAGACAAACGATAACGATTCGCGATACATGCGTGGGGAAGTATAGGAACATATACCACTCTAGGTAGTGTGTCCTAGACTTGGGGGCATCGTTCGATAGGTAGCGTAATCCCTAGTTGGACTAGGTGGCATAAACCCTGAACTCGAGAAGCGTTCAGCAGATAGCGTAAACTCTAGTTAAATCTAGAAAGCACTTGATAGAAAACCCTAGATTAGATCTAGGTAATAAATAATAAATGTATGCCTGAAGGCAATGGAAACTACAAGGGTTGGGATCACGTTATCATTACTAGTTGGAACACTAGTTAGGTGGTGCAGAGATATAGAAACCAATATAACAAGGAAATAGCGAAGCGGCGAAAGTATTAGAGCATATCCAGTTTATCTTATCTTAGCATATCTTGTTATTATCTTGTCAGATCTTGCTGACCCTATGGTCATGGTGTAATCTTGGATTCAGTTAATTCATGTCGTTTGTTTTTCCATGTTCACATGCTAGAAGTTACTGAACTTACTCAGGCTTTATGTCTGACTCTGTTTTACCTTCGTCTTCTTTTCTTCCGTTCCCCCCCAGGTAGTAGAGGAGGGAGTAGTATAGCTCAGGTTAAGTTGGACTGTCACTCTTTCCCAGCTTGAAGATTTGTCGAAGTTTTGCTTGGATTCTCTTTTCAGATGCTATGGCTGGTTCTTGCTACATTGGAGGATATAAATGTATTTTTATGCTTCTTTATTTTGTAAGATAGATGACACTCTGATATTGTAAAGAAATCTTTGTACAAACTATTTTATCAATAAAGCAAAGTTTTATTTTCCGCTGTTTAATTTCTGTCTGTCTTGTAATTTATCTGCATCTTTTACCCTAAATGCTCCACAGAACTTAGTGCATTCCTTTTGTGAGTGACACTAACGGACGTGGGGTGTTACACGTGGTATCAGAGCTGAAGGTTACCAGATCAGATAAAGGATTTGAAAAATTATTTTCAAAACGGTTTTAAAAGAAGCATTTTCAAGAGAAAAGATTTGTTTTAAAGGCATATTCCCCAAAGCCATATGCACTAACTTCTCTTCCTCTGTTTGAATTCTTGTCTCCTTCTTTCTTGAGTCTCTTAGGCTCCTGGCTTTCTGGGAGGTAACCTCATCGAAGGGCAAAGTAGTACCCGACTTCCATCTATAACCGTAGTAGTTCCACCTGCGGTTAGTTTTCTTTCAAGCTTAGTTGGGTTTTCTGTACGATGGAAGCAGCTTTCGAGAGATTTGTCAACATGACTACACACGGAAGGAGATGAGGAGTTTGGCAAAGGAGCACAACCCTAAGATGAGGAATTCATGGATGTAGATTTGGCTCACAAAGGAGGAAGGAATTATAAAACCTAAGACAAGAGGAAGTATCTTTACTAGGGTATGATAGGGCATATAAGTAAGGACAAGGGCTAGAATGAGTAACAGGATTTTCAGAAGGGCAAGTACATGCTTTCGCCACCTAGCGTACCTAGGAGAAAAGTAGTAAAGTTCTGTGGGAAGAGTCTAGTTTTGCTGTTCATACTCTTTCCTTTGGTTTTAGCGCTTCGCATTTGTTCATATTCACTTCCATAGTTGAGTCTCTGCACCATAGTACTTGTATAATTGAAAGATCCCACTAGAATCTCAAATCCAATTGGTGGTCCGACCAGTTTATTTTTGGTTAGTAGGGATTTGAGAATAGCTATCGAGTTTGCTTATATCATCTCACGTAGATCGTCAAAATTCGGAGGAGATATTCCTTGGGTGCTTGTCTGATATTGGTTTAGGCCTTTGGGATTTGTACTTGAGGAATGTCGAGTTCGACTAGGATGGTTTGCGTGAGAGGGGAATAGTTGTGACAGGCACGCTAAAAAAAACACGTAGTAACCTTCCGACCCTTATAGTTATGGCATGGTGGATAAGAGGGAGACCTATAATCATCTTAGTACATATACTTGGTACCGTGATTGACATCTGTTTATTTTGGAAATGGAGATCAGAAACTTCACAACCGTGAAGTTAAAATAGTTAAGATACAGTGGAGTAAAGCTCAAGAAGGCTAGATACTAGCATCATACCCTTTTTCCTTAAGGGTGCATCCTTGATTTCTTTGTTTAGGAGCTTTACGTATAATTGTTTCTCTTTTTCCAAAGTATATCCTCTAGGTCGTATCTTCGATCCTTAGGTAGAAGCTAATGGATGTAAACATGTGTTTGAAACATGTTATGGTTGGTGGTTGCAAGTGGTTGCTAATGGTTGCTCGTGAATGCATATGCACTAGATCAGTTCGGACGCTTTCATATTGCATTTACAGGAATGTATTTGTTTGTAAGTTGAGCCTGATATGTTATCATATGGATGTTGCATATGGATGAATGGCTATGCACACATGTAGTATTTACATAACTATGGATGCTTGCATACATGATTGGACGCATGGCACTGACATGATTTGCATTAAGGAGGTCAACTGAATCAGTAGACCGCCTGATTTTGCATTAGATAAAGACATATACACACACTATGCATATGAACATGAAGCATTAGAAATCTTTTAAGGACAATGAATGCCTGTGATTGAATGGTTGAGTAGATGGGTGATTGGATGGTAGGACACATTCTTCCTAACTTGAAGATTTCGGGGACGAAATCCTTTTAAGTGGGGGAGAATGTAACACCCCGTAATTCCGTAATGCTAAGATTCACAAATCAAGGCAGAATTAAAAGTTAAAATCGAAATCAAGGGAAACGGGCTACGCCATTGCGTTCATCTCGGAATTCTGCATGAAAACGAGTCCGAGTTTGCATGAATCGGAGTCCGTATGAGGAAGATATGGCCTCCGGAAGTTTCAGCAAGGTTCAAATTTCAAAACAGACTCAGAAGCGGGCTGGGTGGGAAATTTCCCGCCCAGGACCCCAGGTCGACTGGGGAGTCGACTGGGTAGTCGACCCCCCCCCAGGTCGACTGGGGAGTCGACCTGGGTGTCGACCCACCCAGGTCGACTGGGGAGTCGACCTGGGTGTCGACCCCCCTGCTTTTTTCCAGCTTTCTGAACCTGGTTCATTTCTCTGTATCTAGACGCCATTCTGACCAGATTCGTTGACTTCTACACTATATAAACAACCCTAGTCTCCTACTCTATTCACAATTCTTCTCTACCCTTATGCTGCAAAGATTCTTAGTGAACATGGCTTCTTCTCCTCCACTTAAAATAAATAATAAATAAAATAATATATATAAAATAAATCAAGACGAGGAGATGCTGCTCAAAGACTTTCAAGAAGAGATTCGAATCAAGATTAAAGCTTCAAGATAAGGATCAAAGGCTAACGTCGCACGAATCATAGCAACGCCATCTTTCTAATCTAAATTTCTGTAAGTCAGTTATTTCTAGATTTGAACGTTTTTCTCCGTTCGTGACATGAAATTAAAGGAATAAAAGAATATGCCAGATCTCTCTCTCTCTATTCGAATCAGTGCCTATACTCTTGAACCTAATTAAGAATTGTTATGATTCGAGGACAAATAAGACTGTGACTATGAAACTATGGACCTTAAAACCATATGCCGATGACTATGGACATTGCCTATGACTATGAACATTGCCTATGACTGTGACTGTGACTATGAGGATTATTTCCTTGACTAAGCCTATGCCTTTGATTTGGAAATATAAACTATTGCCTATGACATAACAAGGACATCTGTGATTAAACACCTATGATTCATGACTAGGAAAGAGTTGCTTAAGTTTTGTGACTATGAAAATGGGTCCAAACCCGATCATCTATTCTGTCTATTCTTGTTTATCTTTGGTTTTAGACCATGGGAATTTACCTAATAAGTTAGGTCTACCCATGTTCTTGAACCTATGTCTATATTCTGTCTATTCTTGGTTTTAGACCTTGGGAATTTACCTATTTAGTTAAGTCTACCCATGTTCTTGAACCGACGTCATTATTCAACCCTTTTTATGCCAGTTAGTATGTCTATCTTTTGCATAGCATCTTTGGTTCATTCCTCATTTTCTACGAACCTAGCTTTATTTATAATCTAGACTGAATCACGATTATACGAACGGTGGGAATGCGGTTTGGGCAAAATATGAAATTTACTAAAAACATAGTTTAACTTGGAAATTGGCATAAATTGGGAACATTTATTATGGCATGTTCATAGAAATGTAAGTTGGATAAATTTGACATGAATTATAAGATGTGTAATTTGAATATTGACGTATAAATCTAGCATTTACATGAATAGTGAACTAGAGTAATAAGTCTAGAATTAGAATGTTGAATCGGAATTGGATTAGCTAATTTGGCACGGTAAGTATATTGGCATAAATGTGAAATTGGCCATAATTGGGAGTAATTGGCAGGTTTAGCAAAATCATGGTTAGTGACACTTAATTTGGTATAGTCCACATACAAAAAAAACATAAATATGATTTAGAAGGGGAAATGGGCCATAAGAATGAATGTAGACAATTTACATTAAAAGAGTAATTAGGAAATAAGTAAATTAGAAATAATTTACTTATAGAATTTGGCCTGAATGAGGAAATATAAATTTAGACAAATTAAATGTTTCTTAACGACATCTCTTTTAATGACACACCAGAAAGTTCTAGGGTGACAGAGAGGATAGTGTCTAGGCTTGGGTTTGGAAAATACAAGTGTCCTGCTCTCCCTGGCTATCCCTAACTGATCCGACGAACGGGATGGTTACTTTCAAAACTTGATTTGAAAATAAATTGAAACCCTTTGAACTTAGAAAACACGAATATGCCTAGCCAGAGATTAGACTGAGTTGCGATGTAAACCTGCCCGGAACTAACCGGCACATCCAGTAGTCGCAACAATACCTGTCTAATGTGAGTGGTAGCGGCTTTAATTTATTTAGTTAAAGCTAGAACAAGAATGGTAGGGTTAAGTTAACTAAGACACTTAACCAGTTCAACATGATAACTAGACTGATGGGTGGGGTTAGGTTCAGACTAACACTTAACACAGTTAAGCTAGAATGGGAGGGTTAAGTCCATAGGAACACTTAACCAACTTAACACAGTTAAGCTAGAATGGGAGGGTTAAGTCCATAGGAACACTTAACCAAGTTAACACAGTTAAGCTAGAATGGGACGGCTAAGTCCATAGAGACACTTAACCAAACTCAAGGTAGCAAAACGAGACTTGTAGGGGTTAAGTAAAGTTAATACACTTAGCCAAATTAATATGTTAACTAGACTAGAGGTTGGGGTTAAGTAAAATCTAATACACTTAGCCAATTTTGATATGTTAGCTGGGCTAGACCGTAGGGTTAAGTAAACCTGAACACTTAACCATCAGGTTATGATAAAGGAATGAGGTTAAGTCTAAAACATGAAGGGATAATACTTAACCATTAATAACATGTTAGTTAAAACAGGTGGGCAAGGTTAAGTTAAAAAGGAACACTTAACCAATACAGGATGAAGGGGTAGGGTTAAGTAATAAGAAATATTTAACCAATATAACTTGGTTTGTGGTAGGGTTAAGTCAACGTGAATTGCTGATGACACTTAACCAGCTTAACAGGATAAATGAAGAGGGTTAAGTTAGCTTGAATTGACAAATGACACTTAACCAATCCAAATTGACGGGAAAGAGAACTAAGTAGTAAACCTTAGTTAAAAGGAGCTAAGTAGTAAACCTTAGTTAAGAAAACAACGATTCTGGAAACTAAGTGGTAAACCTTAGTTGACAAAACTAAGTAGTAATTCTTAGTATAACACGAGGAGGAGCGAACGTCCGTCTGATTAAAAAGAAGGCTCCAACGAATTGGGTTACGAAGCCCGAGGCTTCGAGGGGACGTGAGGGTACTCTTGGTATCCCTCTATGAGGCTGTAGATGATCCGCCTGGGCCCACAGAGGTTAGGGTCTGCGTAGAAGAACCATGGGTAGGCCTTGGTTGCAATACATGGAAACCTGAAGACTAGGATGGACCGGCGTGATTCGGCGAGCAAACGGTAGTCCTGTGATAGCGATTCGTCGTCTACCATCCATCTTAAGTCAATCGAGATACGTGAAGCGGAAAGGCGGAGAATTCCAAAAGACCATATACTTGCTATCTAGTTATGGTTGCGGATGGCCATAGGATAGTGGGGCACCGGGGGCCGGCGTATAGTTCTCATTTTACAAGGTGTGCCTTTCATTAGTTGAGGGAGGGGTCAAGTGGGACCATAGCCACTGGAATAAAAACAGACCTTAGCATCTGCATCGGCAGATATCTGAAAGCTCCCGACCGAGTTCTGTATTCCTTGATTTGCCCTGTCACAGAACTCGGACCGCACATTACAGGACATGTGCATCTAGACAAGCGATAACGATTCGCGATACATGCGTGGGGAAGTATAGGAACATATACCACTCTAGGTAGTGTGTCCTAGACTTGGGGGCATCGTTCGACAGGTAGCGTAATCCCTAGTTGGACTAGGTGGCATAAACCCTGAACTCGAGAAGCGTTCAGCAGATAGCGTAAACTCTAGTTAAATCTAGAAAGCACTTGATAGAAAACCCTAGATTAGATCTAGGTAATAAATAATAAATGTATGCCTGAAGGCAATGGAAACTACAGGGATTGGGATCACGTTATCAATACTAGTTGGAACACTAGTTAGGTTGTGCAGAGATATAGAAACCAGTATAACAAGGAAATAGCGAAGCGGCGAAAGTATTAGAGCATATCAAGTTTATCTTATCTTAGCATATCTTGTGATTATCTTGTCAGATCTTGCTGACCCTATGGTCATGGTGTAATCTTGGATTCAGTTAATTCATGTCGTTTGTTTTTCCATGTTCACATGCTAGAAGTTACTGAACTTACTCAGGCTTTATGTCTGATTCTGTTTCTCCTTCGTCTTCTTTTCTTCCGTCCCCCCCTCCCCCGGGTAGTAGAGGAGGGAGTAGTATAGCTCAGGTTAATTTGGACTGTCACTCTTTCCCAGCTTGAAGATTTGTCGAAGTTTTGCTTGGATTCTCTTTTCAGATGCTATGGCTGGTTCTTGCTACATTGGGGGATATAAATGTATTTTTATGCTTGTTTATTTTGTAAGACAGATGACACTCTGTGAAACACCCCACCTCCGTTAGGGTCACTCTCAAAGGGAATGCCCTAATTTTGGTGGAGGTTTATAAGTATAAGTCACAGATATACAAGACAGATATAAGAACACATATTTGTAAACAGCGGAAAATCAACAAACTTTTATTTCATAAAAGCAAATACGTGCTACAACAACATCACCATAATTGTCTTACATCTTTTCCAAAACATAACATAACACTTTCATAATTTGTCTTGATTACATTATTTAAAGAAGCATAAATAAAACATAGATAAACTGCAAAAGCCCCATAGTGGATTGTCCAAAGCCATAGTTCAAAACGAAAAAGTCCAAGCAATACATTTCTCTTCTTCAAGCTGGATGTTAAGGCTGGTCAAGCTGCTGTGTTCCCTCCCTGTGGACCTGGGGGGGGGGGGAACGGAAGAAAAGAAGACGAAAGAAAAGTAGAGTCAGACATAAAGCCTGAGTAAGTCTAGTACTATTATGTCTATGAATAAAGAACTGGGTATGATAAGTATAAACAAGAAGTGGGAAAGCACTATAACTTGGTTAAGTTGTCTAGGGTCGAATATACTATCGTACCCCATGTTAATCTCTGAACCCATATAAACTAGTTTCCAACTGGCACCCCATAATCAGGGTGAAGTGATCCATTCTATGATGACCGACTCCTACTCGCATAGTTACATGTGTCTTACGGCCCCCGATGTTGTAGTTTCCTATGCTGGTCCCACCATGGGGTGTATCAAGTCCCATGGTGGCGGCCCGACACAATCTTCGAATGCACAGGTATGCTACTGGTGTCCAGTGCCTTATTTTTCTGCGCCGGAGTGTGTGCACGCCAGCACCCCGTTAGAACCTACACTGCTACACCACCGCCGTCGATTTGACCTCTTACGATCAGCCCAGTAATCGTGCCCCACCCTGCCTAGTTTCAGGGTATCCTGATACACCTTCTAGGGTTACTGCTGAAAAGGGTCCCCCGTTACTAGGTTTTCTATCTCTAGCCAACATGCTAAGTTGGTTAAGTGTTTTCTAACCTAACCCCCACCAGTCCGTTTAGTTTAGCATGTTCCATTTTGATTAAGTCTCTAGTTCACTTAACCCTAACAATCCTGACTCAGCCTTAATTGTCTTATTAAAGCCTTGACCTCTCACATTAGACAGGTATTGTTGTGGCTGCCTGTTGCCGGTTGGTTCCGGGCAGTCTTACGCCACAACTCAGTCTAACCTCGGGTCCTTATTGGGCTCCATGTTTAACCTCCCACATTGGATAGGTATTGTTGTGACTACTGGACAACCGGGCGGTTCCGGGCAGGTTTACATCACAACTCAATCCAACCTCGGGTTAAACACATCGTATGTTCTACATTTACATATTTTGTCTTTCTTCTTTATTCTCTTATATGTAAATATTTGCAGCCCATTATTAAGTTAATGGTGTAAAGGTTACACCAATCATGGGCCCAACCCATACTTGAATTTGGGCC
Organism: Allium sativum; assembly: GCA_030737875.1. Lineage (NCBI taxonomy): Eukaryota > Viridiplantae > Streptophyta > Magnoliopsida > Asparagales > Amaryllidaceae > Allium > Allium sativum. The sequence goes on from CM060909.1 coordinate 822,829,648, forward strand.
CTTCTACTTTATATTTTCATTTATTAATAAATTTAACCCAACGTTATTTTCCCCCGTTTAACACGTCCGTTTATTATATGTATGTTGGGCTTAGCCTTTTTAAGCCCAACTTAGCCATAAGAAAAGGGGAGGCTTAAAGCACGATTACATACACAAAAAGGGGAATGTGAACGCATGAACTTGCAACATAACGTTGGAACTACAAAACAGAAACTGGTGTACTTGCATAGTAGCATAAGTGACATGAATCAAAGCATGTAAACTTGTAGTTAAGCTAAGAATCTAAATTGGATATCATTATTGACACATAGTCTTAACTACAACATAAACCTATATTTTTATTGAGGCATAATGTCAAACATAAGCAAATCATGTTCATAAGATTACTACATGTTTACGAAGGTGCTTACTTTTGTTATTAACACAAAAGTATAGTTCAACTTAATCATGATTCACATAACCATGGCATAAATATTTCTAACATGAAATCATGATTCTTACTTTAGTCATGCAAACTTGCAAAAGGGGTTTTTGAATCTAACCTAGCTATGTACCACATATGTCATCATATAATTCTTGTTAACAATATGGATTTCAATTATGCAAAATATCAATCATAGCCTAGTCATATTCATAAGTTTGCAAATAGGTTTTCTAGTACAAAAGCATGGCTTAATACATAGATCATGGTGCCAAAATTTCAACATAGTTTCATATAAACTATAATAACCCAAATTTGTTCCAATTATGTACAAAATGATTTATGTACAAAAATATACATTATGATGGCATAGTAGCAAAACCCCAAACTTGCATGAATTTCAATTAATCAACTACATACATGTAACTTCAACATGGATTACATAATTTGCGAATATTCCAAACGTATACTTGCATAAAACTACCGCATGTAGTTTTTTTTAATAATGAATAACATAATTCGAGAATATCCAAACGTATACAATATTCCAAATCGATAAGAATCATAGTAACGCACAAATATGAATTACTTTATTGCCACAAATCAAGTATACAAACCAACACAATTATTTGTTCATACCAAAATAATACTCTATTTACAATGGTGTGGCGAATTCTCCAATTTAGGGATTTGGAGATACGATTCCTTGTTGAATTGATTTGATTAGGTTGCTTTATGCTTTAGAATTTGCCTCCTAATCCTCTCTCCAATTGGTGGCTACTCTTAGTCGTTCCTCAGCAATATGACGGCCTTGTTCTTATTTTTGAATGAATAGATTAGGGTTGAGTCTAGGGTCATTTTTATAGGGGTTATGAACTGATTAGGACCATTGATGTTGCTTGGATTGATCGTAGCCATTCATTCGAAAGAGAGACCAATTAGAGCTTGCCACCTAGCCCTAATGACAAAGCAGACTACAGAAAATCGACCAACATAGAATAGGCCAGCCAGGTTGGGCTGGGTTCGACCTGGCTCTGGACCAGGTCGACATGCCTGTCGACAGCCCTGTCGACAGCCCTGTCGACCTGGCTAGACCAGGTCGACAGCCCAGTCGACCTGGGTGCATTAGGCGGGACTTTTCCCGCCCTGGCCAATTGGGCCCGATTTTTGGAATTAAAACTTATTTTTCTGAGCTGTTTTATTCTGTTCGAATTTTAAACTTAATTCAGAAACTTCCGAAGGCCATATCTTCTTCATACGGACTCCGTTTTTCGAAAACTCGGACTCTATTTCGCGTATTTTTCCGAGACGAACGCAATGGCGTATCCCGTTTCCCTTAGTTCTTTGATTTGAAATTAATTATACTTTAATTTGTGAATTTCACAGTTATAGAATTCGCGGGGTGTTACATTCTCCCCCACTTAAAAGGATTTCGTCCCCGAAATCTTCAAGTTAGGAGGAATGTATATCCTAACATCCAATCATCCATCTACTCATCCATCAAACACGAGCATCCATTGTCCTTAAAAGACTTCTAATGCTTCATGATCATATGCGAAGTGTGTGTGTACATGAACTTATCTTATGCGAAATCAGGCGGTCTACTGATTCAGTTGACCTCCTTAATGCGAATTATGTAAGTGCCATGAATCCATTATGTATGCAAATTTTCCTACTCATGATTCTACATGAGTGCACAATCATTCAATACAAATGCAACATCCATATGACAACACATTAGAGTTCAACCATATACGAATGCAAACATATATGCATATGCAATATGAAGTGACTGAGCCGATCTAAAACCTAGATTGTGTGTGTATATGCAACCACGAGCAACCACTAGCAATCACTTGCAACCACTTGCAACCATCATCCATAACATGTTTCAATTACATGTTTCCATCCAAAGGGTTTCTACCTAAAAGATAAGGTCGAGGAAATATATCTAAAAAGATAGATAAAAACGCAACTTAAGGAAAAGGAAAGATCAAGGATGTACCCTCGAACAGAAAAGGGTAGGCAGTGCGTATTCTAGCTTCAGTTTCCCAAGTCGCGTCTCCCTCGGCGTCGCTCCACTGAACTTTGACGAGCTTGACTTCGCGGTTGCGTAGCTTCTTCACTTCCGTTCCTAATATGCGGGTTGGAACTTTTCTTATGGTTGCTTCGCGCTCCACTTCGGCCTCTTCGAGGATATTTGGCTCTACCACCTCAGCGGACTCATGTAGACATTTTCGGAGATGTGAAACGTGAAAAACGTTGTGGACTCCAGCCAACTTCTCGGGTAGCTCTAATCTATAGGCCATTTTCCCAATTTTCTCGATAATAGGGAATGGCCCAACGAACCTTGGTGCCAGTTTTCCTGTGGTTCCAAAACGAACAACGTTTCTTAGGGGTGATACCTTGAGAAAAACTCTGTCTCCAACCTTAAATTCAAGGTCGGTCCTTCTCTTGTCAGCATAGGACTTTTGTCTGTCTTGGGCCGTCTTCATCCTTCTTCGTATTAAGTCTACTTTCTCTGAAGTCTCTCGGATCATATCTGGTCCAAGTATGAGCTTATCAGTAGACTCCCACCAACAAGTGGGCGATCGGCACGGTCTTCCATATAAAGCTTCGAAGGGCGCCATTCCGATGGTTGCTTGATAGCTGTTGTTGTAGGCAAATTCCACCAAAGGAAGGTGGTCTTCCCATGTCCCTCCGAAGTCAAGGACGCATAGCCTTAAGAGGTCTTCCAAAACTCTATTCACTCTCTCTGTTTGGCCGTCAGTTTGGGGATGATAGGCTGTGCTCAAGCATAACTGCGTTCCTACTGCTTCTTGCAGACTCCGCCAAAACTCACTGGTGAAGATGGGGTCTCGGTCACTAACAATGCTAGATGGTATTCCATGGAGTCGAACTATTTCTTTGAGGTAAAGTGATGCTAGGGATGAGGCAGTTCTTTTACTTTTGACAGGTAAAAAGTGGGCGCTTTTAGTAAGCCTATCCACTATTACCCAAATGCTAGTGTTGCCTCTCCTAGACCTAGACAGCCCGTCGATGAAGTCCATTGAGATGCTATCCCACTTCCACTGCGGGACCTCCAGAGGGTGTAGCAGTCCGCCAGGCTTTTTCTGTTCCGCCTTAACCTGTTGGCACACCATACACTTAGAAACGAACTCTGCCACGTTCTTTTTCATGCCGTTCCAGAAGAAAGTCCTTTTTATGTCTTTGTACATTTTATCTCCGCCTGGGTGTATCGTCATCTTGGAGTGATGTGCTTCCTCGAGAACCTTCTTTACTAAATCATTTGTCTGTGGGACGCATAGTCTTCCGTCTCGCCTTAGCAAACCCTTATCGTCGATGGAGTATCTGTTGAGGTGACTTGAAGTCTCACCCCTAATTAGCCTATCAATTGTTTCCACAAGCTGAGGGTCTTCGCGTTGTGCTGTCCCTACTGAATCCACTAAAGTTGGGCGCACTTCGAGAGATGCTAACAAGCCTGGTACAAAATCGGAGGAAGGCCTAAAGTCGAAGCTGGCTATAAACTCTAGGCTTTGTCTTTCAACAAACAACGGGCTTAGGGTCAATTTCTTTCGGCTCAACGCGTCTGCTACTACGTTTCCTTTGCCCGGAGTGTAGGAGATTTCGAAATCGTACGAGGCAAGAAACTCCATCCATCTTTGTTGCCTCAAGTTAAGATCCTTCTGCGAGAAAAGATATTTCAACGATTTATGGTCAGTGTAAAGTTTGAACTTCTCACCTAGGAGATAGTGTCGCCAAGACTTGAGTGCAAAGACGATGGCGGCTAACTCAAGATCGTGGGTTGGGTAGTTCTTTTCGTGCACTTTCAACTGCCTCCCGCCATAAGCTACTACCCTTCCTTCTTGCATTAAGACGGCGCCTAGCCCTGTCCCACATGCATCCGTATAAACAGTGAACATCTTGCTCCCATCTGGCAGCGTCAAAACTGGGGCTGTTGTAAGAGCCCTTTTCAGTCGTTGGAAAGCAAACTCGCAATCCAAATCCCAATTGAACACTAGATTCTTCTTAGTCAATTTTGTGAGCGGAGCTGAGATTTTCGCAAAATCCCTTATAAACTTTCGATAGAAACCTGCTAGTCCTAGAAAGCTTCGGACCTCAGTTGCATTCCATGGTGTCTTCCAATCCTGTACCGCTACTACCTTAGCAGGGTCCACTGCTAACCCTTGTTTGGATACTATGTGCCCAAGGAACCTCACCTCTTCTCTCCAAAAGTGGCATTTGGAGAATTTGGCTTTTAGTTGATGGACTCGCAAAGTTTCCATGATTGCCCTTAAGTGCTGAGCATGTTCCTCTTCACTCTTTGAAAAGATAAGGATATCATCTACGAAGACCACTACGAATTTGTTGAGGAAATCTCTAAATACCCTACTCATCAGGTCCACGAAGTAAGCAGGGGCATTTGTCAAGCCGAAAGGCATGACAAGCCATTCAAAGAAGCCGTCTGGGGTTCTGAACGCCGTTTTATCGATGCTATCTTCAGCCACCCTTAGCTGATGAAAACCGGTTGCTAAATCGAGCTGGGAGAAAACAGACGCTCCTACAAGCTGGTTAAATAAATCGTCAGTTCTAGGGAGAGGGTGCCTATTCTTTTTCGTTAGCTTGTTGAGCTCCCTATAGTCAACACATAGACGGAGTGAACCATCCGCCTTTGTAGCGAACACCACTGGAGCGCCCCATTCTGAAATGCTTCTCCTAATGAACCCCTTTTCTAGAAGCTCTTTAATCTGTTTACTGAGCTCTTTCCTTTCCCGTGGAGCCATGTGTCTAACGGGTAACGCAACGGGCTTTGCATTATCTACAAGATATATGCGGAAGTCTATTTCCCGCTTCGGAGGCAAGCCCTTCACCTCTTCGAAGACATCCGGATATTCCCGGACCACTTTAACTGATTGCAAATTTTCAACAGAGGCATCTAGCGATTCAAGATAACTAAGCATAACCGCATACGAGGGATTACAAGAAATTTCCAAAGTATTACCGAGCTGGGTTAGGAGCCTAACAACCCTTTTCTCACAATCAAGGATGGCCCCATTACTGGATAGCCAATCCATACCCAAAATCAAACCATAACCCGAAAAGCCCAAAACAAAGGCACTACATTGAAATTCTACACTTAGAATAGAAATTTTCAATCCCAAACAGATCATAGACAAATGAGCTGGGCCCCCAATTGGGTTTGAAACAATTAAGGGGTCCTCTACCATACTAGTTTTTAGGTGCAGAGATTCTACTAAAGCAGACGAGATAAAGGAGTGTGATGCGCCAGAATCAAATAAAGTGCGAACGGGGTGATCATAAAGATAAACTACACTTTCTACAGAAGTATTTATACCTCGCTGTTGCAGAGGTGGCGCTTCCAGCACATGAACCTGTGCCCCTGGGGTGGATCCAGCCCTCTGCCCCTGTCCTCGTTTCTTTGGGCAGTCCTTAGCCCTGTGGCTTGTCTCACCGCAAGAAAAGCACCCACCATTCTCCTTGGCCTTCTTTTTCCGGCAGTCCTTTACTAAGTGCCCCACTTTGCCACAGAAATTACACTTCCTCTTCTCTTTGTTGCCTTTCCCACCCTTCTTAAAGTCTGTCTTCTTAGGCTGCAAACCCTCTTTCTTCCCTTGAGAGCTTTCTGCCTTTGTCTCCTTCTTGCCCTTATCCTCTTCATTCAGCAATGCCATTTGCACCAATCTTTCATACGTGGCTCCCATGGGTATATGGGTCATGGCCAAACTGTGTAATGGCTCATTCAACCCTTTGACGAAACGGAGAGCCTTCTTGTGCGGGGTGTTGACTAGGTCAAGCCCAAACCTAGCCAGCTCATCGAACTGATTCACATACTCTCTGACTGTCTTGTCCCATTGCTTAAGAAATAAGAATTTTTCCAACTGCAAACTTCTTTCCGCATCTGAGAGAAATTTAGTCTCAAACCTTGCCCTAAAGTCCTCCCATGTCTCCACTGGTCTTTCAGCATTAGTGACTTCCCACCAGTAGGAAGCCTCGCCCTTCAATAGCCATACTGCCAATTGTACTTTTTGTCTATCCTCTACCTCAAAGATGATGAATAGGTCCTCAGTTTCTTTCAGCCAATTTCTAGCTGCCACGAAGGACTCAGTTCCATGGAAATCCTTTCCTCCCATAGCTTTAAAATCTTTACATATCTTAGCAAAAGTGTTTCCCCGAGGAGGAGGTGGAGGAAAAGGTGCCGCTGCAGCTGGATGATTTCCGGCAGCTGGGGGAGGAGGAACGGTAGGACCTGGCTGAGTGGCTCTTGCTTCTAAGAACCGTCTAAACCAACCAGGTATTGGCACCCCTTCTGGCAAGTTAAGTTCTCCGGACATGCTGAAACAAAAAGGATAGATTCAAAACGAAGGATAAGAGATAATACCTATGGCTTTGGGGAGTGGACTTTGCTTTTTTTTTTTAAATAAAATAATATTTTTCTTTTAAAAATGCTTCTTTAAATTTCTTTTTTGAAAATAAATTTTCCAAAACTTTTTATCTTATCAGGTAAACCTATGCTCTGATACCAAGTGAAACACCCCACCTCCGTTAGGGTCACTCTCAAAGGGAATGCCCTAATTTTGGTGGAGGTTTATAAGTATAAGTCACAGATATACAAGACAGATATAAGAACACATATGTGTAAATAGCGGAAAATCAACAAACTTTTATTTCATAAAAGCAAATACGTGCTACAACAACATCACCATAATTGTCTTACATCTTTTCCAAAACATAACATAACACTTTCATAATCTGTCTTGATTACATTATTTAAAGAAGCATAAATAAAACATAGATAAACTGCAAAAGCCCCATAGTGGATTGTCCAAAGCCATTGTTCAAAACGAAAAAGTCCAAGCAATACATTTCTCTTCTTCAAGCTGGATGTTAAGGCTGGTCAAGCTGCTGTGTTCCCTCCCTGTGGACCTGGGGGGGGGGGGGAAACGGAAGAAAAGAAGACGAAAGAAAAGTAGAGTCAGACATAAAGCCTGAGTAAGTCTAGTACTATTCTGTCTATGAATAAAGAACTGGGTATGATAAGTATAAACAAGAAGTGGGAAAGCACTATAACTTGGTTAAGTTGTCTAGGGTCGAATATACTATCGTACCCCATGTTAATCTCTGAACCCATATAAACTAGTTTCCAACTGGCACCCCATAATCAGGGTGAAGTGATCCATTCTATGATGACCGGCTCCTACTCGCATAGTTACATGTGTCTTACGGCCCCCGATGTTGTAGTTTCCTATGCTGGTCCCACCATGGGGTGTATCAAGTCCCATGGTGGCGGCCCGACACAATCCTAGAATGCACAGGTATGCTACTGGTGTCCAGTGCCTTATTTTTCTGTGCCGGAGTGTGTGCACGCCCGCACCCCGTTAGAACCTACACTGCTACACCACCGCCGTCGATTTGACCTCTTACGATCAGCCCAGTAATCGTGCCCCACCCTGCCTAGTTTCAGGGTATCCTGATACACCTTCTAGGGTTACTGCTGAAAAGGGTCCCCCGTTACTAGGTTTTCTATCTCTAGCCAACATGCTAAGTTGGTTAAGTGTTTTCTAACCTAACCCCCACCAGTCCATTTAGTTTAGCATGTTCCATTTTGATTAAGTCTCTAGTTCACTTAACCCTAACAATCCTGACTCAGCCTTAATTGTCTTATTAAAGCCTTGACCTCTCACATTAGACAGGTATTGTTGTGGCTGCCTGTTGCCGGTTGGTTCCGGGCAGTCTTACGCCACAACTCAGTCTAACCTCGGGTCCTTATTGGGCTCCATGTTTAACCTCCCACATTGGATAGGTATTGTTGTGACTACTGGACAACCGGGCGGTTCCGGGCAGGTTTACATCACAACTCAATCCAACCTCGGGTTAAACACATCGTATGTTCTACATTTACATATTTTGTCTTTCTTCTTTATTCTCTTATATGTAAATATTTGCGGCCCATTATTAAGTTAATGGTGTAAAGGTTACACCAATCATGGGCCCAACCCATACTTGAATTTGGGCCCTTCTACTTTATATTTTCATTTATTAATAAATTTAACCCAACGTTATTTTCCCCCGTTTAACACGTCCGTTTATTATATGTATGTTGGGCTTAGCCTTTTTAAGCCCAACTTAGCCATAAGAAAAGGGGAGGCTTAAAGCACGATTACATACACAAAAAGGGGAATGTGAACGCATGAACTTGCAACATAACGTTGGAACTACAAAACATAAACTGGTGTACTTGCATAGTAGCATAAGTGACATGAATCAAAGCATGTAAACTTGTAGTTAAGCTAAGAATCTAAATTGGATATCATTATTGACACATAGTCTTAACTACAACATAAACCTATATTTTTATTGAGGCATAATGTCAAACATAAGCAAATCATGTTCATAAGATTACTACATGTTTACGAAGGTGCTTACTTTTGTTATTAACACAAAAGTATAGTTCAACTTAATCATGATTCACATAACCATGGCATAAATATTTCTAACATGAAATCATGATTCTTACTTTAGTCATGCAAACTTGCAAAAGGGGTTTTTGAATCTAACCTAGCTATGTACCACATATGTCATCATATAATTCTTGTTAACAATATGGATTTCAATTATGCAAAATATCAATCATAGCCTAGTCATATTCATAAGTTTGCAAATAGGTTTTCTAGTACAAAAGCATGGCTTAATACATAGATCATGGTGCCAAAATTTCAACATAGTTTCATATGAACTATAATAACCCAAATTTGTTCCAATTATGTACAAAATGATTTATGTACAAAAATATACATTATGATGGCATAGTAGCAAAACCCTAAACTTGCATGAATTTCAATTAATCAACTACATACATGTAACTTCAACATGGATTACATAATTTGCGAATATTCCAAACGTATACTTGCATAAAACTACCGCATGTAGTTTTTTTTTTATAATGAATAACATAATTCGAGAATATCCAAATGTATACAATATTCCAAATCGATAAGAATCATAGTAACGCACAAATATGAATTACTTTATTGCCACAAATCAAGTATACAAACCAACACAATTATTTGTTCATACCAAAATAATACTCTACTTACAATGGTGTGGCGAATTCTCCAATTTAGGGATTTGGAGATACGATTCCTTGTTGAATTGATTTGATTAGGTTGCTTTATGCTTTAGAATTTGCCTCCTAATCCTCTCTCCAATTGGTGGCTACTCTTAGTCGTTCCTCAGCAATATGACGGCCTTGTTCTTATTTTTGAATGAATAGATTAGGTTTGAGTCTAGGGTCATTTTTATAGGGGTTATGAACTGATTAGGACCATTGATGTTGCTTGGATTGATCGTAGCCATTCATTCGAAAGAGAGACCAATTAGAGCTTGCCACCTAGCCCTAATGACAAAGCAGACTACAGAAAATCGACCAACATAGAATAGGCCAGCCAGGTTGGGCTGGGTTCGACCTGGCTCTGGACCAGGTCGACATGCCTGTCGACAGCCCTGTCGACAGCCCTGTCGACCTGGCTAGACCAGGTCGACAGCCCAGTCGACCTGGGTGCATTAGGCGGGACTTTTCCCGCCCTGGCCAATTGGGCCCGATTTTTGGAATTAAAACTTATTTTTCTGAGCTGTTTTATTCTGTTCGAATTTTAAACTTAATTCAGAAACTTCCGAAGGCCATATCTTCTTCATACGGACTCCGTTTTTCGAAAACTCGGACTCTATTTCGCGTATTTTTCCGAGACGAACGCAATGGCGTATCCCGTTTCCCTTAGTTATTTGATTTGAAATTAATTATACTTTAATTTGTGAATTTCACAGTTATAGAATTCGCGGGGTGTTACACTCTGATATTGTAAAGAAATCTTTGTACAAACTATTTGATCAATAAAGCAAAGTTTTATTTTCCGCTGTTTAATTTCTGTCTGTCTTGTAATTTATCTGCATCTTTTACCCTAAATGCTCCACAGAACTTAGTGCATTCCCTTTGAGAGTGACACTAACGGACGTGGGGTGTTACAATGCCCATCTCCAATACCTATACACATGTGTTCATGTTAGCATTTGATCATGCTTACACATGAACAAGATAACAATGCCCGACAACAAGAAAAAAGAATACAAGGAGAAAGTTGAAGATAACAACATAGCATACTTGGTAATATTTTGTAATAGTTAGTTAATTTTTATAGAATACTTGGTAATATTTTATATTTTTCTTATACTTAGTTAACTGTTCGCCTTTATAAAATTAGTAAACTTAGTTAAATTTTTATACTATTTAGTTAATTCTAATAATACTTAGTTAATTTTTAATTATTCCTATAATTATTATAGAATACTTGGTAATATTTTATATTTTTATATACGTAGTTAATTTTATAAACTAAACTTCTAAATTTTTATAAAATTAGTAAACTTAGTTAATTTTTATAATACTTAGTTAATTTTTATAATACTTAGATAATTTTTATAATAGTTAGTTAATTTTTTATAAAATTAGCAAACTTAGTTAATTTTTATAATACCTAGTTTATTTTTATAATAGTTAGTTGATTTTTATAATAGTCTGATAATTTTTATAAAATTAATAAACTTAATTAATTTTTTATAATAGTTAGTTAATTTTTATAATACTTAGTTAATTTTTATGATACTTAGTTAATTTTATAAACTTAATTAACTTTTATAAACTAAACTTCTTAATTTTTATAAAATTTGTAAACTTAGTTAATTTTTTTATAATAGTTAGTTAATTTTTATAATACTTAGTTCATTTTTATAAGTTTATTTAATTTTTTATAAATCTTGGTTAATTTACTACTATTATATATCCTATTGTTATTATTATTATAGAAGTTTAGTTATGTTTTGTATTTTTATGTACTTTGTTAATCCTACATGAATGCCATCAACATGTAGTGTGATGAATTTAATTACTTACAGAAAAATATGCAGAAGCATCGTCATCATCGTCGTCATTGGAAAGGCTCAAGGCATGTCTCGTTAACAAAAAGGCCATAAGCTACACAAGAAAAACTAGTAATAAGTTGATATCGCATACAACCAACCGGTTGATAGAAGGAAAATTAGAAACAACAGCAAATTCCAAACGTCTGAACCTATTTTCAGGCGTCTGACCTGATTCAGACATCTGAAAATAAGTTCCAGGCGTCTGAAATGGATTTCGGCCAACACCTTAAGACCATTTCAGACGTCTGAAATTTATTTCACACGTCTGAAAATGTTCTCGGGGAATTCCTAGGCTTGGTACAAACGTCCGAAATTAATTTCAGACATCTGACCTGTTCTGTTAATGTTTTCCAATGGGCTTTGATATATAACCTGCTAATGAAGGGCATACTAAACATTATGTTTTTTTATGTTGCTATAAGGTACATGTTGTTATAACAACAAGTTTAGTGTTGTTTTAAATGCAGCTCCCATAAGCTGATGAGCAGAACACAACATGGTGTGATTGCATAAAGTGATCTTATCTAAATATTAATGAATATTGAACAACTACCCTTCATGTATGCGAGATGATATAGGAGGATATTAACGGCATGTCACAGACACAGATACTTAAATTCCAATATTCTACAATCCTTATACTAACCTGAATAAGACTCAAAAATCAGACGGATATTAACAACATGTTCCCACTGGATTTCCAAAGCAGCAGCAAGATGAACATTGCCAAAGTAGGTACCATAATTGTGACGGCAAGGAATTTCGCTCGATCCGAATCAGTCGTTAAACCGATCTAGACCGTTCGAAACCCCTGATCGTTTTGAGAACAGGACAAATCAGAATGCAAACGGAAGAACATTTCATTGCTATTACAACAATTCCATCAGATACAAGAATATACAGAGTATAAATGAATAAGTTACAATCGACAAATATCAGAGATTACAATAAATTACATAGCAGCGGAAAATAATACAAAGCACAACTGAAGGTGATATACGGATACAGAGCTTTCTGGATATCATTCCAGCTGTAAACCAGGATCCTGTGAATATAAATCTACAAAACCAAAACTACTAGCTGCCCGTGTCGAAAATAGGGGCACCCAGAGTTTAGGTTAAAACAATAAACTCCAGGTCAGTCATGTGATTGGTGTGAGAACTAAAACAGTTATTAAAACTTTATTTTAAAAGAGAGTAATTCAAGGGACCACGCCGTATAACACGGAACGGGTTTCCTCCCAAGAATACCAGTGCATAGAATAAACAGCGCAACGATTTTTCGAAAACTGAAGCTATTATAAGACCCAGGTCCCATCACACAATTCAACGCAAGCAGAAGGATAGGGTTTTCCCTTATAATAGCCAAACATGCTTTGTACGTTTAAAACAAATCATTTGATACTATTATAAGTGTATAGTGTCAAAACATTTTCAATCATAAATATCAATCCTAGGCGGCATGGGTACCATCTATCATGTCGCCATACTAGGCTCTACAAATAAAACTGCAATATCACGTATTGGAAATTGGATTTCCGTCATGAGTCGAGGCAAGGGGCAAGCTCCTCTCCGCTTTGAGACACTCTAGCAAATGTCTCAGGACTACACACTCTGGGCAACCCTTGGATTCGGCTGGGCCGGTCCTCTCTTTCGTTTGAGGATTGGCAATTCTTGAACACACGTTTCCCGGTCCTTATAGACCTATAATCGAGGCGCCTCGTTCCAACAGCCAAAAAGGTGAAAAGTATATAAATGTCAGGGCTGGTAAGTCACTGACACCACCAAAGCTAGAAAGAAACGTCGTGTTCTCCCAGCGGTCTGTATCCCGTTTTTGACTCATACCGAGGTGTGAGGCTCGCGAATTCACGTTATACACAAAGCTATGCCACAAAGGCCGTGCTTTGATCATCACCCATAAGACTTTGTTTTTCAACAGAAACCTTGATCAATGCAACTCAGCGTGCCACACAGGCAATTCATGCCATGCGATTGATATCTATCGATATATAACCTCTAAGCTCGTACGTCTCAGAGAAGGGCGTTAAGCAAAAGAATAAATTCTTCGCCGCCAAACAGATATATATTTAATAGAAATCAATCAACACAGAATAAAATCCAATGTCGGACACACAATCCATTTACAAGTTCGTTCTGGGTCTGAACGAAACCGGAGGCACTTTCCTCGCATATCCATCGATCTCCAAGTACGTCTGGACGACCACCAACTGATTCCCTCATCTTGGGTGTACAGCCCAATCAAGATCATCAGTAATCACCCAAACGATGTGAAGACTTCCGGTCTTCAACCACCGTCTTCATCTTCGACTTATCGTCGAATCGGTTATTCAGAATGGGTATAAACCCGGCCTTTCCGAACAACCCGCGTATATTAAAAACAAATGTTACACAAACACAACACACGCCTCATTCCAATTCATTAGTCATTAGCCGTAAATCAGCAAGAGAGCAATTCCCCAAATATTAACCCCGAAGGCCGAAACCAACATCAGATCAATACCCAGGAAACCATTCTTCTTAACTAACCTACGGCTAGTTTCTAAATTCCACATTCTTAGGGAAAGGTTCCCATTAATTTTATCCAAGATAAATTCTTTAAAATTTATCCTTTAATCTTCCTTTGGATGTCATTTCAAACCAAATTATGGTTTTTCAAACTAGTCGAGATCAGCGAACCACACCGAAGTAATTATTTATTTTATTTCCCAATCCCAACCTATTCATCCCATGAAGCAAAACTGGTAATACTCCATATCTAACGCCACGGTGTTATTGGTAAAATTAATTACCATTTCACGTTCAAATCTAATTAAAGATTTAGCTATCGCTTTGGAGCAAAACTGGCGATACTCCATTCTCGCTCATTTACCAAATTTGATAATTTAAATTATCAATTCACATTTCAATCTAATTGCAGATTCATTAAAACTCCTTTTACCGGGTTAAAGAACTAATGTCATTTAAAACACAGTTCACGACAAACCCAAATCACATTCTATTTAAAACCCATTTCAAATCCAAATTATTTATTTGAAAATAAACGGGTTTAATTTTAGTTCAAAACTAGTTCATTTCGATAAAAATCTATTTTTATCTTTTCAAATATGGAGTTTTTCATCCCAATTTTCCCCAAATCATTTCTTATGATTTTATACAAATTATTACTATTTTTAATAATTTTATCAAGGCCCGTAAAGTCGATTTCCATCAACGGCCATCGAACTGCACTTACAACGACCTTTTCCAAATTTGATTTGGACGTATCTCCAAATCCAACCGTTAGATTTCAAATTTCTAATATTCGTTAGAAAGCACTTTTCGATACGAACCTAACGGTTCCAGTTTTAGGAGAATCCGACGGTCAGATCTCCCGTAATGTCCGTTCGAAGTTAATGGTCGAAATTTACGAACTACCGCGGCGCGGCGCGTTCTATTCAGGCCATTATATTATATATATAATATATATTTCATCGATTTCTATTTAAAATGAATTTTATAAATAGTTTTGAATTCGTTTCAAAAACAATTTCAACCTTTATTTCAAATTCAAATCAAAATTGAATTTTCTATTATAAATCCTTTTTACTTTCATTTCTATTTGATTTCAATTCAAATCGATTTTTAATTCGATTCGAATTCATTTTCTTTTCAGTTCAATTCAATTCGTTTTCTATTCAATTCAAATTCGTTTTCTATTCAAATCAAATTCGTTTTCTATTCAAATCAAATTCGTTATACATTCAATTTAATTCAAATTCGTTATATATTCAATTTAATTCAAATTCGTTATATATTCAATTTAATTCAAATTCGTTATATATTCAATTTAAATTGATTTCTATTTAATCCGAATTCAAATTCACTTTCTATTCAATTCGAACCAAATTCATTTTCTATTCAATTTGAATTCATTTCAAATTGATTCAATAAAATTTCAATTTGAATTTTAATCTAATTTAATTTGAATTTTATTTCAAAATATTAAATTTTGAAATCACTTTTCAATATTCATTGTAAAACGAATAAAATCGATATAAATATCGTTCACGTCAAAATAGCGCAACTCTAATCAACACGGCTTTATATTTTTCAATAATTCCGTTATTCTATTCAACAAATGAATATTTACCTTATTCAATACGTGAATGTATATTTTTGTCAACACACGACTAATCTCAACGAATGAGTACTGTCCACGTGTGACTCTTTTTGTTATTTAATATATTTTATAAGAATTATGGTATCTATCGTTTGATTTAAATCAGACTCTAACCGTAAATTAGTAAGAGAACGGTTCCCTGAATATTAACCCCGAAGGCCGAAACCAACATCAGATCAATATCCAGGAGACCACTTATCTTATCTATTTTCCAATTAGCTTCTAATCTTATATATGATAAAGTTGTAAATTTTATTGTTAAAATATTTCGTTCAACACATGAACAATCTCAACGGATGAGTACGGTCAACACATGAACCTTTATTTTATAATGATAAAGATATAAATTTTATTGTTAAAATATTTCGTTCAACACATGACTAATCTCAACGGATGAGTACAGTCAACACATGAACCTTTATTTTATAATATTCTTTATTTTCTAAATTGGAATGAGGCCCAATCAATTACCATATAAAGTTAATTATATGGATTCCATACAACACATGTATATAATAGCAACGATAAATAATCAACCATCATCCAAAGTGCACTACACTGTATAAGCATCAAATATAGATATCTAACGCTTATAACAGCCTGTCAATCCATCGATCGACATACAACTAATTATTGGGATTAGTGTATGCCGTATTTTATCCCAATACCCGTGTGGGGTTTCAAACAATCAAACACAGATTTTATTTGTGCAGTTGGGCGATGTGTAAAATTTATCGACCCAATCAATATCAGTCAAATCAGTGTATATAAACAAATCGGCCGATTTGTTTATAAATATTTATTTATTCACTTTCACGTTTAAAATTATATTTTTAACGATAATTAATTTATTTCAACCACCTACATTTTATTATCGATTCCACATCAACATCACAAACAATTTCACAACACATCAATTAAACAAACAAGTCATTCATGGTCTGTGAATGACGGGTGTCGGGTGCTACTAAACACCGTCTGCATCCTAGTATATATATATATAACTAGAAAAAGAAATTGAAAGGTGAGAAATTCTCACCGATAGCTAATCCAATTCCACGACACTTCATTTATAGAAATCTTCGTCGTGATCGCCTTTTTGTCATCTTCGTTGCCCGTATTCACTACATATATAAAAATCACATTTTTACTTCGCTGTTCAATATATAAAAATCGAATTTTTACTTCGCTATTCAATATATAAAAATCCTATTTTTACTTCGCTATTCAATATATAAAAATCCTATTTTTACTTCGTTATTCAATATATAAAAATCGAATTTTTACTTCGTTATTCAATATATAAAAATCGAATTTTTACTTCGCTATTCAGTATATAAAAATCCTATTTTTACTTCGGTATTCAATATATAAAAATCCTATTTTTACAACGTTATTCTCTATATAAAGATCTCGCCTTTTCAACTATAAAGATTTCTCCTTTTCAAATATAAAGATTTCTCCTTTTCAAATATAAAGATTTCTCCTTTAACTTCTACTCCTAATACAAAGATTGAATTTTTATTCACTACATATATTAAGGTGATATTTTTACTATCTTACCTATATAAAAATTATATTTTTATACTCCTACAATATAAAGATTATATTTTTATTATTTATATAATATGAAAATTATATTTTCAACCTTTACATATGATAAAAATTATATTTTTAACTTCCTTATCATATAAAAATCATATCTTTAACTCTCCGATCGAATAAAAATTCTATCTCTAATTTTCCTATCGAATAAATTCAGTTTTAAAATCAAATAAATGATAACTGAAAATAGAAAAATAAAATAAAAACTTACATAGAAATAGAAGGGAGAAGAGCAGCGTTCATTGTCGGAGGGGGGGGGGGGGGGGTCTCTGGTGCGCGGCAGTCGGAGAAGGGGGGGTATCGCGGCCAAGGCAGAGGGTAGGAGGGGGTTTGGCGTCGGTCAGCAACAGGAGGGGGGTGTGGCGGTTGCGCGCAGGGAGGGGTCTGCTTCTTGCGTCGGACTGGAGGAAGAGGGGTCGGGGTGGTTAGCAGGCGGAGGTGGGTCATCGGTGGGCCTAGGGGGTGGCGCTGCGGTCGGTGGGCTCGGGGTTTAGGGGTGTCGCGGTTTGAACGAAGCAGGGCTGGAGGAGGAGGGGAAGAAGAAAGGGAGGCGACGGCAGTGGTGGCGCCCCACCTGGGGCGGCAGCGACTCATCGGGGGGGAGCGACGTCGATCGATCGCGTCCCCCTTCTGTTTCTTTTTTTTTATTTTGATTTCTGAAATCGGTTTTGAAATAAAAGGGGGTCCAGAGGGAATTAAGGGGGAAGAGAGAGGTTTTATTTATATTTTTAATTATTATTTTACTTTCAAAAAGTTGACTTTTACATACGACCTCTAAACGAGGCCTACCGCCTGTCGTCCATAGCGTTTCACCCCCATTCCGAACACAATGGGATATGTATCGTAGGCTGATTCGATCGTTACAATCAGTTTCCGTTGAATTTACATATAACTCTATATATTGAATTTGAACGCGCATTTCAATTTACCGGGGTCACATACGAACTCTATAAATTGCAGAAAAATATTTTTTAGCTTCGTATTGACGATACGGTCCTAACAAAACTAGTTTCGTCGAATTCTGAGACCGTTGGAAAAATGGCCAATTTCCAGTCGATTAAAATCAACTGAAACTGGTCAAACGCGTTTTCCTTTGCCACGCTCACATATTGATTCGAAAAATCATGAAATTTGAAACCTAGCAAAAACTTGACATCACGGATCCAACAAAAGAGGTTTCGTCGAAATCCGAGGTCGTTTGCAAAATGTCTATTTTTAAGGGTCTGAATTCCATAACGACTATTCAGAATTTTCAATTGGACATATCTTTTTATCCCCGCTAAGAAATTTTGATTTTTCAGATCGTTAGAAAGATATCATCAATTAGATCCTAATGTTTTTGGTTTCACTAAAATCCGGATTGTTTTGCACCCGGTACATTCATTTGAAGTTTGAAATCGAATTATCGAACTACCGCGCCATTTCAATTCTATTTATAATTGTATATAATTATTTATATTCTAACGACGGCGTATATAATATATATGTTCGAATTATATTCAAAATAAATTTTCGTCGATATTATTTAAAATAATCTATTTTAAATATTCAAAATTCACTAAAATTGCCAAAATAAAAATTTTAAACGGGCTCGCATTTCCGGGTTATTACAATCTCCCCCACTTAAAACTTTTCGTCCCCGAAAAGGAACAAAGTCAAAAGTGGTTTGATTAATCAACTCTACGTTCGATCTGGCTTCCATTCTCCAACTTTTTAGTTTCTGAGAATTTTCAAATTCTTCAAAAATTTGGCTAACACCCTAAATTTTCGAAAAATTTCGCCATAGCCTCCCCTGCACCGGGAGCCACGGGAAAATCCCGAAATTGCCATACAGGCCTTCTGATCTCAAAAAGAAAAAGAAAAAGCCAAGCGGCTAGCCAATAGGCTCATAAAATCATCATCACCCAAACAAAACAATAAATTATAGTAAACATGTACCTATTTGTCGGGCAAACAAATTTTATTCTCTGCTCTAGCCTCCTTGCTATGACCCGTTCAATGTAAGTACATATATATGCAAGAAAATGCGACCAATTTTGAATATATTTCAAAATTTGATTCTATTAGGCATAATGGTTCAAAAATTATCAAACAACTAAACAAACAACACAAACATCAATCAATTAGTGAATTAGAGTTTCAAATTCATAATTTTGATACATACATACAGAAAATCATGTTTTGATGCCAATTCACAACAATAAACCTATCTATATAAGTTTTGGTTCTCACACCAGTCTAATGGAAATATATAGGTATCACACCTTCGAAACACGAACACAAATTCTGATGATGATATATCAATCATCAGAACCATCTCCGGGTGTCTAGAATGTGATTCTATATCTATCCAGTATATTAAAACTTCGAATATACGTTCATGACGCGTATACGCGAAATCTTTATATATTGGATTGTCCATATTCAAAATAAATAAATAATCAAATACGTATAAAGCGATTTAAATTTCAAAACAAAATTGTTTTCATTTGAAAAATATACTCTTCACACTCGTTCTAGGATACTACTGATTCTATCTCTAACGAGTCATTCTAATTGGATATTACTAATCCAATATCTGATGAATTCTTTCGTATGGTTCTAATGTGTCTTGTTCTCGAGCTCCGTAAACCAAAGCTCTGATACCAAATGTGACAGCAAAGAATTTCGCTCGATCCGAATCAGTCGTTAAACCGATCTAGACCGTTCGAAACCCCTGATCGTTTTGAGAACATGACAAATCAGAACGCAGACGGAAGAACATTTCATTGCTATTATAACAATTCCATCAGATACAAGAATATACAGAGTATAAATGAATAAATTACATTCGACAACTATCAGAGATTACAATAAATTACATAGCAGCGGAAAATAATACAAAGCACAACTGAAGGTGATATACGGATACAGAGCTTTCCGGATATCATTCCAGCTGTAAACCAGGATCCTGTGAATATAAATCTGCAAAACCAAAACTACTAGCTGCCCGTGTCGAAAATAGGGGCACCCAGAGTTTAGGTTAAAACAATAAACTCCAGGTCAGTCATGTGACTGGTGTGAGAACTAAAACAGTTATTAAAACTTTATTTTAAAAGAGAGTAATTCAAGGGACCACGCCGTATAACACGGAACGGGTTTCCTCCCAAGAATACCAGTGCATAGAATAAACAGCGCAATGATTTTTCGAAAAATGAAGCTATTATAAGACCCAGGTCCCATCATACAATGCAACGCAAGCCGGAGGATAGGGTTTTCCCTTATAATAGCCAAACATGCTTGGTACATTTAAAATAAATCATTTGATACTATTATAAGTGTATAGTGTCAAAACATTTTCAATCATATATATCAATCCTAGGCGGCATGGGTACCATCTATCATGTCGCCATACTAGGCTCTACAAATAAAACCGCAATATCACGTATTGGAAATTGGATTTCCGTCATGAGTCGAGGCAAGGGGCAAGCTCCTCTCCGCTTCGAGACACTCTAGCAAATGTCTCAGGACTACACACTCTGGGAAACCCTTGGATTCGGCTGGGCCGGTCCTCCCTTACGTTTGAGGATTGGCAATTCCTGAATACACGTTTCCCGGTCCTTACAGACCTATAATTGAGGCGCCTCGTTCCAACAACCATAAAGGTGAAAAGTATATAAATGTCAGGGCTGGTAAGTCACTGACACCACCAAAGCTAGAAAGAAACGTCGTGTTCTCCCAGCGGTCCGTATCCCGTTTTTGACTCATACCGAGGTGTGAGGCTCGCGAATTCACGTTATACACAAAGCTACGCCACAAAGGCCGTGCTTTGATCATCAACCATAAGACTTTGCTTTTCAACAGAAGCCTTGATCCATGCAACTCAGCGTGCCACACAGGCAATTCATGCCATGCGATTGATATCTATCGATATATAACCTCTAAGCTCGTACGTCTCAGAGAAGGGCGTTAAGCAAAAGAATAAATTCTTCGCCGCGAAACAGATATATATTTAACAGAAATCAATCAACACAGAATAAAATCCAATGTCGGACACACAATCCATTTACAAGTTCGTTCTGGGTCTGAACAAAACCGGAGGCACTTTCCTCGCATATCCATCGATCTCCAAGTACGTCTGGACGACCACCAAATGATTCCCTCATCTTGGGTGTACAGCCCAATCAAGATCATCAGTAATCACCCAAACGATGCGAAGACTTCCGGTCTTCAACCACCGTCTTCATCTTCGACTTATCGTCGAATCGGTTATTCAGAATGGGTATAAACCCGGCCTTTCCGAACAACCTGCGTATATTAAAAACAAATGTTACACAAACACAACACACGCCTCATTCCAATTCATTAGTCATTAGCCGTAAATCAGCAAGAGAGCAATTCCCCAAATATTAACCCCGAAGGCCGAAACCAACATCAGATCAATACCCAGGAAACCATTCTTCTTAACTAACCTACGACTAGTTTCTAAATTCCACATTCTTAGGGAAAGGTTCCCATTAATTTTATCCAAGATAAATTCTTTAAAATTTATCCTTTAATCTTCCTTTGGATGTCATTTCAAACCAAATTATGGTTTTTCAAACTAGTCGAGATCAGCGAACCACACCGAAGTAATTATTTATTTTATTTCCCAATCCCAACCTATTCATCCCATGAAGCAAAACTGGTAATACTCCATATCTAACGCCACGGTGTTATCGGTAAAATTAATTACTATTTCACGTTCAAATTTAATTAAAGATTTAGCTATCGCTTTGGAGCAAAACTGGCGATACTCCATTCTCGCTCATTTACCAAATTTGATAATTTAAATTATCAATTCACATTTCAATCTAATTGTAGATTCATTAAAACTCCTTTTACTGGGTTAAAGAACTAATGTCATTTAAAACACAGTTCACGACAAACCCAAATCACATTCTATTTAAAACCCATTTCAAATCCAATTTATTTATTTGAAAATAAACGGGTTTAATTTTAGTTCAAAACTAGTTCATTTCGATAAAAATCTATTTTTATCTTTTCAAATATGGAGTTTTTCATCCCAATTTTTCCCAAATCATTTCTTATGATTTTACACAAATTATTACTATTTTTAATAATTTTTTCAAGGCCCGTACTGTCGATTTCCACAAACGGCCATCGAACTGCACTTACAGCGACCTTTTCCAAATTTGATTTGGACGTATCTCCAAATCCAACCGTTAGATTTCAAATTTCTAATATTCGTTAGAAAGCACTTTTCGATACGAACCCAACGGTTCCGGTTTTAGGAGAATCCGACGGTCAGATCTCCCATAATGTCCGTTCGAAGTTAATGGTCGAAATTTACGAACTGCCGCGGCGCGGCGCGTTCTATTCAGGCCATTATATTATATATATAATATATATAATATATATTTCATCGATTTCTATTTAAAACGAATTTTATAAATAGTTTTGAATTCGTTTAAAAAACAATTTCAACTTTTATTTCAAATTCAAATCAAAATTGAATTTTCTATTATAAATCCTTTTTACTTTCATTTCTATTTGATTTCAATTCAAATCGATTTTTAATTCGATTCGAATTCAGTTTCTTTTCAATTCAATTCAATTCGTTTTCTATTCAATTCAAATTCGTTTTCTATTCAAATCAAATTCGTTTTCTATTCAAATCAAATTCGTTATATATTCAATTTAATTCAAATTCGTTATATATTCAATTTAATTCAAATTCGTTATATATTCAATTTAAATTGATTTCTATTTAATCCGAATTCAAATTCACTTTCTATTCAATTCGAACCGAATTCATTTTCTATTCAATTTGAATTCATTTCAAATTGATTCAATAAAATTTCAATTAGAATTTCAATTTAAATTTAATTTGAATTTTATTTCAAAATATTAAATTTTGAAATCACTTTTCAGTATTCATTGTAAAACGAATAAAATCGATATAAATATCGTTCACGTCAAAATAGCGCAACTCTAATCAACACGGCTTTATATTTTTCAATAATTCTGTTATTCTATTCAACAAATGAATATTTATCCTATTCAATACGTGAATGTATATTTTTGTCAACACACGACTAATCTCAACGAATGAGTATTGTCCACGTGTGACTCTTTTTGTTATTTAATATATTTTATAAGAAATATGGTATCTACCGTTTGATTTTAATCAGACTCTAACCGTAAATTAGTAAGAGAACGGTTCCCTGAATATTAACCCCGAAGGCCGAAACCAACATCAGATCAATATCCAGGAGACCACTCATCTTATCTATTTTCCAATTAGCTTCTAATTTTATATATGATAAAGATGTAAATTTTATTGTTAAAATATTTCGTTCAACACATGACCAATCTCAACAGATGAGTACGGTCAACACATGAACCTTTATTTTATAATGATAAAGATATAAATTTTATTGTTAAAATATTTCGTTCAACACATGACTAATCTCAACGGATGAGTACAGTCAACACATGAACCTTTATTTTATAATATTCTTTATTTTCTAAATTGGAATGAGGCCCAATCAATTTACCATATAAAGTTAATTATATGGATTCCATACAACACATGTATATAATAGCAACGATAAATAATCAACCATCATCCAAAGTGCACTACACTGTATAAGCATCAAATATAGATATCTAATGCTTATAACAGCCTGTCAATCCATCGATCGACATACAACTAATTATTGGGATTAGTGTATGCCGTATTTTATCCCAATACCCGTGTGGGGTTTCAAACAATCAAACACAGATTTTATTTGTGCAGTTGGGCGATGTGTAAAATTTATCGACCCAATCAATATCAGTCAAATCAGTGTATATAAACAAATCGGCCGATTTGTTTATAAATATTTATTTATTCAGTTTCACGTCAAAAATTATATTTTTAACGATAATTAATTTATTTCAACTACCTACATTTTATTATCGATTCCACATCAACATCACAAACAATTTCACAACACATCAATTAAACAAACAAGCCATCCATGGTCGGTGGATGACGGGTGTCGGGTGCTACTAAACACCGTCTGCATCCTAGTATATATATAACTAGAAAAAGAAATTGAAAGGTGAGAAATTCTCACCGATAGCTAATCCAATTCGACGACACTTCATTTATAGAAATCTTCGTCGTGATCGCCTTTTTGTCATCTTCGTTGCCCGTATTCACTACATATATAAAAATCACATTTTTACTTCGCTGTTCAATATATAAAAATCGAATTTTTACTTCGCTATTCAATATATAAAAATCCTATTTTTACTTCGCTATTCAATATATAAAAATCCTATTTTTACTTCGTTATTCAATATATAAAAATCGAATTTTTACTTCGTTATTCAATATATAAAAATCGAATTTTTACTTCGCTATTCAGTATATAAAAATCCTATTTTTACTTCGGTATTCAATATATAAAAATCCTATTTTTACAACGTTATTCTCTATATAAAGATCTCGCCTTTTCAACTATAAAGATTTCTCCTTTTCAAATATAAAGATTTCTCCTTTTCAAATATAAAGATTTCTCCTTTAACTTCTACTCCTAATACAAAGATTGAATTTTTATTCACTACATATATTAAGGTGATATTTTTACTATCTTACCTATATAAAAATTATATTTTTATACTCCTACAATATAAAGATTATATTTTTATTATTTATATAATATGAAAATTATATTTTCAACCTTTACATATGATAAAAATTATATTTTTAACTTCCTTATCATATAAAAATCATATCTTTAACTCTCCGATCGAATAAAAATTCTATCTCTAATTTTCCTATCGAATAAATTCAGTTTTAAAATCAAATAAATGATAACTGAAAATAGAAAAATAAAATAAAAACTTACATAGAAATAGAAGGGAGAAGAGCAGCGTTCATTGTCGGAGGGGGGGGGGGGGTCTCTGGTGCGCGGCAGTCGGAGAAGGGGGGGTATCGCGGCCAAGGCAGAGGGTAGGAGGGGGTTTGGCGTCGGTCAGCAACAGGAGGGGGGTGTGGCGGTTGCGCGCAGGGAGGGGTTTGCTTCTTGCGTCGGACTGGAGGAAGAGGGGTCGGGGTGGTTAGCAGGCGGTGGTGGGTCATCGGTGGGCCTAGGGGGTGGCGCTGCGGTCGGTGGGCTCGGGGTTTAGGGGTGTCGCGGTTTGAACGAAGCAGGGCTGGAGGAGGAGGGGAAGAAGAAAGGGAGGCGACGGCAGTGGTGGCGCCCCACCTGGGGCGGCAGCGACTCATCGGGGGGGAGCGACGTCGATCGATCGCGTCCCCCTTCTGTTTCTTTTTTTTTATTTTGATTTCTGAAATCGGTTTTGAAATAAAAGGGGGTCCAGAGGGAATTAAGGGGGAAGAGAGAGGTTTTATTTATATTTTTAATTATTATTTTACTTTCAAAAAGTTGACTTTTACATACGACCTCTAAACGAGGCCTACCGCCTGTCGTCCATAGCGTTTCACCCCCATTCCGAACACAATGGGATATGTATCGTAGGCTGATTCGATCGTTACAATCCGTTTCCGTTGAATTTACATAGAACTCTATATATTGTATTTGAACGCGCATTTCAATTTACCGGGGTCACATACGAACTCTATAAATTGCAGAAAAATATTTTTTAGCTTCGTATTGATGATACGGTCCTAACAAAACTAGTTTCGTTGAATTCTGAGACCGTTGGAAAAATGGACAATTTCCAGTCGATTAAAATCAACTGAAACTGGTCAAACGCGTTTTCCTTTGCCACACTCACATATTGATTCGAAAAATCATGAAATTTGAAACCTAGCAATAACTTGACATCACGGATCCAACAAAAGTGGTTTCGTCAAAATCCGAGGTTATTTGCAAAATGTCTATTTTTAAGGGCCTGAATTCCATAGCGACTATTCAGAATTTTCAACTAGACATATCTTTTTATCCCCGCTAAGAAATTTTGATTTTTTGGATTCGTTGGAAAGATATCATCAATTATATCCTAATGTTTTTGGTTTCACTAAAATTTGGATTGTTTTGCACCCGGTACATTCATTTGAAGTTTGAAATTGAATTATCGAACTACCGCGCCATTTCAATTCTATTTATAATTATATATAATTATTTATATTCTAACGACGGCGTATGTAATATATACATTCGAATTATATTCAAAATAAATTTTCGTCGATATTATTTAAAATAATCTATTTTAAATATTCAAAATTCACTAAAATTGCCAAAATAAAATTTTAAACTGGCTCGCATTTCCGGGTTATTACAATAATTTCTCATTCCTAAGCATGTATAATTTGAAAGTTCAAACCACGTATTAAAATCAATCCAATATGCAATTGCTAACCACTCACTATGTACACAAAGCATTCTCTCTTTCACCTTCTCCTCAACATCATGGTTCTCAAACTTCGTTCTCAGAACATAACCTATTTTCCTTGTCTCATACTCCAGTTTCTTTAGAAGTTCCATTATCTTTTCATAATTGTTTTAAAAAAACAGCAAGAGAATGAAAAAAGTGGCGACAACCATGTAAGTCGAACCCGAATTTTTTAGCACCATGCCACTGAAGGTCCATCGCGTGTCTGGTGAAACAACCAAAAGCTGAGAGTTTAAACTGCCAAATAGGAAGAGTAAGCAATAATACAGGTAGATATAATAATCAATATAATAGAGATCCTATATCATTTTGAAAAGAAGCAAATGATAAAATTTGTAGGTTTTGGAAGGTAGAATTGATCCAATGGGTCCAAGTTCAACTTAATGGATTATTATTATATAAGTCGGTAAAACATAAATAAATGTTTTAACTTGTCAAATTAAACTAGAACAATTCTTAACAAGCTTCTATAAGATGGATTCTTTTTGTAATAAGATCAATCCACTTTGAAGCTTTTGAATCATATGCTAACGAAGCATCTGTATTCACTTGTCATTAGTCTTTAGTTAAATGCACAAAGGCGCTTATATTCAATATGCATCACAAATGATGGTTTCATAAGGTAGTATTTCGTACAAACAGAGCATATTTGTTGGAATATACACTAATCATCTAATAGTAGCAGGAAAAAAAATATAACATAGGTGTAGACATTAAGGATCTAGATGCATATAATATGAGTGAGACAAATGATTCAACATTACAATGCATCATACTACAAATTACGATGGAGTATAAATTGTATATCAAATTCATATATAACATGTTTCTTAATACATACTGTCTAATAAACCTACAAAGAAGCCACAGATTGATATTATCTATATAATTTACCTATAGGGAAATATATGATGTATTCAAGTTAATTTACCAATAGAGAAATTTGTACAGTTAAAACATGTAGCAGTACCGAAATAATAATAAAAAATATAATGTTCTAGACCACATTTAATTTACCAATAGAGAACGCACAATTGCTTAAAGTACATACCTTAAACTGATAGACAGAAATAGAATATCTCTTCTCCTAAGGAGAATTCAATGAACATGGTCTACATGGTATTTTTCTTCTAGATTCTAAAAATATCAAAATCTGCAACCTACAATACAGACATTTTTCAATCAAGCAATGGTTTAACTTTTCCTTCTCTTCGAAATGACCTATACATTGAGATAAGAAATAGTGCCAGCTGCTCAGAAAAAGAGAAACTCATAAGGTCATGTACTAGGACCAAATCGTCTACAACTTATTATAGCCAGCAGTTGTCAGATCCTTTAGATTATTCAGGTATAGTAAAAATCATATCAACTAACTAAGAAGTGTAACAATATAGATACCACAAAGAATTTAGCAGCTGACTTATTTTAAATATCAACTGAAAGTAACTTACACTTATTATCTTTACTACCGCCTTAAGTGGAAAAGAGTTGCAACACATATACAATCACTCTTCCTTTTTTTTAAAATAAAAAGTAAACACGTTTGGATATTAGATGCATATATGCGTTTGGGATTTCTTTACCACAATTTAAACAAGACTAAACAAGTTTCCAAGCAATATAACTCCATTGAAGGAAACCAAAGCTCACCATTTTATTAAGATCAATTCCATTAAGATTGCGATAAGCATCATTATGCCCAGTAGCATCCAAATCAACATCAGCAGCAATGGGTTTACCACAAGCAAGTGTCTTCAGAATATGTCCAAGTTCTTCAGCATTAGATAATGGAACATAAAATATTTTTCCAAATCTTCCGGGCCTCAACACAGCAACATCCACGGGCCAAGTGGACATAGCGAAGGATTAGTGGCTACGTTATCAGTGCAGTGAAGCCATTTATGACTTCATGAGGCAGAGTGATCGTAGCAAGGTATGTTGGGTGATCGAAGTGGTGAATATCGTATGCTTTATGCACTGAGTTAGAGAAGTGAGGATGGATGCTATGTTTGATTGTTTGCCATCACTATGACATGCACACCTCCCCCACCTCCGTATCTTTACACTGTTTGATATGGTACCTTAGAGTGTTGTACAGTATGTAGTGCTAACTCTTTGGTTGCAGGTCCAGGTTCAGGTATGTTTTAGTCTACCTGTTATTGTTCACTTTAGATGCTTATCGCTCATACCAGGCTTTATGTCTGACCCAGAGTTTTATGTCTCCTCTTATTACTCTGGGTGCTCACACGAGCAGACTAGAGACAGGTCAGCTGGTGATGCGCGAGTAGCTGATTCGGAGGCGGGCAGGAGGCTTCCACGTATGATATATATATACACATTCTCCCTATGTCGTTGGTGGTCGCTACTTGGGCATTAGTAGTGTACCTCCTTTATCTTACTTTTGCTTTGAGACAGTTTGAAAGTTGTAATAAGCTGTATTTTGGATTTCCGTTGCTATGATGTTTAGTTCTGATTTTCAGCTTATGCACTGTCTCTCCTGTTTTATGTCAAGTATGTTATTATTATATTTTGTTCTATGCGCTGTGAGACATTCTACAGGTTCTTTGTATGTTCATTTCCTTCTTCCCTTTCCTTCTCACGACCCGTTCCGTGCTAACTGGACATGTGTACAGCGCACTTTTGGAGTAAGTGTCGGTTGGTACGGGGCGGGCCGTCACACTTGGTATCAGAGCTCTAGGTTGCGTAGTTAACCTAGGGAAAGACATTAGGGAGAGATGGTACGTATATGAGAGCGCGTATTTGTAATTATTTTGGTTTTCAAAAGCTATATATATATATATACTATTAGTAGTATAAGGATGAAGTCGCACTGCACTAGCACCACTATGGGGTCGTTAATCGTTTCCCTTTTTCAGATTGACGATGAGCCGAGACACGAGGGGTGTTGGTAGAGGGACCAACCAAGGGAATGCCGCTGATATGAGGGCAATGTTTACTAACCTCATGAGAGACATGCTTAGAGAAGTTCAAGGGGCAGTTCCCAATCCCGGAGTTGGTGTTGGCCCAGTAGTGCAGGCGCCTAGGGTCGATTTCGCCAAGTTGTGCAAAGATTACACTAACCTTGGTGGGAAGCCGTTCCACGGGACGGAGTCGGCCACAGATGTTCAAGATTGGATGGATAGCTGTGATCGTATCTTTGATGACTTGGGTCTTGAGGATGCGATGAAGAGAAAGCTAGCGTTTCGTCAGCTGCAAGGGCGAGCGATGAATTGGTGGAATGCCATTAGAACAGCTACTTCAGAGGATCAGGTTACTTGGGTTCAGTTCAAGGCTCGCTTTAGCGAAAAGTTTATTCCAGCTGCCCAAAAGCCAGTGTTGTTTAAGAGGTTCTTGGAACTCAAGCAGAACGGAAGGGCAGTTTCTGATTATATTGCTGAGTTCGACACTTTGTCGAAGTATGGACTGTCTCTTATCAACACTCCTGAGAAGAAGAATGAGAAGTTTATTACTGGCTTGGATGGATACTTGGGGGAAAGGCTTATTAATCACATCGATGAGACTTTTGAATCGATCGTGGGGAAAGCTTTGAGATCAGAGAGTCTTTACCCTAAGTCAAAGACTGAGGCTGCATCTGCAGAAGGGCCAAAGCTGCAAGCAGGCGGTGGAGGCAAGAATAACTCTCAGAATAAGAGAAGGCAGGACCAATCTAAAGGTGGTCAGAAAAAGAGCAAGAAGGATGTTGAGTGTTTCAGCTGTGGTAAGAAGGGCCATTATGCTAAAGATTGTCGGGCCAAGCCAGCGGATAAGAAGTGCTTCAACTGTGGTCAAGTGGGACATTTCAAGGATAAGTGTCCGCAACCTCTTAAGGAGAAGCAGATTGTGAAAGCATATGCTATTTATGCTGTTCCTTCTTCGTCGAATGCCCCAACTGCGGTGGAGAAAGGAAAGAATGTTGTTATTCAAGGTATGCTTTCTATTTATGATGTACCAGTTCGAGTTTTGTTTGATACTGGGGCTTCCCGTTCCTTCATATCTAGTGACCTGGTAGATAGGTTGGGACTGGAACCCGAGATAGTCGATAGACCATTGGTTGTGACGAACCCGATTGGTGGTTCGACTAGCCTTAGTATGATTTGCAGGAATTTGGTCTTATCGAGTCATGGATGTATGTTTGTATGTGATTGCTTTGTTTTGGGCTTTACTGGGTATGGCATTATATTGGGAGTCGATTGGCTCCAAAGATACGGGGTGGTGGTAGACTGTGAGGGCTTTTTGGTGACAGTGAGGGCGGATGATGGGCTGAAAGTAGTGTTTGGTAGTCTACCTAGTGATGGGGTTATGGCTAGTTTTGTAAATTCCCTCGACATCCCGCAGGA
Source organism: Allium sativum (assembly GCA_030737875.1). Classification (NCBI taxonomy): domain Eukaryota; kingdom Viridiplantae; phylum Streptophyta; class Magnoliopsida; order Asparagales; family Amaryllidaceae; genus Allium; species Allium sativum. The sequence goes on from CM060909.1 coordinate 822,860,575, forward strand.
TGAGTTGTCAGATGTGCCCGTGGTTGGCCAGTATCCAGACGTCTTCGAGGAGGTGACCAGGCTTCCACCACACCGAGAGATTGAGTTCCGTATTGATTTAGTGAAAGATGCCAGACCTATAGTGATGCCACTTCGTCGTATGGCACCAAGGGAGCAGCGAGAGCTCGGGGTGGAAGTTAGCAATCTTTTGAAGAAGGGATTTATTAGAAGGAGTGTCTCCGAGTGGGGAGCACCAGTTGTGTTTGCCACTAAGGCAGATGGTTCCCTTCGTTTGTGTGTGGACTATCGCGAGTTGAATAAGGTAATGAGGAAGAATAAGTATCCTCTACCACGGATAGATGATTTGTTTGATCAACTGGAAGGAGCAAGAGTGTTCTCCCAGTTGGACCTCGCGACAGGATTTCATCAGCTACGAGTAGCGGATGAGAGTGTTCCGAAAACGGCATTTAGGACGCCGTCTGGATTTTATGAGTGGTTGGTCATGCCATTTGGGTTGACCAATGTACCAACCTACTTTGTGGATCTTATGAATCGAGTATTCAGAGATCAGTTGAATAAGTTTGTTCTTGTATTCGTAGATGATATCCTTGTTTACTCAAGGACAGAGGAGGAACACAAGGGACACTTGAGGATAGTGATGGAGGTGTTGAGGAAACACCAATTGAAAGCGAAATTATCTAAGTGTCATTTTTGGAGAAGGGAAGTAAGATTCTTGGGTCATGTTGTTTCAGAGAGTGGTATTGCCGTGGACCCTGCGAAGGTGGCTATGGTACAGGATTGGCCTACGCCCAAGAATGCAACAGATGTAAGAAGTTTCTTGGGATTAGCTGGATATTATCGTAAGTTTATCCAGGACTTCTCCAAGATAGCAGCACCGTTGACTCAGTTGACTAAGAAGAATCAGTCCTTCGTTTGGGATGAAGTGTGTGAGGATGCCTTCAAGAGTCTAAAGGAGAAGTTGACGCGTGCGCCAGTGTTAGTCATTCCTAAAGGGAATGAAGAGATGACGGTATACACGGACGCTTGTGGTACCGGACTGGGTGCTGTATTGATGCAAGGAGGTAGGGTTGTAGCTTATGCTAGTCGACAGTTAAAGCCGCATGAGAAGAAGTATCCTACCCATGATTTTGAATTAGCAGCGATTGTATTTGCGCTGAAGATGTGGAGACACTATCTCTTGGGAGAAAGATTTGAGTTGTTTACCGATCATAAATCGTTGAAATATCTCTTCTCCCAGAAAGATCTGAATCTCCGTCAGCAGAGATGGTTAGAGTTCTTGGCTTCGTATGATTTTGATATCGCATACACACCTGTGAAGGGTAATGCGGTAGCCGATGCCTTGAGTAGGAGACATGCCAGCTTAGGGGCAATGTTTCTTGAATGGAAGCAACTGGAGTATATCGTGGGGTTTGATTTCAGACCAAAGTGCGAATTGGATCCAGTTATGCTAGCTAGTTTGACGATCAGACCCACTTTGATAGAGCGAATTGGTTCCAGCCAGAGGGACGATCCTAATCTATCGGAAATCATCTCCAAGTTAGAGATGGGCATCGATGGTGAGGAGATGAACAAGTATGGGCTTGATCCAGATGGATGGCTTCGGAAGAATGGAAGACTAGTTGTACCCAACGTAAATGGTTTGAGAGATGAAGTGCTTAGAGAATGTCATCACTCAAAACTGACTATACATCCCGGTGGTAATAATATGTATCGAGACATGAGACAGACTTACTACTGGGAAGGGATGAAAAGAGACGTTGGGAAGTTTATATCCAAATGCATGAATTGCCAGCTAGTTAAAGCCGAGCAAAAGAAGCCTAGTTGGTTGTTGCAACCATTAGAAATTCCCGAATGGAAATGGGAGCAAGTCTCGATGGATTTCATCGATGGTTTACCAAGGACTAGATCGGGACATGATAGCATTTGGGTAATTGTGGATCGATTGACTAAGAGTGCAAGATTTATACCAGTCAAATCGACCAGAACGGCAGCCAAGTTGGCAGAATTGTATATGAAGTGGGTAGTGAGATTTCATGGAGTACCCAAAAGCATTGTGAGTGACCGAGACCCGTTGTTCACCAGTGGGTTTTGGAAGAGCTTACAAGAGGCTCTAGGGTCAGGATTACATCTCAGTACCGCATATCATCCTCAGACCGATGGTCAGACGGAGAGGGTGAATCGTATATTGGAAGATCTCTTGAGAGCTTGTATATTGGATTTTGGTGGATCATGGGACGACCATTTGCATCTAGTAGAGTTTGCATATAATAATAGCTACCAACCCAGTATCGTTATGGCTCCATATGAAGCTTTGTACAGAAGACCGTGCAACTCATCATCATGTTGGATAGAGACTGGCGAGAACTTTGTGCTTGGACTAGATGTGGTGAGAGAAACTTCAGATAAGATTAAGATCATTCAGCAACGAATGAAAGCTGCCCAAGATAGGCAGAAGAGTTATGCTGATAAGAGGAGAAGAGACTTGAAATTCTCCGTTGGTGACTTGGTGTTCGTCAAGATCTCTCCGTTAAAGAGCGTGATTCGATTTGGTAGGAGAGGCAAGTTGGCACCAAGATTTGTTGGCCCATTCCCTGTTCTTGAACTAGTCGGGAATTTGGCATATAGAATTGGCTTACCAGAGAAAATGGCGGGAGTCCACAATGTGTTTCATGTTTCCCAACTAAGGAAGTTCGTTCACGACTCAGATATGACTATTTCACCTGATCAGTTAGAGGATTTCGAAGTAGAACCCGAGGCGGTTGGGAACCGCAAGCCGATTCGTATTGTGGGGCACGATACGAAACAACTTCGAAGGAAGGCGGTGAAGCTAGTCAAAGTTCAGTGGGGCGAGGACGAGGATGATTGTACTTGGGAGACAGAGGAGAGCAATAGGAAGGCATATCCAGAACTCTTTGCCTGGTAAGATTTACTTTGTGATTTAGTTATTCCGCATGCTAGGATAGACTTATTTTACTTGTTTTGCATGTTTGATTGTTATTTTATGATTGATAGGCATGCAGGACCTTTGTGTGTGTTGGATTAGGGAATTTCGGGGGCGAAATTTCTTAAGGGGGGGGGGGAGAGTGTAACGACCCGTATTCTACACATCATAGGATTGTAGAATATTTATTTCTTTCCCATGTGAAGTCGTATGGTCATGTAACTTTGGGAAACATCTATTAGAGTCATTTCCCATGTTCATGATTTTTGTCGATTTTTAAATGACCATTTTGCCCTTAGTTAGTACTGTTTTGGCCATAGCTTTTGATTGGAAAGGAATTTTGACCTGAAACCACTTCCATTAGATTCGTTTGATGGTTTACCTTTCCGTAGAGTGGTCATAATAGCCAAACGGACTTACCGTTTGGGAGATATGACTGAAATAAGGTTTAGAGGGTGAAAAACTGCTTAACCGGGCCAAATCGGGTGATTAGTGAGTAGGCCCATAACCCATTTCGGGATTAGGGTTATGGGAAGGCTGAAATGAGATGGAGAATCATTCCATTTCAGTTTTCTAGCCTCCACTTATCACCAAGGAACCCTAAAAATGGCCTCTAGCTTCTAAATCACCTCCAAATCACCTTTTTGTCAAGGATTTGGCTTAGCAACCTCTAATCAAGGAAGATCTACACCAAATCAACATTGGAGCTGCTGTTTAGCATTGGGATTTGCATCAAATCAGAGATTTATTTCAGATCTTAGTTTATTTGTGGCTAAGGTGAGTGATTTGCATAGTTTTACACTAATTATGGCTAGTTAAGGGTAATTAGTGCTAATTAGCGAATTTAGGCATGGTAAAATTCGGGAAAAATGTTCATAAATTCCTAAATGATGTTTTAGACCTCTGATATGAATTTGGGTTAATTTGGTTAAGTTTTGCTAATCCTATCATTAGTTTCACCTAAACATGCTTAAGGGGAAATGTGTGATTTTGGGTATGTTTGATCCATTTTAACCTATCATGTTGATGTTTTGATGTTGGTGGTTGATTATGTATGTTGCTATGACTGTATGAAATGCTTTGTGATTGATTTCAATAGTTAGAATGGTCGAAAACGTCGTCGAATGGCATAAACACTTGCTGGAACAGTTTCAGAAAACAGTGCAAGGTTCGGATCGGATATGAGGCTCGGATCAGATATGTTGAACTGGACAAGGGATTCAATCGGATCGGAACCTAACACTTGGGAAAAAGTGGCAAAAAGGAAGGCCACGCTAACTGAACTGGGATCGGATCGGATTAAGGAGGACGGATCGGAGCGGAAGCATGAAGGCGGATCGGAGCGGAGGCATAAACACGGATCGGATAGGAGCATGTGAAGGAAGCATGGAGACGGATCGGAGCGGAAGCACGAACTGGAGGGGAATGGCACCCGACCCGAACCAAGGAGAAACGCCCGACCCGAACAGATGGAGGACACCCGACCCGAACCGCACCAGAAGAAGACCCGACCCGAACAGATGGAGGATACCCGACCCGAACCGATGGCTTGAGGAGGAACCCGACCCGAACCAGTATTGACCAATAACCCGAGATGCAAAGGTAGTCCAATATGGGAAGTTAGAGCTCAGGATCTAGTTGGGAACCAATGAGTTCACTTCATGGTTGGACTTTGCTGCGGGACGTGTGCTAAGGAGTTGTCGACGTTCATAACTTCGATTCACCACTAAAAAATGAATGATGGCTACTTATCAGTGCAGTAGGGTCATTATGACCTGAGGGGCAAGGTGATGGTAGCAAGACTACGTTATCAGTGCAGTAGGGTCATTATGACCTGAGGGGCAAGGTGATGCGTAGTAAGACTATGAGCCAGCGCAGATGGGGTGAATAACTCTATGGGGCAAGTGGACATAGCGAAGGATTAGTGGCTACGTTATCAGTGCAGTGAAGCCATTTATGACTTCATGGGGCAGAGTGATCGTAGCAAGGTATGTTGGGTGATCGAAGTGGTGAATATTGTATGCTTTATGCACTGAGTGAGAGAAGTGAGGATGGATGCTATGTTTGATTGTTTGCCATCACTATGACATGCACACCTCCCCCACCTCCGTATCTTTACACTATTTGATATGGTACTAGAGTGTTGTACAGTATGTAGTGCTAACTCTTTGGTTGCAGATTCAGGTATGTTTTAGTCTACCTGTTATTGTTCACTTTAGATGCTTATCGCTCATACCTGGCTTTATGTCTGACCCAGAGTTTTATGTCTCCTATTATTACTTTGGGTGCTCACACGAGCAGACTAGAGACAGGTCAGCTGGTGATGCGCGAGTAGCTGATTCGGAGGCGGGTAGGAGGCTTCCACGTATGATATATATATATACACATTCTCCCTGTGTCGTTGGTGGTCGCCACTTAGGCATTAGTAGTGTACCTCCTTTATCTCACTTTTTCTTTGAGACAGTTTGAAAGTTGTAATAAGCTGTATTTTGGATTTTCGCTGCTATGATGTTTAGTTCTGATTTTCAGCTTATGCACTGTCCCTCCTGTTTTATGTCAAGTATGTTATTATTATATTTTGTTCTATGCGCTGTGAGACATTCTACATGTTCTTTGTATGTTCATTTCCTTCTTCCCTTTCCTTCTCACGACCCGTTCCGTGCTAACTGGACATGTGTACAACGCACTTTTAGAGTAAGTGTCGGTTGGTGCGGGGCGGGCCATCACAATTTGGCCATTATTTACTTTGAACGCCACATCGTCAGATCCACTGGATATCACTAATTGATGTCCACAAAAATACCATGGTTAGGAGCGACCCAACTATGGTACGTTTGAAGAAATCAACGTACGTGATCCCTTTTGAAATACTCTGTCAGACATCCGTCCATACAAGTCATCCAGGAACAGGATGAACCGAAGGTACTCTCCTACTGCATTTCATATAGGAATCACCCAATGGATCAGTAGCGAGAAGTCCTTGCAACCCGTGGATTCCAACCACGACAGAATCATAGTTTATCTCGAGCCGCTAAGCCAGAGATTATAAGTAATCCTTCCGCTTATGAAGATCCACGGTCTTCAATGCTCCATCTCGACCGTCTTTTGATATCCTCACGTTTTTGTTGGTCGGAATGGTTTTCGAACCTAAGTTCGATCCCGGTCTTTCCTCACCAACAATCGTATTGGACAGATTTGATTGTCGGTGATTTAACTATCAAAATAAGCCGTGTTTTCAATCATGACAATCCAATGAGTTCACTGGTTCAGTATTCAGCACCACTTGGCCTTTTAATTAAAACAATGTAAATTTGAAACTTTTAAATATGTCGATATTAATGATATAGTTTTCTCGCTTCTAATTTAGCATAAGTTTTCTCTTTAAACCAATTCATTTTAATACTTAGGAAAAACTTATATCATACTCAGTTGTCTAATTTCACATTCAAATCTCTATTCACACTATTTTCTAATATTCGAAATCAATTCACTTATTACTCGTGAAAACAACGTTGCAGAATATCTTTTATTCCTTATTTGACAACATAACGCTTATTCTTATTGAATAAACTCAACCTTTACATTTCATTTCTAACTCGGAAATATCATTAAAATTTACGCCATCCAATCTCCTTTTATTTCCTCTTTTTCTTTAGAATCTCATTATCTACATATTTGCCAAACTTTCACCAAATTGTTGCGTTACTATTTCTCTAATGAAATAATAAATTACTACAAACCTCTTTCACCATTACAACTAATATCATCTTCAGATAATCCTGAAGTCTTTCAAGTTGGGGTATTTTAGTTACCTCTCAGACCTTGATCAACAACGTTCATATCTCAAGATGGGTACGAGTTGTAATTTAAAACCTGATATTTCATTCTAATATAATTACAAATTCCATTTGACTGAACTATTCAAAATACGGTTTCATAAAACCTTCTTACTCTTAGAAATTCTCTTGCTTGAATATAACCACTATTCCTTAATTTAATAATTAAGTAATCCTTTATAAACACCCCTTTTTCCTTTACCTTTTTCTTTTAAAAACCGTTTCATTTCATAATTCGGATTTGCTTACAAAATCCGATGACCTACTTCCTTTACCAAACTCGGTTTCACCAATTCCTTCTCTAATCCTTTCGATCATTTCCCGCTTTGAAATTCATATTTCAATTCCCTACCTTTACACAATCACATTATTAATTAACGTTAATTTAAAATTAACGATATAACGCCTCATCGCTTTTATAAAGCTTGTTTAAATCAATTCTGGTTTAGTCTAAACCCTTTTCATCTAAATTTCCCTTTTGATAACTTTTATTCAAAATACATATTTCAAATCTATCTTTAGTTATAAATAAATTTTATAATTTCAGTTCTATCAATTCACCTGACGGTAAATTGATATAAATAAAACAATTTACTCTTAGGCCATTTACTGCCGATTTCTTAACCAACATAGCCCATTGGTTAAAACACAACACAGGTTAACTTTTCAGTCAATAGTCACTACCAAAATCAATTACACAAACATGACAGTTCATATGATAATATGGAAATAAATAATATATTTTGAGGAATCCCGTTGGATCCCTCCAACCTGTTCTTCCCTGTATTCAAAATGGTTATCTCAAATCAGATCGTTCAATTCAAACAGATCAAATAATTCAAACAGATCAAACAATTCAAACCATTAAACACGTTTATTATATAAACATGACCAACACGGTAAGTTACCTTTATTGGAACCAATCGTTAGAATAACGATTTGGCATTTCACTGAAATTAAACAACGGTTTAATTTCATCAGTTAAATCAACAAATAAATATATAATTAGCAAACAGTCAACCATTGGCAAGCAGAGCACACAAAATATAAACCCAGTTTATATAAAATATAAATGGGAAAAACTGAGTGAGTTTAACTCACTTTGGTCTTCATTCATTGTAAAAACAGTTCGTTTCACAAGTTTGCAGCTGCTTTCAACTCGGTCCAAGCCGGCTTCATAATATTTCATCCGTTGATAATCTCAACATTCTTCGGTTTGTTTGTTCTGTTAGCATATCATCAGGATGCACGATCACGTTTTAACTTAAATTAATTAAACTAAATTAAATCTAATTTAGACATTAAGTATTCATAAATAATTTAGCCGGCCATGATAACTTGGGTAAGGGATATGATACCGTTCATTATTTAATACAGGTAGTTTACATGCCCAACCGACCAATTCAATTTACCGTTGTAATGATCCGGCAACTTCAAATAATATGCTATAACCATAACTATTTCATATATCATACTCTAAATAGTTATATGGTTAATAACTATTAACAGTCATATCCATACTATTCACAAACTGTAATAGCCATTTATTTATTTATACCATAAGCGTTATGATTTTTCTTCTTTCCTTTTTCTATAAACTTTGCAAATCAATGATGAACCCTTAATATCAAACCCACTCCCTTATGATTCAAATTATGTACCTACACGTAAAATTATATATATTAGGCATGCGTTAAAAATAGGATTAGAATATTACTGTTCATTTGTCTTCATTGCTGCTATTTCCCTTTCACCGCATGTTTCCCCCTCATGAAATTTCGAACGCTGCTACTCATTTTTTTCCATTGTTGCTGTTCACCGTGTGTACCCTGCTGCCACTTCCTTCTACCCTTATATTCTTTTCTCCTTCACATTATATCCTTCCAAAGATGCCAACGTTACTTCCTATCCAACAGTCCCCATCTCCTGAACCCATTGCATCACACGCCGGTGTACCCACTCCACCCTCCTACTGATTCGAATGAGCTTCCTCATGCAAAAATCACCTGCTGTTCATTTGCTTAGTACGAACCCATCCTATTTCCGTGGCCTTACCCACCTGCCAATGCTCCATGCTGTTCCATCGTCAGCATCATGTTGTTAGTTCGTCGTTCGGTACCCGCTCCCTCAGCCTACCATCCGTCACCTACCTCAGTGTATCGCTCGCCTCTTCTGTTCGCACCTGTTCCAGGCAACCCTTTTCATCCACAAGACCATGCACGTTCCGGCCACCATCCTTGTACCAATACATACTTTTATCTTCATTTATTTTTCAGGAATGGAACCCATATCCAATTCCTACAACGAACTGCAGTGCTCACCGATCGCTGGTACAGAATGGAGATGACGAGCTATTTTGATTTATTCGTTTGAGGTGGGTCTGCGGTTTTTAAATCTTGGGAAAAGCTTGGTTTTCTCTTCAATCTGGAACAAAAAGAAGCTGCGGAGGGTATGCGAATATATATAGTAAAAGGGAAGTGTGGGGAGCAAGTTGTTAAGGTACGTATAGCCGTATAGGTTTGCAGAGATGTAGTGTAGTGTGGGAATTTCAAAAAGAACGTGGTAGCCACGACAAAAGTAGATTGGAAAGCACGGAATTGAAGTTGTTTGGCATCCAAGAAAGTAACAGTAAGCGAAGAGTTTTAATTTGATTAAAGAAATATAGATTATACCCATATATCACGATATGGTTTACTTGGGTATCACGGTTCCTTGGGCAGCACGGTTGGTTACTTTGGTATCACGGTTGAGCGTACAGGAAAGCAAAAAAAAAAAAAAAGCTATAGCAGGAAAGAAATGGGATGGATTATATTAATATAATAATGTATGAAACTTCATCGTGGACAAATCGTATTAAAAACCACTACATATGATCTTCGTTTTCTGATAAAAAGGCTAATCCAAATATAGAAAAATATTCCGGACCTAATGGGACAGGTTTTGTCGAATTCCGATCTCGTTTGAAAAAAATTCCTTTATAAAACCAGAAATAAACACGCGTTTAATTTTTCCACGGTCACTAGATAAGTCAAATTAACTTGAGACCTTGAAATCCTATAAAAATTCTTCAATACGAACCCAACGACACCAGTTTCGTCGCATTCTGAGACTGTTTTCCCGGTAGGCTATTTTTACGCGCACCGCAATGCCACTTTGGACACCAAATTACCCAGTCTTCAAAAATAACAAGCTACATACCTATCCCGACTCTAATCGATGATACGAACTCAACGGAACTGTTTTTGTGGCTTAATTCGATCGTCTGTTCAAGTTATACTCAAATATCCCTTTATTGAATTAAATTAATTACGTGCTATAGAAATTGAACGGGCATTTTTGGCTGCCGTGGTCACATACGACATCGGTTTGCCACGCCATTTAACACCGTACAATAATTTAACGATACGGTTCTAATGAAACTGATTTCGTCGATAACGGCCTCTGTTTGCAAAATGACCATTTTAAAGGTCGATATTTAAATAATGATTTTTCACAGCGACTGTTTTAAAATTTGATTTGGCCATAGCTAACAAACTATAATACAAAATATGAATTTTTCTCTTTCATATGAAAATTATAATCAGTACGGTTCTAACGTTTCTTGTTTCACAGAAATCCGACTTATATTGAATCCTGTATATCCAATTGAAGTTCAAAATTCAATATTACGAACTGCCGCGCGATTTCGAGCTCATTTTATATTATAAATAAATTAACGTAAAGCTTCGTTTTAAATAACGAATTAAATATTAAAATCCATTAATATTCCAAATAATAAATTATATTAAATATTTAACGGCCAAAATACGGGTCGTTACATTCTTCCCCCCTTAAAATAATTTCGTCCCCGAAATTGCTAAGGTAAGAAAGAACGTTACAAACCCATTAATTCTCAAATCTAATTTACTTTAAATCGAAAACCAATTCAATATCGTATATAAATATTTTCAAGAAAATCGAAAAATTTCTAACACCTTAAATTTTGGATAATTTTTGGCAGAGTCTCCCCTGTACAGAGGACATCTGCAATATCGCATGTTCAAGTAATATATACACATCGACCAACAGGGTCGGAAAAATTCAAAAACCCAAGTAAAACCCCAAATTTATAATTTTCGCATAGCCGTACCTTTTTGCGAGCGTTATTGAGCATATCTGCTCGACGTATATACGGTTTACTCAACCAATATCAATCTGCCTAGCCATCTGGCACCTGTACTCAACTCAATTCACATATGAGTAATAAATATATGGAATTCTGAGATAATATTTCACTAATCAACTGGTATAACTACACCAATTTCAAAGTCAAACACACAGCATCAATTCATTATCAAATGCAGGGTTAAATCATAAATTTCAATTCTTATGCAGTTTCATTCCCGTTTAATTTATAATGGAATTTATTCTTTAGTTTAAAATTCATTTAGTTCAATAAATTCGTTGATTATTTGACTCAAACAAACTAAAATCCCATAACAAACATTTCACATTTCACAATCAATATACAACCAAATCAGCCAAATCAATTGAATTCACGTTCAATATTAACATTTATTTTGGTTTTTCATATTTGAACATCAACCGATTTATGTCCGAATGATTTTCTTTTGATTATTATCTATTCAAAATTCCAATTTCCATATATGTTTTATTTAATTTTGATATCATTCTTAGTTTATTTACACTTAACAAAGTTAAGTTTCAATTCAAATTTCAGTCCGATTTGAATCGCATTCAAATCAATCGAATACACTACTATCTCAATAATTTAGATAAAATTATTTCCTTTATATACAAAAATATAATTTGGGTAAAATTATTTCATTTACCCTCTTCACAAAACAATACTGTATCCATGGTCAGTTCTATGCTTCTCAACACTTGAACCGATCAACAACACAATACAAACCATTTGTATATAAAATTTACAAATACGCTCTCATATATATATATATACACACACACTCAATCTCGATCTAGGGTATTACTAACCCAATCTCTATCGAGTTACACCACAGAGCCAAGGTTATTACTAAACCAATAGCTCTGATACCATTGTAACGACCCAAGGATTTTCAGTCCCGAAAATCGACATAAATACCTTTACCGGAACTCATGCCGACCTTCCAAACACCGAAAACACTGGAATGTTATTAGAAAGAAATTAGAGGGTGAGATAAGAAAGAAATATAAGAATAGAAGAAGAAGAAGAACCAACACAACACAGAATCAGAGTCTCACATCGCAGCAGAACAAAATATAATACAGAAATAAATCTTTATTGAGAGCTTTAAATATACTTACAATATCAGAGTACATCACACAACGGGACAGTTATAATAACTTGTTCCCATATACAACACACAACGGAATAGTAGCTATATAATATCATACGTCTGAACATCTCCCAGCTCGTCTCTTCACAACATTCGATAACCTGAACCTGTACACCCCAGGCTAACCCGAGCATTTACAAAACACTGGGTCAGTCTGGTGAACCAGAGTAAGAAAAACTCGCACAGTATTAAGGGTATCACACAACTTGATTTTAAAGTCAAAATCTTTCCAAAGTAAAGGAAAATCGTAAGACCAAATACACACATAAATACGGACGGTTTTTACCTTACGATAGCCCAAACCATTTTTGAAATCAATATCTTTTCTGATATTATAATAGTGTCTAAATACAAGTAAATATCAAGCTAGTGGAATGCTTGCATCTCACGCTCCACATATAATGTATACAATAAAAACCGCGGCACTTATTGGAGATTGGATTCCGGCCTTGACAAGGTATGGGATCAGCTGCCGATAGTGTATCACTAGAGGCGAATACACTGGGTTCAACAAGAACGTCTTGCAACCCGGCCCACACATGACCGACCACTCATTTCGCTTAAGTGTATCGAATGTATATCACCAACGGTTGGGCTCAAACCACCGTTTCCCGAAAAGGGACAGCATCGAAATAGATTAAAGAAGCAAAAGGAATTTCTCTAGATAGGTGATTATACACCCTAATGGGAGCGACCCACATAGCCATGCTGCCTGCTCGATTTTTGTCATTTCTCGGTTGTGAGGCATGAGGTTTGAATTCATCTCTAGAACATCTGGCCATTATTTACTTTGAATGCCACATCGTCAGATCCACTGGATATCACTAATTGATGTCCACAAAAATACCCTGGTTAGGAGCGACCCAACTATGGTACGTTTGAAGAAATCAACGTACGTGATCCCTTTTGAAATACTCTGTCAGACATCTGTCCATACAAGTCATCCAGGAACAGGATGAACCGAAGGTACACTCCTACTGCATCTCATATAGGAATCACCCCATGGATCAGTAGCGAGAAGTCCTTGCAACCCGTGGATTCCAACCACGGCAGAATCACAGTTTATCTCGGGCCGCTAAGCCAGAGATTATAAGTAATCCTTCCGCTTATGTAGATCCACGGTCTTCAATGCTCCATCTCGACCGTCTTTTGATATCTTCACGTATTTGTTGGTCGGAATGGTTTTCGAACCTAAGTTCGATCCCGGTCTTTCCTCACCAACAATCGTATTGGACAGATTTGATAGTCGGTGATTTAACTATCAAAATAAGCCGTGTTTTCAATCATGACAATCCAATGAGTTCACTGGTTCAGTATTCAGCACCACTTGGCCTTTTAATTAAAACAATGTAAATTTGAAACTCTTAAATATGTCGATATTAAAGATATAGTTTTCTCGCTTCTAATTTAGCATAAGTTTTCTCTTTAAACCAATTCATTTTAATACTTAGGAAAAACTTATATCATATTCAGTTGTCTAATTTCACATTCAAATCTCTATTCACACTATTTTCTAATATTGAAAATCAATTCACTTATTACTCGTGAAAACAACGTTGCAGAGTATCTTTTATTCCTTATTTGACAACATAACGCTTATTCTTATTGAATAAACTTAACCTTTACATTTCATTTCTAACTCGGAAATGTGAAGACCCGTAACTTCCCCATAAAGGAAAGAGCAGATACTTCGAGGACAAGACACATCAGAACACAAACAGAAGAACATTTCATTGTTTATTACAACAATTCATCAGAATACAAGAATTAAACAAAGTATAAATAAATATTATACATTCGATAAATATCAGAGATTTACAAATTACAATGCAGCGGAAAAATAATACAAAACACAACTGAAAGAGATATACGGATACAGAGCTTTCCGGATATCGTTCCAGCTGCAAATCAGGATCCCGTGAATATAAATTTGCAAAACCAAAACTACAAGCTACCCGTGTCAAAATAAGGGCACCCAGAGTTTTGGTTAAAACAATAAACTCCAGGTCAGTCATGTGACTGGTGTGAGAACTAAAACAGTTATTAATCTTTATTTTAAAGTTAGGTAAATCAAGGGACCACGCTGTATAACATGGAATGGGTTTCGTCCCAAGAACACCAGTGCATAAACAACAACGCAATGCTAAATAAAGAAAAATGAAGCTATTATAAGACCCAGGTCTCATCACACAATGCAACACAAGCCGGAGGATAGGGTTTTACCTTATAATAGCCAAAGCATGCTTGATATGCTAAATTTCATCTTTTATTACTATAAGTGTATAGTGTCAAAACAATTTCAATCATAAGTATCAATCATAGACCGCATAAGTACCCCATACCACTATGTCGCCATATATAGGTTCTACAATCAAAACCGCAAAGTCACGTATTGGAAGTTGGATTTCCATCTATGAACCAAGGCAAGGGATCGTCCTTACCGAATTCGAGACAATCTAGCCCATGTCTCAGGGATAGAACGCATCGACCCTTGGAGCGTCAGGGCCGGTCCACCGATGTGGATTAAAATGCCTGAACACTACGTTTCCCCGCCGTTTGGGGCGTAAATGAGCCAAATGACTCCATCGGCTCCACACAGTCCCCGATATATCCGAGGCGCCTCACAATAGCAACAACCACATAAGTCAAACTCGTCAGGGCGTGTAAAACCACTGACGCCACTTCAAGCTAGAAGGAAACGCATGCCCTACCCGAAGTCCTCTCCCGTTTCTGGTTCACAACCGGGGTGTGAGACTCGCGGATCAATGCTACACAAAGCTTTGCCACACAGGCCGTGCTTTGATCATCAACCACAAGACTTTGCTTTTCAATAGAAGCCTTGATCAATTGCCACTTAGGCATGCCACACAGACAATTCACTCCATGTGATTGATATCCATCAATATATAACCCCTGCGCTCGTATGTCTTAGAGAAGGGCGTTAAGCAAGAGAATAAATTCTCCGCCGCCAAACAGATATATATTTAATAGAAATCAATCACACAGAATAAAATCCAATGTTAGACACACAGTCCATTTACAAGTTCGTTCTGGGTCTGAACGAAACCGGAGGCACCTTGTACCTTGCACACCGAAGTAATCACTTATTTTATTTCCCAATCCCAACCTATTCATCCCAGGAAGTAAAACTGGTCATACTTCATATCTAACACCATGGTGTTATCGGTAAATTCAATTACCATTTCACGTTCAAATCTAATTAAAAATTTAACTATCGCCTGGAGCAAAACTGGTGACACTCCATTTTCGATCATTTCAATCTAATTAAAGATTCATTAAGACTCCACTTAGTTTTAATCTTCCCAAAAATCAAATTCTATGATTATTTAACTTGGGAAATCACCTCATGTCTTTAACTGGGTTAAAGAATGAATGTCATCTAAAACACGGTTCACGATAAACCCAAAATCACATTCTATTAATTGTCGGGTTAAAGAACAAGTGTTATTTAAAACACCGTTCACGATAAACCCAAAAATCAATTCAAATTCAATTCCAATTAAATACCATTTAATTGGTGCACTTCATTAAATCTAAATAAAAAGATCTAATCTTTTCCTCAATTGGGTTTAAGAACAGTGTTAATGAAGACACCATTCACGACAAACCCAAATCACATTTGATATTAAAGACAAGGCTCTGAATAGAAAATATATCGGCTTATATTCAATATCAAATTCTATGACCAACAAATATTGTATTGGAAATAACGATATAAATATATCTTTCAAATTTCCATACCAATATCGGTATAATCACGAAATCCAACATCGAAATACTCCAAAGACAATTTCGATTCACATCCCTTCCAATTCAATTATTGGAAATTCTAGTTGCTTTTAAAAGTATTTCAAATCCAATTTATTTATTTTAAAAATAAATGGATTTTAATTCTAGTTCAAAACCAGTTCATTTCGATAAAAATCTATTTTTATCTTTTCAAATATGGAGTTTTTCATCCCAATTCTTCACAAATCATTTCTTATGATTTTACACAAATTATTACTATTTTTAATAATTTTATCAAGGTCCGTACAGTCGATTTCCATCAACGGCCATCGAACTACACTTACAGCGACCTTTTCCAAATTTGATTTGGACATAATTCCAAATCCAACCGTTAGATTTCAAATTCCTAATATTCGTTAGAAAGCTCTTTTCGATACGAACCCAATGGTTCTGGTTTTAGGAGAATCCGACGGTCGGATCTCCCGCAATGTCCATTCGAAGTCAATGGTCGAAATTCTATCTTTCCTTTATATTAAAATTTGAACTTTCTAACGTTAAAAAATCATAACTTTCTAATGTTAAAAATCTAATCTTTGTATAAATAAAAATCATTCCTTTTCACAAATAAAAATCGTCTTTCACTATAAATAAAAATCCGACCTTTCCTTATTTAAAAATCACATCTTTATCCTCAAACCATATATAAAATTCAAATGTTTATTCTCTAATCTTTATCTACATAAAAATACAATATTTTCTTAAATAAAATATATTTTTATTCTCTATAAAAATAAAAAAAATCCTATACCTTTTCAAATCGAAAATCTTACCTTTTCATACAAGAAGATCGCAGGTTTTATATAATAAAAAAAGGAAAAGGAACCTAGAAACTCACAGTGGAGGTGTAGGACGGCGGGGGTTCACCTAGGTGACGAGGTGGTCTTCCAAGCGGTGGAGCTCGTCCAGGCGAGAGGTCTTAGGCGCTAGGGCTTCTGGCTTTCGGATTGGGAGCTGCGGATTTGGGGATTGGGGGGTCACGGGTTAGTGTGGAGGAGAGAGGGAGGTAGCGGAGGAGAGGAGATCGAATGGGGGGGCTAGCTGCGAGCGGTGGAGGTGAAGCTCCAGGCGGCGGCGATAGGGGGCGCGATCGAGGGTTGTCAAGTTTTTTTTATTTCATTTTAACTGAACCGTGAGGGGAGAGAGAAAGGAGTGAGGGATTATATAAATATATTTATTTATTTTATTATTTTTAATTTCAAAAAGCAACTTTTAATTTCGACCTCGAAATCGAACCCACCGACTGTCGTTCATAGCTAATTACCCCTATTCCGAACACAATGGGACATGTATCGCAGGCTGATTCGATCGTTTCGATCAGTTTTCATCAAAATCAAAATATAACTCTATATATTGAATTTGAACGCACATTTCAATTTACCGGGGCCACATACTAACTCTAAAAATTCCCAAAAAATATTTTCTAGCTTCGTATTGACGATACGGTCCTAACAAAACTGATTTCATCGAATTCTGAGACCGTTAGAAAAATGGCTATTTTCCAGTCGATTAAAATCAACTAAAACTGGTCAAACGCGTTTTTCCTTTGCCATGCTCACATATTGATTCAGAAAATAACGAATTTTGAAACCTAGCAATAACTTGACATCACGGATCCAACAAAAGTAGTTTCGTTGAAAACCGAGGTCGTTTGCAAAATTTCCATTTGTAAGGGCCAGAATTCCATAGCGACTATTCTGAATTTTCAACTGGCCGTATCTTTTGATTCCCGCTATGAAATTTCAATTTTTTGGATTCGTTGGAAAGATATTCTCAAATAGATTCAAATATTTTTGGTTTCACTAAAATCCGGTTTATTTTGAATCCTGTACATTCATTTGAAATTTGAAATCGAATTTTTGAACTACCGCGCCATTTCAGGCTCGTTATATAATTAAAATAAATTATTTATATTCTAACGACGATTCAAATAAATATATACGTTCTAATTCTATTCAAAATAAATTTCACGTTGTTTTTATTTAAAATAATTCATTTTAAATCTCCAAAATTCATCAAAATTGCCAAAATAAAAATTTTAAGTTGGCTCAGATTTCCGGGTTATTACAATCTCCCCCACTTAAAACTTTTCGTCCCCAAAAAGGAACGAAGTCAAAAGTTGTTTAACTAGTCAACTCAACTTTCAGTATTTTCCTTACTGCTTAAGTTCTTCAACTTTTCAGTTTCTAAGAACTTTTCAATTTTTTTCAAAAATTTGGCTAACACCCTAAATTTTCGAAAAATTTCGCTATAACCTCCCCTGCACCGGGGACTTTGGGATATTTCAAATAGCCTCCCATGGCCCTCATCAATCTAAAAAGAAAAAGAAGCAGCCAAACGGCTAGCCAATCGGCTCATAAAATCATCCAAAACCCAATAAATTAGTAAACATGTACCTATTTGTCGGGCAAACAATTTTATTCTTCTGCTCTAGCCTCCTTGCTATGACCTGTTCAATGTAAGTACATATATATGCATGCAAATGCGACAAATTTTCAATACAATTCAATATTTGGTTCAAATGGACTAGAGGTTCAACATTTAATTAATCAAACAACAATCAAACAACACAATCATCAATCAATTAGTTGATTATCATTTCAAATTCATAATTTTGATACATATACAGAAAATCATGTTTTTAATGCCAAATCACAACTATAAGCCCTATCTAGTTTTGGTTCTCACACCAGTCTATGGAAATATATAAATATCACACTTTCGGCACTCGAATATAAATACTGATGATGCGGCCGCATAATCAGAATTATCCCCGGGCGACTAGAGTGTGACTCTATATCCATCCAGTATATTGGAGGCTTCCAATACACGTGGATTAGACGTATATTAAAATCTCTATATAGCTGATAGTCCAAATCAATATAAATAAATAATCAGATATGAATAATTGATTTAAATTTTCAAAACAAAATTTATTTTCACTTTTATAAATATACTCTTCACATTCGTTTGAGGATACTACTGATCCTATCTCTAACGACTCATTCCCATTGGATATTACTAATCCAATTTCCGATGAATTCTTTCGTATGGTTCTAATGTGCCTTGTTCTCGAGCTTTGTAAACCAAAGCTCTGATACCAACTGTGAAGACCCGTAACTTCCCCATGAAGGAAAGAGCGGATACTTCGAGGACAAGACACATCGGAACGCAAACAGAAGAACATTTCATTGCTTATTACAACAATTCATCAGAATACAGGAATAAAACAGAGTATAAATAAATATTATACATTCGATAAATGTCAAAGATTTACAAATTACAATGCAGCGGAAAAATAATACAAAACACAACTGAAAGAGATATACGGTTACAGAGCTTTCCGGATATCGTTTCAGCTGCAAACCAGGATCCTGTGAATATAAATCTGCAAAACCAAAACTACTAGCTGCCCGTATCAAAATAAGGGCACCCAGAGTTTAGGTTAAAACAATAAACTACAGGTCAGTCATGTGACTGGTGTGAGAACTAAAACAGTTATTAATCTTTATTTTAAAGTTAGGTAAATCAAGGGACCACGCCGTATAACACGGAACGGGTTTCCTCCCAAGAACACCAAGTGCATAAACAACAATGCAATGCTAAATAAAGAAAAATGAAGCTATTATAAGACCCAGGTCCCATCACACAATGCAACACAAGCCGGAGGATAGAGTTTTACCTTATAATAGCCAAAGCATGCTTGATACGCTAAATTTCATCTTTTATTACAATAAGTGTATAGTGTCAAAACAATTTCAATCATAAGTATCAATCATAGACGGCATAAGTACCCCATACCACTATGTCGCCATATATAGGTTCTACAATAAAAACCGCAAAGTCACGTATTGGAAGTTGGATTTCCATCTATGAACCAAGGCAAGGGATCGTCCTTACCGAATTCGAGACAATCTAGCCCATGTCTCAGGGATAGAACGCATCGACCCTTGGAGCGTCAGGGCCGGTCCACCGATGTGGATTAAAATGCCTGAACACTACGTTTCCCCGCTCTTTGGGGCGTAAATGAGCCAAATGACTCCATTGGCTCCACACAGTCACCGATATATCCAAGGCGCCTCGCAACAGCAACAACCACATAAGTCAAACTCGTCAGGGCGTGTAAAACCACTGACGCCACTTCAAGCTAGAAGGAAACGCATGCCCTCCCTGAAGTCCTCTCCCATTTCTGGTTCACAACCGGGGTGTGAGACTCGCGGATCAATGCTACACAAAGCTTTGCCACATAGGCTGTGCTTTGATCATCAACCACAAGACTTTGCTTTTCAACAGAAGCCTTGATCAATTGCCACTTAGGCATGCTACACAGGCAATTCACTCCATGCGATTGATATCCATCAATATATAACCCCTGAGCTCGTACGTCTCAGAGAAGGGCGTTAAGCAAGAGAATAAATTCTCCGCCGTTAAACAGATATATATTTAATAGAAATCAATCACACATAATAAAATCCAATGTCAGACACACAACCCATTTACAAGTTCGTTCTGGGTCTGAACGAAACCGGAGGCACCTTATACCTCGCATATCCATCGATCTCCAAGTACATCTGGACGATCACCAACTGATTCCCTCCTCTTGGGTGTACAGCCCAATCAAGATCATCAGTAATCACCCAAACGATGTGAAGACCTCCAGTTTTCGACCACCGTATTCATCCTCGACACCACGTCGAATCAGTTATTCAGAATGGGATAAACCCGGTCTTTCTGAATAACTCGCGTATATAATAAATAAATGTTACACAAACACAGCATACGCCTCGTTCCAATTCAGAATATTCTTAAACTTTGGGAAAGGTTCCCAGTAATTTTATTAAAGATAAATTCTTTAAATTTATTCTTTAATCTTCTTTTGAATGTCAATTCAAACTAGTCGGGATTAGCGAACCACACCGAAGTAATCACTTATTTTATTTCCCAATCCCAACCTATTCATCCCAGGAAGTAAAACTGGTCATACTTCATATCTAACACCATGGTGTTATCGGTAAATTCAATTACCATTTCACGTTCAAATCTAATTAAAGATTTAACTATCGCCTGGAGCAAAACTGGTGACACTCCATTTTCGATCATTTCAATCTAATTAAAGATTCATTAAAACTCCACTTAGTTTTAATCTTCCCAAAAATCAAATTCTATGATTATTTAACTTAGGAAATCACCTAATGTCTTTAACTGGGTTAAAGAACCAATGTTATCTAAAACACGGTTCACGATAAACCCAAAATAACATTCTATTAATTGTCGGGTTAAAGAACAAGTGTTATTTAAAACACCGTTCACGATAAACCCAAAAATCAAATCAAATTCAATTCCAATTAAATACCATTTAATTGGTACACTTCATTAAATCTAAATAAAAAGATCTAATCTT
The DNA here is from genome assembly GCA_030737875.1 of Allium sativum. Classification (NCBI taxonomy): domain Eukaryota; kingdom Viridiplantae; phylum Streptophyta; class Magnoliopsida; order Asparagales; family Amaryllidaceae; genus Allium; species Allium sativum. The sequence goes on from CM060909.1 coordinate 822,881,899, forward strand.
TTCCTCAGCTGGGTTTAAGAACAGTGTTAATGAAGACACCATTCACGACAAACCCTAATCACATTTGATATTAAATACAAGGCTCTGAATAGAAAATATATCGGCTTATATTCAATATCAAATTCTACGACCAACAAATATCGTATTGGAAATAACGATATAAATATATCTTTCAAATTTCCATACCAATATCTGTATAATCACGAAATCCAACATCGAAATATTCCAAAGACAATTTCAATTCACATCCCTTCCAATTCAATTATTGGAAATTCTGGTTACTTTTAAAATCATTTCAAATCCAAATTATTTATTTTAAAAATAAATGGATTTTAATTCTAGTTCAAAACCAGTTCATTTCGATAAAAATCTATTTTTATCTTTTCAAATATGGAGTTTTTCATCCTAATTCTTCACAAATCATTTCTTATGATTTTACACAAATTATTACTATTTTTAATAATTTTATCAAGGCCCGTACAGTCGATTTCCACCAACGGCCATCGAACTACACATACAACGACCTTTTCCAAATTTGATTTGGACATAATTCCAAATCCAACCGTTAGATTTCAAATTCCTAATATTCGTTAGAAACCTCTTTTCGATACGAACCCAACGGTTCCGGTTTTAGGAGAATCCGACGGTCAGATCTCCCGCAACGTCAATTCGAAGTCAGTGGTCGAAATTCGCGAACTGCCGCGCTGTGACGCGTTCTATTCAGGACATTATATTATATATATATATATATAATATATATAGTATATACTTCGTCGATTTCCTTTTAAAACGTATTTTATAAATCGTTTTAAATTCGTTTTCGAAACGATTTCAACTTCATATTCAATTTCGAATCAAAATTGATTATTCCACATCATCGATATACAAATGATAATATTTTCAAAACGTTAAATTTTGAAATCACTTTCTTTTCTATATTCATTATAAAAATGAATAAAATCGATATAAATATCGTTCATGTCAAAATGGCGTCAATCTAATCAACACGGCTTTTATTCAACACATGAATATTTATTCTATTCAACACATGAATGTTTATTCTATTCAACACATGAATATTTATTCTATTCAACACATGAATTTACTTTCAATTCAACACATGAATTTATTTTCAATTCAACACATGAATTTATTTTCTAAATTGGAATGAGGCCCAATCAATTACCATATAATGTTAATTATATTGATTTTCTACAACACATGTATATAATAACAACGATAAATCATCAACCATCATCCAGAGTGCACCACACAACTGCATAAGCATTAAATATAAATAATTAACGCTTACACAGTCTGTCAACCCATCGATTGACATACAACTAAACAATCGGGATTAGTGTACGTAAAATATCATCCCAATACCGGATGGGGTTTCAAATCAACAAACACAGATTTTATTTGTGCAGTTGGGCGATGTGTAAAATTTATCGTCCCAATCGATATCAGACAAATCAGTGTATATAAACAAATCGTCCGATTTGTTTATAAATATTTATTTTATATATACACGTTAAAAATTATATTTTTAACAATAAAATATTTTCCACTATAAAATATTTTATTTCATTCCACATCACACAATCAAATTTCACAACTGAAATCAAACAAACAAGTCATCCATGGTCTGTGGACGATGGATTCGGGTGCTACTAAGCACCGTCTGCATCCTAGTATATATTTCAACTAGAAATCAAAATAAAAGTGAGGAGTTCTCACTGACTAGCTAAACCAATACACCGCGACTCTTCATATATAGAAAATCTTCGTCAATCGCCTTTTGTCACTTTCGTCGTCCATGTTCACTACACACATAAAAATCACATTTTTATATTCTCTATTATATAAAAAATCATATTTTTATAACTACGCTATATGGATAAAATTTCGATTTTTATACCGCTACTATATAGATAAAAATTCTATTTTTATCGAAGTAAAAATCATATTTTTACTTCTCTAGTATATATATAAAAATCCAAACTTCCTTTGTGTAAAAATTCAAACTTCCTTATATAAAAATTCTATCTTTCCTTTATATAAAAATTTGAACTTTCTAACGTTAAAAAATCATAACTTTCTAATGTTAAAAATCTAATCTTTGTATAAATAAAAATCGTTCCTTTTCACAAATAAGAATCGTCTTTCACTATAAATAAAAATCCGACCTTTCCTTATTTAAAAATCACATCTTTATCCTCAAACCATATATAAAATTCAAATGTTTATTCTCTAATCTTTATCTACATAAAAATACAATCTTTTCTTAAATAAAATATATTTTTATTCTCTATAAAAATAAACAAAAATCCTACAGCTTTTCAAATCGAAAATCTAACCTTTTCATACAAGAAGATCGCAGGTTTTATATAACAAAAAAAGGAAAAGGAACCTAGAAACTCATAGTGGAGGTGTAGGACGGCGGGGGTTCACCTAGGTGATGCGGTGGTCTTCCAAGCGGTGGAGCTCGGCCAGGCGAGGGGTCTCAAGTGCTAGGGCTTCTGGCCTTCGGATTGGGAGGTCATGGGTTCGTGTGGAGGAGAGAGGGAGGTAGCGGAGGAGAGGAAATCGAATGAGGGAGGGGGCTAGCTGCGAGCGGTGGAGGTGAAGCTCCAGGCGGCGGAGATAGGGGGCGCGATCGAGGGCTGTCAGGTTATTTATTTATTTCATTTTTTAACTGAATTGTGAGGGGAGAGAGAAAGGAGTGAGGGATTATATAAATATATATATTTATTTATTTTATTTTATTTAATTTCAAAAAGCAACTTTTAATTTCGACCTCGAAATCGAACCCACCGACTGTCGTTCATGGCTAGTTACCCCCATTCCGAACACAATGGGATAGGTATCGCAGGCTGATTCGATCGTTTCGACCAGTTTTCATCAAAATCAAAATATAACTCTATATATTGAATTTGAACGCACATTTCAATTTACCGGGGCCACATACTAAGTCTAAAAATTCCCGAAAAATATTTTCTAGCTTCATATTGACGATACGGTCCTAACAAAGCTGATTTCATCGAATTCTGAGACCGTTAGAAAAATGGCCATTTTCCAGTCGATTAAAATCAACTAAAACTGGTCAAACGTGTTTTCCTTTGCCATGCTCACATATTGATTCAGAAAATAACGAATTTTGAAACCTATCAATAACTCGATATCACGGATCCAACAAAAGTGGTTTCGTTGAAAACCGAGGTCGTTTGCAAAATTTCCATTTTTAAGGGCCAGAATTCCATAGCGACTATTCTGAATTTTCAACTGGGCGTATCTTTTGATTCCCGCTATGAAATTTCAATTTTTCGGATTCGTTGGTAAGATATTCTCAAATAGATCCAAATATTTTTTGTTTCACAAAAATCCGATTTATTTTGAATCCTGTACATTCATTTGAAATTTGAAATCGAATTTTCGAACTACCGCGCCATTTCAGGCTCGTTATATAATTAAAATAAATTATTTATATTCTAACAACGACTCAAATAAATATATACGTTCTAATTCTATTCAAATAAATTTCTCGTCGTTTTTATTTGAAATAATTCATTTTAAATCTCCAAAATTCATCAAAGTTGCCAAAATAAATTTTTTAAATTGGCTCAGATTTCCGGGTTATTACAGGAAATATCATTAAAATTTACGCCATCCAATCTCCTTTTATTTCCTCTTTTTCTTTAGAATCTCATTATCTACATATTTTCCAAACTTTCACCAAAGTGTTGCGTTACTATTTCTCTAATGAAAAAATATATTACTACAAACCTCTTTCACCATTACAACTAATATCATCTTCAGATAATCCTGAACTCGTTCAAGTTGGGGTATTTTAGTTAACTCTTAGACCTTGATCAACAACGTTCATATCTCAAGATGGGTACGAGTTGTAATTTAAAACCTGATATTTCATTCTAATATAATTACAAATTCCATTTGACTGAACTATTCAAAATACAGTTTCATAAAACCTTCTTACTCTTGGAAATTCTCTTGCTCGGATATAACCACTATTCCTTAATTTAATAATTAAGTAATCCTTTATAAACACCCCTTTTTCCTTTACCTTTTTCTTTTAAAAACCATTTCATTTCATAATTCGGATTTGCTTACAAAATCCGATGAACTACTTCCTTTACCAAACTCAGTTTCACCAATTCCTTCTCTAATCCTTTCGATCATTTCCCGCTTTGAAATTCATATTTCAATTCCCCACCTTTACACAATCACATTATTAATTAATGTTAATTTAAAATTAACGATATAACGCCTCATCGCTTTTATAAATCTTGTTTAAATCAATTCTGGTTTAGTCTAAACCCTTTTCATCTAAATTTCCCTTTTGATAACTTTTATTCAAAATACATATTTCAAAGCTATCTTTAGTTGTAAATAAATTTTATAATTTCAGTTCTATCAATTCACCTGATGATAAATCGATATAAATAAAACAATTTACTCTTAGGCCATTTACTGCCGATTTCTTAACCAACATAGCCCATTGGTTAAAACACAACACAGGTTAATTTTTCAGTCAATGGTCACAACCAAAATCAATTACCCAAACATGACAGTTCATATGATAATATGGAAATAAATAATATATTTTGAGGAATCCCGTTAGATCCCTCCAACCTGTTCTTCCCTGTATTCAAAATGGTTATCTCAAATCAGATCGTTCAATTCGAACAGATCAAATAATTCAAACAGATCAAACAATTCAAACCATTAAACACATTTATTATATAAACGTGACCAACAAGGTAAGTTACCTTTATTGGAACCAATCGTTAGAATAACGATTTGGTATTTCACTGAAATTAAACGACGGTTTAATTTCATTAGTTAAATCAGCAAATAAATATATAATTAGAAAACAGTCAACCATTGGCAAGCAGAGCACACAAAATAAAAACCTAATTTATATAAAATATAAATGGGAAAAACTGAGTGAGTTTAACTCACTTTGGTCTCCATTCGTTGTCAAAACAGTTCGTTTCACAAGTTTGCTGCTGCGTTCAACTCGGTCCAAGCCGGCTTCATAATATTTCATCCATTGATAATCTCAACATTCTACGGTTTGTTTGTTCTGTTAGCATATCATCAGGATGCACGATCACGTTTTAACTTAAATTAATTAACTAAATTAAATCTAATTTAGACGTTAAGTATTCATAAATAATTTAGCCGGCCATGATAACTGGGGTAAGGGATATGATACCGTTCATTATTTAATACAGGTAGTTTACATGCCCAACCGACCAATTCAATTTACCATTGTAATGATCCGGCAACTTCAAATAATATGCTATAACCATAACTATTTCATATATCCTACTCTAAAATGTTATATGGTTTATAATTATTAACAGTCATATCCGTACTATTCACAAACTGTAATAGCCACTTATTTATTTATACCCATAAGCGTTATGATTTTTCTTCTTTCCTTTTTCTATAAACTTTGCAAATCAGTGATGAACCCTTAATATCAAACCCACTCCCTTATGATTCAAATTATGTACCTACACGTAAACTTATATATATATTAGGCATGCGTTAAAAATAGGATTAGAATATTACTGTTCATTTGTCTTCATTGCTGCTATTTCCCTTTCACCGCATGTTTCCCCCTCATGAAATTTCGAAAGCTGCTACTCATTTTTTTCCATTGTTGCTGTTCACCGTGTGTACCCTGCTGCCACTTCCTTCTACCCTTATATTCTTTTCTCCCTCACATTATATCCTTCCAAAGATGCCAATGTTACTTCCTATCCAACAGTCCCCATCTCCTGAACCCATTGCATCACACGCCGGTGTACCCACTCCACCCTCCTACTGATTCGAATGAGCTTCCTCATGCAAAAATCACCTGCTGTTCATTTGGTTAGTATGAACCCATCCTCTTTCCGTGGCCTTGCCCACCTACCAATGCTCCATGCTGTTCAATCGTCAGCACCATGCTGTCAGTTCATCGTTCGACACCCGCTCCCTCAGCCTACCATCCGTCACCTACCTTAGTGTACCGCTCGCCTCTTCTGTTCGCACCTGTTCTAGGCAACCCTTTTCATCCACAAGACCATGCACGTTCCGGCCACCATCCTTGTACCAATACAGACTTTTATCTTCATTTATTTTTCAGGAATGGAACCCATATCCAATTCCTATAACGAACTGCAGTGCTCACCGATCGCTGGTACAGAATGGAGATGACGAGCTATTTTGATTTATTCGTTTGAGGTGGGTCTGCGGTTTTTAAATCTTGGAAAAAGCTTGGTTTTCCCTTCAATCTGGAACAAAAAGAAGCTGCAGAGGGTATGCGAATATATATAGTAAAAGGGAAGTGTGGGGAGCAAGTTGTTAAGGTACGTATAGCTGTATAGGTTTGCAGAGATGTAGTGTAGTGTGGGGATTTCAAAAAGAACGTGGTAGCCATGGCAAAAGTAGATTGGAAAGCACGGAATTGAAGTTGTTTGGCATCCAAGAAAGTAACGGTAAGCAGAGATTTTTAATTTGATTAAAGAAATATAGATTATACCCATATGTAATGATATGGTTTACTTGGGTATCACGGTTCCTTGGGTGGCACGGTTGGTTACTTTGGTATCACGGTTGAGCGTACAGGAAAGCAAAAAAAGAAAAGAAAAGCTATAGCAGGAAAGAAATGGGATGGACTATATTAATATAATAATGTACGAAACTTCATCGTGGAGAAATCGTATGAAAAACCACTACATATGATCTTCGTTTTCTGATAAAAAGGCTAATCCTAATATAGAAAAATATTCTGGACCTAATGGGACAGGTTTCGTCGAATTCCGATCTCGTTTGAAAAAAAATCCTTTATAAAACTAGAAATAAACATGCGTTTAATTTTTCCACGGTCACTAGATAAGTCAAATTAACTTGAAACCTTGAAATCCTACAAAAATTCTTCAATACGAACCCAACAGCACCAGTTTCGTCGCATTCTGAGACTGTTTTCCCGGTTGGCTATTTTTACGCGCACTGCAATGCAACTTTGGAAGCCAAATTACCCAGTCTTCAAAAATAATAAACTACATACCTATCTTGACTCTAATCGATGATACGAACTCAACGGAACTGGTATCGTGGCTTAATTCGATCGTCTGTTCAAGTTATACTCAAATATCCCTTTATTGAATTAAATTAATTACATGCTATAGAAATTGAATGGGCGTTTTTGGCTGCCGTGGTCACATACGACATTGGTTTTCCACGCCATTTAACACCGTGCAATAATTTAACGATACAGTTCTAATGAAACTGATTTCGTCGAAAATGGCCTCTGTTTGCAAAATGACCATTTTAAAGGCCGATATTTAAATAACGATTTTTCACAGCGACTATTTTAAAATTTGATTTGGCCATAACTAAAAAACTATAATACAAAATCTGAATATTTCTCTTTCATATGAAAATTATAATCAATACGGTTCTAACGTTTCTTGTTTCACAGAAATCAGACTTATATTGAATCCTGTATATCCAGTTGAAGTTCAAAATTCAATATTACGAACTGTCGCGCGATTTCGAGCTCGTTTTATATTATAAATAAATTAACATTAAAACTTTGTTTTAAATAACGAATTAAATATTAAAATCCATTAATATTCCAAATAATAAATTATATTAAATATTTGACGGCCATAATACGGTTCGTTACACAAAGGCAGGTTAGAAATGCTGTGTTGTCTTGGGAACATCGCCAAATCATAGGATAGTTCAGTTTTGAAAGTTTATTTGTGGCTAAGGTGAGTAGTTTGCATAGTTCCTCACTAATTATGGTTAATTAAGGGTAATTAGTGATAATTAGTGAAATTATACATGTTAAAAATCTGGAAAAATATTTATAAATTTCGAAATATTGTTTTAGGCCTCTGTTAGAAATTTGGGTTAATTTAGTTAAGTTTTGCTAATCCTATCATTAGTTTGGCTTAATCATGCTTAAGGGAAAATATGGGATTTTGGCTATGTTTGATCCATTTTAACATATCAAATTGTTGTTTTAGTGTTTGTGGTCAACTCTATATGTTGCTATGACTGTATGGTATGCCTTGTGTTTGATTAGAAAATTTAGATTGGTCAGAAACGCCGTCGTATGGCGTAAAACAGTCGCTGTAAAGTTGCAGGATACTGTGCAGGAACCAGATCGGATTGCCCTACCCGACCCTGATCTGCTCATGAATGATGGCACCTCCGATCCGAACTACTCGCGTTTACCAATCACGAACCGATGCTTGGGCCACGAACTGAAGTCCTCCAATCCGAACCGCCTTGAGGGGAAATCCACGAGTTGATCCGAACAAATGAAGGAACTCGACCCGATCCGAAGGGGTCCCACGAACCGAAGCCCAGCTCAACCAAAGGGAGGCCGATCTGATCAGGGAGGCACGACCCGACCCGGAGCAGGGATCACCTACGAACTGAACTGGAGCATGATGTCGCGACCAGGAGCTTGGGCACCACGACCCGATCCGATGCAGGTGGCTCGGACCGATCCGAAGGAGAATGATGACCACGAACCAAACTCAGAAGTTTGAATGCGAGGCATGGGTTGCAAACCAAATGAAGACCGATCCGGAGAAGACCAAAACCCGAGATGCAAAGGTAGTCCAAATGGGAAGTTTGTACCGAGGATCCAGTTGGGAACCAGCGGGTCAACTTCATGAGTTGGGCTTTGCTGCGGGACATGTGAAAAGGGGTTATCGACGTCCATGACTTTGATTCACCACCGAGACGGATGTTAGGCTACGTATCAGTGCAGTGGGGGTAGTTATTACTCCACGGGGCAGTGTGATCATAGCATGGCTATGAGCCAGTGCAGTGGAGTTGTTATGACTTCATTGGGCAGAGTGGACATAGCAAAGACTAGTGGCTATGGATTAGTGCAGTGGTGTCATCATGGCTCCATGGGGCAGAGTGATCATAGCAAGGAATAAGGTGATCAAAGTGGTGGATGTCGTATGCTTTACGCATTGAGTGAGAGATGTGAGGATGGTTGCTCTGTTTGATTGTTTGCTTTCACTATGACATGCACAGCCCCACCCCCGTATTCTTTACATCATATGTTAGTGACACCTTAGAGTATTAAGCGGTATGTTGTGCTAACTCTTTGGTTGCAGGTCCAGGTTCAGGTTTAGTATACTTGTTATTGTTCTATTTTGATGCTTATCGCTCATACCAGACTTTTGTCTAACCCAGAGTTTTATGTCTCTTCTTATTACTCTGGGTTCTCTTAAACGGGCAGACTAGAGACCGGTTAGGTGGTATGCACGAGTAGCTGTACCGAAGACGAGCAGGAGGATCCTACGTATTATCTACATATATTCTCCCTGTGTCGCTGCTGGTCACTACTTTGGGAAGTAGTAGTGTACTTTCCTTTCCTTTGCTTTAGAGACAGTTTTAAAGTTGTAATAATGATGATGTAGAACATAAGCTGTATTTGGATTTTCCGCTGCTATGATGTTTAGTTTTCAGCTTATGCACTGTCTCGCCTGTTTTATGTCAAAGTTATTTTATTATTATATTTTATTCCATGCGCTGTGAGACATTCTACAGGTTCCTTGTTAGTTCAAATTCCCTTTTTTTTCTTTCTTTAGCGACCGTCCTGTGCTAGTTGGACAATGACACAACACACTTCCATGGGAAACGTCGGCTGGTGCGGGGCGGGTCGTCACATTTGGTATCAGAGCTCTAGGTTGCGTAGTTAACCTAGGGAAAGACACCAGGGAGAGATAATACGTATATGAGAGCGTGTATTTGTGATTATTTTGGTTTTCAAAAGCTATATATATACTATTAGTATAGCTAAGGATGATGTCGCACTGCACTGACACCACAAAGAGGATTGTTAATCGTTTCTCTTTACAGATTGAACGATGAGCCGATATATGAGGGGTGCTGGTAGAGGAGCCAACAATGGGAATGCTCCTGACATAAGGGCTATGTTTACTGACTTCATGAGAGAGATGCTTAGAAATGTGCAAGGAGCAGTTCCCAAAGCTGCAAATGGTGGTGGTGCAGCGGTGCAGGCGCCTAGGGCCGATTTCGCCAAGCTATGCAAGGATTACACTAGTCTTGGTGGAAAGTCGTTCCACGGAACGGAATCGGCCACAGATGTTCAGGATTGGTTGGATAGCTGTGAGCGTATTTTCGAAGACTTAGGTATCGAGGATGCGATGAAGAGAAAGCTAGCGTCCCGCCAGCTGCAAGGACGGGCGATGAATTGGTGGAATGCTATTAAGGCGGCTACTCCAGAGGACCAAGTTACATGGGATCAGTTTAAGGCCCGGTTCGGTGAAAAATTTATCCCAACCGCTCAAAAGTCAGAGTTGTTTAGGAAATTTCTGGAGCTCAAGCAGAATGGTAGAGCTGTCTCGGAGTATATTGCTGAGTTCGATACTTTATCAAAGTATGGATTATCCCTCATTGACACTCCCGAGAAGAAGAATGAGAAGTTTATAACAGGCTTGGTTCAGTACTTATGGGGAAGGCTTATTAACCACATCGATGAGATATTTGAATCGATTGTGGGGAAAGCTTTGAGATCGGAGAGTCTATACACCAAGTCAAAGACTGAGGTTGCATCTGCGGAAGAGCCAAAGCCGCAAGTAATCGGTGGAGGCAAGAACGGTTCTCAGAATAAGAGAAAATAGAATCAAGCCAAGGATGGCCAGAAGAAAAAGAATAAGAAAGATGTTGAGTGCTTCAGCTATGGTAAGAAGGGCCACTATGTCAAAGAATGTTAGGCCAAGCCAGCGGATAGCAAGTGCTTCAACTGTGGCCAAGTGGTACATCACAAGGACAAGTGTCCGCAACCCCCTAAAGAAAAGAAGATTGTGAAAGCATATGCTATCAATGTTGTTCCTTCTTCTTCGAATGCCCCAACTACGGCGGAGTAGGGGAAGAATGTCATTATTCAAGGTATGCTTTCTGTTTATGATGTTCCTGTTCAAGTATTGTTTGATACCGGAGCTTCCCGTTCCTTCATATCTAGTGACCTGGTAGATTGGTTGGGATTGGAACCCGAGATAGTCGATAGACCTTTAGCGGTGACGAACCCGATTGGTGGTTCGACTAGCCTTAGCATGATTTGTCGTAATGTGGTCTTATCGAGTCATGGATGCATATTTGTTTGCAATTGCTTTGTTTTGGGCTTTACCGGGTTGGGATTATTTTGGGAGACAATTGGCTCCAAAGATACGGGGGTGGTGGTAGACTGTGAGGGCTTTTTGGTGACAGTTAGAGCGGATGATGGGCGGAGGGTAGTGTTTGGTGGTCTACCTAATGATGGGGTAATGGCTAGTTTTCTAAATTCTCTCGACATCCTGTATGATGAGTTGTCAAATGTGCCTGTGGCTGGCCAGTATCCGGACGTCTTCGAGGAAGTGACCGGACTTCAACCACACCGAGAGATTGAGTTCCGTATTGACTTAGTGAAAGATGCTAGACTTATAGTGATGCCACTTCGTCGTATGGCGCCAAGGGAGCAACGAGAGCTTGGGGTGCAAGTAAGCGATCTGTTGAAGAAGGAGTTTATCAGAAGAAGTATTTCTGAGTGGGGAGCACCAATTGTGTTTGCTACCAAGGCAGATGGTTCCCTTCGATTGTGCATGGACTACCGCAAATTAAATAAAGTGACGAGGAAGAATAAATATCCTCTACCGCGGATAGATGATTTGTTTGATCAGTTAAGTGGCACGAGAGTGTTCTCCCAGTTGGATCTTGCTACAGGTTTTCATCAGCTTAGAGTGGAAGCTGAGAGTATAGATAAAACGGCATTTCGGACGCCGTCTGGATTCTATGAGTGGTTGGTCATGCCATTAGGGTTGACCAATGCACCAACATATTTTGTGGATCTTATGAATAGAGTATTCAGGGATCAATTGAATAAGTTTGTTCTTATGTTCGTGGATGATATATTGGTCTACTCGAGGACAGAGGAAGAACACAAGGAACATTTAAGAATAGTGATGGAGGTGTTGAGAAAACACCAATTGAAAGCGAAGTTTTCTAAGTGTCACTTCTGGAGGAGGGAAGTGAGTTTCTTGGGCCATGTTGTTTCAGAGAATGGTATCGCCGTGGATCCTGCGAAAGTGGCTACGGTACAAGATTGGTCTACGCCCAAGAATGCAACAGATATAAGAAGTTTCTTGGGGTTAGCCGGATATTATCGTAAGTTTATCCAAGAATTCTCCAAGATAGCAGCACCGTTGACTCAGTTGACTAAGAAGAATCAAGCTTTCGTCTGGGACGAAAGGTGTGAGAATGCATTCAAGAGTCTAAAGGAAAAGTTAACGTGCGCACCAGTGTTAGTCATTCCTAAGGGGAATGAAGAGATGACGGTATACACGGATGCCTGTGGTACCGGACTGGGTGCTGTATTGATGCAAGGAGGTAGGGTTGTAGCTTATGCAAGTTGGCAATTGAAACCGCACGAGAGAAGATACCCTACCCATGATTTGGAATTAGCAGCGATCGTGTTCGTGTTGAAGATGTGGAGACATTATCTCTTGGGAGAAAGATTCGAGTTGTTTACTGACCATAAGTCATTAAAGTATCTTTTCTCTCAGAAGGATCTAAATCTCCGTCAGCAAAGATGGTTAGAATTCTTGGCTTCCTATGATTTCGATATCGCATATACACCAGGAAAGGGAAATGCGGTAGCTGATGCATTGAGAAGAAGACATGCCAGTTTAGGGGCTATGTTTCTTGAATAGAAGCAACTGGAGTACATCGCTGGGTATGATTTCAGACCAAAGTGCGAATTGGATCCAGAAATGTTAGCAAATTTGACGATCAGACCCACTTTGATTGAACGGATCGGCTCCAGTCAGAGGGGTGATCCTAATCTATTGGAAATCATCTCCAAGTTAGAGATGGGTATCGATGAGGAGATGAACAAGTATGGGCTTGATCGAGATGGATGGCTTAGAAAGAATGGAAGACTGGTTGTGCCCAATGTCAAGGGATTGAGAGATGAAGTGCTTAGAGAATGTCATCACTCAAAACTGACTATACATCCTAGTGGTAACAAAATGTATCGAGACATGAAGCAGTGCTACTACTGGGAAGGGATGAAAAGAGACGTTGGGAAGTTTATATCCAAATGCATGAATTGCCATCTAGTTAAAGCTGAGAAAAATAAGCCTAGTGGTTTGTTGCAACCATTAGAAATTCCCGAATGGAAATGGGAGCAAATTTCAATGGATTTCATCGATGGTTTACCGAAGACTAGATCGGGCCATGATAGTTGACCAAGAGCGCAAGGTTTATACCAGTCAAGTCAAACAGGACAACAACTAAATTAGCAGAACTATATATGAAATGGGTAGTGATATTTCATGGAGTACCTAAAAGCATTGTGAGTGACCGAGACCCGTTGTTCACTAGTGGATTTTGGAAGAGCTTACAAGAGGCGTTAGGATCAGAATTACATCTCAGTACTGCGTATCATCCTCAAACCGACGGTCAAATAGAGAGGGTGAATCGAGTATTAGAAGACCTCTTGATAGCCTGTGTATTAGATTTTGGTGGGTCATGGGATGACCATTTGCATCTAGTAGAGTTTGCATATAATAATAGTTATCAATCCACTATCGATATGACTCCATTTGAAGCTTTATACGGAAGACCGTGTAACTCACCGTCATGTTGGTTAGAAATTGGTGAGAAGTTTGTGCTTGGACCAGATGTAATAAGAGAAACCTCAGATAAGATCAAGATTATCCGACAGCGAATGAAGGCTGCCCAAGATAGGCATAAGAGTTATGCTGATAAGAGGAGAAGAGATTTAAAGTTCTCCATTGGCGACTTGGTGTTTGTCAAGATTTCTCCGTTAAAGAGCGTGATTAGATTTGGCAGGAGAGGTAAGTTGGCACCAAGATTTGTTGGACCATTCCCAGTTCTCGAACAAGTTGGGAATTTGGCGTATAAAGTTGAATTACCAGACAAGATGGCGGGAGTTCACAACGTATTTCATGTTTCCCAGTTAAGGAAATTCGTGCACGACCCTGATGTGACTATTTCACCTAATCAGTTGGATGACATCGAGGTTGAACCCAAGGCGGTTGGGAACCGCAAGCCTATGCGTATTGTTGGGAACGATACGAAGCAACTTCGAAGGAAGGCGTTGAAATTAGTCAAAGTTCAATGGGGCGAGAATGAGAATGAGAGACAGAGGAGAGCATTAGGAAGACGTATCCAGAACTCTTCGTCTAGTAAGATTTCCGTTTCGATTTAGTCTTTCCGCATGCTAGGATAGGTTTGTTTTGTTTGTTTGCATGTTTGATTGTTGTATATGGCTGGTAGGCATGCGGGATCCTTTGTATGTTTTGGGTTAAGGAATTTCAGGGACGAAATTTCTTTAGGGGGAAAATGTAACGACCCGCATTCTACATATCGAAGGATCGTAGAATATTTCTTTCTTTTGTAACGACCCAGAAAATCTGAACCAATTTAAAATTTTTAAATTGGCTAAAATAATGGATTTTAAATATTTAAAATAAATATTTTAAATAATGGCGATGAAAACTAAGTTTGAATTGACAATTGAAAACGAATATAATTAATTATAATTATAAACAAGGCCTGAAATGGCGTGGCAATTTCAAAAATTGAATTCAAACTTTGTCGGACTGTACCGGGTGCAAAACAATCCGGATTTTAGTGAAACCAAAATCATTAGGATCTAATTGATGATATCTTTCCAACGAATCTGACAAATCGAAATTTGATAGCGGGAATCAAAAGATATGTCCAGTTGAAAATTCTGAATAGTCGCTATGGAATTCAGGCCCTTAAAAATGGACATTTTGCAGATGACCTCGGATTTCGACGAAACCACTTTTGTTGGATCCGTGATGTCAAGTTATTGCTAGGTTTCAAATTTCATAATTTTTCGAATCAATATGTGAGCGTGGCAAAAGAAAACGCGTTTGACCAGTTTCTGTTGAATTTAATCGACTGGAAATTAGCCATTTTTCAAACGGTCTCAGAATCCGACGAAACTAGTTTTGTTAGGACCGTATCGTCAATACGAAGCTAGAAAATATTTTTCTGGAGTTTTTCTAGTTAGTATGTGACCCCGGTAGTTTGAAATGTGCGTTTAAAATTCAATATAGTGATTTAAATGAAAATTCAAAAGGAAACTGACTGTAACGATCAAATCAGCTTGCGATACATATCCCATTGTGTTCGGAATGGGGGTAAAACGCTATGGACGACAGGCGGTGGGCCTCGTTTCGAGGTCGTATGTAAAAGTCAACTTTTTGAAAAATTAAAATAATTAAATATATATATTTTATATAAACCCCCTATTCCCTCTTCTCTCTCTTCAGTTCGATATAAAAAAAAACCCTAAAATCTAAATCGATCGACGCCCTGAAGCATCGCCGCACCACCCGAGCTCCGACGAAGACGAAGACATCGCCGCCCCCTCCGTCCGCTTCGCCTGCTCCTCCCTGTTCGAACCCTCCCATCGCGACGCCGAATCGCGAGCCCCCCCTTCTTCGAATTCAAACCCCCACCTCCAGCACCTCCTGCCGCCGACATCTTCCTCAGTTCCCCCTTTCCTTTCTTCGCAGGAATGTAAGTATTTTATTTTATTTATTTTATTTTTATTTTTATTTTTATTTTAATTCTGAAATGCTGTTTTTTTAGGTTAATATTGTTTTGATTTTATAAAAGATTTAAAAACTGATTATTATAAAGATTTAAAAACTGATTATTATAAAGATTAAAACTGTTTTTATAAAAGGATTAAAACAGGATTTTAAAAGAATTTTTAAACTGAATTTTAAAAAGGATTTTTAAAAACTGATTTTTTAAGAATTTTAATCTGATTTTTAAAAGATTTTAAATCTGATTTTGTTTTAAAGTAAAAACTGATTTTTTATAAAAGTAAAAACTGATTTTGTTTTAAAGTAAAAACTGATTTTTTATAAAAGTAAAAACGGATTCTTTTTAAAAAAGAAGTTAAAAACTGATTTTTAGAAAAAGGTTTGAACTTTAAATAGAAAAAGTTTTAAACTTTAAAAAGAAAAAGGTTTTAACTTCAAAGAGAAAAAGGTTTGAGCTTTAGAATGGAAAAAGATTTGAACTTTAAAAAGAAAAATCAGATTTTTATATATTGAAAGTCGAAGTAAAAATCATATTTTTATATATTGAATAGCGTAGTAAAAATTCGATTTTTATATATTGAATAGCATCGTAAAAATTCGATTTTTACATATGTAGAGAATACGGGCGAAAGCGACAAAAAGGCGAGATTGGCGAAGATTTCTCTAAGTGAAGTGTCGTGAAGTTGGATAGCTATTGGTGAGATTTCCGATTTAAAAATATTATATTTGTGTTAAAATAAAAGTGTATTGCTATATATATATATATATATATATATATATATATATATATATATATATACGCCCCTCGTCCACAAACCATGGACGATATTTATTGGTTGAAATTGTTGTGAAAATTGATTGATAGCGAATGGTTGTTTGGGATTGTTTGTGATTGATATTAGTTGATTGTGGTTGAAAAATACCCATTTGTGGTTGTGAAATATTTGGTTGAAACCACATAGGATTAGTTTGTGGAAATGAAATAAATATATACATGCCGCCTGCGTGCGAACTAGATGCATGAACCCCATTGTCAAAAACCGCGAGGTTTTAAGGTAGAACGAGGAGCCGTACTAGGGACGGTCCCGGTTTAACTACCCTGCCGTTATGCTGCCGAAATTTTGAATAATATTCGTGTGTTTGAATTATTTTCATTTGCTTAAACTATATTTATTCATTGAATAGAAAACATTCATGTGTTGAATTGATATTCATTCGTTGATTAGAAATTCATGTGTTGAATGGTATTCATATTTTGAAATAAATTGTTTGATAATAAAAATCACCGTTTATCTATATATAAAATCCTATTTTGTCACCAACATGAACTATATAGAGAATAGTGTTTTGAAATGAATCGTTTTACAATAAAAATCACATTTTTATTGTATGCATAAATCGTTGAAATGTGAAGTGTTAAAAATAGCCACTTGTTCGAAATAAACATATATGAGTTGAAATATTCATTAATTAGCTAATGAAATGATTTGCACCTATTTATGTAGCATTAGAATGAATGGTGTTTTTAAACCGAATAGAAATCAAATATGAAGTTGAATAAAAAATGATAAATGATATGAACTGTGTATATATGAGCATACATATTCATTGAACAGGTTATAGCAAAGGGGCTAGAGAAGAGGAATAAAATTTTGTGCCCGACAAATAGGTACACATTTACTGTTTTGTTTGGGTGATGATTTTATGAGCCTGTTGGCTAGCTGCTTGGCCTTTTCTTTTTCTTTTTGAGATTAGAAGGACCGGGAATGCTATTTGCGATTTCCCGATGCTCCCGGTGCAGGGGAGGTTATGGCGAAATTTTCCAAAAATTTAAGGTGTTAGAAAAATATTTGAAGTGAAAACGAAAGGGAAATCATTGAATGAACTATATTTATATAAATATATAAATATAAATAAAATTAAAACGAAACGAGGCCGTGTAGTTCGTATTTCAAAACCGTGATTTCAAACGACTAGTGCGGGGAATCCGACCATTGGATTTTCCCGAAACCTCAACCGTCGGGTTCGCCTTGGAATAATCTTTCCAACGGCACTAACCTTGTAAAAATCCAACGGTTGGATTGTCTGGAATGTTTAATTCAAATCTGAAGAAAAACAACGCCAGAAGCGATTATATTTATATATATATATAAATATAATTATATATTAAATCGAATAACGACGCTGCAGTTCGTATTTTGAAATCGAAACTTCAAACGATTGTGCCGGGAGATCCGACCGTCGGATTTTCCCGAAACTGGAACCGTTGGATTCGTTTTGAAAAGACCTTTCTAATGATGTAAATTTTGTGAAGATCCAACGGTTAGATTTTCAGATATGTGTAAATCAAATCTGAAGAAAAACAGCGCCACGGCCGCGTTATGGCCCGAAACGTCGTTTTGAATATATTAGCTATTTTAAAATAAATAAAAATAGCGATAAATAGTTATAAAATATCATAGGCGATATGGAATGGAAATAAACTGAAATTTGCTTGATTTGTGTGGCTTTTGATGGTTGAATGTGTTTGGTGTGAAAATTACATTAAAGAACAATATTGGTGTTGTCGAATAATTTAACCATTGAAATAAATTGATTTGAAATTCTAAATATACGTGAATTATTTGAGAAGGCCGAGTTAATTCTCATTTCAAATAATTGACCGACGATTGAAAGTCGAAGATGAAGACGGTGGTCGAAGACCGGAGATCTTCACCTCGTTTGGATGGTAACTGAGGTCCTGATTGGGAGGCATCCCGAAATATGGATAATGAGTGGTGATCGTTCAGACGTACGTGTTGATCGAAGGGTTTGCGAGGTATTTAGTGCCTCCGGTTTCGTTCAGACCCAGAACGGACTTGTAAATGGACTGTGTGTCTGACATTGGAATTTATTCTGTGTTGATTGATTTCTGTTAAATATACATCTGTTTGGCGGCGGAGAATTTATTCTTTTGCTTAACGCCCTTCTCTGAGACGCACGAGCTCAGAGGTTGTATATCGATGGACATCAGTCGCATGGCATGAATTGCCTGTGTGGCATGCTAAGATGCAGTGATCAGGGCTTCTGTTGAAAAGCAAAGTCTTGTGGTGATGATCAAAGCACCGCCTGTGTGGCGTAGCTTTGTGTATAATGTGAATTCGCGAGCCTCACACCTCGGTATGAACCTAAAACGGGAGAAGGACCCCAGGGAGGGCATGCGTTTCTTTCTAGCTAGGGTGGTGTCAGTGACCTACCAGCCCTGACATTTATATACTTTTCACCTATGTGGTTGTTGCTGTTGCGAGGCGCCTCGGTTTGATCGGACGATCCGGGTCCGATGGAGTCATTCGTTGGCTCGTTTACGCCCCAAAGGGCGGGGAAACGTATTGTTCAGGCATAATAATCCACATCGGTGGATCGGCCCTGACGATCTAAAGGCTTGCCTGCGCGCTTGCCTGTGGCTCGGGCTAGAGAGTCACGAATTCGGTAAGGACTATCTTTTGCCTTGGTTCATGACGGAAATCCAATTTCCAAATACGTGACGATGCGGTTTCGATTGTATATATACATTTGGCGACATAGTGGCATGGGATGCTCATGTCGCCTATGATTGATAGTTATGATTTGAAATTGTTTTCAAAACATATAAACACTAGTAATAATATCAAATGCCTTTGTTTTATTCGTATCAAGCATATCTTGGCCGTTATAAGGTAAAAACTCTATCCTCCGGTTTGCGTTGCATTGTGTGATGGGAACTGAGTCTTATAACGGCTTCATTTTTATAAAAAGCATAGCGATGTTTAAAAGAAAGATTTGTTTTAAAGCACTGGCGATCCAATGGAGTAAACCCGTTCCACGAAAGTGGCGTGGTCCTGTGATTAGCCAATTATATATGTGTTGAGTGGATTTCTCATACCAGTCCCATGACTGACTCGTAGTTTGTTTCACTTTCAAACTCGGGTGCCCCTTTTTCTACACGGGCAGCCTTGTATTTAGGTTTAGCTGGTTCTTTCTGGATAGCTGGAGCTGAAGATGGATTCTATCATTTATCTCTTTTTATGCTGTTCAGCTCCTATTGTACATATTTTGTTTATTTCCGCTATAGACATTTATGTATAGCTGAACTCTATTTGTACTAAGTAAGATCCTGTATACTGTGTAACTCTGATGATTACTTTTATCCAGTATATTTTGTTGTTCATTATCTGGTGTATTTATTTAATTCTGTTCTGCTATTATCTGTTTCTGTGTTATATTCCAAAGATAGCCATGTTTCCGTCTGAACGGGAATTCGGGTCGTCTCATCGTGGTATCAGAGCTTTGGTTAAGCTTAGTTCTGGAATATAACATGTGAACGAACTCGTCAGAAATAGAACCAGTAGTGTTCTAGGACGGGTAACTCTATACAGATAGGATCAGCAATATCCTAGTATGAGTATAGCAGAATCAGAACAAGTCGTTAGAGATGGGGTCAGAAGTGCCTCAGAACGAGTCGAGAGTAATATGTTTTTAAATAACGTATTTGTGATTATATATATATAGTCTGGTTTTAGAAATATAATTTTTGAATATATAAAAGATATATATTTGAAAAGTTAAAAAGGTTAAAAACAAATTGGTTGTTGTGTTGTGTGATCGTAGATTTATCAAACCACTTTCGACTTTGTTCCTTTTCGGGGACGAAAAGTTTTAAGTGGGGGAGATTGTAACGACCCAGAAAATCTGAACCAATTTAAAATCTTTAAATTGGCTAAAATAATGGATTTTAAATATTTAAAATAAATATTTTAAATAATGGCGATGAAAACTAAGTTTGAATTGACAATTGAAAACGAATATAATTAATTAAAATTATAAACAAGGCCTGAAATGGCGTGACAGTTTCAAAAATTGAATTCAAACTTTGTCGGACTGTACCGGGTGCAAAACAATCCGGATTTTAGTGAAACCAAAAACATTAGGATCTAATTGATGATATCTTTCCAACGAATCTGACAAATCGAAATTTGATAGCGGGAATCAAAAGATATGTCCAGTTGAAAATTCTGAATAGTCGCTATGGAATTCAGGCCCTTAAAAATGGACATTTTGCAGATGACCTCGGATTTCAACGAAACCACTTTTGTTGGATCCGTGATGTCAAGTTATTGCTAGGTTTCAAATTTCATAATTTTTCGAATCAATATGTGAGCGTGGCAAAAGAAAACGCGTTTGACCATTTTCTGTTGAATTTAATCGACTGGAAATTGACCATTTTTCAAACGGTCTCAGAATCCGACGAAACTAGTTTTGTTAGGACCGTATCGTCAATACGAAGCTAGAAAATATTTTTCTGGAGTTTTCTAGTTAGTATGTGACCCCAGTAGTTTGAAATGTGCATTTAAAATTCAATATAGTGATTTAAATGAAAATTCAAAAGGAAACTGACTGTAACGATCAAATCAGCTTGCGATACATATCCCATTGTGTTCGGAATGGGGGTAAAACGCTATGGACGACAGGCGGTGGGCCTCGTTTCGAGGTCGTATGTAAAAGTCAACTTTTTGAAAAATTAAAATAATTAAATATATATATTTTATATAAACCCCCCCCATTCCCTCTTCTCTCTCTTCAGTTCGATATAAAAAAAAACCCTAAAATCTAAATCGATCGACGCCCTGAAGCATCGCCGCACCACCCGAGCTCCGACGAAGACGAAGACATCGCCGCCCCCTCCGTCCGCTTCGCCTGCTCCTCCCTGTTCGAACCCTCCCATCGCGACGCCGAATCGCGAGCCCCCCCTTCTTCGAATTCAAACCCCCACCTCCAGCACCTCCTGCCGCCGACATCTTCCTCAGTTCCCCCTTTCCTTTCTTCGCAGGAATGTAAGTATTTTATTTTATTTATTTTATTTTTATTTTTATTTTAATTCTGAAATGCTGTTTTTTTTTAGGTTAATACTGTTTTGATTTTATAAAAGATTTAAAAACTGATTATTATAAAGATTTAAAAACTGATTATTATAAAGATTAAAACTGTTTTTATAAAAGGATTAAAACAGGATTTTAAAAGAATTTTTAAACTGAATTTTAAAAAGGATTTTTAAAAACTGATTTTTTTAAGAATTTTAATCTGATTTTTAAAAGATTTTAAATCTGATTTTGTTTTAAAGTAAAAACTGATTTTTTATAAAAGTAAAAACTGATTTTGTTTTAAAGTAAAAACTGATTTTTTATAAAAGTAAAAACGGATTCTTTTTAAAAAAGAAGTTAAAAACTGATTTTTAGAAAAAGGTTTGAACTTTAAATAGAAAAAGTTTTAAACTTTAAAAAGAAAAAGGTTTTAACTTCAAAGAGAAAAAGGTTTGAGCTTTAGAATGGAAAAAGATTTGAACTTTAAAAAGAAAAATCAGATTTTTATATATTGAAAGTCGAAGTAAAAATCATATTTTTATATATTGAATAACGTAGTAAAAATTCGATTTTTATATATTGAATAGCATCGTAAAAATTCGATTTTTACATATGTAGAGAATACGGGCGAAAGCGACAAAAAGGCGAGATTGGCGAAGATTTCTCTAAGTGAAGTGTCGTGAAGTTGGATAGCTATTGGTGAGATTTCTGATTTAAAAATATTATATTTGTGTGAAAATAAAAGTGTATTGCTATATATATATATATATATATATATATATATATATATATATATATATATATACGCCCCTCGTCCACAAACCATGGACGATATTTATTGGTTGAAATTGTTGTGAAAATTGATTGATAGCGAATGGTTGTTTGGGATTGTTTGTGATTGATATTGGTTGATTGTGGTTGAAAAATACCCATTTGTGGTTGTGAAATATTTGGTTGAAACCACATAGGATTAGTTTGTGGAAATGAAATAAATATATACATGCCGCCTGCGTGCGAACTAGATGCATGAACCCCATTGTCAAAAACCGCGAGGTTTTAAGGTAGAGCGAGGAGCCGTACTAGGGACGGTCCCGGTTTAACTACTCTGCCGTTATGCTGCCGAAATTTTGAATAATATTCGTGTGTTTGAATTATTTTCATTTGCTTAAACTATATTTATTCATTGAATAGAAAACATTCATGTGTTGAATTGATATTCATTCGTTGATTAGAAATTCATGTGTTGAATGGTATTCATATTTTGAAATAAATTGTTTGATAATAAAAATCACCGTTTATCTATATATAAAATCCTATTTTGTCACCAACATGAACTATATAGAGAATAGTGTTTTGAAATGAATCGTTTTACAATAAAAATCACATTTTTATTGTATGCATAAATCGTTGAAATGTGAAGTGTTAAAAATAGCCACTTGTTCGAAATAAACATATATGAGTTGAAATATTCATTAATTAGCTAATGAAATGATTTGCACCTATTTATGTAGCATTAGAATGAATGGTGTTTTTAAACCGAATAGAAATCAAATATGAAGTTGAATAGAAAATGATAAATGATATGAACTGTGTATATAGCAAAGGGGCTAGAGAAGAGGAATAAAATTTTGTGCCCGACAAATAGGTACACATTTACTGTTTTGTTTGGGTGATGATTTTATGAGCCTGTTGGCTAGCCGCTTGGCTTTTTCTTTTTCTTTTTGAGATTAGAAGGACCGGGAAGCTATTTGCGATTTCCCGATGCTCCCGGTGCAGGGGAGGTTATGGCGAAATTTTCCAAAAATTTAAGGTGTTAGAAAAATATTTGAAGTGAAAACGATAGGAAAATCATTGAATGAACTATATTTATATAAATATATAAATATAAATAAAATTAAAACGAAACGAGGCTGTGTAGTTCGTATTTCGAAACCGTGATTTCAAACGACTAGTGCGGGGAATCCGACCATTGGATTTTCCCGAAACCTCAACCGTCGGGTTCGCCTTGGAATAATCTTTCCAACGGCACCAACCTTGTAAAAATCCAACGGTTGGATTGTCTGGAATGTTTAATTCAAATCTGAAGAAAAACAGCGCCAGAAGCGATTATATATATATATATATAAATATAATTATATATTAAATCGAATAACGACGCTGCAGTTCGTATTTTGAAATCGAAACTTCAAACGATTGTGCCGGGAGATCCGACGGTCGGATTTTCCCGAAACTGGAACCGTTGGATTCGTTTTGAAAAGACCTTTCTAATGATGTAAATTTTGTGAAGATCCAACGGTTAGATTTTCAGATATGTGTAAATCAAATCTGAAGAAAAACAGCGCCACGGCCGCGTTATGGCCCGAAACGTCGTTTTGAATATATTAGCTATTTTAAAATAAATAAAAATAGCGATAAATAGTTATAAAATATCATAGGCGATATGGAATGGAAATAAACTGAAATTTGCTTGATTTGTGTGGCTTTTGATGGTTGAATGTGTTTGGTGTGAAAATTACATTAAAGAACAATATTGGTGTTGTCGAATAATTTAACCATTGAAATAAATTGATTTGAAATTCTAAATATACGTGAATTATTTGAGAAGGCCGAGTTAATTCTCATTTCAAATAATTGACCGACGATTGAAAGTCGAAGATGAAGACGGTGGTCGAAGACCGGAGATCTTCACCTCGTTTGGATGGTAACCGAGGTCCTGATTGGGAGGCATCCCGAAATATGGATAATGAGCGGTGATCGTTCAGACGTACGTGTTGATCGAAGGGTTTGCGAGGTATTTAGTGCCTCCGGTTTCGTTCAGACCCAGAACGGACTTGTAAATGGACTGTGTGTCTGACATTGGAATTTATTCTGTGTTGATTGATTTCTGTTAAATATACATCTGTTTGGCGGCGGAGAATTTATTCTTTTGCTTAACGCCCTTCTCTGAGACGCACGAGCTCAGAGGTTGTATATCGATGGACATCAGTCGCATGGCATGAATTGCCTGTGTGGCATGCTAAGATGCAGTGATCAGGGCTTCTGTTGAAAAGCAAAGTCTTGTGGTGATGATCAAAGCACCGCCTGTGTGGCGTAGCTTTGTGTATAACGTGAATTCGCGAGCCTCACACCCCGGTATGAACCTAAAACGGGAGAAGGACCTCAGGGAGGGCATGCGTTTCTTTCTAGCTAGGGTGGTGTCAGTGACCTACCAGCCCTGACATTTATATACTTTTCACCTATGTGGTTGTTGCTGTTGCGAGGCGCCTCGGTTTGATCGGACGATCCGGGTTCGATGGAGTCATTCGTTGGCTCGTTTACGCCCCAAAGGGCGGGGAAACGTATTGTTCAGGCATAATAATCCACATCGGTGGACCGGCCCTGACGATCTAAAGGCTTGCCTGTGCGCTTGCCTGTGGCTCGCGCTAGAGAGTCACGAATTCGGTAAGGACTATCTTTTGCCTTGGTTCATGACGGAAATCCAATTTCCAAATACGTGACGATGCGGTTTCGATTGTATATATACATTTGGCGACATAGTGGCATGGGACGCTCATGTCGCCTATGATTGATAGTTATGATTTGAAATTGTTTTCAAAACATATAAACACTAGTAATAATATCAAATGCCTTTGTTTTATTCGTATCAAGCATATCTTGGCCGTTATAAGGTAAAAACTCTATCCTCCGGTTTGCGTTGCATTGTGTGATGGGAACTGAGTCTTATAACGGCTTCATTTTTATAAAAAGCATAGCGATGTTTAAAAGAAAGATTTGTTTTAAAGCACTGGCGATCCAATGGAGTAAACCCGTTCCACGAAAGTGGCGTGGTCCTGTGATTAGCCAATTATATATGTGTTGAGTGGATTTCTCATACCAGTCCCATGACTAACTCGTAGTTTGTTTCACTTTCAAACTCGGGTGCCCCTTTTTCTACACGGGCAGCCTTGTATTCAGGTTTAGCTGGTTCTTTCTGGATAGCTGGAGCTGAAGATGGATTCTATCATTTATCTCTTTTTATGCTGTTCAGCTCCTATTGTACATATTTTGTTTATTTCCGCTGTAGACATTTATGTATAGCTGAACTCTATTTGTACTAAGTAAGATCCTGTATACTGTGTAACTCTGATGATTACTTTTATCCAGTATATTTTGTTGTTCATTATCTGGTGTATTTATTTAATTCTGTTCTGCTATTATCTGTTTCTGTGTTATATTCCAAAGATAGCCCTGTTTCCGTCTGAACGGGAATTCGGGTCGTCTCATCTTTCACATACGAATTCGTATGGTCATGTAACTTTGGGAGATGACTATTGGGGTCATTTCCCCTATTCATGATTTTTGCCGATTTTTAAATGACCATTTTGCCCCTAGTTGATCTTGTTTCGGGCATAATTTTTTATTGGAAAGGAGTTTTTACCTGAAACCACTTCCACTAGATCCGGATGATGGTTTACCTTTCTGTAGAGTGGTCATATGTGAAAAACGGACTTACCGTTTGGGAGATATGGCTGAAATAAGATTTGGAAGATGAAAAAACTACTTAACTGGGCCAAATGAGGTGATTAGTGAATGAGCCCATAACTCATTTCGGGATTAGGGTTATGGGGAGGCTGAAATGAGCTAGGTTTTCATTTCATTTCATTTCATTTTTCTAGCCACCACTTTCGTTCTAGGAACCCTAACAATGGCCTCCAACATCTAGAATCACCTCTATCACTTTCTAATCAAGTATTAGCCTAATCTACGTCAAATCAAAAGGGAATAGCACCAAAGCAAGGTTAGAACTGCTGTGTTGTCTTGGGAACAACGCCAAATCAGAGGATAGTTCAGTTTTGAAAGTGTATTTGTGGCTAAGGTAAGTGATTTGCATAGTTTCTCACTAATTATGGTTAATTAAGGGTAATTAGTGATAATTAGTGAAATTATACATGTTAAAAATCTAGAAAAATATTTATAAATTTCGAAATTTTGTTTTAGGCCTCTGTTAGAAATTTGGGTTAGTTTAGTTAAGTTTGCTAATCCTATCATTAGTTTGGCTTAATCATGCTTAAGGGAAAATATGGGATTTTGGCTATGTTTGATCCATTTTAACATATCAAATTGTTGTTTTAGTGTTTGTAGTCAACTCTATATATTGTTATGACTGTATGGTATGCCTTGTGTTTGATTAGAAATGTTAGATTGGTCATAAACGCCGTCGTATGGCGTAAAACAATCGCTAGAAAGTTGCAGGATACTGTGCAGGAACCAGATCAGATTGTCCTACCCGACCCCGATCCGCTCATGAATGATGGCACCTCCGATCCGCTCATTGATAATGAGGCAGACTAGTGATTGATTACAGGATGCTTAAGGGTGCTTGCTGAATATTTATGGAGAATATTTAGAAGCTTTTATGGTTTATAATTATTAAGTAAAAGAACTGTCAAGATTTTATGATGCAATATGGTTTAAAAATCAGTTATGAGCTTGTGTAACTTAGGTAAGATTCCAGTGTGTTTAAAAGTATGTAATGTAGTGAATCAAGAATGTATGAACTTGTTATAAATGTTCGATCATTCTCAGTTTAGTTATTGAAAGTGTTTATGTAGCCTGGAGTGCAATATGCATGTTATATAATCAATATATAATGGTGCAAGTGCAGTAAGGGTTTTGCCTCTTCAAGAAATGTGTTAAAGGATGAAATGTAGGGAACTATGTGCACTTGAACATATAGTGTTAATATGCCAATAGGATGAGCATGAATAAGTAAAATAAATCCATCAAAATGAGTAAAAATGGTATGCCATGAATATATTGGTTAGCAGCATGATACAAGTGTAATGCCAATACAAGTAATCCAGTTTTATGGTGTCATTAAAACCTGAATGACTTTTATTTGCATATAAATTGGCAGAAATGGAAATATATGTTGGGTGCATTGCTTTTATGTAAACATTTAGGAATCTGCTTCAACTATGCTCTTTTATGTATGTATAAGAATATGGTGCTCACTCAAGTTTCTATAAAACAAGGAAATGAATCATTTTAGATTATGTATACCTCATATGTGCACATAACCGATGTCACAATAACACTGCTTTTGGATATAAGGATGGCTTAACATCTACACAAATTTAGTCTGGTTGTAACGATACGGATTTCGCTCGGACCTAATCGATCGCTAAATCGACCAAGACCGTTCAAAGCCCGGATACGCTAACTCTAGGCATACAACACATCAGAACAAATAACAGAAGACTTTTATAAACATTATAATAATATTACATCAGAGTACACGATATATCAGAGTACTTCGAAAAATAATACTACAGCGGAAGATTAATTTACAATAAATTTAATACAATGCAGCAGAACCAATAAACTAACACAACGGAACCCTATCAATGCTCTGGACACATCTTTAAGCCTCAATCCAGAATCCTGCTCAATAAATAAATACCTGCAAAAAAAATCACTCGAATGCCCGTGTGGAAATAGGGGCACCCAAGTTTGCAAGTGAAACAAACTACGAGTCAGTCATGGGACTGGTATGAGAAATCTACTTAACTTATTTAATAATAAGGCTAATCACAGGACCACGCTGCTAATGCGGAACGGGTTTACTCCAATGGATTGCCAGTGCATAAAATAAGTAAATCTTTTACACAACACAATGCTTTTTAGAAAAATGAAACCATTATAAGACTCAAGTCCCATCACACAATGCAACACAAACCGGAGGATAGAGTTTTACCTTATAATGGTCAAATATGATTGATACACATAAACAAATTCATTTGATATTATTACTAGTGTCTAGTCAGTTTAAAACACTTTTCAATATAAATGTATCAATCCTAGACGGCATAACTACCATATACTATGTCGCCATATGTAGGTTTATAATCAAATCCGTAATGTCGTATTGGAAATTGGGTTTCCACTATGAGTCAAGGCAAGGGATGTTCTCCTTACCGATTCGAGTCGCCTCTAGAAAAATGACTCAGGGCTCGGGTGCTGGCAAGCCCTTGGATCCTACAGGGCCAACCCATACATACTTTAGTGGATTGGTTATTCTTGAACACACGTATTCCGGTCCTATCGGACCTATCACTTGGCCGGTAGCGACCAATATATCGAGGTACCTCGCAATCCATCATCCATATAAGTAAAAATGTCTGGGCTCCATACCATGACACCACTTCTAGCTAGAAAGAAACGTTGTGCACTCCTTGCGTTCCCTTATCCCCTTTTTGACTCTTACCAGGGTGTGAGGCTCGCAAATTAACGCTATAACAAAGCTATGCTAATTAAAGTTGTGCTTTGATCATCAAGCACAAGACTCTGCTTTTCAACAAAAGTCTTGATCATTTGCATCTTAGCATGCCACATTGACAATTCACGCCATGCGACTGATGTCTATCAATATATAACCTCTAAGCTCGTACGTCTCAGAGAAGGGTGTTAAGCAAGAGAACAAATTCCCCGCCACTAAACAGATATATATTTAATAGAGGTCAATCAACACAGAATAAAATCCAATGTTAGACACACATCCATTTACAAGTCTGTTCTGGGTCTGAACGAAACCAGAGACACCTTATTCCTTATTCCATATGTCTAATATGAAAGAGAGGTCCTCACATATTCGGACAATCAACAAGTACGTCCGGACAATTACCACTTTGACCCCTTCCTGGGAGCTAACCAATCCAAGGCATCAGTAGTCATCCATTCGATGTGAAGATTGCCGGTCTTCAATTGCCGTCTTCAATGTCTTCGACTTTAAATTGTCATATAATTATTTGAAATGAGATTTAACTCGGCCTTTTCAAATAATCCTCGAATATATATAATTCAAATTATTTCTTTCTTTGATTAAATTTAATTCAATTCTATATATTAATGTCAAATAAATCTAACTATCCATATTACTTTATAAACCAAGAGAAGTTGGTTTATTTCCACTCCATATCGTTCATAATATTTTATAACGTTTATCGCTATTTTTATTTATATAAAAATAGCCCATTTAATTCTAACGACGTTTCAGGTCATTACGCGGCCCTGACGCTGTTTTTATTTAGATTTGAATTACACACTTCTCGAAATCTAACCATTGATCTTAACAAAATATATATCGTTGAAAAGATCTTTCCAAAGCAAACCCAACGGCTCCAGTTTTGGGAAAATCTGACGGTCGAATCTCTCGGTATAATCTTTTAAAGTTATGATTCCAAAACTCGAACTACCGTGCGTGATTCGTTTTGTTTTAATTTATATATATATATATATATATATATAATTCTTTCGACGGTTTCAAGAACATTTATTCTTTAATAATTTTATTCATTCCATATATACGTTAAAATTTTTATTTTTAACGAACAAACATTTATTTCATTACATGTAAATTTTGTACACTTCATATTCATGTTAAAAGTGATATTTTTTACATACAAACATTTTATTTCAAGACATGTAATTTTAAAACGTTAAAGACAACATTTTTATCTAACAAAAAACATATTTCAACATATGATTATTTTTAAAACTTCGCTAACATGTTAAAGACAATATTTTTAATGAACAAAACAGATTTCAACATATGCTTATTTTTATAAATTCACTAACATGTTAAAAACAAAATTTTTAATGAACAAAGCATATTTCAACATATGATTCTTTTTATAATTTCGCTAATATATTAAAGACAATATTTTTAATGAACAAAACATATTTCAACATATAATTCTTTTTATAACTTCACGAACATGTTAAAAATTACATTTTGTAATGGCCCGAATTTCTGTACTATTTGAGTCGACTAATAACATCACACGTCCAACCCAAATTGCACAGAAACACGAATCATTATTAGAAAGAAGTTAGAGGATGAGAAATAGAAAGAAAGAAATATTAGAATAGAAGAAAAACGAAGATCACAAACTCACAGCGGAACGAATAAAATATATTATATAACATATCTTTTGAAATACAAATCAGTAACTGTATATACATACCATCATCAGGGCACCACAGTTATCGCTGGAACAGTTATAAACTCCTGTTTCCAGATACAACATAGTACACAGCGGAAAATATGATAGTCTATAGCCAATTGGTGAAGCCTCCTGCTTCGAACACCTCCAAGTGAATCTGTAACATCCCGACTACTTGAATGCCCGTACAAATTTGGGCACCCAAGAGTTTAGGGAAAACAAAAAAAAATAAACTCTAGGTCAGTCATGGGACTGGTGTGAGTAAACTCCAACCATTGGTTTAACTTTTTTTAAAATCTTTTCGAAAGAAGTGATAATCGTAAGACCGATCCATACATAAACACGAATGGTTTTTACCTTACGATAACCCAAAACATTTTGATATCAAAATCTGGTGATATTATAATAGTGTCTAAATCAAATAAATAAAATTTAGCGGAACGTTTGCATCTCACGCTCCATATATAATATAAAATCAAAAACCGCAGGGGCGCTTATTGGAGATTGGATTTCCAACATGACAAGGTATGGGACCACCTGCCGATAGTGTATCTCTAGAGGCGAATACACTGGGTTCAACAAGAACATCTTGCAACCCGGCCCACACATGACCGACCACTCATTTCACTTGAGTGTATCGAATGTATATCACCAACGGTTGGGATCAGCAACCGTTTCCTGAAAGGGACAAAATCGATAGATTTAAAGAAGCAAATGGAATTTCTCTAGATAGGTGATTATACATCCTAATGGGGCGACCCACATAGCCATGCTGCCTGCCCGATTTTTTGTCAATTCCCAGTTGTGAGGCTTGAGGTTTGAATTATCTTCCAGAACATATGGCCACCATTCACTTTGAATGCCACATTGTTAGATCCATCGGAAATTACTAATTGATTCTCACAAAAATACTCAGATTGTTAGGCCAAAGAAGTTTCCCTTCTTTGCCACCAACTTCGTACGTTTGAAGGAATCAACGTACGTAATCCCTTTGGAAATACTCTGTCAGACACTCGTCCGTACAAGTTGTCCTGGGTTTGGACAAACCGAATGCACCATTCTATTAATCCATCTTAGGCAATTTCTACCTAGGATTAACAGAACAGCCCTTGAACTTTACTCCGTCTTCATAATCTCTTCAACATAAGTTGATTCGTAACGCTTATGCCAATACGGAGTGGTTTTCAGATATTAAGTCTGATCCCGGTCTCTCCGTATTGACAACAGAGGTATAAAATAAATCAAAACTTTGATAGTCGGTGATTTAACTATCCAAGAAACATCCATACAATCAACGGTCCTATTTCCAATTGGAAATTTTACCGATCAAGCATCAAACAACACTGGCCCCTTTTAATTTAATTTCTTACTAAATTATTATTTCCAATTCCTGTTATCTCATCTTTCGTATCCTTTCAAACCTCTATTTTTCTCTCTTGATTACACTTCTTTTACGGAAAAAACTGATTATAACGGTAGCGTTATAATCGCTATCTCCAAATATTTGATTTATAAAAAAATTATTTTTAACAACAGCGTTACAATCGCTGTCTAGAATTTTAGAACATTTATTATAACAGTAGCGTTAAAATCGCTGTTTAGAATTTACAAAACATTTATTATAACGGCAGCGTTAAAATCGCTGTTTGGATATATAAAACATTTATTATAATAGTAGCATTACAATCGCTGTTTAGATTTACAAACATTTTAATAAAGTTCGACATTTTCGAATTCTGAGTATAAACCCTTGGATTTAGCTTAATTTATTTATATTCCAATCTTTGAAATAAAACCCATCGTTTCCCTTTGGAAACAACATCCCACTTCCTTTCTCATTCAAATTTCCCTATTGAATTTATATTTCAAATTCTCCAATTTTTCCATATAAATATACTTATTTACGAAATACTTGCTTTATATCTTTATTCATTTCAACGTGAATATCATTTCTTTTAAAAAACCAAATCAGTGGATGATATTACGATCAAATTTTCTTTCACACTTTATTTTTATAATCTTTCATACAAAATCTCTTTTTATTTCCAAAAATTTATAATCTCATTTTTTATTCCAATCATTTAAATCTTTTTTTTTATTTCCTTTATAATTTGCCAAGTTCAAAGCCATTTCCCAATATTGGTTTCAAACCCGATCCCCGCTTTTCTATATAAATTCAACTTGAATTGTCCAACGCTAATAGTCTATTAAATTTATAAACATTGTTTATAATCAATTTCTTGTTTATTTCATTTAAACAAGTTTCCATTACCAAGTCCATTTAAATTTTAACTAGTATTTTGGAAATAATTTCCCCTTTGAAATCCAAAATTCTTTTTCTATATTTGAAAATGTATTACGGTATTTAAAATACCAAATTTCTAGGGTCAGGGTAATTTAACATAGTACAATCAATCGCAGTATACACATCACAATAAATAACAGACAGTAATATAAATGTTGAGGAATCCAGTTGGATCCCTCCAACCTGTTTTCCTGCATCCACAGATGTCAGTCAACATTAATCATAGCGCCAAAGATTTGATCAATGGTATAACTATATCAACTATTCAACCAATTTTATCAACCATTCATTCAAACAACCATCACACCGTATAAAATGACTAAAAATAAATTTAAAACTCGTATATATATAAATATAAACAAGGTAGAGTTAGTGAGTTTACTCACCAAGTTTTTTAGTTGACGTGTCTGCTCTTGTTTCATTTTAAAATCAAACAGGCGTTTGACTTTATCGCGAAATTCCAGTAGCTTTGATATCAGCCACATTAATTTCACAATGAAGATCTCATTGTTATGATCCCATTGTGACCATTCCCATCAGATTATGTTCACGTACAGAATAAATATGAATGTTATGATTTTTAATTCAAATTGACATAAATTATTTGCCTAATGACGGTCATAAACACTTTAATCCTAATTACCATTAATTACCTGCTAAATATATTTCTTTGCCGACTATTTCAAACGATGTTTCTCCACCAAACTCATGGCAGATCTTTCTGCTAGTTAATCTCCTTTTAACAACTATGAAAAACACCCACTGGCTCATTTCATTTTTTCCAACATTAACCTCATTTAGAAGAAAACAACCTCCAACATTTTAACACCTTTTAAATGAGAGTCCTTAACCCACGGTTTGGCTCAAACGAACAAAATATATCCCGTTGCCTCCTGTATATTTTATCACCCGTCACTCTCAACACTAAAACCACTACTGGCTTCCTCACTGCAAAAAAAAAAAAACTTCCACAACATCACCAATTTCTCAATTCGAACTCCCCCTAGTCATGTATTTTCATCCCATAATAAAATAAAAATCAACTCCTTAATCATGTTTTAACAGCAGAAATCTTCTTCCCAATAATTTGAACCTGACTTCTTCATTTTCCAGGAACAAAGAAAATAATAAATAAATAAAACCTAATACTTCACTTCATCGTTTCCTCCAAGCTAAATTTCCAAAACCCGATATCATACAGTCGAACGCAAACCATCATTCTCTGACCAAATGTAACCACGAACCCAAGATTTGGCAAGTTTACAGCCTTCTTCCAACCCCAGTTCGAAAATACGATCTCCACCTTTTAGCAAGAACAGACTTTGGCTTCACCACATTACCCTCCCTCATCTTCTCGTGTGCTTCCTGAAACCAGTATTCCCTCTTCAAATCATTACCACGCCTTCATAATACTTCACCGTACACGTGCTCCCCAACCCCACGCTAGCAAACAGTACACAGACATGGTTCCATTACCTTACCAAAATCTTCTACTGTCAAACAGTCTAAATTCCCTTACAATAATCCGATACACTAATCACAAACTCCTGCTTAGTAAATCACGGGCTTACTTACCGCCACAAACCCCACTCATCACCTCGCCTCACGCCTTAATCTCCCAAAATCCACCTTCCTAGTTGATATAAACCTCCGCTCCTATGGTAAAAGTGAAAACAGGCCATAACTTTCCCTCACCACCGTTCTTTCATTCCCCGGTAAAAATCAATTACAACATCACCCCTTAACCCCATCAATCAGTAGGCCGCCACCCTCTTACCACTTGCGGCATCGACTTCGAAACCCAACAATACCAAAAATCGAACGCCAGAAACTTGCTGAGCCGCCACCACACAACGCCGAAATTGGCCTTGACCACCTCGTCGTCAAATCCCCACCACCAGCTAACCCAATTCGTCGCTTCTGTCCTCAATTAGATGGCAATCGCATGCCTTAGGGTGTTGCTGAACTTCGGTTTCGAAGGGAAAAAGAAGATCGAGTTGTGAAATACAGTATGAAATGGAAGCTGGTGTTTGACGGAAATTTGAGGAGTTCGAAAGTGGAGTATTCATTGAAGATTTCTGAAATTATCGGTTGCTTTGTTTTTGTTTTATGAATTTTCGTTTGCCCATGTTTTAATTTTCCTGGGAACAAAGATGGCTTTATCAGTATATAAAGGAAGAGAAAGTTTGCTAGTCATGACAAACAAATACCTTGGTATGCACGACATCAGTTGCCTTGGGGCTCACGGGATTGGAATTTTCTTGCGATGCACGGACTGTACAAGCTTTGGGAACACGGAATTGAATAGCAGGGAGAGCACGCTGTTCTGAGGCTTACGCTGTAATGTAGTATATTTTTGTTACATGGTTTTGATACTGTTTCCTTTACAGGATCAACAAGTAAAGTTTGCTTATATATATGATGATACTCTTTGGGAAAATTAATTAGTTTAATCATATTTGTGAGTATCGTGAAAGTCATGGAGAGGTAAGGTAATGTGAAATTGAGGTGGTCTAAACAAATAGGCTTTAGACGTTTTAAAATATGCGTTTATTTAAAGTTTTATAAAACTGAAATTTAACGGTACCTCGTCACACAAAACACTATCCGTGTACGAGCTTCTAAGGACAAAAATAAAAGTACGATCGTGTCACGTGATGTGCCACGATTCCAAAAATATAATAATATCGGTAGTTTAACTTATATTATGAAACCCCAAAATATTGATATATGATGCAAAATACTCCAAATAAAAAGTAGTGTATTTAATTAATTAAAAATTACAGTAAAATTCTAAAAATTAAATTATAACTACGCCTCAAAAGAATCTTGTCCAAATTCGTACCCAATCTCCAGTTATATTAACTAAACCGTTATGGTCCACAAACGATTCTACAACGACTATTTAAATATTTGATTTGGACATAACTCCCAATATATAAGACGAAATCTCGAATTTTCTCTTTCGTTAGAAATATATAGTTAAACAGAACCGAACATTTCTTGCTTCAAAGAAATCCAACTTATATTGGATTCTGTATATTCAGTTGAAGTCTAAATCGTAAATTACAAACTACTGCGATTATTTCGAGCTCGTTTTAAATTTTATTATAAATTATACGTTTAAAACTTCCTTTTAATAAATAAATTCCTTATAAAAATCATATGTATTACCAATTCAACATTTAAAACAAGTTTAAATGTTTTAAAATTAACGACTAAAAATCCGGGTCGTTACATTCCTTCCCCCTTAAAATAATTTCGTCCTCGAAATTGCTAAGTAGTAGATATGCTATGACCCTAACTCCTCATGACCCACTTGGGTGAAATCTTATACTCCATATTTCCATAACTCAGTTTTTACCCAGAACTTCTAATTCTCATACTAATATCCAACTCTTCGTTATTTATTCCAGATAATATGTCCACTATCTTTGGACAATCCATCCTCATATTCTTATCTTATATCCATATGCTCTTCTGCATATCCATACCCATTCCAGTTGATTTTAAATCCATTTATCAATTTCATTATTCCACTTGAAATTTTATTATCTAATTCTGGTTTTTTTTTCAATTACAATTAACACTCGATTTTAGATTATCAAAAATTTCTTGAAAATTTTCTAACTTTTTAAAATTTCGAAAAAATTCGCCAGCATCTTCTTTGCACGGTTCAATCGGTACTACCACAACTCGCCTTTCTAGGCCTTCTCCAATCCAAAAAAAATAAAAAAGCCAAGCGGCTTGCCCCATAGACTCATAAAACCATCAAACCCAAGTAATATTGTAAACATGTACCTTTTTGTCGGGCATAATTCTATCACTTACATTTGCTTCCCTTCAATATCTGCTCAGCATATGTAACAACCCGCAAATTCTGAACCAATTAAAAAAATTTATTTTAGAAAATTTTAATGAATTTTGGGAATACAAAATGATTTATTTTAATAATAATGGTTAAAATTTATTTTTAATTGATGTTAAATCAATAAATTTAATTTTAATTATAAAATGTGTTAGAACTAGTGTAGTAGTTTGAATTTTTAATTTTAAACTTTAAACAAATGTACAGGATTCATAATAAATCAGAATTGAGTGAAACAAGAAATATTTAAATCTGCTTAACCATATCTTTCTAACGAATCTGAAAAATTGAAATTTCGTTTTAAAAATAAAAGTTATGCCCAATTTAAAATTTAGAAATGTCGCTGTGGAATTTATATATATATATATATATTTTAATATAATATATTGGCCTTAAAATATTCATTTTTCAAATGACCTCTGTTTTCGACGAAACCACTTTTGTTGGAACCGGAATGTCGAATTATCGCTAAGTTTCAATTTTCAGAATTTTTCGAATTAATATGTGGGCGTGGCAAAAGAAAATGTGTTTTGACTATTTCAGTTAAATTTAATCGACTTAAAAATGGCCATTTTTCAAACAGTCTCAGAATTCGACAAAATTAGTCTTGTTTGGACCGTATCGTCAAAACATAGCTAGAAATAATTTTTCTGTAATTTTATGAATCCGTATGTGGCCCCGGTGAATTTAATTGTAAGATTGAATTAATTAAATAAATGATTTAAATATTAAATTAAATAAAACAAGCTGTAGACTTAGGATTTGGGCCTCGAAACATGTTCCATTGGGTCCGGGAGGGAGATATTTGGCTAGAACCAACTCTTGTTGGGCTGGATTTGGAGTTTGTTAGATGAACGGGCTTAAACTAGAAAATTAAACATTTAAATATTATAAATATAATAGAAAACATTTGAAAACCCTAATCCCCAAAAAGAACCAGCCGCCGCCTCATTCATCCCATGGCTGAAACGCTCTCACCTTCCTCCACTAAATTCTCCTCCATCTCCACAAACCAGACCCCAAACCATACACCACTTCGAAGCTCTTCCTTCCCTCTCCATTTCCATACGAGTTGATCGTCACCCGGAGGCACAGACACCGAGAACAGGGCCCCCAAACCCCGCGGGTTTCCACCGCCGCCCTGCACACATGGCGCCACCGAGTGGGCCACCACCCATGGCGAACGTGCGCCGCCCTCCCTCCTTCCACGTGGCAGGTCCTGATCGTTGTCCGGTGCCTCGGTGTTCGTGCGAATTGGAACCCTACCTTTGAACGAGACGTGAACACATCGGCCTGAAGCAGTATAAGGTGGAAGAAGAAGGCTTAATTTATTTATTTAATTAATTCTATTCAAAATGTTATTAAACTTCATAAAATCATATCTTGTTCATTTTTGATCAGAATTCGACAAAATTGAATCTGTTGGACTCGTATTTCCAAGATCTACGCGATGGAACTGTCCTTGACCAGAACGAAGCACTTTGAATTTCAGCCAAAAATGCGATGTGAGATATCTATTTAAATTTAAAATTAATTATTTACATAAATTTGAAATTTATATTTATTTCATATTCATGATTGTATATATAATTATTGCAATGTTGATTTGTTCTGTGATGACGATTGCTGAGTTGTATTAGTTGTTTGATGATGATGATTGTTGTTTGACTAGATTTAGATTTACATCAATTAAAATATAGAATTAGAAATATTCCTTTTTTGTTTACTTTAAAAGGATGAAGATCAAATTTACATTTTATTTGCATTGGAGTTAAAGTTACTCTTTTATTTGCATTTACAAATGCAGATATTCATTGAACTCGAAGTTTATCCTTTTATTTGCATTTACAAATGCAATTATAGTTTGAAATTAAAGTTCGATCCTTTATTTGCATCCCCAGATGCAAATATATATTGAAATGAAAATTATACTTTTATTTTTCATCTACTAATGCAAATATATTTTAAATATAATTTATTCTTTTATTTGCATTCACTAATGCAAATAAACTTTAAAACAAAATCTATCCTTTTATTTGCATTCACCAATGAAAATATATATTGAAAAATAGAAATTGTTCTTTATTTGCATTTAGCAAAGAAAATATATATTGAAAAGTAGAAATTGTTCTTTATTTGCATTTACCAATGCAAAGATATATTGAAACAAATTATTCTTTCATTTACACTCACCAATGCAAGTACATATATTTGAAAATAAAGTTTATTCCTTTATTTGCATTTATCAATGCAAATATGCATTGAAATTAAAGTTTATTCTTTTATTTTCAATTACAAATGCAAATATAAAATGAAACTAAAGTTTATTCTTTTATCTATATGCACTAATGCAAATATATCACATTCTTATACCTTGAATAGTATTTGTCAAAAATATACATTTTTATACATTGTATAAAATAATAACATTTTTGTCGAATTATGATTAGTGAATTAAAGGTAACATTTTTGTTAAAACATAAGTAGTGGAACAAAAATAATACTTTTGTAGGAACTTGATTTATTGAAAACAAAAATTTATTCCTTTATCTGCATTTACTAATGCAAATATACATTGGAATTAGGACCTGTTCTTTTATCTGCATTCACTAATGCAAATATACCTTGAAATGAAAATATTTCTTTTATTTGCATCCACAAATGCAAATATACATTGGAAATTAAAATTTGTCCTTTTATTTACATTCACAAATGTAAATATTCATTGAAGATAAAATTAGTTCTTTTATTTGCATCCATAAATGCAAATATTCATTAAAAATAGAATTTGTTCTTTTATTTGCATTCCTTGTTTTCAAATAAGTTATAAGTAAAAGTTACATTTATTTATTTATTTGCATTCCTTATTGCAAATAAAACATTAAAAATTAAGGTTTTACTTTTGTTTGCAATTCTAAATGCAAACAAAACATTAAAATGTAAGTTACATTTTGATTACATTTTTGATATAAATAGAATGTCATTTTGAGGGTTGCATTTTTATTTGCATCCTTTAATGTAAATAAAACATGAATTAAATCTCTCATTTTACTTTCAAATTAAGAATTACCTTTTTTTTCCACATTTTCAGATGTAAATAAAAGATAGGATTTAAAAGTTATATTTTAGTTACATTCTATTTGTAGCAAAAATGGTAAGAATTAATGTTTCATTTATTTGCATTTAAAAGACAATAGGAAGCATAGATTTTAGAATTTCATTTCTTATTGAAATTTTATGTGAAATGAAAAGAGTCATTTTGTCAAATATGTTTATGTGAAATGAAAAGAGTCCTTTTGATCACTTTAAAAGAATGAATTGAAATTGTTTATTTTAGCTATGGTAAAAGAATGAATAATTATACTTTCATATTTTTATCATTAAAGCAGAAGTTGACAAAATTACTCATTTTTGTCTAAATCAAATAAGGTAACAAAATTTAGCACTTGTATGTTAAATTACAATTAAAATACAAATTGTTCACCTTTATCAATTTATAATAGTTAAATATAATTATTCTCCTTTATCAATTTATACTTGTTAAAACAAATTGGTCTCTTTGCCAAATTGTAATAGTTAAAGACAAACATGATCATTATTTTGGTGCATAAGTTTTGACAAACCAAATATATCACTTTTATCTGTTTGGTAAATTTAAAATTTTCGATTAAACAAATGCATCACTCTTATTTGTTTTGTCGGAATAGATTTGTCGACAAAACAAAGTCATTATTTTTATTGTTCGACCAAATAGATTAATTGAACCAATATATTTATTTTGTCAAGATATAATAGTTGAAGCAAAATTACATTTTGTTAAATTTAGAATAAAACAAAAATCACATTTTTGATTAAATAAAGAGTTAAACACAAATGGCATTTTGTAAAATAGGTTTGTGTTACCTCAAATAGAAGTAGCATTTCTTGAACATTTTGTTGGAATAAACCGTATTTGTAAATATAGTAATTATTTTTACTTGCATAACCTGAAATAGGTTTTATAAGTAAATATAAAGATCATTTTTATTTGCGAACCTACATTAGAAATTATATTAAAATATAGAAATCATATTTTTGGTCAAAACATACATTAGAATTGTATAGGAAAATTTTACGAATAAAAATACATTTTTATTCGACATTAGAAATAATTTACATGATGGTTCATTATCATCAACTTGCTAGCAGAATTGGATTGGTTAAACCCTTTAACCAATCATTTGTTTTATGAACTGTTTGTTGGCTGAAAATCCCACATGGGTGTTGGGATGAAAATTGACTTACACTAATCCCAATATTTATTTGTATGTCGGTCGAACGATCGACAGGATGCGATGAGCGTTATTATTTCATTTTAATGCTCACACAGTTATAGATTGCACTCTGGATGTGAATGGATGGTTTGATGATATTTATCATTACGGTTATATACATTCAATGTATGAAATCCATATAACAAAGTTATATGGTAAATGATTGAGTCGCATTCCAATGCAGGATTTCTTTTAAATAAAGAATATCTTTTAAAATAAGGAATATTTAGAAAAAGAACATGGTAATATAAATATCTTTTAAAATAAAGAGTACCTTACTATAAAGAATCTTTTTATATAAAGAATATTATTATATAATATTTAACCAATAATGAAATGATGTTTTCTATGTCCGTTCTTGAATGGACAAAAGATAAAAATATATTTATATTAAGGTAAACTAGTTATTAATTAGGATAAATATTTTAAATAAGATTTCGTTGAAATTAAATAAAAGAATTAGATTTTGGGTTGTCGTGAATGGTGTCTTAAATAACACTGTTCTTAAACCCCGGATTTAAAGGATAAATCTTTTAATTAAGATTTTTTTAGAGTTTCAATTATATTTAGTAGTTGAAAGGAAAAGATATGTGAACTGGGTTTATTGTGAACTATGTTTTAAATGACATTTGTTCTTTAACCCAATTGACAATGGAAATGTGATTTAGAATTTATAAATCTTTTTTATTAAGTTTTAAAAAAAGAAATTTTCCAAAGTCAAGTTTTCCAATTTAATATATTAAATTGGAATTGAATGGAAATTCGATTTGATAATATTCGAGATAGGCTTCTGTAAATGAAGACTGATACTATATATGGAATTTAAAAGGGCTTTGCCGTTATTCCATTTATAGTATTGGTCCGATATAGAAATTTATATCGATTACATATTGACTTGATTTCTGTGGAAATTCCACAATTAATGGAAGATGATTTTGGGTTTATCGTGAACAATGTTTTAAATGACATTGATTCTTTAACCCAAATTAAAACCAAGGTTAATTCCTTCAAAATTGGAATAATCAATTAATAATGTTTTTGATGTTAAAATCCAAATTGGAGTTTTAATGAATCTTTAAAAAGAAGATTGAAGAATAAATTTATAAGATTTTATCTTTGATAAAATTAATGGGAACCTTTCCCTAAAAATTAAAATAAGAATATTCTATTTTAATGAATATACTAAATTGGA
The DNA here is from genome assembly GCA_030737875.1 of Allium sativum. Classification (NCBI taxonomy): domain Eukaryota; kingdom Viridiplantae; phylum Streptophyta; class Magnoliopsida; order Asparagales; family Amaryllidaceae; genus Allium; species Allium sativum. The sequence goes on from CM060909.1 coordinate 822,924,099, forward strand.
ATGAGGCGTTGAAGGTGTTTTTATAACACTTGATTTTAAATTATAAAATACGCCAGTTATTCAGAAAAACCGGGTTTAACCCATTCTGAATAATTATCACGACGATGAAGAGTCGAAGATATTGACGGCGGTGATTGAAGACCGGCGATCTTCACATCGAATGGACAAGGACTACTGATGCCCTTAATTGGAGTAGCTACCTTGAGGGGGCCGCAACGGTAGTTGTCCGGACGTATTGTTGATTGTTCGGATATGCGAGGTATAATGCCTCCGGCTTCGTTCAGACCCAGAACGGACTTGTAAATGGATTGTGTGTCTGACATTGTATTTCTTTCTACTGTATTCGTTGAACGCTACTAATTATATATTTCGGTTTGGTGGTGAAGAATTTATTATTTACTTTACACCCTTCTCTAAGACGTATGAGCTTAGAGGTTATATATATATTGGTAGATGATCAATAATATGGTAGGGTCTGACAATGTGGCATGCTAAGATGCAAATTATTGAGGCTTTGTTGAAAAGAAGGCCTTGTGGTTGATGATCAAAGCACTGTCTATTTAGGCATAGCTTTGTGTATATCGTGACTTCGCGAGCCTCACAAACCGGTAGAGTCTAAAACGGGAGAAGGGAACGCAGGGAGTGCACACGTTTCTTTCTAGCTAGAAGTGGTGTCAGTGCTTAAACTGGCTGACATTTACTTATGTGGATGATGGAATTTTTGCGAGGCCTCTGTTTATTCTTATCGGTCGCCCACGGCCGATTTGTAGGTCCAATAGGATCGGGGAGCGTGTGTTCAGGCATAACTAATCCACTAAAGTATTTGTGGACTGGCCCTGCTGTATCCAAGGGTTCGCCAGCGTCCGAATCCTGAGACATTGCTAGAGTGTGTCGAATCGGTAAGGAGCTCCTCCCTAGCCTAGACTCATGATGGAAACCCAATTTCCAATATGCCCCTTGCGGTTTTGATTGTATAACTAGTATAGCGACATAGTAGATGGTAGCTATGCCGTCTAGGATTGATATTATATTTGAAATGTTTTAAATATATATATATACACACTAATAATATCGTTTTTACGTATCAAGCATCTTTTGACCATTATAAGGTAAAACCCTATCCTCCGGTTTGCGTTGCATTGTGTGATGGGACCTGGGTCTTATAATGGTTTCATTTTTCTAAAAAGCATTGCGTTATTTGACGATCTACTTTATTTTATGCACTGGCAATCCAATGGAGTAAACCCGTTCCGCGTTAGCGGCGTGGTCCTGTGATTAGCCTTCTTATTAGATAAGTTAAGTTAAGATTTCTCACACCAGTCCCACGACTGACCTGTAGTTTGTTTCACTTTGCAAACTTGGGTGCCCTCTTTTCACACGGGCAGTCGAGTAGCTTTTTGCAGATATAGTTAAGCAGGATCCTGGATTGAAGCCTAAAGCTGGGTCCAGAATATTGATGGACTTCCGCTGAGATTAGTTCTGCTGCATTATATTTCTTTTGTTGTAATGTACCTCCGCTGTACTTTATAAAGTGTACTCTGATATATTCTGTACTCTGATGTAACATTTATTATTGATGTTATAAAAGTCTATATTGTTGTTCTGATGTGTTGTATGCCCGAAGTTAAAGTATTCGGAGATTTCTAACTCTTTGGATCAGACCTGTGTGGTTTATGGTCGATCCAAAAGGCGGGGATTTCCGGGTCTTTACATGTGGTATCAGAGCTCGGTTAGCTCAACTCTTTGGGGTACAACTTGTTAGAACTGAACAAAAGATTCATCAGAGATTGGATTAGTAATATCCAATAAGAATACTGATTAGAGATAGGATCGGCAGTATCCTAGAATGAGAATACTCATTAGAGATGGGGTTAGCAATGCCCTAGAATGAGTCAGAGTGGAAAATTTATAATTAACGTACTTGTTATTATATATATAATTTGATTTTAGAAAATTTGATTTTTGAATATATTAAAGTAAAATATTTTTGAAAATTTAATCAACTAATTGATTGATGATTGTGTTGTGTGAATATGAGTTCAACTAATAAAATTATTGAACGATTGAAGAAAGAAAATTAAATTAGTTAAATAAACAACTTTAGCTTCATTTCCTTTTCGAGGATGAAAAGATTTTAAGTGAGGGAGATTGTAACAACCCGCAAATTCTGAACCAATTTAAAAATTTTATTTTAGAAAATTTTAATGAATTTTGGAAATACAAAATGATTTATTTTAATAATAATGGTTAAAATTTATTTTTAATTGAAGTTAAATGAATAAATTTAATTTTAATTATAAAAGGAGTTAGAACTAGCGCGGTAGTTTGAATTTTTAATTTTAAACTTTAAACAAATGTACAGGATTCATAATAAATCAGAATTGAGTGAAACAAGAAATATTTAAATCTGCTTAACTGTAACGATCGGGAATTCCGCTCGATCCGAATCAGTCGCTAAACCGATCAAGACCATTCGAAATGCCTGATTGTTTTTAGAACACGACAAATTAGAACGTAGACGGAAGAACATTTCATTGTTAATTACAACGATTCCATCAAAATACAAGAATATGCAGAGTATACATCAATATTACACATTATAAATTATCAGAGATTACAATACACTACATAGCAGCGGAAAATAATACAATACACAACTGAAGGAGATATACGGATACAAAGCTTTCCGGATATCATTTCAGCTGTAAACCAGGATCCTGTGAATATAAATCTGCAAAACCAAAACTACAAGTTGCCCGTGTCAAAATAAGGGCACCCAGAGTTTAGGTTAAAACAATAAACTCCAGGTCAATCATGGGACTGGTGTGGGAACTAAAACAGTTATTAATCTTTATTTCAAGGTTCGGTAAATTAAGGGACCACGCCGAATAACATGGAACGGGTTTCCTCCAAGAATACCAGTGCATAAAACAACAGCGCAATGCTAAATAAAGAACAATGAAGCTATTATAAGACCCAGGTCCCATCACACAATGCAACGCAAGCCGGAGGATAGGTTTTTTACCTTATAATAGCCAAGAATGCTTGGTACGTGAAATTTCATGTTTTATTATTACTATAAGTGTATAGTGTCAAAACAATTTCAAATCATAAGTATCAATCATAGACGGCATAAGCGCCCCATCCCAATATGTCGCCATACTAGGCTCTACAATCAAAACCGCAAATGTCACGTATTTGGAAGTTGGATTTCCATCTGTGAACCGTGGCAAAAGATAGTCCTCTACCGATTCGAGACGCTCTAGTCCGCCCCTCAGGTCAGAGCTCGAGTGACCATTGGATCGTCAGGGCCGGTCCACCGATGTGGATTAAAATGCCTGAACACTGCGTTTCCCCGCCCTTTGGGGCATAGGTGAGCTAGTTAAATGACTCCATCGGTTCGAGAACGACCGATATATCCTAGGCGCCTCGCAACAGCAACAACCACATAAGTCAAACTCGTCAGGGCATGTAAAACCACTGACGCCACTTCTAACTAGAAAGAAACGCATGTCCTCCCTGAGGTCCTTCTCCCGTTTTTGGTTCACCGCCGGGGTGTGAGGCTCGCGAATCAACGTTACACAAAGCTATGCCACACAGGCCGTGCTTTGATCATCAACCACAAGACTTTTCTTTTCACCAGAAGCCTTGATCATTTGACACTTAGGCATGCCACACAGGCAATTCACTCCATGCGTTTGATATCCATCAATATATAACCCCTAAGCTCGTACGTCTCAGAGAAGGGCATTAAGCAGGAGAATAAATTCTCCGCCGCCAAACAGATATATATTTAATAGAAATCAATCACACAGAATAAAATCCAATGTCAGACACACAGTCCATTTACAAGTTCGTTCTGGGTCTGAACGAAACCGGAGGCACCTAGTACCCCGCATATCCATCGATCTCCAAGTACGTCTGGACGATCACCAACTGTCTCCATCTTCTTGGGTGTACAGCCCAATCAAGATCATCAGTAACCACCCAAACAACGTGAACACCTCCGGTCTTCGACCACCGTCTTCATCTTCGACTTATCGTCGAATTAGTTATTCAGAATGGGATAAACCCGGTCTTTCTGAATAACTCGCGTATATAATAAACAAGTGTTACACAAACACAACATACGCCTCATTCCAATTCAGAATATTCTTGTATTTTGGGAAAGGTTCCCATTAATTTTATCAAAAATAAATTATTTAAATTTATTCTTTAATCTTCTTTGAATATCAATTCAAACTAGTCGGGATTAGCGAACCACACCGGAGTAATCATTTATTTTATTTCCCAATCCCCACCTATTCATCCCATGAAGTAAAACTGGTAATACTTCATATCTAACACCACGGTGTTATCGGTAAATTCAATTACCATTTCACGTTCAAATCTAATTAAAGATTTAACTATCGCCTGGAGTAAAACTGGTGATACTCCATTCTCGATCTTTTCAATCTAATTAAAGATTTATTAAAGCTCCACTTAGTTTTAATCTTTAACTGGGTTAAAGAATCAGTGTCATTTAAAACACGGTTCACGATAAACCCAAAATCACATTCCATTAATTATCGGGTTAAAGAACAAGTGTTATTTAAAACACTGTTCACGATAAACCCAAAAATCAATACCAATTCAATTCCAATTAAATATTATTTAATTGGTACACTTCATTAAATCTAAACAAAAAGATTTAATCTTTTTCTCAACTGGGCTTAAGAACAGTGTTAATGAAGACACCATTCACGACAAACCCAAATCACATTTGATATTAAATATAAGGCTCTGAATAGAAAATATATCGGCTTATATTCAATATCAAATTCTACGACCAACAAATATCGTATTGGAAATAACGATATATATATATATATATATCTTTCAAATTCCCATAATAATATATGTATCATCACGAAATCCAACATCGAAATATTCCAAAGACAATTCCGATTCAAATCCATTCCAATTCAATTATTGGAAATCCTGGTTATATTTCAAAATCATTTCAAATCCAATTTATTTATTTTTAAAAATAAATAAATTATTACTCTAGTTCAAAACTAGTTCATTTCGATAAAAATCTACTTTTATCTTTTCAAATATGGAGTTTTTCATCCCAATTCTTCACAAATCATTTCTTATGGTTTTACACAAATTATTACTATTTTTAATAATTTTATCAAGGCCCGTACAGTCGATTTCCATTAACGGCCATCAAACTGCACTTACAGCGACCTTTTTCAAATTTGATTTGGACATAATTCCAAATCCAACCGTTAGATTTTAAATTTCTAATATTCGTTAGAAAGCTCTTTTCGATACGAACCCAACGATTCCGGTTTTAGGAGAATTCGACAGTCGGATCTCCCGCAATGTCCATGCGAAGTCAATGGTCGAAATTCGCGAACTGTCGCGGCGCGGCGCGTTCTATTCAGGCCATTATATTATATATAATATACATAATATATACTTCGTCGATTTCCTTTTAAAACGTATTATATAAATCGTTTTAGATTCGTTTACAAAACGATTTCAACTTCTTTTCAAATTCAAATCAACATTGAATTTTTTCCTTATAAATTCGATTTAAATTCATTTCAAATTGATTTCAATTCAAATCGATTTTTTTTTCAATTTCAGTTCGTTTTCAATTCCATTCAATTTCAATTCGAATTCATTTCTATTCAATTTCAATTCGAATTCATTTCTATTCAATTTCAATTCGAATTCATTTCTATTCAATTTCAATTCGAATTCAATTCTATTCAATTTATCAGATTTTGAAATCACTTTCGATATTCATTGAAAAATGAATAAAATCGATATAAATATCGTTCGCGTCAAAATGGCGTTAATCTAATCAACACGGCTTCATATATTTCTATTTTCAAATATTCTATTTCAAATATTTCTATTCAAATATTTCTATTTCAAATATTTCTATTCAAATATTTCTATTTCAAATATTTCTATTCAAATATTTCTATTTCAAAACTGGAATGAGGCCCAATCAATTACCATATAATGTTAATTATATGGATTTTCTACAATACATGTATACAATAACAACGATGAATAATCAACCATCATCCAAAGTGCATTCTACACTGTATAAACATCAAATATAAATATTTAACGCTCATAACAGTCTGTCCATCAATCAATCGACATACAGCTAATTATTGGGACTAGTGTATGTCATATATCATCCCAATACCCGTGTGGGGTTTTCAAACAATCAAACACAGATTTTATTTGTGCAGTTGGGCGATGTGTAAAATTTATCGCCCGAATCAATATCAGTCAAATGTGTGTATATAAACAAATCGTCCGATTTGTTTATATTTATTTCATTTTAAATACACGTTAAAAATTCTATTTTTAACTATAAAATATTTTTATCTATATAAATATTTTATTTCATTTCACATCACATCACACAATCAACTACACATCAAAATCAAACAAACAAGCATACAAGCCATCCATGGTCTGTGGACGACGGGTGTCGGGTGCTACTAAACACCGTCTGCATCCTAGTATATATTTTAACTAGAAAACAAAATTAAAAGGTGATAAGTTCTCACCATGAGCTAAACCAAACGCCACGACTCTTCCTATGTAGAAATCTTCACCGTTGCTCGCCTTTTGTCAATTTCATTGTCCGTAGCCATTACACATATAAAAATCGAATTTTTTACTTTGCTATTCAATATATAAAAATCGAATTTTTACTTTTCTATTCAATATATAAGAATCGAATTTTTACTTTGCTATTCAATATATAAAAATCGAATTTTTACTTTGCTATTCAATATATAAAAATCGAATTTTTACTTTGCTATTCAATATATAAAAATCGAATTTTTACTTTGCTATTCAATATATAAAAATCGAATTTTTACTGCGTTATTCAATATATAAAAATTGAATTTTTACTTTGCTATTCAAGATATAAAAATCGAATTTTTATCACTCCCCTTCTTATATACAGATCTAATTTTTCTTCATATAAAAATCTTTTCTTACTTCATATAAAATCAAATTTTTATCATGATGTAACATATATAAAAATCACTTCCTTTTACAAAAAAATAAAATCTTATCTTTTGTAAACCCAAAAATCTCATCTTTCTTCATAAAAAAAAACCTCATTTTTCTTCATACAACATCTCTTCTTTCTTCATACAAAACCCATTTCTATTCACATAAAAATCTAATTTTTTTATTTATATATATATAAAAAAATCAACTTACTTTAAATAAAATAAATAAATGAATAAAGACTTACATTGCATTGAAGAAAACGGATCTTTGCTAAAAAGGGGGGGTTTACAGTCGAACGAGATCGTCGGAGGGAGGGATGGTTCGCAAGAGGGGGCGATTGGGGGTAAGGGGTGGACACAGCGGCGGAACGGTGGGGTAGCTGCTCCCTTTCCATCGAGCTAGGGCTAGGGGGCTTCTGGTTTCATGTTGGGCTTCGGGTTCGAGAGGAGGGCTGGAGTTGGAGAAGGGGATGGGGGCGAGGGAGAGAAGGGGTGGGTGGCGTCGGTGCTTGGCGCGGTGCCAGGAGCGGCGGCTCCTCCCCTCGTCGTCTCTCCCTTTTTTTTATTTATCGTCCTGTAACTAATCGAAGGAAGAATAGAAAGGCGGGGTCCACGTTGACTTAGTGTGTAGGGGAGAAGGAATTTTTATTTTATTTAATTTATCCTCCATAAAGTAACTTTATATTTCGATCTCCAAACGAGACCCACTGCTTGTCGTCCCTAGCTAACTAACCCCATTCCGAACACAATGGGATATGTCCCGTATGCTAATTCCATCGTTTCGATCAGTTTTCGTTGAATTCAACATATAACTCTATATATTGAATTTTAACGTGGATTTCAATTTACTGGGGTCACATACTAACTAGAAAAATTCCCGAAAAATATTTTCTAGCTTCGTATTTACGATACGGTCCTAACAAAACTAATTTCGTCAAATTCTGAGACCGTTTGAAAAATGGCCATTTTCCAGTCGATTAAAATCAACTGAAACTGCCAAAACACGCTTTTCTCTGCCACGCTCACATATTGATTCGAAAAATTATGAAATTTGAAACCTAGCAATAACTAGACATCACGGATCCAACAAAAGTGGTTTCGTCGAAAACCGAGGTCGTTTGCAAAATTTCCATTTTTAAGGGCCAAAATTCCATAGCAACTATTCTGAAATTTCAACTGGACATAACTTTTTATCCCCACTATGAAATCTTGATTTTTCAGATTCGTTGGAAAGATATTCTCCATTAGATTCAAATATTTTTGGTTTCACTAAAATCCGGTTTAATTTGCACCCTATACATTCATTTGAAATCTGAAATCGAATTATCGAACTACCGCCCCATTTTCAATTCCTTTTATAATTATAAATAAATATTTATATTCTAACGACGATGTATATAAATATATACATTCTAATTCTATTCAAAATAAATTTCTCATCGATATTATTTAAAATAATTCATTTTAAATAATCAAAATTCACTAAAATTGCCAAAATAAAAATTTTAAATTGGCCCAGATTTCCGGGTTATTACAATCTCCCCCACATAAAACTTGAGACGACCCGAAATCCCGTTCTGACGGAGACAAGGGTTATCTTTGGAATATAACACAGAAACAGATAATATCAGGACAAAATAAAATAAATACATTAGACAATGAACAATAGTATATACTGGATAAAAGTAATCATCAGAGTTACACAGTATACAGGATCTTACTTAGAACAGATACAGTTCAGCTATACATAAATGTCTACAGCGGAAAACAAACAAAATATGTACAATAGGAGCTGAACAACATAAAAAGAGATAAATGATAGAATCCATCTTCAGCTCCAGCTATCCAGAAAGAACCAGCTAAACCTGAATACAAGGCTGCCCGTGTAGAAAAAGGGGCACCCGAGTTTGAAAGTGAAACAAACTACGAGTCAGTCATGGGACTGGTATGAGAAATCTACTCAACACATATACAATTTGGCTAATCACAGGACCACGCCACTTTCGTGGAACGGGTTTACTCCATTGGATTGTCAGTGCTTTAAAACAAATCTTTCTTTTAACCCACGCAATGTATTTTATAAAAATGAAGCCGTTATAAGACTCAGTTCCCATCACACAATGCAACGCAAACCGGAGGATAGAGTTTTTACCTTATAACGGCCAAGATATGCTTGATACGAATAAAACAAGGCATTTGATATTATTGCTAGTGTTTATATGTTTTGCAAACAACTTCAAATCATAACTATCAATCATAGACGGCATTAATGCCTCATACCACTATGTCGCCATATATAGGTATACAATCAAAATCGCACGATGTCGTATTTGGAAATTGGATTCCCGTCCTGAACCAAGGCAAAAGATAATCCTTACCGAATTCGTGACTCTCTAGCCCGAGCCACAGGCAAGCCTTTAGATCGTCAGGGCCGGTCCACCGATGTTGATTATTATACCTGAACAATACGTTTCCCCGCCCTTTGGGGCGTAAACGAGCCAACGAATGACTCCATCGGACCCGGATCGTCCGATCAAACCGAGGCGCCTCGCAACAGCAACAACCACATAGGTGAAAAGTATATAAATGTCAGGGCTGGTAGGTCACTGACACCACCCTAGCTAGAAAGAAACGCATGCCCTCCCTGATGTCCTCTACCGTTTCTGGTTCATACCGGGGTGTGAGGCTCGCGATTTTACGTTATACACAAAGCTACGCCACACTGGCGGTGCTTTGATCATCACCCCAAGACTTTGCTTTTCAACAGAAGCCCTGATCATTGCATCTTAGCATGCCACACAGGCAATTCATACCATGCGACTGATGTCCATCGATATACAACCTCTGAGCTCGTGCGTCTCAGAGAAGGGCGTTAAGCAAAAGAATAAATTCTCCGCCGCCAAGCAGATGTATATTTAACAGAAATCAATCAACACAGAATAAACTCCAATGTCAGACACACAGTCCATTTTCAAGTCCGTTCTGGGTCTGAACGAAACCGGAGGCACTAAATACCTCGCAAACCCATCGATCACCACGTACGTTTAGACGATCACCACTCATTATCCATATTTCGGGATGCCTCCCAATCAGGACCTCGGTTACCATCTAAACGAGGTGAAGATCTCCGGTCTTCGACCTTCGTCTTCATCTTCAACTTTCAATCGTCGGTCAATTACTTGAAATGAGAATTAACTCGGCCTTTTCAAATAATTCATGTATTTAGAATTTCAAATCAATTTATTTCAATGGTTAAATCATTCGACAACACCAATTTTGTTTTTTTAATGTAACTTTCACACCAAACACATTCAACCATCAAATACCACATAAATCGAGCAAATTCAATTTATTTCCATTCCATATCATTTATAATATTTTATAACGATTTATCGCTATTTTTATTTATTTTAAAATAGCCTATTTATTCAAAACGGTGCTTTGGGCCATAACGCGGCCGTGGCGCTGTTTTTCTTCAGATTTGATCTACACATATCTGAAAATCTAACCGTTGGATCTTTACAAAATTTACATCATTAGGAAGGTCTTTTAAAAACGAATCCAACGGTTCCAGTTTCGGGAAAATCCGACGGTCGGATCTCCCGGTACAATCGTTTGAAGTTTCGATTTCAAAATACGAACTGCAGCGTCGTTATTCGATTAAATATAATTATATTTATATATATATAAATATAATCGTTTCTGGCGCTGTTTTTTTTTCAGATTTGAATTAAACATTCCAGACAATCCAACCGTTGGATTTTTACAAGGTTGGTGTCGTTGGAAAGATATTTCCAAGGCAAAACCGACGGTTGCGGTTTCGGGAAAATCGAACGGTCGGATTTCCCGCACTAGTTGTTTGAAATCACGGTTTCAAAATGCGAACTGCATGGCCACGTTTCGTTTTAATTTTATTTATATTTATATATTTATATAAATATAGTTCATTCAACAATTTCAATATCGTTTTCACTTCAAATATTTCACTAACGCCTTAAAATTTTGGAAAATTTTGCCATAACCTCCCCTGCACCGGGAGCATCGGGAAATCTCAAATAGCTTCCCCGGTCCTTCTAATCTCAAAAAGAAAAAGAAAAAGCCAAGCGGCTAGCCAACAGGCTCATAAAATCATCACCCAAACAAAACAGTAAATGTGTACCTATTTGTCGGGCACAAAATTTTATTCCTCTTCTCTAGCCCCTTTGCTATAACCTGTTCAATGAATATGCATGTACATATATATAGTTCTTATCATTTATCATTTTCTATTCAACTTCATATTTGATTTCTATTTGGTTTAAAAACACCATTCATTCTAATGTTACATACATAGGTACAAATCATATCATTAGCTAATTAATGAATATTTCAACTCATATATATTTATTTGAACAAGTGGCTATTTTTAACACTTCACATTTCAACGATTCACGCATATAATAAAAATGTGATTTTTATTGTAAAACAACTCATTTCAAAACACTATTATTTTTTATATTTCATATTGGTGATAAAAATAGGATTTTTCTTATAAAACAATTTCTTTCAAAACGAGATTATTTTACACAGTTCATATAGTCGATAAAAGGTGATTTTTATTATCAAACAATTTATTTCAAAATATGAATACCATTCAACACATGAATTTCTAATCAACGAATGAATATTAATTCAACACATGAAGGTTTTCTATAGTTTCTATATATAGATAAAAATGTGATTTATATATTTAAAACGCGAATACCATTCAACACATGAATTTCTAATCAACGAATGAATATCAATTCAACACATGAAGGTTTTCTATTCAATGAATAAATATAGTTTAAGCAGATGGAAATAATTCAAACACACGAATATTATTCAAAATTTCGGCAGCATAACGGCAGGGTAGTTAATACCGGGACCGTCCCTAGTACGGCTCCTCGCTCTACCTTAAAACCTCGCGGTTTTTGACAATGGGGATCATGCATCTAGTTCGCACGCAGGCGGCATGTATATATTTATTTCATTTCCACAAACTAATCCTATGTGGTTTCAACCAAATATTTCTCAACCACAAACGGGTATTTTTCAACCACAATCAATCAACATCAACCACAAACAATCCCAAACAACCATTCGCTATCAATCAATTTTCACAACAATTTCAATCAATAAATATCGTCCATGGTTTGTGGACGAGGGGCGTATATATATATATATAGCAATTCACTTTTATTTCAACATATATATAATTTTCACAACGCATATATAACTTATACATCGAACGTACAACTTATACAACGCTTATACAAGAGATGTACAACGCTTATATAACTCATACATCGACTATATAATTTATACATCGTCGTTTTCCATATTGTTTTTAAATCAGAAATCTCACCGAATAGCTAAACCAAACGTCTCGACTCTTCGTATGTAGGAAATCTTCGTCGTTTCTTCTTCTGTCACTTTCGTCATTCGTATTCACTACATATATAAAAATCACATTTTTACTTCGCTATTCAATATATAAAAATCGAATTTTTACTTCGCTATTCAATATATAAAAATCGAATTTCTACTTCGCTATTCAATATATAAAAATCGAATTTCTACTTCGCTATTCAATATATAAAAATCGAATTTTTACTTCGCTATTCAATATATAAAAATCGAATTTCTACTTCGCTATTCAATATATAAAAATCGAATTTTTACTCCGCTATTCAATATATAAAAATCGAATTTTTACTTTCTCTACCTTATAAATTTTTTTCTTTAACTTCTTTCTTATATAAAAATTACATTTTTAATCAAAGAAAGATCCTATTTTTATTCCTCTAAAAATAATTTCTTATCAAACCTTCTTAGAAATCTGACCTTTACTCTATTAAAACCCGACCTTTAACATTTCAAAAATCAATTCGTTTCTAAAGTAAAAATCTCTTCTTTTCGACTATAAAAAATCTTTTCTTTTATACTTCTATAATATAAAACAAAATAATAATAAAATAAATAAATAAAAAGGGAAGGCTTACAGCGAAATTGGGAGTGGGGAGGGCGGATTGGCGGTTGTCAGCGCAGGCAGAGAGAGCGTGAGAGGAGGTCGTGGGGGCGGAGTCTGGTGCGCAAGGTAGTTGCGCGCTTCTCCCCGGCGAATGATGGACTCGCAATGACCCTACACGGTGGAGCTCGAGCGCTGGTTGGGTGTGGGGAGCAGGGCGCACGGCGGAAGGCGGAGTGACTCGGATCGGTGGTGGTCCCTTGGTGGACGATGCGGCGAAGGAGGAATGCCCCTCTGGTGCTCGCGATCTTTAATTTAGGATTTTTTTTAATAACTGACGGGGGGGTTTATGAGGAGAGAAGGGGGGGTGTTGACTTTGAATAGTGGGAAGGGAGGGTGTTTTTATAATTTATATATTTATTCATTTATTGATTTCAAAAAGTAGCTTTTTCATTTGCACTCGAAACGAGACCCACCGCCTGTCGTCCCTAGCGTTTCACCCCCATTCCGAACACAATGGGATATGTATCGTAGGCTGATTCGATCGTTACAATCAGTTTTCATCGAAATCAACATATAACTATATATATTGAATTTGAACACGCATTTCAATTTACCGGGGTCACATTCGAATTCTAAAAATTCTAGAAAAATATTTTCTAGCTTCGTATTGATGATACGGTCCTAACAAAACTAGTTTCGTCAAATTCTGAGACCGTTGAAAAAATGGCCAGTTTCCAGTCGATTAAAATCAACTTAAACTGGCCAAACGCGTTTTCCTTTGCCACGCTCACATATTGATTCAATAAATTATGTAATTTGGAATCTAGCAATAATTTGACATCATGGATCCAACAAAAGTGGTTTCGTCGAAATCCGAGGTCGTTTGCAAAATTCCCATTTTTAAGGGCCTGAATTCCATAGCGACTATTCTGAAAATTCATTCGGCCATAACTTTTGCTTTCCGTTATGAAAATTCGATTTTTCAGATTCGTTAGAAAGGTATTCACTAACAGATTTAAATATTTTTGGTTTCACTAAAATTCGTTTTGTTTTGCACCCGGTATAGTCCGACAAACTTTGAATTCGATTTTTGAAACTGCAGCGCCCTTTCAGGCCTTGTTTATAATTATAATTAATTATATTCGTTTTCAATTGTCGATTCAAACTCAGTTTTCATCGCCATTATTTAAAATATTTATTTTAAATATTTAAAATCCATTATTTTAGCCAATTTAAAAATTTTAAATTGGTTCAGATTTTAAATATTGAATTTTAACGTGGATTTCAATTTACTGGGGTCACATACTAACTAGAAAAATTCCCGAAAAATATTTTCTAGCTTCGTATTTACGATACGGTCCTAACAAAACTAATTTCGTCAAATTCTGAGACCGTTTGAAAAATGGCCATTTTCCAGTCGATTAAAATCAACTAAAACTGCCAAAACACGCTTTTCTCTGCCACGCTCACATATTGATTCGAAAAATTATGAAATTTGAAACCTAGCAATAACTAAACATCACGGATCCAACAAAAGTGGTTTCGTCGAAAACCGAGGTCGTTTGCAAAATTTCCATTTTTAAGGGCCAAAATTCCATAGCAACTATTCTGAAATTTCAACTGGACATAACTTTTTATCCCCACTATGAAATCTTGATTTTTCAGATTCGTTGGAAAGATATTCTCCATTAGATTCAAATATTTTTGGTTTCACTAAAATCCGGTTTAATTTGCACCCTATACATTCATTTGAAATCTGAAATCGAATTATCGAACTACCGCGCCATTTTCAATTCCTTTTATAATTATAAATAAATATTTATATTCTAACGACGATGTATATAAATATATACGTTCTAATTCTATTCAAAATAAATTTCTCATCGATTTTATTTAAAATAATTCATTTTAAAAAATCAAAATTCACTAAAATTGCCAAAATAAAAATTTTAATTTGGCCCAGATTTCCGGGTTATTACAATCTCCCCCACTTAAAACTTTTCATCCCCGAAAAGGAACGAAGCCGAAAGTTGTTTAATAAATCAACTCAACTTTCACTATTTTCCCTACGGCTTAAGTTCTTCAACTTTTCAGTTTCTAAGAACTTTTCAAATTTTTCAAAAATTTGGCTAACACCCTAAATTTTCGAAAAATTTCGCCATAACCTCCCTTGCACCGGGGACTTTGGGATATTTCATATAGCCTCCCATGGCCTTCTTCAATCCAAAAGAAAAAGAAAAAGCCAATCGGCTCACAAAATCACCCAAAACTCAAGAAATACAATAAACATGTACCTATTTGTCAGGCAAACAATTTTATTCCTCTGCTCTAGCCTCCTTGCTATGACCTGTTCAATGGATACACATGTATATATATATATATGCAAATGCGACAAATTTTCAATACAACTCACTATTTGATTCAATTTGGCTAAAGGTTCAACATTTAAATAATCAAACTATAATCAAACAACACAATCAGCAATCAATTAGTTGATAAGCTTTTCAAACTCATACTTTTGATATATAGTCAAAAATCAGATTTTTGATGCCAAATCACAACAATAAGTCCTATCTAATTTTGGTTCTCACACCAGCCTAATGGAAATATATAGATATCACACCTTCGTCACTCGAATATAAATTCTGATGATGATATATCAATCATCAGAATCACTCCCGGGCAACTAGAGTGTGATTCTATATCTATCCAATATATTAAAACTTCGAATACATGCGGATCAGACGTATACGTAAAATATTTATATACTGGATAGTCCAAATCAATATAAATAAATATTCAAATACGAATAATTCGATTTAAATTTTCAAAACAAAAATTGTTTTCACTTTAAAAATATACTCTTTACACTCGTTCTAGGATACTACTGATCCCATCTCTAACGAGTCATTCCCGTTGGATATTACTAATCCAATCTCTGATGAATTATTTCGTATGGTTCTATTGTGCCTTATTCTCTGAGCTTTGTAAACCAAAGCTCTGATACCACGATGTAACGACCGGGAATTCCACTCGATCCGAATCAGTCGCTAAACCGATCAAGACCGTTCGAAATGCCTGATTGTTTTGAGAACACGACAAATTAGAACGCAGACGGAAGAACATTTCATTGTTAATTACAACAATTCCATCAGAATACAAGAATATGCAGAGTATACATCAATATTACACACTATAAATTATCAGAGATTACAATACACTACATAGCAGCGGAAAATAATACAATACACAACTGAAGGAGATATACGGATACAAAGCTTTCCAGATATCGTTCCAGCTGTAAACCAGGATCCTGTGAATATAAATCTGCAAAACTAAAACTACTAGCTGCCCGTGTCAAAATAAGGGCACCAGAGTTTAGGTTAAAACAATAAACTCCAAGTCAGTCATGGGATTGGTGTGAGAACTAAAACAGTTATTAATCTTTATTTTAAAGTTCGGTAAATCAAGGGACCACGCCATATAACACGGAACGGGTTTCCTCCCAAGAATACCAGTGCATAAAACAACAACGCAATGTTAAATAAAGAACAATGAAGCCATTATAAGACCCAGGTCCCATCACACAATGCAACGCAAGCCGGAGGATAGGGTTTTTACCTTATAATAGCCAAGAATGCTTGGTACGTGAAATTTCATGTTTTATTATTACTATAAGTGTATAGTGTCAAAACAATTTCAAATCATAAGTATTAATCATAGACGGCATAAGCGCCCCATCCCAATATGTCGCCATACTAGGCTCTACAATCAAAACCGCAAATGTCACGTATTTGGAAGTTGGATTTCCATCTTTGAACCGAGGCAAAAGATAGTCCTCTACCGATTCGAGACGCTCTAGTCCGCCCCTCAGGTCAGAGCTCGAGTGACCTTTGGATCGTCAGGGCCGGTCCACCGATGTGGATTAAAATGCCTGAACACTGCGTTTCCCCGCCCTTTGGGGCATAGGTGAGCCAGCTAAATGACTCCATCGGTTCGAGAACGACCGATATATCCTAGGCGCCTCGCAACAGTAACAACCACATAAGTCAAACTCGTCAGGGCGTGTAAAACCACCGACGCCACTTCTAACTAGAAAGAAACGCATGTCCTCCCTGAGGTCCTTCTCCCATTTTTGGTTCACCGCCGGGGTGTGAGGCTCTCGAATCAACGTTACACAAAGCTATGCCACACAGGCCGTGCTTTGATCATCAACCACAAGACTTTTCTTTTCAGCAGAAGCCTTGATCATTTGACACTTAGGCATGCCACACAGGCAATTCACTCCATGCGTTTGATATCCATCAATATATAACCCCTGAGCTCGTACGTCTCAGAGAAGGGCATTAAGCAGGAGAACAAATTCTCCGCTGCCAAACAGATACATATTTAATAGAAATCAATCACACAGAATAAAATCCAATGTCAGACACACAGTCCATTTACAAGTTCGTTCTGGGTCTGAACGAAACCGGAGGCACCTAGTACCCCGCATATCCATCGATCTCCAAGTACGTCTGGACGATCACCAACTGTCTCCATCTTCTTGGGTGTACAACCCAATCAAGATCATCAGTAACCACCCAAACAACTTGAACACCTCCGGTCTTCGACCACCGTCTTCATCTTCGACTTATCGTCGAATTAGTTATTCAGAATGGGAAAAACCCGGTCTTTCTGAATAACTCGCGTATATAATAAACAAGTGTTACACAAACACAACATACGCCTCGTTCCAATTCAGAATATTCTTTTATTCAAATATTCTTGTATTTTGGGAAAGGTTCCCATTAATTTTATCAAAGATAAATTCTTTAAATTTATTCTTTAATCTTCTTTGAATATCAATTCAAACTAGTCGGGATTAGCGAACCA